>CM057483.1:152597094-155249594 GCA_030035585.1 Dugong dugon
TAGGAATATTGGGACTAGCAGGGAAAGCTCAGGACGTCGGCTACCGTCAAATATCTAAAAGGCTTTCATAAAACAGGTATAGATTAGGTGCTGAACTAGTGCTTACTGAAGGAAGGGAGAGAGGAAAGGATCATTTTAGCTGCGTGTAGAACCATTCAGCTGAACTAGGACCAATAAGAGAGCCACAGGATACAACTTTAGCCCAAAGATAAGACCTTTCTACCCAATAAAAAATAAAATAAACTTTAAAAGTATATTACAAGAAGCAACTCAGATGTCCATCAACTAACGAATGGATAAACAAATCGTGGTATATACATACAATGGAATACTATTCATCCATGAAAAGGAACGAAGTGCTGATACATGCTACAACATGAATGAACCCTGAAAACATTATACTGAGTGAAAGAAGCTAGACACAAAAGGTCACATGCTATATGAGTCCAGAATAGGTAAATCCACAGAGGCAGAAAGCATGTTGGTGGTTGCCAGTGGCTGGAGGGAGGGAAAGAGGGGGATGAGGAATGACTGCTTAATGATATGGGGTTTCCTTTTGGGGTGATGGAAATGTTTTAGAACTAGATAGAGGTAGTGATTGCACAACACTGTGAATGTACTAAATGCCACTGAATCGTTGACTTTAAAATGGTTAATTTTGTTATGAGAATTTCACCTCGATAATAAAAAAAAACTACGATAAAAAAGCATATTGAAAAAGGCTAGCACCTGCTTTGTGGTAGGTGTAGCTGTATGTAGAATTCAGTAATCTCTTGGCATCAAACAATAAGTATACTGAAATCATAAAGGAAATCCCCAAAGACCCTTTCATGGCAAAAACCTATTCTCTACTGAAGAGTAACCAATGACAAGGTACAGACATTTAAGACTTTCCGTCATAGTTCAAAGGTTCTCTTCCTGTATGGAAGATAGATAGTTGGACTTGTAACTGGCAGAATAACCCTCCACACAAGGTGCTGGTTAAAATGTAACAATGTCTACCTGGAAGGAGGTATGGACATAAATGTTTACTACCTTAAGAGACCACAACTGTCTCCATGTTTTCTTCCTATCCAGGAACAAGACATTGCCAAGGTAGCCTGACAACATTCTCAGTGTGCCTAACCTACTCACCAACCAATTCATCCACAGCAATTTTGAAACTGCAATACACAATGATCTTAAGTTCATTATGTTCCCTCTTCATTGAAGGACAAAAATCCTCTATAATATATATGTTCAGTTATATAAAATATTTAAACAATTTACAACTGAGGAGGATGTGAGAAACCCTAGGGGTGTCTCAAAGTAGGACTAGAAGTCATTTCACGGCTCTCCTCATAAGTGGACTTCAAGAAATTTAGATGAACAGACAATTGAATAAAAGGATCCACCACAATGCTCTTACCCCAGGGGCTGTACTACTTCACAGATTATTTCTACCATGACCTATGAATTCACACATAGACATTTCTCACCTTCACATGAAGAATGGAAATATTAATGAGAAAAAGTTTAACTTGGTTTGAAATCTTAGTTCTACAACGAAAGATGAATGTTAACAACAACAACAAAAACCTAAAGCCTTATTTTCGATGAATTACTTAATACATAATCCCCCCTGTGGTTCAGTTCATGTCCATACATTTTGGCCACATTAAAACCATATCCTTAAAATAAAGAGATATTAAAATATTTATTCTGTAACTTGAGTAAGTCCTGTTTCTAAAACCAATGTGACAAAGGGTTCTATTTACTTAGGAATTAAACATGCATCAAAGTTTTCACTCCCTTATTTAAATGCACTATATAGCAGAGAATACCTAGAGAACAATTTTTTAATAAGCAGTAATTTGCAGACTGTTAAATTCCCATGAACCTAAAAAGGCTTTACTGATATTTAAAAAAAAGTATCTGACCTCCACCGGACTGCGTCCAGTACAGCTAGATGGTGCTCGGCTACCACCACTGACTGCTCTGACCAGGATCACAACAGAGGGTTCTGGACAGAGCTGGAGAAGGATGTAGAACATAATTAACTCACAAAAAAAAAAGACCAGATTTACTGGCCTAAAGGAGGCTGGAGAAACCCCGAGAGTATGGCCCCCAGACACCCTTTTAGCTCAGTGGTGAAGTTATCTCCAAGGTTCACCGTTCAGCCTGGGAGTGGACAGCCCCGTAAAACCAAATGAGACTAACGAGGTACAGTAGTCCAGTGACAAGGGCCAGAAGGCAGAAGGGGACAAGGAAGCTGATGATAGGGAACCCAAGGTTGAGTAAGGATATTGTTGATGTGTTGTGAGATTGTTAACCACTGTCACAGGGCAACTGTTAAATAAGAAACTATTTTGTTCTGTAAGCCTTCATCTTAAGTGAGAATAACAGCACAATTGGAAGAGCGTAGTCAATGTCACTGAACTGTGCATGTAGAAATTTTTGAAATGGCGTATCTTTGGCTATGTGTATTTTCACCAAAAAAAAAAAAGGTTGAGAAGTTAGAGGGTTGACATGTTGTGGGGTTGTTAACCAATGTCATAAAACAATACGTGTACCACTGTTTCATGAGAAACTATTTGTTCTGTAAGCCTTCACCTGAAGTACAATAAAAAAAAACAAAACAAAAAAAAGAAGTATCTGTGCAGAGAGAAAAGACACAGAGCGTTTAAAATCCTGGGAACAAAATTGTCCCAGCTTTCTTCTCATAACTCTGGCAACATGACCCAGAAGAAGAGTCAGTCTTCATACTCTGCAATTCTGGAAAGTACTCAAGCCTACTGTAACTCAAGGCTAAATGAAAGTAAATTCATCATGTGATGAAGAGACTGGCACATTAAGAGGCTAGAGCTTTATCCTCAAACTTGAACAACGTACTTACAGTTCACACTACTCAAGCAGTAGGAGAGCCTGGTACTTTGTCCAAACAGACATTTACAATTGTCTGTTTTTGCCTGCAGAGCCCTGGTGGCACAGCGGTTAAGAGCAACGGCTGCTAACCAAAAGGTCGGCAGTTTGAATCCACCAGCTGCTCCTTGGAAACCCTATGGGGCAGTTGTACTCAGTTCTATAGGGTCACTATGAGTTGGAATCAACTCGATGGCAACAGATTTGGTTTTTTGGTTTTATTTTTGCCCACAGATATCAGTTTTATATAATCTACAAGTTAAGCTAGTTTTATAAATAAGGAAATGTCCTGTTCATTGATATGTCCTTAGCACCTAGCAAAGTGCCCAGGATATAGTAGGTGATTAATAAATAATTATTAAATGAAAGTAATGTGTGATTGAGACACAGCAACCCAAAACTGAAGAACTAGATGAGTATAATCCCACAAAATAGACACTTTGGAAGACTCTATGGGATTGCTATGAGTAGAAATCAACTCGATGGCACCAAACAACAGTGGTAATGCTAATAATCCTGTCCACTACACAAATGGCTTTGGTGCTTCTTTGGAACTATCTCTGGAAAGATGCAGATTCTTCTTCCTATTAGGAAAGCCCAGGAAACTCCTAGGTAAGTCTCTGAATCAATAAATTCCCCATTCATCACTAGTAACTCAAATGGAGCACAGAAGAGTGGGCTGAGTCCCAGAGTCAAGGTCCCTGTGAGGAACAGCTAAGGACAATATCACAAACCAGGGACGCTCTGAACCCTAAGTTGTTCCAGAGGGTCATGTCCGGAGCAGCAATGTGACCCATAGAGCCAATCTACGAGAATTTCTCCCTGAGAAGAGCAGCTGATAACCTTGGTAAATGCTTGCCTAAAATGCCACAGCTTTGAGAAGGACAAGGATATGAAGGAAAAGACTAGTCAATCTGAAAGGCCTTAGTTGGCTGACTCATTAAAAAAAGGGTAATAAATAAGAAATGATAACCTGATATATTAAACCACTACCAGCAACATCATCAACATTTATAGGAAGCTTAAAGATCTAATAGCTACACACTCTCCTTTTACTTTCTCTCACCAAGAATGGAATCATAAAACGGGCTGACTTTCTAAGAAGTACTTCAATTTTCATCAAACTTGACTTGATGAGTTAGATATTAAAAAAGTCTCAAAGGCAGCATCAGTTCATGAAGCAAGGTGATTCCCCTAGAGTCTACAGCTGGATTGATGAGTCACACTAAATATGTACACTTTTGTTCTCTTTCTGCACCTGCTGATATAAATCTTGGGATGAGACTGATGTAAAAAGAATTCACTAGTACACCTAATTCTCACTATATGTTCTGTATTTTTAAAAACAATTTACATGCTACTTTGCTAATTGTGAAAGATATACAAAATAAGCCAAGGTACTGTTTAAAAAAAATTTGATGTTTAAGTGTTTTACTCTTTCTCCCGCCCCACTATTTCCCCCCTTCCTGCCAGTCCCTAGTAACCACTAATCTTCTTTTGCTGTGACAGATTTAAGGTGAGGTGCTTTTTATACTTATTAAATGCGTTAAGAATAAATTAATGATAATGTCCAAATGCTGGAAAGGCTGTGGTAAAACTGGTACACTCATGAAGTGCTGGTGTACAGTTTAAGCTGGGATAACTCATTAGGAAAGCAATTTGGCAATATTAATCATAACCATATTGTATTTATGCATTTTCATATGTATTGCTGTTAAGAATTTATCCTAAAGAAATATTTCAAATGAAGGAAAAAAATCTTCTAAGCAAGTAAATATTCATCACAACTTTCTAGTAAAGAGATATCGAAAGCAGTCTAGAATACCCAACAAGAGGGGAATAGTTACATTCGTGCTTACAAATTTTGGTATTGAAAATTAAATAGCAACATGGAAAAATGCTTGACAAAAGATAAACACAATACAAAAGCATGTTTTCACAACGACCGCAACCATGTCGAAAAATACATATGGATATGCAAAAGAACAAGGGAATACACAAAAATGGTGGTAACTATTTGTAGCTCCTGACTTCTCGCCATGTTTTGTGAAATGATATACTGTCTTAAATTTAAAATAAAAAGTCATTAAAATTTTCAAATAAAACATTATCCTAAAACTAGCCTGTGTATCAACTGGTGTCAATGAAAAGCTTCAAAGTCAAAACTTGGGTACAGAGCCCCGCCTCTGCATATAAAATAAGTAAATCTGTATAAAAATAATAAATAGCAGGCTCCCTATTCTCACCCTCTTCCCACCAAAAACCTTACAAATTCTCGGGCCTGATAAATTTGGAGAGTGAGGCACATCAGAGCCTGTCTTGGGGAGGCAGATTGCATGCTGTCATTATTGCAGGTTCTGAGAAGATGTGAAGAAACTTGCTTAACTTTGGTCAGTCCAGCATTTGCTAGATGTACGTGATCACAAAATCCTCTTTTCAGGAATACCTACAAACATGCCTCTCACCAGTCTGGTGAATGCTGCTCCAGGGTGCATCAGAAGGAAAGCATCTTAATGATCAGGGAGGTGTTTCCAGACTCTATGCTGGAGTTACTAATGATATTATACCCTACCATTGAGGTATACTAAGGTAGAGAAAAAGCTTGAGAAGTACTGATCTACACTGCTACTTTTAAACAACTTAATTCCATTGAGGGAGGAAAATACCATGGAATAAACCCTTTAGAGTACAGGCTTAGGATGTTTTCTGGCCCTTACAAAAGGGATTCTGATCAAGTACAAAGATGACAGCAGTTTCTAGAAAGGAAAGGCATCTCTTTTCTGGAGTTCATAACCAAAGAAATCTAAGTAACCCATATGAGAACTAGTCAGTTTCCCTTTTAGATGTAAATATGTTATCGCTCATGACATTTGAAAGAATAAAGCAACTATCTTTTTGAAGTTTGGACATTTTCTAAAATACCTGCTTGTGGTTGCAGGGTGTCTCCAAAGGGCAAATACCAAGTTTTATCTACTTCCCAGAGCTACGTGATGGGCAAACACAGCCCTTCACCCTCTTCTATATGGTTCTTTAGCATCATCAGACTGTTACCTCTGGTCTAAGTGTAGCTTTCATGCAGGCTTGGCAAAGAGGTCCATTTCGGGAGAACTGAAGGGGAAGGTGCCGAGTTCGATTCCGACATGTCTGTTCCTCACATATCAACCAGCCCTGGAAAAAAAAAAGAAAAAAAGAAAAAAATTCAGTCTTACCACCACCACCATCAAATACAAATAAAAAACCCTTTCACTATCAAGACAGACAGATTTTGTTCAAACCCTCCTTAAAGATGCTGAAAGGCTGGAGTTATCTTTCTCTCCTGATATGCTAATTCAGTCTATGCCCCAAACTTAAAAGTTAGGAAACTTATCAAGTTTAAAAAAAAAAAAACACATGAGGTATTATGCCCTTTTCTTAAAATAAATATAACCCTCTACATGCACATACATCAAAACCTCCCAAGAAAAACTTATATGATTATATGCTGAATGTAAACCAGTGGGTTTTGGTACATTAGTAAAGACCATTATCAAAGTTGAAAGTACTACTTAATTTCTGTGCTCAGCTTTCTTTTCTGTGAAATGGTTCAACAACAGTAGTTTATAGGGTTGTAATGATGTAATACATTTTAAGTGCTTAGAACTACATTTGGCATAAAAAAAAACACATAAATATAAGAAATTATTTAAAATTGAAAGAGATTTCTTCTTCACACATTCTCAGGAGGCATAAAACTGGCTGGAATGTTTTCAAGGACAACTTTTCCCCCAGCAGTTTGAAACAGCCATTGCCCACTTCTCTGTCCTTTAGAATCCTCTCCTCACTTTACTTCTTCAGTTATTCTCCCTTGCTATTCTTGTTTGAAGAAGCCCTGGTGTCACACTGGTTAAAACGCTTGACTGCTAATCAAAAGGGAGACAGATGTGGCAGTCTGCTTCCATAAAGATTTACAGCCTTGGAAACCTTATAGGGCAGTCCTACTCTGTCCTATAGGGTTGCTATGAGTCAGGATCGACTCAACGGCAACGGGTTTGGGTATTCTGGTTTGAATTTTTTTCATAATATGCACAAGACAAACACATGGTGAAGTGCTGGGGCATAAAGGTGAACAAGGTATACTCTGGGAGCAGCAAGTGGGGTCCTGACTGCCTGTGGGCCTTGGAGCATTTTGAGAGGTGGCAACTTTGGAACTGGTCTTGGAAAATGAGTAGAATTTTGGTAGGTGGAAAAGGCAGGAAAAACAACTTAAGTAGAAAAGAAGAACACATGCACAAGACTGAGGGCCAGAAAGAGCTATACTGAGATATGATTAAGAAAGGGATCAATAACATTTATAATCCTGCCCCCAATTTCTAGACTGAGCAACCTCATGGTCCTTTCCCCCTAAATAAGAGCAGTAAATACACAAATGTTGCTTCATCTCATTAAGTACTTAAGTCCACCACTTATTAAAGTTTCCACTTGGTGTTACTCTATCACTGTCGTCCAACGCTGAGGAATGCATGGTCTCATTCCTCAGACTAGGCTCTTCCTGGAAGTAATTACAACCAAGCTCAAGGAAAAGAACCCAGAGTCACTTCTTCTAACTCCAATTATGGCTTTCACACACAGGGAAAGTGTATTACAGAATTATTTGACTAAAAAAAGATGCTACCTTTAAAGAACATAAAATTCATCTAGTCTATACATTCACAGTAAGCTTCACTCCTACTTTCACTCAACAGGCTGAACTACATTAAAATTTAATTTGAACTTTTCAATTAGAGGACCTCAACGAGTCCTAATGAAATCTTTAATATATGGTCAGATTACATTAAATACCATGAGGAATAGGCAAAAAGACTCTAGACACAGTGTTTTGGGAAATCACAATTTAAATAGGAAAGCAAGATCCACATACATAAAGAATAAAAGCAATCCAATGTGGTTTGACTTGAAGAACCAAGTTGTGTTGTACCAACTTCTTGTTGCTGTTAGGTGCTGTCAAGTCAGTGTCGACTCATAGTGACCCTATGTACAAAAGAACGAAACGCTGCCCGGTCCTGCACCATCTTCACAATCATTGTTATGCTTCAGCCCATTGTTGCAGTCATGGTGTCAGTCCATCTGGCTGAGGGTCTTCCTCTTTTTCGCTGACACTCCACTTTACCAAGCAAGATGTCCAGACTGGTCCCTCCTGATAAATGTCCAAAGTACATGAGACAAAGTACAATGCTTCCAAGGAGCATTCTGGCTGTACTTTTTCCAAGACAGATTTGTTCGTTCTCCAGGCAGTCCATGGTACATTCAATATTCTTCATTAACACCATAATTCAAATGCATCAATTCTTCTTTTGGTCTTCCTTATTCATTGCCCAGCTTTCACATGCAAATGATGTGACTGAAAATACCACAGCTTGGATCAGGCGCACCTTAGTCCCTAAAGTGACATCTCTGCTTTTTAACACTTGAAAGAGGTCTTTTGCAGCAGATTTGTCCAATGCAATACGTCATTTGATTTCTTGACTGCTGCTCCCATGAGCGTTGATTGTGGATCCAAGTAAAATAAAGTCCTTGACAACAATCTTTTCTCTATTTATCATGATGTTGCTTGTTGATCCAGTTGTGAGGATTTCTGTTTTCTTTATGTTGAGGTGAAATCTATACTGAAGGCTGTAGTCTTTGATCTTCATCAGTAAGTGCTTCAAGTGTTCTTCACTTTCAGCAAGCAAGGTTGTGTCATCTGGATATCGCAGGCTGTTAATGAGTCTTCCAATCCTGATGCCCCGTTCTCCTTCAGATAGTCCAGTTTCTTGGATTATTTGCTCAGCATACAGATTGAATAAGTATGGTGAAACGATGCAACACTGACACACACCTTTCTTGACTTTAAACCACTCAGTATCCCCTTGTTCTGTTCGAACGACTGCCTCTTAGTCTACGTACAGGTTCCTCATAAGCACAACTAAGTGTTCTGGAATTCCCATTCTTTGCAATGTTATCCATAATTTGTTATGATCCACACAGTCGAATGCCTTTGCGTAGTCAATAAAACAGAGGTAAACATCTTTCTGGTGTTCTCTGCTTTCAGCCAGGATCCATCTGATATCAGCAATGATATCCCTCGTTCCATGTCCTCTTCTGAATCTGGCTTGAACTTCTAGCAGTTCCCTGTCTATGTACTGCTATAACCACTTCTGAATGATCTTCAGCAAAATTTTACTTGTGTGTGATATATTGATAATTTCCACATTCTGTTGGATCACCTTTCTTTGGAATGGGCAGAAATATGGATTTCTTCCAGTCGGTTGGCTAGGAAGCTGTCTTCCAAATTTCTTGACATAAACGAGTGAGCACTTCCAGTGCCTCATCAGTTTCTTGAAACATCTCAGTTGATATTCTGTCAATTCCCGGAGCCTTGTTTTTTGCCATTCCCTTCAGTGCAGCTTGAACTTCTTCCTTCAGTACCATCTGTTCCTGATCATATGCTATTTCCTGAAATGGCTGAACATCAACCAATTCTTTTCGGTACACAGTAACTCTGTGTATTCCTTCCATCTCCTTTTGATGCTTCCTATGTCGTTCAATATTTTCCCTGTAAAATCCTTCCTTATTGCAACTTGAGGCTTAAATTTTTTCTTCAGTTCTTGCAGCTTGAGAAATGCCAAGCATGTTCTTCCTTTCTGTACCAACTACAAATGCTAAAAAATACAGAGAAGGGATGGAATCATGTGGATCCTCCATACCTGAAACAACCACAGCAAAAGACCAAGATCCAGAACAAAGAATCAGTGATTGTGAGTCACTGGCAACTGTTTGTTCCAATTCCAGGGGCATTTACCACATTTTCTTGACTTGAAGACCCATTTTTATTCATGTTAATATTTCTGAAACTCAGATGCATTTACAACTGACATGCACATTTAATGAGGTATTTATCACTCCTTCAGAAGGCTGTTGAGTGAAGAGTGCAGCTCACAATTGAAGGCCCCTTAGAATTAAAGAAAAAACATACTTTGGTTGAGCCCTGTTCCAGGAATGGGAGATGCAGAGGTGAAGAGTGGATCTGACAGTGGCCCCAGGTATTAAATTCTACATGTAGCCTATAAATACAAAAGGTGAGCCTAGTTGTTTCTGGAAGTAGGCATTTAGAAATACGAATAAAGGAAATGGTGGAATTCAAGCAAACCACATATGAAAAATGTAGAACTGAACCATTCTTTTATAATTCATTTGAGCTTGTTACATTATATCTGGTATCTGAGGCTTTACCCCCTTTGGAATACATAGGCAGTAAGCATTGCCAACCACAGTTG
Organism: Dugong dugon; assembly: GCA_030035585.1. Taxonomy (NCBI): domain Eukaryota; kingdom Metazoa; phylum Chordata; class Mammalia; order Sirenia; family Dugongidae; genus Dugong; species Dugong dugon. Next base: position 152,607,288 of record CM057483.1, read on the forward strand.
TAATCCATTCGATTCCAAACACAATAAAAAATAAGCAAGCTGATAACAACTATCATGTTTTGAAATAATAAATTAAGTACCAGAATATAACCTTGAAGCTCAGATTATATTTTATATTTTTAAAATATAATATTCAAAAAGTTAAAGTTATTTTCAGATGTTTTTGAAACTTGATTCCTTCAATTTACTACAACTTCATGACTCACTGGGTGAGCTGCCAACCAGGGAGATGCTAAGTTGTCATATCACCTGTTTTTAAAGCAAACACCTAACTCTATCTCTGACAGAGTTACTAACTAAACGTCCTTTCAAATCATACAGAAAACAGATAATATAATTTGTCTAAACTTCCTACCAGTTATAATTAACATTAAAGAGGTCTTTTCTTCTTTGTCACCTCTCTATTCAATACTTATTTGGGTTTGTTTGTACTTACTATCTGTTCATCTCCCTTTACAAATGACAACAATAACTAGTGCCATTATGCATGGAAATTAAACATGCTGATAACTGTGCAAAGGGAACTGGGGCTGAAAAAAAATTATTAGAAGCCTGTAACTCTTTATGCCTCTTGTTTTATTTTGATAATTAAGTTTTTGCTCATGATGTATTTTAAATACAACTTTTCTATGGGGGAAATAGGCCCTCATCATATTCAATGTATGCTTTGCTTCAATTTAATTTTGTTAAGTACATTTTAGTTAACCCTTTTCTCCCCACACAGAGTAACTGACCATGTGAAATCTAACTTTCAAGGAACATTTGTGTTGTTAAAAATTAATCTGCCAGGTCTTTGAAAATACTCCACAGTGTGGCAGATCTTAGAAGATCACACAGTGAATTTGCTTCTCATGGGTGATAAAAAGAAAGCAAATGAAAACACTAACGTGTAAGTTCATTTTGACTTATCACTCACAAAGACAAAACTAAATTTATTTTCATTTCCCAGTTTGGGAAATAACATACAGCCCAAAGCTACACTGACAAGGTGATGGAAGAAAAAAATTATAATAAACTGTAGTTTCTTGGAAGTCCAATGTATAAAAAGGTGAGGTTTTAATAACCCACCTCCCCAAACCACTATAAAGATGTCTGCCATCCAAATATGTCATTTGAGACAATGCCACATAAAAATTGTTATAACCAACAGGAATAAGGCCATTAAGTTTTCAGATGCCTAGCTTAACCATGTTTACAGTAGAGGATTCAGAAGTCTGTCCAACAGCGACAAAAACCTTTACCCAAACATAAAAAGTCTAGCACCTGTTGCCTCAGTCTCAGCATCACTAATTCCTTAAAATCATTGTGTACGAAATTGTGTTAAATGCTGATTGGTTCTGATTGCTAAATTATATTACTGAGGCCTCAACTAAAATGGTTTCTGTCTGCACATGCTAAAAAGGGATCGATTTCCACTTGTAACTGAGGCGTTCCTGGTAGTTGCACCTTAAACACAAACTGTTATTCATTTGTGTATATTTGTATTTTTAGAAGGATGCACACACAGAAATCATCCAGGTCTGGAAATGTGCGGGATAGGAGGCACTTGAAAATATCTTTTGAGTAAATGAACGAATAGAAGCAATAAAATAAAAATGCAGAGGAGGGGCAAGTTTATGAAAAATAATAAGGAAACAGTCTCAAATTGACAGGAAAAAAAAATTCACAGTATTTTTCGTACTCTTGAATCAAATATATATACATGGTTGGTCCTTCTCGTCTTTCCATTCCCAATCAGTTACCATGTCTGCCCACTGGTCTTTCCTGTATAGTTCCAATTTGAGACCCTTTCCTTATTACCCCCAATCTCAACCAAGCCCAGACCTCAAAGGTGTTCTACTTCAATAGCCTCCTATCTGGTGTCCCTGACTCCAGTCTCTCCCTCATCCAATGCCAAGAACTGCACAGTGTATCTTTCCAAGGCTTCTCCACTCCTACCCCCCAATCTTATACCCTCCATAGACAATTAAGAACAGACTCCAGCAATTGAATCTTTACAGTATGATCCCATCCACCCTTTCTCATCATTCTTACACAAACTCTGCCCCATTAGATTGGTTTTCTCACTGTCCTCACATTTTGTCTGTTCCCACCTCTTTGTCTCTGCTCATCCTGCAGAACCTCTACCTAAAACGCCCATTCCTTCAACATCAGTTCTGTCCTTCTTTTAAGAAATTTTCCCAACCCACAGGGACTCTCTATCTCTCCTGACACTGAGCACATTCTGCTTTGCATTGTCCCTTCATCATCTCATTTCACCATCTTGTTTTACCTCCCTACCTAGATGGCCTCCTAGGGAATGATCTGCTTTGGATTGGGTAGTGTCCTCCCTGGTCTCTAGTACAAAGGTTCACACTCAAGGAAGAATACACCATTTAGGTTATGTAAAGCCGCACCTGAGTGGGTTATTTTCCCTCCCATTAATTAATGGGTAATTTTGAGTAAGTTACTGAACTTCTCCTCTGATTCTCAGCTGCCTTGTCTAATAAAACAGGAGGTAATAATATTTACCCTACTAGGGTTGTTCAGAGGGTCAAACAAGAAAGCCCACAAAAAATGTCCAGTAAATGTAAAATATTGTTATTATCCTACATATGCCCAAGTACTGAGGAACATCAGAGTTGGGCTACAGGTGACAATTGTTCTGTTGCACACAGGGCTGCTATGAGTTGGAACTGACTCCACAGCACCTAACAACATTTTAACCAGGAAAGCACCTGGTCAGTTTCCACCTGGTGTTATAACAAAATGGAGAAACACAATGATAATATAATAATAACCACTGCCATCGAGTCGGTTCCAACTCATAGCAACCCTACAGGACAGAGTAGAACTGCCCTCAGAGGGTTTCCAGGGAGTGGCTGGTGGATGCAAACTGCCAACCTTTTGGTTAGCAGCCAAGCTCTTAACCACTGCGCCAACACAATGATAGATACCAATAAAATTAGGCGGAGCTGCTTCCCAATTTGATTGCAAAATAACAAAACTATGTAAACAACACAAGTGAAAATTTTGTATGATTTTTCCTGATAAAACTGTACTTCATTTGAAGTTATAGATAGAATAGTAGGTGAGGGAAGAGGAAGTGGCCTTTGCTTTATTAGAACATTTGCCAAGATTTTTCAAAAACTAACTGCAGTGACGTATGATTTAGTTTAAATTGTAATGGCTCTCCTGGAATGCAGTGGTGGGGGTCACAGGGTGAGGCGTGCCAGCATGCATGCTCTTACAGAATTCATCATATCATTACTGTTTTTCTATAATGGCCGTTACCACCTCTTTTCTCCCCAAACTACATACACTTTGAGAACACTAGACTCTCTTTTGACCCCAAACCATTTATAAGTATTCTGGGGTTCCCTTTCAGGCACATTTTTCTGTCACAGAATTATCGCCAGTATAAAATGGGTCTTCTTATAGATAGTGCACAGTATGGGCCCACAGCTGCTTTTGAAGAATGACATGTTGTGATTTGGGATTTCCAGAAATATCAAAGAAACAAATTGCTTTCTGACCCACATTTGTACCCAAAACCGGGAGAAATTCTTCCTAATATCTCCAGGGGAAGTTTTAACAGGAACATAATTTTGCTTTTAAAGTTAAATCTTCTGCACTCTAGCATGCTGGCATGTCAAAGAGTGATTATTAAGTCTCAGAGAGGTGCCAGGACAGAAGATGAAGAAGCAAATCAGGAAAAATAAATATATAGACAAACTACCTAGGAATATATCCTAGAGAAATAAGAGTCATCACTCGAATAGACATATGCACACCTATGTTCATGGCAGCATTATTCACAATAGCAAAACGATGGAAACAACCTCGATGTCCATCAACAGATGAATGGATACACAAACTATGGTACATACACACAATGGAGTACTATGCAACGAGAAAGAACAACAATGAATCGGTGAACCAACTCATAACATGGATGAAACTGGAGGACATCATGCTGAGTGAAATAAGTCAATCACAAAAGGACAAATATTGTATGAGACCTCTATTGTAAAAACCCATGAAAAAATTCACATGCAAAATGTAACAATCCTTGTTGGTTACCAGGGATGGGGGGGGGGGAATACTAAATAGGTAATAGGTAAGTGGTAACTTGGGTGAGAGGTGAGATAGTACATAGTACAGGGGAAACTAACACAACCTGCACAAGGAAAGGTCATGGAGGCCCTATAGACACATCCAAACCCCCCGAGGGACTGAGTTGTGGACGGAGGGCTCTGGGGACCATGATCTCGGGGAACATCTAGCTCAATTGGCATGACACTACTTATAAAGATAATGCTCTACATTCTACCTTGGTGAGTAGTGTCTGGGGTCTTAAAAGCCTATGAGCGGCCATCTAAGATACTCCACTGATCTCATCCCTTCGGGAACAAGGGAGAACGAAGAGAACAGGATACAAGGAAAAGATTAGTCCAAAGGACTAATGGTCCACAGCTACCAAGGACTCCACGGGACTGAGCCCAGTACAGCTGGATGGTGCCCGGCTACCACCAATGACTCCTCTGACCAGGATCACAACAGAGGGTTCTGGGCAGAGCTGGAGAAGGATGTAGAGCATAATTTTAACTCCCAGAAAAAAAAAAAAAAAGAAGAAGACCGGATTTACTGGCCTAAAGAATACTAGAGAAACCTCGAGACTGTGGCCCCCAGACACCCTTTCAGCTCAGAGGTGAAGTTACCTTCGAGGTTCGATGTTAAGCCTGGGAATGGACAGCCCAGTAAAACTAAATGGGACTAACGAGGTACAGGAGTCCGGTGACAAGGGCCAGAAGGCAGAGGGAGAGTAGGAAACTGATGATAAGGAACACAAATTGAATAAGGACACTGTCGATGTATTGTGAGATTGTTGACCACTGCTATAGGGCAACATTTGTAGTAACTATTAAATGGGAGGCTGTTTTGTCCTGTAAGCCTTCATCTTGGGCGAGAATGGCAGCACAATTGGAAGAGCATAGTCAATATCACTTAAATGTGTAAGTAAAAAGTTTTGAAATGGTGTTTAAATAAAATAAAATAAAATAAATAAATAAACAAATGAGACTAAAGAGGTACAATAGTCCACTGACAAGGTCCAGAAGACAGAAGGGGACAAGGAAGCCCCCTGGTGATAGGGAACACAAGGTGGAGTAAGGATATTCTTGATGTGCTGTGAGATTGTTAACCATTGTCATAGGGCAACATGTGTAGTAACTGTTAAATGAAAAACTATTTTGTTCTGTAAGCCTTCATCTTAAGTGAGAATAACAGCACAGTTGGAAGAGCGTAGTCAATGTCACTGAACTGTGAATGTAGAAATTTTTGAAACGGTGTATCTTTGGCCATCTGTAATTTTCATCAAAAAAAAAAAAAAAAAAAAAAGGTTGAGAATTTAGAGGCTTAATACGTTGTGGGGTTGTTAACCAATGTTATAGAACAACATGTGTACTACTATTTCATGAGAAACTATTTGCTCTGTAAGCTTTCACCTGAAGTACAATAAAATATATAAAAAAAATATATATATAGACAAACTATTCACAAAGTTAATACAGAAATATTTTTAACAAACTTATCAAACAAAACCGAAGTGGAAAGTGCCCGTAGGTCAGTGCAGGAATTTTAAATTTTATTAAAATTGATTTTTAAAACAAGACACCTCTTTAAATGAATAGTCACATGTCATTTCATCCAAGTTATTTGAAACTTATTGATCTTATCATTTGTGTAAGGACCAGACTCTGCCATCAGTTTGCTGAAAAGATGATGGAGCACTACCAACCCGTTATGACAGGTTAGATGCAAACTGTGGTCCTCATTTAAACACACAGAATAGCACTACAAGTGGACAAATTCCCACCTCAGAAACTGTATATTACATGATAAATTAGCAAGTTGTTCTGCTTTGCCACACATCATATCCAATACCATAGCATTATTATTTTAATTTGCAATCAGAGTTGGAGCATCAGAAGATGTACCTGAGGTAAACTAAAGAGCCCCATGCAAGCCATCTTCTCCTGCTATACTGTGAGCAGAGAAAGTCAACAATTAACAGCAATTTTATTTTACCACTGTAGAACAATGCTGTTGTTGTTATTGTTGTTATCGCTGAGTTGGTTCTGACTCATAGCCACCCTATGTACAACAGAATGAAACACTGCCCAGTCCTGCACCATGCTCACAATCTTTGCTATGCTGGAGCCCATTCTTGCAGCCACTGTGTCAACCCATCTCGTTGAGGGTCTTCCTCTTTTTCATGGATCCTCTACTTTACCAAGCATGATGTCCTTCTCCAGGGACTGATCTCTCCTGATAACATGTCCAAAGTATGTGAGACATATGTAGTCTTCCTATCCTTGCTTCTAAGGAGCATTCTGGCTCTACTTCTTTCAAGACAGATTTGTTCATTCTTCTGGCAATCCATGGTATATTCAATATTCTTCGCCAACACCATAATTCAAAGACATCAATTCTTCTTCAGTTTTCCTTATTCATTGTCCAGCTTTCGTAATGCATGAAATGGTGATTGAAAACACCATGGCTTGGGTAAGGTGCACCTTAGTCCTCAAAGTGACATCTTTTCTTTTGAACATTTTAAAGAAGTCTTTTACACCAGACTTGCCCAATGTAACCCATTTCTTGATTTCCTGACTGCTGCTTCCATGGGTGTTGACTGTGGATGCAAGTAAAATGAAATCCTTGACTACTTCAATATTTTCTACATTTATCATGATGTTGCTTATTGGTCCAGTTGTGAGGATTTTTGTTTTCTTTATGTGAGGTGCAATCCATACTGAAGCTGTAGTCTTTGATCTTCATCAGTACGTGCTTCAAGTCCTCTTCACTTTCAGCAAGCAAGGTTGCATCACGTGCATATCGCAGGTTGTTTATGAGTCTTTCTCCAATCCTGATGCCGTTCTTCATACAGCCCAGCTTCTTGGATTATTTGCTCAGAATGCAGACTGAATAAGTATGGTGAAAGGATACAACCCTGACATACACCTTTCCTAATCTTAAACCATGTAGTACCCCCTTGTTCTCTTCCAACAACTGCCTCTTGGTCTATGTATAGGTTCCACATGAGCACAGTTAAGTGTTCTGGAATTTCCATTCTTCCCAGTATTATCCCTAATTTGTTATGATCCATACAGTTGAATGCCTTTGTATAGACAATTAAAAAAAAAAAGCAAACATCTTTCTGGTATTCTCTGCTTCAGCCAAGATCCATACAGCTTCAGCAATGATATCCCTCATTCCATGTCCTCTTCTGACTCTGGCCCGAATTTCTGGCAGTTCTCTGTCAATGTACTGCGGCAATCATTTTTGAATTATCTTCAGCATAATTTTACTTGCATGTGATATTGATATTGTTCAACAATTTCTGCACTCCACTGGATCACCTTTCTTTGGAATGGGCATGAATACAGATCTCTTCCAGTCTGTTGGCAGGTAGCTGTCTTCCAAATTTCTTGGCATAGATCAGTGAACGCTTCCACCAGTGCATCTGTTTGTTGAAACATTTCAACTGGCACTCTGTCAATGCGTGGAGCCCTGTTTTTCACCAGTGCCTTCAATGCAGCTTGGACTACTTCCTTCAGTACCATCGGTTGTGGATCATATGCTACCTTCTGAAATGGCTGAACATCGAACAATTCTTTGTGGTACAGTGACTCTGTGTATTCCTTCAATCTTCTTTTGATGTTTCCTGTGTCGTTCAATTTTTTTCCCATAGAATCCTTCAGTATTCCAACTGGAAGCATAAATTTTTTCTTTAGTTTTTTCAGCTTGAGAAAAGCCAAGCATGTTCTTCCCTTTTGATTTTCTGACTCCAGGTCTTTACACATGTCATTATAATACTTTACTTTGTCTTCTCGAGCAGCCCTTTGAAATATTCTGTTCAACTCTTTTACTTCCTGATTTCTTCCATTCGCTTTAGCTACTCTACATTCAAGAGCAAGTTTCAGAGTCTCTTCTGACATCCATTTTGATCTTTTCTTTCTTTTCTGTCTTTTTAATGACGTTTTGCTTTCTTCATGTCATCCCACAACTCATCTGGTCTTCAGTCATTAGTGTTTAATGCACCAAATCTATTCTTGAGATGGTCTCTAAATTCAGGTGGGATATACTCAAGGTCGTACTTTGGCTCTTGTGGACTTTTTAATTTTCTTCAGCTTCAGCTTGAACTTGCATATGAGCAACTGATGGTCTGTTCTGCAGTCAGCCCCTGGCCTTGTTCCGACTGATGAGATTGAGCTTCTTCATTGTCTCTTCCCATAGATGTAGTCGATTTGATTCCTGTGTATTCCATCTGGTGAGGTTCATGTGTATAGCCTGTTTACGTTGTTAAAAAAAAAGGTATTTGCAATGAAGAAGTCACTGGTCTTGCAAAATTCTATCATGCGATATCCCGCGTCATTTTTATCATCAAGGCCATATTTTTTCAACTACTGATCTTTGTTTCCAACTTCTGCATTCCAACTGTAGAAGCTGGTAAAAAAATTCTCAATTTGTTCATCTTTGGCATTAGAGGTTAATGTGTAAATATGAATAACAGTCGTATTAACTTGTCTTCCTTGTAGGTATATGGATATTACCCTATCACTGACAATGCTGTATTTCAGGATAAAAAAACCAAAACCAAACCCATTGCCATTGAGTCGATTCCAACTCATAGCAACCCTACAGGACATAGTAGAACTGCCCCATAGGGTTTCCAAGGAGTGGCTGGTGGATTTGAACTGTTGACCTTTTGGTTAGCAGCCAAGCTCTTAAGTACTGCACCACCAGGGCTCCATTTCAGGATAGATGTTGAAATATTCTTTTTGATGATGAACATGACACCATTCCTCTTTAATTTGTCATTCCCAGGACAGTAGACTTCCACTCATCTGTCAGTTTGTTGTACCATGACAGCTTGCATGTTGCTGTGATGCTAGAAGCTATGCCACCGGTATTTCAAATACCAGCAGGGTCACCCATGTGGGCAGGTTTCAGCAGAGCTTCCAGGCTGAGACAGACTGGGAAGAAGGACCTGGCGGTCTACTTATGAAAAAAACTGGCCAGTGAAAACCTTATGGATACCAATGGAAAATTTTCTGATATAGTGCTGGAAGATGAGCCCCTTGGACTGGAAGGCACTCAAAATGAGAATGGGGAAGAGCTGTCAGCATTAATGACATGGATAGAGTAAAGCTTTTGGGATGTGGCACTACTCAAAATGAGAAGAAACAGCTGCACACTTCCATTAATAATCGGAACATGGAATGTATGCAATATGAATCTAGGAAAATTGGAAGTTTTCAAAATGCAATGGAACACTTGAAGATTGATATCCTAGGCATTAGTGAGCTGAAATAGACTGGTATTGGCCATTCTGAATCAGACAATCATATGATCTACTACGCTGGGAATGACAAATTGAAGAAGAATGGCGTCGCCTTCATTGTCGAAATGGACAATACTAGAACAGTTAAAACTGTCTCCAGGCAAACACGAAGGAAAATACAGCTAAAATTACTTTATATGGAAAATTACATTTTGGGGGAAAGAAGTTCAGTAGAGGACATGTATCATTCTGTATGGGCAGTTAAAATCTCTCTTAGTATATTCAAGCCTATTCTATAAAATACTCTCCCTATTCATCCAACTCAAAAGCAAGCTACATTCTTAGGCTATAATAGTTCACAACTAAGTACACAGTACCTTGCTTCAGGAATAATTTTGCTTTGTCTGTCAACTGTCAACAAAGCACAAAGAGCTCATACAACCCAGCCATGTACTGTGGATGTTAGAGATCTAACAAAACACAAATAGTAAGAATACAGGACTTCATACCTTCCCTGCTTTCACTTTATATGAGAAACTGAAAGCATTTTCCTCGCCACATTCCATTAATCTCCATTGTATTACAAATCTTTTCATAAAAGATTTTTTTTTTCCCTATGCGAAACTACAAGTGACTTGGGGATGTAATATTCCAACTGCAATGAATGTCCGTCTTTCCAACATGAATGGTTATAAATGGATGTGTCAGTTAAGGCATATAGTCATTTCAACAAGGAAAAGAAGAAAAGAATCAAAGGGAATGAGATGGTAAAAATGGTTACTCTGGTGCTTATACTAATATTTTAGTGCTGTAGCCTCTAAGAAAAATTGTTCATTACTTCCACCATTGCTCCTGCCTCTCAAGCCTTCACTCTTGATAAAAATCACCTTAGCTATGCACCAAATAAACTTCAATAGTAAAACACAAGACTCAGTTTCATCAATATGTGCACAGAAAAAAAGACTGGAAGGAAATACCCTAAAACACTGTCACTAGTTATCTCTAGGTGGTTTCTTCTTATGTTTCTGTATTTTCTAAATTTTGTACATTAAGTGTATATTCTTTTTATAATCAGAAAACTGTTATTAATGAGAGAAGAAAGAGTTTTGCCAACATCATTCAATATAATCAAATCTGTAATACACCTGAAAAATATTTTAAGCTAAATCATTTGGTTTGGTTATGGCCAAGATGAATTTTCAGGGAATATGCTTATGGGAAAAAAAAAAAGGCACATGAAAAAGAAGTTTGTTGTTTTTAAAATTTTCCTACTAAATAAAAAATTTCAAAAATAAGTCAATGTAAGCACCTAAGCAGTCCTCGAGTAGAAAGTGGCGGAGCATGTATTAGTATTAGAATCATTTATTAAATTAAGCCACTCACTAAAATGCAGAAGTCTTTTATGGAATATGATTTAAATACCTTTCTTTATAATGTTAGCTTTCTGAAGGCAGGTAATAAATCAGTTTTAAAGAGGTGCCTTGTTCCCCACGCTCCCTTCCCTACCATTATTCAGTGTACATATGGATCAACTCAGATGTCCCAGGGTAAGAATCAAATAGAGCAACAGGAAAAAAAAAAAATTCAACCAGGAGATTATGCTTAGAACCTTTTTACCAGAAGAGTTTCTTTTCTTTGCTCAAGTCTAGAGGAAAGTAATTTTTATTGTTTGTTTGTTTGCAGGCTAGTATTTATCGGTATAGTTTCATGTGATACGTCTTTGGGTACCAAACAACAAATGTTAAAACTGAACTATCTATGCAGTTGTCTCAAAGGGCATCTTAAAACTCAGAATGGAGTTCAAACCATCACCAGGCAATGTTTGTTCATTTAACTTTAATTATTTTCTCCTTGAGAATGGTACTAATGAAACTGAATATCTTTCATGGTTTCGAAGGGCCGTTTGAATAGTCTGTAAACAGAACTAAGGGTAGACAAGGGATCTCGCTGAGCCAGGGGGTTGCTAGGTGATGTAGAATGTAAACGCACAAACTTGTTAAGGTTTGCTTTGCTTTCATGCCACTTTCACACACTCTCAAAAGTTTTGAGAATTGATTTTTCAGGTGGCCATTAAAAAAAAAAAAAAAGAATCCCTCCTCCCTCCGAAATCCACTACCCCTAGATGCACCGCCACATTCAGAAGAAATGAAACCCATCTGACCTTTGGCTGTAGCATGGGAAACTTCTGGTTCTACGTAAGCGTAGGATTATACATGTTATGAATGCACATCATTTAAAAAACAAATGCTAAGTGGATTTTAAATTTTCCAAAAGACATTTCCAATCTTCTCTTAAACAATTTTGAATAAAATTAAGATTTCTTTCCAGAATAAAAAAAAAAAAAAAAAAAAACCCTGGGAGAGTTGGGGCACAAAACCCACAAGCTCATGACAAATGCCTTAGCGAGGATTATCACTGTAAAGTGACAAACCATTCGGTTTCGCCACTCGGGTCTCTTTTCTGGCCTCCACCAAGTCTGACTGCCTGTGAGGCTTCTCCCTCCTGCCCCCTCCCCCAGCCTCCTTTTTAAGTAGCTGATCAGAGATTGTCCAGTAAGAGCACTTTATTAGATCATCAGCCAGAGGGGTTCACAAGTACTGAGAGCAATGGGCTCAAATGTGGCACATCAGTTTTAATAGACCAGGGGCTACTAGTAAACTGCAGATACTGCTGAGAACTTTCCATGCACTGAACTCTTGAAAAAGCACCGTCTCTCCAGCTTAAATGCAGCTGCCTCTTTCAATGCCGCAAATGGGTAAATTTGACAAAAAAGCCACCATTAAGACTACATGAAAGGCTCAAGACAACATCCTTTCAATGCTTTGTACTTCAGTAATCAGATGTACTTACTCACCCCCTCCCCCAAACCCGATCAAGAACTATTTCTGAATGGTAGGAAATAATTCCACTTTGTACATCTTTTAGTTAATCAAGACTTTCTATTCAGCAATTTGACCTTTTGTTCAAAACAGGATTATCAGTTTTTTCGCCAGTTACCAAGGGCGACTCGCATGGTGAACATAATTGCAATAATTTGCAAAACACCATGGCAACCCACATTACAACTAGGTAAATACTGGGCTTTTGTGCTACATTGTTATTTTCAGAGATGCTGAAGTCAAAGAACGAATGACAAATGAACACAAAATTTATATTTGCTTTGTCTCAAAAGAGAAGAAAATTGATAACAAGAATTGGGGGGAAACCGACTACAGCTGTAATTTCTAACTTGATTAATTAGGATGGTAACAGTCCTTAACAGTATATTCAACAAACAGCCCTGACTTCGTCTCTCCACCCACCTCTCTCTATACCACTACCACTATCACCCCCACCCCAGACAAATTTTTTCAGCTTGGAGAACAAACATCCCCCATTTGCTCTTTTCTTCAACTTAATGGAATCCTTAATTGCAGAATATTGTTCTCCTGCTCTTCACGGCAATGAAAACGCAGAGAAAGGAGGAGAGTGCCAGGACAGACAGGGAGCTACAGTCATTTTTTTTCTGCCTCTTTTGGACACCCCAGGCCCAATGATGAGACGGCATTTTTCTGGTATCAGCAGCTGGTTTGTAGCAGACAATAAAGTAAAAACTATTTAGCTTTGCAGAAAAGCCACTTCTTTCCTCTTGGCAATACAAGGTAAGTCTACATGCTGAGATGAAGTTTCATAATTTAAATGCCAGAACATAAGATGAGCAAATGATGATAATAATAATAAATATCATACATTTTCCTTTAAAGAAATTAGCAACTGTGGTTCGGTCCAAAAAGCTGTTGAAATGCATGTGTTTGCTATTTGAGGAAGACGTTCAACAATATCGCCAATGTGCTTTTGAAACCACCTTATATCCATATAGATCCCAATTCACAAAAACAATCTAAAAATATAAACTGAGTACTCAGAAATTAATAAAAAATTGTGGTCATATTTTAAGCAGATAAATATGGTCTCACAAATGGTACTGTAGTCTTTTCAGTAATATATATGATCATTAGGAAAGTTATATCGGAATTTTTTCTCAGTATGAAAGGCAGGTTCTATTTTCTAGTAAAGAAGCAGTTTTTTTTTCAAAGAGGCACAAATGCTGCTTTTTAATGCCTGGCTGTTTTGAAATTCTCAAAATTGACTTTCCCATGTAAAATGTGATATTTTGGGATGAGAAAAGAAAAATACACACAGAAGGGGCTCGCAGAAGTTATATTGCCGAGATCTCGAGAGATGAGATGCTCCAGATGCGCTCTGAAAACAGCCCAGCCTGCTTTCCTTCATCCTACTTATAAAAAGGAAGAGCCAAAGGAGCGGCTCCAAAATGATCTGCATATTTCCCCTAACTTCGGAAAAATCAAATGAACCTGATGCTATAATGGGTCCATTCTTATTTTGTCAGGGCTGAAAAATCTCAGACGGATCTCTTAAGATTCAACTTAGAAAATCACAATAAAACAAGTCCTCAGAATATGCCTCTGAAATTACAGATACTGTGATTTCTCCCGAGGAGTAGAAATCAAAAGAATGTGACACATTAACTCCTCAGTCAGGGAAACCTCTTTACACTTTGAAAATATGTTTTATTTCCTGGCTTACTTCATTCCAAATTTACCACACCTGTATTAAGTGCGTTGCTATCAAACATCTAAATATTAAGAGGAAATATATCCTTTAATGGCAAATGATAAAGGGTTGAACAAGTCTTCAGCACTCTTTGACCAACAATGACGACAGATCATAAAGTGGGCCTAAAATCCCCATGACACTTGAACTTCTTTAAGAAACTCTTATATATAAATTAAATATTTTATCATCTATCTGGAATTTCTTCACTTACAACATTTTACCTAGTATACTTGCTATCTCCCCTCTCCCAAATTTTATGGCCTCTGTTCCAGTGTTCTTTGTTTTTTTTTTCCCTTTTTTTTTGTGTGTGGCTAGTTGGAGAAAATACTTTTTGATTTTTGTTTAGAAAGGCTAAGCTACAATGAATTACAACATCCAACCTCCTATAATTACTCAAATCCAAAATTAGGAATGACAAAGACCTAGCAAGTACTGCATTCCATCTCCAACTCCATTCCTATGGCCAAATAGGATGGAAGCTGGCACTCAAGATGAAACCCATCTGCTATCCCTGTCCCAAATCTTTCTTGCTCTAAAATTCTCAACTCTGGCTGCCCAGTGGAATCACCAAGGGAGTATTATAGTACTAACACATCAGGGAACACTGAAGAATTCCTACCCCTAGAGATTATGATTTAGTTGGTCTAGGCCTAGGGTAGTAGTTCTGAAACTTGAGCCTGTATTAGATCACCTAGGGAGCTTGTGAAAACACAGACTGCTTAGCATCACTCCCCAGTTTGTGATTCAGTAGGTCTGGGGTGGGACTTGAGAGTCTGCATGTCTGTCTAACAAGTTCCTAGGTGATGCTGCTGCAGCTGGTTTGGGGAGCACACTTTGAGAGCCACTGGTGTAGGTTACAGAATGGGCACTGGGCCTTTAAAAAGCTCCTCAGGTGATCCTAATGTGCAGCCCAGGCTGAGAACCACTGCCCCATATTATTCACATTCCCTCTCTTGTCTTCCACAGAGAAGTACTGGTTTTTATTCTCTGAAAAATGCACTTTATATATAGAACTCTACTTAAAAAAACATTATCTCTCAACCCTTTCTCCTTCCATATTTACTCTTTCTTTAGATATTGTTTATGTGGGTCACTCTTCCAAAGTTCTCCATTAAATCAGACTTCAGCCTCAAATCAGACTTAATTCTATAAAAAGAGCTGACCGATTACTAGATGGTGTGCATCATGTAGGTTTCTTAGCAATACTCCTTTATTAAACAAACTAGTAAACAATGAACCTTACTTCAACAATAACAAAGTAGTCCCTAAAATACAAAGCGTGCTTTACTTGGAATCACAGAATTTTGGAAGTGCTGGTAAAAACAGTATCTATAAAGGCAACCACATTAACGTTGTGACTTTGGCAACTACTATCAAATAACATATTTAAAATGTAAATTTTAAAGCTGGAAGGGTCTTTAGAGCTTGAAGCTAATCCTTCATACTCTATCTAAGAAAAATGAGGCCCAGTACGTACAGACCTGCAATGCTTTTTAATGGCTGCAGAGAATTCTATTGTATGATTATAGGCGGTTTAATGAATCCTCTTTTGATAGACATTTAGGTTGTTGTCAGAATGCTCAAGGAATATTCTTATACAGATACCTCTGACAACATATGCAAGTACCGTACATATGTAAGGAGAGATACCCAAATTGGAATTGAGTCAAAGAGCATGCTCATTTAAAATTTTGACAGAAGTCACCAAATTGCCTTCCAAAGAGGGTGTAGTATTTTTCACACCCATAAAAGGTTATCTTTTCCCCGCACTCTTGCCTACACTATGTATTATCTAACTTTTGGATCTTTATCATTCTGATAGATGAAAAATGGTATTCATTTGCATTTCTGAAATAGGGCAGTTGAACATCTTTACCTATGTTCATAAGCAATTTGCATTTCTTTCTCTATGACTTGCCCATTCCGTCCTTTACTCATTTTTCTACTAGGATTCTGGTCTTTTTCTCCTTGATTTGCAAGAGCATTTTATATGTGAAAAAAAATTAGTCCCTTATTTGCTACAAGGGTTGCAAATATTTTCCCCAGTTCATCATTTCTCTTTTGACTTGGTGGTATATGTACATATTTATTGCTCTGTAGGAATTTTTATTTTTAAATTTATAGTCAAATTTATTGATACTTTCTTTCTTGGATTCTGAACTTTGTGCTGTTTCAAAAAGTCTTTCCCAGCCCCAAGATTATTAAAATTATTTTAAGTTTTACTGTCTAAGTTTAAATCTTTAATGTCTGAGATTTGTTTTAGTATAAGGAGCAAGGAAGAAATTCAACTGTATCTTTTTCCCAAATGACTATTTCCTACTAGTATGAACCATCCCGTTATAAAATACTAAATGAAACTTTTGGATTTATTTCTGGACTTTTAAATACTGGTTCCATTAAATCATCAGACAGCACCAAAATATTTTATTTACCCTAAACTCCTAAAAACTGTAATAACTAGTAGGATGGTTTGTCATTTTCTTTGTCAGAATATTCCCGTGAATATTTAAAAAATTGAGAAACTTTAAATTTATGGATAAACTTAGGGAGAACTGACAATCCTAAAACACTGAGCCATCCTAGCCAAAAATAGGATATATTTTTCCATTTATACAAGTCTTCTTTTAAGTCCTTTAGTAGCATTTTAAGTCGTCTTCATATATATCCAGCACATTTCTTGTTAAGTTTATTCCTTGGTATTTAATTTTTTTTGGTTGTTACTGTAAACAGAATTTACATTTCATTTATTATATTTTCTAACCGGTTGTTGTTTGTATAGACCAAAGTCATGGCTTTTTTAAATATCAATCTTGTAACTAGTGACCTTTTTAAATTTTCTTTGTGATACTTTTTGGTTGATTTCTTTGGGCTTTCCAGGGCTACAAAGATCTGTACATAATAATTTTCCCTCCTCTCCTTTTGACTTTTACATACTATTTTTGTTGTCTAATTACAATGGCTAAATATTAAAAACTTGGCATTTATCAACATTTCTATTAGGCTGCCTCTACCATCAGATTCCTCAAGAACTAAGCCACCCAGGGATCTCTGCAAACTGAAAAAAAGTAATTTTATTAAAACCAGTACAGATTCTGTAGAGACTTTTGGCTCAGAGTGTCTAAAATCAACTGTGGAGCTGAATTTCATTTAAATGGTATTGAATGGTTGACTAAATAAGCTAAAATAACTGCTTTTACATTTGGGGAATTAGTCTTCTTAAAAGTTCCCTTCCCTAAGATAGTCTTAATTAAATTAAACTTTATTATTCAATCATGTCTCCTGGCTCTGCCTCTTAAAAAAAAAAAACCATGTGACAATGGAGAGATCTCAATTTGGGGGGCCTTCGTCAGTCTCTTATTTCATAAAGAAGGGTGTGGCACTAAGCTAGCTGGTTGTAAGGTCTGCTCTAACATACCAAAAAAACCAAACCCACTGCCGTCGAGTTGATTCCAACTCATAGTGACCCCATACGGTTTCCAAGGCTGTAAATCTCTACGGAAGCAGACTGCCACATCTTTCTCCTTTGGAGCCGCTGGTGGTTTTGAACTGCCGACCTTTCAGTTAACAGTCGATTGCTTTAACCACTGCGTCACCAGGGCTCCTTCCCTCTAGCATAAGCATTCTCTAATTCAATGACATACTTTAAAAAAAAAAAACAAGGTTTTCCCATCAAAGTCTTCATGACTTATCCATAATCAAGGTTAGCAAAATATACATGTGTTTCTATCCCTGAAAGCATTTCCTCTTAACTAAATCTCATTACTCTACCATTGAGTTAGGATTTCATGTAATTACTGTTTCCATTCAAATTTTCCTGTCTGAGTAACATACCTCAGTGAATGTCTAGAGTAGTGGCCCTCAGAGCCTGGTCCCAGGACCAGTATCATAGCATCAGCATCACCTGGGAACGTGTCTGACATGCAAATTCTTGGGCCTCAGGCCAGATCTACTGAAACAACTCTGTTGGTAGCACCCAGCAGTCTGTGTTTTAGCATGTCCTTCACAGTGTGGTTGTGATAAATGGGCATGTATTTACACAAATAAGGTTTAATGAGTATAACTCATGAGGCTAAATGGCACACTCTATCAAGTTCTGAAACATATGGAGGCCAGGCTGAGGTAGAGTGCTAGAACAGCAGATGAAAGGCATATATATATGTAAAATTAACTATCAGTTGCTCATCCTGACATTTGCCTATTATGCTACCCCTCTCACAGCCCCAAATACTCTACTGCCCTTCTGAATACTTTAAGGATTTTAATACATATTTCCAGGCCCTCAAATTTCTAAACTGCAAGAAGTATAAAGAAAGGATCACTGAAGAAAATATCTTTCATCTTGAGATATTTTCATATGCTACTGAAACAGGTTCAAAGAGAAAATTCCTGTGATTCAGCTCCCCAGCTCTCTTAACTTCACTGTGAATCTTCTAACAACCCCTGACTCTACTTTCATGCCTCCCATGGATGCTGAGGTGACCTCAGGCAGGCCTGCTCCCTCGCTAGCCCACGGCCCTACTTCAGATTCCACGTTGGTGCTTGTGAGAAGCTGTTGGGAAGAGTCTCTTTAGCTCCTCATCTGATGTTTTTATATAAAAAAACTAATGAATTTGACTTTGCTGCATAAGTACAGTCACTGAGTGTTCCTCCAGGAAAGCAGGAAATGGGGCTGGAGTAGGCCATTAATTTACTAAGAACACAGAAGTCTCTACCTAATCAACTCTTCTTCCCTGGGAACACTCTCAGAAGGATTTGTGTATTAGAAGCCAGCAGAGAGATTTACATTTCCACATGCTGGACTTAAAACTATCACCGATGAAGGAAAGCCACTAGTAATAGAATAAATTTTGTGAATTGTGGAGAGGAGAGGAGGGCTGAGGTATCAGGCTAACTTGTCACAAACCTGACACACAGTTACTGACCACACAAAACCACCCTGCTTCAAGGTGGTCAAATACCTAAGGCATTTTACATAACCAATATGAAAGGAGGAAGACTCTCTACTGCTGTTAAGTCACATTTACTGTCTCAGTAGAACATTAATGATCATAAAGGCATGTGGGTATAGGTATCAGGAATGGGGATACAGCTGTTCATGTCTGACAAACTCATTCCCTAAACAGAAAGGAGTCTTCCTTCATTGAGCGCAGCTTATAACCTGGCTGTCCACACTAGGAACATCATTATCCAAGTGATATTTAAGGTGACTTTAAAGTGAAAACACCCCAATAGGGTAGTATTTTTCACATATTTACATGAATTACTTTCTTCAAATAATTAAATTTACCAACCAAATAATTAAACTGAATGTTTACTAAGGGCAAAAAGCAACATGCTGGACCTATATTTAAAACAGCTCCAATGGCAATTGTACCACTTGGGGAATGGGTATTTTTACTCGGGAGACCTGGAGTGCAAGGCAGTGCACGTGATGTTAAGTGCAGAAAGTCCAATCACAATAAAATAAAAGATTAAGAGTATTTTGAGGATGGAGGAAAGAAGGAAAGAAGTAGAAGAAAGAGAGACAGCAGGGCAACAACAGGCCAGCCCTTCAGCCTAGTCTGAGCGTGCCAAGGGCTGGGATCGTATCATTCAGTTTTGACCTCCTGTGGCCTAGGAGAGTGTCTGATGTGCTGCAGGAGCTACACAAATGTTCTTTTGGTTTTAAACTGATTGAATTAAACTCTATGATACCAAGATTAATTTGGATGGCTGAACACTCCAACTTCTCTCAGGCTACGCTGCGTCTGAGCGTCCAAAAGCCCCTCCTTTTTTGGTTGCACTGTGCCCTCCTTGGAGCAGGCAGATAAAGAAGCCTGGTGGCAAAATGGAATGGCAAGAGCCAATCCAAGGCTCTCCTCTCACCTCACTACTTCAGGAGCCACATGCCTTGTACAAGTCCCTTCACCTTTGTAAGCCCTGGGGTCTGCCCCCTTGGTATGGCAAGTAGCACCTGCCCTGCCGGCTTCATGGGCTGATACTGTAAGCATCACACAAAACCAACATCTCAAACTGCCTTCAAACTCTGAAGACTTTTGAGAACTAGTGTAATTTCCATGCCCATGTATTTATGCCGTCCCTTCTGGCAATAGTATAATACGTGTGGGCTTTTCTTCTTTAAAGGGGTGTTTAAAATATTTTCATCAGAATGCTGTGGAGCCACTGCCTAGCAATGGATTACTTGTGGATTACAATGTGATCTGTTACTTGGAAAATGGAAAACAGCACACCTTCCCTATATCCCTTCATAGGAGACAACTCAATAATGATTATGTTAATTAAATATTGAATATATAAACAAAAGACTTTTTTGGTTGGTGAAAAATAAATATCAAGTGAAACTACATTTTTAGAAAGATTACACCTGGAACTAAAAAAAACTCACATCAGAGTTTGCAGAGACTTCAAAGATGTCGTTATTCTCTAAGCCTCTTCTCAAGGTTCCTCAGAGTATATGCCTTTGGGAAGTAATGCCATGTCACAAGTTTTTTTTTAATTCTAGGATGATGTTTAGTTCCATAGTACAATGATACAGGAGCCCTTTCACTACCTGAAGAGTTTATAAAATAATTTATAAGTATGGAAGCTCTGTCTGAAAGCTCCAAAACAATCCAGCACATCATTTATGCTGGCCAAGGAATGAAAATATGAGAACACAACCTTTCACTAAACAACCAAAATGACTCTTTGTTTGCCCATGAAGAGAAGTCCAGCATTATTCAACCTTTTCCCTCACATGGACAACAGTAAAAAACACTTCACTTATGAATTTAGCAGACTAAAAGTAAGCTTGAGCTGGAAATGCCACAGAAAACTGCCATTATGTTCATAATTCAACTTTGCGTTATTCAATGCAACCTAAGGGGCAGCTTTTGTATGGTGCAAAATATGAACTACGTGTTTCTGAAAGGTCATGGGAACACTAGGAGGCAAGAATAAAGCGAATTAGTGAAAAAATGAATTCAGAGCAGATTTTTACATTAGAAGTCAAAGTTAATACAGTTGCTTACTAACAAGGTACCATCGATCTCTCAGAAATGGAGAGCTGTAATATTAAAACAATTTGCTAAATATTCCATATAACTGCTTGGGTTTTTCCCTCTTCAAGGCGGATAAAAGGTTCCCCTTGCCCTCTGTGTGCCCAATTTGTTGTTTTCCTTAAAAAAAAAAAAAAAAAAGTAATTTCCTGAAAATGCCTTTTCCTTCTTATTAAGAACCCCAGTGATTCAAAATCTAAAAAGGTAGAATCTATGAAAGCTGAAAAAGATTTAGCTTGATAGTAAATTATATTTTTGTGACCATTAAAAATATATTTTTCAAGTTCACTATAAATGTTAACGCAAGTTACTGCTTTAGAAAGAGCAGGCATGTATTATTTTTTTTGATAATATAAAACCTCAAACTTTGTAAAGGTATTAAAAAAATACAGAAAATCTTTTCAAGTAGAAAATTAGCCTCATATTCTTTTTGATGAATAAACACATTAAATTAAAACCTCAAGGCCAGGGAGACTCAAAGGAAAGACTATGTCCTTGTAATAGTGTTAGAGAGCCAGGAAGAATGGCTCAAACGAGACTAGAACTTTCTAACTATCTCTGGATCAAAAGGATATACATTTGATCAAAAGGATATACATTTGAAGATTATTTCTAAGCTAAAAACTTCATGGAATAAACAAAAACAAAGAATATAATGGCAGAATTCACAAAAAACTAGAGAATGTCCTATACATATTAAAAAGAAAAAACCAAACTGAAAAGGGGAAAAAAAAAAGAAAAAAGATGAGTCATTTTAGCGACTAACTTACTAAAATTTTCAAGAAAATCTTGAATTTTCAAAGATATGTGACAGATCTGAGTAAAAATTATGATTGTCAAAATTATTAAATCATTTACACAAATTCCAAGAAAAAAAATCCAAACCAATTTTACTGACATACAGATATCATATAAAACAAGTATGAAAAAATGTAAAACATAACTGCTTAAAATGTTTTTGTTTATATTAGCTCATATTCAAACAATTAACTTACAACCTGTATTATATTTTAAGTAGAAAAATTATTTTGTCATTAAAGTAGTACATTTGGGCAAATCTAGTCTATTTTACTAGTCCATTTTAAAATAATTTAAGAAATAAGAAGTATAAAGATAAAAATCTTAATATGCAGTTTGGTAAAGTTCAAGTCAGTCTTTGAACAACACATTTATCTATCCAGTAAAGCTTGTGTTAATGCGATGTAAGAGTTTGGCAAATTCAACTTTAATGGAGCATAAAAGTGCTTTTGCTTGAAAGTGAGATCATTTTTAAAAATTCAAAGCATGATCACTTTTTCTTTTTTCATAGGAACAATATGATACAAGCAGCAAAGCTTAAATAAACTAGAAACATTTCAAATGATCCATAAAGGATTAATAAGCACTCCAGGAAGTCCTATAGGCTCAGTGTATACATTTTCCATCTTTCCCCCACCATGATGGGCATGATATGAAATTCTAAACAGAAGTGAAGTTTCAAAGTCCCTGAATGTTAAAGGGCTGTTGTGTTGAGATAAGAGGTTGCAACTTAGGATTGTCTAATTTGAAATGGATCAAAATGTCGATGGTATTAGGACAAGTGTCATTCAAATTTGGACATTTCAATTAAAAAGGTCTTCTCGCTGATAGTAATACTCAGTGGTCAGAAGCAAAACTAAGGCAAAAGTAACAGTGGTAAGCTACAGACCACTAATATAACAAGAACAAAATGACAGCTATTATTTTGGCAGAGATAATCTATGCTGAAACACAAAACACACATGCACACAATTTCTTTCAATACAATTTTCTTGTCTTCCCACTGACTTCTGTGATTACCACAGAAAGCAGGGTTCTAAACACATTTCTCAATTGAATCCTCAATCAATAATAGTAAAAAATTCAGGTGGAAGATATGGAAAAATGCATTATGGCATTAGTAACTGTTTGCAAAATAGGCTGAACTTATCAATATGCACACAGGTTGATAAGAAGAAACCTCAGATACCTAAAACAGATCATATTTTTGTCACCCCAAAGCTCAGTCACAATCCCTGTGCTCATCAAAATTCTTTTTTCATTCTTAGGTGGGCAATCTTTCTTCCTATTCCTTATAATTACTAATTCTTCAAGAATAAAAATAACTCAGAAAAAAGTTCCCTCTGTTTTAAATAAAAATGTCAACAGCCCCCTAAAGTATAATGGCCTATCTTTTACGAAAGATAAAATGTTAAATTTTCCTTATCTATAAACAGAATTACAACTAAGCACAGAGTCCTAGATTGAAGTCAGTCAGACCATCGCTTTTTAGTAAGTGTCCAGGTTTACTACTGGAGTAAGCACTCCAAGTGAGGCTCAAATATTATTGAGTTTTTATACAAATTCTAGAAAATGCATATTTAAAAATCTATGGTATTTTTAATAGTTCTTTGGCAGAAGCATAAATTATTCATGCTACTACAATGAGATTTCATTTCTTAAGATGAAATGCAAATAGTAAACAAGAAGAGTGACATTCAATAATACCAATGAACATTGGAATCAACAAAAGCGCAAAAACAGACAAACAAAAAAAAAACTTATCTCAAGTAAACAGTCTTATAGTTGGAACACAACGGTCAACCTCTCATGCACTAGCCAACTGTGAGAATACAGAGGGCCTTTATCGCACAGTCGTTAAGAGCTATGGCTGCTAACCAAAAGGCTGGCAGTTCAAATCCACTAGTTGCTCCTTGGAAACTCTATGGGGAAGTTCTACTCTGTCCTATAGGGTTGCTATGAGTCAGAATCGACTCAACAGCAACGGGTTTGGTTTTTTGGTTTTATGAAGGCTTTGGCTATTTTACTGCTAATTAACATTCTCATTAGCAAACAGGTAAAAAAAAACGATGATGAAACAATTAAGACTTCTGCAGTCATAAATTCAACCATTTATTGGACATCTATTACGTTATTTGAACTTTCTAGTAACTTGATAGACTGGAGCCCTGGTGGCGCACTGGTTAAGAGCTCAGCTGCTAACCAAAAGATCAGCAGTTCAAATCCACCAGGCACTCCTTGGAAACCCTATGGAACAGTTCTACTCTGTCCTATAGGGTTGCTGTGAGTCGGAATCGACTCGATAGCAACGGCTTTGGTTTTTTTTTTTTTAAATGTGGCTTTGAGTCAGAGAGGCCCAAATTTAAATCCCAGCTCTATAATTTATTATCCTTCTAACATTGGCTGAGTTTCTCACTATGAGCTTCTGCTTTCTTGTCTGTAAAAATGGGGGAAAACAGCACCCACCTCACAGGGTTGCTGCAAGAATTGACATCATGTATGTAAAAAATGCTTAGCAAAGTGTCTGACACACAGCTCAAAAAACACTCGTCTTTCTTCTTCCCTCTGCTCTCCAGAAGTCTACACCCTTACAGGGAACAAAATTATTTGCTAAATAAAAGAATATTCTACAAGAGATTGTATAAAGGAATTGTGAGAAAAAACTTACACATTCAAAGTTTTCTAGGAATTCAAAGGAAAAAAAAAAAAAACCTTCTACAGCTGCAATATTGAGGAAAGGCTTCCTAGAAGAGAGATGGACTTGGGCCTTGAAGGTTGAGAAGAATTAAAACAGAAACAGCAAGTAGGCAAGGACA
Organism: Dugong dugon; assembly: GCA_030035585.1. Lineage (NCBI taxonomy): Eukaryota > Metazoa > Chordata > Mammalia > Sirenia > Dugongidae > Dugong > Dugong dugon. The sequence goes on from CM057483.1 coordinate 152,631,881, forward strand.
GTATCAGCAGTTGAGAGGAAACAAGAAAGGTCTATCTGGAGGAATGATGATTTGTACAGTGCAGTTGGATGAGAGAGTCTGTGGGGACAGATGGTTGGATTATATAGTATCTTACATGCCAGAATAATGCACTGGCTATAATTCTACATGGATTTAATTAAACCACTACATCACTCATGAGTGTGTATAAAGTGTGTTTGTTATATTCTAGAGTGGTATATAAATATGACAGTAGGCTACCTACAGATCTAAGGTAAAAAAAAAATTGTCCAAATCTATTTGGTATATATCCAGTATAATTTAACTAACTCACAAAGGGCAACTATGATTAAAAAATAGAGTTTCAGAAAAATAAAAATGAAAGCTGAAAAGTTTGAAGAAATAAGATCAAGTCATCAATTATGGAGCTTCAAGAAATGAAAGGAAGGTAAGAGTACTATTTACAAATACTCAAAAAAAAAAAAAGCATAAAAGAAGGTGGGTGTACTCATTTAACATTGAACATGGGTGTGTAGCGGGAAGAAAGGCCTAGAACAGAGAGAAGAAAAACTTCTGAACACAGAGCTTGTGAAGATGAGAAGACAGCCCAGCAAGAGGCTGCAGCACTACTATTAACGCAAAATAGTCAAGAGTTTCAAAGCACAGTGGCAGAAAGATAGATTTCTCAAGATGCAGTGTTTTCGCCTTGGTGACCTGTGGACAACATGTTCTACAATTTAGTTCTACAATTCATGACTTTTGGATTAAAGCTGGGAGAGGGGGGTGTCCTTCCAGACATGGAGAGCCCTTAATGATAGCACAGCTACAAAACTGCATAGTGATCAAGAATTACTGAACTAAGAAAAACCTCAGCAAGTACTCCCTCAATTATTTCGGCCCTTGGGCATTTCGATGGGAAACTACTCATTGATATTATTCTTTTTCCAACATTCATTTTATAGAACATCAAGACAGAGTCAAATGTTGACTTACTATGGTAAATAGAGGGGAAAAAAGCCGGCTTTGATTTCCTTTCCTTTATTACCACCTTGGTTTTATGGTTTAGAATGTCGATTATGTTTGAAAAGAGGGTGGAGGATGCGGGGGGGGGGGGGGCAGCATGCTCTTCCCTTCAATGAAGACAAAAGATAGCAGCTATTTCATTCTGCTGTGTGAGTGTGTTATCCCCTTAATTCTTCCACCATCATATTAAACTGTGATTTTCAATAGGATTCTAAAAAATGTATTACATTTTACCTGTTATTCTAAAAGAATTAGTAAGCAATTAAGGGGAAAGCCTTAAAATAGGACAAATATGTTTTTGTTTTTTTTAGACTAGCTAAAATTTTCAGAGTTTAAAATGACTAGAAAGGCAAACTGTTAGGTATTCAGAAGGAAAATGTGAATGTTTTCCCAAAGGCATTATTAACAATTAATAATCATTACACTGGTGCCTTGTTTACCTGACCTTGTGTAAATTCAGCAGCCTGGTAATTAGACCCATATTTTGCACATTTGTATATTTCCATGCATAGATTTGACTCATTCATTCATCCATTAAAATTTGCTTGACAGACGTAGATGAATAATCAAGCTACAATTTGTATTTACTGGATTATAGAAAATTGCCCAAACTGTTAAGTTCAAGGAAAGCACATTCTTGTCTCTCTCTTGTGACTGATGTAAAAGCAATTACACATCAGAGGATTGCCCCAAAGCTCTCAGAAGAAGTGGCACTGCTTCTGCAATCTGGGGTCTTTAACGGTATTTTTTTTTTTCTCCTGAACCTACAGAGACTGTTTAAAGATTAACTATAAAAGAGGGAAGAAAATATCCCTGTGCAAGTAAGTTCATCATTTAACTCATTATACCATAATTTTACAGCAAAAAGTGATGTTCTGATGAACCTTCTACATTCAAAATAAACAATAATGTAGTCTTATTTTGCAAAGATTGTAGAGTCAGTGGAAGGTGTGAAGATGAGAAATGAAGCAACTTTTTTTGGATAGGTTTATGACAAGACTCATCCCTCCCTCCACCTAGAAAACAAACATCAATAACAAAACCTGAGCAAACCTCTCCCTAACAGCAATCAGTGAGAAACAAAGGCTCTATAAGATTTCATTATTAATGTATTTTCATGCAAAGAAGCAGAACACGTTAGTGCTAACTGTTCCTAAATTCTAATGTTCAGTCCTCACCAAACATGCTGTCATGTGGAACTGTATTTTACACTTCGGTATTTATTTTGCCTTTGCAGCCACTAACCGAACCATCGCTAATACACGTTTTCTGGTCCAAGGTACAGTATTTCTTTTACACAGCTGAAGATACAACAATTTTGCTGTCTTAAACCCATCTCTTCAAACTGCTTATTTTGATTGTCTACTTTAGAAGAAAAGGAGCGATTCCTAACTTATAAAACTATACGCTTTATATAATCTTTACCATGGACATTTAGCTTCACAGCTGAAAAAGAAACAGGGATTGCTTAGAACCTGCTTTCACAAACATCACGCTAACATTTATGTAGCTCAAAATTTGGCTTGGATAGGCAATAATTAAACATCTTAAGTGCCTGACTTATGAATTCAACAAAAAGGTTCCCCAAACTTTCAAAACCTAGTCCGTTGCTTCCTAACAGTCCATCTTTTCCTCCCATAAAACAAACGTCATGATGGATATCAGACATTAATTTCTATGATGACTGTCTGAAATCACCCAAAAGATTACCAAAGAACCAGGAAATGCATTCGTTTAGAAAATGAGCGGTTCTTACAATCCCCATGTTTATAAACACAAAAATGGGAATTCAGATGCTTCTAGTGAGTGTGACTCCACATACAACTGAGTGTCTGCTGGCTGAGTCTGTGACATCGTAATAGGCGTTTCAGGGGTCTCATGTCAAGAAGACATGGTCCTGGCAGTTTAATATGATAAAACAACTTTGATTTTAAAGCCAAACACAAAAGCTATTTGCCTGACTCTTGGCCTTAACAGAAACAACGGGTGGTGGTGGTGGGGGGGGGGGGTAATGGGAGGGAGGGGGCTGTAGGGTTTTGAAAAGAGGAGGGACCGCTGCCCAAGGAGTCAGACGCTGCTAAGACAAAGCTGTGGCCCAGTGTGTGACTTAGTTGTTTTCTTTTTATTTTTTGGTTTATTATCTTTTTGGTTGGTTGTCTTTTACAAGGTTCCAAGTGTTGTAAATTGCATTTTATTTTACCTGTAAAAGAAAAAGGGAGGCGAGTAGCAAGAAAGTGCAGCTGTTCTATCAACTGCTAGCTATGGTCTCATAAAAAATGTCATCCAAACTTGTATCTATTCTCTTGTTCTAGCTTATTCCTGCAGAGTTGCTTCTACTACCAACTTCAGAACAGAAAAGACACTGTATTCCTATCATCCAAAAATATTTAATTCTGTGCCACAAACACAAGTTATCTTTTAAAAACGGGAAATGGCCTGTTTTTGAAGGTGGACAGAGGAGGCAGGTTCCCTGAAATCAATACGATTCTATAATGAGCCTCATAATGCTGAACTATCTTCTCCTGCCAGTCCATTAATTGCACAATAACCATTAGTTAAGTATAGAAAAGGGAGGTGGTTCTACTTATGTTAGGAAAAGAAGGTTGTGCATGATGAACCTTGAGGCCCCCTTCCAGAAATCTGGAGTTCACATTCTATTATCAGCCACTTTCCGACCAATATTGATTTTCCTTAATATGTTACCAGCACCACTGTGTATTATGGTCAATAAACAGGAAGGAGGCAAAACAAACAGGACAAGTTTCCAACAGGAGGCGAAAACCAACTAGGCCCCACTACTCTTCTGCAAGAGTGTATCTGTGTATGCTAGGGCTAAGGAAACAGCACACAAAAAGACAAATACACACATGCTAAGTGCTTCTCAAAATTGTATGTCTGGGTACTTAGCAATGGTGTTAACAGGAAAAAGATATCATTGCATACTGTAAAAAGAACCTAGCCCAACAGGATTTTGAATACCAGCTTAGCTGCTAAGAAGCCAGTTTCCAGGGGTGGGAGGCAGCGGGGGGGAGTGTGTTATTAGATAAAAGGGAAGATTGACATCACACCTTTGGTTCAAGAAGGCAAGAAGGTAGAGAAATTTTTTAAGGTAAAATATGCACCATGGTATGTATGGATATATATTTATATGCAAGAGTAGGTTTAACTTTTTAAAGATTCCTAAGGTGATCTGAATTTAGACAGTAAGAGAGATTAAAGATGACATTCCAGAAAATAATTGTCATTAATAATGAAAAATAAGAATTACTTGGCTATTCCATCAAACATAAATGTTGCACCCATAGCTTTTCTAAAGGTTCCAAAAATCACTCCCTTGCTCAAATCACTAAGTCCTGTATCTGCCATGTCCCTAGCACTGTTATACTCGGGGGACATGAAGTTAAACAGACACAACACTACACAGCACAACTTGTACCACAAGGAGCTTGCAGTCTGTGGGGGAGAGAGCCAATTAATTTAGTATTTAAAAAACAAACAAACAAACCTGTTGCCATCGAGTCGATTCCGACTCATAGCAACCCTACAGGACAGGGTAGAGACAGGGTAGAACTGCCCCCATAGGGCTTCCAAGGAGTGGCCGGGGGATTCGAGCTGCTGACATTTTGGTTAGCAGCCAAGCTCTTAGCCACTACCCGTGTTAGATACCATCATACAGGTGTGTACAAAGAGCTATGGGATCACATGGGTGAGAATAATACCTTTCTGGCTGGAGAGTTGAATGAAGGCTTTCCAGAGACTGAGTGGTGGGGTATTGTTCAAGACAGAGTAGATGGCATGAGTGAAATCCATTGCCATCGAGTTGATTCGACTCACAGTGACCCTATAAGACAGAGTAGAATGGCCCCATAGGGTTTCCAAGGCTGTAAATCTTTACAGAAGCAGACTGCCACATCTTTCTCCCACAGAGCAGCTGGGGGGTTTGAACTGCCCACCTTTCAGTTAGCAACTGAGCACTTAACCACTGCACCACCAAGGCTCCTTGGCATAAGTGAAGGCACCTGTAAAAGCACATGGTATCTCTGAGGAATACCAAGCCCTCCAGATGGGCAGATGGCCTGGGGGAGATTAGTGAGGAAGGAGAAGGTGGAAAGGCTGGTGTGAGGCCCAACGCTACACTAAGGTATCTGAATTTTAATCTGTAAGAAATGAGAATCCACTAAAGGTTTTTAAGCTGGAAGATGACATTGTTAACCCTATTTTAGAAAGAGAATGCTAAGCTGTGTGGACAAAGGACTGATAAAGGAACAGACCAAGACAAGTAGATCTATTATAAAGCTAACAAAGAGATGACCAAGAATGCAACTGAAGCAGTGGGAATGGAGGGAAAGAGGGAAACGCAGTATGGAAGTAGAAGGAACACAGTCTAACACTATGATATCCAATTTGAGCAATTTGCAGGCTTCTATTATCCCAAGTTGGGAAGTACTGAAGGGTATCGCTCTGCGTACCTCACAAGATTACTGTGAGGAACAAATTAGGTAAGGTGTGAAACGGCTCTGAAAACTGCAAAATGCTGTGTAATGTACAATATATATTAACATAATGGAATTCTCTCCTTTTAAAATCACTTGTCTTTTTCTGTAAGGCACAGTAAATACTTTGGGTAAGCAAAATGGGGGGGAAGGTACTGAAGTGTTTAGGGAGGAAAGAGAAGATAACAAAAAAGTAGTTCAAAAGCAAAACCTCCTACCTCAGTCTTGACAGCTCCCCCAGACAGGTAACTAAGTATACCCGTTCACAAGAATTTCAAAGTTCCCACGGAATGGAGTCAGTGGCAGTGGGTTTATAGGTAACCTGAAGAAGCCCAAAGCATTTCAAAAGATGGATGGGCCTATATTTTTCACTCAAGTTCCTGCATATTGAAGAAGTGGCAGAACCCCATTTCCATTATCTAGCTCCTACGAGGGGCGCTGGAAATGTAGCCTGTAGATTGCCCCATTTGGACTTTCTGGCCCTGCTTAGAGTGCTAAGCCTGTCCAAAACTAGACACTTAGGACAGCCGAGAAGCTGAAGCTAACCAAAAAGAGACTATGGTCACAGTCAAGGTTGAGAGGGGGGGTGACAGGATAGCAGATCTCAGAACCACTTTAAAATGTTGTAAGGACCAAAATTTCTCAGCATACGCAGGATCAGAGGATATCATGAAATCATGATGTGGGAGGTCTCCCAAAAGAGATGTAGGGAAGATGACATTTCTACATACAAATACTCCTCAGCCTGGGTTTATACAATCATATCCACAACAGAGAAGAGACAAGGCTGAGCAATGCTAGTGATCTTCCATTTGTCAAGTGCCAGCAATACACCTGAAGGCTTAACCTGAAGGATGGTAGATTTCCACTGAAAACGGGGAGACACTAAAAAAGATGTTACCTACAGGTATTCTGCTTTCATAAAATTATTTCTGGTCACATGAGAACTAATTCTATTTTAGAAATTTAAATCCCTTCTCATTTATAAGTACATACTTACTTTCACTCAGGTGTGAAAGCATATATAGCTTTTATTTTCATATTCTCATATATAACCCAAAGAAATCACATTTTATAACGCTTAGTGGCTCTTTATATCAGAATTCATCAACATGTGTTTTTGGAGGGGTTTAGTGGGAAACTTGAAAGAATACTGATGCCCAGACCACACCCTCAGAAATTCTAGTTTAATGTTTCAGGGTGGGCTGCGTCATCAGATACTCCTTTTAAAACCTGCCCAGGTGATTCTAACATGCAGCCAAGGTTTAGATCCACAGAAGCGAGCCTAGAGTAAAAAGGAAATGCTGTATCCTAGGTACACGCCCAGAAGAGCTGACAGCAGGGACTCAAACCAATACCTGAACACCAATATTCATTGCAGCAATTTCACAAGAGCCAAAAGGTGGACACAACCAACACGTTCATTAACAGATGAATGGATAAACAAAACGTGGTATATCCAGACAATGGAATATTATTCAACCATAAAGAGAAATGAAGTTCTGGTACCTGTTACGACATGGATGAACCTTGAAAACATTATGCTGAGTGAAAGAAGTCAGTCACAGAAAGACAAACAGTGTATGATCTCATTAATAAGAAACATCTGCAACAGGCAAATGCACGGAGACAAAATGTTATTAATGGTTTCCAGGGATTGAGGAAAGGGAAAGGCAGGGGGGTTATTGGCGAAGGGGCACTAAGTATCTGTTTAGGATGATGAAAAAATTTGGAAATGAATAGTGTGATGGTTGCACGATATCGTGAATGTAATTAATGTCACTGAATTGTCCACTTAAAAATGGTTGAAATGGCAAATCTTACGTTACATATATTTAACCACAATAAAAAGGTTTAATTTTATATTATGTGAATTTCACCTCAATTAAAAAAAAAAAGAAATGCTGAAGAAAAATTCCAAATGTATCATTCTTAAACTGTACCATCTGTCTTAAAATGTCCCTTTGGTTTTCCACACAAAATTTTAGAATCTTAAGATGGCTGGAGCAATATTAAGACTTCTAGGATGCAAGTACTTAATTCCCAAATAGGACCTGAGTCTAAACTAGCCTTACTCACTGATAAGGATATTACAATTCACTCTTTTATTTTCTAAGCAGCTTTATTGTCCTGATAAAAACAATACATGCCTATCGTGAAATATTCAAGTAGAGAAAAGCAATCTGGAAAAAACTTAAAATCACCTGAAATTTTCACCACTCAGATATGATTTCTGACATACAGCAAACACCCTTCCAGAAATCTCTCTAAGCATATATATATAGATATTCATACACATATATGAATTTTACATAACATTATACTATATAAGCTCTTTTTTTTTTTTTTTTTTAAACTTGGCACTATTACGTGGCCAAATTATTTGGGGCAATAAATATAGATTTACAAAATAAAATTTAAGGGCTGCATATTAACAATATATTTATGTAGGTTACTTTTAACATTCTGTGGGTTCTCAGTACACTTTTGAGAACCAAATGATTGATTTGTAACTCTATGAGCTATAGAAATATGAGAACAAAAAATTATATAGTTGTATTTTTATGTCCTAGGAAATACAATTGGAAACCTAAATTAAACTCCCCACAAAATGAAATACACAGGTATAAATCTAACAAAACATGTACAGGACTTGTATGCTGAAGACTACAAAATGTTAATGAAAGAAAACTAAGACCTAAATAAATGAAGAAGACATACCATGCTCATGGATTGGAAGACTCGACAAAATAAAGATGTCAATTCTCTCCAAACAGGTTTATAGATTTAATTCAATTCCAATAAAAATCTCAGCAGGATGTTTTTTGTTGATGAAGACAAGCTGACTCTAAAATTTATACGGAAAGGCAAAAGAACTAGAATAGCTAAGACATTTTGGAAAAAGAAGAATAAAATGGAGGAATCACAATACATGATTTTAAGACTTACTATAAAGCTACACTAATTAAGACTGTGGCAGTGGCAAAGGGATAAACACAGATATCAGTGGAAGGGAACAGAGTCCAGAAAGAGACCCACAGAAGAATGCCCAAATGGTTTTTGAGAAGAATACATATGCAATTCAATGGAGGAAAGGTTGTCTTTTCAGTAACTGTGTTAGAATAACTGGACATACATAGACCAAAATAAAATTAACCTGTCCTAAACTTCACGTTTTATACAGAAATCCAATAAAAATGATCATAGATCTAAACGTAAAACTACAAAACTTTTAGAAGAAAATACAGGAGAAATCCTTTGTAACCCTAAGTTAAGCAAAGAGTTCTTAGACATGAGACCAAAAGCGTGAGCTGTATAACAGAAATTGATAAATTGAACTTCATCAAAACTAAAAACTTTTGCTCTGTAAAGGACACCATTAAGAGAATGAAAAGACAAGCCATAGACTGGGAGAAAATATTTGCAAATCACACACCCAACAAAGGACCTGTATCTAGAAGCATAAAGAACTTTCAAAACTCAACACTAAGAAAACAATAATCCCTATTAAAAATGGGGAAAAACTTGGGACACTTCACCAAAGAGGATATAAGGATGGCAAATAAGCACATAAAAAATGTCCAGCATCACCAGTTATCAGGGAAATGCAAATTAAAACCATGATGAGATACTGCTCCAAACCTATTAGAATGGCTAAAATAAAAAATACTAACAATACCAAGGACTGGTGAAGATGTGGAACAACTGGAACTCTCAGACATTTCTGATGGGGATGAAAATGGTACTGTCACTCTGAAAAACAGTTTGGCAATGTCTTAAAAAGTTAAACATACACTTACCATATGAGCCAGCAATCCCACTCCTGGGTATCTACCCTGGAGAAATGAAAACTTGTGTGCACAGAAAAACCTGTATATGAATGTTTATAGCAGCTGAATTCATAATTGTCCCAAACTGGAAACTCCCTTCAATGAATCCATTTACATGACATTCTAGACAAGACCAAACTATAATGATGAGATATATACCTATTCTTAGATGTTTAAGTTATATCCCATTTTTCACTATTATAGATAACACTGTTGCTATTGTTCAGTGCTGTCGAATCGATTTTCAACTCAGAGTAACCCCACGTGACAGAGTAGAACTGCCCCATAGGGATTCCTAGGCTGTAATCTGTATGGGAGTAGATCGCCAGGTCTTTCTCCCATGGAGCTGCTTGGGTGGGTTCAAACTGCCAACCTTTTGTTTAGCAGCCGAACACTTAACCACTGCACCACCAGGGCTCCTGTTATAGGTAATTCAACATATATACTTGCACATAATTTTTTGCATGCATTTCTTTAAGATAAATTGCTAGAGTGAAAGTGAAGCTTCTGGGGTTCACAAAGTCAAAACTATTTTCAAAACATTGCTAAGGCATTTGTCTTTTTCATTACATTGACATTTGCACTGATGATTCAAAATCAATGGTGGGTAAACCAAACTGTACTATTAATCACTGTATTTTTCACCATCAGGCACCCACAGTAACAAATAAATAAATAAGCCAGTTTCATGTAATTAAACAGTAAACACTATTCATTTTATTAAATCCTAACCCTTGAATATATATCTTTCATTATCATGCACTGAAGTACAATGGTTGTCTCCAGAAAAAGCACTTGTGCAATTGCCTGAGTTTCAAGCTGAACGCACCACTTTGTTCAGAGAAAACCAGTTTTCCTTGAAAGAATGAGTAATAGACAAACTATGGTTACTCTGACGTGGGTGTCTGGCAGACATTTTCTCAAAAATGAACCAAGTGAGCCTGTCACTTCAAGAAAAATCAACTGACAGTATTTGTTACCAGTGATAAAATTTCAGCTTTGAGGTTTCACTGGAAAATTTGTATCCACCACCCTGAGCTCAACAGTCTTCCAACATTTAAAAGACTTTTCTGATGAGACTGGTGGTGATAGTAAACAAACGTGATTTTTAAAATACTCTATAAAGAAAAGTGTCAACATCTGGAAAATCTCCATAACGCAGTGAACCAACATTTCCTAAATGATCGATGCACAATATTACAAAATCATGCATAGGTAAGAGATCCATTCAAACTGCTAGACAAACCAGTGGATTTTCTTGTAACTGAGTAAAAAAAAAATTACTGATATGGTTTCAGACTCCACATTGCAAATAACATTTTAAGAAACTACCACATCACAAGGTTTGGTGTAGTGACAAAAAAGAATATTCACAATTAACTAAAAAGGCTATTAAAATACTCCTTCCTTTTCCAACTACATATCTGTGTCAAGTCAAATTTTCTTCATATACTTCAACCAAAACAACATATTATAACAGACTGGATGCAGAAGCAGATATGAGAATCCAGCTGTCTTCTAAGACACACATTAAAGAGATTTTCAACAATGTAAAACAATGGTCACTGCTCCTACTCAAGTTTTTTGTTTGGAATATATAATTACTTTCCATAAAAATGTTATTTTTGTTATATAATGGGCTTATCATTACTTTAAATGGATTAATACTTTTTAAATGTCTCAGCTCTGATGTATAATAAAGTAAACGTTAACACACATAACCCAAATAAACGAAAGCTCTTTGACATCCTCAATAACTTAAGAGTGTACAGGGGTCCAACAGACCAAAAGGTTTGAGAACCACTGTGCTATCCCATTACGTACACTCATCAGCATGAGATTCTACTTTGGTGAAACTTTTAAACAGGTCTCTCTTGACTCTGGGCTCTCTTTTGGTTTTCCTCTGCTGATTAATTCCTGGAAGGGGTAGCTCCTGAATATCAATTGATGGAAAGCTGTAGTTGCAGGAAATTATTCTCCAAAGATCAGCTGTGGCTTCATCCACATGGGTTCTATACCCTTATTATACACATAGATGTAAATCCGAGGCAGGTGTGTTTTTCCTGCCGTTTCTCACCAAGATTGCTTAACATTCTTGGCTGGTGGATAGAGACTGAAGCCCTGCTAGGCTGGGCTCCTAAGAGCTGGGCTACAAGGTCATCTCAGTTCCCAGTGGCATGAAGAACTTCTCAAACAGCCAAGGAGCCCTGAGCACCTACCTGTACAGCCTGAATGAGGCTGGGGACTGTTTAGAGGCCGAGGACTTTTCACAAAACAAGCTGCATGACGATCGTCACAAAATTACCCACCCCAAGAGTTATACTATGGTGGAGCATAGTAAAAAGAAGAACATTTTTTGAGGGGGTGCTGACAGATAAGTTTTGAACCAGGACAAAAAGTTATACATTGCTCTTCAAAACCACTATAGAAGTGAGCATATAAGTAAAGCTACCTCTGATTTACACCAAGCACAAAACAAACTAATCCCCACTGGTTTAGAATACACTGGTGCTCTAATTTTTATCATTATTTTAGAATCCAAGCTTTGAGAATCTTTCTGTGATGCCTCAGAAAGGCAGCTGAATTAACCCCCTCCTAAGCAGAAAGATGGTTATTCCATTCAACTCAAGACTGCTGGACAGGACCCTCTGGAAATTCCTATCTGTGAGTATCTGCAAAAGACAGATTTTCACATGTGAACCATAACGAACACTTTCTAGGCAAACCAAATACGAAAGACAGCCATCGCCTGAGATGCTTTCCTCCCATCTCTCGTTTACATGTGCAGCAGAGAAGCAATAGTTCCGGTTTGCTCCTTGAAGTCAGGAAGGTCAATGGTGAGAAAATCTCACTTTTGAAAGGTTAAATGAAATCTGTTCTGGTTCAATTTCTTACTCTACTAAAGATAGCAGCTCTAGATGACTGGAGCTAGACTTGAAGTTGAGTTTTTCCTCACTATGCAAGGTTAGAGAAATGAAACTGAAGAAAGGAATTCTACCGTTTTGGCACAAGTAGTTTTCTGTTTTTACCCACTTGTTTTCAGGTATTTGACAACTCCTATGGCATTTCCTCAGCATTTCAAAAAACCTCCAATTTTCCCTTCAGAGGAAACAGTATCAGAAGATGCTGAAGCTCTAGGTTCAACATACCTGATTCCCTTCAATGGCTTGACTAGGCCCTTGCTGGGTGAGTATAACTAGTTTTCTGGATTCATGCCCCAGCCAGCTATGTGACCTTAATGTGGACGCCCAGAGATCTTGATCCATCCTACTGTCTAGCAACTTGGTATCCCATAACCAGCTGTCTTAGCATATATGATGGGCAAAATTCTGGACTAGGGTTCCCAAGTCTGGTCACAGTCCTGATGCTGCTATCTGTGTGAGCTGGGAGAATTACCTGATAATACCAATCTCTCAGAATATCGTGAATTCATTCAATACATTTTTACTGAGCACCTATCAGGTTAGGCACACTACTGGGTGCTGGGCCTTGAAGGAGTTACAGGCTAGTGTCCTTTTCCTAAGGCTGACTTTAAGGTTCTATTCACTGACACTGAGAAGGAAACTTCCACATTGGCAAACTGAAGGGAGGGCCATGAGGAAACAACAGCACGGTACGGTACCCTTCTACTGGATGTCAGAGGGAGAACAGCAAGAAGACAGGCTTATGACGGACACCTTGGAAAGACAGGGACAGCAAAGCCCTAGCCCAGGTCTGTCTATGGGTGTTCTGTGCCATGTTTATTCACCATGTCTCAGATAGGAATACAGACAGTTCTTGGATTATGAATGAGCTCTGTTCCTAAGCCTGTCTTTAAGTCAAATTTGTAAGTAAGTCAGAACAGTTAGGCACGGTTTGTATCTAACGTCAGTTAGTCAAACGTTTGTTTTAGCATATAGTATATAGTGTACCTTTCTGTGCATAAAAAAATTAAAGAAACACTTCCAGATACACTTAAACATCTTTAACATAATACAGTAATAATAATAATGTTTTGATGCACGCCACAAAGTAACGCCTGTTTGTTATTATGAACCATTGTTACGTACCTCAGATTTTTAATATAATAGGCCTTATGGGAGTTGGTTCGTAACTACAGGTTGTAAAGGTAAGTCAGATGTTCGTAACCCAGGGATTGCCTGTGGTGAATGTTAATGACAGCTCTCTATGCACTTTCTAAGTACATTATCCCATACTCATACAGTCCTCGTCACAACCTCATGCAGCAGGTACTATTACTATCATCATTTTATAGGCTAGGAAACTTGGGCTTGGAGAAGTTCAGTAACTAGCCCAAGTTACAGAGCTAATAAGGGGGTAGACAGGCACGCTGACCTAGGTGTTTGGTTACAAAGTCATATACCGTGAGGCTAGCAGTTCCTGGTTTAACAGTTGATAAAATCGAGTGCTGCGTTTTCAAAATTTAGGAGAAGTATAGGCAAGGGCTGTAGCTGTCTCCATCTCTGATAAAACTTAGGAGGGAGAATATGTATAGATGGGGGAATGATACAGGGCAGCAAGATATGGCCCAAGCTCAGATCTTACAGGCAGCTCTAGGGTCTGTCTGTCTTCAGTAGACAACACTGTTCCTGGTAGTCTGCATACCTCAGAATTTTGTGTGGGTCCCATGTTTGTCCCTCAGGATCATACCCTAGTTCTGAGCCTCCCCAAACAGGGTCCATGACATAAGGTTAAGATGAAATGAAATCAAAGATAAAGAGGTATTCTGATAAATATAGAAAGTACAAGTAAATGTTGGTTATTCTGCAAAGGATAAAAGTCAGGTGGTACATAAAGCGGTATCTGATCCAATCTGCTACTCAGAACTCCTTTACAACAGCTAATGTTCATACTACAATATACTACTTGTGTAGTATACTGTGATGTACTACTTGTGTAGCTGGCATGTACTGGGGGCCAGATTTGAACTGTTATTCACTTACATTTGTACAATACTTAAATTTATTTACGAGTCTCTGTCACCAAACCCTGTTTATCAGTTTTTCTATGACAACACACCATGGTATAGCAGTAATGTGTCATATCTGATTCAAAATCAGCTTGCTTGGCATACACAGCTAAGACAAATTAGTCGTTCACCCATAACCATATACCAACCCTCTATCAGTGGGCCCTGATGTTTGGAACACCACATTTAAAAATGCACTTGGTGTCTGTGGAATTCATTTATGCTTAAATTACCTATCAAAAGCTGTGAAACAAAAAGAAATACTAATTCTCAATATGCTCTTTTTGTTTTGTTTTAATAAGATTTAGGAGGAGTTCTGTGGATTCGTAAAGAAACTACCCTTCTTAAAGCACCGCTGGGCACCACTGCTGCTTGTGATGCTAAATGGGTGGGACAGATATCTATTGCTTCTTTGCATGCCTTTTGTACCACTTATAATTATGTTGTTAGAGTCTTTACAAAAAAGAAACCCAATTTATTCTTTTTAAATGTTCTAAATATAAATGCAGAAGCAAGGAAATAAACAATAATTCCAATAGTGCTTCAAGTTTAAGTGATTTTGAACTAACGTACCTGTGATACTGCTGCATATTGCAACCTATAACCTAAAAACGATCAGCCTGCATCACCACAGGTAAGAAATGAGAAATTTTGAGGGTTATTGAACACTGAATATTTGCAGCAGAAGAGTAGAGTTCCTGAGCATCACTGCATGGCTCTAAAACTCACAGATCCTCCTGCACAGCGGTGCTCTGGTGTGATAGCACGCCACACTTAGGAAGGGACACGTGAAAGACAATGGCAATCAGAGGAGCCCTGGTAGTGATTTACATGAGTGGGGCTGCTTCATCCCTAATTTATCAGATTACTTACTAATGTAGTTCTGTGGCTTCCTAAAGAAACTTCTGAAAGTACTGCTGGGCACCGTGGATTGTGCTGCCCGTGATGCTGAATGGGCGTTTATGTTTGTGGAGCAAATATTTTTGCCAATATTTCACCCTGTTCTAGTTACACTTTTGATAAAGGGTAGCTCCAGTTCAATCTCTGGCTTCACAACATCCGGTTTTGTTGTTATTAATGTTGTCTTCAAGGAATGTGTATTCATTTCAAAGTTTACAGAGGTTTTTTTTTTTTTTTTTTGGGGGGGGGGGAGATGAAAAGAGAAGCTTTAGCATAGACTCTTCATATACTACAAAACTTTCTACTTCACTTCCCGAATGTGTGGCCCTCTCCTGGAGGAACTCACAGCCACCGCGCTGAGGCTCAGCATCTTCGGTCAAATGCCCCCTTCTTCACTAGGGGTTCACTTAAACATAAGAAAGTCTTTGCATCATGACGCCACATACATTGGACAATATTTTTGGAACTCTTCAAAAAAATTGATCCAATAGAGATAAAGAAATGTGGCATATACCACAATGAATACTAAGAAAAGAGAAAACTATAGGGAGAGAACAGGAGTCAGAGAGTAACAACAGCTAAGCATCTACTTTCTTTGCCTTCTTATATAGTAGTTAGAGACAGACTCTTCTATCGGGGCACTGAAAGTAGGCTGATGCAGGATGTTATTTTGCACCATGATAATAGTATTTCTGGTCAATGCCTCTTTGCCTGATGCTCTCTTTGGGGAGAAAACAAACTAAAGATGATAAGTTGGGAATAGGTATATATATAATGAAACCAACAGTAATCAGTGGTGTGAAATACAGAAGATGGCAACAAAGGGCTTTATTTCACAATGCTTTCATGACTTTAAACTGTTGTGGGATTTTGTGTTAACCTGCGAATCTCGTATACCACTAATAAATCTTCTACCAACATGGCAGCAGTGCAAAAAATAAATTTAAAGAAAAAGTAGGAAAGTATAACACTTATTGGTTCCTTCGGTTACTAAACGTTCAAACGCACACACTACTGAAAGCAAGGGGCTGTGGCAGAGATCACAGAAAAGACACGGAAGAAAGCATAGTCTCTGTCTTCGAAAAGTTTAATTCAGGAAAATCTGGACATTATAAAACCTATAGCAAATTTCTAAGGGATTCAACCACCAATTTCTGGTCCTAGCAACTATTTAATGGTTATCATATGCATGGCACTGACTAGCTGTTCATCTGTTAATTCTTTTAGATTGAGGGTCAGCCATGTCTCTGGCCAGCAACAATTCTATGTTTAAAAATCATAGGGAGTGCTATAAGCAATGCTCTTTTACAAATGGCTAGAAGCACTACAAGGCTGATGAGGAACATATTTTGCCCCATTCGAACACTCTAAAACCTGCATGAGTCATCAAGGAGAATTTAGGAGCGAATTTTAGTTGACTATTATCAATGTGTCTGACAGAGGCTCCACCTTTAGTAACGAATGGCTCTTTAAGTATTAAAATGAGGGTTTAATGTACATTATAACTAACAGTACTTGAGATGAAAGTAAATAACCCACTACCCCCTCCCAGGTACCAAGAGGGGTCAGATTTCCCATTTATCAGCAAGCAGTCAGGGTAAGCAAGTATCTCAATCTCAGAATCTCTTCTGTGGCTGCTTCAGGATGGCTGAGGGGAACACTTCAAAAATGAACCAGCTAAACAAACTTCCCAGCAGCACTTGACAGAGCTACACCTATTCTTCCCATTTCCAAAGCAGTGGAGAATTAATTACCAGTTCTATGGATCTATTGTAAGTATAATAGACTAAAGAGCTATCACAGACACATTTATTGTAAAAGCACAATCCCAAGAGTGTCTAGTAGAGGGCCAAAACGATTAACACAAATGCTTTGTCAGATCAAAGATAAAACCTGCACCGCCCAATTGAGGAATGAATTGGAACAGTGGGTTATCTTTCAAATTAACCAGGGCAGTTAGTGAGGAAAATTTCATGAAAGTGTAATTCTTAGCCTTTGTGAATCCACACAGCAGGCATTCTGCCAGCTGACAAGACGATGAAATTTTCATGCTTAAAAAAAAGCCCTCTTCATTTCCCAATTTAGATTAGCTAGTGTTTCTCTCCCTTTTTATGTGTATCTATTTGCTCTTCTGGAGCAGAATTTAAGGGAATGGGGAACATGTATCAAATTCTCACTGCAAAATTGAGTCCTTCAAAACATCCCTAAAAGCTTGGAGATAGTCTTTAAGCTGGATTTGTATGACTTTCAAAAAAAAAATTTATATATATATATATCAGTTCAATTTTAACTTTGCATAGAAGAACAAACAAAGAGCAGGACATGAAACCAACTTTGCATTCAAGCTTTCTGCACTACCAAACACTTCATCAAATCTCAGGACAGAGCACTAGAGCTGAATTTCCTCCTAAAGAAATTAATATCCTACTTAAAAACATCCTTGCTCAGTGCTTTTTGTATTTCTATGGATATTTAAGTTTAAACGCTCTAGGAGATGAGAATTCCAGGGATATGGTCATTGCTAGATGGTGAAAGAAAAAAAAGAGTATTTCCTCTTCTATTAACGTAGCTGATATTGAAACATGATGATAGATTGGTTCTCACATACGTAAACTTTTAAAAATGTTTGTTACATCACATTTATTCACAGTCAACATTACTTATGACAGAAGATAACAGACTATGTAACGCATTTTTCCAAAAAGACAGATGATTTAGAAGTATACTTATGCTACCCCCAAACTTTATCCCTTTTTTTCTTGACAACCATGTTGCTTGGTGATCTGGAACTATGTTCCTTGGCAGTTACAGTGTTTGGTCAAATACCATATTTCACTTATCTTCCTAAAGTTCCTTCCTTATGGAGATGTCTTGCTTTCTCAATGTAGCTTGTACTCCCCTGTAATGATTCTAAGACTAAAGTGAAAAAAAGCATTGAGACTCTTGCTCTCAGTCTACCAACAACTTTTATGTCCCAGTGGGCAGCATTTTTAAAGCTGCAAAATAGGAGGAAATGCTTCTGGTAATTAGCTTCAGTAATCTGTCGTTTAACCTTAGCACTTACTATTAATATCCTTGTCTCTAGTACACTTGGTATACTAGTCTCCATGTGGAGTACCATTAGTATGATATGTCACAGTGAACTAACTGTAATTAGTGTCATTTGAGGCTCAATAACAAAGAAACTCAATGCAATGTCCCTCTACTGGTTAAAGTTCTTTTAAGTCAGGACTCAGTAGGAAACAGAAAGGTCTACCATAAAGTAGAACCTAGAGGTGCACGAGCTTTTCATATGAACGTTCTGATCCTGAAAATATGAGACATTTGTTCAGCATGGGGTCATGAAAAGAATGAGTGATGGATATATCAATCATATATGATAAAGATCAGAAAGTAGAGAAACAAGTTCCTAATTTTGAAGACAGTCACGCTATAAGTACCAAACTTAGGAGTGACATTTGGATATTTTGATTAGAAATCTCATAAAAAAGTCAATCAAGTGGGCAGTTAACTACAAGAAAACTGTCACCTGCTATTAGTGAGATGGCTGGTGGATGATATGGCCATTAAAGCAAATGCTCTAGAAACCTTGAGTTAAATTTTTGGATCCTGAAAACTATGTTTTTTAGCTCGGAAAATGCTTATATACCCACCACCACCACACATACAAAATTAGGTTAAAATTCAATCTTTCAGTTAGGGCGTATTTCTAACTATACAGAAGATCGTTTTTCTATGTATTTTCAACTTAGTCAAAACAGATTGTCCCTTCTTATAGAAGGAAATAGACGAGTTTCTTCTAGTATTGACATTTCCACGGTGAAGATTTTGATAGACTAAACACAGAGAGAAAATTCAGAATTCTTCCCAAGAGTCAAGAATCACACTCTGCTCAATGAGGTCTGTAAATGAGGAGCTGAACAGTTTTGATTTGAGCTCTTCATGCTAAATAAAGGCCTAACATTTCATGTGCTGAATGTTTCATCTACTGCGGAATGTGACTCCCCAGATAACCTTTATTCCCATCCAACTGTTCATTAAATGCAGCACAGGATTATTCACTAAAATGTTTCAGATTTCCCAAAAATGTAGTCAAAATTATTATTGGGAAAAAAATAAACAGAGACAAACCAATCTTTTTTTTTTTTTTTTTAACAAATACAAATCATTCTACTCTAAAATCACAATACTGGAACTATAGGTTTTCACTCTCCATTCTAATGATCTAATACTCTATTTTCACATAATGTGTTCTTTTTAAAGAAGAAAATGCTAGGTGTTAACTAACACATAAGTAGAAATTATAAAATTATACTGAGAAAAGTAATGGGTCTTAAACTAATAGAACTCGAGCATTTTTCTCAAAATGTCTTGCCAATGGAGCATCTTTAAATAAGTTAGTTAACTTTCAAGTATTAAGAAATTTGGGGTTATTAATTTATTTTCAATTTTAATTTCTGAAGAGAAAAAATTCATTCACATGAAATGTGTTAAAAAGTGAAAAACAAAAATGTTGAAAAAAAGCCTTCTTTCTAACCCACACAGCTTTATTCACTGTTCTGGCATTTTTACTATATACTTATAAAAATTAGACATTATCTTTAAAATGTCAGACAAATTGCACTTAAATTTAAAAGATATTTACTTTGACTTACTAAGAAAACTAAGCTAGGAAGTGTTTTAGATTACCACATAAACAGAAAGTATTTACTAGTGGGCAGTTAACTAAAATCATCACACATGATTTCATGGCACCACTTGCCAAAAATAAGCAATACTGATTTTTCCTCCTCTGTCCAAAGATCTGAGTGACCACTTAATTTAGTCTTATTTAGGTAACAATAAACTAAAACATTTCCTATAATTAAATTCTCATTTTTTCTTAAAAGCAAAAAATCTCATTATTTAAAATATTGCTCATTAATGAAAGAGATGTAGTGTCCAATAGAAAATCAACTCCTTTGTGATGCTAATATGAAAAAATTACAAACCTTACCATATTTGTAATAACAGTATTTTATCAGGAATTTTCTCCAAAATCTTTTTAAAAATTTTCAGCTTCAAAGAAACCAATACAAAATCATATTGTTTTATATTAAAACAAGGATGAAACCTGAACTCTAAAGTTGTGTGTGTATAAAAAACTTATTATGGATACTTACATCATAGTATTTTTTAATGCAACGTCTAATGTCCATGATCAATTTATTGCTCAGCTGTACTGTAAAGGTCAGAGGTGAAGCCTTACAATCAATGTTACTGCAACGATACAAGCTGGGCTCCGTATCGGTTCCCTACAGGGATGAAAAGAAAGTCAAGACAGACAAGCATGTAAAACGTTACTGCAAGGTTTTTAAAGTTTTATCCTTAAAAACTTACATGCTGTCCTGATGTGCAATATTAATTAATTTTATTGGTGAGTATTTAACCCTATTTTCATAACTGCCTTCCTCCCAAGACCCCTTTAGCCACATATTCCTTCCACTGTTTTGCCACCATCATAATGGTGGCAAAGCTGAAGGGAAAACCCTGAAATCACTATTTTACATTTAATACATGACAGACTCTGTAGATAAAATAACTTTCCCTCTGAAAACACGAGTCAAGTCACGTTATTGGAAACAGAGATCCTTCTTAGAGATACTCATCAAAATGTTTAATTTTGCACTGATTCATTCCAAACTTGAAGATGAAGCAAGAGTCCCTGTGACATTAGTTTGCTTTCATATTGTCAACTTAACTTTAAGAATAAAGTAGAAAAATTAAAAGTGTTACACCACTAAGAAGTATCACTTATAGTCACCTTGGTAAATCTAACAGTTCTGCCATTTTTCCAAAAAATGAAATGTATTCGGGGGAAGGGAGGCAGCAGGAGTAGAAATAAGAGTTAACTATTAGTAGTTGAAAAACACGTTTTGTTTTGCTTTTTTAAAAAACGAAACAAAACAAAACAAAACAAAAATTCCACAAAGACAAAGCAGACATAATATACAGAAAAACTGTTGGGGTTTCTGAAGCATTTGTTTTCCTTCTTGATACTTAAACATCTTGGTTTCCTGCTCCTATCTGGTACATAACCCTACTCGCCACACTAAGCAATTCCAGGTGGAAGAGATTTTAGAGCTTGACATCGGCTCTTCCACAGTTAGCCCATCTGCAAGTCGTCAAGCCTCCATGCAATTAACTATCTTATTTACAGCTGTAATGAAGCAAAACTCAAGGATTTAGCAAGTATTGCTGATCTGTGTCTGCCTCTTCCTCGCACTTGCTTCCAAAGACTGCTTTGTTTTGATTCAAAAAAATGCAAAACATCTGCTGTTTGTCCAAATTAACTTAAAATAATTACTTTTAATTTAGATAAAGGATGTATTTTCTTTCAGTTTCAAGGTTTTGCACAGCTCTGCTGCCTACTCATTTGCCAATGGCTAATACATGTATAACACTGCAGTGGAATCAAGTAAGTTGGCCAAGTTTCAAGTTCTGATCCAAGGTCAATGATACATTTTTTGGCAGTACTTTTTGAGAGGAATGTCTCTCTGTGACTTTTTAAATGTCTGATATGCAACGACAGCAGAAAAGATAATACGAGTACCTTTGTCAGATAGGAGGTAAGTGGGATGTGTAAAGATAAACAAAAACTTTCCAAAAACACTTAGTTCCCATTAACTTGATTTAAGATAAAGGAAAAAATTGCTCTAAGTCTTAATAAATGGGGGTTGGGAGTGGGGAAATCCAGGTTACTAATTAAGGAATTACAATAAAAAATATTTTAAGACAATCTAGAATTTCTGAGAGATTCCATTTGAAAACCAAGGCCAGTCTCTCTAGGAAGCCAAAAACAATATTCGAGCACATTCAATTAAGAGTTTTCAAGGAGAAATAAAGCAAGTTGTGAAGGCAGAGTTCCTATGATGCTAAAATTCTTTAAACCTGTGAAAGAAATGTAGAAATGTGTTTTCCTTTTTACACCACATAGTTTGGTGGTGGTGGGGGGGAGCATTATACTAGTTCACTTACAAAATGAGAAAAGGAAAGAAAAAGAAATAACTAACCAAACTATCAAATACACCATCATAAATATTCTCAGTACCACATGTAGGGCATGGGCATTTGAATCTTTCACAGTCCCTGTATTTCTCTTCATCAGTGAGCTGTGCTGGGCCACCAAGTAAAGCATCATTCTCTTCATCTTTATGATAATGGTGAACTCTAAATTGGGTGGGGTCAAGTCCTATTAATGTAAAAGAAAAAACAAATTCAGAAGGGTACAATTATTTGAATTCCCTTGCCCCAAAAATACTCAAAGAAGAAAACTCTCACAAAAGAATGAGTAAAAATTTGCATACACACATACACAACCATTTGAACTCAAGATAAAGGCTTATATCACATGGACAAAGGACTTTAAAAAAAAAAAAAAAACAGGAGATTATCAACAAAACAAGCAAACTGCACTAACGCCAAGAGAAAAATGTGCCACTGGACATTTGGGTTCAAAAGAAACTACTTCAGCTATTCCTCTAGGATGGTTTTATTATTTTCTTAAAGTTACACTGAAAATCTCAGATAAATGTGCAGTGTTATTAAGAAACTCTTAAAATCAAAGTGGCACCATTAAAACTGAAAATAGAAAATAAAAATCCCATTAAAGAAAACAGGTTCACGGCTATTACAACTCCTTCAAGTGCAGCTACAACTACTAAGCCTGATTTCAATGCAGTGGTCAATTTCATCTTGGCTCAGTAGTTAACAGCATGTAGGTTGCAATCTAATTCAGTGGTTAAAATTCAGTAGCTTCATCTGAGACAAAATGCAACATGGCTTGTTGGTGTTTAGAATTCAGAAATTCAAAATATGTGCAAAAACAATGGATCTACAGATTCTATAGGCCAAAATGTCCCCCAGCAACCCTGAAACCAAATATACCTTCCATATTTCAATTGAAACAATACAAGAACTCTATCGATACATAGTTTATGTTGTCTCATTTCCACAAACTATTTAAAGAAACATTTTTAGGCCAGCCAATTTAATTTATCCTTAGTCAAAGCATATCTGATACATTTACTATTTGAGTTTATACTTACAGATAATTATTCCACACTGTATCTTAGAATATATATATTTCCTGGCAAATATCCCTTAGCAATCTCTAAGAATTCTAGGCATTTTAGGAATCAAAGAAAACCTTTCATAAGTATTTACGATACAGGTAAATAAGTAATATAAAACACAGTCTAGAGTTTTTGAGAGATTTCATTCGAAAACCAAGCAAACATGTTCACACACACCAAAAATATCTAAAAATTGTTTTAAATCTTTCAACAGCTGCACAGGTAGATAATCTAATACTAGATACATTTGGAATTCAGTGACAAAATCCTAAATCTTATTTGGTTAGTTGTTAAAAGACACCTAGTAATTATAAAATACCTGAGGCAGGCTCTTACAGGGCAAAGGTGCTGAACAAAGTAAGACAACTGAGACTCTGAGTCTCAGTTTTCTCACCTGCAAAATGGAGGTAGTGCCACTGATCATACAAGGATGTTTCAAAATATAAATCAGATATTACAAACTGCTTCCAATGGTGCCTATCACATGGGAGGCACGCAATGTCATTTGAATGAAAAAATAAAATAATGAAGAAATATCATTTAATTCAGAGTATAGGCACTCAAGATTATGAATTTAGAAAAATACACAACCCATGTTCATGCTGCATATCAAGTTTGTAGCTACTCTTTGTAGGAATTAATCAAAGCAACTATTTCCTAAAGTGACAGTATATAATAAAAACTAAGTACACATTCAAAACCATTTAAAAGAGTGTTCTTCGTTAGCCACATGAATTACTGTAACACAGGTCACTTCGCCCTAAGACTCAATATCTATTTTTGTTTCATAAGTTACCTACCCCTAAGAGAAGCAGCAAATTAGTGAAGTCTGTGGGAATACATATCCTCACACTTAAAGATGGACAGAGGGATTGAGTGAGAGAGCCCACGCCTGTGAATGAGGCCATTTCTTCTCTGTAGTGAAGGCTAACTATGCTAATTCATTAAGCTCTAGTCGTGAATCAAATTGTATTCACATGTTATGCTGCATTTGTGATTATGAAAACACAGCCTCCCCTCTCCCCTGACAAAATGATTATTAATCTATTTCCCATTCCTATATTATTCATAAGGAGCCCTGGTTGCACAGTGGTTAAAGAGCTCAGCTGCTAACCGAAATGTCTGCAGTTCAAACCCACCAGCCACTCCGTGGGAGAAAGATGTGGCAGTCTGCTTCCGTGAAGAAGTACAGCCTTGGAAACCCTATGGGGCAGTTCTACTCTGTCCTATAGGGTCCCTGTGAGTTGGAATCGACTCCATGGCAGGGGGTTTATATTATTCAAAAAAGTGAGGAAAAAGACAAAAAGGAAGATTTTTCTAAAAGGTAAGCTTCTTTCACAGTCCAAAAACCAAGGACAAAAACAACACCGGCTTTGCATGTTCAAAAAACTGGCCAGAATGTGAAAAGGA
The DNA here is from genome assembly GCA_030035585.1 of Dugong dugon. Lineage (NCBI taxonomy): Eukaryota > Metazoa > Chordata > Mammalia > Sirenia > Dugongidae > Dugong > Dugong dugon. The sequence goes on from CM057483.1 coordinate 152,656,599, forward strand.
ACCAACAGAAGCTGTTATCTACCCCTCCCCACCAGCCATGGCTCACTTAGCACACCTGAGCCCACGAAGCTTCAAGCACCAGCCCAGGCAGCTGCCTGCTGGGTAAGCCAAAACTGGACATGTGCAATCTGGCTAGTTCTGGACAAACGCCCAACAACTGGCCAAAAGTTATGGAAAAATATCTGGCATGATAAAATGTCTACTCTAAATGTCCATGTCCACAAACAACGCTTATCTCCCCATGACAATAACAAAGGCAACTAGCCTAGCCTTCAGATTTATTCCCAAGCTGAATTTTTTTAGGGGAGCAGGGGGCTTCAATCTCAGCATCCTCTGGGTCACAGGTCAGTGTTGAATTTTAAAAATATAAAGGGAGAAGACACTATAATTAAAATATTAGGCATACAATGATCCTTGCACAAGTTACTTAAATAAAGATGTCAGAAAAAAGTGATTTCCTTAAGAGGACAATTATAAGTTCAACGGGCAAATCGTAAGAGGGCTAAATTAAATCCTTTTAAGAAAACAAACTGTCATGTGAAAAAAATAAGGATCACTGCTCTTAGAATCTTTTTTTTTTAATGATAAAAATCCAGGCTTAAACAAGTGCCAATCTCATTCAACATATAAGTTAATTTTTCCAAAGCCTCATAAAATCGGTAATAAGCAGCTTACTTTAAGTTTCGGCAGACTTAAAAGTTTTCCTGCTTATACCATAACTCATGAAGGCTGCAATGAAACAACAGGAAAAAAGTATCTGGTGCTGCCACCTAGAGGTAGAGATTCTGAATTTTAAAACACGCCAAATAGAGCTGCTACATGTAAACTATATGTAATTACTGTTCTTCCAAATTAAACACTTCTATCAGAAATGACATTAAAGTAAAATCTTTAGGATTACAGTTGTCATACATGCATATACACTGTATAACAATATTAAACTGCTTACCATACAGTAAGCAACTATATTTGGTCTTTCAGCAAGAGATGCAAAATGGAATTTCACATTCCTTACCTTTTCTATTGAGAGCTTTCTCTGAACAACTGGCTTAAAGAAACAAACTTTATGCCCCATTTGAGAAAAGACACTTCCACTTCTACTAGACTAGCTTTTGACAGATGCTTCAATCGTTTGGTTAAGCACAAAATAACGCAGGGAGCAGCCTATTTGGGCTTTGCAAAACAAGTTATCTGGGGGAAGAACAGCCGTGGTTTTTCCCACAATAAGCAGAAATGATGCATGCTTTAATTCAGTCCTGTGACTTCTAGTGCTCCAGTTAAACCATCTTTCTTGTGGTGGTGGTGGTGGGGGCCACAAGGGGCAGTGAAATGAAATTAAAATACTGTCATTTATAATTAGAAAATTTATAGTCTCTCACATTATTAAGGCAACAGGATCAAAGCTCTCATGTTTCAAGAAGTATTTTTAGAAAGTAACATCATAGGCATTGGGGTGGGTGAGTTTAACAGCACTGTTTTTACTTAAGATCACCACATTCTTATCACACACACACCCCTGATGTGACATTTAGCACAAAATTATTTTCTACCATTGTATTTCCTAAGCATTGTAAACTAGACCTATTTTTAGAATGTTCACCTGCCCCGTCTGCAAGGAGTATTTAAATTGCTTCTAACTCAAGTCATAGTGTTATCTGAGAGACTGAGGATTTTATCAAATAATTTTCTTCCTACTAAAGACTCTATTAGTGCAACTGCAAATAATTACAGTGAAGTCAATTACGAATGTTCATACAAGTGAGGAAGAGCAAAAATCCATATAAATGAAACCCCAAATGAGTAAAGGGAGTGAATGGTGTTCCCAAGCAGTTGTTTGTAATACGAATCACTTAAGCTTAGTTAATAGAATTCTGTTGTGAAATTTTTTTGTGTGTGTAAAAAGTAAACATTTATTTTAGGAAAGAAACAGTTTACCTTTTGCACTAGTCCAGGTTTTCATATATCTGGACTTCTTAGAAAACAATATACAAACCGAAAATTTAGTATGATTAAAAAAATACTTAATGGATTTTTAAAAGGTGAATGCCATATCCATAAAAGGCCTTGTACAAGAATGTTCACAGCAGCTTTATTCAAAATAGCCAATAACTGGAAACAATCCAGATGTCCATCAACAGGAGACTGGCTAAATAAACTGGTCTAGTCCACTACGGAATATTGTTCAGAAATAATAAAAAAGAATACTAATATATAACAAGATAAACGAACCTCAGAAATACTATGCTAAGTGAAAGAAGTTGAACACAAAAAGTATATACTGTATGAGACCATTTACATAAAATTCCAGAATAGGCAAAACTAACCTATGGTGAAAGGAGCCCTGGTGACACAGTGGTTAAGCACTCAGCTACTAATCGAAAGGGTGGTGGTTTGAATCCACCAGCTGCTTAGGGGGAAAAAGATATGCCATTCTGCTTCCGTAAAGATTACAGCCTTGGAAACCCTATGAGGCAGTTCTATTCTGTCCTATAGGATCGTTATGAGTCGGAATTGACCCGCGACCAACGGGCTGGGTTTAACCTAGCGTGATAGGAACCAGATCAGCAGTTGCTTTTGTGAGGGGGTAGGGCACAAGGGTACTTTCTGGGGTGACAGCAATGTTCTGTGTCTTGATAAACTGATTGTATGATACCTTTAAGAGTCCCTGGGTGGCACAAATGGTTAAGCGCTTGACTACCAACTGAAAAGTTGGTGGTTCAAACTCACCCAGAGGCACCTCGGAAGAAAGGCCTGGTGATCTGCTTCCAAAAGGTCACAACCTTGAAAACCTTATGGAGCAGTTCTATTCTGTACACATGAGATTGCAATCAACTCGACAGCAACTTTTTTTTTCAGTGATACCCTAAGATCTTAGCAATTCACTGAACATAAACTTAAAAAAAAAAAAAAAACCACACCAAATAGGAGTTATTTGCAAAATATATTTCCAAAGGACTCATATTTAGAATATGTAAGGAATGTCTACAAATCAACAAAAGACAACAGAATAGAAAAATAGAAATGCACATTAAAACCACAGTACTATGCCACCACATACCCACTAGAACACCTAAAGTGAAAAAGATGGAAAATACCAAGTGTTGGTGAGAATGTGGACCACTTATACACTGCTCATAGGGATTGTGAATTGGCAAATGCACTTTAGAAAGCTGGCATTATCTACTAAAGCTGAACGTACATGTCCCTTATGACCTAGCAATTCCACTTCTAAGTATATATCTGAAATGCATGCATATGTTCAACAGAAGATATGCACAAGATTGCTCAAAGCAGCACTTTTCATAATAGCCAAAATGTGGAAAAAATCCACAGGTGTTACTATAGTAGATAGTCACAAAGTGTGCTGTATTCATTCAATAAAACAAGATAGAAATGAAGTACAATCATACGGATGAATCTCACATAATACTGAGTGAAAGTAGCTGGAAACAAAAGAGTAAAGACATAAATGATGTAACGTTTAAAAATAAGAAAAACTCATCTATGATATCACAAGTCATGACAGTGGTTTTCTGGGCAGGGGGAGGTAAAGGAGGAGGATCTTTTCTAGGAGGAGAAATGACGGGGCTTCTGGGGATGAAGTAATAACCTGTTTTCTGTGTTCAGTGTGGACTACACTGGTGTGTGTTCACTTGTGAAAACTCATCAAGCTGTCCAGTTAGGCTTTGTGCACTTTCCTGTATGTATGTTATACTATAAGAAAATCTACATTAAAAAATTGAGTACTGAATATTTCTTAACAATATAACTGTGGGCTTGTATCAAATGCTATAGGTTCCAACCGGACAGTCTGTACCTTCTCACAGATGTACACATCACCACCTAGGAAGCAGTATTAGCCGCCCCCGCACCACACACGCACAAAAATCTGAACCCAAATATGGTCAAGTCTTTAGCTCTAACTACAAATTTACAGAAAACACAGGGGACAGAGGAACCTGTTAAAGATTACCACTGGGATGCAATCAGTAAATTCCAGAATGAGAGAAATTCTATAGGACAAAGAACCCAGTTTCTTTAACAAATAAATTGGAAAGATTTAAAAACAAACAAGATAGAGGAGATTTAGCCATCACAATATACGGACTCTGACTGGATTCCAATTCAAACAAGGAGTTTTTTAAAGAAAGTATATTTATAGGACAATCAGGGAAACATGAATTCTGGATATTTATGAAATGGAGTTACTGTGTTTTTTGGTGTGTGATAATAATCATTGTGGCTATGTTTAAAGGGGGGAATCCTTGTCCTTTAGAAAGGGAAAATGAAAAACTTACAAACAAAATGACAAGATGTCTAGAATTTACCTCAAAATAATCAGGGGAGGAGGAATAAAATTGGTGGCAAGTTGCTGACTGCTGAAGCTAGGGGATGGGTACATGGGAATTTATTACATTACTGTCTCTACTTTTGTATACATTCACATTTTCCAAAATAAAAAGTTTCAAAAATACTATAGATTCAATTTAAAGATAAACAAAATTGACTACAAGTGGCAGACAACTGAAACTGCCTTTCACATCAACAATAAACCTCTTCAGAACATAAATGCTAAATTTCTGAGTGTTTTAAGAGAAATAATAACCAAACCTTTGGGTTAAGTAAATTCCCAAAGTCTTTATTGCCTTGCAGAAGGTAACTCTCAGTATCTTGACAGAAAAAAAAATAAAATCCTGATGGGCAGCACTCTTATGACAGCACTGAACTGTTTGCAATGCCCTTGATGATAGCCCTGAATGTGAACTTGAACTTAATAAGATGTGTACATCTGGGCAGGAACAAACTTTAGCAGTGTCTTCTTTCCTATTTTTAAATCTGAGAAAATTTCCAGCATATTTCTTATGCTGAAAAAAAAATTGGAAAATAAAATAATGCAAATAAGCTAAGAGACTAAGGACTGCTTCCCTTACAACAAAGGCCTCATCTCTTGCAGCTATGTTAGTGCCTAAGCACCCATTCTTTCAGAAGTGAGTGACTGTGTTAACTGTTTTTTTTCCTTCTGATTTTATAAAATCTGTCTTATTTTTAGTAATAACAATGTTAATATTTTCTCAGTAAGTGGGAACCACTTATAATTCCCAGCTTAACCCTTTCCTGTCTTATTCACACATATATTTGATATGGTTTAAGTATCCGTGTACAATGCTGTATTCCACTTCTGTCATTTATTATGCCTTACACATTTTCTATAGGCTACACAGTCCTGTAAAAGCTACACTTACTGATCTTTTTAAAAACATAATCTAATGTAAATAATTTGAGATCACCTCATTTTCCTTTGGAAACTCCAAGGGCTACAAAGCCAGAGTTATGAATTACTCCTCCAAGTGATTGTTCTAAATATGCTCTGGCTTGGTTTAAGGTTCCCAGCTGAAGCTGGGTGAGCAGCGTTGCTGCTGGCCCTCAGTGCGCAGGCTAGTGAGACAGAGACAAACTGTCACGTGCCCACCTTGTAGGGACTGAGGTACAGAGCGGTGCAACTGATACCCCTGAAGCAACTCTCCGTGAATTCTCTAATGTGCTGCAGGGAGGGCTAGAATAGCAAGGATACCTTTGCAGAGATAGAGCTCGGCCCCTGCAGTTCATCAACGGGCTGGAAGAATGGTGAGCAGTGGGGTAGGCAACCATTCCCAACTCCATATTGGCCTCTCCACAGCCTGTTCCCACAAGGTCTCAAATGCCACCACTTCCCTGGTGGCCCCAGCTAGAAGTGGTCTCTGCTTCCCCTGAGCTCTGAATAATCTTTTATTTTACCTCTTTTGGGACATACATTGTGTTGTCCACTAGACTCCCCCACAACAGTGAAATCAACTAAACGGTCTTCCACATTGGGCTGTAATTTGAGTAAAGGATCCACATCTGACTCAACTTTATCCCTCACAGTGCCTATTACGATGCTGAGCATAGTAGGTCTTCAGCATTAATCTGTTCAATGAATACAAAAATAGACTGGAGTCTAAGCCACTTGATGATGCCTTGGAATGGTGCTCCACCTTGTAAGAGGCAGTTCTTAGCAGCTCACAAGACTTCTCTTACCATCCTATTTTGCATTTGGTGTGATATATTAATTTTAAAATTTTACTATTAATTATTTTGTAGAAAATATTTAAGGTTTGGAAATGAAGTGCATGTCTGCATTTTCTTCTGAGAACTTTATCATGAAAAAGGCAAAATTTTTCATTGACTAAGTAATACCTGAAGCACCTGCTGGAGGCATCGTTCTCCTCCCAACACCCTGTATTTATTCTTCCGCCTCTTCTCTTGTAGGTATATATATCTACTTGGGCCTGCTAAAGACACTCCCAGACATTACTTGACCCACTGTTGCACTTATTTCTTAGAAGATGTTGTTGGACCCTGGCTATTGACAAAAATTACTTTTCTGTAACATGAGCGGCATGGTAAAATTTTTAAAAAGGGGATGTTTACTTTTCACTTTCACCCAGAAGGATGCTGGGTTGTGCTCTCTCTCTCGTTTTAAGCACTCTCTTCAGAGGTTAAATTCGAAATTCTCACTTCCTTAAAACATCATTAATTTCTTAGGATCAGTGAGAAAACTGCCCAGATGGCCAAATGCCTGAAATTTTATCACTGACCATGAAGAAATGTACTTTATAGCTATTGTATAAATCATTGCTCATTGGAAGAAAGACATTATATAATTGTAAGTACTGTTATGCATGAAATATAAATTAAAAAAACAAAATTCAAGAGCAAACTTTAGACTGTTCTCATCATTGGCCTGTACTGCTAAGTACAGAAGATTATTTGGATGTTTGCACATACTGGGGATATTTCATCCACAGAATATAGAGAGCTTTCATTAGAACAAGAGGGAGAAAAACCCATAGTCTGGGGAACAAAAGCTAAGAGTTCCAAGTTTTAGTGGCCATGTTTCCCATAGGGCTATTGTATAAGAAGAGTAATACTCTGTTTTTTTCCTATTCAAAGATGGAAAAGAGTAAAATTTTGCTTTATTTAAGCCCAACAGCAATAATCTTACATGGGTTTCAGAAAAATGATACACATTTTACTGTGGGATAATGAGAACCATTAGTTATTAGAGAGAACAAATTATTCTCTTTCAATTCAGCAGACTTATTCATTCACTCATTTAATAGACCATCCTCTCTCCTTTTCACTAAAATGGCCTTCCCATACGGAACACCTGGCCGTGCAACATGCCACCAGACAGACTTCAGGAGGTATCTTGACAGAGAGAAATAGTCAGAGAATTTCCAAAGTGAAGCCACAGGATAAAACCAACACTTGATGCTTTCCTTTCATTTCAAGGAAAGCCGTATAAAAGCAATAGAAAAAGAAAAAAGTGGTTGAAAAATAGAGCTGCTCTCCACAAAAGAGTCTTAAAAATAAAAAAATCACGAACTTAATAATTTTCCTAAATGAAATTATGCCATTATTCGTGATTTTCTTTGTACTAAATAAAAGGACAAAGTATCAAACTTCACTAAAGTTTCAACACTGTAATACGTTTCATTACTCAAAGATTAAAAACTACATTAAAAGCAAGAGAATTATTTTATGTCTGTGATTAGGCAGTTGGAGGGCTTGTATTTTATGTATACACTTGTACACTTCAACTTATTTAACAGTGTCAGTTCACTAACCGCAGTTTTTTTATATATAAAGAAAACAGATATAGAATTTTAAAACCAAATTACAATAATTTTGTGCCTACAGCTTGCACCTCTTAGCAACCGCGCACCCACCTAACACTCCCTAACTCTCCCACCACTTCCCCATCTCCTCCCTCCTCCTCTCTAAAGCCACAGGCTAAATGAGAACGGACAGCAGGGGCCTCGAATTCCTTAGTGAAGGATAGCCACCCTAACTTTTCACTTGGGGTAGGGGAATAAAGGATGCAGATAAAAATTTAGTTCCTGACTAGGCAAGGAGGAAATGCCTGCAAAGACCTGGCTGGGCGAGCATCAGTGTTTGCTGCGGATCTTCATGGTGACTGGCACTTTCTGTCCTGCAGTTCATTAATGCTGAACATCCTATGAGGAAAGAGAGCGATAAAGGACTAAAACAATTATTACTGATGCAGACAGATATGTGTACATCACCCCCTGGTGATGGCCAGGGGTGGGGTGGGAGAAGGGGACAAGGAGGGGAGGAAAGGGACTACAATGATGACAACTTCACACAGCCTCATTATAAAAATTGTTGTCAAACTGCAACTTGACAGATTAGATAGGAACCTTAGGGGGGTAGTGAGCTTATGTTAATGGGGGAGGAACAACTCAGAGGGAGGATGAGAATGGTTGCACAACTTGAAGAATGTAATCAATGTCACTGAATTGTACATGTAGAAACAGTGAAATTGGTGTATGTTCTACTGTGTATACTCTCAACAACAAAAATAAAATAAATCTACTAAAAAAAAAAACTGTTGTCAAGTGGTAGAAGATGAAAATGAGAAAAAGAAGATCAAAAGGGGAAGCAGCAGCTGCTCAAGGCTGAGGACACAGGCCCTTCAGTCAGTGCTAATTGGCTACCAGGCACCAAGAAGCAGCTTCCCAGAATACTGACCACACAGCCACAAACGCTCATTGAGCTTTCAGGCGATGGGCTAGGAGAGAGGGGTACGTGGTAGAACCATGCACAAGGGTGCAGGGTTCCCTCAGAAAACTGAGATCGGTTGTGATAAGACACAACATGAAACCTCTGAAGATGGAACCCTCTAGTTTACTGGCTTTGAAATTAATTTGTGAAAACTAGATTCATAAGGCAGCCTATGATCAAAAGGCAGCTGCAGTTACTATAAAGTGTCCTCAAGCAAGTAAAAATCTGTCCACTGTTTCATTTATATACAAAAATGATCCTAAGTATGACCCCCAGGACCAATAAAATCAGTCTGGTCCCCTCTCAGTAGGACCAGTCTTGAGCTACCTGAGTGGTCATCTGGCTTAGCCACCCAGGAAGGTTCCATTACTCTTTATTGTACAGCAGTTTTCCTGAAATACAAGGCCCTGCACTCATCTCTCTTAGATGTCATTCACGAGACTGGGCTCCTGTTCTCTCTACCCCCTCCCCGTGCTGTGCCCCTGAAAATTCAAAACCAAAGAAGGGAAGGGCAACCATTTGCCTTTAGGCCAGGTTCCTGATGATACAAATGGAAAAGCTGGGAGACCTACTCTAAAAAAATGCTTTTGTGCAGAGGTCTTCGGTGGTGGTTGTGGGGGTATGCACATCATTTACTCAAACATGTCAACGATCATGAAGATGGCACAGAACCAGGCAGTGTTTCATTCTGTTATACTTAAGGTCACCATGAGTCAGAGCCGGCTTGATGGCAACTAACAACAGTGCTCAATGTTTGTGGATTTAGGTTGGATTTTCCCCAGATGAATTATCAAGTCATATACTTTCAATCCCGCCCCTGTTGAGTATGTTTCTGACTCCTCTCACCACCCTTATCCCCACTATTGTGTCAATCCATCTCATTGAGGGTACTGAGCATTAACTATGTGCCAATCCTAAGGAGTGTGTACATACTTACATTGAAGTCTGAAAGAAGGGTGGGATGTGGCTATTGACATCATTTACTGAACTGGGGAGAGGAGGGAGCATGAAGACTATGAAACTCCCCAGATTTCACACACACATCATCCCACTCCTGGTTGACAGCATCTTCTGTAGCCTTTCAGAGCTAAGAAGAGGCAGTAAAGTTTAGCACAGTAGTTAAGAGCACAAGCTTTGGAGTTAGCCAGCGTTGGATGCAATCACAACCTACCACTTACTACAAGTTAGATACCTCTCTAAGCCTCGGCATCCTTCTCTGTAAAATGGAGCTAATACAACAAACCCTGGGAGGTTGCTGCAAAGATTAAATAAGATAACACACGCAAGGTACTTATCTGAGTGTCTGACAGAGTAAGTACTCAGTGTACCGGAGAGAAAGAAAAAAAAAAAGAAGTAAAAAAATATTGTGCATTTACAGTCCCCTCCTCTCAGCTGAGAATTTATAAACATCATCAAACATAACTCAACTTTGAGAATACATTATATGATTATTTTGGTAGCAGAGTTTTATTCTACTAATTATGTTTTGCTCAGGCAAATGTCAAATATGAGTTTCCACTTCCAGAGTAGACACTGATAGGAGAGTGGGGACGGGGGTGGTGGGAGGAGTCAGAAACACACTCAACAGGGGCGGAATTGAAAGTATGTGACTTGATATTCATCCAGGGAAGATCCAACCTAAGTTCACAAACACTGAGCACTGCTGTGGTTACTTGCCATCAAGTCGGCTCTGACTCATGGAGACCTTAAGTATAACAGAATGAAACACTGCCTGCTCCTCTGCCATCTTCACATCATTGGCATGTCTGACTCCATTGTTGTGGCTATTGTGTCAATCCATCTCACCGAGGGCATTGAGCACTAACTATGTGCCAATCCTCAGGGGTGGAGGAGTATGTACATACTTACATTGACATCTGAAAGAAGGATGGGATGTGGCTACTGACACCATTTACCGAGCACTCCTGCTCCAGGCCCTGTAAGAAGCATCCCACAAGCATCATCTTATTTCATCCTCAGAGCAGCCCTATTTTATGAGTCCAGGAACTACAGCTTAGGACAAGGTTTAGAGGCTTGCCAAAGCCACAGCGCTTGTGAATAGCAGAACCAGCATTTAAACTCAGGCCCCTAAGACTCCAAAGCCCACGTCTTAATCCATACCTTTTAGTGAGAGGAGGGGAGAATTTTCCATGAAGCAGGGACAGAATGAACAATACTATATTTAGAGGATACTGAGTAGACCTAATGAGAAATAAGGCTAGAAATACAGGTTGGGGTTAGAAAGTTAGAGTCTGTTATTGCCAGCGTAGGGCATCAGGACTTAATGTACACTGAGGAGGCATCTGAAGACTTCATTAGGCAGTACTCTAAGAATATTCATCTTTGTTTAAGACGGATCAGAGAGCACGGAGCCTAAAAGCAATGTAACTCTTTACGTGCTGGTCATCTAGAAAGGAAATCCGGGCTGGTTATGAAATAAATTTCTAGCCAAGAGATGACAATCTGGTGACATAACAAGGAGGATAATGGAAAAGTCAAAGAAACATTGAGGTTTCAGGGTTGGCTGACACCTCCTGGAATGAGGAGAAAGTAGGAATCGTAGCCAATTCCTAGAAGATATAATAGCGAGTCCAGTTTTAGAAGAATTCTACTTAAAGTGAGAGTAGGATACTCAAAGGGAAATGAGTACTAAAAACTCAAATTTTCCATGCTAAAAAAAACTGCGGAATCTTACTTTCTATGAAAAACAAGATGAACCAATCATCAAGATACCACCAATCTCCTTATTAGTGGAAGTCCACTAACTTAAGCTACAACAATGCAAAGTCAGTGACTATAATGGCTCCTCAAATCTTGACTTCACTCCTCTCTTCCTTCTTTGCCCTTCTTTTTCCTTCCCTCTTTTCCCTCAGCATTTATTTATTGGGTGCCAACTATGGAGCACGCATGTAGTTACAGAGGTAGTGAGTACAAGAAGGTCATAGTCTATGAGGGGAAACAGACATAAACTCAACAACTACAAAAATAAATGCCTAACTATAAACAGAAGAGTACTAGACACAGTACTGTGCCTATCAACAGGGATAACACAACAGACGAAGGAGGTCTACAAATGCTGCTGTAACGGTGAGAGGGTCTATGTGAGCTTGGAAAACTTACCTAACCACGTTGCAATGAGCACAGCATCAATTCCATCTATTGGCTCACAGATACGAGCCACAACTGGGTGGACCTGCTGGGCCAGGTAGTACTGGGTGTCAATGGTTAAGTTGTCCTGTTTCTGCAGCTGCTCAGGGGCATAGGCCCTCTGATTTGCAGTGAGGTTTGACCCATCCTAAAAGAGAACATGGTACAGGCAAAGCTGTGAGAAACTCAATCACACAAACACATTCCAGTGGTCAAAAATAGAGACAACATTTTAAATTTATTTATTCAATTCCAAACACCAACAAGCCTTTTTGACCTTTTGTTGAACATTTCACATGCATCTAAGAGTAGGAAGATGGAGAACATCTCACCCACTACCCAAGAACATAAATCCAGAATGTATCCTGTTCTATTTTTTATTGAAACATGAAACCAACAAGATGGCACTGACTAGATCAGATAATTCCACCTGCCACATCACAGAAACAGTGAGGAAACTTGGTAACAGTTATTCTAATCAGAAAGGTTTCTTTAGCAGTGATGATAAAAAAACATATGTACGGTCCTTTTAATATATTAATGAGATCCCTTCATGCAGGAACTTTAGTCATACTATCACCGTAAAGACCCTGGGAGTAATATTTTCTGTGACAGCTATATGTATCATTGGCAAGCAAATGAGCAAGGCGGTAAGGAAAAAGGCTGAAACACACAGAGTAGTAATTTATATACAAGATACAGCAGGCAGGAGGAAAACCAATGAGGCAATCCATGGAGTGTCAGTGTTCTAGGAGCAAAATATTGGTCACTGGAATGCAGGACGTCATTTCATGCTGTTGGCCTGGCAATTCCTCAAGAAAAGGAAGGTGGGTCAGAACGGGCACCCCTGAGAAAAATAACTCTACTGAACTCTTTTCAAAGGCTTCCTCTTTTACTCTATGAAAATACAAGTTTTGAAATTCTATATGCTTGGCCCATATACACACCTATGGTTGATGTCACCATCATCTGTGAGTCAAAAAGTCACTGCTGTACTAGACTATGATCCAACAATGCAATCCACTCTTCCTCGTTTGAAACAACACAATTTAATATTCTGACTAGCAAATTACAACTATTCACAGCACTCAGCTGCTCTACAAAACCGATTATACTGTGAACTCTACTTTCATCCCTTCCCAGCTCAGTATCCAGCCCAAAGCAGAGGCAACCTGCCACATCAATGCCTCTACTAGAGATTGGAGGAAGGACCTCTTCCTATGGCTAAGTTCCTGAGGAAAATAAACTGTTTATCAACTAGGCTCCACCTGTTAAAAGATATAAATACTTAAAAAGGAAGACATCCAGGGACAAGGACTAGAAGGCAGAACGGGATAGGAAAGCTGGTGCTAGGGAACCCAAGGTTGAGTAAGGACAGTGTTGACATGTAGTACGGTTGTTAACCACTGTCATAGGGCAACATGTGTACTAAATGTTTATGAGAAACTCTTTTGTTCTGTAAACCTTCATCTAAAGTGAGAATAGCAGCACAACTGGAAGAACATAATCGATGTCACTAAATCATGCATGTAGAAATTTTTGAAATGCTGTATCTTTGGCTATCTATATTTTCACCAAAAAGAAAAAAAAGGTCGAGAAGGGAGAGGGTTGACATGTCGTGGGGTTGTTAACCAATGTCATAAAATAATATGTATACTGACTCTTTAATGAGAAACTATTTGTTCTGTAAACCTTCACCTAAAGTACAATTAAAAAAAAAATTAAATTAAAAAAAAAAAGACAATCTCAAATGAAAAGAGTGGCTTATTGCTCCAGAAAAAAAACAAACAAGAAAACAAAATACCAAACCCATTGCCACTGAGTCGATTCTGACTCACAGTGACCCTACAGGACAGAGTAGAACTACCCCATAGAGTTTCCAAGGAGCACCTGGAGGATTCAAACTGCAGAACTTTTGGTTAGCAGCTGAGGTCTTAACCACTACACCACTCGGGTTTCCTATTATTTCTCAGGGGCTCAAAATACAGTAAAAAGAATTAGGCAGAATTACTCAACTTTAATTGTTATCTTTTCAGAGGCTTGAACTGTTAGATGAGTGTCAGGTGACACTGACAAAAACAGTGTGAAAAGATCCTGGGGCAGTGTCTTTAGACACCATAACTGTATTCAGACTGTTTTTGAACATCACAAACACAGGAAACGCAATCAATTTATAGAATTTTAGCTTTAAAAAAACTGGTCTATCCTTAAGATTATAAGTAGGGGCGGGGCGAAGACGGCAGAGTAGTCAGACACTTCTGGTGGACCTCTTACAACAAAGACCCGAAAACACAAGAGATTCGATTGTATATGGCAATCTGGGAGCCCTGAACATCGAAGGTAGAGTTGAGGAACCGGACTGAGCATCAGGGGGAGGGAGAGACGGTTTGGAAGCAGCGAGGAGTTGCCAGACCTGATGCGGTGAGAGTCTAAGCCCTTCAGGGCTGATCAGCTCATGGGTGAGCGGTGAGGCAAGCAAGCAGCTGTGCTCAGAAGGTGCTTTTTCCACACCGGGGGAGACCCAGAGCCACAGAGTCTACATGGCCACCCAGAACCAGTGAGAACCAGCTCTCACTGGCGAAAGATAACTTCTTGGGTAGGGCTTATCATGCAGATCAAAAACATCCCCCTTAGGGAAAAACCTCTCTCCCATTTACCTCCCCACACCCTGCTGTGCACTAGGTCCGGGAAAGGCTTCAGCAATTGCCGAGTCCCCTGGGCCGGAAGCAGGATCCATCACAGGCTGGGAGCCATTCTCCCAGCCTTGCAGAGGGAACAAATTAACAAACAGAGGGAAAAATAAACTGCCAGCTCCCCTAAACCAGGAACACAGGGTAGGCACAGCTCCTTTGCCAAGACACAGGCATAAGGGATCCACAGACTTTGAGTGCCTTCCCCCTGCATAGACTTGTGTGGGCCCATCTCAACACCGTAGGCCCTCATTACCGCAGTACAAAAGAGTATATACCAGAACTCTAACTTCAACTGTTTCAGCTGTGAAGTGGCAGGTTCTTGACATTTGACACTGGTCTGCCCATTAAGCAGGGTCTTCACCTACCCACATCAAGGGCCTTAGGACTGGTGGCTCCACCCATGCCACCTAGCCACCTGCGATAGGGGCCCATGAACAAGAGGTGCTCCCCAGTCCTTACAAACTACCATCATTAGCTGCTCATAGTCCAGCTGCAAAACCCACCCACCTACCTGCTCTAGGGAACAGGGCCACGCCTTCCTCCTAGACACTTAGGGGCGGCCGACAGCCCCGCCTTGCTCAGAGTATGTCCCCCTGTACAGCCAGATGCCTGTGCCTACAGCAATCACCCGTGCCTGTCTAGGACTGTAAGTGAGAGTCACACACTTGGTGGCTATCTACCTGGGCACTTGAGCTGAATCCATACAGGAGGAGTGGGCGGACTCCTGAGCTCACGTACCTAGTAACAGATCTAACCACCTAGTGACAGGACATTAGAGCTTCAAAGCTGCCAATAATCAAACTAGCTCATACAAGCAGCCTATTCGGGCATATCAAAACAAAACAAGAAGCTAGGACACAGTAAGCAAACATAAAATAACAAATATAATAACTTATTGATGGCTCAGAGACAACAGTCAATATCAAATCACATAAAGAAGCAATCCAAGATGGCTTCAGCAAGCTCCCAAAATAAAGAACCTAGAAATTTTCCAGAGGAGGAAAATTTCTTGGAATTACCAGAGGGAGAATACAGAAGATTAATATACAGAACTCTTCAAGAAATTAGGAAGGAAATTAAGCAAGACACAGAACATGCAATAGAGGAAATTAAAAAGAGAAGAACATAATGCCAAATTTAATAGGCTGCAAGAATCCATAGAGAGACAGCAATCAGAATCCAGAAGATTAACAATAAAATTTCAAAATTAGACAACTCAACAGAAAGTCACAGGAGCAGAACTGAGGCAATGGAAGTCAGAACTAGTGAGCCTGAAGATAAAGCACTTGACACCAACTTATTTCAGGAAAAATCAGATAAAAGAATTTAAAAAAATGAAGAAATCCCAAGAATTACGCAGGACTCTATCAAGAGGAATAACCTACAAGTGATTGCAGTACCAGAACAGGGTGGCGGGGGCAGGGGGAGGATAACAGAAAATTCAGAGAGAATTGCTGAAGATTTGTTGGCAGAAACCTTCCCTGATATTGTGAAACATGACAAGATATCTACCCAAGATGCTGACTGAACCCCACATAAGGTAAATCCCTAAAGAAAGTCACCAAGACATATTATAATCAAACTTGCCCAAAATCAAAGATAAAGAGAGAATTTTAAAAGAGGCCAGGAATAAACGAAAAGTCGTCTACAAAGGAGAGTCAATAAGAATAAGCTCAGACTACTCAGCAGAAACCATGCAGGCAAGAAGGCAATGGGATGACATATATAAAGCCTTCAAGAAAAAAAAACTGCCAGCCAAGACTTATATATACAGGAAAACTCTCTCTCAAATATGATGGCGAAATTAGGGCATTTCCAGATAAACAGCAGTTCAGTGAATTTGCAAAAACCAAACCAAAATTAAAAGAAATACTAAAGGGAGTCCTCCGGTTACAAAATCAGTAACATCAGATAGCAACCCAAGACTAGAACACAGGACACAGTAACCAGATATCAACCCAGATAGGGATGTCACAAAAGTAAATCAAAGCTAAAACACTAAAAATAGGGAAACAGATGTCAATATGTAAAAGACGACAACAAAAACAAAAAAGAGGGACTTAAAAAATGCAGACACAGATTTTTCATATGGAGAGGAAGTCAAGGTGAGATAAACAAATAAAAGACTGGTATAAACTTAGAAAAATAGGGGTAAATATTAAGGTAACCACAAAGGAAACTAACGATCCTACAGGTCGAAACAAAAAACTAGAAAAATATGAACACTCAGCAAACACAAAATCAACAACAATAAAAAGATGAAAATACATAAAGAAAAATGACTCTACACAGAAAATTAAGTGAAACAAAGAAACTGTGAATAACACACAAATAAAGACATCAAAATTACAGCACTAAACTCATACCTATCAATAATTATGCTGAACATAAATGGACTAAATGCACCAATAAAGACACAGAGAGTGGCAGACTGGATTAAAAAACACGATCAGTCTCTATGCTGCCTACAAGAGACACACCTTAGACTTAAAGACACAAACAAACTAAAACCCAAAGGATGGAAAAAAATACAGCAAGCAAACAACACCCAAAAAAGAGCAGGAGTGGCAATATTAATCACTGACAAAACAGACTTTAAAGTAAAATCCACCACAAAGGATAAGGAAGGACACTATGTAATGATGAAAGGGTCAATACACCAGGAAGATATAACTATAATAAATATTTATGCATCCAACGACAGGGCTCCAAAATACATCAAACAAACTTTAATGGCATTGGAAAGTGAGATAGACAGCTCCACAATAGTAGTAGTAGACTTCAACACACCACTTTCCGCGAAGGACAGAACATCCAGAAAGAAGCTCAACAAAGACACAGAAGAGCTAAACGCTACAATCAACCAACTTGATCTCACAGACGTATACCGAACACTCCACCCAACAGCAGCCAAGTATACTTTCTTTTCCAATGCACATGGAACACTATCCAGAATAGACTGCATATTAGACCATAAAGCAAGCCTTAACAAAAGCCAAACCATCGAAATATTACAATGTATCTTTTCCAACCACAAAACCATTAAAGTAGAAATCAACAACAGATAAAGCAAGGGAAAAAAATCAAACACATGGAAAATGAACAAACACCTTGCTCAAAAACTACTGGGTTATAGAAGAAATTAAGGATGAAACAAAGAAATTCATAGAATCAAACGAGAATGAAAACACATCCTACCAGAACCTTTGGGACACAGCAAAAGCGGTGCTCAGAGGTCAGTTTATAGCAATAAATGCACACATCCAAAAAGAAGAAAGGGCCATAATCGAAATATTAACCCTACAACTGGAACAAGTAGAAAGACAGCAGCAAAAGAAGCCCTCAAGCGCTAGAAGAAAGGAAATAATAAGAATGAGTAGAATTAAATGAAATAGAGAATAGAAAAACAATTGAAAGAGTTAACAAGACCAAAAGCTGGTTCTTTGAAAAGATCAACAAAACCAACAAACCACTGGCCAAACTAACAAAAGAAAAACAGGAGAGGAAGCAGATAACCTGTATAAGAAATTAGACAGGTGGTATCACAACAGACCCAAATGAAGTTAAAAGAATCATAAAAGAATACTATGAAAAATTGTACTCTAAAAAATTTGCAAACCTATAGGAAATTGACAAATTTCCAGAAACTCACTACCTACCTAAACTAACACAAACAGAGGTAGAACTACTAAATAAACCCATAACAAAAGAAAAGACTGAAAAGGTAATTTAAAATCTCCCAACAAAAAAAAGCCCTGACCCGGATGGCTTCACTGGAGAATTCTACCAAACTTTAAGAGAAGACCTAACACCACTACTACTAAAGGTATTTCAGAGCATAGAAAAGGATGGAATACTCCCAAACTCATTCTATGAAGCCAGCATAACCCTGGTACCAAAACCTGGTAAAGACATCACAAAAAAGAAAATTATAGACCAATATCCTTCATGAACATTGACGTAAAATTGCTCAACAAAATTCTAGCCAATACAATTCAGCAACATATCAAAAAAATAATTCATCACAATCAACTGGGATTTATACCAGGTATGCAGGGATGGTTCAACATTAGAAAAACAATCAATCTAATCCATCACATAAATAAAACAAAAGACAAGAACCACATGATCTTATCAATCAATGCAGAAAAGGCATCTGACAATGTCCAACACCCATTCATGATAAAAACTCTCAACAAAATAGGAATAGAAGGGAAATTCCTCAGTATAATTAAGGGCATTTATACAAAGCCAATAGCCAACATCATCCTAAATGGAGAGACTTTGAAAGCATTCCCCTTCAGAACGGGAACCAGACAAGGATGCCCTTTATCACCACTCTTCATCAACACTGTACTGGAGGTCCTAGCCAGAGCAATCAGGCTAGAAAAAGAAATAAAGGACCTCCGAATTGGTAGGGAAAAAATCAAAGTGTCTCTATTTGCAGATGATATGATCTTATACACAGAAAACCCCAAAGAATCCACAAGAAAACTACTGGAACTAATACAAGATTTCAGCAAAGTTTCAGGATACAAGATAAACATACAAAAATCAGTTGGATTCCTTTACACCAACAAAGAGAACCTCAAAGAGGAAATCAGCAAATCAGTACCATTTACAATAGCCCCCAAGAAGATAAAATACTTAGGAATAAATCTAACCAGAGATGTAAAAGAGCTATACAATGAAAATTACAAGACAGTACTGCAAGAAACCAAAAGAGACCTGCATAAGTGGAAAACCATACCTTCCTCACGGATAGGAAGACTCAACATTGTGAAAATGTCAATTCTACCCAAAGCATTCTACAGATACAATGTAATCCCGATCCAAATTCCACCGGCATTTTTTAATGAGATGGAGAAACAAATCACCAACTTCATATGGAAAGGGAAGAGGCCCTGCATAAGTAAAGCATTACTCAAGAAAAAAACAAAGTGGAAGGCCTCACACTACCTGATTTTAGAACCTATTATACCGCCACGGTAGTCAAAACAGCCTGGTACTGGTACAACAACATATACACAGACCAGTGGAACAGAATTGAGAATCCTGACATAAATTCATCTACCTATGAGCAGCTGATATTTGACAAAGGAAAAGACAGTCTCTTTAACAAATGGTGCTGGCATAACTGGATATCCATCTGCAAAAAATGGAAACAAGACCAATACTTCACACCATGCACAAAAAATAACTCAAAATGGATCAAAGACTTAACTATAAAATTGAAAACGATAAAGATCATGAAGAAAAAATAGGGACAATGCTAGGAGCCCTGATACATGGCATAAACACAATACAAACCATAAGTAACAATGCACAAGCGCCAGAAGAGAGACTAGATAAATGGGAGCTCCTAAAAATCAAACACTTACACTCATCAAAAGACTTCACCAAAAGAGTCAAAAGACAACCTACAGACTGGGAAAAAATTTTTGGCTACGACAAAACCGATCAACATCTAATCTCTAAAATCTACAAGATACTGCAAAACCTCAACAACAAAAATACAAATAACCCAATTAAAAAATGGGCAAGGGATATGAACAGGCACTTTGCCAAAGAATATATTCAGGCGGCTAACAGACACATGAAGAAATACTCACGATCATTGGCCATTAGAGAAATGCAGATCAAAACTACAATGAGATATCATCTCACTCCAACAAGGCTAGCATTAATCCAAAAAACACAAAATAATAAATGCTGGAGAGGTTGTGGAGAGACTGGAATACTCACACACTGTTGGTGGGAACGTAAAATGGTACAATCATTTTGGAAGTCGATTTGGCGCTTCCTTAAACAGCTAGAAATAGAAGTACCATAGGATCCAGCTACCCGCTCCATGGAATATATCCTAGAGAAATAAGAGCCGCCACACAAATAGATATATGTGCACCCATGTTCATTGCAGCACTGTTCACAACAGCAAAAAGATGGAAACAACCTAGATGCCCATCAACAGATGAATGGATAAACAAACTATGGTACATACACACAGTGGAGTATTATGCAAAGATAAAGAACAATGATGAATCTGCGAAGTATCTCATAACATGGATGAAACTGGAGGACATTATGCTGAGTGAAATAAGCCAATCACAGAAGGGCAAATATTGTATGAGACCTCTACTCTAAAAACTCATGTAAAAGTTTACAGACAAAAAGAAACAATCTTCGTTGCTTACGAGGGATGGGGGGGGGGGGACTAAATAGACAATAGATAAGTGGTAACTTTGGTGAAGGGTAAAGACAGTACACAATACTGGGGAAGCCAGCACAACTTGTACAAGGAAAGGTCCCTGAGGGATGGAATTGCTGGGCGGAGGGCTGTGGGGACCATGGTCTCGGGGAACATCTAGCTCAACTGGCATAATACACTTTATAAAGACACTGTTCTACATTCTACCTTGGTAAGTAGCATCTGGGGTCTTAAAAGCCTGTGAGTGGCCATCTAAGATACTCCACTGGTCTCACCCCTTCAGGAGCAAGGGAGAATGAAGAGAACAAGATACAAGGAAAAGATCAGTCCAAAGGACTAATGGACCACAGCTACCACAGCCTCCACCAGACTGAGTCCAGTACAGGTAGATGGTGCCCGGCTACCACCACTGACTTCTCTGACAGGGATCACAATAGAGGGTCCTGGACAGAGCTGGGAAACGATGTAGAACAAAATTCTAACTCACAGACAAAAGACCAGATTTACTGGCCTGACAGACTGGAGAAATCCCAAGAGTATGGCCTCCAGACACCCTTTTAGCTCATTGGTGAAGTCACACCTGAAGTTCACCATTCAGCCGGGGATTGGACAGCCCCATAAAACAAAATGGGACTAATGAGGCAGAGCAGTCCAGAGACAAGGACTAGAAGGCAAAAGGGGACAGGAAAGCTGATGATAAGGAACCCAAGGTTGAGAAGGGACAGTGTTAACATGTCGTGGGTTTGTTCACCATTGTCACAGGGCAATATGTGTGCTAACTATTTAATGAGAAACTATTTGTTCTGCAAACCTTCATCTAAGGTACAAAAAAAAGAATTATCTATGTGAGATCAAATTGACAACAGCAACTCAAAAGGTCTGATGGGAAGCCTAGAGGGCAGTGAGTTGAAGATAATGGTGATGGAATAATTTGGAAAAGGATAATGAGAATATTAGCACAACTGGAAGACTGTAATCAATGTCATTGAATTGTACATGTAGAAACTTTTAAAATGGTATAACTTAGGCTATGTATATTTTCACCAAAAAAAAAGTCAAGAAGGGAGAGTGTTGACATGCCTTGGGGTTGTTAACCAATGTCATAAAACAGAATGTGTACTGACTGTTTAATGAGGAACTATTTGTTCTACAAACCTTTACCTAAAGTACAATAAAAAAATAATTTAAAGAAAAAAAAAAGATGGAAACAACCGAGGTGCTCATCAACAGATGAATGGATAAATAAATTATGGTATATACACACAATGGAATACTACACAATGATAAAGAACAATGATGAAGCCGTGAAACATCATATAACATGGAGGAAGCTGTGGAGGTCATTATGCTGAGTGAATTTAGTCAGTCACAGAAGGTCAAATATTGTATAAGACTGCTATTATAAGAACTCAAGAAAAGGTTTAAATACAGAAGAAAACATTCTTTGATGGCTACGAGGGTGGGGAGGGAGGGGGAGGGTTATTTACTAACTAGATAGCAGACAAGAATTATCTTAGGTGAAGGGAAGGACAGCACACACTACAGGGGAAGTCAGCACAACTGGACTAAACCAAAGCTAAGAAGTTTCCTGAATACAACCAAACACTTCGAGGGACAGAGTAGCAGGGGTAGGGGTCTGGGGACCATGCTTTCAGGGGACATCTAGGTCAACCGGCATAACAAAGCTTATTAAGAAAATGTTCTGCATCCTACTTTGGTGAGTGGTGTCTGGGGTCTTAAAAGCTTGCAAGTGGCCATCTAAGATGCATCAATTGGTCCCAACCACCCGGAGTAAAGGAGAATGAAGAACACCATGGACACCAGGAAAGTAGTAGCCCAAGAGACAGAAAGGGCCACATAAACCAGAGACTCCATCAGCCTGAGATTAGAAAAACTAGATGCTGCCCGGCTACCACCAATGACCGCCCTGACAGGGAACACAACAGTCTTTGATGGAGCAGGAGAAAGGTGGGGTGCAGAATTCAAATTGTAGTAAGAAGACCAGGCTTAATGATCTGACTGAGACTGGAGGAACCCCAGAAAGCATGGCCTCTGGATTCTTTATTAGCCCAGAACTAAAACAATTTCCAAAGCCAACTCTTCAGATAGGGATTGGACTGGACTGTGGGACATAAAGTGATACTCGTGAGGAGTGTGCCTCTTAGCTCAAGTAGATACAAGAGACTAAAGGGGCATCTTCTGTCCGGAGGTGAGATGGGAAGGCAGAGAGGGTTAGGAGCTGGTTGAGTGGACACGGGGAATCAGGGGTGGAAAGTAGAGGAGTGTGCTGTCACAGTGTGAGGAGAGCAATTAGGGCCACATAACAATGTATGTATAAATTTTTGTATGGGGAAAAAAATAAAGAAAAAAAGTGAGTCTTAAAAAAAATTTGCTAACCTCTATACATCAGACCAAGAATATGTAATTTTTTTTACACATCTTTCCTATTAGATTGAGCTTTCTAAGGACAAGGGCTGAATCTTGCTTATCTTTCTATACCATTGTCTACATAAATACCTGGTTTATGGTATGAATTTAGTGAATGTTTTCTAAATGAAAGTGGCGTGACTCAAAGTGGTATTTTGATTATAATTTAATTACTTTCATAATATCTCTTGATTTTATATAACTAGTTACATTATGCATATATGTACAAACTATGTAGACTTCAGAATCTCCTCACACTTTAAAACAGATTTACAGAATGTGCTTATGGAACACTTTTTTGACAGAGAGAAATCCCACTACTGATAAACTAAGAGTTATTGAGGAATCGTATGGTATGGTAGAAATGAGAGCAGAATTCTTCCTCGATTCCTCAGTTCCTTCAGTGGCAAAGATAGGGAGTACAGTTGAATCTAGTGGGATGCTATGTCAATCAGCTTTGTTTCTGCACTGATTCCATTATCTTAAGTCCCAGGGAGGTGTAAAGAGTTGCTAACTGAAAGGCTGGAGGTTCAAGTCCCACCAGGGTCTGGCAGTCTCCTTTGGATAAATCAACCATTGAAAACCTTACAGAGCACAGTTCTACTCTGACACACATAGGGTAACAAGCATGAGTCAGAACTGACACTATGGGAAGCTGGTGGCGGTAACCCTATCCTAGGCCAACCAGATGTGCTTGCTTTCTCAAATGAGATAAAAACATTTTGTTGCACACATGTGTAAATAAGCACAAATATAGCAAAAGTTTGGTCCTATCCTTCCAGAAATATCATTAACTAGTATTTGTGAGAGGCTGCATGGTGTACAGGAATGGCACATAGTTTTAGATGCCTACTCCTTATTGTTGGCTGGAGCTGAAGTTACGTGTTGTGGAGAATTCTGAGGCCATGCTCGAGATCAGCGATAGAATAGTGCTCTGACTGAACAGTAATGTCTGCCATTGTTGCAGAAGGGATGACATGCATGCCACATATTTGCCTTCCATAGGTAGTGGAATGAGACAGAGTACATTGCCTGACTGATTTAGATATTCCAACACTTATTTTTTGGACGAATTATTTTGTCCTCTGGGAACCTCAGTTTCCTTATCTAAAAGATGAGGTCAGTAATATCTCCCTTACATATTTGTTAGGATTAAATAGGATAATGCCTACAAAGTACCCACCCAGTGCCTTGCATATATAATAGATGCCTAACAAATGTTAATTCTCAAATAGGGATGCTTACAAACATAAGAATGACTAGATTCGGCCGCAAGTTCGGAACCAGTATGCTGCCTTGCATGATGTAATCTTGAAAAACATGGAGAAGATTAAGACCTCTTGGAGTACCAACACTGACAACCTATACTGAGAGCCTTTCTCCATCCTACTTGCCATCAGGAGTTGGCCAAGCTGTTTAGGGAGCTAGAAGGCTGATTATTATTGCTACAGGTGATGAAATGATTGGAAACGTGTGTTACCATTTAGTTTGAATCTCATACGGCCAAACCTTATACTGAATCCTCTTTTGGTTTAATTTTGATTTGCTTTTCCTTTGGAGAGAAGAATGGGAACAAACCATCTAGTAGAAGGTGGTAAGGTTAGCCAAAGAGAAATGGCTACCATTTTTAAAAGCAGCCTTGTGGAGGAATGTTGGCCAAAGTTTGTTTATTATGGCATTGGTTACACTGAATGGCTTCAGGTGTTATCTTAAAAAAAAAAAAAAAAAGCCTAAAGTTTAAAAGAAAGTTAAATGAAACTTTTTTCCAAGGTTCCACTCTATGTTACTTTGGTTAAGCCTCAGAAATGCTTCTTTTCCACCATCATTTGTTTTTTGCAAGGAAAGGGTATATAGGGATGTGTTCAGGTCATTATATGCCTCAAATTTAGCAGACCGAAATAAAACTTGGTTATAACATTAAAAAAACCCAAAAAAACCTCATACCTCACTTTTCTGGGATAATGTAGAAGGCAGTAGGAAAAAAAATGTCTTTTTTGAACTTAAACAAAAAGATTATAAGCAATGTTGAGCTTAATAATTTTTACTGGTGAATAAAAAATCAAATGTTTAGAGGCTAAAGATTTTTTTAAAAAAGGCACTTGAGTTACTTTCCAATACATCATTAGAAGTTCTTACAGGAAGGCATGTTTTTAAAAAGCAGTTTAAAATTTCTAAGCAATTCTCAGTTTTAAAAGTTTTTATTTTAAAAATCCACACAAAAGGCTAGTTTTAACCATGACCTGAACATTTATCTTACTGTACTTTGTATTTTAAAAATCTGAGTTCAAACATGAAAATAATTGATAAGATGATGGGTTTTTCTGTGTTGTGTTTGAAAATCATTCAGGATATGACGTAAGATATATCCCTCAAAGATCTAGTTCTCAGAGCAAGAGCCCTCACGGTATATGCAAGAAGATGCAGCATACACTTTTAAGAATAGATTAAGAAGCAATGTTGGTCTTCCTTGAAGTGCCCATTCATGAACTTCACAAAGTACGTGCTTCACAGAGACACCAGGTGCAATCAATTCATTCAAAACTATGTAGTCATTTCTAAAGGAAACCACTAGAAATTAATTTTTAAGCGGGTGACAAGTGGGCCCCAAAAAACAATTATGTTAAAGACACACCTATGGAGATTATGTCTAATGAAGGTTAAATAGCTAAAGATTTAAAACTTAACCAACAAACAGAAGTTGACTTAAGATCTGAGCAAATAATTCACACAGGTTCTACTCTGACACACGTAAGGATCGCCATGAGTTGAAGTTGACTCGACAGCAACTGTTTTTTTTTTCTCCCAAGACTATGGGAAAAAATGCTGAAAGTATATCACACCGGTATTCGCATTTTGAGCCTTTATATGGCAATAAAGGAGCCCTGGTGGTGCAGTGGTTAAAGTGCTCGGCTGCTAATTGAAAGGTCGGTGGTTCGAACCCACAAGCCGCTTGGCGGGAGAAAGATTCCAGTAAAGATTACAACCTTAGAAACCCTATGGGGCAGTTCTACTCTATCCCATAGGGTCAGTATGAGTTGGAATCAACTCGACGGCAATGGGTTTTTTGGTATATCTCAATAAGACCTGAGAAGAAATCATAGACCTAATATTTAGTTACCAAGAAACATAAGCTTGACTTCTAAATACATTGATCATCCTATTTTATAAGTTACCATACAGCTCCATTCTAGGTTTAGCCAAAACATAATTGTGGTTTGATTTCATTTATTAGATGCTATTTCAATGAACCTACAAAATTTTTCAAAGTTGTATGCTGTCATCTGCTCCTGTCATTAACAATCTAAGAGGTTTTTCATGTATGTAAAGACATAAGTGAAAGGGGAAAAAAAACTAACCTATTTACCAAAATCTTTATTTGCATAACATGAAAATTGTTTTTTTGAGATGAGACTTGTCAGAGGCCATATGCAAAGCACATTAAGGGCTTGAGCGCGTCAGACATTTATGGAAATATTTTCCTGCAGGAATTGGCTTTCTGTAACAGTTCTTAATCAAGGGTAACCCTAGGAGGGAGACAGAGTCAAGAGCTGATTCCTGTCCATGTACTTAAATCATTTGTTATGTACAGCATCTACAGTATGTAGCACATACTAGCAGACTACTTTTAAATTTAAAAAAGGTTCTATGATTTTAAAAACACATTGACTGTAGTTCAACAAAAATCAATCATACTACAATAAATTTTAAGGCTTATTTAAATTTTTTTTACTGTAATAATACAATGAAATAAAAATTAGGATAAAACTCTTAATAATAATTAAAAAGAAACAGTCTTAATTTAGATGAACTATGCCTTTCGGTAAATAGACCACACTATAGTAATTTTAAAGAATTTGGATAGAAGTTACAACTGAATTTGTTTTTACAGGGAAAAGAGATGAGACCTCTCCTTTGTTCCAGTGGAGTTTTTTTCAAAGAAAATACTGTGTTTTCAAAGAAAAACTGCTCTTCAGTCTCACCCTTCCTCCTTCCCTAAATGTTAGAGGCGTTTAAAAAACAAAAACAAAAAAACCTTGTTGTCATCAAGCTGATTCATAGTGATCCTACAGGACAGAGTAGAACTGCCCCATAGGGTTTCCAAGGAGCAGCTGGTGGGTTTGAACTGCTGACCTTCTGGTTAGCAGCCGAGCTCTTAACCACTACACCACCAGGGCTCCAAAAGAAACTGGTTATTGCTTTTAAAACTGTAAGGCATTGAGGTTCCTTACTGGTGCCACAGAGAACAAGGGAGAAGGCAAGGAGGCGAGCTCTGGACCCCCTCAACTCTAAATAAATAAATTAAGGAAAAAGGGAGGAAGGGAGGGGGACAGGATTGGGAGGAGGGAGAAGATGGGGAGGGGAAGGGAGAGGGAGAGGAAGAGGGGGACAAGGAAGGAAAGAGGGAGGGAGGGGAGGAAGGAAGGAAGATGGTTAGAAAATTTACATTTTCTTCAGAAAGTATGTTTTTAGGATCTCTCAACTTTCTCCATATAATCATGCATTTCATATTTTTTCCAAGTAATCACTTGTGTATAAGCTAGGAAAAAATGCATTTACTCTCTTCTTATTTCACTAATATTCATAATGGAAACTGTCTCAAAAGGAACAATAAAGGACACTGGTGGCTATATTCCCAAACTTACACATATTTGCATTAAAGTTACTTTAGAGTTGAAACAGTAGCTACTGTTATAAACCTGTCCACCAAAATAATTTCAGTGAACCAAAGACTAGTCTTAAATGTTACCTGAAAATTCTAATGAAATATGCCATATGCTTGACTAATGTTTTTTAAAACGCTGTGAAACAGATTAACCACACTAAACCATCTCTTTACAGCATCAGTTATTTGAAAGAGTACTAAATAAGACACTGTGGCACTTATTCTGGGTTCTTAAGTGGTATGAGTCTTATTAATCATGATAGTTTTACCTGACAGATGATATAGGACACAGTATCTCCAGGTTTCACCTTTCTGCCTCCTTGAGAATTTATCCAGAGGGCAACATGCACATGAGGTAGGCTTTTTTTGTCAGGGTAATCTTGGGGATCCTTCGTCAATGCCTAAAAGAGAAAAAGCCCCAAACTTGAAAATAAAACCCTTCTCATAGATAAATGTTAAACACATCTTCACTAGAATCATATTAGCCACATAAAAGCGACAGAAGCTGTATGTGAAAAGCACTGCCACCAGGTCCTTACACATTCCATCCACAAACAAGGCTCCTCTCTCCTTTGTTTAGTGACTAACAGAACTAAATGTAATCCTGACCAAAAAGAGAAATAAAAGTTTATGAGCCAGGTCACAGAATTAGATGTGAAAAAAATTCAAGACTATAAATTCGATGTTGTATGCAGCCTTAGGGTTTCTCCAAATGTGTGTAATTCTCTCACTGAATTACCTGATTCATTGGGACTGGTGAATAATGGCTACTCTGCCTTAATGATCTGTTTCTCAAAGGCTTCTCTAGCCTAAATAGAACCCGAGGGCAAAAGAAATCATGGAATTTACTCATACTGTCAACTTTAGCTCCACAAAGGCAAAATGAGTTTGTAGTGGAAAGTAAGCCCCATGAGGGCAGGAACGATGTCCATCTTGTTCACAGCTGTGTTTGGCAGTGCTCAGAACAATGCCTGGCATATGGCAGCAACCAAATGTTTGCTGAATACATTATTTCACTCATTCCACAATAATTTACTAGGTTCAAGCTGAGTAAAGTACTATAGGATGAGTAAGACACAGTCACTGGTATTGAGTCATGTGCTATTAGTAGAAGACCCCTCCCCCCCAAAAAAAACTCTAAAATAAGCTGCATGTGCCCTAAGAGAGATGTGAACAAAGTGCTACGATGAGAGTTTAGTGAAGATCATTTCTATCGGAGAGTGGA
The DNA here is from genome assembly GCA_030035585.1 of Dugong dugon. Taxonomy (NCBI): domain Eukaryota; kingdom Metazoa; phylum Chordata; class Mammalia; order Sirenia; family Dugongidae; genus Dugong; species Dugong dugon. Next base: position 152,685,569 of record CM057483.1, read on the forward strand.
AATCATGGAAGAAAAAGCTTGCACTGCTAATTAAAGGAAAAACAAGATTTTAAGAGAAGGTGATGGTGACAAGAACATTACAGACAGAGTGCAAAGCAAAATTAAAGGCAAGGGGTGAGAAAGAATACAGTCTACTGGACTAGAATTCAATAAGCACAAGGGAAAGAGGGGGACACTTAGCTCTGTAAGAGGTGAGTCTCAAAAGACAAGGAGGCAACAGGGTGCTGCTTGACAAGATCATCTACTCTCAAAGTGTGGTCTGCAAACCCCTGGGGGTCCCCAAGACACTTTCTGGAGTGGCGAGATCAAAACTTTTTACAACACTATTTGCAATGATGGTGTAGAAGTAATGGTGGGTAAACCTGCTGGCACCTTATAAACACGAATCAAGGCAGCAGCACCAAACTGAACTAATAGTCATTTTATTCTTCATCACTTAAGAACGTCCTTAATGAAGCAGTAAAAATTATTAATTTTTACAACTCTCGACGCTTGAGTACAGGTCTAATATTCTGGGTGATAAAATGGGAAGTATGCACAAAGCGCCTCTACTGCATACCAAAGATCAATGGTTGCTTCAGGAAAAGCACTTGTTGTGATTATTTGAGTTGCGAGCTAAACTAGCTGCCTTTTTCATAGAACACAATTTTTAATTTAAAGAACGACAGACAAACTATGATTATTCTGACATGGGTATCAGGCACAATCTGACAATTTATCAAAAAAGAACCAAGTGAGCCTGTCACTTCAAAAAAACTGACAGTATATATTGTCAATGGTAGAATTCAAGCTTTCAAGTAAAAATCAGAATTTTGAAAAACTTATTTCCACTTCTGTGAGCTTGATAGCTTCCTAATAATACTTAAAGACTTTTCTGATGATATAAGTAGTAATATTAACAAATGTGATTTTAAAATATTGTACAATGAAATATGTCAACATTTGGAAGAATTGCATAACTCAGTGAACCAACATTTTTCAAATGACCAATGCCTAATATCATGTATGGGTGAAATATGCATTCAAAGTACAATACAGACCAGTGGGTTTTAATGTAATAGAGTATGAAAAGTTCATTGATATGGTTTCAGATTCCACATACCAAATAACCTTTAAGAAACCACCACTTGTAGAGTCCAGGTGCAGGATCAAAAAAGAACACACACAACTATCTGAAAAAATTACTAAAATACTGCTTTTACCAACTGCATATCTGTTGAGATTGGATTTTCTTCCTATACAACCGAAACCACATATCACAACACATTGGATGCAGAAGCAGATATGAGAATCCAAATGTCTTCTACTAAGCCAGATATTAAAGAGATCTGCAAAAGGGTAAAAGAATGCCACTCCTCTAGTTAATATGTTTTTATTTTGGAATATATTGTTATTATCATGGAAAGAAATGTTAACTTTGGTATTCATATAATGGATTTATTGTTATTTTAAAATAAATTAGATTTAAAATTTCTCAGTTTTAATTTCTAATACAGGAAATACCAACATAAACTACATAAACAAAAGCCCTTTGGAGTTCTCAATAATCTGAAGAGCATAAAGGTGTTCTGAGAGCAGGAAATTTGAGAGCTGCTGTACCAAAAGAATAAAGTGAGTTCTCAAACATGGCTGCACATACCCAAGTTATCTACACTTTCTAAATCATACATTCAGCATAGGAGAGTGCCTAGGAGATACTTCCAAATACTGGAATCTCCTTGAACCTGGATTATGTGGACTGACTAGAAGAGCAATGCCATATAGAAATCTTAATCAATATAACTCTACTGAAGAAAACAATTATTATCTTCAGTGGACTATTCTTCAGGGTAAGGTTAAGAAATTCTGAATTTCATCTGACATACTTTCTAGTTATTAGATTGGGGCTACTTGGGAATTTTACAAGCTAGTTTTAGAAGACTTGATTAAAAAAATGCTTCCTGGTGGTTTAGGCTCAAGTTAGCTAGGGTTATAAAAATCAGCAGTGATTTCTGTTAAGGGTGATGGAAAAATTTGGAAACTGATAGCGGTGATGGGTGAACAATGAGATGAATGTGATTAACATCACTGATCGTATATGTAAAAAAAGATGAGATGACAAATGTTTTGTTACATATATGCTTACCACAATAAAAAAAAAAGAAAAAAATTTTCAGAAAATCAGTTGTGAAGCATTTTATGGTACTGCATGAAATATATTTAAGCTAAGATTGCAGTAGTTCAGAAAATCATACAAAGTGTTTTTCAGCTGCTTTTGGTAACAAGGGTTAAAATCTCTACAAAGGTAAATCCCACCACTTCATTCCTACCACCACCCTAAGCCAGCATGTAATTTTAAAGCCCTACCAGCATCACAAAAATATCCTATCATCTAAGACCATCCACAACCAGTCACATATACATACTCTTTATTCCACTCACCTTTGAAAGTGATAAAATGTAAAAACTCAATCACTCACAAGTTTTAAATAGTATAAATAGTCAGACAAACGATAAACATTATCAGTAGGCTACATCATGGCTGGAGCCACATTTCTAAGAAAGTAGACAGTATCAGAGATACAATCTGCAAAATAGATGCAAAAATTGATCAAAAGAAGACTGAAGTCATGACTCTTACTTATGCAAATTTTTGAGAAGGAAACCAAACAAAATCCGAGAAGAAACCACTTTCTAGATGACCCGAGTGATTCCATGCCAATAAGTGCGTACTGCGCTGCACTGCTTAATCAAAACGAAGAGCTAGCACCAAGAGGCGCATGTCCTTTTGTAACATTTACTTCTATTTTTCAGTATTATTCATGTACAAATGACTGTCTCCTTTTGTGACATTAAAGATGTCACAGTCAAAGTGTAGCAAACAAACAACTCACCTAAGAATAAATACAATTAGTAAGGATATGCACAGAAAATTCTCTCTAGGAATCAGAGATGCAAATTAAATTCTACTGTGAAATATGGTTTCATATCCATTATGGTAGCAAATTTCTGCTTAACTATCATTGACAATACAAGCAAAGTTCTGGTGAAATTGACACATACATTTTGTTATCATCAACTGGTACCACCTTTTTCCAAAGCAATATGGCAAGAACCATATAGATATTCACATCCCTTGACTTAAATATTTCACTTCAAGGAACCTAAACTAAGAAAGTAATTCAGCCAAAGAAAAAATATAAATGAACAAATATGTTCAATACAGTTATTAATAATAGCAAAAATAAATATTTTAAATGATCAACAAACAAAAATTTTAGATAAAGATGTATCAGAGAAATAGGAGACCAATATGATGATTAACAATATGGTTTTTAAGATAATCTAGCAATGTGGAAAATATTTGTTTCTGTTAAGTTAAAACAGATAGCAAAATAATTTTTATTGTAATCACTACAATATAAAATACGTTTTCAAGAGAAAAAAATAAAAACAATAAACATTACTTTAGCATAGGGGTATTATGAATAATTTTTTATTTTAAAATTTCCATTAATGTCATCATTAGGTTCTTCTTCATTACTTTTTTTGGTATAAGCTTTGGCACTGGAATCTGTCACAAAACGGGAAAAATGATATTTACAAAATTAACTTCTGGATATGTAAGTGTACTCCTTTTTTTTTTTAAAATATTTTATTGTACTTCAGGTGAAGGCTTACAGAACAAACAATTTCTCATGTAACAGTAGTACACATGCTATTTTATGACTCTGGTTAACAACCCCACAACATTTTAACCCTCTAAATTCTCAGCTTTTTTTTTTTTTTTTTTTGGTGAAAATACATATAGCCAAAGATACCCCATTTCAAAGCTTTTTATGTACACATTTAAGTGACATTGACTATGCTCTTCTAATTGTGCTGTTATTCTCACTTAAGATGAAGGCTTACAGGACAAAATAGCCTCCCATTTAACAGTTACTACAAATGTTGCCCTATAACAATGGTTAACAATCTCACAACACATCAACAGTATCCTTACTCAACCTTGTGTTCCCTATCATCAGCTTCCTACTCCCCTTCTGCCTTCTGGCCCTTGTCACTGGACTCCTGTACCTCGTTAGTCTCATTTGGTTTTACTGGGCTGTCCACTCCCAGGCTGAACAGTGAACCTCGAAGGTAACTTCACCAGTAAGTGTACTCCTTTTAAGTGAAAAAAAATCTGTAACCTACCATCTTGTTTATTACACAGCACCTTGAAAACTAAGATTTTTATTTTTCAAATCAGGTAAGAAAAAAATACTCCCTATGTTCAACAACTAAGACCATCCATAAAGTATAATCCATATATATACACCATTAAAAAGAAAAAAAGAAAGAAAGCACAGTGCTTTGACTATACAGAAAGTGCTACCACAATCTTTTTGGAGGAGTCCAAAAAAGCCTTTTGATTACAGTACCTATAAGGATCACCTTCTGTGAAGTCAGACACACAGATGCATGCACATACACACACATTAAGCTGATAGGTTTGCCCCCAAAACAACTAATACTTTGGAAGACTATAAATGAGGTAGTATTCTCTGGTCCCCAAAACATAAACTATAACACTCTATAGAACCTCTGAAAACAAGGCTTTCAAGTGTAAGAAACAAAGAAAGAATGCCTCTGGCAAAGATCTGGCAGTACATGTGGCTGGAGGAGGAGGAGCTGTATACTAAATTGGTGATAGAGTTGTTAAGCAGCTTTCATCACCAGCTAGAATTTATTTCAACGGCAAGGGTGACGTGGTTCTTCAACCATCTGAAGGAGGAGAAAAGCACATGACAGCAGCTGGGCTCAGAAATAAATGCTACATTTACCTTGTTAATTTCAAACTGGCTCACTGGGATACTGCCATTTAGCACATTTTCTCCAATTTCTATTAACCTCTTCTGAATGTTTTCCACTATAGTGTCCCGGTTTTGATCAGAAAGAATCTGACCAATGACAAAGCTGCAAAAAAAGAGAGGGATTGACATTCTTAATATCATACTTTATTAAATTAATAAAGGAGAGAAAAGGAAGATAAATGCCATTAGATTAATATGTGGACAAGAGCAATACTCAAAGCTAATGTAAGAGTTAATGTCCAAAAGGCAGTTAACTATTTTTTTTTTTTAAACATTAACTCTACCAAAGGTTTACCTTACCAACGTAGGAATGTCAAATTTGCCCTTAAACATACAAACAATTCTTTGATGTAAAAGCGAATGCGTCATCCAAATTCAGATGGAGAAAGGTATGTGTTCTATTACGTTTTTATGCAATTATAAAATTCACAAGCAGTTATATTTAATACAAGTTAGAATTTTAGAAGAAAAATATTTCACTTTCCTCATAAAGCACCAAAATATTATCTGAAACTCTGCCTGAGATAACCATTAGCTAGGTAAGTAGAAATAATAAAGTTCTTTACGTAAATTTAAATAAAACAATGATTTCAAACTTCTCTTTCTTCAGCATCATTATGCTGCTCAGTGTTGTTCAACCTTATGCTATCCCTCAAAAACTTCATGTTATTCTACCAGACCAAAAGGAAAAAAAAAAAAGGCGTAAGGAAGCCAATATTTTATCCATTTCTGAGAAAATGCAGAGCGAGGGTTTGACAGCTGCATTATAATTTGTCAGAAAAAGAATCTTGACAAAAACATTTGTATAGCTTTAATTACTAATACATTTCTAACTCAGAGAAATTTACTTCTATTATGATGCATCTTTTCTTAGAAAACACAAAGCTGAAGAGAACACTCTAATCGACAGTCTATACAAAGTAGTTTCATCTTTGGGTACATTTAGGGGCAATGAAGCATTTCAAACTACATTTCATAAAAAGCTAACAGTGACCTATACTCAGATGATCATCTTTGCCTAATCAAGAGTAGTTCTGCAGAAGCAACAATTGCTCAATCTCCCAACTTTGAAAGCAAGAGGACGACTGGAAAACAAGTGAAAAATGCTGATCTGATAACTCAACAATATTAATTTAAAATTTAGTCTTAAAGAAAAAAAATTCTTTTACTTTCAGAATTGTTCAAGCTCACAAAACAGAAGTATCTGAAAGATGGTACATAAAGTACCTAAAGATTCATTTTTTTTTAAATGAGTGCTTTATAAATTAATATGACCCTAAAAAAACAGGTCTTACACAATCTTCAGTTGCATATGCAAAGCTAGGGGATCAGTCATGACATTTACTATTTCTGAGGTACATACAGTATTTGAGAGCTAGCTCTTAACCTGAGATTAGTAACAATCTTCTGCACACAAATGATGTGGGTGGGAACAAAGTCTTACTCCATGGCCCACTTTAAATTTCAGAACATTTTAAACCACAAAACAGAGACATCTTAAACAGTTATGTTCCTAAAGAGGCTCTAGGAAGATTCAGGAACACTTATGATATGGTTAGGTTCCAAAGACCAGGTCATAATGCGACAATCAGTGTTATGCGAAAATGGAGGTTGATCACATCAGGCCACAAAACGGAGTATAACTACATCATTACATAATTTCCAAATTGCATCATTACATAACTGCCAAATCACTGAGAATCATGGCCTAGTCAAAATGACACATAACCTAAACGATCACAGCCAGCATTACACTCACCTCGCACCTTGGGGTTCATTACTGCCAGACATACGTCGTTAATGCGCAAAATAGTCGGACAGTAGATTTTTTACTAGGTTCAAGCTGAGTAAAGTACTATTGTAGTAAAAGTGAGGAGTGGGTGCAGTAACATTAAAGCAAAACAAAACAAAAACAAACGAACATCAACAAAACCAACTCTGTAAGGATCTCAAATGTGAAGGTTTAACCTCACTTTAGGAAAGTCCTAAGATGTATCTTACAGTAACAATTCCTTACTGAGCCAGTTTGGCTTTCTCTAACTTTTAATCTACCTGTAAATTTTTACTCCAAGTAGGTAAGAACTGTTAATATGTAATAACAACAATAACAAAAAAGAAGTTGTGTCCTTCGGCTTGGCAGAACCATAGGTGTTCTCCACAACGTCATTAAACACTTCATTTTTTAAAAAGACAAACAACAAAAGCAAAAATGGAAGCTGAACTCACTTTCCAGTGTCTTTAGCAAGATCACACCAATCTCTTCTAACTATATCTAATCCTTTCAGCTCCTGTTTGGTGAAATAATTCCCATCCAATGTTGGCTCAACAACCAGAGCAGCATATTTCTTTTTCTTCAGCAACAGCAGAGACTTGAAGACACCATCAATATCTATTTCAAGCAGTTTGTACAACTTATTCACTTCACTTTTTACCTGTGAAAATTTCAACAATTAATATTAACTTCTCAAATGCCTAACAAGGAGATCAACAAGTTACAAATTTCCAAGAGTTAATCTAAACAGAACTTAAAGTCACACAAGATTAGGATGCATCTACTCAGCTTATACAGAACATAGGAGCCCTTGTGGCGCAGTGCTTAAGCACTTGGCTGCTAACTGAAAGGTCATGGTTCGAATCCACCAGCTGCTTTGCGGGAGAAAGATGCGGCAGTCTTCCTCCATAAAGATTTACAGTCTTGGAAATCCTATGGGGCAGTTCTACCCTGTCCTATAGGGTCAATATGAGTCAGAATCGACTCAATGGCAATGGGCTCAGGAATACAGAACATGATATTATGTTGGGCAAGGACGATGAAAAAGCACAAGACAGAAACAGATTTAAAAAAAGAGAGAGAGAAAGAAAATAACATAAATATATCATTCCACTGAACCAAAGGGCAGAACTGGCAGGGCCAGTCAGCCCCAGGAAAATTATGAGATGCATAGTCTTCATTGAATCTAAAGGCTAAATACGTATGTACTAGCCTTGGGTTCAAACATACCAAAGATTGTGAGGATGGTGCACAACCAGGCAATGTTTCATTCTGTTGTGCATGGAGTCGCCATGAGTCAAAGCTGACTCGACAGCAACTAATAACAACAAAGCCTTCAAAAACTACTTAGAGATCAGACAGTCCAATAATATATTGGCGAGAAATAAATAAGCAAAATTTTGACTATTAAAATAATGTCTAAGATCTCCCTGTACCTCCCATAGCATCTTGAATATAAGCAAGTAACTACTGGTGAACAAAGAAAGAGGAAAATGCATAGCTTTCCAAGGTCCAATATGAGTACAATGTGCCAGGCTTGCTCTCAGGTGAAGACTACAGTTCAAATCCCATACATTACAGAGAGGAAAGGTAGGAGGTTGTCAGTTCATATGATGATGTCTTAACTTTAGCTTACTGGGGCAGTATCTTTTATTTTTAATATATATAATTTATTTTGTTGTTGTTGAGAATATACACAGCAAAACATACACCAATTCAACCGTTTCTACATGGACAATTCAGTGATACTGACTGCACTCTTTGAATTGTACAACTGTTCTCACCCTCCTTCTCTGAGTTGTTCCTCTCCCATTAACATAAACTCACTGCTCCCTAAAGTTCCTAGCTAATCTTGGAGTTGGTGTTGTCAATTTGATTCCATACAGACAGATGTTAAGAGAGCACAATGCTCAAGGCAGACATTCTTCACTAGTTAAGCTAAACTACTGTTTGGTTTTAAGAAGACTACAAGGGATATTTTTGGTTTAAGGTTTAAAGACTTTCTCAGGGCAATAGTTCTGGGGGTTCATTCAGCCTCCATGGCTCCAGAAAGTCTGGAGTCCATGAAGATTTAAAATTCTGTTCTACATTTTCCCCCTTTTGATCAGGATTCTTCTATGGAATCTTTGATCAAACTGTTCAGTAATGGTAGCTGGGCACCATCCAGTTCTGGTCTCATGGCAAAGGAGGCAGTTGTTTATGGAGGTAATTAGACTCATATTCCATTTCCTTCTATTCCTGACTCTCCTTCTTCCTCTGTTGCTCCAGGAAAATACAGACCAATTGTTGTGTCTTGGCTGGTCGCGTGCAAGCTTTTAAGACCCCAAGCGCTACGCAACAAATTAGAAGACAGAATAACTAAACATGTTATTAGGTCAAGTAACTGGGATGTCCCATGAAATACGACCCTAAACCCTCCAAACCAAGGAAAATCCCATGAGGTGTGTGGTTGTACATAAGCAGCCTCAGCAGCTACTCTTTATTATTTCTTTCTGTCATTGTAAATATCTCTATCACACAACTTTGCCAATTCTATTTTTTACAAGTGTACAACTTATTGACAGAAATTACATTAATCGGCTGTGCAACCCTACCCTTAATCAATGTGATTTTTCCATCACCATAAACCAAAACTCAGAGACAATATCTTAACAGAGCAAGTGCTCAAGAAACACTTGAAAATTGTCAATTGCAATTAGGAGGTTACAAATGAATATTTTTAAATGGCCTCTTGCCTTTAAAAATATATTTTAAGTATTCCTATAAAAATTATAGATGTGTATGTATGCATGAGTGTGAATATATGTACGTATGCTTGTCTGTATTTATTTATCCATATCTATTCATAAAATGCATTGGAATACTACTAGAGACATATTTTCTTATGAATAACAATGTACTAAGTACTAATGTGATCACATCTTACACTTAAAATACTTAGACTGTTTTCAAGTGAAAAATTTATCTATCATTTAGGGAAAAAACAATTACTTTTGAACTTTACCCTCAAAAAAAACAACTGAAGTAGAGCTTCAGAAAAATAAAAGAGGATGAAGAACTGAGAGGAGCTAAGTTTATTGTTTTCATAAGGATACACACATACATGAATTTATGGTGTTGTATGGTAAAAACAGAATTGACAAAAGTAAGTAAAGCAGATAATTTCAAATTATCTCACCTTGTTCCCCAACTTAAATACTTCTTCAAGGTTGGTGCTATTGGTGTTTATCATAATTGAATCTGTATCTCCATAAATAACTTCAAGATTCATCTAATGAAAGGAAAAAATTATAAACATTAACAATAAAAACACAGTGACCATTACACACAAAGAAATGAGGGTACTTTAGATTTTCCATACTATAGAAATTACAGGCTCCACTGGCTTTTCAAAAGTTTATGTTTATTATTATCCATATTGTCAGGGATGTACAACTATAAATTAAGCTCCTATAATCCAAAAAGGCAAGCACCACAACATTAAAAAAATCTCCCAAATTTTCTTAAACCAAACAGAGTGGAGTGGCAGGGGAACTGTATTCAGTTTCAACTGAAACAAACTCTGGACTTGAATAATGAATAAGAGACTGGAGGAGGGGGGCTCTGTATTTACCCACTATACCTCATGTTGAGTGGTCATGGCAATTTAAGAAACAGAAACATAATGAGAATTTTTAAAATTCAGGGGCATAAATTCACATTTAATTCTTAACAGTCTCAACCAGTATTTAGTAGAATATGAAGACTGCCAAAAAAATCAATCATAACAAGTAACACTAGAACACATACAGTATAAAGGATTGGAAGTAAACTCTAATTAGCACTGTTACTAATTTGCTTGAAACACTCACATATAGGCTTCAAGCAGTGGCTAGATCATATCAGTGTTGGTAAAAGAAAAAAGCTATAATCCATTACGAGGGATTATAAACGTAAACTAGGCATCCTAAGAAGCGATTTCCAGTCTGTTTGGGTTACAATTTTCCGTGAATACAAAAACATCACCAGGTATGATATTTAACAGTTGTTATATAATGAAAATGCTCAGCATTACCTTCTGTACCATCTCGTTCGTATGCATCAAAATCTAAATGAAAAAAAAAAGTCAACATTAAAACATTACACAATTACAAAAATATAAGCACACAGAGATAGGTAACCCAGTGATTTTTCATTTCCATATAATTTTAAAGCTTTTGATGGTTCTCTAACTATAACCCTCAAAATAACAATAACATCAACATAGTCTAAACATATGTTTGCCTTTATGCTGACTGTTAGCCAGAGATATGCAGGTAGATATAATTCTATCTTTAATAAACATGCATAATAAAAGTATCCCTTTATACTATGGCAAAACGGCAATCTATTCTCATTACTGGTGCAAATGGTTAACGTGCTCAGCTGCTATCTGAAAGGTTGGGAATTTGAGTCCATCAAGAGGTGCCTCAGAAGAAAGGTCTGACAAACTACTTCCCAAAAAAAATCAGCCATTGCTAACCCTATGGAGCATAGCTCTACTCTGACATACTTGGGGTCGTCATGAGTTGGAGTTAACTCAATGGCAACTGGAACTGAAAATTCTCATTACTAATATTTAAAAAAAGCTTGACAAAACATTTCAAATCTGGCAATTCTTACTCATGGTATTCAAGATCTTAAAAAGTAAAAAAATATATACTCTAGATTTCAAATTCTTCTCTAGACCGTAAATTCCTTGACGGCAGAGCTAACACAGGAGCCCAGTACAATGTTGGCACTCAAAAACATTTGGTGAATGAAAGACATACAGGTAGTATCTATACATGGGTCTGTCCCCAGACCAATATAGCTATAAACTAGGGATATATAGACTATAATACAGATATAGATGAAAACAGATATAGATTATTTTGGACCAAATCAGAAGTAACACATAATCACATAAATGAAGGCCCCTGAAAAAAATAGTAATAGGATATACAGTGAACACTCAGTATACGTGTGCAGATTGACACGATGGCTTCAACAGTGGGCTCAAACACAGCAACAATTGTGAGGCTGGCACAAGACCAGACAACATTTCGTTCTGTTATACATAAGGTCACCATGAGTCAGAATCGACTCAACGGCACCTAACAACAAGATATTTTTATATACACACTGTGTATGTGCCAGATAGTGTGCTAGGAGCATCTTGAGTGTTTTCTCATTCAATTCTCCAAGATCCCCAAGAGATAGTTACTATTAATATCCCCATTTGTTAGATGCAAAAAGACAAAGTGAAAGTAATTAACTTGCCCTAGTAAGTGAAAGAGCAAGGATATGGCCCAGGCAGTCTGACCCAGAGCAGGGGCCTTAGTCACTCTATGCTATTACCCCTTTGCCATCACCCATCTTTCAAAGCATCAATGTAGACCAGAAGCCACTTCCAATGGGCCAGACAGAAGATTTAATTCATTTATATTTCTTTCTCCCACTTTAGTAGTCTTCCCTGTTGACTAACCTCAAACAGAGCCCTATAATCTTGACCCTCGAGTATCTTTTACATCCACCCATTTCTTTCCATTTCTATTGTCCCCTTCCCCTTTATTATTGTCTCCCAACTTTATCTGTTCACTGTCCTATGTTCTTAGGGAAAGAGGCCCTTCCCCTGTCCCAGAACCACCACCATCAAGTCAATTCTGACTCACAGAGACCCCATAGGGTTTACAAGGCTGAAAATCTCTATGGAAGCAGACTGCCACATCTTTCTCCCTCGAAGCTGCTGGTGGTTTAAGGACCACTGGTCTAAGAGTCAGAATCAACTCGATGGCAATGGACTTAGCTTGGCTTAAGATAATCACGGTAATTCCATTCTGGAAAGTTTGAATAGTTTAGGCATATGACGACACAATCCTGGCCAATCAAAGGTAAGGAGAAGTCCACTAGGAAGCTTCTGTGAAATATTTTTCTCCCTGATGAAAAGAGAAAGTGGGCAGAAAAAAACACCTTTTAGACTGAGGGTTGCTTGGAGCTGTGCAATCATCACTGTGACCATGAAGGGCCATGCCTGAGGAGGAAAGCTAACGTGCTGAGGAGGGTGGACCACAGGTGGAAAGCACCTGACTCCATGGTGATGCAGTTGGGCCACTGAACTAGCCAACTTGTACCTCTACTGCAAAACTGAAACTGGTTTTGTTGTTGTTGTTAGCTGCCGTCAAGTCGGTCCCGACTCATGGTGACCCCACGCACATGTTCCTACCATTGTGATCCATAGGGTTTTCACTGACTGATTTTCAAAAGTAGATTGCCAGGCCTTTTTTCCTAGTCTGTCTTAGTCTGGAAGCTCCACTGAAACCTGTTCAGCATCATAGCAACACACAAGCCTCCACTGACAGACGGGTGGTGGCTGCATATGAGGTGCATTGGCTGGTAACTGAACCTGGGTCTCCCACATGGAAGGTGAGAATTCAACCACTGAACCACCTCTGTAACTGGCTTTAGGTCTCATCAACTCACCGTGCATATCACTACCAGCCTCTTAACTGTTTTCAATGTCTCCCCACTGCCTAAAAGATCATGCGCAACTCTACAATTGTACCCAATCTAACACTCCACCTTCGCTGCCTATCTTTCCCTTACACAAACCTTCTACAGGGCAAGAGTAATCTCAGTCCTCTAACAGTTACCATGTACAGACTTTTCATGCCTTTGCTCATACAGTGTCACCTACCTAGAATTTCTTCCCCAGTCCTCTTCACAGCTCAAGTCCTGCTTCTTCCATAAAGCCTGAGCTGACCATATGGGCCCAGCCCATAGTGACCTCTCCCTCCTCTGATTTGTGCTTACACCATTCTTCTGGCCCTTAAATATTATTAGTTGACAGTTTGTCCTCTCCCTGACTAGACATAGCTCCTGGAGGTCAGAGACCATTTCTCATACCTCTTCGTATCAAACGTTTGTGCCTAACTCCAGGCTTCACATATAACAGGCACTCAAAAAAACTATTTGCTAGTTGACTGATAGGTCTCATAGTAATCCCAATTACTTTTCTACTAGACACTAAAATTAAGTTAACTTATAAAAAAACATTCACTCTCCTCTACTTCATCTTCATTTTTTAACATTTAAATTACAGGGAAATGCATTATGGGAGACTATCTGACAACTCCTTTGGGAAAAGGGCAATAATGAGATCAACCCAAGTCAAGTTAATCATAGTGAGAACAGAGCTACTTATCAAGAGTTCTTTTCACCCTCTGCCCCTTCTACCTTGCTGAGCTTCACCTTCCTCATCACAGTGGGCTACTCCATAAGGTAACTGTTACCTACTAAGTAAAATACTTCAGGAGCAATTTGTCAACCTTTCACTGCAACTCTGCATATTCAGCAACCAATTTCTGCTACTCTTCTTTCATAACTTGAGCCAAACCTACTATGTCATCTCTGAGTGCACCTTCAATGTGAACTGGCAACCTTCCTCTTTCAGATCCATCATGCACTCCCACTCTATCCTTCCACCAACTCACAACCATTTGTACACACAATCTAAGGGCTGCTACCAAAATGATTTTTCCTTGGTAGCTGTTTTACACAGAAATGGTAACAAACTAAACAAAATATAAAGACTATATGCTAACTGCTTTTTTCACCTAAAAATTTATCTTAAGAGATTATTCCATACCCACCCATAAAGAATTGCCTTATTCTTTTTTAATGACTACATAGTATTCCATTACATGAACAGAGCATAATTTTTTTTTAGCTATTGCTGTTAGTTGTTATTGAGTCGGATCTGTACAACAGAACAAAATGTTGCCTGGTCTTGTGCGATCTTCGTGATAGTTGGTATGTTTAAGTCTATTGTTGTGGCTATTGTGTTAATTCATCTTATTGAGGTTTCTCTCTTTTTCAATGGGCCTCTACTTTATCAAACATGATGTCCTTTGCCAACGATAATGGACATGTAGATTGCTTCTAATCGTTTACCATTATAATCATACTTCAATAAATAATCCTTCTACCTATGTAATTTGCAAATCTGCCACTAACAGGGTAAACTCCTACAAGTGGAATTACTGAGTTAAAGGTTGTATGTTTTAAAATTTTTCATAAATATAGTCAAACAGCTCTCCACAGAGGCTGTACCAATTTCTGTGGGGAGTTTTAATTACCATGTTTCCAGTGGACCTCAACAGCAGCTGGCAATGATGCTATGCATGTCTCAGGTTCAAGGTCTTCAAAACTTCTTATCAAATCTTCAGGCCATTCTATACAGGACAGCCCCCAACCAGGTTGGCCCCTACCCTCTCATGCTTCTTCATTAAGCAGTTCTAGATGTTGGGTACCAGAGTACCCCATCTAGTCCAACATTTACCCAAGTGCTAATGAGCAGGATTACACCAAAGCTGTCCTCAGGGCCAGCCCTCAATTCAAAGTGCTGAGTCACTTGCGAAGGTTCAACTGCTGGATACCCAGTGGACTGGTAGAAGAGGGCTGCCAAATTCTCAGTATCTAGCAAAGAGCTTGGCACATGGTAGCTATTAATAAATATTTGTAGAATGCTGAATGAATAATCCTAAGGGAAAGGCAGTATTATAAGCCCATTTTACAGATGAGGAAAGTGAGGCTCTGAGACTTTGCCCTAAATAACAGAGCTAGTCAAGAGCTTGATCTAGAAGCTGGACCTTATGTTTCATTTTTGCATTATGCCCCCACTGCCTTGTTAAAAAGATCATACCACATGAATGTTCTAGAAGCCAACAATTGAAAATTTATATATTAGAGATATTTTTCCCATTAAAGAAATATATTTTAAAAACCACAAAACCACAGGAACCCCAAAGGTCCACTGGACACAAGGTACAGTGATTAAAAGATGACCATTCATAAGCTCACTTCGAAGTGACAAGCCTAATATTAAAGGAATCCATTCTGACAGAAAATCATTTTCTAAGTGCCAACAGCTAGAAAACAGGGCTATAAAGGCTTGCTAAATTCATTAATAAGGCAGTCTGCAGTTATCTGATTTCACAGCAACACCTGCATATTTATCTACTCATTACCAATTGGATGATGGAATTTTTTCAAGCACATTTCAAAAATCTGCCAACTTCAAGTGTAAAAAAATAAACTTTGTGGTTAATTTTTCCCTTAACAAAGTACAGCTGTTGAGAATAATTGTTCAAGATCTTACCCTGTAATGTCAACTGCAGCAGAACAAAGAGTATTTAATTAGCAAATCTATCCAGTAATTCAACACCTATTATATAAAATGCCTTCGTGATTTTATTCAGGATAATTTGCTAAGAGGGTTATTACTGACATTCAGATGGAATTTAAAATTCCTACGCAAGTCGAGTCATAATAGCAGTAATGATCTCCCCAATCAGGAGATTCGGTGTCACACAAGGCTCTCTTGCAATGCAGCAGCCGATTTCCTGACTTCTTAATTCCTGGGCTCAGCTCAGTGAGAGCCCTTCATGCCGATATTTCAGTCAGCAATACATCTTTAATGGGACTCTATTAAAATACCTAGAACAAAAATGACTCTTTTTTTTTTGGTTAAAAAGAATGACAGCACTGCCATCATATCAATCATTGCCAGCTTTGCAGAACAGTGCCGTTAGGGGAAAAGAGGAGGGGGAAACAGGAAAGGGGTGGGGTGGGGTGGGGGTAGGGAGAACAGTAATTAAAATAATATGAAAAGGTATTTTAACCCCGATCTGAGCCTCTGAAGGCTGGTGAAGGGTGGTGGGGACTAAAAAGGAAATTTTAAATAGATATATCGAAAACTGTTTTCTAAAGAAAGTAATTTGTTCAGGAATACACCCACCATCATATGGTTTACGGAGCAGAAAGAGCATGCTGGTTATGCCAAGGTTAATGATGGCAGCAACCTAAGAGCAACTACTACTGATATGTGTATTTATAGGTTCTCCTAACAAGTCCAGGATAAAGCCTAGGTCTTCATATTTTCTTAAAACAGGAAACTATTGCCTTGCAATGCATTCGAAGGTTACTAAATATTTTTAGATGCCACTGCAGGCCAAGAGTGCTTATTAACACTAAACGAGAGAGAGAAAACACCAAATTTCCACGGTTTAAAAATAAAAAGTTCAAAGGTCCTATTCCAAAAACTTATGTCTATCATAGTACTATCTACCAACAAGAAACCCACTTTGGTGTATGATGCAGATATTGAACACGCTGAAAATCTTCCAAGTTAAGAAAATATTGTCTAAGGTCAAATTCTAAACAAATAATGCATAAACAGAATGACAACTAAAATCTCAATGGCTTTAGGAATCTTCCATTACCGATGACATAAAATTAGAAATAAACTGGAAAAAAATTTTTTCAGAAACTACATTAGCATAATAGGGGTAGCAAAATGAATGGTTTTGAAGGATAGGGAAGAGAAAAGTAGAAGAAATACAAATATTACGATATTTGGTAATCCAACCATTTTCTGAGATTTCCCTATTCCAAATTTTAGCAGTTTCCGAGAAGGACTCAAATGTTACTCAGTTCTCCCACCTGACAAACACTTATTTCATCCTCATTATATTAGACTTCCTTTTTCCAATTTTCCTAGTCCCCATATTCTTAGATGTATGTCTTCTGTTTAAGACGCTTAAGGAACAAGGGGCTATGAATTTAATAAGCATCCTTTCTGGTTCTACTATTTAACACTCATGTAATGGGTTACTTATTCGAAAACTGGGAAAACACTACTACCTAGTTCCCTGAGCTAGGTGGGAATAAAAAGAACTTTAGGCTGAATAAGTGCTTTACAAAGATAAACCATTATACAAATATTAGTTTTTTTTAACAAGTCAGGGGCCTGAAATCTGAGTACTTATTTAAACAGCCAATTACTAGCTAGATGATTTGGGAACAAGCAGTTTCTCTCCAGGCCTCATTTACAAAATAAAGAGGCTGGGATTTCTCCCAGATTTAAAAATCTAGAACCCAAGTTTGACACGTAGAAATGTCTCTTCATTATATTTGGTTGTTTTCTCTTTCAATCACATTCGTTTCTTTAATATTAAGAAAAGAAGGCACTAATATATCCAACAAAGACAATTACCATTACAAGGATACATTCCCATATTCGAGGTTGCTTCTGAGGGTTATGTGGCTGTAAAATAACTAGAAATATGTAAGCTCTCACAAATTTGTCAGCATACATCCCTATACACTCAATATAAATGGGTGGGTTTAATGTACAGTTGGAGCCCTAGTGACATCGTGGTTAAAGTGCTCAGCTGCCAACCAAAAGGTCATCAGTTCGAACCCACCAGCCACTTCACGGAAGAAAGATGTAGCAGTCTGCTTCCATAAAGATTCACAGCCTTGGAAACCCTATGGGGCAGTTCTACTCTGTCCTACAGGGTCGCTATAAGTCGGAATAGACTCGATGGCAGTGGTTTGGTTTTTTGGGTTATATGTACAGGAATGGTGGCTGGGTGGCACAAACAGTTTGCGATCATCTATTAACCTAATGGTTGGTGGTTTGAACCCACCCAGCAATACCACAGAAAGGAGGCCTGGCAATCTGTTTCTGCAAAGATTACAGCCAAGAAAACCCCATGAAGCAGCTCTATTCTGTAACACATGGGGTCACTGTGAGTTGGAACAGACTCAACGGCAATGGGTTATATGTACAGTACATAAAAACATCCAACACCTTCTGTTGAGATCCCTTCTTCCTCCAGAGAGTATATATACACATATACATCAGGGTTTCTCAACGTCAGCACTATTGACATTTTGGGTTGGATAACAGTTTGTCAGGGGAGACTGTCCTGTGCATTATAGGATGTTCAGCAGCATCCCTGGCCTCTACCCACTAGATGCCAGTAGCACACACATATATACACCCTAGCTGTGACAACCAAAACTGTCTCCAGATATTGTCCAAATCCCCCCTAGTTGAGAACCACTAATATGCATTGATGACTCTCCAGGCCCATAGTTAATTGTCCCATAAGCATTCATTCTGAACCCCACCCACCTCCTCCAAAGCCACAACCAGCTCTGAACAGGACAAATGGCCCTTTCAAGAACCTTCAACCGAAACAAAGGGCTGACTTCCTTTCTAATCCAATGAGTTCGCAAGTCCTACACCACATTGTATCTTTCCAGTGCAGCTCCTCCTCCAGCCGCAAGTCCTTCCCTCAGCCCCTCACCACTTCTCACCTAGCCTGCCTGTCTCCAGCATCACTGCTTTCCAAGTGTGCCTGTTAAAACGCAACACCTTCACTCTTTAAAATGAAACTCAAGCTCCTTAGCCAGGCCTGAGACTCCTGATCCAGTTGATGCCCACCTGATCCTCTAACACTTCCCACGTGCATCCTGCAATCCAGCCTTCCCAAAATATTTGGTGTTCACTGAACAGGCCATGTACTTTTCCCGCCTCTGTGTTTTTCACATGCTGTTTCTCCACAGTGGTTAAAAGTGTGGGTTCAGAAGTTAGGCTGCCTGGCTTCAAAGCCTGATGGTGCAGCTCACAAGCTATGTGACCTTGGGCAAACAATACAACCTCTTGAAGCCTCCAATTCCTCGCTTGTAAAATGGAGATAACAAGTGAACCTTCCTTATAATAAGGTTACTGTGAGCATTAACTGTAACAACGCATGTAAACTGGTTTGTACAGTCTCTGGTACACGGTACGTGCTCAACAAGTGTTAGATATTATTATTACCTAATACCTACTTATTTTACAAGGAATTTCACGCTGTCGGAAAAGTCTTCCCTGGTATCCCCAACCCAATGATACTAACAAGTATGCTAGTCCTATGTGCACCCTCCCGCAAAGTACTCTAGGCAAACCGCAACGCATTACTCTCTTATAAAGGTTAAGATTAAGAGACTAAAGCAAATTAAAGGTAGAGATCATGTCTTAGTCATTAAACCTAATGTAATGCCTGGCACATAGTAGTTATTCAATGAATATTTATTTCCTAGGCTCTAGTTTTAAGAAGCCCTGGTGGCGTAACGGGTAAGTGCTCAGCTGCCAACTGAACATACCTAGCAGCTCTGTGGGAAAAAGACCTGGTGATCTGCTCCTGTAAAGATTACAGCCTAGGAAACTCTACAGGGCAACCCTACTCTATCACATGGGTCACCATGAATTGGCATCAACTTGATGGCACCCAACAATAACAATAACTCCAAGTAGCCAGCTTGAAAAGAGCAAAGCCATGGATTGATGAGTGCATCCCCACAACAACAGGACCCTAAAGCTGGTTACAAACAGCGGCAATTAAACCCCCACACAGTACACATTTAAATACTAGCTCTTTCCACATGAGAAAGGAAGAGTGAATCAGTTTTAATCCCACATTCAAACACAATGCAGGTTATATAAACAAATATTCACTCAAGAGAAATAAATTTCTACCCCAATGATAAAGGCCCGTTAATTATAAACTTGACTAAGTGTACTCTCCCATATAACTCTTGCTCTCAGACAAACTGATTTGTTTTAAATCCTTAATTTACAAACTAGACCTTCCGGTAGCTCATGTGTAAAGAATATAAAACACTTTGAATAAGCAAAGCTTTCTGAAAGGTTTCTCCTCCCCAACAGGCACATTTAATGGTATTTATGAGTATCTCAATTATTGCCCTACAATTTGATAGGGCTCTAAATTTTGTTTTAAAAACTTTTAAAAGACCCACAAACTATGGCTTTGAATATGTGAAGTGAAAAGTAAACTTCTCCTGTCTTCTAATTTCTTGCCCCCAACACGAATATTTAGTCATCTTGTGGATTTTTAATAATCCGCTTTACACTCTGACTTTTTAAAACTTTGTTTTCACCTTTAAAGAAACCTTTCTTTTACAACATTCTTATTCTCTATTCCTCCTCCACTCCAATCTCCAGTTTGGAAGCTCATATCCCCTACATTTCACTTGAACTTACGTGCGTTGCTGCCATACTTAGGATTATATCTGACACAGAATCCTGGAGAGCTTGTAGAGCTGGCTTTAAAACGCACTTGAGCCAAATCTACTCACCAACACAAGAGTTCAAGTACAAGCCTACCCTCTCAAATATTAAATTTCCGGTAAAAGAAAAAAAAACAAAAACCCTAAGATACTAAGATTAAAACTAGAGTGGGAGATATTAACCTAAGGTCAAGAAATTTGAAAATCTCCAGAAACTGGAAGGAACCATTTGAATGTGTGCCTATGTACATTTTTCTAGGTAGAGGGTCTACATGTTTCAGCAAATTCTCAAGGGGGTCCACAAGGAGGTTTAAGAAAGGACAAAATTTGAAATTTTGATTTGTTCAAATATAAGCACCATGGAAGATACTCCAACTAACCATAAAAACAGAGCTTTCAGATTTCTTAGAATTCACATCGTGTCCATGAGACCAGAAACACACCCACCCAGAAGTCCTTGCCTCTTGATTTGAAGCTGGGTATTTTCAGCCCCTACAGTGTATCTCCCTCAAAGAAAAACATGTACATGTCAAAGGTTCAGAGTTGGCTCCCTGATTGACTCCTTGCCTAACTCATCTGGGGGGCTAATTAAGACACAGCCAAACTATGTCCGCGCTTTAGTGAATGAACATCAGTGCTCAAGCAAGTTTCACACAATCTGATTAAAATTGACTCAGAGTGTCTTACTTCAGTAATCACTTAGACGGAATGAATTTTACATTAGTGGGATCAAGCATGCACCAGGCCTCGGTGGAAATGAAAAGGGCTTATAGTAATAGGATTTATAAATCCACCCATTAGGTTAATGGCTAAATGATTTACATCTAACTTTCTCCCCCACCCCGCCTTCCCTCACCCTTTAACTCAGTAAAAACTATGCTTGGCATTTTCCACTGCAGTGCCACACACAAAGGAAATAGCCTTTCTATTTTGGGACATTCTAATTTCTAATAATGGCTTGGGTAGCTACCATTAACTCTTTCAAAGCACAAATAATTGACTAATAAAATTAAGTATTCTATAAGGCCTGAAAGTGCTTAATTGATCATAATTGTCTATTTGAGAAGAAGGCGTCAGGCTTGGCTATGCTCAGATAATGAAGTTGGGCGATTCTGAAGCACTGCAATCAAGATAATACTTACAGCTAAAAAGGACATTGGCATTTTTTAGAATCGGCAACATTTTCTTTATAACTGAGGTCGTGGGAAAATCTGAGTAGAAAACTTTGAGCCTCCGGCTCCCACGAATGGCAGATGTAACAGGTCATCACTTGTACCTGGAGTGATGCTTAATGCTGGAAGAGCACATAGCTGGTGGCCTGGAGGAGAGCCTGAAGTTGGAGAGTGACCACAGTGTTGCTGTTACTATTTTTGACAGAAGTATTTTTGATTTCTGGAAAGCTGCTTTTTAGGATCAGAATATGGAAAGATAGTCAGTGGGCTGTTCATCATTGGTTGGAGGAAGGAGAACTTTTTGAGCCCCTCACCTAGGAGGGCAACTCCTTGGCTCAGTACTAGAGCTAAATTCTGTTTCTACGATGTTCTGTTCTACAATGATCATACTGTCTATATGCCCTCCTGTGGCAACTCTTTTATTTTTTTTACAAAGTAGTATCCCTTGTTCCACCATTTCGTTAGTTCATAAAGACTTTAAGCTAGCTTCAAAGAAAAATCTTCTTTCAGAAAGATGGTCTAGTCTGAGGAAAATGTAATTGTGTTCAACTACCCAGAGATACATTTGTTGTAGGCATGTGTTCAAGCATGCCTCTTGTGGTGGGATGAATCACTTTTATATGGCCTTTCTCACCATAGTCTTGTAACGCCCACCACATGATGGGGTGGGACTATGCAAATGAACTTCCCGTGGCCCACCAAAGGGATTGGATAGCTTGCTAATAATGCAAATGAGGTGTATGACACCCTTGTGAAGGTGGGACCATGTAAATAAGGTATATGGAACCTTAATGAGCGTATTGGTAGTTTTGCCATCCTGCTAGGCTTAAAATTAGTCATCCCAGAGGCAAACAGGGGAGACCTCACCACTACCAAGAAAGAGCTACGAGTGGAGCGTGTCCTTTGGACCCAGGATCCTTGTGCTGAGAACTTCCAAGACCCAGGAGACAGAGAGAGACAGAGCTGCAACAACAGAGACAGTGAGAGATGACGAGAAGCAACAGCAGAGAAATGGTGGCAGCAGAGGCAGCACAACCGGGAGACTGTAAGGAGACAGTATAGTGGGCTTCCTGGCCCACGGAGTGAGAAAGCTGAGCACCTTCAGGCAGGAGGCCTGCCGGCAGAGTGGGGTGCCTCCAGACACTTGGCAGAGCTAGGCTCACTGACCTACAGAGCAAGAGTCGAGCGCCTTCGGGCCAAGGGTTACTGGTGGAGTAGGGTGCCTCTGGGCACTTATTGGTGGAGCTAAAGAGCTTTGTAACACTTGCCCACGCAGGGCAGAGGCCAGGCCAGCTCAAGAGGCCAGAGAGGCCGAGGCCGAGAGCCAAGGAGAAGCCTGCCTGTTGAGCACAGCCGAGAAGCTCTCCTGACTGAAGAACTGTATCCTGAGTTGTTCCTGATCCTGAATTGTAACCTGTTATCTCCCTAATAAACCAAATAATTGTGAGTACTGTCTGCGAGTTCTGTGTGGCCACTGCAAGGAATTACTGAACCCAGCAGAGAAGCAGAGAGTGCCGCGGGAGGGACGGCTGGTGTCAGAATTGGTAAAAAGGCTGGAGGGTGAAGGTATGTCTGACCTCCACCTCATAGCAATCAGCCTTGGGCTGTTGATGCTGATGGTGATTCTCTCTCCCCCTTGTCAAGTTACACAAGAAGGTCTGACACTGCCGTGACGCCATTTTTACAGTAATAAATATATTTATTTTTACATTTTATAGAAATAAATATATTTAAGGATCAATCAAATAATGTACAATTCTCATTATTCATGGATTCTGTATTTGAGAATTCGCTTACTCACTAAAGCTTATTTTAACCTCCAAAACAATACTTGGTGGTGCTTTCACGATCACTCATGGATATGCGCAGAGTGACAAAAAATTTGAGTAACCCAGCATGCATGTTCCCAGCTGTGGTCAAACAAGGTGACACTCTATCTTCTAGTTTCAGCCCTCATACTGTAAACAAGTGTCCTTTTCATGGTCTATTTAGTGCCATGTTTTTCACATTTTTATGCTTTTTGTTGGTGATTTTGCTATTTAAAATGGCCCCCAAGGAGAGTGCCAAAGTGCTGTCTAGTGTTCCCAAGTGCAGGAAGGCTGTGATGTGCCTTACAGAGAAAATATGTGTTAGATAAGCTTAGTTCAGGAACAAGTCATAGTGTTGTTGGCCATGAGTTCAATTTTAATTAATCACCAATATATACTAAATAAGCTGCCTTTAAACAGAAACACACATAAAAAAGCTTATGTATTGATTGACTGATGAAAATATTGTGACCAGAGGCTTGCAGGAACCTAACTGTATATTTCCCCAGGAGCAATGGTTCGGTATTCACTAATTCAGTGTTCACAGAGACTTTATAGAATATAAACCACCACAAACAATAAGAATTGACTGTATTCACTTTTTTCTCCTGTCACATTATCTTCTGTACTTTCCCTGAAAAGAATTCAGGGAAATTTTGAAAGAAACAGATATCAAGTTGAGGAAAAGCATTTAGAATGGAGGTGCAGAATATGGAGAAGATAAAATACTAAGATAAAACCAATACAAGATTTGACTAGTTGCTGCTTTTAAAAAAAATCCCCTTTATGAATTCCCACTGTCTAATCTGGCCAAGGCCCAAGCATTTGATAATGCATTACAGGAAGCACTGCATTTCTTTTTCATTTTAGTCATTCATTCATTCACAAACAAGTACTCACTGAACACAAAAGTGAATGGTTTAGACATGGTCCCTTCCCTCTTATAATGTATAACATCTAGTGGAGCAGACAATCATATAGGCAATTTGGGGGAAAAAAACTCCATATATATACATACATACACATACACATAATAGGGGCCCCTGGGGTGGCAGTTAGAGAAAAGTTCATGGAAGCAGATGTATATAAGGGGAAGGTGAGTCACAGTAACAGGAAAAGGAGCTGGTGGAAGAGTGTGTATGAAGATCCAAAGGATAAAGGGAAACTCTCAAAATTAAGTTTTCAAAAAAAAAAAAAAAAGCTTTTTTGAAACGGGAAGGAAAAAGTATGGCTAACGGAAAGTAGAGAGAGGGTGGGAGAGAAGACCAACTGTGACGGGTCTTGTAAGTCACATCAAGGACTTTAAATTGGGTAGTGACATAATCACACTGACAGTTTAAAGAGGTCTCTCTGGCTATAAAACATGTGGAGAATAGATTGGGGGCGGGGACAAAGTAATGAGGCTTGAATAGCATCACAGCAGTGGCTTTGGAGACAGAGAATCACAGATTGGTAGGAAGTGGAATCTATAGGACTTGGCGACTGACTGGATTTGGGGCTTGTGGAAGAATGATACCCATGTGCCTGGCTTAACAACTGGATAGACAGTGCCATCATTTATTGAGATGAGAAATCCAGGAGGGGGAACAGGTTTGGGAAGACCAACCATAAATGCAGTTTTGGAATTGTTGAATATGATATGCCTGTGAAACATCTAAATGGAGATCACAGGGAGGCAGACAGAATCTACAATACTCAGCAGAGGGGACGTAGGGAGTTTCACATACAAGAAGTCCAGTGCTCAACAGAGATGCAATATATGAATAAATCAAAGTAATGTCAGCAAGCAGATGATAACAGAACCCACTGAAATGTGGACAGCGGGAAAAAAGGGAGACCAGGCAAACTGGCACCAAAACCATGGTAATGGTGCAAGAATGGTAGGTGCTCTGTGCGTTTCCTGATCCCTCATTCCTCCTCTAGTTCCTTCCCTTCTCTGTTAGCTATCAGATCTCCATTCTCTCTGTCACAATTGGCAGGTGTCATGCAAACCCCAGGGCCTTCGGCAAATATGATGCTGACTGCCACAGTCAACACAGGCAACACACAGTGACCTTTAATGAGAACGTTCCTAACAGGTGGCTAGTGCCTAATACAAACAATTGTATTAAGCCTCCAAACAAGGTCAAAAAAGGAGAGCACCTTGTCTTTTCATGAGCCACCAAAACAGCTACAGGCTGCAGCTCGACAAATAGCAAGCCAGACCTTTGCAGTGGCTCCCCTCCTCAAGCACAACAGGGCAGTACTGATGGGCTCAACGGGAAGACTGGACACCAATCAATTTACTTCACAAGTGAAGAGGCTCCTCTAGCTCCTACACAGCCATCCTTTTCCCTGCCATTCCTCTGCATTCGTGAGGGGGAGTTCTTTTTAATGTCTAGTCTGGTGCCATTTGGTAGCAGTTAGGATTTATGCTTATCCAATAAAAGAAAAGTCATGAGGGGAAAGGGGCGCCCCTCGGTTTCTAACTTATGTGCTTCATACTGAGAGAGAAACTCTTTAAGTCGTTAAGTGATTAAACGAATTGCCTTTGTAACTCATTAGATTTTATAACATCAAACGCCTCGTGGTTTTCACGGACCTTTAACCTCAGAGAAAGCCGCTGTTTTGACAGAACAGACAGCTGTAGCTCAGGGGGTGGGTGAGGTGGGAGGAGCCTGTGCAACCTCCTCTGAAAGACAAACCCTTCCATCAGGGCCCAGAAATTCCACTGGATGGGAAGAAGCCAGGCGCCCTGCTCTCGGCAGGAGGACCCCTTTCTCCCTGACCTTTAAATACGAAAAAAAGACCTTTTTCCCCTGGAGACGACCTCCTCTTCTCCCACCCTCTTAAACCCTGTGACTGCAAATGGCATGGCTAGAACGAGCCACAAACCACTGGCATGTCAGTACCAGAAAGAATCCAAGCAGTAGATCAGATTCCTGTCAGCTGCAAAAGAGCCAGCACTTCAGCTGCTTCTCATTCTTTATTTTTAAATGGCAGGATGGGTTCAAGGGCATGGTAGCCTGTCACACAAGAAGAGACTAAAGATTAAAAAAGATAAAACCGAAACCCTTGAGGGTGTGCAGACTCACATGAGATTGCGAACTGAACACGTGCTTCACAAAAGTTCATGCAGCATCTTCAAAACCAGTTATGAGTGTGTCTCTCTTAGTGACATGGTGGGGAAAAATTGATTATGGAGCAAAAATGAGAATCAAACTAACTACAGGTCAGTTCTTAGTCAATGGGACTAAGTGATTAATTCTCCTGTTACTAATTTGTAAAATACTTAGTTTCAGAACTCTGATCCCAGAGCATTAAAATGCTGGGATGTGCTATCAGTGATGAAGTTACCTACTGGATTAGGCCCAAGAACCAAAAGAGCATGTAAAATTAAATGTAAATAAATACAATTTAAAGAATATGGTTAAGGAGCAGTAAGTTCTTACCTATATAGAATGCAAAAGCTGTTTTCTTTTCTTTCCTATACCTCCGCCATTACCACCAGATTATTCTCAACTAAGTCTTACAAGCTGAAGACCAACTTGGATTTCGATGTATAAACTGCTTTTGACGATATTTCATTTTAAACAGATAAACACTTAAAAAAAATGCAAGCCGAAGACACCCTTTTGAGAAACTAAGAAAACAGATGTGGAAGCCATTTGTTTAGATGAAGAGGAATTTTCGCTTTTATAGGAATACAATGATTCATGAAGAGGAAAAAAGTCTGTCATCAAGTTTACTTCAATAGATACTCTTGGGTTTGAGGCAGCTTTCTAAATATGGCCATTGCTTTTCTTCACATCTCATCTCTCCTGAAATATCTCAAACTACCACTAACAAACATTACTTTTATTGTCTTTGTTCTTTTAAATTTTCTGCTTAGTTAATACATTGTGCAGGAAAAAAAATAAAAAATAACTCTGGTACTACAGCATTATATACTTGCTTTACTGCTTAGGTAGCTGCACAAAATACTTTCTGCTTTAGTGATTTATCAAAAATATGCCAGTTTGAGATTATCAAAACATTAGGAATACAAGAAACCATGACAATAAATTCTGAAATAACAGCTCTCCTTAACCCCACATAGAATGGTGTTTTCCAAGAACTTCTAACGAGCAAAATCTTCTTTCTCAGCTTCTGTCTGTTTAGCAGAGATGCTAAGAAGTAAAACAGGAAAAGGGCATTGAAGTTCAACCTGAACAACTGCTTAAGAAATTTTTCTCCTCCATCCTCTGCCCCACACCCATCAGTTGCTCCCCTCTCATTGGGTCTATCTACGGGTCACTCTCTGGGTTAAGAGGCACAAGGTCTGCAGATACGAAGGACTGTCATGGATTGAATTATGTCCCCCAAAAAATGTGTGTGTCAATTTGTCTGGGCCATGATTCCTGGTATTGTGTGATTTTTCTATACGTTGTAAATCCTGCCTCTATGATGTTAATGAGGGAGGATGGGCGGCAGTTGTGTTAGTGAGGCAGGACCTAATCTAAAAGACTGGACTGTGTCCTGAGGCAATCTCTTGAGATGTAAAAGACAGAAGTGAGCAGTGAGACAGGGGGACCTCATACTGTCAAGAAAGCAGTGCCAGGAGCAGAGCGCGTCCTTTGGACCGGGGTCCCTGCGCAGAGAAGCTCCTAGTCTGGGGGAACATTGATGAGAAGGCCGACAGAGAGAAAAAGCCTTCCCCTGGAGCTGACGCCCTGAATTTGGACTTTTAGCCTACTTTAACTGTGAGGAAATACACTTCTCTTCGTTAAAACCATCCATTTGTGGTACTTCTGTTGTAGCAGCACTAGATAACTAAGACAAGGACTTACCTTCCATATTCTTCTGCCTCCTCAGCAAAAGGACAAGGCAAAATTGGCCAATGTCACTCAATTTTTTGGTTTGATAAACACTTCCCTAATACCTTCAGATTCTACTATGATCCCAACTAAGAATCACAGATTATAGAAGGTTGAATAGTGTCCCCCCCCCCCCACCAAAATTTGCGTCTATCCAGAACCTCAGAGTGTGACCTTATTTGGAAACAGGGTCTTTGCAGATATAATTACATAAGGATCTTGAGATGAAGTCATCCTGGGTTTAGGATGGGCCCTACATCCAATGACTGGTGGCCTTATAGAGAAGACGACAGAGAGACACAGAGGAGAAGACAATGTGAAGACAGAGACCGACATTGGAGTAATGGGTCTACAAACCAAGGAACGCTAAGGATTGCTGGCTGCTACCAGAAGCTAGGAGAGAGACATGGAATAGATTCTCCCTCAGAGCCTCCAGAAGGATCCAACCCTGCTGAAACCTTGACTTCAGACTTCTGGCCTCCAGACTGTGAGAGAAAAAATTTCTGTTGTTTTAAGCCACCAAGTTTGTGGTAATTTGTTCCAGCAGCCCTGGGAAACTACTACTTAGATATAAAGAAATAATTTCTTTTCTGCAATGTCCCCATCTGCCAATATTTTGTCACTTTACTTTCTATAGTTTATATTTCAAAGACAGATGTTTTAACCTATTCCAAATATAACATAATTCTGAATATGCATTTTTAAACTACATATATCCCCACTTCCCACTGGGCTATGGGTAAGTCTATGGGCCTCCTTAATGGTCTATAAAACTAGGTATTCATGTATATATGGACATTTTTCTGGGTAAAAGATCTATAGCTTTTATCTAATTTTCAAAGGGGTTATGGCCCAAAAAGATTAGCCTCCCCACCCCAGAAAAATCTGTAGTGATTTCATACTTATGCTGAACAAGTCCTCAAACACTATAGAGAGATGCCTGGTATCTTCTACACCCATGGCTACTCTTGAGTTACCCAAGGCATTGCCAATGAAGAGTGACTTGTTTTGGTGGCTCCTATGCCATACATAAACCCTTTGCTAACATCCTAAAAATAGGTGTCAACCATGAGTCACAAGATGAAGGGAGAGAAAACAGATGAGCCTTAACAAAGCCATGACCACTATTGGGATGAGTAGCTAATATTGTCATTACAAAGACAGTGTGTCGTTTGGATTAGGAGAATATAAAGGTTGGTTAGTTTGCTGCTGTCTGAAAATAATTTTAACCATCATCATAACTTTTATAGTTTGTTTATTCAACAAATAGTGAACTTGTACTACGTGAGAATATTCTTACAGGTGCTGGGATGAGGCGAAGGGAATGACAGGATCTGATTTTAAAACAATCCTGCAGGCAGACACATGGAGAATGGGTTGTGGGAAGTGAGGAGTAGAAGCAGGGAGATCAGTTAGGAGGTTGCTGCAAAAGTCCAGATGAGGGGTGCTGTGGGCATGGAATAAAGTGGTAGCAGTAGAGCTGAGTGCAAAGTAGACAGGACATGCTGAATGACTGGATATAGAAAGTGAGGAAAGAGAGAAAAATCAAAGACAGGTCCTTGATTTTTGACTTCAGCAATGGGCAGTGTCTCTTTTAAATTCACAATGAGATAGCAAAAGCATGTTTATGAAATTGGTACCTATAAAGTTGATTTTTAAAACTCTACAAGAGTAGTTATGAAGTTGGATTGCACATGCTCGCTAACAATGCCAGCTGAGTCTTATTGGTGGAGATTACAGATTTATCTGACCTTTCCTACTATAGGGCCACACACTTATCAACAATGTGACCCTTGCTCCAGCAAAGAAAGAACAGTACTGCTCTCTCATTAGCTGCAGCTCCCATACCAGTATTTAAAATTCCTCTCCTCTATTTCTAAATCTACACGCAACTTTCTTGAATACAACCAACAATCTAATGTCATGCTTCACTCAGAAGACTGAATCCTTAATGGTCAAGGTTTCCTAACCATATCCTTTCCTATCTCAATATACTACTTCCCTTTGCAATCTTAGGAGTAACCGACCATAAATCCCCTAATTCAACAAGTATTCACAATGGGCTCAGTACTGAGGAAAGTATAAAAAGAGTCTCACGGCCCTCAAGGAACTTAAAAGACAAATGTGATCACTTCCAACTAAGCACAGGACTCAAGAAATGTCTTGCAGGAATGTAAAAGCAGGATGGCTAGGGTACTCAGAAGCTGACTCACAACAGGCAGACTCAAGGAGGCCCACATCAATGGATTGATCTATTCAAACCTTTTCTTTGGAGACATGAGTCCAAAAAGACAAGGAGTGTGGCACTAGGTCCATGCAGGGAATAGTGTCATTAATATTAAAAGGTAAGATTCAGAAACGGAGGGTGAGAATGGCTACACAACTTGAAGAATGTAACCAATGTCACTGAATTGTACATACAGAAATTCTGGAATTGGTGTATGTTCTGCTGCGTATATTTTCAACAACAAAAATAAAATACTTAAAAAAATATATTAAAAAGGTTAACCAATAACATAAAACAATATGTGTACTGACTGTTTAATGAGAAAATATTTGTCATGTAAACCTTCACCGAAAGTACAATTAAAAAAAAAACCATTGATTGAAAAATTACTTTGTTATGTAAATTTTCACCTAAAGCACAATAAAATGTTAAATAAATTAAAATATGTTAAAAAAATTTTTAAAATATATATTAAAAGGTAGAGTGAGCAGTGCTCATAAAGGAAGAATGGAAGAATGGTTTCTGGCACCATCATTTAAATGTCTTTGTCCCTACCTATTGCATTTTAAAGAAAAGGAAGCAACGAGGTACAAAGGTCCAGGTCAGGGACAAACATAATGTCCAGAAACCTGCGGACCTTAGTGGCACAACCAATACGTCTTTAAGGCCTATCTTTCTCATTTGTTTGTAGTTCAGAGTGCTGTTCCTCTCAGATAAGAATTCCATCTCTTCCCTTCCCAGCATCTTTCCCCTTTCCCTTCTCATTGATGCCTTTCTTCCGGTTTCTGCAGTATCCATTTCTGCTCAATTAAGGGTTCCTCATTCACTTGACAAATACTTTCTGACAGTCTGCACTGCTCAAGACACGGTGCTCAACTCTCAGAAGATGAATAAACTGCAGTCCATGCCCTTGAGGAGCTTGCAATCTACACCTCAATTATTGACAATGGCCTGGTTGCTTCTTTATGTTTTAGGGCTTGCCCCACAACCCCATGCTCAATGTGTAAAACCTATGCTGCCATGTAGCTTCATTCTCAGGACTCAACTCAAATTGTTCTTCAGAAGGTCAGGAAAATCTCTTCTTGCCAAAAGTAACGGTCATTGCTTAGGTTAGCTTCTTCAACAATCATCTGAGCACCTGTTCTGATGGAATCAAATGGCTCTTCACTGTTTTCCTTTCAGCATCACTACCCTTCACCAGATTGTAATGACAAAGCCCACACATGAACATGTCTCCAGATACTGCCAAATTTCCTATGGGAGGAGAGGGTGAAATGGCCCCACTAAGAACCACTAACCTGTATCAATGATTGAATAATCCTTTGTATACACCCTGTGCACATGCCTGAGAAGTGACAGATTAGTCATAAAGTATACTGATTCCAGACATATGCCTACTGCCATCAAGATTACTCAGTGCTATAGGATTATGTTATCCAAGATGAGTTTTTCATGTTTAAGCAAACTAAAAAGTCTCCCATGCCAGATAGCTTTCCTTTGCCCATCCAGTCACACTCTCTATCTTGCTCTTTGACAGGGGAAGGACTACACCAAAGAGCTCCCTTGCTCCCTAGTTTCCAGTTGAGTTTGGCTAATGGGGAACACTACACAGATTAGGAAGGAGGGAGGGAGAGAGAAGGGTGAGGGCTGGTTATTTATGTCTTTGGCTCCCTCCCTGAGGGGGTCACTCAGGGGCTGGCCGGGTCTATCCACCCAAGATCAAGAGACCTTCTTCATCCAGCTCCCTTCCCTCATCTCTTCTGCCTAAGAGAGTAACAACCCTGCTATTACTAGCCCGGAGTCTGCATTATTCTCTTGTGACTGCACTATAGTCTGCCCATATTTTTGTAAATAATCCCTTTATAAAATCTTCCTATTAAATCCCAGTGTCATCTCTTTCCTTCAGGGAACCTGCCTGATGCACCAAAGAAATTTTAAAAACAAAAAAGCCATTTTAAATGTTCCACTTGAAGCTCCATCCTCTTGTGAAAGCAGACTCACGAGACACATCACATCTTGAAAACCTGGGCTTTTAGATTTGTAAATCAAAAGACATACTGTGAATTTTCTGCAAAGAGCAAAATCTATGATACATCGCTTTTACTGTGACATATTAACTAAAAAGGCTCAAATTTATATTTTCCTTGGCCCACCTCTGCTTTAATGCTTTAGTATTACCTCTGCCTTATGGTCTTGCCAACTTTGACAATTATTAAATATTATTATTCTGTGTTAACTTACACTGTTATTTTCCATGTACATATTTTAGGTCTCTAATTACACTGTACATTCATGTTGAGGATTAGGACTATGTCTTATGTTTGTTTTCCTCACACTCATTCACACCCTGCAATACTTCCTTTAACAAGAGAACATATTTGACAATATCTGTTGACAGTTGGAAATAGTTCCAACAGAAACAGAACACAAGGAAGCAGAAAAGTCAGCCCCGAAAGATATGCTCAGTTCCTTTAGTATTTTCTTATTAGGCTTGCCTTATCAAGAGATTTTGCCACCAGAAGAAAAATAACAGTAAGGTGAATATAAAATTTTAGGAAAACATCTGTATACCCATCAAGATTATTTTCCACAAGTAGCCAACATGAAACAGAATTTACAACAGCAACAGGAAGAAGAGTAGGTGGAGTTAGAATAGAAGGAAATGAGGAGACTCAACAAGAATTAATTACTGGTAATTACACATGCTACAGCCTCTCTTCTTTCTCCACCCTCTAAGCTAATCAACAGTGGGAACAGATGTGGTCTGTGGTATTGGGAAGGGGGGTGCTTAACAGCTGTTTGGAGAACATGCCATTAAAAAGCAGCCTTGTCCACAGAAACCCAAGAGTTTTACTGTTTGCAAGAAAAAAGGTAATAAATAATGACCACAGTCTTACTTGGAACTTCAGCTCATTCAAGCCAATGGAAAAAAAGTCCTTCTCCTGATTTCTGATAAACTATGGCAGCAGCTTTGATATTTTCTGTTACAAGAGTGCCTCAATATTTGAATCTATTTCACATATCTCATCTAAGTACTCCCAAAACCAGTATAAAGACCCAACTACTCCTTACTGAATAACCATTTAATAAATCTTAACTATGATAATGATTATCAAAAGAAAAACTCTTAAAACTCCCACTATAGGGAATACAAAACTAGGGTGAAAGATCCTAAATCTGCTAGACTCTCTTTTGAATATTCTTCCATGGGGTAAGACTTCTAAGCAATAGGGAACTCCGAACAGTCCGTTTACTCCTTAAGAAATTTCAAGAATGCAGCATGCCATCAATGTATATAATCATCCCTAAAAGCCTAAACCAAACCAAAGTCTAGGAATAAATTTAAAAACGATACAAGATAATAACCAAGGCTTTAAAAGGAAATATAATTACTCACAGAACAAAAGCTCTGGCCTCTTTCTGGTAAGTAAGATGATTGCCAGTTTGGCAGAGTTGGGAGGGAAGGTCAATGATATTCCCATCCCATCTAGGACACCCCCAAGGCCCAAGGAGTGGAGATAACAGACAGGTGACACAGATCTGTCTTTAGGAGTTGACTGCTACCTATGGACTGAAACTCTTGTCCTGGAGTAGCAGAGAAGCATTTTGACTTTGGAACCAATTAAGTCTCAAAAGGCTGTAAATAAGTCCATTTGTTCACAAATCTAAAGCAGTACTCTATAAATGATGGATTATGCCACCAATGCATGGCAAACACATTGACTGCTTTTGCTGAAGCAAGCAACTGTGCTGGAAACTGTGAAAGTTCTTGAGTGGCTTAACAACCGCCAATTCTTCTTTGGTTAAATGTTATTTTTATATATATGTGGGGTGGGGTACATATACTCATAGAATATTTTAGAGTGTACATATTCATACGCACTTGTAGGACACTACACTAATTTCCCATATCTAATCTTATTAAATTGAATTTGTATATTCTCAGGTTTACTTGTGTGTGTGTGTGCGTGTGTATACACACACACACATATTTTTTTTAGGGGGACAACTTCAAAAATTTTATTCCGTTCCAGTTATGTAAATTGCACAAACTATGTTTCAATCCTGTTGGGGATAATTAGAGAAAGATGGAGCTGGGTTTGGGAATAGGAAAGGAAAAGCTAATGGCAGAACAGGAATAAAGATCTTTAGAAACAAAGCCATGGGAAAAATAAAAGGTGAGTAGAAGCATACTTGGGACTCAAAAGTATATAATGTTGGCATCTAAGAATCAACAGTGAGTGGCTGGGGGAGGAAGAGAGGCAAGCAAGGGAGACTGATGTCAACAACTTCTGAGTTTGACAATCAGAAAGGCAATGAACAGCTATACAGCAAACCAGCCATGGAGAGAGGGGAGGCAGAATGCCTCAAAGCATACATGCTATCTGCAACAAAGAAAATTTTCTATTCAACAAGGGATAGTAAATAAAAACGAAAATATAGTATCCTTTATCACGAAATTAAAAAAAAAACAAAGTTGCTATCAAGTTGATTCCAACTCATGGCGACCCCATGTGTTTCAGAGCAGAACTGTGCTCTGAAACTAGTGTTTTCAATGGCTGTGATCTTTCAAGAGTAGATCACCAGGCCTTTCTTCCAAGGAGTCTCTGGGTGGATCTTAGTTAGTACCCAAGTGCTTAAGTGTTTCTGCCACCCAGGGACTCCACATATTACTAAATAAAAGGGTCATTTGTATTATATTTAGAAGATTTATTTTAATGAATGGAAACACTGTTTATTCATAAGTGCTTCCATAGATCCACTCCCAACTTCAAACTCCCTGCAACGATAGTTTCTTATGGGATTTAAAGTTCTCACACTTAAATTCTACGTCCACAACAGTTTTCAGGTACCTCTTCCCCCTGCTGAAGAAAGGACTATATCCTTCCTTTGTGATTCACCAGGATGAAGCTCTTCTTTTTGGTGTGCTCTGCAAGCTCACCTTTTGATCCCTAGAAATAATCTGAATTATCTGCAAAGGAGCACATAAGAAAGTTTAAATTAATGCTTCGTCCTGAATTATGTTGCTTTTCTGCATCAGCAAAGACATATTACTATGCAAAATAATGAGCTTTTTTTTCCCTAATAGAGAATATATTTGGGAGAGAAATGGGAGTTTCTGGCAAAAAATAAAGGCTTCATTACTTCAGCTTTAAATGTAAATTAGACACTCAGCAGCATACAAGTTAGGACAATTTTCCTTACACAAGATAAGATGAATTATATTTTATTCCTTACTTCTTAACAAGAGTCACTTCCTTAGACACACCTAACCCTTAAACAAAGGCTGTTCTTTGCTATAGCTAAGGAAATGTTTTTATTACTGATGTTCTTTAAATATGAATAAAAATCTCTCTTCTATACTCATGCTCATAACAAGCTGTTACTTCAGCAAAGAATATCTAAAATGAATATAGAAATAAAAAAGGGGAATATTTGCTTTCTATGTGAACACTACACATATCACCCCAAGTAGTGGAAAGATATTTAAAAAAGAGAGAGAGAGAGAGAGAGCTATCTTTTGAGGCTCTGATACTATATGAGGCAAGAAAGTGATGGCTTTTAAAAATGGAAAAGGCACACCAGATCATACAGAATCACACAAATGTAGCAACTATCACTGTTTCTTGGTGGTTTATTCTTGATTTTTTTTTTAAAGGTGATCACTTCTTTCAATGTCTTACAGCTTTTTTCATCTATCTGGAACACGACCTATCCAATCCTATCCTTCCCCATGCATACTGCTGGTCACCTTCAGTAAATATGCTTCTCCATTATATTCAGCCCTCAAGAGACCACTCTTAAGCAGACAAGGACCAAAGATGTTTCTCTGGATGTTCTGTCCCAGTTAATCTGAATACAATATAAAACACAAACAAACCAAACTCGTTGCCATTGAGTCGATTCTGACTCAGAGCAATCCTATAGGACAGAGTGGAATACAGGATACTGCATTTTTAAACCTAGAGCTCCCTGAATCACCCATGACAAAAATACAGTCCTTGGATGTTAGTCTGGACTTTTCCTTTAATTCTGTGCAACCCGAAAATGTAAGTAGGAAGAAGAAAAGGTAAATGGGTTGTGCTCCACATCTTACTGAACTCATAACAGATACTAACATGGGTATTAAAATTTTAGTATCAGCTTTACACTAGAGAAGTTCTCCAACTGTCTGATGCCTTTTCTCCATACCTGAAGGCATGTCATTCCTCCCTGAGGGCAACTAAACTCCCTGACTAATTAATTACGAGAGTACAACTGACCTAAACTTTTGCAACATGGGATTTCCACCATGTAATGGCTCTTAAGATTATTGTCAGTTAGTCACTTTTTCTTATATGATGACTATGCTTTTTCTGAGTAATGCAGAATACTGTTCATGCACAAATTTTTCTGTTGCACTTCAGCAAATATCACAGAAGGAAAGGAGAAATTGGAAATTTTTATGATTAGTTTCTACTTTGATTCCCAGAGCTGCTTACCTGTAAAGACCTGCTACTTAGCAAATGCTGAAGTAATAAAAAGTTTATGTATATTTTTAAGAGTATACTTAAAATACATATTTTGCATCATATAGGAAGGCTCAGTAGATGCATTTAGAAATACATAAATTTTGTGGATATAATTATAAATAATTGCAGAATTATTTAATTTGGGTGCAGAGGTTAAGGGCTCGGCTGCTAACCAAAAGGTTGGCAGTTCAAATCCACCAGCCAGCCGCTCCTTGGAAACCCTATGGGGTAGTTCTACTCTGTCCTATAGGGTTGTTTTGAGGTGGCATTGACTTGACAGCAATGGGTTATGCGCCTATAGACTGCCCTTTACAGCCTTTTGCTGAGAATGACCTTAGTCATACTAGCCATCGTGGTCGCAACTAGCCATAGGTGGCTATTCAAATCTAAATTTTAATTTGTTAATAAAAATACTGTGTCATTCTTATAATACATTCCAATTAATAACAACCTTCTTTACACACATAGGGTCACTGTGATTCGGGATCTACTCTAGAGAAGTAATGTGTATAAAACCTGTTGCCAAAAATCTACAGTAGGAAAGAACAGAGGCTACGGGTGACTAGAAAGCAGAAATGGTAACCAACATACCCACACATTACATATTCCACTTGTGAAATTCAAAGTAGATAATTTAGGTGAAGAGGCTCTGTGAAAAACTACAAAGCACTGTACACATATATTATTATTATTACTACCACTATCACTGCTGTTATTGTTATGGTTCTTGGCTTCAAGGAACCATATGGTCTTCCTGGCCTTAGGTTTTGGTGGATGTATGGACAGTGATACCACTGCATTTGTATTAGAGGATTAATATGGACAAACTTTTTTTTAGTAGTAAACTGGATAGTACTTTAACTCTGATTCTGGACAGCTGATGTGGAGACAATAATAGAGGGAACAATATAAGAATGTAGAAAAGTTGGCTCATAATTACAAGGTTTGAGTCTCCATGATACCTAAAGGCATGCCATTCCTCCTCGGGGGCAACTACTTTTCATGTTCCCTGGACCTCTTATAGGGAATTCCAGTACATCCTCCCCGCTTCCTTTTTCTTTTTAATAAAAAATGTATGTTGGAACAGAATTAAGAATCCAGACGTAAATTCATCCACCTATGAGCAGCTGATATTTCACAAAAGCCCAAACTCCGTTAATTGGGGAAAAGACAGTCTCTTTAACAAATGGTACTGGCATAACTGGATATCTATCTGCAAAAAACTGAAACAAGACCCATACCTCACACCATGCACAAAAACTAACTCAAAATGGATCAAAGACCTAAATATAAAATTGAAAACGATAAAGATGGAAGACAGGGACAACGCTAGGAGCCCTAATACATGGCATAAACAGAATACAAAACATTACCAACAATATACAAACACCAGAAGAGAAACTAGGTAACTGGGAGCTCCTAAAAATCAAACACTTAATACTCATCAAAAGACTTCACCAAAAGTGTAAAAACACAACCTACAGACTGAGAAAAAATTTTTGGCTATGACAAATCCAATCAGGGTCTAATCTCTAAAATCTGCAAGATACTGCAAAACCTCAACAACACAAAGACAAATAACCCAATTTAAAAATGGGTAAAGGATATGAACAGGCACTTCACCAAAGAACACATTCAGGCAGCTAACAGATAACAAGAGGAAATGCTCATGATCATTAGCCATTAGAGAAATGCAAATCAAAACTACAACTCACCCCAAAAAGGCTAGCATTAATCCAAAAAACACAAAATAATAAATACTGGTGAGGATGTGGAGAGACTGGAACACTTATACACTGTTGGTGGGAATGTAAAATGGTACAACCACTTTGGAAATCGATTTGGCGCTTCCTTAAAAAGCTAGAAATAGAAGTTCCATACGATCCAGCAATCCTACTCCTTGGACTATATCCTAGAGAAATAAGAGCTGTCACATGAATAGATATATGCACACCCATGTTCACTGCTGCACTCTTCACAATAGGAAAAAGATGGAAACAACCTAGGTGTCCATCAACGGACGAATGGATAAACAAATCATGGTATATTCACACAATGGAATACTGCGCAACGATAACGAGCAATGGTAAATCTGGGAAACATCTTGTAACATGGATGAATCTGGAAGGCATTATGCTGAGTGAAATTACTCAGTCGCAAAAGGACACATATTGTATGAGACCACTATTGTAAGAACTCAAGAAAAGGTTTAACCACAGAAGAAAACATTCTTTGATGGTTACGAAGGTGGGGAGGGAGGAAGAGGGGTATTCACTAACTAGATAGTAGATAAGAATTATCTTAGGTGAAGGGAAGGACAGCACACACTACAGGGGAAGTCACACAACTGGACTAACCCAAAAGCTAAGAAGTTTCCTGAACACAACCAAACACTTCAAGGAACAGAGTACCAGGGGCAGGGATCTAGAGATCATGGTTTCAGGGGACATCTAGGTCAACTGGCATAACAAAGTTTATTAAGAATATGTTCTGCATCCCACTTTGGTGAGTGGCGTCTGAGGTCTTAAAAGCTAGCAAGTGGCCAACTAAGATACATCAATTGGTCCCAATCCACCTGGAGCAAAGGAGAAGGAAGAATACCAAAGACACAAGGAAAATATTAGCCCAAGAGACAGAAAGGGCCACATAAACCAGAGACTTCATGAGCCTGAGACCAGAAGAACTAGATGCTGCCTGGCTACCACCAATGACCACCTTGACAGGGAATACAACAGAGAGTCCCTGATGGAGCAGAAGAAAAGTGCAGTGCAGAACTCAAATTCTAGTAAAAAGACCAGACTTAATGGTCTGACTGAGACTGGAGGGACCCCGGAAGACAGGGCCCCCAGACCCTCTGTTAGCCCAGAACTGAAACCATTCCCAAAGCCAACTCTTCAGACATAGACTAGACTGGATTATAAGATATAAAATGATACTCATGAAGAGAGTGTTTCTTAACTCAAGTTGATACATGAGGCTAAATGGGAAGCTCCCATCTGGAGGTAAGATGAGAAGGCAAAAAGGGACATGCGAAATCCAGGGTGGAAAGGAGGAGTGTGCTGTCACATTATAGGGAGAGCAGGAGGGTCACATAACAATGTGTGTATAAATTTTTGTACGAGAAACTTACTTGAACTGTAAACTTTCACTTAAAGCACAATTCCAAAAAAAATGTATGTTTGGGTTTCAGGATTTTCTAGGTTTACATTTATATATTTCCTACATTTTCAAATAAATTGATTTTACTTCCATTAACAGAGATTAAGCTTTCCCACTGAAACAGTGTTATAAGTAGGGAGTGCTCTTAAGAACAAGGGTTTGGCATCAGGAAGTCATATGAAAGACAAAAGTGAAATCTTTTATAATCACATAACCTGAGTAAAACTACATTATTGGAAGTACATGGGGACAACTATAAGGGATTCACACACCCTTTCCAGACCACAGGTATAAGGAAAAAAAGGCAATCCTCTGAGAGTAAAACCTACTTGTATAATGGTTGTGGATATGATAGCACTCTGTTGAAGTCAACCAAGAGGCTGTCTCCATGTGTGTATCTACACCCAGAATTTGGAAGCATCTAAATGTTTCCAAAGGTGATCTAAGTGTAATCTTGAGAAGCAGGCCCAGAATGTGATTGTCATTTAGTAATTATACCGTAGCCTGGTTTGAAAAAAATTGGGTGAACAGAGGAAAAATGGTCAGCATAGAAATAAACCCAAAGAACCAGGCATTGGCAAGCTTTGCTGTTCAGCACGACTGAAGGAAAACCCAAATAGTCCCTGTGGCAGGTGTATCCTAATCATGGATTATCTAACCAAGTTCCTTTGTTTTGATTCCATTCTCACCAAGCAACCTTGTGATTGTAATTTGGCTTCCCATGTGGTCTGTCTAAAAAGAGAAAATGCACTAATCTCTCAGTTCGACCTCACCAGTCTAATTAACAGCTGTAGTTCTCATTTCAAATGAACAAATTGGCATTAGGGCATGTACATGTGAGTCTGACCATCCTCAGTGTGCTAACAGGACTGGATTTCTGAGCCTCTTAGAATATAAGCTCCTTATTCATCATAGTGCAAAGATTTGAAGCCACCTAGCGGCTCTGCTGGGGCAGTTCTACTGTGTCACATGGGGTCCGTATGAGTCGAAATCACCTCCACTGCACTTGAGAACAACAATTTATGATAGTTGCTCAGTAAATACCAAGCTGAGGTCCAGAGACCTAAGATGACTTCTCCTGTTGTTGTTGTAAGGTGCCATGGAGTCAGTTCTGACTCATAGCAAGCCTATGTACAAACAAAATGAAACACTGCCTGGTCCTGCGCCATCCTCACAATTATTGTTATACTTGAGCCCATTGTTGAAGCCACTGTGTCAACCCATCTCTTTCAGGGTCTTCCTCTTTTTTGCTGACCATCTACTTTACCAAGCATGATGTCTTTCTCCAGAGACTGGTCCTTCCTGATAACATGTCCAAAGTATGTGAGACAAAGTCTCGCCATCCTCGCTTTTAAGGAGCATTCTGGCTGTACTTCTTCCGATACAGATTTCTTCGTTCTTCTGGCAGTCCATGGTATATTCAATATTCTTCACCAACACCATAACTCAAAGGCATCAGTTCTTCTCAGGTCTTCCTTATTCATTGTCCAGCTTTTGCATGCATATGAGGTGACTGAAAACACCATGGCCTGCGTCAGGTGCACCTCAGTCCTTAAAGTGACATCTTTGCTTTTTAACACTTTGAAGAGGCCTTTTGCAGCAGATTTGCCCACCTAGAGTGGTGCCTGGCACGTGGTAAAAGCTATGCCGCTGTGAGTTATTATTCTCA
The DNA here is from genome assembly GCA_030035585.1 of Dugong dugon. Lineage (NCBI taxonomy): Eukaryota > Metazoa > Chordata > Mammalia > Sirenia > Dugongidae > Dugong > Dugong dugon. Next base: position 152,727,474 of record CM057483.1, read on the forward strand.
TCTGTCCTATAGCTTTGGCACTCCCTCTCTATGCAACCTTGGGAAGGTTCTCCCACCTGTTTCCTCAATTGGTAAAATGGGACTTGAAGCACTTACTGATGAAGAACAAAGACTACAGCCTTCAGTATGGATCACATCTCAACATAAAGAAAACAAAAATCCTCATAAAATCATGATAAACAAAGAAAATACTGAAGTTGTCATGGATTTCATTTTACTTGGATCCACAATCAATGCCCATGGAAGCAGCAGTCAAGAAATCAAACAATGTATTGCATTGGACAGATCTGCTGCAAAAGACCTCTTTGAAGTGTTGAAAAGCAAAGACGTCACTTTGAGGACTAAGGTGCACCTGACCCAAGCCTTGGTATTTTCAACCACCTCATATGCATGTGAAAGCTGAAAAATGAGTAAGGAAGACCGAAGAAGAACTGATGCCTTTGAAGTATGGTGTTAGTGAAGAATATTGAATATACCTTGCATGGACTGCCAGAAGAATGAACAAATCTGTCTTGGAAGAAGTACAGCCAGAATGTTCCTTAGACGCAAGGATGGCGAGACTTCATCTCACATACTTTGGACATGTTGTTAGGCGGGACCAGTCCCTGGAGAAGGACATCATGCTTGGTAAAGTAGAGGGTCAGTGAAAAAGAGGAAGACCTTCAACGAGATGGATTGACACAGTGGCTACAACAATGGGCTCAAACATAGCAAGTACTGTGAGGATGGTGCAGCACTAGGCAGTGTTTCATTCTGTTGTACGCTGGGTTGTTATGAGTTAGAACTGACTCGACAACACCTAACAACAACAGATCAATTCCTGGATTGAAATCAATTAGATAAGTCAGTAGTCTCCAGTACAATAGCTTCCTATCTTGCTTTTACAGCAAACCACCGTATCTCCAGTAACCTTAAGAAGCTCAAACACAGCTGACATTTCTTCAAACCTACAATGTGCTGAGTGCCAAGAATTTTCACATGATAAGTATGGAATAACATAGCATAGCAGTTAAAATTATAAATGTGGAACTACAGCCAACTGCCAGGGTTCATAGTCTAGCTCCACCACTAGATGTGTGACTTGGGGCAAGTTATTTAACCTCTCTATGGCTCGTTTCTTCTTCTGTAAAATGGGAATAATATTTTCATAGGGTGGCTGTAAGGATTAAGTAAGTTAATGCTGTAGTGTGTAGAATAGTGTCCAGCACATACAAGAACACAGTAAGTATTAGCTATATCAAAATCTGATAATTTCTTAGAAGCTCTCAAAACCAAATTAATTTTAATGTGTTTTAACTCAAAAAATACGCATAAGCCATGTCTTAGTTATCTAGTGCTGCTATAACAGAAATACCACAGTGAGTGGCTTAACAAATAGAAATTAATTTTCTCACAGTTAAGAGGCCAGAAGTTCAAATTCAGGGCACCATCTTACGGGACTCTCTCTCTGTCAGTTCTAGGGGAAGGTCCTTGTCTCTTTTCAGCTTCTGTTCCTCAGTTCCTTGACAATCTTCATGTGGCATCTATCTTTCCCTCAGTTTGTGCTTCCTTGCTTGCTTCCATGCCTAATCTGCTCCTTTTATTTCTCAAAAGTAATTGGTTTAAGACACACCCTACACCAATATGGCCTCATTAGCATAACAAAGAAAACCCTATTCCCAAATGGGATTACATCCACAGGTGTACTGGTAGGATTTACAATACATATTTTTGGGGGACATAATTCAATCTATAATACAATATGTTTAAGAAAATGACCTCAAAATCAAATAGAAACATATTATCTAAAATTTAGATGCCAGGCTGCTCTTATCTTGTATCATAAAAAGAAAGAAACCATTAAGAATATCTAACCACTCCAGTTAAGGGTAAAGAAATCCTAATAACAAACCACATCAAATATCAACAAAAACTTACCAGGCCTAGAACATCTTTAGTTTTTTTACTTTTCAAATCATCCCATCCTCTATTTCCAAAATGTATATAAATATTAAAATAATGCTTTCCTTGTCACCTAGCATTACTAATTTTTATTCAAATGGAGTATATGGATAACTATCCATAAGACTATATAAAATTACTTTTAGTTGTGTGTACTTTCAACCTTAAACGATTGAAGCCAGTCCTATGTTTCACTTCCTCTTTACATCAGTATCCAGTTGTCTGCCCACACTTTTGTTTTCTTTGGCCCATAAAGGCAATTAATGGCAACAAGAAGCTTAAGCAAATGCCTTATAGAGAAGCGAGTTCAATATTCTCTCCATATTCAATGATTCCATGAGTACTAGTCAAACTAAACAGTCCACTTCCCAAGATTCCCAGGGGTGGATTATCCAATAGGCAAGATAAGCAGGGTGCTTACCTTGCTTACCAGATCATCTGTAGTGAACAATTTCACATGGGTTTCACCACATCTTTGAAACTGTTCACTACAGATTAGTAAGTAAGCACAAGTAAGCCCGTGCTTACCTTGCTTACTGGGTTATCTGCCCGTCAGGGATTGTAAATTTGAAGAGGCTTTGATTCTGTAAGAAGGTGCTGTGAGGGTGGAGAGAGGCAGACGCCAGCCATATCTAAAAGTAGAATCTTTGATGTTGTGAAAAAAATATAAAATTGTTCACTACAGATGATCCAGTAAGTAAGGTAAGCACCATGCTTACCGTGCCTATTGGATAATCTGCCCCTGGAGATTCCCAAGGCAAACATCCACTTCTTACTCTACTGCAAACTGGCAGTGAACTGCATCCTGCGCCTTTATTGTCATGTTGCTGGTGCAATGCTTCCAAAAACTTCAAAAACTTTTATAACTGATGGATGATCTCATGTAGTAAAACTGTAAATGAACGAGTGCTTCGAACTGGTTTGTTTCCAGTCTGAACCCCTGAAATAAACAACTGAGAGGAACTCAGAGGTGATTTTACTTTGAAGCAAATTTAAGGCTGTATGTGGCTGGGATAAGCTCTTCTTCTACTTCTAATGCACAGTCTCAAAGACCCTAACCTGTAGCTTCCAGGATCAATTTGTTGACAATTCAATTTCAAAAAGATTTTAAGCATATATCATAAATTGAATAGAATATTCATAAAACACTTGGACATATTTATATCAATATCAATACTACAGAATTATAAGAGATATATACATTTTAGTCTTCAAATCCATGGGTATTTTACATACCCCCTGTCCACTGTTACACTCAGTTACACAAACGCATCTACAAAAATTTGTGTTTAATTTTAACCTAGCAACATGTATTATCCAAGAAACATAAAGATTTTAAAAGTTCACTTCTTGAAAAAATGTTTACCTATTCTTTTCAATTTCCTTCATAAGAACATATGACACAAACAAAATGCTGAGTATTAAGTAACTTCTCAAAACAATAAAATCTCAGCATTAAAGTAATTTTAGTCCCACATACCAAAGTTAGCTGCTCAAAATGCTTTTGATGTAACCAAAACTTAACAAGACATTTCCCTGTGAGCAGAATACTTTCTAAATATGCATATAACAAGGAAACTTAGAAAGTTATTCTGGCCAAAACTTTTTGTACTGTATTTCATGCTCCAGAGTACAAGCTCAACTTAGCTGAAGCCAAAGTAAAATAGAAAAAAAAAGAAAGAAAGAAAAGCAAATACTGATATAAATTGTATGTATAAACGTACACAGTTTATGTACATAAAATGAGTTCATCATTACCAGTGCTGGTTTTAAAATACGCCTTGAGAAAGCTTGGGATTCAGTAAAACAGCTGAAAAACCACACATCTTAAGCACTGAATCCTAAGAACACTGTCAATCAGTAACTGAAATAAATTACTGTGAAGTATCAATTCCCAAGGATTAAACAAAAGACTTTCTTGTGCTTGAAGGAAAAGCAGCTTTGGTTAAGAAAGGAATGAATGAGGAAATACAGTTTCAGCTTTTCTTAGGCCATCACTTTCATTCACAATTTCAAAATTAAATTCTTTCTGGTTAAGTTTTGTTTCTGTTTTTTTGTATTTAAATAATTTCCAGGTACCCACTTTCTCCTCCTCACATTACTGGCTGCCACAATTCTCAACTGCAAATTTATTAAATGTCATAAGCACTTGAGAAAATAAGAAATAATCATGTAAAACATAGTGAAGATAAACCGAAGCAGTTTCTCCCTCAGAAAATGAGGCCCCGCACTCGGTGACAATCGCTCCAAGGAAGTTGTTTTGACAGTCATCAACAGCAAATAGAAATCTGTCCTCAACCTATATTATAGAAAATATTTAAGTACGGTTTTATAAGCTCCAGACTATCCACAGATCTATAACAAGATAGAGAAAGGCACAAACTACTGCCTTTTCACATGCTTTGCTATAGTTTACAGCTTCTCCTGAGTAGTTTTGCAGCTCTTACCCAATTTAGGAAAAGAAAAGGGGGAAAAAAAGCTACACAAATCAGATCCACCCAACTAAGCTGGGGAAAAGATAGAGGAGGGAAGAGAAAAGAGCCTTTAAAAAGACTGTGCATGCAATAATTATGTTTTCCTACTTTACCCCCTTCCTTCACCGTGCATTACATTGTCAGCATGAGTCTTCCAGATTACTTTTAAGTGGCAATAAGAGAGTAAGCATTCTGTTAACTGGGTAAAAAGGTGGACAAAATAAATATAGTCAGCTCAGACTTTCTGAAGACTATGAAACAGCTGAAGTTCCTTAATACATACTATAAAACCTGTTTGGACTATGAAGTCAACAATGACACTGTGTTACTAATAAGAGTCATTTTCTTATATGATGAATGATTCTGCATTTTCTAAATGCAGCAGTGGTGTTCAACAGCAGTGATCGAATGGGTGAGAGCCAATGAGAGCTGGCTTGTGAATGAAGACACCTGGGTTCTACATCAGCCCTGATTCTGGCTCAGAATCAGGTGGGTGACCCTATGGACTTCCATTTTTTTTCATTTGTAAAATGAGGGGGTTGGATTAAGGTTCCTTTCCGTTTAAGTGAGATTACTCCATAAGTCTAATGTATAGTGATCTTTTTAAAAAATCTTCCACATATTCCACCTCTATTTTAATTTTTATTTTGCAGAGTTCTACATTGTGCCCATTGACACAACAGAAAGACAGAAGTAAACACAGATATAGTCCTCTCTGTGGCTTCTATGTTCCAAGGACCTTCAGACTTTGTATACAATCCTCCTGGTGAAGACTACAAAGCTGTTGGTTTCATAAATTCTAAAGATTAAAAGGAGAAGCAAAGCCTTCTTAAGGCAGTAGGCTTAACACTCTAGCTCAAAATACATGCAGTGAGACCCTAGGCCTTGAAAGCATCAGAACCATCCCCATAAAGTTCACTCCCCGTCTGTACATCACTGTTGCAAATCACTCTGATAATGCACTTGCATGCTCTAGATTCTGGCTGGTAAACTGATATTACTCAAAGGGGTAAAATTAATATGGCTACAAAAGAATATCCACTGTAAAATTCCATAGATGCTTTCTCTAAAACATATTAACCCACCTGGCACCAGAGCAGCAACTCCCTGGGCCACTCACTGTCCGGCATGGACCTCAGTGAGCACCTCTGTAATGCACGCTATTGACACACATTCATAACAGCAGCAAAACGCTGAGATGCCATGCATTCTTGCCTTTAGCTACTGATGGCGAGACAGCAAAACTAAGGACAAAGAAGAGCACTGAAAAACAAGGACTGGAGAATTTTTTCAGGACCTTGGCTCCCATTTTTTTCCTGAGGCATTCCCTAATAACAGGTTTTATAAACGGAAAAAAGAAAAGGAAAAAAACCCACTTCCTTTAAAATGTAAGTAGTAGAAGTTTGTGCCTATCACCTAATACATTAAATAATAGACATAGTGTGATTACATCTGTTTAAAATTCCACTAGTTATCTAACAAATGAACAGTTAAACCTCTTGCTTTCAAGATAATACCAAGTTTCATGAAAGAATCTCAAAGTACTTTACATACTATGTGTCATTAACTCCCATAAATCCTTCACAAGTGTGGCAAAAAGCCAATGATCCAAATATTATAAATGGGGAGAGCAGCACTAAACAATTACAAGACATGTCAGAAATTATTCAGCAAAGAACCCTGAGAAAGAAAGCAATTGGTTGGGCTCCCAATTCAGCTTTCTAACTTTATTTTGAAGCTACCTTCAAATAGCCTAAGGGCAAGGAATCAGAATTCATAATGACAGAAAAAATAATCTCAGCCCAAGTTATATAAGCCCAAATAGTATGTGCACAGCGTGGGCTTAATTACCCCGTTCCAGGGGATTAGAACATTGATGCTTAAAGGAGACACCAGGCAAGTAGAGAAACCCAGAGCCCAGTGCACCAGAGCAAAAGGTAAAGTCCACCCTCAGTTTCTTATGAAGCCACAACTACAGCACATTCAGCATGGGCAAAAACTTCTGTTTGTTTATTCTTAATAATTCTGAGATACACTCTGCAGGCAACAGTTTTCTACTTTCTTGTATGTTTATGAAAAATGTGGACTCGTTTCAAATACTCAAGTCCCCTAGGCATTGCTGCAGCCTGGGACACCAAGCTAGGCTGTAAGACAGCGTCAAGCAGAGGAATGGGCCACTGTCAGGCTGACACGCAACAGGTGGAAGAAACTGAAGCAGCGAGAGCAGGGGTAGGCAAGGATTAGCAGTTTCAACCCTTCCAAAGATGTACTTATGGGGCCTTACAGCATGTTTTATGATAATCCTACATATTCCACTCAGAATCACAGAACCAGCCTGGAGTTGGAAGGGACTGTAGTCTATCCTCTGATCCAAAAAAGGCCTCTTTTCTATGATATACTTGTAAAGATCTGGATGCTTCTACCTGAATTCTTCCACTACCTGAAAGGCCAACTCCAATATGAGCAGAGCTAATTGGTAGGAAAGTCCCTTATTGCTAATTCCTATCAATTAACCCTAGCTCTACTTTCTGGAGTTACACAGTATAAATCTCAACCCTTCCTTTACGTGACAGTTCTAATACTATAAAACATAAATACAAGACTTTCCTGTTACATTTCATTGTAGTATTGACCCATCCTGCCTGCCTACAAAGTCTTTGATAGTGATTCATTCCTTCATTCATTTAAGAAGCATGTGTTATCTACCACCTAAGAGAAAGATTAACAACAATAATAGCAGCTAACTTTTATCGATCACTTACTAAGGGCCACAAACTATTCTCAGTGCTTTACATTTAATAACACATTCAACCTTCCAAACAAACATATGAAGTTAAGTATTATTTTGATTCCCATTTTATAAATGAGGAAACTGAGACACAGAAAGGTTAGGTAACTTTGCCCAAGGCCACACAGCAATAGGCGGCAGTCTGACTCCAGAAGGAATGTTCTCAGCACTCTGCCCTAAGAGCCCGCGGTCTGGTAGGAACAAAATAATAGCCCTCTCAGCTTTGTGACATACCTACAAATTTGCTAAGGACGTGTTTTGTTTTCATCAAAACCTCTAAAAATAGTGTTGGATCAGGACAGGGTCAATGAGTCTTACAGCATAATAATAAAGGCGCCCCTCCCAGTTAACAATAGCCCACTAATAAAACCTTTCTAGGGTATAATTGTTCCGCAAACTAGAGATCCACCTGACTCTATCTGCATTCAGTTCACATTTGCTTGATTGCACCAGAATGATATCACAAAAAACTTTGTCAGATCCTTTGATAAAATCAAATTATGCAATCTTATTTAGTAAACCTATCAAAGGCAGAAAAACAAAATTGGCCTACCCTGTTTCTTCTGTTGGTTTTATAAGGAATAGCTAGTTGTCGTGATGTTGCAGTAGGTAGGTTCTCTCATACACTGCCGGTGGGAGCATTAGTTAGCACGTCCTATATGGTAAGCAATTTGGGAATATATTTTAAAAGTTCACACCCTCTAACCCAGAAATGCCACTTTGGACAATTTATCCTAAGTAAATAATCAGAGATGTGGACCAAGATTCATGTAGAAGATGTTCCCTACAGCACAATTTAGAATTTTAAAACACTAGAAACAACACAAATGTCCTAAATAGGAGTATGGATAGATAAATTATGCAGCATCTACCTGCTAAAATCATAATAGTAAAAATTTGGTTTTGATAAATTTCCAATTAGGGGGAAATTCTTATGACAGGTTCAATACAAATAGCTACTCTCCATAAACAAAAAATCCAACTTAAATTTTTTAAGAATCATTCTGTAAACCTATACTACTTATGTGTGACTATGTACATATATGGGAAAATGGAAAGAAATGCAACAAAATGGATTGTTAGATTATGGGTAAATTTTATTTTCCTCTATTTTTCTATACATTCTAAGCATGCTACAACGAGTAGGTATTAATTTTATAAACAGAAAACAAAAACTATTAAGATGAATCATATGAAATTATTGATATTCAACTGCTTTTAACTTCTAAAACTAGCACTTTTGTGTGGGTCAACATAATAAATCTTGACATGGTTATGTAGTTTGCATCTCAAATGAAGTTACAGGAGTTATGACTCGTGGCCTTGCTATTTCTGCCCTGGAAAAGCAACAAAAGGTTCACTACCTTTTATTGTATGAGGCACTGAAACAGCTACCTAACATCCCCTACAAGAACACAGCAGCAGGCTTTGGGTAAATCTCTCTGCCTTCTGTCCTCAAAGTCCCAAGCAAATACCACCAGCTCTGAGGCTCAGGGGTGTTTTCAGACTCAAGAATTCCACCTTTGGGCCAAGGGCAGGAAGCAGTGCAGGTAGTGTCCAAGGACTGCTTAGTACTACGTTTACTAGAGAACTGAGCATGTGAAACGTTCCAACTGATCTTCATTTCTTGGTGTCCTTCCTACATTTCCCCTCTTACTGTGATCAAAAAGACTTGAAGATCAATCTGTTCCAGGGAGGAAAGGCAGTCCCTAAGTATGGCAAACTCCAGAACACCTATTATCCAGGATTCTTCAAAGATTACCAATAGTCATTTCACAATCATGTACCAAGGTGGAGGCACTATGCTAGGAATTACAAGTGTTTTCAGCTTTCTGGCCTGAGACATAATGCATCTGAGATGGAATTTATAAGGGAATCCTTAGCAGTTTTAAATATTTTTTTCATTTCTATTTATATTTAACTATTTATAATTTTTGTTATTGCTATTGAGGGTGAGGAGGCAGCTTTTCATCCTAAAAGAATAATAATAATCTGCTTCTAGTTCCTTTCCAAAAGATCAATATGAATTAATCACAAGAAACGTTCAAGTTCTGCTCTCAGAACTGGACATTTTTATTGAGTGCCAATTATGTGAAAGGCACTATGCTAGATACCAGGGCTATAAAAGATGAAAGGTGTGGTACCTGCCCTTAAGGAACTGACAATAAAGTGGAAGGAATATAACTAAAGGATTCATTACAACAGTACAACTGCTATAAAAGAAGATTCCATTTATGGTGCAGAGAGAACACGAAGTCTTAATTGAAGAAATCGGTTTGACCCCTAAAAATCTCTCTCCAACAGGACAAACACACAGACAATAATATGCCGAACTGCAGTCCTAGCACCACTGCTCTGCACCTGAGGAGAACTGGAAGCCTCCGACATAGACTCAGAGCCAGTATCAGGCTGGAGGAAGGAATGGCCACTGCTACTTCATACGGCAAGCAAAATCTCCTCCTTTGGTCTCTCTTGAGCACAAGCTTATACCCACTGTTGCCTAGTCGATTCCAACCCATAGCAAGCCTATAGGACAGAACAGAACTGCCCCACAGGGTTTCCAAGGAGCAGCTAGTGGACTCGAACTGCTGACCTTTTCGGTCAGCAGCCTAAGCTCTTAACCACTGGGCACAAGTTTGACCAGGAAAAATAAAAAGCAGCTGGCCTGAAACTCTGACAATTAGGGTCATTAGCTTCAGATTAGTAGAAGTCCTCTGTGCCTCAAAAGGGGAGAAGGGCAGAACCGAAGAGATTATCAGTCATCTACTGAGTTGGAATGAGAACCCCCTCTGCCCTCCCTCGAGAGAAGGGAGTGAGGAGAGGTGCAAAAGTTTAATGAATGTAGAAAGAGAAGATGCTTCATGCACCAAAAATAAAAACCTTTGTTACTGCTCATGAGTTTAAACCTCTAGCTATAAAAGAAAGGTCCCCAAGGTTGTGACATCATGTGGTTCCTCTTAGGTTTCACTCCTACAAAGACAGCATTTCATACCTCTCTAGGCAAATCCTGACAATGACCAAAGACGAATCAATAGAACTGACAGTAGGAATTATTCTGTGGACATGGACATCATTCTCTAACTTCCAGGTAATGTTCACCTTTCTCCCCTTTCTTTAAATATATCCTATTCATATTGTATGGAATTGATTTGTTTACCGGTCAATGTCTTTCCATTCCCTCCACCCCTACTCCCAACCAAACTATGAGCAGGGGCCATGGTCACCCTTGTATCCCCAGGACTCAACACAGTGCCTGGCACAGAGTAGGCCAGACAACAAAACTGAACTTGGCCCATCTACTATTTTAATGAAGAGCTCCCTATCCAAGTACAGTAACGAAAAAGCTGCTACAGCCTTCTCAGTGGTTATGCCCCACAGTATTTTACTTAGCAAGCATAAGATTATAAATATTGTTGGTGTCTATGTTGCCTGTATTTCAGGAGAGTGGCATGGATGTAAGAAACCACATTGTTTTTAGCCAATTCACATAATCCCTTTGAGACATATTCCTCATCTGTAAAAAGGGATAATATCGCCTACCTACAAGGTTGTGAGAGATTAAATGAAATAGTGTTAAGTACTGTATGTGCATAGCAGGCACCCGCCAAAGACACTTCCTAGCTTCCACTTTATCCAGCCAGTCTGTCCTTATCAACCACCTGATTGCTATTTTATCTTTTCAGCTTTTGCACAGGTTACACCATCACACCTCAGCCTTAATCTAATGAGGAGCTCTTTTATCCCCTTCACACCCCCTTCCCTCCCCACTTCATCAAATCTTTCCATAAGCCAGCAATGCCAGAGGCTTGCAACTTTGGCTCTTGGGGTTGACAGGTCTTTCCTTCTGCCTTGCCGCATTTAATTCTTCTGGCAACTGCTCTGAAAAGAAAACTCAGAGAGTAAATGGAAGATGACCAAACTCCTGTCTCCTTAGGACCTGAGCTACAGCAGGATTAAACAAGTAAGAGAACATGTTGCCTTAGAAGGAGGCCTTATACTTCCCATTGTAAGAACATTCAGCACCTAGGTTCATTTTCAGGAGGGCAACTACAGGCAGCAGAATGAACACCCAGAAACCCATTACCTAACCTGTAAATAGACAATGTGCATCGAGTCAATTCTGACTCATAGTGACACTGAAGGACAGAACTGCCCCCATATGGTTTCCAAGGATGTAAATCTTTACAGAAGCAGACTACCACATCTTTTTCCCACTGAGCGGCTGGTGGGTTCAAACTGCTGACTTTTCAGTTAGCAGCCAAGCACTTAACCACTGTGCCACCAGGGCTCCGAGTACAAACGGCCAACTTCCATTAACTCAGCCATGAAGCTCTATGCCAGCCCAAATTTCACTTAAACCCCCCAAACTAATGAGTTCCAAGAAATGACTGATGTCACCTGATATGATTAAGAAAAAACAGGAGCAGAAAAGCTAAGGGTAATGCTTACACAGAACAAAGTGGCAGAAAACAAAAGCCTCCAAATTCTGCCAAATACGCACTATAAAATCAACCGAAAAACTGGAAACCCCACTGTGCAGGACATTAAGAACAATCAGAGTGACTAATACAGGAGGCAATATGCAATATTAGCAATAGCATGACTTGGTAGCTTCAGTAAGAGACACACAACAGGCCAAAGACAGGATGCAGGGATAGATGATGTGTGTTAATTCTCCCTTTTCCTTGCAAGAAACAAATTACAACATAGGTTCACTTCATTACACTACATCTGAAAGAATAAAGCAGTGTTTCTGGGCAACAAACACTTTAGGAGCTTAATATTCACTGTGCAGAATCCTAAAAAGTCAGTGAATGTCTTGGAATTTCACCACACAAACTTGCGTCACCATGCTCTTTTGTGTCAGACTGTTTCATTATCTTCAAGGCTTAGCATAATTGGAGCCTTGGTCTAAAAATAGGCTATTTTTTTCCTTTGCAATCTGACTGGTAAATAAAAGTTAGGGAAGTTTCTATCCCCTTCATTTGTTTTAAACAACTGCTAGCTTCTGCTCATCAAGCAAAGATTACTGAATACATTTTTGGGATATATTTGTTTATTCTGTTTAAGGCAAACAATCTATGACCTTCATCATTCTAACAGGCAGTGAGTGCCATACACATGCTCTAGAGCCATTCCAGGCATTGTCACCATTCTATTCCACAAAACACCCATGACAGAAGGAAGCGTTCGTGTTCATCACGTCCTTCCACCTTTGCTTCATCTCTTCCTTAAGAATCCCATTCCTAGGGCCATGTTAATTCTGACCATTCAAATTCCCTTACATCGAGTATCAAAAGACTGAGGAATATGCACACCTTTTACATATGGCTGTAAAAAATTTGCATAGTTCACTTACTAAAATACCTAGTGGGGGGAGGGTGCGGTTGGCAAAGAAATGTAGAAAGCATGCGTTATCTGCATGAAAAGACAGTATTCACAAAAGCAAAAAGATGGAAACAATCTAAGTGCCTATCAACAGATGAATGGGTAAACAAATTGTGGTACACACATGCAATAGAATATTATGTAAATATAAATAATAATGATAAGTCTGTGAAACATAACATGTATGAATCTGGAGGTCATTATGCTAAGTGAAAAAAGTCAATCACAAAAGGACAAATATTGCATGGTCTCACTTTTATAAAAAAATCAAAAATAGGTATACACACAGAAAGCAATGTTCTCTGACAGTTACCAGGGATGGGAGGGGAAGAGAGGGGGAGTCACTTTCTAGATAGTAACCACTTGTTATCTTTGGTGATGGGAAAGGCAATACCCAATATGGGTGAAGTTCACACAACCTGACCAAGGTAAATGACGACAACAAGAAGTACACAAGAATGAGGGACAATTTCGGTAAATGCTGTAACATACAATTTTGCAACAACAGTAGTTAACAACAAAAAATACGTGTGTGGTTACATAGATAGATATGTATGTACATATGTCTGTAGGAAAGCATGTGTGGGTACATGTGTGTGCATGTACAGGTGTATCTGTGTTGCTGTTGTTGTTAGGTGCCATCGAGTCGGTTCCGACTCATAGCGACCCTATGTACAACAGAACGAAACACTGCCTGGTCCTGCACCATCCTCACAATCATTATGTTTGTGCCCACTGTTGCAGCCACTGTGTCAATCCATCTCATTGAGGGTCTTCCTCTTTTTCGCTGGCCCTGTACTTTACCAAGCATGATGTCCTTCTCCAGGCACTAGTCCCTCCTGATAATATGTCCAAATTATGTGAGACACTATCCTCGCTTCCAAGGAGCACTCTGGCTGTATTTCTTCCAAGACCAATCCCATGCCCAACATCTGGTAAGTGCTTGGTACCTTACATGACTGCTTCCTCTGGGTTGTTAGCAGAAATAATAGTATATGGGCTAACATATGTTAAAGTGCTTTGTTACTGAAGCATGCCATGCAGTAATCACCATCACCAGCACCTTCTGACAAGTGAGAAAACAGAGGCTCAGGATGACTGACTTGCCACACAAAGCAAATGAGCGGGTGAGCATGGCACTCTGGGTTTCCAGTCCAGAGCTTTCTCCAGTGCATACCCAGGCATCTCTGCAGGGTTTTTGAGCCTACGGAGGATCCCTTCTCTTGTTTACTAGTGAGTAATCACGAGTTTGGCCTCCCAGGCTCTAGCTCTAGTTTTACTGGACTCATTACCTAAGGCTTTTGCCTCAAGCCTGCAGGTCACAAGCAATGTCATTTGTCTCCATTTCCCTCCATGGTACACACTCAGCAAATATTACTTGAAGAATTTCTGGCTATGAGGCAAGAACCAGTAACTAAATTAAATATATTCACCCACTCTGAGCCAATCTTCTGAAAACAAGTTATTTTGTCTGTCCAGTTAGGACACCATTAAAGAAGAAACATCCAAATTCTTCCTGTGATTCAACATCAGCTGTCCATCGCATCATGCCATGCAGTCCAACGTAAATAGAACATACACCCTACCCTGTTGGCCAGTGCACAGAAATGTTACATGTGGCCCTAAGAACAATGTACATTATTAATAGCCCATGAGCTTACTCCCCCCACTCTGAGTCTAACTCCTCCGGCCTGCAGAAGGCACACCGCCCTCCTGCGCAGGGCTGCAAATGTAAGCTGTGGTTAAGTCAGCAGGGGCAGAAACCTCTGAAACAAATCTAGCCACATGTCCGACGCTCCAAATTGTGAGAGACTTAACGTCTTTGTTCCACTCCCATCCCCACTCCGCTCTTAGCCCTAACACAAAAAATATCCTCACTTACCTCAAAACAGCAAATATTTTGTTAAATGTAAAACAACAAAATCATAAAAATAATAGAAAACTAAACCCACCCCTGTAAAGAAGAATCAGTAATTCCAAAGATTGCACATAAACCATTTCTAGAAATCGCTCATGCTGTGTTGTTCTTTTAAAAATGCAGAGAGTCACTTTTTGGTTCCATTCTATTTCATTTTCCTTTTTAGAGGAGGGAAGGGGTTTTCAAAGAATAATTTTAAATTGCGAGACTCCAGTACGTTCGAGTTTAAAAGGGATACAAGCCAATCCAACCACAAAAACTAATAATAAAAAGGAAACAAGGACAGCTGTACAACCCAACACTGGCACTAAATTTCAAAGTAGGTACAAGATCTCTAGAACGATTACTACAGGGCTCAGGAATCCCTGGCTTAAAATCAAACAGCTTCTTAACACATACATAAAACCATTCTCTCCGCCTTCCAAAACTCCCACAACTTACCAAACTCGGCTCACTGTAATTTAACACAGTATTTATGATATGGAAAATTGACACAGGCTCAGGCTGCCGACTGAAATGATGAAACACAAACAGAGGCATTAATTTGATTAGTCTTACCTCAGTTAAGCAGTCCTGAGCCATAATAAAATGAACTTGTTATATTTTTAAATTTGAGATAGATGTGTCTTTAAAGGGCCTGCCTATACTGTTGTGCATTTCTCTGAAGGGTGTGTTCAAGCCACCAGACAGCACGGGCTACAGAGAGTAGGGTCTTTAAATGAGCAATAAACATACCCAGTGTGGCTAAAGACCATGTAGTAGTAACATTTGGGCATCTGATTCATCTTGGGGATGGGAATTTTGCAAGGCTGCAGAGTGCTATATGTCACCCATATATCTATTACCTGGGCAAATGAGGAAAGGAAAAGCCTATAAGGAAGAAACGGTCAATGTTTCGGCTTACTAGTGATCCTTTCTCTTCAATTCATCTATCTGCAATTTGTACAAAGGGGGAAGGGAATGACTGTGGGAGAAAAAAGTTACGTTACATGACATTCTCCCCCTTCCTTGACAATAGTATTGTACAGGAAATTACCTATGCAGATGGACTGTAGAATCAGACAATTAAACCTTACTAAATTTCTATGCCACTGATGAACAGTGGTTAATAACTTCACACTTTTCTTTTAGTTTCTTAATGAGGAGGAAATGGCACTTTCTAAATCATTACTGCTCTGTCATCTTGGTTCACTGCCAAAGCAAGAAGCTTTAGAACACCTGTCAAATAACACGCAGCTTGTGATAAAGAAACATACACAAGAATAGGTTTATATAAAAACTTTGCATATGTAGAAAGTGGAATGAGTTTGGGTTAACAGAAAGTCACTCATTCTGGTGAGAGCTGGAGAAAGAAAAAGATTTCCAGGACTCAAATTATGTGATTCAAGTCAAAGTAATGAAACCTAATCTACCACAGTGGCAATCAGTGGTGCTGACGCAAGGTCAGTCTGATACAGTATATTCTCATCCTTAGCCACATTTCCATTGGTTTCAGTGATTAAATGAGCAAAATATGGAGGTAAAAATACTCTGTCCTGCCTTCTCAAATAAAAGTAACTAGTAAAAATGTACACAGTATCCTTTTTCTCATTCTGAGTACCCTGGCCATTCTTGTAAACTCAAGATAGGCTTAAATATCAAGACCATCTTTGAAAATGCATTGCCTCCACACCTAGCCATGTATAACTACAGAAACTACTAGGCAAGTGTGATCTCAGAGTTGAAGCAACTGAGCACCCAGTCTGTGGGGCACAGGGCAAGGCATGAGGTGGGACACAAAATGTGTGGAGCCCAAGCCCTGACAAACTGAACAGAGTGGAGCTTGGCGAACAGAGAAACCATGTGAGGCCACAGGCGTTTCTTCTATTCAGTTTTTGTTAATAAAGAAAATAATTTTCTAAAGTATTCACACTAGTTTATACAGACTCATTCCAAAAACTAGTAATAAAAGAGCCAATAATTCAATGCATGAGTGAAAAAAGGCACTAATTTAGATTGAGAATAAGGAGAGTCCACCTTCCTTAATGAAGTAGTCCTGGAACTTTTAAGGCTAGTATTGACAGAAGATTCTGAAAAAGTGAGGAGGCTAGCCCACAGTCCGAGGACCATCTCTTAATGCTGCTGACACTACTCTTTTGGTATAATGTGTGTGGCGGGGGGAGGTGTGGGGTGCTCCTTTTTTGACAAAAACTTGTATTATCATGGCATTTCCCCAAAGACCAAGACAGATCAACCATTCAAAAATGTCAGTAAATGCAAAGGAGATAAAACAAGAACATACTTAAATTATCTCCTTGATAAAGCTTTCTTCTCTTAAGCTCACAGACCCCCAGCCCACTTCAGAGGAGATTTCAGGCAGAACTTGACCTAGTCTTTCTCTTCCCAATGACCCTAATATCTGCTGTCTTGGGTCCTCCTAAACTTATACCTTTTACTGTCCAAAACCCAAAAGAACACACAGAGGAAGATGTCTAAGAAAGCTGGAGGTCCTGTTTCCAACTATCAAGAAAGAAGGATAAAATCATTCTAAACTTATTTTGAAAAGTCTAAAGTTTTGGCTAGTTTAACAGAAATACTATGTCAGTGTTTTCAAGAATATAGAGTAATTCAAACCAGGCCTAAGTGTAACCCACTTATTTATCACTATAAATGCAAAACTGTGTTAATAAGCTATGAATTATTCTATATACTTAAAATTTCTTGGCAGTGCATTGCTCTCAAATTATGAAAAGTCTAAGTTACCATAATCTGGACTGGCCTTCCATGGGGTGTTTCCAAACAGTGCTTCCTCTTCTCATCTTTATATTTACCAACATTACTTTCATCAATTTTTAGAAAGGATACAGACAAATGGACAAGCAAATGTAGATGTTCCTTAGCACAAGTTCATAAATATAAATGATCTGCAGCTAGGATTCCACTTACTTGACTGTAAATAGCTGTTCCCATACTGTTTAAGGGTGTATGAAAAGAATCTAGGCTCTAAAATAACTATTAATTTGTACTATAAAGAATTCCAACTCATTCCATCTAAACTGCCATAAATTCTGAATTAACAGAATAAGAATTAATAAAGCTGAATCATATGTGTTATCAGTTTTGAAGAACTGCAAAGAATTGAGAACCCAAACATCCCTGAAATATGACAATAAAAAGGGAATAAAAAGTTTCTCTGGCTTAGAATTTCAAAATATAAACAACTTTGGAAGTGAGAAGTAATCTGTGATCTCTGAAAGAAGCTACTGCTTTTCTTTACATAAAATATATCTGCCAAAATTTATAGGTTAAAACTTTCATTTCAGCCTTAAAAGAAATTCCCTTCTTGTATCAAAAAAAAAAAAAAAAAATCAAAATGTTAGTAGGTCAGCTGAAGTTAAAAGTAGTTTGAATGGTGGCTATTAAAATTCTGGAGACAGAATTAGAACTCTTCCCTCCTACCACCCACACAGTTTCCATGGGTCTGATCTGGCAAGAATATTCTTCCCACTGCCATGTTTTAGATGACAAAAGTATACAATTTTAAGGGTAATGTTTGGCTATGGTATTTTCCCTTCAAGCTAATTAAGAAGATGACAGAAATGAAGTATAAGAACCAGTAGTTCTTTTCCATTTTTGCACTTTGGCCCCCTTTGAGAATTTCTTCAAAGTTACGCACCCTCTTCCAAATGTTGCAAAGAACTTCAGAGAATTCACAGACCTTCACTCTAATAGGGTCAGGCGAATTTCCAATCTAAGAACAAGTTAAGCTTCAAAATCTATTAATTTTTATATTTCCAAAAGATTGTTTTCCTTCCTTCTTATTACTGTTAGTATAATTTCCTTTATTTTCACCTAGTATGTCTCATACCAGAGCCCTGGTGGCACAGAGGTTAAGAGCTACAGCTGCCAACAAAAAGGTCGTAAGTTCGAATCTACCAGCTGCTCCTTTGGAAACCCTATGGGGCAGTTCTACTCTGCCCTATAGGGTTGCCATAAGCTGGAATCAACTCAACGGCAACAGGTTTATGCCTGATACCAGAGTTGCTTTTTTATTATACATAACTAGCTTTTAGACAAGGGTCAGCAAACTTTTTCTGTAAAGGGCCAGACAGTAAATATTTTAGGCTTTGCAAGTCATAAAGTCTCTGGGCAACTTCTCAACTCTGCTACTGTAGCACAAATACAGCCACAAACAAATGTGTGGCTGTGTTCCAATAAAATTTTATTTACAAAAGTAGGCAATGGGCAGGAGAGTTAGCTCATGGGTCACAGTTTGCTAACCCCGACACAGAGGAACAAGTTCAATGACTCCACAAGGAAGCGAAGAGAAAATCAGACCCATAACTTATAAACGTATTGCTGTCGAGTCGATTCTGACTCATAGAGACCCTATAGGACAGAGTAGAACTGACCCATAGGGTTTCCAAGGCTGTAATCTTTACGGAAGCAGACTGCCACACCTTTCTCCCATAGAGTGGCTGGTGGGTTTAAACCACCAACCTTTCGGTGAGCAGATAAGCGCATTAACCCCTATGCCACCAGGGCTCCTTCCGTAACTTATACCATACCCAAAGATAATTTCCAGAAGGATTAAGGACCTAAACAGGAAAAGCCAAACATTAAAACTTTTAGAAGACAATAAAGGAGAATATTTCATGTTATTGGAAGAGGAAAAGATTTAAGTAGGAAAAAAAAGCAAACACACTGTAAAGGAAAAAAACTAAAATATTTGTTACTAAAATTAAAAATTTCTGCATAATTAAAGACCAAATAAAATTAAAGGATAAGCCAAAGACTAAAGAAAATATGTGCAACACAAATGACCAAAGATTAGACTTTGAATATGTAAGAATAAATATTAAGAGACACACAACCCAACAGAAACAGGACATATATGTTCATACACACAATTCACACAAGAAAACCAAAGATATGATAAACACACGAAAAGATTTCCAACTAATAACCAGCGAAATGCAAAATAAAACCACAATGCAACACCATTTCACACTCATGAGAGTGGCAAAAATTAAAAATTCTGATAGTAACTATTGTTGGCAAGGATGTAGAACACTAAGGGTTATACAAGAAGTATGTTTACAAGTATATGGTAAGTTTAAAATCCCTCAATAGAAAAACAAATAACAAATTGACAAAGGCAAAATGGTGTATCAAAATCTTTCCAAATCTGTTTAGATTAACCTCTCTAATACTGTGACTAAAAACCAAAAACCAAATCTGTTGCCGTCAAGTCGATTCCGACTCATAGCAACCCTATGAATGGGAATTCCAGAATGTTTAATTGTGCTCATACAGAAACTGTACATAGACCAAGAGGCAGTCGTTTAAAGGGGATACTGCACGGTTTAAAGTCAGGAAAGGTGTGAGTCAGGTTTGTATTCTTTCATCATACTTATTCAATGTGCATGCTGAGCAAATAATCCAAGAAGCTGGACTATACGAAAAAGAACACAGCATCAGAATTGGAGGAAGACTCATTAACAACCTGTGATATACAGATGACATAGCCTTGCCTGCTGAAAGTGAAGAGGACTTGAAGCACTTACTGATGAAGATGAAAGACCACAGCCTTCAGTAGAGATTACACCTTAACATAAGGAAAACAAAAATCCTAACAACTGGACCAATAAGCAACATCATGATACATGGAAAAAATATGGAAACTGTCAAGGATTTCATTTTACTTGGATCCACAATCAACGCCCATGGAAGCAGCAGTCAAGAAATCAAATGATATATTGCACTGGGCAAATCTACTGGAAAAGACCTCTTTAAAGTGTTAAAATGCAAAGATGTCACTGTGAGGACTAAGGGGGACCTGACTCAAGCCATGGTATTTTCAACTGCCTCATATGCATGTGAAAGCTGGACAATGAATAACAAAGACCTAAGAAGAATTGATTCATTTGAATTATGGTGTTGGCAGAGAATATTGAATGTACCATGGGCTGCCAGAAGAATGAACAAGTCTGTCTTGGAAGAAGTACAGCCAGAATGCTCCTTAGAAGCAAGGATGGCGAGACTTCATCTCACGTACTGTGGACATGTCATCAGTCCCTGGAGAAGGACATCATGCTTGGTAAAGTAGAAGGTCAGCAAAAAAGAGGAAGACCCTCAATGAGATGGACTGACACAGTGGCTGCAACAATGGGTTCAAACACATCAACAATTGTGAGGATGGTGCAGGACCAGGCAATATTTCATTCTGCTGTACACAGAGTTGCTATGATTCAGAACCAACTCGAGGGTACCTAAGAACAATTATCAATAAAATCTCATATACTGATTGTGGATGTGTGAATTCCACTCCTAGTACCTACCCTAGAGAAACACTTGCATATGCAGCATTGTCTATGTTTGTAACAGCAAAAATTGGAAACAAGTGAAAACTTGAAAATCTAAATGTGGACAATAAAAAAAAAAATAGCGCTACAGTCATTCACTGAAATATTGTACAATATGTAACATGAACAAATCAAATCTAAAAAAGTAGCAACATGAATATACTTAAAATGTTGTGCTGGGTCAATTTTGACTGATAGCGAGTCCATGTGTCAGAGTAGAATTGCCCCATAGAGTTTTCTAGGCTGTAATCTTACAGGAACAGATCACCAGGTCTTTCTCCCGCAGAATGGCTGGGTGGGTTCAAACCAGCAGCCTTTCAGTTAACAGCTGAGTGCCTAATCGTTGTGCCATTAGGGCTCCTTAGAATGAGTCAGGGGTTTTTCCCCGTTTTTTTTTTGGGGGGGGGGGGCTCAAATTACAAAAGAATCGGTGTTATATAACACATAAATGGTAAAAATTTTCAATGCATCACATGTATAGGCACACACCTATATTGTAAAAGCAGATAAAACCAACTCCTCTAGAGAGCAGTTACCTCTGAGGAAGAGGAGAAAGAGATATCGTGGAGAGGAAAGGGTCTTTAGGTGTCTCTATAATATTTTATTGTTTTTAATGTTTTTTAAAAACTAGGCTTTTTTAAGAATAAAGATTGGAGAAGTGAAATGCTGCTTATTTCCACATAAAGATAAAAAACTCGCTTAACACTTAATTACAAGGGTCTCCATATTCACTCATTTTCTTTAACCAATTAACTCCAACAAAGGCTAAAACCCTCAGTCCTGGTGCCATTCCCAAGGGCTCCTGACAGGTGCTATCGCATAGCCTACATAAGCCCAGGAAGGCTTGCCCAGATTTTAATGTTTTCATGCGATGATTTGGATACATTTTCTAAGTGCACAAATTTCAGCTCTGAACACAAATGAAAACGAGGCAGTCTACAACTGGTTGGCAACCAGGCTGGCAAAAATTCATTGCAGCCAACTACATGGTAAATACAAATGCATGGGCTCCACACCCGAACACTGGAGCATACATTAACGTTAAATGCAATCAGAATTCTAGACCAAAAATCGTTTTTCAAGGGCACAGAAATAACAGATCATAGAAAGGAAACAACCCCAGTGTCAGTAAGTCCTAATTATTCCACGAAGACAAATATTACCACTACAGTAAAGATTAGGCAATAAGCATGTTTATATATACATGATAAGTCTAAAATGCCTCGAAAGAAAAACAAATTCACAGAGGCAAAATTGTATATCAAAATCATTTCCAATTCTCTTTAGATTAACCTCTGATACTGTAGCTGAGGAAGTCATCTGTCGGGGCTGCATGGCCGTAGATACGAATTTGGCTATATGATATAAGAATCTAGCTTGCGATGATAAATTAAAGGACTGTTCTTATCAGTAAGTTATGATTCAAAAATCGTCATTATTTTAAACATTAAATAAATCAGACTACTACAACCCTTTAAGCCAGTTTTAGCCTTTCTTTAATAGTTTCAAAATAAGTCTAAAATGTTGACAGATTTAAGTCACTAAATGGCCTTCACCATTGTTTACTGAATAAAATCCTTAATTGATTAATGATCTCAGGGTGTCTATCGCCATCTAGTGAACAATCACTTCAATTACCACACTAGTCACTTGAAAACGACAATGTTTTCTTCATGGTTTAAAAATATGTAAGTCTACTCGGTGCTGTAGGCTTGTCCAATCTCTTTTTTATGTTACTGGTCTACACATGCATTGAGAACAAACACAAATACAGATGATATTTTCACTTTCGAGTATCCGTAAACGAAGTTTCAATATTACTTCTCTGGAAACACTGACTTCATTATTTCTAAATAACTTGTACACTGAGAGGGCCCTAATAGAATTCCTTAACCATTAACGAATTCCTTTGCCACCGAGCAGTTAAAAATCATAAAAATTTCAGTGTGAAAGATCACACCTGTGAAAAGATAATATTGATGTCCATTTGACACAACTATTAGCATTTCTACTATAAACCTGTTTTTAAAAGTACAATTAGTAATTACTCCGAGTTCTTTAGCTGTCAATACATTTGATTACAGAAATTATGAGGTCATCAGAGCCAAGCCTGCATCATTCCAATAAATCTGAGCACATACAAAAAAGGGGAGCGGGGGCTTCAAGGCCTTCCCAGACTGTGCATTAATCCATATTCAAATGCAAAATTTTCTAAATCTTTTGCTATGGCATGCTACCAGGTTTCTTTCTCATTAATTTCCACTTGAACCTTAATTTAATTTACCCTACAAGGACTTTAAAAACAAACTTCTAGGATCTTCAGGTTACTGTATTATTTTGTCCACTCTACCTTATTACAAAAAAATACCAGTTTCATGAGTTACAGAGGTATTCCAAAATCTCAGAAAATGTTGACTTTCCATTTACACTTTACTCCTTATACCTCTTTAATAATCAAGAGAAATTACACATGTTTAATAGTCTATATGGAAAACACTAGCAACCTCAAAGACAGATTATCACATAGAATATTTCTGTCCTCAAGCGCTAATAATTATCACTAATAATTTCACAATCATTTTTAGTTTAGGATATAATTTCTGTAGGTGACTCTGGATCTTCTTGTACAACAAGATTTCCAGAGGACAACTGTATAATTATTATTGCTCATTAACCTCAAAATATTTTAAAGGCCAACTTTCCACACGTTTTTATCATTATTTGTGGAAAGAGAAAAGTAGAAAATAGAAGCCAAGAATTTAAATCACGTATGATTAATTCTATATTTGTTTGAAATCCTTTGCTTTTTAGTAGAGAGAGCAAGGTTTACTTAATACTTTATTTAGTAAAGATTTGTTATTGTTGTATTTTATACAACAGAAAAATAAAAATTGAGTTTAAACTTCCTATTAAAAATCCAGCTAAATAAAAATGTTGCCCTTAACATACAATGGATTAGGGAAGTAGGGGAGATCACTGGAGAAATTTGGGGCTTATCATTATCAACAGTGCCCTTTTAAGCTTGTGGATTTCTGAGCCAATGCAGAAAATGTAACAACAGGGATTTCCCAACAGCAAGAGGCACTCTCCAAGGGAGTAAATTGTCAACTATTGCCTCTCGTGAGAAACTTAAGAGTAACCTTGATCCAATCTCAATAGTCAACCCGTGTATTATCACCCAGTTGGGGCATAGTGAGTGCATTTCCTAATACAAAAATAAGATGGTATTCTAGCAGCCACCGGATACGTATACAGAAATAAAATTTAAATAATTTTGAAGTAAACTTAGCCTAAGAAACTGAAAACATCCTTTCCTCACTTTAACTAACCCCTAAAATACCTATATCTTCTCATGTGAAAAAGCCTATGTCTTGACATGAGTCTTGAAAAAAATCTTCCAGGAATAAGAAGTAGAATATAAAGCAGAACCACTGAAAGACATCCTGAGATACAGCAGACAACACTAATGTAGTTTAAAAAAACTTATAATCAGGAAGACACAGATTCAAATTCAAAATAGCCACCTGCTATACTTCACCTCTGAGTCTTAACTTTCTCATCTGCAAAACGGGGGGTGTGATTACCTGTATCAAAGGATTGTTGTATAATGCATCTGAAAGCTTCTAACACATCACTGATGTTCAATATAGGCTTTACCCACATCTATGGAATAGGGATGCCAATAGAAGAGTGACTCTCAAAGCATCCGGATGTTTGTTTCATACCAACTTGATCTGCACTGTCCAATACAGCAGCCACTAGCCACATGTGGCTATTTAAATTTGTATTAATTATAATTAAATAAAACTAAAAATTCAATTCCTCAGTTGCACTAGCCAGCTATCAAATGCTCAATAACTACATGTGGCTAGAAGCTGCTTTATTGGCTAGTGCAGATAGAGAACATTTTCATCATTGCACAAAGTTCTATTGGACAGCACTGATCTAGACCCTAAAGCAGAGGTCAGCAAACTTTTTTCTGAAAAGGGCCAGATAGTAAATACTTTAGGCTTTGCAGGCCATACAAGTCTCTATCATGACTACTCAACTTGGCTGTTGTAACACAAAAGCAACCATATAACGCAAAAGCAAGCAATACATAAACAAATAAGTGTGACTGTGTTCCAATAAAACTTTATTTATAAAAAATATAGCATGCTAGATTTGGCCGAGAGGCTGTAGTCTGCCAGTCCCTGCTCTAGAATATTCTGAATCCAGACCCCCAACACTAGCATTCTGCCTGTAACCACTACCTTCTTTAAGACTGAGTAGTAGTACATCCATTATAAGGAAACAAGAATTTACTGGAATTAAATGGAATTTAGTATTTAATGTAACTATTCTTTTATAAAAGGAGCTCTGGTGGTGCAGTGGTTAAGCACTCGGCTGCTAACCAAGAGGTCAACTGTTCGAACCCATCAGTCACTCTGTGGGAGAAAGATGTGGCAGTCTGCTTCCATAAAGATTACAGCCTTGGAAACCCTGTGGGGCAGTTCTACTCTATCCTACAGGGTTACTATAAGTCAGAATCAACTCAATGGCAATGGGTTTGGTTTTTGGTTTATCCTTTTATAAATTAAGAAAAAACCATGCACATAATACTAAAGCAGATGAAGCTTACAGTGTTCATAAAGTGACAACACCTCAAATCTGTTTGGTATCTGACCCATCTTTCTAAAGCCAATGACTCTTAATCTGTAACTCCAGTCTGGACATATTCCTAGAATTCTAGATTTACACATCTAACTGTCTACTTAATATGGTTACCTGGAAATCCACTAGATATCTCAGAGGTGACACACCCAAGACATAACTCTTAGTCCCTCCCTCACAGTTTTTTCTATCTTCGTAAATGGACCCACTAGCTAAAGCTATAAAACAAAAATGGAAGCATCCTCATTGATTTCTTCCTTTTCTTACACTCCATCAGCGAATCCTGTATATCTTCACAATATATCACAAATCCTTCTCCACTAATACCACCAGCCTAAGGCACCATGATCTGGAACTTGAACTACCACAACAAGTCTCCTAACTAGTTGCCCAGATGATTCTTGCCCCCTTCAATCCATTCTACTCAGAAGTAGTGAAATGCCTATCACTTCATGGTTTAAACCATTCACTGGCTTCTCACTGCCATCCGGGCCTGCTCACTGCTGTTCTTTATGACTAAACTGATCTTCTTCCTGAACTACATGTAACTAGCTCCCTTATGTCATTCAGGTCTCAGTTCATGTCACCTCCTCAAAGAAGCCTTCCCTGTCTAATCTAAACTTGCCATCTAAACAGTCTCTAGTCCACTACCCAGTTTTAATTATCTGCAGAGCATTTACTTCTATCATATTTTCTTAGTCATATTTATTTATTCACTTATTTGTAGTCTGTTTTCCCAATACCCAACCCCCATATAGAATGTAAGCCTCATGATAGTAGGGACCTTCTACATTTTGCTGGACACTATATCCTCAGTGCCTAGAACAATGCCTAGCATGTAGTAGATGCTCAATAAACACACACACACACACACAGTGAATGAATGAATAATTATTTAAATGCCTACTAGTCTCAACTTATTCTAAAAAGAGGGTATTTGAAGCTGTGTAACTAGGTAACAAACTTGGCTCTCTCGTACTACAACACGTATAGTTTAAAATACTCTCATTTTCCAAGACGTGAATGTTAAGCCATTTACCTCCCTTCCTTTGTATGTCACCAAAGCAGCCAGTGGTTTGGCATAAAATCTGCTGTAGGAAAATCCCAAGCAGCCATACATACTGTTCGCCGTGAGCTTCAGAGCCTTCTGTCGAATGTCATACTGCAGGTCCCACAAGGACAAAAGAAAAACAACAACATTTGCAGACAGTTAAGCATTACATTAGATGTCTAGCTAGAATTACAAATAAGACAGAGAAACTCTCACTATCCCTGAAATAAAAAATTCTTAACATACTCAAGCCAATTTCCCAGATCCATGATACCCTGACCTCCTAGAAGCAAGTAAACATAGACTCCAAAGCTCCCAGGATTCAGCAGGATCTTGCTCAGATACAGCGTTTGCAGATACAGCTGCCTTCCACTCTCTAAGGCATTCTACTGTTCTTTAATGGGTACCTACTCACAAACTTAAAATAAGCACATGCATTTGCCCACAGCATCAAATAATCAAATCCTAAAAACTAAGACTGTCACTCAGATCTCTCTTAGTGAAAAGATATACCTGAAGAACAAGGTCTGGATTTAAATCTTGCTGTTTCATTAGCTGTTTCACTTGTTTTCTCCGCTCTACCAATTTCCGGATCTCTCTGGGCAAAATGCCCATTTCTAAGCTTGGATCTGGCAGCTCAGGGATCTGTTCTTGTTCTCCATCCTGATGAATAAACAACAGAAATAACAGACAAATCAAATCTTTGAGAAATAATTTTCTAAAATAATATTCAATGGAGCCTTATCCCATGATCACATTTTTAAAAGCTGCTGCCATTGTGTGCCGTCGAGTGGATTCCGACTCATAGCAACCCTATAGGACATAGTACAACTGCCCCAGAAGGTTTCCTAGGCTGTAATCTTTACGGGAGCAGATTGCCAGGTCTTCTCTCCCATGGAGCGGCTGATGGATTTGAACCACCAACCTTTGGGTTAGTAGCCAAGTGCTTAACCACTACACTACCAGGACTCCTCTTGAAAAGCTACTTTCTTATAAATGTCCACAATGCATAGGTGGTGTACAGGGAGCTGAGAGGGTTGTAGAACAAGTCAGCACTGCCCTCTTTTCTCCCAAGTCTATCAGCCCCTCAATCTCAGTATCTCCCACCCCTGTAGTTATTCATAAATTTCAATACTGTTCAAGGGATGAATTTTTACACGATACTATCCTCTCTTCAACAAGATTGGGGAGCAACATGTTTGGGGAAATTGTCTTTAAAATAAAACACTAAGAGAAACCTCTAGGACTTAAAAGAAAAACAAAAAACAGCTGAAATACTGCTTTAAATCATTTGCACTGCCAAACAAAATACTATAGAATTTTTAAAACTAAGTAGAATCATAGCAATTACTGTAAATGTTTTAGACTAACAAATAAACACCTAAATACTAAATCAGCAAATTTCTTTTAAGACTTTGGAGCACATATTCATATTGGTCATGGCATTTTTAAAAATTAGCGCATATATATTCCTTAGTATTTATGTAGTCCCTTTTATCTATAAAGTGCTTTGCAATTGGGAGAAGAATAGCAACATTTTAGAAAAGCAACCAGCAGTCTTCTTTCATTAAAATCTACAGCAGGAGAAAGCATTAGGCCATTTTTCTCAAGCCTCCATTAATTCTATTAACAGGCTGCAAAGAAAAGCCAGGCACATTTGCCCTTTCAAAGATTCAGAATTAAAAATAAACCTTTTGGCTTAAAGCATGTCAAATCAACACCATTCGATAACTCAGCCTTTACAGAGTATCTGATTTGATGAAGATCAATAGCGTCAAACGAACAATCTTACAATAATAGTAGCAGCCTATTGTTTTCTAATATAGCAGATGATGAGAACAAGCCTATTAAAGAGATCTTGGTACACATTCCAATTATTTATAGCAACTACCAATGTCAGATAAAAAGTAAACTGAAAGGATCTGGAGTCGGAAATGTCCAATCCTCTCCCATCTCTACCATCACTAGCAGTGTGATGCTAGCTGTTCTGAAGACCAAATGATGCACATGAAAATGATACGGAATCTATAAAGTGCTATTTGCACAGAATTTCTTCAATGACCTCTAAAATGATTCTATTGTTTATCCAGAATCCAAATGGGAAAACTCAAATAAACAAAATGAGGGAAAGAGTGGGGGAGGCTGGATAAGAATAATGATCACAAAGCTGGCACAGTAAGCAGCACATAGCCCAAAGAACATTATTATTAATCAAATGCTGTCATGACCTTTAGGGGATGTCTATCGACTTGACAGCAACGGGTTTTTTGGTTTTTAGCCAGCACTTTGTCTGTGAAATTATCCTCTAGCGCCACAGAAAAGCCCTTTAGCAGCCATATTTGTATTCTGTAAACCCACTCCTGTGGTCACAGTTGATGGGACCAGGGGTACTCAACAACCTAAACTAGCCTATCAGGTTCTCTCTTCTGGGAATATGGAATTGGAACTGAAAAACAGCTCCCAAGCATGTGGTTGGAACTAAAGTGAGGAGCTAGAGGACAAAAAGACATCTTCTGCTACATGTAAAAAAAAAAAACAAAAAACAAAAAACAGAAAAATGATTTACGGAGTTATTTTAAATCTGTTTTTTACTGCTAAAGAACCAATTCTAATCAAATTCCCTATGGACAATCAATGGTATAAGCTTCATTTATGAAGAGCCATCCATTAAGTCATTAATCCCTATGTAAAACTGTTGACTGAATGATCATTGATTAGATTAAAATCCAGGTCAGGGACTGCTCTGACCAGGAGGATCACAACAGAGGGTTCTGGACAGAGCTGGAGAAGGATGTAGAACATAATTGTAACTCACACAAAAAAAAGACCAGATTTACTGGCCTAAAGGAGTCTAGAGAAACCCCGACAGTATGGCCCCCAGACACCCTTTTAGCTCAGTGGTGAAGTCATCTCCGAGGTTCACCGTTCAGCCTGGGAGTGGACAGCCCCATAAAACCAAATGGGACTAATGAGGTACAGCAGTCCAGGGATGAGGGCCAGAAGGCAGAAAAGGACAAGGAAGCTGGTGATAGGGAACCCAAGGCTGAGTAAGGATAGTGTTGATGTGTTGTGAGGTTGTTAACCATTGTCATAGGGAAACATGTGTACTAACTGTTAAATGAGAAACTATTTTGTTCTGTAAGCCTTCATCTAAAGTGAGAATAGCAGCACAACTGGAAGAGCGTAGTCGATGTCACTGAACTGTGCATGTAGAAATTTTTGAAATGGTGTATCTTTGGCTATGTATATTTTCACCAAAAAAAAAAAAAAGGGAGAGGGTTGACATGTTGTGGGGTTGTCAACCAATGTCATAAAACAATATGTGTACTACTGTTTCATGAGAAACTATTTGTTCTGTAAGCCTTCACCTGAAGTACAATAAAAAAAAAGAAATGAAGACATTATTTGTAAATAAAACATATATATACTAAAAAAAAAAAATCCAGGTCAGGGAACTCAAAAAGATTCTTTTTAAAGTTTGTTTAGTGAGTTGAATCATTAAGAAATGTTTTCATGGCTAAAATTAAAAAAGACTGAAAATACCATGTGTTAGAGAAGATGAGGAGCAACTTGAACTCTCATGCATGACTGGTGGAAGTATAAAATGGTATAACTACTTTGGAAAACAATTTGATAGTTTCTTATCAAATTAAAAACGCACTTTCCATGCAAACCAGCAAATTCACTCCCGAGGTACTTACCCAAGAGAAATGAAAGCATAAATCCACAAAAAGATTTTCACAAAAATGTTCACAGCAGCTTTATTAATAATAGCCCAAAGCTGATAACAACCCAAATATTCACCTCAGGAGAATGAATAACAAACTGTGGAGTACTACTTAGCAACAAAAGGGAAAGAACTACTGATAATGCAACAACATGGATGAATTTCAAAAGCATTATGTTGAGCAAAAAAAACAAGACACAAAAGAATACATACTATATCACTCTATTTATATCAAGTTCTACAACAGGCAAAACTCAGCTATAGCAACAGAAGTTAGGTCAATGGTTGCCTCTGGAGGAGGGATTTACTGTAAAAAGGCATAAGGGGCATACCAAAACTTATGGGGTGAAGCTAATGCAGTGCTTGGAGGAAAATTTATAGTTGTAAATGTTTACATCAAAAAGGAAGAAAGCTTTCAAATCAGTAATCTGTTATGAATTGTGTCCCCCAAAAATATGCGTTGTAAATCCTAACCTCTATGTCTGTGGTTATAATATCATTTGGAAATGCGCTGTGTTTATGTTAATGAGGCAGGATTAGTGTAGAATGTACCTTGTGTCAATCTCTTTTAAAATATAGAGATTAAACAAGCAAGCTAGAAGCAGAGATGGAGGAAAATTGATGCCATGCCACATGGAGATCTCCAAGGAACCAGGAAACAAGCTGAAGAGACAAGGACCTTCCTCCAGAACTGACAGAGAAAGCCTTCCCCTAGAGCCAGCACCCTGAATTCGGACTTCTAGCCTCCTAAACTGTGAGCAAATAAATTTCTGTTTGTTAAAGCCATCCACTTGTGGTATTTCTGTTACAGCAGCATTAGATAACTAAGACATTAACTTAAGAAGCTAGGAAAAAGAAAAGCAAACTAAACCAAAGAAAGGAAATAATATAGAGTGGAAATAAATGAAATAGGGAATAGAAAAATAACGGGGATAAATCAATGAAACCAAAGTCGGTTACTTGAAAAGATCAACAAAATTGACAAAGCTTTAGCTAGACTGACAAAGAAAAAGAAAATAATCCAATCACTAAAATTAGGACTAAATGAGGATACATTACTACAGATCTTACAGAAATAAAAAGGATTAAAAGGAAATACTATGAACAATTGTATGCTAACAAATTAGATAACCTAGAAGAAACAAATTCCTAGAAAGACACAAACTACCTAAACTGACTCAAGAAGAAATAGACAATCTGAATACACCTATTGCAAAAGATTGAATCAGTAATCAAAAAAAGAAAAGCCAAGACCAGATGGCTTCACTGATGAATTCTACCAAATGTTTAAGAACTAACAGTAATCCTTCACAAATTCTTCCAAAAAAATATAAGAGGGAACACTTCCCAGCTCATTCTATGAGGCCCAGTATTACTCTGATACCAAAACCAAAGACAGCACAGAAAAAAAAAAAGAAAACTACAGGCCAATATCCCTTATGAATATAAACACAAAATTTCTCAACAAAATACTAGCAAACCAAATACAAAAGCATATTAAAAGGATTATACACCATGCTCAAGTGGGATTTATCCCAGGAATGCAGGTTAATTCAACATATGAGTCAATCCATGTAATACACCCAATTAATAAAGGGCAAATACCACATGATCATCTCAACAGACACAGAAAAACCACCTGACAAAATCCAAACTCTTTCATGATAAAAACACTCAACAAACTAGAAATAGAAGGAAACTTCTTCAGCCTGATAAATGGCATCTATGAAAAATCCACAGCTAACATCATACTTAATGGTGAACAACTGAGAGATTTCCTCATAGATCAGGAACAAGACAAGGATGCCCGCTCTCACCACTGCTACTGAGCATTGTACCGGAGATTTTAGCAAGGGCAATTAGGCAAGAAAAAAGAAATAAAAGGTATCTAGGTTGGAAATGAAGAAGTAAAACTATCTCCATTCACAGATGACAGATCCTATATAGAGAAAATCCTAAGAAATCTACTAAAAAAACAAAAAAAAACTATTAGAATAAACAAGTTGAGCAAGTCTGCAGGATACAAGATCAATATACAAAAATATCAGTTATATTTTTATACACTAGCAATGAGCAACCTGAAAACAAAATTTAGAAAACAATTCCATTTATAACAGCACAAAAGAGAACAAAACACTTAGAAATAAATTTAATGTAAGAAGTGCAAGACTTGTACACAGAAAACTATGAAACACAGGTAAAAGAAATTAAGACCTAAATAAATGGAAGGACATTCCATGTTCATGGATTTAAAGACTTAATATTGTTAAGATGCCAATGTTCCCCAAATTGATATACAGATTCAACACAATCACTATCAAATCCCGGCCAGCTTTTTTTATAGAAATTGACAAGCTAATTCTAAAATAAATAAAATACTGCATATCTATACAATGCAATATTATTCGGCAGTAAAAAGGAATGAAGTACTGACACATGTGACAATGTGGATGAACCTTGAAAACAGTATGCTAAGTGAAATAAGCCAGAAACAAAAGGCCACATATTGTATGATTTCATTTATATGAAATGTCCAGAACAGATAAATTTATAGAGGCAGACAGTAGATAAGTGGTTGACTAGAGCTGGAGGAAATGGAAGGATTAGGGGTGAGGTGACAGCTAAATGGTAGGGGATTACTTTTAGGGTAATGAAAATGTTCTGAAATTGATTGTGGTGATGATTTGCAAACCCTATGAACATACTAAAAGCCACTGAATTTAAACGGTGAAGTGTATGGTATGTGAATTATATCTCAATATAGATGTTAAAACAAAAAAAGACACCCAACCAGTCTGTCTCTCCTACTTGACCCTTTCCTTTTTTTTGACCACCCAGAAAGGATGTGATTGAATGTATCCTCAATAGGTAAAACTAGAAAGCTAACTCCCTTGGTTCTCTTCCTTTATAAGCACTACTTTTAACCTCAATTTAAAGAGCCCCGGTTGAGTACGAACCTCTGTAATTTTCTGTGCCTCTGAAGCAACTCTTTGCACTGTCGTAAAACAAATGTTAAATTCCTGAATGATGGAAGGATATAAACTGTTGAAGTCCAGAAGCAGAATGAACTTATCATAAAAACCTGAAATAGAAAAGTCACATAGTGTCATAAAAAGTCTAAAGAAGTGCAGATTTGTCAACATGTCACATTAGAAAACATACTATGAAGTATGTTACAAAGTATCCAGAGCTGTGAGGTAGACAAAAGGAAAAAAGGTCTACTACCACTCCATAAAATAATTTGGATTAAAGTGAAAACCCAGGTCACAAAAGAAGAGGGACGAAAACTATAGTAGGCAAGATCATGTCTTGCCTTAGAACCAGCTACACCCAGTCCTTTCCCCAGCAGTCCCCAAAGTACATCATCATCGGCAAACACCTCCCCATATTAATGACTTTGGACAGGAGTCATATCCATTTGAAAAAAATACACCTACTCCTCACTTATCAACTAGCTTCTTATCCAACATTTCACACTTACGACAACGGTAAAAAAATCTACCATCCTACTATTTTGCGCATTAACAACATACGTCTGTCAGTAATGAACACCAAGGTGCGAGGCGAGAGTAAACCTGGCTGTGATGGCTAAGGTTGTGTCAACCTGGCTGGGCCATCATTCTCAGTGGTTTGGCAGTTATATAATGATGTAATTTGGCAGTTATATAATAATGTAGTCATCCTCCATTTTTGCATAACCCCAATTTTCACCTAATGGCCTGGTCTTTGGAAGCTAACCATGTCGATAAGTGAGAGGTAGGTGTACTGTTAAATTCTCCTTCAAGTCAGCATTCCCTTCCACCTACTCTCCCACCCACATCCCAAAATGTTTAGTTATCTGTACCAGTGAGTGGTTAAATTTTTTTCCACAACCATTTCTTCAAAGAATTGAAAGGTTAGCATTTACCCATATACAAACTGTGCTAAAAGTTAAGACAAGAGACATGTACATAAATGTCAGTAGTGGAACGATCCACCCCTTTTACTTGCAAAAGGTGAACAGAAAGCTACTATATTTCTCTAGGACATTTACAAAGAGTTATCTTCACCTTGAGAAGAAACTGAATAAAAATAAATGTCCACGACTAAGACAACAATAATAGCAAACATATATCAATAGCTTACTCTGTGCCAGACACTATACTAAACAACTCAACAATTACTTTTATTTCTTAAATCCCTATGTGGTAGATATTATTCTTATCTCCATTTTACAAAGGAGGAAACTGAGGTTTACAGAGGTTAAACAGGCAGCCCAAGATCGTATAACCAGAATTCAAATCCAGCTCTATTTAGCACCAAATTACTACTGCTACATTTCATTACATAATAAAGCTGCTGTTTGTCAAAAATACGTCCTACTCAGAGTTCAAGCTACTTGATAAAATTCACATTAATTCCATGTGAAGTGACCAGCAAATATGATTTTCACAACAAAAGATAAAATAATGTCTTCATAAAATTTTTTTGTTAACCTATGAAACAATTCAGGTCTTCTAGCTTCTCAAGCCTAGCTCTATGCTAAGAAATTCCTGAACACCACAGGCAAACCAATTTGCTGCCAGCCTTACCAACTTTGGGGTCCAATACCAAACCGCCAGTATAAGCTGCTTTCTTACGTCCTTTCTTGTATTTACTGGTATCTCCATCAATTTCTTCGTCTTCATCTCCCTAATATCAAATGGAAAGATAACTTCAGCAGCCAGCAACTAATAAACTAATTAAAAGTTTCATGCTCCTCCCTTCCCAGTTTCAGTAGATAGTTCTAACAAACATTATTTACTTTTAGTTAGTGTTCCTACCTATGGGAAAAAGTTACCGTAATGTGTTCATGAATCTAAATGAATGCCAAGCATGGTACGTTACCTGAACGAGTACTACATCTCAGAGTTACTTTCTTTTTCTCCCAAATTTGTGCATACGGTGATGTTTTGGTGTCGTGACAAAAAATATGCAATTCTATTCCTGAATGTTTCTGAATTCAGAGAAACCTTCTATATTTTTTAATCAACTGATACTAAAAATACTACTTTTCATATTACATGAAATTTAAGACTGTAAATAGGTCCTCTTAAATTTACTACTTACTTTCATTATGTAAAAATACAAAATATTCCATAAAGGTATTATCATCAGTATTATCATTATTAATATAGACAGCTTAAAGTAAGCATAGCCATATACTGAAAATTCATTCTCAAGGAGTTTATTAATGACCAATGGCCAATACTTCAGCAGCAGCTGAATTCCTCTAAATTAATATTCCCTACACCAATTTTGATAATGTAAATAAGCAAGCAAATACAAGAACCTGAATCACATTTTAACATTAAATTCTCATTCTGAATCAATTACTATTAGTGCTGGTAAACAGTAGGTAAATTAAGCTTTCCTTCCAATACGGTAGAGGCTAATTCAGAAACCTATTGTGGTGACCATAATCATATTAAAACAAACAAACAAAAAACCCATTGCCATCAAGTTGATTCCAACTCATAGCGACCCCACAGGACAGAGCAGAACTGCCCCACAGAGTTTCCAAGGAGCGGCTGGTGGGTGTGAACTGCCAACCTTTTGGTTAGTAGCCATACTCTTAACCACTGTGCCACCAGGGATCTGTAATCATACTAGTACACAAAAATGCAACACAAAAATAAAGGCTCAAATCCATAGGCTTAAGGAAATAAAAGGGTTAACTGGTACTTCACTTTGGGCAGGGTTAAGGTGGCAAAACACTTGACATGTATGGTCACTCATCAGAGAGGCCTAATGTCTCCCTTAAAAAAACTCATATTTCACAAATAATTTTTATCTGTACAGAGAAAAGTGGAGAAGGGAATGACAATGGAATAAACTTGAAACCATTTCTACGGTACACAGGGGCTTAATTATTTTGGAAGCAGATGTTATCACAGCAAAGAAAAGCTATCTAAATAATAAATGAGGGGGGGATAAGAAAAAGCAAAATACCACCCAATTTTGGACCCACCAGTTTTTGCTGAGGCTTTCTGAAAATCTGCTTGTCAGGCACAATATAGTTGTTTTCATAAAATGCATGAAGCAACAAGAACTCATTACGCTCGGATCGTCCACCCATCAGTGTCCTGGACTAGTAAACAGAATTTCTTTTTAAAATGTGAGCTCAAAACCACAACAAACAAAAGCACCTGTGAGCTGGTAAGTTTAACCATAGCACCTCCTTCAAAACTATTTCTAATAACAAGGGTTGCTTAAAAAAAGGTACTAAATTATTTCTAAATGTTTTCTTTAAGCATTATGGTTGCAAGGAAGACAAAGAGAGCTTCAAATACTGACAACTTGGCTATTTCTTTATTCCCAAATGGACCACTCTATAAAACAGACACATCCAGATGTTTAGAGAGATGATCCTAATGTTCACCCAAATTTCAACATACTGCACCTGGCATTCCTCCCCTTCTCCCAACCAGTTCTTCCTTTTATGAAAGAAGCCCAGCTTTCAGGATACAAGTTACTCATTTTATAAGCATGCATTTAAACTCATTATCATATAACAACTACCCCAAGCAAACACTGAATCCAACAGGAAATGCTTTCTCCCCCTTTCTAAGTTAAATTTACCATAACGTTCCCAGCGATGTTAGTGATCTGCAATGCTAATGGCAGAACATTTAGCTCACACATGATCTGCAAAATGAACCTGGCATCTTTCCAGGTGTGTTCCAACAGGTACAGAAGATGAGAAGATTCACTGTACAGAAAAGGAAGAATGAAACAGAATCAAGTAATTAAAAGAAACAATGACTATAATCAGAACTTCATAAAAATACTACGTAGAATTTTTGGTATAAGTAACTTCAGGGCAACAGCACCCTGGCTTTAGAAACAACTTAAAGCAAGGCTGGTATGTAACTAGGAATTCCTTTCTACCATTGATCCCAACGCCCGTCTCCAAAACACATAAAAAATCCCACAAAGATAAAATGAACTCACACTTTAACTACAAACCTGAAAACTCTCTAAATCCTTTTATTCATTCCATCCAGTAAAGATGTACTGCATGCCTACTATGTGCCAAGCACTGTTACATCCCCTAGCTGTGACCAAAACAGACAGAAATTCCTCTCCTCATGTCCACTTTTTTAAGGTAGAAACCTAAAATTCTTATCAATTTCCAAACTGCTCTTAGGAAATAACAAGATGGTGCTAAGATAGGTGAGGGAAATGGAGATAATTCAAGAGGTAAATAGTTCAAATGATTAAGGTAATGGAGACGGTATTAATGGAGACAATTTTCCCTTCCAGTAGCACCACCCACTCCTGCCTCACCAGCCTAGGGATAGTACTGGCTTCTGGCTGTTGCTAATTTCAAGTACAAACAAATTCCGAAGGACACAAGATCATACCTATACATGTTTTGTACATTTTCCGTTGGGATTACAACCCTTTCCGTCTTCAGAATCTGTTGAACTAGTTCAGACAAATGGTAGCTTTTACAACGAATCAATTCCTTTGCTGAAATTTCCACATCACAGATCATTCGGCCACAGGTAGCATTTCTTTCACCAAAACCACTCCGGCCCTACAAAGGAGGATAAAAAGCAAATCCCATGAAAGAGCAGACAAGAGAACACTCCATTCTGACATTAGAAGCTAGCCCAAAAATTACAATGACACTCTCATACATCTCTTCATCCATTCATCAGATATTTCTGAGCACTTACTGACACTGCTCTAAAGACTCAGAATATAGCAGTGAACAAAATAGAAAAAGATTTTTGACCTCATTTGCGATATACTAAGATCATGAATAAAAAAGTATAGTTTTATGGACCAATGGACCACAACTATCACGGCCTCCACCAGACTGAGTCCAGTACAACTAGATGGTGCCCAACTACCACCACTGTCATGGATTGAATTGTGTTCCCTAAAAATATCTGTCAACTTGGCTGGGTCATGATTCCCAGTATTGTATGACTGTGTACCATTTTGTAAATCTGATGTGATTTCCTTATGTGTTGTAAACTCTATCACTATGATGAGGTTATATGTGATCTCCTTATGTGTTGTAAATTCTATCACTGTGATGAGGTTATCCTGATAAGGTTTACAAGATTAGATAGTGTCTTAACCCAATCTCTTTTGAGATATAAAAGAGAGAAGCAAGCAGAGACACAGGGGAACCTCATACCACCAAGAAAGCACTGCCAGGAGCAGAGCACATCCTTTGGACCTGAGGTTCCTGCGCTGAGATGCTCCCAGACCAAAGAAGACTGATGCATCACAAGGACCTTCCTCCAGAGCCGACAGAGAGAGAAAGCCTTCTCCTGGAGCTGATGCCCTGAATTTGGACTTGTAGCCTACTGGGCTGTGAGAGAAGAAATTTCTCTTTGTTGAAGCCATCCACTTGTGGTGTTTCTGTTATAGCAACACTAGATGACTAAGACAACCAGTGACTGCTCTGACCAGGATCACAACACAGGGTCCTGGACAGAGCTAGAGAAAAATGTAGAGCAAAATTCCAACTCACAAAAAAAGACCAGACTTACTGGCCTTTCAGAGTCAGGAGAAACCCCAAGAGTATGGCCCCTGGACACCCTTTTAGCTTAGTAATGAAGTCACTCCCAAGGTTCACCCTTCAGCCAAAGATTAGACAGCCCCATAAAACAAAACGAGACTAATGGGGCACAACAGTCCAGGGACAAGGACTAGAAAGCAGGAGGGGACAGGAAAGCTGGTCATAGGGAACCCAAGGTCAAGAAGGGACAGTGTTGACATGTCGTGGGGTTGTTAAGCTGGTCATAGGGAACCCAAGGTCAAGAAGGGACAGTGTTGACATGCCGTGGGGTTGTTAACCATCAGCATAAAACAATATGTGTACTGTTTAATGAGAAAACTATTTGTTCTGTAAACCTTCATCTAAAGTACAATAAATAAATAAAAGAAACCATAGTTTTAGAAGGCAATAAATATATGGAAAAAGAAAAAAAAGTAGAGCAGGCTAAGGGGAACAAGGAATTTGGGGGGGGAGTGCCACTTTAAATAGGGTGGTCAGGGAGACCTCAGAGAGAAGATGTCATATAAAGTAAGCCTTGAAGGGAGTAAGGAGTTAGCCAAGCAAGTGTCCGGATGAAGAGTTAATAACAATTCTACCACCTGAAACATATGAATAGGAAAGGAAGCCAGATCCCGTCTGTAGCAGCAGAATCCTCTGGAGAGCACTACAAAAGGTACAGATTCCTAAGGCACCCTGAAGGGCCTGATTATAAAGCCTCCCAAGTGCAACCAGACTGAGGACCCACTAGCAGTGTTACCAACAGGTGAGGTCCACAGGCTGAGCCTTGCCCACAAACTAGTTGGTCCCACTCTGTGAAGTGTTTATTGGTCCACTACTGAACAGAGAAAACAATGAAGTTGTCAAGGATTTCATTTTACTTGGATCCACAATCAACACCCATGGAAGCAGCAGTCAAGAAATCAAACGACATGTTGCACTGGGCAAATCTGCTGCAAAAGACCTCTTTCAAGTATTCAAAAACAAAGATGTCACCTTGAGGACTAAGGTGCCCTTGACCCAAGCCATGGTATTTTCAATCGCCTCATACACCTGTGAAAGCTGGACAATGAATAAGGAAGACCAAAGAAGAATTCATGCATTTGAATTGTGATGTTGGAGAAGAATACTGAATATACCATGGACTGCCAGAAGAAGGAACAAATCTGTCTTAGAAGAAGTACAGCCAGAATACTTCTCAGAAGTGAGGATGGCAGGACTTTGTCTCAAGTAACTTGGACATGTTATCAGGAGAGACCAGTACCTGGAGAAGGACGTCATGCTTGGTAAAGTAGAGGGCCAGCAAAAAAGAGGAAGACCCTCAACGAGATGGACTGACACAGTGACTGCAACAATGGGCTCACACGTAGCAATGATTATGGGGATGACGCAGGACCTGGCAGTGTTTCATTCTGTTGTATATATAGGGTCGCCATGAGTTGGAACTGACTCGATGACACATAACAACAACATACACCTACTGTTCTGCTCACCCACTTGCAGAAACATTTCTGCTTTCAAGGTCATGTTATCTGGATCTACTTCCTCGTGTCTTGACCAGCTCCCTCACATTCAGTGAGGACTTACAGTCCTCTCAACTCTCACATAATCCTTACAACTATTCTGCAATGAAGGAATTATCCCCATTTTACAGACATGGAAATTAAGGCACAGAGAGGTAAAGTAACTTAGCCAAGGACACACAGCTAGAAATGGAAGATTTGGGATTAAATCCAGGCCTGACCAACTCCAATATTTGAACCTCTAACCACTCTGCTCTACTATACCGTGGTTATGCAAATAACTAGGCAAGAAGAAAATGAGAAGGTACAGTGTACTAAGGTAGCCTAACAAGAGCAAGTAAGATTGGGGAAACTGAGTAATACTTGAATAAAAATGGGTTCAGAAGGAAACAGCTTTCAAATCATCATCATGACAACTGTGGCATGAAAAATAAAGGCATAAATCTCAAAAGAAAATATTTTCCAGGTAGACTCTACCGCACAGAAACATTTTACATAAAAACCCAAAGACGCAGACAAATTAGAGGGGTTGTGGCACATTTTAGAAATAGGAACATTCATAGCAACGTCCATAGAATGGGATGAAGCCAAAAAAGTTTTCTGATGGGGCAACATGCCCATTTTATTTATAAGCTTTAAGTGAAATAAGATGTCAAGCACTGAGCAGTGTCAGCTTTAGGAAGTGAAGGTGCTGCCTGCAAAAACCACTAAAACCTCCATCAGTGAAACAAGCTAGTGGAATGAAAAGAAGACGAGTTTTAAAAGAGTAAGACAGGACTAGGTTCAAATTCCAGTTCTTCCCCTTACTTGCTACATGATCTTGAAGGTGTTACATACCCACGTGAGAATGCCTGTATAATAAAATCGGAGTTGTTGTGAGGAGTAACCTATACATAAAGCACTTAGCCCATTGCCTTCTTACACATTCAATGTCAGCTCCCTTCCATTTTTTCCTTTCCATCTTCTTCCTGAATGATAACACTCAATGATTTATGAACCCTGCAGCTCTGCTTTAAGGGCTATCACTTCAGAAATGCAACATGGAAGTTACATGTATGTGGTGTCTCTGTTCACTGTTCCTAAATTCTAACAGCTCATTTTAAAAGCTATCAATGGCTTTTACCAATAAAATGTTGGAGTCAAAGGAAAAGATGTTTAGTATCAAAGTTAAAATGTCCTGAAGCTCTCTTACAATATAACCAATTCCCATTCAGAAAAGCATAGTGTGTGCTGTGGTAGGTACTCCGTATGAAAAAGCCAAATAAAGAAGTAAGATTTTGAAAATGATTATTACCCCAAGCTTTGGCATGTTGCATCGCCTTAGTCGACCTATCTTGGACCAGTGAGGAACTTTGCACACATTAATTCTCTGCAGGAGCACTTCCAGATCAAACCCATAAATATTATGACCCTAGTCAGAAAAAGAAGGCAGCCAATAACATTATAACAAACGCAAATTAGAGGATTTATCTTCATATGCATAGAATTTCTTTGCCCTTTCTTTTTCTGGTCTCTAATTGATGGCATCATGAGCTTACCTCCGATTGGGGGTCTCTTCTTCTTCAGGAATTTATTCATCAGCAGCATTCATTAGCCTTGACATTAACAAGGCTGCTAAGCAGATTGCTGGAATAAACTTTATTTCATCCTAATTGATGCAAGGTTCATAGGATGTCTCTTAATTTGCAGCTCATGCTTCACAGTCTCAGAGACAAATGCAAATTTTAATGTCCCATACTTTTTATGTGATCAGTAAAAGCCATATTCAAACAACTCCATTTTGCTTTGTTAAAAACAGAGAGCCCACCAGTGTTGCGCAACAGCTTACATTAAGACTTCCTAAAAAACTCAGGAACTTCATCTAGTTTCTTCTTGAAGAACTGAGTTCAAACATAACTGATTTAGTCCCTTAATCAGTGGGCAACAAAATGAATATACAATATCACTCAATAGTTCAAATAAGAAACTTGATAAAGACAAGGAAACAAAAGTATAGAGTGGAAAATATCCCCAAAACGTAACATTTTTCATTTCTATAATAATAAGAATTTCCATCATATGAATAACATGGTTCACATGCCTATAATTATTTTAAAAACTAGATGAAGTTTAAAATAAATCAAACCAATAGATTTGTTATTAATTTTAACTAAAACTATATACCACTGTTCCTAGATATATAGCCAAAAGACTTGAAGGGAGCCAAAGGACAGATACTTGTACCTCAATGTTCGTTGCAGTATTATTCATAGTACCCAAAAGGTGGAAACAACCCAAGTGCCCATCAACAGATGAATGGATAAACAAAATATGGTATATATCCATACAATGGAATATTGCTCAGCTATAAAGAAAAATTAAGTTCTGATACATGCTACAACATGGGTAAACTTTGAAAGCATTATGCTAAGTGAAATAAGTCAGACACAAAAGGACAACTATTGTATGATCCCACTCATATCAAGTATCTAGAACAGGCAAATGTATAGAGACCAAAGTTTATTAGTGGCTATCAGGGGCTAAGGGAAGGGAGGAGTTATTGCTTAAGGGGTACTGAGTTTCTGTTTGGGGTGATGAAAATGTTTTAGAAATAGTGGTGATAATTGTACAACATGGTAAATGTAATTAATGTCACTGAATTGTACACTTAAAAATGGTTAAAATAGCAAATGTTTTGTTATATATATGTTTATAATAAAATTTAAAAATAAACAAATATACATACGTGTGTGTATATATTTAACATTTATACTAAATATACTTTATATATATATACATATATATATATATATGCTAAAATACATAAATATATATATCACTATATATTTATGGCAGTGTTGCCTATTAGATTAAAAGACCCAAAGGACACGATGAAATCTCATTTCCAAATTATCATGCCTGGGATTAGGGACTCAAGCCCACATCAGGATTCTCTTTTGCAACTGTCTGGATTTCTTACACACAAAATTGGCTCTCACACCCTAAGCCAGGCCAGGTATCCTAGGCACCAGAGCATCTCCTTGGGGTTCAAGACAG
This sequence comes from Dugong dugon, assembly GCA_030035585.1. NCBI lineage: Eukaryota > Metazoa > Chordata > Mammalia > Sirenia > Dugongidae > Dugong > Dugong dugon. Next base: position 152,770,853 of record CM057483.1, read on the forward strand.
ACTGTTACTAGAGGCTGGGTGAGGGCCTGGTGAAGAGCCAGAGCACCAAGCAGAGCACTATGGACAGAATCTTCTTGGCACTTCACAGATGGGTCCTGAAACATTGGGAGGTGAGTGCAAACACTGATGATAACAGTCCATGGGCCCTCTTGGTACTTTAGTTATATATACCATCATCACCAGATAAGCTATCCAATAGCAAAAGTGAAGATGGAGAAGGATATGGCAAAACATTTTTGCAAGGCCTCAATGTAACAAAATTACTAACACTACATTTAAAATATAGGTATTTACAACCTGCCTTCCTCCCCCCCCAAAAAACAACACCTCTAATTCGATCCATTAACCCAGAAAAGAGACAAAAGGAAAAATTCCTACCAAGGAACCTACAAACTAAGGACAGCTAGAAAAAAAAAATAAAGCAATATGTTGCTTTATGACTCTTAGGAGCTGGAGCACAGACAACGCTCAATGAATTATTAGCTGTCACTGTCTGGTGTAAGCATCGAGAAATGATCCTAGCCCTGAGCTCTCAAAGGAATATGTCATAGGGTTTCACTGAGCTTGTAAAATTTAAATACTTACAGTTTTGTGATTTGCACCAAAGCAAGGGAATTAACTCCAGTGACCACTATACAACTGCACCAGAAAGCCAAAATTTTGGAGGTACTAACAGTTTACACAAGTTTACTTCCATATAATAAAATTTAAAAATAAACAAATACACATACGTGTGTGTATACATTTAACATATATACTGAATATACTTTATATTATATACTAAAATACATAAATATATACATCACTAGATATTTATAGAATATATGCAGCTCTCTAAGCATAAACAAACTGGAGTATCCCAAACTTCAATAATAATTCACAGGTTGCTTTTATATTAGAGGGAAAAAAAAACTATTTTTCAGTGGGTTGGGATTTCTTTTTCCATTAGCAGAAAATATAAATTCCTACCAGTCCATAGTGTTATTTCACTCTGCAAAGATTCTTTACTGCTCAAAAGTACCAATAAAGTCACACGAAAAAGAACTAAGGAATGAACAGCTTCCCTACAACATGATCAAGCATCTACTCACCACAATGACATCAGGATCAATTTTGTGAACCTTTGCAAGGAAAAAACCTAGCAGTGTTCTTTCTGTTGCAGCAACCTCAACCTTCACATTCTGTTAGATAAAAACATACCAGTCACTTACTCTTTACTCTCAAGTACTATACCTGGCCTCTTTTTCAACAAGGGTAAGATTTCTTAGGGTTAAAAGAGACCATCCATTTCAAACCTATAGAAACTAAATGCAGCCGTGAAATTCCTCATTCTAGGTTTCACAGTAATAATTGCACAGTCTCTGAGGAGTTCATCCTAGTAACAAGCATGTGAATGAAGCAAAATTTTAAGTGTTGAGCAACATCAAGGGCAGAAATGTCCCTCCATAAGGACACACTTGTGCATCTAGACACATTTTATAGCATATGAATCAGAATATCTATCAAAAATATTACTTACTTTCCTATAGAACCCCTGGTAGACTTGTTTATCTATTTACCCTACAAAGAAATGCCAAGGACTGAAGAAATTAATCTCAAACAGTGGTTCAAGAACCTATAAATAAGAAGCTAGACGATAAACAAATATACATTTAAGAATTACAAGCGTCTTAAGTATAAATAAGATGTATCCTGTAGAAAAGGCTTCCTTCCACTTGGATTACAGAATATAAATCAGGTATTGAAAAAGTTCACTCTTTTTAAACATCTCTTAAAATGGAAGTTGACGGCTATGTTTTCTACCATTAACATGGTTTCAAAAAATATGAATTTGATTCTAATGGACTTTCCCTAGGTCATTTTATTTGGATCGACCATTCAGGGCACATCACAAATAATAGCCTGATCCAACAGTTCCCCTAGACTATTGGGCTTCTCAAGCCAACTGAAAATAAGTGGAAACTGAGAAGGTTGCTAACTTTTCATTTCGTCAAGTAAGACCATTAAAAAAAAAAAAAAACTACCAAAGCCATCATTTCACAAAAGAAATGACATACTCTTTTAAAGAAAAAGTTCATGGCGTTGAATATATTTACTTTTGTGAAAAATTCTCTACATTATACTACTTTTTCTTTCCATTTAATCAAGGACCTGTGAAAACTTCATGGAGTATACTGGGAGTTTAGAGATCACTGATCAAATCTGACCAGCCCACGTCAACCTTTCCATTACATGTCCCTTTAATATCCACAATATTCCCCACTCCACTCGGCTTCCTGCAAGCTGGGGAGAGGCTCCCAAAACAGTAATCACGTGATTGTGCACTTCGGAAAAGCTTCCGATTAAGTTATATGCAGAAGGGGTTGAGTCTACATGCATTTACTAATATAGTGTAGAATCCCATTATTTTCAGGTAATGAAACATTTAAACATTGTTAAATAATGTTTCTAACTTCATATTTCTAGTACATTTTTGAACAGGTTACTACCACAGTCCAATTTAGCAAGAATAGATTTAATAAATTAACATGTAAAATAACCTGTTTCTACTAGCTCATATCATCCTTCTTTTCTCTTTCCAAACAAATAAATGTTTCATATTATAAATAAATAAAACGTTCTTTACCTTTTCCTTAATGACTTCTTGGAAAGCAAGTGGAAAAATACAGTCCTTTGGTTTAGACACAACTGTGAGAAGGGAAAAATAGATTCCAACACCCATCTTAGTCCAGTTTCAGGTACACATATACTGCATGTTTCCAAATGAAAACAATCTTAAATTTAAATAAATTCCTCCCAATCCCTAAAGGGTTGAGGGTCAAGTATTTCCATGGGTCAGGTTATTGGACCTCAAAACAATAGCCAAGCACAAATCCCTATGACCCTACAATTGTTAAAACTGCTTTGACAAAACATTTGCTATGTATCTACGCCAGAATGGAAAATGTATAGAAGTCTTTCCCAAAGGAACCCCCCCTCACAACCTTCAACCAGCATACAATGGAAGAATTCAGTCTAACCTCCTCAAAGTTAGAAAAGTAAAGATGACCAAAGCTTCCCCTACTACACTATGAGTTCCTTGCCATTCACGCCAACCATTCATATAGTGACGTACACAGAGAAGGTAAATAAATGCATGTTGAAATGTGCTAATGACTGCTCTATAAAACACAGAAGCATGAATCAATTAAATACCCTTCCACATACTTTTTAGGCTATTCTCATCACCATTTTGTTCCATGTATTCCACCCTACCTACAGGGTAAAACTTCACCGCAATAATACTGTACACTCCCTTCTCTGCACATTTGCTAGTTCAACTTTCATAACATCCAAGGGAGATGCTGCCCAAGTTCATCTCTAGTTCTGGACTAGAAAAGATCCAAGGAAGCATAACAGGGCAAAAGTGTTATTATTCCCTTCTTTTACTACAAAATGCATATTTCACTGGCTAAGCTCTCAACACGCAATATGTCAGAATCCTCCTTGGAGCCTGGCTCATACAGAATTTTATAATTTTATGCATAGTATGACCGGACTCCAGTTGGCTATCACTACACCTCCTCCCAAACTAGGTAACTATTCATTGATTCCTTGGCATCTTGCCTCTTCACACAGAAAACTTTGGCCATGCTGCTATGGTGGGCCTTTCGAATTTTATCACGAAAAGAAAACAGTTAAAGCATAAACTTGATCCAGGAAAAAACTCCTCTACAATGCTCAATACCAAAAGAGTAACCACTGGAACAGAAAAAAGGTATAATCAAACTGCCACCTCCTGCTCCTAAAACAAAATAAGCCAGCTGGATAGGAGGCAACCAATCCAATAAAACTTAATTTCCACAGCTGAAAAAAACTTCTTTAACAATACACGCTAACTACTCTTAAATTTTTTTTTTTGAAAAACAAGTTACTGATCCAACAGCTGGAGATAAAATAAGAAAACTAAAATCAAGTCATTAGTAAACCAGCTTATAAAAATACATACCACAGAAATGTGACTGAAAGGGAGGCTGTGGGGGTGCTTTATCTAATGCAAAACTGTGATGGACCAAAGCTGCCACAGCAATAATCTGCAAAGAAAGCAGGGGAAAAATCACTTATCAGACATCTACTATGTATTCTGCATTCTCACCAAAACCACCAAGAATATTAAGAGACATTTATTTTAGAACATATGAACACTTTTTACCTTTTTGTTACGAAAATATTTCAACATGTAAAAAAAGTAGAGAGAACAGTAAAATTAACTCCCATATACCCATCATCCAGCTTCAAAGGTCAACTCATCTATAATCCTAAACACTTCCTGCCTCCCCCTAGATTACTCTGAAGCAAAACCCAAAAATATTTCAGCATGTATCTCTAAAACATGGTTTCTAAACTTCAGCACTATTGATATTTTGAGCCAGACAATTCTGTTTGTGCAGGGAGGGTGTCCTGTGCATTGAAGGATGTTTAGCAGCTTCCTGGACTCCACCTTAACTAGATGCCAGTAGCACTCCCCATACCCTTGCAGTTGTGATAGTCAAAACCGTCTCCAGACACTGCCAAATTTCCCCTGGGGAGCAAAACCTCCCCCTCCCCAGCTGAGAACCACTAAGCTAAAACATATGATTTTTTAAAAATATATACTCAGGAGTCCCTGGGTGGCGCAAATGGTTAAGTGCTAGAACACTAACTGAAAGGTTGGTGGTTCAAATCCACCCAGAGGTACTTCAGAATCAACTCCATGGTAACAAGAACAAAGATAATGGTATTTTAAATATATATATGTATATATATATAAAATATCATAATCTGATTATCTCACCTAATATAATTAACAGTAATTCCTTAATATTAATAAATACCCAGGTGAGATTCAAATTTTCATATTTTCTCAACTGTCTCAATTTTATTTACCAAACAAGGCCCATACTTTGCAACTGGTTGATATGTAAAACTATAGGTACAACCCCTGCCCACCTATTATTTCCCTGCCATTTATTTGGTAAAGAACCCAAGTCACTTGTCCTATAGAATGCCCCATAGTACAGATTCTGCTGCTTGTATCCCAATACTGTCATTTAACACGTTCCTCTGTCTCCGTATCGCCTATAAATTCAGTCAGATCTGAAGCCTTGATCAAACTTAGGTTGTTTTTTGGCAAGAATACTTTAGATATGGGATTGATTACTTCTATCAAAAGGCATATAATATATAATGTCTGGTTATCTCTATTTTAATGATATTAGAAGCCACTGATGATCACTGCCTAGATCCATTATTTCACTAGATTCACTGGATTGCAAAATGGCTAATATTCAATTTTCCCTTCATCATTTACTAACTGGAAACCTGTGAAGAGAAACTTCCTTCGTGAATTATTTGGTTACCTGAGGTACAATAAGTGTTTGGAAAAGTCAGGAAAAATGCTTTGATTCAATTCCTTTATTTACTAATTTTCAAAATAATGAGTTGGTTCCCTACCTTCCTTCACAGGTGACCAATGCGTTATTGCTATTGTTTATAGTATCATTATGGACTCATGGATTTTATGTGTAAAAAAGTTCAACCAGAAATTAACCAAGCCTTTAGAGCTGACTTACAGTATACAGGAATACGAAGGACAGAGGGTCAGCACACTTCTATAAAGGGCAAGATAGTAAATACTTCAGCCTTTGCAGGCCATATGGTTTCTGTCATGACGACTCAACTCTGCTGTTGTAGTGCAGAAGCAGCCACAGACAGTACATAAACAAGTAGACACAGCTGTGTTCCACTGAAATTTTATTTACAAAAACAGGTGGTGGGCTGGATTTGGCCCACTGTCCAAAGTTTGCTGATCCCTAGTATAGAGGAAGAAGTTCAATGGCACCACAAGGAAGCAAACAAATACAAAACATGGGACATTCTACAAGACGACTGACAGTGATTCTTCAACAAGTCAATGCCACTGAAAAAAAACCAGAAAGGGGTAGGAGAGAGCTGCTCCCATTTCAAAGAGATTCAGAGACATAAAAATTAAATGTCATCTGTGAATCTCATATGAATCCTGATTCAAACAAACCAACTGTTAAAAGTTATTTCTGAGAAACAGGATCACACGAACATGGGCTGTGTATTTTAGATAATATCAAGAAATCACTGTTAATTTTATTAGATATGATAAAGGTATAACAATTATATAAGAAAGTATGCATGTTTTCAAAGATGTATACCAAAATCTTGCTAGCTGCTAAACGGTGACTAGTATATGCGAGTTCATTTTGTTATTCTCTCTCTGTCCTTTCGAAGTTTTCCAAAATAAAAAATTTTAAAAATAAGTCAGCAATTTAACTCTTAAAAAAAAATCCACCACCACATTGAATTCATTCTCCAAAATGAAGTTTGGAAATAGTGAATTAGTATTCCTTCCCCTCCAAAAAGAATAACTTTCACTTGCAGAAAAGCTGTACAAGTTCAGGTAAGTATTGCATCTATAGGCATAGGTACAAAATCTATCCCATTTCCTCACCTCATTTTTTTTAAGGTAGGACCTTAGGTATGTATTTATTTATTACATATGCTTTTATCTCCCAAACCCAATTAAGCCTTCAAGAACAGGAGAAAGCTTGTTGTGAGGTCCTCACCTCGTTTTGATGTATCTTTGCATTCTGCATTGTCTTCATGCTGAAAGACATCACCACAAGTGGAGGAGGACCGACATCTTTAATTACATTCACCAGTTCTGGCCTCAAAGCCATTGCCTCAACTTTACACCAACTGACTGGCTGATTCAAGAGCTCTGGAAGAGAATAGATATAACATATTAACAGCGATTAAGTGAAAAAGAAAAACTAGCCCTGGTAGCACAGTGGTTAAGTGCTCAGCTGCTAACCAAAAGGTCAGAAGTTCAAACCCACCAGCCACTCCATGGTGGAAAGATACAGCAGTCTGCTTCCTTAAGGATTTACAGGCTTGAAAACCCTATGGGGCAGTTCTACTCTGTCCTATAGGGTCACTATGAGTCGGAATCAACTTGATGTAATGGGTTTTTTGTTTTTATGATTAACTGAGATATTCTTCAACCCTGTATGTGTACATATGTTCAAAGAATCCAGGATCCCAAATAGGTTTAAAAAATAAAAAAACACTGCCTTAGAGGAATCATAAAACATTTGAAAGAGGATTCAGGAAGACAAAACAAAGTATCATAAATGCAAATACTGGGAAAACATCAGGTAATAGGCCAAAAAAGCAATATCCACATTGGGCATGAAGCTCCCTCTCCTTTAAAGGCCAGTAGTTCACTATGTAGAACAGCTGGGCCACACTAGCCACGGCAGACATGCATACAAACAACACAGCACAATCAGAGTTGCACCCCAAATTGTCGCTTGGGCCAACTGAGGCCTCCCTAAGATTAAACTGTGAGGCATTACTGCGAGGTAAAGTGATTCCAAATGTATTCCCTATACTCACCCAAGGAAAACCTTGAAGAGACAAACATAAAAAAGGAAGGGGGCAGACTGAAATAAATAGACCACATCTCTTAACTTCTCTTTTAAAAGCTACATTTATTAGCAACTGACTTAGCATTCTATAAGTAAATTCTTGCTTACGTGGATTTTTTACTTCAAGCCAACAAGGTCCTTTGATCTTTCTGTTCATCAAGAACAGTTCCAAGCTAGATGTGTTGGTCCCAAATACATGAGAAAAAGTTTCTCCTTTCAAATCCTGCGGAAGCTGTGGCAATTCAGCCTGAAAAAGGAACAAAAAATCTTTTTTGTTTAAAACTATTACTTCACATTTTCCAAAGTCTGTATCTGAAATAAACAAAAGCCTCTCTATGAAGCACCAGAAGAAATCCCTCTGATATATATGAAATGTAATTTGCCACAAATGAAATCCAAAACAATTCACAGTAGGAAACAAAAACAATTCACAATGACAAAATAATACATCTTGATGACACCCATTAAAAGAAAAATAGGCCAAGAAGCTTCACCAAAAGAGAATTTCTGACCAGAGCTGTACATGCCTTACTGATAAAGAATCGCCAAGTGCCACTCCATTAGAAGAAAGCAAGCAACAGAATGGGACACATTCAAAACGCTTCTGTAGTAGTTTCTGGCACCACTGTCAGAAACATTTCTTAGGTTTCTCTTTTCCATCACTGGGGGATCAAAACACTAGAACACAGGTAAAAAGAGGCTAAGGTCCAGTTAATTGACATCCCACGGCAATGACCTTGCCAGTCACAGGATAAAGAGTGGCACTGTGGCGATGCTACTGACACTCCTCTCTCACCTTTTCCACTGCTCACGAGGGACACTTCAACAGATAATGATATTCAACTCCATCACATGGCATTCATTCCACTTGACAAACAGTCGTGCTGTTTCAACTTATTTATTTAAAGATGCACACTTGAAAGCAGAGAAAGGCAATAGAACTTGTAGTCTATGTACTTAATTTTATCCATTTCAATTACTCATTACTGTAAGTCCACCTCAGTAAACTGCGAGCTTGAGGAGCCCTGCCAATACTCCTAATTGAAAGCCAGTTGAAAGTATAAAAATAGAGAAATGTCATTCTCAACCCAAAACCAGTAATTTTCTGTGTTTGACTTACCGAGTATCTAACTTCCAAGTACTCAGATTTTTCTGGAACATCAGGTATCTCAAAAGCATAGTTCTTCTCCACTATCTGGGTAAGTAGATATTTAAAATTCGTGAAGACAAAAACTTTTCACAAATTAAATTGACAAGTACTATTTAATCATCACAAATGTAGCATCCTTATGGAACACTAAGATAAATAAAGCCAAAAAGCATCCTTTCCTCTTTCAACTGGGACTAAAACACCCAGGGACTTATCTTGGACATTAGAGAACCTAGAAATATTTGTATTCCAGAGTGGCAATAACAGATAAAAATTTTTAACAGTGTTAATGTATTAAATCATTTGCTACTATTCGATATTTGATATGAAGCAACTCTATCTTCCTGGAAAAATAAGAATTAGCATTATGATCATAGTTCATATTTACTGAGTACTTGCCATGTGCCAAGGACTGTTCTAATTGCTTAATACGAATTAATTGACTTAATCCTTCCAACAACTCTTGAAATAGACACATTGTTTTCAGATAAAGAAACAGGCAGAGAGAGGCCCCTGAGCACTTGTCCAAGTTCACACACTAGTAAGTGGAAGGGCTAGTGCTTACAGCACAAGCAGTCGGGCCCCAGCACCTATGCTCTTCACTAGAGTTTTAAAGACATGCTCAATCAGCCATAATCAAAGCTCAACAAGTTAAGACCGTGAGCCTTCTCTTCAGCACCTTGATCCTCCCTTTGTTATAACCACTATCAATAGTATGTTCAGAGGGCTACAGCCCCCATAATTAGGGCCAAAGGCATCAGCTATCTCACTAAAGCCACGACAACTTATCTTATATATTGTACAAACAAAAGATTTTTATTCTATCAGAAATAGCCTCATTGTCCCTGACTTTTAAAGATAAAACCTTACTTAACTTTCTACCAAGACAACTTGGCAATACTAATACAAACAAGATCAGAACAGTTTCTTCTCCATTTCTGAATAAGAGCACAAGACTTGGTGTAAGCATTGGAGGCAACTGATTTGCCATGAGTTATCTTCCTATTCAAACCAATGAACATTATTTCATAAGCAGTTTAGAGAGAAAGAAGAAATAGTTTTACAAATCTAATACACTGTTTTTAACACTTATACCTATGAAATTTCCATTCAGTGAATTATAGCCATGCAGAAGGCATTTTGCACAAAGTAGATATTCAATAACAATTTGCTGATTCAGGAAATGAACAGACAACTAATAAATGGAGCTTGAAAAAGTTTTTCACCAAATACAAACCTTGGACTTGAACTTCATTAATTTATATTTTGCTGCTATCTTCTCATCAAATTCGTCATAAACATCCTTCATGGTAACTGGAGTTCCGGTTTCTCTCCCTGTATTTAGATCAATTTTCTGTTCTCCCATGGAGAGGGGAGTGAAGCAGGGGGAAGAAGTTATCTGTACATAAGATCTTCTCAACAACCAAAAATCTAAGTCTAAATCAATTTCCATGCTCAACTGTTTAAATATTTATATAGCACAGTCTTACACATGAGTTCAAAGATACACAAAGACCCAAAAAATGTACTAAGTCCAAATCCAGTGCCCAATTCCTCCTAGTGGCATCATAAAAGCAAATCAGAGAGGTAAAGATTATCAGCCCTACGAAATGGGAGAATAAGTATTGTAAAAATCCTGACCAAGAAGCTCCACAGTTTAATTTAGATGGGGAAAGGACAGGCTTGGGAGGGGAGTGGGGATGTTAAGTCCCAATAAAAGAGGAGAAAATGGCACTGACTTTGTTCAGTGCCCATAGAGGGAATGGTACTGCTGCCTATGCAGCACAAGCGTGAAAACTGGGCCAAATGCCATGTCACATTTTAGAGTCATATCCTCTCAACCCCAATTATGGAAATGAGGAATGGGGAGAAAGGAGCATTGTATAGTAAAACTCAGACACTTTTATACTCTAACAAGTTGAAAAACTGAGTTTTCATTTCTCTAGCTTTTCTCAACATCTAACAGAGATGCTACAGGAGCTCTGCTGGCACCATGGTTAAGCACTCGGCTGCTAACCAAAAGGTTGGCGATTCGAATCCACCAGCCGCTCTGTAGGAGGAAGATGTGGCAGTCTGCTTCTGTAAAGATTTACAGCCTTGGAAACCCTATGGGGCAGTTCTACCCTGTCCTATAGGGTCACTGTAAGTCAGAATTAACTCGACAGCAATGGGTTCTTGGTTTGACAATAGAGCTGCTGACTATCAGTGAAATGGTCATTAGAAAGAAGCATCAGGTCTGTGGATGATTTATAGCCTTGTTATAGGATAGGGTTAGTGGAAAAACATAGAATGTACAGCATATGCAATTACTGAGAACCAAAAGCTAATCACTAACCATTTCACGGGGAAGGAAGTAGAGTGTTCGCTCAATGTTCTTCACCATGACACAACAGCTCACATGGGTTTTGGCTGATTCAATCCAAACTTTGCCAAACAGAAATACCACACCTGAAGGAATAAGGGAAAACCATAAGAAAAGAAACATTTCCATTACATCAAATTAAAAAGGTAACATAAAGGCACACTGAATGTGCCTAAACATATATACCTTCATGATAACTCATTACTGACATCAAATTTCTATCTGTTGCCCATTCCCCAAGACCAGTTCCTTTCGTAAGTACTTATGCCATACAACACTATCACAGTGGTGAAATCTGTGACCACTGGGAAGACAGGAGACAGAATGATTCTCTAACTTGTATACAAACATTTTCCCTAAAATCAAGATTACCCAAATTAAGAGAAAGCAAAACACCAAACTATTCTCCAGCAAATCTCATGTTTAAACCTCTTATGAGAACTTACAAATCTGAGAATATAATATTGAATTCCTTCTTAGCACTTTATTTACTGATAAAAACTAACATCTGTCTATTTGGAAAACTATGGAGCAGCAGTTACTTTTCTACATGTAAAACTGAGTAGGGGAAAAAGTAATTCATCTCACATATCTTATTCCATATAGTAATATCTCATAATAGGATTCTACTATTATCCCCTATTTCACCCTTTCTGCCACACAGGCTACTTAAGACATCTGACTAGATGCTACTTATAATGTTCCTTTCTCTTCCATTTCAGTTTAAACGGCTTAGTAACCAAAGCAATAGACACTCTCCTTTTGAGATCCCTAAGTAATGCATACCACAAAGTAAAAACACTCCTTTCTAGATATCAAGTCATGGTTCATGAAAATGAGCAAAGAGATTCCAAAGATTTGATAGTCAACCCAAGAGATGGCCACTTTGCAAAATCCTGGGCCCCATGAATAATTAGACAGCAGGAACTCAGCATAGCCAATCAACACAGCCACTTATCTGAGGCACTAAGAAAATTCTGGCACATGCAAAGGCTACTGTTCACAAAGGCGATTACCCCCGTTTGACAAGACAGCTCATCAGTGCTTTCTTTTTGTCATTTGTCCTGATAGAAATAAGACCATCTAAGAATTTTCATTTCTGCAGATGATTAAAATTCTTAAAAGAGTTGTGTGATTTTCAGCTGTGGGGAGATGAGGGGAGGTGGGGAAGAGGGGAAGGGAGGACTGTGGGGATGATTAAAAAAGAAGAAAAAACCCAGTAGCTCAGAAAATTAAAAGTCATCCCTCACAACGGTTAAAGATGGAAAAACAAAATTCCATGCAAAGAAAAATAAAGACCCTAATACTGGATTCAAAGATTCAAATAGCTCATTTTACAGTCAAACTAATATCACATTTCATGCAACACATTTGACACTGTTTATGCCTCATTTGCCACAAAAAGATCATGGTAAACAAAGATTACATTCCCCCCAAAGTTACTAGCTGAAACCAGGTGCAGTCAGGATTATTCAACCTTGAAAAAGTCATAATGAAGACAGGATATCTTCCCATATGCAAAGAGTAAGATTCTTTTCATAATTATGGAGCATTCAGCAACAACTGACTTACTTAGAATCTGTAAGAAAGTGAGAAACAATAAAAGGGTCTTTGGGAGTACTTAGTTTATATTAGCAGCGTTGATTTCACCAAGGCTCAGTGATCATTACCTGCTATCAGGATGAAACTGTTCAACCCTCTAAGATTAAAGGACTTTTTTTTTTAAACCATCTTATTTAACCCGTTGGCATCAATCACAGAGGAAGATGTATCATGGCAGAGGACACAACTTGAGGAGTGCCACGGAATGGCAGAGTGGACCGAGGGTGAGAAACCTTGAGCTCTCTCTGCACTGAAGAGTTGGTCACTTTATCTTTTGGAGTCTCAGTTTCCTCAGTAGTAGAATTCTTGCCTTCCATGTGGGAGGTCCCAGGTTCAATTCCCAGCCAATGCACCTCATGTGCAGCCTCCACCCGTCTGCAAGTGGAGGCTTGCATGTTGCTATAATGGTGAACAGATTTCAGCAGAGCTTCCAGACTAAGACAGACTGGGAGGAAAGGCCTAGCAATCTACTTCCAAAAATCAGCCAGTGAAAATCCTATGGGTCACAATGGTCCAATCTGCAATCGATCATGGGAATGGCACAAGACCGGGTAGCATTTCATTTGTTGTGCATGGGGGTTGCCATGAGTCAGGGGCCAACTCATGGACAGCTAACAATGACATAAATGAGTAATTAGATGAGATGATCTCTGAGACCTTCTCTAGCACTAGAAATTTCATTTTACCTTAGCATTTGGATGACAAACCAGCAACAGATTGGTATCTCTTTCAACTGTAAAATAGCTCCCAATATTGGTTGAAAAGGCCTATTCATGACTATGGTCAATATCAGGAATTCAACAATATATAATCATAAATTTGTTGTTTTGTAAATAGAGTTTTGCTTCAATGCCTCTATCATAACACCTGTTAATATAGACCAGCACTATCTGATAGTGAGTCCTGGTGGCACAGTGCTTAAGAGCTACGGCTGCTAACCAAAAGGTCAGGAGTTTGAATCCACCAGCCGCTCCTTGGAAACCCTATGAGGCAGCTCTACTCCATCCTATAGGGTTGCTATGAATTGAAATCGACTCGACAGCAACAGGTTGTAACAGGTTACTACCTGACAGAAATTTCTGCAATGACAGAATTGTTCAGTATCTGTGCAGTCCAATGCAGTAGCTACTAGAACACGTGGCTATTGGGCACTTGACACATGACTAGTGATTGAGAAATCAAGTTAAATTTTATTTAATTTTAATAAATGAATTTTAAAGAGCTACATGTAGCTATTGCCTACCATAGTAGACAGTGCAGCTCTAGACCCTTGCCCTGCAAAATGATGCTATTTACTAATAAGGGCAATCAGTAAACAAAAGGTGGCATATTAAATTTATTTTCATGCAGGAAAGAAAGAGGGTTGTTGCTTCTTAAGGTTCTAATCCTTGGCAACAGACACCGGCAATCTGATGCTTATATGTGTATTTACCTCGGGTGGCCACCGTCCACCTTGCTACACTGCTACAAGGCTTCAAGATGTAAACTGAGTAAGAGCAGCAAAGCAACTCTGGTTCTCTGAACCCTTCACATGCATCTACAGGACTGTCAATCACTGTGTAGTTTATTTCAACAAACATTTACTGAACACCTACTATGTGCCTGGCATTGTATTCGATGATAAAAATATAAGATCCCAGCCTTCTTTTGAGAAAAGAAAACCGCAGAAATGGCTCATTTTGAAATAATATGACAAATGCTATGATGAGAACAGTTATGATGGGATCACAGGAAAAGGGCTCTCAGTCCAGTCTGGAAGTTTGGGAAGAATTCCAGGAGATGACACCTAAGCGGAATTTTGAAGAACGGGCCAGATAAGCGCATTCTAGTCAGACAAAACGTGAGTAAAAAGGTATAAAAAATAGCAAGGTACATACAAGGAACTATTTCTGGGGCATAAAATTTCTACACAGCAGGCATCAGAAGCCTTGCTAAGGAGCTGAGCTTCATGCTATAGGTAGTGGGGAGCCACTGAAGATTTTTTTTTTTTAAATGAGGGAATGATGTGGTCAGAGTTACCCTTCTGATCAATCACTCTGGAAGTAATGATAGCTGGAAGATCAATTAGGAGGCTGGCCAATGTTTTCGGCAGGCAAGAAGGGGTCAGGGGTTCCACAACGATGGTAGTGATAAAGAGAAAGAGAAGGTAGGTTGTCTATTTTAGGAGGAGAAAACTGACAAGACTTCATGAGGGAAGTGAGGGAAAGGGGGCATCAAGGATGGCTCCCAGGTTTCTGGCTCGGATGGGACCCGAGACAGACTACAGCACTGAACAGCAAGAGCAAAGCACAAGAAGCAGCATCAGTGTGGGCAGGCCTACCATGCTGTATAGCTCCAGGGAGCACCATTCACACTGCTGAGGATCCAGGGAGGCCATGTGAAAATGGTACCCCTTGAAGTTGTACAACGCAATAGCTCTAGGTCTGGGCAATGGATGGGAAATAATCTGCTCAGCCTCAAGTAACCATACTTGCCAGCCTACCTCTCAGCAGCAAGTGACAAAGAAGTAGTCAAAGAGGTGAGAGGATCTAACCAAATCATCCCAGCCTAGCAAGATACAGATAAGAAACAATAAGATAACATTTCTATAATTGATTACATCTTTATGTAAGAAACCAACATATGGCAGTTTGCTACTCAAGTGGCTCTCTAAGAGTTTATACGTAATTTGATAAGCTCGAGTACATTAATGTTCTGTGAGACCTCCTCTCTGTAAGACCATTAACATTTTTCCAGTTAAAGTCAATGCCTGATTATTTTTCAGGTAAATCTGGCCTTCAAGTCTGATGATTAATACTTACTCTTATCACTCACTTGCTTTACTGACATCCAGAGACTCCCTCTACCATCACTGGATGCAGCCTCCAGGAAACCACTTTGAAAAGTACAGTTTGCATCTCCCTCAGATCCAAAAAGGATCTAAATAAAGGCAATTCTGTTTAAAGGTGTATACCATATTTTATATTAACCCAAGAGACCTTGTCATGCCCAACCCCACAGTATAGGAGGGTTCAGAGGCACAAAAGGAAAGTGGACAGTTTCCTGGCTTTTTGTGAGTCAAGAATTCACCGTTGTGGCTCATTAGGATGGCCTGGGAATCATCCTGGATTCTTCTTTTCCCTCAACTCTCACTCTAATCCATCAAGTTCATGTCAAAATATCTGGCACGTAACAGGTGTTCAATAAAAATTTTCTGAACAAAGGAATAAATTAATGACTAATTCCATTTAAAGTGAACTCCTATAAGTTCAGACACATCAACAGAAAACTACAAAAACACATTCCCAAACCACGATTTTTGGAATGAGCCTTTTTAAGGATTACTCACCCCGCAGTTCCTCTCCATCAGGGTGGCTCACGCACTTACAATGAATGAGTATTGCTCTCTTAGTATGCACGTAAATAAGGGCAGGGCCTGTACCAACTATAATCGTTAAAGGCATATAGTTAGCTTATGCATGATTACCTGGTTGGTTGTACTGATCTTCATAAGCATCCAGCCAATAAAACTGGAACACTTGTTCCTCATCCGCCCCTTTTACCAGTGGGAGGTGATTAGAATCCACTTGCACTTCCTGAGATGAGAAACAGCTTTCATCTTCCTGATCTATGTCCCAACAAGAGACATCTGGGAGAAAATGTCCTCTGCAGAAATCACATTTTAAAAAAATGTTTCAAAATCCAACAGAAAACTGTAGCACTATTTGCTAGAAAAGTCATAAAATGCTTACAGGCATGCCGTAGTCTCTTTCTCAGGATCTGCCTCATGTTTCACCTCCTCTGCTGGCTCACTCTTTTGGTTCCACGTCTTAGCAGCCACAGGCTCCATGGTCACCTCCTCAGTTTCCATGGGCTCATCAAAGTCACCATCTTCAAAATCCATTGCCCCCGACTTCTCCTCGTCTTCTGTATGTGTGGCCTGCACTGTTTCTCCTGTAAGCATCATCACACATTCACGTAATGGACTCCTGCCATGGAACGCAGAGTTCCCCTACACTGCAACAGCAGCCTCTTTTCCTGCTCCATACTGGCATTTTGAGACCAATCTTCAAATTAGATTTTTCAACTTCACTGCTATGAATTCAAATCTTTCACTTAAACTTGCCATCGCACTGCCTTCAAAACGTCTGCCACTTCCTCCTTGACAGGGCCTCCTTTTGTGACTGCTCAACACCCTTGGACTTTTGCTTGACATCAGACTTACCAGTAAATTCCACGCATTTACGATGAACAGGAGTTGATGGAGGCTCCTTCCTTGAGACAGGGGGAGCAGTTTTTCCTGAAGGGACTGCCTGTAAACATTTTTAAATGTTTAGTCAGTTGGGCCTGAATACTAAAAATATGTTTAACGGTCCTACCTTGACCAGATAATAGTTCCCATTTATAAAAGGATTTTCTATAGTAACATAACAGCTTCAATTATTTTACTGCTACATAGGTTTACAAACAAATCTGTGTTTCTGGGAGGAAAATTATTGCACTTAGCACAGTTGTAATCCCTATAATAAACACATGCCAGTGACTACAAAATCTACCATGAAAAAAAGCAGGCACATGCACATATTTATGAAATACATGACACTCTACAACGAAATGGAAGTCCTAATTTAAAACAAAAATCAAAAACAAATTCAAAGGCATTGCCCTCACATAGACAAACAACAAAATAACTATTAAGAAATCATATAAATCAAGACTGAAGGTATTTCTACACATTTTACCTTGGGGGTTTGCACAGAGAATGGATTCAGCAAAGCTCCAACGGATCTTTTCTTCTTCAGTATCATTAGAGGTGGGAGAGTTACCTGAGATTTCTAAAAGGAAGGGTAAGACAGACGTTCACTGCCATGCTTGGTTTACCACAAGACAGAACAAGTACATTTCTTCACCCAGTGAAGTCTAATGGGTAAAAAAAGCTTTTTTTTCCTTCTCCACTCCCCCTACAGATCTATGTTCCCGCACTGCAGTTACTATAGCAACAATACTACAGAATCACTACAAAACCAGAATAAATATTAAATCCACCCCTTACCAATTTTTTCTTTTTAAAACTAAACATACTTTTCACTTGCCTTCCCAGAATATTGCATTTAAAAACTGTCAAGAGAGAATGACATGGTGATGGTATTAGTCGTTTTAATCAATGGCCTCTGAGAAAGAATTACATTTCTAAATGAGAGCTTAGTCTTTACGTGCAATAGTCAAATTTCAAAATCACGGTGCAGCTCAGCCTGAGTTCTATCAGGGGCAGCTCACTGACTCTTCCTTCACTCCCCCTCAGAATTTAACACAAGGATCTCCTGCCTGATTGTACAGACTGACAGGCTTCAATCTATTTAGGGAACATACACTACAGCAACTCAATACACGCAGTGTGCATTCACAGAACTGACTCCTGTGTATTCTTACTACTTCAAACAAACACCCACACAGCCCTATCTACATAATCACATAGCTTGTAATGGCTGGAAACTACACACCTAAAATGGTGAGAAGAAATCAATGTGAAGATTTCCTCTTTTTTTTTGGTGGTGGTGTCATTGCTTTTTTTTTTTTTTTTTAATTCTAACAATAATCTGTTTTTATAATTACTGAACTGTCTCTTCAGCCTATGCCCCCTACGTATTTTACCACTCGCAGAGATTAACTCACCTCAGTGCTCAGATCCTGTAGAAGGTCACCTAGCAGATCGTCCTTGGACAAGTCGACAACTTTCTAGAAATTATAAAGGAAGGTAGAATGAGAAAGTGCTGCACTTAAAATTTCACCCAAACTATGTATCTCTGAAAAGACTCTAACTAGTCAGTCCTTGCCGCTTCATTCCTCACTCTGAATGTTAATCTGCTACTCACAGATTTTAACAACCACTGTGTATATATCACTCCTAAGTCTACAGCTCCTGTCCTCTATTTTCATCATATTCCATAATCCTCAGGTTAATTACTGAAATTAAGCACATCAAGTCAGCTTTTCTGTTCAATTTTTTTTCTATCTCCACATTTCCAACCACAGAAGTGCTGAAATTCGCCTAGAAATCTACATCCAACTTAGCGACCAAAGTTGGAAAAATATTTCTCATTCAAATACGTATTGAGCACCTATTATGTGTGTAACAAAATATTAAATTCACATCACAAAGTAAAAGACAAAACATAAGAAAACCACAGAACTCACATCTGCACTTTTCTTTCCAGCACTAGCAATGAACATTGACTTGATATTATTTGGTTTTGTCACTGCAGCTTTCTTTACAATTCTCTTGTCTTTCTTCGGTGCTTTATTATCTTTTCCTGCTGGAATATAAAATATTTAAAAACACACCATCACCAAAAATCAAAATGGAAAAAGTTGTGTGATAGATATTTACAAAAAAAAAAAAAAGAGTAGCTGCTGAGGCTGCTTACGTACAACAAAAAACATCATGGGGTTTAGTTCCATGGATTGGAGGTTTAGGGTCATGGTTTCATGGGACATCACAGTTAACTGGCCTAATAACACGTTTAGTGCTTCTGTTCTACCTCCTAGTTCATTGTGTAGTGCCTGGGGCATTACAAGCTTGCAAGTGGCCATCCAGGGCACAACAATTGGTCTCTAGTCGCCTAGAGCAACAGAGGAAGGAGAGTCAGGAATAGGAGGAGGATATGGAATGTGTGGGTAACTGCCTCCATGAACAACTGCCTCCTTTGTCATGAGACCAGAAGAATTGGATGATGCCCAGATACCATTACTGAACACTTTTATCAAAGATTCTATAGAAGAATCTTGATCGAAAGGGAGAAAATGTAGAACAGAATTTCAAATTCTCATGGAGGATGGATGAACCCCTGAAACTATTGCCCTGAGATAATCTTCAAACGTTAAACTAAAAATATCCCCTAAAGTCTTCTTAAAACTGAACAACAGTTTAGCTTAACTAGTAAAAAATGTCTGCCTTGAGCATTATGCTCTTTTAAGAACTATCTATATAGGCTAAAATTGAGAAAAGCAACTTGAAAGATTAGATGAGAACCTTAAGGCGCAATGAATTTATGTCAGTGGAGGAGGAACAACTCAGAAAAGGAGAGTGAGAATGGTTGCACAATTTGAAGAATGTTATCAATGTCACTAAATCGTACATACAGAAACTGTTGAACTGGTGTATATTTTGCTTTGTATAGTCTCAACAACAAAAATAAAAATAAAAAAAAAACAAAATGGAAAACCGAAAGCCTAGTCAGCTGCTCTCTGTATATGAGATTTTGAGAATAACAACTGTAAGTATTCAAAAGACAAAAATATGAGATTTTATACAAAGTACATAAGGAAGAATTATTAAAATGAGCTTAGTTCTGGCAAACAGACTTGGACTAAATGTTATTACAAACACTAATGATATATCAGTTAACGGTGTTGTTGAGTGTCATCAAGTTGAATATCAGTTAAATATCAGTTACTAATTGTGACTGTTTAATTGTTATTGTTAGTGTAAATAAAAGCTTAAAAAGGTGAATTTTATCCCCCACAGGAAAAAAAAAAAACATAAAGCTAGTCTAGAACCAAGGGATTCGCCTAGTAGCCTCATGAAATCATCTCTTTTAACGCTTACTGAATCTGACAGAAACACTGAATTATAAAGAAATGGGATTACCACTTAGAATACTGTAGCATCCTAATTTTCACCTTATGAGGAACAGTACCCAGACACAATATGTTGTATCAACACTATACAGCATAGACATTTACTCATTAAAGAACAACTTTTGTCATGTTTTCTCTTATGGCCATGTGTAAATCACTTACGGACTTTTCTAATATTGTCACTTTTATTCTAGCTTTACGATTCATCCCAAGCAGTCTCTATCTCAAAAAAATCTAGAATGAGTAATTACAATAGTGTAGTAGTAACATATGAATAAACAAACCAGATGAAACAGAAAATAAAGAACATAAAGAGATGCATTATTTATGGAAACTTAGCATATAATAAAGGTGTCATCTCACATCACTAGGGAAAACCTGGACTTTTTAATAAGTAGTGTTAATAGTGTTAATAAGTAATGTTGGCTAGTCGTTTGAAAAAATGAATCTAGAATAAACACCAGATGGATTAGAGACCCAAATGAAAAAAAAAAAAAGAAATGAAATTATACAAGTACTTAAGAAAAATAGGCAAATTCCTTTATAAGCTGGGTATGGGGAAAGTCTAACTATGATTCAAAATTCATTTGCAATTAAAAAAAAAAGATTGATAAATTCAGCTACACCATAAATAAGTTAAAAGATAAACTGGGAGAAAATATTTGCAATATATAAAACAGATAAAGAACCAATTTCCCATATATATATATATATATATATATCTTCAAGGGGAAAAAAAAAGGGCCAAAAAACCCAAAAGGAAAATGGGCAATACGAACACACAACTCACATAAAAAGATAATATAAGTAGCTGTTAGTTTTATAAAAAGATGCTCAACTTCATGTGTAAGAGAAATGCAATTGTAACCCACATCAAAATGCCATTTGTCACATATCAGAGTGGCAAAAATTCAAAGCTTGATAACACACTCTATTGACGAGGCTGTGGAGAAACAGATACTCTCAAATATTGTTCATGGGAGTGTAAAACAGGACAGCTTCTGTGGAGAAGAATTTGCAGTATCTAATAAAACTATGTGAATTTACTCTTTGAGGCAGCAATCTTACTTCTAGGACTTTTCCCTGAGGAAAGCACCGTATGCACAGAGCTATTCAATGCTGTATTGTTATAGCAATGTCCATATTGAATAGTTATTCAATAGTTGAATAAACTACGGTACACCCATGCAATGGAATATTACACAGCTGTTTAAAAATAAATAAGTAAAGAAATCTCTATGAACGGACATGGAGTGATTTCCAGAATATCTTGTTAAGTGAAAAAAGCGAAGTACAAAACTATCTATAGAACAACACCTTTTGTGTAAGAAAGGAAATAAGGCCTTACTGGGCTCCTGAAGAGGGACAAGAAAACAGTGGGGACTTGTAGGTGGCCAAGAACAGAATAAAAATTTCAGAATGTCAAGTCATCATTCCACCGATATTTTGTTGGGAAGAGATAACATGATGATTAAGGAAATGCAGAGACAGTTCATTTATTCAACAAATACTACATACTTTCTTCATGCCAGTTACTGGAATCAGCAGTGAAATGACCAGGACATTGTCCTTTCCTTGATAAATTCACTGTCTAGTCCACTCTCCTAATTTACCACTGAGAAAACTAATGCCCAGATAGATGATGGGACTTGTTCAAGGTGATACAGACAATTAAGAAGATGGTCGAGAACTCGAACACAGGTCTCCTCAGTTCAGGGAGATGGCAGGAGCACATGGGCTCATTCTCTTCTTCATGGACTTGCATAAACTAGAATATTACAATTAGCCACACTGTTACCAAATGGTACCACTTAAGAGTTTCTACATTAGAGGCTGGTAGAAACCAGGAGGATGGTCTACAAATTCTAATGTAACTAATGAATGAATGAATAAATAACATCCCACATAAAACACACACTTATTTTTTGCAGAAGGATACACAAGAAGGATGAAGCAGAAACTAATAAAAATGGTTACCCATAGGATATCCACCACTCTTTTGTCAGTTTGTTGTACTGTGGTGGTTTGTGTGTTACTGTGATGCTGGAAGCTATGCCACCAGTATTTCAAATACCAGCAGAGTCACCCATGGTGGATAGGTTACAGCAGAGCTCCCAGACTAAGACAGACTAGGAAAAAGGATCTGGTGATCTACTTCTAAAAAAACTGGCCAGTGAAAACCTTATGAATAGCAGCAGAAACATTGTCTGATATAGTGCCAGAAGATGAGCCCCTCAGGTTGAAAGGCACTCAAAATACAACTGGGGAAGAGCTGCCTCCTTAAAGTAGAGTTGACAATGATGTAGATGCAGTAAAGCTTTTGGGACCTTCATTAGCTGATGTGGCATGACTCAAAATGAGAAGAAACAGCTGCATACATCCATTAGTAATAGGAATGTGGAATGTACAAAGTATGAATCTAGGAAAATTAGAAGTCATTAAAAATGAAATGGAACACATAAAGATCGATATCCTAGGTATTAATGAGCTGAAATGGTCTGGTATCTGCCATTTTGAAGTGGATAATCCTATGGTCTACTATGCTGGGAATGACAAATTGAAGAGGAATGTGGTCACATTTATCATCAAAAAGAACATCCCAAAATCTATCCTGAAGTACAGCGCTGTTACTGATAGGATAATATCCATACATCTATAAGGAAGATCAATTAATACTGTGCCAGGAGTGAATGGCTTCATGGCTGCCGAGTGGGTGAATGAAGTCAGGAGGAGAGGAAAGAGGAGGAAGAGGCGCTGTGGATACCAAGATGTGCCCTGGAGCCCCTCTGCTCGTTCACGCTGGGGATTTAGTGTCTTTAAAACCATTAGGGGGAAATAATAAACAAAAGGAGAGTTATTTTCCCTTTTAAAAAAAAAACTCTCATGGGTCCATGGACATATACGCGGTCGGACTTGCCCAAACGGATGCTACGCAGCACATGACTGTGTGTGTATGTAGGTGTAGATATATCTCATGCACACACACGCACATTCCAGATTCACTGAAAGGGTCTAGAAGCCATTACACCCCAGTAGCAATAAGCATACCAATACCCCAGATCTGAATACCACTCGTCACTAAAAGGAACTAAGATTCTTTGGAGAAATGGTTGATTCCAGGTCTGGGGCAGGAAGAGTTCAAGGTAAACCTGGAACATATTACTGTCCAAGAAAGCAAGGAAACGCTCAAAGACTGATGAGGTCATGTTAAAAAGACACAGGAGCTAGCTCAAAGGAGTTTCTACTGGCCAAATTTGGGATAATTTGAACATCAATAGAAAAATGATAATGGATACTGAATAATAACACAGTAAAAAAAAAAAAAAACCCTATGAGCTTGAAGTGATCATTTTAAAAGAAGAGATAGGGACGGTCTTCCTTAGGAAAGAATGTTACCTAAAAATATAGGAGTAACAGAATTTTTAGAATCACCATTTTACAGCTACCAATATAAATAACCGATTCGAGAAAGATCATCAATAAATGCTGAAAGCATTGTGTGAAAGTTCATGTGAGAATGGGATATCCACATGGTCTCAAATTATCACCCCATATTTGCATTAATTACAAAGGAAAAGGTAGCTGTACAAGGAAGGAATCTGGCAAACATCATCTTAACTATGAAACTAAACTCAGCATCACCAATAAGGGGACAAACTGACATTATATGCCCCTGGTATGACCAATGGGAAGGACACAACTTCACCTATATCATACTGCTGCCAAAAATATTTAACCTGAATCTAATCATAAGCAATCAGGCAACTCCAGTTTTGTGGGACATTCAACAAAACAGCCAGTCTGGTCCCTTTAAAAAGACAAAGGGAGAGGGGCTCTTTTACACTACATAAGACTAAAGACACATGAAAGCTAAAGTGAATTCTGCATTTTAAGAAAATAGCTATAAAAAAGATTATTTGGACAACTGGGGAATTTTAATATGGACAATATGTTAGATAATATCATGATAATGATATTGTGATTAAGAAAACAAGTTCCTTATTTTTAGGAGACCGTTACTGTATGTATGTAGAGAAATGTCATAGTGTCTACAAGTTACTTTTAAAAGTTCACCAAAAATAAAAATATCTGTGTATGTGATCGGGAAGAGGGAGGGAGAGTAGAAACCAGTGCTGCAAAATGTTAACAACGGGCCACTCCAGGGCAAGGTCGAGATTGTTTCCATAAAGGGCAGTACAGTATATGATTTAGGCTTTGTGGCCGCTAAGGTCTCCATTGCACTGGTGTATATCAAAAACAGACTTCAGCAGCTGTAAGGGTCACAGTCACTGTGGAGGTGGCCCCTGGAGTTGAGATCCCCTCTTTGCCTCCACGTCCTTCCTCAGCTCTTTCACAGCTCCAGCAGCAGCCACCCCCTCTGCAACAGCGGGTTGCCTCCAAGGCATGGCTCTGACATGAGTTGCGGAGCACAGAGCCAGAGGAGAAAGGAGCCATGCCATAAAAGGGGGCATGCAGGCTGTGGGCTGCAGTTCTGGTCGACCAAGTGTATACCTCGTTGCTATCATCATCTTCCTTGAATTCTTTGCGTGGGATCTGTTGACAACACCAGTGTTAACTGTTCTACATGAAACATTTCCTCAACACACATTCATCATGAAGGGCCACATTCAAGGTCTTAAGGGCCTGTTATCTTTCCTGAGTGCCCTCCTCACAGGTGCTCTGTCTGTATGGGGGAGGAAGTCCTCTTCACCTGCTTCCCTCCCAATCCCACTGATGAAAATCAGCTTGTACTGGCATTTTGCCATGACTTCTGGAGTCTTCTCATTCACATTCTCTGCAATATCTGCCTATGTAGCTGATGTCACTCAGGAGCACAGTCACCTTTGCAGCCAGTCTAGCCTGCAGCCCAGCCATCGGAGCATACCTGTCTGCCAGTTACAGAGACAGCCTCGTCGTGCTAGTGGCCACAGGGGTGGCTCTTTTGGACATCTGCTTCATCTTATTGACTGTTCCAGAATCTCTGCCAGAGAAAACAAGACCTATTTCCTGGGGAGCTCAGATTTCATGGAAACAAGCAGACCCTCCTTTTGTGTCACTGAAGAAAGTTGGAAAGATTCTACCATCTTAGTAATCTGCATAATCATGTTTCTTTCATATCTTCCTGAAGCTGGATAGTATTCAAGTTTTTGTTTTTTTTCCTCTATCTCAGGCAGGTCATAGGTCTTGGATCTGTTAAAATTGCAGCATTCATAGCTATGGTAAGAATTCTGTTTATTGTAGCTCAGACAGTCTTTCTTAGCATGTTGATGAGACCATTAGGGAATAAAAACACTGTCCTCCTTGGCCTGGACTTCCAGGTGTTCGTTAGCCTAGGACGGTTTTGGATCTCAGGCCTGGATGATGTGGGCAGAGGTCCAGCATCACATTTCCAGCAGTCAGTGCCCTCGTCTCATGGAATGCAGAGTCCAATCAGCAAGGAGTTGCCCAGAGGCTCCTAATTGTAATGAGAAGACTATGCAACGGCCTGTAGTCAGCAGGTATGGCTTCATATTCTACTTTTTCCAAGCTGACCAAATCAAACTGGAATGAAAACTGATTTCTAACAGAGAGCCATCATCTCAGGTCCACCATTTTTAACTGGGGCACTTATAGTTCTTTTTTGTTTTTTGTGGTTGCCTCATTTATCCCTGAATAAAGTCAATGGAATTCAAAAACGCAGCAACAGCATCAGTGGCAGCCTGACCAAATAGGGTGGTGATGAAGACATTGAGCCACTGCTGCAAGATAAAAGCATCTGGGAATTCTCTTCCTTTGAGGAGCCTGGAAATCAGGGCACTGAGCTGTAAACTTGGCAGAAAGGGGGATTCTACAAACAGTCTGAAAGCCACAAAAGGAGCCACACCACACAGAGACTTTAAGGTATTGAAGGGGAGATGCTAGTAAGCATCTTCAGAGTAAGTTTGATAAGTGACTTCCTCCCACCCCTCCTCCAACTCTCCTCTTCCTCCTCCCGCTTATCTTCCACTCTTTCTTTTTGTACATTAGAACAAGGTAAGATTGGAAACAAAACCAAAAAAAACCCATTGCCATCAAGTCGATTCTGACTCACAGTGACCCTACAGGACAGAGCAGAACTGCCCCATAGGGTTCCCAAGGCTGCAAATCTAAGGAAGCAGACTGCCACATGTTTCTCCCATGGAGCAGCTGGTGGGTTCAAACCACCAACCTTTTGGTTAGAAGACAAGCACTTAACCACTGCACCACCCGGGATCCTTATTTTCCTGCAAATGATGTGCAACTCTCAAAGTTATCTGAATTTTGAAACTCAGATAGAAAAAGTCTCTCTGGTACAAAGGATGGCCCCCTTTAATAACTCCACAGTAAGGGTGACAGCAGTCTTTGCAGGCCCTTTTCAGCAGAATGCGGAGGACTGCAGTGGGACTGCCATCTCTGGCAAGAGGTCAGGTAAAGAATCCCTTCTCATTTTATTTCTCCCTGTTTCTCTGAACGCATGACCCTCAGGTGTTTATGAGGGGCCACTCTAAGAGTCACTCACTCAGTCTCAGGGATCTACTGCCTGTCTTCAAAGGGAAAACAAAAACCTAGTTTTACTCTCATTCTCTTCATTTCCTGTTCTCGGCTAGAGTAAAATTCGGCATACACACCTCTGAATATGAATAATATTGCTCATGATTATCTTCACCAGATGAAGGAAGATTTCCTTATAAATCTAAATCATGTAGAACTACCAACTCATATTCCTGGTCCTAGTATCTTTGTGCAACCCAGGGAGATTTTACAGAAGAAAAAACACATCAAGCGTTCTGGTGGCAACACAGAAAATCGGAGGGTGCTTCTAATAACATTCTCAGCAAACGTGAACATTCCTAAGTGTGGATGACAATTAGTAACTGGAGACCAGTGGAGTTTATATACAAGTTCAGGCTCACATAATGAATTATTACTATTTGTTCCTTCCGATGTATCCCACGTCTGATTCTGCAAATAATTTTTCCCACCCATCACACTCCTGCCTTAACTGCTCTGTAGCATGCGTTTGTTTTCAGTCATGGTCTTCACTTCAATCTGTTTATCTCACTTTTGAACCTCATGGGAATACACACATCAAACACCTTTCTGAAATATGATGGTTTAATGAAGCTCAGTTTCACAACAAATATCATGCTAATTTTTGGAAATATTTTATGACAAAGATTTTTAGGTATTAACTGGACCATTAAATATTGCTCACCTTTAACAGCGCACTCCCTTGAAAGTCTTATAGGTATGAAATATATGTAGGTATTTGTAAAGAGTTTAAAAAATGTTTTTGATGAGGTACTCTATAAATCTTCTACTTATAAATGCAATGAAGGTATTGACAGAAAAAAAGATAGACGACTTTTATAAAGAATGTGTACTGACTGAATACATTTAAAAGAAAATATATTTTGAAATCTGTTCTGCCATCAACAGAGATAACGTATCTTTTTACTATGCTGTTGGGTTTTTAAGTTATGCTTCCTAATGGATAATAAATTTGTAATGGATACTTTAAAAGACCTGGTTTGAGGGTTTTATAAAAAGGGGCCATTATTTCTTTTTGACGCAATGAAAATGTTCTAAAATTGATTGTGATGATGGAAGTACTGCTCTGTGAATCTACTAAAAGCCACTGAAGTGTACACTTTACATGGCTGAATTGTATGGTATGTGAATTATATGTCAATAAAGCTGTTTAAAAAAAAAAACCCCACAGGCCATGAGTGGGCCACAGTTTGATGATACCCTGGCCTACTCCTTGGAGGTAGAAGACTAATAAACTAAACCAAGAAAACAAATACTGAAGAGAAATTTCCCCTTCTCATTTCACAGGAAATAAATCAGGCTTGTTTACTCAAAAAAATTTTTTGCCAACGATTGTGTGGCTAAGATAATCTAACACATTGATTCTTAGCATTTTAAATTTCAAATTAAAACAATTTGATTATACTAGTTCTAACCCTTGTTACTGTACTGTACAATTATCAAAGAGCTAAAATTCCAAGTGCATCACTTTAGAAGGAATTATAAAACATCACCTACTGTTGGCAGCCTTCAAAATTGGCAAGTCTGAAAATGGCTGTAGGACTAAAAATTTCAAAACCAATAAAAGAGCAAACTCTTTGAACAACAGAGACATGAAACTTTTCATTTCCTGCTGGTGTTTTTGCTTTTTACCTTTAATTTTCTATGTAACTATGCTTCTCTCAATACTAGAACATATTCTAATGTTCTAATTGTGGTAGGTTCTTCTCCCCCAAAAGGAAACTGCAATCAGAGCACCAAATAATCTCAAATTTTCAACAATTCTTTAAGTCTCACAGTGGCAGTCTTCTGAAAACAAAATGGAAGTACCTTTCTGGCTGGAATCAAGAACATCGTCTTCAAGGTCATCATCAAAAATCTCTCGGCCATCCTCCACATAGCCAATACCATCTGCAAGGACAAAGTTTAATGTTGGGATCAAGTTTCTACAGGTGGCCAATGGTATTTTTGCCATGACCAAAAAAAAGAAAAAAAAAACTGTCATGCAGCAGAACCCTGTTCAAACAGTTGTTGGAAAAAAAGACAGCATCCTCGCAGCACAAGATTTCGGAGTCAAAACCAAAGGAAGTATATTCTACCTAACTATGTGAGCTATGGAAATGATCTGGCCCACACTAGGACACTTTAAGCAATTTTACTCTACCAGAAGAATAAAAAGTAAAAGAATCAAGATCACCACAAGCTCAGAAAGGCACTCTATCTATCCTATGATGGAAAACAGACAAGAGAACTGAGTCCAATTATAGAATTCGGGACATAAAGAGAGTCACAGGCAGAGTCTACATCTCCTCACTGGGATCAGCATTCACTGCCCAAGAAGTCAGACCCGACACACAGGAACCAGTGAGCTTTCCATAATGGGCCTAAGAACATTACTACCTATCTGTGCACAGTGCTTTACATTGTTTAAATTACTTTTCACACCTATAACCTTAGGTAATCCTCACAACAACTCTGTCAGATAGGTATTTTTCTTATCCCCATATTACAGATGAAAAACCTGAGAGATTAAGTGACTTGTCCATGGTCATACAGTTGGAAAGTGAAAAAGATGGAACATGAACCTGGGTCCCTTAACTCCAAATGCTGTGTGTTGGCCCCACAGGCATATGGCTCCTCCCGATGTCTATACAGCCATTTCCTGGAGGATTTATACTTTATCCTAAGATATGTGCCTGACTCTCCAAAACGGCCCCAAAGAAACTTTGCTGTTCTGGTTCCACACCCTCAAATACATTAAGGAAAATTCAAACCAAAGGGGAGCTCGTGACAGTGCCTCACGTCTGTCCATGCAAAGCAGGAACTCAACTGCATGAGACTCTCCGAAACACAACCTGACAGGCAATTTCCTCCCACATACCATCATCCACAATCCAGTCATCATCCTGGCGTGCCTGAACCAGCTTTGAATACTGGTCTTCATCAACTTCTTCATACACGCTTGTGAAGTCCTCAACCTGCCATCAGACAAGTTTGAGAAAAAGCTTCAAAAGGAGTGAAAAGTGTTAAACAATTTTGATTAAAAAAATTGTCAAATTGAAACTGGAACGGCAGCCTGAAGGAATAGCTACAACCAAATCATGAGTTCTGACATTCAACACCACTACAGGATTTTCCTTAAATAGACATCAATTAACTTAGTATTCCTTTTAGGTGGGTGTTAACATAAGATATTAAATGATTCCATTAGCATAATATACTTGTCACACCATCAATTACTCATCTATTTCATAAAAAACAAACTGAAGTATAGCCAATTCTTCATTAGCTGCTATGGGGATTATTCACTTGTAATTTCTTGACTGGTTTCTCATATATTTGGCAAACTTGTAAGGCATGCCACCCCTCTCTCCACAAGCTGATGTATGCTCTGCAAATACACAAGAATTTTAATAATACTTCAACCAACCAAATATTAATCAAAAGGAAAACTATACCCATCCAAAAATTAGCAAGACAAACATATTACATATTATACAGGTGAACTGGAAACGGTTTTCGAGTAATCCCTGTTTGCATTACCGCTGATCTCCCACCATTCGCAGGTGGTGGGACTGCAGAGACTGCAGTGCTGAGCTATTTGAAGCACAAATCCAGAGAGTGGCAAGACCTCCAGTCACATGGGCTGCTTGACCATCACGGGGCCAGAACACCCTGAACTAGTGGCATGAATAAAGCAGACCACCTCAACACAGTTAAAGCAGCAAACAAAACAGACACACACAACCTCTGCAGCTACCCATCGGGACAGTCTACTGACTTCTCAGATGAGAATGTGGAGGGCTGGTTAGCAAGATCTCATAGATACCTCATTAAAAATTCCCCCTTTCGAGAATGAAAAAAATAAGATACAAGGAAAAGATCCGTCCAAAGGACTAATGGACCACAACTACCACAGCCTCCACCAGACTGAGTCCAGTACAACTAGATGGCGCCCGGCTACCACCATCAACTGCTCTGACAGGGATCACAATAAAGGGTCCCGGACAGAGATGGAGAAAAATGTACAACAAAATTCTAACTCACAAAAAAAGACCAGACTTACTGGCCTGACAGAGACTAGAGAAACCCAGAGAGTATGGCCCCTGGACACCCTTTTAGCTCAGTAATGAAGTCACTCCTGAGGTTCACCCTTCAGTCAAAGATCAGACAGCCCCATAAAACAAACGAGACTAATGGGGCACAACAGTCCAGGGACAAGGACTAGAAGGCAGGAGGGGACAGGAAAGTTGGTAATAGGGAACCCAAGGTGGAGAAGGGACAGTGTTGACATATTGTGGGGTTGTTAACCAATGTCATAAAGCAATATATGTACTAACTGTTTAATGAGAAACTATTTGTTCTGTAAACCTTCATCTAAAGTACAATAAGAAAAAATTCCCCCCTTCTCTTGAGAGTTTTGGGAGAAACAAACTTCAAACTGGGGGGGGGGGGGGGGGGGGGGGTGGTAACTAACTCTGGTCTACCCAAAAACTTGGGCACAGATCTTTGAGAGTCTAATGGGCATAGCTGACTGGATTTCTGCCACACCAACAAGGTTTGTAATAATTACAGGATTAGGCTTAGCTTTCAACCTCCTTTTTAATCTACTCTGCAGGGATCACTGGCAAATACTGATTTGGTCTTTTCACAATTTGGGAACAGAGACTGCCTGCCCCAAATTAAGTTTTTGACAACCCAGATACAAACTAATCCTATTAATGTTATTGTACTGATCAATTTTCTTTTTTTTTTTTTTTTTTTGGCAGGGGGCAGGACACTGGAAAGATTATTTTTGTTGGTTGAAGTTTGTTAGGCCTATTTATTTGCCTCTTATTTAAGTAATCACTCATACGCTATCAAAAGGACATTAGGAAACTATTTTTAAAAATAATTTTGAGTAAAAAGGCATTTTGACTCTATCTCTGAAAACACTGCTACTGCCCAGCATGAATTCTTAGAGTCATGCAATTAGCATCAAAGTGTTTAAAGGTAAATCAGCAGCACTGTACTGGCACCTGGAATGCAACACAGACCTCCTTTATAGAAGTACCTATATTAAAGAATCCTTATGCTTTACTGTAATCCTTTCAGCAACCCTCTGTGATCTGGCTCACCTCACAACTTGAACGAACGGTCCCAAAAGACAAAAATCCTCTTCTCCCTGCTTAACTGCCCAATATAGTACAGGAAATGGTTAAGAATACATACTCTGTAGCCAGACAGCCTGGGTTCAGATAAAGCCTCTGCCACTGTGACTCCACTAAACCTTCTATGTCTCAGACATCTCACCAGCAAAATGTTACTAATCATAATATCTATGGTTATTGGAAGGAGGAGCCCTGGTGGCACAGTGGTTAAGCACTCGGCTGCTAACCGAAAGGTCAGTGGTTCAAACCCACCAGCCACTCCATGGGAGAAAGATGTGGTAGTTCGCTTCTGTAAAGATTACAGCCATGGAAACCCTATGGGGCAGTTCTACTCTGTCCTACAGGGTTGCTATGAGACGGAATCGACTAGAGGGCAGTGGGATAAAAGACAGAAAGGTGTGTTAGCTAAAAAGGTGTATTAGTTGTTATTATTTTCTAGTATGAGCTAATCACTTTCTGGCAGTTAAGATACTCAGGGAGCATGCTGAAGGTGACAATGTGTTTGCAGGTGCTAACGACTCTTTCTGTCTTCTGCCTGCAATCCACAGACAGCAGGTAGAGGAAAATGGCCTCACATTCAACCTGGTAAGCAAGACATTAGCAGAAGTAAGGTCCAAGTCCCTGCTGCCACTCCCCTTGCAGATGAGATTAAGAACAATCCTCTCCAAGAAGTAGGACTTAGCTAGAATGCTCAATACTTTAAGGCTAAAGTAAAAACACATCTAAGTTCCTCAACAAAACCATGAGACTTAACCAGAGATGCGGTAAGTTCAACAAGGAAAAAAATATATACAGCTACTTTCATTTTGAATTTTAAAAATCATCTGTAAAGGGTTCTACGATTTAGAGAGAAACCTTAAGGGTCGAGTAGTCTCTATATAATTCTGTAAGTCTATCTCAAGCCCATGCTTGTTCAAGAATAAGAAACTACTATTACAACAAGCTTGAAATATGTAAATATTTCTCATCAGTACATGACAAAAGTGACATAAGACTACCTGCAAGCTATGAATTACGTGAAGCACAAGAGAAAAAACAGAAAAATGGTTACTTACCTCATATTTATACTTTTCACCCGCTTTAGCCCTTTTCAGTCTTTCTAGAGCTTCTTGGCGCCCTTTCTTTGATTTCTTTTCTCGCCGAGATCGAGAGAGTACAAAACTCCCTGAATCTGACACAGCTGAAAAAAGCCAAATTTACATGAGATGTTAGAAAATAGCCATCTTCCCTCAGAAACAAAGGAACGTTTCTAGCCAATAGTAATACACAATTTTAATATTCTACAAATGGATACTTTTTACAATGTAAATAATTCACAAAGCACATGGCCAAATCTGCAGTTCCTGTGACTCTTCAGAAATTTTCTCTAAGCTAGTTCCAGTTAAAACAACTGAAGCAACTGTTATTTCTTCCTCCAAAAAAAGGTAAATTCCAAATTCAACTGATATCTCATGGAGAAACTAGAGAAGGGAGGTCAGACCTCAGTCTATAACCTTACTATCAGAAATGACAGGCCACAGGTATCCTAAAGGCAACTCATCTTGTACTCTTATTCATCAACATTCAAAAAGCTTAAAGGAGCATCTCCTCTTTGCAAAGTACTAGGTGCTGTGAGAGACACGAAGATAAAAAAGACAGTTCTTGTACTCACAGAACTTAAAATCTAATACGACAGAGATAAATAGCAACTGACTCTAAAACAAGACTTAGAATCCATGCCCTAACAGAGTTACAGATAAAGTACTTGGAATTTCAAAGGAAAGATAGACTGAGGGTTGGGGGAATTTAACAAAGATGGCTCTGAGGAGATTCTTGATTCTCTATTACCAGTTTCAAGGCCTCACCCAGTTGGTTATGACATTATAGAATGATAGAGAAAAATGACAAAGATTAAAATATATTTTGTCAAAGTTACTAAAATACAAGAGGGCATCAGCGTTCATTCATTCAACTTTTGATCATTATAAACTGACTACCCCACACACAAACCAAAAAGATCTCCTACACAGAATAAGACTTTCACAGATCAGCTGAAGAATAATCAAGTCAAGCACAACAGTGCCGCCTGCCAGCCATGAGTTTAGGTTCAGCATGATTGCCATCTATGTCTGTGAAATTGAATATTTTATTGTACTTGGGGCTAATTAATTTATGGAAAGGAGTAGGCACAGAAAAGGAGAAGTATTGCTAAGAGGCATCCTAAAAGCTCCAACCCCACTGGAATGCTCATAACATTACGTTGTTTGACTAAGTGTTTGACTGAAATAGAAGATACAATTTAAAGAACATGTACTAAATGCTGGCAATAAATTGTTGAAAACTAATCTTCAAGGTGAAGCATAATTAGAGATCTTTTTTTTTTTTCTCCCTAGCTTTCTGGGAATGGAATCTTTATAACATCTCAGTCTATTGTCTGACTTTCACATTTGACTTTTAAATCCATTTTCAGAAAGGCATTAAGTAAAAATTAAGGGAATGCAGGTACTTAATAACGACAGCCACAAAATCCGGGGTGTCACCCAAATGATTTCAAAAAACCACAAGCAGGCCTACATGGAAAGGTTTTGGAGGTTACTGAACATGACCATTGAGAGTGAAAAGCTGGCCTGTGTATTCCCTTCAAGAATCCCTTGACTCCTTTAGTTTATTACCCTGGTAAAATCTGTAGGTCTTCAAATCGACTTATTTCACAAGCAACAATGTTCCACTACACAGGGTTGGAGTTGCCTACCCTCAAGTGGCTCACAGTCAAGTAAGGCAAAAGGACCTCAGACTACCAGCATAATATAAACACAGTACCCTATGAGGTAACATTAAGAGAATAGTTAATTCTGCCTGGGAAATCAGGGAAGGCTTCACAGGGGACATTTCCGAAAGAGGAGTAGAATTTCACCATCGGTGAACAGGGTAACACAGTGGCATAAGCGGAGGAAAAGGCATGAGCCAAATTACAAAGGATAAAAATACAAGGTGTATTCAGAAACTAAAGAAAGTCAGCATGGAAGGTAAGTGCAATGTGAGCATAGAGTGAATGGGAGAACTGGGAGATTTTGGGGAAGCAGCACATCCCAGCGCTGCCATTTACTGGGTGGCATTAGACCACCAGTTAACCTCCCTGAGCCTGCAGTGGACAGTTGTTTTTTTTTTTTTAAGCTGCCCAGCATCTGAACCCGTTTGTGAAATTCCCCCCTTATAAGTCTTGATGGAAGGCAGAGCTTACGCCCCACTATAAAAGCTGGAAAAAGGTCAGGTGCTCTTTCCCAGACTCCCTTGCAGGTAAAGCATGGGCATATAAAATAGGCTCTACCAATTAGAAACACCTGCTCAGACTTTAAATCAGAAGGTAGTGTCACAAGGAAGTGAAGGGGCTGACTTAAGGAAGATTCTAGAAGTAGCGACAGCTGCAGAAGATTGAGTGCCTCGGGCAACAGTGCCAGTAATGCCCCAAGGTACAAGTCACAGCATCAAGTACTTGGCCATGTTGGCAATGACTTCCTCACTGCACCAGTTTTATGGCACGATTTTAAGCACTGTTCCTGGCTAAGCAGCCCCAGACTGGCTCTCCAGCCCTCTTAGAGTTTCTGTGAACAGCACAGTGTCCTTCTAATAAATGCCTTGTCTGTCTAAATCAGTCAGAGTTGGTTCCTGTAGCTTGCAACTAAGGACTCTAGCTAATGCAGAGCCTCAGTGTCCTCATCTGTGAAATGGGGATAATGGTGTCTGCTACATAAAGTTGGTAAGAGTTATGCGAAGATGTTTGTCTTACTTTGTATTTAGCAATATAGGAGAGGTTCATTTAATGTGTGTGTATAGCTGCAAGATAGTCACACACACACGCAGTACTGAGGCCTAGCTTCTAGAAAGCAAAATTAAACAAAGCCATTTTCTCAGGGAAGCCTCAATATAGCACTGCAAACAATTAGATATGTACCATCTCAACTCCATGAGGACTGAAATCATGTCCAGCCTACCCACCACTGTAACACCAGAGCCTGGCAGAATTATCTATGCCTAGTAGGTACAAAATAAATATTTGCTGAATAAACAAATTCATGAACCATTTACCTGCTTTTCTTTTTATCATTAAGCTCTCCCTGAGTCCTTCTCATATATAATGGCTACTTACAGACTTTTCACTGCCTTTGTCAAGGTACCACATCTTCTAATACTTAAGAAAAAAAAATAGACCTAGATTTTCCTTTTTGGAATACATTTCCAATGCTTCACATAGATAAGTTAGCAAAAAAAAAAAAAAAAAAAGAATAAGCATGAAAAAATCCAGTTATAAAAGGTTAAACATCTGGTTCAAAGTTACCATCTGCAGCATCCCCATTCACCCCAAAAGCAGGCAGAAACTAGCCTGCAACAGTCTTTCAGCCAACAATCTTTCAGTCAGCTCTAAAGGAAAGATTCCAGTCACAAGCCCAGCAACTACTTAATCAACACCATAACTTAAAAGGGATCTCAAGATTGCACAGTATCCTCCTGAGAGTGATTTCTTGATGTTCACGGATGACATACAGTTTTTAGGGTGAGGAAAGGGCTTAGTGGCAAATCACTCATATAGGGCTGAAAAGACTGTTCACACTCACATTCTACATCCCATTTGTAATCCAGGCTAGTCGACTCTCCGGAATAAATTGTCTTAAAAAACAGAGGGCAAGAACAAACTGAAATCTGTGACTCACAACCAGGTGGATGCAAAGGAAGCTGATTAGGCGGCAAGTTCTCATTAATGGTGATGTATTTGAGTGACAGATGAAACGCTTCAGCTAAGACAGTGAAGCATCTGATTTTAAGTTAGAAGTTCACTGAAGTTAAGTCACACTTTAGCTGAATACTGTTCAAAAATCTGAAATCAGAGAAACCCATTTGCATTTTCGTATTCTATTTTTGCGAATAAAAGATTACCACCGACAAACTGAGTGAGATACAGGGCATCCAAAATGCCACTGAACTGATGCATCTTTTTAAAAAGAAACGTCACCAGAAATGACTAAACTGTGCACGCTATTTCTATGCAGCACTTGAACAACTTTCCATGGAAGAATTTGGAAGAAAAATTGTTAATGCATAAAGTAGAAACCCATTACCTAAAAAGACGAAACGCATTTGTATCTAGTGATGGCACTTAGAGCTTTCTTTCCTTAGTTCCAATGTATAACAATTTCCCTGGAATTCCTAGAAAGGGGGACGCACCTCTGTCCTGTCCTAGCCCTCAAGCGGATACTTGGGGAAGGAGTAAAATACTTGCAGCCAAGGCAGTGCCCCCACTGAGACCAGTCTCGATGATGGTGTGCCCAACACGTGGGGTGCGACTCACCGAAAGAAATAAAAAGGCAGGTGCTGTGACCCGCAGTGACAGAGGTGAGGCAGCCTCCGAAACAAAAAGCCCCACAGGGGGTTGCACTGGTTTGCTAGGAGTAAACGGTCCTGGCAAGGAAGCTCACGTCCAAAGCCAGAAGGAACCCCGCCCAAGACGATCTTAGTCCGCGCCCTAAGGGACCCGCGGGACGACCTGGGAGTGTGCTTCGCTTAGAAAAAATAGACTTCCAGAATCCCCACCACCCGCAATCATGGCACGGTCCCCGCACTCCCAACCGAGCATCACGCGCAAGAGGCTGACCCTCACCGCTCGCCCCCGGCTCGGAGTCGTCGCCGTGCACCGGCGCCATGGTCCCCGAGTCTCCGGATTCCGCGCCAACCAGCCTGAAACTGGCGCGGGGGCCGAGACAGGCGCCAGCCCGAAAGCCAATCAGCTGCTCGCGAGGCGGCGGACTTCCGCCCGGAAGGCCACTTACGTGCCGTGCCCCGCCGCTCCGCGCCCCGCCCCGCCCCCAGCCTTCCCGCGGGAGCGCGTTTGGCGCCCTGTGATGACCCCTTAGGGAAAGCTTAAGCTGAGCAAAGGCCGAAAGCAGAGCTAGAGAAAAGAAGCGGTCGGGCGCTGGAAAGGAGCCTTCTGGAGACTGGCTGCGCAGGCGCACGCATGCTGATGAAAAAGATTTGGGCACGTAGGAGTAGGGGCTCTCTGGTTCTGAGAGCTGGTTTTCCGGGAAAAGAAGCGCGGGCGGGTAAAGAATGGGCGTGATTGTACCGTTTCTTCCGGAGAAAGCGACTGCCTCCTGCTGCGCACTCTGAGTTTTAATTGATACTTCGCTTCAGAGTATTAATGCAGTCGCTGTAGAATTTTTATTTTTGACTAAGTCGCCATTTAAAGATATATACATCACCTAAACCAAATAGCATCACAGAAAAAAAAAGCATCACTAACAAGGGGCAATCTAACCTCATATGCCTCCTGATGGGATGCACTTGAAAAAAGGAACATCACCTATGTGGTCTTCTTGAAAAAAAAAAAAATTTAACCTGAATCTAACCATGCGGAAACAATCAGATGCATACAAAGTGTAGGATAATCTACAAAATATCTAGCCAGAACTCTCGCAAAATGTCCATGTTATGAAAGACAAAAAGGCGAACTGAAGAGGATTAAAGACAACGAAGGACTTCAGTCTTGAATGAGCCCTAGGCATTAAAAACAAACAAAAAAATGTAAAGGGCATTATTTGGGAACACTGGAGGATTTAAGATGACATATTATTATACTTATGTTAAATTTCTTAGGCGTGATAAAACTATCGTGATTATGTTGTTGTTAGGTGCCAATGAGTCGGTTACAACTCATAGCGACCTTATGTACAACGGACGGAAACACTGCACCGTCCTGCGCCATTCTCATAATCGTTGTTATGCTTGAGCTCGTTGTTGCAGCCACTGTGTCAATCTATCTTGCTGAGGGTCTTCCTCTTTTTTTCTGACTCTCTACTTTACCAAGCACTGATGTCCTTCTCCAGGGACTGATCCCTCCTGATAACATGTCCAAAGTATGTGAGAATTAGTCTCACCATCCTTGCTTCTAAGGGGCATTCTGGCTGTACTTCTTCCAAGACAGATGTCTTCATTCTTTTGGCAGTCCACAGTATATTCAATATTCTTTGCCAACACCACAATTCAAGGGTGTCATTTCTTCTTCAGTCTTCCTTACTCATCGTCCAGCTTTCACATGCATATGAGGCGACTGAAAACACCATGGCTTGGGTCAGGCACACCTTAGTCTTCAAGGTGACATCTTTGCTTTTTAATACTTCAAAGAGGCCTTTCGCAGCAGATTTGCCCAATGCAATGCGTCATTTGATTTCCTAACTGCTGCTTCAATCGGTGTTGATTGTGGATCCAAATAAAATGAAATCCTTGACAACTTCAATCTTTTCTCTGTTTATCATAATGTTGCTTATTGGTACAGTTGTGAAGATTTTTCTTTATGTTGAGGTGTAATCCATACTGAAAGCTGTGGTCTTTGATCTTCATCAGTAAGTGCTTCAAGTGTTCTTCACTTTCAGCAAGCAAGGTTGTGTCATCTGCATATCCAGGTTGTTAATGAGTCTTCCTCCAATCCTGATGCTGTCTTCTTCATATAGTCCAGCTTCTCAGATTATTTGTTCAGCATACAGATTGAATAAGTATGGTGAAAGGATACAACTCTGACACAGACCTTTCTTGACTTTAAACCACGCAGTATCCCTTTCTTCTGTTCGAACGACTGCCTCTTGATCTATGTACAGGTTCCTCATGAGCACAATTAAGTGTTCTGAAATTCCCATTCTTCGAAATGTTACCCATAACTTGTTATGATCCACACATTCAAATGCCTTTGCATAGTCAATAAAACACAGGTAAACATCTTTCCTAACAACAACAACACGTCTGTCACTTTGTCATACCGTGGGGGCTTGCATGTTGCTGTGACGCTGGAAGTTATGCCACTGGTATTCAAATACCAGCAGGGTCACCCATGGCCGACAGTTTTCAGCTGAACTTCCAGACTAAGACAAACTAGGAAGAAGGGCCCAGCAGTTTACTTCTGAAAAGAATTAGCCAGTGAAAATCTTATGAATAGCAGCTGAACACTATCTGATGCCAGAAGATGAGCCGCTCGGGTTGGAAGGCATTCAAAATACGACTGGGGAAAGCTGCTGCCTCAAAGTAGAGTCAACCTTAATGATGTGGATGGAGTCAAGCTTTTGAGACCTTCATTTGCTGATGTGGCATGACTCAAAATGAGAATAAACAGCTGCAAATATCCATTAATAATCAGAATGTGGAAAGTATGAAGTATGAATCTAGGAAAATTGGAAATCGTCAAAAATGAAATGCATGAACATCAACATCCTAGGCGTTAGTGAGCTGAACTGGACCGGTATTGGCCATTTTGAATTGGACAATCCTATGGTCTACTATGCTGGGAATGACAAATTGAAGAGGAATGGCATTGCATTCATCATCAAAAAGGACATTCATTCCAAGATCTATCCTGAAGTACAATGCTG
This sequence comes from Dugong dugon, assembly GCA_030035585.1. Lineage (NCBI taxonomy): Eukaryota > Metazoa > Chordata > Mammalia > Sirenia > Dugongidae > Dugong > Dugong dugon. The sequence continues at coordinate 152,811,127 of CM057483.1, forward strand.
TCAGTGATAGGATAACATCTATATGCCTACAACGAAGACCGGTTAATACGACTATCATTCAAATTTATGCACCAACAACTAAGGCCAAAGATGAAGGCAAGGGGCCAACTGTAGAACAGACCATCAATTGCTCATATGCAAGTTCAAGTTGAAGAAAATTAGAACAAGTCCACGAGAGTCAAAGTATGACCTTGAGTATATCCCACCTGAATTTAGAGACTATCTCAATAATAGATTTGACTCATCAAACACTAATGACCGAAGACCAGACAAGTTGTGGAATGACATCAAGGACATCATACATGAAGAAACCAAGCAAAAGGTTATTAAAAAGACAGGAAAGAAAGAAAAGGCCCAAATGGATGTCAGAAGAGACTCTGAAACTTGCTCTTGAACGTCGAGTAGCAAAAGCGAAAGGAAGAAATGGCAAAATAAAAGAGCTGAATAGAAGATTTCAAAGGGCGGCTCGAGAAGACAAAGTATTACAAAGACATATGCAAAGACTCGGAGTTATTAAACCAAAAGGGAAGAACATGCTCAGCATTTCTCAAGCTGAAAGAACTGAAGAAAAAATTCAAGCCTCGAGTTACAATATTGAAGGATTCTATGGGGAAAATGTTAAACGACGCAGGAAGCATTAAAAGAAGATAAATACACAGAGTCACTATGCCAAAAATAATTGGTCATCATCCAGCCATTTCAGGAGGTAGCATATCGTCACGAACCGATGCTACTGAAGGAAGAAGGCCAAGCTACACTGAAGGCAGTGGGGAGAAACAAGGCTCCAGGAATTGATGGAATACCAACTGAGATATTTAACAAATGGATGCAGGACTGGAAGTGCTCACTTGTCTATGCCAAGAAATTTGGAAGACAGCTACCTGGTCAACTGACTGGAAGAGATCCATATTTGTGCCTGTTCCCAAGAAAGGTGATCCAAGCAAAGGTGGAAATTACCGAACAATATCATTAATACCACATGAAAGTAAAACTTTGCTGAAGATAACTCAAAAGCGGCTGCAGCAATACATTGACAGGGAACTGACAGAAATTCAAGCCAGATTCAGAAGAGTACGTGGAATGAGGGATATCATTGCTGATGTCAGATGGATCCTGGCTAAAAGCAGAGAATACTAGAAAGATGTTTACCTGTGTTTTATTGACTATGCAAAGGCATTGGACTGTGTGGATCATAACAAATTATGGATAATATTGTGATGAATAGGAACTCCAGACCACTTAATTGTGCTCATGAGGAACCTGTGCACAGATCAAGAGGCAGTTGTTTGAACAGAACATGGGGATACCATGTGGTTTAAAAGTCAGGAAAAGTGTGCGTCAGGATTGTATCCTTTCACCATACTTATTCAATCTGTATGCTGAACAAATAATCTGAGAAGCTGGACTATATGAAGAAGACAGCATCAGGATTGGAGGAAGACTCATTAACAACCTGGATATGCAGATGACACAACCTTGCTTGCTGAAAGTGAAGAACACTTGAAGCACTTACTGATGAAGATCAAAGACCACAGCTTTCAGTATGGATTACACCTCAACATAAAGAAAAATCTTCACAACTGTACCAATAAGCAACATTATGATAAACAGAGAAAAGATTGAAGTTGTCAAGGATTTCATTTTATTTGGATCCACAATCAACACCGATTGAAGCAGCAGTTAGGAAATCAAATGACGCATTGCATTGGGCAAATCTGCTGCGAAAGGCCTCTTTGAAGTATTAAAAAGCAAAGATGTCACCTTGAAGACTAAGGTGTGCCTGACCCAAGCCATGGTGTTTTCAGTCGCCTCATATGCATGTGAAAGCTGGACGATGAGTAAGGAAGACTGAAGAAGAAATGACACCCTTGAATTGTGGTGTTGGCAAAGAATATTGAATATACTGTGGACTGCCAAAAGAATGAAGACATCTGTCTTGGAAGAAGTACAGCCAGAATGCCCCTTAGAAGCAAGGATGGTGAGACTAATTCTCACATACTTTGGACATGTTATCAGGAGGGATCAGTCCCTGGAGAAGGACATCATGCTTGGTAAAGTAGAGGGTCAGTGAAAAAGAGGAAGACCCTCAACGAGATGGATTGACACAGTGGCTGCAACAATGGGCTCAAGCATAACAACGATTGTGAGGATGGCGCAGGACTGGTAGGGTCGCTATGAGTTGTAACCGACTCAAAGACACCTAACAACAACAACAACAAACATCTTTCTGGTATTCTCTGCTTTCAGCCAGGATCCATCTGACATCAGCAATGATATGCCTCATTCCACGTCGTCTTCTGAATCCGGCTTGAATTTCTGGGGATTTACTGCTGCAACTGCTTTTGAATGATCTTCAGCAAAATTTTACTTTCGTGTGATATTAATGATAATTTCCACATTCGGTTGGATCACCTTTCTTGGGAATAGGCATAAATCTGAATCTCTTCCAGTGAGTTGGCCAGGTAGCGGTCTTCCAAATTTCTTGGCGTAGACTAGTGAGCACTTCCAGCGCTGCATCCATTTGTTGAAACATCCCAGTTGGTATTCCGTCAATTCCTGGAGCCTTGTTTTTCACCAATGCCTTCAGTGCAGCTTGGACCTCTTCCTTCAGTACCATCGGTTCCTGATCATATGCTACATCCTGAAATGGTTGAATGTCAACCAATTGTTTTTGGTACAGTGACTCTGTGTATTCCTTCCATCTTCCTTTGATGCCCTGGTAGTGCGGTGGTTAAGAGCTTGGCTGCTAAAACGGAGAAGGTTAGGAGCAGGTTGAATGGATGCAGGAAATCAACGGTGGAAATGAGGAGTGTGCCGTCACAGTATAGGGAGAGCAATTGGGGTCGCATAACGGTGTATGTATAAATTTTTGTATGAGAGACTGACTTGAATTGTAAACTTTCACTTAAACTACAACAATAAAAAATAAAAATAATAATGAAAAAAGAAAAAAAACAGCTTGGCTGCTAACCAAAAGGTTGGCAGTTCGAATCCACCAGCCACTCCTTGGAAACCCTATGGGGCAGTTCTACTCTGTCCTTAGGGAGGCTATGAGTGGGAATTGACTCAACGGCAATGGGTTTGGTTTTTTTTTTTTTTTTTTTGCATCATTTAATATTTTCCCCATAGAATCCTTCAATATTGCAACTCGAGGCTTGAATTTTTTTTTTCAGTTCTTTCAGCTTGAGAAATGCCGAGCATGTTCTTCCCTTTTGGCTTTCTAACTCCGGGTCTTTGTACATGTCATTATAATACTTTACTTTGTCTTCTCAAGCCGCCTTTTGAAATCTTCTGTTCAGGTCTTTTACGTCATCATTTCTTCCATTTGCTTTAGCTACTTGACATTCAAGAGCAAGTTTCAGAGTCTCTTCTGACATCCATTTTGGTGTTTTCTTTCTTTCCTGTCTTTTTAATGACCTCTTGCTTTCTTCATGTATGATGTCCTTGATGTCATTCCTCAACTTATCTGGTCTTTGGTCATTAATGTTGAACGTGTCAAATCTATTCTTGAGATGGTCTCTAAATTCAGGTGGGATATACTCAAGGTCATACTTTGACTCTCGTGGACTTCTCATTTTCTTCAGATTCAACTTGAACTTACATATGAGCAATTGCTGGTCTGTTCTACAGTCGACCCCTTGCCTTGTTCTGACTGATGATATTGAGCTTTTCCATTGTCTCTTTCCACAGATGCTTGAATTTCTGGCATTTCTCTGATGATTTACTGCTGCAACGGTTTTTGAATTGTCTTCAGCAAGATTTTACTTGGGTGTGATATTAATGATATTGTGCGATAATTTCCACAGTCTGTTTGATCACCTACAGGGTGGCAATGAGTGGGAATCAACTCAACAACAGCGAATTTAGGGTTCTGGGTTTATTACTAATTGGCCTTTTGGTGTTCATATAAATATCCAGTTTGGGACAATCCAAATTTTGCATGGTCCAAAACTTATGCAATGAGGGGAGGAGGTGTCCCTCTTAAGAAAATGAATACAAAATTTCAAATACAAAACTGAGTATGAAAATAAATATTTAGAACGAGAAGTCAGAACAAATTAAAAATTCCAGAAGCTGAAAAATACCACAAACATCACAAAATCCGGGGGAAAATAACAGTATTTTAAACTCATTTTATAACTTTTTATTTTGGTACCATGTCTTGCTTTTTCTAAATTGCAAGAATAGTACAAAGAATTTCCATATACCCTAATCCAGATTTACAAATTTTAACGTTTTGCCCCATCTGCTTTCTGGTTCTCTCTCCCTCTCTCTCAGGTTACTCTGTCTCTTTAATCTTCTTCACTGTGCCTTTTTGTCTTTCATAATATTGACATTTCGAAGTATTCAGGCCAGATGTTTTGTAGATTGTCTTAGACTTTGGATATGTCTGATTATTTCCTCATTGTTAGATTCTTGTGTATGGTACAATATATGCATCTCATTTTATCTTTTTCCAAATAGGTATCAACATAGTATTTTTATTAAGTAACGCCTGACACTTATCTATAATACTTTCCTACATTTTTTTGCCCACCCACATTCCTTCTTGACATTCAGCTCTCATCTCAAGAAACAGCTTCCTGTTCAGGGATGTGCCCCAGGCCCAGAATATAGCCAGGCTTCTGAGGGGTGCAGAGGGAGAGACTCTGCATCGTGAAGAAAGAAAGCAAAGGCCGAGCTCACCATGGTGCTGAGGAGGGCAGACTTTGGGGGTTTCATGTCTCGGCCTCTTTTGCCTCAGAGTTCACCCACATTTCTTGTTGACTCATTAGACAACTGTTGGCCTTGTTTTGTAAGAATCCTCCAGAAAACATATCATCTCCTCATGTGACAACAATTTTATATCGTTTTCTCTAAACAGGATATAAAGATATTTCAGTCTGTCCTCTAGCATGGTTGCTCAATGTTTGCTTCTTATTACTGATTGTTTAGAAAATTTTCTTCCTGTTTCATAACACCTTATTTATTATCATGTTAAGTTGTGACCCATATGTTGTGATACGTAACACGTAGTAATTTGCATTCAGATACACTCTCTGTTTAAAGTACTAATACAAATTCATGCCTGTTGTTATTTGCCATCCAGTTGATTCTAACTCATGGCGATCACATGTGCAATTCCCTTTTTAAAATGGTTGGAACTTTTATACTTGTATTATCAAGTTTATTGCTAACTTGAGAGAACCATTTTGGCTAGGCATTAACGAGAACCAAATCCTTCCCTTACAATTTCACATGTCTGATCATTTTCCACATGCCAACTTATAACTCTAAACATTTCAAATCTTGTGTCTTTTTTCACTACCCACATCCTTCGGGGGCCAGGACCTGTAGGACAGTTTCATATCATGCTGTGACTTCTGTTGCTGCACATTTGGATCACAGCTCCTGGTATAGTTTCCTAGTGCTGCTGTAACACAAACACCACAAGTGGATGGCTTTAAATAACAGAAATTTATTTTCTCACAGTTCAGGAGGCTAGAAGTCCGAATTCAGGGCATTGGCTTTAGGGGAAGATCCTTGTCAGTAGCCCAGGCATTCCTTGGTTGCATCTGTCTTTCCCAATAAGTGCTTCCTTCTGTGTCTAATCTGCTCCTTTTATAACTGGGAAGTGATTAGGTTTAGGACATGCCCTAGACTGATATGGTCTCATTAACATAACAAAGAAAACCCTATTCCCAAACAAGATTACTTCCATAGGTATATTAGTTACAATTCCAACACATATTTTGGGGGCGGGGGGTGGGGCACAATTCAAACCATAACACCAAGTAACTCAGCACAGTAGTGTAGGAATGCTTTTGGAAGCTATTCCTACACCAGAGGTCTATCAATTGTTTAAATATATATGAAAGTGGCTTCAACCCACATCAATAGATCAATGGCAACAGGTTGGTTTGGTTTGGTTTGGTGAGCCTAAACTAAATGTAACATCAACTCAACTTCCCCATAGTGGAATCCCAGAATGCCTGTGGCCACTTCAATGCCAGGAGGCAGGAAAGGAAGTATGTCAGAGGAAAAGTTAGTGGCTCTCAAGAGCTGACTGTTAAATATTCAGAAATTTTGGAATCTGCTTGTTAAACTGTTGGTAGCTCGGTGGGAGTATTTACACCATGGGATTTGGCAAATGCTACAAAATCAAGGCTTTTTTTTTAGAGCTAGTCCTCCGTGGAGTAGAAAGTAATCATAACTGATTGTAGTTAAAATGTCTTACTTTTGTAAATTTTTACAAAAATTTAAGACTATTCCTAAGGCATCTCCCAGGGCCTTGAAAGTGGCCCATATACAAGTGAGAGGCCCTGAAGTTTATCAGCTTCACTGTAAATCCACTGCTGTTATATAATCATTCACAAACCAAAAAAAAAAAAAATCAGAGTTTGTTTTCAGCTTACTCTCTCTGCTCTCTTCTGTCTAACACAAACTGGATTGGATTTTTTAAAGTACGTTTTGTACTGGTTTTGCAAATTGAAGATTTTTTTTCTTTTTCTTTTTTTTTCTCTTTTTACTTATCATGACTACAAACGAAGAAAAGCAAATTGAGGCTACCTTGAAATACTGTTTTCCACCATTTTATTTACATCTATATCTATCAATCGATCAATCAATAGATAGATAGAAAGGTAGGTGATAGAAAGAAAGATGGATGGGTGGATAGATGGATAGACACACTCATTTATTGACAGCGGCAGTATAAATTGGTACAATCTTTTGGAAAATAATATTGTAATATGTGACAATAAAGTACCATAAAGATGCCTGTGTCTTTCAAGCCATTATCTCCACAGGTAAAACTTTATAGGAAATAGTTCAATAGAAACAAAAAGAAATGCAAAGGTGCTAATTGGCTGCCTTTTTTCCATTAGCAAAAAGTTGGAACCTAAATGCCCACGTCAGAGAAAAGTTTTAATGATGTGACATCAAAAAGATAAAATAATTGTGGAAACTCAAAATGTGGAAAGCATTTTTTTGATATTTCATAAAGTAAAAACAGGAGAGAGCAAAGTGATATGCATACTTAATTGCAACTATGTATCAAATAGTTATTTATATGAAAGCAATATGTAAAATTGAATACATTTTGCTAGGATTATTTTTGTTTATAATTTGTTCTGTTTAATATTATATTGAGAGGTATTACAGCATCAGGAACGAGCTCTGGTGGTGCAATGGTTAAGAACTTGGCTGCTAAGTGAAAGGTCAGCAGTTCGAACCCACCAGCTGTTCCTCGGGGGAAAGATGTGGCAGTCTGCTCCCCTAAAGATTACAGCCTAGAAAACCCTATGGGACAGTTCTACTGTGTCCTATAGGATTGCTGGGAGTCAGAATCGACTTGATGGCACGCAACAACAACATACTTACCTTAAGATATTGTGAAATTTAATTGAAATAATACACGTACAGTGACATTAAGGTGCCAACACATAAAAGGCATTCAATAAATATTACTCTTATTGTATTTGTTGTCACTTCATGAGGGTGTTAGTATCTATATAACTGAAGAGATAATGATAATTTAACTTTAATGAAATAAAGTGTATCAACTGGCAGAAACTTCTGCCAGTCAATCCATTTGGTTATGATCAATATTCTGGAAAAAGTCAGCGTTTTACCTATTGTACTGCTCCTCATAACAACCGTATGAGGTAACTATGTCAAGAAATTGCTGGTTGCTTACCCTCACATCCATTCTCCCTTTTCTTCTTAGTAATGGAATGTACATTTTTAGTTTGGCACATTGACAGAAAGAAGGAAAGACTACATTTACCAGTCTCCTTTGCCATAAGATTTAGCCATGTGATTAATTTCTGGCCCACAAGATATAAGTGGTAGTATCATAGGGGACTTCAAGGAAAGCTGGTATATCTGGGAGGAGACTCTTTTCGCCCTTTTTCCTTTTCTCCATCTTTCTTCCTGAAGCACAGATGTGATGGCTGAAACATGAGATAACTGTGAAGATGAAAGCCACACACCAAGATGGTGGAACAGAATGGTAAGAGCCTGGGACCCTAACATTCATGAAGTCACCATACCAGCCATGGGCTGTCTATCTCCAGACCTCTTTTTCATGAGAGAAAAATAATTATCTATCATATTTAAAGCCATTGTTATTCAACCAAACCTAATTCTATAAATTATACTCATTTTACTCATGAAGAAATTGAAACTTAGTAAGGTAAGTAGTAGAGGGGGTTCCACTCCTTTATTTGTTTAACTCCAAAGCTGATACTTTTTTCCATTGTTCACCTACTGTCTCTCATTGCAGTGCGATGGGTTTCTGTTTATATATGGCCTTTCTGACCCTGGTGTAGTTCTACCAGGATGATTTGCTAGCCCATAATCTTGCAGAGGGATTGGACAGTTTACTATGCAAATAAAGTGCATAAAACCTTTGTGAGGATTGGTCAATTACTATGCAAACTAGATGACTATGGCCTACTAAGGGTATTGGTCAGTTTTGCCATCCTGCTGGGTTTATAAGGGCTAATCCCACCATCAAGAAGAAAAACCTGGAGTGAAGCATGTCCTTTGGACCCTGGGCCCCTGTGCTGAGAACCTCCTAGAATCAGGAGACAGACAAAGTTGTAACACTGGAAATGGCGTAAGACAAGATGGCACGAGATGGGGCAAGTATGAGTGACAAGAACCAGGCTGTGGTGGGCTTCCTGGCCCATAGAGCAAGACAGCTGTAGGGGGTTGCTGACCTATGCACAGAGCAAGAGCCGTGAGCACCTTTAGGCAGGAGGCTTGCTAGCAGAATGGGGTGCCTCTGGGCACTTGACAACAGAGCCAAAACAGTTGTAACACTTGCTCAAGTCGGGGCTGGGACAGAGGCCCAGCAAGACCTGGCCTGAGGGCACAGCCAAGAAGCAAAGCCTACCTGGGCCAAAAAGGAGCTGAGAGCTGTCTTGGTCGGAAGCTGTCCTGATTGACGAACTGTATCCTGTCTCCTGATTTGTTCCTGTTACTTGCAAGTTGATCTTTATCCTGAGTTATAGCCTGTTACTTCCCTAATAAACCGCATAATCATAAGTGTGGTCTGTGAGTTTTGTGTGGCCATTGTAACAAATTATTGAACCCAGCAGAGAAATAGAGAGCGCCGTGGGGAGGATGGCTGGTGTCCGAATTGGTAAAAAGGTTAGAGAGTGAAGGTATGTCTGACCTCCACCTCATAGGAATCAGCTTTGTGATGATTCTGATTCTCCTTCCCCCTCATGAAGTTGGAGGACTTCTGACACTAGCTTACCCTGATTAATGGACACCCTGGTGGTGCAGTGGTTAAGAGCTCAGCTGCTAACCAAAAGGTCGGCAGTTCAAATCCACCAGCTGCTCCTTGGAAACCCTATAAGACAGTTCTACTCTGTCCTATAGGGTTTCTATGAGTCGGAATCGACTTGAAGGCAACGGGTTTTTGGTTTATCTCATCTCAGTGACAGTAGCTGTTAAGACTATATGAATAACTTTCATCCATTCGTTTATCCATCCATCCATTCATTCAATAAATATTTATTGTCTACTATTTTCCAAGCACTATTCAAGACCCTAGGGATAAGATATTGAGGAAAAACAACTCTCTTGCAATGATTTTCTACTCCCCAGCCAACCTTTCTTTTATGACCTAGGTTGCTTTTTTTCTAATGGGGGAGAGAAGCAGCCAACAGGATTTATATTCTGGTATGCCTGCCAATACACTTCTCATTGTGAATTAATAAATTGGCACACTAGCTTCAATATCAATGTGAGTTTGTTAGTGTGAGACAGCAGGAGTTGGGCTCAGGTCCCTGAGTCTGATTGCCTTTAGCTAGTTTGATAAAATCACCTTTGCAGCCATGCAAAGATTCTGGGCCCAAAGTGTTTATATGCAGCTGTGGAGAGAGGATTGTCTGCTAGCTGAATATAGGCAAGCAGTGAGAGGGGTCGCATATGCTCTCAATGTCCCACAAGGATTCCAGGTGATCTGAGAAGCTATGCAGCTTCCTTGGTCAGCTGGTGTTGCTCACGCTTAAATTTTTTTTCCCCTTCCACTAAGTTGCAAAGACCATCTCTTGCCTTATTTGCCTATAAAAAGGTATAGTAGCAGTAGGGGGCATGAAGGGGGGGTTTTCTCATGGAGCACAATCCATGATGCAGCTAGGTGTTCCTGGGCAAAGCACATCTCTCTGGGATGGCATCTGCTGACCCTCTGCCTGTGAATTGCATCTGTGCTGTGTGATGCTCACGATGTTTGGATGTATCCTTTGCTTAGCGGCAGTGACTCCAGGGCTGAGACTGATTGAATCAACACACAATGAGAGAGACATTTTGGTTTAATTATGGACTCCACATCACTTCTAAGGCAAGAATGGATGATACCCAGAAAATCAGGGAGCAAAGAGATAAAACTTGCCCAAATGGATCTAACACTGCTCAGGGGAGAGAAAGACTGGGGCGGGCGGGTGGGAAGCAAACAAGTCACTACTTAGATATGGTCCCCAAATAAATAAATAAACACAGATACATACATACATATACCCATTGGTTTTTCCTGATGTTGAGCTCAAGTAACCTCTTAAACAACTTGTAGTAGACATGTCATTATTATGGCTGCCCAATATCTGGCATTCCACTTCTGTGTTTGGAGAATTTCCCACCTTGAGTTTTGGAGGAGGCAGACCCGTCTACCACTTTATAAGCAGAAAATGCTTTTTTTCTCAGCAACTCTGCAGGCTAAAGCATGAACACGTTTTAGGCTTGACCAATTCAACAAGGGATTTTGAATTTGGAGCTACTGTCACCATAAAACAGGAACATGGGAGCATTCTTCATAGCAGTGACAGCAGCTTCCCACTTCCTGATGGTCAGCAGTGGCTTCAGAACCACCGGCAAAGTCCAATGTCCAGGCCACCTGCAGTGGCATAGATGGCTGGGATGTCTTTTACCAGACTGTGCGGAGACATGATTTTACCAGTAATTTCGGCTTCAGAGTCTCCCTTTGTGCCTGCCCATTTTCACAGCCTGGTTCTCTTGGCTTCTTAGTGATTCTATGAGCTACCCAATGACCTCGCATAACCTTTTTTTTTTTTTTTGCCTAAATCAGCCAGAATCAGTTTCTGCTGCTTGTACCTAATATCCCTGACTGATACACCATTATATTGCTTTGTTTCATTCTCATTCCATACTCACCAAGCAATCTCCTGATTAACGTTTCAGATACTTAAATACTAGGAGACAAGAATGCTACACAGAGGATGAGAGCATCCCAGCCCTCGGAAAGTGAGGGCCCTCACTATCAATTAATAGATGTTGATTCTAGTTAGAATATATGTTTCTTCTGAGTTTAAATAAAGTAAGTCTGTCCGCAAGAGACCATCTCTACATGTTCTAAGGAAATCCAGTTGGTACACACAACACTAAAGGCAAGATCCAGGACAATGGAGTCTAAGAAGGGTGACCCTGAGAAGCCTTCCTTGCAACAACCTAGCACTTGGCACCCCCAGACACAATCCCACAGATACTTCCTCCTTAATGAGGAAGCCTCCCTATGAGGCTTGGCCTTCATAAATGATATCCCTGTCTTGTCTCTCACAGTATTTATTCATTAAAAAAATTAAAATGCAAGGGAAGAGAAGAGAATTGAACATTTTGGTTCATTAATCCCTTTCAGGAAAAACAATCATGAGGTTTTCTAGATCTATTAAATGGATACTGAATTATAACACAGTAAATTAAAAAAAAAAAAGCCACCACTACTCTGTCAGTTTGTTGTACTGTGGTGGCTTCTGTGTTGCTGTGATGCTGGAAGCTATGCCACCGGTATTTCAAGTACTAGCAGCGTCACCCATGGTGGACAGGTTTCAGCAGCGCTTCCGGACTAAGACAGACTAGGAAGAAGGACCTGGCGATCTACTTCTAAAAAAATTGGCTAATGAAAACCTTATGAATAGAAGAGGAACATTGTTTGGTATAGTTCCGGAAGATGAGCCACTCAGGTTGGAAGGCACTCAAAATATGACTGGGGAAGAGCTGCCTCCTCAAAGTAAAGAAGACCTTAAAGATATGGATGGAGTAAAGCTTTCGGAACCTTTATTGGTTGATGCGGCTTGACTCAAAATGAGAAGAAACAGCTGCGTACATCCATTAATAATCAGCAACAACGGAAGCAGCAGTCAAGAAATCAAACAACATATTGCACTGGGCAAATCTGCTGCAAAAGACCTCTTTAAAGTGTTGAACATCAAAGATGTCACTTTGAGGACTAAGGTGAGCCTGACCCAAGCCTTGACATTTTCAATAACCTCATATGCATTCAAAAGCTGGACAGTGACTAAGGAAGACTGAAGAAGAATTGATGCCTTTGAATTATGGTGCTGGCAAAAAATACTGAATATACTATGGAATTCCAGAAGAATGAACTAGTCTGTCTTGGAAGAAATACAGCCAGAATGCTCTTTAGAAGCAAGGGTGATGAGATTTTGTCTCACGTACTTTGGACATGTTATCAGGAGGGATCAGTCCCTGGAGAAGGACATCATGCTTGAAAGTAGAGGGTCAGTGAAAAAGAGGAAGGCCTTCAATAAGATGCATTAACACAGTGGCTGCATCAATGGGCTCAAACATAGCAACAATTGTGTGGACGGCGCAGGACTGGCCAGTGTTCTGTTCTGTTGTACATAGGGTCGCTATGAGTCAGAATGGACTCAACAGCACCTAACAACAGCAACACATAAAAATAAAAACAAATAAATACGATCCATTAAATTGTGTGTGGGGGGAGACATACTAGACATAGCCATCAGCCATTGCATTTCATAATCACTCCATTTCCTATCTGTTAGTAATAATTCAGCTATTTTCTGATTCCAGGAAAATCAATAGCAATTGAAATGTGAGCTGTCCAGATAGATGCATTACCATGCATCATGCCCTGTGCAGTTTAATCTTGGAGACTAGAGTATGAAACCCTGAGCCTAGAGGCTATGTTATTAAATAACTTGAGTCCTAACCCCAACCTCAGCCCTGGTGCCTTCAAGACAGAAAATTTTATTTTCTTAGGATAGTCATGAAAATGAATTGAAACCGTAATAACAGATACCTGCATGCATATCTTACCTACAGGGTGCTAATCTATCCAAGTACTTTGAATGAGAATTAAGGACAGTTGAGTTCCACTTTCATGTAAGATTAATTTTAGCCATCCAGGTCAACTCATCTGTACCCCTTCCTCAGACCCACCAGTGCATAATGCTCTTGGTCCTGCCCTCCTAGGCAGCAGTGTTAGATCCGTGCCCTCAAGCGATTCAAAATCAATTATTGATCTGGGAACAAACCCTTTGTGATAACTGAGCCCTGGTTGGCAGCATAAACATGCAGTGTTGTTGTGAATAAAACCTGCCCTAAAGACAAATAGTTTTACTAATGCTTGAGAACCTGCTAAACCAACAGCATGAACTAACACTTGGGAATGGAAAGCTACAACTTATCAGGGAATTACTAAAGATGCTGGAGGAAAGTTAAGAAAGAATTATAAGTTAGAATGCTGCTCATATAGTCGGTCAATAGTGAATTTTAGCAGAGGAAGCAGCATGAGGGTTTCTTAATTTACACTGGCTAGTGTCCTATAGGAAACCCTGGTGGCGTAGTGGTTAAGAGCTATGGCTGCTAACCAAAGGGTCAGCAGTTCAAATCCACCGGGCCCTCCTTGGGAACCCTATGGGGCAGTTCTACTCTGTCCTATAGGGTCGTTATGAGTCGGAATCGCCTCCACGGCTACAGGGGGTTGTCCTATCAGAGCCCTGGTGACGTAGAGATTAAGAGCTCAGCTGCTAACCAAAAAGTCGGCAGTTCGAATCCACCGGATGCTCCTTGGAAACTCTATGAGGCAGTTCTACTCCGTCCTATAGGGTCACTATGAGTCGGAATCGACTGAACAGCAGCAGGTTTTGGTTAGTGTCCTATAAGGAGGAGACTTAGTGGCGCAATGGTTAAAGCGCTCAGCTGCCAACTGAAAGGTCAGTGGTTTGAACCCACCAGCCACTCTGAGGGAGAAAGATGTGGCAATCTGCTCCCGTAAAAATTACAACCTAGGAAACCCTATGGGGCAGTTCTACTCTGTCTTATAAGGTCACCATGGTTCGGACTCAGAGGCAATGGGTTTGGTTTTTCTGGTTTAGTGTTCTACAAAGGAGCACTGGTGGCACAATAGTTAAGCGCTTGTCTACTAACCAAAAGGTTGGCAGTTCAAACCCACCAGTGGCTCCGTGGGAGAAAGACTTGGCGATCTGATTCCGTAAAGATTACAGCCAAGAAAACCCTGTGGGGCAGCTCTATTCTGTCACATGGCATCACTAAGTCAAAATCGAGTCAGTGGCACCTGACACAACAGTATTCTATCTGAAATTTAGAGCAGTGGTTCCCAGTCTTGGCTGCAGATTAGAAACATCTGAGCAGTTTTTCAAACTCTCAATGCCTAGTAGCTCCCCAAACAAACAAACAAAAAAAAACCAAACCCGTTGCCAGTCAATTCCGACTCATAGTGACCCTATAGGACAGAGTAGAATTGCCCCATAGGGTTTCCAAGGAGTGGCTGGTGAACTCGAACTGCCAAACTTTGGGTTAGCAGCCATAGCTCTTAACCACTATGCCACTAGGGTTTCCAGATCTATTAGATCAGAATTTCTGAGGGTGAGATTCAAACGTGCAGCCTAGGTTGAGAACAAGTGGTCTAGATGAGGCATTGTTAAACTTTTAGAGTCATCAGCAGGATGACTCACCTGGACATAAATATTCAGTTAAACAATATGTGGTCGCGTATGGACTAGACATACCTCTTCCCACAAGGAAGGAGGGGCTCATCTCCCACCTGTTTTAAAGACTTTTACTCTTTAGTAGCTTACAGCATTTTAGTATCATGGCTTCCTATGAATTGAATGATATCCAGGTTACCTAATGGACTTTCATTCAAGATCAGCACTAGCTTTGTTAGTACTAACATGAAAGATCTTGCCTCTATTGTTAAGAATCTGTCACCAATAGAAATCACAGTCTGTCTCCTCACCTCTGTGGCTTGGGTTTAGGGAATGAAGGATTATTTCAGTTGAAGAAGTCACCACTTGTTATTTGGTTATATTCCCCTCCTTGTTCCTTCAACTGTAGCTAAAGTCAACTTTTATTTCATTTCCCTTAGTCTTTAACTATTCTTTAGATACTTCCCACCAGTGAAACAAACTTGCTCAAACAATCATTAATAATTGAACCATAGTCAAGAATTTGTTTTATCAACATCTGCTTTAAAAAATTTATTCTGGAAACACATGGATGTAAAAAAAGGGGGGGGGGTGGAGGATGGGTATCTCCTAGGCCAGACATCATTAGCAGGGTAAGTCTGCTGAAAAGTTTGTATGCGTGTATAAATCTGATGCCATCCAGAGCCAGATGTGTTAACTTTAGATTCAAAACAAAGATTGTATCTTGAATGATCTTGACTTTAATTTCCCTCTACTGACATAAATAATCAATGGTTAACTACACTGGATGACTTCCTCTTTGATACAATGGGCGAGTTCCTAAAAATTCCTGTCATGTATTTTACATGTTGTAGGCAGCCTTGCTTGTTTCTTAGTTAAACTTTTAATTTTGAGATAATTGTAAATTCATTTGTAGTTGAAAGAAGTAATACAGAGATATTCCCGCATGTTCTTTACCCAGTTTCCCCCAATGGTAAAATCTTGCAAAACTATAGTACGTTATCACAACCAGGATATTGACATTGATGCAGTCAAGACACAGGACATGTCCATCACCGTAAGGATTTTTCAAGTTGTCCGTTTATAGCCTGCCTCTCTTCGCCTCCCCACCCCACTGTCCTTAGCCCCTAGCAACCACTAATCTGTTCTCCATTTTATAATTTTGTCATTTCAAGAATGTTATATAAGTAGAATCATATGGTATGTAACCTTTTAAGATGCTTTTTTTCACTCAGTAAAGAACTCTTTGCTTTTACAAAGAACTCTGTACTTCTTTTGTAAAGTGAAGCATGCTTTTATTATACCAATAATTATATTTTACATGTAGTCAGATAACTTTTAAAATTAATTCTATATTCCTTTCATGAAGTGCAAAATGCTTTTATTACATAAATACCAAACCAATAAAAAAATCAAAACCAAACCAGTTGCCATCAAGTCAGTACTGACTGATAGTGACCCTTTAGGACAGAGTAGAACTGCCCCAGAGGGTTTCTAAGGAGCTGCTGGTGTATTCGAACTACCAACCTTTTGGTTAGCAGCCATAGTTCTTAACCACTGCGCCACCAAGGCTCCAAATACCAAACCAGTTGCCATCAAGTCGATTCCAGCTGGTGGTGGCCCCATGTGTTTCAGAGTAGAACTGTGCTCCAACAAGTTTTCAATAAATGTGATCTTTCAGAAGTAGATCGCCAGCTCTTTCTTCCGAGGTAGACTCTGGGTAGATTTGAACCACCAACCTTTCAGCTAGTGCTTAACCATTTGCACTACCCAGGAACTCTGAATAACAATGCCTAATTTTTGTTTTATAAATTTGGTTTTTTTAATTTATTTTTTTCCCATAATGGGGTATAATTTTGTATGGCCTTGTCGGAGAAACTCAAAGTACTTTGTCAACCTATTTTGTAGACACCCTCTAAGAACAGCAATGTAAACTTGGTTAAATTTGGTTGATTTGTTATATTTCTGTTCAGTTTTGTTTTTAACGTGGTTTATTGTTCAGGAATAATAATCCACGTTGCTCTCTATCCCCCACCTCACCAGACCCTCTTCTTACTCCATATTTGGGGACCTTCTGACAAAACGGGAGCCAGGATAATGTTTTAAGTGTGATGGAAGCCATAGGAGGGTTCGATCAGGGGAATGTTGAGATCTGGTTTCTGTTTAGAGAAGTGACCTTGGCTGCAGTGTGTAGAAGGAGACTCAGACAGGCAGGGGCAGCGGCCAGCCAGGGGACTACTGCACAGACCAGGAGAGTGATAACAATGGTTGGTGATGGATCGGTGGTGGTGGCATCAGAGCAGACCGGACAGATTCTAAATATATTGTGAAAGGTGACAGTAAATATGATTGATTAATGAGCCCATTCCCCTTTTTGATTGTTTCATACTTCTGTTCAGCTCCTTTCCCTGGAATGCTCACATGAAAAAAATAATGTGATCCCTATTTTGATTGATGATAAAAATGTAGATTCAGAGACAGGCAAGGTCACAGAAAATTCTTTTTACATGGTTAGAAATTGGAATGGTTTCCATCCACATTGTTATGTATATTAAATAAGGTAAGCATGTGAGAGTACCTGGCACATAGTAGGCACTCAATAAACATTAATTAAATTGGAAGTTGAATTGGTCAAGATTGTAAAATGCCTGTGGCATAGTATCACACCATTTAAACTTTACTTAATCTGCCCTACTCCCATCCCCAAATGATTATGGGTATGTTTGTAATGAGCAATTTGTCTGTCTTCAGTGAGTGGAAAAGTAGTTCTAAAAGTGAATTTTTTAAAACTTATCGTTTTTAAGTATGCAGTTTGAGTAGTTTTGACGAACATATAGTCATGTTACCACCACGACAATCATGATAATGAACAAACATCGTGCAAAAAGTTTCTTTGTGCCTTATTGCAGTCAATTCCCACCCCCAGTGCCCAGCAAAAGGTGATGTCTTTTGTCCCTATAGTTTTACCTTTTCTAGAATGTTATATAAATGAAATGATAGAGTATGTAGGCTTTCCTGTCTGGCTTGTTTCACGTAGCATAATACATTTGAGATTCATCCATGTTGTTGACTCCATTTTATTCCTGAGTAGTATTCCATCATATGGATGTACCCCATTAGTGTACAGGTCTTTGTCTAGACATGTTTTCGTTTTTCTTGGGTAAATACTTAGGAGTGGAATTGCTCAGCCATATGGTAAGTGAATGTTTAACTTTGAAATAAATGGCCGAACTGTTTTTCAAATTGGCTGTACTATCTTACACTCCCACCAGCAATGTATGAGAGATCCACTTGTTTTGCATCCTCACAGTACTGTCAGCTTGTATTTTAATTTTAATTCCAGTGGGTGTGTATTAGTATCTCATTATGAGTTTTAATTTGCACTTCCTATAACAGAGTATTCCAGATTCCTCCCTCTAGTCGCTGGGCATTTCTCAAGCTGAAAGAATTGAAGAAAAAATTCAAGCCTCAAGTTGCAATATTGAAGTATTCTATGGGAAAATATTAAATGACGCAGGAAGCATCATAAGAAGATGGAAGGAATACATAGAGTCACTGTACCAAAAAGAACTGATCAACTTTTAACCATTTCAGGAGGTAGCGTATGACCAGGAACCAATGGTACTGAAGGAAGAAGTCCAAGCTGCCTTGAAGGCATTGGCAAAAAACAAGGCTCCAGGAACTGACGGAATACCAATTGAGATGTTTCAACAAACGGATGCAATGCTGGAAGCGCTCACTTGTCTATGCCAAGAAACTCGGAAGACAGCTGCCTGGCCAACCAACTAGAAGAGATCCATATCTGTGCCCATTCCAAAGAAAGGAGATTCAACAGAATGCAGAAATTATAGAACAATATATTAATATCACATGCAAGTACAATTTTCCTGAAGATAATTCAAAAACGGTCGCAGCAGTACATTGACCGGGAACTGCCAGAAATCCAAGCCAGATTCAGAAGAGGACATGGAATGAAGGCTATCACTGCTGATGTCAGATGGATCTTGGATGAAAGCAGAGGATACCAGGAAGATGTTTACCTGTGTTTTATTGACCATGCAAAGGCATTCAACTATGTGGATCATAACAAATTATGGATAGCATTGTGAAGAATGGGAATTCCAGAGCATTTAATTGTGCTCATGTGGAAGCTGTACATAGACCAAGAGGCAGCCATTCAAACAGAACGAGCGGATACTGCGTGGTTTAAGATCAGGAAAGGTGTGCGTCAGGGTCGTATCCTGTCACCATACTTATTCAATCTATATGCTGAGCAAATAATCCGAGAAGCTGGACTGTATGAAGAAGAATGCAGCATCAGGATTGGAGGAAGACACATTAACAACCTGCGTTATGCAGATGGCACAACCTTGCTTGCTGAAAGTGAGGAGGACTAGAAACACTTAGTGATGAAGATCAAAGACCACAGCCTTCCGTTTGGATTACATCTCAACATAAAGAAAACAAAAATCCTCACAACTGGACCAATAGGCAACATCATGATAAACAGAGAAAAGATTGAAGTTGCCAAGGATTCCCTTTTACTTGGAGCCACAATCAATGCCCATGGAAGCAACAGTCAAGAAATAAAACGACATATTGCACTGGACAAATTTGCTGCAAAAGACTTTAAAGTGTTAAGCAAAGATGTCCCTTTGAAGACTAAGGCGCACCTGACTCAAGCCATGGTATTTTCAACGACCTGATATGCATGCGAAAGCTGAATAGTGAATAAGGAAGCCCAAAGAAGAATTGATGCCTTTGAATTATGGTGCTGGTGAAGAATATTGAGTATACCGTGGACTAACAGAAGAATGAACAAATTTGTCTTGGAAGAAGTACAATCGGAAGCTCCTCAGAAGCAAGATGACGAGACTACGTCTCACATACTTTGGACGTGTTATCAGGAGGGATCAGTCCCTGGAGAAGGACATCAAGCTTGGTAAAGTAGAGAGTCAGAAAAAAAGAGGAAGACCCTCGATGAGATGGATTGAAACAGTGGCTGCAACAATGGGCTCAAACATAACGATTGTGAGGATGGCGCGAGACAGGGCAGTGCTTTGTTCTGTTGTACACAGGGTCACCATGAGTCAGAACTCGTCGGCACCTAACAACAACAACAACATGTGTTTTTTGTTTTTGTTGTTGTTTTAATTTATCCTGCTTGATATTCTCTGAGTTTCCTAGATCTGTAGTGTTATGTCTGATATATTAATAACATATTATTTTGAAAGTTCTCAGCCATTATTACTTCACATATTTCTTCTGACCTCTTTTCTCTCTTCTCCAGCTGATATTCCAATTACGTGTATGTTACACATTTTGATATTGTTCCCTACTCCCTGCCTTGACTGCAGTGATTCTAATCTTTTTCTTTGAAGCCTATCTCTTGTTGACTATGATTCCTCCGCCCCATCCCCTCCTTTAGCTGAGACAGCAAAGCTAGAGAAAGCTAGAACTCCTTTCCTTCCGCTGATAAAATGTTTCAGTTTTGCTCTCTGACAAAGTCTTAATCTCTGGATAGTAAGCCTTTGTTATAGAGAAGATTCTCAGAGGGTTTCCCAGTGATTACCCTTCCTCTTCTCTGCCAGAGCCTCTGGGGGATCTTTCTTAGATCTTCACCATAATAATCTGATGGGGCTCCTGGAAGGAAAGCTCACAAAAGTATGGAGTCCCCCCTATGATTACATCCCCCAAGAGTTTCTTACTCTCATGCTAGTCCACACTCAGCCTCCAGCAATTCATCAAAATTACCGTTTAAGGGTCCCTACCAGTTCCTGCTCCCATAAGCAGAGCTTGGCTGTTATCCTCAGGATGCACCTGTCTCTCCAGTTTTGGAGAAAGCAGTTTGCCCTGTAGCCTCAGTTCTTTGATAGATCTAAGAAAAGTTGTTGATTTTCAGTTTGCCCTGTTTTTTCTTGTTATAAGGATGGGAGTAACAACCTCTAAGCCCTATATATATGTGTTGGAACTGAAAAGTCTCTTGGCGGTCTCTTATGTATCTTCTTTGATGATTTATCTGTCCAATTCTTTTGCCCTTTTATAAAATTGGGTTGTCTAATTATTAAATTGTAAGAGTTCTCATACATCCTGAACAGAAGTTCTTTATCAAATATGTGTTTTGCAAAAATATTCTCCCAATCTGTGGCTTACCTTTTCACTTTCTTGACCGTGTTTTTTTTTTTCCTTGTGCATTAGGTGAAACTTCACAGAGCAAATTAGATTCCCATTCAACAGTTTGTACATAAAGTGTTTCATGACATTGGTTTCATTCTCCACAATGTGTCAGCACTCTCCCCATTTCTGTCCTAGTTGCCCTGTTTCCTTTCATCCTGATTTTCCACTCCTTCCTGCCTTCTCATCTTTGCTTTTGGGCAAATGTTGCCCTTTTGATCTCGTAAAATTGATTGTTCTAAGGAGCACGTTCCTCTGACGTGTTATTGTTTATTTTATGGCCTGTCTATCTGTGGTTTGGCTGAAACGTGGTCTCTGAGAATGGCTTCAGTTCCAGTTCAGAAGGGTGTCTTAGGGCCATAGTCTTGGAGGTTACTCCAGTCTCTGGTCTTTTTTGTGAATTTGATTTTTTGTTCTATAATTTTTCTCCCACTCTGTCCAGGACCCTCTGTTGTGATCCCAGTCAGAGCAGTCTTAACTGTATGTTTTGAAGAGTAAAAGTTTTTCTTTTTGATGTAATTTAATTTATCCGATTTTTCTTTTTATGGTTCGTGCTTTTTGTGTCCTATCTAAGAAATTTCTGCCTAACCCAAAGTCGCAAAAATTTTCTCCTATGTTTTATTCTAGAAGTTCTATGGTTTTTGGATTTTTTGGGGGGGATCTCTTACATTTAGATCTATGTTCCATTTCAAGTTAAGTTTTGTATATGGTGTGAGATAAGAGTTAAGATTCTTTTTTGGCTTATAGTTATCCAATTATTCTGGTATCATTGTTTTAAAAGACAATTTCTTACCATTGAATTACCTTGATACCATTATCAAAAATCAATCCACCACATACATATGGACCTATTTCTGGATTTTCTATTTTGTTCCATTGATCAGTATGTCTATACTAACAACAATACCACACTGTCTTGACTACTGTAGCTTTACAGTAAATCTTAAAACCAAGTACTGTGAGTTCTCCAACACTGTTCTTTTTCAAAATTATTTTTGTTGATCTAGGTCTTTTGCATTTTCATAGATTTTAGAATCAGCTAGTCCATTTCTACCAAAGAACTTGCTGAGGTTTTGATTAGGACTGCATTGAATCTATAGATTAATTTGGGGAAAATAGACATTTTAATAATTTTGAAGCTTCAAATCCATGAGCACAGTATATTTCTCCTATATAGGTTTTCATTAATTTTTATCAGCAATCTTCAGTAGTTTTCAGTGCACATACCTTTGACATATTTTGTGAAATTTATCCTTAAATATTTCATTCTTTGTTATGCTATTGTTTTTAAATTTTCAATTTCCAATTATCGGTTGCTATTCAAGATTTTAATGCCACGCCAAAACAGATGCTCCCCTTCCCCCTCATCCCAGCTAGGGCAGCTGGCATTCTATGGTAACAGAATTTTCTTTCTTTGGCATGTCTGCTGAGTTATCATTTATACAGGAAGGAGTTTAGAACACCGCTACCGAGCCACCAAACATTTTGTTCTCCTTTGGAGCCCAATGTGGAGAGAAGCAAAGCCATTTCTAAATTGGCATCGTGGTTTCTATTCCAAGACCGACCCTGGCAAGAAGTTTCTTAACTACCTGAGTTTGTTTCAAGACGTTAAAGTTCATTTTCCTGAATGAAAAGTTTAGAGATGTTATCCGGTGTTCTTTTCCTCCTTAGATTTGCACAGGACATATAACTGTGTTTCTCTTGTAATCATAAATTGATGTGATTGCATTGCCACAGTCGCAAGAACGTTTGGAGGTGGAGAAATTTTTAGAAATCCTTGAATTTGTGGACTCGCCCACAAAATACCTTCTTCAGGGTTCACAACTGAAGGTCAGGACTCCCTTTTACCTTGGTGGGTGAGAGAATGGAGAAAGGGAAAAGGAGAAAGATGCTGCATGAGTTTCCTAGGGATGCTGTGACAAAATCCCACAAACTGGGTGGCTTAAAACAACAAAAATTTATTGCCTCACGGTTCTGGAGGCTAGAAGTCCGAAATCAAGGTGTCAGCAAGGCCATGCTCTCTCTGAAGGATCTAGAGGAGGATCGTTTGTTGCCTTTTCCTAGCCTCTGGTGGTTACCAACAGTCCTTGGTGTTCCTTGGCTTGTGGCAGCATCACTCCGATCTTCGCCTCTGTTATGACATGGCATCGTCCGTGCGTGTCTCTGTGTCTGTGTCTAAATTTCCTAATCCAGTATGACCTCATTTTAACTTGATTACATCTGTAAAGACCTTATTTCCAAAGAAGGTCACATTCACAGATATCAGGGGTTAGGACTTCAATGTATCTTTTTGGGGGACACAATACAACCCATAACAGATACAATGAGCTGGGGTCTAGCTAGAGTCAAGAACAAAAATTTTATATCATGAAAGGGCTACTGGCAAACACAAAGCCATGGGAAATATGTAGAGGCAATTACCAAGGATATCATGTTCGGTTTTTCTCCAAACCAGTTCTAACCAGGCAGAAAGCAAGTGTTTCTGTTAGTGAGAATAATGCTTGCAAAACCCCAGCGATCCATTAAACTAATTGTCATGAAGTGGAGGAAATGAAACAATTTCTGAGTTACTTGGCTTATTACTCTAACATCGTAGAGAAGTTTTATTAATGGCCTAATGGAGCAACAAACTCTAAAGACATTTATTTGCTTGGAGCTGGGTTGTTTCACCAAGTTATGGCAAAATTAAACTACTGTGTGCCTAGAAGGAAAGCTAATAAATTCCAGAGGCCCTTGTTCCCTACAACTTCTCAATACATGTATTTTCTTTTAACACCAGCTGTTCTCCAGATCCTAGTTCCATCTTTAGCACTATTTATCTGCCCCTAGTCCTTTCAGGGGTCTCTCTCACTGTCAAATCAGATTACTTTCCTTTACACTCTTCTCCTAGCCACTTAAAGTCACATTGAACAAGAAAGTAGTGCAATTTTAATGACAAATGTATTCATTCATTTAAAAAAATACTTCTTGAGAACTTAATATGTGCCAGGCACTTTTCTAGGCACTGGGGATATCAGCAGTGAACCAAAGTCCCTGTCCTTACATTCTGCTGGGGGAGACAGAAAAAGGGACCAACAAACATACTATGTCCCTTGGTCATGGATGTTATGAAGCAAAACAAAGCAGGGTAAGAGGAATAGAGAGTGAGGGATCGGAGGTGGTAAAGTTGAATATTTGAGTCAGTGAAATATTCAATGTAACAGTACTCATCTACTGATTTAGGATCCCATAAAAGCTAGTGCTGCCATAATTGCCTTTATTTTTCATCTGGCTTAGGGCCTGGCACAAAGTAGGAGCTCAATAAATCCATTGGAAATAGTAATATACAAAATATCTAAATTCTATTCTTGAACTTGGACATGACCTGTAGTCATGTTAACGGACTATGTTTTTAGCTTTTGCATTACTTCAGAACTGTTGCTAGCTAATTTCAGCAGATAAGGAAAAGCAAAAGGCAGGGGTAGCCACTTTCCTCCAAGACCAAGGAGACTGCCAGTCTTCGTGCGTCCCCTGGCTTCATTCTGGGGCTAGAACCCCCAAAACAGCCTTGGGTGAAGCCATCAGCCAAAGAGTTTCAATAGCCCAGTTAACCAGCAAACATACAGCAAATGCAGCCATCTAAGATACTCCACCTGGTCTCATCCCTTCGGGAGCAAGGGCGAATGAAGAGAACAAGATACAAGGAAAAGGTTAGTCCGAAGGACTGATGGACCACAGCTACCAAGGCCTCCCCACCAGACTGAGTCCAGTACAGCTAGATGGTGCCTGGCTACCACCACTGACTGCTCTGACCGGGATCACAACAGAGGGTTCTGGACAGAGCTGGAGAAGGATGTAGAACAAAATTCTAACTCACAAAAAAAGACCAGATTTACTGGCCTGACAGAGACTGGAGAAACCCCAAGAGTATGGTCCCCAGACACCCTTTTAGCTCAGTGGTGAAGTCATTTCTGAGGTTCACCGTTCAGCTGGGGAGTGGACAGCCCCATAAAACCAAATGGGAATAGTGAGACACAGCAGTCCAGGGACAAGGGCCAGAAGGCAGAAGGGGACAGGAAAGCTGGTGATAGGGAACCCAAGGTTCAGTAAGGATAGTGTTGATGTATTGTGAGGTTGTTAATCATTGTCATAGGGCAACATGTGTACTAACTGTTAAATGAGAAACTATTTTGTTCTGTAAGCTTTCATCTAAAGTGAGAATAGCAGCACAATTGGAAGAGCGTAGCTGATGTCACTGAACTGTGCATGTAGAAATTTTTGAAATGGTGTATCTTTGGCTATGTATATTTTCAACAACAAAAAAAAAGGTCGAGAAGGGAGAGGGTTGACATGTTGTGGGGTTGTTAATCAATGTCATAAAACAATATGTGTACTACTGTTTCATGAGAAACTATTTGTTCTGTAAGCCTTCACCTGAAGTACAATAAAAAAAAAAACAGCAAATGATGAAGGGCAGTTACAAAGTGCTTCAGGGAATCAGTTATTCATTTAACAATCATTTTTAAAGCACCTACTCTGTGCCAAGAACTATGCTAGGGGCGGAGTAAATTATATTGCTTCAGTCCAGAATCTAGCCCTCAGCCGCTTAGGTTCAGAAAATCATTTTTTTCACACATTCAGAGATGCAGACTACCTGCAATTAACTGTAATTAAAATCACAGGAAAATGCTAATTCATTAATTTCTACAGTGATTTAGAATATCTCCAGCTGGGCCTGCCCACAGCATTTGTGGGGTCAGGGCAAGAGTGTAAATGGAGGCCCACATAGCATGTCTAAATATTTATAAAGTTTGAAATCATGATAGCAGACTGTGTGTATGTATACATACACACACACACACACACCACACACACACATATCTGTATATATATTTCCCCCATTATTCTAACTTAACAAATGTACCTTCTAAATGATCTAATAGGCCAAGTTTGAATTTAGGGCTCTCAGACTCCTTGAAGGTCCCTGCTGGAAAGGCGGGGTTGGGTGGGGGAGATTCAGAGACAGAGCCCTTCTTTGTTTTACACCAGAGTGGAGCCCAGCTCAGACATCTAGGTTCTGTTCACATTCCCCTGCCAAAAGCCCCCACTTGACTACCTCTTTGCCTAGGTTATGAGCAACTGGAGGGTGGCCCCAGGAAGAAGCCATGTAGGCCCTGGAAGCAGCTCAGAACATTTGTGCAGAGAACTCCAGAAAGTTCTAAAAGGTGGGTGGGAGTCTCCAGGTATGTACCCTCTTCCCTTGGCCCCCACGATCTCCTCAAAGGAGGAGCCAAAGCAGGGCCCTCTAAAACATGAAACCCAAGGTCATGATCCTGAGCGCACCCTGCCCACTACTGAAGTAACGGGGAAGGCAAATTAGAATGCTGTTGGGGAATTAGTGCAAAAGGAGGGTGGCTTCACCAGCTCTGGAGCTGAGACTTAGTAGACCATCCACTCTTCACGGTGGAGAACACCTCCTGGGCTGTGAAGATACTTGTTCCTCCAGTTTAGGCGTGTATCTCCTGTGACCTCTCATGGTGAGGCTGAGTTTGCTTCTCTAACAATTCCCTTTTCTCTGAGGATCAGGGGTCACAAAGGCTCCCCACAGAGTTGGTGAATAGGGGCTAAAATCCAACCCTCCCTCTCCTAATGAGGTGGGGCTGTTTCAGCCAGAGGAGGCATGTTTTCCTAATTTACACAAGGTGCCACACGGTGTAGCTGAAGTCTATTGTCCCAATTCCAACTACATGGGCTTGGACATCTAGGCTCCACCCACTGGCACAACTCTCGGAGCTCTGGCACATCCCTTGTGGTAGGCCACAGGACATTTTGTTTTTCCTAAGGATGGGCTCAGAGTCCTTGAGTGGTACAAATGATTAACTCGCTCACCTGCTGACTGAAAGTTTGGAGGTTTGAGTCCACCCAGAAGTGCCTCAGAAGAAAGTCCTGGCAGTCTACTTCGAAAAATCAGCCATTGAAAACCCTATAGAGCACAATTCTACTCTGACACACATGAGGTCGCCATGAGTAGGAATCAACTCCATGGCAACTGGTAAGGATGGGCTCAAAAATTTTTACTGGGGATCTCCAAGACCACTTGAGCTCATGAGACTCTCAAAAGTAGAGCAGACCCCAGAAAGCCACCATTAAGTGTTCAGATAATAGACACCTCGGTACTCCAAGGGCAAACAACTTAATTTACTGACTTGACTAGGTCTGTGATAAGAACACAGTATGTAGTTGTATTGGTAGCCCTGTCCCGGTTCTATTTGCTTTAAAGTCATAATTAATCAAAAGTTATCCTTTTTAACCTTTCTCATGCTCATGACAAAATACTAAGCAGGAATTAACCGAGAGAATAGATTGGCAGTAATTCTTCTTGTGGACGTGAGGCAAGCACTTGGGAAGTATAATCAAATGCACTGTTATTCTAAGAGATGACAACAAGAGACAATTTCAAAACAGGCTTCTCTTGTGAACCATTGGGCCTTGATGACACAAGAGTGATTTTTCCATTAATGAGAAAAACAAACCAGTGCAAATAGAGGTAGATGATGTTCTCTTGACAGCTGAGCCAGCTTTGGTTAGTGTCCGAGAAACTTTACATTCTGTGCTGTGTTGACAAGGAGTATCATTTCAAAGGAGCCAGTGAATCACTCTGGAGGAGACAATGTGCCCAGGACTTAGGTTGTTTTTCCCTTTTAGTTCACTAACTGGAACTCATTGGGGCCCTGGTGGCACAGTGGTTAAGAGTCTGGCTGTTAACCAAAAGGTTGGCAGTTCAAATCCACCAACTGCTCCTTGGAAACCCTATGGGTCAGTTCTACCCTGTACCTACAGGGTCGCTATGAGTTGGAACTGACTTGATGGCAACCAGTTTGGGGTTTGTTTGGGACCTATGCTTGAAGTGTGACTCACCTCTGATGGCCAATCCCCACCTCTTTTGGGGGATGGGGGAAGTCACAGAAGGGAAGAAGGAAGGGGTATCTATGAACAGGCTTTGCAGGGTGAGGGCTATAGGGAACTGTGGGGAGAGAGCTGATACAAATCTAACATTTATTTCCTTGGGCTTCTCAGAGCATTTTAGACTCAACTTCTATGAGGTGTTCTCCCTACTGCCCTCTAAACTTTCCCCATGCTGAAGATACTCTCCTAACAGTCCTTGTACCGTTTGGAAAAATAAGTTTGGGGTCAATTTGGGAAGCAGAAGCATTGTGAGCTGTGGAGGAAGGGATTTTTAATAGGAATTAGACCTGGCACTGTTGTGGAAGGGGCTGGGGAAGTAGAGGGCCAGGAGGAGATTGGTGGATCTGAGAAGTTGCCCACCTGTGAGTCTGAGAAGCCCAGCATATCCAAACATTGAAATGGAACTGCCAAGAGAAAACGCCAGGGGGAAACCTATGGGAAGCTTCTCCTACCTCTGTGGGTCTGCAGCCAAATGTCCGGTGGTGGGCCTGGGGCTGCTGTTGGTCAGCAGAGCCAGAAGTTAGGAAGAAGAGCCGGACGCAGAACAAAGGAGAGGGAAGACAAGCTGGGACTTGCTGTCACCTCTGCCTGTCCCCACACCTAGCCATAACATGCTTTGGAAAGTAATGGCTGCTGCTTCTCTCCCGCCTTCTAAATTTTGTGCAAATTCCCCTTTTGGCCAACTCTAACCTGGAACCATAAGGGAAAGGAATTCTGGGAAATAGGATTCCAGTTTACCAAGTTGGCACACTACACACAACCACGCTAGGAAGCTAGCAGCTTATCCACTGACAAAGCTCCCCCAGCAACCAGCACAAGTTGGGGTGAGAAGGTGCTGAATGAGTGGACAGGTGGAAAGGCTAAAAACAGCCTTTGACTGATAAGAGCAAGTTTTACTGTCCTTGAGATTGGAAGATAGGAGAAAGCTGCTAAGAGTTTTCCTGTTAGGATGGGAAATCTTTACTGGGCTAAGGTGAATTCAGGTGGACACCAGCCTTCATTCGGAACTGAGGTATGATGCTCAGCCAAAGTTCCCATAGCACTTGAGTGCGGCCAGATTTAAAAGAATCTTTTTCTCAGGAAGGCCCAAGCACGTGCATATTTTGAAGAGTTCTTTCAACAGAGTTATCTGAGGGGAAATTACCTTAACACAAATTCTGGAGACTCCCCCTTGTTAAAATGCACAAATCGATTATCAGTGATGCTCAGAATAGCTTCTTTGAAGGGATGAAATGTTTATTAGAATCAATTACAGTATGTTTAAGGGATTTATTTTCTCCACTTTTATTCTCCCTTCTAGAGAAAGTGCTGAGTTGTATATTAACACTTCAAGGTCTTGACCACTTTTTTATCTCAGGAGGAAAAAAAGAGAGAGAGAAATGCTTGTCATTCCAGTAGCATAATCAGTTGAGCCGGCACACAATGACATAGTTAATTCACCAACGGAATTCGTTGCCATAGCTCCAGTGAGGGACAGGGTAGATAAAACAATGGTCTTTTTCACAAGTGCAGCTTTCACCCCAACCTGCCTGTCCCAGCACAACAGGCCATCATAGCGCCGGTCTGGAGCACAGCAATTGTTGGTGAACAACAGCCAAGTGGGGACAAGAGGAGGCTTGTGGTAAATAAAGCAAGAGTATCCAGCAACTTGGATTTCTGCTTATTCAATAACTGGGACACTGTTAGTTCTGAGGAGCTTATCTTCAAGCACTAGGTACAGAGAGCTGGCTTGACCCTGGTCAAGTGCTCTGAAAATAAGAAACAAAAATTTCACCCTGTGACTCAGAAGAACTCTGAAGGGAAGAGGACCTGAGAGAAGAGGAAAAGAAGATTAGTAGGGCATGGTGGGCCACCAGGAGTGCACCATGGAAGAGGAGCCCAGGGACAATCGCACTCCCAGATTTTGGCGCAAGGTAATTTAGATGCTTTCTTATTGCTTTAGATTCTTTTTATTGCCTCTTTAAATATCAAATTAGGTTCAAAGAGTAAAGGCCTATGTATTTGCATGTGTAATGGACCTGTGTTAATAGAGTCATGCTAACGATGGAAATATTATCCTCTCCATCTTAAGTGGTAAAGAAAAACAAATGGTGGCTAATATTTCTTTATCCTCTCCCTGAGCCTGTGAGCTCCCTGGAGATAGTTGGGTGAGAGAAACAAATTCTCTTTCTAAAAAAAAAATCAAATCAATATGAGTAAAGGTAGGTGTTCAAGGCAAAGAATAACACAGTTGGGAACCTGAGGGCATTGGAGAAAAGTTTTAACAAAATGTTCATTAGCCTATAAAATGAGAACTTGTGATAGTAGAAATGTCACAAAATTCTGATTAGAACACCCATTTCTGAATTCCATGCTATCCAGTTATCACATAACTGAGATCACCTTATGTGTGTGTGTGTGTGTGTGTGTGTGTGTGTGTGTGTGTTTGTTTGTTTGTTTTTGTGCCAAAGGAATGTGCATATTGCAGGGAGCTTTGCTAAACCAAATGAGTTCTAGAAGGAGAAAGTTTAGGCCGTGGGGCAAAATGGTAAGAGGGACTCTGCATGATGTGTAGAAGAGATTTAGGGCCAGGGAAGCCTCCCAGAGACAACGTAATCTCTCTGCTTAACAGAACCCTCTCCTGAGAAAGTGTCTTCTCAACCATCAAGACACCAACCCTGCTGCTTCCTGCCCTTCAAAATCTTCCCAGGCACTTTGGAGTGGCTATGGATGGTTGGTTTAAGCACCACATGCCTAATAAAGTAGGCTAGGTCTGCATCCACTGGGCACTTGAACTACATGACTGGTAAACCAGTCTCCATGTTATCTCAGATTTGGAAAAACTTATACGTTGACTCATGAGCTTTACCAGTTCATTTTACTGAGTGAATGGGGGAATCAGAAGGCACTTATTTGGTCATTAATTAATTCATTCATTCATCATGCCTCATTCCAAAAATAGAGTTGAAGTGATGTTAAAAGAACTGGAATTTTCTTGACTGATACAGAGATAAGAAAATGAGATGATCTTTATATATTTCAGTCATGCAGAATTAATCTGTGCAAATATCACTCCTACTCCAGTCAGTACCTTTTGTTAATTGAAAAACAGACAAAGGCCGCTAATTTCATAGATCTCCCAATACCCATAATTTATTATCATAATAATGGCTAAACCCTCTACTAAATACTTTGCATGCCTTGTTTCTATCTAATTATGTTTAATGAAAGGGCTCAGACGTCTAACTACTAGCCTATCCAGCTAATCTGTGCCTCAGTTTCTCCCAGTTAAATGGAATGGGTTTATTGAGCTACATTTCAAGTACTCAATAGCCACACATGACTAGTAGCTTCTATATCTGGACAGTGCAGATGAAGACTATATCCACCATCGCGGAATGGTGGTTAATAATGTCTCTTAGCTATGTTGTCATAAGTCCTCAAAATATATTGCAGTTCTGTTACAAGTGATATAGATTTTAAATTTTACGGTGAAATTCCTTCACTTGAAGTCTCCTCATTTGCATAGCACCAAGTTAACTTTGATCTACAAATTAATAATATAGATAGGATTCAAAGAAACTGTTAAAGGCACTTCAGAGACCAAAGATTTTTAAGCACCATCAAATAAATTCAGAAGCACTCACTTATATGCAAGCAACCAATATGATAATTACAGATCAATTTTATTTATTCATTAAAACAAGTATCCCCTAAGGTGCCCTGGAGCCCTGGTGGCACAGTGGTTAAGCGTTTGGCTGCTAACCAAAAGGTCGGCAGTTCGAATCCACGTGCCCTGGTAGGAAATAATGTGGTTAACCTAGTTTTTTTCTAGTAACCCTTCTGCAGTTTCTAAATGTTATATAAAATCATTTTATACTACTGATTTACCTTCGTTTCTTCCTTTGGATCATAAGGTAAATTGGTAGCATGAAATACTTTCACAGTGAATTTTTTACTAGCTCAAGATCTTATTCCAAAGCCCTCACTTCTTCCACTCTATCTGATTATTCCCTAGAAAGAGTGTTCCTGTGGGTCCCACATAAGCTTGGCATGTAGTAAACCCAAAACCTGTTGGCGTTGAGTGGATTTTGACTCATAGTGACCCTATGAAGAACTGTCTCATAGGGTTTCCAAGGAGCAGCTGTTGGATTCAAACTGCCAACCTTTTGGTTAGCAGCCTGAGCTCTTAACCACTGTGCCACTAGGGCTATGGCACATTGTAGAACACCAAACCAAGCCCGTTGCCTTGGAGTCGATTCTGACTCAGCGACCCTGTAAGACAGAATAGAACCACCCCGTAGGGTTTCCAAGGAGCAGTTGGTGGATTCGAACTGCCCACCTTTTGGTTAGCAGCCGTGGTACATAGTAGGGGTTCAATAAGTATCTGTTGATTGACCGACAGAGGCAGTTCCCACTCATTTGGAGTGGACTCCGATTTTCTACTGAGAACACATGGATCAAACAGAAAACTGCATCCAGTTTCCTTTTTTCCCTTCACCAGTCTTTGCTGTTCACTCTTCAAGGTTTGATAAGGCCTTCCTATTTGTGAGAGATGACTCGGGCATTCAGATGGGGGGAAGAGTGCGGTCCAGCCTCAGGATTTGGAAACAACATCTGCCAGCTCCTTGAGAAGTGAGAGCTGGTTAGTAAACTTGGCTGCCTCTCCTTGACACCAGTCATTAGTTCTGTCTGTCAGTCCTTGTATATTTTGTTGGACACATTTGCCAGGTGCTGTGCTGGTTCTGGAGCCCTCGTGGCCCAGTGGTTAAGAGCTACGGCTACTAACCAAAAGGTCAGCAGTTCGAATCCACCAGGTGCTCCTTGGAACCCTATGGGGCAGTTCTACTCTGTCCTGTAGGGTCGCTATGAGTCGGAATCCACTCTATGGCAATGGGTTTGGGGTGTGTGTGTGTGTGTGTGTTTGTGCTGGTTCTAGGTAATAGGATAAAAGAGATCGTTTTGAGTTGTTTAGAGAAGAAGGGCACTTGCATTTTTAAATCCTTAGCAGCTTGCTTTGGTTGGTCATACCAAACATTAATGCCATTTTAGCACAAATAAAACCCAACTCCTCAACTTAGCAGTAAGCTCAAAAGAATATGATTTGTTACTTAATTGTCTTTTTTAAGGAAAATTTCTAGTCTGTGGGCCATAAACAAAGAAAGAAAAATTAATAGAAACAATGTAAATGTACACTAAATATTTAGTCTTCATTTGGAGAGAATTAAGCAATTTAGAACCCTCCAAATGTACCAAGTTCAGACATCTGAGCATTTTTTTAAAACCACTAAAAGGGAAAGTAGATATTACATTTTTACTTTTTGTTTCAAAACATAATCAGATCTTCTTTCCTCTCATTTCTCTGTAATTCCTGCACATAAACCCTAGCATTATTTGCACAGCCTTTAGTTGACTCAACACGGTCTTTGTCTCCTTTGGAAACTAAATGGTAGGTTGATCCAAGGGTCACACATCCTCTTAACTCAATTACCAGATATGTAATCACTGCCGTAGGCTGTTCTCCTGATAGTTCCTACTGAAAATTGTTGACAGGTGGAGCACATGCTCCACCCCTGTTACATCTGAACTGGGTCGCTAGAGTGGACTAATCTCCCTCTGTAGACCATAGATTCCCACACGCTGTGGTCCTCTGAGGCAAACCTTGGCAATTACATATCCTCCAATACCTAAAACAAAAAACCAAACTCGCTGCCGTCAAGGTGGTTTCGACTCATAGCGACCTTGTAGGACAGAGTAGAACTGCCCCATCGGGTTTCCAAGGCTGTAATCTTTATGAAAGCAGACGGACTGCCACATCTTTCTCCTGCGGAGCGGCTGATGGGTTCGAACTGCTGATTTTTTGGTTAGCAGCCGAGCACTCAACTACTGCGCCACTAGGGCTCCTTCCAGCTCCTCGTAGGCTGCGTGAAACGGCTCAAGTAGCATTCAAAAAGATGTGGCGTGAGAGGCTACACTTGTACCTGTTGTGAAACCTGGTATTTCCCTGGTCTTTCCAGTGCTGGAACTATGGGGAGAAAAGGAATCTTACTGGTTTCTCTTATTTTTGTCCTTTATTCACAGGGACTTGGTGCCAGCTCTCAACTACTATGGGTTAAAGAAAATGCTGGAACTGGCATGAAATTAATTTTTGTCCCATTTTCATAATGAGCCCTCATAGTGTGAAAACATACTGTTTATTTCAATCCCACCCCAGCCTATTAGAACATTTTAAATTTCTCTTTGTCTTTCTATGAACTATAAATCTCTTTCCTTTCCTCTCTCTCTCTCTCACACACACAAGGAAAGAGAAAAAGGAACTAAAAAATTGGAAATTATGTAAAGGGGCACACAAGCCCAGGGGCAAGGACTAGAAGGCAGGAGGGGACAGGAAAGCTGGTAATAGGGAACCCAAGGTCTAAAAGGGAGAGTGTTAACATGTCGTGGGCTTGTTAATCAATGTCTTAAAACAATATGTGTAATAACTGTTTAATGAGAAGCTAGTTAGTTCTGTAAACCTTGATCTAAAGTGCAATAAAAAAAATGAAAAAAAAAAAAAGAAGTGGCTCTAGCTGCTGAGTGTTTAAGGTGCATCAGGATATTATTTCGAGCACTTTGCAAATGTTCCCTCATGTAATTCTCACAATTAACCTGTGAAGTGAGCATGATCCCTGTTTTACACAGGAAGAAGGCCCTACCAAGTAGGAAATGGCAAAACTAGAACCTTGATCTCAAATTTCAAATCTTTTACTCTTTCTACAACAACAAATAATGAGAGAGGTGAGCATGGAGAGAATGAAGTGGAAGAAATAAGAGACTTCCAGGAATTTCTGACATCATGGCCTCTCTACTCTCCTTGTATCCCGTAAGCCGGACCCAGCATCCATTACCACTTCTACAATTTTTTTGTCCAGTCATTAGAGGGTGAGGCTTCATCCTAAAGGAGAGTGTAGAGGATGTTGCTTTGGGCAACCTGGTGAGTTCTTTATTCTGTGCATTGAGACATAGAGCACTTTTTTTTTTATTGTCCTTTAAGTGAAAGTTTACAGTTCAAGTTAGTTTCTCATGAAAAAATTTATACACACATTGTTATGTGACCCTAGTTGCTCTCCCTATAATGTGACAGCACACTCCTTCTTTTCGCCCTGGATTTCCCATGTCCATTCAACAGCTCCTGTCCCTTTTTGCCTTCTCATCTCAGTTCTGGACAGGAGCTGCCCATTTAGTCTCATGTATCTACTTGAGATAAGAAGCACACTCTTCACAAATGTAATTTTATGTCCCATAGTCCAGTCTAATCACAGAGCACATTTTTGTCAAAATATCTGGAGATTCAGGAAGGTTTTTTGTCACATCTGACATTATAGAAAATCTATTTCAAAAAATAATGGAAATTACGGCCCAGGACAAGAGAAAAATAATACCTTTTTCAAATCTGTTTTCCTTAGTTTCATTTGTTTAAATCGTAAATAAAAGTACAGAAGACTGTAAATGATAATTTCTTTTGAAAGCAAAGACCAGCATGATTAGAATTTTTAAGAGTACCAGCATATTTTCATATTTATAAAAAAATCTTTAAGAGTTTGCCGTACATATTCTTGCCCTATATATTCTTTGAGAGTGGAGACTGTCTCATTCATCTTGAATGCATGGATTCTGATGTGCTATAGGTGCTTAGTAAATGTTTGTTGGCTGAGGGGAAGGAATTAAATAGCCGTTTATACTATATCCTCCTTGCCCAGGGAGGGGCCTGAGTTTGTCCACGTAGAGTCAACTCAAGGAGGATGATCCAGCCTTTGAAGCATGGATCAGCATTGGGTGGGCCAACTTCAACTTGACTCCAGGCTATAAATTGATTGACATTATCATTAACACCAGCAACAAAGATGTTGTGACCACTAACTGTATACAAGGCTGTCCACCCAAACCCTGCCAGACTCCTAGGGTTGCTATGCTGTTGTTGTTAGCTGCCATCGAGTCGGTCCCTGACTCACGGTGACCCCATGTGTTACAGAGTAGAAATGCTCCATGGGACTTTCTTGGCTGTAATCTTTACAGAAGCAGTTTGCCAGGCCCTTCTTCCACAGAGCTGCTGGGTTGGTTTGAACTGCCAACCTTTAGGTTAGCAGCTGATCACAAACCGCTTGTGCCACCCAGACTCCATAGGGTTGCTATAGGTTTGAGATATCTGAAGGCCAGGCTGGACCTGCTTAGAGATACCATACAGCTGGCTCACCTTTCTACAACTCTTCCTCATCTTCCCCAAAGATGGGTAGGAGCTGGATGAGCCTCTAAGAGAGAAGGGTAAAACTTGTACACATATCTGTCCCATAAATTCTTTTCCATGTGGTTACTACATCTTTCCTTGGGACGGCAGTTGAAGGACTTTCTTAAATAGCACACAAAGAATTCAAGACAAAAATGGAGAATTAATAAAAGAGCTTTGTAGGAGAGAGTTATAATCACCAGGAAGCACAGTAAAAGCCTTTTTACCTTATGGAATGGGGACCAGTAGGTCAGTTAATTAGAAAAAAACCAATGGCTATAATGGGGGCTCATTTTAAAAATTATAAATACATAAATTAAATATTTTATTTAAACTTAAAATAAATACGTTATTAATTCAACAATCCTTTGATTGGGCCACTGATTAGAGCTCTGTGTTGTCTTCTTTTCATTAGGCAGACACATATGCAGTGTCTATTATTTCCATTTTTGGTTTATTCTAAATGAAGTGAAAACTTAAGTCATTTTCAAAAGACTCTGAATACAAATGTTTTTTTTTACAATTTTGCTGCCTATCTTTTATAGTTTTCTTGTTCTCACCTAATTCAACAGCAATTGTTTTTGTTCTCTATGTATTTATTTATCCTTGTCTTTTCATGTAAGCGAGGTCATCCAATATTTGTCCTTTTCTGATTGACTTTTAAAAACCACATGCCAGTATCATGCCTCTCCGAAACAAACTACTATGTGTTCTTAAAAACAACTCTTCTTTGCATCATTTTATCAGTTTCCGTAATATTTCATTAAATTATATAATTACAAGAACAATGAGCGTAAACAGGTTTGGGAAAGAGTTCAGCTAACTCTTGGAAAATGTACAACTCACTGGTTGGAGTGTTCTTACCTACTTACATTCAGAGTGCTCTTAGGACTCTCAAAGGAAATAGAGACCACTGGTTAATCCTACAGTTTGGCTAACTTGGAGATGGCTTTAGGGTCACTGTTGTTGCTCAACGTAAAGTGTTAATATAATAGTACTGGGGCAGGAAGGAAATATTTTTGTATTCTTGTATGCCTCAGGTCTACTGCATTATTTACTGAGTACCTGCTTTTGTGGTAGGCACTCTGGAGATTCAAAGACACTTTTTTTTTAATATAATTTACACACAATAAACTGCACATTTTAAAGTGTACAAATCAATGTTTTCTAGTATAGTCACAGGTTTAGGCAGTCATCATCACCAGAATTTAATTTTAGAACATTTTTATCATCCTCCCAAAAATTCTGTACCCATCAGCAGTCACTTCCCATTCCTCTCCAATACCCATAGCCCTAGACAACCACTAATCTACTTTCTGTTATATGGATTTGCCTGTTCTAAACATTTCATATAGATGGAATCACATAACATGTGGTCTTTTGTGTCTGGTTTCTTTCACTTAGCATATGTTTTAAAAGTTCATACATGCTGTAGCATGTATCAGCACTTCTTCCTTTTTATGGCCAAATAATATTCCATTGTATAGATACACCACGATTTGCTTATCCATTCATTAGTTGATGGACACTTGGGTTGTTTCCATTTTTTGACTCTGATTAATAATGCTGCTATGACATTTGCGTAAAAGTTTCATTATGGGCATATGTTTTCAATTCTCTTGGGTATATACTTAGGAGTAGAATTGCTGGATCACATGGTATCTCTTTATTTAACTTTTTGAAGAACTGCCAGACTGTTTTCCACAGTGGCCACACCATTTTAGATTCCCACCAGAAACGTATGAGGGTTCCACTTTCTCCACATCCTCGTCAACACCTGTTATTTTCCATTTCTTTGTTTGTTTTTTTAAAATTATAGTCATCCTAGTGAGTGTGAAGTGGTGTCTCATTGCAATTGTGATTTGTATTTCAACCTCATGACTAATAATGTTGAGCATCTTTTAATGTGCTTATTGGCTATTTGTATAACTCCTTTGGAGAAATAGCTATTCAAATCCTTTACCTGTTTTTGTGTTATTTGTCTCAAAGACCCATCTTTGCTCTAAAGCAGGGTTTCTCAACCTTGGCATTACTGACATGTGGTCTTGACATCAAATATCCTGACTTTAAAAAGGGATGGGGCAAATTACACATAATGATTTCTATTTAATAATGATATGGTAGGCAGGCATCATCTAAACAGAGATGGACTATTTTAACAAGAGAAATATCTCTGTCTGGGGAGCAGTGTCTGAATCCCCTTCATTCCAATCCTCACCTAGTGGCATAGCAGTTGGGAATAAAGACTGTGGAGCTGTCATGGCACATCCTTTCCACTGGTTAATAAAGTGATGCCCTGCCTTCACAGTCTATTAATTAAGAAGGTAATCAGTGCATGCTTCGAGTTTGCTGTTTGAAACTCAAAGGCCGTAAAATCAGAACGCGACTCAGAATTCTTTTCTCATAAAGAAATGAATAACAAATTAGGGTCACAGAGCTAGAGTAATCACATTCTGAATGATTTCTCTTGAGCATGCTGTTAATAACCTGTATGTGTTGGGTAAGAAGAATAAGGAAAGGCAAAGTTAATTACTCAGGAAAAGCTTCATCAAGGAATTTTGATCACATTACCCTAGGGTTTCCAAACCTTGGTACTTACTATTGACACTTTGGGCTAAATAATTATTTGCTGTGGGGTTGTCCTGTGCATTATAGGATGTTTAGCAACATCTCTAGCCTCTACCCACTAGATACTGGTAGCACCTCCCTCCTCCTCCGGTTGTGACAATCAAAAATATCTCCATAGATTACTAAATGTCCCTGTTTGAGAACCACTGTATTAACCATATACATTCCTTCTCACTCCCCAACCCCTATCTGGGACCCTCCAAGGCTTGCTGCTTTAAACTCTTAGACTGAAACATTTCCTGCCAGGGCCATCTAGATTTTCCAGGGAAGCATTTGAGAAGAAATTGACTGGATCAAAATTGCTTGTCCAGATAACAAGAAGGGCCCTAATAAAGAACACAGGAAGAAAGTCTAATAAAGCTAAATGCTTATATTTAATCCCCACAAAACCCTCCAGGCATTATTAACCTTATTTTATTGCTGAGGAAACTGAGGCTTAAAGAGGTTAAGCAATTTGCTCAAGAACACACAATTCATAATTCAGTAGTGAAGCTAGAAATCTGACAAGAACATTTGTGCATATTGCCTCGGTGAGTGCCTAGATAGCACAGTTACCGTGCTCAGCTGCCAACTGAAAGGTTGGAAGTTCACGTCCACCCAGGGGTACCTTGGAAGAAAGACCTGATGATCTACTTGGGGAAAAAAGCAGCCATTGAAAACTCTATGGAGCACAGTCTACTCTGACACCCATGAGGTTGCCATGGGTCAGAGTCAACTGGATGGCAATTTTTTTTTAATTTATTTTTTTATATATGCACTTAAAGTGCCAGCCATCTATCTCATAAAGCAAGGTGGCCAATTTTTATCTTTTTTAAAAATACAATTTTTTATTATGGAAAGTTTCAAGCATACACCAAATTAGATGAAACAGCATATTTCCATTTGTACTGTTCATGTATTCCTCAACTAGCTTCAACAATGATCAACTCAAGACCACTCTTGATTTCTCAACCTCAGCATTCTTTGTTGCGTGTGTCAAGCACGCACAGAAGACAAGGCCAGTGTCTGACTGATTTGACTGGTAAAAATACAATGAGTCACTTTTTTAAGATTTATACAGTGTATTGCTTACATAGATAGCAAAAGAAACAGTAGCCAAAGGTACCAGCCTCCCATGATGTTTGTCCTACACACCAAAAAAGACATCACCAAAACAAAAGGGGCTGGATGACCTCAACTCCCTTTGCTGAGGAGCCCATTGTAGATTGCAACTAAGTGGTTTTCCAGTCTGCAGCTCTATACTGAGGGGGATGGAGCAGAAAGTCCTGTACCTTAACAGAACCCAGGAGACGATGAGAAACGGGCTCTTGATAGCCTTCCAGGAGAGATAGG
Source organism: Dugong dugon (assembly GCA_030035585.1). Classification (NCBI taxonomy): domain Eukaryota; kingdom Metazoa; phylum Chordata; class Mammalia; order Sirenia; family Dugongidae; genus Dugong; species Dugong dugon. The sequence continues at coordinate 152,851,171 of CM057483.1, forward strand.
GAGGCGAGTGGGAGATACCTTGGAGAGATTCTTCACATGCCTCCCATCCTATCAAGTTCCCAAAGGATCGCCAAGTGTTTTGCCAAGACTCAGATAAGCTCGGGTTTAAGTCTTTGCCTATGTGACCTGTATGGACATGTTCAGGGCCATCAGAATGCCAGGGCAGAGGCATTCCTCTACAGTGGACGACTGTCTTATGTATTGTAAGCTGTTTATTTAGCAGCATCCAATGGCCTCTACCCACTAGATGCCAATAGCGCCCTCCTCCCGAAGTCGTGATGACCAAAGATGTCCCCAGACACTGCTGAATGTACCCTGGAGGGGGGGCAAATTTGCGCTGAGCCCTGTCCATTCCCCATGTCCAAACAACATATTTCACCACCAAATATTTCAGTATTTATATCTAAAATAAAGGAAGTTTTTAAAAAACAAACACAATATCATTATTATATCTAAAAAATTTTTAACAATTCCTTCATAGCATCCAGACATTGTTCAGATTTCGAATTGTCTCATAAATGTTGCAATTTAAAAAAAAATTTTTAATTGTACTTTAGATGAAGGTTTACAGAACAAATAATTTCTCATTAAACAGTCAGTACACATATTGTTTTATGACATTGGTTAACAATCCCACAACATGTCAACACTCTCCCTTCTTGACCGTGAGGACCTTTTCTTTTGGTGAAAATATACATAGCCAAAGTTACACCATTTTGAAAGTTTCTACATGTACAATTCAGTGATATCGATTACATTCTTCCAGTTGTGCTGCTATTCTCACTATCCTTTTCCAAATTATTCCACCACCATTATCTTCAACTCACTGTCCCCCAGGCTTCCCATCAAACCTTTTGAGTTGCTGTTGTCAATTTGATCTCACATAGATAATTCTTTTTTTTTTTTTAACCTTAAATGAAGGTTTGCAGAACAGTTTCTCATTAAACAGTTAGTACACATATTGCCCTATGACAATGGTTAACAACCCCATGACATGTCAACACTGTCCCTTTTCAACCTTGGGTTCCCTATCACCAGCTTTCCCATCCCCTCCTGCCTTCTAGTCCTTGTACCTGGACTGCTGTGCCTCATTATGAGGCTGTCCAATCTCCGGCTGAATGGTGAACTTCTGGAGAGGCTTCACCACTGAGCTAAAAAGGTGTCCGGGGGCCATATTCTCGGGGTTTCTCCAGTCTGTCAGGCCGGTAAATCTGGTCTTTTTTTGTGTGTGTGTGTGAGTTAGAATTCTGTTCTACATCCTTTTCCAGCTCTGTCCGGGACCCTCTGTTGTGATCCCTGTCAGAGCAATCAGTGATGATAGCCGGGCACCATGTAGCTGTACTGGACTCAGTCTGGTGGAGGCCATGGTAGCTGTGGTCCATCAGTCCTTTGGACTAATCTTTTCCTTGTATCCTTTTCTCTTCATTCTCCCTTGCTCCCGAAGGGGTGAGACCAGTGGAGTATCTTAGATGGCCGCTCACAGGCTTTTAAGACCCCAGCCGCTACTCACCAAGGTAGAATGTAGAACATTGTCTTTATAAACTGTGTTATGCCAATTGAGCTAGATGTTCCCCAACACCATGGTCCCCACAGCCCTCCGCCCAGCAATTCAGTCTCTCAGGGGGTTTGGAAGTGTCTATGGAGCTTCCATGACCTTTCCTTGTACAAGTTGTGCTGCCTTCCCCAGTAGTGTGTACTGTCTTACCGTTCACCAAAGTTAACACTTATCTATTTAGTTCTCCCCCATCCCTCGTAACCAACAAAGATTGTTACTTTTTGTGTGTAAACTTTTTCATGAGTTTTTACAATAGAGGTCTCATACAGTATTTGTCCTTTTGTGATTGACTTATTTCACTCAGCATAATGTCCTCCAGTTTCATCCATGTTATGAGATGCTTCACAGATTCATCATTGTTCTTTATCTTTGTATAATACTCCATTGTTTCTATGTACCATAGTTTGTTTATCCATTTGTCTGTTGATGGGCATCTAGGTTGTTTCCATCTTTTTGCTATCGTGAACAGTGCTTCAGTGAATATGGGTGTGCATGTGTCTATTAGTGTGACGGCTCTTATTTCTCTGGGATATATTCCCAGGAGTGGGTTTGCATTTTGTAGTGCTTTTTTTGTGGTGCTGACATTTTCTTTGTTCCTCTTACTCTCCTGTGCTGAGTAACTTTTGTTTGTGGATTTTTTTTCATTTCTTTCGTTTTTGTAGGTTTTGTTTTTACTGAGACTTTATGTTTTTCTTCTTTATTTTGATGAGTAGGATTGTTAACTTTCTTTGTGGTTACTATGAAATTTACCCTTATCTTCCTAGATTTGAACCGGTCTATTATTACTTGGTATCGCTTGACTTCCTCTCCATTAGAAGGTTCTATACCTACACCATTTATTCCCTCTTTTATTGTTCTGATGCTGTTGTCATTTACAAAGTAACCTCTCTGGTTCCCTATTGTAATTCTTTTGGTTTTGCATAGTCCTTAAGAGTTCATTTCCTATGTTGGTATATGGCTAGTACAATCCTGTGTCCTATATTCAGCCTGTGGTCTGATATTGTTTGTTCTCAGATCGAAGGACTTCCTTTAATAAGTCCCGTAAGTTTGGTTTGGTTTTTACATATTCCCTTAATTTCTGTTTATCTGGAAATGACCTAATTTCACCATCATATTTGAACGAGAGTTTTGCAGGATATATCATTCTTGGCTGGCAATTTCTTTCTTTCAAGGTTTTTTATATGTCATCCCATTGCCTTCTTGCCTGCACGGTTTCTGCCAAATAATCCGAGCTTACTCTTACTGTTTCTCCTCTGTGTGTGACTTTTAGTTTTTCTCGAGCTGCTCTCAGGATTAAATGTTGCAATTTTTAAAATGAGTTTTTGAATTAGGATCCTACTAATATAGGCTACACGTTGCAATTGATTTGTATGTCTTTTAGAACTTGTTTAATCTACAGGTTTCTTACAATTTTTTTGGTTGAAGAAACCAGGTTTGTCCTATAGATTTTCCCACAATCTGGATTTCACTGATTGCACCCCTGTGGTGTCAACATGGTCCTCTGTTCCTTCTGTATTTCCTGTAAATTGGTGTTGGGTCTAGAGGCTTGATCAAACTCAGGTTCTGTTTATTTGGCAGATTACTTCATAGGTGGTGCATGTACTTGTATCGGGAGGCAACGTAAACACTGTCTGTCTGTTTGTCATGTTAGCAGTTGTTGATGTTCAATGACGAGATTCAATCATTCATTCTGGGTTATAAAATGGGGATAGTCTAATGCTATCATACCTTCATCATTACTCATTCTAAAATGAGACACTTCCCTTCACCTATTATTGATCACCCGGAGGTACAGTTTGTATAGGAAAGATAAGATAAATGCTTGATTCTGCCCCTCTAGTTCCCGGTTTTCAAACATAATGTGTTTGTTTCCCTGCATCCTCAAATGGACACAAATGAGGTTTTTGTTTTTTGGTAGGATTATGAACTCGTGGATTTGAACACATTGGATGAGTTTCAATCCATTGCAGTTCTTGTCCTTACTGATGCTTAAACTTTCTCTCTTTAGCTGGTGGGAGTCTTTTCAAGTTGGTACATGAGTCCTTTCGACCATTTGTATCTTTTTCTTTTTTTTTAAGGATAATAGAACTCACATATTCACATGAATATTGTTATTTTCACTAGTGGCCCTATAAAGTTGCCATGAAGAAAATTTCAGAAGGATTACTCCAAACATGTTTTCACCAATAGAAGTATTGTATGTGCTGGGGACTGCCATGGTTCAATGCTAGTGATGGGTTTGCTCCTTCTGAGCGTCTGCAGTTGAATGGTGGGGTCAGGTTATGCAGATTATTTTGCGGAAATAAAGGATTACTTCTCTTTGAAGGTGTGCTTATCCTATGTTTGCTTACTTGCTTGTTGTTGTGTGCCATTGAGTCAATTCCGACTCATAGTGACCCTGCTCCATAGGGTTTCCAAGGCTGCAGTCTTTACAGGAGCAGATCACCAGGTGGAGTGGCTGTTAGCAGCTGAGCACTTAACCATTGCATCACCAGTGCTCCTTGCTTTCTTGCTTACTCAACAGACTATCTTGTAGCAAGGATAGGATTTGGGTGGAAGATCATTGACTGTATTTATTTCCTCACAAGCAGTAATTAGTAAGCCATTGACATAGCCTCTCACCTGGCACTTTAGTAGACTAGGTGTTTAAAATGATTGCTTTTGGACATATTGAAGATTTGTACTTAGCCAGCTGCTCAGCTACTTGGGACACATACGCTAATGAAGTTTCTTTCTCTTGATGCAGAGAAAGTAGAGATTCTTGAAAAGAAAGAAAGAAAAGAACCTAACGAGCCCCTGGGTGCCACAAACACTTAAGCACTTGACGGCTAACCAGATCTGCTTCCAAAAGATCACAGCCTTGAAAACCCTATGAAGTGTAGTTCAATGGCAATCCTTTTATTTTTCTTCTTAAATAGTTTGGGAGGAGTCCCTGGGTGATGCAAGTGGTTAATGCACTAGTCTGCTAACCAAAAGGTTGGAGGTTCGAGTCCACCCAGAGGTGCCTCAGAAGAAAATCGGGTGATCTGCTTCCAAAAACTCAGCCGTAGAGAACCCTATGGAGCACAGTTCTACTCTGATACACATGGGGTTGCCACGAGTCAGCGCGGACTCAATGGCAACTGAAACTGGCTTAATAGTTTAATCAAAATCCATGTCTTAATGAAGTCTCTCAAAAGACCAGACTTACTGGTCTGACAGAGACTGGAGAAACCCCAAGAGTATGGCCCCCAGACACCCTTTTAACTCAGTAATGAAGTCACTCCTGAGGGTCACCCTTCAGCCAAAGATTAAACAGGCCCATAAAACAAAACGAGACTAAAGGGGCACACCAGCCCAGGGGCAAGGGCAAGAAGTCAGGAGAGGACAGGAAAGCTGGTAATGGGGAACCTAAGGTCAAGAAGGGGAGCGTGTTGACATCGTGGGGTTGGCAACCAATGTCATAAAACAATATGTATATTGTTTAATGAGAAGCTAGTTTGCTCTGTAAACCTTCATCTAAAGTTTTAAAATTTTGTAAATAAATAAAGTCTCTCAACAACTCTGCTTCACCACAGTGGTTCTGAATTTTTTAAAGTCCTAATGCTGCATCCCAGGCCAATTAAACCAGAACTTCTTCAGAGTAGGAACCAGATACTGGTGGGTTTGAGAGCTCCCCAGGTGATTCTAATGTACCTCCAAGGCTGAGAACTTTGTGAAGTGAAGCAGAGATGAGGACAGACTTCATTAAAACATGAACTTGTTAGGCTAACACAGAAAGTGTTAGGCTTTCCTTTTTCAAAAATAAGCTATTTGACATACTTGTGGGCTTATTATTCAGAGATTTACATTTCACTCACAGAGAAGAGAACCTGGTTCATCCACTTCTGCTCGTATACAGAGGAAGAACCTGTCCAATGCTACTTTTTGGAAGATTTTTTAGAGGATGTGGAGACATCATCTTGAATGTGTGTTTCACGATGACATTCTCCACTGGCACATACCGAATGAGTCGAATATGAGATTTATAGAGGGTCAATAAAAGGTTTTATCTAGCTAGGTTGTATCATTAAATGTCAAATAAACTAAATGAAAAGCTTTCAACATGAAAGCTATCCAAAGATAGCAAGACGAGCGGAACATGGGAAATGCTGAGGTACAGAGCAGCATGCAATGAGCGGGCACTTTGATGTTCGACAGACCTGAGTTTGAAACTTGACTCCACCACTGGCCAGCAGCCTTGGGCAAATCATTTAACCTCACTGAGCATCAATGTCATTATCTGCAAACCGGGCATAGTGCCTATGCCTGACACTTAGTAGGATTTCATGGATTAGTAAATATTGCACTTGGCAGCTAACCGAAAGATTGGCGGTTCAGACCTGCCAACAGAAAAAGATCTGGCAATCAGCTCCCGTAAAGATCACAGCCTAGAAAACCCTATGGGGCAGTTCTACTCTATCACATGGGGTTGCTATAAGTCAAAAATTGACTTGATGGCAGCCAACAACAATAGTATTACGGACAATGTATTGATTAGAATATATGGAGATAACAGGTCCAGCTCATGCTAAAAAAGGTGTGGTAGGTAGCTAAGGGTCCCCCAAAGATGTCCAAGTCCTAATCCCCAGAACCTCTGAATCTGTTACCTTACATGGCAAAAGGGACTTTACAGATGTAATTAAGTTAAAGATCTTGAGATAGAGAGAATATCCTGGATTATCCAGCGGGCACAATGTAATCACAAGGGTCTTTTAAGTGAAAGATGGAGGTAGGAGAGTTAGAGAAGGAGACTTGAGGACAGACACTTGAGGTTAGAATGATACTATTGCTGGCTTTGAAGATGGAAGAGGACCATGAGCCAAGTAATGTGGGCAGACTCTAGAAGGTGGAAAAACAAAGAACCGATTCTCCCCTCGAGCTGCCAGAAGGAATGCAGCCCTACCAATACGTTGATTTTAGCCTAGTGAGACCCATTCAGACTTTTGACCACCAGAATTGTAAGATAATAAATTTGAGTTGTTTTAAGTCACTAAGTTTGTGGTAATTTGTTACAACAGCAATAGGAAATTAATACAGAAGATTAAACTGAACACTTCCTGAGCTCTCATAGATTCCAACTACAGATTTTGCAGGATGAAGAGCCACCTTGGTGACCATGTCATTCGAAATCTATTAGTATAAAGCCCAAGAGCTGTAATAGTAGTTTACTTGTGAATGAATTTATCCAGCACGGCATCAGATGGTCTTGATCACTCACTTGCCCATCAAGCCCACGCATTTGTACCAAATTCAGTAGGCCCCAGGTAAAATCCTGCAGTATTTGCTGCAGTATGGCAAATTGTATCTGGTGGGAAAGCAAGAGGGAAGAAAACTGGTTATGGCAGATCAATAACCAAGAAAGATCAGTGTTAAGCCCATCAGCGGATGAATGGATAAACAAACTATGGTACATACACACAATGGAATGCTACGCAACGATAAAGAACAATGATGAATCTGCAAATTATCTCACAACATGGATGAATCTGGAGGGCATTATACTGAGTGAAATAAGTCAGTCACAAAAGGACAAATATTGTATGAGACCACTACTGTAAAAGCTCATGAAAAAGTTTACACACAAAACGAAACAACCCTTGATGGTTACCAGGGAAGGGAGGGTGGAGGTGGAAAAACACTAAATAGAAAATAGAAAAGTGGTAACTATGGCGAAGGGTGAGACAGTACACAATACTGGGGAAGCCAGCACAACTTGTACAAGGCAAGGTCATGGAGGCTCCATAGACACATCCAAACTCCCTGAGGGACTGAATTGCTGGGTGGAGGGCTGTGGGGACCATGGTCTCAGGGAACATCTAGCTCAATTGGCATAACATAGTTTATAAATAAAATAGTCTACATTCTACTTTGGTGAGTAGTGTCTGGGGTCTTAAAAGCCTGTGAGCAGCCATCTAAGATACTCCACTGGTCTCACCCCATCTGGAGCGAGGGAGAATGAAGAAAACCAAAGACACAAGGGAAAGATCAGTCCAAAGAGCTAATGGACCACAACTACCATGGCCTCCACCAGACTGAGTCCAGTAGAACTAGATGGTGCCTGGCTACCACCACCTACTACTCTGACAAGGATCACAATACAGGGTCCTGGACAGAGCTGGAGAAAAATGTAGAACAGAATTCTAACTCACAAAATGACCAGACTTACTGGCCTGACAGAGACTGGAGAAACCCTGAGAGTATGGCCCCCGGACACCCTTACAGCTCAGTAATGAAGTCATTCCTGAGGTTCACCCTTCAGCCAAAGATTAGACAGCCCCATAAAACAAAACGAGACTAATGGGGCACACCAGCCCGGAACAAGGACTAGAAGGCAGGAGAGGACAGGAAAGCTGGTAATGGGGAACCCAAGGTGGAGAAGGTGAGAGTGTTGACACGTCGTGGGGTTGGCAACCAATGTCACAAAACAATATGTGAACTAATTGTTTAATGAGAAGCTAGTTTGTTCTAAAGTACAAAAAAAAAAAAAAGAATTCCTTGACATTGAACATTCTGAAAAAAAAATTCTTCATATTGGTTTTACGTGGAAATATTTTGAAATATATTGGGTTAAATAAAATATATTATTTAAGCTAAAAAAAAAAAGAAAGACTACTCTTTAGGAGCGTCTGAAGAAGTGTAACTTTGTTCAACCATTTGGAGGACGATTTGATAATTGATATAAAAAAACATGTATCAAAAGCCTTAAAAAAGCAAGTACTCTGACTCAGCAATTCTACTTGTAGGAAAATTTATCCTAAGGCAAAAACCTTAGAAAAATCTGAATATTGTTCACCTGCTTATAAAAGACAAAACAAAACAACCATTCATGGTTCCCATAATTGCACATAGAATACCGCTTGGGGAGACTGAAGGGAGACCGCAGTATATCCTCTTAGGTTGAATAATTAAGACTGGCAGGTATTTCTACTGGTCGTAGCTTGGTCTAGACTTGAACCTGGTTAGATTATTAACGTCCAAGGTCAGGAGCCACCTTTGCTACATTTGATCTTTTTCATTAAAATCACCAAAATGGTTATTGTGACAAACATTTCCAACGTTAAGTCTGTGCCTGGCCTTTTCCATGTATCATAAACTATCATTCCATTTTGTGGATTAAATAAGTTACAATGGCATATGTGCATGAAATTGAGCCATTAAGTGTTTAAAATTATGTATATTCTTACTTATTCACTGACATTTGGATAATATGTTTGGCATTCAAAAATTGTGAATCCAAACTATCCCCAAATCCAAGTGAGAAATCTTTATTCGTTTTGTTGTTGTTGTTGTATTATCTGTTTCAGCCAAATGTTTGGACTCAAACCCCATCAAGGAGGGACCAAAATTTACACAGCATTCTTGAGTATGATGATGGCTGCATTGGGAGTTTTGATTAAACTGTGCTACATGTGTGATTATTCTTGTAAACAGATGATTAGATATTAATTAGACAATAAGTGATTGTAAAACACTTAGAAAATAAAAGTGTTTATAAATACTACCAAGTAATAGCAACACTAATTCTTTACTGACTACAGAGCTGCTAATGTCAATAAGAATGATTTATTCCAGCTAAGGGCAACTTAATTTATGCAAAAAAGCTGCCATCAAATCTGTTTTGCTACAGCAAAATAAAATATGATGTTATATATATGACTGATTTTATCATCAGTATTTACATGAATACATTCCATTTTGATAAAAAAAACAAAACAAGCAAACATCTCTTTTAGGCCCTTCGCAAACACGGGCATTATGAGTGCTAAGAATTAGAGCCCCTACTGCCCAACTCTCTGACTTACGTCAAATATTTATTTCTTTTAAACATAAGATGTAAGATGATGTTTCATTAGCAGTATTTCCTTTATGCAGTAGGCAGTAGGTTTGCCATGTCTGGTATGTCCAATTGCCTTATGACAGTTCTTAGACTCAGTAAATATTGGTTGAGTGAATGTCAGTTCTTTCTGGTTACTATAGAAGTTGGAAAGAAAAAGAAAACCTATCCTAAGAATAAAGTAAAGCACTTTCATTCTGTCTTCTCGATTTTTTTTCCAAAAAACAAGTTTTGAAGCTCTGAGACTACTTTTTTCCCACAGATTTCTTTTTTAAATTTTGTTGTTGTTGTTGAGAATATACACAGCAAAACATACACCAATTCAACAGTTTCTACGTGTACAATTTAGTGACATTGATCACATTCTTTGAGTTGTGCAACCATTCTCACCCTCCTTTCCTAGTTGTTCCTCCCTCATTAACATAAACTCACTGCCCGTAAGGTTCCTGTCTAATCTTTTGAGTTGCTGTTGTTAGTTTGATCCCTTACAGATAGTTCTTGAAAGAGCATAATGCTCAAGGCAGACCGTTTTTACCAGTTAAGCTAAACTATTGTTTGGGCTTAAGAAGACTTCAGGGGATATTTTTGGTTTAAGGTTTAAAGATTATTTCAGGGCAATAGTTTCAGGGGTTCATCTACCCTCCATGGTTCCAGGAAGTCTGGAGTCCATGAGAATTTTAAATTCTGTTCTACATTTTCCCCCTTTTGATCAGGATTCTTCTATGGAATCTTTGATCCCCGAGATTAGTTTTTATGTCTGGCCGTTATTTTTCTCTCTAGTGGTCTTGACAGGATATGGGCCTGTATTAGCCTTGCTCTTTACCACTGGTGAATCTGGCAATGCATCTCTGTTAATTTTTCTGTCATAAGCACATTCAAACACCTACAGTGAGTCCAAGTCCTTGGTTGCACAGATATGAAATGAACTGAATGAATACAAGTGAAGAATGCTTCATGTTACATGAATTCAGTAGAAAAGGGGTGATGGGGTTGTGCTGGATGATGAGATAAGCATGAGCTAGCTCAACAACCTTGTTAATCAAGCAAATCTAACTATATTAAAGAGGGAGGCAGTATAGTTTGCTGGGAAAGAGGGTTGGACTTTAATTCAGGAGACCTAGGTTCAAGTGATACTTCTGCCACTTACTGTGTGACATTGGTCAAGTCACCTAGCCTCTAAATCTGTTTATTCATTTGAAAATTTTCAGTATTAAAACATGTCAATCTCAGAGTGCTATTATGATAGATTTCATTGTGTAAAAGCACCAAGTGAGGGATGAAATGCTTTATGCTGCAAAATGTTTTTATTAGCATTATTTCCCTGGAGTGGGTGAAAAGGATTTACGCACTGGTTTCGTTACTTAGTATGGTGGAATTTTTTCTAGAGTATGTCAGCTTTTAGGCCCAAACCTTAAACCACACATGGACAAGTGGGAATGCGGTTTGAAATAGAGCTGTAAAAGTAACAAAATTCTATAGGAGGCAATAATGGTTTCTAGGAAATGTTAAATTCTCCTGTCGACTTTACCCTGTTTTTTTTCCATCTCCCTTCCTTCCTTGTAATAAATTCCTTGTTTGGTAAATCTGAGGCAGTGAGGAAAAAATGAGTACAAAAGAAAAAGGAAACATGGAAGAAATAGTGGAGTCAGGAGTGATGAAATGAAGGAAGTTTTACGTGTGGCCTTTTTGATAAATATTAAGAGTGATATAATATATGTAAGGGCATACAGGAGCCCTGGTGATGCAGTGCTTAAGAGCTATGGCTGCTAATCAAAAGGTTGGCAGTTCGAATCCACCAGCCGCTCCTTGGTAATCCTATCGGGCAGTTCTACTCTATCCTATAGGGTCACTATGAGTTGGAATCAACTCGACAGCAATGGGTTTGGTTTTTTTTGGTTAGGGGCATACCGAGTATAGTTAAATAATTTTTAAAATTTGGTAAGGTTGTCCTAACATTATTATACCATGGATATAAAATCTCTAGCGGTATGCCTAGATTAAAGATTGGAAAATAGAAGAGAAGAGAAGAGAAAGTCATTTTTAAATAAGAGAAAGCTTGAAAGTAGCCTTGATGGCACAACGGTTAAGCCCTTGTTTGCTAACCAAAAGGTTGGGTGTTCAAACCCACCCATCAGCTCCTTGGAGAAGGAGAAAGACCTGGAGATCAGTTTACGGAAAGGTTACAGCCTACATCTGACTGAGACTGGATAAACCCCCTAGAGTATGGCCCCTGGACACCCTTATAGCTCAGTAATGAAGTCATTTCTGAAGTTCACCCTTCAGCCAAAGATGAGACAGGCCCATAAAACAAAACAAGACTAATGGGGAACAACAGTCCAGGGACAAGGACTAGAAGGCAGGAGGGGACAGGAAAGCTGGTAATAGGGAACCCAAGGTCAAGAAGGGAGAGTATTAACCATAGTCATAAAACAATACGTGTATTAATTGTTTAATGAGAAACTTGTTTGCTCTGTAAACCCTCATCTAAAATACAAAAAAAAAAATTAAAAAAAAAAAAGAATACAACCTAGAAAACCCTACAGAGCGGTTCTATTCTGTCACGTGGGATTGCTATGAGTCAGAATTGACTTGATAGCACCTAACAACAACTTTAAAAACTAGGCTAAAAGATATTTATATACAGTGTTATGACTCATTTTTATCCACCTGTGATGAGGCTATGGAAGGTATTGTGGCATAAGAAACAGATAATATTAGAACTTTATGATGGGGCACTGGAATGGTGTCTTATTTGAGATGTCCCCAGAAGTAGACCATGACACAAAGACTCAAATGCAAGAAGTTTATTTGGGAGTTTACTCTAGGAACCACCCATGGAGGGGTTGGACAAGTGAGACAAGGAAAGGAAGGCAACCGATACAGAGTGCACTGTCAAGCAAATACTGGTACGGGCAATTGGCACGTAATACCACTGGGAAAATCTGGGAGTCTGTGTAGGTCATGCAATTGAGAGTTATCCCATTTGAGGGCAGAGGGAACTGGGGTATTTATGCACCAACTCCCATTAGTCATCTATTGAGAGCTCTTTGGAGTGTGGGATGTTAATACTCTGGCCTAATTCTCTGACCTGCTTCATTGGTGGGGGTTGGGCAGGAAGGGGTTTCCAATGGCCAGAGAAAGTCCTTCAGCAGAGAGATGCACGTTTCACAATGGTAAGGCAGGGCTCAAACAGTATCTGTTACAAATAGATTATTTTAGTTCTTTCGTGCAGATCTTTAGGAATGGTATTTTCAACAATTTACTATTGTAGATATAAAGACCACTTGTAGAAAGAATGATGACTACATGTCACTTGTAGGTCTCTTCCAAGCTAAAGTGACATCTCTATGGCTTGGTTCCCTCATCTGCAAAGTGAGGCAACTACACCTATTTGATTAGGTGTTATAGGGATTACAGGTAGTCCATGAAAAACACCTACCCCCGCACCAACCAGTTGCCAGTCGGTAGATTCCAACTCATGGCGACCCCACAAGTGTCAGAGTAGAATGGTTCTCCATAGGGTTTTCAATGGTTGATTTTTTATTTTTTAATTGTACTTTAGATGAAGGTTTACAGAACAAATAGTTTCTCATTAAACAGTTAGTACACATACTGTTTTATGACAATGGTTAACAACCCCACGACATGTCAATACTGTCCCTTCTCAACTTTGGGTTCCCTATTACTAGCTTTCCTGTCCCCTCCTGCCTTCTAGTCCTTGTCCCTGGACTCTTGTGCCCTATTAGTCTCGTTTTATTTTATGAGGCTGTCCAATCTTTGGCTGAAGGATGAACCTCGAGAGTGACTTCATTACTGAGCTAAAAGGGTGTCCGGAGGCCATACTCTCAGGGTTTGTCCAGTCTCTGTCAGGCCAGTAAGTCTGGTCTTTTCTAGTGACTTAGAATTTTGTTCTACATTATTCTCCCCCTCTGTCCGGGACGCTCTGTTGTGATCCCTGTCAGAGCAGTCAGTGATAGTAGCCGGGCACCATCTAGTTGTACTGGACTCAGTCTGGTGGAGGCCATGGTAGTTGTGGTCCATTAGTCTTTTGGTCTAATCTTTCCCTTGTATCTTGTTTTCTTCATTCTCCCCTGCTCCAGACGGGGTGAGACCAGTGGAGTATCTGAGATGGCTGCTTACAAGCTTTTAAGACCCCAGACGCTACTCACCAAGGTAGAAAGTAGAACATTTCCTTTATAAACTCTGTTATGCCAATCGACTTAGATGTTCCCTGAGACCATGGTCCCCACAGCCCTCAGCCCAGTAATTCAGCCCCTGAGGGAGTTTGGATTTGTCCATGGAGCATCCATGACCTTACTCTGAACAAGTTGTGCTGGCTTCCCCAGTATTGTGTACTGTCTTACCCTTCACCAAAGTTACCACTTATCTATCGTCTATTTAGTTCTCCCCCCACCCCTCCCATCCCTGGTAACCAACAAAGATTGTTACTTACTGTGTGTAAACTTTTTCATGAGTTTTTACAGTAGAGGTCTCATGCAATATTTGTCATTTTGTGATTGACTTATTTCACTCAGCGTAATGTCCTCCAGTTTCATCCATGTTATGAGATGCTTCACAGATTCATCATTGTTCTTTATCATTGCATAATACTCCACTGTGTGTATGTACTATAGTTTATCTATTCATCTGTCGATGGGCACCTAGGTTGTTTCCATATTTTAGCTACTGTGAACAATGCTGCCATGAACATGGGTGAATGAATATGTCTATTTGTGTGATGACTCTTATTTCCCTAGGATATATTCCTAGGAGTGGGATTGCCGGATCATATGGTATTTCTATTTCTAGCTTTCTAAGGAAGCGCCATATCGTTTTCCATTATGGTTGTATCATTTTGTATTCCCACCAGCAGTGCATAAGAGTTCTGATCTCCCTGCAGCCTCTCCAACATATGTTATTTCCAGTGTCTTTGATTCGTGCCAGTAATGCCGGGGTGAGATGGTATCTCATTGTGGTTTTAATTTGCATTTCTCTAATGGCTAGTGATCGCAAGCATTTCCTCATGTGTCTGTTGGCCGCTTGAATGTCTTCTTTGGTGAAGTGTCTGTTCATTTCCTTTGCCCATTTTTTAATTGGATTATTTTTTGTTGTTGCTGTAGAGGTGTTGGATTTTCTTGTAGATTTTAGAGATTAGACCTTCGTCTGACTTGTAATGTCCAAAAATGTTTTCCCACTCTGTAGGTTCTCTTTTTACTCTTTTGGTGAAGACTTTTGATGAGCATACGTGTTTAATTTTTAGAAGATACCAGTTATCTAGCTTACCTTCTGGAGTTTGTGTGTTGTTGGTTATGGTTTGTATCCTGTTAATGCCATGTATTAGGGCCTCTACTGTTGAATTTTTTCTTTTATGAACTTTATAGTTTTTGGCTTTATATTTAGGTCTTTGGTCCATTTTGAATAAGTTTTTGTGTCTGGTGTGAGGTATGGGTCCTGCTTCATTTTTTTGCAGATGGACATCCAGTTTTGCCAGCACCGTTTGTTAAAAAGACTGTCTTTTCCCCATTTGATGGACTTTGGGCCCTTGTCAAAGATCAGGTGACCGTAGGTGGATGGATTTACATCTAGGTTCTCAATTCTGTTCCATTGGTCGATGTATCTGTCATTGTACCAGTACGAGGCTGTTTTGACTATCATAGCTGTATAGTAGGTTCTGAGGCCAGGTAGTGCGAGCCCTCCTACTTTCTTCTCTTTCTTCTTCAATAGGGCTTTACTTATCCAGGGCTTCTTCTCTTTCCATATAAAGTTAATGATTAGTTTTTCCATCTCTTTAAAGAATGTTGTTGGTATTTGGATCGGGATTGCATTGTGTTTGTAAATTGCTTTGGGTAGAATTGTCATTTTCACAATGTTGAGTCTACCTATCCATGAGCATGGTATGTTCTTCCATTTATGTAGATCCCTTTGGGTTCTTGCAGTAGTGTTTTGTAGTTTTCTTTGCATAGGTCTTTTACATCCCTGGTTAGATTTATTCCTAAGTATTTTTTTTTAGGGGCTATTATTAATGGGATTATTTTCCTGATTTCCTTTTCATCATTCTCTTTATTGGTGTATAGGAATCCAACTGATTTTTGTATGTTTATCTTGTATCCTGCTACTCTGCTGAATCTTTCTATTCGTTCCAGTAGTTCTCTTGTGGAGTCTTTAGGGTTTTCTATGTATAGTATCATATCACTGCAAACAGGGACAGTTTAACTTCTTCATTACCAGTTTGGATGCCCTTTACTTCTTTTTCTTGCCTTATTGCTCTAGCTAGGACTTCCAGCACAATGTTAAATAGGAGTGGAGATAAAGGGCATCTTTGTCTTGTTCCTGTTTTCAAGGGGAAAGTTTTCAGCCTCTCTCCATTAAGAATGATGTTAGCCATTGGTTTTGCGTAGATGCCCTTTATTATGTTGAGGAATTTCCCTCTTTTATTGAGAGTTTTTATCAAGAATGGGTGTTGGACTTTGTCGAATGCTTTTTCTGTGTCAATTGAGATGATCATGTGATCTTTTCTTTCCTTTTATTTATGTGGTGGATTACAGTGATTGATTTTCTAATGTTGAACCATCCTTGCATACCTAGTATGACTCCTACTTGGCTGTGGTGTATTATGTTTTTGATATGATGCTGAGTTCTATTGGCTAGAATTTTGTTGAGAATTTTTGCATCTATATTCATGAGAGTATTGGTCTGTAGTTTTCTTTTTTGCATCTTTGCCTGGTTTTGGTATCATGGTTATGCTGACTTCATAGAATGAATTCTGAAGTGTCACTTCCTTTTCTATGTTCTGAAATAGTTTGAGTAGTACTGGTATAAACTCTTCTCTGAATGTTTGGTAGAATTCTCCAGTGAAGCCATCAGAGCCAGGGCTTTTTTTTGTTGTTGAAAGTTTTTTGTTTTTATTACCTTTTCAATCTCTTCTCTTATCATGGGTCTGTTCAGATTTTCAACATCACTTCGTGTTAGTATAGGTAGGTAGTGTGTTTCTAGAAATTTACCCATTTCCTCTAGGTTTTCGAATTTGTTGGAGTATAGTTTTTCATAATACTCTGTTATGATCCTTTTTATTTCAGTTGGGTCTGTTGTAATGTCCCCCATTTCATTTCTTATTGGGTTATTTGCGTCCTCTCTTGTTTTTCTTTTGTCAGTCTGGCCAGTGGTTTGTCAGTTTTGTTGATTCTTTCAAAGAAGCAACTTTTGGTTTTGTTGATTCTTTCTATTGTTTTTCTATTCTCTATTCATTTATTTCTGCTCTTATCTTTATTATTTCCTTTCTTCTAGTGGCTGTGGGCTTTTTTTTTTTTTTTTTTTGCCGTTCTCTTTCTATTTGTTTGAGTTCTGTAGTTAATGTTTTGATTTTGTCCCTTTCTTCTTTTTTGATGTGTGCATGTATTGCTATAAATTGTCCTCTGAGGACTACCTTTGCTGTGTCCCAAAGGTTTTGGGATGATGTGTTTTCATTCTCGTTTGATTCTAGGAATTTTTAAATTCCATCTCTGATTTCTTCTGTTACGCTGTGGTTTGTAAGCAGGGTGTTATTCAGTTTCCATGTAATTGATTTTTTTTCTTTGCTTTTCCTGTTGTTAATTTCTACTTTGATGGTGTTGTGGTCAGAGAAGATATTTTGTATTATCTCAACATTTTGGATCTTGTTGAGGATTGCTCTGTGGCCTGAGATGTGATCTATTCTGGAGACCGTTCCTCAATGGTTGATTTTTTGGAAGTAGATTGCCAGGCCTTTCTTCTGAGGCACATCTGGGTGGACTCGAACCTTCAATATTTCAGTTAGCAGCCAAGTGCATTAGCCATTTGCAGCACCCAGGGACTCCAATAAGCACCTAGTATAGTGCTAAGAAAATAAGAGGAGCTCAATAAATGGCGGAAATAATGATGATGGTGATTGTCAGGAGCAGTACTGATGCTAAGGTTACAAGACTGAGGCGCTCTGTCCCTTAGTGTTTCCTGGGAGTTTTCTGAACGGCCTCCTCCAACACGTTTTCTCTGCCTCTGCTAACTGGAGATAGGTCTCTGCCTGGGGAGATAGGTCTCTTTCCCAGCTTTTTCCTCAGTATCAGCTTTCTTGTTTCCTCTCACTGAGTCCCCTGCACCTTTCCATTTGCTCACTTGCCTGCCCCATCCCTCATGTCTAGCCTTTGACACCTTTCAGGTGGGAATGGATGGGTGTAATGTTCATTCTTATCTGACTAAAGAAGTAATATGTGCTCATTTTTGAATACTTGTTATAGAGATAAAATATAAAAAGAAAACAACAACCAGAAACCCCACAGTTGAAAGCTTTCACTGTTAACATCTTGATATATTTTCCTCCAGTGCTTTTCCTATGCATGTACATATTACATAGGAGCCTTGGTAGCATAATGGTTAAGCACTAGGCTGCTAACTGAAACACTGGTGGTTTGAAGATACCCAGCGGCTCCACAGGAGGAAGACCTGACAATCTGCTCCTATAAAGATTACAGCCTAGAAAACCCTATGGGGCAGTTGTACTGTGTCACATGTGATTGCTATGAATTGAAATTGACTCAATAATACCTAACAACAACATATTACATAATTGAGATCATTTTTTAAAATCATAATTTATAGTCTGCTTTTTTCATCTGGCAGGATAATGGTTACATGTTCCCATAACATTAGAATGTCTTCAAAATCGTGACTCTTAATGCATGTCCAGTGCTATATTATATGGATATATTTTATTTTTATTTTAACCATTCCTGCTATTGCTCTAAATTATCTCTCTCTTTTTTTGCCTTTTATAAATAATTATGCATTAAGCATCTTTGTACATAAATCTTTGTGTCTTCTCGGATTATTTCTTTTGGGATAAATTCCCAACTGTAATCGTTCCCATAATGATTTCATCAAAACATTTTCATCACCCCAATCAACTTCCTCCTACTATCACTTTATTGTCACCCTCCCCCTACCTGTAAACCCTAGAGGGTTGTGGAATATTTAATTCCATAGTGTGGAATTAACTGGTCATTCTCAGTTATTCATCTTGATAGCATTAAAAGGCTCCAAGTTAAAATAATCCATCTGGATATTATTAAAGAGAAGTTCCCCAATCAGGCTGCAGTAGCAGCCAAGACTCTGGCCATCAGAGTGGGTGGATCTGGTAAGGACCTCTCTCACACTGGTACTTGAAAGAATCTAGTTCAGCCATTAGGACCGCCAAAATATGCTTGAGGTTCAACCACTGGACTGTGGAGAGAGAGGTGGGAAGAAGCCAGGACTCGGCTGGAGTAGGATTAGTGGGAATGGAATTCATTCTAGAGGTTCAAGGACTTGGGATGACTATGTGTCGAGTGTGACTTGGACTTAGTACAAAGTGGCACTCATAGCTTAGGGTCTGACAGATGACACAATGAAGGTATTTATCCCTAGGCAGAGGCAACATCTCAGTTCACCGGGGCAGGGAGGATGAGGACGGGAGAGAGAGGCACCTGCCCACTTTGAGACAGAAAAGGAAAGCAGCCTGGCTGAGGGGGGACAAGGGCATGGTCCAGGCTCTTGGGCAAAAGGGGCTCACAAGAAGCCAGCTAGACATTAGGACCCTGCTAAATGGGCAGGTGACCAGGTGAGTCTCCCATTCTGAGAGGACCAATTAGGTACCTGATGGGCAGCTCAGTGGCCCTGACCACAGTGGTGGAATGTGGGGTCAGATGCCTTTCACTGGAAACATGTGGTTCTAAAGTAGTGGTTCTCAGACTCTTCTTAGCATGTGTCAGAATCATCTGGAGGATTTATTAACACACAGATTCCTGGGCTCCACCCCCTGAGCTTCTGATTCAGTGAGTCTAAAATCGGGAGTGAGAATTTCTAACAAGTTCCCAAGACTGCTGCTGCTGCTGCTCCTCCGGGACTACATTTTGAGAAGCACTGCTCTAAGGCAAAGAGTACAACAATCTCACCCCCACACAGGGATGGATTACCCAATAAGGAAGGTATGCACGGGCCCATTTGCGCCTTCCCACCGATCTGCAGTGCACAGTTTCATCTTTGATGTGGTGAAACCCATTAAGCCTGTGTGTACCTTGCTCAGTGCAAATCGGTGCATGCCATGCTTGGTGGGAAGGGGACTCCTAAGTGCATTGCAGGGCTTGGTAGAGCTAAACCTGCAGCTCCAGGTGTTTTGAGCTTCTAGGACGGCAGATGGAGTAGGAAGAAACTGACCCCTTTTCAGGTGACCCAGGTGTCATTGGAATTCTCTGAATCACTGGAATTCCCTCAGGCATAAGTAATAATACTGTCAAGTGGTGTCACTCTGATTTAAAATGGCAGGAGCTATAACTGTCCAGCGGTGTAAATCTTTGCTTGCAGAGTCTATTTTTTCCTGCCTCTTTTAGGGCTATCCTTGTTTGCTTATTTGAGAAGCTATAAAAACAACATCTCCTTACATTCTCATAGTACATTCTAACTTGCAAAGTGCTTCACGTGCTGTCTCCTTTGATTCCCACAGCTCCATAAGGGAGGCAGGGCTGGGATTTTCATCCCATCCTTTGGACTCGCGGTTTCTAACAAGTTCTCAGATAATGCTGATGTTGATGCTGCTGGTCCCAGGCCACACTTGCGTAAAAACCACTGCTATAGATACAAAAGAAAGATTTAGAAGTCCAGGGACTTGTCTGAAGAGGACTCCTACCGAGGTGCTTTTTCTACTACACCATTTGCATCTCTGCTCCCTCCCCCTCAGTCCCTCAAACCCTAGCTCCACCACTTAAAAGCTGTGAGACTCTGAGCAATTACTCTAAGTTGCAATTTCCTCACCTATAAAATGGGCGTAATAATAGGATCTACGGAGCGCTGGTAGTACAGTGGTTAAGAGCTACTGCTGCTATCCAAAAGGTCGGCAGTTTGGCAGTTCGAATCCACCAGCCGCTCCTTGGAAACCCTACGGGGCAGTTCTACTCTTCCCTATAGGGTAGCTATGAATGGGAATCAACTCGACGGCAACAGGTTTTTCAATAGGATCTACCTCTTCAGGGTCTTATAAAGATTAAACAGCATCTAGGTAAAGTATTTAACACTGTGCCCTGTGCTTAATAAATGCTAGCGATTATCGTGCGTTTTTTAAATTAATGTTTATTAAAAGTGCCATTTCACTAGAACAAATACCTTTATAAGCTCTTTTCTTTGAATGCGTGTCTTTAGAACCAAAAAAAAAAAAAAAAAAAACCTAAACAAAACAAAAACCAAACCCGTTGCCGTCGAGTCGATTCTGACTCATCGCGTCCCTGTAAGACAGAGTAGAACTGCCCCATAGGGTTTCCAAGGAGCGGCTGGTGGATTCGAACTGATGATCTTTTTGGTTAACAGGTGAACGCTTAATCACTGCGCCCCCAGGGCTCCTTCTTCAGAACATCTCTCTTAAGATGTAGATATTCCTGGACGGTTTAGACCTTAAGGCACATGAGTCTTTAGCACCCCCTCTGGAACGTTTCTCTGATTGCCAGCAGCATTTGGCTGAGAGCAGGGTGCTTAGGATATAGGACCCAAAATTGGTAAAATGGGAGCAGAGGGATAACACACCAGTGTATGGAATAGTGTATTGACGGGCAGACAAGAGCAAAACTTCCTTGAGGAATCTCGAATAGCTGGGAAGGGGAAGTGGCTGATGGAGGAAGCGATTGAGGAGGGCAGCCAGAGCGGGGAGGCAGGCTGTCAAAAACCACCTCCTCCAAAGCTCCTCCTAGGGCAGCCCCAGAGGAAGGCTCCAGGGCTACACCAGGCCCCAGGGAATCTCTTAGTGCTAGAGTTGCGTGCAGCCTAGCGGGTGAACACCCAGGTGCCCACCGTAAATGCCTGAGAACCCCTCCGAGGCCAGCCAGCAACTGGAGGCGCCGTGGGTTTGGGCTCAAAAGTGGCATTGTCTTCAGGGTGACTCTTATTTGGCAACTATTCTGACTACAGCACATTCTCCTTTCGTGCCAAGGGCGTGGTCCTTTCTCAGTGGAGGTCTGCTCTGTTCTTCTTGAGGCGTCCAGGGCCCCTCAGGAAGCGGGTTTATCTTATCTGGGTAGTGCAGCCCGGGTCCCTTGCCCAGGATGGCCCGAGACCTTTGCAACTGAATTAAACAGAAGAAACAAAAGCAGCAAGTTCAGGCCCCGTGGGCACCGCCGGCCAGCCAATGGGGCGCAGCCGCTCCCCGGCGGAGTGGTACTATGATGACAGTAGCCAACCAGCGCGCTCCAAACAAATGAGGATACTGTATCCCGCACCCGCCGCTCCAGACCCGGCTGGTTGTTATAGTGATAAACTGAGGCCTTGCCTCTGGCTTCTCCTGGAAAGAAAGCGGGGGGGGGGGGGGGAACCCCTTTACTGCCCCTAGTGAAGACAAAAAGAGGGGAAGAAGAAGGGGGATGGGTAGAGGAGACAAAAATACGTGACAAAGAAAACATTCTCTGTCTGCGAGGAGACTCAGAGAGTGTAAAGCTGGAGGGAGCGTTTGCTGGCCATGCCAGTACTCACCACTGATGCTGAGTCAGAAACAGGTATCCCAAAATCCCTTTCCAATGAGCCTCCCTCAGAAACCATGGAGGAAATAGAGCACACATGCCCACAGCCTCGACTGGTAAGTAAAGACAAAGGATGCAAATGTATGCGTGGCTATGGCACAAAAGAGTTCCTTAGCCTCCCGCAGCCAGCGTGGAAAACGATGCTTCGGGGATTTTCATGTGAATGAAATGTTGCTACCGCCTAATCCTTCTCAGCTGTTTAGACTTCGCCTCTCTACCGGGCGCTGCTCTCAGTTTACAAAGCATTATTGTATTGGCTAGGTCGGAAATGGTCTGCTTGGGATCGGCTGTGTTTTTGTACCTTGGGAGGAGGGGGTGGCTTTTTTCCTCGTAGGTGGATTTTCGTCTGGAGAGGGGGGAAAAGAGCCCTTCAGCGTAATTTACAAATGGGGTTTTCTTCGCAAAGCTTGGGGAACAGTCCCTTGTTAAGTTCAAAATCCTAGCTAAAGAATGATACTGTCCTCAACTGATTTGTGTGCCTAATGCCAATTTTGGACAAAAGAGAACGACATGGGATGCAAAAACTTCCTTCATTCATTTGACAATTTAAAAATAAATAAGAGCCCCTCAGTGATGCCTTTAGAAATACTGTGCATTTTAAACGAATTGTAAAAATCTCCGGAGGGTGCTGTGAGGGTTTCTCTTCAGGGAGTGGGAATCTGGGGGAGCTACATTTATTTAGAAAGGTGCTGCATATGTTTAATAACGAAAGTGTGGGAACGGTGCTCTCAGACCCAGTCTCAGGGAATGGAAGCGCTCCCTTCCATCTCAGTAACTGGCTTCCCAATTTGATCAGTTTCCCTGCCACTGCTCATGATCCCCTAAGTAGATGTGGAAGTTTGTTCCCGACCACCTCAACGTGTGTCCTCAAGAAATCAAAAACACCAAAGGTGTTGTGGGTTTTCTGTGGTCTAAAGTCTTGTGCAACTTGGAGAGACCTCTCTTCGAACCCCCAAATCTAAGAGACACACTATTTCGAATCTGTCTAGCGATTTTCCTGCACCCAAGTTCTAAGGTGGAATCTTTTGATTGGTTGTGGAGTTTGACCCTGGGAAGAGGTTTTTTTGTTTTTGTTTTTGTTTTTGTTTTTTTTTTAAGGATTGTGTGATGTGGCATTTTCTGTGACACCCCCAAAATAAGAGCCCACAGACTGGAAGGCCAGCCCATTATGGAAATGTTATTTCTTAAAAGGGTTAGCAAAGGTTGAAAGGCAGGCGTAGAACAACCTCCTAAAAAACAAAAAAACAAAGGAAGTTATATTAGAACTCAATGGACTTTTGTTCACTGTTTCCTTTTTTAAAAAAAAAATTATTTTCTTAGGGTAGTTTAATAACAGCTCCCAGAACTTAAGCCACTTACTGAAGGACATAACACAATGTAGTATCTATATTCTCATGGGAGAAAAACCATGCCAATTAGTTTGTTACTAAAGGATTCCTTTGAGCCAGTAAACAACTCACGATTCTGAAAAGCACTGAAAAGAATTGACCGCTAAAAATCTCTTACAATTAAAGGGTACTGAGCTTCTGCTTGGGGTGATGGAAAACTTTTGAAAAATGGATAGGAGTGATGGTTGTACAACATGGTGATTGTAATTAATGTCACTGAATTGCACATGTAAAAATGATTAAAATGGCAATTTAAAAAAACATTGTGCTTTAAATGAAAGTTTACAATTCAAGTTAGTTTCTCATACAAAACTTTACAACACACACTGCTATGTTACCCTAGTTGCACTCCACATACTGTGACAGCACACTCCTCCTTTCCACCCCGGATTTCCTATGTCCATTCAACCAGCTCCTGTTCCTTTCTGCCTTCTTTTCGTCTCGCCTCCAGACAGGAGCTGCCCATTTAGACTCGTGTTTCTACTTGAGCTAAGAAGCACACTCTTCACGAGTATCATTTTATGTCTTATAGTCCAGTCTAATCTTTGTCTGAAGAGTTGGCTTCGGGAATGGTTTTAGTTATGGGCTAACAGAGAGTCTGGCGGCCATGTCTTCCCAGGTCCCTACAGTCTGAATCAAACCATTAAGTGTGGTCTTTTTACTAGAATTTGAGTTCTGCACCCCACTTTTCTCCTGCTCCATCAGGGACTGTCTGTTATGTTCCCTGTCAGGATGGTCATTGGTGGTAGCCAGGCACCATCTAGTTCTTCTGGTCTCAGGCTGATGAAGTCTCTGGCTTACGTGGCCCTTTTGTCTCTTGGGCTAATATTTTCCTTGTGTCTTGTGTTCTTTATTCTCCTTTGCTCTAGGTGGGTTGGGACCAATTGATGCATCTTAGATGGCCGCTCACGAGCTTTTAAGACCCCAGACACCACTCACCAAAATGGGATGCAGAACATTTTCTTAATAAAATTTGTTATGCCAATTGACCTAGATGTCCCCTGAAACCATGGTCCCCAGACTCCTGCCCCTGCTACCCTGTCCCTCGAAGTGTTTGGTTGTATTCAGGAAACTTCTTAGCTTTGGTTTAGTCCAGTTGTGCTGACTTCCCCTGTAGTGTGTGCTGTCCTTTCCTTCACTAAGATAATTCTTGTCTACTATCTACTTAGTGAATACCCCTCTCCCTCCCTCCCCATCCTTGTAACCATCAAAGAATGTTTTATTCTGTGTTTAAACCTTTTCTTGAGTTCTTATAATAGTGGTCTTATACAATATGTATCCTTTTGCAACTAATTTCACTCAGCATAATGCCTTCCAGATTCATCCATGTTATGAGATGTTTCGTGGATTCATCATTATTCTTTATTATTGTGTAGTATTCCATTGTGTGGATATACCATAATTTGTTTATCTGTTCATCCGTTGATGAGCACCTGGCTGGTTTCCATCTTTTTGCTATCAAGAACGGTGCTGCAGTGAGCATGGGTGTGCATATATCTATTTGTGTGATGGCTCTTTTTTCTCTAGGATATATTCCAAGGAGCGGGATAGTTGGATCATATGGTACTTCTATTTTTAGCTTTTTAAGGAAGCGCCAAATCGATTTCCAAAGTGGTTGTACCAGTTTACCTTTCGACCAACGGTGTATAAGTGTTCCAGTCTCTCCACAATCTCTCTGACATGTATTATTTTGTTGTTTTTGGATTAATGCTAGCCTTGTTGGGATGAGATGGTATCTCACTGTAGTTTTGATTTGCACTTCTCTATTGGCTAATGATCGTAAGCATTTCCTCATGTATCTGGTAGCTGCCTGAATATCTTCTTTGGTGAAGTGCCTGTTCATATCCTTTGCCCATTTTTTAATTGGGTTATTTGTCTTTCTGTTGTTGAGGTTTTGCAGTATCTTGTAAATTTTAGAGATTAGATGCTGATCAGAGTTGTGGTAGCCAAAAATTTTTCCTGTAGGTTGTCTTTTGACTCTTTTGGTGAAGTCTTTTGATGAACCTAAGTGTATGATTTTTAGGAGCTCCCAGTTATCTCGTTTCTCTTCTGGTGTTTGTGCATTGTTAGTAATGTTTTGTATTCTGTTTATGCCATGTATTAGGGCTCTTAGCATTGTCCCTATTTTTTCTTCCATGATCTTTATCGTTTTTGATTTTGTATTTAGGTCTTTGATACATTTTGAGTTAATTTTTGTGCATGGTGTGGGGTATGTGTCTTGATTCAGTTTTTTTTTTTTTTAGGTTTTTTTTTAATTGTACTTCAGGCGAAGGCTTACAGAACAAATAGTTTCTCATGAAACAGTAGTACACATATTGTTTTATGACATTGGTTAACAACCCCACAACATGTCAACCCTCTCCCTTCTCTACCTTTTTTTTGGTGAAAATATACATAGCCAAAGATACACCATTTCAGAAATTTCTACATACACAGTTCAGTGACATCGACTACGCTCTTCCAATTGTGCTGCTATTCTCACTTAAGATGAAGTCTTACAGAACAAAATAGTTTCTCATTTAACAATTAGTACACGTTGCCCTATGACAATGGTTAGAACACTATCCTTACTCAACCTTGGGTTCCCTATCACCAGCTTTCCTGTCCCCTTCTGCCTTCTGGCCCTTGTCCCTGGACAGCTGTACCTCATTAGTCCCATTTGGTTTTATGGGGCTGTCCACTCCCCGGCTGAATGGTGAACCTCGGAAGTGACTTCACCACTGAGCTGAAAGAGTGTCTGGGGGCCATACTCTCGGGGTTTCTCCAGTCTCCTTTAGGCCAGTAAATCTGGCCTTTTTTTGTGAGTTACAATTTTGTTCTACATCCTTCTCCAGCTCTGTCCAGAACCCTCTGTTGTGATCCTGGTCAGAGCAGTCAGTGGTGGTAGCCGGGCACCATCTAGCTGTACTGGACTCAGTCTGGTGGAGGCCTTGGTAGCTGGGGTCCATCAGTCCTTCGGACTAATCTTTTCCTTGTATCTTGTTCTCTTCATTCGCCCTTGCTCCCGAAGGGATGAGACCAGTGGAGTATCTTAGATGGCCGCTCACAGGCTTTTAAGACCCCAGACGCTACTCACCAAGGTAGAATGTAGAGCGTTGACTTTATAAACTGTGTTATGCCAATTGAGCTGGATGTTCCCTGCGACCATGGTCCCCACAGCCTTCCACCCAGCAATTCAGTCCCTCAGGGAGTTTGGATGTGTCTATGGAGCTTCCATGACCTTTCCTTGTACAAGTTGTGCTGGTTTGCCCTGTATTGTGTACTGTCTCACCCTTCACCCAAGATACCACTTGTCTATTGCCTATTTAGTATTTCCTCCCCACCCCTCCCATCCCTGGTAACCAACACAGATTGTTACATTTTGTGTGTGAACTTTTTCATGGGTTTTTACAATACAGGTCTCATACAATATTTGTCCTTTTGTGACTGACTTATTTCACTCAGCATAATGCCCTCCAGTTTCATCCATGTTATGAGATGGTTCACAGATTCATCGTTGTTCTTTCTCGTTGCATAGTACTCCATTGTGTGTATGTGCCATAGTTTGTTTATCCATTCATCTGTTGATGGGCATCTAGGTTGTTTCCATCGTTTTGCTATTGTGAACAATGCTGCCATGAACATAGGTGTGCATATGTCTATTCGAGTGACGACCCTTATTTCTCTAGGATATATTCCTAGGAGTGGGATTGCTGGATCGAATGGTATGTCTATTTCTAGCTTTCTGAGGAAGTGCCATATCATTTCCCAAAATGGTTGTATCATTTTGCATTCCCACCAGCAGTGCATAAGAGTTCCGATCGCCCCGCAGCCCCTCCAACATTTGTTATTTCCAGTGTTTTTGGTTCGTGCCAGTAATGTCGGGGTGAGATGGTATCTCATTGTGGTTTTAATTTGCATTTCTCTAATGGCTAGTGATCGTGAGCATTTCCTCATGTGTCTGTTGGCCATTTGAATGTCTTCTTTGGTGAAGCGTCTGTTCATTTCCTTTGCCCATTTTTTAATAGCATTATTTGTCTTTTTGTTGTAGAGGTGTTGGATTTTCTTGTAGATTATGGAGGTTAGACCTTTGTCTGACTTGTACTGCCCAAAAATTTTTTCCCAGTCTGTAGGTTCTCTTTTAACTCTTTTGGTGAAGTCTTTTGAAGAGCATAGGTGTTTGGTCTTTAGAAGATCCCAGTTATCTAGCTTATCTTTTGGGGTTTCTGAGTTGAGGGTTATGGTTTGTATCCAGTTAATGCCATGTATTAAGGCCTGTAGTGTTGGTCCTATTTTTCTTCTATGAACTTTATAGTTTTAGGCTTAATATTCAGGTCTTTGATCCATTTTGAAGTAGTTTTTGTATACGGCTTGAGGTATAGGTCCTGTTTCATTTTTTTGCAGATGAATATCCAGTTATGCCAGCACCATTTGTTAAAGAGACTGTCTTTTCCCCATTTAATGGACTTTGGGCCTTTGTCAAATATTAGCTGCTCATAGGTGGATGAATTTATGTTTGGATTCTCAATTCTGTTCCACTGGTCTGTGTATCTGTTGTTGTACCAGTACCAAAATGGCAAATTTTTTATTATGTATAATTTACCACGATAAAGTTTTTAAAAATCTGTTACAAGAGCACCCCAAATATTTTTTTAAAGTAAACCCAATGTTCAAATTTGGGTTTAATTCCTGATGGAGGTAAAGGACAGGGGAGAGAAAGGCTACATCCAGTTCCAGTCTCTCATGTCCACTTCTTTTCCTTCCCTTTTTGTCTTTTAGCTCTTTTCTTCCTTGATTATTTCTGCTTGAGAGGTGGGCAGAGGAAATCAAGGGAAGGAAGAAAGTTCAAGTTACTTTCCACTTGCATTTGTGATAGCTCATCCCCATGATAGCTCACAAGAGCCATGCAAAGTTGGCAATATTCCCACCCTCCTCCATTCTCTGCCCATTTTAGAAATGAGGAAACTGAAGTTCAGAGAGGGTAAGTGACTTCCTCGAGGTCACATCTCTACCAAGGGGCAGAGGTGGCATTTGAACCCAGAGCTCTAGAGCTGCAAAGTGGACGATCCTTCCCCTACAATACATTGACTCTTAAGTGAGATTAATGCTCTTTCCATCTTTTTGACGGTTCTGGATTAAAGTGCGTGTGAGTTTGCAGGCACCATAGGAATGTACAGAAGTTGAACAGATGAAGCAATTAATTTTATCTACCTTTGATAAAATATTCCCATGTTCATCATTAATTACAGTGGGCTACTGAAAATTGGCTCTGTTCGAATAGGGGCTGCAATCAATCTATAAACCACCATTAAATTTTTTGAAGCTCCCTTTGTCTCATCATCAAACTTTATTTGACCACTGTAAAGGTATAGTCTAAATTTAGACTTACATGTCAGAGCCCAACTTGACCTTGCTAATGATTTGCACATGTTAGTTAGTCAATAACCAAGTTTTTTGGTGAAGAGTGAATGTCAGCAAGCAAAAACGTAAAACTGGCATTTCTACTATGGATTTTGGTAGTTTCTGTTGATCTTGTGGAGCCCTGATGGCACAGTATTAAGAATAACGGCTGCTAATCAGAAGGTCAGCAGTTCAAATCCACCAGCCGCTCCTTGGAAACCCTATCGGGTAGTTCTACTGGCTCCTAGACTGTAAGAGAATAAATTTCTCTTCTCAGCTGCTCCAGGGAAGAAAGATTTTTTGGCAGTCTGCTTCCATAAAGACTACAGCCTTGGAAATCCTATGGGGCAGTTCTACTCTGTCCTATAGGGTCGTCATGAGTCAGAATCGACTCGACAACAATGGGCTTGGTTTTTTGGTTTGGTTGATCTTGTAGCTTTGTTAAGATTTCACATCTCAAATTCTCTAAATTTTGTGTTTCTCCCAGCACCCAAGCATATTGCCCCAAATCGCATGTGGGTCTGAGGCCTAGCCTCAATCAGCAGGATGTGGCTGCTGAGCTGTTTAGCTAACTATGGAAAGTGTGTGAAGGATTTGAGAGGGACCTGCTTAGGGAGGCCTGGTGGCGCAGTGACTAAGAGCTTAGCTGTTAACCAAGAGGTCGGCACTTGGAATCCACCAGCTGCTCCTTGGAAACCCTATAGGGGCAGTTCTACTCAGTCCTGTAGGTTCACTATGAGTTGAAATTGACTCAGAGGCAATGGGTTTGTTCTGGTTTTGCTTAGGGAGGACACCCCACACTTGATTCTTCATCAAGGCTAGACTCCTTCTCCCAGTTGTTACCAGACTTGAATTCAGAGAGTTTAGAGGAAACAGGACTCAATAATAAAACATCTTTTAAAAGTAGCAATTACCAAAGTGGTTCTAATTGTAGTAGCTAAGGCACACACTGGGTCCCCAAACACACTCTCACTTTACCTAAGGATATGGAAAAGGAAATTTCTGGGTATATAAAGGGCTATAAATCTTTGCTTCAAAGCTCCGAATGTGAACTGATGTCACTGTCTAGAAATACACTTTTTATTTAAACCTCAGCAATTGTGTTAAATGCCCTTTCTGTTATAAATTCTGCTCGCTATAAGGATGGCACATGAGGAAGGTGTGTACAGTGCTTCTGTGCCTGTGTCTACGTGTGTTTGTCTATACATGGTTTACAATGAAAGGTATCCATTGCGATATAGTTGAATTTAGCCCACATTGATTGAAAACATACTATGTGCTGGGCTCTGAGAGCTCAAGTACTTTTTGGTGGAGACTCCAGAAAAAGAGACCGACACATAAACAGATAGTTTTGATACAGTTTCATAAGGACACAGCGTGCTGCTGACAGGTGTGTTACCAGGGGCAAGTGTGGCATAAAGGAAAAAGTGATAGGCTCCCTGAAGAGCAAGTTCAAGTTTGCCAGATGGATGTTGAAGAGAAACTGTCTGTCATCACTGTATCCCCGATTTCTAATGATGGGCCTGGCATTGTGGATATTCAGATATCTTTTTTTTCCCCTCAGTTCATTTTTTTTCTAAATTTTATTTATTTTGTTGTCATTGTTGACAATATATATACACATCAAAACATACACCAATTTTATGTCTTTGGCTATGTATATTTTCACCAAAAAAAAAAAAAAAAGGTCGAGAAGGGAGAGGGTTGACATGTTGTGGGGTTGTTAACCAATGTCATAAAACAATATGTGTACTACTGTTTCATGAGAAACTATTTGTTCTGTAAGCCTTCACCTGAAATACAATAAAAATAAATAAATAAATAGGGGGGAAAAATACACCAATTCAACAGTTTCTACATGTACAATTCAGTGACACTGATTACATTCTTCATGTTGTACAACCATTCTCATCCTCCTTTTCTGAATTGTTCCTCCCTCATTAGCATAAACTCACAGCACTCTAAGGTTCCTATCTAATCTTCCGAGTTGCTCTTATCAATTTAATCCTGTATACCAAAAAAAAAAAAAAAAAAAAAAAAAAAAAACCATACCCATTGCCTTCGAGTCAATTCCGACTCACAGAGACCCTATAGGACAGAGTAGAACTGCCCCACAGGGTTTCCAAGGAGAAGCTGGTGGATTCGAATTGCCCACCCTTTGGTTAGCAGCTGTAGCACTTAACCACTACACCACCAGGGCCCCTTGATCCCGTATAGCTAGTTCTTAAAAGAGCATAATGCTCAAGGCAGATCTTTTTCACTAGTTAAGTTAAACTATTGTTCGGTTTTAAGAAGACTTCAGGGAATATTTTTGGTTTAAGGTTTAAAGATTATCTCAAGGCAATAGTTTCGGGGCTTTATCCAGCTTTCATGGCTTCAGAAAGTCTGGGGTCCATGAGAATCTGAAATTCTGTTCTGCATTTTCCCCATTTTGATCAGGATTCTTCCATGGAATCTTTGATCAAAACGTTCAGTAATGATAGCCACGCACCATCCAGTTGTTCTGGTCTCATGGCAGAGGAGGTAGTTGTTCATGGAGGCAATTAGCCACACATTCCATATCCTCCTCCTATTCCTGACTGTCGTTCTTCCTCTGTTGTTCAAGGCAAAAAGAGACCAATTGTTGTGCCTTGGATAGCCACTTACAAGCTTGTAAGACCCCAGGCACTACACAACAAACTAGGAGGTAGAACAGAAACACTAAACAAGTTATTAGGCCAATTTACCGGGATGTCCCATGAAACCATGACCCTAAATCTCCAAACAAAGGAACCAGATCCCAGGAGGTGTTTGGTTGTACATAAGCAGTCTCAGCAGCTACTGGTTTGTTTTTTTTTTTTTTTTTGGTCGTTGTTGTAAATATATCTAACACATAACTTTTGCCAATTCACCTTTATATAGGTGTACAACTTACTGATAGCAATTACAATAACCTACTGTGCAACCCTATGCTTAATCAATGCAATTTTTCCATCATCATTAACCCCCCTTTTCACCCTCCCTCCTGCCCCTTGTAACCACTGATGAACTTTGGTCTCTATACATTTGCCTTTTCTTGTCTTTTTATATAAGTAAGGTCATACAATATTTGTCCTTTTGTGATTGGCTTATTTTGCCCAGCGTAATGTCTTCAAGCTCCATCCATATTGTAGCATGTATCAAGACTTTATTTCTCCTACTGGTTGAGTAGTATTCCATTATATGTATGTACCACATTTTGTGGTCCGTTAATCTGTTGATGGGCATTTAGGTTGTTTCTACCTTTTGGCTATTGTGAATAGTGCTGCAATGAACATTGGTGTACAAGCCTCTTTTTGAGTCTCTGCTTTCAAGTCTTTGGGGTATATACCTAGGAGTGGAATTGCTGGGTCATATGGTAGTTCTATTTTTAGTTTTTTTGAGGAACCGCCACACTGTTTTCCACAACAGCTGTACCATTTTGCATTCCCACCAGCAATAGATAAGGGTTCCAATTTCCCCACATCCTCACCAACATTTGTTATTTTCTGTAAAAATCTTAGCCACCCTAGTGGGAGTGAAATGGTATCTCATTATGGTTTTGATTTGCATCTCTCTGATGGCTAATGATACTGAGCATCTTTTCATGTGTTTGGTGGCCATTTGAATGTCCTGTTTGGTGAAATGTCTATTCAAGTCCTTTGCCCATTTTATGATTGGGTTATTTGTCTTTTTGTTGTTAAGTTGTTGAAATTTTACATGTATATTTTGTATTAGATTCTTATTAGATATACAGTTTCCAAAGATATTCTCCCAGTCGGTAGTTTGTCTTTTCACTCTTTTGGTAAAGTCTTTTGCTGAACAAAAGTTTTAATTTTTATGAGGCCCCATTTATTTATTTTGTCTTCTGCTGATTGTGCTTTTGTTATAACATTAGATAATCCATTGTTGAAAGCTAGGTCTGATAGTGTTGCCCCTACTTGTTCTTCTAAAAATTTTACGGCTTTAGTTTGCAAATTAAGGTCCATAATCCATTTTGAATTTGATTTTGTGTATAGTGTGAGGCATGGATCCTGCTTCATTTTTCTGCATGTGGAAATCCAATTTTCCTAGCACCGTTTATTGAAGAGACTCTTTTTCCCCATCAAATGGACTTAGCACCCTTGTCAAAAGTCAGTTGATCATAGACGTGTGGGTTTATTTCTGGACTCTCAATTCTATTTCAATGATCTATGTGTCTGTTTTTATACCATTACCAGACAGTTTTGATTACTGTAGCTGTATTAAAAAAAAAAATTGCCGTCGAGTCAATTCCAACTCATAGCAACCCTATAGGACAGAGTAGAACTGCCCCATAGGGTTTCCAATGAGTGCCTGGTGGATTCGAACTGCTGACCTTTTGGTTAGCAGCCACACTCTCAGCCACCATGCCACCAGGGTTTCCGTAGCTGTGTAGTATGTTTTAAAATCAGGAAGAGTGAGCCCTCCTACTTTGCTTTTATCTTCAACATTATGCTAGCTATTCAGAATCTCTTGACATTCCTTATAAAGTTGAAGATTGGTTTTTCTATTTCTATAAAGAAGGCTGTTGAAATTTTGATTGGGATTGCATTGAATCTATAGATCACTTTGGGTAGTATCGACATCTTAATAATATCAATTCTTTTAATCCATGAACATTGAACACCTTTCCATTTATTTAAGTCCTCTTTAATCTCTTTCAGCAGTGTTTTATAGTTTTCACTGTATAAGTCCTTCATGTGCCTAGTTAGATTTATTCATAAATATTTTAGTCTTTCAGATGTTATTGTGAATGGAATTGTTCCCCTAATTTCCCTTTCAGATTTCTCATTGCTGGTGTATAGAAACCCAACTGATTTTTGTTTGTTGACCTTGTACCATGCAACTTTGCTGAATTCCTCTGTTAGCCCTAGAAGTTTTCTTGTGGACTCTTCGGGATTTTCTGTATATAGAATCATATCATCCGTGGATAGAGATAATTTTACTTCTTTTCCAATCTGGATACCTTTTTTTTCTTTTTCTTGTCTTATTGCTCTGGCTAGGAATTCTAATACAATATTGAATAAAAGTGGTAAGAGCAGGCACCCTTGTCTTTTTCCTGATTTCAAGGGGAAAACTTTCAGTCTTTCTCCTTGAAATATAACGTTGGTTGCTGGCCTTTCATATATGCCCTGAATCATATTGAGGAATTTCCCTTCTATTCCAATCTTCTTTAGGGTTTTCATCAAGAAAGGGTGTTGGATTTTATCAAATGATTTTTCTGCATCCATAGAGATGATCATGTGGTTCTTTTCCTTTGTTCTATTGATGTGGCATATTATGTTGATTGATTTTCTAATGTTGAACCATCCCAGCATTTCTGGAATAAATCCCACTTGGTCATGGTGTATGTCTCTTTTAATATGCTGTTGAATTCTGTCTGCTAGTATTCTGTTGAGGATTTGTACATCTATATTCATAAGAGACATTAGCCTGTAGTTTTCTTTTCTTGTGGTATCTTTGTCTGGTTTGGTTATCAGGGTTATGTTTGCTTCTACTCAAGATGCCTGCTTTCTAGCACACAGCAATCTCAGTTAGAAGTCCTCAGCACTGACTGTAAGGGGGATCAGACAGACCTAAACTGATCCCCAGGGAGGTCTGTCCTGTGGGTTTCGGAGGCCTAAGCTATAGGGTGCACAGGGAAGCAGAGAGGATGCTGACTATGGGGGCAAACTCTACTGCAGGGGCCTTCTGTAGAAGTTTGCAACAGCCTGGCTATAACAATTACTGGGGGGGAGGTGTCACACTCTGGTCAGATCTCCATGGAGGTCTGCCTTGTTGTTATCAGAGTCCCCCCGCCGCCCCGGTAGACTGTGGGCTGTAAGTGCAGCCTCAACTGAAGACTCCTGCTTCCGAACACACAGCAGCCTCAGTCAGCAATCCTCAGTGCCAACTGGAAGTGGAGGCAGACTAACCCCAACTGACCCCCAGGGAGGTTTGTCCTGTTAGTTTCAGAGTCCAGAGCTATGGGGTACACGGGGAGGCAGATAGAGTGTTATGGGAGCAGACTCCACTACAGGGTCCTTCTGCAGTAATTCACAGCAGGCTTGCAGATGACAGTGTCTGGGTGGGGAGGGGATATCATGCTCCAAACAGACCTCCAGGGAGGTCTGCCTTGTTGCCATCAGAGCCCTCCATGTAGTATGTTGACTGTGGATGTAGCTTCCATTAAAGATGCCTGCTTCTTAGCAGAGTAGCCTCAATTAGCAGTCCTCAGCATTGACCGAAAGAGGGAGCAGACAGACCAGAACTGACTCCCTGGGAGGTCTGTCTTGTTTGGTTTCAGAGGCCTGAGCTATGGGGTGCACAGGGAGGCAGGTAGAGTGTTGACTATGAGAGCGGACTCCACTGCACGGACAGGCCCTCTGTAGCAATTGCAGTAGGCTTGTGACCAACAGTGTCTGGGTGGGGGAGGTGCTGGCACACTCCAAAAGAGCCCCTGGAGAGGTCTGCCTTGTTGATTTTAGGGCAGAAGCTTGGGGTCCTGTCTTTTTGTACAAGCAGGGGCTGTGGTGGTTAGGAAAGCAGGTTCTTTTTTGGGGTCACTACCCCAGTTCACAGCAGCGTGGCCCACATGACTGGGAGGGGCAGCAATGGTGGAACAAACAATTTTCCTACTGTATGTGACTTGTTGTTGATTTGTTGATTCTTGTCTGTCTGCAGTTCACTGCTGCTTTCCTCTGTTCCCCAATTCAGAGTCCCCCAAAGCTGAGCACGGTTTTCTTGTTGTATTTGTGGGGGAGGGTCAGAACGATGGTTTGTTTGTGCTGCCATCTTCCCAGAATTCCTCCAGATATCTTTAAATTGAATCAACTGGCTTATTTAACATTTGTAGAAAATTGAGAGAGAAGCTGTCATACGTAAATAAACAGGACTTTAAAGCAATCTATATTTTAGATCCCTGTAAGTAGCAAATTGATAATGATATTAAGAATATGATTTAATCATGTTTCCAGGGGACATTTTTCTGAAAGGTATATGTAGTATTTTCACCTTCCTTATTCTTCATTGAAGGAAAAGATAAGAGAGGAGTAGAATAAAATAACACCAATAATGAAATTAGAAGAGAAATAACAGGAAACCATCTAAGTTTTATGATAATACCTCTGTCTTAGTAATGTAATCTTATCACCCTTTCCACCTTACCATGGTGCTGGGTTTGAGATGTTTCTGATAAGTTGTCTTTCCGTGGTTACAATGTTTATTTTATTTTTTAAAAATTTTTTTATTGTACTTTAGATAAAGTTTACTGAATAAATAGTTTCTCATTAAACAGTCAGTACACATATTGTTTTATGACATTGGTTAACAATCCCACGACATGTCAACACTCTCCCTTCTCGACCTTGAGGACCTTCTTTTTGGTGAAAATATACCTAGCCAAAGTTACACCATTTTGAAAGTTTCTACGTGTACAATTCAGTGACATCGATTACATTCTTCCAGTTGTGCTGCTATTCTCACTATCCTTTTCCAGATTATTCCATCACCATTATCTTCAACTCGCTGTCCCCTAGGCTTCCCATCAAACCTTTTGAGTTGCTGTTGTCAATTTGATCTCACATAGATAATTCTTTTTCTTTTTTTACCTTAAATGAAGGTTTGCAGAACAAATAGTTTCTCATTAAATAGTACACATATTGCCCTACGACAATGGTTAACAACCCCATGACATGTCAAAACTGTCCCTTCTCAACCTTGGATTCCCTATCACCAGCTTTCCTGTCCCCTCCTGCCTTCTAGTCCTTGTCCCTGGACTGCTGTGCCTCATTATTCCCGTTTTGTTTTATGGGGCTGTCCAATCCCCACTGAACAGTGAACCTCTAGAGTGAGTTCACCTCTGAGCTAAAAGGGTGTCCAGGGGCCATATTCTCGGGGTTTCTCCAGTCTGTCAGGCCAGTAAATCTGGTCTTTTTTTGTGAGTTAGAATTCTGTTCTACATCCTTTTCCACCTCTGTCCAGGACACTCTATTGTGATCTCGGTCAGAGCAGTCAGTGGTGGTAGCCGGGCACCATCTACCTGTACTGGACTCAGTCTGGTGGAGGCCATGGCAGCTGTGGTTCATTAGTCCTTTGGACTAATCTTTTCCTTGTATCTTGTTCTCTTCATTCTCCCTTGCTCCCAAAGGTGTGAGACCAGTGGAGTATCTTAGATGGCCGCTTACAGGCTTTTAAGACCTCAGACGCTGCTCACCAAGGTAGAATGTAGAACATTGTCTTTATAAACTGTGTTATGCCAATTGAGCTAGATGTTCCCTGAGACCATGGTCCCCACAGCCCTTCGGCCAGCACTTCAGTCCCTCAGGGAGTTTGGAAGTGTCTATGGAGCTTCCATGACCTTTCCTTGTACAAGTTGTGCTGGCTTCCCCAGTAATGTGTACTGTCTTACCCTTCACCAAAGTTACCACTTATCTATTTATTCCCCCCACCCCACTCCTCCCATCCCACATAACCAACAAAGATTGTTTCTTTTTGTGTGAAAACTTTTACATGAGTTATACAGTAGAGGTCTCATTCAATATTTGTCCTTTTGTGATTGACTTATTTCACTCAGCATAATGTCCTCCAGTTTTGTTCCTCTTACTCTCCTGTGCTGAGTTCCTTTTGTTTGTGGATTTTTTTTCATTTCTTTTGTTTTTGTAGGTTTTGTTTTTACTGAGACGATATGTTTTTCTTCTTTATTCTGATGAGTAGTTTTGTTAACTTTCTTTGTGGTTACCGTGAAATTTACCCTTATCTTCCTAGATTTGAACCAGTCTATTATTACTTGGTATCGCTTGACTTCCTCTCCATTAGAAGGTTCTATATCTACACCGTTTATTCCCTCTTTTATTGTTCTGATGCTGTTGTCATTTACAGATTAACCTCTCTGGTTCCCTATTGTAATTCTTTTGGTTCTGCATAGTCCTTAAGAGTTCATTTCCCAGGTTCGTATCTGGCTAGTACAATCCTGTGTCCTATATTCAGCCTGTGGTCTGATATTGTTTACAATGTTTATTTTTGATCCTTGACTTGTTTTTAGTTCTTTTCTATTTTCCTGCTTAAACATGATGCAACGTGACTGGTAGGCTTAACTGCGAAGAAGAGAAGCTGAGTGACCTTGGGTGGTATGACGTTACCGCCCTCCTTGGAGAACTAACTCCTGAGGGATAAGGATTCTTTATGGGCAAGGATTGTGTCCTCATATCTCCCCAGTCCTCAGACTAGGCCTAGAAAAATTCTCTGGGCCCAGTGGGTGCTCCATAAGCTCTATCTAAAACGGTTCAGCCATCCTGAAGGTTGTCTGCTGGAGGATTTTGGTCAAGTTATTCTAAGGGTGCATTCTGCTGTTAGAAGGAAGTTGTAATTCTAGCCTGCAATAGCCACTTCCGTGAAGACGGATGTACCATGGATCAACTGAGAAGGCCTTGGAAATAAAAAAAGGACTGGTTCAATATGCCACTTTAGCAGGAGTTTGTTTTGGGCTTTACTTCAAAGTGGAGCAGTGCCAAGAGACTGCTGTCTTGCAGAAGGGGCATTATGTCTGTTGGGAGGTAGGACACTCACCCGCTAGTGCTCAAAAAGATGACCAGATTTCTAGAAACATCAGTGCCTTCCTTTACTAGTATCACCATCTATTTAGTCACTCAGAGCAGCATACATTTTAAAAGTTAGGCACTCTTAATGTGCTGTGTTGGTGAAAATAAACAGACATGAGCTTCCTTGGGCATTTACTGTGGTCAGCTGGAATTTGCCCAAGGTTATTATTAGACATCTTCCTCCTGGTCTCTGTTCAAATGCAACATCCATTTCTTGCAGATTGATAATAGTCACGCATATTGAGCATGGAATCAATGAATTAGTTTCTTCCATTTTTAAAAGTTTGTTCCTTCACTTCCCCCAGCCCCTACTTGCCTAATGCTAAGCTCCTTATGCACGCCCTGGTGGCCCAATGGTTAATCACTTGGCTGCTAACTGAAAGGTTGGCTATTCAAATCCACCAGAGGCTCTGTGGGAGAAAAGACCTGGTGATCTACTCCTGTAAAGATTACAGCCTAGGAAACCCAATGGGGCAGTTCTACGCTGTCACATGGGGTCACTGAGTCAGAATAGACTCGATGGCTCCTAACAACAACAACAAACTCATAGAAGAAGTAAAACTAAATCAAATATAAGAATATAGGTATGTTCTTTGTTTTATTTTGGTGTTTGAGCATATAGAAATCCAAAGGGTGCATATGTCCTCATTCAGGCAGTAAAGGGGATTAAAAATATTCAGTGATGGTGGGCTTTAGAAGGTAACAAAAGACTCAGTTCCCTACCAATCCCTACCAACAGGATCCACGGTCAGCCAGGTGGTTAACAACTTCTATACACAGCAATGCACCAGGTGCTGTGGAGAGAAAGAAGTGAATCCACAGTCTCTGCCCTTGAAGATCATTTCCACTTAATAGAAGGTGGTAGTTTGGAATGTGGAAGACTGCCAGGATGCTGAAATCCCTTAAGAGAGCTTTTTTTTGTAAGTTTGATCTTAATATATTAGACTTTCTCAAAAGCTGTATTTTATCCATTGAGCAGAAGTACTAATCAGCAGGGAGTACTCTGTGAAACTAACCCCCAAGTTAAGTCAAGTCCCTGCATTTGAATAAAAGATGCAGCTTGCTGATTCCAAAACATATTTTTGAGGGGATCCTGAGTCCCCATTTTGAGTGACACACTCCAGCCTCTAGAGCAGTGCTATCCAATAGCAATACAGTGCAATTACACATGTAATTAAAATTTTTCTAGTAGCCACATTATCAACTGCTGTTGAGTTGACTCCAGCTCATGGCAACCCCGTGTGTGTCAGAGTAGAACTGTGGTCCATAGGGTTTTCAATGGCTCATTTTTTGGAAGTAGATCAGCAGGCCTTTCTTCTGAGCCACCTCTGGGTGGACTTGAACCTCCAGCCTTCCAGCTAGCAGCTAAGCACATTAACTGTTTACATCACCCAGGGACCCCAGTTTGTGTTGTTAGTTGCCACTGAATTGGCTCCGACTCATGGTGACCCTATGTATAACAGAATGAAACATTTTCCAGTCCTGTGCCATCTTCATGATCACAGGTATGTTCGAGTCCATTGTTCTGGCTATTGCGTCAATCCATTTTATGGAGGTTTTTCCTTGTTTTCGCTGACCCAGTAGCCAAATTTAAAAAAAGTAAAGGGAAACAGGTGAAATTAATTTTAATAACATATTTTCTTTAACCCAAGAGATCCAAAATATTATCATTTTGACATGTAATCAATATAAAAAGTACTGAGATATTTTAACTCTTTTTTTCATGCTAAGCCTGAAGTCCTGTGTGCATATTACACTTGCAACACACCTCAATTCAGACTAGCTGCATTTCAAGTGCTCAACAGTCCATGTGGCTTTAAAGGGAGCTCAGATACACCTACCCAGCCCTGTGGTGGATGAACTCGGAGGCCCCACAATGGTAAATACATTTCACACTGCTCTTTGACGTGTCTAATTCATGTTTAGTTCTGAAGCTCAGGAAGGAGGTCTGGGTTGGAGATGTAGATATAGGGAGACATTAGCATGGAGGAGATGGGAGTGAAATTGAGTACGATAGTTTCTGGACAAAGAAAGAAGTAGATGGAAATGGTTAGCTAGCAAGAGTGCCTCAGGATAACCCTGTTGTTGTTGTTAGTTGCCAATGAGTCCATTCCAACTCATGATGACCCCACGTGTGCAGAGTAGAGCTGTGCTCCACAGTGTTTTCAAGGCTGTGACCTTTTGGAAGCAGAGCGCAAGGCCTGTCTTCCAAGGCACCTCTGGGTGCGTTAGAACCACTAATCTTTTGGCTAGTAGTCAGGTGCTTCCCCGTTTTCACTACCCAGGGACCCCAGGATAATCCTACTATGGGCTAATTCTAGAAAATAACTGACCCTGAGCTGCCCTATCAAATTTTTAGAGAGGGGAAAATAGAAGAGCTGTAATTAGAGGAGGATTAGAATTCTCCCTATATGTGCCTATCTCTATATAAAATCTGGTTAAATTGATCTACTTTACCTCAGAATCTTCCCAGGATGGAACTCCAAAGAACATCATTCAAAGATCCAATAGAGGAAGGATCATGAGAAGAAGGCAGAGAAATATTTCTTAAAAGCTAGGAGATTGGGGGAGGGAATGTCCAACAGAGGCAAATGCAGCAGAAAGATCAAAATGAGATAAAAAGGAAAAGTGTTCTTTGGATTTAGAAAGGAGAGGTCAATGGTGATGTTTCCATGGAGCGCTGGGAGCAGAGGCCAGATGGCTCAAGGAGGTTGAGAGGTAGAAGCTTGACTGTGAGGAGAAACAGAGTGTATAGTACCCAAAACCAAACAAACCAAACCAGCTGTCATTGAGGTGATTCCGATTCATGGTGACCCTATGTATGCAGAGTAGAACTGCTCCATAGGGTTTTCAAGGCTGTGACCTTTTGGAAGTAGATCAGCAGACCTTTCTTCCAAGGTGCCTCTGGGTGGGTTCAAACCACCAACCTTTTAGTTAGTAGTTGAACACTTAACCATTTGCACCATCCAGGGACTCTGTATACTACCCATAAACCAAACCTGTTGCCATTGATTCTGAGTCATAGTGACTCTACAGGACAGAGTAGGATTTCCAAGGCTGTAATCTTTACCAAAGCAGGCTGCCACATCTTTCTGCCACAGAGCACTGTTCACAATAGCAAAAAGATGGAAACAACAGCCTAGATGCCTATCAACAGATGAATGGATAAACAAACTATGGCACATACACATGTATTGTGTACTGTCTCACCCTTCACCCAAGATACCACTTGTCTATTGCCTATTTAGTATTTCCTCCCCACCCCTCCCATCCCTGGTAACCAACACAGATTGTTACAATACAGGTCTCATACAATATTTGTCCTTTTGTGACTGACTTATTTCACTCAGCATAATGCCCCCCAGTTTCATCCATGTTATGAGATGGTTCACAGATTCATTGTTACATTTTGTGTGTGAAGCTAACTTTTCTTCCACCTTCCTTCCTTACTTCCATCCTTCTTTCCTTGCATCCTTCTATCCATCCAAGATATTGAAAGTTTTGGTTGGCTCATTCTTTTAAGGTAGTATCTTCTTAAAAGTGGAAAATTGGCTTCAAGCAGGAAGACAGACAACTCTTCCACCATGGTGATAAGGAATCTGGCAAGGATGGGTTTAGATAAAAACAAGCTATAAGGGAAGGGTATTGAAAGTTGAAGACCTCTTTTATCTGATAGCTTCTATTTTCTCTGTGAAGGTAGAGGCAAAGTTACAGTCGCTTGGTTCTGGCCGGTGCCGAAGTGTAACTCTGGGATAGCCTGGGAAGTTGGATCCAGCCCCAAGGTATTTCCTCTCTGGAGGCCTCCAGGCTGGGGATTGGGAAAGATGGAAAGGTTGAATTGGTTCCTGATAAGTTGTGGTAGCGATTAGAGGAAATGGATCTGTTCATGTGTGGCATCTGAGACTCCAAACCAACACCCATTAGACAGATCCAGATCTGGAGCTCCAGAATGAATCAGACTGGCCGCAGTGAAATTACCCATGAAACAAATACAGTGATCTTGGTCTCTACTCAGTGGACTCCACAGTCTCATTCCAGTCTTAGTTTTGCAATTGAATTATTGTGTGGGCTTAAGCAAATCACTTTTCTCTGCACTTCAATTCTATCGCTCATGATGGGTTGGATAGATGATCTCCAGTTGTAAGTTCCATAGCTACAGAGAATGGTCCATATCTTTATGCTCTGTTTGACCTGATGCACCTATCAAAAGTCAGGATTACCCCGCTCCTCACTTCCTGGGGTTTTATCAATTTGGAGTAACAACAGGTTGAATGATGTACAGTAAGACACACTGGCTCAATATGAATAACGAATGTTCACTAAGCACTTCGAAATTTTACGTTAATGTTTTGCAAACCACTTCTGTTGTTCTCTTTATTCTTCAGATACATTCTTCAGAAAGGTTGAATTCATGTGGAATCATATTTTGAATGTTCTATTCATTGTTTAAAGAAACCTATGTTGAATCTATTTTTAATGTGAACAATAGCCTCCTAATTTAGCTATTTCATAACACTGACGTTCGAAACATTGGGTTTTCTTCGAGGCACAGCAGCATAGCATTGAATGCTAGGGTCTTTCTTTAACTGATGTTATCCATCTGAGCTTTATATTTGGGGTTAAATAAAATCCAACAGTGGGTCAGGCCGTAGTTGTGAAACTTGCGTCTTTAGCTGGTGCCTGTACAAAGCTTCTCAGTGTCCCTTAGTGGAATAAATGTAGAAGAAGATTTATTCTGGCTGATCACGGGGGGTGGGGGGGGGGCAGGATAAAACGGAGAAAGCAAGAAAGATAGGAACAAACTAAGTCATTGCAAGCTAGACATATTTTCTTCCAGTAATCTCCCAGGTAACAGCCTCTACCTTGCTAGAATCTGATTACCCATTGTTGGCCTCAGACCATAACATTATT
Source organism: Dugong dugon (assembly GCA_030035585.1). Taxonomy (NCBI): domain Eukaryota; kingdom Metazoa; phylum Chordata; class Mammalia; order Sirenia; family Dugongidae; genus Dugong; species Dugong dugon. The sequence goes on from CM057483.1 coordinate 152,894,400, forward strand.
GTTTTAACATTCCTACCTTCCTCTTTATCCCAGCATGAACCAGGTTGTATGAGAGGCTGGGGAAGCTGACCTTCCTTGGGGATAAAGAGACAGTTTAGCACTCAACAATCTTGAAGGCAGACTTGAAAACACAGTGATTAGAAAACAAAGCAGCAAGCCCCGGTAGTGTGTGCCTGTGTAATAATGTTCAGGGCCACACGGGGCTAGTCCATTGAGCAGGATTCATTTTCATATAATCTCCTCCCTCCTGCCAAAGTCTTTGACTTGGTGTTTCTGTTTTTGACTTGGTAATTCATGCACACTGAACCTGACATCAGTGTAAAAGAACGCAGAGTGTTATTTAAACTGGCATTTAAGAAAAACAACAACAACAATAATAGGTTAATAGAAGCATCATGAATGCTATGTACAACCTATTGCCAACTGAATGATGTTGAAAGCCCATTTCTGGTACGTGCACGCTTCTGTGCTTCATCGCTAATGTGCCTAATACTGGCTGTAGGCGCGGTCATATCATAATAAATTCTATTGGACCTCCAAATTGTTTAGTTATAAGGTAATTGTTTTCTGCTGGGTTCAAGGCTAGACGTCTCACTCACTCATTTTTATCCATGGGTAGATGGGGGAATAGGACAACTATTTACAATGCACACTGTGTTAAGCACTGTGCTGAACGCTTTATATGTGTTGTCTCATTTAACCAGGCTGCAGACCTGTGAAATAAGAATGACTATTCCCCATTTTATAAGAAAGGAAACCGAAATTTAAGTTTTCCCAAAGATCAAATACTGACTTATAAAACTGGGATTTTAAAATTAGGTTTGTCCGACTTCTTAAGCCCGCTATTTCTACTATACACAATTCTCAAACATCATTGAGCAAAGAAACATCTGCTCAAGCTCCCAGGTGATTCGGAAACAAGGTGTGCTTGGATGCACTTTGAGAAATGCTGTATTTAGCCCTCCTGTGTCTAGAAATCACAGTTTTTACTTTTAGGACCAGGAATGGAAGCAATTCTGATGTCCACGCTGTTTGTAATTAATTTGGAAATTAAAAGTAAATATTTTTAACCCAGGAGTTCCACTCCTAGGAAATCTGTACAAAGGCAAGACAAGTATTAGAGTGTTCTTAAAAGCATTATTTATATTAACCCCAGACTGCAAACTACCCACATACCCATCAGAAGTAGAACGGATAAATAAATTGTAGTATATTCATACAATGTAATGCTACACAGCATTGTGAATGAAGAATCTACAACCACCCATAAAAATGTAGATGAGTCTCACAAGCATAATATTGAATGAAAGAAGCCAGACACAAAAGCATATGCACTACATGCTTCCATTTATATGAAATACGAAAGTAGGCAAAACTAATCTGTGATGTTAGAAGTCAGAATGGTGGAAGGGACATGGGGTGGAGCGTGACTTATAGGGTGCTGGCAATGGTCAGTTACTTGATCTGGATGCTGGGTGTGTTCAGTCTGAAAATTCACTGAGCCGTACACTTAACGATAGGTGCACTCTTCTGGATGTATATTACTGTTCAATAAAAAGTTTAAAGATAGTCTGACCACAGTAATGCAGCAAGTACACTCTACAACAGATTTCCCGTTTCCAAGTAACTCTGGTGATCGAATAGATAGCACCCTAGGGAATGGTGTTAGAGCCTACCTAAAATTACGCCTCTTGGCCATTAACTTCAATGTGCTCAGTCCTTGCAGAGGTCAGTATACTCAGACCCAGAGAGTGCCTAGGTGACTCCTTGAAATAAATTTGCCTTATTTCTAGGATCAGTCCATCCCTAGTAAGGTAATCTGTGAATTGAAATCCATGATGCCCAATTTATGTACTTTTTCTAACAATGATCCGGCCTCCCAATCAGACAGTTTCTGGACTAAGAAGGAAGTGGATGGAAACGGTTAGGTAACAAGAGTGCCTCACGGTAATCCTGCTACATGGCTAATTCTAAGAAAATAACTGACCCTTAACCATCCTATTAAATTCTTCCGGTGGGGGGAGGAGGGTAAGAGAGCTGTAATTAAAGCTGTTAGAATTCTCCCTATATCTGCCTATCTCCACATGCAATTTGGTTAAATTAGTCTACTTTACCCCAGAATGTTTCCATGACGGAACCCCGAGGAACACCATTTAAAGAGGAAGGATCATGAAAAGAAGACAGAGAAGCATTTCTGAAAGAGCTGGGAGATCTGAGGGGTGGGGGAAGGGCAAGGACAAAGCAATCACCTCATTGGTGGTTACATTTACATGGTTTTCCAATAAAATATTATTTTTATCAAAGAAGTCATCCACTTTGCAGACTATATCTTCTTTGGAACATCTTTCCTTTAGTGGCTCAGAAAATAAAAAGTGTTTTATTATTGAAATAGAATCTAGCAAATACCTCAAGCTGAGACGTGTTAGAAATATCTGTACTTCCATCCAACTGTATAGCAAAACTCCCACACTGCATAATTTGTTTTAATGCTTGTTTCTTCAAATCTTCAGCAATGTTTTCTATATGTCTTCTAAATATATTTGCTGACAAAGGAATGCATTTTAGTTTGACATCAATTTTTTTCCACACATTAGAGCAGCCGGTTTTACTGTGGCAGGAAGAGCAAGTATTTCCCCAATGATATGGGACATTTGGGTTTTCTCTATTGAATTTAAGGACACTCAAGAAGGGCTTCTAAACATTATTCATTTGCACGTTGAAGTATTTTATGAATTACTGGATTGAGTATCACATGACTTGAAACATTGCTGTAAAAAGAATCATAGAGCTTTATCTTCATGTTCTGGATGCTTCATTTTTAAGTATCACGGTAATCATGATAGCTTCCTACCATTATCAGCTAATATCAAGGTACGTACATGCTCAGAGTGAAGTTCAACTCTAACAGTGGCAGATATTTCAAATAGTCTTCGGTGGGATCATTTTTGATTCAGCTGTCTTCTCGTCAGACCTGATGAGGTCGTCATTGTTCATACCTGGTAATGTGGCTGATGCAGAACTCACGCAGGAGTAGAGGCGTCAGCTCTGCCATTTTCTTGTGGTTCACCTTGTGCTTGCTTTATTAGCATTATTTTTGATTTCCTATTTCTTCGTAGGCAATGTTTCAAGCAAGCCACCTGCTGATCTTGTGAGCCCTGGTTTAGTGGAAACTAGATAATATAATCCACAAATGCACTTATCTAGGCACAGGTGAACTACAATATATTGCAATAAGATGAAAGGAAGTGAAAATGTCAGATGACTCAGACTGCCCTTCTCTTGTTGTACAGCTCTCACACCCGCTTTAGGACATCTCACATGCTTTATGTTGACAGAGTGGGGGCACCAGAGTAAATCCATATATCAGACTTAAAAAACTAGAAACAGCTGCCATTGAGTTGATTCTGACTCATGGCAACTCCATGTATGTCAGAGTAGAACTGTGCTCCATAGGGCTTTTAAGGGTAAGTTTTTGGAAGTAGATCACCAGGACTTTCTGCCGAGGCACCTCTGGGTAGACTGGAACTACCAGCCTTTCAGTTAGTAGCCAAGGGAGGTAACTATTTGCACCACCCAGGGACTCCGTATTAGACTTAGATATTAGTAGTGCTTTCTTTCTTCTTTTTTAACATGAAAATAAATATAAGCACAAGCTTTGCTCTTCAATGGATTGCCTTGCTTATCCTCCTTTAGAAAAGACTGGTCTGGGTGTTCTAAATCTTACGCTTGGATCCAGCTGTCAGGGAGAGTGCTGCATTTTTAAACTTCAGGTTTGGCCCCTTGTAGAAATGCGTTGCTGAACTGCATTTGGTTCTGGGCCATTGCCTTGCATGGAGGGCACTATGTGGGGGTGGGGGGGTGGGAAGCAGGATTCTGTTTATCATATGGCTGTTGTTGAGCACGTCGGTGTCAATACAACATCATCCAGCATGCCCTTTATGAGGCACCACAGTAGGAAGTTCTCTCAGAACCAGCATCAGGAAATGCTGTGCTTCTCCTCAACAGCTATTTTGTTTTTTGCTTAAGGACAATATGAATTTTGTTTTCCTCTTTGCTTTGGCTGCTGGGAGCTTAAAACCATTTTTGTGGCTCACCTCTCTGAAATGTAATGGACAGTGGTATGCATTTCTGTGTGTTCATTTCATCCCTGTCTTTTTTTTAACTTTAAAATGTTTATTTTTAATTTTATTGTAGTAAAATGTATTTTACTAGGCCATCAAGTCAATTCTGACTTACAGCCACCCTATGTACAACAGAACGAAACACTTCCATCCTCACAATTGTTGCTATGTTTGAGCCCATTGTTGCAGCCGCTGTGTCAATCCATCTCGCTGAGGATCTTCCTCTCTTTAGCTGACCCTCTACTTTACCAAGCATGATGTCCTTCTCCAGGGACTTGTCCAAAGTATGTGAGATGAAGTCTCGCCATCCTCGCTTCTAATGAGCATTCTGGCTGTACTTCTTCCAATACAGATTTTTTCCTGCTTCTGGCAGTCCATTCAATATTCTTTGCCAGCACCACCATTCAAAGGCATCAGTTCTTCTTCAGTCTTCCTTATTCATTGTCCAGCTTTCACATGCATATGAGGCGATTGGAAACACCATGGCTTGGGTCAGTCAGGCGCACCTTAGTCTTCAAGGTGACATCTTTGCATTTCAACACTTTAAAGAGATCTTTTGCAGCAGATTTGCCCCGCGCAATGCATCTTTGATTTCTTGACTGCTGCTTCTGTGGGTGTTGATTTTGGATCCAAGTAAAATGAAATCCTTGACAACTTCAATCTTTTCTCTGTTTATCGTGATGTTGCTTATTGGTCCAGGTGTGAGGAATTTTGTTTTCTTTATGTTGAGGTGTAATCCATACTGAAGGCAGTGGTCTTTGATCTTCATCAATGAGTGCTTCAAGTCCTCTTCACTTTCAGCAAGCAAGGTTGTGTCATCTGCATAATGCAGGTTGTTAATGAGTCTTCCTCCAATCCTGATGCGCCATTCTTCTTCATATACTCCAGCTTCTTGGTTAATATGCTCAGCATACAAATTGAATAGGTATGGTGAGTGGATACAACCCTGACGCACACCTTTCCTGACTTTAAACCATGCAGTATCCCCTTATTCTGTTCAAATGACTGCCTCTTGGTCTATGTTCAGGTTCCTCATGAGCACAATTAAGTGTTTAGAATTCCATTCTTCTCAATGTTATCCATATTTTGTTATGATCCACACAATCAAATGCCTTTGCGTAGTCAACAAAACACAAGTAAACATCTTTCCGGTATTCTCTGCTTTCAGCCAGGATCCATCTGACATCAGCAATGATATCCCTCGTTCCATGTTCTCTTCTGAATCTAGCTTGAATTTCTGGCATTTCGCTGTCGATGTACTGCTTCAACCACTTTTGAATGATCTTCAGCAAAATTTCACTTGTGTGTGATATTAACCATATTGTTCTATAATTTCTGCATTCCATTGGATCTCCTTTCTTCGGAATGGGTACAAATATGGGTCTCTTCCCGTCAGTTGGCCAGGTAGCTGTCTTCCAAATTTCTTGGCATAGATGAGTGAGTGTGTCCAGTGCTGCATCTGTTTGTTGAAACATCTCAGTTGGTATTCCCTCAATTCCTGGAGCCTTGTTTTTCGCCAGTGCCTTCAGTGCAGCTTGGACCTCTTCCTTCGGTGTCATCGGTTCTTAATCATATGCTACCTCCTGAAATGATTGAACATCAAGCAATTCTTTTTGGTACAGTGACTATCTATTCCTTCCATCTTCTTTTGATGCTTCTTGTGTCATTTAATATTTTCCCCATAGACTCCTTCAATATTACAACTTGAGGCTTGAATTTTTTCTTCAGTTCTTCCAGCTTGAAAAATGCCAAGCGTGTTCTTCCCTTTTGGTTTTCTATCTCCCAGTCTTTGCACATTTCATTATAATACTTTACTTTGTCTTCTTGAGCCACCCTTTGAAATCTTCTGTTCAGCTCTTTTATTTCATCATTTTTACCATTTGCTTTAGCTACTCAATGTTCAAGAGCAAGTTTCAGAGTCTCTTCTGACATCCATTTTGGTCTTTCTTTCTTTCCTGTATTTTTAATGACCTCTTGCTTTCTTTGTATATGATGTCCTTGATGTCATTCCACAACTCCTCTGGTCTTTGGTCATTAGTGTTCAATGCGTCAAATCTATCTTGAGATGGTCTCTAAATTCAAGTGGGATGTACTCAAGGTCGTACTTTGGCTCTTGTGAACTTGTTCGAATTTTCTTCAACTTCAACTTCAACTTGCATATGAGCAATTGATGGTCAGTTCCACAGTCGGTCCCTGGCCTTACTCTGACTGATGATACTGAGCTTTTCCATCATCTCTTTCTATAGATGTAGTCGATTTAATTCCTGTGTATTCTATCCGGTGAGGTCCACATGTATAGTTGCCATTTATGTTGTTGAAAAAAGTTATTTGCAATGAAGAAGTCATTGGTCTTGCAAAATTCTATCATGTGATCTCCAGCATTGTTTCTTTCACCAAGGCCATATTTTTCAACTACCAATCCTTCTTTGTTTCCAACTTCCGCATTCCAATCACCAGTAATTATCAATGCATCTCGATTGCGTGTTTGATCAATTTCAGACTGCAGAAGTTGGTAAAAATCTTCAATTTCTTCATCTTTGGCCTTTGAGGTTGGTACGTATATTTGAGTAACAGTTGTATTAACTGGTCTTCCTCGTAGGCGTATAGATATTATTGTATCACTGACAGTGTTGTACTTTAGGATAGATCTTGAAATGGTCTTTTTGACGATGAACGAAGTGCTGTTCTTCAGTTTGTCATTCCCAGCATAGTAGACCATACGATTATCTGATTCAGAATGGCTAATACCAGTCCATTTCAGCTCACTAATGCCTAGGATATTGATGTTTATGTGTTCCATTTCATTTTCTATGACTTCCAATTTTCCTAGATTCATACCTTGTACATTCCACTTTCCAATTATTAATGGATGTTTGCAGCTGTTTCTTCTCATTTTGAGTCATGCCACATCAGCAAATGAAGGTCCTGAAAGCTTGACTCCATCCATGTCATCAAGGTTGACTCTACTTTGAGGCAGCAGTTCTTCCCAAGTCGTATTTTGAGTGCCTTCCACCCTGAGAGGTTCATCTTCAGGCACTGCTTATCAGACCATGTTCTGCTGCTATTCGTAAGATTTTCACTAGCCCATTTTTTCAGAAGTAGACTGCCAGGTCCTTCTTCCTAGTCTGTCTTAGTCTGGAAGCTCAGATGAAACCTGTCCACCATGTGTGACCCTGCCGGTACTTGAAATACCATTGACAAATTTCCAGCATCACAGCAACAAACAAGCCACCACAGTAAGACAAACTGACAGACACTTGGTGGGATAAAATGTATATAACATAAAATTTTCCTTTTTATCCGTTTTTAGTGTGTGATTCAGTGACATTACTTACACTGTCATGTTGTGCAACCATCACCAGTGTCCGTTTCCAAAAATTTCATCACCCCAAACAGAAACTCAGCACCCCTTAAGAGATAACTCCCCATTCCTCCTCCCCCCAGTCCCTGGTAACCACTAATAAACTTTTGTCTCTATGCATTTGCCTATTCTAGCTATTTCATGTAAGTGGGGTCATGTAATATTTGTCCTTCTGTGTCTGACTTATTTCACTTAGCATAATGTTTTCAAAGTTTATCAATGTCAAGGCAGGTATCAGGGCTTCATTTCTCGTTATGGCTGAATAATATCCCAGGGTATGTATATACTACATTTTTTTAATCTATTCATCTGTTGATGGACACTTGGATTGTTTCCACCTTTTGGATGTTGTGAAAAATGCTGCAATGAACATTGGTGTACAAGTGTCTGTTCAAGTCCCTACTTTCATTTCTTTTGGGTTTATATCCAGGAGTGGAATTGCTGGGTCATACGACAGTTCTATATTTAACTTTTTGAGAAACCTCCAAACTGTTTTCCGCCATTTTACATTCCTACCAGCAATGGATGAGGGTTCCAATTTCTCTACATCCTCACCAACCCCTGACCTTTTTTTAAAAAACCCCATATTTTCCCCTTCACCCCAGAGCCTGCAACTGTGATTTTAAACTTTCCGATATTATTTTTTAAAAGTCACCTCAAGTGTTTTGGGGAAAGAGGTGGGATATGAATAAAATATAAGATTGTGATTGATATTCATTATAAACTCCTTAAGCTTGACTGCCTAAGAAAAAATGGATTTAGAATATGGATTTATTTTTATCTCTAGGTAAGGATGATTTTTTTCTATTGTTAATAGCACCTATACATTTCAAGACTCTAAGATGCCATTAACTGTAATGTTACACTTTGATTTCAGAGATGTTACAATGTGAAAAAATGGCCAACACCGATTTTAAGAGACCATTATAAGAGCCTTCCAAATCTCAGAGATATTAAAATGTGGGAGAAAACGTACATTTTAGAACCAACGAAGCGTGGTATTACTTATAGTACTCAGAGTCTTCTAGCTGTTTGAAGTTCACTGCTGTGGGGTTCGAAGGTGGTACTTTGGGGGAGTTATGGTTTACTGGTGGTTAGTCTTTTGAGGAGGCCTGTACCCCTAGGGCATAATGAAAATTCTGATCCCTGATCGCTGGAAGGGCAGTAATTACTAGCCTGACCTAGATGTGGGTGTCCACACACTGGTTTTAAAAATGAACTTCTTATGAGGGGACTCTAAATAAAGTGAAAAAATGCATTGTTTTAAGATATTTAAGATAATTTTAACTGTGTTATTGTTTTGCTTTTAACTAACTTCAAAATACTTATTCTTAACAACAGAAAAAAATGAACAAAGGACAGATTATTCTCAGAAGAAAATACGAATGCCTAATAAACATTTGGAAAATGTTCAATCTTTCTTGTAATCAAAATAATGCAAATTGCAATAGCGTGGTGCCATTTGTTTGGTCTATAAAATTGACAAAGATAATACTCAATGCCCGTGAGATGACAGCAAGATAGGTGCTTTCATATGTTGTAATGTGGGTAGAAATGATACAGCTTTTCTAGAAGGTAATTTACCTATATGTATTAAAATGTTCTTCAGATATGTAGCTTTAAAATGTTCATACCCCTGATCTGAGTAATTCAGCTGCTAGGCACCTATCCTATGGAAATAATCAGAGGTTCAAAATTATGTTATTTATATTAGTGAAATATAAACAACTTGATATTCAATAAGAGAGAAATATTTAAATAAATTATGGTTTATCTACTCAGTAGAATGTTATAGTTATCAAAATCAGTGAGGTTGAAGACTATTTAATGTCATGATAAATCATGCTGTAGTGAGTGAAAGAAACACCTATCCATGCAGTAAGATCGCAAAGTTGTTAGTGTGTGTATATGACATCGGAAAGCCTGCAAAGAAATATAGAAGGTGTTAACAATGGTAGCCTCCGGGAAGCAGAATTATTGGTGAGTTTTATATTCCTCTCTGTATTTTCCCAAGTTTTCTATAATATATATTATGAGGATGATAAAAAAAAAAAGTTATGAGACATTGATAAGTATATTTACTTTCTTATAAAGTGTTCTTGTCTTTATCAATAATCATTCTCTCTCCTGTGACTTTAAATGTTTCCATTCAACAAATATTTATTGAGAACCTTCTATATGCCAGGTATTGCCCTAGGGAGTAGGGATAGAGCAATAACTACAACAGATGAGTTAATCTGGTCTAATGGCTTTGAATATCACTTATGTATTGATGGCTTCCAAATCTGTGTCTCTAGCTTGGTCTTGTCTCCCGAACTCCAGGCTTGTACATCCGATTGCCTATCTGACATCTCCATTTGGAGCTCTAATAGGCATGTGAAACCAAATGTGTTGAATGGAATTTCTTTTATTTTATTGTGATTTTATATGTATGTATATAAACTGCCACTTTAACCGTCTTTAAGTGAACAATTCAGTGACATTAATTACATTCACCATGTTGTGCAATCATCACCACTGTCCATTTCCAAATCCACCGTGGAAGTCTTGATCTTCCCATCCCTGTCCCTCCTACTCCCAAACCTACTCTACTCCTCCAATGTCTTCCCCATCTAGGGAATGGCAATACCATCTTTCCAGTTCTTCAGGCCAGAAGTATTGGAGTGATCCTGACTCCTCTCATTCTTTCACTCTACATCTGATCTATTCTAAACTTTATTTGTTCAAAACCTCTCCAGAATCTGACCACTTCTCACCACCCCCACTGCTATCACTCTGGCCCCAGCCTCCATCTTCTCTCACCTGATTATTGTAACAGACACCTCAGTGGTTTTTCTGCTTCTACCTTTGACCTCTTGTAGTTTATTCTCAACATATCAGCCAGAGTGGTCCTGTTAAAAACTAAGTCAGATCTTGTCATTCCCTGCTCAACACTCTCTAATGGCTTCCATCCCCCCTCAGAGTGAAAAAATAGTCTCTATGGTGTCCTAAAAGCCTCATACAATTGGGTGTCTCCCAACCCCTTCCTTCTGGTCTCACCTCTCTGACTCTGTCTCTTCCTGCCTTTTCTTTTTGTTCACTCCCTACAGGCACATTGGCCTTCTCGTTACTCTTGGAAGAAGCCAGGCATGCTCCTGCCTCAGGGCCTTTGCACTTGCTGTTTTCTCTTCCTAGAATGCTCTTTCTTCAGAGCTTTCTCCATATGGCTCAAATGAGTTCAAATGAGTTTTAGATGTTCTATATACCTATATAATTTAACAGTCACTTTGTATATACTAGTTGTTATTTTTCAAAATACTCCTTTTTTCCTATTAGACACCTTTTATTTTTCCACGTTCATGGCACCTGAGCCTTAATTAAATTTCTGGCATCTCTGAATTCACAGAAGAGGAAATATTTCTTTAATTTTTTTTTAATTACATACGTTACACAAGTGTGTTCTCACTGAAAAAAATAAAACAAAATAACAGACCTATATGGAGTAAACAGTGAAAAAATCCCTTTACTCCTTCTCCCAATGCCATCTTCTTCCTCAGAGATAACTCTAGTTAACAGTTTGGTATGCATCCATCTAGGCCAGCTCTGTCCAAAAGAACTTTCTGGATGATAGAAAAATGTTCTCTATCTGCTGTGTCCAATACAGTACCCACATGTGATTATCGAGCACTCGAAATTTGACTAGTGTGACTGAGAAACTGAATTAAATTTAAATTTAAATAGCCACATGTGGCTAATGTCTTCTACTGTATTAGACAATGCAGTTTTAGACCATTTCTACACAGTTGCCTAATTTTCTTTTCTTTTTTTTTTCCCAACCATAAATGGGATCATACTATATAATATGTATACATATGTTACATGACTTAACAATTATTTTGTGTCAGTACATATATATGTGTCTTATTGTTTTTAATGCTGGCTATTATTTTATAATATGTGCATGTCATACTTAATTAAATGAAAAATGGATATTCCTTGGTGCTGAGCCATATACTGAGCCTCTTATTCATCCACGCCAGTGGCATCTGTCAGTGAGCCCTTTGTGCCAGCTGCCTGATCTGAGATTCTATGTCATCAATGATATGGTCCAAGAATCCAATGATTCATGTGTGTTGGGCCTGTGGGCAACCCAAAGATCTATTGTTTCTCTCCTCTCTATTGTCAAAAGACTAAAACATTCTAATCCAAATTAAATCGTCCTTTTAAAAATATGCCCAGAGATGAGTAAATACAAACCTCACAATATGAGACTGAGGGATGAGAGTTTTTTGTAGTTTTGAGTTTGTGGTTTTCAAGCTGTTCAGGTCTGAGACAAAAGGGAGAAGTCAATTCTTTCTGAAGCCCTGCTTTTATCTCTTTTGTGTATTCTGATTAAAACATTATGTCCTTGTAAAATTTTTTCATACCGTGAGACATTCTTGAGATGGCTGTAACCTTATTAACTATGGGTGATTCACTTTTCAGTTGATCTCTGTGCTCCAAACATGCTTCATCAACACTTGCTAGCTAACGTTTATGGAGCCTGGCAGTGTACTAAGTGTCGTATATACCGTATCAGTCAAGGTCCTGTCAAGGTACAGATAGCTCACTCTAAAGAGGAAATTTGAAGAGTTTAATAAAGGAACTATTTAGAAAGGTGTGGCAGGGTTTAAGGAGACTTTAAGGGACAATACAGTACCCTGGCTAGAAACATAGGGGATTTCCAGTTCTAGGCCTCAAGGGGCAAGGGAAGAGTGTGCTTACCAGAACCCTAGAGCACACTCTATAAAGAAGGCCCCTGATAGGAGCTGTGGCTTTTGGTAAAAGATCAGAACCAATATACTGCTTCTTACCAGGGAGGAAGCCAAGGAAACAAATACCCTGAGCTCACTCTTCTCCTATCCTTCAGTGTTTTTGTGCCTCCCATGGGCCCAACCCAATGGGAAGCAGGAGGGCAAGGGAGCCCATTGGTGCCGTCTATACAGAGGAGGGTAAAGAAGGGTAGGAAGAGAGTGGATTCTGGAGCACACATACATTATTTCATTTAATCCTCATAACAATAGATCCTTTTATTACCTCCCTTTTATAGATGAGGAAACTGAAGGTTAGAGAGCTAAAGAACCAACACTTTTCTAAAAATCAAATAAAAAATAGATATTAAATAAAAGAGTCAGGATTTGAACCCATGCCTGTCTGACTCGATTGCCCCACTGTAGTTAGGAAGTTTTGATAGCTTAGCTCAAACAAGCGCCTCTGTCATTGGCCATCACCATCAGCAGTACTATGCTGAGTTCTGATTGGTTGATTAGGCTGTTGTCTGATTGGTCCAGTTGTCAGTCAGTGATGCACATTGCATGAGTAAAAGATTCAATCAACCATTTTTTGAACTCAAGTAATGTTTGCATTGTATATTTTATGTAGTGCCTCATAGCTTTTGTTTCAAGTAAATGCTTGACAAAGTCCAACTGAACAGATTCTGCAAATGAAATGCCCCTATACATAATGTCTTCTCCTTTAAAAAACTTGATGGCAATATACTATGGTACAGTTTACATAACCAGAGCTTGCTTCACAAATAGGCAACATATTCACATGCAATGACTGGATGTTCTGAAACCTTACATGAGGTAGAAAGAAGTTTTATTGAGTCTAACTCCATGTTTGTGGTCTGGCAAGGCCCTTGCATATATGAGGGCCAGGGCACAGGGCCAGAGCTTATTAACCCTTAAAATCCTCACTCTCTTCTGCTAAAAAAAATCTCATGTGCCTCTTTGGTCCCAAATTTGGAATATGGCTTCCTATGGGAAGAGAGTCTATCTAGAAGCTTAATTTCTATGATTTGCACTTTGAAGAGTACATTTTCTTTCCAAATATAAAATTGTTATAAAACTGAATATACCTTTGCAAACTAACACCTTCTCCCATTCTAAAGGGCCACCTTCATCTTTGAGAATTGCTGCCCCAGAGCCAATTCTGTTCCTTTCTTTCTTAGTCTCTCCTCCTTTTATCCATCCTCTAAACACCTAGCATCGTATTAAACCCTTATCACGTGCTAATAAACACTCAAGGATGTGATGATCTGGGTGATTCAGAGACTAAGCTAAGGCTTGCCAGTGACTATATGTAAGTCATCTGGTCTGCTTCACTGAAGTCTGGGTAAACATATGGTCACATGCCTTTACTTTTTTCAGTTAATTGTTTGAGCTTCCCTTCTCTAACTATCAGGAAGTCCAGTATCTCCTTTTTTGGGGTCTCTCCCTCCTGTCTAAGAATCCTAGGGGTATCCTTAGTTCAAAGAGAGCCAAAAAGGTAACTAAGTCTCAGGGATCTGCTGTTGCTTCTTGCTTCCACTCGATGTCACTGTAGAAGACACATACTGTGCAGTTCAGTGGAGATAACAATAGTACCTACCTCACAGAGTTGTTATACAAATTAAATGAGCTAATACATTTAAAGGACTTAGCATATTTACGCCCGCCCCATGGTGGGGCCGTGCACCACTCTGAGCCCTGGTGGCACAGTGGTTAAAGCACTCAACCAAAAGGTCGGCGGTTTGAACACACCAGCCACTCTGCGGAGAAAAATGTGGCAGTCTGCTTCCATAAAGATTACTGCCTTGGAAACCCCATGCGGCAGTTCTACTGTGTCCTATAGGGGTCTCTATGAGTCGGAATCGACTTGACGACAGTGGGTTTGGTTTTTGGTTTAGCATACAGATAGATACATGGCACTAAGCAGGCACTCAAAGATTTAGCTATTATGTTATTAGGCCTCACTTTTATGTCTCATGCAGGGCTTAGACCAGAACAGAGGATCCCTGGAACTATCCCAGCTCTGGCAAATGGTGAGGAATAGATGAGGGCCTTGAACCCCTGGAGGCTAGTAGATGGCCTGGAGGTCAGGTTGGCCCAGTCTCTGCCCCTCACTTGAACCTCTGGCTGTCTTACTCCCATAGTCCTGGGGTTGGTCTACCCCTTATAGTGAGGGAAGTGGGACTTGAGTAGCAATAAATCTCCTTAGAAATCGAAGGGTTTATTCTGGTTGACAGAGGAAGGAGTTTTGTCTTGTAATCTGGGGTGTTCAGCCTGGAAGAATCTTGCTTCAGGACTCAGGGCTGGTTGGTGGTAGCTGAGATTTAACCAAGACCTTCCTGAAGGCAGAGCCTTGCCTCTCAACCCAGTGGGTATTCTACCTCACTTTGGAAGGCAATGTTTTTGAGAGCAAGGCTGTGGCTCGTTTATTTTTGTATTCTTCCTATTCCAAGCACAGTGCCTGGTGCATAACAAGAAATACGTCTTCATCATGTCAACTGTTGTAAAGACCATTACACGTGCATAAGTACACACATGCACACACGTGCATATACAAGCCAGTGATCTCTCTCTGCCTTTCATCTCTTCAGTTCTCTCTATTTCCTACTTCTAGACAAAGAGCCCTGGGGGCACAGTGGTTAAGCACTCAGCTGCTGACTGAAAGGTCGGTGGTTTGAACTGACGAGAAACTCTGCAGGAGAAAAGACCTGGTGATCTGCTCCCATAAAGATTATACTCCGTCCTATAAGGTCACTATGAGTCGGAATTAATTCGACGGCACACAATAACAGGCCACAATAATTAAGGACAAAAGGCACAGTGCATGTAAACCTTTTCTTCACCTTTGAAACTATTCTTTCTTTGCAACTTTCTGTATCTCTGCTTTAATTGTCAGATTTCACACTTTCTAGAATACGTCTTTCTTGGAAAACGGCAACACCTTCTCTCTTTAATAAACTTTGTGACTAGCACATAAAAGATCTCCAGATAGTACTCTATTTTAGATATGGTGAAAAAGTTTCACTGGCCACATATATTAAAGCGTAATGAATCTTAAGTGTAAACTAATCCCATTTGCCAGCGGGTGGTGTCCTGAAGATTTATTCATGAGTCAGTGTGCTTCTTTCTATGGGGAACTACATAATATATAGCATTATATTTTATGATCTATACTAATGAATAATAACAGCAGTGTTAACAATTGCTACAGCTTATCAAGTATCAGGAACTTTACACACGTTATTTCTATTTTTCACAGCAACCCTGCAAGATAAGTACTATTATACCCATTTTACAGGTGTAACTAAAATTCAGATTAATTAAAGAACTCGCTTTGAGAGCATGCAGTCAAATACATTGCTTCTCCCGCCTACCCAAACCCAAAAACCCATTGCTGTTGAGAACTGCCCCATTGGGTTTCCAAGGCTGTAATCTTTACAGAAGCAGACTGCCACATCTTTCTCCTGTGGAGCAGCTGGTGGGTTTGAACCACTGAACTTTCGGATAGCAGCCGAGTGCTTTAACCACTGAGCCACCAGGGCTCCTTATCCCACCTACAGTTCCTGCTAAAGAGGCAACAATGGGACACCCAGGACCTCCCTCACCATTCCTCCTCCTCTCACCAGTCAAGCTGGTTGGCCCTGGAGTGGGCACCTGATCCAAAAACACCAGCCAATTGTGGTTGTGGTCTGGTTTGAAAAGATGAGGTTGGCCAATCAGATTATCCCTCAGGAATTAGAATTGAGAAACACGGAAAGAAACAGAAAGTTGGAAGGAGCAGGAGCTGGAGTTGAATGGCTCAATCAATAGTTGTTGAATGAGTGTTGTGAAGGGAGGCCGAGGAGGCCGTGCTGGGCCATATTCAAGCTAAAGTTCTGGGGGAGTGGAAGGCTAGCAGAACCTTTAATATAGTGGAAGGATATAGAGCAAATGGGGTGGAATGGAGTAAATCACATGCAGAAAGTGACTGAGTTAGTGCAGAGCACTCTGTGGCACTCTTGTGGCAAGCTCTGCTCCTTTTTCCACAGTTTCTGTGCCAGGATAGCCTTAAATCTTTCAAGTGTCGGTTCCTTTCCGCCAGAACAGCCGAATTAGAATACATAGCCAGTAAGTGCTGGAAAAGGGATTTGAATCCAGGTCATTGTGGCTACAGAGATGCTGCTGTTTGTCACTGCACCCCTTTGCCACATTACAAATGCTGCTCTTGTCCGCCATAGCCCACAAGGTCACCTTAATGTATCTGAAAAAGAACCAGTAACAGACTCAAGTTTCCTGAATCCTTCTCCCAAGTCTTGGCCTGCTTCCAGAGCCCTGAAGGAAAGGGTGGGGGCTAAGGAAGACTCAGGCAGCTGGGAGGTCTCCAAACAACACTGAGGCATCCAGGGTGGATGGTGCTACAGTGAGCAGAGGGGATGGGGGCGGTGCAAGGAATGGTCCTGGCAGTGCAGAGGAGAGCTGGGGGCTCCTCAAGGGCAGGAGTGGTTTCATCCCTACTTCTATCCCCAGCCTCTGAGAGACTGCCTGGCATTTGTGTGAGTGAGTGAAGGGCAGAAGGTAAATGTGGGTCATAGCCCCTGTTCCAGTGTATGGATCATTCTTCAGTTGAGCCTTCCCAAGTTAAGAAACACCGGTCTCCATCTCTAAGAAACAATTCATGTAGCAATGAGTAATGCTTATAGGGACTAGTTAACTTCAGCTTTAAAAGTAATAAAAATGGTGTAGTGACAACGGTGGCAATGACATAATGGGACTACAAATGGACAAGTCTGAGTTGCATTTGCCCTGTTTACAAAAATACTGCTCAGTTTGTCTTCCTCTGTCTGGAGAGAGTGAGATTTTCATTTTAAGAGGCTGACTAAAAATTGCAGGGCCACTTCCTGGGCAGGTTTCCAAATGACTACATCTTTCTCACAGCGTTCCCCCGGGGCCCAGCCCAAGCTGCCTGGGGCGGGGCCTCGAAGCCATTGGTGGCTGTTGGAGCTACCTCAGGAGCAGTTATCTGCAGTCCGCCAGAATTGCTGTGCTTTTAGGCCTTCCTGGGGCACAGATAACGGCCTTGACCTTTGCACTGAAGAGACATCACAGTTTGTGATTGGCCAGGCTGGTGCATGTGAAATAAAGGAGATGTCATGCTACACTTCTGAGTATGGCATTCCTTCCAGCCGAGTACCCTGGCATGCAGGTGAGTCTAAATGTTTGAAGACTGCTCTCGTTGGTTGTGAAACGTTCAAAGCTGGGCATTGTGACTTTCCAAGGACATGCTTTGGCATATTTCTTAACCTCACTGAGCCTCAGTTTCCTTTTCTTTGCAATAGGGCTAATGATACCGCCTCCATAGGGTTTTGTGAGGCCTGAAAGAGATAACATATCCAGAGTACCTCATCTGGTTCTTGGCATATATTTGACACAGTGGCTACAACAATGGGCTCAAACATAGCAATGATTGTGAGGATGGTGCAGGACCGAGCAGTGTTTCCTTCTATTGTACATGGAGTTGCTATGAGTCAAAACTGACTCAATGGCACCTAAGCAACAAAGAGCTCCTTATTTTTGATGCATCAGTCAAAAACAAATTTTTTAATGATGATGTCCCTGTCTTTATTTCTAATAGTATATTCCTCTGAAAGACTCAGCGGGTATATTCTACTTCTTAATCATATGCATGTAGCCAACAGAAATAAAATTTTAGAGGAAGTTAGTGCCAAGGGAAATTTTGTCAGACTCTATTCCCTTTCTCTTTTTCCCTTCTAGACCCTGACTGCACCTGCCCCATTTGCAGATGAAACCAGCTGCCAGTGCCAAGCTCCCCATGAAAAACTGACCATTGCTCAGGCCCGCTTAGGAACACCAGGTGAGGCTGTACTTCTTGTTCCTCGAATGGGCACTGTCTTGACATCTAAAGTAATGCAAAGGCCCATCATTATTTGAGCAGCACCCTCTTTCGATCAGAGGGTCAGGTTTAGAGATTAGAGCACAGTGCAAGAAGGGTAAACACTAGCAGTGATAAACTGGACTCACCAAAGTAGCCAAGTAAAAGATATAGTAGAATATGGGAGTTTGGGCCCCAGCGCTACTGTTTACAAGTTCTTCAGCCTTGGACAAGCCATGAAAATAAACTGAATCTGTTTCCTCACGTGCAAAATGAGGACAATGATTCCTGCTTCACAAAGTTTTTTTGTGAGAACGAGATTTGGTTAAAAGTATGAAAGCATTTTTTTAAACTGTGAAGACTTATACAAACTTAAGCTACTATGATTATTATCATTCTTAAAAGTTTGTGTTTTTAAAATGTTTCTCGAAGTGTGCCTTAGATTAGAGAGACTGGGTTCTGCTATGGAAGTTTGTTCATTCCTTTACTCCTTTAGTACATACCAGAGGATGGATAGGGAAGAGGTTTAAAAAGAATTATAGGATACCATCTCTGTTTCCCAAGAGCTTTCACAGATATGAAATAAAAACCACCAGTAGAATGCATGCATGTGTTTAGGGGTTAAATCCTGCAACACAGATGGTAAGACAATAACCAAAGTTTTGAGAAGAGCTCATTCATTTGGCCTAGAGCAGTCAGGCAAGACTTCAGGGAGGTAGGCGACTGGAGATGATACTTTTGGGAGAAATAAGATTTGGACTATATGAGCAGAAAATTCAAGGGGATTCTGGGCAGGCAGAACAGGAATAGTGAAGGCACAGAGGTAGAGAGCTGTACAGGAGTAAATGAGTGGCGTTCCAGATGATTGTGATGAAGTGAGAAATAGGATGAGTTGCGCAGGTAAGTTTTGCGCCATTTAACTCAATGGTTCCCACCTGCCCTTGCAAGAAACCAATAACCCAAATTTAAAGGAATCTGTGGCACAAAGGACAGTTTTCTCAGATAATAATAACTAATATCTACTAAGTGCTTAATATGTACTAAGTTCTTTATAGGTATTGTGTAATTTTGCTATCAAAACTCTATGTGGTTATTACTTTAAGTATTTCACAGATTAGGAAATTAAGGTTTAGAGAAGTTGTGAATCGGCACAAGGTCTGTGATCATTAAGATTGCTGTCAACGCAGCTGGGCCATGATTTTCGGTGGTTTGATAGTTGTATGATGATGTGATCACTTCCATGATGAGATTTGATATAACGTGATCACCTCCATGATGGGATCTGCTGTAAGTAGCCAATCAGTTGAAAGGGAGTTCCCTTGGGGGAGTGGCCTGCATAGAATATAAGTGGACTTTCTGGCAAGGCTTGTGGGCTTTTGCTTACTCTCCATCCTGCAGCTGGCTTTTGTTCATCTGACCTCCGGTTCTTGAGACTTGAGCTAGCAGCTTACCTGCTGCCTTGCCTGTCGATCTTGGGATTCATCGATCTTCGCAGCCTATGAGCAAAAGCCTTGCTGTCTGACCTGCCGATCTTGGGTTCGTGAGCCCTTGTGGCTATGTGAATCAAAAGAAGCCTCTATCCTGACCCATGGACTTGGGATATTCCAGCCTCTACAATTGTGTGGCAATTTCCTTGATATAAATCTCTCTATATATATATGTATTTATAGCCTTTACTGGTTTTGCTTCTCTAGAGAACCTAGCCTAAGACATTTGGTACCGGGAGTGGGGTGCTGCTTCAACAGGTACCTAAAATGTGGAAGCAGATTGCCTTCAGCTGGCAAGGCGAGCAGTATACCTTCAGCTGCCTACCTCAGAGCTACATCAAATCTCCAGCCCTATGTCATAGTTTAGTCCACAGGGACCTTGATCACCTTTCCCTTCCACAAGACACCACACTGGTCCATTACATTGATGACATTGGACCTAGTAAGGAAGAAGTGTCAATGACTCTGGACCTAGTAAAACATTTGCGTGCTAGAGGGTGGGAAATTAATCCCATAAAAATCCAGGCACCTTCCACCTCAATGAAATTTCTAGGGGTCCAGTGGTGTGGGACACATCGAGGTATCCCTTCTAAAGTGAAAGATAAGTTGCTGCATCTGGCCCCTCCCACAACTAAAAAGGAGGCACAAGCCTAGTGGTCCTCTTTGGATTTTTGAGGCAACATATTCCTCATTTGGGTGTGCTACTCTGGCCTATTTATCAAGTGACTCAAAAAGCTTCTAGTTTTGAGTGGGGCCCAGAACAAGAGAAGGCTCTGCAACAGGTTCAGGCTGCTCTGCAAGCCGCTCTGCCACTTGGGCCATATGATCTGGTTGATCCAATCATGCTTGGAGTGTCGGTGGCAGATAGAGATGCTGTTTGGAGTCTTTGGCAGACCCCTATTGGTGATTCACAGCACAGACCCTTAGGATTTTGGAGCAATGCCCTGTCATCCTCTGCAGATAACTACTCTCCTTTTGAGAAATAGCTTTTGGCTTGTTACTGGGCCTTAGAAGAGACTGAATGCTTAACCATGGGCCACCAAGTCACCATGTGGCCTGAGCTGCCCATCCTGAACTGGGTGTTGTTTGACCCATACGGGATCGGGCCCAAGCAGGACCTGAAGGCACAGATAAGTTGCATGAGGAAGTGACCCAAATGCCCATGGTCTCCACTCCTGTCACATTACCTTCCATCTCCCGGTCTGCACCTATGGCCTCATGGGGAGTTCCTTATGATCAGTTGACTGAGGAAGAGAAAACTCATGCCTGGTTTACAATTGTTTCTGTGCGATATGCAGGCACCACTTGAAAGTGGACAGCAGCAGCACTACAGCCCCTTACTGATACCTCCCTGAAGGACAGTGGTGAAGGGAAACTCTCCCAATGGGCAGAACTTCGAGCAGTGCACCTGGTTGTTCACTTTGCTTGGAAGGAAAAAGGCCAGATGTGTGATTGTATACTGATTCATGGGCCGTGGCCAATGGTTTAGCTGGATGGTCGGAGACATGAAAGGAACACGGCTGGAAAATTGGAGACAAGGAGATATGGGAAAGGCATGTGTGGATAGACCTCTCAGTATGGGCTAAAGAAGCGAAAATCTTTGTGGCTCAAGTGAATGCTCACCAAAGGGTGACCTCAGCAGAGGAGGATTTTAACAATCAAGTGGATAGGATGACGTGTTCTGTGGAAACCAGTCATCCTCTTTCCCCAGCCACTCCTGCCATTGCTCAATGGGCTCATGAAGAAAGTAGCCATGGTGGCAGGGATGGAGGTTATGCATGGGCTCAGCAACATGGACTTCCACTCACCAAGGCCAACTTGGCTACAGCCACTGCTGAGTGCCCAATCTGCCAGCAGCAGAGACCAACACTGAGTCCCCGACCTGGGCACCATCCTTTGAGGTGAGCAGCCGGCAACCTGTGGCAAGTTGATTACATTGGACTACTTCTATCATGGAAAGGGCGGCATTTTGTTCTTACTGGACTAGACACTTACTCTGGATATGGATTTTCCTTCCCTGCATGCAGTGCTTCCACCAAAACTACCACCTGTGGACTCACAGAATGCCTTATCCGCCTTCATACTATCCCACACAGCATCGCCTCATGTCTTAGTCATCTAGTGCTGCTGTAACAGAAATACCACAATTGGATGGCTTTAACAAAGAGAAGTTTATTCTCTCACAGTCTAAGAGACTACAAGTCCAAATTCAGGGCATCAGCTCCAAGGAAATGCTTTCTCTGTCAGCTCTGGAGGAAGGTCCATGTCATCAATCTTCCCTTGGTCTGGGAGCTTCTCTGCACAGGAACCTCAGGTCCAAAGGACGTGCTCTGCTCCTGGCACTGCTTTCTTGATGGTATGAAGTTCCCGTGTGTCTCTGCTCGCTTCTCTCTTTTATCTCTCAAAAGAGATTGGCTTAAGACACTATCCAAACTTGTATACCTCATCAGTATAACTGCCACTAATCCTTATTATTAGATCATAGTGATTGAATTTACAACACATAAGGGAATCACATCAGATTACAAAATGGTATACAATTATACAATACTGGGAATCGTGACCCAGCCAAGTTGACAGATTTTTTTTTTTAATTTTTTTTATTGTACTTTAGGTGAAAGTTTACAGAACAAATATTTTCTCATTAAACATTCAGTACACATATTGTTTTATGACATTGTTTAACAACCCCACGACGTGTCAAACACGCTCGCTTCTTGGATATGGAGGATCTTTTCTTTTTTGGTGAAAATATACATAGCCAAAATACACCATTTCAAAAATTTCTACATGTACAGTTCAGTGATGTCGATTATGTTCTTCCAGTTGTGCTGCTGTTCTCACTTTAGATGAAGATTTACAGAACAAAGTAGTTTCGCATTAAACAGTACACATATTGCCCTATGACGATGGTTAAGAAAGAACCCCACTACATGTCAACACTGTCCTTACTCATTGACAGATATTCTGGGGGGAACACAATTCAATCCATGACACCTCAGATCAAGGGACTCACTTCACAGCAAATGAAGTGAGGCAATGGGCTCATGCTCATGGAATTCACGGGTCTTATCATGTACCCCATCATCCTGAAGCAGCTGGCTTGACAGAACGATGGAATGCCCCCCTAAAGACACAATTATGGCGCCAGCTAGAAGGCAGTACCTTACAGGGTTGGGGCAGTGTTCTCCAGGAGGCTGTATATGCTCCAAACCAGTATCTAATATATGGTGCTGTTTCTCCCATAGCTAGGATTCATGAGTCCAGGAATTAAGAGGTGGAAATGGGAGTGGCACCACTCACTATTACCCATAGTGACCCACTCACAAAATTTTTGCTTCCTGTTCCCACGACCTTATGCTCTGCTGATCTAGAGGTCTTAGTTCCAAAGGGAGGAGTGCTCCCACCTGGAGACACTTCACTAATTCCATTGAACTGGAAGCTAAGAATGCCACCTGGCCACTTTGGGCTCCTTATGCTTCTGGATCAACAGGCAAAGAAGGGAGTTACCATACTGGCTGGTGTGATTGAACCTGATTACCAAGAGGAAATCGGATTGATATTACATAATGGAGGTAAAGAAGAGTATCTCTAGAATGCAGGAGATCCTTTAGGGCGTCTCTTAGTACTACTGTGTCCTGTGATTAAAGTCAATGGAAAACTACAGCAACCCAATTCTGACATTACTACTAATGGCCCAGACCCTTCAGGAATGAAGGTTTGAGTCACCCCACCAGGCAAAGAATCACGATCAAGTGAGGTGCTTGCTAAGGGAAAAAGGAATATGGAATGGGTGGTGAAAGAAGGTAGTTCTAAATACCAGTTACGACCCCATGACCAGTTGCAGAAACGAGGACTGTAATTTTTATGAGTATTTGTGCTTTGTATGTGTGTACCAAATATTTTTGTTTTCTTTACTTATAAAATAAAGATGTAAATAGAGCTAGTGCAT
Organism: Dugong dugon; assembly: GCA_030035585.1. Lineage (NCBI taxonomy): Eukaryota > Metazoa > Chordata > Mammalia > Sirenia > Dugongidae > Dugong > Dugong dugon. The sequence goes on from CM057483.1 coordinate 152,917,980, forward strand.
ATTTGGTTGTGTGTGTGTTTGTTGTATCATGTTAGGCGCAATTATGTCTTTATTCAGAGATTATGTATGGTTTAAGGAGATGTGTACAGGTGCCAAGTTGACAAGGTGTGGACTGTGATCGTTAAGGTTGTGTGTCACTTGGCTGGGCCATGTGTCTCAGTGATTTGGCAATTATGATGTACTTTGGCAGTTGTATGATAATGTGATCACTTCCATGATGAGATTTGATATAATGTGATCACCTCCATGATAGGATCTGCTGTGAGTAGCCAATCAGTTGAAAAGGAGTTTACTTGAGGGTGTGACCTATATCAAATATAAGTGGCCTTTCTGGCAAGGCTCATGGGCTTTTGCTCACTCTGGATTCTGCAGCTGGCTCCTGTTCATCTGACCTCCAGTTCTTGGGACTTGAGCTAGCAGCTTACCTGTTGTCTTGCCTGCCGATCTTGGGATTCATCAATCTTTGCAGCCTATGAGCAAGATCCTTGCTATCTGACCTGCCCATCTTGGGTTCATGAGCTCCTGTGGCTATGTGAATCAAAAGAAGCCTCTGTCCTGACCCACGGACTTGGGATATTCCAGCCTCTACAATTGCATAAGCCATTTCTTTAATATAAATCTCTCTATATATATATGCATTTATACACTTTACTATGGAGCCCTGGTGGTGCAGTGGTTAACAATTTGGCTGCTTACCAAAAGGTTGGCAGTTTGAATCCATCAGCCGCTCCTTGGAAACCGCATGGGGGCAGTTCTACTCTGTCCTGTAGGGTCACTATGAGTCGGAATCGACTCAACAGCAAAGGGTTTGGACTGGTTGGGTTTTATACACTTTACTGGTTTTGCTTCTCTAGAGAACCCAGCCTAAGACAAAGTCATTCAGCTAGCAAGTGGCAATGGTCTTCACACTTGAGCTGCAACAGCGTCTCCTGGAGGGCTTGTTGAAACACAGATGGTGGGGCCCAGGCCTTCTGATTCAGACCAACTGGGATGGGAACCAAGAATTTGCATTTCTAACAAATTCCCAGGTGATTCTGACGCTGCTGGTCAGAAGACCACTCTGTGAGAACCACTGGTAAGTGGTAAGTTGAGTTGAACTCAAACCTGTTTGTATTAGAACGTGAGCTCCTGACCACAGCACTCTAAGAGTAGCCTTCAAGAGAGGGATGTGAGGAGGAGGGTGGGCAAAGTTAGCTTTGTGTGAGCTGCTTTTGAGAAAGGCAACAAGATGTTTGAGGAGGTAGTTCAGAGCAGCTAAGCCAGTTGTTCCCAAACTTTAGTGTGCTAAGGATCATCTGGTTAGCATGTTAAAGAAGTAGAATCCTTGCTCTGCTTCTCCTAAAAAAAAAAAAAAAAAAAAACCTGAATGAGGCCCAGGCATTTGCATTTTTAACAAACAGTCCTGGTGATTCTGACCACACACTGAGAAATGCTTATTCAGCAATAAATCTAGGAGATGCCAAATGGAAGTCCAGGTAGTTATGAGGAGAACAGATTTGGCCTAAAGTTAAAGGATGAGCTTCAGGTCTGACCAAACAGAAAAGGATGCTACTTTTCCAGGGAAAGGAAAGGGAAGTAGCGCGTACTGTATATCTGCTAGGTGCAGCACCTTCTACTCTATCTCATTTAATCCTTGCAAAAATCATGTGAGATGGGGATTATTGTGTCCTTTTTACGTATAAGGAAAATGAAACTTGGAGAACTAAAAAGTAACTTGCCAAGTGTCCTAGCTGACCAGGTAGAGCTGGGATTGGGCTTCAAGTCCCTTTAAACGTCCAATCCCTGCTTTGCCCACCGCAACACGCTGCCTCCAAGACCGTGGGAATGAAGTGAAAACAAGCTCAGGCTTTGAACTGGAGGGTGGGAAGTGTGTGAAGCAGAAAGATTGACAGTAGCTGGAATCGCCTGCAGGGACAAGACCATCTGCCAAGTTCACTGCTGTTTCACCAGCACCTAGAGAAGTACTTGTGATACAGTGTGTGCTTAGAGAAATTAAAAAAAATTTTTTATTGTACTTTAGTTGAAGGTTTACGGAACAAATAGTTTCTCATTAAACAGTCAGTAACATTGGTTAACAACCCCACGAAGTGTCAACACCCTCCCTTCTCGACCTTGAGGACCTTTTTTTTGGTGAAAATATACATAGCCAAAGTTACACCATTTTGAAAGTTTCTTCATGTACAATTCAGTGACATCGATTACATTCTTCCAGTTGTGCTGCTATTCTCACTATCCTTTTCCAAATTATTCCATCATCATTATCTTCAACTCACTGTCCCCTAGGCTTCCGATCAAACCTTTTGAATTGCTGTTGTCAATTTGATCTCACATAGATAATTCTTTTTTTTTTTTGTACCTTAGATGAAGGTTTGCAGAACAAATAGTTTCTTATTAAACGGTACACGTATTGCTCTATGACAATGGTCAACAACCCCATGACATGCCAACACTGCCCCTTTTCAAACTTGGGTCCCCTATCACCAGCTTTCCTGTCCTCTCCTGCCTTCTAGTCCTTGTCCCTGGACTGCTATACCTCATTAGTCTTGTTTTGTTTTATGAGGCTGTCAAATCCCTGGCTGAACAGTGAACTTTGGGAGAGGCTTCACCACTGAGCTAAAAGGGTGTCCGGGGGCCATACTCTTGGGGTTTCTCCAGTCTGTCAGGCAAGTAAATCTGGTCTTTTTTTTTTTGTGAGTTCGAATTCTATTCTACATCCTTTTCCAGCTCTGTCCAGGACCCTCTACTGTGATCCCGGTCAGAGCAGTCAGTGGTGGTAGCCGGGCACCATCTAGCTGTACTGGACTCAGTCTGGTGGAGGCCTTGGTAGCTGTGGCCCATTAGTCCTTTGGACTAATCTTTTCCCTGTATCTTGTTCTCTTCATTCTCCCTTGCTCCCGAAGGGGTGAGACCCGTGGAGTATCTTAGATGGCCGCTTACAGGCTTTTAAGACCTCAGACGCTACTCACCAAGGTAGAATGTAGAACATTGTCTTTATAAACTGTGTTATGCCAATTGAGCTAGATGTTCCCTGAGACCATGGTCTCCACAGTGCTCCGCCAAGCAATTCAGTCCCTCAGGGAGTTTGGAAATGTCTATGGGGCTTCCATGACCTTTCCTTGTACAAGTTGTGCTGGCTTCTCCAGTAATGCGTACTGTCTTACCCTTCACCAAAGTTACAACTTATTTATTGTCTATTTAGTTCCCCACCCACCCCTCCCATCCCTCGTAACCAACAAAGATTGTTTCTTTTTGTGTGTAAACTTTTACATGATTTACACAGTAGAAGTCTCATACAATATTTGTCCTTTTGTGATTGACTTATTTCACTCAGCATAATGTCCTCTAGTTTCATCCATGTTATGAGATGCTTCACAGATTCATCATTGTTCTTTATCTTTGTATAATACTCCATTGTGTGTATGTACCGTAGTTTGTTTATCCATTCATCTGTTGATGGGCATCTAAGTTGTTTCCATCTTTTTGCTATTGTGAACAATGCTGCCATGAACGTGGGTGTGCATATGTCTATTAGTATGACAGCTCTTATTTCTCTAGGATATATTCCTAGGAGTGGGATTGCATTTTGTAGTGCTTTTTTTGTGGTGCTGACATTTTCTTTTTTCTTCTTACTCTCCTGTGCTGAGTTCCTTTTTCATTTCTTTTGTTTTTGTAGGTTTTGTTTTTACTGAGACTTTATGTTTTTCTTCTTTATTTTGATGAGTAGGTTTGTTAACTTTCTTTGTGGTTACCTTGAAATTTACCCTTATCTTCCTAGATTTGAACCAGTCTATTATTACTTGGTATCGCTTGACTTCCTCTCCATTAGAAGGTTCTATACCTATACCATTTATTCCCTCTTTTATTGTTCTGATGCTGTTGTCATTTACAGATTAACCTCTCTGGTTCCCTATTGTAATTCTTTTGGTTTTGCGTAGTCCTTAAGAGTTCATTTCCTAGGTTGCTATCTGGCTAGTACAATGCTGTGTCCTATATTCAGCCTGTGGTCTGATATTGTTTGTTCTCAGATTGAAGGACTTCCTTTAATAAGTCTTGAAAGTTTGGTTTGGTTTTTACATATTCCCTTAATTTCTGTTTATCTGGAAATGAGCTAATTTCACCATCATATTTGAATGAGAGTTTTGCAGGATATATTACTCTTGGTTGGCAACTTTTTTCTTTCAAGGTTTTATATATGTCATCCCATTGCCTTCTTGCCTGCATGGTTTCTGCCGAATAATCCAAGCTTAGTCTTATTGTTTCTCCTCTGCATGTGAGTTTTTGTTTTTCTCGAGCTGCTCTCAGGATTCTTTGCTCGTCTTTGGTTTTAGACAGTGTGATTATGATATGCCTTGGTGATTTTCTTTTGGGGTCTATCCTATATGGGGTTTGTTGAGCTTCTTGGATTGTCAACTTTTCATCTATCATGATACTGGGTAAGTTTTCTGTCAGCAATTCTTCAATGATCCTCTCTGTGTTTCCTGTTTTCTCTCCCTGTTCTGGAACTCCAATCACTCGCAGATTTTTGCTTTTGATTGTATCCCACATAAATCTCAGGGTTTCTTCATTTTTCTTTGTTCTTTTTTCTGATTTTTCCCCAAACAGAGTTGTATCCAAGTGTTTGTCTTCAATTTTGCTGATCCTATCTTCCATTGTTTCAAACCTGCCCCTCAGCCCTTCTATGACAGTGTCCATTTCTGAAATCTTGTTGTTTATCTTTTGGATTTCTAATTGTTGTTTTTGTATGATTTCTAGTTGTGAATTTATTTTAGCATTTTGTTCCTGTATTATTTTCTTGAATTCTTCCATTTTTTTGTCTGTTTTTTCCATGAATTTCTCTATTTTTTCCTCATTTTTGTCTGTTTTTTGCTTCAACTCTTGGATAATTCTGAATATTAGAGATTTGAATTCCCTATCAGTTAGGTCTAGTGCCTTTTCCTCTACTGGAAGGTCATCTGGTGTTTTATATTGGACACCTACTGGAACCATCCTGTCCTGTTTTTGTAAATGTTTTGGTATTGTCTGCTGTCTTCGGGGCATTCAGTGGTTATTTCCCTCATTTATTGATTGTAGATTTGTTTGTTTTGTCCTGCTTTTTTGTTTTATTTGGTTATGTCTGAGCAGGCGGGCTGTGTGTTCTTTGTTGTTTGCTCGTCTGTGGGCATGATACTTTTCACCTCCTTCTCAAATGAGCAGGGTCGGTCACTCAGGTATGGTACATCGGGGCAGGTCCAGCTGAAGGGGAGTTGCTGGGATAGTTTTTTTGTGGCACGTACCAGGGCTGACAGTGTAGACCAGGACTCAGTGCAGGGCAGGTTCCAGTAGGCCGTGCCTGTGCTGCTTGGGAGTGTGATGTTCAGCACACGGTGCAGGTAGGCAGGAAGGAGGGGGTAGATTGTGATGTGTGGAGCTAAGGTGGGTATGGGAAAGAGGAGAGAAGAGAGAGGAACAGGAGCCAAAAACATAAACACACAGACAAAAAAAGTGCTAAGTGAGCTTGCTATTGGAGTGGAGAGATGAGAGACTGAGAAATGGGGAAAAACAAAAATGACAAAAAGGGTAAAAGAAAAAAGTGAATAAATCGAGAAACTGGAAATGAAGAAAGACAAAAAGCGAATAAGAGAGAGAAGAAAACAAAACAAAGAAATGAAAAAAAAGACCAAAACAAAACCAAAAAAAAAAAACAAGAAAAAAGAAATGCTCCCAGGGATGTCCCTGTGTGTCTGCGCAGAATAAGAGCGTAGTTTCCAAGCCATGCGGTACTGCCTGGCTAGAAGGGGCTCCCAAGCCAAGAAAAGAAAAAGAAAAAAACAAATCAAAACAGAACAAATCAGAGCAAACCAACCAACAAGGAAATAAGCCCCGGGGGGTCACACCAGTATGGCGGCACAGGCCGGGAAGCAGTTTCACAGTCAAGCAGTGTTTCACAGCCTTTCAGGAAGAAGCAAAGATGGTGCACGGAGCCAGGTATTTGAGAGAAAGGAGGGGGAGGTGGTGAGAGGTAAGGAAGAAATCTAAAGAAGCGGAAAAAAGCAACACCAGCAGCCAACAAATGGCACTCAGGGGGCTGGCCAGTGTGGGTGGGTGGAATCCAAGCAATACTGGGGGAAAGCTCGTGCTTCCCAGTCAATAGACTGTGGCTGCAAGAAGCAGAGGAGGCTAAGTGGGGGTGAAGAAGCATGGGTGGTGGGAAAGACTATATCACAGGTTACCAGTTGTTCTGTCTCCTGCTGGAAGCTCCATGAAGCTGCTTTCTAGTACCTCCTGTTCGCTCATCTCCGATAGGAGTCTAAGATGGCAGATCCGTGCTGCAGTAGCTGATAGGGGACCTCTGCGTGTATCTCCCCTCGCTCTCTGTTCTCGGTCATTTTCTTATTCCATTCGGTGCTTGGCTGAGTTCTTTATCTCTTCATTTGATGCTTAGGGTTTCAAGATTGATGTGTGATTCTGTTTGACTTAGTTTTTCTGACCCTTGCTGCAGAGGGACGGCATGGTGCTTCTGACTATAGTGCTATGTTGCTCGTTAGAGAAATTTTTTGAATCAGTGAATGAATGAATGAAAGTTTGGGACAAGAGAAGGAGCTTGTCGTCTGGAAATAGAAACAGAGAGAATCTGGTCTAATGCTATGAACCAATATCAAGCTAATTGACTAAGACTGGGCACCTGTATGCTGCGTAACCACCAAGCAATTTAAACCAGAGACACAAGCTAGAATAAAATGGTGGTGCATTTTGAAATAGCTGTGTAGTGGGCTCTGGGAACACAGGTCATGGCAGGAGGAGTGAGACGGAGCAAAGGTGAATTCCTGGTCTTTAGAAGAGGACTGCTCCCCTCTTATCTCTGGTGGTGCATCTGGGAAGTCATCCAAGAGAATTGCTTATGTTCATGGGCACCTGGCCAGGGGAACTTCTGTGAGAAATTTCTTTGTTTAAAACTTCTAATATCAGCGTTAAGATGTGATAAGAAGTTCTTTGATTACCTGGAAGATACATATTGGTCTTAGACCACATTCTGATAACCATTGTTTTTATTAGAGCAGTGGTTCTCAAACTTTAGCATGCTTCAAACCACGAGGAGGCTTGTTAAAACACAGACTGCTAGGCCCCGCCCCAGAGTTCCTGATTCAGTAGGTCTGGGGCTGGGGTGGGGGAGTGGGGGTGGGTGGCTTGAGAATGTGCATTTCTGACAAATTCCCAAATGATGCTGCTGATCTGGGGACCATATTCTGAGAACCACTGCTTAAGAGTAGCAGTTGGCAATGGTTGGAGGGAGTGTCAGGGGAATTATCCAACCATCGTAATTGTTGGCGGATTGTATTGTTACTGGAAAATCTCAGAGAATTTTTTAAAAATCTTGCTGTTTAACTATTTAAGAAACAAGACAAACGTCGTTACTTTTTTGAAGAGTTGGTAATTTTCAAGAGTAGTGAGCAACTACTTTTTTGTGGCACTGTCATGACAATTCCATCAAAAAGACAAAACAGACCAGAATTTGGTGTTCATAATTGCTTCAAGATTACAGTTATAACTGAAGCTTAAAAAAGCATATTCTATTGACATGCCTTGGCACTAGAGTGATCCTATGGTGCTGTCTGTGGGCTCTTTGCTTTTGAAGACTTATAGCTAGAATGGTGTAATAATAAGGCCCTTTTAATGCTTAATTTTTGCCAAACCCAATGTCAAAAATTTTCGCCGAGGAGTTTTATAGTTTTAACTCTCATATTTACGTCTATGATCCATTCGAGTTAATTTGTATATATTGTATGTATATGAGATGTGAGGTAAGCATATATTATATTTGTGTATGTGAGATGTGAGGTAAGCATAGCCCTCTTCACAGTTCCATTTTCTTGTAAGTGCTGAATAACTTATAAAAATTTGGAATGTAAATTCCAGGAAGCTAAAATAATCAAATTTTCCCCATAACACTGGTCATTATTCATATGGTCATTATTCATATCCATGATCCTCAAGCAAATCTTCAGCATCATTATGGTATTATGTCTAATTTATTATATTTAAATTACCATATTTTTATGCAAATAACGTGCACCTTCTACATTTGTTTCTGAACCGCGCCCTCCCTCCTATGAGATATTTTCATAAGCATGTTATGCTAATTTTTTTTACAGCAACATGTAAAAAAAATTGGCATAGTGACACTTATGAAAATACCTCACGGGGGGGGGCACACGGTTGGCAAACAAACATAGAAGGTGTGTGTTATTTGCATAAAATACAGTATTTGAAACCTGGTAATCAATGTGTGGTATACGGACATGTATTTTTCCAGAACATCACATTTATCTGATATGCTTTCTGCTGCCCATTCAAGATAAACAGAAATTTACTTGAAATCTTTTTTAAAATGTATAATAATTTGTGGGTGGAAAGATTGTATTAGTTTTCTATGCTGCATAAGAAATGGCTGTAGACTTAGGGGCTTAAAACAATACACATTTATTATCTCATCATTTCCATGAGTCAGGAATCCAAGCATGGCTTAGCTAAGTCTTCTGTTTAGGGTCTCACAAAGTTGCAATCAAGATACTGCACAGGTCTCAATTCTGTCTGGAGGCTTGACTGATGATGGATCTGCTTCCAAACTCACTCAGGTTGTTGGCAGAATTTATTTCCTTGCAATGGTAAGACTGAGGGCCCTGGTTTCTTGCTGGCTGTCAACCAGAGGCCACCTTTAGCTGTTAGAGGCCACCTAGAGTTCCTGATCCCATGGCCCCCTCCATAAGCCCTCTTAGCGCATGGCAGTTTGCTTCTTCAAAGCCATTAAGGGAGAAAGAGAGTGAGTCTGCTAGCAAGATGGAGTCTTATACAATGTAACATAATTACAGGAATAACACCCATTACCTTTGCCATATTCTATTGGTTAGAAGCAAGTCACAGGTTCCACTCACTTTTAAGGGGAAGGAATTACACAAAGGTGTGAATGCCTGGAGGCCGGAAGCACCTCGGGACCACCTTAGAGTCTATCTACTACAGCCATAGAATAGTTGTGCTCTGGCTGGTGATCATTACCAAACCTCCAGCTTCACAGGCCAGTAGTTCCCAACATAGATGCTCTAAGAGAGTCTTCAGATGCCTAAGAGAATGTCCAGAAACATTTCAAACAAAAGATCAAAAGATCAAAACAAACATACAAACTAAAAAAGCCACACTCCATTTTAAAAAAAAAGTTTTATTATGGACAATTTCAAATATACACAAATGTAGAACAATGTAATGAACATTTATGTGTCACCCATCCCCAACACCCACTAACCCATAGCCAGTCTTGCCTCGTATATACCCCCATCTGCTCTCCCCTCATGGATTATTTGAAATAAATTCCTAGATTTTCTAACATTTCATCCATAAACATTTCTATACATATATCTAAAAAAATAAGGACTTTATTTTTTAAACACAACCGCTTTACCATTATCCCACCCAAAAAATTAACATTGATTCTTTAATATAATCTAATATCCAGTGTGCCAATTTCCAACTATCTTATGTCATCATATTTTTATAGTTTGTTTGTTTGATCCGAAATCCAAATAATGTCTATACATTATAATTGGTTATGTGTCTTTTAAGTCTTTTAAAATCTATAGGTCCCTCTTCCATCTCTCTTTCTCTTTTATTTGCTGGAAGACTATTTGTTGAAGAGACCTGGTTCTTTTTTTTTTGTTTTTGTCCTGTAGAGTTTCCCAGAGTCTGGAAATTGCTGACATATTACAATTTTTAAAAGTGAGCTTATTGCAAAATCAACTCCACAAATACTTCTCAAAGATTTATACTAAATGGTCTTTTTCTCATTAATTATGACATCTTTCCTTACTTTTCTTTCCTCCTTGTTTCTTGAATTCATTTATCTTGATCACCTCTGAATCAATAACAAAAAGTTCTGCAAAACTGCCATCTGCTTTCCCCTGGGGTTTATATCTTAAAACAAATTTTCCTTAATTGAATTCAAATTGAATAAGAGCATTGAAACCAAGGATCCCTCATTAGACAGTTTGTTATTTCAAAGCATTTTCTATTTACTGTGCCTTATTTAGAATACATTATAATCTTGCAAAGGCAATTCTGTTTGTTCAAAATGGTGTATAATTGGAAATAATTGCAATTCCCTACCTGACATAAAGTCTCTTTGGTTTTTTTATTAGAGAAATTTAATTTATTAGAAACAGTGTACCATCTGAATCTATTAATATAACATTCCTTTTTCTTTATGTTCCAAATTAATGAGGTTGTACTGCATCAAGAAATAATCACAATTTAAAATCTAAGCCTGAAATATCATTCAACGGAAGTTTATATTGATATATTTCTTTTTTAAAATTTTATTTTTATAAAATCAATATAAGACATTGTCTTATTCATCTAGTGCTGCTCCAACAGAAATACCACAAGTGGATGGCTTTAACAAAGAGAAGTTTATTCTCTCACTGTCCTGTAGGCTACAAGTCCAAATTCAGGGTGTCAGCTCCAGGAGAAGGCTCTCTCTCTCTCTGTCGGCTCTGGAGGAAGGTCCTTGTGATGCATCAGTCTTCCCTTGGTCTGGGAGTATCTCAGCGCAGGAACCTCTGGTCCAAAGGACCCGCTTTGCTCCCAGCACTGCTTTCTTGGTGGTGTGAGGTTCCCCTGTGTCTCTGCTCGCTTCTCTCTTTTGTATCTCAAAAGAGATTGCATTAAGACACTATCTAATCTTATAAACCTAATCAGTATAACCTCATCACAGTGACAGAATTTACAACAAATAAGGAGATCACATATAACCTCATCATAGTGATAGAGTTTACAACACATAAGGAAATCACATCAAGTTACACAATCATACAACACTGAGAATTGACCCAGCCAAGCTGATAGATACTTTTGGGGGACACAACTCAATCCATGACAGACATGCATGTAATTTAAAAATCCAATAGGACTCTCAGGCTTATAAAGAAAACCAGCAATCCCTTTCCCTACCTGTCCTCACCCTGATTCTTGTTCCCTGCAGGTACCATGTGACAATCAACTTTCCAAAATGTTGTTGCCATCTCTCAATCACTGTCATTGCCTTTTTTGTTTTCTCTGCCTTTGGAGGATTATACCCTTTTCAAAACTCTTTTCCTGTAATTTCTGTGGTCTTTTGAGAGGAAGCAGAGCTAAATCTGTGTGTTCAGTTTGCCATGTTTAAGTGGTAGCTTTCATATTCTTTTTTTAAGAACACTGCTGTGGCCACATATGTCTCCTTCCTTCCTTCTTAATGCAAAAACAAGAAGTCTCTATGTTGTTTGTAACCGTGAAGAAGAGGTGGCAGGGGTGCTTAAGACAAGAGCACTTTGATATGAGAAACTACTTTTTTCTTCTACCATCCCTTTTTGGATCCTCTTCTTGAGTTTTCACTTTTTTGAGAAGTCAGAAAGTTGTAAAAATCGGTAAAATATATAGAATTTTTCAACGAATGTAACAGGCATCTTCCAGACTCTCAGGATGGGGGTACAACCCTCTTCTCCTACTCTAAGTTAAAAAGAATAATTCTGTGACTTGCTTCATCCACCAGATTGATGGAAACTCCCACCTCCACTGATCTCTCCCTCTGCCTTGAAGGGCATGGGTCTTTGGCTTGGCTCAACAGTACTGTTATTCTACAGTTTCTAGAGTGGTCTCTTGGTGAAGTGTGTCCCTCTTCCTTATGAAATGGCACTGCCCAGAGCACCAAAGGCCACTGTGAAAGTATCTGCTGTGCCCTTGTCACTCTCGACCTTTCTAGGAAAGACTGTGGTTTTGGTTGCTCACCTCTAACCCTGAACACCACCCCCACATGCAACTTTTGCACCCTGACTCTCCTCCCTTTGGACATGAGTCCTCCATCTCTCATGATACCAAAGAGGTTAGGGAGTGACCTTTGTGCAATGGTTTGCTGGTAAGTGTTTATCAACCAACCCTCTAGGGAGAAATAAGCCCCAATGTGTAGCATTAGCTGATTTCCGTGGTGCAAATATTTCTACCATGGCTGATTTCAGGCTACCCTATGTGACTCGAAGTTGGGAAGAAAGGTACCCAACTGACTCTTGTGAGAGTATGAGCAGATTCCAGCACACCACTGCCTCTGGGGACAGGGCTCAGGGGTCTTCATTCGAGACTTCCAGACTCAAGGATGAAGTCATTTGACTTTTCCAGTGAGCTACCCAGTTACTCCTGCCTTGATATTCCTGCTGGACTGACTGCTAACTCTTTGGTCATGCCCAGTCAGTCTGAATCAACTGGCTCAGAAAACTCCACAGTGCTCTGCATTTGTCTTTCGTGTTGGCTAAAAATGTGTGTTCTGGTTCGGTCTTAATTTTGTTATTATTATTATTTTTTTTTACTCTGCTTTAGTATCCTCAGAACAACCTCTTTTAAAAATTAATTTCATGTACTAGGGTGAAACTGATAGTATGTAGAGATTGTTTCTTATCCAGGTAAACTTTCTTATGGCCCTGCACTAATGGAAGAATCAGGTAACTGGGATTCCTTTTTCTGCTATTCTGTTGATAATATTTTCTTTCTTCCACAGTTGACAGACCTGTCAGGGTGTATGCAGATGGAATATTTGACCTCTTCCACTCAGGCCATGCAAGAGCACTTATGCAAGCAAAAACACTGTTCCCCAACAGCTACTTGTTGGTAGGAGGTAAGACGTGTGTATTCTCTTTTTCCGGAAAACTCCTTCATAATGGTAACATCTCACGTTGTTAATGCTTCCAACTCAGCCCAGACTGGCTCACTTGTTCGCTGTCTGACATTTAAAATGACGTTTAAAAAAACCATAAGGGAAATCACATCATGGAATTGCACAGCACTCGTCTTCTGAGAGGGGAGAGACTCACAATACCACCAAGGGTGACTGCTTCATGTTTTCTATTAGTGCCCTTCTCTTTGGGTTTGAGGCATGATCCAATTTCTGTTTCTAAAATTTCTGAGAAGGTTAGAAAAGCAATATTATTTTAATTTCAAATCTTGGAGAACTGAGGGGATTCAGGATGATTAAGGGCAAAGAAGGTCATTGTCTATTTCCTTAGTGTGACCTACAGCACTTAGGCCAATGTTGTGCTAACGGTAGCGGCTTATGCCAATCCTAATTAGTTGAATTTACTCACAGTGTATTAAAGAAACAGAGATTTATATGCCCAGATAACCTTGGCTCACAGTGAAAGGACTGACTTTCTTCATAAGCTTGTGGAGAGAGAAGGGCAGTTCGATGTGGCTTACAATGTTCCTCCTCCAGAAGGCCTGCATATTTCAGTTTGGGTAAAAGTGATAATGCTTGACCAGGGAGGCCTGCATCTCACCTTACAGAATTATGAGGGGTCTCTGTAGCTTCCGGAAGCAGCAAGTCCATCCACTAAGATCAGTTTTGGTGGCATTACATGAACTAGGCACCATCAACCCTCGGACTTACTGTGAGAAAAAAAGGTGCTGTTAACTGTATATCTATTTAAAAAGTATGTTGTCATCTTCTGCAAGTTTAAAACTACCTTTCAGATATTTAAGAGGAACCCCTCTGCAGCTTTTGCCGAGGATGGTGACCACGTGGTTATTGAACGGTGTTCTTTCCAGAAGCAAGAGATGGTGAAAGGCATTGGTTACTGGGCAAGTCACACAGAGGGAACCCAAGGCAGGCAGGAAACACTTCACTTGCTCACTTCCCTTTATCTTAAATTGAAAACCATTTCTCAAGTGAGCACTACCACCTGGAGTCTGGTCCCAGGCTGATGGGGCCACAGGGAGACATTTGCACTGTTTAGGATTTTCAAAAATCCTTGGGGCTTCAGTTTCAGCTTATTAAATTTGGTCATTTTGGTGATTCAAATGTAGCAGTGGCTAGATGCAGGTCACAGTTAACAGGAACACCAGCCATGGCCCTGGGTTAAGACATCAAAAGTAGGATCAGAGGAAATGTTCAGCTTTCAGTACATTCTCGTAAATTGAAGAAGGCAGTTAATTAATGTCAGCAGCTTTCCAGGTAATTATGCCACAATGGTTTCACTGATTCGCGGACTGATTCCTTCATTTAACAAATATTTACCGTGTTGCTACAATGCCAGGCACTAGGGACGCAGCCATGAGAAAAATAGACTGTCTGTACCCTCATAGAGCTTATACTCCAAAGTGGAGGCAGATAATGCCCAATAAACTAGTAAATACGTAGTCATGGTGCTATGAGGAAATATAAAATCAGGCAAGAGGAAAGAGTGACTGGATGGGTGAAGGAGAGATGTTTTAGGTAGGAAGGCCAGGAGGCCTCTCTGATGAGGTGACATTTGTGCAGTGACCTGGATGAAGGGAGGGCGTGCAAAAGCCAGACCATACACCCTTCCTTGTGCAGCCTTCTCACCAATCAAGATGATACCTGGGGACAAGTAAAGAAGACATGGTAGCTACAGTGGTATGTTATTTTACCGATTTGTATGTCCTTGAGGAGGCTTTCCATAAAAGCACAGATGCTTTAATACTCAAAGCAATTAATATAGACAGGAGTTCAGGGTCAAGAATTAATGCAGAAGAGAAGGAGAAAAACTCCAGCAAGAAATCCTAAATGTCTTAGCAGCCATGGCAAAGGGGGCCATATAGTCATTCCATAACTCAAATGCTGGAAGCAATACTGCTCCATTCAAAGGCAGGAAGTAACTTTTTCCTGCCTTGAGTTCTTATTGCCAAAAATTGCAAAAATAATTTATTATTATTATTGTCATCAAAAATATTTTTTAAATTCCAGTAAAAAGACCAGACTTAATGGTCTGACTGAGACTGGAGGAACCCCAGAGAGCATGGCCCCCGGACTCTCTGTCAACCCAGAACTAAAACCATTCCCGAGGAGGCCAACTCGCCAGACAGAGATGAGACTGGACTATGGGACATAAAATGATACTCGTGAAGATTGTGCTTCTTAGCTCAGGTAGATACGTGAGACTAAATGGGCAGCTCCTGTCCAGAGGAGAGATGGGAAGGCAGAGAGGGTCAGGAGCTGGTTGAATGGACATGGGAAATCAGGGGTGGAAAGGAGGAGTGTGCTGTCACAGTACAGGGAGAGCAATTAGGGTCCCATAACAGTGTATGTATAAATTTTTGTATGAGAGACTAACTTGAATTGTAAACTTTCACTTAAAGTACAACAATAAAATAAAATAAAATAAATTTTTAAACATCTATCAAGTGACAATTTGTTAAGATCCTCCTTCAAATTTGTTGGAAGCAACGGATTAGAAATGACCTGACCTGCAATAGGATTTGTTACCAAGCCATCAGAATCATTTGCTTTCTCCCTTTTGGGGAAGTATAACAAAAAGACTTTACCAAGACTTACCAGATGACTCTAAATTATAACTCTTGCTCTTTTACTTGAAAACAACTTATTCAAACAGATACACTCAGAAAAGGCTGGGAAATGGAAATATTGGTAATTTCATTACATCATTGTCAGTACAATCATTTTTGATAAAATGCTTTTATCATGTGCTTTCAACATTTTTTTAAAACAAATCCTTGAGGCTGCAGTTTCAGCTTACTAAATTTGCAGGAAACACCATCTAACCTAATTGGCAAAGCCAGTCCTCACTGTTAAACCTACTAAAGAAATCTAGAAAAAGTATGACTTCACTTTTCAGTTCAATTATTTATATTAATGTGTTTCAAGAAATTTCATTGAAACCACCGAGAAATGCATTACAGAATGCATTGTATAAAACAGAATCAGCCAAGATTAAAATAATATAGACCTAATATAATAAGTTATAAACAAAACAATAAATCAATGTGCTTAATTTGTAGTAATGCACTATAATTTATACATAAAATTGTGATATTTATAAAGAAAGGAGTATAACAAAAGACATGCTATTCTTTCTCTAAATATTGTGGGGGAGGGTGTGTGTCTGTGTCTGTATCAAATTCTAGTGTTTGGCTTTTAGGAATAGTTAAATGAAATCAAATATAAAAATCAAAAGTAACAATTATCTTTATTAGACATCACAATTAAACTTTTCCTATGTATTTAATGATAAAAAAGGGCATAACTGTTAAAAAAGTAATTGATCTGGCAGCATATAATTTTACTTTTTGTTGTGAGGAGGTAGAAAATAATAAACATTTTAGAAGATGAAATGGGATGAGGATTATCCTTAAGTGGAATAAATATTTTATGATGTGAGTTGACAAATTAGGTTTTTTACTTCCTTTCTAAATAATTCATATGAAATCTGAAAAAAATCATGTAAATGTTTTATCCACGTGTTTATTCCAGTGCATTTTGAAAATTTTGCTAATTCCAGAAAGTATTCCTGTTACATTTTTAAGAAGCAGCAGTACCAACCTATACACCTTTGGCTTTTTAAAGTGAATAGCTAGGGGAAAAATGCTCACTCTTAAATACAAGATAAAAGCCATTTTTAGGATTCAATATGAGTGTTGAGACTAGCTAAAAAATGCTTACTCTTAACTACATGAAAAAGCCATTTTTAAAATAATATTTTATTGTATTTTAGGTGCTAGTTTACACAGCAAATTAGGTTCCCCTTTAACAATGTTTATACAAATTTTTTATACAAATTCCGTGTCATCGGTTGCAATGTTTACAATGTGTCAGCATTCTCATTATTTCCATTCTGTTTGTTCTGTTTCCACTGCTCTAGCTTCCCTTCCCCTCCTTGCCTTCTCATCTTTGCTTTCGGGTAAATGTTGACCATTTGGTCTCATGTAGTTACTTGTTTAAGGGAGCACATTACTCACGGGTGATATTGTTTATTTTATAAGCCAATCTGTTATAGCTTCAATTCCAAGTTCAAAGGGTGTCTTAGGGCGATAGTCTCAGGGGTTCCTCTAGTCTCTATCAGTCCAGTAGGCCTGGCCTTTTTTAGGAATTTGGGTTTTGTTCTGCATTTTTCTCCCATTCTATCAGGGACCTTCTATGGGTCAGTAGTGGTAGCCAGACACCATCTAGTTCTTCTTGGTCTCAGGTTAGAAGAGGCTGTGGTTTGTGTGTGGGCTATTAGTCCCATGGACTAGCTTCTTCTTTGAGACTTTGATTACCTTCATTCTCTTTTGCTCCTTACGAGTAGAGACCAATAGTTGTATCTTAGATGGCCACTGGCAAGCTTTTAAGACCCCAGGTGACACTCACCAAATTAGGCTGTAGAACATTAACTTTGTGAACTATGTTATGCCAATTAACTATGGTCTCAAGCCTTTTAACCCAGTAAACCAATCCCACAAGTTGTTTGGCTATATCTAGGCAGCCTCCATAACTGTGCCCGCATGTGTTTTGTTACATATGCGGATACCATATTTTTACGCAAATAACATGCACCTTCTATGTTTGTTTGCCAACTGCTCCCCCCCGTGGGGTATTTTCATAAGTGCTGTTATGCTATTTTTTTACATGTTGTTTTATTTGTGTAAAATATGGTATATATGCAGCACACACACAAACGTGTATATGCATATGCCTGCAGATAACTATACATCCATGTGTGTTTACTCACATATGCCTTTCTATACACGTATATGCATCCATAGCTACCTATGTAACCACATGCATATTTTTGGTTGTTTTTACTGTTGTTGCAAAATTGTATATGTTACAGCATTTACTGAAATTTTCCCTTTTTCTTGTGTACTTCTTAGTGTCTTTATTTACCCTGATTAGGTTGTGCCTACTTCACCCGTATTTGGTCTTGCCTTTCCTATCACCGAAAGTGATCCCCCGCCCTCATCCCTGGTAACCATCAAAGAACCTTGCTTTCTGTGTATATATCTATTCTTGACTTTTTATAATAGTGGGACTATACAATATTTGTCTTTTTGTGATTGACTTATTTCACTCAGCATAATGTCCTGCAGATTCATCCATGTTATGTTTCATGGACTGCTCATTATTCTCTATAGATGCGTAGTATTCCATTGTGTGTATGTACCACAATTTGTTTATCCATTCTTCTGTTGATGGGCACTTAGGTTGCTTCCATCTTTTTGCTATTGTGAATAATGCTGCAACGAACACAGGTGTGTATATGACTATTTGTATCATTGCTCTTTTATCTCTAAGATATATACCTAGGAGTGGGATTGCTGGATCATAAGGTATTTCTATTTCTAGCTTTTTGAGGAAGCACCATACTGTTTTCCACAGTGGTTGTACCATTTTACAATCCCACCAGCAATGTATGAGTTCTAATTCCCCCACAATCTCACCAGCATTTGTTGTTTTCTGGTTTTTTTTTTGGTCATTGCCATTTTTGCAGGGGTGAGATGGTATCTCATTGTAGTTTTGATTCGCATCTCTCTAGTGGCTAATCGGAAACCCTGGTGGCATAGTGGTTAAGAGTTTTTGGATGCTAACCAAAAGGTCGGCAGTTCGAATCCAAGAGGTGCTCCTTGGAAACTCTATGGGGCAGTTCTGCTCTGTCCTGTAGGGTCACTAATGAATCAGAATCGACTCAACGGCAGTGGGTTTGGGTTTTTTAATAGCTAATGATTGCAAGCATCTTTTCATGTATTTGTTGGCTGCCTGAATGCCCTCTTTGGTGACATGTCTGTGTCCTTTGCCTGTTTTTTGATTGAATTGTTTGATTTTTTTGTTGAGTTGTTGAAATTTTCTATGTATTTTAGAGATTAGACCCTTATCAGATATGCCATTGCTGAAGATATTTTTCCCAATCTGTAGGTTCTCTTTTTACTCTCTTGGTAAAGTCTTTTGATGAGAACAATTATTTGGTTTTTAGGAGGTCCTGGTTATCTAATTTATCTTCTATCGTTCATGCATTTTTAGTTTTGTTTGGTATTTATGCTGAAAATTAGGTTCCCTAGTTTTGACCCTATGTTATCTTCCAGGGACTTTATAGTTTTAGCTTTAACATTTAGGTATTTGGTCCATTTTGAGTTAGTTTTTGTGCATGGTGTAAGGTATGGATCCTGATTCATTTTTCTGCATATGGATATCCAGTTTTGCCAGCACCGTTTGTTAAAAAGACTGTTTCTTCCCCACTGAATGGACTTTTACCCTTTGTTGAAGATCAGCTGTCCATAGATGGATGGATTTACTTCTGGATTCTCAATTCTATTCCATTGGTCTCTGTGTCTGTCATTGAACCAGTACCAGGCTATTTTGATTACGGTGGCTCTATAGTAAGTTTTGAGATTGGGAAGTGTGAGGCCTCCAACTTTGTTCTTCTTCTTCAATAGTGCTTTAGCTATTTGGGGCCTCCTTCCTTTCCATATAAAGTTGATTAGTTTTTCCACTTCATTAAAGAATGTTTTGGAATTTGGATCGGGATCGTGTTCTATCTCTAGATCTCTTTTGGTAGTTCCACCATGTTTTAAATATGAAGCAACTGAGGCTTCGAGAGTTTGAGTAACTTCCCTAGTAAGAAGCGGTAGAGCTGGGATTAGAACCCAAGTCTGTTGGGCTCCGAAGTTTAACTCTTATGTTATATGTTTCTCTGCTGCAGGTACTGGTAATATTTCATTCTGAGCGCAGTGATCTGCCAGGCTAGGTTAGCAGCAGCAGAAGCTCCCCGGATAGCTCAGTGAATTCATCCATTGAGCACCACTACTCAGAGTTCTGCATCTGGTTGTCAGAGTGCATTTGCCAAGACTCAAGAACAACAGTGCTGCTTTGGGCGTAATTAATGTTTAGACAATAACTGGTCGGCATGTTCAGCTGCTTCTTGAGGTCACTCCTGGGACATGAAAATAGGACCCCGTATTGGCATAAACAGGATGTTTGTTTTCTTTGTGTTCTGTCAGGAGGCCATTATCTCAGTCATCTAGAAGTTATACCACATTGCTCAGGTGCAAGTTCAAAAGGGGGGAGGATATGGGTCATCCTAGTTTTGTACTATTTAAAACAGAAAATTGATGGATCTGAAATCCATTTCTGCGCAATATGATTCTTAAGGTAGTATTTTAATGAAGTCCTAAAGAACATTTAAAAAGCTTAGATCAATTTTAAAATTGTATAGCTTGGCCCATAAATAATTCCTATCTGCGGAGTCAAAAGCGAACGAAGTCAGTGAATCAATACATAGTCATTATGGCCCTACTACCTGCTCCCCACTGCTGGGTGCGATGGGTGATTCAGACAGGCAGGGCACTTTACTCAACTTGTTCATAATATGCTGTGGGAATTTTCAAAGGATAATCCCTTGAAGCTTGTCAAACAGAGAGCTGCCTGGGCCCCACTAGAGACCCACTGAATCAAAATCTCAGGGAGTGGGGGCCTAGCCATCTTTATATTTAACAAGCTCCTTAGGTGATTCTGATACTCATCAGAGTTGTTGAACGAGCCACCTGGTTGATGGTGCGTTGGTAGTGCAAAATGCAATAATAGAAAATATCTCAGGAAATATGTATAGGGGAGATATGCCTATGCATATGTATCTAGAGACGTATCAGTCTCTTATTTGCATGTATGCTGTTGACATGTGCCTAGAGATAAATACACATCTATTATTTTAAATAATTGTGGTGCAATTAGTTACTTAACATGGCCCTTCTAGCCACGGTCTTTGTGACTCACAGACAGTGATTGAGTGGAACTATGCAAATAAGGTATATGGAACATATGATGGTTGGGGTTATGTGTCGACTTGGCTGGACCATGAATTCCCAGTATTGTGTGGCTGTCCTCCACTTTAGGTGTTGTGAATCCTGACCTCTACATATTGTTGAGGAAGGGTTGGTGTAAGGTGTGTCTTGGGTCAAAGGAGGGCATGACTCAAGCCCCACCCTCACTAAAGTTACGCCCTTCCCTGGGGTGTGGCCTGCATCTAAGATACATGTATGTGTCCTGGTGAGGCTCTCTCTCTTTCTGCATCTGGATCCCGTGTCCAGTTCATGATCATTTGACTTCCCCAGAGGCCTGCTGTCTGACTTGCCAATTCTGGGATTTGCTGGTCTCCAAAGCCCCTTGTGCTAGTGGCCTATCAAGTGACCTGATTCGTCAGCTTCTGCAGCCCTGTGAGCCAGCAGCCTATGGTCTGAACTGCTGGTTTGGGTTCATCAGCTCCTGCAGCCATGTGGATTGGGAGAAGCCTACACCTACCTGATGAATTTGGGACTTGCCAGCCTCCACAACTGCATGAGCCATTTCCTTTATATGGTTCGTGAGTTCTGTGAGACATTGCAGTGAATTAGGGAACCCAAAGACTGGAGGGGGAGTGCTGAGGTGAGAGGGAGTAGTTGATGTTAGAGGTGATGGAGTGGTACAGCAGCTTGGAAGAGTTGGACATATGGGACATCTTTAACCTCCATCTCATAAGAACCAGCTTCGTGCTGATCCTTATAAATTATTCGTTTAATAATAATAAACATTTATTGAGCATCTATATGTGTCAGGCATTGTTAATTCATTCAACAAATATTTGCTGAGAGCCCACCACGGCCAGGTACTGTTTATCGGAGAGTGAAACAGACAAAAGTCCCTGCCCTCAGGGAACTTACATTTTAGTAGGGGAACACCAACGATCAACAAAATTAAATAAGATAATTCTACGATGATGGGTGCCATGGCAAGAGGTGAAGTGAGGAGAGGATGGGTACTGCCAGTGGTGGGGGCAGGATTGCAATTTAGAATAGGATGGTAGGGAAGACTGTTCCCTGGAAAGGAAGAGAGGGAGTGAGACCTAGGGATAGTTGCAGTACAACTGTTCCAGGGTTGAGGACCAGGAAGTACAAAGGCCCTGATACAATAGGAGATGTGGTCAGAGAGGCAAGGCGTGTCAGAAGTGTGAGTCTTGTAGGGCCTCATAGGCTGGAGATGTGGATTTCATAGGGGCCTTGTAGGCTGCTGGAGGACTTTGGTTTTTACTCTGAGAAAGATGGGAAGGGTTCCTAGCCTAGGAATAACATGATCTGACAGGTTTTAGCAGGATGATTCTGGTCAATGAGAACAGGTTATTGGGGGGATGGGTGAGCCTATCAGGAGACCAGATAGCAGGCCACTGCAGTAATCCATGGGAGAGATGGTTAATGGGCCAGGATGGAAGCAGTGGAGGTGCTTCTGGGTACATTTTGAAGGCCGATCCAGCAGTTTGCTGATGGATTGGATGCGGCGTGTGGGAGGACAGAGGAGTCAGTGATGACTCCAAGGCTTTGGCCTGAGTAATTGAAAGGACTGCACTGCTATTTACTGAGATGAGGAGGACTACAGGAGGTTCAGGTTTGGGAGAAACAATCAAAAATTTGTGAGGTTACAACTATTGGTCTCTACTCATCCAAAGCAAAAGAGAAAGAAGGAAACCAAAGGTTCAAAGAAGAAACTAATCTACAGGACTAATAGTCTACATGAACCATGGCCTCATTTACCCTGAGACCCTAAGAACTAGATGGTGCGTGGCTACCACTACCGACCGTTCTGCTCAGGGCCACAATAGATGGATCTTGACAGAATGGGAGAAAAATGTGGAACAGAACCTCAAATCCTTAAAAAAAAAAAAAAAAAAATCCAGACTTACTGGACCGGTTGAGACTGGAGGAGTCCCTGAGACTATTGCCCTGAGATACTCTTTAAACCATGAACCAAAACTAGCCCTTGAATGGAAAGTTGGCTCACAAAATAAAGAATATCACCCGTGAGTACTGTGCTCTTTTAAAAAGTCATCTATATGAGACCAAACGGTCAACAATTACTTTAAAGCAAAGATGAGAAGATAAGGGGACAGGGAAACTAGATTAATGGAAATGGAACAGCCAGAATGGAAATAATGAGTATGTTCATGCCTTGTGAAGAATGTAACCAATGTCACTGAACAATTTGTGTAGAAACTGTTGAATGGGAACCGAAACTGCTGTGTAAACTTTCACTGAAAACACAATAAAACATTATTTTTAAAAAAGTCTCTGGGGTTTGGACACATTTACTTTCCAATGTCAAGAAGGTAGTCTGGAGTTTGGAGTAGTCCCTATTCCTTTAATTCCTGTTTGTCCAGGCATCTATCAGGCAAATGGATATGCAGATAACATCTGCCTCAAATTTATGTAAATTTGAAATGATACATATCAGTAGCCATTTGTTGGACCTTGTCTCAGAGGCAATACTGGAAGACATTTGTTCCTTCCCTCACCATTATAACCACTAATTGCTTGGAACAAAATGATTCTTCTGTATAGAACTTGAGAAGATTTCTTCGCCTGTCCTAGGAATTACTTGTACCTTGTCCTGGCTTCAGTTTCTCAGTGGGACTTAAAAAAAAAAAAGCAAACCAACCCCGTTGCCATCGAGTCAATTCCGACTCATAGCGACCCTATAGGACAGAGTAGAACTGCCCCATAGGGTTTCCAAGGAGCGGCTGGTGGATTCAAACTGCCGACCTTTTGGTTAGCGGCCAAACTGTCAACTCCTGCGCCGCCAGTGCAACTTAGGAGGACCATAGAAGAAGGTGTCTCTGGGAAGGGCTGCAATAGGAGGTTTCCCAAAGGATGTTGGGTGTGGCCATTGGCTGTATTTCCTCTGTGGCCAGATTTAGTTCTGGATGTGGGTCATGATTTGGTTTTAGGAAAATGATCACATTTCTGTTTTTAAAACACATCTTGTACAGTTAAAATCTGTGAATTTATTGTATATACATAATATCTTAAAGAAAAAAACTCATATTGAGGAGCAGTCAGAGCAGTTCTGAGCACCCGATCCTCACTAGTATTGGTAAACAGGGATTGTAGCCATGATGGTATTTCTTCTGGACATGTGGGAAACCTTAGAAAAGCTGCCTTTGTCAACCAAAAAATACATTCTGGATAGGATAATAAATACTATTTTCAGTTTATTTCAAAATGTTTTTATATAAATCCTTTCTAAGGCTGATCAAAAACCAAATCTGTTGCTGTGGAGTCAATTCCAACTCATAGTGACCCTACGGGACAGAGTAGAACTGCGCCATAGGGTTTCCAAGGCTGTAAATCTTTACAGAAGCAGACCACCACGTGTTTTTCCCCCGGAGCAGCTGGTGGGTTCCAACTGCAATCTTTCAGTTAGCAGCCGAGCACTTAACCACTGAGCCACCAGGGCTCCTTCTAAGGCTGATACCAAAAACCCACTGCCATCGAGTTGATTCCGACTCATAGTGACCCCATAGGGGTTTCCAAGGCTGTAAATCTCTATAGAGGCAAACTGCCACGTCTTTCTCCCACGGAGCTGCTGGTGGTTTCAAACTGCCGACCTTTAGGTTAACAGTCGATTGCTTTAACCACTGAGCCACCAGGGCTCCTTCTAAGGCTGACAGTGAAGGATACTTACTAACTCCATTTGAATGGTTAGGAATCTGAGATCTAGAAAGGATAACAGATGTGGAAAAGACGAATTCTGCTAGATTAGACTTTGTATTTTATGCCTTTCTCCTCTTGATTGTGTAGTCTGATGTGTAGTGACTGGACCTTAATCCAAGGAACAGAAGTGTGTGTATGAGGACATGTGTATGTATGTATGCGTGTTTGTATATGTGTATGAGTACATGGGTATATGTATTAGGTGTGTGTGTTTGTATATGTGTGTTTATGAGTATGTATGTGTGTGTGTGTGTGTGTGTGTGTGTGTGTGTGCAAGCATACATGAATCACACTTGGGTTAATGAGAACAATGATCTAGTAAAAGAATTGGAACTGACCATTCAAACCTTATATAATTCAGTCCTCTTGGTTCTTCTCCTCTCCCTTCTCTGTCTGTTACTTTTATTTCTGATTAGTAGTTTTCACTAAAAGGTGGACTAGAGAAATAAAGATATGAAAGTCACATTAGGTAGGGTGGAGAATATTTTTAATAAAAACCGCAGTTGTAATTAGCACTAAAATGAAATCCTGAATTGCCAGTGGATTTCAGCTTGCTTCACTCTCCGGATCCTTTGTTCCTGTAAAAAAAAAAAAAAAAAATGAGTTTGATTATGCTGTGCTCCTTTTGTCTTGCTGAAGATGCCAGGTCTGCACCCTTGTGAGTGTCATCAGGGTCTGGACTGGGAACAGCATTTCACACGTTTGCCTGTTTCAGTTTGCAGTGATGACCTCACCCACAAATTCAAAGGTTTCACTGTGATGAATGAAGCAGAAAGATATGAAGCTCTCAGACATTGTCGCTATGTGGACGAAGTCATCAGAGATGCTCCATGGACACTCACACCTGAGTTTCTGGAAAAACACAAGGTACTTCTCATTCATCCACATTCTCTAAGTAGTCCAACAGGGAGTCTAGGTCCTACAGCCTACTCCACAGAAAGCCCAAAGACTCTTCAGATTCTTAAAAGAGGCAACCTTAGGAACCATCGTGTGGCGTCGTTGCTTGATGCAGTACTTCTCTTCCGCACGTGCCTGGGGACTGGAGTCCTTTCACTTCTCCAGTGTGTGCTCTGGAGGTAGACCACCTAGGTCCAGATGCTGCCTCTATCCCTCCCTAACTGTGGGACTGTGAGCAAGATATTTAACCACTCAGTGCTCACTTATCTCACCTGTAAAATGGGATGATAATAGTCCCTTCCTCGTGAGGCTATTTTGAAGATCTAATGAGATAAAATCTAAGTAAAGCGCTTGGAACACTGGCCCCATTGCAAGAGCTTCAAAAATGCTAGCCACCACCATTGTCGTCATCATCATCATCATCACCATCATCATCATTTTTCATGGAACAATTGAATAGACATCTTAGCCAGAAGGTCAGGGATCAGCCTGTAAGGAAAGAACTTTGTATCTATGATTTTGTGGCCCCGAGAAACAGCTCATACTGACATAAGATTTTGATTAGTTGAAAACATGAGAAATTCTTTTATCTGCATCAAATTATGTGCTTTGTATCTCCCGACCAGCCCCACATTAGGAGCTATTCTTTCCTTTTATAAGCAGTACAAAAAAATAAGATTAAGCTGTTCTAAGTGTTTTCTTTTCTATTTTTAAATTCACAATGCAGAAGAGAATAGAGAATACCGATAAATGTGCATGGGTAATAGCAGAGGAGACAATTTCCCAGCGAGAATGAAAAGAAAGAGGAAAAACTACAATATGATTTGCATCCAGCAATCACCAACACATTTTTACTAAGCATCTATAGTATATGCAACTTGTGCTAGGCATGATGGGAAATGCTAATAACGATATGATGGCTGTCGTTTATTAAATATTTACCATGTGCCTAGCACTCTGCTACGTGCTTGACTTTTACATGATCACATTCAACCTCGTGGCTACCCTGAGAAGTAGCTGCTGTTGTTATTATTATTATATGATACATTGCAAAGGAGGAGGAACTAAATTTGAGTAATAAAAAATAGAATGAATAATCATTAACATTTATTGAGTACTTACTGTGTACCAGTTATTATTTTAAGCACTTTTATGTATATTACGGAGTCCTGGTGACACAGTGGTTAAGAGCTCAGCTGCTAACCACAAGGTCGGCAGTTTGAATCCACCAGTTGCTCCTTGGAAACCCAATGGGGCAGTTCTACTCTGTCCTGTGGGGTCTCTATTAGGCGGAATAAACTCGACAGCAGCGGGTATGAATGTATATATATTATATAATTTAATCCAGTGGTCCTCAACTGGATGTGAGATTGCCCTCCAGAGGACATTTGGCATTGTTTGGAGACATTTTTGGTTGTCACAACTAGAGGGGTGCTACTGGCATCTAGTGGGTAAAGGCCAGGGGTGCTGCTTAGCATCTTATCATGCACAGGACAGCCCCCACACCAAAGAATTATCCAGCCCCAAATGTCACTAGTACTGTGGCCGAGAAACTCTGCTTTAATCCTTGCTACAACTTATGAGTTATGTAGCTAGTAAAATTGGGTTCCTTGTCCTAGCAGAGGTGATTAAAGAATGAATGAGTTACCTGAAGGAGAATGTTTAACAGAAGGCCAAGAGAACCCACTGTCAGAGGTGGGAGAAGAAAGAGGGACAAGAAAGGAGAGGAGCAAAACATTTATTCTTCTAGCCCCCAATATCGTATGAAATGGAGACAGTAGGAAATACCTTTCAGGCAGGAACCATACCAAGGCAATCTAAACTACTACTGTAAACTACCTCTCAAGGTGGAGTGAAGCCTCATTATAAGGGGCTTTGAAAACCATGCAAGAAGTTTTTATTTGTTGTAGTAGGAAACAGGGAACCTGTGAAGATCAACAGGCACAAGGGTGACAAGAAGGAAACTCTGTTTAAAGAGGACTCTCCATGTGACAGCAAGATGGCTTAGAGGGGAGAGAGCCTACAGTGAGGAAGGTCAGATATAAGTTGGTGGAAATAATATGGGTGACAGCCTGGGACCTGGATTTGGTATAGTAGCAATGGAGAGGAAGTGATGGATGCGTGCGCACACACACACACACACACACTCACAACAATGGACCTTGTGACCGACCAGTGTGCTATGGAGGGAAGTTGGTAAAGAAGGTCAATTCCAAGGTTTTGGTTGAGGAAAAGTGGAGGTGCCATTGGCAGTGGGCCCTAGTTTTCAGAAAGATGAACTAAAGTCTGGAAAGGTTGACTTTAAAGTGACAGCAAAAGGTGGTGAAAGAGAAAAGGGCTGCAGTTCGAATTAAGAAAGCATAGTCTGGTTCCCCAGCCGCCCACTCCCTGCCTAAAACCACTAATAAGCTGTGTGACCTTGGACAAATATAACACGCTTTCTGGTTTCAGCATTCTTATCTTCGAACTGAAATAGTAATATGTGCCCTACCTACCTCACAAGGTGATTGTGAGGACCAAATGAGAAGAGAGACATGCAGTTCATTTGTACAGTATAAAATATGACCTAAGCATCAGGAGCCTATTGCCATCAATGGGACAGGAAATGGAGATTTGGGTTCCCATCCTAGCAGAGGTGATTAAAATCTAAAGAATGATTGAGTTCTCTGAAGGAGAATGTTTAACAGAAGGCCAAGAGAACTCACTGTCAGAGGTGGGAGAAGAAAGAGGGACCAGAAAGGAGAGGAACCAAACATTTATTCTTCTAGCTCCCAATTATCTCATGAAATGGAGACAGTAGGAAATACCTTTCAGGCAAGGATTCAACCCCACAATATCCATTTAACACACAAATGCCTTATTTCAAAAAGGCATTTTGAGGTCACCAAACCAGTTGCCATCAAGTCAATTCCGACTCATTTAAATTCATCCCACTGGTGACGTGACACTTCTTTCTCTTAACAGATTGACTTTGTGGCCCATGATGACATTCCATATTCCTCTGCTGGCTCTGATGACGTTTACAAGCATATAAAGGAAGCAGGTAAGGAGTTCTCCTGTGCTCACCTGTCCACTGCTTCACAATTGTGGGGTTTAATAAGAAAAATGTGTCCTAGAACTGTAGCAGTTATGTAACTGGGCACTGGAATTTCAGGTGTCTTCCAAGCAGCCTCTACAAACCTCTGTTGACATGTGCTAAGACACCATTTGGGCATTTATATAGGAATTAACCTGAGCACAAAAGTACTAAACTTCAGGTTTGAGACTCAATTCTAGGGTTCATCAGACTAAAATCACAGGACCCTATTGCTTAAAGGGCAATCACTTTCCTCATTCACAATTAAGTCTTCGCAATGAAATGATAGTAATATCTTCAGGTACCACATGCAGAGGCAAAAATAGAATGGATAAGCATTTGCAGAATCAAGTAAAATATTTCCTTCCTGAAACTCGTAAGTGATGTCCTGGAGGCAGATGTGGTGCTTGAGCTTCTGGAAGCTGGCACACATACTTTTGTCACTAAGCATTTCTGTTAAGGTCAGAGTTGGGAGAAGGGATGGGCTGGAATTGATATTTTGGCTAAAGATAGGTATAAAAGCAGCTTTGTAATGGTTTGGTTTATTTTCTGCTCTTTTATTGTCTACCATACACTTAATCTATAGGCACTGTATGTACATCCACACATACCTTCGCATGTACATCAAGCCATTGTCTGGCATGCTACAGATACTCTAGTTTAGTGAGTTACCATATGCTTTACTTAGGGACATCAAGAAGTCTAATACATCCCTTATACTAGAGCTGCCCCCCTTGCCATCCACCATCAGAGCCACCTCCCCCCATTCCTGGGGGCCAGTGGAACTCCACCCATGGAAAACCCATTATTCCTCACCCTTAGCCTTTTCCTGCTACTCACAGACTTTCAGACTCTTGAGTAGGATGGGCTCCTAAAAGTCACCAAACCCAGTTTCCCATCCCGTCCTTGGCATCATTGTGGGGTATCAAGATCTGCTCAGCCATGTCCCCCTCCCTCCCACATTGTAGCCCTCTGACATCAGCCATCTCCTCCATCTGTTCCCCAAACACCTTCGCCTTTGGCCTGTCTTGGCCTTAGCTTCTGCTGCAGGATTCCTTTCCCTGTGCTACGGTGACCCATCTAGCAATCATGTTGATCTGAAATATCAGCTACCTTCTGTGTTCCTCTAGAGGGTCTTCAGGAAATTTTAAAATGTCCTCCATAATCTGGAGAGCAAGGGAAACACAGGCAGTGGGAGGGGAGGGAGCCACGTCACGCCCTGTCTGACCTGCCTGCTGTCAGGAATACTCACTCTACTGAGGTCTCCTCTTGTTGGCCCAGAGCCTCCGTGAGATGCTTTCCTCCCAAAACTCCTGGTGGGAAACAAGGTGCAAGCCCCTATGCTCTGGGCTTTCTAAAGGGGTCTCTTCCCTGCCTCTGCTCCTGGGATTTGAACCTGAGTTGAGGCAGGAGACAGGCCGCATTCACATTCCCTCAGTTTTGCTGCTTGCCTCCTAATCGCTCACTAGGCTCTTTCCCTCAGCCCTAGGAGGGACTTCTCTTCTTCCTGGAGGGCGAAAACTACCCCCTTTTAATTCCATGTCTTCCCCACTCCAAGGCTTACAACATATCCTGAGTCTGGTCAGCCGCTGGTTCTTAATAATTAAAGGGACATTTCTGAGATTTAGAAAACCCTTTTTTGTTCTCCTCAAAGCCTAGCTCTTTGAAGTGAAAGCCTTGATTTTTTTTAAATGACCTTTAAAAAAAGACTGTTTTAGAAGTCAAAAGCTGAACATGGTCTCCTGTAGTCTCTGCTACATCTACCTACCCCTGAAGTGTTGGAGGTCTCAATGACATTGGGGACAGGCCTCTGGGCAGCCAGAATCCCCAGAAATGAAGACGACTTTGCATAATATTTCAGAAAATGATTCTGTCACCTATAATGTACTTATTCTCCCTGATGATGCTTTTGTTGATGCACATCCTTTGAGGCTTGCCAGGGAAGCTCCATGCTGCCCCAGCAGGGCTGGTGGCTGAGTCTGTCCCAGCCTCTTAGAAAGGACTCCCTCAGTGGTCAGGAGCATTAGACAAGAATAGGAGGCCCGGAAGTCTCAAGTTCCAACCGTATTTTTTTAAAGGCGTTCTAAGAAAGGAAACCCCATACACTCCAGACTTGGAAGGCTGCTGAGGACTGCTGTCAGGGGAGGAATGGGGGGCAGTGCGAAGAAACTAGCTGAAGTGTAAGCTACATTGAGGGCTTATGGCATGGGGTGAATAATAATACCCTTTTAAGTCTTTGTGAAATCTGAGCTATGAGTCAGCTGCTCCTTCCCTAAAATGACCTTGAAGGACCTTGTAGACTGGTGCTTGTGAAACTTTAACGGACCTACAGATTGCCTCTGGGATCTTGTTAAAATGCAGATTCAGATTCAGTAGGGCTAGTGGGATCTGAGATTTCCATTTTTTAAATGAACTCCCAGGTTGTTAGATGCTGCAGGTCCATAGACCTCAGTTAGAGTAGCGAAGATCTAGACCAGAGATCGTGGTTCAGCTGACTTACCCCCAGGGTTAATTGAATGGGTGTTTCCTGGGATGATTATTCCTCAGCTAACTTGTAGTATAGGAACAAGCATTTGGTAGTTATTTTATCTCTGGGTGAGCGGCCTCTGGTGATCTAAGAATAAGTTGCTTTCCTGATTTTAGGGAACAAAATGTCAAGTTCCAGTTGTTTAGGTGTAGGAACAGGTCCAATATTCTTCCAACTCTTTAAGAAATCCACCATCCCTGTTCCGGTTACCTATTGTTGCATGATAAATTACCGCTAAACTTAGCAACTTTAAAAGAGCCATTTTATTTTGCTCATGATTTTGTGTGTCAAGAGTCCAACTAGGGCTTGGCTTGATGTTCTTGGGTGGTTCTTGCTAGGGGTTTCTCAGACAATTATAGTCAGATACTGGCTGGGGCTGCAGTCATCTGAAGGCTCGACTGGGCTGGGGGGTGGGGTCCCAGAAGGTGCATTTACACGGCTGGCTGCTGATGGTAGTTGTCAGCAGGGAGCTCAGTTGGGGTTGTCACTGGAGCATCTATGGCCTCTCCATGTAGCTTGGACTTCTCACAGCATGACAGCTGAGTTCTAAGAAGGAGCATTCTGAGAGAGAATATTCAGAGAGCAAGCTTCTCTCACCTGGCCATGGAAGTCACACAGTGTCACTTATGCCACATTCTGTTTGTCATAAGCAAGTCACTAAGGCCAGCCCAGATTCAAGGGGTAGGGAATTGTGGCCATCTTTAATCCATCCCAGTCCCCATTTCCAAACTGAATTAGTCAGCTGGTATTTTACTTGGCACAGGACTATATATGACTAATCATAGTCACAAGGACACTTCTTTGTGGTCCTTTAATCTTCTCTGCTGATTTCTCACCAGGAGGGAGATTCACAGTGAAGATGTGTTTGGGCCCAGGTAGAGAAGGCCAGAATATTCACTGTGGGAGAAAGATGCTCAGAAATTGCCTGAGTATCGACATTTGGCTTTTATACTCTAATCGTGGTTTATTTTGAAAGTCAAAAATCACTTCAAATGAAGCCAGAGATGTCAAGGGCATGAATTTTATAGCACTCTGTTCTGCTTGTCGGAGCTACACGTCAAGCTCCCCTAGCAAAGCTGGATGAAAAGCTGGAGCTTAAATTAAAATAGACTATATAAGGTCCACATTACTCATCATCATTCTAATATTGCCTACTACTGTTGAAAGTTTCCTTCATTAACATGTGCTTTGCTGCTGCTTAAAATAGCTCCATAACCAAACGCTGCAATTCTGAAAAGCATGATAAAAAAGGTTCTCTGATCATGCTCATTACTGAATATTTTTAGCAGAGCAATAATTAGGATTTGGAGGAAGCCGGGTGCCTCATTATATCAGCAGAGGGCTTGGCTTCTTTCGGAGACCTACCTCCCAACCAGCCAAAGCAAATCTCTCCCCAACCACAACCCCAGCCCCAACCCCAACTCCACTTTGTTATTCAGCCACAGAGACCTTCCTTCTGAGTTCGTAGAAAGGATGAGCTCATGTCACAAGTGTCTAAATGACTTACTAAAATCATTTAGTTAGTAGCTAGAAAATCATATTAATATTTCAGCAGGCAGGGGTGCAGGTGAAATATCTGTCTGCTGAAAGATGGGATAGAGTCCTCTCCAGAAAGCTTCTCGCTGCTGTCACCAAGGTGGGGTGTCATCAGGGTTCCCACGCCCACCACTCAGGGTTCCCACACTCACCAGAGCCCTCTGCACAGCTAGGTCAGTTTGGGTGCTATTTATGTCCATGCATTTGGATATTTTCATTCTTTGCCTTCCATTTGGTTTTCCATGTCTGATTCCGCCTTCCTAGAAGGTGATAAAAGAAATTTTTGGCCTAGTGACAATCACCAACTCAGTCCTCTGAGCCACATAACATTAGAAATTGGTTGTTTTGTTTCTTTAACATCAGCAGCACCACCCTGCTGTTGATACGAACTGTGAATGTACATATGATATCAAAGTAAATCTCCAAAGGGACACCCCAGTGGGGGCTACAGGACTGAAAAATTCACAAATGTCAATAGAATCAAAGAGAGCTGGATTTGGAAAGACACTTAGAGATCAATATTCATCTAGTCATTCATTCAACAAATATTCCTATAGTGCCTGCTTGTCATCTGGTGCTGAGAATATAGAAGAGAACAAGACAGGTCCATTTCCTTCCCTCATGTAGCTTATAGTCAAATGGGGAAGATGATTATTGAATAATTGTTTTATAAAGACTTGGAGTATTTGAGGGAAAAGAGCAGTAGACCATTGGGAGGGAATAACTTACAGGAAGACTTCATCTGGAGTTGAGAGATTTCCTTGAGGAAGTGACACTAAAGCTGAAACCCAATGGATGGCCAAGAGTTGACCAGGTAGAGTATATGTGTTTGTGGCAGAGTGAGGCAAGGGGAGGCAGCCCTTCCAGAACACTGCAGAAGTCCAGGGAGGCTGGGCCGAGGCAGGGTCAGCCTATTGCCCGGCTCCAGTGGGCAACAATGAGAATGGTACCCTCTGCAGTTGTGCAGCACAGAGGCCTTGGTTTAGGGAGTGAAGAGGATGGGGTCTTAGATGAGACTAGAGAGGAGCACAGAGAAGAAATAATGCAAGCTATTGTAGAGTGAAGCTAAGGGTTTGAACCAGAGGACAGTAGAAAGCCTGTGGAGGGTTTCAAGCAGGGCATCTGACTCGCATTTAGAAAAAAGCACTCTGACAACTATGGGGAGAATGGATTGACAGAGACAAAAACGGCATCGCTGGAGACTGGTTTTGAGGCTATTGCTGTAATCTTTGAACAAGATGGTGTTGGACTGGTTTACGATGGAAGATGGAGCAAAGTGGATGAATTGGGGAGGCATTTAGGAATAGATTGGTGGTTGGAAATTGACTGGATGTGGGGAGTGAGGGAGAAGGAAGTGGCACGGATGATTCTCAAGGTCATCTTGGTCAGCCACATCATTTCTCAGCTGAGGAAACTGAGGTTAAATAACTTGCCTCCCAAGGTTTGAGAGACTTTCCCAAGTCTCCAAAGAGAAAACCCAGCTCTCTTGTCCCCAGTCTGTCTATCACACTGCCCTATACCTGATGTCTCTGACTGAGGGGCCATAATGATATTGGGTGGAAAGATCTCAATTGCCAACATGTTATTTCAGTTGATAACAGAAGTGGGAGCATAAACCCAATTCATACCTTTGTTAATATTTGTGACTTCTTTACAGCCCCATATTGGTACACCAAATATATGTTTGAGGGCTTTAAAGAAGTTCTATTAGGACTTTGTATTCTCTGTGCTTGTTTATTTTTACCCAACCCCACATATTCTCGATGAAAGGGCCTTTGAGTGGTGAAACCACCATGCAGAGTAGACTGTAATTCAGGAGATAAAACAATCTAGCACCCCACTGGCATGTTTTTAGATCAGGGACAACAAAAATAGTCTACATTTTCTTCTTTTCCTGGTATGATGTGATGCAGACTTCCTTGGGGAGAGAAGGGGGTGTTGCCATGATCTGACTAATTCATTGACTCAGTTGTTATCCCTCCTTCATTCACTTACTCTGTCAATTTGCATTTAGCGTGCACTGCCCAAGTGCTAGACACAGGGACACTGAGCTAGGTGCTAGAGCTGCAAAGGCAATTAAGGCATAATCTGTGCTTTCAAAACGTTCTTTTCCTACAAGCAAAGAGACATAAAAAATTCTTTGGTTAATGGTAGATAAGTTTATGTCCTAAATGTTGTGGATTCTGCCTGGTGACATCAGGAAAGACTTCCTAGAGATATAACCTTGAAGTTGGACCTTGCAGGATGCTGCAGCTGATGTGGGCAGGAAGAGGTGTCCAGGGCAGAAAAGAAGGGCTCGGCATGAGCGCATGCCAGGAGCCGGGAGAGTGCATGGTGCATCCTGGGAATGTGTCCAGGATGATGAACATGCAGCGCCTGCGGTAGGGAGGAAAGGTACAGCACTGAAGTTGGAAGAGTCAGCTGGGTCCAGACGCAGAGTCAGCTGGGGCCTCCGTGGCACTTGGTTGTAACTTTGTCCTGGAAAGGAGCGCCATTAAAGAAATGGTTCAACCAGGCCATCTTACTTTCTCCCTTTTTATCTCCTCTTTCCTATTTGGACAGGAATGTTTGTTCCAACGCAGAGAACAGAAGGCATCTCAACATCAGACATCATCACCAGAATTGTCCGTGACTATGACGTTTATGCACGACGCAATCTCCAGAGAGGTTACACGGCCAAGGAGCTGAATGTCAGTTTTATAAATGTAAGCATGCCACCCCACACCTTCTGACGACCACCACATCACACCACCACTACCACCACCGCTAACGCTTATCAAGTGCTTACTACATGCCACGCAGAGTTCTAAACATGTTGTATTTATTATTTCATTTAACCCACAGGACAACCCAATGATGTATTAGTATCCCCATTTTACAGATGAGTAAACAAACGTCCAAAGGGGTAACATAAGTTAGCCAAGGAACACAAATTGTGAGCTTCACATTTAATAAAGGAGCTGACTCACTCCCCTCCCCTTACCCCAACCTCCCTATTTAGAGTTCTCAAGACTTGGACGAAAGGTTTCTGGGAGATCTGTGCCTTGTGCAAGGCAAGAGTTATCTTCTGCTCAAAAAGGAACGGAGGAGGGCAGAGGTAATGAAAAGCTCAACTCAGAGAAAATGCTTTCTTGTTTTAACTTTTTTTTAAATTTCGTTTTATTAAGGCCTTACAGATGCTCATTAGAAACCTTAACCGCGGTTTTTTATTGTCCAGAGAAATTAAGCTGCTTAAATAAAGCCTAAAGTCTTTGGCTTCCTTTTGTATTGTTCCCACAGAGCTGCTGTTAGTTTAATAATAGAGCAACTGTTAAAACAATCTTTAAAACAAGCAAAACAAGCTGTTAAAAAGCAAAGAGGGCAGCCGCAGTTGCTGGAGGTGATCTTAGTGAGTCTGGACAACTGTATTGCCTGGGTGCCGAGGCACTGCTATCTTTGATTAAAACAAGAATTCTCCATCCATACAGAATTGCAACCTGAAAAAAATAGATACTGTATGTGCAAAGGGAGATTTGTCTACAAAACCAGACACTTATAATTTATGTGCAACCATAATGATCCAGCAGCTTACACAATTGATCATCAGAACCTTCTAAATAAGAAGGGGTCATTAATTGTAGAATCACTGATTATTAGTCGTCCTTGAGAGGCAGGGAGCTCTGGGACTCCAGGCTCTGCAGTTTCGTACCAGCCGGGCAACAAAATGGAAGATGCTGGGCTCAAGTGGCACCCAAACAAGTGGCTGAAAAGAATTCAGTCATCGTGATTATTTCAATAAATCAAACTGTCTGTTTTTTTAAATTGAATTCAGTCAACCATCCAAGCATGATGAGCCATTTCCAACAGTTATTGCTCACTCTCTTTAAACGGCCTGTAGATAAGTCACTTAGCTCAAGGAACTGTGTAGTTCAGTGTGGATGTGCTTGTTGCCTTTTTGTGACAACAAACCTGGCTGCAGCTCAGGGATGAAATCAAATGTGTTGGATGCGTGTGTATATGAATCATGGAACCTTAGAGGTAGCAGGGACCTGATGGGGGTCAGTCACCCAGTCCAATCCCCTCGATTTAGTGATGAGAAAAACTGGGCTCAGGGAGGGCAGCTGGCAAAGATCCCTCAAGTCAAGTAGAGATGAAGATACCAGCAGCCTCCCGATCTCCCAACTCTCAGTCTAGTGCTCATTGTACTCAATGCTGCCCCTGACAGCTGCACATAACTATTTCTAGTGCAGAATGAACTATGGAAGTGAACAATATAAATGTAAGGACAATAGCTAATACTGATCAAAGCTTATCATGTGCTGATCTAAGTGTTTTACTGGGATTATCTCATTTAATCTTCATGGAAAGCTCATGACGGTAGGTGTAATGACTATTTCCAACATACAGGTGAGGAAACAGGCACAGAGAGCTTGAACAACTCATCCAAGTTCACACGCTAAGTTGTGGAAGACAGAGTGACTTTCCATAGCACGCCTGTGTGCTATGTATATATATATATATCTACATGGTAACAAGCATCCCTGGTAAGCGCTTGGCTGCTAACCAAAACATAAGAGAAAGATGTGGCAATTGGCTTCTGTAAAGATTATAGCCTTGGAAACCCTACGGGAGAGTTCTACTCTGCCCTATAGGTCGATATAAGTCAGAATCAACTCGACAGCACACAACAACAACATGGTAACACATATAGCTCACATCCTGCCCTGACTGAGGCCTCAGTAAGATTTGGAAGGTTTAAATCAAGGAATCCTGACACAGTTTTGCAATATTTCAGGTGTCTCAAAAATTGTGAACTGCAAAATGAACTTTAGTCCCATATGGTAAAGAAAAATGTTAAGCTTTATTACTCCTTTAGGAGAAAAAGTACCATGATTTCACAGAGGAAGACCCTTTGTCTCATGTTATTTTCATGGTTTCGATATAACCCTCATTAGGTAACACAGATTAAATGCCTCTGCCATTTAATAGTAATGAAACAGTCAACACACCTTGAGTGTTTACTAAATGCCAGGCTGTGTGACAATTACTTTACATGTACTATCTAATTGTCACAGCACCCCTATGGCGGTAGGTATGACAATTATCCCCATTTAATGAATGATGAAACTGAGGTTTAGAGGTGACATCTGACCTGCCCAACATATGATGGCTTCCAGACATGGAGGTAGACACCAATGCTGCATAAAGTCTATAAGGAGAACAAAATCCCAGTCCAGAGAAGCTATCAGAATAAAAGCTTTCTTCATCACCAAGGAAATAGATGCAATTCAATTATTCTAATGGAAAATCTCATTAAAATGAAAATTTCAGTGTAACACATGGGTTCTAAGCCCCAGCCAGTGGCCCACTTATTTCAAGCAATATTCGTTTTAACAATGTTCCAATAAAGAGACAACTCAGGCAGGCTCTGACTGGCCATTCTGTGTAAAATTCACTTATGTCTAAGTCCCAGCAGAACTGAGTGGAGATATTTGCCCAATATCTACCCATAATAAAGGGTAAATATGTATTTTTGATTCCTCTCTTAAATAAGTGAATTCAACTCATAGAGGTTTAAAAGAAAGAGAACTTTAAAACCACTTGTGCTTCCCTTTCCATACCCAAATAGGCTAATGACAAATGACTTTCTCTACAAGAGAGGTGAACGATCTCATACCCTCTTGGATAAATCCATTTCTTTTTCCTTCAATTTTTTACCAGGAGAAGAAGTACCGTTTCCAGAACCAGGTAGATAAGATGAAGGAAAAGGTCAAAAATGTGGAGGAAAGATCAAAGGAATTTGTTAATAGAGTGGAAGAAAAGAGTCATGATCTAATTCAAAAGTGGGAAGAAAAATCAAGGGAATTCATTGGCAACTTCCTAGAACTGTTTGGACCTGATGGAGCATGGGTATGTAATTATTTCACTTGGTCCCACAATGTTTTTGGTTTATCTTCATTTTCATGGAGCCCCTCAAGGGTGTCCCTTATCTCAGTCCGGTGTGCAGGCTCTGCTTTGGGCATCAGCCTGACTGACTTTAAGTCTATGTCACTTCCTTATTGAGTTTCTGCTTTATCCCTCAATATTGCACCCAACAGAACCCGAAGCCAGCTCTGGTCTTTTTTTCCTATTTCTTGTCCAGAGCTTGGAAGTCATTTGGTCCTCGTTGAACGTCTGTTATTGCAGGGGTTGGTTCCATAAATCACACCTGTCTCCCCAGTTGGAGGTGACGCAAAGCTTGGGGTAAGGGTGAAATGGGTCATTGGCAGCATGGAGTTTGGGTTACAGGACAAGGACAACAGGCTCTTGGACCAGCCACTGGCATTTATGTTTGAGGGGAGGAGGACAGAAAAGAAACGTAGTAGCTGCCTTGGTCTGCTTTTGTTGTCCGGAACCATTCTCTTTCACTGGTTGGAAGACAGAGAAGAGGTGGGATTTTGCCCTGCATCTGTGCCTGTCATGCCTTGAATTCCCCCTGCTTTTCCATGGCATGCAAGTGTTGGGCTAAGACACAAAAGCCTTAGGGACTGGGGCCATGATCTGAATATTAAAGCTGAAAGATAAAATGTACTGGGGTCTCCTCGCCTGAATTCTACAGACAACTGAGTGATAACTATGGAAAGGAAAAAGAAAATTCTAAAAACCATCATGTACTCCTTTAGTATTTCTATCGTGCATGCACTTCCAGAGTAAATAACCAGTATTTTCAGCAGAGTTGGTGGGGCTCTACGGAAGAGATATTTTTAAAGCTAACTTTCCTTTTAAAACAAAAAGAGATGATTCTATTTGATTTCCTTGATTTTAAGTAGCCCAGATTTCCTATTATGACATGAGAAGTCTCTAACAAAATCTACTTTGAGTTAATTATTTTATTGATGGGTTGTCACTTCTGCCTCTCTGATCTTCTGAGCTCATTCATTATAGGATTATCTAAAAGTAAAACACTCAATTAGTAATAGAAAAAGAACAACGTTTGGAAGTTGGGAGAGATGCTTTGCTTAAAGCCTAGCGGTCTCTAAGCGATTATGGAGGTGGGTGCTGTAGACCAACCATATCCTATTGGCTGGATCTGAGGGGGGTGAGAGGGTTTGCAAGGGGCTGCTTGAGTCCTCAATGACTTCTAGAAAGAGCTGGCAAGAGGGTAGGGCCCAGGGGCTGGGTTCCTTTTCATTTTCTCTGGGCCTATTAAAATTTCAGCTCAGGTCAATTTAATTCTTGGGACATTTATTAAGTACCTACTCTACGCACGGCACTGTGGAAGAACACAAAGCTAAATAAAGTGTAGACGGTATTCTCTGGGATTCCATGGTCTTGATAACATAAAGTCTGAAATTTCCCATCAACCTAGTTTTCAAGCTCTGAAGAAACAGCCAGTGGTTTTTAATGAAAGCATCTAGGCATTCATCTGCTTATAGGGGTCCAGAAATGTGTCTTTGCTGAGAAGCCCCCTGGTGTTGAAACTCAAGGGGGTGGATGTTTTCCCCAGTGGGAGTGAGCAAAGGCAGGGAAGGCATATAATTTCATAGAACCTTTATAGATTCTAGTCTTTTCAGGCTCCCAGTGAAGGTGAAATAGTAGCTGGAATTGTTCTAGGGGAGTCTTTGGTGACAGTGAGCTGAGGTGAGTCTTAAGAAATGAAAACCCAGCTTAGAGACTGACGGTTTTTTCTTTTCTAAAACTTGCTATTAGTGTCAAAACTGTTATTAACATTAATTTACCATATCAGCCAGACTTAGACATTACTTCTTTTCTGTTGACATTAAAAGTACAGGAATAGTTACAAGGATGTTGAACACCAAGATAAGTAATTTGCTTTTCATGAATATGCTATTATTATAATAATTCTTTATTTGTGGATTTGGTACTGGAACTCATTTCTTAAAATAGAGGGTCTGCATTACCTGCAAATACAGTACTGAAGCAAATAAGCCAAACTTGGAAAGGCACAAAATAGGATCTCAAGTACAAATTTTGGCACAATGGGGGTTGGTATGTGGCATAGTGTGTAGCTGATACTGGGTTCTCCATAAATGAATATATGCATGAATGAAAGGATGGGTGTGTGATGAAGACCTAGTCACAGAACCTTCCAGCATCTGCAAAATATATGGTGAGGCCTAAACCCTACACACACACACACACACACACACACACACACACACACACACACACACACACACACACACACACACACACACACACACACACACATATATCCTTAGCTTTCTATTGTTTATGGTGCCGGATACAGGGGTTGGTTGCAACTTGGTGTTTGGTGGATCAAATTCAGCAGGCAGACTTGGTTTGCTTGGCCCTAAACAATGTTTTTAACTTTCTTTCAGGGAGGGCAGGAAATCTCCAGTTTGCCACAGTCCTACCATTCCCTGCTATCCCTTCCGTCCCCAGCCGGCTTCACATATTTATGCTGCCCACCTGGCCCCAAGCATTTGCGTTTGCTCCTCGTGTGGTAGAGTCTTTATGGCTCCCCAAATGACCTCATGTTTGATAGGAAGGACTGGGATATAAAATCCAAACCCTTACACTCCATCTCTGAGTAGAAAGTGGTGATGATGGTGATGTTACTGTTTAGAAGTTGTGCAGCAGGTTTAACTCTTTTTCCAAAGTCCTTCCACATCTACTCTATCCATTTTAGCCACACAAGAAGGTAATATTATAGCTGTTATAGATAAAGAAACAAAGGCCTAGAAAAATTATGAAATTGTCCCATAATCTCACAGGAGTTTGGAGGCTCTGAGAAGGAGCTCAGGAGGACCAGGCCTCTTTCTCACAAATAGCACCGTATTTTTCATGGTAAGAATTTCTATAGGTTACAGTCACTTTGCTTCACTCTGGTTTGGTCAGGGTGTGACAAAGCCAGTTGCCAAAATGGCACTTCAGGCCAGGTCATCTAGATTCAGGGCAGGCACTCTCTGCCTTCTATTCTATTGCTGTCTTCAGGCTTCCTAAGAAAATGGAACTTAAGGTTCTCCTGGCTATATGACTTATCTATCGGTGTGTAACAAATTACTCCCAAAACGTAGCGACTTAAAACAACAAACAGTGATTATCCCACATGGTTTCTGAGGGTCAGTGGTCTGGGAGCAGCTTAGCTGGGTGGTTATGACTCAAGATCCTAGCTGGATCTGCAGTCATTCAGGGCTGGAGGATCTACTTCCAAGCTCACTCACATGGCTATTGGCAGGAGGCCTCAGTTCCTTGCTGGCTGTTGGCTGGGTGCCTTAGTTCTTCACCATGTGATAGAGAAAGAATGAGCAAAACAAAAGC
Organism: Dugong dugon; assembly: GCA_030035585.1. Taxonomy (NCBI): domain Eukaryota; kingdom Metazoa; phylum Chordata; class Mammalia; order Sirenia; family Dugongidae; genus Dugong; species Dugong dugon. Next base: position 152,959,568 of record CM057483.1, read on the forward strand.
CACGGTCTTTTATAACCTAACCTTAGAAGTGACATACCATCACCTCTGCTGGTACATTATAGGAGGGGACTACACAAGGGTGAAAGATTCTACAGGGAAAATATTAAATGATGCAGGAAGCATCAAAAGCAGATGGAAGGAATACACACAGTCACTATACCAAAAAGAATTGGCCTACGTTCAACCATTTCAGGAGGTAGCATATGATCAGGAACCAATGGTACTGAAGGAAGAAGTCCAAGCTGCACTGAAGGCATTGGTGAAAAACAAGGTTCCAGGAATTGACGGAATACCAATTGAGATGTTTCAACAAACGGATGCAGCGCTGGAAGTGCTCACTTGTCTATGCCAAGAAATGTGGAAGACAGCTACCTGGCCAACCGACTGGAAGAGATCCATATTTATGCCTATTCCCAAGAAAGGTGATCCAACCAAATGTGAAAATTATCAAACAATATCATATGCAAGTAAAATTTTGCTGAAGATAATTTAAAAGCGGCTGCAGCAGTACATCCACAGGGAACTGCCAGAAATTCAAGCCAGATTCAGAAGAGGACGTGGAATGAGGGATATCACTGCTCATGTCAGATGGATCCTGGCTGAAAGCAGAGAATACCAGAAAGATGTTTACCTGTGTTTTATTAACTATGCAAAGACATTTGACTGTGTGGATCATAACAAATTATGGATAACATTGTGAAGAATGGGAATTCCATAACACTTAATTGTGCTCATGAGAAACCTGTACATAGACCAAGAGGCTGTCATTCAAACAGAACAAGGGGATATTGTGCGGTTTAAAGTCAGGAAACGTGTGTATCAGGGTCGTATCCTTTCACCATACCTATTCAGTCTGTATGCTGAGCAAATAATCCGAGAAATACTCTGAAGAAGAACGGGGCTTCAGGATTGGAGGAATACTCATTAACTACTTGCATTATGCAGATAACACAACCTTGCTTGCTGAAAGCGAAGCACTTACTTATGAAGATCAAAGACCACAGCCTTCAGCAGAGATTACACCTCAACACAAAGAAAACAGAAATCCTCACAATTGGACCAATAAGCAACATCCTGATAAATGGAGAAAAGATTGAAGTTGTCAAGGATTTCATTTTACTTGGATCCACAATCAACACTCAGGGAAGCAGCAGTCAAGAAATCAAAAGATGCATTGCACTGGGCAAATCTGCCGCAAAAGACCTCTTTAAAGTGTTGAAAAACAAAGACATCACCTTGAAGACTAAGATGCTCCTGACCCAAGCCATGGTGTTTTCAATCACATCATATGCATGTGAAAGTCGGACGATGAATAAGGAAGATGGAAGAAGAATTGATGCCTCTGAATTGTGGTGTTGGCGAAGAATACTGAATACACCACGGACTGCCAAAAGAACGAACAAATCTGTCTTGGAAGAAGTACAACCAGAATGCTCCTTAGAAGCGAGGATGGCAAGACTACGTCTCACATACTTTGGACATGTCGTCAGGAGGCATCAATCCCTGGAGAAGGACATCATGCTTTGTAAAGTAGAGGGTCAGCAAAAAAGAGGAAGACGCCCAGCAAGATGGATTGACACAGTGGCTGCAACAATGGGCTTAAGCATAACAACTATTGTGAGGATGCTGCAGGACCAGGCAGTGTTTCGTTCTGCTGTACATGGAATTGACTTGATGGCACCTAACAACAACAAGGGTGTGACCACCAGCAGGTGGGAACCATTGGGGGCCATCTTAGAGGCTGCCTACCATAATGGCATTTGAGAATTTGAAGCAAACAATCTCTTCTCAATTGCTGTTATAGATTATCTGTTCCCACTTATCCAGCCTGATTGGTGGATTGTCAGAGCCCAAGATATTATTTTGCAATCTTCATCCTCTACTATTTTAGTTATTTAACTACTTGCTCAACTCGTGTAACTAGTCTTGACTCATACTCCGAAGGTGGTCTGCAACCCATCCAGAGCTTGAGGGTCAAGGAACCAGGTGAGGGGACGCTGGATCAGCTGTCAGGGTTTGGTTTTCATTGGTTTTAGGGTAGGGCCTTCCTAGTGAAACTGTCATTTTTGTTTGTAGGTTCTGAATTCCCAATCAGACACATTCTATTTAAACGTTAGAACCAACCCTGACCTTATACACTGATTTTTTAAAAAAATGTATTATTTTGAATGATCTGCCACTATATTTCTTCAATGACTCCAAAAACAGAAAATTATTTTCCTGTTTGAAATGAAAAACAAAACAAAACAAAACCCATCGCCATCAAGTCAATTCCAACTCATAGTGACCCCATAGGGCAGAGTAGAACTGCCCCATAGGGTTTCCAAGGAGTGGCTGATGGATTCAAATGGCCAACCTTTTGGTTTGAAATGAAGTCAGTCCATATTATTTTACAATGTGAAAGTAGACCCTTTTCTTGAGCACCAGGATAGAATGATCTTAAGTTAGGTGTAAGTTTTTACTTCATCTCGGGCCCGTGGATTACCCCTCACCCCAATCAGTCTGGTAAATGCCTGTGCCAACCAAACAGGTATTTGCTGTCTGATAAGGAGCCCTGCTGGCACGATGGTTAAGCGCGTGGCTGCTAAACGAAAGGTTGGTGGTTCAAACCCACCCAAGTGCTCCATGGGAGAGATGCTTGGTGATCCGCCCCCGTGAAGATTACAGCCTAGAAAAACCCTATGGGGCAGTTCTACTCTGTGATACGGGGCCACTATGAGTCGAAATCAACTCGAAGGCACCTAACAACAACAATATGAGATTACCTTTAAAAAAAAAAAAACTTTACAGTGTGCTCGTTGTTTGAAAGAACAGATTTACATAATGTGAGGTCCACTGCTAATTTTAAGACTGTTTTGATTTTGAGAAAAGATACATAAGCTTGTGAATCTCAACTAGATTTTCCACTTGAGACTTCTTGGCAGTTGGATTCAGAAATTTGTCTTTAAACAAATGTACAAGTAGAACGTGAGTAAACAGGAAAAACTTACTGTGAAAGTGGGCAATTATAAGAGTGGTGGTCATGGGCAAGGGCTTACTTCCTAGCTGGGCGGCCTTGGGCAAGTTTCTTCACCTCTGGTCCACAGTCAGGGCATCTGTAAAGAATAGCCGCCACCTACAGTTGTTGGGAGGATTAAATTGATTCATACTTTAAAGCTCTTGAGTCTCTGGGTGGTGCAAACAATTAACGTGCTTGATGGCTAACTGAAAGTTTGGAAGATCGAGTCTACCCAGAGGTGCCTCAGAAGAAAGGCCTGGCAATGTACTTCTGAAAACATCAGCCATTGAAAACCCTATGGAGCACAGTTCTACTCTGACACTCTGACACACGTGGGGTCGCCATGAGTCAGAGTCGACTCTATGATAACTGGTTTTTAAAGCACTTAGAACAGCACCCTGGCACGCTTCAAGCATTGTGTAAGGATTAGTTGTTGTCGTTTATTGATATGGCCAGAACAGAAACAGAAATTCTCCCCTTGGTTTATGTCCTGCTTACCAGAGGCCCAAACCAGATGAAACTAGGATTTTTTTTGCATTTTTCTTTTGGCAGATATGCCAAAATATATTGGAAACACTAAAACCTTTCAAAGGCATTTGTCAAGACATTTACTGCCTCACTAGATATTAAAAACTTCTTAAAAGGGAAAACTTTGTAGGAGGGAAATAGAAAATCACTTTCATAGGGACAGGACTATAAATGGGATTATTTTCTTGAGGGGAAATCTTTCTAAATAGAAACTTCTTAATACAGGAAAAGTCAGAATTTAAATACCTTTTCTCTTTGAAAATGCCATGCCATGGTCTTCATTATTATTTATATTTCTAAAGTGCTTTTCTTCCCAGGAAGCTCATTACAAACTGTCTCCTGACCTGATTCAATTCAGCTTCTTTGCTGGGGAACCGCCCTTGAAATGGCAGCAGAAACAGACCAGAGAGCTGCCAACCCAGGCAGAGGTGTTTTGCGTGGATATCATATTTTATAAAGTGTGACACCATTGTTTGTCATTAAAATTCAAATCCTTTCATCCCCTTTAGGGGAACATTCTCCATAATGAGCTTGAGTCCAACTAGGTAGACAAGTTGTAGATTCCTTAGAAAGTGGGCTTCCCATGGAAATGCTGACCATTAACAGCAGGAGGGCTATAATGGCTGCCACGAAAACTAGACATAAAGATTACAGTCATAAAAACACATATTTTAAAGTGCCTGCTAGAAGTTCAAGGATTTTTTAAAATGTTGCTGTTAATAATAGGTCACCAGATCCTTTTGGTGTCTGATTTTGTCTCATAAATGGGCTTAAGCTAAGGTAATGCTGTTGTACTGCACTATTTTTTTTTTCTGTTTGATTCTGAGGGAGGATTGGATGCCTTTTGGCAGAATTATCAGTACCCTTAATAGAAAGCAAATAATTGGTGCACCTGTAGAATTACAGAATTTTAAATTGGGAGAGTCTTCGAAATGAGCAAGTCGTCTCTATTATAGCTGCTAGAGAAAGCTTGGGAGTCTTTACAAAGTAATGGGCTAGAGCGTGTAAATTAAGGTGGCTGAGTGGCACAAATGGTTAAGCACTCAACTACTAGCCTAAAGACTGTTTGTTTAAACCCACCCAGAGGTGCCTCAGAAGAAAGGCCTGGCAATCTGCTTCTGAAAGATCACAGCCTTGAAAACCCTATGCAACAGTTCTACACTGCACACGTGGACTCACCATGAGTCACCATGAGTCAGAATCAATTCAATAGGAGCTAACAACAACAGAGCTTGTAAAGGAAAAATGAGTGTGGTGGCGGGTGGCGGGGGGGGGGGGGAGGTGGAGTGGGGTGTTGGAGGTGGTGTTGATGACGTGCCTAAGGTATTAATATTATCTCACCTGATCTCCTTGCCCTGGTTACCCGTGTTATCTTTCTTTTTTATGATGATGAAAGTAATATATGTTCATGATAGAAACAGTAGAAAGTAAATAAAAGAATAAAAAGATCACCTGCAGCCTCATGGCTCAGAGCATCCCCTGTTAATATTTTGGGGTGTCGCCCCAACTTTGTTTTCCATCTTCATTTGCATACACTCCTCTTACAAAATTGGGATCCTGCAGAACATTTTCGAAAATCATTTTTACTTCACAATACCTCATGAGCATTTGCTCACATTATTGAATATTCTTTAAGAAGCTGATTTTCTTCAGCTGCATAGTAGATCATCTCAGAGTCGTACAAGATTTCTCCAACCTATTTCAGGAGTTTGCAGTTTCGTCTGTCATGACAGTACAATGAATATCTGTGGGCATAATAAATATTTACTCACCTCGCTGATTGTCTCCTCTGGAACGCAGCTTTTGCACCTATTACCAAATTACCTCCCCCGAAAGGTACTACTAGTTTACCACCCCGCAACCCAGCAGCACATGAGTGGGGTCCTTTTCTTTCACCCTCATCAACACTGGCCATTACAAATTAAAAAATAAAAAATGACTTTAGCAATGTGATTGATTACACAGGTACCTCATTTCCATCATTTGCATTTGTTTACTAGTGGTACTGAATGCTTTTTTTTTGTAGGTGAATTCCTTTACTAATGAATACTATTTAGGAAGTATGGCTTTATGTTGTTGTTGTTAGGTGCCATCGAGTTGGTTCCGACTCATAGTGATCCTACGTACAACAGAACAAAATACTCTATTGAATAATACTGTATCCTGACTGGCAGTACATATCTCTGTGTTACTCATGTAGGTTCCACACATTTGGCTAAATAGAAGATATGGATGAGTAAGATACAGTCCAAAGCTTCTCTCTCTCTCTCTCTCATTTATTTTGTTGTTGTCATTGAGAATATATATAGCAAAACATACACCAATTCAACAGTTTTTACACGTACAATTTAGCGACATTGATTACATTCTTTGAGTGGTGCAACCATTCTCACCCTCCTTTTCTGAGTTGTTCCTCCCCCTTTAACATAAATTCACTGCCCCCTAAGGGTCCTGTCTAATCTTTCCAGTTGCTGTTGTCAGTTTGATCCCATATAAATGGTTCTCAGAAGAGCATAAAGCTCAAGGCAGACCTTTTTTACTAGTGAAGCTAAGCTATTGTTTGGTTTTAAGAAGTCTTGAGGGGATATTTTTGGTTTAAGGTTTAAAGATGATCTCAGGACAGTAGTTTCAGGGGTTTGTCCAACCTTCATGACTCCAGGAAGTCTAGAGGCCATGAGAATTTGAAATTCTGTTCTACATTTTTCCCTTTTTGATCAGAATTCTTCTATAGAATATTTGATCAAAATGTTCAGGAACTGAACACTTTTTATAGTTGATTTATACATCTTTGTGAATTGCCTGTACATGTCACATGCCCACTGTTCTTTGGATAGTATTTTTTAAAAAACAGTTTTATTGAGATGTAACTCACATTGCATACAATCCACCCATTTAAAGCATACGATTCGATGATTTTTAGTATATTGGCAGACATGTGCAACCATCACCACAGTCATTTCAGAATATTTTCATCATCTCAAAAAGAAACCCCGTGTCCTTTAGCTGGAGTCCCTGGGTGGTGCAAATAGTTTACACACTCAGCTTCTAACTGAAAGGTTGGTAGTTGAGTATACCCAGAGGTGTCTTGGAAGAAAGGCCTGGTGATCTACTTCTGAAAAATCAGCCACTGAAAACCCTATAGATCACATTTCTACTCTGCACACATGGGGTTGCCATAAGTCGGAATCTACTTGATGGTAACTGGTATGTTTTTTTTTTTTGGTTTGTCCTTTAGCTATCACCCATATGCCCATTTTCTATTAAGGTTTTCTTACCTTTTTAATTTTTTAAATAATACTTTATTGTGTTTTCAATGAAAGTTTACACAGCAAATTAGGTTCCCATTTAACAATTTCTATACAAATTATTCAGTGACATTGATTACGTTTTTCACAGTGTGTCAGCACTCTCATTATTTCTGTTCTGGTTGTTCCATTTCCATTAATCTAGTTTCCCTGCCCACCCCCCTTACCTTCTCACCTTTGCTCTAGAATAAATGTTGACTGCTTGGTCTCATATAGATGATTTTTTAAAGGAGCATAGCACTTATGGGTGATATTGTTTACTTTATGAGCCAATCTGTTAATTTAGCTGAATGGTGACCTCTGGGAGTAGTTTCAGTTCAAAGTTTAAAGGGTAACTCAGGGCAATAGTCTTGGGGATTCCTCTAGTCTCAACCAGTCCAGCAAGTCTGAACTTTTTCAGAATTTGAATTTTGTTCTACATTTTCTTCCTATTCTATCAGAGTCTGTCTATTGTGTCCCTAATCAGAATGCTCAGTAGTGGTAGCCAGGCACCATCTAGTTCTTCTGGCCTCAGGGTAGATGAGGCCATGGTTCGCGTAGGCTATTAGTCCCATAGAGTAGTTTCTTCTTTGAGTTTGTTTCTTTCTTCTCTTTTGCTCCAGATGAGTAGAGACCAATAGCTGTGTTTTAGATGGCCACTCCCAAGCTTTTAAGACCCCAGATGCTACTCACTCAACTACGATGTAGAACATAAACTTTATGAACTATATTAAGCCAATGACCAAGTTGTCCCACAAGACTGTGGTCCTAAGCCTAAGGTATTTGATTATGTCTAAGAAGTTATCTGTAACTATGTCCCCTATGTGCTTTCTTGTACATATGAATATATATGCAACACATACATACATGTATATACATATGCCTATACCCATTACCCATTGCTGTCAAGTTGATTCTGACTCTTAGCAACCTTATAAGACAGAGTAGAACTGCCTGATAGGGCTTCTGAAGAGCAGCTGGTGGATTTGAACTGCCGATCTTTTGGTTAGCAGCTGTAGCTCTTAACCACTGTGCCATCAGGGCTCCTCTATATGCCTATAGATACACCTGTACATGCACACACATATACACACATACACCTACCAATACATACCTACCTAAGTAACCACACACATATTTTTTGGTGGTTGTTGCTGTTATTTCAAAATTATATGTTATAGCACTTACCGAAAAAGTCTCTTATTCTTGTATACTTCTTAGTGACATCATTTACCTTGCTCAGATTGTGCACACTTCACCCACATTTGGTGTTTTCTTTCCCATTACTGAATATAACGAGTATCTACTGTCTAAAGAGTGATTCCCCCTCCCATTCTTGGTAACCACCAAAGAATGTTGGTTTCTGTATATATACCTATTCTTGTCTTTTTATAAAAATGAGATCATAAAGTATTTGTCCTTTTGTGATTGACTTATTTAACTCAGCATAATGTCCTCCAGATTCATCCATGTTATAATATATTTTGAGAACTCATCATTATTCTTTATGGCGGCATAGTATTCCATTGTATGTATGTACCACATTTTGTTTATCCATTAATCTGTTGATGGGCACTTAGGTTGTTTCCATCTTTTTTACCTTTTTACTTTATAAGCTGTGTTTATATTCTAAGATCCATAATTTATAGTTAAACGTTGTAAAACTTTCTGCCTATTTTTTTTCATTTGCCTTTTATCTTATGGTATTTTTTTGAGGTGCAGGAGTTTTAAATTTTTATGTAGTCAAACATCAATCTTTTCCTTAATGGTCTCTTTCTCTGCTTTTATGCTCACATCCAAAGATACCTCTAAAACATAAATCTGGTCATACTCTTCCTTTGATTAAAATCCTCTCAGGGCCCTTGGGAGCCCCCAGCCTCCTCCTGGCTCTCTAACCCCAGCCTACCATCACTCCATAGTCACCTGAGGTTCTAGTCACGCCAAGCTTCTTGTACTTAGGACTCCGTACTCAGGTCTACCTCTTCGAAAGCCAGTCCTCCACCAGCTCGCGTTGGCCCACACCCCATCTCCTGCCCCCTGCTCCCGTGCATTATGGAAGACTCAGCTCAGACATCACCAGTCCTTGACCCTCTTCTTCCCCTTCCTCCTGCACAGCACCTGGTACCCAGAGAGTCTCGGTAATGGTTTGTAAAATAAATAACCCAAACAACAAGCCAAGTCCAAAATAGCTAGTATGAGAATTGACTCTTAGGACCAGTTTAGAATCAGAAGATTGGACCAAGTTGCTGGGGACTGAGGCTCGGCTATGAGCAATCGAAAGAATTAAGGGCCGAGCCCCAAGGCAGAGTGCTCTAAAGTGGTGGACCAGGGCGTCTGGGGGCCGAGCCAGCAAAGGGCAGAAGGCCCTGTCAGCTGGGAGGCCTGGTGGCTGGGGACTCAGGGCCTGGACGGGGTTTTCCCAGAAGGTGAAGGGCAGCGTCAGGGAAGGGCTCATTTCTGACAGCACTGGGCAACAGTCACCTGAGGTCCCAAACTGGAAAACTAATTTTACCATCAGAACCGTCTTCCCCCTCCACCCCTACCCCTGGCAGTCTTCCCCACACCAGTGAATGGCATTGTCAGCTTTCTGGCTTCCCAGGCCGTAAACTGGACTCACTTAACTCCTTCTCCTAGAATCACTTGATTCCTCTTCCTTCCACACCCCACATCCCATCTGTCAGCGAGGCCTGTTGGCTCTGCCTTCAAAATACAGCCAGACCACATACTTCTTGATACCATTTGTATGACATTCTAGAAAAGGCAAAACTGTAGGGACAGAAATCAGATCTGTTGCCAGAGGCTAAGGAAGGGGTGACTACAAAGGGTCCCGAAGGAATCTGGGGGCTGATGGAACTCTCCTATGCCTTGAGTGTGGTAATGGTTACACAACTGTATGTGTTTATCAAAACTCACAGAACTGTCCACTAAAAGGGGCAAATATACCATAAGTAAATCACACCTTGATGAAAATATGGAGCCCTGGTGGTGCAGTGGTTAAGAGCTATGGCTGCTAACCAAAAGGTCAGTAGTTGGAATCCACCAGCCGCTCCTTGGAAACCCTCTGGGCAGTTCTACTCTGTCCTATAGGGTCGCTATGAGTTGGAATCGACTCAATGGCAATGGGTTTGGTTTTCTTGGTTTTAATAAAAGTATGGGAAAAATATACCCAGAATCCAACAATTTCTTACCATCTTCACTGCTGTCAACCTCATCCAAGCTGCCATCATAATCTTGGCTTCTGATTGCAGTGGGCTCTTCACTGCTTTCCCTGTTCCTGCCCTTACTTCACTGTAGTCTGTGCCCAGCGCAGCAGCCAGAGTGGTTCTTTAAAAAAAAAAAAAATTCAGATTGTGTTGCTCTTTTGCTCAGAATTCTCCAGAGGTTTTGCTTCTCCTCAGAGTAAAAGCCAAAATTCTTAAATGTCCACCAAGACCCTACGTGAAACAGCCCTCCCTTATTTCTCTGGCCTGACCTCCTCCTAATGCCTCCCACACTCCCCTCCCCACCATTTCACTCCACTGCAGCCACAACTGCCTCCTGGCTCTTCCTTGAACATGCCACACTCATTCTCCTCAGAGGAAAAGGCGAAGTTCTCACAACAGCTGCCAAGACCTGCGTGATACAGTTCCCTCTCTGGTAATCTCCTAAGGCTCTCTCCCTACCCAGCTGCTCTACCCCAGCCACAACTGCCTCCTGGCTCTTCCTTGAACATGCCACACTCATTCTCCTCAGAGGAAAAGGCGAAGTTCTCACAACAGCTGCCAAGACCTGCGTGATACAGTTCCCTCTCTGGTAATCTCCTAAGGCTCTCTCCCTACCCAGCTGCTCTACCCCAGCCACAACAGCCTCCTTGCTCTTCCTTGGACATGCATTGCATGTTCCCTTCTTGAGGGTCTCCATCTAGAATGCTCTTCCTCCTGATTCCCATTCACCTGGTCCCCTCTCTCATCTCTTTCAGGTCTGTTCAGATAGCATCTTCCCAGCGAGGCCTTCACTGAGTACCCTATTGATAATGGCAGTCCACCTGCCACCCACCTTCACACCCCCACTCACTCTCCTCTCTCCTTGTTTTATTTTTCTCACATCTCCATGTCTCCACCTGCCCTACCACATATTTTATGATTTAGTTTGTTGTCTGATTCCTCCTCATATCCATGAGAACAAGGGTTTTTGTTTTATTTGCTACTAACCCTTCAGTGGTGTCCCTGGGTGGTGCAAACAGTTAACACGCTTGGCTGCTAACCAAAAGGTTGGTGGTCTGAGTCCACCCGATGCGTCTTGGAAGAAAGGCCTGGTGACCTACTTCTGAAAAATCAGCCATTGTAAACCCTATGGAGCACAGTTCTACTTTGACACACAGGGGGTCACAATGAGTCTGAATCAACTTGGTGGCAACTGGTACCCCTCCAGTATCTAGTATAGTATTATTTGCCTGGCAAATAATGGACACTCAGTTAAATTTTGTAGATGGAAGAACAGAAGAGAAGAAGAAAAGGGCCCCAAGAACCAGCAGTGACGGTAATCTTACATATCGACATCCCACTGCCCCTGAATTTCACTCAGTTGCTCACCATAGATGGTCTTAGAAGACGTGGAATGTCATACAGGTCTGTGTTTGTGGGCACAGGTGTGCACGTGCACACTCCTAGAACTGTTTTTGGGTAGTGGCTCACCTTCCTGCCTTTCCACTTTGTTTTGCTGTTACCTCAGATTGTTAAATTAACAGGCACCTTCTCTCAAATGTCTCTCTAGAAGCAGATGTTCCAGGAGAGGAGTAGCCGGATGCTGCAGGCCTTATCCCCGAAGCAGAGCCCTATGAATAGCCCAACCAGGAGCCGCTCCCCTTCTCGCTCCCCGTCACCCACCTTCCCGTGGCTCCCGAACAAAACCTCGCCCCCCTCCTCACCCAAAGCAGCCTCAGCCTCCATCAGCAGCATGAGCGAGGGAGACGAGGATGAGAAGTAAAGGCTGCTGGCAGATGATAAGAGCCACACCACACAGGTTGGGGAGGAGGGTGGGGTGACGTGGGATGCCTGGGTGGTGTTGGGAAGGTAATAGTCACAGAAGCTGCAGCTTGGCAGGGAGACCCTGGCCTCTCTGGTAAGGAAGTTCTCCACCCAGTCCAAGACTTGGGCTCAGCGTGGCAGGCTCCAGCTGGACAACTTACAAAAACATTTTTAGCATCACGTAGAATCACTCTACTTTAACCTTGTTAAGAAAAGAAGCAGAGTGCCACAGGGAGACATGCACCAAGTAGGGTGTTCTCTGCTTTGATCCCTACACCCATCCACACCAAGTAAACCAGCAGTGGAAGCGGCTGTTCCCTCAACCTGCTACTTCAGGCTGCATAAAGGCCCTGCACGTTGCCTCCCACCACCCCAGCTCTGCCGGAATAAAGTTGTTTCTAATACAGGTGGCAAAGTGCTTCTGAAATAGTCAAGTGAAAGACAAATTCCAGCCTTCCCAGTTGAGCCACTGAGACCTGATGTCTCAATGCATCAACTCTTTCCAGTTCCAGGAAAGTTGCTTGTAGACAAAAGCCTTGCTTTTGGCCAGATATAAAAGGTCATCTAGTGTGAAGCTTGACTTCTTATTCACTGGACAGTTTTGTCAAGGAGGACTATACATAAGGCCTCACGCTCTCCTGGTTGTGCTTTTTCATCATGGGTTTGACATGACTGTTTCCCACAAATTAATCTGTGGGAAACGCAACACAGAAAAACAGCCTATATATATTTTAAAAACAGGAGCTGCTTTGCTTTGGCTCCAAGTTTGGCCAATGGTAAATGTCTCCTGAAGCTACTCCTTAAAGGATGCTATTATGGGATGGCTTTTCCCATTTCTGACCACTTAATAGTTTCATAGACCTCAAGTAACAGTTTGACATACCAAACCACATAGTATACCAATAGGGGGTGCTACCTGCACGTTTCTGTTCTATGTATGCTCCAAACATGCCATCCGGGGTGTATACTATATGCAATATGAATATATGGTGATGGCATTTTACAATATACTCCTCTCCTGCTCTCCATCCTAATACCCAGCTGAAACCCTTGAACTACCCAGTTCCCTTGTGAGTTGGGCACTTTATCGAAAGTTCAGCCTGGATTCCCGTAGAAATGTTTTGCCCCAACCAGGAAATTAGTACTTTGTTCTTGTGGCCTCCCCATAACACTTGTGGGTGAACGGAGGCTCTGAAGAGTTTTACACAGAAGTTTGGGAACCCCAGTTACGATCTGCATTTCAGTGGTCTAGCTGGTATTGTAGTTATTCCCTAGCCCCACGTTTGCCAAATGGGATGAAGACTCCAAGCATTCCTGCTGAGTTATTTTGAAGTTACTGCTCCTTAACGTAAGAAATGAGCAAGACTTTCTTTTCACGTGAGTCAAGGTCTAGAGCCAGACTCTTGGGTAGAAATAGGCATTGGCTGGTTATCCTAGCAAAGCCAGAGACAGAGCTGGGGCCTGACTGAGCACAGGCCCAAACCAACAACTTATAGGTAGAGCCCAGCATCTCTTGTGACAGCAACACCCTTTTCAGAGGCTTTGGGAACCAACCTTCTAGGTGACAAGAGGGACAACCAATGAAGGAAGGTGGCATGTCTTTCCCCCTTGTGTTGGGGGTCAAACTACCTCCCTGCCCACCTGGAGAAGAGTGGTGTTTGTTGGGAAGCAAAACTATGAGCTAAGCTGACTTGTAATCCCCTTGTTCCTGGCACTTTCTCCGGAACTCTGTATAGCACTCATGCAGGGCAGAGGACTGGTAGGAACTTGGCATGTGAGAAGAAATTTCTTTTGCAGTCAAGGCCCAGACCCTTACTCTGCAGAGAGAGGCAAAAACCCCATTCTTCTATTGTGCCCATTTGGTCTGTGTCTTCCATCATGCATCCAGGATGAATGGGCACACATGCTTCCCATTTTGGTTGGTTTACACTTGTAGCAGCAAAAGGATGAGGTGACCAGTAGGCAAGGGAAGGTGGTAAGAACAAAGGAAGAGAAAACAAGAGGTGCCTGAAGAGAGGAAAGGGGGATAAAGAAAATCTGCTCTTAAGCCATTTCAGGACCTCACTTTGTAGATCAGACTCTCTCTTGGGGAGGCCTTTTATGCCCCTACTCCATGGCCCAGGGCAGATAGATCCACTTTTACCTGACTCTTGCTCTAGAGCAAATAGTGTGGGTTGACGTATCAGGCTGATGAAATGTTTGCAGGCCCGATACACCATACTGACAGGTGCCACCTACATGACTTATCAAATTCAGTGCCACCTTTGCTGCCAATTATGGGAAATGACCAATGCGTGGGATATTCCAGAGGCGGGCCAGAACAACCCACAAGTGGGTTCTAAATCTCACCCTGCATCTTTTCCCAACCTCCAACAATACCTCCCCACTCTCTTAAGGCTACAAGTCTACTGAAAAGGAATGGGGGAATTCTCCAAACCAACTTTTGATATTTCTTGGTCATTTCCCAGTTTCTCTAAACCATCCCCCCACCCCCCTTCCCAGGAAGTGACAGAATTGCTCTTTGTTTGGGTTGTCCAATCAATTGTAATGGCTGAGAGTTAGTTAAGGCTGGAATGGGAGATGTAGAAAGTATGATACAAGCTTGGAGAGGTAAACGGAAATGAAAAGCAAGGAAAGAGATTCTTTTTGCCGTGGAAAGGGAAGGAAGCCTCAGACCAAGGAAGGCTAGAGGACAGCAATTTAGGATTGTGGAAGGGGGCAGTTAATGAAGATGAAGCAGGGCTGTAGGTGAGTAGCTATTTTCTGCTCCCTTTTAAGTATCAACACGCAGAGCTAAGAAGTGAAGAAAGGATTCCTATCACATATACTTAAGGTTAGTGGCTAGGGATGCAGGATGTGGGTTCCCTGCCTCTCTAGCTTCCTCGTTTCGGTACTTCAGCATTAGCTGCCACATACTCCTTAGGGGGACCCTGAAAGCAAATGTTCACCACTCTACCAGCTAAGAAACGAGGGTGGCATTGAAATGTCATAGTCACACTGGATGCCCTATTTCTGTCAAGCCCCACTCCTGTGTGCTGGGACCTTACAATGGCCAGGGAAAGCCAACCTCAAGAGGAGCAAGACACAAGTCTGGCTTCTGACTTGCTTTGGGTGGAAGGGACACAGCTGGGGGAGTCAAGTCTTGCTCCATGCCTTAGGCTACTAGTTATTGTGATTTCATCCTTTGAGGGGGGGACAGAAGGAGCTCAGATTGATTTTCTTTAGGACTTATTTTAGCACCCAGTCATATCCCAGGGAGAGATGCGAGATGGCGTCACTGGCTCAGCTGAGTCGGATGAGCTCCTGTCTAGCAGAAATATTCCTGTTTCTCAGGCATCCGTTCAGCACTAGTCTTGGCTGTCAGATTTTGGAAGAAGAATTAGGTCATGAGGCGTTTGCAACTTATCCTACTCTCTAGACTTCAGTTTTTTGTTATGTCACTGCAATGTGTCCAGGGACAAAGCCATAAGAAGTGCATACATCCATAAAGATATGTTGTACGTGTAAGACAAGAATACAACCATGTGTCTGGGTTAAAGCACGACCTTATACCCAAGCATTTGCTCTGGTGCTGAACAATGCAAACTACTGGAATCAGCCTCCTCCCCACTCCAATCCTACTCCTGCTCTCAAATGGAACATTCCCAACTTGTTTATAAATAAAGGGATGCAGAATTGCACTTTTGCTTGTCGTGTTTCTTAAAAGTGTGCTTCTGTGTGTTCCTGTTTATAAGCTCTAGCACATTATGGAAAACTACAGGCATTATAGCAGCTGCTCCGGCCCACTGGCTGTCTCTGCCCATGGCTCTGAAGCTATGGCCCCAGCACTTCCGAAGGATCTGACTCTGTGCTGTGCAGAACAGGCCAAAGTTTTGGAGTTGCCAAAGGATCTACATTAGCTAATTAGAAACAGACCCACTGGGAGTGGAGGTCTTGTAGTAGCCAGTCAGGAAACCTGAACTATAGGCTCTACCATGAACTTGCTCTGTGACCTTAGACAGACCACTCCACTTCTCCGGCCTCAGTGCCTCTTTTGTAAAATGAGGGGTTGAATAGTTTCTGAGGTCTCCTTTGCCTGTGAAGGACTCTGAATTTATGAGGCAGCCCGCATTGCCCCCAAGCTTCTCCTAGCCTTGATGCTGTCACTAAGCAACCAGGAAAAGTGCTCAACTCAATCATTAAGTGGGAAATGGAGAGATGGTCTCTCTCCCCTTGGAGCCGCCACAACTGATGGAATCGGTGACTGGTTTCATGCCTCAACCTCCACATCTCAAACATCAAGATAAAAGATGCTTGGGTTCCATTCACCTTCCTCCTCTTGCCACCTGACAGAATGCTTTTCAAATGTACCTAAACTTTGGGAAGGAGCCATTTTGACCACTTTTCCATCCTTGGGAAAAGCTCCTCTGATCAGCTGGAGGCAGAGAGGGAAATGGAGGTGGAGATGCTAAATCAGGATCCCAAATGTCAACAGTGAAGGCAGCTGTTGATGATCTGAGAACTGTAGAATCACTGTACTCAAGCCTCCACTAGTGGAGTGTAGGCGCTTCCATTAACTCCATCTGGAGTGGTATAGCTCTTTGAAATGGTAACTGTTCTGACACTAGCCTAGACCCTAGAAGAAATAGAGCCAGGCCTGTAGTCAGCAGGGCCATTAATTTAAAAACAGAGTACCACATTACTTGGCTTTGCCACACAGATCAAACACATTCTCGACAGGTTGTATTTAGAGCAACAGTTACAGGTTTCTTCTTGACTTCTATGATACCTCAGGAAGTGTTCTCAAGGGAAAAACAATCAGCCCCAAGGTGTAATAAAACAAGGTGTAATATTTAAGGACCCTGGTATCTGCCCCCAAAGAGAATTAGCCTTTGCTAATAAACAGAACCCCAGAAAAAAGGTATATTATCAAAAGTGTTTACACACACACACACACTCCTCTTGTATTGGAGTCCTCATTGGTTATTGGAATTGAATTTCTAAGCAACTTCTCCAGATATTCAGCAGGTACTCCAGGTATTCAGAAGACTATTTGATAGACTCCCACAGAAATGCTTTTCAGACAGAGCTGGACAATTCCTAAGCACCAAAGTATACCCAGTGATCAAATTCTTTAAGAAAACATCAAGTAAAAACCAGTAAATTACCAATAAAATCTGAAGATATCATTAAAAGCATAAATATCTGTAGGTGCTAACTGACCCTTACGCTAGGCTCTTATGCGCTGCCATAACTTGTATTCTAGAAGAGACACCCATATTGGCTGAATCTCAGCTGCAGTTGACCGAACGTGGGAAACTAGAGGAGAAATGGTCAAAGCAAGGTTGACTCGTACTGTCTCCTATAAGCCATCTCTAGTCTCCTTGCCTTCAGAATCTTTTTTCTTCTGGGGAAGGGTGGGTTTATCTCCAAGGTTACTTTATTCATAAAAGCAAAGGGACTAGACACAACTAAAAGATTTGCTATGTAACCTTCCATTTTAAAAGAAGTAGTGAATCCAAACCTAGAAGAGTTGGAATACTTAAACCTTTTTACAGGGAACTTTTCAGCTTACTATACTTGCAAACGCCCTGTCACCCTAAAATTTCCAAGTCCAAAAGAAACCCTGTGGGCATCACTTGCCACGCATGCAGCAGGGCATGACCCATTACATAGCTTGAGGAGATAACCAGTCTTTCTTACTGGTTTGGTAGTTATGTTCCACCGGACAGATGTTGACAAGATGCCTGCTCACAAACGGACATTAACACAACTGAGGCACTGCTTCTTTTTCCATTTGTTTCTGTTATCTGGTAGTGAGGGATGAATGATAGATGAAAGATGTTGAAGAGGTATGTATTAGGTTCCTATTGCTATAACAGATTATGACAAACTTAGTGGCTTAAAAACAACACAAATTTATTTTACAGTTTTGGAGGTCAGAAGTTTGAAACAGGCCTCACTGGGCTAAAGCCAAGGTGTCGGCAGGGCTGTGTTCCTTCTGGAGACTCCAGGTGAAAATCCGTTTTCTTGCCTTTTCCAGCTTCTAGAGGCTGCCTGCATTCTTTGGCTTGTGGCCCCTTCCACCTTCAAAGCCAGCAATGGCTGGTCCAATCTTTCTCACATTACATCACTCTGACGCTTCCTCTTCTGCCTCCCTCTTCCACATACAAAGACCCTTGTGATTACAATGGGCTCATATGGATAATCCAGGATAATCTCCCTGTTTTAAGGGCAGCTGATTCACAACCTTAATTCCATCAGCAACCTTAATTCCCCCTTGCCATGTAACACAGCATATTCCCAGGTTCTGGGGATCAGGATGTGGACATCTTTGGGAGGAGGGCCATTATTCTGCCTACCACAAGGTGACTGGGGACAGTGGCCACAGCCCTTGAATCCTTCTCCAGGTCCTGACAGAGTTGAGGAACAGTAACCTTCACGCTGGTGGCCTTCTTTTTAACATTCCTACATCTACTAGTGATGAATGTGCTCAAACGTTTCTCTAGAGTCTTGATCCCCACAAGAGAAGCACAAGATAATGGGAGAGGTCTGACCCAAATAAAAATGCTAATTGGTTTGTGAGGGAAGAAAGTGTTGAATCCTCAACTCATGAATATGGAGCTATGGCCGATAGGGAAGGAAATTTAATAACCCCCCTCCTCCCATTCCCTGTACCTATATGCCAGTCCACACTTGGCTATTCCAAAAAGACAAGTGTAAGGGCAGCTTACCAAAGTCCTTGATCCTTAAACAAAGTTCCTGCTGAAACAAGACCAGGGACACAGTTTCTGGCTAACAGGCAGAATCTGTTTCTTGCCTATTCTCCTCCTGGCTTTTTTTTTTTTTTTTCCCCCTTTCCCCTGGTTCTTCGGATGCTGACCACAGCCAGTTGAAGCTGGGACTCACTTCCAGCCATCCAGTATCAAAGTTAAACCATGCTGCTTTTCAGAGTAACTTATTTCCTGTCATGTCCTTGAATCTTCATTGTAATTTAAGGTCTGCCATACATTCCCATCTATTCAATCGGCATGTGAGTGAGCCACTAGGTGCTAGAAATACAAAGACTAGAGAGGACAACCCCCCATCCTCCATTTCAGTTTAACAGCCTGACTCTCAACTCTGGTCTTTCCTGACTTGGTCTTACGTTTGACTCTACCAAGCTCTTAATGAAAAGTCCATGTTTCTGGCCACCGACACTTCTGATTCTACCAAACAGAATTTTACAATTATTTTGCTGATCTTTTGGGGGTAGAGTGCTCCGACTTCTTCAGAGTGCGAAGATTGCCATCTCTTACTCAAGAGTCAGGGAAAATGGAAACATCAGATGGAAAGAAAAGTAGATATTCTATTTATTAGAAACCGCTCTCTGAATGTGCCAAATAGAGACTGACAATGTCACCCCTTAGCTAGACCGGTGAACAGTAGTTAAGGCTCTGGGTAAGGGACCAAAGTCGTGGACACACACTCTTTCCTTGAGGGCCTTAAAAATAGGCTTGGGGCCTCGCATGGCAGAGTTTAAACTCTCCTAATTGGACAGAAAAGGAGCCCTGGAGGCGCAATGGTTAAGCACTCGGCTGCTAATCAAAAGGTTGGCAGTTTGAACTCACCCAGCAGCTCCTTGGTAGAAATACCTGGTGATCTGCTTCCAGAAAGATTTGTTGTTGTGTGCCATTGAGTCAATTTCGACTCATAGCAACCCTATAGGACAGCGCAGAACTGCCCCATAGGGTTTCCAAGGCTGTAAATCTTTACAGAAGCAGACTGCCATTTTTCTCCCACAGAGCGGCTGTGGGGTTCCAACTGCCAACCTTTCGGTTAGCAGTGGAGTGCTTAATCACTGTGCCACCAGGGCTCCTCCTGTAAAATTACCAAAAAACCCCAAACCAGACCCATTTCTAAGTCAATTCCAATTCACAGCGACCCTAAAGGACAGAGTAGAACCGCCCCACAGGGTTTCCAAAGAGCACCTGGTGGATTCGAACTGCCGACCTTTTGATTAGCAGCTGGAGCTATGGGGCAGTTCTACTCTGTCATGTGGGGTCACTATGAGTCAGAATAGACTTGATGGCACCCAACAATTGGACAGAGCTGTTTTATGGATGAGATAGTTGTTCTAGGTCTCACCCTAGATTTTTTGGTTGCAGGGTAGCTGACTGGCCTCTCTCACCCGAATAACAGGGCATTCATTTGTTCTCATAAACTGTTACTTCATTACCAGTTTAAGCTCTAGAAGCAGAGTTGTCATATGGGAAGCTCTGCTCCAATTGTGCTAAGGTGACAATAATTATCTCTAACTTTAGAAATAATTACACTATTATATTAGGCTGTTACCAAGGAACTGTCAAGAGCTTCTGCATCCATCACTGTTGTGGAAATCATTAACATGTTTATTGTGTTTGAGGACTGGCAAATTCTGTTTGGACAAGAATGCCAGGGAATAATATCAGTAGCATTAGCTTAGCTTAGAGTTTCTTTCACAGAAGGAAAACAGCAAGGCTGCTTGGTTGCCCCAAACCCAAATCAACAAGATCTTTTCTCCTCTTGGAGTATTTTCCATTTACCCGTTAAAAAGACGTCAATAAAACTGCAAGGATTCTAGACCTGCTTTGTGCCAGGGAGGCAGGATTTGCTGCCTCCTGCTCTCTAGCTTTTTCTCGAAGATTGGTGTATAGTTTGGCTTTTATCAGAGGTCTTCAACCCTGTCACCTGTTAGAATCTCCTAGAGAACTCTTAAAAATACTTCCTAGAGACCCTCTGATGGAATGAATGGCTGTGAAGCGAGGCTCAGGACTTGGAGATTCCAATGTGGAACCAGGTTGAGCCCCTCCGGGCTATAGTAAAACTTCAACGCAGGGAACAAAGTGAGGCTTGGAGAGCAACTGAATTCAAAAGGGTTAACGGTCAATGGCTTGTGTAGCACGGAGGAGACAGAATTGATCCGCCATGTGGCCACAACAGGAGGTCTAAATACCATTTTGTTATTTTCTTATCCAAAGACTATTATATTGATGAAAGTGTAATCAATGGGCAGAGGGCAAAGGATTCATTTTCAGGCCAACATTTAGAAATGACATGGTGGCTGTTAAGCACCCAGCTCAGTGACTGGTGAAAATGGGTGCTCAATGTTGTTTAACATGGGTGCTCAATGTTATTCGACGAAGAAACATTCAACAGACTGAAAGGACTGTACATAGCTGTGCTGTCCAACACAGTTGCCATGAGCCACGTGTGAAGAAGCCCTGGTGACAGAGTGGTTAAGTGCTCGGCTGCTAACCAAAAGGTCGGCTGTTTGAACCCAATAGCCATTCCATAGGAGAAAGATGTGGCAGTCTGCTTCCGTAAAGATTACAGCCTTGGAAACCCTATGGGGCAGTTCTACTGTGTCCTATAGGGTCGCTATGAGTCAGAATTGACTTGACAGCGATGGGTTTAATGGGATCCACATGTGGCTACTTAAATTAATAAAAATTAAAAATCTCATCCCTCGGCTGCACTAGCCACATTTCCAATGTTCAGGTGACTAGTGGCAACCATACTGGTCAGCAGCCATGGAACGCTTTCTCATCTGAAAGCGTTCTAGTGGAGGGCGTTGGTCTACAGAAACCCTTACCAGAGGCAACCCCTCCTGCTCGCTGCCTTATGATTTATTCATGTGATAGAAGTATAAATCAACGTGCCGTGATGAAGTAAACATCTGCAAATATTATCAGCAGATAATCATTTGTAAACATGGATTATTAAGTCATTTGGAAAGAGTCTTGAAATGAAGGACAAGGAAGTAAAAGTGTACACTGAAGTGCGATGCTCTGCAGCAGCTTCCTGGAATCAGGAGATCTGGGCCGGAGGCCCCTTTAAAGTCTAATCCGTACTTACTCCACAAATTTCAAAGCAGGACAGGAGCAACTGCTACGGAAACACTGTTCCCACATCGTGACTGGCATGTTAGCACAGTGGCTGACTTTTGGTAAAATACAGACGGATAATTTTTAAATGCTGACTAAAACCACTGACACTTTCAAGAATCACTGGCTTTGTATTCTTTGGGCAAAATGTATCACAACGTGAAAGCAGCTGATTAGTAATTGCTTCTCATTTTAGGTTTGAAAGAGCTTCACAAGACATTAGACCTGGAAAGAACCGTGGAATTCATGTAGCCCAACACCCTAATTTTATGAGGAAAGTAAGGTTCTGTTAACAGAGCTGGTTGGTAGCAGAACAAAGGCAAACATGCTGATTTCCTCCTGACACTAGCACTCCCCAGAATCATTCAAAACCGAGTTTTTTGCCTCAAAGTTTCTAGAACTTTTTAAAATGGTAAATATGCGAGTAGCAGCTATGTGACTTTCATGTTAAATAATAAAGACCCCCTCTCACCATTAAACGTTTAGTAAAAGAATGACACATTGCTAAGTAACATGAAGACTAACATCTCTTAATTATTTGGGAAGCTCATAATAGCAGCCACATGTCCTCGAAGGCAGTGGATTCTGGGGTCGGTGCTGCCCTAGTTTCTCATAACAGGTCATGGAATCAGAAGCCCTTTAAGTGAAAAATTCAAATCGTTTCATCTTGCGCATATTGTCGATTCCAACTCATAGAGACCCTATAGGACACAGTAAAACTGCCCCATAGGGTTTCCAAGGAGTGGCTGGTGGATTTGAAACTGCCAACCTTTTGGTTAGCAGCCTAGCTCTTAACCACTGTGCCACCAGGGTTTCCATTCTGTATGGCAGCAGTTCCCAAACCCACACATTTATAAGAATTCCTCTGGGACATTTATTATAGATTCTTTAGGCCTCCACCCTAGAGAATCTAAGTCAGCAGAGCTGAGGTGGAGACTGGGTATCTGTATTTAGCCAGCATTTTGGGTAATTCTGGTGTAAGTGAACCATAGCTAGACTATTGTGCCCAGGACAGTCCCAGCTTACACCTACTGTCCCAGCATAATTATTAACAGTGCTCCTTTTTACTCTCAAAAGTGTCCTGGTTTGAACATAACAGGGAGTCCCTGTTGGAGGAGAAAAGTGGGGTGCAAAACTCAAATTCTAGTAAAAAGACCAGACTTAATGGTCTGAGACTGGAGGAACCCTGGAAAGCATGGCCCCTGGATTCTCTATCAGCCCAGAAATAAAACAATTTCCGAGGCCAACTCTTCAGACAGGGATTGGACTGGACCGTGGGACGTAAAGTGATACTCGTGAGGAGCGTGTCTCTTAGCTCAAGTAGATACAAGAGACTAAACGGGCGGCTTCTGTCCAGAGGCGAGATGGAAAAGCAGAGAGGGTTAGGAGCTGGTTGAATGGACATGGGGAAACGGGTGGAAAGGAGGAGTGTGCTGTCACAGTATAGAGAGAGCAACAAGGGTCACATAACAATGTGTGTATTTTTGTATAAGAGACTGACCTGAATTGTCAACTTTCACTTAAAGCACAACAATAAATTTAAAAAAACACATAAATCAAAAAAAGGTTTCCTGGTTTGGATGATATAGGTCCAATTTCTCTATCATAGTTTGAAAAATATACCTACAAGGGTTTACTGTTAAGTAACGTCTATATTTTGCTTACAACATGTTCCAAAAAAAAAGGTGAGCCCAATGTCCCCTGCTACAGAGCATCTAAAAACCAATTTTTTCTTCAATCAATAATAAGAATTTAAGCATCCTTGTCCATTTCCAGCAATTCGCAAAGGTGCTTTGGTGCCATGAATTTATTTAATTTCAGAACCCGAGAGAGCAGAAGACAAAGCTTGCAAGTGGGAGCTATGAGAAAACACCACACTGATGGGCGGTGAGTCATGACTACTGTTTTATTGTTCAGATGATTGTGGTACAGAATTGTCCATGAGCTCCTGCCCTAGTTTGGCCACAGATGGTTCCGCAACTTAACGGGAAACAGTGTCTGAGCCACACGCTTCTCTAGTCATGTTTTGCCAACTATCACAGCAGCAGAACACTCTCCTCTGCGGAAAGTGGAGTGATCAATTACCTCAAGCCAAAGTCATCTTTCATTCATGACAGTGTGTACCAGGCACATGAGAACAGCAAAGTAACTTTACGTTTAATCTCTGTGTTCGATACGCTCACAATGGTATTTTTACTCTGCATGGGCTTTTCTTATTTGCTTGAAGCATTTCTTAAGTATTTACCACTTGCGTTCTAAATCTGGGAAATATTTAAATTTCAAGCACTTGTGTACTTTTTGGGAGAATGTGAACCAGGAAGCAACAGACGGTTTGTGTGTACATAAACCTTGAGCAGCAATTACAACCTCAAATGATTTTAGGAAGAAACTCTGCAGAAATTAGGGTTAGACGGAATGCTAAGGTAATAACATTCAGTTCTGGAGCAGTGCCGCATGAGGAAAAATTATTGTAACAATCAACAGAATGAAAACGTTTAAAAAGTCCATTTAAAAATTTAAAATATGCAGTACTTTATATTTTTTAGGTAAACCTTGCCTTGGTTGCCCATTCAAAGTCAAAATAGACTTAGCTGGACTTAGTCCAAAAAGATTTTAAGTATGTGCACAATTTATCGGTCAAGTTCACACGCCAGCTCTAACAGAAACTTTTAAAAGTGAAAAGCAAGACACCAAAGGACTTTCTGTGATGTTTTCCCCAGGAAGGCTTACACATGCATCTAGAGAAAAAGGTAGCAGATACTGGATCTCGTACAGTCTCTACTATTTTGCGTTTTACACTGGTTATAGCAGCCAGGCAAAATCTGCCTCCTGACATCAGTCAGCACGTGGGCCTGAGAAACTGGCTCGCACTTCAATGTTGAGCCGTCCCGGTCCCAGCTGTTTCCAGATCCTCACAGTTACAGGCATTCGCTGTAAATATTCTAAGACTAAATATGTGGGATACTAACCGCAGCATTTAGTTCAGATCAAAGCATAAGCCAGTTCTTAGTGTAAGTATAGTGCCTTTTGGAATACTAATTTAGGTTACACGGTTAAAATAACAGTTCAAATGGCAAAAGGAAAATGGAGTTTGTCAGAAAAGGGTGCCGTGATATATTAGAAACAATGTAACATTTTATACCCATACTATCTGCTTTCACAAACCCTTTGTTATACTTTTATAAAACAGTATGGCTAAATGGTGAATCCTGCTGACTTCCAATCAGATTAAACTTTTGGAATTGCCTTTTTTAATGCCTAAAAACCCACTGCCGTGGAGTTAATTCTGACTTATAGTGACCCTAGAGGACAGAGTGGAACTGCCCCATAGGGTTTCCAAGGAGCACCTGGTGGATTCAAACTGCCAACCTTCTGGTTAGCAGCCGAGCTCTTAACCACTGTGCCACCAGGGCTCCTTTTAATGCCTAGCATATAAAAATAGCCAAAACAGAGTTAGAACCAAATGTCGAGATTCATTTTTTTTCCTCTCAAAAAAGTATCTCAAGGTAAGGATATTTTTAAACATTAAGTAGTTATTAATATGCATTCCATTCTAAATTTGCCATTTTCAACCATTTTGGAAGGGAAAGATGAATCTGAGAGCAACTAAACCAGTCATACGTGCCATAGTTAGGTATTTACTTTTCTAACTGTAGGGCAAACATTTTGCTTAGTACATATATGATCTCTGACATTTGTGTTGTTTTGCAAAAATTATGCATAGAATTCAAATCAACAGGCCACTTTTAGGTTAACAGGAAGTTAGAATTAATTAATGAAATGTTCTCTTAAAGTGAAATTTTATTTTCCTGAAATAATTCAATTCCAATGGAAAACAATTCTCACTGAAAAGCCAAGAGGCAAAACTATTAAACAAAATTCAATTGTAGGAGTTTTGTTCTCTATGAAAATCTCGAAGCAGTGAGATAAAGAGATCTTTGTTTGACTACCCACTGGACAAAGGAAATGTGGGTGCCATTTATCATGAAAAAGCCTAAAAAGCACATCGACTCTGACTAGGGGTAAGAGCAAGGTTTGGGGTTCGTGGGTCATCGCGTGCTCCTGAGATGACAATACTTCTGAAACTCTGGGTCTGGAAACTGAAGACAAGAACTAAACCTGAACACACTGCAGTCAGAGTTCCAGAAATTTCCATGGGGGATTCTTGTCATGGGCTATTCCCTGAGACATGCAAGGGTAGGGAAAATGTAATTCTCTGAGTACAAAATATATACAAAATCCATTTGATCACTTTACTTCTCCCTTTAAGAAATTACTAAAAGATTCATCATTATAGTCTATACTCTTCTGTTTTACCTTTTTTAAAAGGTTCATTTTTTTAAAAAATTAACATTTACTAAGAGGCCAGGCCCAAGCAAGATGCTGCCACCTACGTTTTCTCTCCTAATGCTCCTCTTAAAACCCTAACTTCTTTAAAAGGTACAAAAATCAAAATTACAGTTCTTACAATTTAAACAAACTCAGTGGAATCCTAAATAATTCACTGCATTTTAAGAGTGCAGCTCTAATTCTTTACTTTTGGAAACGAAAAAGTTGAGCAAACTTAATAGAATCCTAAACATGATCAGAACTTGTGAAGAATGCAATTGCAATTCTGTACTTTTGGAGACTATAACGTGCAAAACAAATCCAAACTACTTCTCTATGTAAATTAAAGCTTAAGCCACGGTATTCAAAATTAAAACGATTTACATAATCTACTGTACTTTGTGTTTTTTCAGTAATTAACCTTCCTGAGGCTGATTTTGTTCTCCTTAGTGTTTGCTTAACTAAAGTGCTTAATAAAATTTCTACAGAATATATTACCCTCTCCATAGATGAGTATTATTTTGAACTACAATCTGACAAAAATCTAACTACACTTAATTATGCTTGATTAATCCAAATGTCACTGAGAGATTTATAGAACAGAGAGATACTTTTCAGGTGAAGTTCACACCCTTTCCACTGTAAGCTTCCTGGATTTTGTAGTACCATAAATTTAACACCTTAATTCTCTATCATTAAAAAAAAAAAAACCCACAAAACATATTCCCAATAGTTCAAACTGGACCACAGGCCTCGAGACATCAAACTCTGTTTCTTCTCATTTTCGAGGACTACGCAGCCCTCCATAAAAGAATTCAGGTACCCCTTCACATTGGGATGCGTGCTGTCCCTGCAGAGTCGACAATACTGAAGGTAGAAGGATGGAGAGACAGGAAGTCAATTCTACACCTTGGGTGCGGAGATGCGGTTACAGGGAAACTTGTGGGAGCTGGAACTCGACCGGACTGCCTTGTTTTTCCAGGTCTCACAAGTTTTCCACCTTTGACAGGGTGCAGTCTTAACACTTTTCTGTTGCTCATTTTAGTGGAAAATATCTGAGTTTTCCTTCTCTGACTAATTTCCACCTTCCACAGGTTCTGGCTTTAGCAGGTTTTACTGTACTATTATGGACTTGTTAAATATTAAACACTGAAAGGATATTAATGAGAGGAAAGGGTGGGTTTTCTTTTAATGAAGGCACATAACTGTCAGAGACACTTGTGTGGAGACTTTCAGTAATGAAGCCCTAAGGTGCTTTTATTTACATGCAAATAAGTACATTTAAATGGTGACCCAGTGGTTAAGCACTCACCTGCCAAATGATGAAAGGTCAGCAGGTTTGACCCCACCAGCTGCTCTGTGAGAAAAGAGGTGGCAGTCTGCTTCTGTAAAGATTACAGCCTTGCGAACTGCATGAGGCAGTTTTACTCTGTCCTACAGGGTCACTATGGGTTTTGATTTTTTTTTTAATGCAAATCGCACCTCCTTCCCTAGTCAGTTAAATCCACCCCCATCCCCACCACCCCCGGCCGCCTCCAGGTCCCTCAGCTCTAGCTCTCTCCACGGACCAGACAGGGGGGCATCAAGGCCTGAAGGTGTTCCCTCCAGGGAGGCAGGGAGCGAGGAAAGCTGCTGGTGCCTGTGTCAAAACCCAAAGACCCATCGGATTCTATCATTGGGATCGTGGGGGAATTCAGGTCCCTATTTTTGAGACAGGTGCAAAGGCAGAAACAAAGGTTTCTCAAGAATTTTGTCACCACAACATCGTTGTCATTTAATTCATTTTGGGCGTGAACATACCTTCTGCTAACCTGTGGACTTGGGAGATGATCCTTTCCTCTACCTCTCAAACAATTTGGAAGTGTGAAACAGGGTCTTCTCCTGACAAGCAGCTAGTTTAATTCCAGCGTCATCCTCCAGATGCTACAAGTGGGAAAGTTTTATTTAAATAATGAGTTCTGAAGTCCGAAAAGCCGTATCCTGAACCTGCTGTCACTGTGTTTTTACGATGAGTTGTTGTTGTTGAGTGCCGCTAAGTCAATTTCAACTCGTAGCAACCCCGTACGACAGAGTAGAACTGCCCCATAGGGCTTCCTAGGCTGTAATCTTCACGGGAGGAGATCGCCAGGTCTTTTCTCTCGTGGAGCCGCTGGCGGGTTCGAGACGAGCGCTTAGCCATTGCGCCACCAGGGCTCCTTTTTATGAGATCTGACTGTAAAGCTGGCTTCTCTCCCCTCACCACTGTTCTCTGCTGGTCAGGGAGCCAATGAAATGAAACGGCCAAAGTTGGCTCTGTCTGCCCAGAGCTGCGGTGCGTGGGCCATGCAGTCACCCCCAGAGCCGAGCACAGAACAGGTCTGCTCCAAATTCAGATCAATAGAGACAAAGATAAAAGAGCTCAGGAGTCACTACCACCTCCTCATCTAAGGAGCACATCTGTCCAGAAGAACAACATTTAGAAGGCTTGGTGCCTCCCACCCCCCTCACCCCCACAGCCTGCCTTTCTTTTCCTCCATCGCATTTATCTCCCAAATGTACTATCAAATGTCTTTGTTTTGTTTCTAGTCTGTCTCCCCTATTAAAACGTGAGCTTCACCACCCAGGCATTTCTGTCGGCTCTGATCACTATCAGATTCCCAGCACCTAGCGGTTTCTAGCACAGAAGAGACACTCTGTTTTTTAAATGGAGGAATGAACGGTGCTTTCCATGACGCTTCTGTCTCCCACCTTGGCTTCTTTAGTTCTCTCTTACACGTAGGTGCCCATGTTCAATTCTGCATTTCACAGCAGGCACAGACAAGGGCAGACTCTGAGCGCAGGGGAAGGTACAGCATAGGAGGGCTTGGGGCATCGAGCAAGCTGTCACACATGCTCCTTGGCCGTTCTGCTAGAGCTCTGAAGGGGAGCAGTTTGCTGCTGGCTGTCTAGTGGAATGGGCTGGTCCCTGAGGAAAAAAAACCAAACCAAACCAAACTCGTTGCCATCGAGTTGATTTCAACTCGAGTTAATTTCAACTCGTAGTGATCCAATGTGACAGAGCAGAACTGCCCCATACGGTTTCCAAGGAGCACCTGGTAGATTCAAACTGCCGCCCTTTTGGTTAGCAGCCGTAGCTCTCAAGCACTATGCCACCAGGGTTTCCTGAATCCTACAAACAGACAAATCAAACCTCCAGCCTGAATGAAGCTGCATTCCCTGTGCTCTACCTGTAAATGCACTTTCTACACATTAACCCGTGTGCTGCTATAGCAAGCCCCAGGCCAACAGACCATTTCAACATACAGTCGTGAATAACAAAAGCAATCCTGATGTGGACTTCACACCTTTCTATCCCTGGGTGGTGCAAGCAGCTAATGCACTCAGCTGCTAACCGCAAGACTGGAGTCCACCCAGATGTGCCTCAGAAGAAAGCCCTGGCAATCAACTTGTGAAAAATCAGCCATTGAAAACCCTATGGAGCAGTGTTCTACTCTGACACACATGGGGTCGCCATGAGTAGGAATCGACTTGACAGCAACAACAAAACAGTTTGATTGAAAAGACAGATAGGAAAACGTGTCACAGTAAAGCTCTCAGAAGGGTTAACACCCTCAGTTGGACAGTTCAAAGAACAACCTGCTAATAAAAAAAAGCTCATACTTCTCTTGACAACTCTGATTATGTGCTATTTTGAAATACGCTATTGTATTTAATTAATGAATTAATAACTGCCAATGGTTGATAGCTTCAAAAATTCATTAAAATCTCACATGATCCCTATTTTCAAACCAGAAGGTACTGATATCTCTAATCAAGGGAACAGGAACCTGGGTTAAAAGTTATCTTTCTACACAGAACAATAAACAAAAATCCTGTATTGATTAAGTAGTTAATGGTTCTTTCCCGCTAGCAATATTGGTTCCCTCTGCTTACTAACATATAAACTATGAAGGACATTATCTTCAAAGTCAATGTTTAAGCACCTGGACTGCTGGGAAAGATGGCAGAATAAATGCATGTTTATATAACCACTCCTGCCCTCCAACACACACACCCAAAAACTGAAAAACAAGCTGTCTGTGATGAAGCCAATAGAAGCCCCAACCCCACACTATGGACTGTAGGGGAGCGTCTGACAGATACAATGAAGCTGGCACTAATTAAAGAAGAATTCTCATATTTGCCAGGAATTTCTCCTAGTCTCAAGCAGGCCATAATTACTGGGCAGTTAATGAGAGGGTTCCAAAGGACTCTACCAATAATTTCTTAACTTGGAGAAAAAAGGACGGGCAGCAGGAGAAGCCAAGTGCACTCTGCGTGGGCACATTTCCAGAAACAAAGAGCAGGGGGTTGGTTGGGCTGAAGGCGAAATCTCAGATGCATAATGCTTTCCTTCCGACACAGGAAGGGCGCGTGGAGCTGAAGCAGAGGAGAGAAACGGTGACTCAGGAGCCAACCACACAAATTCTGACTATATATGATCCAACAGAGCAGAAGTATGGACCCACTACACTCCTGCTTGGGTGATGTCTGATGGAAATGAAGAAACTCAAGCGAGACCCCTGTCCCCCAGTGGGCCCAGGCAGATCCAGGGCATAGGATTCAGCAGCATAGAAGGCACTCAGAGACAACATACCCCAAAACCATCTCCAACATTACAATCTGCCAATATCTAGCCTTATAGTTCAAGGTCTAAGACGATCATTCAAACACTTCCCACCCAAAAACGGAGGAGTCAAGGAGGATTTTCCACACTAGTCCTGGGCAGACAGAATGGTTCCATTCAAAGATAAATAATAAGCAGCAAAAGTCATCACGATACTTGTGCAACAACATAAAAACAAAACAGCCAAGAAAGGAGCGAAAGAAGCAAGAGAGTTAAACACATTCTGGAAAAAGAGCGGTTTCAGAAACCAAGAAAATCGCAGACAAAGCCATTCAGACCTCAAAGAAATGAAATAGGGAATCAAAGAGGACAGCATAATGAGGTGGGGGAAAGCTGGCAGAGCTCAGGAAAGGAACCGAGATAAGAAAGAAAACTATAACAGAAGTGAAAGCCACATTACAAGCATCAAGTGCTGGAATCATCAGTGTAGAAAACTGAGTCAGCAAAATGGAGGGTAAGACTTGAGAAAAAAAAATTATACATTAGCATGAAGAAAGACAAGGAGATGAAAGTGATCAAAAGAAAGATAAATGTGAAGGATAGATAAGAGAGCCAATAAAAAAACAGAACAAAAAAACTGGTGCTGTCGAGTTGATTCCGACTCACAGCGACCATACAGGACAGAGGAGAACTGCCCCATAGTGTTTCCAAGGAGCAGCTGGTGGATTCGAACTGCTGACCTTCTGGTTAGTAGCCTGAACTCTTAACCCCTGCACCACCAGGGCTCCAAGAGAGCCAACATAAGGACAGAATAAACCAATATGAAATGCAGTAAGGCCCCGATGTCAATATCTACTATTCACTGTGTGCCAGGAAGAGGCAACAGACAACTGTCAATCCTGAAACATACGCAAATGAAGTTACTGAATTTCAAGGACAAAAAATCACAAGTATCCAGGGCACACAAGCAGGTCACCTCCCAACACCACCAGACACGGGAAGATGATAAAGCAGTTATCTCCAAAGAATCGAGGGAGAAGAGATGTGACCCAAGAATCCAACAGCCAACCGAGTTGTTCATAAGCAATGGCAAGAGAAATACATTTGTGAACACACAAGAAAATCTAACTGAAGCTGTAATCTAGTCCACCCAAGGATAAAAGCATCAACTCTCGAATGTGGAGTCTTTGTATGAAAGGGCTGGCAGTGAGTACTGAATTCATTCAAACATAGAATTAAATCTAAATAACTATAGTAATTACCTACAGCTATACACTTTAAGTTGCCTGTCTTTCTAGGTAAAAGCTGCCAAATCCATTCAATTAGCTCCTCTTACTAACTATGCCAAAATGAAAACACACAAAAGAAAATCTTTCCTGAATGGAATTATCTTGTACTATATAAAAGTTTTGGTTTACAGCTTACCCTTCAGGGCTAATATACCCAAGAAATTCCTCAAAAGAGAGATAATGCTAATTACCTGGTGCATTGTTGAGAGCACCAGCCTAAGGAGAAGACCCAACTACCCACTTTGGTTCGGTCATTTAGTTACCATGCCACCTTGGAAAACAACTTAACTGCTTTGGGGCTCACATGAAAAACAGAGAGAATACCTGCGTGGTCCACCTCACAGCGTTGTAAGGATCAAAAGGATGGCACATGTGAAGGGTCTTTGTAATCTGTAAGCAAGGCTATAAAACCATGTCTCCGTTTGGATGGAAAGAACCCAGTATATTAAGGAGCCAAAATCAGATATTCAGAGACAAAGAAAAGATCTGATGGCTCCTATGGATCACTCCCTACTTCCGTCCATTTCTCTACATTTTAAAGTCATTTCTTGGTACTATAAGAAGGAAATTCAGTACTTCCACGGCTCTTTACCTGAACTATTTTTATATTGGAAACAAGGACAGTTTAAGAACTTTGAAAGATGATGCCCCATCACCCAAGCTAAATAAATGCCTGTCAATTTTCATTCTTTGATTCAACTAATATTTAGGGTGATGTCTGGTGGAAATAGGGAAACCTACTATGTGCCAGGCACTATTCCAAACAGTAGGCATGGTCCCCAAATACTTACAATAAAATACAGTAAAAGAGAGGGAAAAAGGAGGAATGAAGAGAACTAACCAAATTTAGCTGACAAGGGGGCAATGTCTATTTAACCTGTATGTAGAAATCTGACCATTTTCTTATAGACAAACCCAGCAAACAGTCAGAAGGATGTGCCTTGATCAGTACAGCCAACAAAAAGGAGAGATAAATACTTGGGTAAAAGGGCTAGTAGAACTGTCAGAATGCAAGATGTTTCTGGAACTCTTCCTGTGGTTGCTTTAAGAGCAAAGTTAAATACAGAAAACAAAGACAGGAGAAGCAATATTGTACTGGGGTCAGATGGGTATGTATAAGAAGAGTATATTAGAAAAGGGCTACCAATTAAGTTATTAAAATATTGAAAAAAATTTTACTTTTGAAAAAGACTTGTAAAGGGAGGAATGTAATAGGATTTTTCCACCTCATATTTTCCACATTCAACCTTTACATGGTGGTGTTGTGAGGGCATAATGATCAACAAACATTTTTCAAGCACATAATAAAAATAATGACAGAACAAGGCAACAGGTAACACTAACTGAATCTGCTGACCCCCCGCCTATAGAGTGTATCATACTTGAAAGTGTAAATGAGTATGTTCTGAAACCAAGGCCTAGTAAGGAAGACACCAATATACTATCTAATGTTTACAAGGAAGCTAGGGTCTTTAAATGTGAAGGACCATTATTTTTACATCATTTACACTACAAGAAAATAATCATATGGAACAGCCCCATTCCTAGGACACCGACTTAGTTCTCAAAACAATGGCCCCCATATGGACCACCCTGCCATCAGAAAGTACATCGATAGTCCTTTTACCTGACTGCATAGATACGAGTTCTGATGAGATGCTTCTAAGGATGGAAGAGATGAGAGCTTTCTAAAGGTGAAAGGAAACTACCATGAGCTCAGGTAATATAACGATATGAAAGAAAATCAGATTCAGTGGAACTAAGAGAAACGATGTAATCAACCCAGGTGCAGCTGGTCAGAGCACACCTTCTCCCAGGGAAAAATCCCCCACCATGTTAACCATGGAGATAGCTGCACTGACACTATCTTATGACAAAAGAAAGAAGAAGACAATTTAAAAGTTTTCAATCAGTGGGATGTAATACTTAAAAACTGGACTGAACACATTTATATGGATATTACAAGAGGGGAGAAGTCAGGATAGAGAATACATATGAGAAATGACAGTGAAGAGAAACACATCCTGTGGAGCTGTGGAAAATGCTGATTTTAATATGGACTCTCAGATAGCTTCTGTTTCTAAGGGTAAACATAATATGACTCCTCTTTCCTTACCCCAAGTCCTCTGCCAATTTCCACTTCCCACATTCAGCTAAAAAGCAAAAGACTGTGAAAATCAGATTGAGTTGACCATTCTAAAACTGGCTAAAATCAATGAAAATGAAAATTATGAGGACCTAGGGCAATTTTCAAAATAAACCAGACAGAACCTTTTCCCTTCAATAGTCCATTTTACCGCTAGTAAAGCGTATCACACAGGGACTAGAAGACTACAATGGAAAAGAATATGACAAAAGTCCATTATGAGATTGGTTAAGTCTTTACATAAGCAAAAAATTCTACTTTCTACTCTTTACAAACTTGCTACTGATCAGAAGGCAGTTTTTCACTTAAAATCTTTGAAACCAAGCAGTTAAGTGAAAAAGTCCAAGACGACTTTTGGATTACTTTAATCAACAGAATGGAAATATACAAATGAATTTTAAAATAAAATCAATGCATTGATGAATAAGATCTAACACGAAAGTACCCATACCTCACAATGAGAATACGAGATGGAGGAAGGCGAGAGTCTAAATCAAAGAGTGGAAGAGAAATGCATACGAGGGAAGCTGGGCTCTGGGACTGAATTATCAAGACATGCTCAGCTGATGTCTTCAACCTCCAGATTCCTCAGGCCTTAGTCGGTGGTTTGGGACAAACATGGTATTTGGTCATAAAGAGCAACACTAGATATCTTCTGTGTCAGGAAGGGGGAAGGAGCTTGGAATCTTGGGAAGATTGTAGACACCTGACTCTATGATAATGAGGTGGAGGGTATGAGGACATGAGAGCGCTCTGGAGGCTCCGTGTTCTCATGTGCCAGGTGCCAATCACAACACAGCAAAGTACTACGAAAAGTTACTCAATTTACAAATTACTAGTTTCTGTGGAAGAGCTGGAGTAGCTACAGGAAGGGCTCCATGGAAAAGGTCCAGCTGGTATGGAGAAAATACATGTTCAAGCACTGGAATAACTATGGTTCTGCGCTCAGAGTTGGTAGAGGAAAGGAATTCTCTCTGGTTGACTTGCAGAAGATGGTCTTTCTTCACAGAGAGGACCAGAGCATTCAGTTCTCTACAAAGTTCTATTAGTCTTGATCTTGTCCCTACAAAGAAATAACAGTAATATCCATAATGAGTTTATGAGTACAACTTCCTCTAGTTTAGCCAGAACTTACTCAGAGCATTTAGTTATAGTGATATTTCAAAAACTCTTGCCTGTTCTCAGGATTATTTTCTACAGTTCCTACAGAAAAAGAATTACCATTTAATTACTTATATATACTTTAAAACAGTTCTTTACTCTCAGTTAAAAACCTGATTAGAAATGGGGAATGACTGCTAATGGGTATGAGGTTTCTTTTTGAGGTGATGAAAATTTTCTAAAATTAGATAGTAGTGAAGGCTGTACAACTCTGTGAATATACTAAACAAAAAAAACAAAAAAAACAAAAAAAAAAAAACACTGCTGTCGAGCCGATTCCAACTCACAGTGCCCCTACAGGACAGGGCAGAACTGCCTCATAGGGTTTCCAAGGCTGTGAATCTTTATGGAAGCAGACTGCCACATCTTTCTCCCATGGAGCAGCTGGTGGATTCGAACCACTGAGTTTTTGGTTAGCCGCCAAGCACTTTAACCACTGTGCCACCAGAGCGCCTGAAGATACTAAAAACCACTGAACTGTATACCTTAAAAGGGTGAATTTTAAGGTATGTGAATTATATCTCGGTAAAACTTGTTTTTTCAAAACCTGATTAGAGAATAAATTTTCTTAGAATTTCTCATGTATAACCATCTAGTGAATTTATCATACCTAGTAAGTATTTCCCCCAAATCTCCATCAAGATCCTATTTGTATAATTTAACAATTTTAATTGTCAGGCTAAGCATTTTAGAATTTTAAAAACTGCCTTCTCATAAAATTTGTTTGCCTAATAACGTATTAGAAATTAAGATTCATACCTAATCACAATAGTATATAACCAGTGCTTAGAACCAGTTTGTTCCACCCCAGATATACTGAATCCGAATCTATAGTTTAACAAGATCCCCAGGTGATTCTTACGTATAATAAATTTTGAGAACCACTGCTCTACTAGTGGTTCTCAGAACTGGTCCCTAACCAGCAGCATTAGCATCGCCTGGGAACTTGTTAGAAATTAAAATTCTCAGCTGGGGTTCAAACTGGAAGGAACCTGTTCGAAGCCTTGTATAAAGCAAACCAAAAACCAAACCAATTGCTGTCAGGTCGATTCCGACTCATAGCGACCCTATAGGACAGAGTAGAACTGCCCCACAGGGTTTCCAAGGAGCAGCTGGTGGATTCGAAACTGCCGACCTTTTGGTTAGCAGCCATAGCTCTTAACCTCTATGCCACCAGGGTTTGCTAACTGCTAACTAGTCAAGAGTTTTTAAATTGCCTTTAAAACAATATTTAATTAAAACAGTCTTTTTACAACTCAAATGGATTTTATTATTTATAAAAACTGCTTCTGCTTCTGCACTACCAAATTATTCTACCTATCAGAGCAATGCTTTGAATTAACTGGTCACATTGATACTCAACATGCTACTTCACTTACATAAAACTGAAAATGGAATCAAGGGAAACCGATGCAGGTTGTTTCAAGGACATTTCGTTTAATCTTGGCTGGGGAGAGGGGTGGGGGTTGCTCGCACAAACCAAACTTTTTAAAAATCTCATCATTTGAGAGGGGTGGCCAGTCTAGCAATACCGTATAAAAACTCCCATCATGACGCTTTATAGCCAAAAAAATAACCCATCAGTATAAACCAAAAAAACCAAACCTGTTACCCTCAAGTCGATTCTGAGTCATAGCAACCATACAGGACAGAGTAGAACTGACCCACAGGGTTTCCAAGGAGTGACTGGTGGATCCGAACTGCCAACCTTTTGGTTAGCAGCTGAACTCTGAACCCCTGTGCCACCAGGGCTCCCCCATCAGTATAGATGCCCTTTATATCACTCATCAGAAAAGACCAATGCTACTAAACTGATAGAAAATTGCAATGCCATATAAAATATATTTGCAAACAAATACCGTTCTATTGCACTATCTTAAAGATGTTCAGAATCGAGGTTTTCAGGGTAAGGAGAAAAATGTTCAATTAAAATATATGAAGAAGAAACACTGCAGTGTTAAAATAGAACTAAAAATATCAGTATGAAAACAGGATTTAAATACAGGCAGTCCCCGGGTTACGAATAAGATCCACTTCTGATTGTGTCTTTAAGAATTTGTAGGTAAGTCTTATTTAGCCGTACTTTAGTGCAAGAAAAGGTTCAAAGCCTTTTCAATGATTTAAAAGCTGCACGTGCAGCAAGTGAAGTAAGAGATTGTGATGAAGAATTTGTTGTGAGGAGGGGCTGGTTCAATGGTTTCAAAGTGAGGGCAAATTTACATAACATTAAAGGACAAGTAGGAGTTGTCCGTAAGTTGAACGTTCGTAACCCAGGGACTGCCTGTATATAATTTTTCTAGCTCTGGTTAGAAAAAGGACCTAGAAAAGGTATAGTGAGCACTCCCAATTTCACAGATTAGGGTCTGTAATACCTTTTAAAAGGAAACAGGGCTCCTTGGAGGAAATGGCTGATTCCAGGACAGGGGCAGGAAAGATATGTGAGTCTAGGATATCACCATGGGCCAGAAAGCAAGCAAGCTTTCAAAGATTAAGGATTTTTTGTCTGTGAAATACACAGGATCCAGCTTGAAATAGCTCTCATTAGCCAAAGGTGTGCCAATTTTAGCATCGAAAGAATAATGACCACTACACGCAATAACATGGATGAATCTCACAGAAAGCCAGACACAAATAGAGTACATACTATATATTCCTTTTATGTTGCTTTCAAGAGGTAAAACTTATCTATGGTGATAGAAGTCAGAATAATGGGTACATGGGGCAGGGGGGATAGAAAGTTTGACTAAGAAGGGGCCTTTTGGGGTGCTGGAAATACAGTAAAAATTCATCAAGCTATAACTTTTAAGATTTGTACACTTTACCATACACATGTTATACTTCAGTAAGTACTGACTGAAACATAGCAAAGCAAGAAAAATCTATAATACCCATAACTCTCAGAAAAGAGAAAGCCAGGCTCATCTGTCACCATTTAAGGTGGCTTTTAATCAATTTCTTACCTTGAAAATTGGTAATTAAAGGGAAAGATTTAAATGCTTATCCTGTCTTGCCAGGAAGAACTGTAATTCAAGGTACCTAAATGGTCTTAGGAGCCCTGGTGGCGCAGTGCTTAAAAGCTCGGCTGCTAACCAAAAGGTCACAGTTCGAATCCACCAGCCGCTCTCTGGAAACCCTATGGGGCAGTTCTACTCTGTCCTATAGGGTCGCTATGAGTCAGAATTGACTCCACAGCAACGGGTTTGGTTTAGTTGATGAAGAAGAGCTGTACTTTACAGGAAAGTGTCAGCTGATAGTCAAAGGAATGATATTTTTTAAAAAAAATCATTTACAAACTGTAATAAAATTACTGATTCGAGCCAAATTTATCAATTGGTGTAAAAAACATTAGATGCATGGTTGATGAGTAACTGTACACTCATACAGTGCCAAAATAACACCATCCAGATTACTTTCTGGTTGACAAGGGAAAATACCACGGAGGGAATAGACCTAGACTATGGTCAATCTTAACATCACTAATGGTGCATCAACCAGATATCAGTGTAATTCTGAAACGGCATTTACGAAACAGTCTAGCCAAAAAAAAAAAAAAAAACCGCTTAATTTGAATCCATCAAGCCTTTAGCTTGACTTCCAGTTTACAGGCAATACAGGGAATGGGGAACAAGTTAAGTGACATTTCAAAGAAGAAATCAAACAAATCAAGGCAGGACATTTTGCAGGACAACT
The DNA here is from genome assembly GCA_030035585.1 of Dugong dugon. Classification (NCBI taxonomy): domain Eukaryota; kingdom Metazoa; phylum Chordata; class Mammalia; order Sirenia; family Dugongidae; genus Dugong; species Dugong dugon. The sequence continues at coordinate 152,998,468 of CM057483.1, forward strand.
GGCATGGTCTCTCAGCAAAGAAGAACTGTTCTAGATTAAAAACTACTTGAGACCTAACCCCCCAAAAAAACCAAACCCATTGCCATCGAGTGGATTCTGACTCATAGTGACCCTATAGGACAGAGTAGAACTGTCCCACAGGGTTTCCAAGCAGCAGCTGGTGGATTCGAACTGCTGACCTTCTGGTTAGCAGCTGAGCTCTTAGCTGCTGCGCCACCAGAGCTCTGAGACATAACCAGATGTGTTAGATGGTCCTGTAATAAACCCTGGTTTGGACAAATCAGGGGAAGTTAAAATTATCAGTTAATTGCAATACAAATACCGTTCTATTGCATTATGCTAGGGATGTTAAAAATCAAGGTTTTCAGGGTAAGGAGAAATATATTCAATTAAATTAAGAAGAAACACTGTAACGCTGAAATAGAACTAAAAATATCAGATGCAAATATATTGACATGAAAAGGTGGAGACGGTCAAATAAAAAAAAGCAGTTTATAAAACAGTATGAATGGTATGGTCTTATTTTGGAAAAAAATATATACAAATAGCAAAGTATCTGGGAGGATACTCCCAGATACTCCTCTCAGATACTTTGCTATTTGTATATATTCACATAACAAAGCTTTACCAGTGGTTGGTAATCTCTGGGTTGTGGGACTACAGCGGTTTTTTTTTTTTTTCCCTCTCTTTTGCTTGTTTGTATCTTCTAGCTATTTACAATTCACATATACTATTTTATATTAATAGTTATTTTTAATTAAATGAATAAACAAAATCCTTACTGTTGCTAATAGAGTTGGGGCTTAAGTATTGTCAGAAGAAAAAAAAACTGGAAACCAAAGACTGGATTATTTTCCTTATTACTATAAAATAGTGAAACTCATTATTTTGCAATTAACTGATAACTTTAATTTCTTTATTTTTTCAGCTTCAACCCACAAAATTTCTTTACACATTCTCCTGTAAGCCTCTATGGATGATGACAAATTGCAAATTAATAACTTCTTAAATAAAATTCATGGCAGGACAAATCCTTGCTCACTGCTAACACCTTTAACAGCTCTTTGGTGCAAGGATTCTAGAACAGGGGACCTCTATGTGGCTACTCTGGCTACCCAACTCTTGCCATCCTTCCTTTCTCAGATGAAAAGTCTGCTCCAATCTTTCCTTCTCTAGGATCACTTTGCTTTTCCAGTTATAACTGCAAAGAAGATGTAGCTGAAAGATATCAATCATCTGGCTCATATATTCTGGAGAAAAATCAGATATTTTATAATGGAAATCAAAGCGGTAAATTACTGTTTAGCCTTGTATTTTGAAGCGTCTCTGGGTTCACTGCTAGGATTGCTCCAATCATCAGCTTCAGGTGTGGTCTTGTAATGGCGCCATGCTGACTTATTAAAAACTGGGAGTCTCTCAAATGATTCACTTGAAAGAGCCTATTGGAAAAACAAAAACATACACCAAAGGTCCACAGTGTTATTTTTCCTCAGGTGAAATACTAACCCAAATTTTACTATTTAAAAAGTTAAAAACCCAAAACCAAACCTGTTCTCATCAAGTCGATTCTGACTCATAGCAACCCCCTAGGACAGAGTAGAACTGCCCCATAGGATTTCCAAGGCTGTAATCTGTACGGGAGCAGACTGCCGCATCTTTCTCCTATTGGAGTGGCTGGTGGGTTCGAACCGATAACCTTTCAGTTAGCAGCCCAGTGCTTAACCACTCACCACCAGGGCTCCCTTATAAAAAATCAGATACCTTAATACATACCTTTCAACTTGTATTAAAATTGTATTTTAGTAGTTCACTTAGACTGGCCAGGAGAAAATTAAAGCATTTTTTAAAGGAATAAAAACATTCACTAATTCAAAACCAGCACTGAAGTACACATGACCAGAAAAAAATGCATTTTAGTTAGTTGGTACTGCTTTGAGATGCTCAACTGTCTTGAATATATGGTGTTAGACCACACACCATTATTCACTGGGCAATTACTCTCCCAAAGGGCCCAGGAAGAAATAAAGTTTTATACGTATCAGACATATAAACATAAGCCCATCAAGTGAGATCAACTAACGTATTATCTAGAAGCATTGGTATTTAAAATAAATGCTCCAAATAACTGGCTAAAATGTGGTATAATATATAGTAACATACCATGCAGCTGTTAAAAAGAACTAGTCAGTTTTGTATGAACTGATATGGAAAGAGCGCCAAGATATATTGGCAAGTTAAAAACAAATACAAAAACCAAGTGCTGTCACTAACATTTGTGCTAAAGAAATTAGAGACTTAAGTTGTCCCTTTTGTAGTTTTTAAATGTGTACTATGTGCCTATATTGGAGCCCTGGTGGCACAGTGGTTAAGAACTCGGCTGCTAACCAAAAGGTTGGCAGTTTGAATCCATAAGCCGCTCCTTGGAAACCCTATGGGGCAGTTCTACTCTGTCCTATAGGGTCGCGATGAGTCAGAATCAACTCAACCCCAACGGGTTTTGGTGCCTGTATTACCTATTCAAAATATGCCAAATATTCTAGAGGTTAGAAATAAAAGTTTAACACCACCAATGAATGAGAAAAACAGTTACAGAGAACTTTGTTATTAGATCAATCTTTTATACAACCATATCATGATCACTGAATTCTTGTAACTTTGGGAAAGCCAGCAAGTTTTTAAAGCAAAAGACTAAAGATTTCAGTTTATAAAAGCCTGTCTCTTTTTAGATTAGTCCTCTTAATGGATGTGCAATTTTTAAAAATCACAATTTAGCATTATTGTTTTAAAATCAACATTTTAATAATTTATTAAACATGCTTCATGTTTTTGCTATATCTGAGCATAAAATGAAGGAGATGACACGGTTCTCAGACAAAACCAAAGTAAATCTGAGCTGAACATAAGAGAAGATATAGTGGTGGTCTCACTTCTTAGGACTCATAGCTTCAAAAAGTAAAGATGCCACAGGGAACCCAAGGTCGAGAAGGGGAGAGTGCTGACATGTTGTGCGGTTGGCAACCAATGTCACAAAACAATGTGTGTATTAATTGCTTAATGAGAAACTAATTTGCTCTGTAAAGCTTCATCTAAAGTACAATTAAAACAAACAAAGAAAGTAAAGATGCCTTCATACTAACAGAAACAAGAATGCAGTACCTTCAAATAAATGACGGCGTCAGTGCCCACTCCTTCCATGGAATAGAGTTTCAGGTCTCCTTGAAAATATCTAGCATACAGGCGTGAAATTGGCAAACCATAACCAAATCCAGCCTATTGAGAAAAGAAAATTCATACAGTAAGACAGGTGCAAATACTCCCACGTTTGGCATGAGGGCTATTCAGAGAAGAGTAAAATAAAAGCTTGATTCAGATTTAAATCAAATAAATTACTGATTCTGCCTCTACAAAGATAGATATGTGCATCTACAGCAAACAATTCCCTAATTTTCACCCCGCAAAACACTTCTCATATGTTCGGAAAATAATAAGAATATTCCAAATTTTGACTTTTTTTTTTTTTGAATCAAGTGGGATTTGATCTGGTACCAAAACTAAACCACATCATTTCCAACTTTCACAATCAGATTCCCTTGTTCTTGAAAGTGAAAATGAAAATTACTAGCACAGGAGTTCAAAACTACCAGTGAGAAGGCAGAAACACTGAAAAGAAAACAATTTTCTACGAAAGCTACTTCCTAGGGTTCTGGGAATATATATCAATATTTTGGTACATCGTAGTTCATGGAGTTTAGAGACAAGAAAAACATTCCAGTACCCTCCTACTGAACAGGGAGGAGGGAGGAGGGACAGGCCTCTACCTTAGACTTGGTGAGTTCAGGAGCGCTTTCCCAGGGCTCAGGGATCAACAGGAGTTAGTTAGGTGAACATTCCCCAAAAAGAAATAAATGGATGTGTCAAGGCTCAAAACCAAAACCAAACCCATTGCCGTCAAGTCAATTCGGACTCAGAGTGGCACAGAGGTGTAAAAGAGTAAGTTGTCTGGGGAGGAGATTATGTTTTCTAGTAGCACATATCTGCGCGCCCACTTTAAAGCTGAGACAGATTACTAACTGGCAAAGACGCTAATGGAAGCATTCCCTAAAAAGGACAGACTGCATGGTACACAGGCCAGAACACAGAGCTGGCCAGTACTGGCTGTGCTATTAATTAGCCCAACGACTTTGGGCAAGATACTAACCTCTCTAGGCTTCCATTTTACTTATTCATCTATAAAAGGGGAGGATGGATACATAATTTTTTAAGGTCCCTTACTTCAATTCCTCAGTTTCATTAAAAACACAAACAACAACAATAAAACAGTATGACAGAACAGCTATCCTCAGGAGGCTATTCTGAGACCTAGAACAGATAATCCATATTCCTATTAAACAACTGGAGAAGGCTCTAGATATGTCTGCAGTGTCTTATTTTCTTTCTTTTTCTTCTTTTTGATCTTTTTGGTGCTTGCTTTGAATTTTATTTTATTTTTTTATTTTTGTTGTGCTTTAGATGAAGGTTTACAGAGCAAATTAGTTTCTCATTAAACAACTAATACACATTATTTGGTGACATTTGTTGCAACCCCACAACGTATCAACCTTCTCCCCTTCTCAACCTTGGGTTCCCCATTACCGGCTTTCCTGTCCCCTCCTGCCTTCCTGTCCTTGCCCCTGTTGCCATTTAGTCTCGTTTTGTCCTATGGGTCTGTCTAATCTTTGGTAAAAGGTGAACCTCAGGAGCGACTTTGTTACTGAGCTAAAAAGGTGTCCGGGGGCCATGCTCTCGAGGTTTCTCCAGTCTCTGTCAGACCAGCAAGTCTGGTCTTTTTTTTTTTTTTTTTTTGTAAATTTGAATTTTGTTCTACATTTTTCTCCAGCTCTGTCCAGGACCTTCTATTGTGATCCCCGTCACAGCGGTCGGTGGTAGTAGCCAGGCACCATGTAGTTGTGCTGGATTCTGTCTGTAGTACTTGTGGTCCATTAGTCCTTTGGACTAATCTTTCCCTTATGTCTTTGGTTTTCTTCATTCTCCCTTGCTCCAGGTGGGGTGGGACCAGTGGAGTATCTTAGATGACCGCTCAAAAGCTTTTAAGACCCCAGTGTAGTGTCTTTTTTTCTTTTCATGTTTATTTAAGTAGGTACCAGAACGTGGTCAATGCAATGCCTTTCAAAATTGATCTTTCATAAATTTTCTTGAATCCTATATAAATGACTTCCCCTCCATTTTCAACAATGCTGAGTTAACCAACTCTGTCTTGAATCAATGATGCAAAGTGTGTGATTTTTATTCCTACAAATAAAATCTACTCTTAGGTGCTTATCACTCAGGTAGTACTTTAAAATGAAACTTAGTTTATACCCTGAACCATTTTGCAGACTGATATATACGTTGCCGTGTTTAATGACAAAGGGTTCAATTGTTGTTTGTCGATTAGAAACACTCAGCAGGGGAACAAAGTGCAGCCCTACCAGGCTCTAAATGCTACCATGGTAACAAGAGGTTTTTCCATTGACTTAGGAGGGCTGAAGGTGACGTCAAGAGTGAGACGAAAAGGACTCCGAAAATGCATACACCACCTACATGTTTCGTGCTCATGTTATTTAATAGAACATTTTTAATGTTTTCATAATTTAACATTTTAATTATACCAACACATTTGATGGTAGAAGTTTAAAGACTGTAGGTGATGTTGGCCTCGATGATGTGCTTCACCCAAGTGCCCAGGACCAAGCTGCAGCTATGCACCATGTCCTGTTCCTTTTCTCATCTGCTATTAAACTTCCAGGAGTCCCTGGGTGGTGCAAAGGATGAAGTACTTGACTGCTAACCAAAAGGTTGGCGGTTTGAATCCACCCAGAGACATCTTGGAAAAAAGTTCTGGCAAACTGCTTCTAAAAGGTCACAGCCTTGAAACGCCTATGGAACAGTTCTACTCTGACACACATGGGGTCACCATGAGTCAGAATCAGTGGCAATGGGTTTATTTTGTTAAGTTTATTAAACTTGCACTGCCTTCCCTCTAAGGGTAGCTCTAGGTAGTAAATTGTGTTCCGGTAGCTGTTTGACCACAGTGAAGTGCTTTCTCTCAGCACTCAGGAATGAGGCACTCAGCTGTGAGTGTTTCTTAGCTAGGAATCAGAGAAGAAATCTGAGTCCAAAGGAGCCACAAAGAAAAGCAGCAGAGGCATAAAATTCTCCCTCCTCCAAACCATACAGGAAATACTCTAATTCAACAAGGATAGTGCAACAACTTGGGGAGATAGCCAGCTCTTTCCGTCTGCATGTTACTGATATTCCCTTAAGCAGCAGTTCAAAATGCTTACCAAAGGGGCAGCTCTTGTAGGCTCCAGGCTAGGTCTGGGAGCAGTTGAATACATATAGTTAAAAAGACGATCTATTTTTCGAAGTGGGACACCACCACCTTGGTCACTTATCTGCAATATACAAAATGTTTAAAAAAAATTTAAAGTCAATTTATACTTAGTAGGAGACACTGAGTTCATTAAATAAAGTACATACCAGATAGCTCTAAAAACCTACAAGGGCTCTGAACTCCCAGTGAAATATGGCTCCTTTTGAACCATGTTAAACAAGGAGGCAGAGTAATACAGTAGAATTGGACAGGCTTGGATTTGAAGTCTCAACCTTAGTTCCCTGAATAATGGAGTTGAAGGGGACATTGGTGGTTCAGTGGTAAAATTCTCGCCTTCCATGCAGGAGACCCGGGTTCAATTCCTGGCCAATGCACCTCATCATGCAAGCTACCACCTATCTGTCACTGCAGGCTTGCGTGCTGCTGTGATGCTGAACACATTTCAGCAGAGCTTCCAGACTAAGCTGGGCTAGGAAGAAAGGCCCGGTAGTCTACTTCTGAAAATCAGTCAGTGAAAACCCTATGGATCACAACAGTCTGATCGGCAGCTGATCATGGGAATGGCGCAGGACCCGGCACTGTTTCGTTCCATTGCACGTGGGGTCACCATGAGTCGAGGGCCAAAACCATGGCATCTAACAACATAACAACAATGAGGTTGAAATGAGGTAATGTTAAGTCAAGGATCTAGCATGGTACTTACAAATAAGACAATAAATAAATGTCAGTTTTCTTCTCTTGTCTCTGATTTCTCAATGCCTATCCATAAAACCAAACCCATTGCCATCGAGTCAATTCCAACTCACAGCGACCCTATAGGACAGACTGGAACTGCCCCATGGGGTTTCCAAGGAGGAGCTGGTGGATTTGAACTGTTGACCTTTTGGTTAGCAGCCGATGTCTTAACCACAGCGCCACCAGGGCTCCGTATTAAATTAACAGATAATTAAAGTATAAACGCAAATAAAGCAGTTACCTTAATGGATAAGTCTTCTTTACCCAAAGTAACAAGGGTTTTAACAGCTGGGTAGCCCTCTTTTCTATCTTCATATAATTCTACTGTTGCTCTCATTGAGTTCTAAAATAATAAGACCTTTTTTTTAGCATACCACTGACTCACACAATTTATAAAAAGAAGACAGCATGAGATTACTTATACATAACAATTCTTTTATGGGGCAAATATTAGTTGGATTTATATGGCATTTTCCCCCCTCCGAAGAGTTTAGCTAAACATGTCTTAAGATCAAGGAAAAATTCCTGACACTTCATTTTATTTTTCATCTAGTTTGAGCCCCACCCACCACACTAAATATTTTCTTTTTCTTTTTTTCGCTTTAGAGTATTTAAATTATTCAACTCTATACCCGAGAGGAATGTTTTTTATCACAAGTAATGAGGCTGCGGAAGCTGATTTTTGCACTTTAAATCCTATTTATCAGCCTGCATTTATAGAGCACCTTTCCTCTACAGGAGGCAGAAAGCCTGAAAAGATTCATGCTTCCCATAAAAATTAATCATTTGGCTGAAAAAGATGAAATATCAGTTAAAAAGAAATTCCGAGAAAGCCACAGCTGTTGAAGAGAAAGTTCACAATTGAATGCCCATCTCCACCTTAAAGTGTTACATCAGTAACATTATAATTTTTGGAAGCAAATCGGCATAACTGATTTTTCAGGTGCTCAATTTAGGGTTTTACACATTGGAAGGAATGAAATTTTAGCTCAAATGCCTTGTGCTTGTAATCCTGCTACTGTAAAGGCAGTACTACTGGTACTGTAACGACTGGTTAACAAAAGCAACAGCTTAAGCTGGAGAGGGTAAAGAGTCTTCTCTTTGCCCTTTTTGGTCCAGCTCTTCCACATCTCTCCTCTCTGCCTCTGTCAGTTCTTCTGAATTGAATGAAATACGTAAAGGGTTTACAGTATCTCTCAGGACAGGAACAATTACTAATGCATCCACATGCTTAAAGTTCAGTAGCATAAATATGCATAAATATGTTTTTATTTTGATCTGGCTATCAACAATAAAGCCTTTTCCAGGGTTGGAAACTAAAAAGCATCTCTAATCTCATAACTGAAGAAAAAACAGCATGGATTTTACATAAAATCACTGAAGCACAATTAAGTCTCAAAGTCAATATGTACTAATATTCACAAAAACTATACTGTACACAGCAATTTTTCATCTCACAGTGTACAAATTATAAAACCCACAGGGTATCAGAAATAGAATTTTTAAAATGGTTATGCAAAACCTTTTTCTTACGGTGATCTAATGAATCCATTATGTCCTGAATCAAAGCAATTTAAAACGAAGACTTCTTTCCATGTTTTTAAATTCCACTTACCTTGAACAACTCAAATAGCATGTGAAACAGATGTGAGGGCACATAAACTACCTGAATAGGTTTGTCTGGAGCTTTGGCTGAAAACAGAGACAAAACCATCAATGACTAAGGACCCAAATTAGAAGTCAAGAATGACTTTGGCATTCCGTTTCCCAAGTATAGTAAAAAAGAACTCTATGAAAGGCTAACTTCAATTTCCACCACTAAAGACAGGGCTAAGAAAAAGCATATACCTTGGAATCGAACAAACTCGGGTTGAAATTCCAGTTCCTTCACTTACCAGCTATACGACTGTGGACAAAATACTCAATCTCTTTGAAGCTCAGTTTCTTCCTGGGCAGAACTGGAATATTATCATCGATGTCATAATGTTCTGGGAATTATATTAGATCATCCAAATATCACTCAATGTTTCTCAAGCTGAGGAACACTTTCCACCACTTACCCCAGTGGGAAGCTTAGGGATTGTGAAGCCACAGGAGAAAATGGGCACAGCTTCTTGGTGAACTGGACTAACCAGCAATGTGAAAATGTTAAATTATGACAAACAAGGGATATTACAGAGCAGAATGTAAGGTTCACATAACTTTTTCTGTTAGCAACTAGCCCCGGCGACCTACAGTCCTTTCTCCTTGCATCAGGGATCCCCTGAGGAAAATCTGAGAAACGCTGAGTTCCGTGTCAAGCACTAAGAACAGCGTGGGGCATACCGTAGGTGTTCAAAAGTTTAGTCCTTCCTCCTCCTCATGACCCGAAGTCACTTAAGAGATTGAAACTACATGAGCTTTCTCAACTAAAAGGCAGACATACCCATCCATGTTATAATTTCAACTACTTCCTCTAATAAAGCAATTTATAATAATATAGAGCTAACATGTTTGATACGTAACTGTTTACAAAGCTTTCACAGTATATATCCGATTTAATCTTTTTGACAAAACTGTGAGGTTCGTAAGGGTGGGCATTTTACAAAGCCAGCTGAAACCGGTTTTACAATGTAGGTGAAGGAATATATATAGGTAAGGAAATAGGTTTTAGAGAGGCTATGTGACTTGCCCAAATAACAGAAAAGTTGCTGAAACTAGACATCTGAACCAAGATCTTTTGGTTCTGAATCCCAAACCCTTTGATGATGCATTGTTTTTTTAAATTATAAGTAATATATGCAATTGGAAACCCTGGTGGCGTAGTGGTTAAGAACTCGGCTGTTAACCAAAAGGTTGGCAGTTCGAATCCACCAGGCACTCCCTGGAAACCCTATGCGGCAGTTTTACTCTGTCCTTTAGGGTCACTATGAGTCAGAACCGACTCACTGGCAACATATTCTTTTTTTAATACGCAAATGGTTTAAAAAATTTTTAAAGAAAAAAGTGAAAGTCCCTCTATCCTTTCCCATTTCACCCCTCAGACCCATTTCAGTAAATCATAAATCTTTACTATTTATGCTCTAGTTCTTCTGGTTGACAATATTTACATTCTGCTCTGTAACATTAAGTACTCTGTGCCTTGCCTATAGGCTCCTTCAAAAAGTTGAAAATCAGCAGTGTTAGTGTTGGTAATATTATAACTAGGTAAATATTGATCACTGCAGAGTGGCCTCCACAAGGTACCAGGACAACATTTCCTTTCCTATGAGTCCAATGACATAATTCATGTGTCACTTGAAACAGAATGTTCTCAGGCTTAAGGTGAAATGGATTCTCCTCATACGTTTCCAACTGCTCGAAATTATGGTACCCTTTATAGGTTACTTAATGTTTAGACTGTATCTTTCTTATATAGTTTTCAACTTTTCCTGGAGTTTCTAACTACCTCTCTGTAGTAAGTTGAATAGTGGCCCTAAAAAGGTATGTCCAAGTCCTACCCCCCTAGTACCTGTGAATGTGATCTTATTTGGAAATAATCTTTGCAGAAGTAATTAAGTTAAGGGCCATCCTGTATTTAGGTTTGGCCCTGAAACCAATGACTAGTGTCCTTAGAACAGTGAGGAAGATCTGAGACAGCAACACAGGGTAAGGCCGCGTGAAGATGGAGGCAGAGACTGGAGTGATGGGTCTACATGCAAAAGAATGCCAAGAATGTAGGCTGTCACCAGAAGCTAGAAGAGAGGCATGGAACTGATTTCTCCCTCAGAGCCTCCAGAAGGAACCAATCCTGCTGACACCTTGATTTCGGACTTCTGGCCTCCAGAACTATGCGAGAATAAATTTCTGTTGTTTTAAGCCACCCAAAATCCACTGCCATTAAGTTGATTCCAACTCATACGACCCTATATGACAGAGGAGAACTGCCCCATAGGGTTTCCAAGGCTGTAATTTCTACGGGAGCAGATCAGGTCTTTTCTCCCACGGAGCCCCTGGTAGGTTCCAACCATAGACCTTTCAGTTAGAAGCCGAGCACTTAACCACTGCACCACCAGGGCTCCTCTAAGCCACCTAATTTGTGGTAATCTGTACGGTAGCCCCAGGAAACTAGTACAGCCTCCTTCTGGGTAACTGGGACAAGAAACATGCTTTCTTCACCGTATCTATAAGATCATTCAGCTTCTTACTCTATTGCACGGTATCCATTCTGTTCTTCAAGATTTCTCAAATTAGAATAGATTGCTTTCTAGACGTGCCTCACAGTCATCCTACATCTTTTTACTAAAGTTCTATAATGTTTTTTACTATTTCTTATATCCATATTATATATACTGTCAAGTCAGTCAGGTAACCTACCTCAGGATGGTGTGCATGGGAGACACATTTCTCAATCCTTATACATCTGATTCCCTTGCTTGAAGATTTGGCTAGGTATAGAATCTGGGTTCAAAATCATTTTCCCTCAGAATTTAAGAAAAGGGTCTTCTGGCAGTGACATACCTTGGCTGTGATATTTTTGTTTAAGAATAAAGAACCAATTGATCATTAGAGGTAGCTGGTGTTCCAGTCCCCTCTGGGGATTTCCCCTAAATGGGAAGGCTGACTTAGGGCTCTGTGTACATGCTCCAGATGTTTCAACAGGCTTTAGAATGAGCATGTAGTCTCTGACTGGAGGGTCCCCAAATGCTTAAACAAAGACATCTTTACTTTGGGATACCAACACTCACGTGAACAATCAGAGTTCTTCCCAGGTAGTCCCTTAAAGAGAGTACTTTTATTTTTGCCCAGGGGAAAATGCCTCTGGCTAGCTGTAGGCAAAGCCCAGCCAGAGTCAACCAGCTCGCCATCAACACTCCATGCACTTCCTTAGACCAGCTCTCAGTTAGCCCCTGCCTTTTGGCTCCACCTTCTCATTCCAGTCCTCGGCACCTCCCAGCTCTGCTCCCAGAGTCTCTCCAAAGTTTAACCTTTGGGAAATCAGGTGCCATTTCTGCTGCAGCCTCTCCCTTTGTGGCTTCTTCTGCTCTGTTCCAGTAATCAGCATACTTCCATCTGGCTACCCTCTCTCAGGAGTTGGGAGTGGCAGTCCACTTGATGACCACCCTATCCTACCTTTTCTTTTGCTAGTTTTCTTTGTATTTCTTTACTGCTATTTTAATGGAGCCTGAGGAGCAAGCTGAGTGCTTAGTCTATCTTGTACCCAAATGCAGAATTAGTTATATGAACATCTTTATGAATTCAACTTTTCCACTCCAAATTTCAGGGGAAACCTAATCTTAAAATACCTTTTATTGTTTTTTTCAATTCAACATTTTCTAGACGCCGTCTGAAGGCTTGCTCAATTACTTATACTTTTCTTGGGAACAGTGCAATTTAGATTCTTTCATTCCTTTTAAGACCATGTCAAATGTTTTTGTCCATGAATCTTCCCTAATTCTGGGTCCAGTGGCTATTAAGTAGTAGACCCTTAATGGATATTTGCTGACTTTCTGTAACTAGACACAAACGGGATATGAATTTTCTATCTAAGGGTACATTTTAAAAAGTCAATGGAAAAAATGGACCAGGTTTTTTATGCTCATGACTCGATAAATAACAGTCTCTGGTTTGCACAGTCATTGCTCCACTTATCATTAGTTGAGAAAACATTTAATAAATACCAATAGAATTCTGCCTAGGATAAAAGGAATTTTATTTTCAGATAGTTCTCTTATAAGAGTGGGGGGGGGGGGAAGGCTAAACAGAAAAAAAACGCATTTAAGAGAAAAGGTAGCTGGGCACTTAAAGATGGCTAATCAATTCCAAAAGGCTGTTAGAGGCAGTATTTAGTGTGGCTCCAAGTCAGATAGACCTGGGATCAAGTCCTGACTCTGGCATTTAACTGGCTATATTAATAGTTATTTAACCCATCCGGGACTCAGCATTCCATCTCTAAAATGGGGACAGTATATATCCCACTGGGTTAATATAAGGATTAAATGAGATAATGGTGATAAACTAGTTTATACAGAGCTTGTCACATAGTAAGCACTCAATAATGTTGGATATTATTATTACTAAAAATTAATTTCTACAGTATTAGCAGAGCTACCAGTAGTAGAAAGAGCCCTGGTGGCACACTGGTTAAGCACCTGGCTGCTAACTAAAAGGTTAGCAGTTCAAACCCACCCAGTATCTCTGTGGGCAAAAGAACTGGTGATCTGCTTCTGTAAAGATTGCCTGTTGCCGTCGAGTTGATTTCAACTCCGACTCATAGCAACCCTGTAGGACAGATGAGAAGTGCCCCGTAGGGTTTCTAAGGCTGTAATCTATACAGGAGCAGACTGCCACATCTTTCACCTGCGGAGTGGCTGGTGGGTTCAAACCTCCAACCTTTCCATTAGCAGCCGAGTGCTTAACTGTTGTGCCAAGTGGGTCCCTTTCCATAAAGATTATAGTCTAGAAAATCCTGTGAAAAAATTCTGCTCTGTCACATGGGGTTGCTATGAGTCAGAATTAACTCAATGGCACACAACACCACCACCACCAGTAATGGCTCTTCAATTTTTGTCTGGAATCACTTGACTGAAAGTACCCATAAAAGTATCCAATGTGGGGAAACTAGAGGTCAAAGATCCCAGGGTACCTTTTCCGTGAACACTCTTATAACAAAATATACATAGTATGAATTAAAATTTTGATGCTTCCCACCAAACTCATAGCTATGAACCATCTCTTGACAGGAAAGACTAATCTAGGGATGGTGAAGACATGCAAGTACTGTTCATGAGTCTTAGCTGTCCCAAGTCTGGCAAGTCAGAAAGATTTGAAACCTGGTATACGATAAATAAAATTCTGTTATTTTAATACTCCTGTTAAAAGTGTTACAGAAAGGACAATAAAGGAAATTTACTATAGCTTGCCGCCAGTATTCAGAATCCTAGCGATTACTGGTGAATATGATGGTGTTCCCACAGTAGGTTCTACATAATCCTAGTTACTGCTCTCTCAGGGGTCTAGACTGGGAAAGAAAAAACTGAAAATCAGAAACAAAAGATTATATGTTGAACTAATGGAACTTAAATTCACAGGTAGTAACCAATTATTCTTTTGTGTTACTGGTAGCCTTACTCACTCTGAAGTCCACAGCAGCAAGCAGCAAGTGGTACCACTCTATCCGATGACTGTCAAAGACACCTGCTGTATAATAAAAGCATCCTGAAAGGAGATGCTATGCTAAGTTAGACTGGCTCTGAAAATGAATCCATTTAGAATCTGAATCTGACTCCTCCCTTGAAAATGGAGTCAGCTGTCATAATGTGGGAGAATCTGTCTCTCTCTCATTATAAAGCAGCAACATCTACTTATGGTGTTCAGAACCAACCTTCGGCCTTTATCTCTAACACAGAATTTGTTAGAGCTAAAGCACGTTCCTTAAACAAGCTCACAAAGAGCTTTGGCATCAAGAAATCATAAATATAATTTGGAAAGGGGCTTCCAAAGTCATTCATGAGATATTGCCAAAACAGCTGTAAAAGGCCCCTCATGGTGGGGTGAGTTGCCCAGCGTGACAGCCTTAGCTGGGAGTGAACGGGCTGACACAGTTGGCGTCTAGGAATCAGCGAGAACAGGCTTGTTGCACTGGACTTCAGAGTGAGTGAGGCTGCCATTAATGCAAAACCATGATTTGTTACTACCTGGGAATTTAATTTCCACTGTTTGACAAATATAAATCTAGACAGGTCAGGTCCTGCCTAACCAGCAGAAAGAAATAGAATATTAAAATGCTTCTAATATGCTTCTAATCACAAATACTCAAGTCAAGTCCAATAGACATTCAAAGCAGCTTTGATTTCATACCTTCTAGCAGAATGTAGAAGCAACTGTCCTTCAACAGCAGTCTGAAGTCTTTTTACATCTTTATCTCATTGTAAGGGAAATACATTTTTGGTATACTATGGGGAAAGGAATTTGGTTGTATCTTTAATTGTAAAAGCCCATACCCTAAGATTCAGTCATTCCACTTCTAGGACTCTAGCCTACAGAAATTCTTCCTCACGCTCGGAAATTTTCCCACCCTATATACACACATACAAGGAGCCCTGGTGGCGCAATGGTTAAGCACTTCGCTGCTAAACGAAAGGTTGGTGGTTCGAACCCACCCAGCGGCTTCGTGGGAGAAAGACCTGGCAATCTGCTTCCATAAAGATTACAGCCAAGAAAATCCTATGGGGCAGTTCTCCTCTGTCACATGGGGTCTCTAAGGGTTAGAATTGACTTGACATCACCCAACAACAACAACACACACACACAGACACAAATATGCAACGCTTTGCTCATTATATGTAATATAGGAAAAATTTGAAATCCTAAATGTCCACCCACAGGGAAATGGTTAAATAAAATTGTGGTAATCTACACTGTGTAAGTATGGAGGAGCCCTGGTGGTACAAGGGTTAAGCACTCGGTTGCTAACCAAAAGGTCAGCGGTTCGAACCCACCAGCTGCTCCACAGGAGAAAAGACCTGGCAATCTGATCCTGTAAAGATTACAGCCTTGGAAACCCTATGGGGCAATTCTACTCCGTCCTATAGGGTCGCTATGAGTTGAGATCAACTCAACAGCGTGTAACAACATAACAACAACAAGACTATGGATAATCTATAAATGACGTTAATACATGCAAAGATCTTCAAAGTAAAGTGAAAACCACAAGTTACGGAACATGTATAGTTTGAACCCTACTTATATATAAAGTTCTGTATGGGACTGAGAGAGGTGGGGGCTTTTACTTTTTATTCTTCTGCATGTGCGTATTGTCTATATTTTTACAATGAGCGTATCTCTTATAATTTACAAATTTTTAAAAAACATGTACACAAATATAGAATGATATGAATAATATAAAAACCAACTATAATCCCACTATCCAGAGAGCTATTGTTTATGTTTTGGTAGTATAAATCCTTCAAAATATTTTCCAACGAACTTAGCCTGTGTTTAAAAAAAACTCAGCTTTCCCCATACATTAAACATTCTTTTAAAGCATTAATTCTTAAAAAGCAGTATTCTGAATGGTTGCATAGTATTCCATCTCATGGCTGTACCATAACTTACTTAAATAATCCTCTATTGTGGAAAACGGGTTGTTTTCTAGTACATAAATCTCTGCACATCTCTATTTTCTTATAACAAATTTTCTGAAGTTTAATTTACTGGACCGAAGAATATGATCACTGTTAATTTAATTTACTAGGCCAAAGACAAAGAATATTGTTAGTATTTTTGAGAAAGGCTGTACTAATTTAAATGTATGCCAGAAATGTACGTCTGTGAGAGAGTATTCTTCTGGGCACCTAATCAAAGCATTAAAATGTTTTAATCATTGATATTTTGAAAGACAAAAATGGCAGTTCTCTGTGGGCTTTTTCTGTTTTGCACCTCCTTCATTAGTAAAGTTAAACACACTTCCATATGTTTATATGTTTACTGACTGTTTGCATTTGTTATTTTGAGAATTGTCTGTTTTTACCTTTGTGCATTTTCTACCTTGATTACTTCTGCTCCTAGAATTCTGGGGTCAAATGCGTTACACATTCCTGTACTAAAACGCTTTACAACAATACACTTGGTTGACCAAAGGCATACAGAAAGTTTTTAAAAGATGTAAGAGATTTAAAAGCAGCATAATTTTACGACCTCACTAAAATACAGCCCAGGTATAATCAGTTCTTTAGTCAACTTCTTTGTATTTAAGGTTAAAATTATCTTTCTTTTACCATTGAATTCTTCAACTTCCAGCTCTGGAGCTACCAAGTAATACTGTTCACACAGCATCTTGGCTGTTTCATAAGCATCTGCAAAGAAAGAAAAGAGGTTAGCTGCTGTACTAATAATACAGGCACAAAACCCAAAAACCAAACCCATTGCCGTGGAGTTGATTCTGACTCATAGTGATCCTACAGGACAGAGTAGAACTGCCCCATAGGGTTTCAAAGGCTGTAAATCTTTACAGAAGCAGACTGCCACATCCTCCTCCCACGGAGGAGCTGGTGGGTTCAAACCACCAACCTTTCAGTAAGCAGCCGAGCGCTTAACCACTGTGCCACCAGGGCTCCTTTAACATGGGCACAAGCATGTATATATTACATAAATAAATATATAAATTTAATAGAAAAAACAAACAAGGACAATTTCTAAACTGACAGAATTAATCAACTACCACCTTAAAATTAAAGCCCGTTTTTTGGATTTGATAGAATTACTATGACTAAACCAAACTTTTTCTTTCCTTAAATTTTTAATGACCACAATATTGTCTCAATACTAAAATACTGGACTAATAACAATATAGCTAGCTCTGTATCAAGCACACAGATAACTTTTAAATACTCCAAAAAAGTATTTTTCATGAAAATCTGTGAACTCAAGACTATTTCTGAACACCATGAAACCTGACTAAATTGTAGCAAAACAGGTATTTGTTATAAATTTTTAAAATAATAATGCCAACAGTCTTAGGATTTACCAGAACTATTTGGAAACTAAGCATCAATAAATATTTGCTGAATGAATGAGTTTCCATGAGCCATACAATTTAAGTTATTGGAGACACCACGATTGCTTTAAAATGTCCTTTAAGTTAGTTAAAGGTGACAGGTTGGGGCTGATATTTATCAAAGTATGAGGAGCAATAGTTACCTTTTAAAAGGAAAAGAAAAAAGACATAGTGTAACAAGAGCAGGGCCATTACAGAAATAGCTGAAGAGAGAATTTAGGCTCTCACAACCAGAAGGATAGGGAAAGATTCATAAAGCAAAGTGTACTATATATTTCACTTGGGCCTTTTCTCTTGACTGTAAGCAATTTGAGATCAGGGTTTGTGTCTTTCGCTCCCTTGGCAACTCACAGAATTTAGTTTGGTGTCTATGTAGATGATCAATAAATATTCCTTGGTTTGATAAATTTTAAACCTTATGATAATTCACTTTTTAAGAAAAACAGCTTTATTGAGATATACTTCACATGCCAAATAATTCATCCATTTAAAGTGTACAAGCCAAAGGTTTTTAGCATATTCGCAGAGTTCCGCATCCATGACCTCAATCAATTTTACAACATTTTCAGCACTTCAAAAAGAAACCCCATGTGCATTTACAGTTACTCTCCATTACCCCCTCTTCTAGCCCCTGGCAATCACAGATCTACTTTGTGTCTACAGATTTCCAGTTCTGGACATTTTATATATGGAATCATATAATATGTGGCTTTTTTATGTCTGGCTTCTTACACTTAGCATAATGTTTTTGAGGTTCATCCATGTTGTAGCATGTATCAGTACTTCATTCCTTTTTATTGCTAAATAATATTCTATTGTACATATATACCACATTTTATCCATTCATCAGTTGACGGACATTTGAGTTGTTTCTACTTTTTGGCTATTATGACTAATGCTGCTATGAACATTCATGTCCAAGTTTTTGTGTGAACATACGTTTCCATTTCTCTTGGGTATATACCTAGGAGTGGAACTGCTGGGTCATGTGGTAACTCTATGTTTAACTGAGGAATTGCCATACAGTTTTCCAAAGCAATAAGATTTTTTTTTTAAGTTTCACCTTTATACTTTCTAAAGATCAGATATCAGATTACTTTTAAATGCTTCATGGGCACATTTGCAATTTTCTCAACTGGATATCAGTTCTTTGTAGGTAGGCTTATGCTTCTTTTGTTCCCCACATCGATACTGCACATAAAGCAGACACTTGCTTAAGATTCAAGAAGTAAGAGAGAAAAGAGGGAACGAAGGGAAAAATATAAGCCCTAGAAAATTTAAATGTTAGTATTTGACATTATCAAGCTAAAACAATACAAAGGTAAGATTAGGATATGTTCAGACTGTAAGTACTGGTTCATTTACCTCACACTGCTCCCAAATTAAAACTTCATATTAATTGCTTGACCTCAGAGTAAAAATCCCATTACCTTATTAAACCCTTAGAATTATCAAATCACTATAAAGAACCACAGACACAGATGTTAGAATGGCTCTCTGACAAGATGATTTAATGAGAGACAGCAAAAAGGAAATGACAGTAAGCAGACAGTAAATTAGCACTGAATTTAAACACTAAACGAGAAAGTTAAAATACAGAATTATACTAAATTTACAATTTTTTCTAGGTAATAATAAAAAAAAAACCCGTTGCCATCGAGTCGATTCCAACTCACAGCAACCCTATAGGACAGAGCAAAACTGCCCCACAGGGTTTCCAAGGAGTGGCTGGTGGATTCGAACTGCTGCCTATTAGCAGCTGTAGCTCTTAACCACTATGCCACCACCAAATATCTGTAGATTACTTTTTTAAAAAGGAGAAAAAAAATCAAGACTCACTCTTTCTACTTCTGCTACACCACCAAACAATGCTACTATATCTCCACCTAGTGCCATGATAGCACAAAGCTGGCCGAGAACTTCCAAGGCCACTTTACTTAAATCAACAAATGCTAAAATCTAATAAGGATGCTTCATTAGCGATATACAAAGCCAGTAACTCTCCACACAATAACTCTCCTGCCTATAAACACCCTTAAAGATGTTTAAACACTGCTCTTCCATTCATTATAAAACAGGGAAATAACCCAAACCCACTAACTGTGCTAGTTCCTCATGGTATTAGCCTGCCCAGTAGCACGAGATTCTGACAGTATTGTTAAGAAAAAGTACTATGAAAATGTAAGATGTGGAGGATAATGGAGCCCGGATAGAGGCAGCCAACTCAAAGACCCAGTATGGTTCCTAAAAAAAAAAACATGTGAGTGAGAATTTTTTAAGTATCACTATAAATTAGTGAGTCAATGTTGTAATTAAAAACTGCACTATGATTCTTGAAAACCTCAGAACATCACAAAGTAGACTCACATACATCTACCAGCCAAAAACATTCTGGGGGCAGTAATGGTAAAATCTATATTCATATAATTTCCTATCTATAAATTCCCATGGTATGTCATAATGCCTTGGATACAACACATCATCCTTCCTACCTAAAACCTGTACCGAGTAGGAACCACTAGTTTTTTTTTTTTTTTTTTAGGCCATAGACTCTCCCTCACCCCCTAAACCAAAGCAGACTAGGAAAGTAGGGGGACAGAATATATAAGGGCAACCAATCTATAGTTTGACCAAAACCCTAAAATTTGTGGTCATGGGCAAAAAGATGGGCTGAGCCAATTAAATTCATTTGGGGGAAATTTAGAATTGAGACACTTGGGATGATCCGGCAAGGAAGAAGCCAAAAGGACACATTGAGAGTTAACGTAATCTAGGAAGGACTGGAGGGAGTGTCCATCATGGCCGTCACCAAGCTGTAGGAGAGTCTACAGCCAGAAACGGAAATAGAGCAGGCAGAGGGAGGCAGAGAGGCCATGACTTGGTAACTTCAGCTGCAAAGATACACGGAAAACCATCTTGTTTTCTGTTTCCCATTCCCAGCTTCTACAAGCTCCAACTGTAAAATGCTTCCTGTCCTTAGATTACCATGGGACCTACTAGGGCCTTCTGATAAATCTGTTTCTTGAGCTAGCGTGAGTGGGTCTCTGTTACTCGCAACCTGAAGAGTCATAAGTGAGAGCACAAGATGTTGTTTCTGAGCTAGAATAATGACACACTCTCAGGATACCATTTGTATGCTATTATGCTAAGCAATAATACCACACAGGAACAACACAACCAAGCTAACGTTGCTGTGAGAACTGACTTTTGTAACAAGTATTTAAGTTTGTACCTTTAAAATTATCTTACCACAGGATTTTCCATTTTATTTCCTGGTTTCTTACAAAGAAAGGAGGGAAAAGGGTCACAATGGAAGGCACCTCCCAAAGGATAATAGGAACTGCTTTACAATACTAATTCCAGCATTCACGACCATGAGTCTATAATTTGCAGATGTGTAAAGGTAGACATTAAAGTGCTAAATAAGCAGCAAGGAGGCATGCTTCAGTGTTCTGCACGTTCAATTAATGTTATGCAAGATGCACCCCATTTTATACATTTATACAACTGTCTAGTCAAAAATAAAAATATTGTCCCTACCCTTCTACGTAAAAGTTCTTCTGTAGTGTTTCAACAGATCTAAGTATGAAATCACTGTTAGTTCATTAAGGCTTCTCTGGGCTGTAAAACACACACACACAGGTCATTTGGCCTGGGCATTTGACTATGTTTAAACCATGCAGAATCTTCACAGCTGAGAAAATAGTTAAGCTGTCATCAAAATCCAGAACTCACACTCTCTCTACATCAAGCTTCCTAAAACAAAAGAAAAAAATTGTTAGATATAGAGACCCTGAGCTAGAAGACTGAGAAATCTCAGAGGATGCGGTAAGAAGGTAAAAAGTCAGTACAAGAATACCAACTGCTCTAAAAAGAAGAAGGGAGTAGTAAGACTCCACTAGTAAAAGGGAAGAGGACATCCATTTCTTCAACACCTGGGGGTATTGGTAAGAACAGCTGGTGTGGCCTGGGCCTTTTGAGAGACTTTGATTACTGTCTGTCTTAGTTACATAGTGCTGATGTAACAGAAGTACCACAAATGGGTGGCTTTAACAAACAGTTTAGAAGGCTGGAAGTCCGAATTTAGGGTGCTGGCTCTAAGGGTAGGCTTTCTCTTTCTCTTGGCTCTGGGGGAAGGTCCTTGTCTCTTTTCAGCTTCTGTTTCTTGTTCCTTGGAGATCTCATGTGGCATGGCATCTATCTCCCCGCATCTCTGCTTGCTTCCTTCCTTCCTTTCTTAATCTGCTATTTTATATCTCAAGAGACTGATTTAAGACACACCCTACATGAATACTACCTCATTAACAAAGAAAACTCATTCCCAATGGGATTATAACCACAGGTATAGGGGTTATATATAGGTTATATATAGGTTATATAGGTATAACACATATTTTGGGGGGACATAATTCAATCCATAACGTCACCCCTGAGGCAGCTGGGGATGGAGACTTCAGCGCCTTTTAGGTAAAAGACAGTAGAATTTTCAGGGCTTTTTTTTTTTTTAAATTGTGCTTTAGGTAAAAGTTTATAAATTAGTTTCTCATTAAACAGTTGATACACAAATTGTTTTGTGACACTGGCTGCCAACCTCATGATGTGTCAACACTTTCCCCTTCTCTACCCCAGGTTCCCTGTTTCCACTCATCCAGTTTTCCTACCCCTTCCCGCCTTCTTGTCTTTGCTTTTGGGCTGGTGTGCCCAATAGTCTTCTATACATGAACTGAACTATGAAGCGCATTCCTCACGTGTTATTGTTGGCCCTATAGACCTGTCTAATCTTTGGCTGAAGGGTGAACCTCAGGAGTGGCTTCAGTACTGAATTAAAAGGGTGCCCAGGAAGTGGGGGTGGGGCATACTCTCAGGGTTTCTCCAGTCTCTGTCAGAACAAGAAGTCTGGTCTTTTTTTTTTTTTTTTTTTTTTTTTTGTAAATCTGAATTTTGTTCTACATTTTTCTCCAGCTCTGTCCAGAACCCTCTATTGTGATCCCTGCCAGAGCAGCCAGTGGTGGTAACTGGGTAGCATCTAGTTGTTCTCGGTTCAGTCTGGTGAAGGTTACAGTAGTTGTGGTCCATTAGTCCTTTGGACTAATCTTTCCCTTATGTCTTTGGCGTCCTTCATTCTCCTTTGCTCCAGCTAGGATGCAACCAGTGGATGTATCTTAGATGGCCACTCGCAGGCTTTTAAGACCCTAGACACTACTCATCACAGTCGATGTAGAATATTTTCTTTATAGACTATGTTATACCAATTGAACTAGATGTCCCCCAAGACCATGGTCCCTAGCCCTCAGCCTAGTAGCTTGGTCCCTCAGGGCATTTGGATGTTATCTGTGAAGCGTCTATTACTTTGCCCTGGTTAAGTTGTGCTGACTTCCCCAGTATTGTGTACTATCTTACCCCCACCAAAGTTACCACTGATCTATTATCTAGCTAGTGTTTTTTCCTCCCCACCCCTCCCCTCCCTCATAACCATCAAAGATTGTTTCTTTCTGTGTGGAAACATTTTCATGTGTTTTTATAACAGTGGTCTCACAGAATTTTCAGGTCTTTTGACCTTTGGTGAACTCTGGTGTTGTCTGCCTTACTTGTTCTCTCTTAGTCTTATTTTAACCTAGAAAGAACTTCTGCTGGGGTATTCTGACAGAGAATTAAGAGTAGGGCTCATATGGAATGTCATGGATTGAACTGCGCCCCTCAGAAATATGTGTATCTATCTGGCCAGGCCATGATTCCCAGTATTGTATGATTGTCTGCCATTTTGTCATCTGATGTGATTTTCTCATGTGTTATAAATCCTATCACTACGATGTTAATGAGATGAATCAGCAGCAGTTATACTGATGAGATCTGCAAGATTAGATAGTGTCTTAAGCCAATCTCTTTCAAGATATAAAAGAGAAGCGAGTAGAGAGAAATGGGGACCTCATACAACCAAGAAAGCAGTGCTGGGAGCAGAGTGCGTCCTTTGGACCCAGGGTTCCTGTGCAGAGAAGCTCCTGGTCCAGTGGAAGATTGATGACAAGGACCTTCCTCCAGCGCCGACAGAGAAAAAAAGTCTTCCCCTGGAACTGATGCCCTGAATTTGGACTTCTAGCCTACTAGACTGTAAGAGAATAAACTTGTTTGTTGAAGCCATCCACTTGTGATATTTCTGTTATAGCAGCACTAGATGACTAAGACAAGGAATGAAGCAGAAAGTTAACTATTTGCTTTAAGCTGCACAGAGAAAAAAGGAGCCCTGTAGGCACAAGAGTTAAGTGCTCGGCTGCTAGGCGAAAGGTCAGTGGTTCAAACCCACCCAGTGCTTCCTTGGGAGAAAAGACCTCGTGATCTGCTCCTGTAAAGATTACAGCCTAGGAAACCCTATGGGGCAGTTCTACTCTGTCAAATGGGGTCACTATGAGTCGAAAATTGACTCAATAGCACCTAACAATAATAACAGAGAGAAAAGAGGCCTTCGCATTTCTTGCCCATTTCACCATGGTAGGAAAGATAACTGATTTAGGCCCAATCCCCCACTGAAGAGTAAAGATGAGATAAACTTGGTGGGAAGACCATTTGAATATACAAATTATGAGCGTAACAGAACAGACATAGGAAGAACTCCAAAGACACTGATAAGGAAAGCAGGATAGAGGCTACTACTGTCAGGCACTGAATTCTTCCAAGAAGATAGTATGTGATGGGCATTAGTGCTGGAGGTGGGGAAATACACAAATACCACGGATTTTTGTAGAGACAAAGGTTTATGTACAATATTCACAGTTGAATACTGATCTGTAAATTTGGTAAGAAATCAAATGTATAAAACAATGTTCTCACTGTGTTATGAGAGCAAGTAATTATTATTTTCTTCTCTTTTCCCACATTTCTTAATTTTTTTTCCCGGTGGGCACTTTTATTATTTCGGTAGCATGGCATTAGCTGTCTTAACTGACCCAAATGGGACCAGGAGTTGGCTGATTAACAGAAATGTTGGATAAAGTGGCAAACTATAAAATGTGATTACTACCATAAACATTAACTTAAAATGCATATTTGACTATACAGTCTATTCCTTTTTCAATATTTTCATATAAAGTCAAAGCCTCTTCTTTGAATATGGACCTGTTTGGGGTTTCAGGTCCTCTTTTTTAAAGAAACAATATTACATACATCGATGAACTTCAATTTCTATTTCCTTAAAGTAAAATAAACTTAAAAATACTTGTGAAGCAATCTGAGTACTGATTCCTTCTAAGATTTTTACTGTGCTGCTCTGTAATCTAATAGTTATCTTGCTCACACATTACACTTTTTAAGAGACTTTGTTTTCCTGAGTTTTTCCAAAACATTCAACTCGATTTTAATGGAAATAAGTCTCTTTTTTGTACTAATATTTCTTCAGTTTACATAACATTTAAATAAATCAAGTAGTTACAACAGGTAATATCACTTACTTGAAAGGTGTGGGTACAAATAAGTGATCCTTAGTAAGCACAGACCTCACCAGGTAGAAGCAGAAGTACAAAAGCATTCTAGAAAATATCTACAAGCTAAGAACATTTAGTGTCCTGCGGGTACCAGTAAGTATGATTTACGAAGGGAATGAAGGGTGTCAGAAGAGTTAGTTATGTAGATGTTGCTTTATAGCATTTATGCACTTTCAGAATCTGAAACCACCCTCCACTATTTTTTTTTTTTTCCTTAAGGGAAGCGGCTGTTTGGAGATGGAAAACATGGTTTGAAGGATGCAGTGGGGAATGGAGAGCATGCCAGTCTTTCCTCCTTATCCCATGAGTGTTGGGGTAGCAGAGAGAGAGAGTGTATGTGTATGTGCTAGGGGAAGTGGCATCCTGAGTGGTAGAGGATCATGGGGAATGATTTTTTGCTGGCTAGGGCTACGCCGGGAACTCAGGCTTCATTTATGCCAAACAAGTGGGGAATGAGTAAATAAATGATGTAGTCAACTTTGTTCACAGGACAACAGTGGTTTCACTAGGCATAAAGTAAAAAAGGGCAGAACAAAGTGCGAGGATAAAGCTGTGAGTGAGTACAGGAAGAGGGAGGGCAATGGAGGCGATTTCACCCATGGTCATAATTGTGAATAGAAAGGACAAAGAAACCAAGAGGCTATGAGGTAGGCTGTAGGCATAAACTTCCAGGTTTTCTTCTTTCAAATATTTATTGAACTATTTTGCATATGTTCTTCAGCTCATTTTTTGGTACCAAGTTCTCTAAGAGGAGTCACATAAAAGTATATAAGAGTAATTCCAGACCTTTAGAAATGTACACCCCAGTTACAGAGATCAACATAAGTAAAATAATGACAATACCAGGTAACATGTAATAAATACAATAAGAGCAATATAGACAGTAACTGCTGCAAAGCCATCGATTCTTCTGCCTTAATGGTCAAGTAGGTCACAGCAGAATCCTCCACATACTCTGCTACTATTAGTGCTTTTTATCTCTGTGTGCTCTGAAAGTGGTAACAGTTTCACCGATCTTTACAGAACCTCCCGTTACTTATCTAGTTGTTCTGATTCTTGGTTCAAATCTCCCTAAAGTTGGTGGAGATTTTATTTGTGAAGAAACAACGAGATGATAAAAATGTGTTATGTTTTTAAAACTTTATTATAAAGAATTTCAAATAGATACAAAAGTAGAAAGCACAGTATGAATTCCCATACCTGTAACTTCCTCTCCCATTGCCGTCAAGTTGATTTTGACTCATAGTGACCTCATAGGACAGAGCAGAACTGCCCCGAAGAGTTTCCAAGGAGCGACTGGTGGATACAAACTGCCGACCTTTTGGTTAGCAGCTGAGATCTTAACCACTGTGCCATCAGGGCTCCTACTCATAACTAGTCTCAACAATTTTCATCATATTCTGATCATTTTTACTTCCCTCTAACTTTAAAGCAAATCCCACATGTCATCTCATTGCATCTAAATATTTTAAAATACCTTTCTAGAAGTTAGGACTCCTTTAAAAAAAAAAAACGATAATTACTAATATCACACCTAAAAAATTAACAATATTTCTTTAATGTCAAATAACCAGTGTTTAAAGACAAGGATGCCCAGTCTCACCAGTACTATTCAATACTGTACCAGAAGTCCCAGCCAGAGTATTTAGGCAAGAAAAAGAAAAGGTATCCAAATCACGAAGGAAGAAGTAAAACTATCCCTTTTGCAGATGACATGATCCTCTATATAGAAAACCAAAAAGATTCCACAAGAAAGTTCCTAGAGCTAATAAATGAATTCAGCAAAGTGGCAGGACACAAGGTCAACACACAAAAATCAGCCAGGTTTCTATACATCAGTAATGAGCACTTAGAAAAGGAAATTAAGGAAACAATTCCATTTACAGTAACATCTAAAAGAATAAAATACCTAGGAATAAATTTAACCAGGGAGGTAAAAGAATTGTGCACTGCCAACTATAAAATATTACTGAAAGAAATTAAAGAAGACCTAAGTAAATGGAAGGGCACCCTGTGTTCATGGATTAGATTTTTTTTTTTTTTATACTTCAGACGAACATTTACAGAGCAAATTAGTTTCTCATTAAACAATTAATACACATATTGTTTTGTGACATTGGTTGCCAACCCCACGACATGTCAAAACTCTCCCCTTTTTGACCTTGGGTTCCCCATTACCAGCTTTCCTGTCCCCTCCTGCCTTCTCGTCCTTGCCCCTGGGCTGGTGTGCCCGTTTAGCCTCGTTTTGTTTTATGGGCCTGTCCAATCTTTGGCTGAAGGGTGAACCTCAGGAGTGACTTTAGTACTGAGTTAAAAGGGTAGGATTAGAAGATTTAATATTGTTAAGAAGTCAATACTACCCAGAACAATCTACAGATTCAATACAAATCCATCAAAATTCTAATAGCCTTCTTTGCAGAAATGGAAAAGCCAATCCTCACATTTATATGGAACTACAAGGGGCCCTGAACAGCCAAAGCAATCTTGAAAAAGAACAAAGTAGGGGGACTCACATTTCCTGATTTCAAAGCATACTATAAAGCAAAAATTAACTCAAAATGGATCAAGGACCTAAATGTAAAAACTAAAACCATAAAACTCTTAGAAGTAAACATAGGAGTAATGCTTTGGGACCTAGTTTTAAAAAACTGACTCTTAGATATGACACCAAAAGCAAGAGCAACAAAAGACAAAATAGAAAACTGGACTTTATCAAAATTAAAACTTTCTGTGCATCAAAGGACTTTATCAATAAAGTGAAGAGACAACCTACAGACTGGGACAAAATCTGGGAGAATCATATATCAGATATGGGTTTAATATCCAGAATATATAAAGAAATCCTACAACTTAGTAACAAAAAGAAACCACCCAATCAAAAAAGGGGAAAAAGACTTGAGTAGACATTTCACCAAAGAAGGTATACAAATGGCTAACAAGCATATGAAAAGATGCTCAATGCCATGAGTCATTAAAAAAACTCACTGCCGTCGACTCGATTCTGACTCATAGCGACCCTACAGGACAGAGTAGAAGTGCCCCATACGGTTTCCAAGGAGCACCTGGTGGATTCTAACTGCTAACCATCTGATTAGCAGCCATGGCTCTTAACCACTACGCCACCATGAGTCATTAGGGAAATGCAAATCAAACCACAATGAGATATCAGAAAAATAGAAAACTACAAGTGTTGGCAAGGATGTGGAGAGGTTGGAACCCTCATCCATTGCTGGTGGAATTGTAAAATGGTACCGCCACTGCGGAAAACAATTTGGCAGCTAATCAAAAAATTTAAAAAAAATTTTTTTTATATGACCCAGCAATTCCACTCCTAGGTATATACCAGAAAGAAATGAAAGCAGAAACACAAACATATACTTGTACATCAAAGTTTATTGCAGCACTAGTCACAATAGCCAAAAGGTGTTAATATCCTAAAAGTTTATCAACAGATGAATGAACAAAATGTGGTGTATCCATACAATGGAATATTATTCAGCATAAAGAGAAATGAAGTCCTGATACATGCTACAAAATGGATGAACCTTGAAAATATTATACTAAGTGAAGTTAGCCAGTCACAAAAGAACAAATATTCTATGATCTCACTTACATGAAATACCTAGAATTTGGCAAATGTATAGAGACCAAAGTTTATCACTGGTTGCCAGAAGTGGGAGGGAGAGGGAAGGAGGAATCATTGCCTAGGGGGCACCGAGTTTCTGTTAGTGGTGATAGAACCATCTGGTAACAGTGGTGATGGCTGTACAACATGATGAACATAATTAATGTCACTGAATTGTACATGTAAAAAATGTTGAAATGGCAAATGTTTTGTTTTACATATTTTTTATCACAATTTTAAAAATCCAGTGTTCAGATTTTCAATTGTTTTATAAATGTCCTAAGTGGCTTTTTAAAATAACTTATCATTTAAGCCAGAAACAAAAGTAAAGGCATCACCCTATTATAATCAATGGTATAAAACAGAAGCAAAATGACTTGCACAAGGCCTAAAGACTACTGTTAGTAAACATGTCTATAGCTCTTACTATGTGCTAGCATTGCTTTAGGGATCCTATATATAGTAACTCATTTAACCCTATGATATAGGTGAAATAACCAGCAGCACCATTTTACAGATGAGGAAACTGAGGCACAAAGGTTATAACATGCCCAAGATCACCCAGCTAACCCAACGTCTATCAGCTGGTGAATGGATAAATAAAATTTGGTGTATCCATACAATGAAATATCATTCAGCAACAAAAAGGAATGAAGTACTGATACATTCTACAACATGGATAAACCTTGAAAACATCACGCTAAGTGAAAGAAGCCAGTTGTAAAAGACCACATATTGTCAGATTCCATGGAAATTTCCAGAATAGGCAAATCTACAAACAGACTGTAGATTAGTGGTTGGCAGGGAATGGAGGGGGATGGGGAAATTGGGGGGTGAAAGGATACAGGGTTTAATTGAAGGTGATGAAAATTTTCTAAAATTGACTGTGGTGATGGTTGCACAACTCTGTGATTATACTAAAAACTATTGACTTGTACACTTTAAATGGGCAAACTATGTTATGCGAGTTATATCTCAATAAAGCTGTTTTTGTAAAAAAGTAAATTATCAAAAGGTTTAAACCAAGGAATATTTCTCAGTCATGTACCATACTAAGCACTATGATAATTACAAAGCAAGTGTTTAAGACACAAACCTTGACCTCAAACTGCTTGCAGTTAAAGAAAAAAGGTACACATAAAGTATAGAATAACACACTTTAGCCTTAAGACTTTGTGCTTTTTTCTCTAAAGGGTAGTCAACTATCTGAACCAAGTTTTCTGATTCATAAAAGCCATTAGGATAGTGCCTAATGAACATGCTAGTTATGGTAAGTGTGATCCTGCTCTTCTGCCCACCTTGGAGGCAGGCAGGGGTTATGATCAACCACAGGGTCAGCTTGTAAGAGAGCAACCTATAGAATGCTTATGGAGCTGAGGCCGGGCCTATTCACCTTATAACTGAAAGATCTGAGTAAATTTTTTCCAACTAAAGAGGCCACGACAGCTTGACAATCCTGGGCAAAGCTAAGATATGGGTCCTCCTCCCTGGGTTTAGCAGCTGAATGTCTGGCTTGTTACACCACTGGGGAAGCTATACACACTGGGCCACCTTCCTTGGTCCTCAAAACTGCAATAGCAAAGGTCACTCTGCTTGCAGTGGGCTTGAGAGCTTTACCAAGGAGACAAGGCCCTCTTCACTCACTCAGCTGCACAGTTCAGAAAGAGTGAGAGCAACAAAGGTCCTTAATGAAGACCAGAGAGATTAGTGGTCATGAAAACTCGTACGGTGTGTGTTTAGAAGAGGGAAATGAAGGCAACAGCAGCAGACATAATCTGGGGAAGGAGACAGCTTTGGGGTCTGAGGCTGCATACAGTAACCCTAACATTGAAGAAAACAGGAGGTGGCTCACTTACAACCAGGAAGGATTCCTGGAGGTAGCATTAATCTTAAATGAAAAATGAGGGAACTTCTGTTCAATTTCAAAGTGCCTGGCTATGAGGGACTTATGGCTATAGGGCGCTATTCTACCCCGAAGCTACTGGAACAGCATGTAGCTCGATCTCCAATGAACCCATGAAGCCCACGTGCCAAGTATAGTATATTATAAAACAACGGATGCACATCAGAAAGATGTTTAAATTTTATAAACATGTGAATTCAGCTTAATTTTATAAGAAGGACTTATGGCAATCAAAACTTAGAATCATACTTAAGCTAACAAATGTTTACTGTGTAAGACAGAACTTCAAGCAAAACCCTAATCAATGAAGTAGAAACTCATATTTTTAGCATTACTAATTATATACCTCCTCCTGAACTTTCTAGAAAGGATATTTCATATTTGGATCAAGTGACTTGGGACCAGAGTAGCCTGATGAATCAGCAAACAATCTAAGCAACATAATCCTGTAGTCAAGCTGCCTCAAAAAAAAAACTACATTAGTCTCCTTACCTTTCACTACTTCGGCCACATTACAGGTGGGATCAATGCTTCCTATGTGCTTAGGCTGAGCAGGACTGGCATCACCACCGAACAGAAGTGCTAAACAAACACAAAAGGGAAGGGAGAGGATTAAAAAAAAGAAGAGAAATATAGAACTTTATGAGTTTTGAAAAGGATTCTCTTATTTGTAAGAATCACCTTAGTGTCCACAGCAAGTGAGAGCAATACAGTACAACTGACAGGAGATCAACTCTCTCAGACAATGAAGGAGGACAGACAGGCTTTAAGACAGTTGCAGTGACACTTGCCAGGTGCCCAACCCCTTTGTCCCCCACCCAGTATGACTTGGATGAAGAAACCTCCATCCTTAGCCACGTTTACCCACCTTCTCAGTACTACTCCAGACATTTATTCTGAGATTCACTAAATGTTTAGAACATGCAGTCTGCACCATTTGGACAGCCCTGCAAAGTGCCTGCACTATGAACTTTTCAAACGCCTCTGTCACGGAGGTTTTCTTTCAATTTAACATACACAGACAATATTTGTTCAAGTATTTTTAAAAATACATTCAAATAATCTCACAATAGACAAGATTTACAAGATTTTATTTCTGAAAAAAAGCCACGAACAGCCCCAAAGGAAAAAGTAATCCGAATCTAAATGCTTACAACAGTCATTATTATTAGCTGCTTGTCAAGTCAACTCCAACTCATGCAACCTTATGTGTAAACAGAATGAAACATTGTCTGCTCTTGTGCCATCCTCACAATCATTGGTATGTATGAGCTCATTCTAGCAGCTATTGTGTCAATCCATCTCTTGGACGGTTTCCCTTGTTTTCTTTGACCCTCTACTTTACCAAATGTTTATAGGGGCACTTATCTTTAAATCCAGCAAAACTTGTCTACAAAAAGACTGCCTAAAGAAAATAGAGAAGATTTTAATTATGAAAAATGACAAATATGGGCGTGAGGCCAACACATAAACTTCCAACTGATTAAGTGGCAGAAAAACAGAGGTCTACAAGCTTAACTAACCATCTAAAAACATGTATATACACACATATTTAATATATACACACGTATTTAGATCAGAAATTATAGTTATTGAAGTAGCTTAGTTAAGTAGTGTTTAAGTTCTTTTTTGTCTGTAATTTCCATACATTTCAGTTTCTTAAAGATATACACTTAGAACAAAGCCCACATGTAATAGTTGCATAACATTCATTTATCCAAATCAATCAAAATAGTAAAATACAGATGCTCTGTCCATTTTCAGATACAGCAAAGAGGATGAATTAGACTCTAGGCATGTTGATGCTTTTTCATAAGACTTATGAAAACAGCCCAAGAGACAATGCTGGAAATGAGCCAAAACGTTTGTGGTGGAGAGAATTCTGGTTTTTTTTCTTATCTGCTTATCAGCCTTGGAGTCCTGGCGGCGTAGTGGTTAAGAGGTTGGCTGCTAACCAAAATGTTGGCAGTTTGAATCCACCAGCCACTCCCTGGAAACCCTATGGGGCAGTTCTACTCTGTCCTACTGGGCCGCTATGAGTCGGAATCGACTCAATGGCAACAGGTTTGGTTTCTTGGTTTATCAGCCGAGAGAGCAGAATCTCTAGGCCATAAAATTCTCAGTACAGGATTATGGTCTGACAATCTCACATAGATGCACACTGATCACTGTGAAATAAAAGATCAATCACTCATATTGCTAACATGCCAATATCCCTAGTATGGGTGTTTTTAAAACAAAAAAGAAAAACACATAGCATCCTGGATCAAGACTAGAACATCCTCTCAGAGACATACGAAAGTACTCAGAGATGCCGGCGGGGCTGCCTTTCAAGCACAGCTATGAGTCGGAATTGACTTGACAGCAACAGGTGTGTGTAACAGCAGGGGCTTAAAAGGCAGGCAGCAGTCCTGTCTCCTCATACGAGCATCATAAAAGACTTTCAAGGATTTCTCTTAACAAAGAAAACTGATGAATAGCTTTTTAATACACAGGAGTCATTTAAAATAAACTGAACTAGAAATGAAATTTCTACAGCCAAAAATGCAGGCCAGTGAAGCAAGAGTGAAGCAACAGGAAAACATTTCAGAGAAACCACCCCCGTTACTCTTCAAAAATGGAAAAACAAAACCAACTTACTGTGCTGGTTAATAAGCATGCGGAAAGAAATGCGGTTGGTGTAAAACCGATCCAGAAAATACTGGATGTTACTGCTAATGAAAGGATCAAACCCAAACTTCTCCTTGTACTCAATCACTCCTTGTGCCATTGTAGGAACCACATCATTGTGTCTGTTTCGGACTTTAAGCAGGACTTGTAGAAAGCTGTGTGGGAGGGAAAACAAAAAGTGGTCAGTCTTTCTATCTTACGGGCTGATGTACAGACTTCCCAACCCCACCCCTGAACTGTTGATCTGCTGGTATCTCTATAGGTAGAGACATCATTATCATTACATACATGCTAGAAGGAAGTACAAGAAACTAAAGTGTAACACCAAGTTTTTAAAAATTTTTACATAATTTTATTTTAATATACACAGCAAAACCCGTTACCATTCCACAGTTTCTAGACATAATGATCAGTGACATTGGTTACATTCTTTACATTGTGTCAACATTCTCCTTATTTCTGTCCTCCAACCTTCTTGTCGATGTTTTACAATAGCTGTTGACCCTTTGGTCTTATAAAGATAATTTATTTTTTAAAGTAATGCAATACTCAAGGGTGACACAATCTTTACTCTTTGGGCTAAACTGTTAACTTAGTTTCAAGGGGACACCAGGGGATAGTTTCAATTCAAGGTCTGAAGAGCTACTAAGGACCACAGTCTCTGGGACTCCTCCAGCCTCAACAGGTCCAGTAAGTGTGGATTCTTTATGAATTTGAAGGTTTGTTCCATGTTTTTCTCCCTTTTTACCAGGATTCATCTATTGTGTTCCTGATCAGAATGTTCAGTAGTGGTAGCTGGGCACCATCTAGTTCTTCTAGTCTCAAGGTGAAAGAGGCAGTGGTTCATATAGACAATTACTCTTGTAGTCCAGTTCCTTCTCTGATTCTTCGGTTTTCTTCTTTATATTTTGCTCCAAATGAATAAAGACCAATAGTTATATCTTAGATTGCCACTTGTAAGCTTTTAAGACCCCAGACACTACTCACCATACTGGGAGGTAGTACATAAACTTTAAGAACTATATTATGCCAACTGACTGGATTGCCCCAGGGGATCATGGCCCTAAGCCACCAAAGAAAGAGAACTGATCTCATGAGGTGATAGGTTATAATTAGTTATTACTCCATGTTTTCACTTGAAATTTTCTATAAAATATCTCCTTTCAGAGATGCAAAAAGTAAAAGGTTCTAGTAAAGAAAAAAAAATGCTCAAATACCTTTTTAGGAACCCAATGACTTTTTGAATAAGTGAATACATATAATACAGACTCTATAAATGTTTGCTGAATAAATGATTGTGGAATATATCAATATTTCTGACATGGGGACACGCCAAAAATATCTCCAAAGACTTATTAATGAAAATGAAAAACAAATATTTTCTATCAGCATGAGAATTTAGTCTTTGTGCATAACAGCAGTAATAGAATTCGGGTTGCTGTATAAAAAACACAAGCTTTCATGCTTCTCCAAAATAAAACCGTTGTAGCTTTCTAAGTTCAAATATAATATCCCACTGAATTTTTTTTCTAATTGTAAAGGACTGAGTAGATAAATTCATGTGTATACTGAGGACCCTGCATTCTTAAAACTACCACTAGGTGGAACATTTACTGCAATATTTATAGTGAGTGCCCAGCTCACCTTGAGTAAACATAATAAGAATTAGATCATGAAGCACAATTTGAACTGTCATTATTCCTTTTGTACTATGCTAAAATCTTAAACTCAATTTTAAAAAATGCAATATTAAGTCATTATCCATAAAGAAACCTAATGCTTTGAACAAACTATACTTCCTGGTTCTTAAAGCCATGAATTCCACTTATCAAAAGTCTTTTTTAACCTATATGTTTTTACTTTCAGGTAAGTTTGGCACTATACTTACTTATCCAAGACCTGTGGATCTTCAGGGCTCTTATTTTCATATTCTAAAAGTTCAAGAAAGCTCTGCATATACCTAAAAAAAAAAAAAAAAAGGTACTGTTAGTTGCCTACCCAGCATACATTCCTCTTTTACCTGAAGTGCTTCAGGGGAAGGTGATTGCAAGCAAAGCTCCTGGGTAAGCCGATTTTTCTATGGGTAATTCCATTTCTCTTGCCACTAATTAGTCCAATAGTCCAGGTCTAAGTCTATCACTGCCTCTATTTCCCCCTGAACACAGGGATTGGCTCAGGAATGGGCATATGTCTCAATTCAGGCCAATAAAATAAGAGGGAAGACTTCCTAGGGGTCTCTGGGAGAGAAATCAACTTGCTCTGCTTCTGTACAGTCTGCTATGTGGATGTGAAGCCTGGAACCGCTGTAGCTATTATGCAACCAGGAGGAAATCCAGCCTTAAAATGAAGCTGACACCATGGAAATCAGAGTCTTGATAACTTCATGAAACCAACAGTAAAAGCTTACCCTATGGCTGGACTCAAATTATTGTTCAAGTCAGGGTTACTTGGATTTTCTACTACTTGCAACCAAATATTCCAAATGGACACAGCAAGTCTATAGTTTGAATACAAAAAAGTGCATATAGATTTTAAGAAGCATATTGTGACACTGAAGTGTACTCTAAGAACTTAGAAACTAGAAAAAAATGTAGGTGCCTTGTCAGAGTTAAACTAATTTCCTCAACACATAATGGAGGAAAAGGAATGCCTCCTAAGCCCTCAAAACCAGCTTCTGGTTGAAGAACACCTACAGGTCTCAATCAGGACCAGTATAAGAAACAAGGTATCCAACATAAAGATCTAGAGAACAAAGGAAAGTGGGATTCAGAGAGGCTCATTACTGCAGCAGCTCCATCCAGACAGGACCAGCTGAATCTGGTGGGGATTCAGATCTTCCAATTACATAGACACGTGTGATCACCGCTTTCAGCCTGAACATGACATGTTCTGAAAGAATTATCCCTTTATCCTAATTGTTTCTAACAGCCAATTATAATTAATTAATAATTAATCTTACTATCTAGCTTTGGATAGAGGATGAGGGCACTCCAGTAACAAAAAATGACTGGTAACTCATATAAATATATAAACAGGAATGAACTTTGTGGCAATGCAAGTGATACTAAAGCATGCTCATCTCTAGATAAATTTTTAAAAAGTCTCTGGGCTGTGGATTAGATGTTGTTAAAATCATCAGGTAAAACCACTCTCGGAGGCCAAAGTCAGCAATCCCCCGTGAATCCCCCTGCCCTGCCACATGCAAAACTCGCATCAGGCACCCCCGTCCCTTTCCGGGATGGTCCTTTCTGAACGGAATAATTCATTTAAAGAGCAAAGTCATAAATGGAGAGCAGTCAAAGTTCATGCCAAGGTTCCCTGCCTGAAAGTCAGGAGAGCAAGAAGAACACATTCAGACTGAGGGAACAAGGTGGGATTCACAGCCTGTCACACATCAGGCTTGCTTGAAAAAGAAGAAGGAAATGACAACTCATCACAACGCATGATCCTGAATTGGATTCCCAAATTGAGGAGGTGGTGGGGTTGCTAAAGAGAACATTAGGACAACTAGCGAAACGAAAATAAATTCTACTTATTAGAAAATGGTACTGAATCAATGTTAAATTTCCCAAATTTGATCATCATACTGCGGTTATCTAAGAGCTGCTCTACAGAAATAAATACTGAAGTATTTAGTGATAAAGGGACATTAACTCAAATGGTTCAGGGGGGGGAAACCATATGTAGATTATGTACATAGATACTGTATATAGGTACGTGTGTATATGTATGTATCTCTATCTATCTATAGAGAGAATATGATAGAGCAAATGTTGCCAGATGTTAACAATTAATGAATTTAGGTGAAGGTATACATATATGGTGAGGATGGCGTAGGAGCAGGCAGTGTTTCATTCTGTTGTACGTAGGGTCGCTCTGAGTCGGAACTGACTCCACGGCACCTAACAACAACATACATCTACAGGAATTCTTTCTATTATTCTTACAACCTTTCTGTTAAATACGAAATTATTTCAAAATGAAACATTTGGAAAAGAAAAGGAAGAAATGGCATGCATATGTTTGGAATGGATATGGAAGAGGAATGATGAGGAGACCAAAGAGTTGACACAGTAATCTGTTTGAGTCTACACTGTGCCAGCAGTTCACTTTGAGGTCCCTGAAGTAACTTTCACATAAATTATTAGCAAGAGTAAATGTCTGTCTGTCACTGCTACCAGAACCCCGGGACATGAGGGTCCTCTAGCCTACCTAGACTCCCCACCACAGTGTCCCTTGATAGTGATTATATACTTCCTGCTGGAAAATTTCTAATGATGGCCTTGAAAAGATAAAGTAGTCTCATACAAACAAGTACTTTCTGTTCTTTCTGAAACAAACTATCAATTCAGGGCAGAGTGTAACTGACTGTGATATCAAAGCCATGGTCACTGTCACTGTCTGTCTGATCTCTCCTGGGTTCCAAGGACACTGCGCCTCAGGCAGGGAGGAGCTGCTGCTTGTCTGGAAAAGAGACTGGATACTGTGTGTAAGACCACTCACTATAGTGTTTCTCAGAGGATTCATCCTTCACCCTAATAATTTATTACAATTAATATTACTGAGGGATGACTGTTAATGTCCACTCTCTTTCAGTAGCCTGGCTTCCACTAATCCTCTAAATGCGAGCTAATTAATAGTTTCATTCTCTCTATGTTTGTTCATGTTGTTCCTACCCACTAAAATGCTCCCCATCACCTGTACCTGCCAATTCTGCCCACCTGCCAAAGGGCAGGGCCCAACCACAGCTGGCCTCCTCCCCCTCTCCTCTGTGCTCCCATAGCGCCATCTCAGTCACACCCAGCCTCCCGAATTCCTTGAGTCCAGAGCCACATCTTATTTATCTGTTTTCTCCACAGTGAATTTTATCTTGCTTTTATAGTACAGAGTAGGCATGCAAATCGTTCTCCAATATATGCAAATCCCTCCCTAAAAATGCCCTTGCCGGCTGCTCTCCCATTCTGCCACTCACTGATCTCACCCTGCTTACCTAGTGGCTAGTTTACTCACAAATCCAACCAAAACTCCCCTGCTGTCAAGTCGATTCCAACTCACAGAGACCCTATAGGACAAAACAGAACTGCCCCCATAGGGCTTCCAAGGCTATAAATCCTTACCTAAGCTGACTGCCGTATCTTTCTCCCACGGAGCGGCTGGTGGGTTCGAACCGCCAACTCTTTCGATTTGCAGCTGTGCGCTGACCACTGCGCAACCAGGGCTCCTCACTCACAAATTCAACTTCCTCAATTCCACAGCACAGGCTTTAAGCCTCAGAGCTACAATCGATTTAACTTCAAGTTACACTCAGTTAAGATTTGTCACACTTGAAGTAGGGCAGATGAAGCACATCAGGTAGCTGACTGTTTTTCCAATTTGAGGTTCCCTTTTAAATAACTTACTGAATTTTCAAAGAAGCACTGCCTTCAAGGAACTTCTTAACAAGGAAAACCAAAGGAGTAAGACGGAGACTTGATAAAAGTGACAAACATCTCCTCATCCAAAGGACGACAGACCCACTCACCTGGGTTACTTCATTGCCATTCCTTTCTATTTTTCTGTACTTTCCTTTTTTTTTTTTTTTTACAATAAGCATACATCACATTTGTAACCAGACAAGTGGACTTGGAAAAATCAAGAAAAGTGCCTACTACAGTTTAGAAACACTTTCCATCAAAACAATTTTAAATTGAACAGTTCTGCAATAAAAGCAGCAACTTTTAATTGCCCGGAAAACTCAGCTCCCCTGAATGACTCATTCCCAGACAAACAGTACATGTACTTTTATGGAGAATGGTCCCAATGCCAAATGTTCAGCACATCTGAAGGAAGACCGACTGTCTTCAGCCATGCTGTGTACTTACCAACTCTGAACCAATCCCACCGAAGGCCGATTTAGCAAGTTGTCCGGCAGAAGATTGACTTCTCTCATTGTGTTAGCCAGTCGCACAGGAAGCTCCTTTCGGAGAAACATATATGATGTTTTCTCACACGCATTATCTCTCCCTATGAAGAGATGGAAAAGGTTCCATGATTTCACAACCTAACAGATGGAGTAATAAATTACTCTAATGCTCGTTACTGGCTGGAAGGAGAAAATTTAATAATCCTGCAGTCTCTAGTTAAATTTTTATCCTCTGAAATAGCAAGTTTAAAAAAAAAATATTTTATTGTGTTTTTTGGAGAAAATTTACACAGCAAATTCAGTTCTCATTTAGCAATTTCTATACATATTATTAAGTAACATTCATTACACTTTTCACAATGTGTCAGCAGTCTCATTATTTCCATTCTGGTTGTTCTGTTTCCATTAATCTAACTTCCTTTCCCCTCCCCTTACCGTCTCATCTTTGGTCTGGGTAAATGTTGACCATTAGATCTCATTTAGATGATTGTTTAGAGGAGCACAGTACTCACAGGTGATATTACTTATTTTATGAGCCACTCTGTCTTTTGGCTGATAGGTGACCACAGGGAGTAGTTTGAGTTCCAAGTTTAAAGGGTATCCCAGGGTGATAGACTTGAGGGTTCCTCTAGTCTCTACTGGTTCAGTATGTCTGGCCTTTTTTAGGAATTTGAGTTTTGTTCTACATTTTTCTCCCATTCTACCCAGGGCCATCTATTGTATCCATGGTCGGAAAGGCCAGTAGTGGTAGCCAGGCACCATCTAGTTCACGAAATATCAAGTTTAAGAAAACAATCAGAATAGAAAAAGAACATTTATTCCAAGAAGCAACCTTGAAAGCTGTTTTTTCTGAACACAAATATGTCCCTAGTGTTACCAGCAGCAGTATAAAAGTGACCTAAGATATAATCTGAATTTGTTTTCAAATAAACACTGTGGGAAAACTGCCAAGCACAAACGTACTAAAAAACCAAACCCACTGCCATCGAGTTGATTCCAACTCATAGAGACCCTATAGGACAGAGCAGAACTGTTCTAAAGCGTTTCCAAGGAGTGGCTGGTGGATTTAAACTGCCAACCTTTTGGTTAGCCGCTGCAGATCTTAATCACTGCACCACAAGGGCTCCTGTACTAGTACATGCAAATCCACTCCTGTTCATTGGGATGCCCAGAAGGCAACGGATCCAGTCATTCCACACATATTCACCTACTGGGTGCCAAGTGTTTCCTAAGATTTTCTTCTAATGTGTTTCTTTGGGGGCCATAGCTCTGCTGGTGATGATTCCAAGGAAGGGGCTCTGACTGAGACACAGGGCTTGGATGTGCCAGTGAAACGAGCTCATGGGTGTGCTGAGAAGTGGAGGAATGTACTCTGGCACATCCAAGAGGCTAAGACCAGAGCACAGTGTTGACTCTAAAGGAGGAGGTCAGGGAGTCTTCTGGAAGTCGTCCTGCGCTGGTGGTGTGTAAACTTTACACAGGAAGGAAACAATAAGAGAAAAGGTACCCGGCCACCTGAAAGGAGAAACCCAAGCCCCTTTTCCTGTTGCCATGTGAACAGAATAGTTCTAGAACCAGTCTTGTCCCTCAATCCCCAGCCTTGCTTTAAACCTGATGATGGTTGAGGACATGATAGAAAAGATGTGAATTTTGGGATCAGAAATGTGTTCCAGGCCCATCTTCTCCATTTTGGAGTTGTGAAATCTTTGGTAAGCTTCTTAACCTCCTGAGTCTCACTTGCCTTATCTGTAAAATGAAGACAAAACTTTAAATAGTTTTTGTAAAGACTAAATGTGAAAATCTATATGGAGCCTGATACAGAGCAGGTGTTCAATATACATGAGTCCTTCTTCTGCCCTCTATGATACTTATGGGTCCATCCCATCTCCCTCACACTGGACAGACCTTACTGATGCTCCATATTCCGTGGAGGTTGTTCTGAAATGGGCAACACTGGGGTGGGGCCAGCCCAGAGAGGGGGCAGCACAGTTCATCTAACAATTTCCTCCTCTAAACCAGGACTTCGAACGGTTTGTTCTGATTCGAAAGTCTGCCGAGAATTTGTATTTCCATCCCAGATATACTGAATCAGAATCTACAGTTTAACAAGATCCCCAAGTGATTCTTACATGTAATAAATTTTGAGAACCACTGCTCTACCAGTGATTCTCAGAATTGGTCCCTAACCAGCAGCATTACCATTGCCTGGGAACTTGTTGGAAATGCAAATTCTCAGTAGGGGTTCAAACCAGTCCGAACAGGTCTGAAGCCCTGCTCTAAACTTCCCTTATTCTTCCACATGTGATAAAGGCAGTAAATTAAGAGATTCGGAAATAAATTAGATTTTCTAATACTTCCAGCCAAGTTCTGGTTTATTCCTTTCCTCTCACCACCAAATAAGACTTGAAATAGAGGAACCCACTCTTGAAAGTCATCTGCAGAAACTTGCTTTCCCACTGACCCTAACCCCCCCTTCTCCATTTTCAAAAAAGTCAGAATAACTGGTTAAAGACTTAAGCAATCCATCCCTCATTCTAAGTGAGTATACTGAAGGCCTGCAGTAAACCTTTAACTAATTGATGATTCTTGTCTTTCACTTTTTCCTCTTAGCACTTTCACTGTGATGAATACTTTAATCCACAAAATCCCCACTCCAAGTAAGGGGGGAGAGACATAATCCTCCAGCAACAACCTTCTAACATCTACTCTATACACATTTATTTGGCCTTAGACTATTAACATTTAAAATATACATTATTCCTAAAAAGTTCCCGATAATCATTTTAAATGCACTAAAAATGCTGATACTGAAAAAGAATCTCATAGTGAATCCCATTATAAAATGAAGGACCTATTGTCCATTTTAAACGATAAATCGCAATTTTCCCATACCAGGAGAAATACTTTCTATCCTGGTTAAATACAAAAGAAAAAAATCTTTTTAAAGAACAAAAGAAATGTTGAAGATTATCACTGTGGGAGAAGGGAGTTAAGGAACAGGAAGAAGAGGAAGAACCCTGTGGTGTTGAATTGCAACTGGGAGTATCAGTATGAAGTCATGATTTTAAAAAGTTATCTGAGTTTTTGGCGTAGTGAAAATTCAAATGTTTCCAATTTCCAAGCCCACAGCACATCAGAAGCAGCAAATGAGAAGCCTGGGGGGAGGGCGAAAGAGAACCATGAGAAGTGGTAACTGGCTTGCAGGGGCAAGATGGCAAGAGTCAGGTCCACCGTTTCTTCTCTGAAACTCATGGGGCTAGACAGTTTCAGAATTTAAAGATTTTCAGATTTCAGGAAGGTAAAAAGGTGTGTATATGTATATATATATATATATAATATATATATATATATATATATATATATATATATACACACACCAAACCAAACCCATTGCCACCAAGTGGATTCTGACTCACAGCGATCCTACAGGACAGAGTATAACTGGCCCCACAGGGTTTCCAAGGAGCAGCTGGTGGATTCAAACTGCCGATCTTTTGGTTAGCAGCCAAGCTCTTAACCACTGTGCCACCAGGGCTCCATATATTATACAGACACAATATATCTGGAGCGAAATACAGGCAGTTCCCAGGTTATGAACAAGATCTGTTCCTAAGCCTGTCTTTAAGTTGAATTTGTAGGTAAGTAGGAACAGGTATATATTTAGTGTCAGTCAAATGTTTGTCTTCGTATACGGTATATATTTTACCTTTCTATGCATATAGAAACATATTAAGAAACACTTCCAAATACTCTAAAACTTCTTAAACATAATAATACAGTAATAATAAAAGTAACTACATACAGTACTATACTAAAAAGAGAGAGAATCTGTGTATGTGTGTGTAGGTATACAGTACTGTAAAAAAAAAAAATTAGAGAAGCAGTTCTTAAAACAGTTTAGATAGGAAAAAAAAAAAAAAAGAACCGCTGAAGCCACACAATGTTTTCCTGAGAGTCACAAAGTAGTGCCTGCAACTGTTATTACTGACCATTGTATTTAACTCAAATTTTTAACAGGCTTTATGGCTGTCCTTCTTAAGTACCAGTTGGATGTTCACATTAAGTAGGATAAAGACTACAGCATCAAGCCAGTTCAAGTCAGGCTTTGCCACGGAATTAGTTTTGGCACCATACTTGGAAATCATTTTTAGAGCTTTCTGGACTTCAGAATTCAGATTACAGATTATGGTCCTGTTGTACAGTAATGACTAGACCAGGTGCTAGAGTTGGACACCTTGGGTTTGAATTTCAACTCAAGCACTTACAAGCTTTATGAACTTGGGTAAGTTTCTTATCACTTCTATGCCTCAGTGTAACCATCTATTAAGAATGACAGTATCTACTTTGTAGAGGTTGGGGTGAAGATTAAAATGTGCTTAACATTTAACATTAGCACGTTCCTAAAGCTTGAAAGAAAGAGCCCATCAAATAGCAATCACCACTCCCATTAAGTAGCAATCGCTACTAACGATTAGGATGACAAAGCAAAAGAGTCTGAGGCCATGTAGTACAAGATCAGA
Organism: Dugong dugon; assembly: GCA_030035585.1. Taxonomy (NCBI): domain Eukaryota; kingdom Metazoa; phylum Chordata; class Mammalia; order Sirenia; family Dugongidae; genus Dugong; species Dugong dugon. The sequence goes on from CM057483.1 coordinate 153,042,187, forward strand.
TAGTTCTGACAACGTGGTAAGTTCTGAGCACATGACTGCCTTCTAGTTCAGTGCAGTCATCAGCGCTAACTTGATGATTCTACTTAATCGAGTAAAGTATGCTCTGTGTCCCCCCATCCAATAGTTTAAGACAAAAGGGCTTGATGCACCGTCTGGAAAACTCAACCACGAGGCCTGGTTTCAGATAGCCAAGGACAAATTTTGGCAAGCATTTTATTCTAGCCTTCTTGGATTATCAAGCTTTTATAAACAAGCGTGGAAAGAAACTTGATCTTATCTGTCTCCATATCCCCCATAGCCCTTATTATAGTGCCTCACATATGGTAACTTCTCAATTAGTTATTGGAAGAAGAGATAATGCTTTCAGAAGTTTGTATTTTTTAAAAAGAATAGCTAGGAAAATCTCTCTCTCTCTCTCTCTTTGTCTCCTACATTCTAATTTAGCTTTAGGGACAAATTCTTTGTACTCAGATACCTTAATTATATATCAGTGAAAGCTGGGGGATAAGTCTTTTTTAGTTAGTTAATTAGCGAGCCTAAAAATAAATATGAAATGCCTGATATTTTAACCTTTTGGTGGCTTTCCTCATTTCTTATAGGTTGAAAGTATTTTATCCTATGCATTAATGCCATATACTCAGTTTAAATTAAATTATTCTCTAGTCATCAGTTCAGCAGACAAGAAAACAAAGAGGGAGCGTGTGAGGGGGCTTAGAAAATTCTAACTTAGGCGAATGCAAATAAGGCATTGGCTTAAATGCACTCATGTGCATTTTTTGAGTTTTTCTTCCTAATTTGAGGACCCTTCAATTCTTTTCTGTTTTCTGTTTGTTTTTTATACTTGGCGTTTTCACTGGGAAGTTGAAGGCAATTACTATATTTGCAAAAGGCACGATTTGCTCACTCTAGAAAGGTTCCACACAGCTTTACACTCACCCCTACATGAAGAAGTATGTTCTGGTCTATTTATAGACAGAAATACAAATGACTTTCAATTTCATGCAGCCCTCTCCGACCCACCAATAAGGAGCATTTGACTAGCCTTCAGAGGGCAAGAGCAGGCAGACTTGTGATTCTTTATACCTAGTTTGCATAGTGGCCTATATTTCTGGTGAGTCTTTAATCCTCTTTTGGACTTATTTACAGAAGGCAGAAAAAGTAATTCTTTGGTTAATGAAGCCACCTGATAATAAGTATCTTATAATTAAAGCAGAGAGTTGAGGACATACTTTTGTACTCTCTTCCATCAATAGAGACTATGCTGCCTAAAAGGTAGGCTGTCTGCATTACTTGAAGGCAATCTTTGCCCACATCTTTCAGCTTTAGCACATGGTGGAGGGTGGGGTCAGGGAGTGGAAAAAGAGAGCAATAAATGAAGAAATTACTAGCAAGGCACCAAAATCCAACAGAATGAGTAGCTCATTCTGATAATGCTGCTTTTTCTAAAAATTAAATGAGTTTGCTATTTATTTTTACCATTAACCATGTTAAAATGGTAAAAATATTATAATTGAGAGAATAATATTTTGGGGTAGCTCTTTGACTTTTTCCCTCCAGTTGTTTACGATTTCAATCTTTTGAAAACACTGAATTTTGGAATCCTGCGTAATTAATACTTGGATTTACCAGGGCTAAACAATGACTAATGGAATAGTCCTTCAAAAGAAGCGACCTGAAGTGTGACTATAAAGCTGCCCAATTATTGTGACTGGACTTCAAAAGAATCGCTTATTTTTTTAGTTTCGTTTAGAGTTTCAAAATGTTTGTTTTACTTCATATCCAGAAGCTGTATTTCACTGCCTGATAAATTTGAGTTTTCCTTTGTTTGGAAAAACTTATGGCTGATTTTAAAAAGAGATCAAAGAAGTGGATTTGGGGTCTGCCAAACTTGGGGCTGCCTCCACTCTAGGCCAAGCTGTGTTTTGGCTATTATTAATGAGCCAGAACTTTCAGAGCTGAAGAGCCAAAGACAGGGGATTTCACACACACCTTACTCCCTATGGAAACCCTGGTGGTGTAGTGGTTAAGTGCTACAGCTGCCTAACCAAAAGGTCAGCAGTTCAAATCCACCAGGTGCTCCTTGAAAACTCTATGAGGCAGTTCTACTCTGTCCTACAGGGTTGCTATGACTTGGAATTGACTTGATGGCAATGGGTTTTTGTTTTTACTCCCTATGAAATACAATAGCCCGGTAACACCCAGTTACTACACTACTTCTTTCAGGCCCGGGTCTATTTTCTTATGCTCACAGATGCTATGGGTCAGGAATTCAGATAGGACACAAGAGAGATGGCTTGTCTGGGGAAATCTGAAAGCTGGGGGTGACTAAATCTTGGAGCTGGAATCATCTGTAAGGCTCCTTCTTTCACTTATGCATCTGACGCTTAGGCCGGGATTACTGGACAACTAGAATTGGCTACCAAAGCACCTTTGGGTGACCTCTCCATGGGTTTGGCTTCTGTCTTGGTTACCTAGTGCTGCTATAGCAGAAATACCACAAGTGGACAGCTTTAACAAAGAGAAATTTATTCTCTCAAGTCTAGGAGGCTAGGAGTCCAAACTCAGGGTGCCAGCTCCAGAGGAAGGCTTTCTCTCTGTTTGCTCTGGGGGTAGGTCCTTGTCATCAATCTTCCCAGGTCAAGGAGCTTCTCAGCACAGGGATCCCAAGTCCAAAGGACAGGCTATTCTCCTGGCTCTTGTTTCTTGGTAGCATGAGGTCCCTAAATCTCTCTGCTCAGTTCTCTCTTTTACATCTCAAAAGAGACTGACTTCAAACACAATCTAATCTTGTAGATTAAGAGTCCTGCCTCATTAACATAACTGCCACTAATCTCACCTCATTAACATCACAGAGGCAGGATTTACAACCCATAGGAAAATCATACCAGATGACAAAATGGTGGACAATCACACAGTACTGGGAATCATGGCCTAGTCAAATTGATACACATTCTGGGGGGACACAAGTCAATCCATAACAGCTTCCTCACAGCATGGCAGCCTCAGGCTAGTTGGATCCTTACCCTGTTGTGGTAAACATGGCCTTTTCTGCCCAGCCGCAGAAGTCACACAGCTAGCCTGCTTCTGCTGTGCTCAGTCGGTGTAAGCAGCCACAGCCTGCCCAGCCTCAGGGGAAGGGAATTATAGACTCCTCCTCTGGATGGATGAGTGGCAAGGGCACTTTGTAGAAAAGGACTGTCCTGGTCATCTTTGGGCAATGGGATCTGTCACAAGATGTTAATGAGAAGTTGTAGGTGTTGATTTATTTCTCAGATTATATTTTAAAGCATTCTTCTATCCCCCAAATTTGTTTACTCTGGAGTCATTTGTTGTCCATTTATTTATTTCAGTCTTTCCCTCTCTTATCAACTTTCCTCAGATCCTTGGTTGGTCAGTCATGTTTGAGACTGAGACAGCTTAAAGACTGGGAGCCCTGGGGGGCTCCAGGAGGCGTGAGCTCTCTGAATACCTGACTGCAGGAGGATTTTCTGTGAGGTTCTAACACCACACCAGCTTCCCTGATTTTCCTTCAACAGTTCGTTCGGTGTCTTTAGAGAAAAATCCCCTTTCTGCCCTTTACTTTGCCTAGGAATAACTACCTGCCTACTAATACTTTCATGGGAAGGGTGGAGAGTGACCCTTCCGTTTGCAGACTTCCAGTTCATTCTCCTGTCTTCATCCAGCCAGCCCTACCTGTCAGTCCTGCTCTCTGTCCTTCATCAGGCATCACAGAGTTGGGAGCCTCTCCTCAGCCCTGCGGACATGACAGCAGCTCCCTTGGCCACAGGGCCTTCTAAGTATGTTATAGACCTGTGCTGTGCAATACAGGAGCCATCTGGGGAATGTGTGAATATTTGCTTTTATTATTATATCAATGATAAATTCCCCTAAGTATGAAAATTGTATCATAGCCATTAGGAGAATGTTCTTAGGCTTACGATATACATACATAGATATCTGGGGTAAAGAGTTCAACTTACTACTCTCAAATGGTTCAGTTAAAAAAGAAAGTGTGTGGGAGAGAGAGGGAGGGGAGAGGGAGAGAGAGAAGGATGGAGGGAGGACGGAGAGATAAAGTAAACATGGCAAAGTCACTGGTGAATCTAAGTACAGAGTATATATATATAAGTGTTCACTTTATTATTCTTGCAACTTAAGGTTAGAAATTTTTCCAAATAAAAGGTATGCAGGGGAGGAGACACTGAAAAGAATCTAAATATCCAACAATAAGGGAATAGTAAAATAAACCACAATACTGTATATTTACATGGGGAAATATGCAGTTATTAAAAATAGTGGTTTTAAAGGAAAAAAAGCAGTCCTCTATAAAAGGTCTTCCTATAACTAGAGGCATTCTAGTCTTTAAAAATGCAAAAATCTCGTAGAGAACATGCTACTGTATACAAAAAAAAAAAAACCCAAATCCGCTGCCATCGAGTCGATTCCAACTCATAGCGACTCTATAGGACAGAGCAGAACTGCCCCATAGCGTTTCCAAGGAGCACCTGGTAGATTCGAACTGCCAACCTTTTTGTTAACAGCCTTAGTTACTGACCACTGCACCACCAGGGTTTCCCACTACTGTATACAGATCCTCCTAATGGGGTCTGAAGCCCATGGTACCCTTCATGTAATGACTTTTGTTTTTCTAATGGGAAACCACAAGCGGCCCAAGATGTGGCAGTCTGCTTCCGTAAAGATTTATGGCCTTGGAAACCCTATGGGGTCACTATGAGTCAGAATTGAATCAATGGCAGTGGTTTTTGGTTTTTTTTTTTTTTTTTAAATAGGAAAAGAGGAGACTAAGAGATCGTGATAGAGCTCTTAACTAAGGTAGGGGAAGGTTACTGAATCCTTCCCTGAAGGACATATGTACACCTGTGATGAGGGCACATGAGTAACATCCACTAGCACTTTGATACTTTCTCTTTAGAGATTTCTCAAGACATCTTGTTTCCAGAGGCGGGGCCAAGATGGCAGAGTACTCAGACGCTTCTGGTGGACCCTCTTACAACAAAGACCCGAAAACACAAGTGAATTGATTATATATGGCCCTCTGGGAGCCCTAAACATCAAAGGTAGAGCTGAGGAACTGGACTGAGTGGCAGGGGGAGGGAGAGACGGTTCTGAAGCAGCGAGGAGGTGCCAGACCTCACGGGGCAAGAGTCTGAGCCCTTCAGGCCTGATCAGCTCAGGGGGTGAGCGCTGAGGCAGGCAAGCGGTGGTGCTCGAGAAGCGCGTTTTCCACACCGGGAGAGACCAACTGCCAGAGACTCTACACGGCCACCAAGAACCAGTGAGAAGCAGCCCTGGATCGGCGAAAGATAAGTAATTGCTGATGGCCTACAGAGCAGATCAAAAACACCCCCCTTAGAGAAAAACCTCTCTCCCATTTACCTCCCTGCCCCCTGCTCTGCACTGGGTCCTAGACCAGGCTTCAGCAATTGCCGAGTCCCCTGGGCCGAAAGTAGGATCCATCATACGCCTGGAGCCATTCTCCCTGCCTTGGAGAGTGAACAAATTAACAAACGGGAAAAAAAAATCTGCTGGGTCCCCTAAGCCAGGAACCCAGGGTAAGGCACAGCTCCTTTGCCTAGGCACAGGCATAAGGGATCCATGGACTTTGAGTGCCTTTCCCCCTGCATAGAGTTGTGTGGGCCCATCTCAACAGCGTATGCCCTCATTACCCCAGTACAACAAGGTATATACCCGAACTCTAACTTCAACTGTTTCAGCTGTGAAGTGGCAGGTTCCTGACATTTGACACTGCTCTGCCCATCAAGCAGGGTCTTAACCTACCCACATCAGGGGCCTGAGGACTGGTGGCTCCATCCATGCCACCTAGCCACCTGCGACAGGGGCTCAAGAATAAGAGGTGCCCCCCCAGTCCTTACAGTCAACAGCATTAGGTAGGTGCTCACAGTCCAGATGCAAAACCCACCCACCTACGCGTTCTAGGGAACAGGGACACGCCTTCCTCCTGGACACCCGGGGGGACCGTCAGTCCCTTGCCTTGCTCAGACTGTGTCCCCCTGCTGCAGCCAGATGCCTGAGCTTACACCAATCACCCATGCCTGTCTAGGACTGTAAGTGAGAGCCTACACCACACACTTGGTGCTTATCTACCTGGGCACCTGAGTTGAATCCATACAGAAGGAGTGGGCAGACTCCTGAGATCACAGACCTAGTAACAGATATAATCACCTGGTGACGGGACATTAGAGCTTCAAAGCTGCCAATAATCAAACTAGCTCATACGAGCAGCCTATTTGGGCACATCAAAACAAAATAAGATGCTAAGCAAGACAAAACAAGACAGTAAGCAAACATAAAATAAATAAATACAATAAGTCATTGATGGCTCGGGGACAATAGTCAATATCAAATTACATAAAGAGGCAATCCACGATGGCTTCAGCAACCTCCCAAAATAAAGAATCTAGAAATTTTCCAGAGGAGGAAAATTTCTTCAAATTACTGGAGGCAGAATACAAAAGATTAATATACAGAACTCTTCAAGAAATTAGGAAGGAAATTAAGCAAAACCCAGAACATGCAACAGAGGAAATTAAAAAGATTAGAGAAGAGCATAATGACAAATTTAACAAGCTGCAAGAATCCATAGAGAGACAGCAATCAGAAATCCAGAAGATTAACAATAAAATTTCAGAACTAGACAACTCAACAGAAAGTCATAGGAGTAGAATTGAGGCAACGGAAGTCAGAATTAGTGAGACTGAATAGAAAGCACTTGACACCAACTTATTTGAGGAAAAATCAAATAAAAAGATTTTTAAAAAATGAAGAAACTCTAAGAATTATGTGGGACTGTGAGTAATTGGAGTACCAGAACAGGAGGGGATAACAGAAAATACAGAGAGAATTGTTGAAGATTTGCTGGCAGAAAACTTCCCTGATATCGTGAAAGATGACAAGATATCTATCCAAGATGCTCATCGAACCCCACATAAGGTAGACCCCAAAAGAAAATCACCAAGACATATTATAATCAAACTTGCCAAAAACCAACAATAAAAAGAGAATTTTAAGAACAGCTACGGATAAACGAAAAGTCCTCTACAAAGGAGAGTCAATAAGAATAAGCTTGGACTACTCAGCAGAAACCATGCAGGCAAGAAGGCAATGGGATGACATATATAAAGCCTTGAAGGAAAAAAATTGCCAGCCAAGAATTATATATCCAGGAAAACTCTCTCTCAAATATGATGGTAAAATTAGGGCATTTCCAGATAAACAGAAGTTTAGGGAATTTGCAAAAACCAAACCAAAATTACAAGAAATACTAAAGGGAGTCCTCCAGTTAGAAAATCAGTAACATCAGATAACAACCCAAGACTAGAACACAGGACAGAGCAACCAGATATCAACCCAGATAGGGAAGTCACAGAAGTAAATCAAAGCTAAAACACTGAAAATAGGGAAACAGATGTCAATATGTAAAAGATGACAACATTAAAACAAAAAAGAGGGACTTAAAAAACGTAGACATAGATTTTTCATATGGAGAGGAAGTCAAGGCGATATAAAGAAATAAAAGACTGGTGCAAACTTAGAAAAACGGGTAAATATTGAGATAAACACAAAAGAAACTGACAATCCTACAAGTCAAAATAAAAAACTAGAAAAATATAAAGACTCAGCACACACAAAACTAACAACTATGAAAAAGATGAAAACAAAATTCATAAAGAAAAACCACTAAGCACAGAAAATTAAGTGGAACAAAGAAACTGTGAACAACACACACAAAAATACATCAAAATGACAGCACTAAACTCGTATCTATCAATAATGACACTGAATGTAAATGGACTAAATGCATCAATAAAGAGACAGAGAGTGTCAGACTTGATTAAAAAACATGATCCGTCTATATACTGCCTACAAGAGACACACCTTAAACTTAAAGACACAAACAAACTAAAACTCAAAGGATGGAAAAAAATATATCAAGAAAACAACACTCAAAAAAGAGCAAGACAAAATAGACTCTAAAGTAAAATCTACCACAAAGGATAAGGAAGGACACTCACTATATAATGATTAAAGGGTCAATACACCAGGAGGATATAACTATAATAAATATTTACCCACCCAATGACAAGGCTCCAAAATACATAAAACAAACTCCAACAGCACTAAAAAGAGAGATAGACAGCTCCACAACAGTAGTAGGAGACTTAAGACACCACTTTCGGTGAAGGACAGAACATCCAGAAAGAAACTCAACAAAGACACTGAAGAACTAAATGCTACAATCAACCAACTTGATCTCACACACATATACCAAACACTCCACCCAACAGCAGCCAAGTATAATTTCTTTTCCAACGCACATGGAACATTCTTCAGAATAGACCACATATTCGGCCATAAAGCAAGCCTTAACAAAATCCAAAGCACAGAAATATTACAAAGTATCTTTTCTAACCATAAAGCCATAAAAGTAGAAATCAACAACACAAAAAGCAAGGAAAAAAATCAAACACATGGAAACTGAACACCACCTTGCTCAAAAACTATGGGTTATAGAAGAAATTAAGGATTGAATAAAGAAATTCATAGAATCAAACGAGAATGAAAACACATCCTACCAGAACCTTTGGGACACAGCAAAAGCAGTGCTCAGAGGTCAGTTTATAGCAATAAATGCACACATCCAAAAAGAAGAAAGGGCCATAATCAAAACATTAACCCTACAACTGGAACAAGTAGAAAGAGAGCAGCAAAAGAAGCCCTCAGGCGCCAGAAGAAAGGACATAATAAGAATTAGAGCAGAATTAAATGAAATAGAGAATAGAAAAACAACTGAAAGAGTTAACAAGACTGAAAGCTGGTTCTTTGAAAAGATCAACAAAATTGAGAAACCATTGGCCAAACTGACAAAAGAAAAACAGCAGAGGAAGCAGATAACCTGTATAAGAAATGAGATGGGTGATATCACAACAGATCAAACTGAAATTAAAAGAATCATAACCAAATACTATGAAAAAATTGTACTCTAACAAATTTGAAAACCTAGAGGAAATGGACAAATTTCTAGAAACTCACTACCTACCTAAACTAATACAAACAGAGGTAGAACAACTAAATAAACTCATAACAAAAGAAGAGATTGAAAAGGTAATTAAAAAACTCCAAAAAAAAAAAAAAAAAAAAAAAATCCCTGGCCTGGATGGCTTCACTGGAGAATTCTACCAAACTTTCAGAGAAGAGTTAACACCACTACTACTAAAGGTATTTCAGAGCATAGGAAAGGACGGAATACTCCCAAACTCATTCTATGAAGCCAGCATAACTCTGATACCGAAACCAGGTAAAGACACCACAAAAAAAGAAAATTACAGACCAGTATCCCTCCTGAAGATTGACGCAAAAATCCTCAACGAAGTTCTAACCAACAGAATTTAGCAACATATCAAAAAAAATAATTCAGCATGATCAAGTGGGATTTATACCAGGTATGCAGGGATGGTTCAACATTAGAAAACAATCAATGTAATCCATCACATAAATAAAACAAAAGACAAGAACCACATGATCTCACCAATCGATGCATAAAAGCCATTTGACAAAGTCCAACACGCATTCATGATAAAAACTCTCAGCAAAATAGGAATAGAAGGGAAGTTCCTCAATATAATGAAGGGCATTCATACAAAGCCAACAGCCAACATCATCCTAAATGCAGAGACTTTGAAAGCATTCCCCTTGAGAACAGGAACCAGACAAGGATGCCCTTTCTCACCACTCTTATTTGACATTGTGCTGGAGGTCCTAGCTAGAGCAATTAGGCTAGAAAAAGAAATAAAGGGTAGGGAAGAAGTCAAAGTATCTCTATTTGCAAATGATATGATCTTATACACAGACAACCCCAAAGAATCCACAAGAAAACTACTGGAACTAATAGAAGATTTCAGCAATGTTTCAGGATACAAGATAAACATACAAAAATCAGTTGACTCCCTCTACACCAACAAAGAGAACCTCGAAGAGGAAATCACCAAATCAATATCATTTGCAATAGCCCCCAAGAAGATAAAATACTTAGGAATAAATCTAACCAGAGATGTAAAAGACCTATACAATGGAAACTACAAGATACCACTGCAAGAAACCAAAAGAGATCGGCATAAGTGGAAAAACATACCTTGCTCATGGATAGGTAGACTCAATATTGTGAAAATGTCAATTCTACCCAAAGTGATCTACAGATACAATGCAACCCCAATCCAAATTCCACTGGCATTCTTTAATGAGATGGAGAAACAAATCACCAACTTCACATGCAAAGGGAAGAGGCCCCAAATAACTAAAGCATTACTCAAGAAGAAGAACAAAGTGGGAGGCCTCATACGACCTGATTTTAGAACCTATTATACTGCCACGGTAGTCAAAACAGGCTGGTACCGGTACAACAACAGATACACAGACCAATGGAACAGAATTGAGAATCCAGACATAAATACATCCACCTATGAGCAGCTGATATTTGACAAAGGCCCAAAGTCCATTAATCAGGGAAAAGACAGTCTGTTTAACAAATGGTGCTGGCATAACTGGATATCCATCTGCAAAAAACTGAAACAAGACCCATACCTCACACCATGCACAAAAACTAACTCAAAATGGATCAAAGACTTAAATATAAAATCTAAAACGAAAAAGATCATGGAAGAAAAAATAGGGACAATGCCAGCAGCCCTAATACATGGCATAAACACAATACAAAACATAAGCAACAATGCACAAGCACCAGAAAAGAGATTAGATAAATGCGAGCTCCTAAAAATCAAACACTTATGCTCATCTAAATACTTCACCAAAAGACTAAAAAGACAACCTACAGACTGGGAAAAAATTTTTGACTGTGACAAATCTGATAAGTGTCTAAACTCTAAAATCTACAAGATATTGCAAAACCTCAACAACAAAATGACAAATAACCCAATTAAAAAAGGGGCAAAGGATGTGAACAGGCACTTCACCAAAGAAGATATTCAGGCGGCTAACAGACACATGAAGAAATGCTCATGATCATTAGCCATTAGAGAAATGCAGATCAAAACTACAATGAGATACCATCTCACCCCAACAAGGCTAGCATTAATCCAAAAAAAACACAAAATAATAAATGCTGGAGAGGTTCTGGAGAGACTGGAACACTGATACACTGTTGGTGGGAATGTAAAATGGTACAACCACTTTGGAAATCGATTTGGCACCTCCTTAAAAAGCTAGAAATAGAAGTACCACATGATCCAGCTAGCCCGCTCCTTGGAATATACCCTAGAGAAATAAGAGCCATCACACGAATAGATATATGTACACCCATGCTCACTGCAGCGCTGTTCACAATAGCAAAAAGATGGAAACAACCCAGGTTCCCATCAATGGACGAATGGATGAACAAATTATGGTATATCCACACAATGGAATACTACGCAACAATAAAGAAAGAGGAAGCCATGAAATATTGTATAACATGGAGGAAGCTGGAGGTCGTCATGCTGAGTGAATTTAGTCAGTCACAGAAGGACAAATATTGTATAAGACTACTATTATAAGAACTCAAGAAAAGGTTTAAACACAGAAGAAAACATTCTTTGATGGTTACGAGGATGGGGAGGGAGGGTGAGGGTTATTTACTAACTAGATAGCAGATAAGAATTATGTTAGGTGAAGGGAAGGACAGCGCTCACTAAAGGGGAAGTCAGCACCACTGGAGTAAACCAAAGCTAAGAAGTTTCCTGAATACAATCAGGGTAGGGGTCTGGGAACCATGGTTTCAGGGGACATCTAGGTCAATTGGCATAACAAAGCTTATTAAGAAAATGTTCTGCATCCTACTTTGGTGAGTGGCATCTGGGGTCTTCAAAGCTTGCAAGCGGCCATCTAAGATGCATCAATTGGTCCCAACCACCTGGAGTAAAGGAGAATGAAGAACACTAAAGACGCAAGGAAAGTATTAGTCCAAGAGACAGAAAGGGCCACATAAAGCAGAGACTTCATCAGCCTGAGACCAGAAGAACTAGATGGTGCTCGGCTACCACCAATGACCACCCTGACAGGGACCACAACAGAGAGTCCCTGATGGAGCAGGAGAAAGGTGGGGTGCAGAACTCAAATTCTAGCAAGAAGACCAGACTTAATGGTCTGACTGAGACTGGAGGAACTCCGGAAAGCATGGCCCCCTGGATTCTCTGTCAACCCAGAAGTAAAACCATTCCCGAGGCCCACTCTTCAGACAGGGATTGGACTGGACTGTGGGACATAAAGTGATACTCGCGAGGAGTGTGCCTCTTAGCTCAAGTAGACAGAAGAGACTAAACAGGCAGCTTGTGTCCGGAGGTGAGATGGAAAGGCAGAGAGGGTTAGGAGCTGTTTGAATGGACATGGGGAGTCAGGGTGGAAAGGAGGAATGTGCTGTTACAGTATGGGGAGAGCAATTAGGGTCACATAACAATATATGTATAAATTTTTGTATGGGAAAAAATTTAAAAATTTTTAAAAAAGAAATCTTTTTTGCTCCACAAACAGATTAGTGAGAAACCTGTCCCTCTGTATCCCAAATAAAGCCAAAACAAGTTGTAAACAAACCTCACTGTGAGCCCAGAATCTGTGCCCTCTGCTTGGGTGTCCCCTCCACCACTTCTGCCCCACTGAGTTCTAGGTCCTGTGGTTCCCAGGACTCCTCAGAAAACTGAAGATTTCATTAGCATAACATGAGGCACATTGTAGGTGTTTAATAAATATTTTCTGATTTGAACTGAAAATTTAAAAGCCTAGTAAGTTTACATATAAACTTACTATAGCAAATAAAATTCAGGGGTTCAAGGTAACGTTTGCTGGCAATGGCAAATTCCTCTTATAGATCATCTCGTTCTACATATTTGATTAAGGATATTCAAATTCTTAAACTTAGGGGAAGAAGAGCCAAAAGGCAGGTTAAAAAAAAACCAAAACCGCTGCCATCAAGTTGATTCCAACTCACTGCGACCCTACAGGACAGAGCAGAACTGCCCCATAGGGTTTCCAAGACTGTAAATCTTTACAGAAGCAGACTGTCTAATCTTTCTCCCATAGAGCGGCTGGTGGATTCCAACTGCCAACCTTCTGGTTAGCAGCCGAGTGCTTAACCACTGTACCACCAGAGACCAAAAGGTAGGAAGGAAGGAGATAATAAAGTGGCAGTAACATTCAATACAGTGTGTCAGGCCAGAAAATGGAAAGAAGAGGCATGGATGTGTAGAGAACTGACATCATAAATAGAGCTTTGACCAGGTAGAGCACATGAATAACAGTCGTAGTCAAAGTTGCCACTCAGATCCATGTCAACCTAATTCCAGAAGGGGGAATTCGGATCTAGTACTAAGTATTGATTGGTGAGTTACAGGATGCCTTGTTGTCATGGAAGCAGGAACAGTTAAGTAAAGGCCGCAATGTACCCATCTTTGAGGTTAATTGAAACAAAATGTTTAGTTAACCGCTAAAGTGAATGGAGTCCAAAGCCAGTCATGCTCAAAGCACAAATGAGCTGAAGGTGCTACGTTTTTTTGCAAAAATGATTAACTTATATAGTTGAGACCTTCAGCCAACAAACTTTTAAGATCATTAACATTCAAGGTTAAGAACTCTTGACCCAGCTTCTCTTCTCAGCAGGAAGCTGATTTCATTCAGAAAGTGCTGTGTCACTAGTTTACCATAATAAAACCATTACCAACATTTACTTGAGCATGTGCCATGCACTTTGCTGCACATTCTCAAATTCATCATCACAACAACCCTCTGAATAGATGCTGTCATCTCGAGTTTATAGATAAGACATTGCTGGTAGGCACCATAAATTAAGCCTTGAATACAAGTCTATACTATTTCTCATATTCCCAGGGACAATAAGACAGACTAACAAGTACTGGTCCTTAAAATAAGAACACTGTCAGGTTTCACTCTGTACTAGTCTAAGAATAATGGTTTCTTTCACCATCTGAGCATTAGATAAGCTCTAGACATGAAGGACCATCTTTTTCAATGTTTAAGTAAATGGAATGGGGGTTAACCTGATAGTTCTGAAATTTTAAGACTAGATGAGCATTAGCTTATGCAATTTCCTGACTGTCTAAGAGAACAAACATAGACAAAAGCTCAGCATCACTAATAGAGACTACGTCTGCTACAAAGAATTGCATAATGATATATTACACTGAACTGAAAATAGCACAGGTCTTAAAGTTCAACCTACCTGAATTTTAACTACGGTTTTGTCCCTAACTTTGCTTGGGAAAGATATTTAAACCATCTAGGCTTTTGCTTCTTCATCCAAGAAATGAACGCATCTACTTCACCTGGAGGTAGTGAGAACTACAGCTAACTCCTCCTATTATGTCTGGAATAGAGTGGTACATAAATTTAAGTTCCCTTCACCTCCTAGAAAGAATAATTACCGGCTCACTTTGGAAGAGGCGGCCAAGATGTATGTCAACAACTAGCTGATGGGTTGGACAGTCTCTTCATTACTTGAAGCAAAGTTGGGGAGGTTGGACAGGAGACTCTAAGCTCAAGCTCCCACTGAACGAATCTAATGGGATAAGGTTTTGCTTTGTGTCTCTATACTTTAGTTATTTACCTATACCAACCTTGCCTAATAAAGTAAGTTCTGGAACAACTCTGGAGAGTGCTGCTAGGAGCTAGAAATCAATGACAAGTGTATATACATTTACATTTGTTCTTCTATTTGTGTTTTCCATTCAGAAAGACTCTGAAGACATTGTGGATAAAGGACAATTGGGTTAATACCTTACACATTCCCAGAAACCACCTTAAAGAAACCTCAAGTATCACAAAACCCTTTAATGGAGAGGGAGGGACAGCAGGAAAGCATTATCACAAACTCATAGGAGTCATAAAGTTTGGCTAGCATATATACATTTATGCATTTGTCCTAGCTTCTCACTTACCTATAAGCTCCTCAAAGGCAGTGACTATGCCTTGGCCAAATCCAATGCTCCTCAGTTTCCACTTCATCCCAAATCCAGGATATTCAACTAATGCTGATGGACTCGAAACTACCTACATGGTACCTTCAGCATCTCATGAACTCTATCTCCTAAAGTGGTTTATATCTCTTGTGTATGGGGAAAAATTTTTTTTTCCAGATCTAACACAGTGGTTCTTAACTGTGGAAGCACATAATCACCTGGGTAACTAAAAAATACCTGTGCCTAGACCTCACCCCCCGAGACTGGCTTGTGTGGGGTGCAGGCATCACTATTTTTAGGAGCTTCCCAGAAGATTCTCATGAGCAGGCAGGACTGAGAACTACTGACTAGCATCTAATCACAGAAAATTCGATGAGGGAAAACAAATCACAGAACTCTTCAGACAGTGGCTATTAAGCCAACAAAACTTTTCTATTTACCCGTTTGTTTTAGTTTCCATCTCTATTTTATTTCCGTCTCTTAGGAAACCGACCACAAACATCGTCAGAGTCTGTAAGAGACTTTTCAGTATTTTCAACTCTCTTTTTTTCTTCTCCTTTCTCTTTTAGATGCTCCTAAACGGGGAAGATAAAAACTGCTGAACAAATTCATGAAGGAAAAGACCGCAAGACCACAACTCAGGATGTGGAAAGTCTTAACAAGCAGTTGAGAGTGCCCCTGTTGATCCTCTCATTGAGTTTGTTTTGTTCACACATGGCATCCAATCCATTACCTACTTTCTCAGCTATGATAGTGGTAGGAATACCAGGTGGTCGGAGACCTGGCTCTAATGCCTCCTGTACACATGGGTGATTTTCCTACCTGCTCCGCACCTCAGTTTCCTAACTTGTAAAATGGGCATGACTTCTGTGAGAATTAAGTTGTACCATATTTTATAGCAAGGGGTGGGAAGTATTCAGTAAATGCTAGTTGAGCCTACTGAATCTTTTTCAGTTTCCATTAAGTTCATTTTAGTTTCCTTCCTGAACAGCTTTACTGAAGGCCAGTGCAGGTTAAAGAAGCAGGAATATGAGTGTGTAGGCTAGAGAAGAGATGGTGGAGAACAGGCAAAGAGCCCTAACCAAAGAAGCAGTAGCCCTGGGTACGAGGGTCAGTTTCTAGAGAATGGGAGACTCACTGTGATCCAAGCAGCTTCCTCTCAGAGGGGCTTATTACAAACGAAGGGCCCACTTGAGCACACATGACCAGGATAGAAATAGTAGCATAGCAGTTATACTTTGTTTTCTATTTAAACTCAGAATCAAGAGGAGAATTTAAATGAACTTATACAAAGTGCAAAGTCAGTTATCAAGAAATACCTGCTACCAAGCTTAAGGATCCAAGAAAAGGTTCAAACAGAAGAAGCCTGAATATGCTCTGGTCTATAAAAATGTCCCAATTGTTGGGAAAAGATATGCATATTACAAATTTCAAAGGGCCCTAATCTGGCCAACAACACATGGGGAAGTATTTGACTTCATGATCTGGGAAAATATTACGAGAGATATACTCAATAATTTATTCCCAATAGTGAGAATATTCTGTGCTGACCTCCATGCCCTAGTAAGAAAGAAGTAACACTGGTACAACTCAAACAGTTGATTGGAATCACAGATCAAGTCTAAGAATGAAAATAAAATAGCGACTGCTTGGGTGCCTCTTAGGGAAGTAACATATTACCAAGTTAGAACCCTGAGTAGTCACTTAGAGGGAATGTAAACATCAACCCATGTAAACTTAATTGTTTCCTGTAATGTCTTACCATTCATTTATGACAAAAGGTATACTCTCAATAAAAATGAGACACTGACTAAGAAAGGAGTTCTCCTTGAGGGATATAAAGGAGACTTATCGTGGGTGAAAGTCAAATCCAGCTCTGCCACAAAGGGAAGTATGGTGGTAAGCTAGTCCTCCCAGGCATAAAAGGGAAATTGGCTAACTGAAGATGGGTCAGTGATTTCACAATTTACATGACAAAGGTGGGAAGCCTACAAACACCAGGTAACCCACCCACAGTCTCCTTTGCACATTTTATGTGAGTATAACTGATTTCTCAAGAAGAATAACTGTACAAGAAAAGGAAAGATTTTTTTTTTTAATTTAAGTTAATAAGGAAGTTCCCTCACCAAATTTCAACATAAATAATAGGTAAAAATTAACATATGATGTTTAGTTAAAATCAGAAAAGTTGTCCAATTAGATAAAGTCTACAAACTTGTACTAAACTACTCTCTCTGTGAACTTAATATATGATAAACCCAGAAACAACAACAGAGAAAGATTTGAGGTCCTAATAAGAGTTGTTGTGAATTGTTGTGCAACTGAACAGAACAGAGCAAAAATGAGTTAGCTACAAATCTCATATCAGAAATGGCAATAAATTCCAGATAGATTTAATAATTCACAAACTCTGCTGTCTTAGTTATCTAGTGCTGCTATAACAGAAAGCCCACAAGTAGATGGCTTTAACAAACAGAAATTTATTCTCTCACAGTTTAGGAGGCCAGAAGTCTGAATTCAGGGAGCCAGCTCTAAGGGAAAGTTTTTCCCCTGTCGGCTCTGGGGGAAAGCCCGTGCCTCCTTTAAACACCTGTGGGCTCGGCGTCCCTTGGAGATCTCCATGCGTACTGGCATCAGTCTTCCACTGGGTCTAGGAGGTTCTCAGCACAAGGACCCAGGGTCCAAAGGACCCGCTCTGCTCCCGGCTCTTCTTTCTTGGTGGTATTAGGTCCCTCACTTTCTGCTAGCTTCTCTCTCCTTTTATCTCTTGTAAGACAAAAGGTGATACAGGCCACACCCCAGGGAAACTCCCCTTACACTGGATCAGGGCTATGACCTGAGTAAGGGTGTTGCATCCCATCCTAATCCTCATTAACATGACCTAGTCCTGCCTCATTAACATAATGGATAGCTCATTCCCAAATAGGACCATAACCACAGGCATAGAGGCTAGGATTTATAATACATCACAAAATGGAGGATAACAGATCACAAAATGGAGGACAACCACACAAATGGGAATCACGGCCTAGCCAAGCTGACACATATATGTGGGGAACACAATCCATGACATTCTACCCTTTGGCCCCCCAAAATTCATGTTCTTGCCACATGTAAAACACATTTACCCCATCACATCATCCCAGAAGTCTTAAATCAACTCCAAGTCCAAAATCTCATCTTCTGCAAAATTCCTCTTCATCTGTGAACATGTGAAATCTAATATACAAGTTATCTGCTTCCAAAGTACAATGGTAGAACAGGTGCAAGGTAGATATTTCTATTACAAATGGTAAGAATGGGTAACAGCCACCAAGCAACTCCAAAACCCAGCAGAACAAATTACATTAGCTAGACCATCTGGGAAATGGCCCTACCCTCTAGACTCTGGGTGTTGCCCATGCTCTCCGGATTCTGGGTGGAGACCTCTTGGCCCTGGACTTCAGCTCCGCCTTCCAAGCCCCCTGGGAAGGCAACTCTGTTCCCTTGGCTTTGGGTGGCCTCATTCTCCCAGTCCATCTGAGCAGTGATCGCACCCCCTTGGACCTGGCAGGTCCCATTCTTCTGCTCCTTGAACATGGCAGTCCCACCCCCTGAGCTTTGGGTAGTGACCCCAGTCCCATTCCCCTGGCACTCATGAACAGCAGCCCCACACTCCAGAACCGAGTTGGTGAAGATCTGACTCTTTGAAACCTAGGAGGGCATGGCTCTACCTTTTGAGATCTAGGAGACTATGGCTCCACTCTTTGAAACTTAGTCAGCCCTCTTCCCATGCTCCTTCCAACAGTACTGCTGATCTCCAAGCTGCTCCAGGGATGGTCCTTTTCTCTTCTTGGAGGACAACAGATGTAACTCCTTTGGCCTGTTTCCTGCCTGTAGAATTCCAAGAGGCAGACAGCATTCTTTCCTTTTCTTCTTTCTCTGTCCCCTTCAGTCTCACAGGCTTAATCTCTTTAACAAAGATTGTACAGTCACGTCCTTGGTGAACATTCTAGGACATGTGTCCTTAGTTTGCAGAACAGAATTTTTCAGATCTTTAAGTATTGTTTTCATTTTTCACAGTTCATCTTTAAGCCGCTCTCTTTCTTCTCACATTTTACTATAAATGGCAAGGAGAAACTACACAGCCCTTTTAAGATCTTCCTTAGAAATCTCCTCAGCCAGATATCCAAGTTCTACCTTCCACCAAACATCTGAACATAATTCAGACAAGTTCTTTGCCACTGCATAAAAAGCATCTTCCTCCATTGTCCAACTACATGTCCATCATTTTCTCTTAAAGCTTCACCAGAAGCACATTTAACGTTCACATTTCTAACAACATTCTGTTGCTGGAGCCATATGTATTCTCTAAGATGACAGAGACTTTCTCTATAGTTCTCACTTCCTTCTGAGCCTTCACCAGAATTGCCTTTGACGTCCATAATTCTACCAATGGTCTCTTCAAGGCAATCTAGGCTCTTACTATTAGGTACACCTTAAAACTCTTCCAGCCTCTACCCACTACCCAATTCCAAAACTGCTTCCACATTTTAGGCATCTGTTAGAGCAGCATCCCACACCTGGTACCAAATTCTGTCTTAGTTAGCTAGTGCTGCTGTAACAGAAATACCACAAGTGGATGGTTTTAACAAACAGAAATTTATTCTCTCACAGTTTAGGAGGCTAGGCGTCCAAATTCATGGCACCAGCTCTAGGGGAAAGCTTTCTCTGTCAGCTCTGGGGGAAAGTCCTTTTCTCCTTTAAACATCTGTGGACTCAGCATCTCTTGGAAATCTCTATGTGTATTGGCATCAATATTCCCCCAGGTCTAGGAGGTTCTCAGTGCAGGGATCCTGGGTGCAAGGGACATGCTCTGCTCCTACCTCTTCTTTCTTGGTGGTAGTAGGTTCCTCACTTTCTGCTCACTTCTCTCTCCTTTTATTTCTTGTAAGATAAAATTTGATGCAGGTCACACCCTGGGGAAACTCCACTTACATCAGATCAGGGCTGTGACCTAAGTAAGGGTGTTCTATCCCACCCTAATCCTCATTAACATGACCTAATCCTCCCTCAGAACCCTGATGGCACAGTGGTTAAGAACTACAGCTGCTAACCAAAAGGCTGGCAGTTCGAATCTACCAGCCACTCCTTGGAAACCCCATCAGGCAGTTGTACTGTGTTCTACAGGGTCACTAGGAGTTGGAACTGACTGGATGGCACCCAACAACAATACCACCTCATTAATGTAACAGACAGCTCACTCCCAAATGGGACCCTAACCACAGGAATAGAGGCTAGGATTTACAACACATCACAAAATGGAGGATAATCAGAGGAAAAAATGGAGGACAACCACACAATACTGGGAAATACGGCCTAGCCAAGTTGACACATATTTTGGGGGGACACAGTTCAATCCATGACATCTGCTATAGGTGATAAATGTGACCATGATAAAAGACAGCACTGTAAATGAGACAGGTGATATTCAGTATACAAAAACTCAGACTGCGTACTAACTAAAAAGGAAACCAATATACGATGTTAACGTATGTAAATATATGGGCAAAAACTGGAAGGGCTATCACAAAAGATGGATGGTGAAATTATAGGTGCTAGTCTTTCCAAATGTCTTTAAACGTACATTTTGATAATTACTTTACCAAAGAAGGGGTCAAAATGGGGAGGCAATATTTACACAGCACAATAGCTTAATATGCAAAATGCACGCAAGGAAGTCACGCAAATATTTAAACTCTGGATTCTGTTATTAAATGATCGAAGGCACTTTACACACAACAGAATGCAGAGAGAATAAACCTACATGGAAAAACATCAGAAACTTTTAGCTTCTATGTTACCTATTACACAATTAAAATTGTAAAACCTCATTTAGGCAAGGCTGCGGAGAAACTGGTACACTTAAGCTTTGCTGATAGCCCTGGAAATTAAAGCTATAAAATCCCTCAAAGCCTTTCACTTGGTAATTCACTCAGGGGCATATACAGGTAGTCTCCGACTCACGACAGGGCTCCTTTCCAACAACTCTGTCCTAAGTCGGTTCTGACAAAAGTTGAATACCTCTTTTTTTTTTTTTTTTTAAGTTTTCATTATTGCCTGCTATACGGCAGTGTTTTGAACAGTAAATGATAACATCGAACATCTGTGAATGAAAATTTGAGAATAACATGAGCAAATTATGTGCTGCAACATAGTATGTAGTACACATTACTAACAATAAGATGTACCAAAAAAAAAAAAAAAAACAAAGAAAACCAGAGGGTCCTAAGTGAGGTTTGTCATAATCTGTATACGCCATAAGTCAGGAACTACCTGTATCCTTGGGTAAACCACCTATTACCTGGAAAAGTCTTGTTGCTACTGTTAGCTGCCATGGAGTCTGCCCCTATTCATGGCGAACCTATGCACAACAGAAGGAAATGCTGCCTGGTCCCGTGCCATCTCCATGATCGACTACGATCAATTGTGATCCATAGGGTTTTCATTGGCTGGTTTTCAGAAATAGATCACCAGGCCTTTATTCCTAGTCTGTCTTAGTTTGGAAGCTCCACTAAAACCTGTTTAGCATCATAGCAACATGCAAACCTCCGCTGACAGACAGGTGGTGGCTGCACATGAGGTGCAATGGCTGGGAATCGAACCTGGGTCTCCTGCATGGAAGGCAAGAATTCTACCACTGTACCATTATTGCCGTCTGGGAAAAGTCTGAGCTATCCCAAAAGTCACACTCCAGATAGCCAAGGTTTAGCCTTAGTAGCACAGAGGAGAAATAGTTTTATCATTTAAATACAAATCAGGATTAATCACTGCTCACTTCTTTAGACAGGGAATACAAATATCTTAGACCAGGGGTCGACAAACTTTTTCTGTAAAAGGCCAGAAAGTATACATTTTAGGCTCTGCAGGCCATACAATCTGTGTAACAACTCAACCCTGCTGTCCTAGAGCCGGAGAAACTACAGATAATTTGTAAATGAATAGGTGTGGCTGTGTTCTACTGAAAATTTATACACAAAAACAGGCAGCCAGCCCTCCGATTATAGTTTGACAACTTGTCTTAGACCACAAAAAAAGAACCAAAAAAAAAAAAAACCCACTGCCATGGAGTCTATTCTGACTCACAGTGACCCAAAAGGACAGAGTAGAACTGCCCCCACAGGGTTTCCGAGGCTATAAATCTTTATAGAAGCAGACTGCCACATCTTTCTCCAGAAGAGGAGCTGGTGGGTTTGAACCATCGACCTTTTGGTTAGCAGCCAAGCGCTTTAACCACTGCACCACCAGGCCTCCCGTCTTAGACCACAGTATTCCCAAAATAAAAGGATTTGCCCAACTGTGAAATCAGATTATCAAAGAAGTAAAATAACTGAATGCCCATATAGCATAAAGAAAAAGGAAAAGCAGTGATATTTTCTGATTTCACCTAGTAACAAAACCACTGTTTCCCAAATCTTGCCAACAGTCTGATCAATTTCCCAACAGTTTAATGGGTGGAAACTACCCAGCCATCAACAGGTCAGTGTTATGGATTGAACCGTGTCCCCTCAAAATGTGTGTCAACTTGGCTAGGGCATGATTCCCAGTATTGTGTGGTTGTCCACCATTTTGTGATCTGATTTGATTTTCCTATGTGCTGTAAATCCTAGCCTCTATGATGTTAATGAGGCAGTACTCAATCTACAGGATTAGGCTGTATCCAGAGTCAACCCCTTTTGAGATACAGGGTCACTATGAGTCAGAATCAACTTGACGGCAACGGTTTTTGGTAGTCTCCAAACTGGTTGGTACAATTCTTGGTAACACCTTACAGTAGAAAAACCTTCCTGCTTACAGAAAAGGTGCGTCATGTACATATCCAAAGGCACAAAATAAACACACTTGAAAACAGAATGCGATTGCTTTCATCTTTTTCCTATCAGTTTAAAAAAAATCTTTTCACCTTCTCCAGGAACAAAATCACTGCTCTTCCCAGTGGTAACCAGGCTCCAGGAAGCAAAATGACTTTAAAGAAAACTGAGAGTTTGAGATCAGCAATCATGCAGAACCAAAGTCAACGTTTCAGTATATACTGGAATCCTAAGATACTTTCCAAAGGAAAACAGAAGGCAGCTGGGCCCTTAAGCCTCAAGAATAGTAAAACCAGGCCAGAAGGCAGAAGGGGACAAGGAAGCTGGTGATAGGGAACCCAAGGTTGAGTAAGGATAGTGTTGATGTGTTGTGAGATTGTTAACCACTGTCATAGGGCAACATGTGTAGTAACTGTTAAATGAGAAACTATTTTGTTCTATAAGCCTTCATCTTAAGTGAGAATAACAGCACAACTGGAAGAGCGTAGTCAATGTCACTAAACTGCGCATGTGGAAATTTCTGAAATGGTGTATCTTTAGCTATGTGCATTTTCACCAAAAAAAAAGTTGAGAAGTTAGAGGGTTGACGTGTTGTGGGGTTGTTAACCAATGTCATAAAACAATATGTGTACTACTGTCTCATGAGAAACTATTTGTTCTGTAAGCCTTCACCTGAAGTACAAAAAAAAAAAAAGAATAGTAAAACCAGGGAAACCTGCTGCTGCCTTCTAAAAGCTAAAGGCTCTGAGGTTCACAGAGCCAGTGTGTATGGCAGAAATCAAAATATGAGGTTCTGTGAAAAGAAGGCGTGGCTGTCAGACAACATCCTTTCTGGTGCTTTTGTTTGGGAGAGGCTATATTTAAATGTGGGGACATTATGGGAGTTTACACTTATATAACGACTGACTAAATTAAAATGATACAGTGCTTAATGAGCTTTACGTGGAATCAAGCATGCTGTCCGTTCTCAACATCTATGGAGCACCCACTCTGCACAGAGAACCTCAGAATAAGTTGAAGAAGCTGGCTGAGTTACAAAGAGGAGGCAAGTACCCACCTCTGGAAAGAGATAATTCAGAATAAAATAAAATAAAAGGAGGCAGGACCAAAGACCATTAATACAAGTGCAGCTGAGCAAAGGACAAGAGCAAAGTAACTGGGACATAAAACGAGAAGACAGCCTGCAGGGAGGGGACAAAAGCAGCTAATGCAGGAACCAGAACTGGAAAGACTGAGACTGAAAGATGAAAAGCAAGTCCATATGAAAATAGGAATCGTTTCCTATCAACTCTTTCAACATTCAGAAGGTTCTGTCTTTACCTCCTAACAGTCCAAATGTTCCTTTCCTTATATCACCAAGAGAACTTTCAATTCATAACAACTGCTTAAGAGACAGAATTCAAAATTTTGCAAATATACAAGAAACCACCATACATTAACTGCCATTCAAAGACAATGCATTGCTCCAAAAATCCTGAGTAACAGATTTACAGAAAAAAATGGACAAAGGCATGTAAAAGCTATAGTAAGAAATAACAACAAATCATAAATGTTTATTCTGAATGTTGAAATGTAATGTTTCCATTGTCCTAAAAAACAAAAACAAAAAAAAAACCAACCCACTGCCATCAAGTCAAATCCGACTCATAGCGACCCTACAGGACAGAGCAGAACTGCTCCACAGGGTTTTCCAGGAGCGGTTGGTGGATTCCAACTACCAACCTTTTGGTTAGCAGCCGAACTCTTAACCACTGCACCATCAGGGCTCCCCATTGCTCC
The DNA here is from genome assembly GCA_030035585.1 of Dugong dugon. Taxonomy (NCBI): domain Eukaryota; kingdom Metazoa; phylum Chordata; class Mammalia; order Sirenia; family Dugongidae; genus Dugong; species Dugong dugon. Next base: position 153,066,815 of record CM057483.1, read on the forward strand.
TAGTAGGGAATTAATATATACTAATTAAAACTGCATTATCCTATAGAAATTTAATGTGAGCCACATATGTAATTTTAAATTTTCTAGTAGCCACATTAATATAAAAAGCAGCTGAAATTAACTTTGATACTATTTTATTTAACCAAACACACAAAATACCATTTCAACATGTAACCAGTGTAAAAAAGTATTAAGATGTGGGGACCATGGTCTCAGGGAACATCTAGCTCAACTGGCGTAACACAGTTTATAAAGAAAATGTTCTACATTCTACCTTGGTGAGTAGCGTCTGGGGTCTTAAAAGCCTGTGAGCAGCCATCTAAGGTACTCCACGGGTCTCACCCCTTCGGGAGCAAGGGAGAATGAAGAAAACAAGATACAAGGGAAAGATGAGTCCAAAGGACTAATGGACCACAACTACCACGGCCTCCACCAGACTGAGTCCAGTACAGCTAGATGGTGCCCGGCTACCACTGACTGCTCTGACCGGGATCACAACAGAGGGTCCTGGACAGAGCTGGAGAAAAATGTAGACCAAAATTCTAACTCACACACACAAAAAAAAGACCAGACTTACTGGCCTGACAGAGACTGCCCGTGGACACCCTTTTAGCTCAGTAATGAAGTCACTCCCCAGGCTCACCCTTCAGCCAAAGATTAGACAGGCCCATAAAACAAAACGAGACTAAGGGGGTACAACAGCCCAGGACAAGGACTAGAAAGCAGGAGGGGACAGAAAAGCTGGTAATAGGGAACCCAAGGTCGAGAAGGGACAGTGTTGACATGTCATGGGGTTGTTAACCATTGTCATAAAACAATATGTGTACTAACTGTTTAACGACAAACTATTTGTTCTATAAACCTTTATCTAAAGCACGATAAAAAAAAATTAAAGAAAAAAAGTATTAAGACATTTTACTTTTTTTTGTACTAAGTCTTTTAAATCTAGTGCGTGTTTTACAAAAGGAGCCCTGGTGACACAGCGGTTAAGCACTCGGCTGCTAACCAAAAAGTTGGTGGTTCGAACCCACCAGTCGCTCTGGGGGAGAAAGATGTGGCAGTCTGCTTCCGTAAAGATTACAGCCTCAAAAACCCTAGGGGGCAGTTCTACTCTGTCCTAGAGGGTCACTATGAGTCAGAATCAACTCTACAGCAACGGGTTTGGCTTTGATGTATTCTACACTTACAGAACATCTCAATTCAGAAGCTGAATTTCCACTGGAAATAATTGACTTATAATTAGATTTCATAAAATTTACAGTTGATAGGTAGATTCACGTACCCAAATTGTTCTACACATGCTTAAAAGTTTTCCAATGAACTGAATCAAGTATCAGTTGTAAATTTCAGTTTCAATTAAATCAATTCAGTTTCTCAGTCACACTTGCCACTAGCCACATTTCAGTGCTCAATAGACACATGTGGCTAGTGGCAAGCATACTGGACAAAGATGGTCTATAGAAATAAAGTAATGGCTGTTAAGATAACCACTGGAATAAAAAATTCAAACCTAATAATTAAATGAAATATGATTTAAAAAAAGCAAAGAAAATAGAAAATGCAGTAGAAAAAAATGAAGGTATTAAAAACAGAAAGCAAAATGAAATTACAGATGTTTATCACTGCAGATGACAGGTCTGTAACATCAATAAATATAAAGAGGTTAAACTCACCACATAAATGAAAATGACTGATTCACAAAGCAAAATCCAACTTTATGCTAGATTTGGAGACATATTTAAAGCAAAGTGATTCAGAAAGATTGAAAATAAAAGGATGGTGATGCTATACTAGGAAATGCAAACAGAAAAGAAAATAGATCTTAATATCAAACAAGCTTGAAATCAGGCCAAAAAGTATTAAATGAGTAAAGGGCAGTAATCTACAATGGTAAAGGGCACAAGTCAAAATGAGGACATGACAGTTATGAATATCTAAGCATCAAATATAACATTAACAGTCATAAAGCAAAAACCAGAGGAGATATATGGAGAAATAGAGTCATATTATTGTTGCTGTTGTTGTTAGTTGCTGTATAGTCACTTCTGACTCATGGTGACTCCATGTGTGCAGAGTAGGGGTTTCAAGACTGTGACCTTTTGGAAGCAGATCACCAGGTCTATCTTCTGAGGCGCCTCTAGGTGGGTTTGAACTGACCACCTTTGGGTTAGTCGTTGCAGTACTTCACCATTTGGGCCACCAGGGGCTGACTCATGTTGTTAGGAGACTTGAAGTTCTCTCAGGCCACAACAGATTAAGTGGCTATAAAAAAGTAAAGGTATAGAAAACCTAAATAACATCATTAATATGGTAGATCTGATACATCAAACTCTGTAACCTGAGAAGAGAGCATATACCTTCTTTTTGCTGCCCAAGGAACATTCACAGGAAATGCTCATACGTTCAGCTACAAAGAAATCATCAATCAACTAAAAAAATAATAATAATAATTCAGACAACGTCTCTTATCACAATGCAACAAAACCCAACTATTTATGTCCATTAAAATACAGAAAGCACCTACACCGGAAATTTAAAAACTCCAACAACTCTTAGCTCATATTAGAATAAAAATCAGAAGATGCGGAATAGGTGGGGTAGGGGGATGATCCAACGCTGCACATCAGCTGCTAGAACAGTGTGCAGAGGAATAACTGTAGCCTTAAATACCGAAATACACAACAAAAAGTAAATGAAGTATCCAAGTCAAAAACCTGGAGGAAAAAACCCAACAGGATAAACATCTGAGGATGTCAGAGGGAATTAGTAACGTAAAAGTAGACAATGAACTAGAGAACGGAAGTTAAAAACTAAGAAATAAATCCATCAAAACTAAGAAATAAAGAGGAAATTACGACTGATAAGAGACTACTATCTCTGCTATACAAATTGACTCAACCTCGATGAGTAGGATAATTTTCCAGGAAAATACATCAAAACAGACTCTGGAAGAGACAGAAAATCTATACAGATCAATACTACAGAATAGAGCAAGTTTTCAAAGAGCGGTATTACCAAAAACACACCAGGCTTAAAAGGTTTCATAGGGGAATTCTACCACACCTTTACAGAACAGAGGAGTCAAAAAATAAACTGGTCTTAGCACAGGGGGAAAAAAAATATTTTTCTGAAATAAGCATAACATTGATAAGAAAACCTAACAAAGACTGCATATACACACATCCACAGACAAATATCCCATGGACAGCAATATAATGAACCAAGTAGTTCATCAACTGCACCACCCAGAGACTCCTATCAGATCTTAAAGGCCCCAAGAGCCAATTCTTTCTTTAAATTTAAATATTGATAAACATGCAATAAACCGATATATCTTTACCTAAGCTAAATTGTTCTTTTCCCCTTTAATTCTGAACATCTGGCTTCTAGTCTCCAAACTCAGAGCCCTGGTGGCGCAGTGGTTAAGAGCTCAGCTGCTAACCCAAAGGTTGGCAGTTCGAATCCACCAGGCGCTCTCTGGAAACCCTATGGGGCAGTTCTACTCTGTCCTATAGGGTCGCTATGAGTCGGTATCAACTCAATGGCATTGGGGTGGTTGGTTGGTTTGTTTTGGTTTTTAGTAGTTCATTATCCTATTTTCTCTACTTCTGTATATATTCAAAATTTTTCTATAATAAAAAGCTAAGTTAAAAAAATGTTTACTCAAAGAGAACAAATTCTATCTCAACACCATTTTTCACCTAACAGTGTTGGTGAGAGTGGAGGCAAACAAGCACTCTCAAAAACTTCCAGTGAGAGGGTAAACAGGCAACCTCTGTGGAAAGCCATTTGACAACGTTTATGAAAATTACAAAGGCACATATCCTTTGACGCAGTAATTCCATGTTTAGGAATTTATCCTATATATACACTCACACATGCATGAAATTAAAATGCACCCAATAATTCACTGTAGCACTGGTTGTCTTCGCAAAGATTGGATACAGCCTAATATCCATCATCAGGGAATTGGCCAATAAATTATAGTACATCCATGTAACCAAATTCTCAGCAGCCATAAAAAAAGAAAAAGGAAGTTCTGTAGGTACAAACGCGAAAAGCTCTCCAAAGTTTTACCTTTAAAAAGCAAGGTACTGACAAAGGTATAAGCTGCTGTTTACGAAAAAAAGGGGAGGTTCGTGCACAGAAGTAGAAACCAGATTTTTCATTCTATGTCTTTTGTACCTTTTGAATTTTGAACCATGTAACTGTAATCTCAGACTCACTTTTTAAAAAATCCCATCCTTTGGAATGCACTATCACCACTATAAAGTAATAGTCCATTTAGAACACTTGCTATTTCCTAACAGTGTGGGGATGGAGTCCCTTGGTGGGGCAAATAGTTAAGCACTGGACTACTAACAGAAAGGTTGGTGGTTCAAACTCACCTAGAGGCACCTAGGAAGAAAGGCCTGGTGAACTGCTTCTAACAGTTCACAGCCTTGAAAACTCTATTCCACTCTGCACACATCCCGTCACCATGAGTTGGAATCGACTCAGTGGCAACTAACGACAGTGTGGAAGGACATATTTAAGTAAGGACTGAGTTCAAGAGACTGTTTTATTATTTTAAAGGATAGAGAAATACTGCACACAGAAAGAAGAGAGTACTCTAGATTCAGAAGATCCTTATCTAATTAAGGATACTCAACCCTGGTTATGCTTTAAAATAACCTGGGGATCCTAAAAATACCAAGGCCATGTACCCCAAACCCCAACCATTTACATCAGAAAAATCACTGATCTAAACGCTTTAAAACTGTGGTTCTCAACAGGGGGTGATTTTGTCCCCCCAAGGGACATCTGGCAATGTCTGGAAACACGTTTGGTTGTCACAACTTGAGGGTAGGGGTGAAGATCCTACAGTGCACAGGACAGCCCCCAGCAACTAAGAATTATCCAGCCCATAATATCAATAGTGCCGAGGTTGAGAAACCCTGCTTTAAAATAAAATCACTGCTTCTGAAGTAACAACCAGTTTTAGTCTTTACTCTTAAACAAGCAAAATAATCTCCTTAATTACTTATGTAGGATACTATTAGCATAATAAAGCTATTTCAGTGGCCACAGAAACTACAATTTATTTGTTGAGATGGTTATAACAAATAGTATAAACATAAAAATTCTGTTTGTCTTTTTGCTGGTCCTTTAACTAGTTTTACTCTAGTCAAAAAACTTATGTCTCATTTATAAAGTAGCCAGGGTGTGAGCCAATGTGGCCCATCCATCTATTTCGCTTGAGCCACACGTCCTTAAAAATACAGGTAGGCCCCAACTTACGAGGGGGTTCTGTTCCGACGACTCCAACGTAAGTCAAATACTTCATTTTTATTAAGTTTTCATTATTATTGCCTTTTTTTAGAGCCCTGGTGGCACAGTAGTTAAGAGCTCGGCTGCTAACCAAAAGATCGGCAGTTTGAATCCACTGCCGCTCCCTGGAAACCCTGTGGGGCAATTCTACTCTGTCCTATATGGTCGCTATGAGTTGGAAATGACTCGACAGTAATGGGTTTGGGTTTTTTTTTTTTTTAATCTTTATAAATCTGATCTTTGTCTTTGGGGGCTGGAAACATTACATATAAATTAACATATTTTAATACATACATACATAAAAAAACACAAGTCCATAAAAAAATTGACAACATTAGCATTTTGTCAATTGGAGTAAGAACTCCACTTGTGGAAGGTTCTGGATCATCTGGATTATCTCTGGGAATGGGAATGGCCTTTCTAGTTAGAAGATTAATGAGAGCTGTCTGTACAGTCCTTTTACATGCTACAACACTGTGTGTAGTACATATTACTAACGATAAGATGTACACACACAAAAAACGATGGTCGTAAGTACAGTTCGTCATAACTCTAATATGTCGTAAGTCAGGGACTACCTGTAGACTGAATCTGTGCTAATCAGCTGCAGCTGAGGAGTGGGACTTTAGCACAGTCCCTACCTGGCTGGTTTCATGTACTTATTTGCTGCACCCCACCTGGTCTTTTAAACATCTGAGTTGGCCCTCCCCTGCCATTTTCTACAACCATACAAAAAAAAACCAAACCCAGTGCCATCCAGTGGGTTCAAACCGCCAGCCTTTAAGTTAGCAGCTGAGTGCTTTAACCACTGCACCACCAGGGCTCCTCTTCTACAACCACACAGGGGCATACAGTCTCTTTACTCTTCTTCCTCCTCACCTTAAAAATATTCCCACACCCATTCAGAATTTTCAAACTCCCACATCACTTGCCTAAATAGAACTTCTATCAAGAGATGGAAGAACTAAGAGAAGGGCAGAGGTAGAGATGGCCTTTGCATGACAACTTCCTTCTTTTAGTTGTCATGCCATTAAAGACAGGTTGATTGCCACCTGATTCATCTCTGGGTGTTACAAACTAGGCTTGTGATTTCTAGCAAATGCCACTAAATTATATATAATGCTTCTGTGAGCTTCCCTATAAGGAAAATACTTAACTTATGCCTCTCCTATTATTCTAGATTAGTGTATCTCTCCACCTCTCTCCAAACAGGTTGTAGATGTTTTATGGAAAATACCTATCAAAGATTCTTTTTTTTTTTTTTTTCAAAAAGCTCATCGTTTTTTCTTTGAAATTACAATCATATCGTTTTGGAGCTGTACTTTAGAGATTACCTGATACAATTCATACGGTTTATTAACGAGGAAAATGAACCCTAGTGTGGTTAAGTCACTTGTCCAAGGTTACACAGTGAGTTAGAGCAGATTCTGAATTAGAATAGTTGTTTCCAGTTACGGGTCCCATAGGTTTTCCATGATAACACTATCCCCTACTGTGGTTTTCCTACTCAAATAACATCCTCGCCAAGATATCTATTAACATGGATAAACATTAGCTTCTATACAAATAAATCAATATTAGAACTATCACTTCAACTTTGAGGGTGGGAGGAAGGAGTTGGGAGTTTCTGGGTTCCTTCTGTTCCTTTTAATGTGAATTCACCTGTCTCAGTTTACCCTAACAAAAGGCTGGTACCATCAGATTCTTCTCCAAAACCATAAATTGGAGATGGAAAACATGTCTATTTATAGCAACATTAACATTTTCTTTCTGAACTCTGAAGCCAGGAGTTGCCTCAAACCGCTAAAATTCTCACAAGTGGCCAGGAATGGGACAATGAAACTACTGAGGAGCTTTTGGAGGTGAAGTTTAAGATGCAAAGACTGACATCTCACTGAACTTTGACTTTCATCATCATTCTCTGGCAAATTAGCGTCTTGAAATTTAATCTGGTCTCAACTTTAACCTATTCCTCTCTTCCTATCCAAACCTGTTTCAAGTATGGACAACATCGCATTCTGGTCTTCCCGGAATATCCTACCTACTCTGCACTTTAGTTTTGATGCCCAACTGACACCATCCCTTGATATTTACATAAAATTCCTTAATGAAACATAAGACCAAACCAAACCCGTTGCCATCGAGTCAATTCCATCTCACAGAGACTCTATACGACACAGTAGAACTGCCCCGAAAGGGTTTCCAAGGCTGTAATCTCTACGGAAGCAGACTGCCACATCTTTCTCCCAGAGCGGCTGGTGGGTTCGAACCACCAACCTTTCAGTTAGCAGGGGAGAGCTTAGCTACTGCACCACCAGGGGTCTTTTAATTAAACATTAAAAGAAAAAAACTGTTGCCGTGGAGTCGATTCAGACTCATAGCGACCCTACAGGACAGAGCAGAACTGCCCCATAGGGTTTCCAAGGAGCTACTGGTGGATTCGAACTGCCGACCTTTTGGTTAACAGCCGAATGCTTAACGACTTCGCCACCAGGGCTCCTTAATTAAATATACACCCCATTATTTTCCGAGAGCTTAGAACATCTTTGCAGATCGATTTTATTTTCCTTCAGGGAAGCCGAGTTCCATTGTGATAGCCGGGTGCGCACTTTTGTTTTATGGGTGTGTGTTTCACAACCAGCTCCCTCGCATTCGGCACTGCGAGTGTTCGCCCCGCGGTTGAAAAGGCACAACTCGGGGAAATATGACCCAGTTTGAACCTGGAGTGGTGGAACCTATTCCCATCTCAGCTAGGCCTCAAGCAGGTTGGGACTCGGGTCTTCTGCACTCCCACCTCAATCTATGGGAGCTGCCCATCAGCCCACCCAACAAGGTGAAGGTGGGTGGTACACAAAAAGAAGAGGCACGACACCCAGGCCAGGGTTGTATCAGCCCTTGCTCTGACGCTACGCGCCCACACATTCGCTCTTCCCAGCATCTAACGCGCTGACAGTCCAGGCCTCTAACTGCATTCCCCACAACGTGATGAAGACAACAGTTCGAATCCCACCACTCAGGCTACACAGCAGGCACCTCAGAGAAGCGGCAAAATGCCACTGCATAATTTCTTCAGCCTCAAGATGTTTCGAAACAGCTCTTACCCAATCAAAAATATCGAAGTCTGAATACATGAAACAGCTTATCACCATTCCCATTTCCCTCTGAAGTTTTAAGGGCAGTCATGTTTGTGTCAGGTAGATCTGAAGCCAACGACGATGGTTTGGCGAGTCCCGCCTGAGATGAGGGTCCTCGGACGCGGTTTCTGGTTCTTCTGGTTGGGCCCCTGGCCGGTGTGAGAGTACCAGGCCTGCCTCTCCGCGCCCCTGGGCACCCCCAGCCCCGCCCGCATATCCCACGGCGTTTGCACCGAAGCTGCGGGATCTGCGGAGGCCCTGCACCCCGGGCGGCTGGCCCGGGAGCCCCAGAGCCGCGGGGGCCCGGCTCGCACTCACCAAAGTCCAGGAACTGCTTGATGGAGAGCGGCGACGGCGAGAAGCGCGAGTAGCGCTCTATCTGCTTGGGGACCGGCTGCTTCAGCAGCCACCGGAACAACCGCATCCTGGCTGGGGCGCCGCGCAGACCCGCCTACACGCCCTGGCTACCACGAGGGCCGGCGAAGCTGAGCCGCGGGGGGTCAAGCACGCCTGCCAAGCGCGCACCCAGGCCTCTGCCTCGGGCTCGGCGCCCCAGGTGCAGCCCCCGCAGCAGCTCCGGGCCGCGGCCGGCCGCCAGCGGCTTCCCCAGACCCCGCCCCGAGGGCGGAGCCGGCCGCCGCACGTACGCATCGCGCGAGGGAGCTAGGGCGCTCCGGGCGCGCGGCCGCACCCGGCTACCGCTGGTTGGCGGCTGCCGCTTTCTGGCTCCCGTGAGGTGCTTCCCCAGCGCCTCCGTCCTTGCTCCTGGGACTCTGCCGGGCCCAGGCAAGTGCAGTCGCCCCTGGCCGCACCCCCGGCTAGGTCCTCCGCCGGCGAAAGGTGGCCGAGGTTCAGGGGGCCCGAGAGGAGGCCGGGAACCCACGCCCGCAGTCGATCCCTACGCGCCGCGCAAGGCCCTTCGCAAGAGGAGGCAACTCTTCCGGGAGGCCTTCCCTCGGCCCAGCTGACTGTTCACTTCAAGGGCTTAGCTGCATCTTGACACTTAGATTTTTCTGTTTCATTTATTACTGAATTAAAGTTGGCTTTTTCATGCCCCTTCACCTCTACCACCACCTTTGGACAGAATTAAATGTAAACTCACTGACTCTGTTCCATGCCCCCGTACCACCACTGGAGAGGACCAATTCTTAGGCCACTGTCGTCTGTGTCGTGTCTCCCTCCCCTCCCCCCCGCCACCATTGGAAAGGATCAATTCTTAGGTTACCGACACCGTGCTGTACCCCACCACGACCACCATTGGATGGGACCAATTCTTAAGTCACTATTTGTGTTGTGCCCCGCCCCCCCCCCCCCCCACAATTGGACAGGACTAATTCTTAGGTCACTCATTTTATGTCTCACACCACAGGACCAGTTCTTAGGTCACTGACTCTCTGTCTCATGCCCCCCTCCCCCACCATTGGACGGGACCAATTCTTAGGTCACTCTGTCTCATGTTCCCCACCACCATCACTGGACAGGACCAATTCTTAGATCACTCACTCTGTCTCATGCCCCCCCCCACCATTAGACAGGACCAATTCTTAGGTCACTGACTCTCTGTCTCATGCCCCCCCCCCAACTGGACAGGACCAATTCTTAGGTCACTCAGTCTCTGTGTCATGTCCCCCCATAACCACCTTTGGCAGGACCAATTCTTAGGTCATTCACTCTGTCTCATGCCCCTACACCATTGGACAGGACCAATTCTTAGGTCACTCACTCTCTGTCTCGTGCCCCCCCCTCACCACCACCACTGGACAGGACCAATTCTTAGGTCTCTGACACTGTGTCCTTCCCCCCACCACCATTAAAAAAAAAACAAAACAAAACCTGTTGCCGTCAAGTGGATTCCGACTCATAGTGACCCTATAGGACAGAGTAGAACTGCCCCCTAGGGTTTCCAAGGAGTGGCTGGTGAATTCAAACTACACCTTTTGGTTAGCAGCCAAATGCTTAACCACTGAGCCACCAGGGTTTCCCACCACTGTTGAACAGGACCAATTCTTTGGTTGATGACTTTCTGTGTCATGCCCCCCGCCACCATTGTACAGGACCAATTCTTAGGTCACTGACGTTGTGTCATGCCTGTCTTCCTCACTCTCTCCACCCACCACCACTCCCACCTCCCCACTCTCTATCCCTCCCCTACCTCCTAACACATTTGGACAGGATTAAACGTTAGGTCACTGACTGTTTGATGCCCCCCCCCCCGCCCCCATCATTGGCTATGTCCTGCCACCACCACCACTACCATTAAACTCTAGAGTCGATTCCAACTCATAACAACCCTATAGGACAGAGTAGAACTGCCCCATAGGGTTTCCAAGGCTATAAATCTTTACGAGAGCAGACTGCCACATCTTTCTCCTGCAGAGTGGCTGGTGGGTTCGAACTGCCAACCTTCCTGTTAGCAGCCCAGTGCTTAACCACTGTGCTGCCAGGGCTCCTTACCACTACCCTTGGAGAGAATTAAATGTAAGGTCACTGACACTCTTCCATGCCCCTCCCCACCCCAACATACGACTCTGTTCATACTTCACCACCATCACCACCACCTTTGGACAGGATTCTATGCTTACACTGTATTGGGTATTCTTTGTCTTCCTAAGAGTGAACCTAAACTCAGAGCTCAGCATAGGAAACCTCTATTTTGTAGTGTGAACATATGAAGTACTGCTTCCTTTAACCATTTCCACCAAAGCTTGGCTTTATTTTTGGCCATGTGTAAACATCACCTAAAAGGAAGAGTAGACTATTTTTGAAGGGAGGATGAAAATGTTACTAGAAACCATTCCTTTGGTCTGATTGGACTGGTTTTCTTGCTAACTGAGCTTTTTGGTGTGTAGCTATTTAGCTTTTGAGCCTTTATTGAGTGTTCATACATCCATTTCTTTGCTTAATAAAATAATTGCATCTCTACTCTCTGGATTTAGAGAAAAGTAACACATACACTCAGACATCCAGTGACTTTCCCTCACTTTTGGATTTTCAAGTACATCTTAGTCATCTTGGTGGTGGTATGTAGACTACTATGTCTTTTCCTTTCAAATCAAAGCCTGAAAAAGATACACGAACAACCATTATAAGCAGGAGCTTTACTAGGAGAGCTAAGCAGTCCAATACGTGTACATGAGCAGAGAAAAAGTACAGCTGTGGCCTGTGGTTCCTCCTGATTTTCTGAGGTGCTACCCAGAGGCAGCGTGTAACTGGAGGCAATTGTGGTAGCCAGCGAGCAGGAAGAAGTTGGACATCGGTGGAGAGGGACGTTTGCCTAACCTAAGCGGCAAAGTGCTGCTGCTTTTTCTGAGTCGAAAAATCACTTGTTTTATTCCTTCATTTTCCACTGCACAAAATGCTCATTTAAATCCATGTATTCTGTTGATTGGATGACTTGAACTTTCATTTGCCTAATTTTATAGCTGCTTCTCCAAAAGGTGGCAAAGTCCCAGAGGTTGGGAACAATACGAAATAGCCTAGTATAATGAAAACTGCTGGCCCAGCACCTAGATGGCCCGGTCCTAGGCTTCGTTCTAGTATCAACTAGTCTGTCCTTGGACAAGTCATTTAGCCTTTCTGTGTTCCAGTTACTTCTTATGTCACATGGAAACATCTGATTTCTCTTACTGGCATTTGTGACAATCAAATGAAATGCTATTAGTTATTGTGAGTTGCTATCCAGCCAATTTCAACTCATGGTGAGCCTATGTGTTACAGAGTAAAACTGCTCCACAGGGTTTTTAAGGAAGCAGATCGCCAGGCTTGTCTTCTGAGGCACCTCTGGGTGGGTTTGAAACAGCCAACGTTTCAGCTAGTAGTCGAGTGCTTAACTGTTTGAGCCACCCAAGGACTCCTCAAATGAAATTAAGCATATTTAACATAAACACAAGGTATTGTTAAGCCCCTTTTGTTCAGCAATACATATATTTTTACCCAATAGTTGCGTGTTAACTGTCGAAGTCCAGAAGCTTAATCAAGTGGGTTGATTTCATGTTGGGTGTAGTTGTACTAGAAGGTACCTTGAGAGAAACAGATTTTGATGAACTTTTTTAATTCCTTATACACATCATGGTCTTGCACAGGCCCCACCCCCAGTGGTTCTCAAAGTGAGGGCCCAGACCAGCAATGTTAATATTACCTGGGAACTTGTTAGAAATGCAGATTCTTAAACCCCACCTTAGACCAACTGAATCAGAAACTCTGTGGGTAGGGCCTACCTATGGGAATTTTAAAGATATGGCCACAAGTTCTTTGATACTCCTCCCCTCAAGAGGTGGAGCTTAATTCTCCCCATCTTGAGTATGGGCTAGATTTAGTAGTTGCTCTAAGGAATAGAGTACGCAGGAGTGATGAGATCTCATTTCAGAGAATAGGGTTTAAAATAACTGCGGTCCTACAAAACACCTGACCAGTATTCCTCAAAACTATCAAGGTCATCAAAAACAAGGAAAGTCTGATAAACTGTCACAGCTAAGAGGAACCTAAGGAGACATGATGACTAAATGTAATGTGGTAGCCTGGATGGGATTCTGGGACAGAAAAAGGACATTAAATTAAAACTAAGGAACTCTGAATAAAGTATAGACTTAAGTTAAGATAACGTATCAACATCGATTCATTAACTGTATCAAATGTACCATATTAATGTAAGGTGTTAATCATCATAGGGGAAACCTAGGGTGGGAGGTATATGGGAACTTTCTGTACTATTGTCTCAATTTTTCTGTAAATCTAAAACTATTCTAAAAAATAAAGTCTACATTAAAAAAAAAAAAAGACCACAGCTTCTGTCTTTGGGCCTTCTCTCTCTTGCTCTCTCTTGGGTCACTGGCTCCTGGGGAAGCCACTTGCCATGTTGTGAGGCGGCCCTTTGGCCGGGCCCACGAGAATGAGCTTGGAAGCAGATTCTTGAGTCTTGGCTGACACCTTGATTGTAACCTCGTGAGAGACCTTGAACTAGAACCCCTCAGCTAAACTGCTCCTGGACTCCTAACCCACAGAAACTCTCACAGTGTGTTGTAATAAATGTTTGTTTTTTCCAGAGGTTAATTTGTTATGCAGAAAAGATATCTAATATACAAGCCCTCCAGTTGATTCTGACACGTGGTCAAGTGTGAAAACCACTGCCCTACTCTGGGCACTCTAACCCAACTCCCTATTCCTTCTAATTAACACCTAAGAGCTCAGATAAACACCACTTAAGCATCAAAGGAGGCCTTCCCTGCCCATAAAGTAGATTCATTCTTCCTTATACGTGGTTTTCTAACTCCGCATATGGATTGATTTCAGTGTTTGGTTGTAGTTGTATGAGAAGGTACCTGAGATAAACCAATTTGATTAATTTTTTTCAATTCCTTGTACACATAGTGGTCTTGCACAGGCCCCACTCCCAGTGGTTCTCAAAGCGAGGGCCTGGACCAGCAGCATCAGTATCACCTGAGAACTTGTTAGAAATGCAAATTATTGAACCGTACCTCAGACCTACTGAATCAGAAACTCTTTGGGTGGGGCCTAGCTATGTACTTCCTACAGTAACACTCAAAACACTGCTATCATTTGATTAATGTCTGCAATGGTTAATGTTATGTGTCAGCTTGGCTAGGCTATGATTCTCAGGGGTTTGGCACGTGCTCTTCCATAATATAATCACCTTCCATTTTGTGATCTGATGTGAGAAACCAATCAGTTGAAAGGGGAATTTCCTTGGGGGAATGGCCTGCCTCCAGTATATAATAGATGTTCTGGCAAAGCTCGCTCTCTCGACCCTCCACTCTTTTCATTGTTTGACTTCTGCTTCTTGGAATGTAAGGTTGCAGAAGTCTTCAGTCTGCCCCTTGACCAGCAGATTTTGGATTTGCCGGCCCCTGCAATCCCATTAGGCAGCAGAGGCCTCCAGTCTGCCACCTGACCTGCAGATTTTGGGCTCATCAGCCTCTGCAACCATATGAGCCAGCAGCGGTCTTCAGCCTGCCACCTGACCAATGGATTTGGGACTTGCTAGCCTCCACAATCATGTGAGTCGTTTCCTCACAATTTCATGAGCCATTTCCTTGAGGTAAATCTCTCTCTATATATTTATCTATACGCTCCACTGGTTTTACCTCTCTTAAGAACCCAGACTAAGACAATGTCTATCTTCCCACTAGACTTAAGCCTGTGAGGGCTGGGATCACATCTGTCTTATTCACTGCTTTTATCCCCAGTGTCCAGCATAAGTACCAGTCACATTTTAGAGGTGTGATAAATATTTATTAAGTGAATGAAAACCAACAAAACCTACTCCAAATCACATTCCTTCTCATCAGCTCTCAATGGGAAACAAAGACAATGGAAGTTTTCTGAGTAATCCAAGCAATGATGGACATTTTATCAAATCATGCATATCATAGAGCCAACATCAAAAATTTAAAGTGGAATGGAACAAATGAGAAAAAAAAACCTATTATCCATCTCATTGTTGATCACTAGTTTCTGGATCTTTTTATAAAATACTTCCATCATCACTTGGGAAAGTCTTCCAAAAATACCAACCCAGGATTGGTAATGTAAGTGCTCTTATTCAGTTTTCCTTTGTCCCAAAAATCAAAGACTTGTCAGAATCTACTGCATTTCTGTTTTTATCCAAAACTTGAACTTATCAGTTTCTGTTAATGTTTACTTTGTCCCCATAATTAACTGAGCATGAGCCATTATTTGCCGTGGCCTCTGACTTCTAAGCTGCCACCTATTATCTGGAAAACATGGCATTTCTTACATCAGCAAGTCTAGTAAGGTCTTTGCCCATTTAAGCTGTTCATGTGGGAAGATAACTAACATTTGTTGCTTGGCCTTTTTGTACCAGGGCTATGTTATGCGCAGTTACCTCTTTTAATCCTCAGATCAATTCTGTAAGGCACACAGTAGTGTAGCCTTTTACAGGTGAGAACATTGAGGCTCAAAGAAGTTAAGTAACTTGCCCAAGGTCAGCCACCGAAGTATGGAACCAATAAATTCAACACTGGCGTTATTCAGTTGCCAAGGCTTTTTCTCTCTGCCATGACTTGAGGACCTATATAAGCATAGGAAGTGAAGCCCAAAAAACGTGGGACTAGACGAGTTCTCCAACATTGAAATTGCTTTGCACGGACATGACTTATTAAGAAAATAAAATTACACTTCCTTAGTTATTAATGCCAAGTCTACAAACATATGACAGGTGATGAGTGATCTAGCATTGCCTTCCTTTTATCTAACCATAACTTGAAAAGAGTTTTTGCATGGGTGCTGTTGAAGACCTGGGTTTCTCCCATTCAAAACACAAAGATTCCTGTGTTTGTCTATAGCTTTAGGTGTAGCAGGGAGAGACGTTTGCTAGCTAGCCCTATGATTTCCTTTTTCTTGAAGAGCCCTTTGATGGGTTTAGATATACAAGCTTGAGTTTGGAACTCTGGAGAGAAGAATTTGTAGCCCCCCTCCCAGGGCTATCCTGGAGAGAGAGGGGAGAAGTAGAGAATGGAGGGAAAATCAGAGGAGGGACTTCAAGAAGGGCTGAGGCAGTACAGCCCATGTCATCCCTCTCCCCACCAATTTCATAACAATTAATTCACAAATGCTTGCTTTGAGGTGATTATTTTTTTTCTGGTAGAATCTGGTGAAGGAGTCATATGGTTCAGCAGCAGCTACACGGAAGAAAGAACCAAGTAGTAGAGGAGGCCGGTAGAACCTAGAAGAGCAAAATCCTGAGGAGGGCTTTGGACTGTGACGGGCTATGGAATTTGACGGTAGGGCAAGGAAAGGCAAAGGCGTGAATGGGAGCAGGATGGGGCACTTTTGCTCAGTCCCATGAGGGATGAGAACCTCTAGCTAACATCTGGATGACTTATTGGTGAAAGCACCTACATGAGCTCCTACTTTAAATGCTTAAAACTGGCTCTTCCATTAATATTTCCAGAGTTCTGTGTGTTGAAATGAAAGTGCCGCCGTTAGGATCATAGATAGGAGTGTGTCTTGGTTCGGTTTTTCCCTAAAGCAGACTGTGTTTTGAGAGGTAATGCTCAAAAATATCTTCACGGGAGTGGGGATGGGGAGACTGATGACAAAGGGCTTATCATGCAAGCTACCACGGGTAACTGGGGAACCGTTGGAAACAGCATAGACACAAATCTCAGAGTGTCCTACCCATAGGGGTAGATTATCGAATAGGCAAGGTACACACCACTTACCAGATCATCTGTAGTGAAATTGTTTACTACAGATTAGTAAGGTAGCACAAGTAAGCCCGTGCTTACCTTGTTTACTGGGTCATCTCCCCCTGTCAGGGATTGTAAATATGAAAGGAGGCTTTGATTCTGTAGGAAGGTGCTGTGAGGTTCAGAGAGAGACAGATGCCAGCCATACCTAGCAGCAGGGTCTTTGATGTGGTGAAAAAATGTGAAATTGTTCACTACAGATGATCTGGTAAGCAAGGTAAGCACTGTGCTTACCTTGCCTATTGGATAATCCACCCCTGCCTACCTGAGAGGTGAGGGAGTTGGGTTATTTGTACACCAATTCCTATTGGCCGTTGCCTAAGGGCTTCCAAAAGGTTGGCAGTTCAAATCCACCAGGTGCTCCTTGGAAACCCTATGGGGCAGTTCTACTCTGTCCTATAGGGTCGCTATGAGTCGGAATGACTCGATGGCAGTGGGTTTGGTTGTTTTTTTTGTTTTGTTTTGTATTATGAAAAATAATTTTATCACACATATATGTATGGTTATTTTCTTGTTTAAAAAATTGATTGTGGTAAAATATATATAACAAAACATTTGCCATTTTAACCATTTTCAAGGGTATAATTCTGTGACATTAATTTCATCCACCACGTAGGGCAACTATCACTACGATCCATTTCCAAACGTTTTACGTCACTTCAAACAGGCATTCAATACCCTTCAAGCAATCACTCCCCATTTCCCCCTCCCCTCAGGCCCTGGTAACCTATACCAAACTTTTGTCTCTATGCATTTGCCTATTCCAGGTATTTCATATAAGTGGGATCATACAATATTTGTCTTTTTGTGTCTGAATTATTTCACTCAGCATAATGTTTTCAAGGTTCATCCATGTTGTAGAATATATCAGGACTTCGTTTCTCTTTATGGCTGAATAATATTGCATTGTATGTGTATACCACATTTTGTTTATCCATTCATCTGTTGATGGACCCTTGGGTTGTCTCTACCTTTTGACTATTGTGAATAATGCTGTGCTTATATTCTTTCATTTCAGTTGTTTTAAACTTCATAGAAAGAGTATCATGCTGTAGGGAGACTTCTGGAATCAGCTTTTTCACTCGGTGTTAGAAAGATTCGTTTTATGTCGTTTGCATAGTCATAGGCCACTAAGGTTGTTTCTAGTTCCCTCTATCTCCCTAACATAACAGTGCTGCTAGGAACAGTTTTGGACAGGTTTATATACGGAGGAAATGAATGGTTGGATCATAAGGTGTGAGAATGTTTAACTCTACAAGATAATGCAAATTGTTCCCTAACTGATTAAAGCAATTTACATTCCCACAAATAAAGAAGAGGTTTTGTTAGCAATCCACATCCACTTAAGAACTTGGCGTTGTCAGATGGCTTCATCTAATGCCCTAATTCTTGGTTTGGGTGTTGAGTTCATGGGTGTTCTTGATTGATTAATTAATTAACTGAAAAGAGGGCCAAGCATGGACCTGTGTATCCTGAACTCAGAATTGTTATTAATTCACTTCTATGCAACTATGGACCTCCTTCCCAAATAGTGCAGTCAGAGCAGACTGATCTAGCTCTGTAAATGCATGCTGTCAAATTCCAAAAGTACCTCAGTCCAATTAGGGGCTCAAGAGCTGGCCTCATTCTAGATACAAGCCTGAGCTGGGCATTACCTGCCTTCATTCTTTCTCCAGAGACCCCTTTCCTTCAGGCCGCCTTCATCTTATCAGTGTCATACTACTAGGTCTAAAAAGTTCTCCTTGTTTCTGGTAGTTTCCTTCCCACTTCCCAACAAAACATAACTCTTCAGTGTCCCATTCCCTCAAACTCTGCTCTTTTCTAGAACTGACTCCAAGTGCAACCTGTAGATACCACAGCAAAGCAGTTGGGTTGATAATTTTAGTTAGCCTTTTGGCATTCCTTGTGCCACCAGGCAGGCCATCACCTGTCCCCACTGAGGTGTAGGATCAGCCCTAGACACTGCCAGTCCTTATTTGGCCATCCTGCAAGATTAAACGGTTCTGCTATTTACTGACTGTGTGATTTTAGGCAAGTTATCTAACCTCTCTGAGCTTTGGTTTTCTCATCTGAAAAATGGGAATGATGAAGCTTCCTTTAACAGTTTGTTGTGAGAACTGGAGACTGTACCCTCCTAGCCTCTGTAAGCTTTCAACGTAGGGGTCACTGTTGTGGTTTCAGGTACCTGGGTGATGCAAATGATTTGAGTTTAACTACTAACCTAAAGGTTGGGGGATAGAATCCACCTAGCGCCACTGTGGAAAAAAGTCCTGGTGATCTGCTTCCAAAAATATTATAGCCAAGAAAATCTTATGGAGCTCAGTTCTACTCTGTAACACTTGGGGTTTTGGTAAGTCAGAATGAACTTGATAGCAACACGTTTGGTTTCGTTGTGGTTTCAGTACATTCGAGTGTGACAGCATAGCATCGGTAGGCATCTGACCTCAAAGTTCCAGGCCTGCATCTGTCACTAACTAGCTCTGTGAGTTTGGGAAGATTGTTTCACCTTTCCACACCAAGTTCCTCATTTGTAAAACGAGAGGGCTGAACTTCAGCTGATCTCCCAAAGGTAGATCACGAGTGTCTGAGACGAGCTCTGACTACAATAGTAAATTATTTCTCAAAGCCAATGTAGGCACCCACAGCGATCATTCCTCAAGTACTAACTTAACCAGTAGATCCTGAGGGAAGAGTCAGGACAAATACTTTCCCAGGAAAGAAGAGGAAATAAGTTTATTTTACTTGAGGGGATCATTTCCAAATTTGAAGGGAAAAGAGAGTAGTGAAGAGAGAGGTAAAATAACTACTCAAAAATTTACAAATAAAAGCTATGTTTGCGTTTAGAACATTAGAAAGACCTCCGATTCTACTCTACTCCAATTATTTTTTCACCACCCTTACAAAGCAAACTTATTGCATGAGTCAGAGCTGTATTCTGTTTCTCCTTGTATAACTCTTTTCTTCTTTAGTACTTTCCCTCAAAATGGCTTCATTCTTTCACTGCATTTTTTTTTCCTTTTGGTTCCTCCTCAACATTTCTGTTGTTGCTCTGGTTTCAGGGAGAAAGTCACTCTTATCTTTGGTAAGTTTTATTTGGCAGCATAACCCAAGGAGTACCTGCTCCCATTCGTATGCCATGTTGCCTCATAGGGTAGAGAAGGCTGTGTACCTCATAATCGTTATGGTCAAAGAACTCCATCTGAATTAGGCATAAGTTGAATTTCAGTAGGCAATCAATAAAGTACAGGAAGATTTTCTCTTCCCATTATTTAAACCTTCAACCTGGATCAACTCTTTTGGCTCTTCTGATAGCCTTCCTGGCCTCTCATAAGGTAGAAGGCTTACCTGTAATGCCTCTAGTACTTCTCCATGAACCCACCTACCTAATATACTATGGTCCTTTGTCTGTTCACAGGACTGGCCATGTGTCCCTGATGAAGAACCACTGCATACACATTGGATGAGAAGCAGCTGGAATGAAATGTTGATTAAATTGGACTCCTTGAATTAATCTCTCAAACAACACTAGGAGAATGAAAGGAAGAAAGAAGGAGATAATGACTTCCTGGTTCAAGTTCAAGAATGACCAAGACCTGAGACAACAATGGTAGTTTATGAGATCTAGAGCTAAGAGGCAGAGCAAGTGATAGGGCGATGCTAATCAAAGATGACAAGTGTACAAGGAGGTGTGGTTAAGGCCCAGGGGGCCTGGAGTCCTGACTACCACCTACATTTTGTCTTTCTGGGAGGTCAGAGTATGTATGTGACTGTGTGTCCTCTTATTGTTGGCACACATACAACAGCAGTTTCCCATTGGACCTTTCACCATGTAGCTTTGCCTGAAGACCTTGTTCTTACAACATCTGCAAGAAACACTCAGAGGAGATGACAATTCCTAGGTTCTGCTTCCATTCCCCTGCCACACCAAATTCATGCTAAGGTCACCAGTGACCATTATGTCCAAGGGATACATTTTAGTCCTTATTTTTCTTGACCTCATGGTAATTCCCTCCATGGAAAAACTCTCTTCCCTTGCATCAAGTGACTCTACAGCTTCCTACTTTTTCTCCTTGATCTCTGGCCACATCTGGGTCTTTTTTTCTGAGTTCAGCTGCTCTGCCAGAGCTCCTCCCTATGCTCTCTTCTTACTTGTCCCTCTCTTCCTGGGCAATCTCCACTGTTCCCATGGCTTCATTTAGCGTTTAAATTCTAACTCCCAAATTTAAATCTGCTCTTGCATATCCAAATACCTACTCCACATTTCTTTTTTTTTTTTTTATTGTACTTTAGATGAAGGTTTACAAAACAAATTAGTTTCTCATTAAACAATTAATACACATATTGTTTTGTGATATTGGTTGCCAACCTCACGACATGTCAACACTCTCCCCTTCTCAACCTTGGGTTCCCCATTATCAGCTTTCCTGTCCCCTCCTGCCTTCTTGTCCTTGCCCCTGAGCTGGTGTGCCCATTTAATCTCATATGCATATTTGAGTTATTGTTTGTTTTATGGGCCTGTCTAATCTTTGGCTAAAGGGTAAACCTCAGGAGTGACTTCATTACTGAGTTAAAAGTGTATCCGGGGTCGTACTCTTGGGGTTTCTCTAGTCTCTGTCAGATCAGTAAGTCTGGTCTTTTTTTGTGTGTGTGCCTACTCCACATTTCTGCTTGAATGTCTCAGTGACCCCTCAAACTCTACATGTCCAAAATTGTACTCATGATCTTTCCCCAAAAAAAACCTTCTCTTCCAGCATTGTTCCTTTCCCTAGAAAATGACGAATCTGCTAACCAGGTTGCTTAAACTAAAAATCCAGGAGTCATCTTTGACACCTTCCTCTCTGTCACCTCTCACATCTATCAATCATCAAGTCTTTTAAGTCTATATCCTATGTATCTCTTGAATCCCTCTGCTTCTCATTATCTCAACTGCCACCATCCTGGGGAGGGCTACCATTACTTCTCACCTGGACTACTGCAATACATTTATAACTAGTCTTCCAGCATCTTCTCTTGCCCCCCACTCCATTCTTTCATCCATCGCAGCCTGTGTGAGCCTTAAAAATGCAAATATGGTCATGCCACACCCCTTCAATGGCCTATAAGGCCTTGCATGGTCTAGCCTCTATTCACCCCTCCATCTCCCCTTGTACAACTCTAGTTCCTATTCTGTCTGCTCCAGCAATACTGGATTTATTTCAATTCCTTAAAATGTAATGCTTTGCATGCCTATAGCTTTTGGCTATGCTCTACCTTCTTTCTGAAATGACCATTCCACTCCTACTGACTTGAAATAACTGACCTGATAGCTAACTCCTACTCATCCTTGGAATCTGTCTTAAATATCACTTCCCCAGGAAAACCTTCCCAGACCAAACAGAAGGACTAGGTCTCCTTTTAATCACTCCCATAGCACCATGCAGTACTTCATAGTACACTGCGCACTTGAATTTGGTTAACAGCAATTTTTTGTTTAATGCTAGTCTCTCTCTTGTGGCTATAAGTTCCATAATGGCAGAGTCCATATCTGTTTGTTTCAGTTTCAAGCACAGTGTATAGCTGACAGCAGGCTCTCAATAAAAATCTGTACAGAGACTAACTATGCACTTTCCCAACAGCCATTACCCCAACACTCTCACCAAACCATGCTTGTGGAATTGAAGACATCCTGTTGAGTCCTCCTGTATTAGTTTCCTATTGCTGCTTTAACAAATTACCACAGATTTATTATCTTAAAACAACACAAATTTATTCTCTTACAGTTCTGGAAATTGGAATTCCTAAAATCAAGGAGTTGGCAAGGCTGTGTTCTTTCTGGAGGCTCTAGGAGAGAATCCATTTCCTTGTCTTTTCTGGCTTTTAGAGGCTTCCTGCATTCGTTGGCTTATGGACTCACATCACTCCAATCTCAGCTTCTGTCATCACATCTCCTTCTCTGACTCTCCTCTCATTCTGACCTTCCTGTTTCCCTCTTATAAGAAACCTTGAGATTAAATACCCAGGCCCACCTGGATAATCCAGGAAAATATCCTCATCTCAAGATCCTGAACCTTAGTCACATCTGCAAGGTCCCTTCTGCCATGTAAGGTAACATATTCACAGGTTCAAGAGATTAGGACTTAGATATCTTTGAAGGGCTATTATTCAGCCTGTTCACCTCCCTTTCCCAGAGGGTAATTTTTTTGCAGTTTTCTAGACCAAATTCTGAGCTTTGCTACAAAATATCATACATCATACATACTCTATGCACATCATGGTATTGATTACATTATAACTCTTTCTCCTGGATTATCTTGTAATTATGTTTGACTAACCTTTCCTCAAGTGAGTACTCCATAGTGTCCACACACACACAATCCTCAGGTGCGTTTAAAATATCCCCCCTTGATGAGGAGGGCAGAACCATGGAGTGGGAGGGGAATGTTGCAGTTGTTGTTAAGTGCCATTGAGTCAGTTCCAACTCATAGTGACCCAGTGTACAACACAACGAAACACTGCTTGGTCCTGCGTCATCCTCACCATCATTGCTATGTTTGAGCCCATCGTTGCGGCCACTGTGTCAATCCATCTCATTGAGGGTCTTCCTCTTTTTCACTGACCCTCTACTTTACCAAGCATGATGACCTTCTCCAGGGACTGGTCCCTCCTGATAACATGTCCAAAGTATGTGAGACCAAGTCTCATCATCCTCACTTCCAAGGAGCATTGTCACTGTACTTCTTCCAAGACAAGATTTGTTTGTTCTTCTGGTAGTCTGTGGTATATTCAATATTCTCCACCAACACCATAATTCAAAGGCATCAATTCTTCTTTGGTCTTCCTTATTCATTGTCCAGCTTTCACATGCATATGAGGTGATTGAAAATATCATGGCTTGGGTCAGGTGCACCTTAGTCCTCAAGGTGACATTTTTGCTTTTCAACACTTTAAAGAGGCCTTTTGCAGCAGATTTGCCAATGCAATGCGTCATTGGATTTCTCGACTGCTGCTTCCATGGGCGTTGATTGTGGATCCAAGTAAAATGAAATCCTTGACAACTTCAATCTTTTCCCCATTTATCATGATGTTGCTTATTGGTCCAGTTGTGAGGATTTTTGTTTTCTTTATGTGGAGGTGTAATCCCTACTGAAGGCTGTGGAGGTGTAATCCCTACTGAAGGCTGTAGTCTTCGATCTTCATCAGTAAGTGCTTCAAGTCCTCTTCACTTTCAGCAAGGGAAGGGAATAGGGCCCAGCAAAGCTGTTGAAGCCACTTCACCTTGTTTGATGCCAGGTTCTGTCATGTCACTCAAAGTCCTCCATCCAACCTGTCAGCTCTTTCTCCAGAAACTGGCTGAGGGGATGGTCACATAGTATCTCAGGTGGAAGAGACTTAACAAGAAGCTGTGGTTGAACATTTTTAGATACATTTATAATTTGTAAAACAACTTTCCAAAGTTCTCGAATATGTCTTTGGTGATGAATGTGGAAGCACAAAGGGTTTCATAATACAAATAATTTTCATCTTAAACACTTGGTTTAGTTGACATGAACACTCTGAAGACTGAAGAAACCCTAATCCTCAAAGCTCTGCCTTCTGACTGCTGTGCTCGGCTACCTCAGAGTTGATGGGGGAGGAAACACTCAGCATTGGGCATTGTCTTGCCTTGCATTACAGCTGCCATGACATGCTTTTCCTGATAGTTATGGAAACCAACCAGAAGCCATTGTTTTTGGCAGCACTGAATGTACTACTCACTGGGGGTGAATCTCTTGTTTCCAACAAGCACGAGCTGGCTTTCTGCGGAAGTGAAGATAGACATGCTTTTTCTTTCATGGTATTTTCTCCCCTTGCAGTTACCAGCTTTCAAACTTTAACCCTTACTCCCATGTCTAGGTTATCACTTCATGGATATTCTGTCTTTTCCCAAGTCCTGCTTATTTTACCTGTGAAAGTTTTCCAAGGGGGCCAGAAGGAATTGAAACCATTTTTCTACACCCTTCTTACCTTTATTTATTAAAATAAAAACATCACTATAAAGACGAGCTCTAGGTAAGTTGTTCTGAGTCCTCCATCTCCGAGAGATGAGCACACCCTTAGTCTAATCTAGTCATAACATTTTAAAGCTTAGAGGGAACAGCGATCATCCTTATTTTGTAGATGAGGAAGCTGTGGCCTAGACAGCCAAGACATGCAGGTCAGTGCTGGTGACAGTTTCATACGGCCATAAAAAATATCAACAAAGATTCTACATATCCAGTTGATAACAGTCATTGATAGAGTTTACATACAATAAATTTAATCTGCACTGTTTTAAGGTTTTGTGAGCAAGGCCAAAGTTTACTTTAAGCACTCTATGAAAGAAAAGCTTACTTAGCAATTAATAGCATAAAAATTATAGAATGTATAGTTTACCTATTTCTAAGAACAAACTGTTTAAAGGACATGTGCCTTTAACTACATGCAACTATACTTCTGATTTTAAAATAAATTATTAAAATCCACCACAAGTCTGTCAGTTTGTCATACTGTGGTGGCTCTCAAGTTACTGTGATTATTAAAATGTTGTTGTTACATGTTGCCAAGTAGGTTCTGACTCATAGTGACCCTGTGTACAACAGAACAAAACACTGCCTGGTCCTGTGCCATCCTCACAATCATTGTTATGCTTGAGCCCATTGTTGCAGCCACTGTGCCTTCCAACCTGAGGGGCTCATCTTCCAGCACTGTATCAGACACTGTTCCACTGCTATTCATAAGGTTTTCACTGGCTAATTCTTTTCAGAAGTAGACCGTCAGGTCCTTCTTCCTAGTCTTCCTAGTCTGGAAGCTCAGTGACACCCGTCCACCGTGAGTGACCCTGCTGGTATTTGAATACTGGTGACATAGCTTCCAGCATCACAGCAACATGCAAGCCCCCATAGTACAACAAACTGACAAACACGTGGGGGATTATTAAATAGGCCTTGTAAAACTTCAGTTTAGAATCATTTTGGTAATTATTTCATCCTCATTATATACTTGGAAATTGTAAGATTGTTTCTTTCCAACAACGAGGTTTGGACCTTTCATCAATCCAGTCCAGATAGCCATTCCTTCTACTGAGTCTGAATTAGAATGGGTAAACTACAGCGCTTCAAAAGAGAATCAGCAATTGTGTGATGGGGCTTACTTCCCTTCAGAAGAACTGACTTGATTCACCTTGAATGACTCTTGGACACTTTTGCTTTGATGAGTAGAGGGGGACAGAGTATTTAGAAATTTGTTTTTCGACAAGGATACTAATGTAGTACTTTTAAAGCAAACCCTATTTGTAGGCAACAAGGATTTCATCAGATGAAAACTGACAAAGGACCTTTCAGAAGCCCTTTGTCCTTCCTGTCCACCATTGTCCTAGGCAGTTTCTATCACTCAGATCTCTGGGAAACAGTGACTGTGACAGGATTTGGTTTAAACACTGAGCCTCTAGTGAGACATTCAAGAAAGTTCCCCTAATTTTTTCTTTTTTTTTTTTTTGTATACTGACACAAAAGCAATCCCTGCTTTTGCTTCACACCATTCCCTCCTGCCTTTAATGGCCTCCTTACCCATCCAAACTCCCATCCTTTTTTTTTTTTTTTATTGTTGTGCTTTAGGTGAAAAGTTTACAATTCAAGTTAGTCTCTCATACAAAAATTTATACATACATTGTTATGTGACCCTAATTGCTCTCCCTATACTGTGACAGCACACTCTTCCTTTCCACCCCGGATTTCCCATGTCCATTCAACCAGCTCCTGACCCTCTCTGCCTTCTCATCTCGCCTCTGGACAGGAGCTGCCTGCCCATTTAGTCTCATGTTATCTACCTGAGCTAAGAAGCACACTCTTCACAAGTATCATTTTATGTCCCGCAGTCCAGTCTAATCTTTGTCTGAAGAGTCAGTCCCCTAATTTTTTATCAATTGCAAAAAAAAATAGATTTCTTGTGGAAAGTTCTTTCCCCCATTAGGGCAGGGACTATTATTCGATGTTACGTACTTTTCAGAGAATCTTACTTTGACTTGGTTCCCCATTTTGAAAACACATTTTTCATGTTGCCTATGATTTTATCTCCCTCTTTCTTCCCTTGAATCTAGGGTTGCCAGATAAAATACATGACGCTCAGTTAAATTTGAATTTCAAATGAACAACGAATACTTTTTTTTCAGTATAAGTATGTCCCATGCACTATTTTGGACAAACTTAAGCTAAGAAAAAAATCATTTGTTGATTATCTGAAACTCAAATTTAATTGGGCATCCTGTATTGATGGACTGGTTGATTTTTTACTAATCTGGCAACTCTACTTGTATTTTTTCTTCCAACTTTGTTTGGTTCTTTCTCCTAAAATTTTATTTTAATGGACCCCTTTTCCAATTTCATTCTCCTGTTTAAGGATCGTTTTTTCTTCACCTTCTGCTTAATGTTTAACAATCTGGAATTGTAATGGGCAGCACCAGGCTTCTGGATAAAGGGGCTCAGAGCCTCAGATCAGGTGAGATTTGAGGAGGGCCTGTCTGCAGCCACCTCTTCTCTGAAGTTCTACCCTCGGCAATGTACTCCTTTGAGTTAAGCACCATCTTCTCTACTGGTACTTCTAAAACACCCCCTGGGAGACATCAGTTATGAATACCTTAATAGAAATGGTAGTGATGATTTTAAAATTTCATCTCCATCCACTTTTTTAAAAAAGCAAACTTTTTTTGAAGTGTAACATGCATACAGAAGTATGCCCAACTAATAAGTAAACCAAAACAAAAAAAAAAAACAAAAAAAAAAACCCAAACCTATTGCCATTGAGTCGATTCTGACTCAGAGCAACCCTATAGGACAGAGTAGAATTGCTCCAAGGAGCGTCTGGTAGATTTGAACTGCCAACCTTTTGGTTAGCAGCCAAGCTCTTAACCAATGCACACAGCTGGGTGAGCTTTCACAAAGTGAACATATCTGGGAAACCAGCACCCAGATCAAGAAATACAACATTACTGACTCCCAGAAGCTCCCTCGTGTCCTTTCCTTTGTCCAAGATAACCACTACCTTGATCTCTTAAAATAGCCCATCTGCTAACAGAATTTCAAATTCTCATGGAATCCAGACTTTCTGGAGTCGTGGAGGCTGACTGAACCCCTGAAACTATTGCCCTGAGATAATCTTTAAACTTTAACCCAAAAATATCTCCTGAAGTCTTCTTAAAACCAAACAACACTTCAGCTTAACTAGTAAAGAATGTCTGCCTTGAGCACTGTGCTCTTTTAAGACCTATCTATCTGGGATCAAACTGACGACAGAAACTCAAAAGATTAAACAGGAAACTTAGGGGGCAGTGAATTTATGTTAGTAGGGGAGAAACAACTCAGAAAAGGAGGATAAGAATGGTTGCCCAACTCAAAGAATATAATCAACATCACTGAATTGTACATGTAGAAATTGTTGAATTGGTGTATGTTCTGCTATGTATATTCTCAATGACAACAATAAAAATAAATAAATAATTTTAAAAAATAGCCCATCTGGCTGGGGACCATGGTCTCAGAGGACATTTAGCTCAATTTGCATAACATAGTTTATAAAGAAAATGTTCTACATCCTACTTTGGTGAGTAGCGTCTGGGGTTTTAAAAGCTTGTGAACAGCCATGTAAGATACTTCAGTGGTCCCACCCCATCTGGAGCAAGGCAGAATGAAGAAAACCAAAGACACAAGGGAAAGATTAGTCCAAAGGACTAATGGACCACAACTACCGTAGCCTCCACAAGACTGAGTCCAGCACAACTAGATGGTGCCCAGCTACCACCACCGACTGCTCTGACAGGGATCACAATAGAGGGTCCCAGACAGAGCTGGAGAAAAACGTACAACAAAATTCAAACTCACAAAAAAAGACCAGACTTACTGGCCTGACAAAGACTGGAGAAACCCAGAGAGTATGGCCCCCAGACCCTCTTTTAGCTCAGTAATGAAGTCACTCCTGAGGTTCACCCTTCAGCCAAAGATTAGACAGGCCCATAAAACAAACAATAATACACATAGCTCAACCACGTACACAAGATTAAATGGACACACCAGCCCAGGAGCAAGGACAAGAAGGCAGGAGGGCACAGGAAAGCTGGACAAATGGAAGTGGGGAACCCCAGGTCGAGAAGGGGAGAGTGTTGACATGTAACAGGGTTGGCAACCAATGTCATAAAACAATATGTGTATTAACTGTTTAATGAGAAAATAATTGTTCTGTAAACTTTCACCTAAAACACAATTAAAAAAAAAAAAGCCCATATGCTTGAGAAAAGATTCTAGAGTAATTAAGAAAAACAAGTTTATTAGACCCCTTTCCTCCTGACAGGTTGTATTCTTTAAGTAAGACAAAAAAAAAAAAATCATTTGATAGAGCCTATTACAGTGCCTGCCATACAGCAGAAATAGCTCAACAATGCTTGCTACTTCGGAGTTAACTGAGGGCCTTAGGCTTGCAGCTGTGGGAGGTGCTGAGAGAAAAAAAGAGCATGGAATAAAGAAGCATGGAGGTGCTCGAAGCAAACACCAGCTACTTTGCAATCTTGCCAAAGGTTAACCCTGCATATTTATTATAGTTTTTTGCGTTGATGATGCATTTTTTCTTTCACTGTGTTGACAACATGATCTGTAGGTTCATATTTGAATCCAGCTCAAGGTATATATTTATTTTTTGTTACTGTGTGCATAGCACTAACTGCTTATTTTCCTACCAGGGTATTTATTGCCAGTACGTATGGCATGATACTAAACAGATGTGCTTGTTAATGCTTACTTCCGACTTTCCC
This sequence comes from Dugong dugon, assembly GCA_030035585.1. Taxonomy (NCBI): domain Eukaryota; kingdom Metazoa; phylum Chordata; class Mammalia; order Sirenia; family Dugongidae; genus Dugong; species Dugong dugon. Next base: position 153,096,280 of record CM057483.1, read on the forward strand.
CAGAGGAAAATTGTAAACTCAAGGAAATTTAGGGTCATTTTATTTTAAAATTGCCTTAAAAGATTTGATCCACTGGACTTCTTGATTATGCACTTTTCCAAGAGGGCAACCAATGTTCCAAAGAACAAATGACAAAGCCATAAGCATTGTGATCAAGGGAATGGATAAAACTGTTATTTTAAACCACAAATGGACTGAGGCAGGGTTGAACAATCTTTTTACAGTCTTGAAGCCAAGGGAATATGATATGCCACTCTTTGATGTCAGATGGTAGGCAGATATACTGGGTGCCTTGAAAACAGAAAAGGTATTGTCATAGTATGCTAAGGATTATTTATTCATATCAGTGGTCTCAACCCTATCAGACCCAATGACCCCTTTTATTACACATATTCATATGTTGTCCCCTGTATTAACCCACCATGAAATTCATAGGTGATATCACATACTCCCACACATAATTTTTAACAATCAGTATAATGCCCCGGTAGAAAGGAGAAATAAAAGTAATTTATAATAAAATAACCCATTAAAACCACTACTGTTGCATCGATTCTGATTCACAGCGACCCTGTAGGACAGAGTAGAACTGACCCATAGGGGTTCCAAGGCTGCAATCCTTACAAAAGCAGACTGCTACATCCTTCTCCCACGGAAAGTCTGGTGGGTTTGAACCACAGACCTTTCGGTTAGCAGCCAAGCGCTTGACCACTGTGCCACCAGTAAACCCCTGCTGCCGTTGAGCCGATTCTGACTCATAGCGACCCCATAAGGCAGAGTAGAACTACCCCAGAGGATTTCGAACTGCCAAACTTTTGGTTAGCAGCTGAGCTCTTAACCATTGCGCTGCCAGGGCTCCCGGGCTCCTTAATAAAATAACATGCACCTCAAAATGTAAACCCTCAGGCCTGGCAACACTAGAAGACATAATAAAGTAATCAGATGCTACTAATCATAGTGTCACTGTCACTGTGACAGCTAGAAATGCAGGAGTGCTTTACTGGCAACTCAAATAACCAAAGCAGCTCTGCCTACGTTTCTATGACTTCCCAAGATGGTGAACAACTCTTGGCCAATTCTGAGTAAAATTAAATGCAAACACCCAATTTATATAGTAGTTGCATTCTTGGAAAATTAAGTGCACATTTTCACCTACATAAAGGTCCAGTGGAGCCCTGGTGGCACAGTGGTTAAGAGCTATGGCTGCCAAGCAAAATGTTGGCAGTTCGAATCCACCAGCCGCTCCTTGGAAACCCTATGGGGCAGTTCTGCTCTGTCCTCTGTGGTCGCTATGAGTCGGAATTGACTCGATGGCAATGGGGTTGTTTGTTTTTTTTTTTAAAGGTCCAGCAGGACATTTGAAGGTCATTGGGAACATGGGGCAATTTCCAATTCTAGCAACCATAGACCCCACACTTTAAATGCCAATAGTGTCCCCCAATCATTGTGACAACCAAAAAAAAAAAGTCCCCATTGATTTCTAAAATACCCCTCACATTCCAGACAATACTCTCTTCCATGTAGAATCTCTGGTTTAGAGTAAAATATTTTATTTGCCGAAGTGCTTTTAGAAGCTTAAAACACATCTTTGATAAAAGAATCCATATCCTCAGTGATTACCCCGTTTGTGATTCACATTCCCTTGCATTTAAAATAAAATTTTAATCTTTGGTTTTGCAATCCCACCAGAAAGGCGTTTCCCAAGATTTGAGTCATTAAGATCATCAAGAGGGTCAACAAGTAAAATTACATAGTGCTTTTTTTCTTGGAATTACTTACTGAGTGTCTTATTCATTAAAATAACAGATTCACAAAAGGAAGAACAACCAACCAAACCCTGCAGGTTGTCTCATCAAGAAGAGCAATTTAATAAGAAAGTGTCATACAGATTTACAATAGCAATAAATATTGTAATTATTGTTTTGTTCCATTTTTGAAGTTATTCTGTTGTATTTTTGCAAAAATATTTGGTAAGTGTGAGAAAATTAGCGACATAAATATAAAATCAAATATCCTACAAACGCTATCAGTAAAAGTCTACGGAGCACTGGCCTCGGCTTTCTTGTCGGATGGAGCCAGTGGTATGCTGCCGCTGGCTGGTACCTGCGTCTCTTCCTAGCTCTGCATTTGGTAACATCAAGTTGGTAGCCTGAAATTGACTGTGAGAGGAGTATTCACACCACGGAAATTGACAAACGCTGCTGATTTGCTCCACCCCATCATGATCTGGAGAGCAGGTTGTTAAATATTTACCAGATAACACTGCGTGGGGCCAGCTTGTAGGAAAGAGCAACCTGTTGTGAAAGGACATACACACACAAGCTTTGTTAAAAACTCTTTTAGAAAAGATCAGTCCAAAGGGGCTCTCAGGTGTTAGAGCAGGTCCCTGGATGGCATAAACGGTTTGCACTTGAATACTAACCTAAAGGTTGGTGGTTTAAACCCACCCAGAGGCAGAAGAAAGGCCTGGCAATCTGCATCTGTAAAGATTACAGCCAAGAAAACCTTATGGAGCAATTCTACTGTGTCACACACGGGGCCACCATGAGTTAGAATCAACTCCACGGCAACTGGTTTGGTTGTTGGTTTTAGTGTTTGCCAAATTATGGCTCAGAAATGACCACAGAGCAAAAACTAAGCAGAAACATTCATTCATTTATCAATTCAAAGATTTATTTATTACCAGCTTTGTGCAAAACAGACTCCTTAAATTCCTTCTGGAGCAAGGCAAGATATAAAATAAATAAGTATATAATGTGCAGTGTACTGGTGTATATCCTGCCAGTTTAAAAGAGATCATTAAACATTGATGCTGATATTTTTCACTTTTATCAAAGGGGATATTGACATGTAATAACCATTATGCGAGGTCTTAAACAAATATCATCACAACCACCCTGTAAGGTAATTATTAGGTTGAACCATATGAAACTGCCGACATTGATCTTTTTTCCTTATTAATATATGTATATTTATTTTTAGAAATTGTTTTGTTTTTGTGTACCTTTTATATTTTAAGTGCTTAATCATTCTGCCACCAGGGCTCCTTACACATGTTGCTGTTAGGTGCTGTCGAGCTGGTTCTGACTCATATGGACCCTGTGTACAACAGAACGAAATGCTGCCCAGTCCTGCACCACCCTCACAGTCGTTGTTGCTATATTTGAGCCCATTGTTGCAGCCACTGTGTCAACCCATCTCGTTGAGGGTCTTCCTCTTTTTCACTGACCCTCTTCTTTACCAAGCATGATGTCCTTCTCCAGGGACTGGTCTCTCCTGATAACACGTCCAAAGTATGTGAGACAAAGTCTCGCCATCCTCACTTCTAAGGAACATTCTGATTGTACTTCTTCCAAGACAGATTTGTTCATGCTTTCGGCAGTCTATTGTATATGCAGTATTCTTCACCAACACCATAACCCAAAGGCACCAATTCTTCTTCAGTCTTCCTTATTCATTGTCCAGCTTTCGCATGCTTACGAGGTGATTGAAAACACCATGGCTTGGGTCAGGTGCACCTTAGTTCTTAAAGTGACGTCTTCGCTTTTTAACACTTTAAAAAGGTCTTTTGCAGCAGATTTGCCCAATGCAATGCATCTTTTGATTTCCTAACTGCTACTTCCATGGGTGTTGATCATGGATCCAAGTGAAATGAAATCCTTGACAACTTCATTCTTTTCTCTGTTTATCATGATACCGCTTATTCATCCAGTTGTGAGGATTTTTAGTTTCTTCATGTTGAGGTATAGGTGTAATCCATACTGAAGGCTGTAGTCTTTGATCTTCATCAGTGAGTGCTTCAAGTCCTCTTCACTTTCAGCAAGCAAGGCTGTGTCATCTGCACATTACAGGTTGTTAATAAGTCTTCCTCCAACCCTGATGCAGTGTTCTTCATATAGCCCAGCATCTCAGATTATTTGCTCAGCATACAGATCAAATGAGTATGGTGAAATGATACAACCCTGATGCCCTTCTTTCCTGACTTTAAACCAAGCCGTATCCCCTTGTTCTGTTTAAACAACTGCCTCTTGGACTATGTACAAGTTCCTTATGAGCACAATTAAGTGTTCGGGAACTCCCTTTCTTCATAATGTTATCAGTTATTTGTTATGAGCCACACAGTCCAATGCCTTTGCATAGTCAATAAAACACAGGTAAAGATCTTTCTGGTATTCTCTGTTTTCAGCCAGGATCTATCTGACATCAGCAGTGTTATCCCTCATTCCATGTCCTCTTCTGAATCCTGCTTGAATTTCTGGCAGTTTCCTGTTGATGTACTGCTACTGCCGCTTTTGAATGATTTTCAGCAAAATTTTACTTGCTTGAGATATTAATGCTATTGTTCGATAATTTCCGCATTTGGGTGGATCACATTTTATACATATATATGTATATAATTGCAACAAAAGTTTCATGAGAAATTTTTACTCTTGCTACGTGTAATACACTCTGATATTTTCTAATCTATCATGTTTTGCTCTGTTCTATTTAATTTTTTTTTTTTAAATGCTGGCCACAACTTAGTAAGCCATTTTCAAACTCACCAATATGTTGTGACCCATAATTTGAACAACACTCAGAGACATTTATTTTCAAGACCTCATTAAATCATCTGTTTTATTCCTTTCACTGCAGGTTTCTCTGTTCTTTTCATCTAGAACTTTGGCCCCTGACTTACCAGCTTCCCTCTTTCTTTCAACAGATATTTACAAACCACCTGCTATGGGCCACTCACTGTGCTAGGTGCTGGGGATGCAATGGATTTATACTCACATCCCGGGATGCCTAATCCAATAGAATGATCACTGTTTCAGTTGGGATTAAGCCCCTGTCTATGAGTTTACCACCCAGTGGTGGAAACCAGCATCCATCCAATCATCACACAAATACATGGAAACTTTCAACTGTGATTAGTTCTACAAAGGAGAGGTACAAACAGAGGGAGATTTGACCTAGTGAGGGAAGACTTCCCTGTGGAAGTGGCACCTGAGCTGAGATATAAAGTTATTTTCTCTTCTATTTCATTTGAAAAAATGCTGACCACTCCCCATTATCCCCAAATTCTCCCGCCCTCACAGTCCTAGGCAACCACTAATCTACCTTCTGTCTCTAGCAATCTGCCTATTCTGGAACTTTCATACAAATGGAATCACACAATATGTGATTGTTTGTGACCATCTTCTTTCACTCAGCATAAAATGTTTTCAAGGATTATGTATCAGTACTTCATTCCTTTTTATGGCCAAATAACATTCCATTGTACGGATAGACCACATTTTGCTCATACACTGATCAGTTGATGGGGATTTGAGTTGTTTCACCTTTTGGCTATTACAATGAACGATGCTACGAACCTTCGTGTACAAGTGTTTGTGTGGACATATGTTTTCATTTCTCTACGGGATAGAGCCAGGAGTGGAATTGCTGGGTCATATGAGAATATGAGAATTCTATGTTTAACTTTCTGAGGCAGCACATGAGGGTTTCAATTTCTCCACATCCTCACCAACATTTGTTATCTTTTTGGTTTTTTTTTTTTTTTTTTTTGTACTTTAGATGAAGGTTTACAGAGTAAATTAGTTTCTCATTAAACAATTAATACACATATTGTTTTGTGACATTGGTTGCCAACCCTGTGACATGTCAGCACTCTCCCGTTCTCGACCTTGGGGTCCCCATTACTGGCTTTCCTGCCCCCTCTTGCCTTCTAGTCCCTGCCCCTGAACTGGTGTGCCCCTTTAGTCTTGTTTTGTTTTATCGGCCTGTCTAATCTTTGGCTGAAGAGTGCAAGACTGACTTCAGTACTGAGTTAAAAGGGTGCCCAGGGGTCATACTCTCAGGGTTTCTTCAGTCTCTGTCAGACCAGTAAGTCTGGTCTTTTTTTGTGGATTTGAATTTTGTTCTACATTTTTCTCCAGCTCGGTCTGGGACTGTCTATTGTGATCCCTGTCAGAGCAGTCGGTGGTGGTAGCTGGGCACCATCTAGTTGTGCTGGACTCAGTCTGGTGGAGGCCGTGGTAATCGTGGTCTATTAGTCCTCTGGACTAATCTTTCCCTTGCATCTTTGATTTTCTTCATTCTCCCTTGCTCCAGATGGGGTGGGACCAGTGAAGTATCTTAGATGGCCACGCACAAGCTTTTAAGACCCCAGACGCTACTCACCGAGATAGAATGTAGAACATTTTCTTTATAAACTGTATTATGCCAATTGAGGTAGATGTTCCCTGAGACCATGGTTGCCACAGCCCTCCACCCAGCAATTCAGTCCCTCAGGGAGTTTGGATTGTCTATGGAGCTTCCATGACCTTGCCTTGTACAAGTTGTGCTGGCTTCCCCAGTATTGTGTACTGTCTCACCCTTCACCACTTATCTAGCCCAGTAATTCGGTCTCTCAGGGATTTTATCTGTCTTTTGATAATAGCCATCCTAGTGAGTGTGAAGTGGTATCTATCTCATTGTGGTTTTGATTCACAATTTCCTAATAGCTAATGGGAAAGGCTGGTGGTGTAGTGGTTAGGAGCTATGGCTGCTAATCAAAAGGTCGGCAGATTGAATCCACCAGGCGCTCCTTGGAAACCTTATGAGGCAGCTCTACTCTGTGCTATAGGGTCGCTATGAGTCAGAATTGACTTGACGGCAACGAATTTTTTTTTTTTAAAGCTAATGATATCGAACATCTTTTCATGTGCTTATTGGCCATTTGTATATCTTCTTTGGAGAAATGTCTATTCATATCCTTTGCCCATTTTTTAATTATGTTATTTATTTTTTATTATTGAGGTATAAGAGGTTTTTTTTTTTTTTTTAGCATATTCTGGATACAAGTCCCTTATCAGATACATAATTTGCAAATATTTTCTACCATTCTGTGGATTGTCTTTTCACTTTCTTGATGGTGTGCTTTGAAGCATAACAGTTTTTAATTTGATGAAGTCCCAACACTGTATCTTAAACCACCCTTTCCTGATATCTTCTTCAACCATCACCTCCATTTCACCCCATCACCTGAAGCTGTTTGAACTCTTCCTTCTTAAATCCCAGTAGTCTACTCTCAGAATCCAATCTCTGATCCTTTTAGCTTTCCCTTTACTTTGTTTCTGTCACATCTGCTCTGTAAACCTTGCAAGAACTCCAACCCCTCCGCCCAGCTTCTATTTTTCTCCCTGTTTGTCACACCCTACCCCTTCCCAACCTTCTCATCTGCCACTCTTTCATTATCCAGCCCAGACTTTAGAGTAAAGCATTACAAATTCTCCAAGAAATACTAAAGGGAGTCCTCCAGTTAGAAAATCAATAACATGAGATAACAACCCAAGACTAGAACATAGGACATAGAATAGAGCAATCATGTACAAACCCAGATAGGGATGCCACAAAAATAAATCAATGCTGAAAATAGGGAAACAGACGTCAATATGTAAATAAGATGACAACATTAAAACAAAAAAGAGGGACTAAAAAATGTAGTCAGTGATATTTCATATGGAGAGGAAGTCAAGGCAATATAGAGAAATAAAAGATTGGTTTAAATTTAGAAAAATAGTGGTAAATATTAGGGTAACCACAAAGGAAACTAACAATCCTACACATCAAAATAAAAATCAAGAAAAGCATAAAGACTCAGCAGACACAAAATCAACAATAATGAAAAAGATGTAAAGAAAAACGACTCAGCACAGAAAATTAAGTGGAACAAAGAAACTGCCAACAACACACACACAAAAAAAGACATCAAAAAGACAGCACTAAATGCATACCCATTAATAATTACACTGAAGGTAAATGGACTAAGTGCACTGGTAAAGAGACAGAGAGTAGCAGAATAGATTAAAAAAAAACATGATCCGTGTATATGCTGCCTACAAGAGACACACCTTAGACTTAAAGACACAAAAAAACTAAAACTCAAAGGATGGAAAAAATATATATCAAGCAAACAACACTCAAAAAACAGCAGGAGTGGCAACACTAATCTCTGACAAAACAGACTTTAAAGTAAAACCCACAAAGGATAAGGAAGGATACTATATAATGATTAAAGGGTCAATACACCAAGAGGACATAACCATAATAAATATTTACGCACCCAACGACAGGGCTCCAAAAAACATAAAACAAACTCCAACAGCACTAAAAAGAGAGAGAGACAGCTCCACAATAATAGTAGGAGACTTCAACACACCACTTTCAGTGAAGGACAGAAAATCTGGAAAGAAGCTCAATGAAGACACGGAAGATCTAAATGCCAAAATCAATCAACTTGATCTTATAGCCATATACAGAACACTCCACCCAACAGCAGCCAAGTATACTTTCTTTTCCAACACACATGGAACATTCTCCAGAAAAGACCACGTATTAGGCCATAAAGCAAGCCTTAACAGAATCCAAAGCATCGAAATATTACAAAGCATTTTTTCTGACCATAAAGGCATAAAAGTAGAAAACAATAACAGAAAAAGCAAGGAAAAAAATCAAACACATGGAAACTGAACAACACCTCGCTCAAAAACTACTGGGTTATCGAAGAAGTTAAGGACAGAATAAAGAAATTCACAGAATCAAATGAGAATGAAAACACATCCTACCAGAACCTTTGGGACACAGCAAAAGCAGTGCTCAGAGGTCAGCTTATAGCAATAAACGGACACATCCAAACAGAAGAAAGGGCCAAAATCAGAACGTTAACCCTATAATTCAAACAAGTAGAAAGAGAGCAGCAAAAGAAGCCCTCAGGCGCCAGAAGAAAGAAAATAATAAAAATTAGAGCAGAATTAAATGAAACTGTGAATAGAAAAACAATTGAAAGAGTTAACAAGACCAAAAGCTGGTTCTGTGAAAAGATCAACAAAATTGAAAAACCGTTGGTCAGACTGACAAAAGAAAAACAGGAGAGGAAGCAAATCACCCGAGTAAGAAATGAGATGGGAGATGTCACAACGGACACAACTGAAATTAAAAGAATCATGACAGGATACTATGAAAAACTGTACTCTAACAAATTTGAAAACCTAGAGGAAATGGACAAACGTTTAGAAACACACTACTTACCTAAACTAACACAAACAGAGGTAGAAAACTAAATATACCTATAAAAAAAGAAGAGATTGAAAAGATAATTTAAAAACTCAACAAAAAATGATCTGTCCCAGTACAGCTAGGCCGTGCCTGGCTACCACCGCTATCTGCTCTGACAGAGATCACAACAAAGGGTCCTGGACAGAGGTGAAGAAACATGTAGAACAAAATTCTAACTCACAAAAAAAGACCAGACTTACTGGCCTGACAGAAACTGGAGAAACCCCAAGAGTATGGCCCCCAGACACCCTTTTAGCTCAATAATGAAGTCACTCCTGAGGATCACCCTTCAGCCAAAGATTAGACAGGCCCATAAAACAAAATGAGACTAATGGGGCACAACAGCCCAGGGACAAGGACTAGAAGGCAGGAGGGGACAGGAAAGCTGGTAATAGGGAACCCAAAGTCGAGAAGGCAGAGTGTTGACATGTCGTGGGGTTGTTAATCAATGTAATAAAACAATATGTGTACCATTTAACGGGAAACTATTTGTTCTGTAAACCTTCATCTAAAGTACAAAACAAAACAAAACAAAACAAAAACAGCGCTGGCCCTGTTGGTTTCACTGGAGAATTCTACCAAACTTTCAGAGAAGAGTTAACACCACTACTACTAAAGGTATTTCAGAGCATAGAAAAGGACGGAATACTCCCAAACTCATTCTATGAAGCCAGCACCAAAACCGGGTAAAGACACCACAAAAAAAGAAAATTACACATCAATGTCCCTCATGAACATAGACACAAAAATCCTCAACAAAATTCTAGCTAATAGAATTCAACAACATATCAAAAAAATAATTCACCATGACCAAGTGGGATTCCTACTAGGTATGCAGGGATGCTTCATCATTAGAAAAACAATCAATGTAATCCATCACATAAATAAAACAAAAGACAAGAACCACATGATCTTATCAATAGATGCAGAAAAGGCATTTGACAAAGTCCAACACCCATTTATAACAGCAACTCACAGCAAAATAGGAATAGAAGGGAAATTCCTCAACATAATAAAGGGCGTTTATACAAAGCCAACAGACAACATCATCCTAAATGGAGAGAGTCTGAAAGCATTCCCCTTGAGAACAGGAACCAGACAAGGATGCCCTTTATTACCACTCTTATTCAACATTGTGTTAGAGGTCCCAGCCAGAGCAATTAGGCTACAAAAAGAAATAAAGGGCATCCAAATTGGTAAGGAAGAAGTAAAAGTATCTCTACTTGCAGATGATATGATCTTATGCACAGAAAACCCCAAAGAATCCACAAGAAAACTACTGCAACTAATAGAATATTTCAGTAAAGGATCAGGATACAAGAGAAACATACAAAAATCAGTTGGATTCCTTTACATTGATAAAGAAAACTTCAAAGAGGAAATCACCAAATCAATATCATTTACAATAGCCCCCAAAAGGATAAAATACTTAGGAATAAATCTAACCAGAGACGTAAAAGACCTATACAAAGAAAACAAGACACTACTGCATGAAACCAAAAGAGACATACGTAAGTGGAAAAACATACCTTGCTCATGGATAGGAAGACTCAACATTGTGAAAATGTCAGTTCTACCCAAAGTGATCTACAGATACAATGCAATCCCGATCCAAATTCCAATGGCATTTTTTAATGAGATGGAGATGCAAATCACTAACTCCACATGGAAAGGGAAGAGGCCCCAGATAAGTAAAGCACTACTGAAGAAGAACAAAGTGGGAGGCCTCACACTACCTGATTTTAGAACCTATTATACCACCACGGTAGTCAAAATAGCCTGATACTGGTACAGCAACAGAGACATAGACCAATGGAACAGAGCTGAGAATCCAGACATACATTCATCCACCTATGAGCAGCTGATATTTGACAAAGGCCCAAAGTCCATTAATTAGGGGAAAAGACAGTCTCTTTAACAAATGGTGCTGGCATAACTGGATATCCATCTGCAAAAAAAGTGAAACAAGGCCCATATCTCATACCATGCACAAAACTAACTCAAAATGGATCAAAGACCTAAATATAAAATCTAAAATGATAAAGATCATGAAAGAAAAAATAGGAACAATGCTAGAAGCCTAATACATGGAAAACAAAATGCAAAATATTACTAACAATGCACAAACACCAAAAGAGAAACTAGATAAATGGGAGCTCCTAAAAATCAAACACTTATGCTCATCAAAACACTTCACCAAAAGCGTCAAAAAACAACCTACAGACAGGGAAAAAAATTTTGGCTACGACAAATCTGATCAGCGTCTAATCTCTAAAATCTACAAGATACTGCAAAACTTCAACCACAAAAAGACAAATAACCCAATTAAAAAATGGGCAAAGGATATGAACAGGCACTTCACCAAAGAAAACACTCATGTGGCTAACAGATACGTGAGGAAATACGCACGATCATTAGCCATTAGAGAAATGCAAATCAAAACTACAATGAGATACCATCTCACCCTAACAAGGCTAGCATTAACCCAAAAAACACAAAATAAGAAATGTTGGAGAGGTTGTGGAGAGACTGGAACACTTGTACACTGCTGGTGGGAATGTAAAATGGTACAACCGCTTTGGAAATTGATTTGGTGCTTCCTTAAAAAGCTAGAAATAGAAGTACCATACGATCCAGCAATCCCACTCCTTGGAATACATCCCAGAGAAATAAGAGCCATCGCACGAATAGATATATGTACACCCCTGTTCATTGCAGCACTGTTCACAATAGCAAAAAGATGGAAACAACCTAGGTGTCCATCAACAGATGAATGGATAAACAAATTATGGTATATTCACACAATGGAATACCAGGCAATGATAAAGAGCAACGATGAATCTGTGAAACATCTCATAACGTGGATGAAATGGATGAATCTGGAAGGCATTATGCTGAGTGAAATCAGTCAGTCACAAAAGGACACGTATTGTATGAGGTCACTATTACAAGAACTCATTAAAAGGTTTAAACACAGAAGAAAATATTTTTTGATGGTTATGAGGGTGGCGAGTGAGGGAGAGGGGTATTCACTAACTAGATAGTAGACAAGAATTATCTTAGGTGAAGGGAAGGACAACACACAATTCAGGGGGGGTCGACACAACTGGACTAAACCAAAAGCTAAGAAATTTCCTGAATACAACCAAACACTTCGAAGAAAAGAGTAGCAGGGGCAGGGGTCTGGGGACCATGGTTTCAGGGGACATCTAGGTCAACTGGCATAATGAAGTTTATTAAGAAAATGTTCTGCATCCCATTTTGGTGAGTGGCGCCTGGGGTCTTAAAAGCTAGCAAGCAGCCATCTAAGATGCATCAGTTGGTCTCAACCCACCTGGAGGAAAAGAGAATGAAGAACAACAAAGACACAAGGAAAATATTAGCCCAAGGGACAGAAAGGGCCACATGAACCAGGAACTCCGTCAGCCTGAGACCAGAAGAACTAGATGGTGCCTGGCTACCACCAATGATTGCTCTGACAGAGAACACAACAGAGAGTCCCTGATGGAGCAGGAGAAAAGTGGGGTGCAAAACTCAAATTCTGGTAAAAAGACCAGACTTAATGATCTGACTGAGACTGGAGGGACCCTGGAAGACATGGCCCCCGCACTGTCTGTTAGCCCAGAACTGAAACCATTCCTGAAGCCAACTCTTCAGACAAAGATTAGACTGGTCTATAAGACATAAAATGATACTTGTGAAGAGAGTGTTTCTTAGCTCAGGTAGATACATGAGACTAAATGGGCAGATTCTGTCCAGAGGTGAGATGAGAAGGCAAAAAGGGACAGGAGCTGGTTGAATGGACACAGGAAATCCGGGGTGGAAAGGAGGCGTGTTCTGTCACATTATGGGGAGAGCAACTAGGGTCACATAAGTGTGTGTATAAATTTTTGTATGAGAAACTAACTTGAACTGTAAACTTTCACTTATAGAACAATTTAAAAAAAAAAAACAGCGACTATACACGTGGACATTGCCAGACAAAATGTACAGGAATCAAATCGACTACATCTGTGGAAAGAGATGATGGAAAAGCTCAAAATCATCAGTCAGAACAAGGCCAGGGGCCAACTGTGGAACAGACCATCAATTTCTCATATGCAAGCTGAAGTTGAAGTTGAAGAAAATTAGAACAAGTCCATGAGAGCCAAAGTATGACCTTGAGTATAGGAAAAATAAATAAATAATCCAAACCCATTGCCATCAAGTCGGTTCCAACTCATAGCAACCCTATAGGACAGAGTAGAACTGCCCCATAGGGTTTCCAAGGAGCAGTTGGTGGATTCAAACTGGCCACCTTTTTGGTTAGCAGCCTGAGCTCTTAACCTGAATTTAGAGACCATCTCAAGAATAGATCTGATTCTTTGAACATTAATGACCGAAGACCAGAGGAGTTGTGGAATGACATCAAGGACATCATATACGAAGAAAGCAAGAGGTCATTAAAAATACAGGAAGGAAAGAAAAGACCGAAACGGATGTCAGAAGAGACTCTGAAACTTGCTCTTGAACGTTGAGTAGCTAAAGCAAATGGTAAAAACTATGAAGTAAAAGAGCTGAACAGAAGATTTCAAAGGGTGGCTCGAGAAGACAAAGTAAAGTATTATAATGAAATGTGCAAAGACCTGGAGATAGAAAACCAAAAGGGAAGAACACACTTGGCATTTCTTAAGCTGAATGAACTGGAGAAAAGAATTATGTCTTGAGTTGGAATATTGAAGGATTCTTCAAGGAAAATACTAAACAATGCAGAACTCTTTGAAAGAAGATGGAAGGAATACACAGAGTCACTGTACCAGAAAGAATCGGTCGATGTTCAACTACTTCAGGAGGTAGCATATGGTCAAGAACTGATGGTATTGAAGAAACAGGTCCAAGCTGCACTGAAAGTATTGGTAAAAAACAAGGCTTCAGGAACTGATGGAATACCAGTTGAGATGTTTCAACAAATGGATGCAGCACTGGAAGTGCTCACTCATCTATGCCAAGAAATTTGGAAGACAGCTACCTGGCCAACTGACTGGAAGAGATCTCTATTTGTACCCTTTTCAAAGAAAGGTGATCCAACAGAATGCAGAAATTATCGAACAATATCATTAATATCACACACAATTAAAATTTTGCTGAAGATCATTCAAAAACGGTTGTTAGCAGTACACTGACAGGGAAGTGACAGAAATTCAAGTGGGATTCAGAAGAGGACGAGGAACAAGAAATATCATTGCTGATGTCAGGTGGATCCTGGCTAATAGCAGAGAATACCAGAAAGATACTTACCTGTGCTGTACTGTCTATGCAAAGGCATTCAACTGTGTGGATCATAACAAATTATGGATAACATTGGGAAGAATAGGAATTCCAGAACACTTAATTGTACTCATGAGGAATCTGTACTTAGACCAAGAGGCAGTTGTTCGAACAGAACAAGGAGATACTGTGTGGTTTAAAGTTAGGAAAGGTGTGCGTCAGGGTTGCATCCTTTCATCATACTTACTCAATCCATGTGCTGAACAAATAATCCAAGAAAATGGCCTATATGAAGAAGAAGGAGGTATCAGGATTGGAGGAAGACTCCTTAACAACCTGCATTAAGCAGATGACACAACCTTGCTTGTTGAAAGCCAAGAGGACTTGAAGCACTTACTAATGAAGATCAAAGACTGCAGCCTTCAGTATGGATTACAGTTCAACACAAAGAAAACAAAAATCCTCACAACTGGACCAATAAGCAGCATCATGATAAATGAAGAAAAGTTGAAGTTGTCGAGGATTTCATTTTACTTGGATCCACAATCGAGGCCCATGGAAGCGCAGTCAAGGAATCAAACAACATATTGCACTGGATAAATCTGCTGCAAAAGACCTCTTTAAAGTGTTAAAAAGCAAAGATGTCTCCTTGAAGACTAAGGTGCACCTGACCCAAGCCATGGTGTTTTCAGTCGCCTCATATGCATGCGAAAGCTGGACAATGAATAAGGAAGATTGAAGAAGAATTGATGCCTTTGAATTATAGTGTTGGCAAGGAATATTGAATATACTATGGACTGCCAGAAGAACAAACACGTCTGTCTTGGAAGAAGTACAGCCAGAATCCTCCTTAGAAGCAAGGATGGTGAGACTTCATCTCACGTACTTTGGACATATTATCAGGAGGGATCAGTTCTGGAGAAGGACATCATGGTTAGTGAAGCAGAGGGTCAATGAAAAAGAGGAAGACCCTCAACGAGATGGAGTGACACACAAGTAAAATTTTGCTGAAGATCATTCAAAAGCGGTTGCAGCAGTACATTGACAGGGAACTGCGAGAAATTCAAGCAAGATCCAGAAGAGGATGTGGAACAAGGGATATCATTGCTGATGTCAGATGGATCCTGGCTGAAAGCAGAGAATACCAGAAAGATGGTATGGTGTAATGGTATGTTACTTTTCCTTTTTCTTGTCCCTGATGCAACAATGGGCTCAAACATAGCAACCATTGTGAAGAGGGTGCGGGACCGGGCAGTGTTTAGTTCTGTTGTGCATAGGGTCGCTATGAATTGGAACTGACTCGACGGCACCTAACAACAACAACAGCAAGATGTTGTCTGATACCCAACAAGAGTTAATAACAGAAAATGCTCATGTCATGATGATGATAATACACAAAACCTGTATACAGTAAGAAAACTGAAAGAAAATAAACTAAAATGTAACAGTGGGTCTCTATATGCAATAGAAATATGGGTACTTTTCTCCTCTTCTACTGTTCTAAATTCCTCTAGTTTTCTCTGTGTATACATTGCTTTTCTACTGAAATAAACCCTGACATTTTATTTCTAAGGAAAGGATATAGACGCATTTCTTTTTTAGCTCATACAACTTCAAATATTAATTTATTGTTCAATACACTGGAAAAACTGAAGAATAAAGAATCAGAGTGGTTTATCAAGCACCTCTCAACAAATTAATGACAGAAAAAGAAATATTGTGGTAGTCCTAAGTGGATGTTGGAGGACAAAACTAATTTCCTGTATCTGCGTACCATCCATATGATATTTCAGATAGTTTTGTATCAGGATTTTTGTAATAGTCTAAATGGTACTAGGAGAAATAGCATTAAAAACTGGGTGTGTGGGGGGAACCATAGTTGAAATCCTATTCAAATATGAGACATAACAATGAAATATCAAGATGGGTATAGTTCACTTTAAGGAAACAACAAATACATGACAATTCATAAATCTGGGCTTGTTTTATAAAAGGATTCAGAAGAGAATTAGTTCGACTTCTAAATCCTTCTAATATATTTAAAATATGACACTACTCTTATAACTTATCAGAGAATACATTTACCAAATGAAAGCCTGCCTAGATCTGATCTACAATTCAGATACCAGAACAAATATTTAATACAAAAGATTGCAGTCTACGAAAAAAATTGGGAAAGTTCCTTAGAATTACAAAAGAATCTTTAGAACTTGGATATTCCTTGTATTGGAGTCCCTGGGTGGCACAAATGATTAAGCACTCAACTACTAGCCAAAAGGTTGGCAGTTCGAATCCACCCAGAGGCAGAAGGAAGGCCTGGCAATCTGTTTCCAAAAGGTTACAGCCTTAAAAACCCTATGGAGTAGTTCTGTTGTGACACCTGGGGTCGCTATGAGTTGGAATCAACTCAATGGCAACTAACAACAACACGCCTTGTATCAAACACATTGTTTGGATAGAGGAGCCATCACAGCTCTGTGTTGAATTTCAGAATGAACAGTTTAGGGGAAAGTTAAACTTGTTAAACAGGGGAAGGGAATAAATTTTAATAAAATGGATGAATGTTAAAGGATGTCTTTGTTTGGGTTGCCCCTGAAGTGGGCCCTGATGTAAGGATTCGAGTACAAGTCATTTATTTGGGAATAGACTTCAGGAAACACCGATAGAGCAGAGGGGGAGTGATAGAAGGGAAAGAAAGAAAGCCAATTAATGGTATGTTATCAAGCAAGCTACATTGTAGGCAACTGGAGCTTAATCCTGCTGGGGAACTCTGGGCGACTTGGTAGAACATACACATCAGAGTTACCCTACCTGAGAAGCAAGGGCACTGTTTGAAGGCTGCTTTAGTGGCCAGAGGGAGCCTCCAAACAAAGAGTAGCAGGTGCTGACTGTTGGAAATTGGGCCAGGATGCATGAAAACAGTAAATGCTGGGGGCCGTGAGTGGGGCACCGAAGCATCTGCTACAGATAGAATAAACAGGCTTGAGCATGGTGTTTTAGTTTGCTTTGGTGCTTTCTCTTTCTCTGGCAGTTTTAGTGATTTATGTTTATGATCAAAACTCTCCTTCAAGCTGACTTTATATCTACCATATTCCCTTGTATGCACTTCTCCTTTTTCTCGCCTCCATATGCACAAGGGCTATGCCCACGCTGTTGCCGGCACGTCCTTCTCTCCCTCCTCCTTCCTGGAGGTTGGGCCTGATTAATAACAGGGTGAAGGCCTCAGTGATCAAGCAGCTTATTCTGGTATGATCTGTTGTCTTTTTTTGGTAGATGTGATTTAGAAAAGTAGAAAACACAGCCTGGGCTGTTATTACAGTAGAAGGGCCTGCTACCTTCAAAGCATTTCTACAAACAGCCTGATCCAGTTTTATACTTGAGAAACATGTTCCCCAGAGCAGGGAACAAAAGACCAAATGCGGTTAGTCATTCTGGAAGAGAAACTGACAGTCTGCATTTCAAGAGGACTTTGCCTCCTCCTCTTTCCCTCCTTCCCTCCTCTCCCCAGGCCCTTTCTTGAGGTATTCGTTCCTTCGCCATTTTCAAAGTCCAAAGAATGACTACAGAGTTCCTAATATGCAGTTTGTGGCATAAAAACGTTTCGCAGAGGAAACAATAACAAAGTCAATGCCACCTTGCCTGTTCTGTGTGGTTATGTAATAAAAGACCAAACTGCTGTCTCATGCAGAGCTGGGAGAGGGCTGGGCAAACAGCTCCGCGAGCATCTGCACTCTTGGTAGCTTGGAGGGTGGGGAGGCAACATCCTTCTGGATGTCAGAAGGCTTGAAAATGTGCTGCCTTTCGGCCTCTCCTCTCTATCCTATCGCCTAGCACTAGGGCTGCCTATACAACACCTCAGTATGGATTTTAAAAGACACCCCTTCCTCCAAGAGCATGCAGCCCCATGCTGAGATCCACAGCTTGGCAAGAGGGGCATGGGCTGGACTTCAGTTCCCACTCTCTGCCAGGTGTCCATGTGCAGCCCATACCCCTCACAATGCACCTGGGGATCCTGTCTAGGACTGGTGGAAACTCCCCCGTGCCTGTCACAGGCCATCCCACCCCAGGTTGGTGCTACAGTTTACCCTTCTTTATTATTATTACATTCATCACGTTGTGTCATCTAAGATACAACTATTAGTCTCTACTCGTCAGGAACAAAAGAGAAAGAAGGAAACCAAAGACTCAGAGAAGAAAGTAGTCTACAGGACTAACAGTATACACGAACCATGGCCTCAGCTACCCTGAGACCAGAAGAACTAGATGGTGCCCGGCTACCACTACTGACCGTTCTAATCAGGGTCACTATAGACAGATCCTAATAGAATAGGAGAAAACTGTCGAACAGAACTAAAATTCTTTAAAAGTCAGACTTATTGGACCAGTTGAGACTAGAGGACTCCCCAAGACTATTGCCCTGAGATGCTTTTTAAGCCTTAAACCAAAATTTTCCTCGAGGTCACCTTTTAGCTAAACAATAGATGGGCTCATAAAGTAAAAGAATATTACCTGTAAGTAATGAGCTCCTTTAAAAAATTGTCTATATGAGACCAAATGGTCAAAAAATTACTCTAAAGCAAAGAAGAGAAGGTAAGGGGGCAAGGAAACCAGAGCACTGGAAATGGTACAACCAGAATGGAATGAATGATGACACAGTGTGAAAAATGTAACCAATACCACTGAATAATTTGTGTAGAAATTGTTATATCAGAAGCTAGTTTGCTGTGTAAACTTTCACCTTAAACACAATAAAATATTATTTTTAAAAAAGCCTTTCCTACAAACTTCTTGTTTCTTGCCCACATATCCTTTTCCTCTGCCAGGAATGGGCATACCATCTCCCTCCTCTCCGGCCAACTTCTATACATCCTTTAAGACTCAGCCTAGGCTACCGCCTCCACTAGCTTGGGAGGTGATTCTCTCTGACTCCCTCAGGCTAGAGTAGATAATTCTCATCTCTTCTTTTGTAATATCCTGGAAAGTTATAATAATGTTAACTTTTATTGGCTTATTTTGTGCCAGGCCCCCATGGCTTGTATGTACTCTTATTACTCCATTTTACAGATGAGGACCCTGGGGCAGAGAGAGGTTGCATAACATATCCAAGGTCATAACCCACCCAAGGTCACCTTGGGCACTGCCTAAGGTCAGTGATGGAGCTGGAATGCAGTCCCAGGCAGTCTGGCTCCAGAGCCCATGCTCCTGGCCAATATTTCATTTCCTCTCTATTATTTCATGACCCCCCTATCTCTCTCTCTCTGTATATCTGGATATAGATATTTTAATTTGTGAATCTGTCTCCTCCACAAATGACCAATGTCTTTCTATGATGCTAAAATGAGGGGAAAAAGTCAAAAGTTTTCCCTCCCTTACCAATACATTGAAAATTCTAGGACCAGGGCTCAAATTGCTTGATCCTTCCTTCTCTCATCCTCTACCGTCTGTTAACACCAGGACTATTTTCTCCTTTGACAGAGAATACCAGACTAAATTACAGGGCAGGCTACAAAATTGCTACCCTGAGCTCCCTTCTTTGCCTGTTTTCTCTAAAATAGGTTCTTTCTGTTGGTCATATAAATATAAGACAGAACCCACCACTGCTTTGAAATCACGTGGGACAGTGTTTCATCAGCTCCAAGCTCTGCTAGAGCAGACCTCCTGGCCAGGAGCCACCAAACACTCCTCAGGAAAGGATGGGGTTCCTGTGAACACCAGCCCATGCGCAAGCATTCTCGTGCAAACGTTTAGAAGAATGAAACTGGGGATGGCATGACATTTCCCTCCATTCACCAGGAGGTGTTTCCATATCTGTGCCTTTGCCTTCCTGGTTAATCGCCCTGCCTGTCTAACACACACAACACTTGTTTCCTTTGCCTCAGTACCTGAGAGGCTCTGCTCACACCTGCCAACATCCTTACTAGGTAAGCTAGCTGGTCATTCCTCTACTGGGTGTCAGCTACACACCTTTTATACCCCCAAACCAAAGCCAAACCCATTGCCATCCAGTCAGTTCCGACTCTTAGTGACTATAGGACAGATTAGAACTGCCCCATAGGGTTTCCAAGGAGCTACTGGTGGATTTGAAGTGCCGACCTTTTGGTTAGCAGCTGAGCTCTTAACCACTGTGCCACCAGGGCTCCTTTACACCCCAGAAGCACCAATTTACCTGAGACTCATCTCTCTTCTTGCTTTGCTGCAATTCCTTTCTCTCTCTTTTTTTTTAACTTAAAATGTCTGATGTCTGGTCAACCAGTATGTTTGGGCTCATATGCCGGATGTTTCCTCCTCTCTCCCTTTTTATTATATTGTAGTAAAAAATATATTTATATATAACAAAAAAATCGCCATTTTAACCATTTTCAAGTGTATAATTCTGTGACATTAATTACATTCACCACGTTGTGCAGTCATCACCACTATTTCCAAAACGTTTTCATCACCCCAAACAGAAACTCAGTACTCCTTAAGCAATAATTCCCTATTTCCCCCTCCCCTCAGCCCCTAGTAACTTCTAATCTCCTTTCTGCCTATTCTAGATATTTTATATAAGTGGGATCATACAATATTTGTCTATTTGTGTCTGAATTATTTCATTCTGCATAATGTTTTCAAGGTTCATCCATTTCATAGCACATATCAGGACTTTATTTCTCTTTACAGCTGAGTAATACTCCGTTGTATGTACATACCACATTTTGTTTATCCGTTCATCTGTTGATGGACTCTTGGGTTGTTTCCACCTTTTGACTATCTTAGATAATGCTGCTGTGAACACTGGTGTACAAACATCTGTTTGAGACCCTAGTCTAAAGTCTTTTGGGTATATACCTAGGATCTTTCTCCTTCTTAAAGTAATTTATAAAAAAAGTCTCTTAAAATCATCTTTCAAGTATGCTGTCTGGGCCCCTGTGTGGGAAATTCCTCTGCAGTAAACAACCAGGGAACAATTCAGCTGGGTCAGGCATGACGACAGCTTTGCAAATCTCTCTTGTGTAATTTACACATCTAAAACCATCATTTCTTCCAGTAACAATGCTATTTTATCAAGGCACATCATCTGCAGGAGAGATAGGAAAGCACATCAAATATGCTTAAAGAATGACTTTTCTAACGCATTATTGTTTTAAAACATCTTAATTCCCATTCAGGCTAAATGACCCGGTGTATCCACAACCATCCTAAAGATTGTCGATTCAATCTATGGAGAGGGTGGGACGCTGTCAAAACAATGTTGCACAAGCCCTCCAAGGAAAGCCAGAACAAATAAAATAAAATATCAGTGTAAGTTACAAAAACATTACAGAGTCAATGAGAAGTGGCATTTAATCCTTAGCAGCACACCCACAAAAGCCACAAAAGCCAAAGAGAATCTGAGTTTAAAACACTGGTTCTCAGCCTTGGTTGCACATTGGAGTCACCTAGGTATTTTTTTAAACCATAATGCCCAGGCCTTACCCAAGTAATTTAAGTCGGAATCTCTGGGGGCGGGTCTTGGGCATCACTAAATTTTAAAGCTCTCCAGGGATTCCAATATGCAGCCAAGTTTGAGACCCACTGGTTTAGAAAGTCTGGCCCTTGCTCACAACTGTTTAGGCTTTCCTTATCGGCTTCAGCCTAGGTGTAGGGTAGGAGAGAGGGCACCACATGCCTGGT
Organism: Dugong dugon; assembly: GCA_030035585.1. Lineage (NCBI taxonomy): Eukaryota > Metazoa > Chordata > Mammalia > Sirenia > Dugongidae > Dugong > Dugong dugon. The sequence continues at coordinate 153,118,258 of CM057483.1, forward strand.
CATGCTGCTCACTCACCCGTGCCAGCCCAACTCTCCAGCCACCCACTCAGCTACTGAAGCTACATTAAAGGTGGAAACTCAAGATAGAGTTGATGCTCAGGTGAGGGTTAAGGTTACCAATACCAGAGTGCTGAAAGCTGAGATCCAAGGTACAGAGGACAGAGAGACATGAGTGCACATAAAGTGGCAGTCCGTGATATCTTTACTGGCCCTGCTCCAAAGGCAGTGCTGGGTAATGGGCGCACAACCAATTGGTGTAATTGATACTACTAAGTTGTACACCTGTGAAAAGTTGAATTGGCAAATGTTGTGTGAGATATACTTTTATAACAACACAAAAGAAGAAGGAGAAGAGTAGCTGCTGCGGCTACTTAAGTACAGCCAAACACCTCATGGGATTTGATTTCTTGGGTTTGGAGGTTTAGGGTCATGGTTTCATGGGACATCCCAGTTAACTGACCTAATATTGTTTTTAGTGCTTCTGTTCTACCTTCTAGTTTGGGGCATAGTGCCTGGAGTCTTAAAAGCTTGCAAGCAGCCATCCAAGGTTACAATAATTGATCTCTACTTGCCTGGAGCAATAGTGGAAGGAGAGTCAGGAATGGAAGGACAAAATGGAACGCATGGCTAATTGCATCCATGAACAGCTGCCACCTTTGCCACGAAAGCAGAAGAAATGGATAGTGCCTGGCTACCATTACTGAACAGTTTGATCAAAGATTCTATAGAAGAATCCTGATTAAAAGGGGTAAGAATACAGAACAGAATTTCAAATTCTCATGGAATCTAGACTTTCTGGAGCCGTAGAGACTGGATGAAGCCCAAAACTATTGCCCTGAGGTAATCTTTAAACCTCAAGCCAAAAAAAATTCCCTGAAGTCTTCTTAAAACCAAGCAATAGTTTAACTTAACTAGTAAAAAATGTTTGCCTTGAGCATTGTGCTCTTTTAAAGAGCTAACTATATGGGGTCAAATCACAATGGCAACTGAAAAGGTTAGACAGGAGGCTTTGGGGGCAGCTATGAGTTTACATTAATGGGAGAGGAACAGTTAGGAAAAGGAGAGCGAGAATGGCTGTACACCTTGAAGAATATAATCAACATCACTGAACTGTATATGTATAAATTGTTGAATCGGCGTATGCTTTGCAGTGTATATTTTCAATAACAAGAAAAAATAATATAAAAAGACAAAGTGGTGTTGGATTTGCCGATCTGATGTATTGCCAGCTACTATTCAATTTAAAACGAAAAAAGACCTGGCAGGCAGGGGGCACAAAAGGGGCTCTTCTGAAGTGCTGGTCATATTCTGTTACTTCATCTGGGCACTGGTCACGTAGGTGTGTTCAATTTGCGAAGATATATTCACCTGCACACTTACAATATATGCACTTATATATATATATATGTTGTGCTTTCTTAAAAAGTTAAAAAATCCTACATTGATCATTGTCTTAGTTATCCAGTGCTGCTGTAACAGAAATACCACAAGTGGATGGCTTTAACAAACAGAAGTGTATTCTCTCATAGTCTAGGAGGCTAGAAGTTCGAATTCAGGATACCATCTCCAGGGGAAGGCTTTCTCTTTCTGTCGGCTCCGGGGGAAGGTCCTTGTCATCAATCCTCCCCTGGTCTAGGAGCTTCTCAGCGCAGGGAACCCAGGTCCAAAGGACACACTCCATTCCTGGCTCTTCTTGCTTGGTGGTAAAGAGGTCCCTCTCCTCTCTGCTTGATTCTCTCTTCTCTATCTCAAAAGAGATTGACTCAAGATACAACTTAATCCTGTAGATTGAGTCCTGACTCATTAACATAACTGCCTCTAATCCTGCCTCATTAACATCACAGAGGTAGGATATACAACACATAGGATAATCACATCAGATCACAAAACGGTGGACAACCACACAATGCTGGGAATTATGGCCTAGCCAAGTTGACACACATTTTGGGGGGGACACAGTTCAATCCAGAACACTTCAAAAAACGACATAGCTGCTGTCAAAAATTAAAAGCCTACTAGCTTGTTTATAGCAGTGAGTTTGATAATAATTCCAAATTAGAAACAATCCAAATAACAAGGACTTGGTTAAATAAATTAAGGTTCAGGCACACAATGGAATACTATGTAGCTATTAAAATTTTATGTTGTAGTAAAGACTGTGTCATGACATGGAAAATTTCTCAAAAAAAAAAAAAAAAGATGCTTCAGTTCACAGGTGGAATTTTTCTTCATCAGGGAAGCCTCAGCTCTGCTCTTAAGGCTTTTTTATTGATTGAATCAGGCCCACCTGGATTATCTAGGCTAATCTCCCGTACTTAAAGTCAACTTGTTATGGGCTTCAGTCACATCTACAGAATACCTTCACAGTGACATCTACATTAGTGTTTAATTGAATATCTAGGGACTGTAGCCTAGCTACACTGACACAACAAAAGACCATCACATAGTCCGATTGCACAACTCTGTGGATATACTAAAAATCATTGAGCTGTACACTTTAAACGGGGAAGTTTATGGTATATACAATACATCTCAATAAAGCTGTAAAAAAAAAAAGTGGGCTAATTCTACACTTTGGGAGGTCTAATTTTTAGAAACATCGATGTGGGCTTCTTAAAAAAAAAAAAAAAGTCTTATTATGAATGTGTTTGACTAAGCCCGGAGAGGTAGAAGAGAAGCTGTAACGCATGAAGAACTTGGTGCTAACTCACCCTGAGCCTGGCACAGTTTTGCCCTCTCAGTTAGAAGTTGGAGCAATTTTTCCATGGCTTCATTACTGCCTCTGTGCCATAGACCAATTAATGTTTACAATCCTCAGCCAGTCACTGGAGCAGACAGATTCTGGGGGAGCTGAAGGGCACAGTCTGTGCTAAGAGCCCAGGAAGATCCTGGGGCCATGGGCTGATTTTGTGATATAGGACCTGGTGCCACCTAATAAAAACCATGTCAGCTCCAATTAACTCACTGTCTTCTCTGCACTCAGATAGCTTTGGCCTGCATGCAGCTGTTAAGCTCAGCTACAGAAACAAATAAGTTGGCGGTGAGTTTAAAAAATACGTGCGGCTAGGGCAGGATGTGTTCAAGGGATTTGGACAGAGTGAGATGATTTTGGGCTGCAATAGCTTGGAAGAGGCCGTTGGGAAATGAAGAATGAACAAAACATGGATGAAAATGGTTCAGGAGGGCACAAACGAAGGGTAAGAGGAAGAAAGAGGCTGGGCTAACTTGAAGCAGAGTGTCCTGGAGAGGTTTACCAGCTACAGGAAAGCGGGTGCAGATTAAGGAGGCTCTGGAAGGCTGGCAGAGGAATGCAGACTGGAGGTAAGCAAACCAGTGGCCTCCAAAGTAGGGTATGCGCATCTCAAGGTGTGGTCAAGATAATCCACTGGGGTGGAGGAAGAAAATATTATTACTTCTATTATAATTATTTTTGATCCAAAGAATTAGAAAATAAATAATAGGTAGTATGAGGGCACTGGTGGTTCAGTCCACTCCCTTTCAGCATTTTGCAACATATCACAGTTTTCTTCTGCCTGGGTATGTTTACAGATTCCAGTATCTAGTTATAATGAAACCAACACTCACAAAATGAGCAGGTGACAAAGGAAACCCTGGTTAAAATAATATTAGTAAGACGAGCAGAATCAAACACCAAAAATGTCAGCGGTTGCATTTTTCTCCTTCTAAGACCTTCTTTGTCAGCCCCAGTTGAAATCGAAACAATGACCATCTATTCAGATCTGAAAAGAGGTTGTTCAAAGAACTCAAAATTACCCCAGTATGTATTAAAATGTTATATAGCTTGCCCAAGTTGCAGCCTATGACTTAATATATTAGTTAATGATTGTATATTATTTATAAATAAACAAGTATGCATATAATGGAGCGTGTGTACTAATGAAGGTACATGAGCATAAAAGTTTGAAGTTCATTGCTGTAAGCAATGAGAAGGCCTTATTTCAGAGAATACTGTTTAGTTTGTGGCCTGTGCTAGGCTGGGTTCCCCTAGAAGCAGACCGGGAGACAAGGATTATGAGTGCAAGTCGTTTAATTGACAGATAGACCCAGGAAGCACTGGGAGGGAAGTGAGGCTGTGAAACAGGGAAGGGAAGAAAATCAATACAGGGTGTGTTAGTGAGCAGGTTACCACCGTGAGCAAATGGAACAAGTGGGAAATGGTGTAGGTCATGCCTTAGCATCGTCCCACTCTAGGGAAAAGGAAGATGGAGCAGTTATACAGCAACTCTCGCCGTCACTGGTTGAAAGCCACTCCCAGGCATTTACTCTCCAGCCGGCCCTGTGCTTGGGCAAGCCCAAGAAAGCCCTCAGACTGAGAGTCACAGGGGCTTGGAGGAGGACGCCACTGGAGTGCATGGAATGATGAAGACCGAGGGATATGGGTGTCTGCTAGTAAGGCTTGTTTATGGTTTGAACTGTAAGAAACAATTGGCGTTTATCCTGTTTCACCGTTTGTTTTGAAACTTTCACTTGCCAGACCCTGGGTAGGGGAAGTGAGTCCATATATGGAGGTCCTGAAGGCCATGGAAACTGTGTGTTAACAAAGGCAGAGAAACATCCCAGGCAGCTTCTTTTGCATTCTTTGGGGCTGTCCCTGCTTCTTCTAACCCATTATAAAGGAGTTCCTGGGCTACAGGGCTATACATAGGAAGGTGGTTCTTTTAAAATGTTACTTGGGGCTTTAACATGTAACAGTGCAACAGAAAATGCTGAAAGGAAAAGTTAGGATTGGGGGTTCTCGGAGAGATTCCAGAAGGTTCAGGAAGTTCGATTCACTCAGGAATGAAGCCAAGACACCCAGTTTAGCCCTAGTCCAAAAGTCAAATTGTATTAATGCCAGATCTATCCTAGAGGATCAGGCCATTGTGAGTTGCTGTGGGCCAGCCCTGAGAGGTCTGGGCAGCAAAGAAGACACTGTGAGCGGCTCCAGCACCAGAGGGGAGGGTGGTTTTGTCCATCACCTGCCTATACTAAGGCCATCCATCTACCAAACAGGGTCCTTCTGTGCACTGTGCTTGTAGTGTGTGTGCTTGGAGGGATAAGGAAGTCCCACTCTATTTGGTCGACTAGTTTGGTACAAAGAGCAGAACCTGAGGCCCAACCTAGAATGGAATGGAGTGCTTAAAAGGAAGTTCCACAACAGAGAGTCCCAGACAGAGCAGGAGAAAAATGTAGAACAGAATTCAAATTCATGTAAAAAGACCAGACTTACTGGTCTGACAGAGACTGGAGGAACTCCTGAAACTATGGCCCTTGGATGCTCTGTTAAGCCAGAACTGAAATCATTCCCGAAGCCCACTCTTCAGACAAAGATTAGACAGGCCTATAAAACAAAAAATAATCTACATGAGGAATGTGGTTCTTAGTTCAATCAGATACACGAGACCAAATGGGCAGCTCCCATCCAAAAGCAGGATGAGAAGGCAGGAAGGGACAGGAACGCCACGAATGGACACAGGGAAGCAGGGGTGGAAAGGGGGAGGGTGCTGTCACATTGTGGGGACTGCAACCAATGTCACAAAACAATGTTGTTGTTGTTGTTAGGTGCCATCAAGTCAATTCTGACTCATAGTGACCCTATGTCCAACAGAACGAAATGCTGCCTAGTCCTGTGCCGTCTTCATGATCGTTGTTATGCTTGAGCCCATTGATGCAGCCACTGTCAATCCATCTCACTGAGGGTCTTCCTCTTTTTCGCTGACCCTCTACTTTACCAAGCATGATGTCCTTCTCCAGGGACTGGTCCCTCTTGACAACATGTCCAAAATAGTCTTGCCATCCTTGCTTCTAAGGAGCATTCTGGCTGTACTTCTTCCAAGATAGATTTATTCTTTTTTTTTTTTTTTTTGCAGTCCACGGTATATTCAGTATTCTTCACCACACAAAATAATATGAGTATAAATTTTTGAGTGAGAAATTAACTTGAGCTGTAAACTTTCACCTAAAGCACAATAATAATAATAAAAAGGAAGTTCCAGAGTAGGGTGGAGAGGCAGCCAGAGCTAATGGGGCTGGGAGTCTCACTGCCTCTACCCCCAAATGCCCAAGGTGGGCCAAGCCTACGGGCAGGAGGAATAGGCAGCTAGATACAGAGGAGAACGTGAGGAGCCCCACTCAGCATGTCCTCCCTGACAGCAGGTTTTTATTGGGGGTGGGGAAGAGATGGCTGAAGGATAGTCCCCCTATTCTTGAGAGAGGCAGAAAGGGAACTTAGGAGGATGCCACAGAAATGCCACCATTGCGTGATTGCACTTCAGTTGTTCCATTGTTAGAATGACTTACAGGCTATGCCACAGGAGACCCGAGGAAAATGCTACTATCATTAGTATATTAACACAGGTGAAGCAGGGGATCTAGCTAGCTGATACCTTGGGACCTGAAGGAAAGAGTTATGAGACACTTTGATACAGACAGGGTGTCAGTGGGAAGAAGCAGGAGTGGACAATGTGAAGGCAAACAGCTGGAGTTTAATAGCAGCTTTTGTGTGGCAAAATGCCAGACATTTATGTGAAATTATTCACAATGATCCTCACAGCAACCCTAAAGGTAGGTTCTGTTATATCCATTCAACAGATGAGAAAAACTGAGTTCTGGAGAACCTAGGTGACTAGCTATGTTCATTCATCAGGCCTCTCTAGAAGCAGATGCCAAGACGGATTAGACATGCAAGAGATGTAGGGGGAAACGTCTGTGAAAGGTACAGAGGGCAGGAGTAGGAGAAGGCAGGGAGCACCTTCAGATGGTGATGACGCAGGTCTGACCCCTGTGGAAGAGAGAGGGAAGGAGGCAGGATTGAGAAGGAAGAGTCTTGGGCTGCAGCGCAGACCTGGGAAAGTCCCAGCCAGGCCATGCGGGAGTACTGGAGTCCAAGTTACTTACTGGAGGAGTCCAGCATCTCCCACAAGAGGGCTGCACTAGAACCCTGACCACACTGTCACTGGCTGGGAGCAGCTCATGGGAAGCACAGCCTCAGGGCGAATGCAGCAGTGAATCCAGAGGGGCAGGAGCTGGGCCTCCAGTCAATTATGTTCCCGAAGCCAGAGATCTGAGTGGCACACTTTCCTGGCCACCACAATAGTCAAAAATCACGCGGCCAGTAAACAGTGGGATTAGGATTTGAGTTAAGACCTTTCTGACTCTAAATCCCACTTTTTGCCACTGCACTACATGCTTATGGTCTTGGGCATGAACTAAGTGGAATCAGAGGACTAAAGACTAACTTTGCATTCTTCCCAGCTCTGCTAAAGGCTCCCAGCATGCCAAGGAGCACAGTGTTGATAACAGAGCCACTGGAACGTATTCTGAGTTTTCTCAAATCATCTCCAGAACCCACACAGACTCCCCCAGCACAAATTTCTAAAATCAGGATCTAGCTGAGAAATATGTGTTTTTATGGAAGGAACAGAAGATGAGACAAGATCTTGAATTCTATTAAAATTGCTTTTCCTATTCTTGCCCATTCCTTCCCATCCCCTAAAGCACACAAATACACAAGTATTTATTGAGCGCTTACTATGTGCCCGGCTTTGCGTTAGGTACTGGGTACACCTACATGAAATTTACAGTATGGCAGGAGAGGCAGACATTAAAAAATAATAATGGGAAATGACGGATAAGGTTATGAGAGAAATTCAAAGTTCCTTGCAAGAGAAAGCAGGGTTGTGAGGAGACTCAAAATGTCTAAAGCAATGGATGCCCCAGGGAGGAACAGCACCGGGCTTAGTAGACCCAGAGTCTAGCCCAACGCATGTGTTCTTGGCTCCTTGGAGCATGAGAAAAGCTGGAAGCCAGGAGAGGATATTACTTGACCGAGATGTTTATAGCATTTGAATTCTTAATCTTTAGCAGTTGAGTTGAAAACATATAAATAAAATAAACACACCACATGGTTCTAAGCTTATTTCTTTTGCCTGGGAACAAACTCGATTTAAGCTTTCTATCACAGTATAATGATTAAAACTCACATATTTTATGCTGCCAGTTGGTGAGATGGCAGGGGGTGCTCCCAGATTATATTGTTTAAAGGCTGTAAAGCGCCCCTATCTCCTGGTTACAAAAACATTTGCCTTTTGGTTGACTAACAGATTTTGATGCTCACTTGTTATACTGCTTTTTCAGGTTGGAAATCATTAAACAAAATGATAGCTCTTGATTTAAGAGACCGCCATCTAAAAACAAAATGCTTCTTGCTGTTGAGTACTCATCAGTTTCTCACTTCTATTTAAAATAATTCTTTTCCCATATGGAAGCCCACAAGACCAAGATTTCATTAAAAACAGGCTCAAAACATTTGCCAATCATCACCTTGTTAATCCTCACACTCTTCCATGTTCAGCAGGGACAAGTGTCATTATGCCACACTGAGCCAAGATCAGAAAGAGTGTAGTTTGGTGGGCAATTACAGGGCTTACAGGAACAAACAGGGCACTCAACTCTCACTGAAGTATCAAGGTTGAATCACAGAATAATAGCGGATTAAAGCTGGAATTTCCCATAAAGATGGAGAGGCAGGGTTTAAGAACAAGTGCACTGGAGTTGGCCAGAGCGCTGCTCAAAAGGAAGCTCTGATTTTTACCCCCTTGGGCAAGGTTCTGAACCCTTTTAGGTCCAGTTTTCTCACCCATAAAATAGAACTAAGGAAAGTATCTGCTTCGTAGTGTGGTTGTGAGGATTAATGAGATAGTGCACAGGAAGAGCTTAGTAAAACGCTCAGTAAATGGTGCCTTATTATTAGGATCAAGTGCAAATCCCCAGGGATTTTAGCAATGAGGATACCAAAGCCAGAGAGGATGGGGGATTTTCCCAAGGTCCCAGAGTTAGTTAGGGACAGGTTAAAATAGGGGAGAGAATCTAAACCTCATCCTTTGAGTGACAAATTAGCAAAGGGAGTCCAGCAATGCTATCCATGGCAATGACCAGCAATATCTTCTTAATTCAACAAAAAAGCCCTAAACACTGCTTGAAAGATTTAGGCAGAGCCACCTCTCTGCCCACCCCACCCCTTTGTCCTGGGCTGGGAGCCAGAAGACCTTAACAAATCCTCTCATTTTGTCAGGCCTCCATTCCTCCTATCAAAAATGAGAGTTTGGCTTGGCTAGAAGTCAGGGGGCTTAATCTGGGTCCATGCCTGCAAACTTGGGTGAAGAGGATTCTTGACTTTCAGCATGGGCTCTGAGACCCAAAGAAAGTCAAAACCAGTACAAAATGCTCAGGTCTCTCTGGTTGTGAAATTCTGTGACTCTAAGGGTTGATAGGAAACCCTGGCTGGCACAAATGGTCAAGTGCTAGACTACTAGCCAAAAGGCTGGCAGTTTGATACTACCCAGAAGCACCTCAGAAGACAGGCCTGGTGATCTGTTTCCAAAAGGTCACAGCCTTGAAAACCGTATGGAGCAGTTCTACTCTGCACACATGGAGTCATTATGAGTTGGAATCCACTAACGACAACTAATAACAAGGGCTGATAAGGTCCCCAGGTGCTGCAAACAGTTTGCACTGTACTACTAACCTAAAGGTTAGTGGTTTGAACCCACCCAGCAGCACCGCGGAAGAAAAGGCCAGGCGATCTGTTTCTATAAAGATCACAGCCAAGATCACAGAATCGACTCAATGGCAATGGGTTTAAGGGTTAATAATGGCCCAGCTGGGCTATCTTTACTGAACATGCCTGTTTCCTGAGTAACAATATTTTTCAGTGTTGTACATTGTCAAAGCATACCACATATTATTTCACAATAAAACCCAAGGCAGACATTCTGGCTCCACTGTATATAACTTGCAATACAGAGAAAAGTAGTGAACGAAGGTCTCTGTACTCCTTGAAATGGAGGGATAAAGGAATAGTGACAGTTTTAGGAACAAAGAAAAATTCGGTTTACTATCTTGATATAAGGGAATGAAAAAACAGTTTGAATAATTTTTTCTGGGAATAAGGAGACAATGGATAATGCAAATTATGTCAGCTGGGACCTGGAAGAAGCAGATGGTGACACAGAGGGCCAGAGGTTTGTTGGTGGGGGCGGGTAACACCTGTGAAAAATAAAAGGAGGAAGAAACAGGATCAGGCCGGGGAAATCTTTAGACCACAATGCAGCTCTGACACTTGAGAAAAGAAAGGTAGAGGTGGGGCATGGAAAGCAGAATTGGCAGGGAGAGCTTCAGACCATGGTATAGGTCTGAGAGAGTCTTAGCCAACCCCTGGAACAGGGTTGCCCATTACAGGAGTTTTGCATTGGGCAGAAATGTCCAGGCCCTAGTACCACCAGCCCCCAACCCCACCACCCGGGCCCCAGGCTCAGTCATTGCCTGAAGGTGCTAAGAGCTAACTATACTCTTTACAGCTGAGTGGCAAGTTCTCTCTTGAAGAGAGATCTGGGAGGTGTATCTCCACTGCTGCCACTCAAATACTTCATTTTCTGCACTTTTTGGAACCAAACGAAAGGCAGTTATCTCTGATCATTGTGGAAAGAAGGGTTGTTTGGTCAAATGTCAGCAGAAGATTTCATCATTTACCAGAGCGGTGCGTTACCCAGGTACGAGGTACTGCCCCACAAAGGTCCATTATTTCACTGACAGCAAATCTTTGATAAGGGAGATGTATCAGTGAGGAGTCCCTGGGTAGCATACACAGCTAAACACTGGGCTACTAACTGAAAGATTGTTGGTTCCAACCCACCCAGAGGTGCCTTGGAAGAAAGGTCTGGTGATCTGCTTCCAAAAGATCACAGCCATGAAAACCCTATGGAGCACAGTTCTACTCTGACACACACGGGGTCACCATGAGTCGGAATCTACTCTATGGTAACTGGTGGTAGTGATATCTGCGAAACTCCACAAATATCACGGATAGGTACCTCTAAACTACTCTTAACCAAAACTCGATTTCCATGGAAACACCAGAGGGCGCAGATGCCTGACTTGGATGTCTGAAGTTTGGAATCTAATCCTACCTCTCTTTCCAAGGTGCTGTGTGGCATTCGATTTGATATTTCCACAATCAGATTAGCAGATGCATACGGTACTTGTATTTTAAATGACACGAGGTAACTTCTGTAACTACATGAAGAAACAGAAAATAAACAGTATGTATAGCTGTTTCTTTTCTGGAAAGGATGTGTCTGATTTGTCTTTGGATCAGCTCCAAGGTGATTTTTGACCCTTTACACTTTCTTCAGACAGCTTTGGTTCCAGCCTTGAGTCTTTATTTCCCTTAGAGAGCAGTAACTCAGGGCAGCCTCTGCCTGGATGTGGCCATAACCAACCCCAAACTCAAACCAGTAAGGGAGTAGCAGCTCTCAGGCACAGTCCTTTTGCGGGGGCTCCTTATAATAACCTTCTGCCCGCAGAGCTTCCATGAGGGTCCTTGGGGTGTGGCTCAACTCTAGCTCCTGCTCGCCACTCTCAGTCGTGAAGAAAGGCAGGGAGACTGACAGGGGCCAGGATGCCTGCCAGTTTGGATCGAGTTGGCTGCAAGTCAGAAAACCCTGACTCAGACTGACTTAATCAGTAAGGAAATACCTTACACAGCTAGAAGTCCATCTAGGGCAGAGCCAGGTGTGCTCCAGACTCTCCGCATTTCCCTACTTTGCTATATTTGGTGTTGACTTATCCTGAGGCTGATTCCTCTCGTGGTCACAAGATGGCTGCCTGGACAGAAGTTTGGGCTACAGGCTTCCTTGTTAATGTAAGGGTGGAGAGGGAAAGGACGCGTGGAGGGCTCTTCTTCACCCTCACTAGACCAGCTTAGGTCATTGCCACGGGCTGTTTGGTTTAGATTAATCAGGATTCCCCTCTTGAGCTGAGGATAGGGTAGAACACATAACAAAAAGGGAAACAGACGTTGGATAAACGACAGCAGTGTCCTTTCCATTTGTTAGTACTACAGTCTCTTATTATCAACTTTGTAATTGTGAGGCCGAAACATCATGTACAATCTACTCACGGTAATCAGAAATCTCCAGACGTTCTGATGCAGTATTTTATATCCTAGACTGGCATGATGAAAACTGTTTATGGTTATCAGAAATCTCCCTAGAAGGATAAGGGAATAGAAATGCCATTGAAAATGAAAATGTCATATGCATGAATATTATAACAGATTTAACTGACAAAGTCTGACCACCTCCTTCTATTATTTGATGGACAATGGTAACTATTGTATAGTGCATCCACTCTTTTTAATCTCAAGGGGGAAAACAGATGGTGCCATGAATTTCAGGGTTACTGGAATTTGGACAAACTCTCTCTGATGAGGTTTCAACTTAATTTCATAAGAATTGTTTAGAGACTTATAATTTCAGTCAGGCATTAATATTTCATTCTTATGTTGAGGTTGCCTTTAAAAAAAAATCTGTACTTCAAAAAAACATAACATAACATTATGGTGCATGGCACATCCAGAGACCTCCACCACAAGAGTGTATCCCACTGGCATTTGAGAACGCATCAGCAATGACATTTCCATATTGATGTTTTTTCTTGTTCCATATTTGCTCTGCGACTAGAATGTCAGATTTTGCTTTCCGATTCAAGTGAGCCCCCCCCCCAGTATTGTCCAGAATTCAATGCTTAAGCCCTCACCTGCCCAGACTAGCAGAAAACCATCTATTCCCTCTCTCTTGCTGTCCCCTTATATGACAGGAATCCCTAGGAATTTTTAGTGTCCTGGCCTGCAAATTCTTGCCTCTCTTTGGGGGAGCCAGAACTCACAGCACCATCTTGACATTGGAGCACACTACAACCATCACTAGACCACCAGGCCAGGGTAACATCGCAACTGATGGGACTACTTGTCCCAACTATAGCTGCCAAAGAAGAGGTGTAGACTAAGAAGTCATACGATGTGGAAAAGAACAAACCCCATGGGTAGGGCTCTTTGGACCCATCCACACAGATATTTTAACAGGCTAGGCCTGTCCCCAGGAGGACTGAACCAGGACAAGTCAATTGGCACTACACACCCAAGACCCATAACACTGCTTCAGATTCAGAGCTGTGGCCAGCCCACTGTTCCAGTCTCTCCTAGTACCCCCATAGCAGCTGCATTGCAGGGTCCTTGTTGCTGTTCCCTACCTTGTAGCTCTGTGTCGCCCAGGTCCACCTAAACAGATTTTGTCTCTGAATCTCAGGGAGAAGGCTTGGTGCTGACAGTGCCTTCCTTTCCAGAAGACTCTGGTCCTTCTTATGCAAAATTTCTCATCCTCTTGCCAATGACCTTCAAACTCTGCATATCATGAGTTTGCTGAAGGAGGAATAAGAAAAAAAAATTACCAGGTGCCCAAATACAATCCTTCTGTCTTTTTTTAGTGGATGGGGTGGGAGAAAGGGTCAAGGTAAGAAGACTCACAGAATATTCTTCACCATAGTTTTTTCTCCAGGCAAGTTTAAAAAAAAAAAAAAATCTTTTGCCATCGAGTTGATTCCAACTCATAGCAGCCCTGTAGGACAGAGTAGAACTGCCCCATAAGGTTTCAAGGCTGTAAATCTTTACCAAAGCAAACTGCCACATCTTTCTCCCACGGAGTGGGTTAGCAGCTGAGGGCTTAACCATTGCACCACCAGGGCTCCTTATATGGCAGTGGGTTTACCACCTCTGAAAAGCCCGATGACCTTCATTCAGTACTCCAATCTTTCTCACCCCTATGTTTCTCTTTGGAGGGTCAATTCCTTCTTCAAAGACTTCCTGTAAGTGTTCATTGAGTTGAATTGCAGGTGAGGTAAGTGAGACAGGTTTCTTTCAAACAAGCACACTTCCTCTGCTTGGATCCGCTGTCAATGCATTTTAATAAGGCACACTTGTTCCTAAAGGCAGGGGAAGGCTGGGCTAGTTCCAGTGAGGAGTCACCTTAAGCCCATAGCCCATAAGGCCATCACCCCCAGAATTTCTTAACTGGGCCTTGGTAGAGAATGTGCTCCATTTTGGAGGAGATGTAGCCATTTGCAGGAAGGGTGTGTGTGTGTGTGTGTTGTGGGTGGGTGCCCAAAACGCAGCAGTGGGCGAGAAGAAGAATGCAGAGGGCTGAAAACTAGGTTGGGGATGGAGTGACCCTTGGGTGGCCTCCAGGTGCAAAGGAACCAGTTCTCAGAGTTTGCCACAGAGCATTCCAAGGTTACCCTGACAACCGGCTGATACTCTATACCTTCCTGGAAGACAATGGGCATTTTCCCAGAGACAGAAAATAGCTCACAGTCTAATGTGTCTCTATAAGTTTTAAAATTATAATCTAGAGTTAAAAATCTAGAGTTAAAAATCCATTCAAAGATATTTAATGACATTGTCTCCCAACCAAAAACATTTATCAAGTGCCTTCTGTGTGCTAGGCACCACAGTAGGTGTTAACCTCAGGTCATTTAAACCACACAACACTCTGTGAGACATGTAGAATTAGCATCCCTTTGTGAATGAGAGAACTGAAATTCAGAGACGCTTCCCTCAATTCACATGGCTACTTAGTGAAAAGTGTGGATTTCAAACCAGTTAGCCTGCCTGCTAAGCACGTATGTGCCCACTATACCACGTCACTGCAGCACCTAGAATTTTCTGCTTTCTCCTTTGACTCTTTGGGATGGAGATGGTGGCAGCTACCTGGCATCCAAAGATGGATGACAAGTCCTCTGTGTATGTGGCTAAGCATGGAAGGGAAAAGGGGCAGAAAAGTGGCTAAACCAGTGAATAGCTGAGCAATGTAATGGAGAAATGAGGAAGAGCCAACTCCAGCATATTCCCAGGTATAGCACAGCCTTAAAAATCTAGAAAAGGTTTGCTCTAAGATGCCAAATTTGAGAGACAGCATCTTCTGTGATATTGTATATTAGAATAGCAATTATTTCTCTTCTCCATCTTATACAGTCCACAGCTCAGCAGCTTTGAATAAAAGCTGATCCCTGGGCGATTCAGTTTGGTAAACATGCGGCATGGCAGATTGCATTATTGTTTCCAGTTCTTCACCCTTCCCCACATTCATACCCTTTGTCATAAGACTTTGCAATTCCTCTCACTAGCAGAGTATATTTCCCCACTCCCTTGCTATTGGGCTTGGACATGTGACATGCTTTGGCCAATGGGGCGTTAGCAGATGTGAAAGAAGCAGAGGTTTGAATGTATGTTCCTTTCAGTTGGGCTTGTTCTCTTGTGCTTCTGCCACTGTCATGAGCAGAACATGGGCCAGGTTGCCTGCTGGTCCAAAGAGGCTGAGAGACACTTGGAGTAGACCTAGACCTAACCTCCACCTTATAACCAAGCCCGGTCAAGACTAGCCTAGATAAGTCAATCCACAGATATGTGAGTGAGAATAAATGATTGTTGTTTTAATACAATGAATGAGTTTTGGGGTGGCTTGTTATACATCATAATTGTGGCAATAGCAGAATGATACATGTGGATATACAGGTATAACCAGCACCTGGTGATAAGTATCTAACAGGTGTGTGCGTGGGTGTGCGTGTATGTACGTATGTGTGTGAATGTACCCTGAGGGAGGTTTCAGCATGCATCCTACACTGTGATGAGGTGCAATACTATTTCCAGAGCACCAGGGCATCATCTTCATAGCCAGAAGGACCACGTATTTACATGAATACCAATGCTAAGGGAATTTCTACTGCTTTTTTTTTTTTTACACTAAACCATAGAACACTGTTTCTACAATGCCCATAATTGGAATGCTGTAACTGGGATACTTCTAAAGTGACCCTTCTCAATGGATGACGCCTAAGAACCCAACTTCCTCTTGGATATCCATGTGTAAATGGAAGCCTCAATGATGTAGAGACAGCTGTGATGGGTATAAAAAGGTCTGGCTATGGGGTCAGACCAATGGTGTACAGTGGCAGGCTCACACCAGCTTGTAAGAGCTGATTGTTAAATTTTCAGGAATGTTGCAAGCCAGTTGTTAAACACAGTAATTATTAAAAATTAAATTATATAAAATTTCATTTATATAAATTCTATTAAAAACAAAGGTAATAAACACTCAAAACTCATCACTTCCTGATTCTCGTACTACATTTCACTTTTATCTATGCTCTTGAGCTTATTTATGTCTATTTTACCTGTATGGTGGAAATACATATATAATGGGGTGCTACTGCATATCTCTTCCCATCTACGAGTTCAGTGATGTCATGTTGGTAACTTTAGATTCGATATGGTGGGAGTATTTATACCTCTTGCCTTAGGAAGTTGATGGAGAAACTGTTAATAATGCAGATTAAACTTAAAATTGTGTCACATCTATACCCATTATATTGTGAATAGCACAAAAAAATTAAGAAACTATTTTTATTCAAAAACCGTCATCCAATTCAGCAAAGAAGCTACTTATATCATTGAAGAATGACTGAAGGTCTTACATATGTCTTCTTTGTTTCACTTTGTCGTACTCGTTAAAATACACAAAAATAGCTACCAATACTTCTGTAGGAACCAGGTTCTCTCATCAGTTGCAACCAAAGGTTGGCTACAAATTCTTGGGTATAGATAAGAATCACCTGGGGATCTTGTTAAACTGATAAAACTCACCCAGGGATCTTGTTAAAATGTAGATTTTGATTCAGTATATCTGGGGTGGAAATGCAAATTCTCAGCAGGGGATCAAACTGGAACGAACCAGTTCAAAGCCCTGCTTTTAAATCACACAAATTCACATACGGATGATGATTATTGCTTGCTGTGTGACCTTAGGAAAGTTACTTGACTTTTCTGGACCTCATTTTCCTGTAAAATGGGGATATTGATTGCCTACGTCTCCAAGTACATCATGTTACCTCCTCCAGGAAATCCTTTGCTTTCCATCAGGACTGGGCTGGATCCCAGCCTCTTGTATCTCTTGGCCTCTCCATGCCTGGGGCTGCTAGATCTCACCCTGGAGCTCAGCCCTGCTTTCAGTTCCCAGGGCCAGTCTGGCGAGGTGGCCATTGAAGCAGGTCACCTGACTGTGGTTGTGTCCCAGTTATGGTTCCTGGGCATCTCCCCTGGTCATGATTCCCTCCCTGACCCCAAACCCTACCCTGTCATGAGGAGTCTTCTTTGTTCCTGTTCTCAGTTTCTGTTCACGAGACCTCACTGGGGCTGTAACCCATAGGTCCTCCTAGGTCTGGGGTCTCACTTTGTTCTTGCAAAACACCCTCCCAGATTCTCATGTCTTTTCCCACACCTCAGCAGAATGGCCAGCAGCTTTGGCCGCTCAAAAAACTGGATGTCGTCCTGACCCTAACACTAACCATACTCCTAACCCTATTCCCTAACCTCTAACCCTAAACCTATCTTAACCCCTAGCCTTGATCCAAACCTATAACACCCACCCTAACCCAAAACGTTACTCAAACCCTTAATCCTAATCCAAACACCAAACTCTACTCCCAGCTCTAACTCCAACCCTCCAAACCCTATCACGTAACTCTAATCTCTAACCCTAACCCTAACCCATCCCTAACGTGTAATTCTAACCCCTAATCCTAACTCCCAGCCATAACCCTAACTCCTAACCCTAACCTGAACCCCAACCCCCAATCTCTTTTCCCAGGATTCTCTGCTTGCCTGCTGCAACTCCTCTCCATGCTCCCTCCCAGGTCCAGCTGCTTTTCCAGAGAAGGAACTGCTATTTCCCTGGATCCTTTAGGCCAGGTTAGGCCAACTGGCTGGAAACTCTTTGGTCTATACTTGGGGGTTTCTCTGAGTGCAGGAACCAGATTTGGGCCTGTCTTTCCAATCCCAACATTTCCCTCCGTCTCCCATCCTGCTCTCAGGAATGAGTCATTCCCCAGCCCAATTATGAGACAGGATGGCAACCTTCAGTTACCTGGGAAATTAATTTACGAGGAAATACTCTTCCTTCAAAATGTTCACTCAATTAGGCAGCTCGACCTCCAGAGCCAGTCTGCTCAGCCACTTAACGCCTTGAGTAACCGTGGGCAAGTTATTCCTCTGTGCCTTGATTTCCTCCTGTATAAAATAGGTTTAATAATAGTACCTCTCTCATAGGGTGGTTATGAGGGTTGAATGAGTTAATATATAAAAGCACTGAGAACAGTACCCAGCACCATAGTCACCACTAAATAAGTGTTTGCTTTTGTTAACATTATTATGAGTATTTAAAAAAAAAAAAGTATACATTTTCCTCTTCAGACTCCCACTTACTTTTATGAGGGCAAAAGAAAAAAAAAAAAACCTAAACATACTTATTTTAGAAATTTGACAAATAAAACTATAAAGAGGAAGGAAAAAAAATCCAGCCAGTTACTTACGTTTTGAGGACAAAAGATAATTTGACTTTGCTAACAGTCTGCATTTTAGTAGATTTTCAATTGCTGCAGCCATGCCCAGCCAAGCAGAGCTATAACTTTGATTCTATTTTGCTCTTGGCACTCAACTCTAATTTCAGGCTTAACACAAAGGTATCTGCATGTTTGTCTTTCCCACTAGGTTGGAAGCTCCCAGAAGAGATGAACAGTGTCTTTTTAATCTCTGTATACCTAGTAACACCCAACACAGAGCCAACCCAGAGAAGATCCTCTCTAAATGACTACAACACATGGTTGCCAGCAATTGTACCAGTTTGGAATTCTATTTCATGGCCTCTTGCTCAGAAATGCAGGTTTCTAGCAGAACTACCCTTGAAATTAAACATAAGGAGGAAAAAAGCCCCCAGTGGAATTTGGTGTATTACCTCTTCTTCCCAAGGCCGTTTTCTTCTACTGGGTAATTCCAAACGTTTTTTCCATAGGGTACGTGGCTCCTTAGAGTGGTGATTTTCCACTTGCAGGTCCAAACATGAAAAGAGGGCTGGCCAAAGCCACGCCCCAAAGAAACATGGCATCTGTTCTGATTCTGTTAGCTGCCTGCCAAAGACCACAAAACCAAGAGAGGGTTCTTTTTGAACAAAGACAACTGCACTCTAACAAGCTTACCAAGTGGCAGCAAGTGCCACCCCAAGCAGTAAAAAGAGAAGTGGAAACATGAGCCTGAATGTAGCATAAAACATAGATTTACAAAAAGTGTCTGATTTTCAGAAAAATCTGGAAGGAGCAAGGGAGAAGAATGAACAGACATGTCCATTTCAGTGGATAATTCTGCTTTCCATCCTAGCCCACTGCTGCCCTCCCCTTTCCCTTTGATGTTCTTTCCAGTTGGCCTAATGTTCAGAGAGAGTTGATCTAAGGAGCTTTTCCTTTCCCAGAAAGGCATTTTGTGATGTTTCTGGGCAAAACCAATATTCTTACTGGAAGCAAAGTAGGGACAGGCGCGATAAAAGAATGAATGTGCAAGTTTACACTCCCAGAGGAGAACAGGCTCTTCCTCCAAATTATGAGCCGCTTCTAAATCACACCCCGCATCAGCAGAGGCAGAAAATACGTGTATGGGTATGAAAGATATGCTTAGTATTATATAAATCTACGCATCTGCCTCTGAAAACTGACAATTACGAAGTAGAAGTAATCAAGGCTTGACTCTGTATACCAAAACCCAGGAAAGTGTCAGGGCTGTTTTGCCATTGGGGTTTTTCCTCCTCCATGATCGATTCTCTTCCCTATTCCACAAGCATTTTATAAGGCTATGTTTAGAATAGATGTCAGAGCTGGGAAACCAACTGGCAAAGTAAGAGTTTCCCAAGGGTGTCATCTTGTGGTGCTGCTGTGTATTACACCATTGCTTCTCCCTAAGCCAATACAGCTGGAAACAAGAGGCGGACAACTTGGAATCAGTTCTTTAATGATTTAAAACGTTAAACCGTTGGAACTTGACATTGGACCGTGTGTGGCAAGTGTCAAACACACAGGTGTTGAGAGAAGGCAAAAAATTAAAAGTGCTGCCACAAGGTGGAATCATACATTAAGACACAGGGAATCTTTGGTCGGCCTGAACACTCAGCTTGTTTCATGAATTAGCACATTTTATTATTTTGTATCAAGCATGAAAATGTTTACAAAAGGCCACTGGGGAGAGATTCTTGAAAATGCAACTTCTGGGGAAGGACTCAGAACCACTGTGTTTCAGAAAAAGAAGTGGGCTTCTTAATCTGGGGTCCATGGTCCTGCTTTAGGGAAATGGAACAAAAAATGTGGTATGTTGACACATACGGACGTTTTAATGCATAGAGGGCCCATAATTTTTAACAGATTCTCAAAGGAGTCTATGACCTAAAAAACAAAAAACAAAAAAAAGATTAATACTGTAACTAATGCTTGAGACCCTAGCCTAACCTCATACCCTGTATGAAAATGCTATCTACAACCGTCTTGACAACCATCTTGACAGACTCCATTACTCTCAGTTTGGACTTTACAGCTTTGGAGACATCATTACATTGAGGCAGTTGTCCAACGCTAACTGCTTCTAAGCATTCAGAAGTTGTACCATTGAATTGAATTAGGCTTCTCTGGAATGACAACCCAATCCACTGGGCTAGTTCTACTTGCTACCCTACCCCCAGGAGAGTCTAGACATTTTCCAAATGACATCCCTTTATATGTTTGATGCCAGTGTGATGCCTAGAAAAGTCTCCCTTTTCCAAGCTACACCTACCTAGTACCTACAGCTGTCCTTTGCCATAGTTTTTAGACCTTTCATTTCCAGATACCCTATCCTTTTTTTTAGACAATGCTTCCTTGAAAACTTGACATACAAAACTGAATGCACTACCCCCAATGACAGCCCCTTCCACCTACAGATTGCCTGAGTTGAACTTGTTCAAAACACCCAGGGACTCTCTTCTATTCTCCACCTATCTCTAGTTTAACCAAGAGTCTTTCACCCTTTCCAGTTTAAAGAGTGCTCCCCTCTCCTTAATAAACAATAGTAAAAAAAAGGAAAAACAAATTAGGAGTTGTGTGATTCTTTCTGTCATTTGTTTGTATAAATTCATTGACCCCAAGCAGACCTATCTTTCTGGTTCAAATATAGTTTAAACACTTGTTTTGTGCTATCCTTAGCATTTTTCTCAAATCTGAGCTTATTCTAATCTTTGGATGACACATGTATGGCATGTTTTGTGTTTATCCTTCAATGATGTCCAGTTTCTGATTTTGTACCTATCTCTTTAAAATCAAAGCTATTGAAGAGCCCTTGGCAGCATCAACGATTTCTTTCAATACTGCCCCATTTCCTCTCTTCTTCAGCTTCCTTCATGGCTGTATGTTATGAACAGTTTTTTTAGCAACCACATTCTCTTGCTTGTTCTTATCTTTTGGACTCTCTGGCCCTGAGCTCATGTCCATCTTTTTTTGTAATATCTTTCCTAAACTCTGGGGAGATGCCTGGGGATCCCTTTCTTGGCTATGTCAAATTTTCCTATTACCTTGTCACATTCTCCTGCTTCCTATCATTCCCACTATCACCTCTTTGATGATCATCGGGATTAGTGTATCAGTTCCCCTTATTGTCTCATCAACACTGTAAGGAATGAAAGGCAAACAAAAGAGATAGCGGCAAACGATCAAGGCTAGAGACTGAACTAGGAAGATATGGATTGAAAGGGCAGTTCAAGAAGGAACTCTCTGAATGCTGACCGTGTCTCACGGCTTTCCTCTTGGGCTCGGCCTGGTGCAAGGGCAGCAGGGATGGGTTTTCTGAGATCAGGGCATGGCTCCATTAGCTGGCAATGGTGTGAACAGAAAATGTAGAAGGCAAGCGTGGGTGGAAGCTCTTGCCTTGTTCTTACCTCGAGTACACTAAATACCAAGCTACCAACAGCAAAAGTCTTCTGGAACCTTGTGGCCTGAAGGACCTGGACCTTTTACAATCCCTTGGCCAGGATGGTCTCAGAAATCTGGCCAGGCTAAGTACCCAGACTGAAGGCATCAGTGCCTGCAGCTGAGGGACTGGGGATCTCTGCAGACAAGCAGATCAACCTAACGTAAACTCTGCAGGCAGCAGGCAATTTAACGTGATAGACTGTCAATGAACAATACCCACCTACACTGGCTGACCTACGTGCCCTGCCCTTATTCCCTCAGCACTCACCAGTCCTATACATGGTAACGGCTTTTTATTGCAAGTATCTGCATCTCTACCTGGGGCTTTCTGCAGCTGCAGAAGTGTGTTCACCACATATCCGAGGTAGGCCAGAAGTTCCAGGGAGCAGCCCTCGATCATTGAGGAAAGGGAGTTGGTGGCAAAATGCCCCAGCTTCTCACCAAGTGGTACTACTCTGAGATGTGTGCTACACAGTCTCGAACAGGTCTCCAGCAGGATTGAGCCCCGGTTGCCCAAGGTGGTCACCTGCTCACTAACACCAACAACATACCTGGTATTAGTTGCCTTCCCTTTTCTGTCTCACTTCCTCACCTCCCTACTGGTGCTTCCTGGGATCACCTCCCAAGTAAACTGCTTGCACTCAAATCCTAGTCTCAGGTCTTCTGAGTGGACTCAGCTTAAGACACTCCCCAACTGTAGTTCTTGAAATCATATCCCTTGAGTGGTTCCTTGAGGGTGGGGCAACTCTCCATATCGCTTGCATCTTCTCCCGAGGGCGGGGCATGCCAAATGTACTTGCATCATATTCTTCACCAGAAAAACTATTCCCTTTCCAATTTCCTCCTGCCCAGTACTTGGTCATCTTTCTCCAACTGCCTCCTCTGGCTACAGGCCAGGCTTTTTTCTCTTTCTCCTGGTCCATCAACATCACATCCCATGACCAGCACCCAAAAAATAAAAACACAAACAAACAAATCCATTACCATCAATTCCAACTCTAAATCTTAAATACTATATAAACAAGTTGTGTGTACACTAGCCTAACATCATGAATATTAGTAAAACCAAAGCCTATATAAATCCCCTAATCCTCTACCCCAAATCAATAGTCACATGTGGCTAACAGCTATCCTATGGGACAGCACAAATATAGGACATTTCCATCATCACAGACATTCCTATTGGATAGTGTTACTTTAGAGGCTAGCATAGCTAGTTTTTCTCTTGAAGACTAAATAAAATTATTTTTTCTCTTGCTAGCTTCTATAGACGCCTACACACTGCTAGTAAAATCACAATAATGTCCACCCTAATCTATAGGGCCCTGGAGAATGTTGGAGGCACCTGGAATTCTGCTGGCTGAGACCCTGCTTTTTCATTTAGGAACATATTCTCATGGGAAAGGAGCCCTGGTGGCGCAGTGGTTAAGTGATACAGCTGTTAACCAAAAGGTTGGCAGTTTGAATCCACCAGCCGCTCCTGGGAAACCCTCTGGGGCAGTTCTACTCTTTCCTATAGGGTCACTATGAGTTGGGATCGACTCGACAGCAATGGGTTTGGGTTTTCGGTCTCGTGGGAAAGACCGACATTCAAGCACACATCCCCTCTTGTTTGCAGACACCCACCTCCTCTAAGTCCCCAGTACTCAGTGGACATGGCGATGTGACGGGCTGTAACACATAACTACATGACACATGTTTTTCCTCTCAGTGTTGAAATCTGTGGTTAAAAACAAAATGGGGGACACGAGCCTTTTCTGTACTCATCTCCTGGGCTACAGAAGGATCCACTCATTTTTGCATATTTTAAATGCATCTTTTTGTCGTTTAAATAACCTACACAGCTGACACTCTTTAACCATTTGGATTCTTTCTGCCTTTGAGCAGCAAACTCCACACCAGGAGTTTTGGCATCCCCTCTTATAATCAGAGGGGCCCTGGTGGCGCATTGGTTAAGCGCTTGGCTACTAATCAAAAGGTCGGCAGTTTAAATCCACCAGCCGCTACTCGGAATCCCTATGGGGCTGTTCTGGCCTGTCCTATAGGATCACTATGAGTCCGAATCCACTCAACGGCAACAGATTTTCTATTATAATCAATTAAACCCATTAACGCTTGAGTAGTCAGTTCCTGCCAGTACACTATCTTCATCTGCACCTCAAAAGAATTTGCTTATGCTGATCAGGTCTGCGAAAACTACCTCTTAAACAGTCACTAGGGGATTACCACAAAGTCTCTGATCAGGTGCAAACTGGCCTATTAAAAGGGATTTCTCCAGGGCCCCAGGAACCAGAGAGATTCCTAAGGGGACACTCTCTGTGGAGAGCCATGGGCCCAAGGCTTTCGTACCCAGTTTTGTTTTCCTTTACTGCATCGTTATTTCTTTCTGTTCTCTCTACACCTTCAGTGATTTTGTTAAACATTATGAGTTTGTCTTTGGGCAATTAAAGGAGGGGCTTGAGTCCATGCTGGGAGCAAAGCTGTGGAGAGCAAGCATCCACCAACTACAGGCCTCTGCAGACAAACAGGGAAAACCCAGCCCAGGGGCTCCAGCTATTTTCCACTGGGCATTGAAGAAATCTGGAGACCTTGAAAACTTCTGGGTTACACATACACACAACAGAGCATTGTCTGTAGCTTGTCTCTGTTCAACACCTCAGTCTTTTTTTTTTTTTTTTTTTTTGGTAACAGAACCCCCTTTGTCATGTGAAACTGCCTTTCCCCACTTTGTGTGGTTCTCTATCCCCTTGATGACAAGAGTGGACACGTCATCAAGGCCCAGCCAATCATAAAACCCCATCTCCCCAGTTACTAGGGGTAGGAGCATGACCCAAAACCAAACCAAACCCGTTGCAGTGGAGTTGATTCCAACTCATAGCGATCCTATAGGACAGAGTAGAACTGCCCCATAGGGTTTCCAAGGCTGTAATCTTTACGGAAGCAGACTGCTACATTTTTTCTCCCATGGAGTGGCTGGTGGTTGCGAACTGCCAATGTTTTGGTTAGCAGCTGAGCTCTTTAACCATGGCACCACTAGGGTTCCGAGCATGACACAACTGGAGTCAAATGGGATTCTCCCCTGGAATTTTCTCTCTCATTCGTCCTTGCTTGCTTCCTTCCTGTTATCTGCCCTCTATCCATCTATGGATAGTGGAATACAGAAGTGCTCTTTTCTCTAGGGTCAGCTAAGTTGGGACGCCATGAGCTTTGCACCCTCTCTCCAGCACGTGGAAGAATATCTAGGAGATACAGAGACAAACACACAGAGAGAAGCAGAGCTGAGAAGGAGTGGCAGAGCGTCCTTATGATGTCATTTGACATCTTAGAGTGCCCAAGACAAGTGCTACCTCTGGACTTGCCAGTTTCCTGAACTAATAAATCCTTTTTGTTTAAACTGCCTTGAATCAGATTTCTACTACTTGCACTAGAAATTGTTGTTAGGTACTGTCGAGTGGATTTTCGACTCCTAGCGACTCCACATGACAAAGTAGAACTGCCCCATATGGTTTTCTAAGCTGTAATCTTTTTTTTTTTTTCAATTGTACTTTAGGTGAAGGTTTACAGAACAAATAGTTTCTCATTAAACAGTCAGTATACATATTGTTTTATGACACTGGTTAACAACCCCACGACATGTCAACACACTCCCTTATTGACTTTTTTTTTTTTTTTTTTTTTGGTGAAAATATACATAGCCAAAGAGACATCATTTCAAAAATTTCTGCATGCACAATTCAGTGACATCGATTATGGTCTTCCAGTTGTGCTGCTATTCTTACATTAGATGAAGGTTTACAGAACAAAATAGTTTCTCATTAAACAGTTACTACACGTGTTGCCCTATGACAACGGTTAACAACCCCACTACATGTCAACACTGTCCCATCTCAACCTTGGGTTCCCTATCACCAGCTTTCTTGTCCCCTCCTGCCTGCTAGTCCTTGTCCCTGGACTGCTGTGCCTCATTAGTCCCGTTTTGTTTTATGGGGCTGTCCAATCCTCGGCTGAACCGTGAACCTCGGAAGTGACTTCACCACTGAGCTAAAAGGGTGTCTGGGGGCCATACTCTCAGGGTTTCTCCAGTCTCTTTCAGGCCAGTAAATCTGGTCTTTTTTTTGTGTGTTAGAATTTTGTTCTACATCCTTCTCCAGCTCTGTCCAGAACCCTCTGTTGTGATCCCAGTCAGAGCAGTCAGTGGTGGTAGCCGGGCACCATCTAGCTGTACTGGACTCAGTCTGGTGGAGGCCGTGGTAGCTGTGGTCCGTTAGTCCTTTGGACTAATCTTTTTTTGGTATCCTGTTCTCTTCATTCTCCCTTGTTCCCGAAGGGGTGAGACGAGTGGAGTATCTTAGATGGTCACTCATAGATTTTTAAGACCACAGACACTACTCACCAAGGTAGGATGTAGAACATTGTTTTTATAAACTGTGTTATGCCAATTGAGCTAGATGTTCCCTGAGACCATGGTCCCCACATCTAAGCTGTAATCTTTACGGGAGTAGACCACCAGGTCTTCCTTCCATGGAGCCGCTGGGTGGGTTTGAACCGCCAACCTTTTTCAGCTAGCAGTCAAGCACTTGTTGCACCCCCAGGGCTCCTTGCGCTAGAAATGGTGTAGCCCAAGATCCCTAACAGAAAATACACGCTCAGACACACACCAACCTACACCCTCTTCCGGTCTCCATCCTCACAAACTGTTTTCAGAGAACTCTGTAATCTCATAAACCCCCAATAGAAATGCTAAATCATGGTGTTATTTTAGTACAGTATATAAGAGGAAGCAATTTTAAGTTAAAAAAGTAATTTAAATCAGTATATTATTAAAGATGGTAGTATAATTCTCATTTTAATGAGTTCTTTAATAATATTCGTAATAGATAAGGACAAAGTTTGACTCTTCCCAATTTAACAAGTGATGCATGCTGCTGAATTTATTTTAAGTTAAGTATGCAAGAAAGCACATCATTTATCTACAAATTCAAAATGACATATTAATGTTGTGCTTAGGGACCAAACGTGTATTAATATGTAGATTGAAATTTAACTATGTGTTACAGCCCTCCAAACTGCTTCCATGGCCTGATACTTGGAACTCTTGAATTTTGCACTTAAAAAAAATCAATTACTTTATTATTATAATTTTCACGTTTTGTTTCTAAAAGAGGAGACATGAGTGCTTTCTGGCTGCTATTTGCAAGTACTTCTCCAGAAATAACACACTGTGGGTTTGGATAATTTTATTCCCAATAAAGAAAAGGCCAAATTGGATAAAAACTTCTCCTTTTAACTTTTGTTTTGAAGAACTAGACATGTACTCAGGAATGATAATATGAATATACCTTACAGGCCTGAGGTAAAATTGCAGAATTACCATTTTTATATCCCTCGTTAGCTCATTCTGTTTTAAATTGGTGTCTCTGACGCTGCCTCTCTCTAACCAATAATCCATTGTGAGAACAAAGTAAACAGGAGAATAAAAATAATTGAAAAGTGGAAAATGGTCACAGCTAGCATAGCTAGTGCAGTCAGCTGAGTGATGAAACCACCAAGTGGCTGATGCCAGAACAGGCCCAGCTGAGCTCCACAACGGTCACACACACCTAGTCGATACTTGGAGGCTTTTATAGTGGAAATGAAAACAGATGTCACTATCACTTTTAAAAACATAAACCTCAGAACACTTTCATAAGCCCCTGGGTATTCTTAAGTACCAAACCTGAAGCTGGAAATCTTGGTTGGCTTCCTCTCCTGATTCCATCTCTCACTAGCTCCGTGACCTTGAGCAAGTTATTTTGTCTTTTTCTGAGACTCGGTTTGCAGATATATAAATGAGGATTAAAAATATCTACCCAGTGAGCTTGGCCTGACCACAGTGTGGGCACACCATAGTGAGATGCAAAAACAGGGGAGAATGTCAACTTGGACTTGGCTTACGTTGCTTTCATTTCAACTCATCAGGAAGCCAGCAGATGAGCTGCACAAAGGCTAGTGATAATGATCCAAACGAGTGCACAGACGTAGCTTGTCAAAGCAGCCCTAACAGAGTGAGGAGTTCTCCAGGTCAGAGGAACAAAGAAGTCCAAACTCATTATACCATTAGGCTAGGGCAGGGCTACATCTCAATAGCAGTGGTTTTCAAAGTGTGGTCCCTGGATCAGCATTTTTGACCTAGGGATCTGCGAGAAATACCAATTCTCAGGGCCTGCCCCAAACCTACGGAATCAGGAACTTTGGGGCTGGGACCCAGACATTTGTGTTTTAACAAGCCCTTCAGGTGAATCTGATGCATGCTCAAGTTTGAGAACCTGCACTATTGTTGCTGTTAGTTGCCACCAAGTGGGCTCCAACTCCAAGTGACCTTATGTATAACCAGGGGTGGATTATCCGACAGGCAAGATAAGTACGGTGCTTACCTTGCTTAACAGATCATCTGTAGTGAACAATTTCACATTTTTTCACCACGTCAAAGATTCTTCTTCTAGGTATGGCTGGCATCTGTTCTCTCTCCCAACCCCACAGCACCTTCCTACAGAATTAAAGCCTCTTTTCAAATGTACAATCCCTGACAGGAGCAAACCCCAAAACCAAAAAAACCAAACCTGTTGCCATCGAGTCGATTCCGACTCATAATGACCCTATAGTGACCCTAAACAAGGTAAGCACGGGCTTCCTTGTGCTTACTTACTAATCTGTAGTGCACACTTTCACGTTTTTCACCACATCGTTGATGTGAAAGTGTGCAGTACAGATTAGTGAGTAAGCACAAGGAAGCCCGTGCTTACCTTATTTACTGGGTAATCCACTCCTGTGTGTAACAGAACTAAATATGGCCAGGTCCTTCACAATCTTCATGAATGCTGATATGTTTGAGCCCATTGTTGTGGCTATTGTGTCAATCCATCTCATTGAGCGTTTCCCTCATTTTCACTGATGTCTTTTTCTACTTTACCAAACATGATGTCCTTTTCTAGGGATTGGTCTTTCCTGATGATGTGTCCAAAGTTTTGCCATCCTTGCTTCTCAGGAGATTCTGGTTTTATTTCTTCTAAGACGGATTTGTTCATTCTTCTAGCGGTCCTTGGTATATTCAATACTCTTTGCCCACACCACACCAAAAACCTGCACTATAGCATAAGGTAATTCCTTCCAGGACCAGTTTCACTGTCAAGTTCTCATTTCTCTTATGGGCCTGCTGACCATCCAGAGTTATTGTGAGATTAAAATCACATGTGGACTTGGAAATGCTCGGTTTTCTGCAAAGCCCTGTATAAACATAAAGGATTCTTTTCTCTCAGGAGAAATGCTAGTCAGAGAATTTAACAACCGGTTCTGCATGGACACTGAGCAATCAGCCCTACTAATAGGTACCAGGTTGAACTATCCCAGAAGGCAGTGCCCCAGAGAAATCTTTCATCTGTGGGTTTTGGGGATCACCTGCATTTTTAATTGTGAAGGAGGAAGAGATGGCATGTCAAGAGCCTGCTGGCCTAGACTATCTGTCTGGGGATCTGGCTCCACCCAATCGAGCTTTCTGTGATGATGGAAATTGTTACAAATTGAATTGTGTCCCCCCAAAAGATATGTTGAAGTCCTGACCTCTGATATCTGTGAATGTGATCTTGTCTGGAAACAGGGTCTTTGAATTTTGTCAGTTAAAATAGCATGAGGTCATAGTGGAATAGGGTGGGTTCTAATCCAATCTGAGTGGTAGCCTTATAAATGAGAAGAAGACACAGACACAGAGGAAAGAGAGCCAGGTGAAGAGGAAAGCCGAGACTGGAACATCAAGGATCGCTGGCCAGTCACCAGAGGCTAGGAGAAAGACATGGAACAGATTCTCCCCCAGAGCACTCAGAAGGAATCAACATTGCTGACGCCCTGATTTCTAACTCCTTGTTTTGTTGTTGTTAGGTGCCATTGAGTCAGTTCTGACTCATAGTGAAGTGTACAACAGAACAAAACACTGCCCAATCTCACACCATCCTCACAATCATTGCTATGTTTGAACTCATTGTTGTAGCTACTGTGTCAATCCATCTCGTTGAGGGTCTTCCTCTTTTTCACGGACCCTCTACTTTACCACGTATGATGCCCTTCTCCAGGGACTGGTCCCTTCTGATAACACGTCCAAAGTATGTGAGATGAAGTCTCGCCATTCTCACTTCTAAGGAGCATTCTGGCTGTACTTCTTCCAGCACAGATCTGTTCGTTCTTCTATGGTATATTCAATATTCTTCACCAACACCATAATTCAAATGCATCAATTCTTCTTTGGTCTTCCTTGTTCATTGTCCAGCTTTCACAAGCATATGAGGCGATTGAAAACACTATGGCTTGGGTCAGGTGCACCTTAGTCCTCAAAGTGACATGTTTGCTTTTAAATACTTTAAAGAGGTCTTTTGCGGCAGATTTGCCCAATGCAATATGTCATTTGATTTCCTGACTGCTGCTTCCATGGGCCTTGATTGTGGATCCAAGTAAAATGAAATCCTTCACAACTTCAATACTTTCTCCGTTTATCATGATTTGCTTATTGGTACAGCTATGAGCATTTTTGTTTTACGTTGAGGTGTAATCTGTACTGAAGGCTGTAGTCTTTGATCTTCATCAGTAAGTGCTTTAAGTCCTCTTCGATTTCAGCAAGCAATGTTGTGTTATCTGTATATCACAGGTTGTTAAGGGGTCTTCCTTCAATCCAGTTGTTTCGTTCTTCATATAGTCCAGCTTCTTGGATTACTTGCTCAGCATACGGATTAAATAAGGATGAAGAAAGAATACAATCCTGATGCACACCTTTCTTGATTTTAAACCACACAGTATCCCCTTGTACTGTCTGAACAACTGCTTCTTGGTCTATGTTCTTTATGGGCACAATTAAGTATTCTGGAAGTCCCATTCTTCACAATGTTATCCATAATTTGTTATGATCCACACAGTCGAATGCCTTTGCATTGTCAATAAAGCACAGGTAAACATCTTTCTAGTATTCTCTGCTTTCAGCTGGGATCCATCTGACATCAGCAGTGATATCCCTCGTTCCATGTCCTGTTCTGAATCCAGCTTGAATTTCTGGCAGTTCCCTGTTGAAGTACTGCTGCAACTGTTTTTGAATTATCTCTAGCTAAATTTTACCTGTGTGGTATTAATGATATTATTTGATAATTTCCACATTCTGTTGGATACTCTTTCTTTAGAATGAGCACAAATATGGATCTCTTCCAGTTGGTTAGCCAGGTAGCTGTCTTCCAAATTTCTTGGCATAGACAAGTGAGCACTTCCAGTGTTGCATCCATTTGCTGAAACATCTCAGTTGCTATTCTGCAAATTCCTGGAACCTTGTTTCTCCCCAGTGCCTTCAGCGCAGCTTGGACTTCTTCCTTCATTACCATCAGGTCTTGATCATATGCTACCTCCTGAAATGGTTGAACGTCGACCAATTCTTTTTGGTACAGTGACTCTAATCCAATCTGAGTGGTGTCCTTATAAATGAGGAGAAGACACAAAGGAAAGATAGCCGGGTAAAGATGAAGGCAGAGACTGGAATGCCTAGGATTGCTGACCAGTCACCAGAGCCTAGGAGAAAGGCATGGAACAGATTCTCCCTCAGAGCCCTCAGAAGGAATCAACATGACTAACACCCTGATTTCTGACTCCTAGTTTCCACAAACTTGAGACAATAAATTTCTGTTCTTACAAGCCACCCAGTTTTGGTACTTTGTTGCAGCAGCTCTGTTGTTGTCGTGTGCCATCGAGTCAACTCTGACTCATAGAGACCCCATGATTGTAGCAGCCCTAGGAAACTAATAAGAAATGTTCTCTAATCTGTGCTGTCCAGTATGGTAGCCACTAGCCAGACATAGCTACTGAGCATTTGACAATATGACTAGTGTAATCAAGGAATTTTATTTTAGATTTTATTTAATTTTAAGTAATTTAAATTTAAATATCTACATGTGGCTAGTGACTACCATATTGGACAGTGGAACTCTAGAGAATTGCTTCAATACTGAAGAAATGGTGAGTCGTATCTACACTGAAAGTTGTATGAAGGGGCAAGCAAGCTCATATCCCTTACTCGCATTTCTCCTGCCCTTTTTTATTTTTACTTTTTATTTTATTGTTGTACTTTAAGTGAAAGTTTACAATTCAAGTCAGTCTCTCATACAAAAATTTATACATACATTGTTATGTGACCCTAGTTGCTCTCCCTGTACTACAACAGCACACTCCTCCTTTCCACCCCGGATTTCTTGTGTCCATTCAACCAGCTCCTGACCCTCTCAGCCTTCTCATCTCACCTCTGGACAGGAGATCCCCATTTAGTCTCATGTATCTACTTAAGCTAAGAAGCACACTCTTCACGAGTATCATTTTATGTCCCATAGTCCAGTCTAATCTTTGTCTGAAGAGTTGGCCTCGGGAATGGTTTTTAGTTTTGACCTAACAGAGAGTCCAGGGGCCATGTCTTCCGGGGTCCCTCCAGTCTCAATCAAACCATTAAGTCTGGTCTTTTTACTAGAATTTGAGTTCTACACCCCACTTTTCTCCTGTTCCATCAGGGATTCTTTGTTGTGTTCCCTGTCAGGGTGGTCATTAGTGGTAGCCGGGCACCATCTAGTTCTTCTGGTCTCAGGCTGATGCAGTCTCTGGTTTATGTGGCCCTTTCTGTCTCTTGGGCTGATACTATCCTTGTGTTTTTGGTGTTCTTCATTCTCCTTTACTCCAGGTGGGTTGGGACCAACTGATGCCTCTTAGACGGCTGTTCGCTAGCTTTTAAGACCCCAGACACCACTCACCAAAGTATTTCCTGCCCTTTCTGACCCCACAGACATCTCACAAGTCTCCCTTGGCTGAGATACTTGGGAAGTTGTTGAAAGCTAACAGAACCTCTCTGCCCTCCTATCCCACAGAACCGGAGGTAGGCAGAGAAAAAAGACTAGCTGGTTCCAAATACTGCATGGGACATACTTACATTTAAAAACTATTACTGTTTATTTGACATTCAAACCTAACTGGATGACCTGTATTTTTGTTAAATCTGGCAAGTCTAGTTGCAGTTTATTTATCAGTAACATTGACCTTGACTCCTCTAATGGAAAATTTGATTGAGATGTTCTCCATCTGTGACCAGAGGAAGCCCATTTGACCTCATCTTGGCCAGAAAGGGTACCTGGCTGATTGTCTTTTTGTAGACAATTTTCGAGGAATAATGGCTGAGAAAATCAATAGACGACTAAGAAGGCAAATTTGTGCTATCATTCACATAGTCATTCTTATTTCTCTGCAACTGAATCCCTCCTCCATAGATAGGGTTGCAATGGGAAATGGGAGGCAGCCTAATTTAGTCAAGGACAATTCTGGTCTTGGGGCATGGTCCCAGGTACTAGGAATGTTGCGGGAAGGAATGGTATCTGTGGGTCATGCTGCTGATTGTAAAGCAATGCTCTTCTTTCCCTCCTTAATTGCTTAATCCCTTAATCACCTCAATGAGTGATTACCATATTGAAGTAATTGTGGGGATTACCAAAAGTGAGAGACTCACATTCTTTTCTTATGACTTTACATATGCTTTTGCTTTACTTAAAAACAAAACAAAAAAAGTATGACAAGTAGAATATTGTTAGTTCTCAGGACGACCTAATACTATTTTCCCAGCACTCCTGTAATTTCAAGATGTAGTGAAATCAAACCAAACAAAACCTGTTGCCGTCGAGTTGATTCCGACTCATAGCGACCCTATAGGACAGAGTAGAACTGACTCATAGGGTTTCTGAGGAGCAGCTGGTGGATTCGAACTGCCAATCTTTTGCTTAGCAGCTGAGTTCTTAACCACTGCATAACCAGGGCTCAAATAGAGGTGCCTATATATCCCCAGTGGAAACCCTGGTGGTGTAGTGGTTAAGAGCTACAGCTGCTAACCAAAAGGTCAGCAGTTCAATCCACCAGACGCCCCTTGGAGACCTAAGGGGCAGTTCTACTCTGTCCTGTAGGGTCACTATGAGTCAGAATCAACACGAGGACAACGGGTTTGGGTTTTTTTTTTTTTTTGGTTTTATACCCCCATGGCCCCATTTACTCTAGGCCTCGATTTCTGCCATAACTATTTCCTGTTTTGATATTGATAAGAAACTAAGAAACCAGTTCTTAAGGCTGTCAAGCTCATCTTTGATATAATAAAGAATGTATTATTTTATACTTACTTATTAAGTAGGTATTTGATAAGATCATTTTTAAGTAGAGGAAGGTATTTTTACATTGGCATGCCTTCCTCGGGAATAGCAAAGAAAGTAAGGGTGGTGTTTTTATGAAGTAAAACGATGTACCAGCCGGCAGGTTGATTCTTATAAAACCGAGGCTCTCCTATATTCCTATTAAAAAATGGGCAAAGGAAATGAACAGACACTTCACCAAAGAAGACATTCAAGTGGCCAACAGACACATGAGGAAATGTTTGCGTTCACTAGCCATTAGAGAAATGCAAATTAAAACCACAATGAGATACCACCTCACCCCGGCATTACTGGTGTGAATCAAAAACACTGGAAATAACAAATGTTGGAGAGGCTGCGGGGAGATTGGAACTCTCATGCACTGCTGGTGGGAATGCAAAATGATGCAACCATTCTGGAAAATGATATGGCGCTTCCTTAGAAAGCTAGAAATAGAAATACCATATGACCCAGCAATCTCACTCCTAGGAATAGATCCTAGAGAGATGGGAGCCGTCACACGAATAGACACATGCACACCCATGTTCATGGCAGCATTGTTCACGATAGCAAAAAGGTGGAAACAACCTAGATGCCCATCAACACATGAATGGATAAACAAACTATGGTACATACACACAATGGAGTATTATGCAATGATAAAGAACAATGATGAATCTGTGAAGCATCTCATAACATGGATGAAACTGGAGGACATTATGCTGAGTGAAATAAGTCAATCACAAAAGGACAAATATTGTATGAGACCTCTATTGTAAAAACTTATGAAAAAGTTTACATACAAAAAGAAACAATCTTTGTTGGTTACCAGGGATGGGAGGGGTGGGGAGGGAAATACTAAACAGACAATAGACAAGTGGTATCTTTGGTGAAAGGTGGGACAGTACTCAGTACTGGGGAAGGCAGCACAACTTGTACAAGGAAAGGTCACGGAAGCTCCATAGACACATCCAAACTCCCTGAGGGACTGAATTGCTGGGCGGAGGGCTGCGGGGACCATGGTCTCAGGGAACATCTAGCTCAATTGGCATAACACAGTTTATAAAAACAATGTTCTACATTCTACCTTGGTGAGTAGCGTCTGGGGTCTTAAAAGCCTGTGAGCAGCCATCTGAGATACTCCACTGGTCTCACCCCTTCGGGAGCAAGGGAGAATGAAGAGAACAGGATACAAGGAAAAGATTAGTCCAAAGGACTAATGGACCACAGCTACCAAAGCCTCCACCACACTGAGTCCAGTACAGCTAGATGGTGCCCGGCTACCACCACTGACTGCTCTGACCGGGATCACAGCAGAGGGTTCTGGACAGAGCTGGAGAAGGATGTAGAACAAAATTCTAACACACACAAAAAAGACCAGATTTACTGGCCTAAAAGGGACTGGAGAAATCCCGAGAGTATGGCCCCCAGACACCCTTTTAGCTCAATGGTAAAGTCACTTCCAAGGTTCACTGTTCAGCCGGGGATTGGACGGCCCCATAAAACAAAATGGGACTAATGAGGCACAGCAGTCCAGGGGCAAGGACTAGAAGGCAGAAAGGGACAGGAAAGCTGGTGATAGGGAACCCAAGGTTGAGTAAGGACAGTGTTGACATGTAGTGAGGTTGTTAACTATTGTCATAGGGCAACATGCGTACTGTTTAATGAGAAACTATTTTGTTCTGTAAACCCTCATTTAAAGTGAGAATAGCAGCACAACTGAAAGGACGTAATTGATGTCACTGAACTGTGCATGCAGAAATTTTTGAAATGGTGTATCTTTGGCTATGTATATTTTCACCAAAAAAAAAAAAAAAAAAAGGTCAATAAGGGAGCGTGTTGACATGTCGTGGGGTTTTAACCAGTGTCATAAAACAATATGTGTACTGACTGTTTAATGAGAAACTATTTGTTCTGTAAACCTTCACCTAAAGTACAGTAAAAAAAATAAACAGATTAGCTTAAAAAGACAAAACAAACAAACAAAAACAAAAAAAATCTCAGGCTCTCCTGTTTCCAAGAAATGCCCAGGCCAAAGAGTAATGGTTGTAGTTTTCTCCTGCAGAAGAAGGTTTTACTACTACAAACACAGCCAGCAGGTTTAAAAACAAATCTTAATAACATTGTGTCTAGTCTAGATCATCACCTTTGGTATTCTCCTACTTTCTCCGTTTCTTAAAATACTCACATGGATAACGTATTTAGCTTTGGAGATCTGATGATTTAGGAATCAATGAGCCTCTAGCAAGAGATTATTAGGTGATGTAATTGCTTTCCCCTCCCACGGGGTCCTGCTCTGTCTTTTCTATCCATTTCACTAAGAAAAGGTATCGGGTCTAGGAGACAATTGGCATTCTGTTCAGGGAACCCGAGTATTTGAACGGGCTCCTCTAAGAATAGTTCAGGTTTAAATTTGAAAGTACAACACTCACCCTGGAGGCGGCCATGTGATTAGCACACAGACTGTGGTTCTCAAAGTATGGGTGCCCCTGGCCCAGCAGCATCAGCAGCACCTGGGAATTTGTTAGAAATGCAAATTATCCAGGCCCACCCACCCAGACGAAACTGGATGACTTCAGTTACCTAAGAATTCTACTCCCCTCATCCCCTCCCCTTTTTTTTAAACCTTTCTTTATCCTTCATGCTTCTCTTTCTTTCTTTAGAAGCAGAGCCCCTTTCTTCCTGGCACATTCAGGAATATGCCATAGAGCTGTGGTTCCCAAAGTGGGGTCCCAGGACCAGACGCATCAGCCTTACCTGAGAACTTGTCAGAGATGCAAATTTTCAGGGCCCTCAGGGCCCTCAGGCCCCATCCACCCAGACCTACCGAACCAGAAACTGTTTTAACAAGCTCTCCAGTGATTCTGCTGCATGCTGATGTCTGAGAAATGAGATAGAATATTCCCTGCTATTGAGCCTGTTGAGATTTGTTTTCAGATGCCACCCAGCTACCACAGGCATGCTAAACAAGCCATGTGGGTAGTTTACAAGCCCATAAGATTTTAACTCCTTAATCAGTCTGCTTTACCCTCAAAAAGTTATTAAAACAAACAGTAAATACCACTCACAGTACTACTTCTTAAATATAAATCAGTACTTCTCAAGAGGATTCATTTGGGGGAGTGGTGTTTCAACAGGCTGTGTGAGATGTGTGTGGATGGGATGGCAAGTGAGGAGAGCCATGGATCTGAAAATGCCTCCTTTCTGTCTTGATGGAGGTGTAGTGATGTAGATGAACGAATGTTTTTTACTGAGATGGTGGAA
Source organism: Dugong dugon (assembly GCA_030035585.1). Taxonomy (NCBI): domain Eukaryota; kingdom Metazoa; phylum Chordata; class Mammalia; order Sirenia; family Dugongidae; genus Dugong; species Dugong dugon. Next base: position 153,155,439 of record CM057483.1, read on the forward strand.
CAGTCCGCCAAGATTTGGATCTAAACAAACCAACAAACAAACCCATTTCCGTAGAGTCGATTCTGACTCATAGCGACCCTGTAGGACAGAGTAGAACTGCCTCATAGGGTTGCCAAGGAGCAGCAGCTGGTGGATGCGAACTGTTGACATTTTGGTTAGCAGCCGGGCTCTTAACCACTCCGCCACCAGGGCTCCTAGATTTGGATCTACTGGGGCATAAAAGCCCATTTGTACGGTCTCCCATTTGAGAGTCCACCAACTGTGGCATATCATCGGGGAGAGATTTAAACTCTCAGTATTAAAATTAATCTTAATTAACATAAAAGGTTAATGCTAATTTTTAGCTTCTCAGTAGATTTATACTATTGATGCCAATCTAGGGGTAGTATTTCAAGTATGATGGGTTTGACCCACAGATTCTCCTTCTAATCCCTCCTTCCCATTCTTGCCAGATTAATTGCGCTGAACGACGGCTCTGATCATAGCATGTCCCCCAGTGCTGACTCCCCAGTACTTCCTGAATTAACTATATGTCTTATCTGGCGTTCGAGATTGGAACTGTAGATATTAGCTTGAACCATATGAAATTGCCATTTTAATGGGGCAAACATGTTCAAATATCAGCAATTTCATATGGTCCAGCCTAATATTTACCTCATATTTAATTCATTAAATTTCTCTATAGCCTTTTTGTATTCCATGTTGTAAGATTTGAGTTTATTGGAATTTTAATGCTTAGCCTTAAAACCACCAGTCCTAACTGCTAGGGGGGAAGAGCCTCAGGAAGAGAAGAAGAAGAAAATGTTCCCTCTCCCCTTACAGCTACAGAGAAGCAGACACTATTGCGCGGCACAAAGCCAGTTCCATGTCATAAAGTTAGAATTGGGAACATGTACTCAAGAATCTATCTTACTCTCCTGGCCAGTGTGGAGGCTTGAGTGAAAAGCCAGGATCCTGTTCCGTTTTCTGTTACTATAAAACTGTTCTTGGAAGTGTTATTTGTAAAACAAAACAAAAAACCAGGTATTCCTTGATACCTGGATATCAGAGCTTGTTGCTATGTCCTGTAAAACGGAACTTATAACATCAAAAGGTGTGCAACTCTGACTGGTTGTCTTATTTAATAATATGTTGCTCTGATGATAATAAATGGTCAATTCTGTTTTCTGTAAAAATTTCTGTGAGATTTCTTACGTGGAAGAAAAGCTTTGGAATTTCTCTCCTTTTAGACACAAAAGTGTTATAAATCCCATAATTCTGTTGGATTCCTTATTCAAACCGTGGAGTCGTTGTCTTATTTTAAATGATCAAGAAGATCATGATATGGGGCCATATCCTTCACTTCCCCTTTGCACATACACCATGCTATAAAAATAGCTCCTCTTCTGCACTCATCATCCTCCATTGTTCGTTTGCTTGTGCTGTTCCTCTGCTTGGAATGCCCTCTTCCCACACCTGTCTCGACTGATCGAAATTCAAACCAAGATATACCCAAAGGTCATCTCCTTTATAAGACCTTTCCCAATTCCATCCAGTAAGACTTAATCTTTAATGGTATTTGCCATAGTTTCCTTGATTTATAATCATGAGTATAGTTCCCCCTCTGTCTCTGAGTAGATTTGAAGCCCACTGAAGACGGAGAATATACCTTACTCTTCTTCCAGATACCTAGCAAACGACTTTGCATGTAAGCACAGTCTCAATAATTAAAAAATGGAATTGAAGTCTCCTACAACTGATACTAAGAGTCAACTTAACCCAACTGATCTCTTAAAACCAAACCATTCTCCTTTCACATTGTGGAAAGTCAACTTCCCACCACACCTCGAAGATTCCAGGGCCTGATTAATTGTCACTCTCTCCAACACTACACCAGTAAGAATTCTCAGTGATTTCAGTATCCACATAGATCAGTATCCAATAGCCTGGCCTCTCAGGTCCTTGACCTCCTCTCCTCCAACAATTGTGTCCCCTACCTACCACAGGCAGCCGCTCCCATGGTTTTACTCTAGACTTGGTCATTACCAATAACCGCAAGCCCTCCATAACATCCCACTTTCCAAACAATGCCAGAAAATAATTTCAAAACAAGCCTGGCTTCTCAGAGTATGAAGAAGATGCATAGCTACCAGCAACACTTCTTAAAATCACTCCCCTCCCTCTTCTCTTACTTTCGGTAGAAGCGCCAACACTTCTGTACAGGGGCAGTTTAGAGACCAAGAGCAATCTGCTTGGGAGGGTGCAGGGCATTAGGGGATTTATTCTGAAGCTCTGTTTGCATAGCACTTTACACTGTTCTGAGAGAACATCAGTTTTCCATATCAAAGAATGTCCCCTATGGCAATCATGGGGGTGGAGGGCTGAAGCTTTCCAAGCTGCCTCCACACAGAATTCTTACCCCAGTCTTAAAATAAACTCTTGAGGAAACTAGTCCAAAACCGACCTTCGAAAAACTGTCCCACCAGCCCTAGCCCTCATCTCTTTTTTCTTCCCTTTCCTACTGGAAATTGAGAGGGCAAAGCCAGAGCTCTTAAATAGGCAAGGATGGGGAAAAGGCTGGGAAACTTGGTGTGTGTGTATGCGCGCGCGCACACACACACACGTGCACACGTGCATGAGCAGGTGCTTACAATAGGACTTTTTGTGTTGTCCCGGAGTTGCTAAAGCCCAAAGCTGGAAACAGAAAGCATCAGATGCTCCCCAGTTCTAAAGAAAGGCTCCAACAAACCAGCAACCCCCACTCTTTTCCAGTCTTGGGAGGGGAGGGAGTGAAGTGAGTGTTCCTGGTGAGAGGCTGCCTTCCCTTGAGCTGAAGTGAGAAGCGGAGGGGAGAGGAGGAATGCTGATGCTCCCCTGCCCCCCAAGCCAAGAGGTCTGTAGGTGGGAACCCCAAGAAAATCACTCAAGGAGAGTGCTAGGTCTGCAAGAAGGGAAGGTTGGCATCCAGTTAGATGCCTGGAAGTTTGCTGAGCTGCACATATCCGCATGTCCAGCCTGGAACCTAGGGAGCTGCTGGTGCGACTTGTTGGGAGAGCTTGACGAATACTCTGTGAGGGCCAGGGTTGTGTGTGAACTTGGAGTCTGGTGCCCCCTTGTGGTGTAGAGATATATGAACATGAGAGGCTCAAAAAGTACTGAGCGGGGAGTGTGCCTGGAAAGAAAATGGGAGCATGGCTTCCACCTTGATCTCATGTCCCCACAGCCTTCAGAGTGCAAAAAAGAACTTCAGCAATTTCCAAGGCTCCGTGCTGCAGGTGCATAAAGGCTTAGAGAGCTGCCCAGAAGATGGGATACAGAACCTGGAGTGAAGAGAGTCAGCAGCATAGCTGTTCTTCTCTGAGGGAGGCCTCAGAGAAGGAAGAACCAAGGTAAAGCTGAACATTTCTGCCTCAGAAAAATGTTAACAGCTCCCTGCGTGGAGACCCCCACACCTCAACAGCTCACAACATCAGATCCTGGAAAGGACCATTTCCAGAGGAAGATTTTTGTCTCCTCCCTCCCCTCCCTGCCCCTAAGACCAGAGAAGCAAGGCCTTGAAGAGGGCGACATGTTCTCGAGGGAATCCTGAGCGCTCTCCTCCAAGTCATGATATGCCCAAAGTGTCATTAAAACCAAACAAACCAAACTCATTGCTGTTGAGTCAATTCGACTCATAGTGACTCTATACGACAGGGCAGAGCTGTCCTATAGGGTTTCCTAGGCTGAAGTCTTTATGGAAGCAAGGTTGCCACATTCAAAGGGTGAGAAAAGGGACTTGGTGTTGTATAGTTGAAAGCAGAGATTGGAAAAAATAAAATTGTTTCATGTATCCACTCCACCACTGAGTTGAGAGCCCCTCAACAGTTAGTTACAGGTACCCACACACAAAGCATGGGCTTTGGAAGCAGATAGAAACAGCGCTCAAATATTAACTATCAACCTTGCTACTTACAGCTTTATTGCCTTTGGCAAGGCCTATCTGGGACTCAGTTTCTTCATGTGTAAGCAAGGATAATATACCTAATGAGCAAGGTTGTTAAAAGGATTAGAGACAATGTATATAAATGAATAGAAGCTACTAGGTATTTATGTATGCACATGTTTACATATGTAGGGAGGTGTTTATGCCCAGTTTCCTTTGAAGCACTCTATGAGAAAAGACATGTAAAAAGAACTAGTAAAACAGAAATAAAAAATAAGAAACAAGGAATGCTAAATGCTAACCATAAATGTAAACTTGGTTATTGGAGCTTCAAATTTTGTTCTGAGTTTCCTGGTAGCCAAGGCACAAAAGGAAACCTGAGAATTTGCATAACTCCAGCCATCAGAAAGGAGGAAGGATACTATCTTCTCAGGAGAGACCAAGCTTTTTCTGGCTCCAAATTTCAAAAGCAATGTTTCAAGTGGAGTTTTTCTGCACTGGCTTGTAAACTACCTGAAATCTTGACTATTTGCTGCCATAACTTTCCAAACCTTTGGAATTAGCTATACAGTAATTGGGACTGGAACAAATTACCGAAGGTGGATAACCCAGATTTTTCCACATCAGATCACAATGGTATTCTGTAGCAATTACTATCCTATAATCCTTCAAACTCTTTCAGATGAGATTAACCTAATACATTCATTGTGAAATCACCCAAAGGACATTAGACTCACCGCTTCCACCCCCAAGGAAATGTTTTTATTTGTAACTCATGTAGAAGCTTTAGACTAAGGACAGATATAAGTGCAAGTATCGACGTATTTTTAGATGAAATAGCTGATTTCAAAAGGCTCTTCTCTTTCCCAGGCCCAATTCTGGTCTATGAAGGCCACACTGCTCTCCATTCAAAGGCCATTGTCACCTTTCAGGGGCTTTAACACAGGAAGTAAACAGCCTTTGCAAAACAGTGCAACGTGTGAGTTTTCCCACCCCAACCCCAGAGGCACCTCAACTAATCTGAATATGCTAACACGAGTTTCCAGGGAAGATGCCAAAATAAGCTCCTGTCCTCCCTCGCCTTTACTTTAATCCCCACATAGGTTTTGCTTTTACCATATGGTAATTATTTCCAAATCACAAGTGCAAACACTCACTCTGATTGGAAAATTAGCAGATTTCAAACTCAGGTAATTTGTCCCTAATGAGGAACTTGTTGAACTGAATTTAACAATTAACTCACACACCCTTTGCTGCCTGCAGCTATGTGAGTGAAGTGGGGAAGAAGGAAGGGCAAGCCAGGGGCTGGGGCCGGGAGCTGGGGCCTGACAGGACTCTGGGCACAAGATGAAGGTCTGGAAGAGGAAAGGTGTGTAATGGGGCTGCAGGAACATCAGGAACTTGTTGGTTCAAATGGATATATATATTGTTGCGTGCCATCGAGTTGATTCTAACTCATAGCAACCCTATGACAGAGTAGAGCTGCCCCATTGGGTTTCCTAGGCTGTGATCTTTACGGGAACAGATTGCCAAGTCTTTTCTCCCTTAGAGCTGCTGGTGGGTCCAAACTGACGACCTTTTGATTAGCAGCTGAGCACTTAACCTTTGCACCATCAGGGAACTCTCTTTCTCTCCCCCACCCCCACCCCCACACACACCACACACACACACAAAGTGCATCCCTGGGTAGTGGTGCAAATGGTTAATGTGCTTGGATGCTAACCCAAAGGTTGGGGGTTCAAGTCCACACAGAGGCGTCTTGGAAGAAAGGCCTGGCGATCTACTTCTGAAAAATCAGCCACTGAAAACCCTATGGAGCACAGTTCTACTCTGACACACATAGGGTCACTATGAGTCTGAATCAACTTGAAGGCAACTGTTTTTATACACACGCATAGCTAATTACAAATACATGACAAAGTAGAAAGAATATTATAATGAGCCTCCACGTACCCATCATTAAGCTCCCACAATTATCAACTCATAGCGGATATGGTTTCATCTATGCCTGAAGGAGCTAGAGACCCAGAAGAGTTCCCCCAGGACCCAAGCTGATTGGAGTTATGAGTGGAATTGGTGAATTTTAATTAACTGACGGGAGGGAGCCCTGGTGGTGCAGTGGTTAAGAGTTACAGCGAACCACGGCTGCTAACCAAAAGGTCAGCAGTTTGAATCCACCAGCCGCTCCTTGGAAACCCTATGGGGGCAGTTCTGCTCTGTCTTATAGGGTTGCTATGAGTCGGAATCAACTCGGTAACAATGAGTTTGGTTTTGTTTTGTTTTGTTTTTTTGTTTTTTGTTTTGGGATTGTCATGGATTGAATTGTATCCCCCCAAAATATGTGTCAACTTGGTAGGCCGTGATTCCCAGTACTGTGCAATTGCCCTCCATTTTGTAATTGTAATTTTATGTTAAAGAGGATTAGGGTGGGATTGTAACACCCTTGCTAAGGTCACATCCCTGATCCAATGTGAAGGGAGTTTCCCTGGGGTGTGGCCCGCACCACCTTTTGTCTCACAAGAGATAAAAGGAAAGGGAAGCAAGCAGAGAGTTGGGGACCTCATACCACCAAGAAAGCAGCACCAGGAGCAGACTGCATCCTTTGGACCCAGGGTCCCTGTGCAGAGAAGCTCCTAGTCTGGGGGAACATCGATGAGAAGGCCAACAGAGAAAGAAAGCCTTCCCCTGGAGCTGATACCCTGAATTTGGACTTTTAGCCTACTTTACTGTGAGGAAGTAAACCTCCCTTTGTTAAAGCCATCCACTTGTGGTATTTCTGTTACAGCAGCACTAGAGAACTAAGACAGAATTTGGTACCGAGAGAGTGGGGTGCTGCTCTAACAGATACCTAAATGTGGAAGCGGTTTTGAAACTGTGAATGAATAAAGAACTGGCAGCAGTAAAGAAGCAGCAGCAGCAGCAGCAGCAGAACCAGGAGACCAGCGCGACACAGCACTGGAGCCGACCCACAGAGCGAGAGAGCTGAGTGCCTTTGCGCAGGAGGCTTCCTGGCGGAGTGGGGTGCTTCCAGGCACTAATCAGTGGAGCTAGGCTTCCCGGCCCATGGAGCAAGAGAGCTGAGTCCCTTCCAGTCGAAGTTTACTGGTGGAGTGGGGTGCCTCCAGGCACTTATCAGTGGAGCTACAGAGCTTTGGAACACTTGCCCCAGCGGGGCAGATGCAGGCCTGAGGCCCAAGGGGCCGAGAGGCCAAGGAACCAGGAAGCAGAAGCCGAAGTGACAAGGAACACAGGAAGCCGAGCTTCCTCAGTCTCAAAGGGTATGGCCTTGACTTCTGGGGTTTCAAAGGGTGGAGCCATGCCCTCTGGTGTTTCTGAGGGTGGAGTTGCCACTCAGACGGACTAGGAGAACTGTGTGCCTAAAGCCGAGGGAGCATAGTTGCCATCCCAGTAGAAGGCAGAGCTGAAGCCCAGGGCCGAAGGGCCTCCACTCAGAATCCAGAGAGTGTGGCCAGTACCTAGAGTCTAGAGGGCAAGGCCATTGTGTAAATTGTCTCAGAGAATAGAGGATTATTTTCAAAGCCTTGAGGGCTAATGTAATATGTTCTGCTGACTTGCTTGGTGCCTGTTATACCTTCTTTCCCTCCAGTTTCTCCCATTTGTAATTGAAAGTCTAGCTTGTGCCTGCCTGTTGCACCACTGTACTTTGGAAGCAGGTAACTTGTATTCTAGATTTCACGGATAAAAAGGAATTTTTCGATTTTGGACTTGGAGTCGATTTAAGACTTTTGCTATGATATGACGGGGTGAATGTGTCTTACATGTAGCAAGGACATGAATTTGGGGGGGGCAAAGGGTAGAGTGTCATGGATTGAACTGTGTTCCCCCAAAATATGTGTCAACTTGGTTAGGCCAAGATTCCCAATATTATGTGGTTGTCCTCCGTTTTGTGATTGTAATTTTATGTTAAAGAGGATTAGGGTGGGATTGTAACACCTTACTAAGGTCACATCCCTATTCAATGTAAAGGGAGTTTCCCTGGGGTGTGGCCCGCACCACCTTTTATCTTACAAGAGATAAAAGGAAAGGGAAGCAAGCAGAGAGTTGGGGACCTCATACCACCAAGAAAGCAGTACCAGGAGCAGAGCACATCCTTTGGACCCAGGGTTCTGGTACAGAGAAGCTCCTAGTCCAGGGGAAGACTGATGACAAGGACCTTCCTCCAGAGCCAACAGAGAGAGAAAGCCTTCCCCTGGAGCTGACACCCTGAATTTAGACTTCTAGCCCACTAGACTGTATGAAAATAAATATCCCTTTGTTAAAGCTATCCACTTGTGGTATTTCTGTTATAGCTGCACTAGATGACTAAGACAAAGTGTCCTCCTCATGGGCACTTTGCATATGGCAGGGCAGAGGCTAGGCCCAGGGCTGACACTTGTTTTCCAGTCTTTACCACCCTCTTTGCTCCATGGCTGGAGCCACTTGATCTTTACTTACAGACCCCAGCCCAGGTAACCTCAGGCAGTGAGGATTTCAGGGAGCTCCAGCCCAGCACTTTGAACCAGCATCATCACTCTCCAACTCTGTGCTCTGATTGGTTCCCGCTATATCTCAAAAACTGCTCCCCAGTTCAGGCCTGAGGCTCTGTCTTCATAATCTGCATTGCTCCTCTGTCCTTCTGAAACTGTGCTGTCCAACATGGCGGCCACTACACCTCATGTGACATGTAGCTAGTGAGATTGATGAACACATATTTAAGTTTTATTTAATTTTAATTAATTTAAATTTTAAAACTGCTACTTGGTTCAATTACTGGACAACTTCTAAGTATTTTTGGAAATGGAATCTACTTTTTCAACTGTAGCTTTTATAAAATCTAAATACAGATCAAGTGTTTCAGATGAAAATTTAGTGTCTGAATTGAGACATGCTATCTAAGTGCAAAATACAGATGGGATGAGATTTCAAAGACTTAATAAAAAGAATATAAAATGTCTCATTAAGAATGTTTTTTACAGTGATCACATGTGGAAATAACAATATTTGGGATATATTGAATTAGATTAAATCTATTATTGAAAGTAATTTCTTGTGTTTCTTTTTTTTAATGTGGCTACTAGAAAATTTATAATTACGTATGGGACTTGTATTATACTTCTGTTGGACAGCGCTGATCTAGAACTAGGGCCCTCCCTTCACTTGCCTGTCTCCTCAAGGAATATAATCCTGTTGCCAAATTCCTGCCCTATGACAGAGGCCCCTGTTCTGCCTGACACATCTCTGTCGTCCCACGCCTGCCAGGAATTCCATGGCTGCTCCTCTGCTGGACCACCCTCTCTGCTCCCTGTCGGAGCTCTCTGGGGCCAGCTGCTTTCACAGAAACACCTCATTCCCAGTAGACTGCTGCAAAGTCCTGAAGACACGGTACGCAGTTTACCAGTTTCAGATGAAGACTATGGATTTGACCTGGGGAAGGGAAGAGCCTCCAGGTTCTCAGATGCTAAAACACAGCCAGCTAATACTGTCAAAAGGGATCAACCCTACCTTACTTCAAGATATTCAAACAAGGTGCAGTGCCCATGAACTAATTGATGTTTTAAGGACTTTTGTTAAGTGCAAGTTTTTTGCCTCAAACAGATTCAATATCCTCAATAGCTGATTTTCTCCTTCTCCAGTGGCAACATTTTTGAGTCGCAGATTCAGGAAAACGATTCAGTCATATGAAAGATAAGGGATGCTGGGATGGACAAAAATTCCTCTAAATAGAACATACAAAGAATGGTTTGCATTAGGTTATTAAATGATAGTTTTTCAGCCATTATATACAATTAAAGTTGTGCATATTTATTTCTCTTAATGATCCCTTAACATTTATTGTTGTTTGAAAACTATCATAGGCTTATTAACGCAGTCTGAAGGACAGAATGAACCTGCCCCAAAAGTACTAACAGGCCAGATACTCACAAAGGTTAAAAAGTTCCAGAATTTTCATTTTTAGACTTGAATGTCTAAAACTTGAAAAATAGATGTTAAATTTTTTTTTCATTTGGTATTATGTTGATAGCTGGGGAAAGAGTACAAACAAATACAATAAATATTCAGCTATCTAGCAAGGATAGTTCAACATATATTCTTGTAAATATAGAATCACCATGTATACCGTTAAAATAATAAAAGACAAAGAAAATACACTTGATATAAAAGGAATACCAACCACAATTCTATGTTTCGCTGGTGATTTTGAGTGCATTTTATTATCTTACAACACATAAAGTTCACCAAGAAAATCAATTGTGAGTGGTAAAACTCAAAGTATGGTTTAAAAGAAATTTTCAATTTTGTTAGGCTTTTGCTATAACTCTTTAGAAATGTTACAGGTATGGAGACATGCCAATATTATAATGTCAATTTAAAAATCAACTACTTCAATACATAGAAAAAAAGACCAACAACAATGTGCCAAAATTTTAACAGCAATAACGATTTCTGAATTGTGAGATTATGGGTGATTGTTTTATGTTCACCCTTCTGTGTTCAGCACATTTTCTACAAGGAGTGGAAATCACCTTTATAATGAGAATACCATGTTACTTGCTTTTTTAAGAAAAATTATTTTAAGAGAAAGATACTGTTGTATGGAGGATAATGGCCTCCTTCAAATATGTCCACATCTAATCCCTTGAAATTGTGCATATGTAACTTCACATGACAAATGGTAATTAAGGTTGCAGATGGAATTAAGGAGCCTTACTTCCATCACCTCCTTGGTCTGTGCCCTGATCTCTGACTTGAGGCATGGTTATAAGCCACTAACATCTTGATATTTTCAATTGTGCACTCGTATTTATTCATGTAATAGTCATCTTTCTAGCAAGACTTTATCATGCTGCAAATCTAGGTTAAACTGCTGAAGGATAAAACTAGATGAGGTTCAGATGTGATCCAGACCCTGAAGAAGTATCTGACTTTTCTTTGGTGTCTGTCTCCTCCCCTCCCACCGAGGACCTAACACAGTATGAGGTGTGTGGGAAATCTTCCCTAAGTAGTTGTTTGAATACATACACAGTCTGGGATTTTATTTCCGGGGTGATACCCTTACTCTTCGTCACCGTGGAGGTCGCATCACAGTACCACCCTTGGCGGGGACTGTTAGGAGGAAATAAAGAAAGGCCACCAAATGGTAAACTGAAACAAAGATGAATTTATTTGCTTGCCTGGGAAGGGAGAGCCACATCACCCAAGTGCAAGTGCAGCAGGTGTTTCCGTGTAGACCTTGAAAGGACTAGATAGATGGCAAAAGGGAAGAAGTACACCGAATATGGAGAGGTCCTGAGTTCAGGTCTGTGGCTGGCTCCCAATGCCGAGTGTAAACTCTTCTTTGCAATTGGTCATTTCGCTGGTTAATTTCTCAAAAGCACAGGCACCATTCACAGTTCCAGGATGAATTATATAAAGCTCTAATGGGCTCGGTGTCATTCGGCTGGCAAATCTGACACGTGTGCTTGAGGTTTGGTGAAAACTTTAACAGGATCAGGAGCACATTAGTACAGCCAGGATAATCGAGGAAGAATAATCACCAGTTACCTGTCTCTTCACTAATTTCTTCTGTGCCAAACCAAATTTCCTTTTTCTTTAGGGCAAAAGCAAAGATAAACACATGTGTACTTAGAAAAACACATTTTATGTAGACAGACTGCCCTTCAAAGTTGTAACAGAAAAATATATAATTGGCAGAAAAAAGTTTAGGGATCTTTGAGTCCCTTTGAAACAAGAAAGAAGAAAAAAGAGGTGAGGGAGCAGGGACTGCTGAACAAGTGATAGTGAATAAGCAAAGGGAAGGAAAAAGAAAGAAAAGAGGGGTTCCACTTAAGAGGCGCAACCTAACAAAGTCACTAACATTTGAAAAACAAATAAAAGTGATTTTTAAACATTAAGCTGTTTACCTGCTTGCAATCAAGCTAGAGTTCTAAAAAAGTTCAAATGATTTTATAGAGAGAGATGTCCCAGAAGGGCCTTTTCAAGGCCAGTGAGGAGCAGAAGTGCTGGTCTCTGCAGGGGGCACTGAATGCAGCTGGGGCCTTTTAAAGGTGAGGGCCTGTCACACAAGCATACCTGCCACCAAGTCATTCCACATAACTGGAGGTCTCAGATGTACCTCAATCTAAGTGTGACAACCATCACTTTTCTGCAGATTAAAATTTTTTTTCAAAATGGATTTGTAGAAGTTATATTTGTTACTCTGTACACAAACTTTTTATACTAAATAAAAATTCAGAAGAAAGATGTTTCTAGTATTTTTAGGTCACCTCCACACATACTATGAACAGGGAAGCTATTCTTAAAAAGCAATGACTTAAACTAACCCTAGTTCATAAAATCATTTCCGTTTTTATTTAAAAAACCATATTGTTGTGATTCTGTATTAAGTTTGTACATCTAGCAATGGGAAATACTGACACATTAAAAACACAAAACAAACATGAAAATCCTTTCGTAAAAACTGAGAATTCTTTTGATTCAATGCTCTTGTGTTTTTAAAAAAGAAGGTTAAATATAGCTTAAGATTCAGGATTTTGGAGTGGTGGATGTACTTGTCTTCATTTTACCTTTCGAGTGGCTGCCTGTACGCCAGTGGTGACGACGGAGAGGAGGTGTCTGTGTGGCTGCCTCGGCCACAGAAACTGCACGCCGCAAGATTTTCGACTGTTGTATCTGTGGTTCCTGCTGTGGAAGGGCAGCAGGTATCTGGACTCTCTGGTGAGGAAGGCTTTGCTCAGGTCTCTTCTGGGCAGAAGCACGCTGAGACAACACAGCTGCCTGGGACGGCGCAAGACGTTGTGATTCGGTAAGGTTAGTAAAAACTGCTTCCTGACTGGGTAAGGCCTCTGCTTGACTGGTTGAATCTTGTGCAGAGCCCTGTCCCCATGGCTGTTGAGGACGAGCTGTGGGATGCTGAAGTAGTTGCTGTGGGATAAACTGAGAGAACTGCTGCTGTTGCTGCGGGACAAAAATGAGTTGACTACTTGGAATCTGGAGTAAAGGCCTGATAACTGAAGTATTTTTTAAAGTAAGTGGAACACCTGCTTGAGAAGCTACCTGCATTGCACCCAGCACTGCAGTTGGTAGCAGGACTCCTGAGGGTAGACAGCTACTTAGATTTGTTTCTGCAGGAGTTTTAGCAACAGGGCTGCAGCTCAGCACAGGGTTTGAACCACTCACTGAAGCCTGCACTCCACGAACATAGCCCACGGCATTCGTGGAGTTCGGTCTAACACATTTTACCATGACTGGTATGGTCGTGGTCCTTTGTGATGAGCTGGCAGGTGATGGGGCCGCTGGAGAAAGCGTGCTAACTCGACTGAGGTTCATAGACGACTTCTGAGAAGGAACTGGTGGCTTAGAGACGTGAGAAGGAGTTGGAGATTTAAGAAAGCTGTCTGCCTGCTGTGCAATAGAATAGTTAACTGAGGAACTATTTCCCGAGCTTGAGGGAAGCTTGATGGGTGGAGGTGGATGTTTTACTTTCATCCCCAATACTGAAGACTGAACCAACACTCTCTGAGGTTGTTCTATTTCTTTCCTTGGAGAAAGACTCAGACTGGCTGAGCCACTGGAGATGTGTGGGTTCCTGACTGGGCATTCTTTCTGGACCAAGTCCTGGTACTGATTGACTGCCCTCTCAGCAGCAGCCTCTGGTCCAATCATGAACCAATCTGAATGTTCATCTGTGGAGAAGTGGAAGGGAGACACCTCACTAACACCGTCTTCATCTTCTTCACAGGGCTGTATTATCCCAGACAAAAGTGGGTCATCGAGTGACTGCATGACGCTCCGTGTTATTTTCTGATACTGATTACCAGCTTCACAGTCAAATAAGTAATCATCATTTACTTCACATGCTGCCCAGACAGTTGATTGTGAGACAGCGGGTATGACAGACTTTTCCACCTTTGTATATTTCTCTACGTCCACTTCAGAAGGCATGGCCAGATTACTGGAACTTTGTTTCCACATATCCACACAATTTCCTGCTTTAGAAATTTTGAGGTCATATTGATGACCTGCTTTTCTTTCTTTACTTTTTTGGCAAGAAGTGAACGATCTTAGCTGAGACAGTGGTGGACAATCAGACACCTCTAGTGGCTGGCTCAGAGAGGACCTAGAATACCTCTTGAAACACTGTTGCATTGAGTGAGTGTTCATCTTTTGCTTGTTATAGAGCAGCCTGTTTGCAGTGCAGGCTACTGCTACAGAAGGATCAAGACACAGGGGTTCAGCTGTAGCTAAGATCAGTTGGCTCTCAAGCACAAGTTTGTCTTCCTGGGTCCATTTATAGTTATCACTTGTTATTGAATGCACATCACAGGCTAAAGTCTGCATTGTTGGACGTAAGAGAACATGCCTACTTTGGTAGCCAGGATATTTTATATTACTGCACTGCCTGTAGTCACGGATTTCTGCAATGACACATCCAGAGTAAAAAATATTCACCTGAGATTTTTCCAGGAGGTCAACCAAAATATGAGGTAATTCTTCCGCATCCAAGTATTCGAGCAATTCCTTTTCTTCATAAGGCAGCTGAATGGTCTCAAATTCTGACCCATTTTCCCTGCTGAGCATCAGAGAATAACCCTCATTGCCAGGGTATAGGTTGACCACTAAACATGACAAGTTCTCTCGCATAACAAGCTTCTCTAACAGGTTCACATTTGTTCTTAATTCCTGCACACCCTCAGGCTCTTTTTCACATTCTTCAACATATAAGTCATGAAGTTTCTGAAATACCGATTTTCTTCCACTAGACAAGCATATCCGTTTAGGAGGTCTCAGCTGGGCACTTTCAATGAGATAGTCGGCATGATCAAAAGCTTCTCCTAAAGCTTGCTGCATGGTAGTATAAAACAGGGCCCTAAAAGAAGAGAAAACGTATGTACGTTGATGAAGTGGGGTGAAAAATCATGTCTTTAATGTCAACTAGTACTGCAAGACACCGCATCTCCACTCACCATGGAGCGAACGGCCTGTATTCAGTACAGACACCAAGAAACCCAAGCCAAAGAAGTGCCACACAAAATTCTCTTCTTTTTTCTACACAAAATTATCTCGATTTGCCCAAAATACTAGTACCTGTCGGGACGTCGCCGCTTGGCCTCGAGATGGTGCCTCTGGATCACCAGGACGCCACGGGCTGGTTTCCACGCAGGCGCCGCCAAATGACGCACGACGCACGACGCACGACGCACGACGCAGGCATTCGTGACGTTCGCACTTCTGCAACTGGTCCTAGAACCTCACTTCCTGTTCCTGCGTCCTCACTTCCAGGTGACAGAGTGGGTGCACTCCTCTTTTCAATTTAATGTTAAGGTCATAGAACCATGGTAGAAATAAATACATTTTTTGTATAATTGTAATGTACACCAATTGTCACAGGAATGCAATGATGAGGCCGGCATGGAAAGTTGTAATTTTTTTCTTGTTTTTTTGTGTGTGCGAGTGTGTGTGTGTGTGTGTGTGTGTGTGTGTGTGTGTGTGTGTGTGTGTGTGTGTGTGTGTGTGTGTGTGTGTGTGTGTGTGTGTGTGTGTGTGTGTGTGTGTGTGTGTGTGTGTGTGTGTGTGTGTGTGTGTAATTTGTTGGGAATTTTACCAAGTATTCTTCACTGTTTTTGGAATATATTGTCATCAATGTCAGTTCTGCTCCTGGTATCTATCATCAATTCAAAACACCCCAATGAGTCTCTTCTTGTAGTTGCTACATACGTGGAACTCTATGTATCTGGCACAGAAATCGGGCTTCTTCATTGTATCTTTCCGTGATCTCGGGCCTAAACGTTTTCATATTAATGTACACGTAACATAGCATTCTTACTCATAATAACTTTCCTTTTATATCCCTACATATTTTTTTCTCTAATTATGTGGTAGGTAAGTTATATTGTCTATGGATTGCAGTTCAGGATAGTAAAGGGACATGAAAGCATTTGTTTTTAAAAGGTGGTGTAGATCTGATAGGATGGGAACTACTGTTGTATGTGATGGCAACAAATTTTAAATGATAACAACTGTAGACCATAGACCCGGTCCTAATGATGGATTTGGAGGATATCATTGAATCTTAAATAATTTATGGGTCATCTTTTTCTTTAAAGGAGCCCTCGTGGTCCAGTGGTTAAAGCGCTTGGCTGCTAACCAAAAGGTTGGCAGTTCAAACCCACCAGCCACTCAGTGGGAGAGAGATGTGGCAGTCTGCCTCTGTAAAGATTTACAACCTTGGAAACCCTATGGGGCAGTTCTACTCTGTCCCATAGGGTCGCTATGAGTTAGAATCGACTCAAGGGCAATATGTTTTGTTTTATCTGGTTTGGTTTTCTGTTAACTAAAACCAGTTGCCATAGAGTCAATTCCGACACATGACGACCCAATGTTTGTCACAGTAGAACTGTGTTCCATACAGTTCTACATAGCTGATTTTTCAGAAGTATATCACCAGGCCTTTCTTCCAAGGTGCATCTGCATAGACTTGAACCTCCACCTTTTCGTTCAGCAGCCAAGTGCCTTAACCATTAGAACCAGCCAGGGACTCCTCTGTTAACTTAGTTGCCTTGAATTCTGCCAGCCTTTTTGGATAGGTTTTCAAAAGAATATCTTGCTGTTCAGATCTAGACTTAGTAATATAATATTCATACAAAAGTCTCAGTATTGAGAAGGATCTGAGAGAAATTGGTAGAACTCCTGAATAACACATAACTTCAAAATAAATGTAGTTTTATTACAAATAGCAATGATGATTATTACAACAGATACAATATTTTAAACTAGGATTCAAAACTCCCTGAATATTTAAAAAAAAAAAAAACTTCTTGCCGTTGAGTCTTTTCTGACTCATAGTGACCCTACAGGACAGAGTAGAATTGCCCCATAGGGTTTCCAAGGAGCAAAGCTGGTGAATTCGAACTGCTGACCTTTTGGTTAGCAGCTGTAACTCTTAACCACTACACCACCAGGGTTTCCCTCTGAATATTAGAGTTCCTTAAAGATGATCCTTATTCAGGAACAGAGAAAAATGATTTTCTACTAATATATCAACTGTCTTTGTGTAAATGGATACTTCTGGACTGCTTCCAGGGGACTTGAAACAGTTTAGTTTCTAAACTCTTTTAAGCATCCTTCCCTGCCTATCTTTTTTCTTTCCACGTGCCCAGATTTAAGCTAACTACGAAGAACTGGAAAACTAAACATTATTTTAATACCCATAAATCCAAATATCCAAGTTAAATGATGCATGAATTAATGAGATCCTAACTGCATCCATTTCAGGAATTGAGGAAAAACATGTGCTCAGAGACTCAGTGAAAACATTTCCAATTATTCTTTCACCTTGAATAGATGCACTTAGCTGCTTACTAGGCCCTTCCAGGCTTATCACCTACCATGACCCCGTTCCTCTCTGTCCTCAGGAATTTGCTGTGTGTTGGGTCTGAAAAGGTGTCAGTTCTGTAACAGTATTCCATTTGGGTAGGGAAGCTAATTAGGGAAATTTCTGCTTTGTGATTTATTTAACTAGAGATTCTGTTGGACAGAAATGGCTGAGGCTGTAGAAGGACCCTCGGGGCTGTAGACCTGTGCTTGAGTCACGTTACCATTTTAAGAATAAGGAAATCCAAGGCTTATGCTGGCTGCTGCTAGCCTGCACACTAGACTTCTAGCTTTCTACCATGGCAAACGAGCAGGTCTAAAATTACGGGGAGGCAAGTGAGGTGCCTAGGGCACATCAAGGAGACATTCACTCTCAGGGTTGTGCCAGCGTGGGCAGGGTCAGTGCCCTGGGCACCTCACTTGCCTCACCTTGGTTCTGGCCCTGCACAGAGGCTCCTTACCACCTGGCACCAGCGGGCTCCCAGCCTCTTCTCTCTGCTCGCCTTCAAGAGTCCCTCCTGCTCTGACCCTAATCACCATGCCGTGGAGAGGCCAAGCCCTTTCATGGCTCCGTGCCCTTACAAAGGACTGCTTCCTCTGCCTCAGAGGCCCATCCCTGCTTAGTCCCCTGATAATCTGTCACCTCAAATGTCACTTCCTGACCTCCAAGAGGCATGCCTCCTTCTCTCATCAGTGCAGCCAAAGATGCATGCCTTGTGTCTTATTCAAACCAGGGATCTCATTCGAATTAAGTGTTTGCACAGTTTCTCCATGCCCAGCCTCTGAATTTGCTGAAGGCAAGGACTCTGTCTTTCCATCATTGGTCACCAACTTGGTCAGTGCTTGGTATATAACAGGCACTGTACAAAGAGCAGTTAAGTAATTAATGAGTGACTCCAAGCTCTAGTTTTCTTAGCTCAAGACTCATGAACAGCTTGTGATGTGACTATTTCATCCCCTTTTTAGAGCTGAGAAAAGTACACACAGCCAGGTCTCCTGACCCTGGTGCTATAGTATGGCAGGGTTTCTTAACCTGGGCACTACTGACATTCTGTGGGGGCAATGTCATGTGCACTGTAGGATGTTTACCAGCATTCCTCACCTCCACCCACTAGATGCCAGTAGCACTCCACCCTCAGTTAGTTAGTTAGTTTGCTTAAAAAATATTATTGGTTCCCATAACTGACAAGTCCGGGAATAAATGACTACAGGCATGGCTGGATCCAGGAGCTCAAATGATGTCTGGGCTGTGCTCAGGCGAGCTCCCCATTCATACACCAGCTTGATCGTCTTAGCTAAAAGAGAGGCCTCTTCCTCAGTTGTTCCTGGATAAACTGTCAGAATTGAGTCCCACAGGTAAGTTCGAATCCACCAGCCGCTTCTTGGAAACCCTATGGGGCAATTCTACTGTGTCCTGCAGGGTCGTTATGAGTCTGAGTCAACTTGATGGCAATGGGTTTGAGGGTTCTTTTTTTTGGTACAAATTAGGGGACCTGGTGGCACAGCGGTTAAGAGTTATGGCTGCTAACCAAAAGATGGGCAGTTTAAATCCACCAACTGCTCCTTGGATACCGTATCGGGCAGTTTTACTCTGTCCTCCAGGGTTGCTATGAGTTGGAATCGACTTGACGACAACAGATTGGGTATAAATTAGGTAATGTGCTCAACCCCTAAAGTTACAGGAAGAGATCAGCCTGGCAACTCACAACAAATGAAACTGCCACCCAAAGTTTTCACAACAAAAATGTCTCCAGACATTGCCAGATGTCCTCACAGGAGCAAACCTGCCGCCTCTCCTTATTGAAAACCACTCTACTATCCTGCCGTGTAATCATCAGTATAATTGCAATGCACCCCCTAAGCTGAGGTTCCACAGGACATCTCACTTTGTAGACAGGTGTATCTGCCCACCCCGTCATGGGAGGGAATGGGTCTTCACTTGTTGCGTTGACTGTGTCATTAGGTGTGCTGTCCCAGAAGCAGACCCTGAGACCAGGATTTCAGTGCAGGTAGTTTAATTTGAAGGTGATCCTGAGAAGCACTGGCAAGGGAAAGGGGAAGTGGGTAAGAAGACAATACAAGGTGTGTTCACGAGCAGAAGACTGCTGTGGGCAATTGGTCCCAGGTGGGAGCCTCTGGGAGACAATGCAGAGTTGTTCTACCCTACGGGCAAGGAAGCTGGGGCATTTATGCATCCACTCCTGTTTCTCATTGGCTGAGGTCTGCTCCGGGGGCCTTCTTCCCTGACACTTCTGGCTGCCATGTCCGGGGGCCACATAGGCTGATGAGGCCCAGGATGCCCTCAGACAGAGTCACTGGTGCCTGCAGGAAGGCTCTGTCTGTGGGTAGAGACTGTGAGTGCCAACGGGAGATAGCAGGAGCACCAGCAACATATGCCACATCTAGGAACAAAGGTAAGTGGGAGAGGTCCGCCTTCTTCCCTAATGAGGGAGAAAAGTAGGCTATGTAACATCTCTGGACATACGGAGAAGTGAACTTATACTCCATCCAAGTGAGATGGCCAATTTTATGTGAGTTTTTTCAGTTGTTGAAGCAAACAAGGCCAGAAGTGGAGGATGTGACCCCATCCTCACTCCCACAGGGAAGACCCCAAGGCTGCCTGGGCCACAGCTGTGCTGCATGAGGCTCTGAACCTGGGGGATGTGGTCCAGCTCCCATTAGCTGGCCTGGCAGTGCTATCGTGGCTTGGCCATCCCCTTCACTTGAGCTGCCTAATTGCCTGATCTTTCCACAAGATGAGCTTGCTTTTAATTACTCTGAGTGCACACCCTCCTTCGAGCCTTCCAAGCACGTTAATGAGCGCGCAGGATGATTATAAGGACTCCAACTGCCACCTCCCCTATAGCAGCTCACAGAGAATAGCACGTGCTGAGAGAGTCATAGCCAGGCCAACGTATGCTAGGGGAAGAAGAGAACTGAATTAATTGCAAGATAATTGGCCTGATTTGCAATTAGCAAACTGGTTTGTTCTGTGCCCCTTTTTAAAATGAAGTATGGTATACATACAGTAAAACTCACCCATTTCAGTGTACAGTTCTGTGAGTTTTGACATGCGTACAGTCAGGTAACCACCATCAAAATCAAGCTATAGTACTGTCGCATCACCCCAGAAAATTCTCTCATGCCCCTTTGGAGTCAGCTCCTTCCCCCACCCAGAGCCCCTGGCAGCTGTTGATCTGTTGTCTATCTCCAGTTTTGCCTTTTCCAGAATGTCATATTAATGAAATCATACAGTAGCTCACCTTTTGGGAATGGCTTCTTTCACTCTACACTTAGGATTCATCCATGTTGTTGCAAGTGTTAGTGGTTTGTTTTTTTATTGCTGAGTAGTATTCCATTACATGGATGAACCAGAATTTTTTTACTCATTTTCATATTGAAGGTCATTTGGATTGTTTCCAGTTTTAGGAGATTATGAATTGCAGAGCAATATGCTTCTCTTTTTATAGGGCCTTTCTGACCATAGGCTTGTAACCCCACAAAATGATTGGGTCAGTGTGATGGTTAAGGTTGTACGTCACCTTGGCTGGGCCATGATTCTCAGTGGTTTGGCCGTTATGTAATGATGTAGTTTGGCAGTTATGTAATGATGTAATTTGGCAGTTATGTAAAGATGTCGTCACCCTCCATGATGTGATCTGATATGATCAGCCAATTAATTATAAGGGGAGTTTCCTCAGGGGTGTGGCCTGCATCCAATATATATATGGACGTTCTGACGAAGCTTGCTTGCTTGCTTTGGTTCCTGCATCTAGCTGGTCATCATCTGACCTTTGGTTCTTGGGACTTGAGCCAGCAGCCTGCTGTATTACCTGCCTATCTTGGGATCTGTCAACCTCCACAGCCTGTGAGCCAGCAGTCTGCTTTCTTACCAGCTGATCTTGGATTTATCAGCCTCCACAGCCCATGAGCCAGCTGCCTGCAGTCTGACCTGCTGATCTTGGGTTTGTCAGCCCCTGCAGCTACACGAATCAGGAGAAGCCTCCAGCCTGACATCTGACCCACGGACTTGAGGCTTGCCAGCCCTACAACCACGTGAATAATTTCCTTGAGATAAACCTCTCTCTCTCTTTCTTTCTCTCTCTATATATACATATACACACTTCACTGGTTTTGCTTCTCTAGAGAACCCAGGCTGAGACAGTGGGACTATGCAAATATGGCATGTAAAACTCTTGGCAAGATTAGCTGGGACTATGCAAATAAGGTGCCTATGGTCCACCTATGAGATTGGTCAGTTTTGCCGTCCCACTAGGCTTAAAAACAGCCAATCCCACAGGTTGAAGGTGGACTTCACTACCATCAAGAAAAAGAGCTGGAACCTGAGTATGTCCTATGATCCCAGGGTCCCTGTGCTGAGAACCTCCTAGACTCAGGAAACGGAGAGCTGTAACACTGCAGAACTGTAACACTGGAGGCGGCAGCGGCACAAGGTGGCAGTGGCATGAGAAGGCAGCAGCACGGGACCTGCAGATGGCTGCAGTGGAATCCATGGAGAGAGAGAACTGAATGTCTTCAGGCAGGAGGCTTCCTGGAGGAATGGGATGCATCCGGGTACTTAGTGGTGAGCTAAAGAGCTGTAACATTTGCTCAAGCAGGGCAGAGGCCAGGCCCAAGAAGGGTCCAGTGGCAGAGGCCCACCTGCAGGCATGGACGAGAAGAATCTGTCCTCATTGAAGAACTGTATCCTGAGTTGTTCCTGTTATTTCCAAGTTGATCCTGATCCTGAATCGTAAGCTGTTACTTTCCTAATAAACCCCATAATCATGAGTATGATGTGTGAGTTCTGTGTGGCTATTGCATTGAATTATTGAACCCTGCAGAGAAGCAGAGTGTGCCATGGGTGGAACAGCTGGTGTCAGAATTGGTAATAAGGGCTGGAGAGTAGAAGTATGTCTGACCTCCACTTCATAGGAATCAGCCTTGGGCTGATCTTGATTCTCCTCCCCCCTCGTGAAGTTAGAGGACCTCTGATGCCACCATATTACATTAATAAAGTTGCTATAAATATTTGCATACAATTTTTCGGCTAAAATAAGTCTTCAGTTCACTTGGGTAAATATCCAGCAGTGGTAATGTTGGGGCGTATGGTTAAGTACATGTTTAATCTACTAATCTGTAGTGCACAATTTCACAAGGGTTTCACCACATCAAAGATGTAGTGAAAAACAGGTGAAACTGTACACTATAGATCAGTAAGTAAGCGTAAGGAAGCCCGTGCATACCTTGCTGATTGAGTAATCCATCCCTGATTGCAGTCATATGTCAGTCCATCTTGTTGAGGGTCTTCTCTTTTCTGCTGACCCTCTACTTTACCAAGCATGATGCCCTTCTCCAGGGACTGGTCCCTCCTGATAACACGTCCAAAGTATGTGAGACAAAGTCTTGCCATCTTTGCTTCTAAGGACCATTCTGGCTGTACTTTCAATACAAATTTGTTCATTCTTCTGGCGGTCCATGGTATATTCAATATTCTTCACCAACACCATAATTCCAAGGCATCAATTCTTCTTCCATCTTCCTTATTCATTGCTCAGCTACCGCATGCATATGAGGCGATTGAAAATACCACGGCTTGGGTCAGGCGCACCTTAGTCCTCAAAGTGACATCTTTGCTTTTGAACACTTTAAAGAGGTCTTTTGCGGCAGATTTGCCCAATTCAATAGATCAATTGATTTCTTGACTGCTGTTTCCACGGGCGTTGATTGTGGATGCAAGTAAAATGAAATCCTTGACAACCTCAGTATTTTTTCTCAGTTTATCATGATGTTGCTTATTGGTCCAGTTGTGAGGATTTTCGTTTCCTTTATGTTGAGGTGTAATCCATACTGAAGGCTGCAGTCTTTGATTGTCATCAGTAAGTGCTTCAAATCCTCTTTGCTTTCAGCAAGCAAGGTTGTGTCATCTGCATAACGCAGGTTGTTAACGAGTCTTCCTCCAACCCTGATGCTGCATTCTTCTTCATATAGTCCAGCTTCTCGGATTAGTTGCATACAGTTGCATACAGACTGAATAAGTATGGTGAAGGGATACAACCCTGATGCACACTTTTCCTGATTTTAAACCACACAGTATCCCCTTGTTCTGTTTGAACCACTGCCTCTTGGTCCATGTACAGGTTCCTCATGAGCACAATTAAGTGTTCTGGAATTGCCATTCTTCGCAGTGTTATCCATAATTTGTTATGATCCACACAGTCGAATGCCTTTGCATAGTCAATATAACACAGGTAAACATCTTTCTGATATTGTCTGCTTTCAGCCAAGATCCATCTGATATCAGCATCGTTCTGTGTCCTCTTCTGGATCTGGCCTGAATTTCTGGCAGTTTCCTGTCAATATACCGCTACAACCATTTTTGAATTATGTCCAGCAAAAATTTGGTTGCATGTGATATTAATGATATTGTTCGATAATTTCCGCATTCTGCTGGATCACCTTTCATTGGAATGGGCACAGATAAGGATTTCTTCCAGTTGGTTGGCCAGGTAGCTGTCTTCCAAAGTTCTTGACATAGACGAGTAAGTGCTTCTAGTGTTGCATCCATTTGTTGAAACATCTCAATTGGTATTCCATCAATTCCTGGAGCCTTGTTTTTCGCCATTGCCTCCAGTGCAGCTTGGACTTCTTCCTTCAGCACCATTTGTTCTTGATCATATGCTACTTCCTGAAATGGTTGAATGTTGACCAGTTCTTTTTGGCGTAGTGACTATGTATTCTTTTCATCTTCTTTAGATGCTTCCTGTGTCGTTCAATATTTTGTCCATAGATTCCTTCAATATTTTGACTCGAGGTTTGAATTTCTTCTTCAGTTCTTTCAGCTTGAGAAATGCTGAGTGTGTTTTTCCTTTTTGGTTTTCTAACTCCAGCTCTTTGCACATTTCATTATAATACTTTACTCTGTCTTCTTGAGCTGCGCTTTGAAATCTTCTGATCAGCTCTTTTATTTCATCATTTCTTCCATTCACTTTAGCTGCTCTATGTTCAAGAGCAAGATTCAGAGTCTCTTCTAACATCCATTTTGGTCTTTTCTTTCTTCCCTGTCTTTTTAATGACCCTTTACTTTCTTCATGTATGATGTCCTTGATGCCATTCCACAA
This sequence comes from Dugong dugon, assembly GCA_030035585.1. NCBI lineage: Eukaryota > Metazoa > Chordata > Mammalia > Sirenia > Dugongidae > Dugong > Dugong dugon. The sequence continues at coordinate 153,179,832 of CM057483.1, forward strand.
CTCGTCTGGTCTTTGGTCATTAGTGTTCAATGCATCAAATCTGTTCTTGAGATGGTCTCTAAATTCACGTGGGATATGCTCAAGGTGGTACTTTGGCTCTCATGGACTTGATTTAATTTTTTCAGCTTCCAGTTGAAATTGCATATGGACAATTGATAATCTTTTCTGCAGTCAGCCCCTGGCCTTGTTCTGACTCATGATATTGAGCTTCTCCATCATCTCTTTCCACAGATGTAGTGGATTTGATTCCTGTGTATTCCATCTGGTGAGATCCATGTGTATAGTTGCCATTTATGGTGTTGAACGAAGCTACTTCCAATGAATAGGTAGTTGGTCTTGCAAAATTCTATCGTGCGATCTCTGGCATTGTTTCTATAACCAAGGCTGTATTTTCCAACTACTGAAGAAACTTTCCCAAACACAGTACAACTTGTAAAGATGTATTCTAGCCAAAATTAACATATTATATAATTAGGCCAAGCAGAGTCTACTCTCCTCTTCCACCTCTCACCCAGATGTGAATGGTGCATAGGCAGCAAACCAATTACAACCTTTGTGGAAGAACAAAGTAGATTAGTGGTTATCAAGGGCTGGAGTTGGGGAGTTCTTACTTAGTGACTACTAAATTTCTGTTTGAGGTGATGAAGAAGTTCTGGAAATGGTGATGATGGTTGCACAATGTTGTGAATGTAATTAATGTTACTGAATTATATGGCTAAAATGGAAAAGTTTTTGTTGGACATAACTTACCACAATAAAACTTTTTGAAATAAAATAAACTGGGGGTCCATGAACAACTACTCCTTTGCCATGAGACCAGAGGAGCTGGATAGTGGCCTGCTACCATTATCAATTGCTTTCATCAAAGATTCTATATAAGAATCCTGATCAGGGGGTTCTGGCAAAATGGCGCTCTAGGCAGAAGCACCATGCGGTCCCTCCACAGCAAAGATCCGAAAAACTAAGCCGAACAGAGAATACAACAATCCTGAAACCCTAAAACATCAAATGAAGAGATAAAGAACTCAGCCAAGCACCAAATGGAGTGAGAAAACTGACAGAGAACTGAGAGTGAGGAGAGATTCATGCAGAGGTCCCCTACCAGCTAATGCAGCGTGGATCTGCCATCTTGGACTCCTATCGGAGACCAGTAAATGGGGTGCGAGAAAGCAGCCTCATGGAGCTTCCAGCGGGAGACAAAACAACCGGTAATTGGTGATATACGCTTTCCCACCCCCCACCCTCCTTCACCCCGACTCGGCCTCCTCTGCTTCCCGCGGCCACAGTCTCTTGACTGGGAAACAGCGGCTGCTTGGATTCCACACACCCGAGCAGGCTGCTCTCTGGGTGCCATTTGTTGGCTGCTGCTGTTGCTTTTTTTCTGCTGCTTTTTATTTCTTCCTTGCCTCTCCCCACCTCCCCCTCCTTTCGCTTGAATACTTTGCTCTGTCCGCCATCTTTGCTTCTTCCTGAGGGGCTGCAGAGCTCCGGTAATTTGTGATATAAGCTTTCCCACTCTCTACCCTTCTTCACCCACACTCGGCCCCCTCTGCTTCCCACGGACACAGTCTCTTGTCCAGAAACACCAGCCCGCACTGGCTGGCTCTCTGAGTGCCATTTGTTGGCTGCTAGTGTTGCTTATTTTTTTTCTGCTTCTTTTGATTTCTTACTTGCTTCTCGCCACCTCCCCCTCCCTTCGCTCAAGTACCTGGCTCCATGTGCCATCTTTGCATCTTCCTGAGGGGCTGTGGAGCTCCGTTCAAGTGTGGAGCTGCTTCCCGTTTTGGGCTGCCGTGCTGGTCGGATCCTGGGGCTTTTGTTTGTTTGTTTGTTTTGAATTGTTTGTTTGATTTCTTTTCCTTTTCTTGAGTTGGGAGCCCTTTCTGGCCAGGCTGAGTTGTGTGGCAGGGAGACTCCCCTTCAGCTTCCACAGATGTGCAGAGGGATCCCTGAGGACATTTCTTTTTACGTTGGTTTTTTTTTTTTTTCTGTTTCTTTGGGGGCCTTTCTTGCTTTTTTTAAAATTTGTTTTGTTTTCTTTTTCCTCTTTTTCCCTTTTTGTCTTTCTTCATTGCTCAGTTTCTCGTCTGTCTATATCTTCCATCTCTTTCTGTTCCCTGAATACCTGGCGTTGTATACCTCTATGCCTTCTAGCCAGCCTGTACTGCAATACCTGAGAGAGACTTCCCAGACCTCATAGCTGCACCGGTGGGATCCCTGGGAACTCTGCGGTTCTTTAACTTTTCTGATTCTTATTCATTCGTTCTTTTCTTTTCTTCTTCCTCCCCTTTCTGTTTTTCTCCATTTCATAGTCTCTCATCTCTCCACTCCAATGGCAAGCTCCCCTAGCATTCTTCTTTGTTTGCTTGTATGTTTTTGGCTCCTGTTCCTCTCTCCTCTCGCCCATATCCATCTTAGCTCCACACATAACAATCTCCCCACTGCATCCTGCCTGCCTGCACCGTGTGCTTGACATCACACCACCAAGCAGCACAGGCACGGCCTACTGGAACCTGCCCTGCACTGATTACCAACCTGCTGTGGTGGCTGTAGTAAGTGCCACAAACAACCCGTCCCAGTAACTCCTCTTCAGCTAGACCTGCCCTTCCGTACCATATCTGAGTGACTGACCCTGCCAGTTGAAGAAGGAGGCGAAAAGTATTGTGCCCACAGAGGAGCAAACAACAAAGAACACACAGTCCACCTGCTCAGACATAGTCAAATTTTTTTTTAAAAAAGCGACGAAACAAACAAATCTACAATCAATAAATGAGAAAAATAAATACTGAATGCCCCGAAGACAGCAGACAATATCAAAACATTTACAAAAACGGGACAGGATGGTTCCTGTAGGCGTCCAAAATAAAACACCAGATGACTCTCCTCTGGAAGAAGATGCACTAGAACTACCTGATATGGAATTAAAATCTCTAATACTCAGAATTCTCCAAGAACTGAGGCAAAAAGCTGACAAACATGAGGAAAAAATAGACAAATTCATGGAAAATACGGACAAAAAATTGGAAGAATTCAGGAAAATAATGCAGGAACAAAATGCCAAAATAAATTCACAACTAGAAATTATACAAAGACAACAATTAGAAATCCAAAAGATAAACAACAAGATTTCAGAAATGGACGGTGCCACAGAAGGGCTGAGAAGCAGATTTGAAATGGTGGAAGACAGGATTAGTGGAATTGAAGACAAACACTTGGATACAACTCTGTTTCAGGAAAACTCAGAAAAAAGAACAAAGAAAAATGAAGAGACCCTGAGAGTTATATGGGACACAATCAAAAGCAAAAATCTGCAAGTGATTGGAATTCCAGAACACGGGGAGAAAACAGAAAACACAGAGAGGATCATTGAGGAACTGCTGGCAGAAAACTACCCCAATATCATGAAAGATGAAAAGCTGGCCATCCAAGAAGCTCAATGAACCCCATATAGAAGAGACCCCAAAAGAAAATCACCAAGGCATATCATATTCACACTTGCCAAAACCAAAGACAAACAAAGAATCCTGAGAGCAGCTCGTGAAAACAAGAAGTCACACACAGAGAAGAAACAATAAGACTAAGCTCAGATTATTCGGCAGAAACCATGCAGGCAAGAAGGCAATGGGTTGACATATATAAAATCTTGAAAGAAAAAAATTTCCAGCCAAGAATAATATATCCTGCAAAACTCTCGTTCAGATTTGATGGTGAAATTAGGTATTTTCCAGATAAACAGAAATTAAGGGAATATGTAAAAGTCAAACCAAACTTACAAGAATTATTAAAGCGAGTTCTTCTATCTGAGGACAAACAGCTTCAGCTCACAAGCAGAACCTAGGACGCAGGATCTTACCAGCCAGATACCAATCTAGGAAATGAACTCTCAAGGACTATCCAAAACCAAAAGAAATACAACAGGGAATCAGAGCAGTTAATCAGTAAATGACAACAACATCAAAACAATAAAAGATGGAATAAACGGCATAGGTATAGAACCTTCTAATGGAGAGGAAGGCAAGGTGATACCAAGTAATGGTAGACTGCTTCAAACTTAGAAAGATAAGGGTAAAATTTATGGTAACCACAAAGAAAGTTAACAAACATACTCATAAATAAAAAGAGGAAAAACACAAAGTCTCAGCAAAAACAAAAGAAATGAAAAAAAATCCACAAACAAAAGTAACTCAGCACAAGAGAGTAAGAAGAACAAAGAAAACGTCAGCACCACAAAAAAAGCACTACAAAATGACAATAACAAACCCACATCTATCAATAATTACACTGAATGTAAATGGACTCAATGTACCTATAAAGAGACGGAGAGTGACAGAATGGATAAGGAAACAGGATCCATCATATGCTGTCTACAAGAGACACACCTTAGAAACAAAGATGTGAATTTATTAAAAGTCAAAGGTTGGAAAAAAATAAATCAAGCTAACAACTACCAAAAAAGAGCAGGAGTGGCAATTCTAATCTCAGATAAAATAGACTTTAAAATGAAATCTACCATAAAAGACAAAGAAGGACACTGTATAATGATGAAGGGGACGATCCATCATGAAGAGATAACCATAATAAACATCTACGCACAAAATGACAGGGTTCCAAAATACATAAAACAAACTCTGACAAGACTGAAAAGAGAAATTGACAGTTCCATAATAATAGTAGAAGACTTCCATACACCACCCTCAGTAAAGGACAGAACAACTAAGAAGAAACTCAGCAAAGATACAGAAGACCTAAAGGGCACAATCAGCCAACTGGTCCTCATAGATATATATAGAACACTTCACCCAGCAACTGCAGAGTACACATCTTTCCCAATGCACATGGAACGTTCTCCAGAATAGACCACATCTTAGGCCACAGAGCAATCCTCAACAAGATCCAAAACGTTGAGATAATTCAAAGTATCTTCTCTGACCACAATGCCATCAAGGTAGAAATTAACACTTGAAAGAGCAAGGAAAAAAAATCAACTACATGGAAACTGAATAATACCCTGCTTACACATCAGTGGGTAATAGAAGAAATCAGAGATGGAATCAAAAAATTCCTAGAATCAAATGAGAATGAAAACACATCATACCAAAACCTTTGGGACACAGCAAAGGCAGTCCTCAGAGGACGATTTATAGCAATAGATGCACATATCAAAAAAGAAAAAAGGGACAAAATCAAAACATTAACTATAGAACTCAAACAAATAGAAAGAGAACAGCAAAAACAGCCCACAACCACCGGAAGAAAGGAAATAGTAAAGATCAGAGCAGAAATAAACGAAATAGAGAACAGAAAAACAACAGAAAGAATCAACAAAGCCAAAAGTTGGTTCTTTGAAAGAATCAACAAAATCGACAAACCACTGGCCAGACTGACAAAAGAAAAACGGGAGAGGACACAAAGAAACCAAATAAGAAATGAAATGGGGGACATTACAACAGACCTAATGGAAATAAAAAGGATTATAACAGAATATTATGAAAAACTATACTCCAACAAATTTGAAAACCTAGAGGAAATGGATAAATTTCTAGAAACAGCCTACCCAAACTACAACAAAGTGATGTTGAAAATCTGAACAGACCCATAACAAGAGAAGAGATTTAAAAGGTAATAAAATAAACTCCCAACCAAAAAAAGCCCTGGCCCAGATGGCTTCACTGGAGAATTCTACAAAATATTTACAGAAGAGCTTGTACCAGTACTACTCAAGCTATTTTAGAGCATAGAAGAGGAAGCAACATTTCCAAATTCATTCTATGAAGCCAGCATAACGCTGATACCAAAACCAGGAAAAGATGTCACAATAAAAGAAAATTACAGACCAATATCTCTCATGAATATATATGCAAAAATTCTGAACAAAATTCTAGCCAATAGATTTCAGCATCATATCAAAAAAAATAATACACCACGACCAAGTAGGATTCATACCAGGTATGCAAGGATGGTTCAACATCAGAAAATCAATCAACGTAATCCACCACATAAATAAAAGGAAAGAAGAGAATCAAATGATCATCTCAGTTGACGCAGAAAAGGCATTTGGCAAAGTCCAACACCCATTCCTGATAAAAACTCTCAATCAAATAGGTATAGAAGGGAAATTTCTCAACATAATAAAGGGCATCTATGCAAAACCAACGGTCAACATCATTCTTAATGGAGAGAGGCTGAAAACATTCCCCTTGAAAACAGGAACAAGACAAGGATGCCCTTTCTCACCACTCCTATTTAACATTGTGCTGGAAGTTCTAGATAGAGCAATAAGGCAAGAAAAAGAAATAAAGGGCATCCAAATAGGTAATGAAGAAGTTAAACTGTCCCTGTTTGCAGATGATATGATACTATACATAGAAAACCCTAAAGACTCCACGAGAAATCTACTGGAACTAATAGAAAGATTCAGCAGAGTAGCAGGATACAAGATAAACATTCAAAAATCAGTTGGATTCCTATACACCAGTAAGGATAACGATGAAAAGGAAATCAGGAAAACAATACCATTTTCAATAGCCCCTAAAAAGATAAAATACTTAGGAATAAATCTGACCAGGGATGTAAAAGATCTATACAAAGAAAACTACAAAACACTACTGCAAGAAACCCAAAGGGATCTACATAAATGGAAAAACATAGCATGCTCATGGATAGGCAGACTCAACATTGTGAAAATGACAGTTCTACCCAAAGCAATTTACAAATACAATGCAATCCCGATCCAAATACGAACAACATGCTTCAAAGAGATGGAAAAACTAATCATTAACTTTATATGGAAAGGGAAGAATCCCCGAATAAATAAAGCACTACTGAAGAAGAAGAAGAAAGTTGGAGGACTCACACTACCTGACTTGAGAACCTACTATACAGCTACAGTAGTCAAAACAGCCTGGTACTGGTACAACGACAGATACATTGACCAATGGAACAGAATTGAGAACCCAGATGTAAATCCATCCACCTACGGTCACCTGATCTTCGACAAGGGCCCAAAGTCCATCAAATGGGGAAAAGACAGTCTTTTTAACAAATGGTGCTGGCAAAACTGGATATCCATTTGCAAAAAAATGAAACAAGACCCATACCTCACACCGTATACAAAAACTACTTCAAAATGGATCAAAGACCTGAATATAAAGCCTAAAACTATAAAGTTCATAGAAGAAAAAATAGGAGCAACACTTCAGGCCTTAATACATGGCATTAACAGGATACAAGCCATAACCATCAATGCACAAAACCCAACAGATAAGCTAGATAACTGGGATCTTCTAAAAATCAAACACCTATGCTCATCAAAAGACTTCACCAAAAGAGTCAAAAGAGAACCTACAGACTGGGAAAAAAATTTTGGGCAGTACAAGTCAGACGAAGGTCTAATCTCCATAATCTACAAGAAAATCCAACACCTCTATGACAAAAAGACAAATAATCCTATTAAAAAATGGGCAAAGGAAATGAACAGACACTTCACCAAAAAAGACATTCAAATGGCCAACAGACACATGAGGAAATGCTCCCGATCACTAGCCATTAGAGAAATGCAAATTAAAACCACAATGAGATACCATCTCACCCCGGCATTACTGGCACGAATCAAAAACACTGGAAATAACAAATGTTGGAGGGGCTGCGGGGAGATGGGAACACTTATGCACTGCTAGTGGGAATGCAAAATGATATAACCATTTTGGAAAATGATATGGCACTTCCTCAGAAAGCTAGAAATAGACATACCATTCGATCCAGCAATCCCACTCCTAAGAATAGATCGTAGAGAAATAAGAGTCGTCACTCAGATCGTAGAGAAATAAGAGTCGTCACTCGAATAGACATATGCACACCTATGTTCATGGCAGCATTGTTCACAATAGCAAACTGATGGAAACAATGTAGATGCCCATCAACAGATGAATGGATAAACAAAGTATGGTACATACACACAATGGAGTACTGTGCAACGAGAAAGAACAACAATGAATCTGTGAAGGATCTCATAACATGGATGAAACTGGAGGGCATTATGCTGAGTGAAATAAGCCAATCACAAAAGGACAAATATTGTATGAGACCTCTATTGTAAAAACCCATGCAAAAGTTCACACACAAAATGTATCAATCTTTGTTGGTTACCAGGGATGGGAGGGGTGGGGGGGGAAATGCTAAATAGACAATAGATAAGTGGTATCTTGGGTGAAGGGTGAGACAGTACACAATACTGGAGAAACTAGCACAACTTGTACAAGGAAAGGTCACAGAAGCCCCATAGACACATCCAAACTCCCTGACGGACTGAATTGCTGGGCGGAAGGCTCTGAGGACCATGGTATCGGGGAACATCTAGCTCAATTGGCATGACACAGCTTAGAAAGACAATACTCTACATTTTACCTCGGTGAGTAGTGTCTGGGGTCTTAAAAGCCTGTTATCAGCCATCTGGGATACTCCACTGGTCTCATCCCTTCGGGAGCAAGGGAGAATGAAGAGAACAGGATACAAGGAAAAGATTGGTCTGAAGGACTAATTGTCCACAGATACCAAGGCCTCCACCGGACTGAGTCCAGTACAGCTAGATGGTGCCCGGCTACCACCACTGACTGCTCTGACCAGGATCACAACAGAGGGTTCTCGACAGAGCTGGAGAAGGATGTAGAGCATAATTCTAACTCACACACACACAAAAAAAGACCAGATTTACTGGTCTAAAGGAGACTGGAGAAAGCCCAAGAGTGTGGCCCTCAGACACCCTTTTGGCTCAGTGGTGAAGTTACCTCCGAGGTTCACTGTTCATCCGGGGCGTGGACAGCCCCGTAAAACCAAATGAGACTAATGAGGTACAGGAGTCCAGTGACAAGGGCCAGAAAGCAGAAGGGGACAAGGAAGCTGGTGATAGGGAACCCAAGGCTGAGTAAGGATAGTGTTGATGTGTTGTGAGATTGTTAACCATTGTCATAGGGCAACAGGTGTAGTAACTGTTAAATGAGCAACTATTTTGTTCTGTAAGCCTTCATCTTAAGTGAGAATAACAACAGCACAATTGGAAGAGCGTAGTCAATGTCACTGAACTGTGCATGTAGAAATTTTTGAAATGGTGTATCTTGGGCTATGTGTATTTTCACCAAAAAAAAAAAAAAGGTTTAGAAGTTAGAGGGTTGATATGTTGTGGGGTTGTTAACCAATGTCATAAAACAACGTGTACTTCTGTTTCATGAGAAACTATTTTTTCTGTAAGCCTTCACCTGAAGTACACTAAAAAAAAAAAAAAAAAAAGAACCCTGATCAAAAGAGGGGAAATGTAGAACAGAATTTCAGAATCTCATGGGATCCAGACTTTCTGGAGCCGTTGAAACTGGATGAACCCTGAAACTATTGCCCTGAGATAATCTTTCAACCTTAAACCAAAAAAAAAAAAAAAAATTCCCTGAAGTATTCTTTAAACCAAACAATCGTTTAACTTAATTGGTAAAGAATGTCTGCCCTAAGTATTGTGCTCTTTTAAAGAACTATCTATATGGGATCAAATAGTTAACAGCAACTTGAATGGTTAGATAGGAAGCTTAGGAGGCAGTTAGTTTATGTTAATAGAGAAGGAACAATTCAGAAAAGGAGGGTGAGAATGGTTGCACTACTTGGAGAATGTAATCAGTGTCAATGAATTGCACATGTAGAAATTGGTGTATGATCTGCTGTGTCTGTTTTCTACAACAGCAACAAAAATCTGCCAGAGATTCTGACTCTTGAAGAAATGTAGAACTGGCAAAGTGACTGCTTATTTTAAAAATATTTACAATCATATCGATCCCTTAGAAATAAATCAAAACATGAATTAGATAATATTATTAGAATGAACAACCAAAAAATACAAAAGAAGAATGTTACATAGAAGTTGAAATTTTTAATCGAAATCTCAGTCTAATGATTGATCAAAGTGTGTATGTGACATCGGATAGTGGCTCTCCAGTCATACTAGGAGAACATGGAAATAATTGTTAGAATTTTAATGGTTGTTCATAAAATAGGTTTATACTGGGCCCGGGAAAAAGAAATCCTGGAGTTAAAAAAATAAAGTAGGGGAAAAAAAGATGCAAGCAGACCTTCCCAGAACATCTAATGTCATTCTTTTTAAATATAATATTTATAAAATATTTTGTTTACGATATCTTAAATCACAGAAACAAATCAGTAAGAGGTGCAGGTTGTTTGGGGAATGCAAAACAAACCTCACAGGAGCTGAGGCAATATAGTGGTAGGAGCTCAGGCTCTGAAACCAGACAGGCCTGTTTCAAATTCCTGGATCTGCCTTAGTATTGTGAGCATTGATGAGTCTTAAGACCTTTCTGAGCCTCTATTTTCTCATCTCTAAATTTGAGACTATAGTGGACTCTGAGAGGATTACAGTATGTAAACATTTGGTACACAGTGAACACTCAATAAATGTTAGCTATTGTCATTCTATCAAGCTAAACATAACTGAAGAGCAGGTAATCTCAGTGTACACGAAAATCTCAGTTTACACAATCATCCTGGGTTTATTCCTGTCTCTGGTTTACACCCAGGGCAGGGAGATGGAGAAGCTGAGTGTAAACTATGATTTGAGAGCAGAGAGGAGTTGGCAGTATATGTGCTGGGAAAGTGGCCAGGCCAACAGGCCTGCAGAAATGGAACGTTCTCCTCAGAGCTCTGAGGGGAAGACTGGGAGCTGGCAGGCTCTCCTCCATCTAATCAACAATGGCCTTGGAGAGCCATACATGTAAACAACCCTGTTAGCAAGAGAGTCATCTTGGTTTTGGGCTTTCCTAGAAGACAAGTTTTCACTTTCCCCTTAAATTAAAATGTTCTGTCTAGAAGTCCATGGGCTTCTTAACATTTATATGAAAAGTGACAGATATTCTAGCAAGGACTTTAGGAATCATAGCTTCTGCTTCTTTATTTTTTTTTCCTATTTTAAACTCTTTCTAAGATGAAGCATCTATTCAGATGAGGCTTACAGTCCATTAGAACTTCAGTTAGCAGACCCTCAAAACACTGGACAGAGGGAAATCACAAGAAAATGAACAGGTCCAATATTTACTCACATCCATAAGATTTATAATTAAAACAACATTCAAGATCAGGATCTGGAGGCAAAGCAAGGCCAGCATTGTCACCCAAAGACTCCATTGCATTCACTGTACAATACCTGCTGAGGTGGGAAAGTGGAAAGTTAGAAAGGTTTCCAAGCACAAGGGCTAAAACCCAAAACAGTTTTCATTATCCACAATACTCTAGTAGCTATGTCAGTCCACATATTGCATGGCTTTACAAGTATTATCAAATGTAGCTCAGAGAATTAAAATTATATTTGGTGCTCAGAAAAATAAAATTATATTTGTATACACATTACAATTTTGTATAGAAATAATAAAATTTTATACATAGATATTAGTTAAGTAGTATATATAAATATATAAGGGAAAACAGCTGGTTTCAATATACATATAATTTTAATATTCATATACTCTAGTTATATATTTAAAATAGCATGTATATTGAAGCTTGCTACTGTACCTTACCCAAATACGTTCCTGTAGACAAAGTACCTCCTATTTAGTCATTCTAAAAATTTAAAATATTTTTCAAAGGAAAAAAAAATCCTGTCATCAGATCCATTTTAATAAGTCTTGACTAATGTTACTAAGTGTACAACACTGTCTAATACCAAATTACAGGCAAAAGGCATTGCTAAGAAAAGATGATAATCACAACTATAATTCTAGTTTTGTCAGATATAAAAGCTGGATATGCCTTCTGGCCTACATTTTTCTGGAAAGATCATTCATCTGGCTCAGAGAGTCAATGCCTTGTGCCATCACCCTTTTGATAACAGTCTGGTCTTTACAAGGCCAAGGTATGAAGGTATCATCTCTTATAAGAACCTCTTACATCCCGTGTGACACTTAAACTCTAAGTGTAATCCAAGGGTTAGCTTTCCCCTACTCTCTTCAAAGGTGACTTTTTTCTATTTTATTTGGAGAAATGGGGGTTTGTCATCTGTCTGCTTCTGAGTCATTCACTTGGCATCTTTTATTCTGCTCTTTGAGCTCCTGCTCTGGCCTACCAGCTGTGCCTATGTCTTCATGTGATGATGCTGTCACAGAGCAATGGAGAGTGAAATGGGGTGGGTCATGCTCCCTGTAGTGCCCTGCCCTCACAACCCACTAAAAACCACTGCCGTTGAGTCGATTCTGGCTCATAGTGACCCTCACAACAGCAGGTGATACTATGCTTAAGACTTTAATGACCAGTTGAAAATAACTTCATGGCATTACAAGGTAGGAAAAAAAAATGCAACTGGATGCTAAATATGGCCCCTCTCATAGTCCAAAGGAAAATAACAAATAACAAAGTACATTAACACTTCACTGGGGAGAGCGGGGACCGTCTGAAGGCTCATCCCAATTCTCAGCCTTGCGTTCTGTTCTCCAGGTCTACTCTCCTCTCTCCTCATCCAGAGAGAGCCCCCTTCTTCACATTTGTTCCACATGCATTTTCACTCTACTTCAGGAGTTAGTGTTGTCCTTGGGTATATCACCTTCTCTAGTGGACACTATTTGTGCTCCACCCAGGTCCCCTTGGATCCCTTTTACAGTTTCTACACCTTCTCTGGCTCCTGTGTGCTTTTGCTTCTTATAGCCTGTACTCTTTTTGGAAGACTGCGCTTGGGCTAGGAGCCTAGGTTGCATAAGCAGTTTGTAACTGGCTGCTAACCTAAAGGTTGGCGGTTTGAACCTACCCAAAGGCTCTGTGGAAGAAAGGCCTGGTGAACTGCTTCCATAAAGATTACAACCCCCTCTTTAAAAATTTTTTTTAAAAAAACCCTGTGGAGCAATTCTACTTTATAACACATGGGGTCATCATGAGTCAGGGCTGACTCGACAGCAGCTAACAGCAACAACACTCTTGGGCTACTGAAACTGCTTTGATAAACCAGAAAGAGCCAGGGACAGATAGGTACAGGAGTATGAAGGCCCAGCTCCCTGGACTTAGAGGCACTGCTTACACTCCAGAGATCCCCCCACAGAATTAGGCTAAGGCTAAGCCTTGGCCTGAGATCGCGCCCTTGGCTTTCTCCCTTTCCTTGTCCCACTTCTCCCACCCCTTTACAGGCCCCACTGGGAGCACTTACTTAAAAAATCACTTGCACAGAAATCCTCATCTTAGGGTGTGCTTTTGGGGAAATAGCCTCAAGCACCTTTCCATCCACTTTGAGGTACAGACAAAGGCTCTGTCATTCTCATTCTATATTCCCAAAGTCCAGCAAAACAATCCAGGGTCTCTGGTGTGAGATGTCAAATCCTTTTGAGTTCTCTTTCCATCAGGGTTCCATGAAACTGTATTCCTTTATTCCTCCAGTCCCCAGTGGGTCAATTCTGAGCAAAATAAATACCTGTTCCAAGGATTAAAAAAAGAATTCTCAGCAACAGTAGATTTAAATCCTATTAAAGAGGACAAACTTTCCCAACAGCAATACAACTTGGAAAGATGTGTTCTACCTAAAATTAATATATCAGGCCAAGCAGATTCTGTGCCCCCCCACCACCTCCCACCCAGATGCAAACGGTACAGAGACAAGCCCCTTACAAGCCCTTGTGGAAGAACAAGCTGTCTATCGGGACACTTTTAGTAGTGCAAAGACTCAGCAGGAGCTTTGAAGTTAACAATTTTGATTTCTTTGGTCCAGTGGTTCTCAAAGTGTGGCGCCAGGACCAGCATCATCTGGGAACTGATTAGAAATGCAAATGCTCTGGCCCCACCCCAGACCTCCTGAATCAGAAACCCCCGGGGGTAATGGTGGGGTGGGTCCAGCAGTCTGTGTTTTAACAAGCCCTCCAGGGATTCTGATGCACACTCAAGTGTGAGAATCATTGCTTTCCTGAAATCAGGCATCTTCTGTCTTTAACCTCTGTAAACACAAAGGAGACATCAAAATAATATAATAAATCCCTAACTAGAGTAAAACTCTGGGATTGGGACTGAAGGTTTAGGGGGCTGCTGTTCTCCTATTTACATAAGCAACTCAAGGCGGCTCTGAACTAAGCCCAAATAGGCCCCAAAATACTTTGTGATCTGGAAGGAGGGAAAGGTGGTAACAAGGGAAACATTTTGCAAAGGATTTTAGTTGGAATCTTAAGTTGCTTTTGCCTCACAAAGGAGAAGTCTGTGGTAGCTTTTCAGATCCCAGAAAAGACTGTTTTAACCATCAGAATTTACTGTCTGACTGAAAATAATTCATACTATTTTCTGGGGTCTCAAACCCTTTGTAAAGCTCTAAGTGGTTGGAGGACAGGGCCAGTTTTCGGGGGAGGGATATGATGTCCCAAGCCTGAGGATATAAAGTGGCTAGGGTAAGAGCAGAATAAACATTAAGAAAAGGTGGGTTTGGATTGAGGGTGGGTAATTCAAGACCTTTGCCAAGCAAATACATTGGGGCTGGGAACTGCTGTCCAGTTATTTAGAAAAGGAGTTTTAACTCAAGACCCATTTATTTGAAGAGGCAGACATGTGAAAACTATAATTTAAATCACCTTCCAGGAGTGGAAGCATGTAACTAATTCATAAGTAGGTAAAGGTAAGACATCCTTTCTTGGCTTTTAGAGAGATGACTTTTTCCCTTGGCTGTGGAAGGAGCATCACAAGATCTGGGTTTTGTCTTCATCTTCCTTGCAGTTTGTGTTCATCTCGATAGTTTCCTTGACTTTTCCAGTCAGTGACATCTGCATGATTCAGATGATCCCAGACTTCCCTCTATACAGCTTTTGAGGTCACCGATGATAAAGGAAAAAATAAAGACTTTTAGATACAGTGAATTTTAAGGTGAGTTTACTGCTGGGCTAGATGGAAAACCTGCTCCAACACAGCACGGTTAGGTCATACGGGATGGAGTCATCACATTAACTGTCAAAAGGATAATTCAGAGACAATTGAAGTACTGAGAATTTACTTGCATTTTGGGAATATAGCTCCCATGGAGACTCAGACCAAAGGGAAGGATGAGACTTATAAAAGCAAAGCTGGAAAATTTCACAAAGAAAAGTGACTGGTTGAACAAGACCAGGCTTGTCAGTTCAAGATTGGTTCATTGTAATGAAGCCGGGCACAGACCAATTGCTGAACCCCAAGTCTATTCGTGGTTTTTAGGAACTGTGTTGACCCATCAAGTCTGTTAGGTTGACCCTAGATAGTACAGTTGAGTTACAGGCTGCAAGCAGTCACAGTTTCATCATCAAGCCATCTTTCTGCCAATTTGGACCAGTTTTCCAGTAAATGGTTCCTTTCAGTGGGGCCCTGACCATATGCTATCTTACAATTTCTCATACCCTCCAGCTCAGGGTTCCGCAAACCTTCAATTACTATATTAAACCCAGATTTTATCACCGTGATTGGGAATATTTCCATAACTAAAAGTTGATGGGTCTTATCTAGAGGAAAAGGACATTAAGTAGACAAGGTGGAGAATAATGTATCCCCATTAGAAAACATTCATTGTCATGTTTGACTTCTTTTTTTTTATTGTTGTAATTAAATGAAGTTTACATTTCAAGTTAGTCTCCCATACAGAATTTTTTTTAACATACATTGTTATGAGACCCCAACCACTCACCCCATTCTGCGACAGCACACTTCTCCCCTCTGCCCCTGATTCCCTATGAACATTCAACCAGCTCCTAACTCTCTCTGCCTTCCCCTCTCATCTTTGGAGAAGCCACCCCTTTGGTCTCATATCAACTTGTCTAAGAGGCACATTCTTCACAAGTATCACTTTATGTCCCACAGTCCAGTCCAATCCCTGTCTGAAGAGTTGGCCTCGGAAATTGTTTTAGTTCTGGGGTGATGGAGAGACCAGTGGCCATGCTTTCTGGGGCGCCTCCAGTCTTAGTCAGACCATTAAGTCTGGTCTTCTTACTAGAATTTGAGTTCTGCATCCCATCGTTCTACTGCTCTATCAGGGACCCTCTGTTGAGTTCCCTGTCAGGACGTTCATTGGTGGTAGCTGGGCACCATCTAGTTCTTCTGGTCTCAGGCTGATGAAGTCTCTGGTTTATGTGGCCCATTCTGTTGCTTGGGCCAGTACTTTCCTTGTGTCTTTGGTGTTCTTCGTTCTCCTTTACTCCAAGTGGTTGGGACCAATTGATGCATCTTAGATGGCCACTTGCAAGCTTTTAAGACCCCAGACGCCACTCACCAAAGTAGGATGCAGAACATTTTCTTAATAAGGTTTGTTAAGCCAATTGACATAGATGTTCCCTGAAAGCATGGTCCCCAGACACCGCACCCCTGCTACTCTGTCTCTCAAAGTATTTGATTGTATTGAGGAAACTTCTTAGCTTTGGTTTAGTCCAGTTGTGCTGGCTTCCCCTGTAGTGTGTGCTGTCCTTCCCTTCACCTAAGATCATTCTTATCTACTATCTAGTTAGTGAATAACCCTCACCCTCCCTCCCCACCCCCGTAACCATCAAAGAATGTTTTCTTCTGTGTTTAAACCTTTTCTTGAGTTCTTATAATAGTGGTCTTATACAGTATTTGTCCTTCTGTGCCTGACTAAATTCACTCAGCATAATAAGTTCTAGCTTCCACCAAGTTATGCAATGTTTCACAGCTTCATCATTGTTCTTTATTGTTGAGTAATATTCCATTGTGTGGCTATACCATAGTTTGTTTATCCATTCATCCATCGATGGGCACTTAGGTTGCTTCCATCTTTTGGCTATTGTGAACGGTGCTGCGATGAACATGGGTGTGCATATATCTATTCGTGTGATGGCTCTTGTTTCTCTAGGATATATTCCAAGGAGCGGGATAGCTGGATTGTATGGTACTTCTATTTCTAGCTTTTTAAGGAAGTGCCAAAATCGATTTCCAAAGTGTTTGTACCATTTTACATTCCCACCAACAGTGTATAAGTGTTCCAGTCTCTCCACAACCTCTCCAGCATTTGTTATTTTGTGTTTTATGGATTAATGCTGGCCTTGTTGGGGTGAGATGATACCTCGTTGTAGTTTTGATCTGCATTTCTCTGATGGCTAATGATCGTGAGCATTTCTTCATGTGTCTGTTAGCTGCCTGAATATCTTCTTTGGTGAAGTGCCTGTTCATATCCTTTGCCCATTTTTTAATTGGGTTATTTGTCTTTTTGCTGTTGCGGTTTTGGAGTATCTTGTAGATTTTAGAGATTAAACGCTGATCGGATTTGTCGTAGCCAAAACTTTTTTCCCAATCTGTAGGTTGTCTTTTCACTCCTTTGGTGAAGTCTTTGGATGAGCATAAGTATTTGATTTTTAGGAGCTCCCATTTACCTAGTCTCTCTTCTGGTGCTTGTGCATTGTTACTTACGGTTTGTATTGTGTTTATGCCATGTATTAGGGCTCCTAGCATTGTCCCTATTTTTTCTTCCATGATCTTTACCATTTTTGATTTTATATTTAAGTCTTTGATCCATTTTTAGTTAGTTTTTGTACATGGTGTGAGATATGGGTCTTGTTTCAGTTTTTTGCATATAGATATCCAATTATGCCAGCACCATTTGTTGAAGAGACTGTCTTTTCCCCAATTAATGGACTTTGGGCCTTTGTCAAATATTAGCTGCTGATAGGTGGATGAACTTATATCTGGATTCTCAACTCTGTTCCATTGGTCTATGTATCTGTTATTGTACCAGTACCAGGCTGTCTTGACTACCGTGGCAGTATAATAGGTCCTAAAATCAGGTAGTGTAAGGCCTTCCACTTTGTTCTTCTTCTTGAGTAGTGCTTTATTTATCCTGGGCCTCTTCCCTTTCCATATGAAGCTGATGATTTGTTTCTCCATCTCATTAAAAAACGCTGCTGGAATTTGGATTGGGATTGCATTGTATCTGTAGATTGCTTTGGGTAGAATTGACATTTTCCCTATGTTGATTCTACGTATCCATGAGCAAGGTATATTTTCCCACTTATGCAGGTCTCTTTTAGTTTCTTGCAGTAGTGTCTTGTGGTTTTCTCTGTAAAGATCTTTTACATCTCTGGTTAGATTTATTCCTAAGTATTTTATCTTTTGGGGGGCTATTGTAAATGGTATTGATTTGGTGATTTCCTCTTCAAGGTTCTCTTTGTTGGTGTAAAGGAATCGAATTGATTTTTGTATGTTTATCTTGTATCCTGAAACTTTGCTGAAATCTTCTATTAGTTCCAGTAGTTTTCTTGTGGATTCCTTGGGGTTTTCTGTGTATAAGATCATATCATCTGCGAATAGAGATACTTTGACTTCTTCCCTACCTATTTGGATGCCCTTTATTTCTTTTTCTAGCCTAACTGCTCTGGCTAGGACCTCGAGCACAATGTTGAATAACAGTGGTGATAAAGGGCATCCTTGTCTGGTTCCTGTTCTCAAGGGCAGTGCTTTCAAAGTCTCTCCATTCAGGATGACATTGGCTATTAGTTTTGTATAAATGCCCTTAATTATACTGAGGAATTTCCCTTCTATTCCTATTTTTTTGAGAGTTTTTATCATGAATGGGTGTTGGACTTTGTCGAATGCCTTTTCTGCATCGATTGATAAGATCATGTGGTTCTTGTCTTTTATTTATGTGATGGATTACATTGATTGTTTTTCTAATGTTGAACCATCCCTGCATACCTGGTATAAATCCCACCTGGTCATGGTGAATTATTTTTTTGATATGTTGCTGAATTCTGTTGGCTAAAATTTCGTTGAGGATTTTTGCGTCAATGTTCATGAGGAATATCGGTCTGTAATTTTCTAGTTTTGTGGTGTCTTTACCTGGTTTTGGTATCAGGGTTATGCTGGCTTCATAGAATGGGTTTGGGAGTATTCCATCCATTTCTATCATCTGAAATACCTTTAGTAGATTGACTTTTTTTTTTTTTTTTTTTTTTTTAGGTAACCATGGAGAACATCAATCCTTCCCTAAAAGATTTACCAATTTGGGGGGAACGTATCAAGTTCACTGCTTATGTTGTGCAAAGTTTTTGTTCCCTGGATTATTTTTTCTGTCAGATCTCCTAGACAAGGGATGAGCAAACCGTGGCCCATGGGTTAAATCAGCCTGTGCCTATTTTTGTAAATAAAGCTTTATTAGAACTCAGCTATACCCAGGGTTGGATTACCCAATAAGCAAGGTGTGCACTGACTTACTTGTGCTTACTTACTAATCTGTAGTGAACAATTTCACATTTTTCCACCACATTAAAGATTCTGCTTCTAGGTATGGCTGGCATATGTCTCTCTTCTTATCCCATAGCACCTTCCTACAGAATCAAAGCCTCTTTTCAAATTTACAGTCCCTGACAGGGGCAAATGACTCTGTAAGCAAGGCAAGCACAGACTTACTTGTGCTTACTTACTAATCTGTAGTGAACAATTTCACATGGGTTTCACCACACCACATCTAAGTAAAACCCATGTGAAGTTGTTCACTATAGATTAGTAAGCAAGCGCAAGTAAGCCTAAGCCTACCTTGTGTATTGGCTAATCGTCCCTGGCTACACCCATTCATTTACATATTGCTTATGGCTGCTTTCAGGTTACAAAGGCAGGGCTGAGTAGTTGTGACAGAGACTGCATGACTTGCAAAGTCTAAAGTATTTACTGTCTGGCCCTTTACCGAAAAAGTTTGCTGACCCTTGTCCTAGACAATAAAAAGTGCAATAATCAGCTTTCTTGTAATACTTTCATGTGTGCCCTTCAAAACATGTGTTTCCTATATTGAATATAGTACTCATTCAATAAGGAGAAAACATTGAGAGTAAGACCACTAGATGGCTAAGAGCTAACTCTTGGGTTGATTTTCTCCATGTAAGAGGTTTATCTCTGACCAGTATTCGGAATTGTCACAGTAAGGGCTAAAACATTATAAGAAAAAATGTTCTCTAGTAATATGTTTGCTACGTTTATCATTGTTTTTTATTTTATAGTGCCAGGCTTCAGGGTGTTGGAATAAATTTAAATATTAGAGAAACTGACCCCTTCCCTTGATTGTGGAAATTCCCTAGTGATTATAATTATAGACTTTCAGAACAGTTGGTTTAAAAGAATTCTTCCAAAAGTAATTTTTAGGGGCGATTTTCTCTCATTGGAAAATCATTAAAAAGAAATATAAGTTCTCCTTTGTACTGACATTAAAGAATTCAGATTTCCTTTAACTTAGGAAATACCAATAATCACATTCATTCAGAATTGACAGTTTGGTCAGATCATATTAATCACCGGACTACTTATTAAAATACAGATTCTTGGACCCTACCACCCACCAAAGCCACTGCGGTCGAGTCAGTTCTGACTCATAGCAACCCTATAGGACAGAGTAGAATTGCCCCATAGGGAGCAGACTGCCACATCTTTCTCTTGTGGAGCAGCTGGTGGGTTCCAACCGCCGATCTTTTGGTTCACAGTTGAGCACTTAACCACTGCGCCACCAGGGCTTCTTGACCCTACCACAGACCTACTCATTAATAGCATCTAAGAGAGAAACCTGGGAATGTTTGTTTTTAACAAGCAATCAGGTGACTCATGCTAAGCAAAGTTGGCATTTAGCAGAGGCAAAAAAGGGTTATAAATTCTGAGTTTTAAAATAGTTCTAGTTCTGATGCTTTAAGAAAATCAGTCAGCTTTCCTGGACCTCAGTGTTCTCATCTGTAAAATGGGGATATTGGACCAGCTGTTGTCTAGAAGAGGCAGATAGATCTAGTGGAAGGGACTGAGGCTTTAAAGTAGTGGTTCTCAGCCCTGTTTGCATATTAGAATCCCCTGGGAAGCTTTTGAAAGTGACTGATTGATGTCCAGGCACCACCCCAGACCAATTAAATAAGATATCTGGGGGTGGTTCCAGGTATTGGTCATTTTAAAATCTCCCCAGGTGAATATAATGAATAGTCATGGTTAAGAACCACTGCTTCAAAGGCTGATTCCAACCACCATTAGGCAGGATGATTTTGATTAGTCTCTCTGAGCCTGTTTCCTTGTTTGTAAAATGAGAATCGTTATCATCTACCTCACGTGGCACATAGCTGCTATAGTGGTTAAGAGCTCAGGCTGCTAACTATAAAGGTCTAACAGTTCGAATCCACCAGCCCTGCTCCTTGGAAACCCTATGGAGCAGTTCTACTCTGTCCTATAGGCTCACTATGAGTTAGAATCAACTCGACAGCACCGGGTTTGGGTTTTTTGGGGAGTTTACTGTTATGATTCTAAGGTCTTTTCCTACATTAAATCATCTGCTATGAGTCAGAAGAAAAACTCTCAGATTATTACATGAAATTCAAAATACCTTTTGCTGCCAACACTGACTTCACCATCCAGGATAAGAAGGGCAGTGAATATTTTTGAGAGGAGGAGACATGTACATGTGCAGGAATTGAAGAAGCTCACTGACGACATCACTCAGAGAAAGCAATTCTTTCTAAATGAATTACAGGACAGTTTTCACCAGGTGATTGGTACATTGGACAGACAGAAGACAGCAGTCTTGGGGACCTGTGCTGATCTTGAATTACTCATTTCAAATTGGCTGGCCTACTGTTTGACCTCCACATTCTTTAATCATCATCAACAGGCCCTTGGGGATTACAACAGCAGAGAAACTATGAAAGGAAACAGCTAGTTGAAAAACACCAAGAAATGGCATCTGGCCTTCAGGGTTTAGGTTCTTAAATAGCTGGATTTAGTGTTTTAATTTCCTGCTCACTTGCTGGCTTTATTACATGCAGCTTTCCACAGGTAACGTTTTTGCCATAGACGATGAGTCCTACAAGCTGGCTCAGCTTGTCCCACCAGCCCACATGGTACATGAACAGTAGTTTCTTCCTGGGTGGTGATTTTTCCTCTACTCCATGAAAAAGTTGTAAGGTAGGTGATATATGTCTTCCTGGTCCCGTAAGTCCTTTTTGTACCTTCAGTGGGATTCTTTTTCCTCTCCTGTCTCAGACACCTCTGTGTGTTTTTCTCTCTTCCCACCCCACCCTGTTCCCCAAAAGCAGGCTCTCAGGAATAATCTGAAGGTCATACACTATTTTAGGAGGTTCAAAGATCTTCTGAAATCCATCCCTAGTTAAAAACTTAAATTTTCAGGTATCAAGCCAGGGGCAGAGGACCCCTGTAATCATGTGGGCAGTTGCATATTTGACCTACTGACAAACGTCTATACCTCAGGCTGCCCTGTGCACATGCCTCTGTGTATGATTTTGGGGTTCCAGTCCTGATCCTAGGGTATCCAGACAGCCTTAGACCTGTTGGAGCATGAAGGATTCTAGTGAATCCTCCAACAGATGAGGTCCCAAGGGTGTCCCTGGGCTCTCTAGACAAAGCTGGATATTTTGTTGATATGACAAATGGTCACAATTACTGATCCAACAAAACAGCATGAGCTGAGATGCTGAGGCTGAGGTAGATTTCCCTGCTGCTGACCTTCTACACTGGCACGGCAGCAATGATGAGGCCACGTGCTCCTCCTGTTCTTGAGGCTGGCACTGCAAACCAGGCTGGTAAACTGTAGTGTTTACATGCCCAGAGGACAAATTCAGGCACAGGGATACTCTTGAAACTTGTCCCAAGTTAACCCCTGCAAGTTTGGAAAATCTAGTGAGGCCAGCGTGTGCACGTTTGGGTGACTCTGTTGTTAGGTGCTGTCTAGTTGGTTCCGACTTGTAGCAACCCTGCTGTGTCAACCTCCATGGCCCTCGCAACCCTACCCCAGGGTCAATCCTTGGTTCTAGATTGGCTCCCTATTAACCCACAAGCCCCAGGGCTTTAGGCCACCCAGCCATCCCTATTTCTTTCTAATCTGACCCTTCTCCTCCTGGGCCATGTGCAAAGCAGAGCAGTTTCCCAAATATTCTCCTTTCCTTGTTATTTTTCACTCAAGCTCAAACCACTTACAAGATAATCGAGCACTTCTGTTGTTAGTAACCACTAGGAAATGCACAGTTTCAAATTATTCAAGAAATATTAAAAGAAAAAATCGATGTGGTTGTCTCTGGTTTTCGCTGAAGTGAAAGAGGCAGCCTCGCAACTTCAATTGCCAACTTCCCTCCGGGAGAAGGCCTCCACACCTCTTCCTTCATTCCCGTCCATGCAGATATAGGCCCCCTAGGTGACCCATTAGGGCAAGGAATCATTGGTATTTGCTAGTACTGAACATTCAAGGGGACCTTTTTTTTTTTGCTTCACAAACAAAACTCCAAATTGTGTCTAACAATTCCTTCCTTGTTTATACAGGAAAAATCAACTTGAACCATGACCTCTCCCTGAAATCTGTGGAAACTTCCATGACCGCATACATGTACTTTTGTTCAAGGCAGGGTGAGCACATTTTATAAAACTGGTTTCCTCTGGGTTCATCTCCCTCTTCTTGGACAGAGCAAGACTGAATGGTTTATGGACTCAAATGTCTTCTCTCGCCTTAGGGTTATTAGATGAATTTATTTTTCCCTCAAGACAAGAAAATCCCTTTTCTTATCCATAGCTCGTATGTTCTGTTTTTATGACCTAAACATTTCCAGTACCCCATCAAAAAAAGAAAGGGTCCCAGAGGAAACAAGGGAACCAAAACCTAGTAACAGCATTAGTGATAAATGGGAACTACATTGCCTTAACGGAATCACTTTGTGCCAAATCAGTTTTCCTCAGCCATTATAGCAATCTGTAAACGAGATGAATCTATTTAGTGAATTTCTATAGGTTATTTTTGGTTTCTTTGTTTGAAGTTAGAGCAAGGAAGAGACTTTGATATTACCTGATTTAACCATCAGTAAATCACCTGCTAGAGTTATAAATCATGTTTGGCCAACTTGGTTATACTCATAGTTGGAAAGGGGCTATCTAAGATATTTTTAATTAAATAATGTTTGAAATATGCAGTGAATGCATAACACCCCCACCTCCCTCTCTTAGATGACCAAGTGCCCAGCATCCAGTGGTGCATTTTAAATTCAGATATTTCAAAGGGCTCATCTAGGAATACTGCTGATTAAACCACAAAACTTTTATTCACTATTGACAAGTTGAAAGTTTAATGGCTTCTATTTACTCTTTTATTTCTCCAGCAACCCTCTGAGGGGCTGGTGAGCAGTGAAATGGCCGAAAGGTAGGAATTGTGGACACAAGAGTCAAAGAAGCATGAATAATTCGCCACTGAGGGACCTTCCCTGAGAACAACACCCACAGCTGATAGGTCCAACTAAGAAATGCACAGGTTGTTAAGAATCAAGGGCAGTCTTGGGTATAAACAGCTGAAGTCTCTATTCCTCTTACCCTGTTGGATGCTTCTGCCCCTGCCCCCCAAAAAACCTTAAAATAAATGTGTTTTCTCTTCATCGGTCATTTTTGTTTTCATTCATTTATTCAACAAATATTTATTGAGCACCTATTATGTGTTAAAACTACAAAATCCCTGTGCATGAGGATCTGACTTTATGAAGCTTACATTTAAGGGGAGGGGGCAGGCAACAAATGAAATAAGTTAGAATGTGATAAGGGCCAGGAAGAAAAATAAAGCAATGAAGGGGGATAGAATGCTGGGTGGAGGTGGCTGGGGAAGGTGTCATTGAGAAGTTAGCATATGAACAGACTTGAAGAAGATGAGGGATCAAGTCACATAGGTATCTAGGGAAAGAGCATTATGGGCAAGGGAACAGAGACTGCAAAATCTGTAAAGTAGGGATGTCCCTGCTGTGTTTGAGAATAGCAATGAGGACTGTATAACCAGAGTGCAATGAGTGAGGAGAATAATAGGCGATAAGGATGGAGAGGTAAGGGGGAGGGGGCTAGATAAAACCAAAACCAAACCCAACCAATTGCCTTGGAGTCGATTCTGACTCAGCAACCCTGTAAGACAGAGTAGAACTGCCCCATAGGGTTTCCAAGGAGCGGCTGATGGATTCAAACTGCTGATCTTTTGGTTAGCAGCTGAGCTCTTAATCACTGCACCACCAGGGCTCTGGGGCCTAGATAGTGTGGGTCTTAGAGACCCATTACAAGGAAGGATTATAAAATGGGAGGCCATTGGAAGCTTCTGAGCAGAGGGATGGTATGATCAGAGATGTCATAAAGGGATTTCTGTAGGTGTTGTGTTGAGCATAAAATGTAGGAGGACAAGAGTAGAAGCAAGGAGACTACTTCAGAAGGCTACTGCAGTAGTCCAGGCAAGATAATGGCACCTTTGTCCAGGGTGGTAGCTGTGGAGGTGGTAGGGAGTAGCTGGATTCTGGATATACTTCGAAGATAGAGCCTATAGGATGCATCAACAGATTGGATGTAAGAAGGAAAGGAGAAAGAGAAGAGTCAAGGCTGATTCCAAGGGTTTTGGCCTGAGCAACTAACTAGAAGGTTGGAGTTGCCATGAACTGAGATGGGGAAGATGGCTATGGTGGTCTTACACTGTGTCAATTTAGCTAAGCTAGAACTATGTTTCCTAGAATTCCCTTCCCGGTATGGTTCTTGGCTAGAGTTTATCAAAAGAGACATTTTCATGTGAACCAGAAGGCAGAAATGAAGCAACCAGAAGGCAGAAGTGAAGCAACTCTGAAGGTCAGTGCAGGGTGCCACTGCAGTTCACATGTTATCACTGATCTACTGGCTCTCCAAGTTGGGGGCTGGGGGTGGGCAACAGCTGGGCCCCCAGCTCCTCCAGCTCCCATTGTATCGCCTCCTTTAGCTTCTCTGACTCCAGGGCCAAGTGTGTGTGCAGCTCCACAACAAAGGGCACCAGTTCCTTCTGTAGGTCACCTGCATCATCAAGGTTAGAGGCAGTAAGAGACAGACACAGGTTTGTCCTGGTGGAGATTCCAGCTGGTCTTTGTGCTCTCGTTTCTTGCCCAGCTTCTCTTCCTGACTGCCTGCCCTGTTGGCCTCCAGCAATATCAGGCTCCTCCTCAGACGCAGGGAGGCAACAGCCCTCCATAGATTTCTTCACCAGCTTCCCTTTATGATCCCTGGATAGTGATCCTCCCATACCTTTACTTCCCCAGCTGCTCCCACAATTGTGTGAGGTCTGCTCCCTATAAATAAATACCTTTTTCCATGTCACTCAGTGATACCACTTCCCTGACTGAACCCCGCTGATACACTGCCAGAGGAGCAAGTCTGGGTAGAATATCAGGAGTTTGGTTTGGACATGTTACATTTAAAATTCCTATTAGGCATCCAGGTAGAGATTTTGACTACAAAATTTGATGTTATGAACCTGGAGTCCAGGCTGGAGATATAAATTTGAGAAGTGTCAGTGTGTAGATGGTATTTAAAGGCAGGAGGTCAGCCAGATGAGGCCATCAAAAGAATAAGTGTGTAAGGATCCAGTCCAGGGCGCTCTGACATTAAAAAAAAAAAAAAGAACACACATCAAAAGAGCAAAGACAGAAGAAAAATTACTGAAATAAGCAAAGGTCCTCAACTGGTGAACAAACCTAGAAATTTTGGAAATGGTTAGTAACTGTTTATTAGGCAGATGAATAAAAAAAGAAATATTTCCTAGTTTATTTTTCAAAATCCACCTTTTAAAGATCTAACGAAGTTTTTTTTCACATTTTTCCTACTGACCAGGGCCTCTGTATATTAATCAGGTCCAATGGCAGATTTAGAGCACTAGCAAGATAATCCAGAGCCAACCATAACAGCAACTGAAGCAAAAACTAAAATAAAATAACAAATCACATCTGCCATTTGAACAGTCCTAGAAATTGAAGAAGGAGCTCTGGTGGCGCAGTTAAAGTACTAGACTGCTAACCAAAAGGTTGATGTGTTCAAACCCACCAGCTGCTCCGTGGGAGAAAGATGTGGCAGTCTGTTTCCACAAAGATTACAGTCTTGAAAACCCTATTGGGCAGTTCTACTCTGCCCTATAGGGTCGCTATGAGTTGGAATCAACAAGATGACAATTTTTTTTTTTTTGGCTTTTACAAATTGAAGAGGAGCCCTGGTGGTGCAGTGGATAAGCACTCAGCTGCTAACCAAAAGGTTGGCCGTTGGAACCCACCAGCCGCTCTGTGGGAAAAAGATGTGGCAGTCTGCTTCCATAAAGATTACAGCTTTCTAACCCACAGGGCAGTTCTACTCTGTCCTATAGGGTCGCTATGAGTCGAAATCAACTTGATGACAATGGGTTAATGGGTTAGAAATTGAAGGGTAAAGTGTTTTGTGGTTTGGAGATTGCTGCTTCATTTCTGCAGACTTGGTTTTGTGATACTATAGGGAAGTGGTTCTTAGCTGGGAGGAATTTTGTCTTCCAGCCCCCACCCCAGCCCCTAAGGGACATTTAGCAATGTCCAGAGACACTTTGTTGTCACAACAGGGGATGGGATGGGGAATGCTACTAAACATCCTACAATGCACAGGACAGCCCCCTACAACAAAGAATTATCTAACCCAAAATGTGAATAGTGCAGACGTTGAGAAACCCTGACTTGGTATGGCTACATATCTCAGGGAGTAAAGTGAAAATCTCAACAAAACAATAAAACCAGAACAAAATCCAATTTTTTTTATTTTTCAGTAAAAAGGTAAAAGGGAAGGGGCAAGTGGAAGAAGGAGAAGAGGGGCTAGAGCTCGGAAAAAGGAGAAGGAGGGAAACCCAACCCCCCCCAAGCCCACTGCCTTCCAGTCAATTCTGACTCATAGCGACCCTGCAGAACAGAGTAGAACTGCCACATAGGGTTTCCAAGGCTGTAAATCTTTATGGAAGCAGATTGCCACATCTTTCTCCCATGGATCCACTGGTGGTTTTGAACAGCCAACCTCTTGGTTAGCAGTCCATTGCTTTAACCACTGCACTACCAGGGCTCAGGTAAAAATGTGGTGTGTAACACAGGCTCTGAGAAGTTATTAGATCCAATAAACAACTCCTAGCAGAACATGTGGAAGCACTGAGTGATGTAGATATGCAGTGGGAAATGATTCCTTGTGGCTTCTGTGTTAATTACCTTTGAACAAAATCTGGCAAAGTTACAATGTCCGAGGGGTAAGATGAGCCCAGTGGAGAAGCTAGCCTCTGCACCAGTTGACTTACCTTGATAATTCTCTCACTGGCTCCATTCGTTCCATTATTTCTAAATGGATGATCCTTCTATTATCTTTAAATGTTTAAATGGATAATTAGAAGTTATATATGGTTTGTTCCTTGCAACAAAAAACAGAGACATTAGCTGCCAGAAAGCTCCAGTTTCCACTTAAAACTTACCCATAAGGACTGGAGATATTTAAGCACTTTGCAACCCAAAACAGAATTGGTAAAGCTATTTATGTTTGCTGTTCCAAGTTGTATTCCTTGGGAAGCAGACGCTGAGATGAAGATTAGCACACAGGATGTTTAATAAAGAGTGCCCTTGGGATAAGGGAAAGGGAAAAGGAAAGGGAACTGAACGGAAAAAGGAAGGGAAGGGAAGGGGAAAGGGAAGGAAAAAGGGAAGGGAAGTGAAGACTCATGAGGGTAAATTGGGCGATTGTTCTTCTTTTGCATGGTATTTCTGCTATAGAAAAAGTCCACTCAAGGGCCCAGGTTCCATCTATTCATTCAACAAATATTTATTGAGCACCCACTATGTGACAGACACTGTCCTAGGTTCTGACTATACATCACGTAACAAAACAATGATGCCTGTCCTCAAGGATCTTATATTCTGGTAGGGTGTGCAGAAAAGTTAACATAGCAGCCCTGAGACTGATACCAGCCGAGTCCCCTGGACCAGAAGTAGGACCTGTTGTGTGCCCTGAGCCATTATCCCAGCTTTGGAGAGAGGGAACAAATTAACAAACAGGAAAAAATAATCTGCCAGCTCCCCAAAGCTGGGAACTCAGGGCAGGCACAGCTCCTTTGCCTAGGCACAGGCATGAAGGGTCCACAGGCTTTGAATGCCTTTCACCTCTGCACAGACCTGTGTGAGCCCATTTCAGTAGCATAGGCCCTCATTAGCACAATACAACAGGGTATATACCTGAAGCTTATTTCAACTCTATCAGCTATAAGGTGGAGTGGGAGGTTCATGACATTTGACACTGCTCTGCCCATTAAGAAGGGTCCTCACCTACCCACATCAGGGGCCTGAGGACTGGTAGCTCCACCCACACCATCTAGCCACCCATGACAGGGGTCCAAGAATAAGTGGTGCCTCCCAGTCTTTACAGCCAACAACACTGGGTGCCCAAAGTCTGGCTGCAAAACCCACCCACCTATGCACTCTAGGGAACAGGGACACGCTTTCCTCCCAGACACTCAGGGGCAGCCATCAGCCCCCTGTCTTGCTCAGTGTGTGACCCCCTACTTCAGCCAGATTACCTGTGCCTACTCCAATTACCCCTGCCTGTCTAGGACTGTAGGTGAGAGCCTGCACCATACACTCAGTAACCAATCACCTGGACACCTAAGCTGAATTCATACAAGAAAAGGAAACGGACTCCTGGGCTCACATACCTAGCAACAGCTCTAACCACCTGGTGACAGGACGTGAGAGCTTCAAAGGTGCCAATAATCAAACTAGCTCACATAAGCAGCCTATTTGGGCATATCAAAACAAAACAAAACAAGAAGCTAGGACACAGTAAGCAAACATGAAATAAATATAACTTATTGATGGCTTGGAGACAACAGTCAATATCAAATCACATAAAGAGGCAGACCATGATGGCTTCAGCAAGCTCCCAAAATAAAGAATCAAGAAATTTTCCAGAGGAAGAAAATTTCTTGGAATTACCAGAATACAAAATATACAGAACTCTTCAAGACATCAAGAAGGAAATTAATCAAAATGCAGAACATGCAATAGAGGAACTTAAAAAGATTAGAGAAGAGCATAATGACAAATTTAACAGGCTGCAAGAATCCATAGAGAGACAGCAATCAGAAATCTAGAAGATTAACAACAAAATGTCAAACAACTTGAAAGAAAGTCATAGGAGCAGAACTGAGGCAATGGAAGTCAGAATTAGTGAGATTGAAGATAAAGCACTTGACACCAACTTATTTGAGGAAAAATCAGATAAAAAGATTTTTTTAAATGAAGAAACCCTAAGAATTATGTGGGATTCTATCAAGAGGAATAACCTACGAGTGATTAGAGTACCAGAACAGGGAGGGATAACAGAAAATACAGAGAGAATTGTTGAAGATTTGTTGGCAGAAAACTTTCCAGATATCATGAAAGATGAGAAGATATCTATCCAAGAAGCTCATTGAACCCCACATAAGCTAGATCCCAAAAGAAAGTCACCAAGACATATTATAATCAAACTTGCAAAAACCAAAGATAAAGAGAGAATTTTAAGAGCGGCTAGGGATAAACGAAAAGTCATCTACAAAGGAGACTCAATAAGACTAAGTTGGGACTACTCAGCAGAAACCATGCAGGCAAGAAGGCAATGGGATGATGTATATACAGCCTTGAAGGAAAAAAACTGCCAGCCAAGAATTATATATCCATCAAAACTGTCTCTCAAATACGATGGTGAAATTATGGCATTTCCAGACAAACAGCAGTTTTGGAATTTGTAAAAACCAAATGAAAATTACAAGAAATACTAAAGGGTGTCCTCCAGTTAGAAAATTGATAAGATCAGATAACAACCCAAGACTAGACCACAGGACAGAACAACCAAATATCAACCTAGATAGGGAAGCCACAAATAAATCAAAGTTAAAACACTGAAAATAGAGAAACAGACACATCAATATGTAACAGATGACAATATCAAAACAAAAAAGAGGAACTAAATAATGTAGTCATAGATCCTTCACATGGAGAGGAAGTCAAAGCGATATAAAGAAATAAAACATTGGTTTAAACTTAGAAAAACAGCGGTAAATATTAAGGAAACTAACAATCCTACACAACAAAATAAAAAATAAGAAAAACATAAAGGCTCAGCAAATACAAAATCGACAATGAAAAAGATGAAAAAAATACATAAAGAAAAACGACTCAGCACAGAAAATTAAGTGGAACAAAGAAACTTTCAACAACACACACAAAAAATACATCAAAATGACAGCACTAAACTCATACCTATCAATAATTACGCTGAATTTAAATGGACTAAATGCACCAATAAAGAGACAGAGAGTGGCAGATTGGATAAAAAAATATGATCCATCTATATGCTGCCTACAAGAGACACACCCTAGACTTAAAGATACAAACAAACTAAAAGGATGGAAAAAAATATATCAAGCAAACAACAATCAAACAAAAGCAGGAGTGGCAATATTAATCTCTGAAAAAATAGACTTTAAAGTAAAATCTACCACAAAGGGTAAGGAAGGACACTAGATAATGATTAAAGGAGCAATACACCAGGAAGACATAACCATAATAAATATTTACACACCCAACGACAGGGCTCCAAAATATATAAAACAACTCTAACAGCATTGAAAAGAGAAATAGACAGCTCCACAGTAATAGCAGGAGACTTCAACACGTCAGTATCGGTGAAGGACAGAACACCCGGAAAGAAGCTCAGTAAAGACACAGAAGATCTAAATGCCACAATCAACCAACCTGATCTCATAGACATATAAAGAACACTCCACCCAACAGCAGCCAAGTATACTTTCTTTTCCAATGCACATGGAACATTCTCCAGAATAGACCACATATTAGGCAATAAAGCAAGCCTTAACAGAATCCAAAGCATTGAAATACTACAAAGCATCCTTTTTTTAAATTTTTTTATTGTTGTAATTTAAGTGAAAGTTTACAATTCAAGTTAGTTTCTCATACAAAAATTTATGCATACATTGTTATGATACCCTAATTGCTCTCCCTATACTGTGACAGCACACTCCTCCTTTCCACCCCGGATTTACCGTGTCCATTCGACCAGCTCCTGACCCTCTCTGACGTCTCATCTCACCTCCGGACAGAAGCTGCCCATTTAGTCTCATGTATCTACTTGAGCTAAGAAGCACACTCTTCATGAGTATCATTTTATGTCCCATAGTCCAGTCTAATCTTTGTCTGGCGAGTTGGCCTCAGGAATGGTTTTAGTTCTGGGTTGACAGAGAGTCCGGGGGCCGTGCTCTCTGGGGTTCCTCCAGTCTCAATCAGACCATTAAGTCTGGTCTTTTTATTAGAATTTGAGTTCTGCACCCCACCTTTCTCCTGCTCCATCAGGGACTCTCTGTTGTGTTCCCTGTCAGGGTGGTCACTGGTGGTAGCCGGGCACAAAGCATCTTTTCTGACCATAAAGCCATAAAAGTAGAAATCAATAACAGGAAAGCAAGGGAAAAAAATCAAACACATGGAAACTGAACAGCACCTTGATCAAAAACTACTGGGTTATAGAACAAATCAAGGACGGAATAAAGAAATTCATAGAATCAAATGAGAATGAAAACACATCCTACCAGAACCTTTGGGACACAGCAAAAGTAGTGCTCAGAGGTCAGTTTATACCAATAAATGTACACATCCAAAATGAAGAAAGGGCCAAAATCAGAACTTAACCCTACAACTTGAACAAGTAGAAAGAGAGCAGCAAAAGAAGCCCTCGGGCACTAGAAGAAAGAAAATAATAAAAATTAGAGCAGAATTAAATGAAACTGTGAATAGAAAAACAATTGAAAGAGTTAACAAGACCAAAAGCTGGTTCTGTGAAAAGATCAACAAAATTGATAAACCACTTGCTAAACTGACAAAAGAAAAACAGGAGAGGAAGCAAATAACCCAGATAAGAAATAAGATGGGGGATACCACAACAGACACAACTGAAATTAAAGAATCATAACAGAATACTATGAAAAATTGTACCCCAACAAATTTGAAAACCTAGAGGAAATGGACAAATTTCTACAAGCACACTGCATACCTAAACTAACACAAACAGAGGTAGAACAACTAAATAAACCTATAACAAAAGAAGAGATTGAAAAGATAATTTAAAAACTACCAACCAAAAAAAGCCCTGGCCCTGACGGTTTCACTGGAGAATTCTACCAAACTTTCAGAGAAGAGTTTACACCACTACTACTAAAGGTATTTCAGAGCACAGAAAAGCATAGAATACTCCCAAACTCATTCTATGAAGGCAGCATAACCCTGATACCGAAACCAGGTAAAGACACCACAGAAAAGAAAATTACAGACCAATATCCCTCAACACTGACACAAAAATCCTCAACAAAATTCTAGCCAACAGAATTCAACAACAGATCAAAAAAATAATTCACCATAACCAACGGGAATTTATACTAGGTATGCAGGGATGGTTCAACATTAGAAAAACAATCAATGTAATCCATCACATAAATAAAACAAAAGACAAGAACTTCATGATCTTATCAATTGATGCAGAAAAGGCATTTGAAAAAGTCCAACACTCATTCATGTTGAAAACTCTCAACAAAATAGGAATAGAAGGGAAATTCCCCAATATCATTAAGGGCATTTATACAAAGCCAACAGCCAACATCATTCTAAATGGAGAGAGTCTGAAAACATTCTCCTTGAGAATAGGAACAAGACAAGGATGCCCTTTATCACCACTCTTATTCAACATTGTGTTGGAGGTCCTAGCCAGAGCAATTAGGCTAGAAAAAGAAAGAAAGGGCGTCCAAATTGGTAACCAAGTATCTCTATTTGCAGATGATATAATCTTATACACAGGAAACCCCGAAGAATCCACAAGAGAACTACTGGAACTAGTAGATTTCACCAAAATATCAGGATACAAGCTAAACATACAAAAATCAGTTGGATTCCTCTACAGCAACAAAGAGAACTTCAAAGAGGAAATCACCAAATCAATACCATTTACAATAGCCCCCCAAAAGATAAAATACTTAGGAATAAATCTAACCAGAGATGTAAAAGATCTATACAAAGAAAACTACAAGACACTACTGCAAGAAACCAAAAGAGACCTCCATAAGTGGAAAAACATACCTTGCTCATGGATAGGAAGACTCAACACTGTGAAAATGTCAATCCTACACAAAGCCATCTGCAGATACAATGCAATCCAGATCCAAATTCCACTGGCATTTTTTTAACGAGATGAAGAAACAAATCACCAATTTCATATGGAAAAGGAAGAGGCCCTGAATAAGTAAGCATTACTGAAGAAGAAAAACAAAGTGGGAGGCCTCACACTACCTGATTTTAGAACCTATTATACCGCCACAGTAGTCAAAACAACCTGATACTGGTACAACAACAGATACCAATGGAACAGAATTGAGAATCCAGACATAAATTCATCCACCTATGAGCAGCTGATATTTGATAAAGGCCCAAAGTCCATTAATTGGGAAAAAGACAGTCTCTTTAACAAATGGTGCTGGCATAACTGGATATCCATCTGTAAAAAACTGAAACAAGATCCATACCTTGCACCATGCACAAAAACTAACTCAAAATGGATCAAAGACCTAAATATAAAATCTAAAACGATAAAGATCATGGAAGAAAAAATAGGGACAACACTAGGAGCCCTAATATATGGCATATACAGAATACAAAACATTATTAACAATGCACAAACACCAGAAGAGAAACTAGATAACTGGGAGCTCCTAAAAATCAAACACTTACGCTCATCAAAAGACTTCACCAAAAGAGTGAAAAGACAAACTACAGACTGGAAAAAAATTTTTGGCTACGTCATATCCGATCAGGGTCTAATCTCTAAAATCTACAAGATACTGCAATACCTCAACAGAAAAAAGACAAATAACCCAATTAAAAAATGGGCAAAGGATATGAACAGGCACTTCACCAAAGACGACATTCAGGTCGCTAACAGATACATGAGGCAATGCGCACGATCATTAGCCATTAGACAAATGCAAATCAAAACTACAATGAGATACCATCTCACCCCAAAGAGGCTAGCATTAATCGAAAAAACACAAAATAATAAATGTGGAGAGGTTGTGGAGAGACTGGAACAGTTATACACTGCTGGTGGGAATGTAAAATGGTACAACCACTTTGGAAATCGATTTGGTGCTTCCTTAAAAAGCTAGAAATAGAAGTACCATACTATCCAGCAATCCCACTGCTTGTAATATATCCTAGAGAAATAAGAGCCGTCACTTGAATAGATACATGCACACCCATGTTCACTGCAGCACTGTTCACAATAGCAAAAAGATGGAAACAACCTAGGTGCCTGTCAATGGACGAACTGATAAACAAATTATGGTATATATTCACACAATGGAATACTACGATAAAGAACAATGATGAAACCTCTCATAACATGGATGTATCTGGAAGGCATTACGCTGAGTGAAATTATTCAGTTGCAAAATGACAAATATTGTATGAAACCACTATTATAAGAACTCAAGAAAAGGTTTAAACACAGAAGAAAACATTCTTTGATGGTTACGAGGGTGGACAGAGTGGGAGGGGGTAGTCACTAACTAGATAGTAGACAAGAATTATCTTAGGTGAAGGGAAGGACAACACACAATTCAGGGGAAGTTAGCATAACTGGACTATACCAAAAGCTAAGAAGTTTCCTGAATACAACCAAATACTTTGAAGGACAGAGTAGCAGGGGCGGGGGTCTGGGGGTCATGCTTTCAGGAGACATCTAGGTCCATTGGCATAACAAAGTTTATTAGGAAAATGTTCTGCATCCCACTTTGGTGAGTGGTGTCTGGGGTCTTAAAAGCCAGCGAGCAGCCATCTAAGATACATCAATTGATCCCAATCCACCTGGGGCAAAGGAGAATGAAGAACACCAAAGACACAAGAAAAATATTAGCCCAAGGGACAGAAAGGGCCACATGGTCCAGAGACTCCATCAGCCTGAGACTAGAAGAACTAGATGGTGCCCAGTTGCCACCAATGACCACCCTGACAGGGAACATAACAGAGGGTCCCCGACACAGCAGGAGAAAAGTGGGGTGCAGAACTCAAATTCCAGTAAAAAGACCAGACTTAATGGTCTGACTGAGACTGGAGGGACTCCGGAAGATGTGGCCTCCAGACTCTTTGTTAGCCCAAAACTAAAACCATTCCCGAAGCCAACTCTTCAGACAAAGATTAGACTGGACTATGGGACATATAATGATACTCGTGAAGAGTGTGCTTCTTAGCTCAAATAGATACATGAGACTAGATGGGCAGCTCTTGTCCAGATGCGAGATGAGAAGGCAGAAAGGGACAGGAGCTGGTTGAATGGACACAGGAAATCCGGAGTAGAAAGGAAGAATGTGCTGTCACATTATAGGGAGAGCAACTAGAGTCACATAACAATCTGTGTATAAATTTTTGTACGAGAAACTAACTTGAACTGTAAACTGTCACTTAAAGCACAATAAAAAAAAAGAATGTCACCATTCCCCAACATCCTAAAATTTTGACCAAAAAAAAAAGAAATTGTGAATTATATGTGACATCAAGCCATAAGGCACTCAATCTCTTAAAGCTAGCAACTTGAGTCAAATTCAATTCTTTCTTTGTTTTCAACTCCTACAACTATTTAGTTATCAAGCCCTGCTCATTCTTCCTGAGAAGTGAATCAAGTATCTCCTCTACATATTCACTGACATTGCCCTCATCAGTTGCCGTTGAGAAATTTCATTCACTTCCTAACCTGTTTCCTGCCACCAATCTTGCCCCACTCCGGACCAGTGTCCCTATCACAGCTATAGTTTATGTGCTAAAAATGAAGTTGCTCTTTCTCTTTACACCTTTTATTAAAGGAAACAAAAAGTTGTCCCAGGAAATAAAAGATTTCTGAGGCATTAACATGGCTGGCGGTGAGGAAAATAATGGCTAACATTTAATAAGTTCTTACTATGTGTTGGAATCCCTGGGTGGTGCAAAAGGTTAATGTGTTCAAGTCCACCCAGAGGTACCTTGGAAGGAAGACGTGGTATCTACTTTAAAAAATCAACCATTGAAAACCCTGTGGAGCACAGTTCTACTCTGACACATATTCAGTAGGAACTGACTTAATGGCAACTGGTACTGCTACTGTGTGTTATGGATTGAATTGTGTCCCTAAAATATGTGTTGGAATCCTAAACTCTATCCCTGTGCATGTAACCCTGTTTGGAAATAGGGTTTTCTTTGTTATGTTAATGAGACCATAGCAATGTAGGGTGTGTCCTAAACCTAATCACTGCTGAGATATAAAAAGAGCAGATTAGACAGAGGCAGGCAATACAAGGAGTGGGGACAGACGCCATATGACGATCATCTACAAGCCAAGGAACTACTGAAAAGTGCTACCGACAAGGAAAGAATCAACATGGCGAAGAAGCTGATTTGGACTTTCAGCCTAGAGACTGTGAGCAAATTATTTCTGTTCTTTAAAACCACCTACTTGTGTTATTTCTGTTACAGCAGCACTACCTAAGACTCTAAGTGCTAGGCATTGTTCTGTGGACATAGTTTATATGTACTATGTCATTTAAATTTCAAAACAACTAAATGAAGTAGGCATCATCATCATCATCATCCCAATTTATAAGTGAAGAAACAGAGGCACAGAAAAGTTAAGTAAGTAACCTGCTTAAAGACACAGAGGTAATTAGTAGAACCAGGGTTTGGGCCTGATAGTCGATTTCTATATCGACAAGATGATTTTAATACTTACATAGAAAGACAAATGAACTAGGATAGCCAAAGCAGTTTTGAAAAAGAACAAAGTTGGAGGGCTATCGCTACCTGACTACAAGACTTATTATAAAGCTACAGTAATCAACACAGTGTGGTATTGTAACAAAGATAAATAAATACATCAGTGCAATGGAATTGAGAGTCCAGAAATAGGGCCTCATATACATGGTCAACTGGTTTTTACAAAGACACAAAGGCAATTCAATCGAGAAAGGATAGTCTTCAACAAATGGTGCTGTAACACTTGGGCATCCACATGCAAAATCTGATCCTTGACTCCTACTTCATCTCAATAAAAATGGACCCAAGAAGGATCATAGATGTAAATGTAAACTATAAAACTTCTAGAAGGAAATGTACCAGAAAATCGTTGTGATCTTAGATTAGGCAAATATTTCTTAGATCTGACGCCCAAAGTACAATCCATGGGAGAAAAAAGTGATAAACTGGACTTCATCAAATTTAAGAACTTTTGCTCTTCAAAAGACACTGTTAAGTAAAAGAAAAGGTAAGCTATAGATGGTGAGAAAGTATTTGCAAAACACATATCTAATAAAGGACCTCTTTCCAGAATATGTAAAGAACTCTCAAAACTAAATAATAAGAAAACAATAAAAAACAGGCAAAAGATTTTTACCACTTTCACCAAACAGCCACTTCAACAAACATATATAGATGACAAATAAGCTCATGAAAAGGTACACAACATCATTAGTCATTAAGGAAATGTACATTAAAACCACAATGAATGTGGCGGTTCCTCAAAAAACTAAAAATAGAACTACCATATTAACCAGCAATTCCACTCCTGGGTTGTCATGGATTGAATTGTGTCCCCCTAAAATATCTGTCAACTTGGCTGGGTCCTGATTCCCAGTATTGTATGATTGTATACCATTTTGTAATCTGATGTGATTTCCTTATGTGTTGTAAACTCTATCACTATGATGTAATGGATTAGCAGCAGTTATACTGATGAGGTCTTCAAGATTAGATAGTGTAAAAATAAACAATCTTTGCTGGTTACCAGGGATAGGGGATGGAAACTAGATAGACAATAGGTAAGTGGTAACTTTGGTGAAGGGTAAGACGGTACACAATACTGGGGAAGCCAGCACAACTTGTATAAGGAAATGCCATGGAAGCTCCATAGACACATCCAAACTCCCTGAGGGACTGAATTGTGGGCGGAGGGTTGTGGGGACCATGGTCTTGGGGAACAGCTCGCTCAATTGGCATAACACAGTTTATAAAGACAATGTTCTACATTCTACCTTGGTGAGTAGCATCTGGGGTTTTAAAAGCCTATGAGCAGCCATCTAAGATACTCCACTGGTCTCACCCCTTTGGGAACAAGGGAGAATGAAGAGAACAGGATACAGGAAAAAGATTAGTCCAAAGGACTAATGGACCACAGCTACCACGGCCTCCACCACACTGAATCCAGTCCAACTAGATGGTGCCCGGCCACCACCACTGACTGCTCTGACCGGAATCACAACAGAGAGTTCTGGACAGAGCTGGAGAAGGATGTAGAACAAAATTCTAACTCACAAAAAAAGACCAGATTTACTGGCCTGAAAGACACTGGAGAAACCCCGAGATATGGCCCCCAGACACCCTTTTTACTCAGAGGTGAAGTCACTCCCGAGGTTCACCATTCAGCTGGGGATTGGACAGCCCCATAAAACAAAATGGGACTAATGAGGCACAGCAGTCCAGGGACAAGGACTAGAAGGCAGGAGGGGACAAGAAAGCTGGTAATAGGAAACCCAAGGTTGAGAAGGGACAGTGTTGACATGTCATGGGGTTGTTAACCATTGTCATAAGGCAATATGTGTACTAACTGTTTAATGAGAAACTATTTGTTCTGTAAACCTTCATCGAAGGTACAAAAAAAAAAAAGAATTATCTATGTGAGATCAAACTGACAACAGCAACCCAAAAGGTTTGATGGGAAGCCTAGGAGCCAGTGAGTTGAAGATAACGGTGATGGAATAATTTGGAAAAGGATAGTGAGAATAGCAGCACAACTGGAAGAATGTAATCGATGTCACTGAATTGTACATGTAGAAATTTCTGAAATGGTGTATCTTTGGCTATGCATATTTTCACAAAAAAAAAAAAGGCCCTCCAAGGTCGAGAAGGGAGAGTGTTGACATGTTGTGGGGTTGTTAACCAATGTCATAAAACAATATGTGTACTGACTGTTTAATGAGAAACTATTTGTTCTGTAAACCTTCACCTAAAGTACAATAAAAAAAAATTTTTTTTTAAAGATTTCTCTTAAAAATTTCCTATTGTATGTAACATCATTCCTTTGTATTTTTTGGTTGTTCATTCTAATAATATTATATAATTCATGTTTTGATTTATTTCTAAGGAATCGATATGACTGTAAATATTTTTAAAATAAGCAGTCACTTTGCCAGCTTCTACATTTTTTCAAGAGTAAGAATCTCTGGCAGATTTTTGTTGTTGTTGTAGAAAATATACACAGCAGGTCATACACCAATTCAACAATTTCTACATGTGCAATTCATTGACATCGATTATATTCTCCAAGTTGTGCAACCATTCTCACCCTCCTTTTCTGAACTGTTCCTTTTCTATTAACATAAACTCACTGCCTCCTAAGCTTCCTATCTAACCTTTCAAGTTGCTGTTAACTATTTGATCCCATATAGATAGTTCTTTAAAAGAGCACAATACTTAGGGCACACATTCTTTACCAATTAAGTTAAACTACTGTTTGGTTTAAAGAATATTTTAGGGATTTTTTTTTTTTTTTTTGGTTTAAGGTTGAAAGATTATCTCAGGGCAATAGTTTCAGGGTTCATCTAGTTTCAATGGCTCCAGAAAGTCTGGATTCCATGAGATTTTGAAATCTGTTCTACATTTCCCCACTTTTGATCAGGATTCTTATATAGAATCTTTGATCAAAGCAATTGGTAATGGAGGCAGGCCACCATCCAGCTCTTCTTGTCTCATGGCAAAGGAAATAGTTGTTCGTGGATCCCCAGTTTATTTTATTTCAAAAATTTTATTGTGGTAAGTTATGTACAACAAAAAATTTTCCGTTTTAACCATACAATTCAGTAACATTAATTACATTCACAACATTGTGCAACCATCATCACCACTATTTCTAAAACTTCTTCATCACCTCAAACAGAAATTTAGTACTTACTAAGTAAGAACTCCCCAACTCTAGCCCTTGATAACCACTAATCTACTTTGTTCTTCCACAAGGGCTTGTAATCGGTTTGTTACCTATGCACCATTCACATCTGGGTGAGAGGTGGAAGAGGGGAGTAGATTCTGCTTGGCCTAATTATATAACATGTTAATTTTGGCTAGAATACGTCTTTGCAAGTTGTACTGTGTTTGGGAAAGTTTCTTGAGTAGTTGGAAAATACAGCCTTAGTTATAGAAACAATGCCAGAGTTCGCATGATAGAATTTTGCAAGACCAACTGCCTATTCATTGGAAGTAGCTTCGTTCAACACCATAAATGGCAACTATACACGTGGACCTCACCAGATGGAATACACAAGACTCAGATCCACTACATCTGTGGAAAGAGACGATGGAACACCTCAATATCATGAGTCAGAACAAGGTCAGGGGCTGAATGCAGAAAAGATTATCAATTGTCCATATGCAATTTCAACTGGAAGCTGAAAAAATTAAATCAAGTCCATGAGAGCCAAAGTACCACCTTGAGCATATCCCACGTGAATTTAGAGACCATCTCAAGAACAGATTTGATGCATTGAACACTAATGACCAAAGACCAGACGAGTTGTGGAATGACATCAAGGACATCATACGTGAAGAAAGTAAAAGGTCATTAAAAAGACAGGGAAGAAAGAAAAGACCAAAATGGATGTCAGAAGAGACTCTGAATCTTGCTCTTGAACATAGAGCATCTAAAGTGAATGGAAGAAATGATGAAATAAAAGAGCTGATCAGAAGATTTCAAAGCGCAGCTCAAGAAGACAGAGTAAAGTATTATAATGAAATGTGCAAAGAGCTGGAGTTAGAAAACCAAAAAGGAAAAACACACTCAGCATTTCTCAAGCTGAACGAACTGAAGAAGAAATTCAAACCTTGAGTCGAAATTCTGAAGGAATCTATGGACAAAATATTGAACGACACAGGAAGCATCTAAAGAAGATGGAAAGAATACATAGTCACTACGCCAAAAAGAACTGGTCAACGTTCAACCATTTCAGGAAGTAGTATATGATCAAGAACAATGGTGCTGAAGGAAGAAGTCCAAGCTGCACTGGAGGCAATGGCGAAAAACAAGGCTCCAGGAATTGATGGAATACCAATTGAGATGTTTCAACAAATGGATGCAACACTGGAAGCACTTACTCGTCTATGCCAAGAACTTTGGAAGACAGCTACCTGGCCAACCAGCTGGAAGAAATCCATATTTGTGCCCATTCCAAAGAAAGGTGATCCAGCAGAATGTACAAATTATCGAACAACATCACAAATACCACATGCAACTAAAATTTTGCTGGACATAATTCAAAAATGGTTGTAGCGGTATATTGACAGGAAACTGCCAGAAATTCAGGCCAGATCCAGAAGAGGACACAGAACGATGCTGATATCAGATGGATCTTGGCTGAAAGCAGACAATATCAGAAAGATGTTTACCTGTGTTATATTGACTATGCAAAGGCATTCGACTGTGTGGATCATAACAAATTATGGATAACACTGCGAAGAATGGCAATTCCAGAACACTTAATTGTGCTCATGAGGAACCTGTACATGGACCAAGAGGCAGTGGTTCAAACAGAACAAGGGGATACTGTGTGGTTTAAAATCAGGAAAAGTGTGCATCAGGGTTGTATCCCTTCACCATACTTATTCAGTCTGTATGCAACTGTATGCAACTAATCCGAGAAGCTGGACTATATGAAGAAGAATGCAGCATCAGGGTTGGAGGAAGACTCGTTAACAACCTGCGTTATGCAGATGACACAACCTTGCTTGCTGAAAGCAAAGAGGATTTGAAGCACTTACTGATGACAATCAAAGACTGCAGCCTTCAGTATGGATTACACCTCAACATAAAGGAAACGAAAATCCTCACAACTGGACCAATAAGCAACATCATGATAAACTGAGAAAAAATACTGAGGTTGTCAAGGATTTCATTTTACTTGCATCCACAATCAACGCCCGTGGAAACAGCAGTCAAGAAATCAATTGATCTATTGAATTGGGCAAATCTGCCGCAAAAGACCTCTTTAAAGTGTTCAAAAGCAAAGATGTCACTTTGAGGACTAAGGTGCGCCTGACCCAAGCCGTGGTATTTTCAATCGCCTCATATGCATGCGGTAGCTGAGCAATGAATAAGGCAGATGGAAGAAGAATTGATGCCTTGGAATTATGGTGTTGGTGAAGAATATTGAATATACCATGGACCGCCAGAAGAACGAACAAATTTGTATTGAAAGTACAGCCAGAATGGTCCTTAGAAGCAAAGATGGCAAGACTTTGTCTCACATACTTTGGACGTGTTATCAGGAGGGACCAGTCCCTGGAGAAGGGCATCATGCTTGGTAAAGTAGAGGGTCAGCAGAAAAGAGAAGACCCTCAACAAGATGGACTGACATATGACTGCAATCAGGGATGGATTACTCAATCAGCAAGGTATGCACGGGCTTCCTTACGCTTACTTACTGATCTATAGTGTACAGTTTCACCTGTTTTTCACTACATCTTTGATGTGGTGAAACCCTTGTGAAATTGTGCACTACAGATTAGTAGATTAAACATGTACTTAACCATACGCCCCAACATTACCACTGCTGGATATTTACCCAAGTGAACTGAAGACTTATTTTAGCCGAAAAATTGTATGCAAATATTTATAGCAACTTTATTAATGTAATATGGTGGCATCAGAGGTCCTCTAACTTCACGAGGGGGGAGGAGAATCAAGATCAGCCCAAGGCTGATTCCTATGAAGTGGAGGTCAGACATACTTCTACTCTCCAGCCCTTATTACCAATTCTGACACCAGCTGTTCCACCCATGGCACACTCTGCTTCTCTGCAGGGTTCAATAATTCAATGCAATAGCCACACAGAACTCACACATCATACTCATGATTATGGGGTTTATTAGGAAAGTAACAGCTTACGATTCAGGATCAGGATCAACTTGGAAATAACAGGAACAACTCAGGATACAGTTCTTCAATGAGGACAGATTCTTCTCGTCCATGCCTGCAGGTGGGCCTCTGCCACTGGACCCTTCTTGGGCCTGGCCTCTGCCCTGCTTGAGCAAATGTTACAGCTCTTTAGCTCACCACTAAGTACCCGGATGCATCCCATTCCTCCAGGAAGCCTCCTGCCTGAAGACATTCAGTTCTCTCTCTCCATGGATTCCACTGCAGCCATCTGCAGGTCCCGTGCTGCTGCCTTCTCATGCCACTGCCACCTTGTGCCGCTGCCGCCTCCAGTGTTACAGTTCTGCAGTGTTACAGCTCTCCGTTTCCTGAGTCTAGGAGGTTCTCAGCACAGGGACCCTGGGATCATAGGACATACTCAGGTTCCAGCTCTTTTTCTTGATGGTAGTGAAGTCCACCTTCAACCTGTGGGATTGGCTGTTTTTAAGCCTAGTGGGATGGCAAAACTGACCAATCTCATAGGTGGACCATAGGCACCTTATTTGCATAGTCCCAGCTAATCTTGCCAAGAGTTTTACATGCCATATTTGCATAGTCCCACTGTCTCAGCCTGGGTTCTCTAGAGAAGCAAAACCAGTGAAGTGTGTATATGTATATATAGAGAGAGAAAGAAAGAGAGAGAGAGGTTTATCTCA
The DNA here is from genome assembly GCA_030035585.1 of Dugong dugon. Classification (NCBI taxonomy): domain Eukaryota; kingdom Metazoa; phylum Chordata; class Mammalia; order Sirenia; family Dugongidae; genus Dugong; species Dugong dugon. Next base: position 153,224,294 of record CM057483.1, read on the forward strand.
AGGAAATTATTCACGTGGTTGTAGGGCTGGCAAGCCTCAAGTCCGTGGGTCAGATGTCAGGCTGGAGGCTTCTCCTGATTCGTGTAGCTGCAGGGGCTGACAAACCCAAGATCAGCAGGTCAGACTGCAGGCAGCTGGCTCATGGGCTGTGGAGGCTGATAAATCCAAGATCAGCTGGTAAGAAAGCAGACTGCTGGCTCACAGGCTGTGGAGGTTGACAGATCCCAAGATAGGCAGGTAATACAGCAGGCTGCTGGCTCAAGTCCCAAGAACCAAAGGTCAGATGATGACCAGCTAGATGCAGGAACCAAAGCAAGCAAGCAAGCTTCGTCAGAACGTCCATATATATATTGGATGCAGGCCACACCCCTGAGGAAACTCCCCTTATAATTAATTGGCTGATCATATCAGATCACATCATGGAGGGTGACGACATCTTTACATAACTGCCAAATTACATCATTACATAACTGCCAAACTACATCATTACATAACGGCCAAACCACTGAGAATCATGGCCCAGCCAAGGTGACGTACAACCTTAACCATCACACTGACCCAATCATTTTGTGGGGTTACAAGCCTATGGTCAGAAAGGCCCTATAAAAAGAGAAGCATATTGCTCTGCAATTCATAATCTCCTAAAACTGGAAACAATCCAAATGACCTTCAATATGAAAATGAGTAAAAAAATTCTGGTTCATCCATGTAATGGAATACTACTCAGCAATAAAAAAACAAACCACTAACACTTGCAACAACATGGATGAATCCTAAGTGTAGAGTGAAAGAAGCCATTCCCAAAAGGTGAGCTACTGTATGATTTCATTAATATGACATTCTGGAAAAGGCAAAACTGGAGATAGACAACAGATCAACAGCTGCCAGGGGCTCTGGGTGGGGGAAGGAGCTGACTCCAAAGGGGCATGAGAGAATTTTCTGGGGTGATGCGACAGTACTATAGCTTGATTTTGATGGTGGTTACCTGACTGTACGCATGTCAAAACTCACAGAACTGTACACTGAAATGGGTGAGTTTTACTGTATGTATACCATACTTCATTTTAAAAAGGGGCACAGAACAAACCAGTTTGCTAATTGCAAATCAGGCCAATTATCTTGCAATTAATTCAGTTCTCTTCTTCCCCTAGCATACGTTGGCCTGGCTATGACTCTCTCAGCACGTGCTATTCTCTGTGAGCTGCTATAGGGGAGGTGGCAGTTGGAGTCCTTATAATCAGCCTGCGCACTCATTAACGTGCTTGGAAGGCTCGAAGGAGGGTGTGCACTCAGAGTAATTAAAAGCAAGCTCATCTTGTGGAAAGATCAGGCAATTAGGCAGCTCAAGTGAAGGGGATGGCCAAGCCACAATAGCACTGCCAGGCCAGCTAATGGGAGCTGGACCACATCCCCCAGGTTCAGAGCCTCATCCAGCACAGCTGTGGCCCAGGCAGCCTTGGGGTCTTCCCTGTGGGAGTGAGGATGGGGTCACATCCTCCACTTCTGGCCTTGTTTGCTTCAACAACTGAAAAAACTCACATAAAATTGGCCATCTCACTTGGATGGAGTATAAGTTCACTTCTCCGTATGTCCAGAGATGTTACATAGCCTACTTTTCTCCCTCATTAGGGAAGAAGGCGGACCTCTCCCACTTACCTTTGTTCCTAGGTGTGGCATATGTTGCTGGTGCTCCTGCTATCTCCCGTTGGCACTCACAGTCTCTACCCACAGACAGAGCCTTCCTGCAGGCACCAGTGACTCTGTCTGAGGGCATCCTGGGCCTCATCAGCCTATGTGGCCCCCGGACATGGCAGCCAGAAGTGTCAGGGAAGAAGGCCCCCGGAGCAGACCTCAGCCAATGAGAAACAGGAGTGGATGCATAAATGCCCCAGCTTCCTTGCCCGTAGGGTAGAACAACTCTGCATTGTCTCCCAGAGGCTCCCACCTGGGACCAATTGCCCACAGCAGTCTTCTGCTCGTGAACACACCTTGTATTGTCTTCTTACCCACTTCCCCTTTCCCTTGCCAGTGCTTCTCAGGATCACCTTCAAATTAAACTACCTGCACTGAAATCCTGGTCTCAGGGTCTGCTTCTGGGACAGCACACCTAATGACACAGTCAACGCAACAAGTGAAGACTCATTCCCTCCCATGACGGGGTGGGCAGATACACCTGTCTACAAAGTGAGATGTCCTGTGGAACCTCAGCTTAGGGGGTGCATTGCAATTATACTGATGATTACACGGCAGGATAGTAGAGTGGTTTTCAATAAGGAGAGGCGGCAAGTTTGCTCCTGTGGGGACATCTGGCAATGTCTGGAGACATTTTTGTTGTGAAAACTTTGGGTGGCAGTTTCATTTGTTGTGAGTTGCCAGGCTGATCTCTTCCTGTAACTTTAGGGGTTGAGCACATTACCTAATTTATACCCAATCTGTTGTCGTCAAGTCGATTCCAACTCATAGCAACCCTGGAGGACAGAGTAAAACTGCCCGATACGGTATCCAAGGAGCAGTTGGTGGATTTAAACTGCCCATCTTTTGGTTAGCAGCCATAACTCTTAACCGCTGTGCCACCAGGTCCCCTAATTTGTACCAAAAAAAAGAACCCTCAAACCCATTGCCATCAAGTTGACTCAGACTCATAACGACCCTGCAGGACACAGTAGAATTGCCCCATAGGGTTTCCAAGAAGCGGCTGGTGGATTCGAACTTACCTGTGGGACTCAATTCTGACAGTTTATCCAGGAACAACTGAGGAAGAGGCCTCTCTTTTAGCTAAGACGATCAAGCTGGTGTATGAATGGGGAGCTCGCCTGAGCACAGCCCAGACATCATTTGAGCTCCTGGATCCAGCCATGCCTGTAGTCATTTATTCCCGGACTTGTCAGTTATGGGAACCAATAATATTTTTTAAGCAAACTAACTAACTAACTGAGGGTGGAGTACTACTGGCATCTAGTGGGTGGAGGTGAGGAATGCTGGTAAACATCCTACAGTGCACATGACATTGCCACCACAGAATGTCAGTAGTGCCCAGGTTAAGAAACCCTGCCATACTATAGCACCAGGGTCAGGAGACCTGGCTGTGTGTACTTTTCTCAGCTCTAAAAAGGGGATGAAATAGTCACATCACAAGCTGTTCATGAGTCTTGAGCTAAGAAAACTAGAGCTTGGAGTCACTCATTAATTACTTAACTGCTCTTTGTACAGTGCCTGTTATATACCAAGCACTGACCAAGTTGGTGACCAATGATGGAAAGACAGAGTCCTTGCCTTCAGCAAATTCAGAGGCTGGGCATGGAGAAACTGTGCAAACACTTAATTCGAATGAGATCCCTGGTTTGAATAAGACACAAGGCATGCATCTTTGGCTGCACTGATGAGAGAAGGAGGCATGCCTCTTGGAGGTCAGGAAGTGACATTTAGGTGACAGATTATCAGGGGACTAAGCAGGGATGGGCTTCTGAGGCAGAGGAAGCTGTCCTTTGTAAGGGCACGGAGCCATGAAAGGGCTTGGCCTCTCCACGGCATGGTGATTAGGGTCAGAGCAGGAGGGACTCTTGAAGGCGAGCAGAGAGAAGAGGCTGGGAGCCCGCTGGTGCCAGGTGGTAAGGAGCCTCTGTGCAGGGCCAGAACCAAGGTGAGGCAAGTGAGGTGCCCAGGGCACTGACCCTGCCCACGCTGGCACAACCCTGAGAGTGAATGTCTCCTTGATGTGCCCTAGGCACCTCACTTGCCTCCCCGTAATTTTAGACCTGCTCGTTTGCCATGGTAGAAAGCTAGAAGTCTAGTGTGCAGGCTAGCAGCAGCCAGCATAAGCCTTGGATTTCCTTATTCTTAAAATGGTAACGTGACTCAAGCACAGGTCTACAGCCCCGAGGGTCCTTCTACAGCCTCAGCCATTTCTGTCCAACAGAATCTCTAGTTAAATAAATCACAAAGCAGAAATTTCCCTTTCTAATTAGCCTCCCTACCCAAATGGAATACTGTTACAGAACTGACACCTTTTCAGACCCAACACACAGCAAATTCCTGAGGACAGAGAGGAACGGGGTCATGGTAGGTGATAAGCCCGGAAGGGCCTAGTAAGCAGCTAAGTGCATCTATTCAAGGTGGAAGAATAATTGGAAATGTTTTCACTGAGTCTCTGAGCACATGTTTTTCCTCAATTCCTGAAATGGATGCAGTTAGGATCTCATTAATTCATGCATCATTTAACTTGAATATTTGGATTTATGGGTAGTAAAATATTATTTAGTTTTCCGGTTCTTCGTAGTTCGCTTAAATTTGGGCATGTGGAAAAAAAAAAAAAGATAGGTAGGGAAGGATGCTTAAAAGAGTTTAGAAACTAAACTGTTTCAAGTCCCTGATGAAGCACTCCAGAAGTATCTATTTGCACAGACACTTGATATGTTAGTAGAAAATCATTCTTCTCTGTTCCTGAATGAGGGTCAATTTTAAGGAACTCTATTATTCAAGGAGTTTTTAATCCTGCTTTAATACACTGTATCTATTGTAATATATAATATCATCACTGCTATTGGTAATAAAACTACATTTATTTTACTGAGAGACTGAGCTACTGGGCAGAGCGCTGGGAACCATGGTCTCGGGGGACATCTAGCTCATTTGGCATAACAGTCTATAAAGAAAATGTTCTACATCCAACTGTGGTGAGTAGCGACTAGGTCTTAAAAGCCGGTGAGCAGCCATCTAAAATACATCTACTGATCCCATTCTGGATGGAGCAAAGGAGAATGAAGAAGACCAAAGACACAAGGGAAAGATTAGTCCAAAGCACTAATGGACCACAACTACCACAACCTCCACCAGACTGAGCCCAGAACAACTAGATGGTGCCCGGTTACCACCACCGACTGCTCTGACAGGGATCACAATAGAGGGTCCAGGACAGACAGGGAGAAAAAATGTAGAACATAATTCAAATTAAAAAAAAAAACACGCTTGCTGGTCTGACAGAGACTGGAGAAACCCAGAGAGTATGGCCCCCGGACATCTTTTTAACTCAGTACTGAATTCATTCCTGAGGTTTACCCTTCAGCCATAGGTTAGACACGTCTATAGGGCCAACGGAAACTCTGGTGACATAGTGGTTAAATGCTACGGCTGCTAACCAAAAGGTCGGCAGTTTGAATCCACCAGGCGCTTCTTGGAAACTCTATGGGGCAGGGTCGCTATGAGTTAGAATCGACTTGACGGCAATGAGTTTGGTTTTTGGTTTATAGGGCCAACAATAACACATGTGAGGGACGTGCTTCATAGTTCAGTTATGTATACGAGACTAATGGGCATACCAGCCCGAAAGCAAAGATGAGAAGGCAGGAAGGGACAGGAAAACTGGACAAATGGAAACCAGGGGACCTGGAGTAGAGAAGGGGAGTGTGTCAACACGTTGTGGGGTTAGCAACCAATGTCACAAAACAATTTGTGCATTAACTGTTTAATGAGAAACTAATTTGCTCTATAAAGTTTCACCTAAATCACAATTTAAAAAAACTACATTCATTTTAAAGTCATCTGTAATTCAGGAGTTCCACTAATTTCTCTTGGATTCTTCTCATTACTGAAACTTTTCTATGAATATTATATTACTAAGCCTAGATCTAAACAGTAAGAGATTCTTTAAAAAAAACCTATCCAAAAAGGCTGACAGAATTCAAGGCAACTTAGTTAACAGACAAGTCCCTGGCTGGTGTTAATAGTTAAGGCACTTGGCTGTTAACCGAAAGGGTGGAGGTTCGAGTCTACCCAGATGGCACCTCGGAAGAAAGGCATGGTGATCTACTTCTGAAAAATCAGCCATTGAAAACTGTATTGAGCACAGTAACAAACACTGTATCATCATGAGTCAGAAATGACTTGATGGCAACTGGTTTTAGTTAATAGAAAACAATGACCCATAAATTATTTAAGATTCAATCATAGCCTCCAAATCAATCATTAGGACCATATCTATGGTCTACAGTTATTGCTATCATTTAAAATTTATTGCCATCACCTACAAAAATAGTTTTCATCCTGTCAGACCTAAATTGTCTTTTCAAAACAAATACTCTCATGTCCCTTTACTATCCTGAACTGCAATCCATAAACAATATAACTTACCTATCATGTAATTCCACCATTCATCTGTCAGCTTGTCGTACTGTGGTGGCTTGCGTGTTGCTGTGATGCTGGAAGCTATGCCACTGGTATTTCAAATACCAGCAGGGTCACCCATGGTAGACAGGTTCCAGGGGAGCTCCCAGACTAAGACAGACCAGGAAGAAGGACCTGGTAGTCTACTTTTGAAAAAATTGGCCAGTGAAAACCTTATGAATAGAAGCAGAACATTGTCTGGTATAGTGCTGAAAAATGAGCCCCTCAGGTTGGAAGGCACTCAAAATACGACGAGAAAAGAGCTGCCACCTTAGAGATGACCTTAATAACATGGATGGAGTAAAGCTTTTGGGACCTTCATTTGCTGATGTGGCATGGCTCAAAATGAAAAGAAACAGCTGCAAACATCCATTAATAATCAGAACATGGAATGTATGAAGTATGAGTCTAGAAAAATTGGAAATCATCAAAAATGAAACGGAATACATAAAGATCGATATCCTAGGCATTAGTCAGCTGAAATGTACTGGGACATTTTGAATGGGACAATCATATGGTCTACTACACCAGGAATGACAAATCAAAGAGGAATGGCACCGCATTCAATGTCAAAAAGAACATTTCAAGAACTATCCTGAAGTACACTGCTGTCAGTGATAGGCTAATATCCATACAACTACAAGGAAGACCAGTTAATATGACTATTATTCAATTTTATGCACCAACCACTAATGAACGACAAAGATGAAGAAAATGAAGATTTTTTTTTACCAACTTCTGCAGTCTGAATTGATCAAACATGCAATCAAGATGCACTGATAATTACAGGAAACTGGAATTCGAAAGTTGGAAATGAAGAATGATCAGTAGTTGGAAAACACAACCTTTGTGATAGAAATGACACCAGGGATTGTATGATAGAATTTTCTAAGACCAACTACTGATTTACTGCAAATACCTTTTTTCAACAACATAAATGGCAACTATACACGTGGACCTTGCTGGATGGAATGCACAGGAATCAAATAAGATTACATCTGTGGAAAGAGACAACAGAGAATCTCAATATCATCAGTCAGGACAAGTCCAGGGCGCAAATGCAGAACAGACAATCAATTGCTTATAGGCAAGTTCAAGCTGAAGCTGAAGAAAATTATAACAAGTCCGTGAGACCCAAAGTATGACGTTGGGTATATCCCACCTGAACTTAGAGACCATCTCAAGAATAGATTTGACGCACTGAACTTTAATGACAGAAGACCAGATGAGTTGTGGGATGATGTCAAAGACGTCATACATAAAGAAAGCAAAAGATCATTAGAAAGCCAGGAAAGAAAGAAAAGACCAAAACGGATGTCAGAAAAGACTCTGAAACTTGCTCTTGAACATAGAGTAGCTAAAGCGAATGGAAGAAATGATGAAGTAAAAGAGCTAAACAGAAGATTTCAAAGGACAGCTCAAGAAGATGAAGTAAAGTATTATAATGAAACGTGCAAAGACCTGGAGCTAAAAAATGAAAAGGGAAGAACACGCTCAGCATTTCTCAACCTGAAATAACTGAAGGAAAAATTCAAGCCTCGAGTTGCAATATTGAAGGATTCTACAGGCAAAACACTGAACGACACAGGAAGCATCAAAAGAAGATGGAAGGAATACAAAGAGTCACTGTACCAAAAAGAATTGTTGATGTTAAACCATTTCAGGAGGTAGCATATGATCAAGAACCTATGGTACTGAAGGAAGAAGTCCAAGTTGCACTGAAGGCACTGGTGAAAAACAAGGCCCCAGGAACTGACAGAATACCAACTGAGATATTTCAACAAAGGAATGCAACACTAGAAGCGCTCACTCGTCTATGCCAGAAAATTTTGGAAAACAGCTACCTGGCCAACCAACCGACTGGAAGAAATCCATATTTGTTTCCATTCCAAAGAAAGTTGATCCAACAGAACACAGAAATTATTGAACAATATCATTAATATCACACACAACTAACATTTTGCTGAAGATAATTAAAAAATGGTTGCAACAGTACATTGACAGGAAACTGCCAGAAATTCAGGCAGGATACAGAAGAGAACATGGAACGAGGAACATCACTGCTGATGGATCTTGGCTGAAAGCAGAGAATACCAGAAAGATGTTTACCTTTGTTGTATTGACTATGCAAAAGGCATTTTACTGTGTGGATCATAACAAATTACAGATAACATTGTGAAGAATGGGAATTCCAGAACACTTAATTGTGCTCATAACGAACCTGTACATAGACTAAGGGGCAGTGGTTCAAACAGAACAAGGGGATAATGCATGGTTTAAAATCAGGAAAGGTGTGTCTCATGGGTGTAACCTTTCACCATACTTATTCAGTCTGTATACTGAGCAAATAATATGAGAAGCTGGACTATATGAAGAACGTGGCATCAGGATTGGTGGAAGACTCATTAACAACCTATGATATACAGATGACACAACCTTGCTTGCTGAAAGTGAAGAGGACTTGAAGCATTTACTGATGAAGATCAAAGACCACAGCCTTCAATATGGATTACACCTCAACATAAAGAAAACAAAAATCCTCACAATCAGACCAATAAGCAAAATCACGATTAACAGAGAAAAGACTGAAGTTATCAAGGATTTCATTTTACTTGGATTCACAATCAACGCCCATGGAAGCAGCAGTCAAGAAATAAAAGTACGTATTGCACTGGGCAAAACTGCTGCAAAAGACCTCTTTAAAGTGTTAAAAAAAAATAACATGGATGAAACTGGAGGACATTATGCTGACTGAAATAAATCAATCACAAAAGGACAAATATTGTATGAGACCTCTATTGTAAAAACCCACGAAAAAGTTTACACACAAAAAGTAACAATCTTTGTTAGTTACCAGGGATGGGGGGGGGGATACTAAATAGGCAATAGATAAGTGGTATCTTTGGTGAAGGGTGAGACAGTATGCAATACTGGGGAAACTAGCACAACTTGTACAAGGAAAGGTCATGGAAGCTCCATAGACACATCCAAACTCCCTGAGGGACTGAATTGCTGGGTGGAGGGCTGTGGGGACCATGGTCTCAGGGAACATCTAGCTCAACTGGCATAACACAGTTTATAAAGACAATTCTCTACATTCTACCTTGGTGAGTAGCATCTGGGTTCTTAAAAGCCTGTGAGCAGCCCTAAGATACTCCACTGGTCTCATCCCTTCGGGAGCAAGGGAGAATGAAGAGAACAGGATACAAGGAAAAGATTAGTCCGAAGGACTAATGGACCACAGCTACCATGGCCTCCACCAGACAAAGTCCAGTACAGCTAGATGGTGCCCGGCTACCACCACTGACTGCTCTGACTGGGATCACAACAGAGGGTTCTGGACAGAGCTGAAGAAGGATGTAGAACAAAATTCTAACACACACAAAAAAGACCAGATTTACTGGCCTAAAAGAGACTGGAGAAACCCTGAGAGTATGGCCCCCAGACACCCTTTTAGCTCAGTGGTGAAGTCACTTCCGAGGTTCACCATTCAGCCAGGGACTGGACAGCCCCATAAAACAAAATGGGACTAATGAGGCACAGCAGTCCAGGGACAAGGACTAGAAGGCAGAAGGGGACAGGAAAGCTGGTGATAGGGAACCCACGGTTGAGTAAGGACAGTGTTGACATGTAGTGGGGTTGTTAACCATTGTCATAGGGCAACATGTGTATTAACTGTTTAATGAGAAACTATTTTGTTCTGTAAACCTTCATCTAAAGTGAGAATAGCAGCACAACTGGAAGAGCATAGTCGATGTCACTGAACTGTGCATGTAGAAATTTTAGTAATGGTGTATCTTTGGCTATGTATATTTTCACCAAAAAAAACAAAAGGGTCGAGAAGGGAGAGGGTTGACATGTCGTAGGGTTGTTAACCAATGTCATAAAACAATATGTGTACTACTGTTTCATGAGAAACTATTTGTTCTGTAAACCTTCACCTGAAGTACAATTTAAAAAAAAAAAGGAAAAAAAGTGTTAAAAAGCAAAGATGTCACTTTGAGGACTAAGGTGCACCTGACCCAAGCCATGGTATTTTCAGTCTCCTCATAACCATGTGAAATCTGCACAGTAAATAAAGAAGACTGAAGAACTGAAGCTTTTGAATTATGGTGTTGGGGAAGAATACTGAATATAGTGGTGCAGTGATTAAGAGATCAGCTGCTAAACAAAAAAGTCAGCAGTTCAAATCCACCATCTGCTTCTTGGATACCTTATGGGGCAGTTTTACTCTGTTCCGTAGGGTTGCTACGAGTTGGAATTGACTCCACGGCCATGAGTTTGGCCAGAAGAACCAATAAACCTGTCTTGGAAGAAGAACAGCCAAAATGCTCCTTAGAAGCAAGGATGGCAAGACTTCGTCTCACTTGTACTTTGTACATGTTAACAGGAGGGACCAGTCCCTGGAGAAGGACATCATGCTTGGTAAAGTAAAGGGTCAGTGAAAGAGAAGAACCTCAGTGAGATGAATTGACACAGTGGCTGTTAACAATGGGCTCAAACATAACGATTGTGAGAATGGTGCAGGACTGGGCAGTGTTTTGTTCTGTTGTGCACAGGATCGGAGCCGACTTCATGGCACTGAACAACAACTACTACATAATTAGAGAAAAAATATGTAGGGAAATAAAAGGAAAGGTATTATGTGTAAGAATGCCATGTTATGCGTACATCAATACGAAAACGCTTTGCCCCTAGATCCCTAGAAGATACAATGAAGAAGGCTGATGCCTACACCCCAGATATAGAGTCTCCATCTACATAGGAGCTACAATAATCGACTCACTGGGGTGTGCTGAATTGGTGATACATACCAGGAGCAGCACTGTAGTTGATTTCAAAAGATTACAAAAACAGTGAAGAATTCTTGGTGAAGTTCCCAACAAAACAAATCACACACATGAGCACCCACACACGCACGCGCACACACACACATCAACAAATTACAACTTTCCATACCTTTCTCGTCATTGCACTCCTATGAAAATTGGTGTATATTAAAATTATACCCGAAAATGTATCTATTCCTTCTATGGTTGCTTACACTTTTGTCTGTTTGTCTCCAACATTAAATTGAAAAGAAGGGTACGCCCAGTCCTCCACCCCGAAGTGGGGACGCCGGAACAAGAAATGAGGCTACAGGACCAGTTGCGGAAGTGGGGACGTCAGTCACGCCTGCGTCTTGCGTCGTGCGTCATGCGGCGGCGCCTGCGTGGAAACGAGGCCACCGCATCGAGGTGATCCGGCGGCACAATTTCGAGGCCCAGCGGCGGCTCCTGGACAGGTACTGGTGTTTTGGGGAACTCAAGAGAATTTTGTGTGGAAAACTGAAGAGAATTTTGTGTCCTTACTGAGTAAAGGCCGTTCACTTCACGGTGAGTGGAGTTGCGGCGTCTTGCAGTACTAGATGACTGAGATTAAAGGCATGATTTTCATCCCGCTTCATCAACGCACGTATTTTTTCGCTTCTTTTAGGGCCCCGTTTTATACTACAATGCAGCAAGCTTTAGAAGAAGCTTTGGATCGTGCCGACTGTCTCATTGAAAGTGCCCAACTGAGACCTCCTAAAAGGAAATGCTTGTCTAGTGGAAGAAAATCGATATTTCAGAAACTTTATGACTTATATGTTGAAGAATGTGAAAAAGAGCCTGAGGGTGTGCAGGAATTAAGAACAAATGTGAACCTGTTGGAGAAGCTTGTTATGCGAGAGAACTTGTCATGTTTAGTGGTCAACCTATACCCTGGCAATGAGGGCTATACTCTGATGCTCAGCGGGGAAAATGGGTCACAATTCGAGACCATTCAGCTGCCTTATGAAGAGAAGGAATTGCTTGAATACTTGGATGCAGAAGAATTACCTCCTATTTTGGTTGATCTCCTGGAAAACTTTCAGGTGAATATTTTTTACTCTGGATGTGTCATCGCAGAAATCCGTGACTACAGGCAGTGCAGTAATATGCAATCTCCTGGCTACCAAAGTAGGCGTGTTCTCTTACGTCCAACAATGCAGACTTTAGCCTGTGATGTGCATTCAATAACAAGTGATAACCATAAATGGACCCAGGAAGACAAACTTGTGCTTGAGAGCCAACTGATCTTAGCTACAGCTGAACCCCTGTGTCTTGATCCTTCTGTAGCAGTAGCCTGCACTGCAAACAGACTGCTCTATAACAAGCAAAAGATGAACACTCACTCAATGCAACGGTGTTTCAAGAGGTATTCTAGGCCCTCTCTGAGCCAGCCACTAGAGGTGTCTGATTGTCAGCCACCACCTCAGCTAACATCATTCGCTTCTTGCCAAAAAAGTAAAAGAAAAGCAGGTCATCAATATGACCTCAAAATTTCTAAAGCAGGAAATTGTGTGGATATGTGGAAACAAAGTCCCTGTAATCTGGCCATGCCTTCTGAAGTGGACGTAGAGAAATATACAAAGGTGGAAAAGTCTGTCATACCCGCTGTCTCACAACCAACTGTCTGGGCAGCATGTGAAGTAAATGATGATTACTTATTTGACAGTGAAGCTGGTAATCAGTATCAGAAAACAACGCGGAGCGTCATGCAGTCACTCGATGACCCACTTTTGTCTGGGACAATACAGCCCTGTGAAGAAGATGAAGAAAGTGTTAGTGAGGTGTCTCCCTTCCACTTCTCCACAGATGATCATTCATATTGCTTAATGGTTGGACCAGAGGCTGCTGCTGAGAGGGCAGTCAATCAGTACCAGGACTTGGTCCAGAAGGAATGCCCAGTCAGGAACCCACACAGCTCCAGTGGCTCAGCCAGTCTGAGCCGTTCTCCAAGGAAAGAAATAGAACAACCTCAGAGAGTGTTGGTTCAGTCTTCAGTATTGGGGAAGGAAGTAAAACATCCACCTCCACCCATCAAGCTTCCCTCAAGCTCAGGAAGTAGTTCCTCAGTTAACTATTCTACTCCACAACAGGCAAACAGCTTTCTTAAATCTCCAACTCTTCCTCTCTCTAAGCCACCAGTTCCTTCTCAGAAGTCATCTGTGAACCTCAGAGTTAGCACGCTTTCTCCAGCGGCCCCATCACCTGCCAGCTCATCACTAAGGACCAAGACCACAATAGTCATGGTAAAATATGTTAAACGGAACTCCACCAATGCTGTGGGCTCTGTTCGTGGAGCACAGGCTTCAGTGAATGGTTCAGACCCTGTGCTGAGCTGCAGCCCTGGTGCCAAAAGTCCTGCAAAAACAAATCTGAGTAGCTGTCAACCCTCAGGAGTTCTGCTACCAACTGCAGCGCCGGGTGCAATGCAGGTAGCTTCTCAAGCAGGTGTTCCACTTATTATAAAAAATACTTCGATTATCAGGCCTTTAACTCTACTCCAGATTCCAAGCAGTCAACTCATTCTTGTCCCACAGCAACAGCAGCAGCTCTCTCGGTTTACTCCACAACAACTACGTCAGCATCCCACAGCTCGTCCTCAGCAGCCATGGGGACAGGGCTCTGCACAAGATTCAACCAGTCAAGCACAGTCCTTACCCACTCAGCAAGCAGTTGTTATTAACATTACCAAATCACAACGTCTTGTGCCATCCCAGGCAGCTGTGTTGTCTCAGCATGCTTCTGCCCAGAAGAGACCTGAGCAAAGCCTTCCTCACCAGAGAGTCCAGATACCTGCTGCCCTTCCACAGCAGGAACCACAGATACAACAATCAAAAATCTTGGAGCATCCGGTTTCTGTGGCCGAGGCAGCCACACAGACACCTCCTCTCCGTCGTCACCACCGGCATACAGGCAGCCACTCGAAAGGTAAAATGAAGACAAGTACATCCACCAGTCCAAAATCCTGAGTCTTATGTGATTTTTTTCCCCCTTGTTTAAAAACACAAGAGCACTGAATCCAAAGGATTCTGAGTTTTTACTTCATTTTATTTTTAATGTGTCAGTATTTTATATTGCCGGATGTACAAACTTTATACAGCTCACAGCATATTTTTTTTTTTAGGTAAAAGCAAGTAAATGATTTGATTTGCCTAAGTTGTTGGGTTTTTTTAAAAAGTTATTAACAAACTTTATTTTTAGAGCAGTGAGCAAATAGTACAGAAAGTTCTCTTATACCCTCCTGTCCCCTGTTCACATTTTCATGTTTTAACAACATCTTGCATTTCTGTAGCACATTTATTACTATCAGTGGACCAATATTGACATTATTAACAAAAGTCCATAGTTTATATTGGGGTTCATTCTTTGTGTTTTACAGTTTTATAGTCTTTGACAAATGTCATATTCCCCATTACATTATCATATATTATATGTAATTTCACTACTCCAAAATACCCCTGTGCTCCATGTATTCATCCCTTCCTCTTCCCCAAATCCCTGGCAACCACTGATCTTTTTAACTGTCTCTATAGTTCTGCCTGTTTTCAGAATGTCTTATAGTTGGAATCATATAGTATGTACACTTTTTAGACTGGCTTCTTTCACTTAGCAATATGCATTTAAGGTTTCTCCGTGTCTTTTCATGGTTTGATAGCTTCTTTCTTTTTATTGTTCAGTAATACTCCATTGTCAGTTCGTCTGTCTGCTCCTTTGAAAGGCATCTTGGTTGCTCCTAGCTTTTGGCAATTATTCATTAAGCTACTATAAACATTCATGTGCAGTTTTTTGTGGAAACTAAGTTTTCAACTTAACTCGGTTGAACACCTAGTAGCGTGATTGCTGGATCATATGGTAAGCCTATGTTTAGCTTTGTAAGATACTGCCACACTGTATTCCAGAGTAGCTGAAGCATTTTGTATTCCTGCCAGCAATGAATAAGAGTATCTGTTGCTCCATATCTTCATCAGGATTTGGTGTTGTCAATGTTTTGGAGTTTTACCAATCTAATAGATGTGTAGTGGTACTTAGTGTTGTTTTAATTTGCAGATGGTTTCACTGTATGTAGTATATAGTAAAATGACCTAGTTGCTCAGTGGTTAAGAGCTTGGCTGCTAACCACTCCTTGGAAACCCCATGGGGCAGTTCTGCTCTGTCCTGTAGGGTCACTATGAGTCAGAATTGACTCGATGGCAATAGGTTTAGGTTTTTAGGTAAGCAATACTAGAAATATCTTTCTAAAGAATGTAGTTTGGTATTCATTTATTCAATGTAAAAGTTTTGTGCATAATGAAATAGATACAATTTTTACAAGTATGTTTTGAAAAAATAATTTTAAATCTGCAGAAAAGTGATGCTTATCACACTTAGATTGAGGTACATCAGAGACTTCCAGTTATGTGGAATGAATTGATGACAGGTATGCTTGTGTGACAGGCCCTCACCTTTAAAAGGTCCCAGCTGCATTCAGTGCCCCCTGCAGAGCCCAGCACTTCTGCTCCTCACTGGCCTTGAAAAGGCCCTTCTGGGGCATCTTGTCTTCTCTCTTTATAAAATTATCTACACTTTTTAGAACTCTAGCTTGTTTGAAAATAGATAAACACCTAAACATTTGAAAATTATTTTTATTTGTTTGCTTTTCAAATGTTTGTGACCTTGTTAGATTCTTAAGTGGAACCCTCTTTTTCTTGGCTTTTTCCTTCCCTTTGCTTATTCACCATTACTTATTCAGCAGTCCCTACTTCTTCACCTCTTTTTTTCTTCTTCCTTGTTTCAATGGCACTTAAAATATCCCTGAACTTTTCTGTGCCTTTTCTTTCTTCTTTTTTTTATTGGGGTGAAATTCACACAAAATACAATTAACCATTTTTAAATGTACAATTCAGTGCATTTTGTACATTCATGATGTTGTGCCACCACCTCTATCTAGTTCCAAAACATTTTCATCAACACAAAAGGAAACTTCGTACCCATTGGCAGTCACTTCCCATTCCCCTCTCCCCCTAGCCCTTGGCAACCATGAATCTGCTTTCTGTCTCATACATTTACCTGTTTTGGATATTTCATATAAATGGAAATCATAGAATATGTGGTCTTTGTGTAGCTTTTTTCGTTTAGCATATGTTGTCAAGGTTCATCCATGTTGTAGCATGTATTAGAACTTCATTCTTTTTATGAATAATATTCCATTGTATGTATATGCCACATTTTGCTTATCTGTTTAATCTGTTGATGGACATTGGAGTTGTTTTCACCTTTTGCTTATTGTGAATAGGCCTGCTATGAACACCATGTGGAAGTATTTGAGTGCCTCCTATGTTTTGCTCTGTTACAACTTGGAAGGGCAATCTGTCTACATAAAATGTGTTTTTCTAAGTATGCATGTATTTGTCTTTGCTTTTGCCCTAAAGAAAAAGGAAATTTGGTATGGCACAAAAGAAATTAGTGAAGAGACAGGTAACTGGTGATTATTCTTCCTCAATTATCCTGGCTGTACTAATGTGCTCCTGATCCTGTTAAAGTTTTCACCAAACCTCAAGCACACGTGTCAGATTTGCCAGCCGAATGGCACCGGGCCCATTAGAGCTTTATATAATCCATCCTGGAACTCTTGTGAATGGTGCCTGTGCTTTTGAGAAATGAAAAAATGACCAATTGCAAAGAAGAGTTTACACTTGGCATTGGGAGCCAGCTACAGACCTGAACTCAGGACCTCTCCATATTCGGTGTACTTCTTCCCTTTTGCCATCTATCTAGTCCTTTCAAGGTCTACACGGAAACACCTGCTGCACTTGCACTTGGGTGATGTGGCTCTCCCTTCCCAGGCAAGCAAATAAATTTATCTTTGTTTCAGTTTACCATTTGGTGGCCTTTCTTTATTTCCTCCTAACAGTCCCCGCCAAGGGTGGTACTGTGATGCGACCTCCACGGTGACGAAGAGTAAGGGTATCACCCTGGAAATAAAATCCCAGACTGTGTATGTATTCAAACAACTACTTAGGGAAGATTTCCCACATGCCTCATACTGTGTTAGGTCCTCGGTGGGAGGGGAGGAGACAGACACCAAAGAAAAGTCAAATACTTCTTGAGGGTCTAGATCACATCCAAACCTTATCTAATTTTATCCTTCAGCAGTTTAACCTAGATTTGCAGCATGATAAAGTCTTGGTAGAAAGATGACTATTACATGAATAAATATGAGTATACAATAGAATGGGAAATATCATTAAGTTCAAGATGTTAGTGGCTTATAACCACGCCACAAATCAGAGATCAGGGCACAGACCGAGGAGGTGATGGAAGTAAGGTTCCAAGAGAAAAATATTGCCCAACTTATGGAGTCCAGGTATATGTGTCTACACAGAGGGTTTGTACTTATTTATAAGTTAGTTGACCGCAAGTCAATTCTGACTCATGGCAACCCCATGTGTGCAGAGTAGAACTGTACTCCATAGAGTTTTCAAGGTTGTGAACTTTCAGAAGCAAATCACCAGGCCTGTCTCCTGAGGTGCCTCTGTGTGGGTTCGAACCACCAGCCTTTCAGCTACTAGTCAAGCGCTTAACCATTTGCACCACCCACAGACTCCTAAAAGAAAAAGGCTATCCTTCAATTCTAGATTTTTGTTTTGAGGAAATCTTGGGAAAATACCCAATTCTACTAAGAAACTTTCGTCTATTTATTAAAAGTAACAGAAACATCTTAGGTTCCCTGCTCACAGGCTGTCTCCAGGGTCCCATTCCCACTTCTCCCACCTCCCAACTGATACCAATATTGTCTTTTGTCTTTGTTGAATGCTGATTCCCCAAAATATCACCAAGACCACCTATTTATTAGAAAAAACTTGAGTTTATTCTTACCAGTCAGGGAGAGTACTACCTTGATTTAAAAGTATTTCAGGTAGTTAAATATTTTTTCCATACAATATAATAATCTGTCTCCAGGATTTGTTTTTATGCAAATAATGCACGCCTTCTACGTTTGCCAATGGCGCCGTACCCCACCCCAAGGCATTTTCATAAGCACCGCTATGCCCATTTTTTTACATGTTGCTGTATTTCATCTGCAGGGAAAATGTACTTAGCTGTTTTAATTGCATTTTGAAAAAAAAAAAACCTTGGGGTCTTAGTCATCTAAGTGCTGCTATAACAGAAATACCACAAGTGGATGGCTTTAACAAAGAGAAATTTATTTTCTCACAGTCTGGTAGGCTAGAAGTCCAGATTTAGGGCGTCAGCTCCAGGGGAAGGCTTTCTCTCTCTGTCGGCTCTGGAGGAAGGTCCTCGTTGTCATCAATCTTGCCCCAGACTAGGAGCTTCTCTGCGCAGGAACCTCAGGTCCAAAGGACGCTCTTTGCTCCCAGCAGTGCTTTCTTGGTGGTATGAGGTCTCCAACTCTCCCCTCTCCTTTTATCTCTTGTAAGATAAAAGGTGGTGCAGACCACACCCCAGGGAAACTTCCTTTACATTGGGTCAGGGATGTGACCTTAGTAAGGGTGTTACAGTCCCATCCTAATCCTCTTTAACATAAAATTATAATCACAAAATGGAGAACAACCAACCACACAGTACTGGGAATCACGACCTAGCCAAATTGATACACACATTTTTTGGGGAGACATAATTCAATTCATGACACTAGGCTATAAAATATAGAATGTTTTCCCTCGTGTTCTTACTATGTGCTAGGCACTGCTCTGTTTTACATGTTTTAACTGGGTCCTTACAAAGTCCATGTAAGGAAGGAACAATCGTAGATGAGGAAACAAGGCATTAGGGTGTTAAGTAGTTGGCTCAAGTTCACCCAGCTAAGAAGTGTCAGAGCCCGGATTTGGACTCAAGCCTCCTGGGGTCAGAGACCATGTTCTTTACCACACTGCTCTCTCCACTGCCTAACTGAAGGCACAGCACAGGCCAGTCCCCAGTGAGCTCTTAGAGAGACCCCATGGCATGAATGGAGTGACAAATGGCAGTCTGACATTGAGCTATATGTGAGTCTTTGAGGAGAGCTAATAACTGACATCTCAGCTGTTGTTTGGAACCAGATGAGAGAGAGAGATGGAGATCAATATATTATCTTTATAACTGATGCTCATTTATTAACCCAAAAACCCATTGCTGTCGAGTCAATTCTGACTCATAGTGACATAGTGACCCTATAGGACAGAGTAGAATTGCCCCATAGGGTTTCCAAGGCTGTAATCTTTATGGAAGCAGACTGCCACATCTTTCTCCCTCAGAGCAGCTGGTGGGTTCAAACTGCCAACCTTTTGGTTAGCATCCAAGCTCTTAACCACTGCACCACCAGGGCTCCTTGCTCATATATTAGAGGGCATAATTTAGATCTGGGCCAAGTTGGCTTCCTAGTACTGCACCCTGGTATTAGACTCTTCCACTCACTCATAGGCAGGGCTGGAGAACTGCAGACCCCTCCCCATGGGTCTGGTCCTCCCACTGTGGAGGATTGAGGGGGCAGAGACAGGCCACAATTTTACTCTAATGCAGAGCTCCTTAATCCCCAGCCAACAGGCCCTTTTGGCATTTGGTGAAGTCAAAGCCTATAGATCCTTTCTCAGAATAACGCTTTTGGTGCATAAGGAAAAAATACATGACATTACAAAAGAAGCCAATTACACAATCCTGAAAATATAATTTAAAAATTTATGATAAGCAATACATTTGCTTCTTTATTAATGCCTTAAATTATAAGATTTAGCGGTGGGTCTAATAACTACCATAATTTTGAAGTAGCGATGAGCATAAAGGATATTTTGAGATACCTGCAGGAAGTGAAATGTATGAAAACATCTGTGATGCCTGTTGGTTACAAAGTCATAGGCACTGCTGAAACCACTATGGTTTGTTGCCTATATTCATATTTCTAGGAATTGTTACATTTCAGTTAGAGGTCAGAGGGAAAAAAGACACTTTTTTTTCTCTCTCTCTCATTAATTTCATGGATCTTCTAAAAAGGTCCATGGACTCCAGGTTAAGAATCCTTGCTCTCATGGAAGCTCCACCCCGGGAACAGAAGTAGATAATAAGCATCACCCCCGCAACAGTGTGTGTTAACTGAGCAAGACTACAGGTGATGACAAAGTTTGCTTCAATTGTACATAGTGGCCAGATTATTGAGAACAAGGCATGCATTATTCATTTAATCACAAAAACAATCCTATTGGTGGTTAGTATTACTAACTCCAATTTCAGGTAAGGAAACTGAGAGGTTAATGTAACTTGCAAAAGGTCACACATCAAGCTAATGGAAGGTCAGCGATTTGAATCTAGGTAGTCTGTCTCCAAAACCCATGGTCTTAACCACTAAGCTGAAGCTGGTTAACAAGTTTAGAGGGTTAGATATAACCACCATGTATAAAGTTATTTCCACAGAAAAATTAATTCTAAGTTCTAAAGAATATATTTATAAATAAATCCTTGGAAGGCAACCTTTCCGTGAGTTGAGACTTCCTCAATATAGAGATAGGGATTCTTGAACACCCTGTAGTTGCCAGTTATCCACTGTACAAAAAATAAGCAGAATTATCCAGAAGTGACCTCATTCTGGGTTGCCTGGACCACAAGTCACCTGGGGCTGGAGCAGAGTGGGGAGGGGGGCTTCCACTGAACTCCGCTTTGCCTAGGGCCAGTGGCTGCCTTCCCCTCACAGGAGGGCATATGACTTGTAATGCACTATCTTCATGGTCAAGAACTGAAGAGTTTGGGATTTTACCCTGCTTGTAAGCTAACAAGTGAGCCTGCAAGTTTCATGGACTCTGACAGATGAACTGAGACTCCTGGGTCAGAAACAAAGGACTTTATTACTCATGACACAGCTGTCAGCATGAGCTTCATGTTTGCATCAGTTCCCCTTGCCCCCCAAGTGGTATGGGGGCAACACAGAGGTGGGCCCAGGTGGATGCATGTCACAGCTGAGGAACCCTGAGCTTAGGAAATACCCATCTTTTAAACGGGGCTTCAACAAACCTGCCCAATTTTTGTTCTAGGGAGAGACATTGTCTTTATTATACTGGTCAACAAATAAATTTGCCCACAGCACCATAGGGAAACACTGTCTTTATCTTCAAAGGCTCTTCACTATACAAACATCCTTGAAAATTTAGTCCAGAATAAAAGCTGTCAGTGCCTCTGCTCACAAGATGGGCAGAAACAAGAGAAACCCATGGAGAATTGTCTCCCAAAAGACTTCAGGTGCTGGTAGCTGGAATTCCCAGGCAACTCCTTAAAACAGCTAGCAACCAACTTGTCTTAGTCATCTAGTGCTGCTGTAACAGAAATACTACAAGTGGATGGCTTTAACAAAGAGAAATTTATTTCCTCACAGTAAAGTAGGCTAAACGTCCGAATTCGGGGTGTCAGCTCCAGGGGAAGGCTTTCTCTCTCTGTCAGCTCTGCAGAAAGGTCCTTGTCCTCAATCTTCCCCTGGTTAAGGAGCTTCTCAGGCACAGGGACCCTGGGTCCAAAGGACGCGCTCTGCTCCTGGTGCTGCTTTCTTGGTGGTATGAGGTCCCCAACTCTCTGCTACCCTTTCCTTTTATCTCTTATAAGATAAAAGGTGGTGCAGGCCACACCCCAGGGAGAACTCCGTTCACATTGGATCACAGATGTGACCTCAGTAAGGGTGTTAAAATCCCACCTTAATCCTCTTTAACATAAAATTACAATCAAAAAATGGAGGACAACCACACAATACTGAGAATCATGGCCCAGTCAAATTGATACACACATTTTGGGGGAACATAATTCAATCCATGACACAACTCCATACTGCTGGCACCCAAGCAGTTTGTATGCCCCTTCATCAATAAGGTTGTTTTCTTATGCTTATTCCAGAACAGAAGAGGAATAAGGGTGCAGGGCCCCTCCACTGGAGTGAAGACCCACACTATGTATCCAGGAAAATGCTGTGGTGCTGACACACTTCTTGATGCTAGGTTTTCCTTTTCCCCCAGTAAAGTCTATCCCTTAATTCATTCCAAACCCTGGTGCATGACAGGTGAGACCCAAATGGTCTCTGTACAGTTGTTGTTGTTAGGTGCCACCAAATCGGTTCCTACTCGTAGTGACCCCATGTACAACAGAATGAAACACTGCCCAGTCCTGCGCCATCCTCACAATCGTTGCTATGCTTGAGCCCATTGTTGTAGCCACTGTGTCAATCTATCTTGCTGAGGGTCTTCCTCTTTTTCACTGACCCTCTACTTTACCAAGCATGATGTCCTTCTCCAAGGGACTAGTCCCTCTTGATAACATGTCCAAAGTACTTTCAGTGCTAAAACCAGGACAGTCCTGGGCAAACCAGGTTGACCACCTTATACATGCACACCTATTCCTCCCTACACACGAACTTAAAAATACAGTAAATGAAGTAAATGAGAATTCGTCATCTAGATGAAGTTCTCCACTAGGGCAAGGAGGAGGAAGAGGAATTAAAATAGTCTAATAATCTCATCTTATTGGTTAGGGAGCTACAAGGTAAAAATAGACTGTCGTGAGAAAATAGCTGGGGGTCTTGTTTTCAAATAATGGTAACAAAATATGCAATTGATTATGAATACCAGAAAATGATATGGTGTCATTAAGAGAATGGAAAAGTACAATGGAATTTAAGGGGAAAGACCCTATGCAGACTGCAGAATGGCATTATGTAATGACAGAAGGCACAATTTAAGAAAAGAAGCAATTATCATAAACTTGTATGTCCCAAACAACATGGCAGCTAAATATATAAAGAAGAAAGCCTGGGATTGAGTCTTGAAGGACACCAACATTTACAGGTTGAAAAGAGAAGAATAAGCTTGAAAGGGAGGCTGAGAAGGAGTGGTCAAAGAGGTAGAGGAAAAACAGGAAGGTGGGAAATGGTCACATAACCCTTTCTACCCTGGGAGACCCAACCACTGTCCAGATAAAGATGACCCCAGAAACAGTGATCAGACTGACTATGCACCCAGGGCCAGCTCCAGGGAAGACAGGGCCTGGGTGATCACAGTCCCTTCCCTTAAGGCAGGCTGACAAAGATGCAACCCCTTTCATACAACCCTCCATTCTCCTGCATCTGCAATTTATAACAGATTGTAATTGAGATGCACAGTGGAGAATTAGGTTCTTTTATCTAAATAGGAGCTTTGTAGGCTTGGAGTATTGTTAAGAAAGGAGCAGCTGCCTGATGTATTGGTGACATTGTGGAACACACCAGTCTGTGGAAATAAAAAGAGGGTGTCCATTATTCCCCATTAAAAGAGTTACA
The DNA here is from genome assembly GCA_030035585.1 of Dugong dugon. NCBI lineage: Eukaryota > Metazoa > Chordata > Mammalia > Sirenia > Dugongidae > Dugong > Dugong dugon. The sequence goes on from CM057483.1 coordinate 153,247,559, forward strand.
TAACTTCCTGAGAGAAAGTAAGCCCATATTAAGACAATGTAATGTTTCTTACCTTCTAAAAATCCCTTTTTCTCTAATGTTTACTAATCATGAATCTGTATTTATTGTCAAGTTTTACTGATAATTTTAGGGCATTTTTCTAATATCCCTAGGAAAGATGACTGTTTAATATCAGCAGATACAGGTCAAGTCCCATTTCTATGCTATACCTGTGCAGAGCTTTTGTTTCTTGGTCATGGTGAGAAACATGTCACAATGAGTAAATTTTCAAAACACCACTCAATATGTGTATTGACCACCTCAACATGCACATATAGGCTCTCTTTTTTTTTATGCAGTAAATTACAGAAGAAAAATATACTGAACACCTACAGATATGATCAAGATGCCCCTTACCTTGGATTTCTGCCTCTTCCTATTCTTCAAGTATTTGCTGGCATTTTCTATTCATGGACGTGTAGGTAATTGGGACAGGAGGATAAAATGTCACTGGCCCGATTTGAGGGAAGTTAAAGGGTAGCTGATGTCCGAAAACATCTTTTCCTTGGACTGTACTTTAAACTTTCACTAAGGACAACATGTGAAAATTGCTAACAGCATCCACTCAGGAATTTACTTGAAAGAGAAGTGAATACAGCCAAAATCTAGAGCCATGTTACTCAAAGTGAGGTCCTTGGACCAGTAGCATTGACATCCCCTGGGAGCTTGTTAGACATGCAGACTCCCAGGCCCCACCCTAGACCTATGGAATCAGAATATGCATCTTGACAAGATCCCTGATAAAATTTGAAAAGTGCTTTTATGGCGAGCTAGTAAAGAACACAGAGTCTCAGGACTTGATGTAGACTGCAGCCTGGACCTTCGTGTTATGACCGAGTTCACTAGGTGATTCTGATACCAGAAATTTGAGAACCACTGCACTAGAGCTGCACTAGAACTGTAGCCATTAGCCACATGTGGCTATTTACGTTAAATTAGATAAAACTAAAACTTCAGTCACGCTAAACACATTTTGGGGTCCTTAGGAGCCCTGGTGGTACAGTAGTTAAGTGCTCAGCTGGTTCGAACCCACCAGCCGCTCTGCGAGAGAAAGATGAGGCAGTCTGCTTCTGTAAAGATTGCAGCCTTGGAAACCCTATGGGGCAGTTGTACTCTGTCCTATAGGGTCTCTATGAGTTGAAATCAACTCGATGGCAATAAGTTTGGTTTTTGGTTTCGGTTTTGAGTGGCACAAACTGTTAAGTGCTAAGCTACTAACCAAAAGCTTGGTAGTTCAAACTCACCCAGAGGTGCCTTGGAAGAAATGCCTGGCAATCTACTCCTAAAGGTCACAGCCCTGAAAACCCTTTGGAGCACAGTTCTGTCCTGACAAACATGGAGTCACCATGAGATGGAATTGACTCAACAGCAACTTTTAACCACATTTCAGTGCTCCATAGCCACACTTGGCTAGTGGTGACCATATTAGACAGCATAGATCTAGAACACTTCCATCATCACAGAAAGTTCTGTTGGACAGCACTGGTCTCATTGGTTCTCAATCTTCACTGCGCATTAGAATCACCGCACCTAGCTTTTGTTTATGTGGTTGGTTTAAATTTTAATACAGAGCACTTTTGATTTTACCTGTTGCCGTTGAGTCAATTCCAACTCATAGCCACCCTGTAGGACAGAGTAGAACTGCCCCATAGGGTTTCCAAGGCTGTGATCTTTACAGAAACAGACTGCCACATCTTTCTCCCGTGGAGTGGCTGGTGAGTTTGAACTGTCCACCTTCCGGTTAGCAGCCAAACGCTCAACCACATCATATAGGCCCTTTATCTTCATAGGAACTTAGCCCAGTGTTTTCTAGTAAGTCTACCACTAGGAAAACCAAGATCTGCTTCCTTTTTTTTAGCTTTAATAAACATAAATTCATTCTTTCACAGTTTAGAAGGCTAGAAGTTTGAATTTTAGGGGAAGGCTTTCTCTCTTTGTCGGCTCTGGAGGGAGGTCCTTGTCTCCTTTCAACATCTGTGGGCCTGGCTTTCCTTAGAGATCTCCATGTGTCTTGGCATCAATCTCCCCCTGGGTCTAGGAGGTTCTCAGTGCAGGGACCCCTGGTCCAAAGGATGGGCTCCACTCCCAGCTCTTCTTTCTTGGTGGTAAGAGATCCCCTTCTCTCTGCTCACTTCTCTCTCCTTGTATCTCTTATAAGATAAAAGGTGATGCAGGCCAGGCCACACCACAGGGAAACTGCTCTTACATCGGATCAGGGTTGTGACCTGAGTAAGGGTGCTGCATCCCACCCTTATCCTCTTTAACATAATCTAATTTTGCCTCATTAACCACAGGCAGAGATTAGGATTTACAACTCATAGGACAATTACATCTGATCACAAAATGGAGGACAACCACACAATACTGGGAATCATGGCCTAGCCAAGATCTGGTTCTTGATAAAACCTCACGTAGTTCATGTTTAGAAGATCGGGTGAGATATCGTCACTTAAGTTTGCTGAACTGTAAGCTGTGGTGCCAGGTTCTACATAAGAAACTTCGTGGATGTGAGACTTTCTTCATTTTTCCTTTTATTAATTGAAAAGCTCACATAAAAACAAGATGAAAAGGTTTTTTATTGTACTTTAGATGAAGGTTTACAGGACAAATAGTTTCTCATTAAACAGTTAATACACATATTGTTTTATGACATTGGTTAACTGCCCCACAACATGTCAACACTCTCCCTTCTCGACCTTGGAGGACCTTTTTTTTTTTGTGGTGAAAATATACATAGCCAAAGATACACCATTTCAAAAATTTCTACACATAAAATTCAGTGACGCCGATTACATTCTTCCAGTTGTGCTGCTATTCTCACTATCCTTTTCAAAATTATACCATTATCTTCAACTCACTGTCCCCTAGGCTTCCCATCAAACCTTTTGAGTTGCTGTTGTCAATTTGATATCACATAGATAATTCTTTTTTTTTTTTGTACCTTAGATGAAGGTTTACAGAACAAAATAGTTTCTCATTAAACAGTACACATATTGCCCTATGACAATGGTTAACAGCCCCACGACATGTCAACACTGTCCCTTCTCAACCTTGGGTTCCCTATCACCAGCCTTCCTGTCCCCTCTTGCCTTCTAGTCCTTGTCCCTGGACTGCTGTGCCTCATAAGTCCTGTTGTGTTTTATGAGGCTGTCCAATCCCCAGCTGAATGGTGAACTTTGGGAGTGACTTCACCACTGCTCTATACAGTGTCCAGGGGCCATACTCTCAGGGTTTCTCCAATCTCTTTCCGGCCAGTAAATCTGGACCAATAGGCAACATCATGACAAACAGAGAAAAGATTGAAATTATCAAGGATTTCATTTTACTTGTATCCACAATCAACACCCATGGAAGCAGCAGTCAAGAAATCAAACAACGCATTGCATTGGGCAAATCTGCTGCAAAAGACCTCTTTCAAGTTTTAAAAAGCGGGAGGCAGGGCCAAGATGGTGGAGTAGTCAGAAGCTTCCGGTGGACCCTCTTACAACAAAGAACCAAAAAAACAAGTGAATCCATTATATATGACAATCTGGGAGCCCTGAACATCTAAGGCAAAGTTGAGGAATCAGACTGAGTGGCAGGGGGAGGGAGAGACTATTTGGAAGCAGCGAGGAGTTGCCAGACCTGACCTGGCAAGAACCTGAGCCCTTCAGGCCTGATCAGCTCAGGAGTGAGCGGTGAGGCAGGCAAGCAGCCGTGCTTGGGAGGCATGTTTTCCACACTGGGAGAGACCCAGTGCCAGAGAGTCTACTCGGCCACCCAGAACCAATGAGAAGCAGACCACATTCAGTGAAAGATGAGTACTTGCATACAGCCTACCACACGGATCAAAAACACCCGCCCTTAAGGAAAAACCTTTCTCCCATTTACCTCCCCACTCCCTTCTCTGCACTGGGTCCTGGACCAGCTTCAGCAATTGCCGAGTCCCCTGGGCCAGAAGTAGGATTTGTCATATGCCCTGAGCCATTCTCCCAGCCTTGGAGAGTGAAGAAATTAACAAACGGGAAAAAATAAACTGCTGGCTCCCCTAAGCCAGGAACCCAGGGTAGGCACAGCTCCTTTGCCTAGGCACAGGCATAAGGGATCCACAGATTTTGAGTGCCTTCCCCCTGCATAGACTAGTGTGGGCCCATCTCAACACCATAGGCCCTCATTACTGCAGCACAACAGGGTATATACCTGAAGTCTAACTTGAACTGTTTCAGCTGTGAAGTGGCAGCTTCGTGATATTTGACACTGCGCTGCCCATTAAGTGAGGTCTTCACCTACCCACATCAGGGGCCTGAGGACTGGTGGCTCTACCCATGCCACCTACCCACTTGCGGTAGGGGCTCAAGAATAAGAGGTGTCCCCCAGTCCTTACAGCCAACAGCACTGGGTGCTCATAGTCCAGCTGCAAAACCCACCCACCTGCGTGCTCTAGGGAACAAGGATATGCCTTCCTCCTGGACACTCGGGGGAGGCCGTCAGCCCCCTGCCTTGCTCAGAGTGTGTCCCCCTGCTGCAGCCAGATGCCTGTGCCTACACCAATCACCCATGCCTGTCTAGGACTGTAGGTGAGAGCCTGCACCACACACTTGGTGGCTATCTACCTGGGCACCTGAACTGAATCCATACAGGAGGAGTGGGCGGACTAGCTCACATACCTAGTAACAGATCTAACCACCCGGTGACAGGACATTAGAGCTTCAAAGATGCCAGTAATCAAACTATCTCATACAAGCAGCCTATCTGGACATATCAAAACAAAACAAGAAGCTATGACCCAGTAAGCAAACAAAATAAATAAATAACTTATTGATGGCTTGGAGACAACAGTCAATATCAAATCACATAAAGAGGCAATCCATGATGGCTTCAGCAAGCTCCCAAAATAAAGAATCTAGAAATTTTCCAGAGGAGGAAAATTTCTTGGAATTATCGGAGGCAGAATACAAAAGATTAATATACAGAACTCTTCAAGAAATTAGGAAATTAAGCAAAACGCAGAACACGCAATAGAGGAAATAAAAAAGATTAGAGAAGAGCATAATAACAAATTTAACAGGCTGCAAGAATCCGTAGAGAGATAGCAATCAGAAATCCAAAAGATTAACAATAAAATTTCAGAATTAGACAACTCAATAGAAAGTCATAGGAGCAGAATTGAGGCAATGGAAGTCAGAATTAGTGAGACTGAAGATAAGGCACTTGATACCAACTTATCTGAGGAAAAATCAGATAAAAGGATTTAAAAAAAAAATGAAGAAACCCTAAGAATTATGTGGGACTCTATCAAGAGGAGTAACCTACGAGTGATTGGAGTACAAGAACAGGGGGGATAACAGAAAATACAGAGAGAATTGTTGAAGATTTGTTGGCAGAAAACTTCCCTGATATCGTGAAAGATGACAAGATATCTATCCAAGATGCTCATCGAACCCCACATAAGGTAGACCCCAAAAGAAAGTCACCAAGACATATTATAATCAAACTTGCCAAAACCAAAGATAAAGAGAATTTTAAGAGCGGCTAGGGATAAACAAAAAATCATCTACAAAAGAGAGTCAATAAGAATAAGCTCAGACTACTCAGCAGAAACCATACAGGCAAGAAGGCAGTGGGATGACATATATAAAGCCTTGAAGGAAAAAATCTGCCAGCCAAGAATTACATATCCAGCAAAACTGTCTCTCAAATATGATGGCCAAGTTAGGGCATTTCCAGATAAACAGAAGTTTAGGGAATTTGCAAAAACAAAACCAAAATTACAAGAAATACCAAACAGAGTCCTCCAGTTAGAAAATCAGTAACATCAGATAACAACCCAAGACTAGAACACAGGACAGAGCAACCAGATATCAACCCAGATAGGGAAGTCACAAAAGTAAATCAAAGCTAAAACACTGAAAATAGGGAAACAGATGTCTGTATGTAAAAGATGACAACATTAAAACAAAAAAGAGGGACTTAAAAAATGTAGACATAGATTTTGCATATGGAGAGGAAGTCAAGGCGATATAAAGACATAAAAGACTGGTCAAATGTTAAAAAGCAAAGATGTCACTTTAAGGACAAAGGTGGGCCTGACCCAAGCCATGGTGTTTTCAATTGCCTCATATGCATGTGAAAGCTGGACAGTGAATAAGGAAGACTGAAGAAGAATTGATGCATTTGAATTACGATGTTGGCGAACAATATTGAATATACCATGGACTGCCAGAAGAATGAACAAATCTGTCTTGGAAGAAGTACAGCCAGAATACCGCTTAGAAGTGAGGGTGGCTTTTTTTTTTTTTTTAACATGTATACAAAGAAACCTATAACGAATAGATTACATCTAGCAAAGGCAAAAACAAGATTTATGTAGAAAGACAAGAGAGGAGAGAAGAGGAAATCGCAGACATTTGAAAATGAGATTTATTTTCTTTTCCTTTGGAAAGATGCTGATCAGCTGGCAGCAAGCCAGGAGGCCATTGTTAATGCCTGCCAACCCAGACCACCAGGAACACATCTGTTGTCAAAACAAAACAAAACCCAGAGCTTTATTTAGCTTGCTGCAGCAAATGAGAACTCACTCCACAGGGACTGTTGGGCTGTCCAGAGGGCAGGGGGCAGGGAGTCTATTACAGGATCGGGGCCTGTGTTGAGAGATCCTAAGGAGGGTTTAAGGAAGAGGCAGCAGGTTCTCACTTGCATGTTTTCAGGAGGCAGAGGCAATACAGTAGTTGAGTATCTTCATTTTTATATGAGAGGTGGGGAGATTCAGACAGGTCTACAATTGTCATTGGTAATGGAGCCGCAGAGAGTCTTGGTAGCCAAAGAGGGAGCTGTTTAATCATTTTCCTGGTTGACAAGTGGCCTTGTTTCTGTCTAGTTCCAAACACGATCGCCGAGTGGGCTTCTCTGGACATTATTTATTTTCCGCGAGCACTATTTATGTTCAGTTGAGAACATCACAGCCTAGCTGCCAGCGAGGCTGTTTTTTATTCTCTGTGCTTCCTTCTAGCCAAGAACAGACAAGGTCAGCCCCCAGGACATTAATCTGTTGGGTCCAGGTTCACACAAGTCAGGGCATTGTGTCCTTGAACAGCTGCTTTGGTTATCAAAGAGATAAGTTTATTTGTTCAAGGATGCTCCAGGAGGTGCTGTTGTTTACTCGGAAATGGTTGGGACAGGCAGTTCCTGCTTTGTTTCTGTCAGTGTCCTCTGGCAGCACCTGCATTCCATTTATGCCATTTCCCTACCTAGTTTCTCTCACTAGATGCAAATGCTGGGTCTCAGCTTTGGTTCCCTCCAAACACAGAGCCTGAGGCTACAGCTTTAGGACAGACAGTTCACTGTGGGGCGTTAACCCTCCTAGCAAGGGTGGCTCAGCTGTTCAGGGGCCACCTGAGGGACCGTATAGGATCCATCTCGTAGGGCCCCCCTGAGACCTGGAAGAGGAGAGTGTATACCCACTGACCCCTGCCCCGTAGGAGAGCATTAACCCCACACATTAACCCTTTGCCCTTCCAGGTGTGTGGATTTGCCAAAACAGCTGAGCAGCCCCCATATGTGTCCCCTACCTGGCAGATGTTAAACATTTAACCAGTATGTGGGAGATGGATGGATAAATGAAAAAAATTCTCCAGTGTTTTGCCCCTGAGAGTTTTCAATGGCTCATAACAACCAAGTTAGCAGGATCAAGTCCCAAAGAGGTTGTCTCATGTAGATACAGTGACGGAGACCTTAGACCTGACATGACTTGCATGGTTTTACCTAGACACTCATCACTTCTTAAACCTTCTATTAGTAATGCCAACTGTAAACATGGCATGGGGCAGCGTCTGACCTCCTCTAACTTCACAAGGGGGAAGGAGAATCAAGATCAACAGCCCAAGGCTGATTCCTATAAGGCAGAGGTCAGAGATACCTCCTCCTCCGCCATCTTTACCAATTCGACACCAACCTTCCCTCACGCAGCACTCTACTTCTCTGCTGGATTTGGTAATTCATTGCAGTGGCCACACAGAACTCTCAATATTCACAATTACGGAGTTTATTAGGGAAGTAAGAGGTTACAATTTAGGTTAAGTAACGCTCAGGATACAGCTCTTCCATCAGGACAGCCTTTTGCCAGCCATGCTCGCAGGCACACCTCTCCCTGGCCCTCTGCCTCTGCCCAAAGGCACTCAGCTTTCTCACTCTGTGGGCCAGGAAGCCCACTGCGCGGTCTCCTGCTGGTCTCTCCTGCCAACACTTTTTGCTGTCCTCAGGGTTATGGCTCTCTCTCTTGGTCTCCTGGTTCCAGGAGCTTCTCAGTGCAGAGATCCTGGGTCCAAAGAACGCGTTCTTCCTTACTGGTGGTGGGATCCTCTCCTTTCCCGCCTCTGGGGTGGCTCATTTCAAGCCCAGCAGGATGGCAAAACTGACCAATCCCTTTGGTGGGCCACTATTACCCTATTACACACTCCCGCCCAATCACTTGGGTGGGAGTTACAAGACCATGGCTAGAAAGGCCACACACAAAAGTGATCCATCGCACCACACCAACATTTTTAGAATAAGTTTCAGACACCGTAGCTTTTCCTCCCATTGTCACGCATTTTTATGGCCAAATAAAGGGCCCAAAGATGATAGGCCTATGGGGAAACGATAGGCTGTTCACAGACTTTCTCTCTTGTGTCCCAAGCAAGGAGAGTGGGGGCTGCCTGGCTCTCCTGGGTCTCAGAACCTGCAAGCCCTTTCTTTCCTTGTGGGTGATGGCCGTCAACAAGTGTACCTCCCCACTGATCAAAATCACTCTCAACCCAGTAATGAGAGGGAGAGTAGAAGAGAGAAGGAGGAGCAGCTGTATTTTTCCTGCCCTTATGCAGTTGGACAGGCTGCATACCTTCTTGGGGAACTCTCTCTGGACAACGCACCTCTTCTTTTTAGTGGTATAACTCTAACAAAACTCTAAACAGTAGAGATTAAAGATTCAACAGGTTAAGAAAAACCAGCCAGAACTGAAAAGTAGCCCAAAGTGCAATGATTGGAACTGGTAATGTACATAAATAGCTAGACCAATTTTTCTCTTCTTCAAAATCCTATTCTATTCGTGAGCAATTTTCTTCCACTTCAAACTCTCTTATTCAAAATTGTTAATTCTTCTTCCTCTTGTAATTTAACCATGCTCTAATAATTTCTGGGATGGAAACACATATTCCTAAATGAAACTCTTTCATGGAGCTGAATTAAGCAGACAGTAGGTTTGTTTCTCTAATTTCTTGCTAATGCTTAATTGAATTGCTAATGAAGAACTTTTTCAAAGTCTGAAAAACTCTCCATGATAACGTTTTTGTGCAAACTAAATTTTTTGGCCAGATGGAGGTTTGTACCTCAGTAATTAAAGTGATAAAAGATCAACATAATAAAAATATGTTGCCTCCAAATGATATTTACAAAAATGATTTAATCATCTGTAAATATGCAGGCAAACTCTTTTCCAGTAAAAGAGAAACTATGGCGATAGGGGTTCTAGCCTTGGGTCTTCTGGTTACTAGCTAAGCAACCTTGGGCAAAGCACATGTGTCTGCCTTTTCCAACAAACCTGAGTCCATTTATAACAAAAAGTGACACAAATTGGATCAAGGAACAAAAAGAAGATAATGCAAAGAAATTTTATTTGAAGAAGAGAATATTGACGTTGAAGAAGTCAGATTCTCTCTGACTGGTTTTCTCTATCTAGCCTTCCATACAGCTCAAGAGATGATCTAATCTGAGCTCTTTAGCAAAAGTAGGCACAGTGGTTAAGAACTGGGGCTGCTAACCAAAAGGTCAGCAGTTCAAATCGACCAGCTCCTCCTTGGAAACCCTACGGGGAAGTTCTACTCTGTCCTATAGGGTCGCTGTGAATCAGAATTGACTGTATGGCAGTGGGTTTGGTTTTTGTTTTTTTAGCAAAAGCAGCCCTCATAAGGATGTTAGCAGTGAGTAAGACCAGCTAAGACTTTTCTGTGTTTGAAGTCAAGAGATAAACCAGCAATTGGTTCCACGTTATATCTCATTTATAAATTTAAAATAGTCTCCACGTGGTCAACTGTTCTTCTTGAGTCCAATGTCATGCTTTAACACTCTCAAGCAGAAATCTTAAAGATGTGAGAGTTTTGAGAGCCTCCACTCCCCCCTGTGCTCACAAAATAAAAAAATTCCAAGGTTATCAAATGCATAGTGTGGTAAAGTAAATAGAAGGCCCAGTTCTTTACCCCTCCCAGTATGGACACCATTTGCCTTTTAAACTTGTTGTGCTCTCCTGTTCTGGTGCCCAGCCAGGTACAGAGCTGGATCAATGATTTGCAGAGCCCAGTGACAAATGTAAATGAGGGGCCCCTTTGTTCAAAAAGTGGGAAATGAGTGCCATTAAAAGCACTAAAATATAAAGCTTTTTTCTTTCTTCTGAAGTCTGTTCTCAACTTAATATGGTGTTTTTATTTGCTATTTAATGTAATTCTAATTAAAGATGTTTTTAAATTTTAAATTATTAGCATGAATTTAAAAGCTCATCTTTATATTATGCAAGAAGTGCACAGGGCAGGAACATCTGTGCAAATGCACAGGGCTGGGAGCCTTTACAAATGCACGGAGCTGGAATACCTGTGCAAAGTACACAGGATGGGACACCCGTGCAAAGTGCACAAGCTGGAAAACCTATTCAAAGTGCACAGGGCAGTAACACCTCTCCGAAGCGCACAGGTTAGGACACCTGTGCAAAATGAATAGGCTATGACACCTGTGAAAAGAGTACAGGTTGGGACACCTGTTCAAAGTGCATGTGGCTGGGACAGCTGTGAAAATGCACTGGCTGGGATAGATGTGAAAATGCACTGGCTGGGATAGATGTGAAAATGCACTGGCTGGGATAGATGTGAAAATGCACTGGCTGGGATAGATGTGAAAATGCACTGGCTGGGATAGATGTGAAAATGCACTGGCTGGGATAGATGTGAAAATGCACTGCAAGGACACCAGTGCAAATGCACAGGCTGGGAGACCCGTGCAAAGTGCACAAGCTGGACAACTGCACAAAGTGCATGAGGGTGGGACACCTGTGCAAATACACAGATCGGATACTTGTGCAAATGCCCTAAAGGGTCATCAATTAAAAGTGCATGAGATTGGGACTCCTTTGTAAAGGAAAAGTCACAAGCTGCAAAGTGCACACTGGGACACCCCTCCAAAGTGCACAGGTGTTCAAAATAAATAGGCTAGGACACCTTTGCAAAGTGCACGAAACTGGAACCCCCTGCAAAGTGCACATGCTGGGACATCAATGTAAAGCGTACAGGCTGGGACTCATGTGCAGAGTTGAAGAGGCTTAGACAGCCTTGCAAAGTGCTTAGACTGAGACACCCCCTGAAAAATGCTCAGGTTGGGACTCTTGTGCAAATGCATAGGCTGGGACACATACTTAAAGCGCACATGCTGTGACATGCAAAGTGCACATCCTGGGACACCTGTGAAAAGTGCATGAGGCTGGCAAGTGTTCAAATATTCAGATTGGGACACCTAGGCAAATGCACTGCATAGATACTTGTTTAAAGTGTGTGAAGCTGGGACATCTGTGTAAAGTGCACAGCAAGAGACACCTCTGCAAAGTGCACAAGCTGGAACAAACTGTGCAAATTGTGTACAGGCTAAACACTTGTACAAAGGGGAACACCTGTCAAAAGAGAACAAACTGAGTCACCTGTACAGAGTGCATGGAGCAGGGACACTTGTGCAGAGTGCATGAAGCTAGGCCATTGGTGTGAAATAGACAAGCTGGAAAACCTGTGCAATGTGGACAGAGCAGGGACACCTGTACAAAGTGTACAGGCTAGGACACCTATGCTAAGTGTACAGGTTAAGACACCTGTTCAAAGTGAATGAGGTTGGAACACCTGAGCAAAGTGCACAGGCTGGGAAATCGGTACAGAGTGAACAGCTGGGACACTGTGCAGAGTGTATGTGGGTGGGACACCCATGCAAAGAGAGCACACTGGAACACCTGTGCAGAGTGCACCGGCTGGGACACCCATACAAATGAACAAGCTGAGACACCTATGCAAAGCACAGAGGCTGGAACATCTGTGCAAACTGCACAAGCTGAGATCCCGTTAAAAGGTACATATATTGTGACACCCATGAAAAGGGCACAGGCTGTGACCCCAATGCAGACTGCACAAACTGGAACACTTGTGCAGAGTGTACAGGCTTGAACACCTGATCAAAGTGCACAAGGGTAGAACACCTGTGCAAAGAGAGCAGGCAGGGACACCTGTGCAGGGTGCACAGGCTGAAATACTTGTGCTAAGTGTATGATATCAGGACACCAGTGTAAAGTACATGAGGCTGGAACACTTCTGCAAAGTGCACAGACTAGAACACTCATGAAAGTTGCACAAACTAGAACCCCTTGCACAGTGCACAGGCTAGAAAACCTGTTCAAAGTGCATTAAACTGGGACATCTGTGTAAATGCTCAGGCCGGGAAACCTGTGCAAATGTGCTAAAGGGACTTCCAATCAAAAGTGCATGAGTTTGGGACATCTTTGCAAAGGGCACCGGCTGGGACATCCATGCAGAGTATGCAGGCTGGGACACACGTGCGAAGTTCATAGATTGGGGCTACTTTGAAAAAATGCTCGGACTGTGATACCCTAGCAAATACACAGGCTGGAACTCCTGTGCAAATGCATAGGCTGGGACGTGTATGCAAAGCGCACAGGCTGGGACACCTGTGCAAAGTGTATAGCTTGGAACACCCATGCAAAGTGCCTGAGAGAGGTATCTGTGCAAAGTGTATAGACTAAGACACTCATGCAAAGTGCAGATACTGGGACACCTGTGCAAAGTGTGTGAGGCTGGGAACTGTTCAAATGCTCAGGTTGGGACACTTGGGCAAATGCACTGCAGGGAGATCTGTTCCAAGTGCATGAGGCTGGGACCCTGTCTTAGGCTGGGTTTTCTAGAGAAGCAAAATCAGTGAAGCATATATATAGAGAGAAAGCGAGAGACAGAGAGAGAAAATTATCTCAAGGAAATGGCTCACACGATTGCAGAGGCTGGCAAGTCCCAAGTCCGTGGATCAGGCTTCAGGCTGGAGGTTTCTCCTGATTCAAGTAGCTGCAGTGGCTGATGAACCCAAAATTAGCAGGTCAGACGGCAGGCTGCTGGCTCATAGGCTGTGGAGGCTGATGAATCCCAGGATTGGCAGGCAATACAGTAGGCTGTTGGCCCAAGTCCCAAGAACAGAGGTCAGACGATGATGAGCCGATGCAGGATCCAGAGCAAGCAAGTGATCTTTCCAGATCATCCATATACATATATTGGGTGCAGGCCACACCCCTGAGGAAACTCCCCTTACAACTGATTGTCTGATCACATCAGATCACATCATGGAAGTAATTACATTACGTTACTTATAGGAGATCCCAAAATGGAGGATAATTACATCAGATCACAAAATGGAGTATAATTACATAATAGTGAGAATCATAGCTTAGCCAAGTTGACACATAACATTAACCATCACAGAACCCTATGTATATGCAAAGACTGAGACATCCATGCAAAGTATGTGAGGCTGGGACACCTGTACAAAGTGGACAAACTGAGAAGTCCATGAAAAGTGCACATGCTAGAACCCTGTGCAAAGTGCACAGGCTGGAAAATCTGTTCAACGTGCACGGTGCTTGGATACCTGTGCAAAACGAACAGGCTAGGACACTTGTGCAAAGTGCATGAGGCTGGAACACCCATGCAAAATGAGCATGGGATACCTCTGCAAATGCGCAGAATGGAATGCCAATGCAAAGGGCATGAGGATGAGATATCTCTGCAAAGTGTACAGGCTGAATACTTGTGCAAAGTGCACGAGGGTGGGACACTTGTGAAAAGAGAACAGACTGAGACACCTATGCAGAGTGCACTGGCTGGGACACTTGCGTAGGATGCACAGGGTAAGACACTGGTGTAACCGCATAGGTTAGGATACCCACGCAAGGTGCACAGGCTGGAACACCTGTAAAAAGTGACTGAGGTCGAGACACTTGTGCAAATGTACACTGTGAGATACTTGTGCAAGGTGCACAGGCTGGGAAACCTGTACAAAATGTACAGGCTAGGACAGCTGTGCAAAATGTACCGATTGGGACACCCGATAAAAGTGCATGAGGCCAGGACACCTGTGCCCAGGTTCTAGAGTCTGGAACACCTATGCAAAGTGCATTGACTGTCACATCTGTTCAAAGTGCACAGGCTGGGACACACATGCAAAGTGCATAGGCTGGAACACCTGGGAAAATGTACAGGCTGGGATACATATTAAAATGCTCTGCAAGGTCATTTGTGCAAAGTGCCTGAGGCTGGGACATCTTTGTAAGGTGCACAGGCTGGGACACTTGTGCAAAGTGCACAGGCTAAAACACTGGTACAAAGTGCATGAGGGTGGGACACCTGTGAAAACAAAACAGACTGAAGCACTTTGCACGGGGCTGGGACACTTGTGCAGAGTGCACAGGCTGGGACACTTGTGCAAAGTGCATGAAGCTGGGACATCTGTGTGAAGTGCACAAGCTGGAAAACCAGTGCAATGCGGACAGAGCAGGGGCACTTCTCCAAAGTGCATAGACTGGAACACCTGTAAAAAATGTACAAGCTAGGACTCCTATGCAAAGTGTACAGGTTAGGACACCTGTTCAAAGTGAATGAGGCTGGGACATCTATACAAAGGGCACAGGCTGGGACATCCTTGGAAAATTCACAGGCTGGGACAGGTGGGCAAATGTACGTTCTGGGACTCACAGGAAAATGCACTTCAAGGACATCTGTGCAAAGTGCATGAAGCTGGAACATCTTTGTAAAGTGCACAGCCTGGGATAATTGTGCAAAATGCACAGGCTGAACCTCTTGTGCAAAGTGCATGAGCTGGAATATCTTTGTAAGGTGAAAAGCCTGGGACAATAGTGCAAACTGCCTGGGGCTGAGATCCCTTGTGAAGTGCACAGGCTGGGACACTTATGTAAAGTGTGACACCTGTGAAAAGTGCATAGGATGGGACACCTGTTGAAAGTGGATGGTACGGAACACCTGTGAAAAGTGTACAGGCTGAAACACCTGGGCAAAGTGCACAGGGCTGGACTATCTGCAAAAGGTACAGGCCGGGACACCTGTTCAGGTGCACCAGGATGACTCTTCTTGTGAAGTGCAGAGGACTGGGACATTTATACGAACTGCAACGACTAAGACACTTAAGAAAAGTGCAGTGCACAAGGAGGAACCCCGTGCAGAGTGCACAGGGGGAACACTTATAATGAGTGCACAGATTGAGACGCCAGTGAAAACTGCACAGACTGGGACACTGTGCAAGTACACAGACTGGGACACTTGTTTAAAGCGTGTGTGGCCAGAATACCTGTGCAAAGTGCGCAGGCTGGGACACCTGTGCAGAGTACACTGGGACACCCATGCAAAGTGCATGAGTCTGGGACACTTGTGCAAAGTGCATGAGACTGGGAGACCCGTGCGAAGTGTACAGTCTGAGACACCTGTGCAAAATATATACTCTGGGACCTGTTTGCAAAGTGCATAGGCTAGGATACCTGTGCAAAATATATACCCTGGAACACCTTAGCAAAGGGCATGAGGCTGAAACGCCTGTGCAAAGGGTACAAGCTCAGACACCTGTGTAAAGTGCATGAGGCTTGGCCAACTGTGTGAAGTAGACAGACTGAGACATGCATGCTAAGTGCACAGGCTGGGACACCTGTGCAAAATGACTGGCCAAGGAGACCAGTGCATAGTGTATGAGGTTGGAACAACCATCCAAAGTGGACAGACTGGGACACTTCTTGAAAATGTATAAGCTAAGACACCTGTGAAAAGTGCATAGGATGGGACACCTGTGAAGAGTACACATGCTGGACAATTGGCAAAGTTCATGAGATTGGGGCAGCCGTGCAAAGTGCACAGTCTGGAACACCTGAGAAAGTGCACAGGCTGGAACCCCCTTCCAAAGTTCACAGATTGGACCTGTCAAAATGAGCAGTATAGGACACCTATGCAAAGTCCATGAGACTGAAACCCCTGTGCAAAGTGCACGGGCTGGGACAACTCTGCAAAGTGCATGAGGCTGGGACACCTTTGAAAAGTGTATGAAGTTGGAACACCTCTCCAAAGTGCATGAGGCTGGGACACCTGTGTGAAGTGTAGAGTCTGGGACACCTGGGCAAAGTGCATGAGTCTGGGACACCAGTGCAAAGCGCACAGGCTGGAACACCTCTCCAAAGTGCACAGGCTTGGACATCTGGGCAAAATGAACAGTAAAAGACACTCGGGCAAAGTGTATGAGACTTATACCCCTGTGCAAAGTGCACAGGTTAGGAAACAATTGCAAATGTCACCGGTTGGGACATCCATGCCAAGTGCACAGGGTGGGGACAACTGTGCAAAGTGTACAGGCCTGGAAGACCTCTGCAAAGTACATGGGGCTAGGATATCTGTGAAAAGTGGACAGACTAGGACACCTGTGCAAAGGACCGACTGGGTCACCTGTGTAAAGTGCATGAGGCTGGGACATCTGTGCAAAGTGCATGAGGCTGGGTCACAAGTGCAAATGCACAGGCTGGATACCTGTGCAAATACATTTCTGGGATACCTCTTCAAAGTGCATGAGGCTGGGGAACCAGTGAAAAATATATACTGTGAGACACCTCACCAAAGTGCCTGAAGCTGAGATGCCTGTCAAAGTGTACAAGCTCAGACACCTGTATAAAGCGCAGGAGGTGGAGCCATCTGTGTGAAGTAAACAGACTGAGACATGCATGCAAAGTGCACAGGCTGGGACACCTGTGCAAAGGGCATCAGCTGGGACATCTGTGAAAGTTCACAGGGCTGGGACACTAGTGCAAATTGTACAGGCTAGAACACCTCTGAAATGCGCATGAGGCAGAACACCTGTGCAGATTGGACAGGCCGGGACACCTGTGAAAAGTACGTGAGGCTGGGATACATGTGCAAATTCACAGGACAGGATATCTGTACAAATGCACTTCTGGGAAACCTCTTCAAAGGGTATGATCCTGGAACACTTGTGCAAAGTGTACAGGATGGGGCACCTGTTCAAAGTGCATGAGACTGAAACATCTGTGTAAAATGCACAGATTGGGAATCCCATGCAAAATGCATAGCACAGGGACACCTCTCCAAAGTGCGTAGACTAGGACAGCACTGCAAATTAAATGAGCTGGGACACCCTTGCTGAGCGATCAGGCTGTGACACTTGTTGAAAGTGCATGAGGCTGGCATGCCTGTGCAAAGTGTATGGACTGGAACGCCTGTGCAGAGTGCACGGGGCTACAACAGCTCTGTAAAGCGTATAGGCTGGGAAACCTGTAGAGGTGCATGAGGCTGCAGCATGCACGCGAAGTGCAGAGCGCTGGGACGTCCATATAAAGTGGATGTCTTAGTCATCTAGTGCTGCTATAACAGAAATACCACAAGTGGATGGCTTCAACAAACAGAAGGTTATTCCCCCACGGTCTAGGAGGCTAGAAGGCCAAATTCAGGGCAACGGCTCCACGGGAAGTCTTTCTCTCTGTTGGCTCTGGAGGAAGGTCCTTTTCATCAGTCTCCCCCTGGACTAGGAGCATCTCAGGCACAGGGACCCCCAGTCCAAAGGACACACTCTGCTCCTGGCACTGCTTTCTTGGTGGTATGAGATCCCCATGTCTCTCTGCTCGCCTCTCTCTTTTATATCTCAAAAGAGATTGGTTTAAGACACAACCTAATCTTGTAGATTGAGTCCTGCCTCATTAACATAACTGCCGCTAATCCTAATTCATCAACATCATAGAGATAGAATTTACAACACACAGGAAAATCATATCAGATGACAAAATGGTGGACAATCGCACAACACTGGGAACCATGGACTAGCCAACTTGATACACATTTTTGAGGGACACAGTTCAATCCATAACAGTGCACAAACTAAAACACCTGTGCAGACTACATGAGACTAGGATACCGTGACAGAGAGCACAGATTGGGACACCCGTGAAAACTGCACAGGTTGGTACACTTCTACAAAAGGCATGAGGATGTGACATCTGTGCAAAGTAGACTACGAGGACACTTGTGCAAAGTGGACAGACTAAGACACTTGTGCAGGGTGGACAGACTGGAACACCTGTGCAAAGCGCATGAGGCTGGGACAAGTGTGCAAAAGTAAAGGCCAAAATAACTGTGAAAATGCACTGCTGGGACACCCCTTCAAAGTGCATGAGGCTAGCACACCTGTGCAAAGGGTACAGACTGGGACACCCATACAGAGTGCACAAGGTTGGGACATCTCTGCAAAGTATACACGCTGGGGCACCTGTTCAGGTACACAAGGCAGATGCATCTGTGCAAAGTTCAGAGGGCTGGGACACCCATACAAAGTGCACAAGCTAGAACACCTGTGAAGAGTGTAAAGGCTGAGACACCTGTGAAAAGTGTATGAGGCTGGGACACCGTTACAGGGTGCACAGATTGGGACTCCCATGAAAACTGCACAAGCTGGTACACCTCTCCAAAGGGCATAAGGATGGGACATCTGTGCAGAGCAGACAGACTGGGTCACTTGTGCAAAGTTCATGAGGCTGGGAAATCTATGCAAAGTGGACCGTCTAGGACACCAGTGCAAATGGGACAGACTGGGAAACCTGTGCAAAGTGCATGAGGCTGAGACGTATTTGCAAATTCCTAGGACAGGATACCTGTGCAAATGCACTGCTGGGACACTCCTTCAAAGTGCATTATGCTGGGACACTTTTCTTTCTTATTTTTTTAATTGTACTTCAGGTGAAGGCTTACAGAACAAATAGTTTCTCATGAAACAGTAGTACACATATTGTTTTATGACATTGGTTAACAACCCCACAACATATTAATCATCTAACTTCTCAACCTTCTTTTTTTTTGGTGAAAATACACATAGCCAAAGATACACCGTTTCAAAAATTTCTACAAGCCCAGTTCGGTGACATCGACTACGCTCTTCCAATTGTGCTGCTATTCTCACTTTAGATGAAGGCTTACAGAACAAAATAGTTTCTCATTTAACAGTTAGTACACATCTTGCCCTATGACAATGGTTAACACCCTCACAACACATTAACACTATCCTTACTCAACCTTGGGTTCCCTATCACCAGCTTTCCTGTCCCCTTCTGCCTTCTGGCCCTTGTCCCTGGACTGCTGTGCCTCACTAGTCCCATTTGGTTTTATGGGTATGCTGGGACACTTTTGCAAAGTGTACATTTTGGGACACCTGTTCAGAGTTCAAAAGACTGAAATATCTGTGAAAATGCAGAGATTGGGGCTCCCATCCAAAGTGCACAGCACAGGGACACCTCTCCAAAGTTCACGAGGCTGCAACATCAGTGCAAACTGCACAGGCAGAAACACCTCTCCAAAGTGCTCACGCATCGACACAAGTGCAAAGTGAGCAGTCTAGGACACCTGTGCAAAGTGCCTGAGACTGAAACACCTGTGCAAAGTGCACAGGCTTGGAAAAAATTGAGAAGGGCATCTGCTGGGACACCCATGAAGAGTGCACAGGCTGGGAAACCTCTCCAGAGTACGCAGGCTGGACAACTGGGCAAAGTTCATGTGACTGGGACACCCATGCAAAGTGTACAGTCTGAGACATCTAGAAAAGTGCACAGGCTGTGACACCTTCCCAAAGTGCACAAGCTTGGACACCTATACAAAATAAACAACACAGGACACCTGTGCAATGAGTATGAGACCGAAAACCCAGTGCAAAATGCAGGGCTGGGAAACCATTGCCAATGACTTCAGCTGGGAAATCCATGTGAAGTGCACAGGGCTAGGAAACCTGTGCGCAGTGTACAGGCTGGGACACCTCTGTAAAGTTCATGAGGCTGAGACATCTGTACAAAGTGCACAGACTGGGACCTGTGCGCAAAGTGCACAGGCTCGGACACCTGCGCAAAATGAACAAGTGCACAATACATAAGACTGGAACACCCATGTAAAATACACAGGTTGGGGCATCTAAAAAAAGTGTAAATCTGGGACACTTGCTGGAAATGTACAAGTGCATAGGCTGGGACACCTGTCTAGAGTACACAGGCTGGACACTTGAGCAGTGTTTATGAGACTGGGACATGTGTGCAAAGTGTACAGGCTGGAACACCTCCCCAAAGTGCATGAGGCTGCGACACTGGGGCAAAATGAACAGTCTAAGACACCTTTGCAAAATGTGTGAGACTGAAACACTTGAGTATAGTGCACAGGTTGGGAACCTATTACAAAGGGCACCTGCTGGGGCATCCATGCAAACTGCACAGAGCTGGGACACCAACAATTGTCCCTGTGCAAATTTCATGAGGCTAGGACATCTGTACAAAGTGGATAGACTGAGACATGTGTGCAAAGCACACAGGCTGGGACACCTGTGCAAAATGAATGGGCAGGGCGATTGGTGCATAGTGCATGAGGCTGGAACACTCATGCAAAATACACATTTGGGAAACCCATAAAAGGAGTAAATCTGGGACACTTGTTGGAAATATACAGGCTAGGATGTCTGAAAATTTTACAGGCTGGGACACCTGAGAAGAGTGCACAGGATGGGTCACCTGTCCAGAGTACACAAGCTGGACACTCGAGCAGTGTTTATGAGGCTGGGACACATGAGCAAAGTGCACAGGCTGGAAAACCTCACCAAAGTGCATGAGGCTGTGACACCGGTGCAATAGAACAGTCTAGGACACCGGTGCAAAGTGTGTAAGACAAAAACACCTGGGCAATTTGCACAGGCTGGCAAAACATTGCAAAAGGCACTGTCTGGGAAATCCATACTAAGTGCACAGGGCTAGGTAACCTGTGCACAATGTATAGGCTGGGACACCTCTGCTAAGTTCATGAGGGTGGGACGTCTGTGCAAAGTGGACAGACTGGGAAACTGGCACAAAGTGGACAGGCTGTGCCATCTCTGCAAAGTCCATGAAGCTGGGATATTTGTGCAAAGTGGACAGACTAGGAAACCTGTGCAAAGTGCATGAGGCTGCAACACATGTGCAAATTCACAGGACAAGATACCTGTGCAAATGCAGTGCTGGGACACCTCTTCAAAGTGCATGATGCTGGGACACCTTTGCAAAGTGGACAGCTTGGAACACCTGTTCAAAGTGCAAGAGACTGAAACATCTGTGAAAATGCACAGGTTGGGACTCCCATCCAAAGAGTGCAGCACAGGGGCATCTCTCCAAACTGCACAGACTATGACAGCATTGGAAAATGCACAAGCTGGGACACCCCTGTTGTGTGCACAGGGCTAGGACACCTCTGCAAAGTGTATAGGCTGAGACATCTGTTCAGGTGCACGAGGCCTAAGGATGTGTGCAAAGCGCAGAGGGCTGGGATATCCATACCAAATGCACAAGCTTGAACACCTGTGCAGAGGTTAAGAGCTGAGAAACCGGTGCAAAGTATATGAGATTGGGATACCACTACAGAGGTCACAGATTAGGACACCCGTGATATGTGCATAGGCTGGTAAAACTCTCCAAAGTGCAAGACATTAGGACATCTGTGCAAAGTGGACAGACTAGGACACCTGTGAAAGTGGACAGACTGGGACACCCATGTAAAGTGGACAGACTGGGCCACCTGTACAAAATGCATAAAGTAGGGACACATAGCCAATAAACAGGCCCGAATACTTGTGGAAATGCACTCTAGGACACCCTTTCAAAGTACATGAGGCTGACACACCTGGGCAAAGGGTACAGGGCTAGGAAACCAGGACACTGTGTACAGGCTGGGACACCTCTGCAAAGTTCATGAGTCTGGGACATCTGTGCAAAGTGGACAGACTGAGACATGTGTGCATAGTGCACAAGCTGGGACACCTGTGCAAAATGAACAGGCAAGGAGACCAGTGCATAAGGCATGAGGCTGGAAGACCAATGCAAAACACACAGGTTAGGACATCCCTAAGAAGTGTATAGACTGGGACACTTGTTAGAAATGTACAAGCTAAGATACCCATGCAAATATCACAGGCTGGGACACTGGTGAAGAGAGCACAGGCTGAGACACCTGTCCAGAGTGCACAGGCTAGGCACTTGGGCAATGTTCATGAGGCTGGGACACACACGCAAAGTGCACAGGCTGGAACACCTCACCAAAGTGCTCATACTTCGACACCTGTGCAAAATGAACAGTCTAGGACACCTATGCAAAGTGCATGAGACTGAAACCCCTGTGCAAAGTGCACAGGCTGGGAAACCATGGCAAAGGGCACGGACTGGGACATCCATGCAAAGTGCACACATTTGGGACACCTACAAGTGTCCCTGTGCAAAGTGTTCAGGCTGGGACACCTCTGCAAAGGGCAAGACTTTGGAACACCTGTGTAAAGTGTACAAGCTGGGACACTTGTTGAAAGTGTACAGACTAAGACACCTGTCCAAAGGGCACAGGATGGACACCTGTGAAGAGTACACAGAGTGTGAAACTTCTGCAAAATTCATGAGGCGGAGACATCTGTGCAGAGTGGACAGACTGGGACATTGTTACAGAGCGCACAAATTGAGACACCATTGAAAACCCTACAGACTGGGTCACCTCTGCAAAGTGCATGAGGCTGGGACATGTGTGCAAAGTGCACAGGCTGGGACACCTGTGCAAAATGAACAGGCTATGAGACTGGTGCATAAAGCATGAGGCTGGAACACCCATACAAAATACACATGCTGGGACACCATAAAAAGTGCACAAACTGAGACACTTGTAAATGTGCAGGCTAAGACACCTGGGCAAAGTGCACAGGCTGGGATACCCATGAAGAGTGCACAGGCTGGGGCACCTGTCCAGAGTACACAGCTTGGACACTTGTGCAATGTTCATGAGACTGGGACACATGCACAAAGTGTACAGGTTGGAACACCTCATAAAGTATATGAGGCTGTGACACCGGTGGAAAATGAGCAGTCTAGGGCACCTGTGCAAAATGTATGACACTGAAACACCTGTGCAAAGTGCACAAGCTGGGACACCATTCCAGGTGCACAGATTGTGACACTCGTGAGAACTGTGCAGGCTGGGACGCCTCTGCAAACTGCTTGAGGCTGGGAGATCTGTGCTGAATGGACTGACTGGTTCATCTGTGCAAAGTGCATGAGGCTGGGACATCTGTGCAAAGTGGACACACTGGCACACCTGTGAAAAGTGGTCAGACTGGGTCTCCTGTGCAAAGTGCATGAGGCTGGGACATCTGTGCAAAGTGTGTAGTCTGGGAAACCTGGGAAGGTGGACAGGCTCAGAAGCCTTTCGAAAGTGCACAAGTGTGGACACCTGTGAAAAATAAACAATATAGGATACCTGTGCAAACAGCATGAGACTGAAACCCTTGTGCAAAGTGCACAGGCTGGGACATCATTACGAAAGGAACTGGCTGGGAAATCCATGCTAAGTGCACCGGGCTAGGAAACCTGTGCACAGTGCATAGGCTGGGACACCTCTGCAAAGTTCACGAGGGTGAGACACCTGTGCAAAGTGGACAGACTGAGACACCTGAGCAAAGTGTACAGGCTGGGACATTGCTGGAAAGTGCATGAGGCTGAGACATCTGTGCAAATGGACTGAGTCATCAGTGCAAACTACATAAGACTAGGACATCTGTGAAAAATAGACAGACTGAGGCAAGTGTGCAAATTGCACAGACTCTGATACCTGTGCAAAGTGAATAAGCAGGGAAACCAGTGCACAGTTCATGAGGCTGGAACACCCATGCAAAATACACAGGTGGGGAAATCCAAGAAAAGTGTAAAAACTGGGACACTAGTTGGAAATGTACAGGCTAAGACACCTGTGCAAAGTGCACAGGCTGGGCCATCTGTCCAGAGGGCACAGGCTGGACACTTGGGTAATGTTCATGAGGCTGGGATGCACGTGCAAATTCACAGGACAGGATACCTGGGCAAATGCACTGCTGGGACATCCCTTTGAGGTGAATGATGCTGGGGACACCTTTGCAAAAGGTACAGCTTGGGACACCTGTTCAAAGTGCAAGAGACTGAAACATCTGTGAAAATGCACTGATTGGGACTCCCATACAAAGAGCACACAACAGGGACACCTCCCCAAAGTGCACAGACTAGGACAGCATTGCAAAGTGCACAAGCCGAGACCCGCTTGTTGTGAGCACAGGGCTAGGACACCTCTGCAAAGTGTTTAAGCTGAGTCACATGTTCAGATGCACGAGGATGAAGCATGTGTGCAAAGTGCAGAGGGCTGGGCCACCCACACAAAGTGAACAAACTAGAACACCTGTGCAGAGTGTAAAAGCTGAGAAACCAGTGCAAAGTGCATGAGGATTGGACACTTGTGAAAAGTGCCTGAGGCTGGGACTCCTTTACAGAGGGCACAGATTAGCGCACCCGTGAAATCTGTACAGGCTGGTACAACTCTCCAAAGTGCAAGAGTTTGGGACATCTGTGCAAAGTGGACAGACTAGGCCACCGTGCCAAGTGGAAAGACAGGGTCAACAGTAGAAAGTGCATGAAGCTGGGACACGTGTGCCAATGTACAGGCTAGCATACTTGTGCAAATACACTCTGGGACATCCCTTCAAACTGCATGAGGCTGACACACCTGAGCAAAGGGTATAGAATGGAACTCCTATGCAGAGTGCACAAGGATAAGACATGTCTACAAAGTGTACAGGCTGGGGCACGTGTTCAGGTGCACAAGGCTGTGAAATCTGTGCAAAATGCAGAGCGCTGGGACATCCATACGAAGTGGACAATCTAGAACACCTGTGCAGAGTGTAAAGGCTGGAACACCTGTACAAAACGCATGAGACTGTGACACTTGTGTAAAGTGTACAGGCTGGGAAACCATGGCAAAAGACACCAGCTGGGAAATCCATGCTAAATGCACAGGGCTAGGAAACCTCTGCACAGTGCACAGGCTGGGACACCTCTGCAAAGTTCATGACGCTGAGACATCTGTGCTAAGAGGACAGACTGGGACACCTGTAGAAAATGCACAGGCTGGGACGCCGTTACAGAGTGCACAGATTGTGACACCCATGAAAACTGTGCAGGCTGGGACACTGTCCAAACTTCATTAGGCCAGGAGATCTGTGAAGAATGGACAGACTGGGAAACCTGTGCAAAGTGCATGAGGCTGGGACACATGTGCGAAATCACAGGACAAGATATCTGTGTAAATGCACTGCTGGGAAACTCCTTCAAAGTGCATGATACTGGGATACCTGTGCAAAGTGGACAGGTTGGGACACCTGTTCAAACGCAAGAGACTGAAACATCTGTGAAAATGCATGTGCGCTTTGGAAATATGGGACTTATATGCTAAGTACACAGGACAGGGACACCTCCCCTAAGTGCACAGACTAGGACAGCACTGCACAGTGCAGAAGCTGGGACACCCTTGTTGCATGCCCAGAGCTAGGACACCTCTGCGAAGTGTATAGGCTGAGGCACCTGTTCAGGTGCACGAGGCTGAAGTATGTGTGCAACGTATAGAGGGCTGGGGCATCATATCAAGTACACAAACTAGAACACCTGTGCAGAGTTTAAAAGCTGAAAAACCGGTACAAAACAAATGAGGATTGGACACCTGTGAAAAGTGCATGAGGCTGGGTCATCTGTGCAAACTGGAGACTAGGACACTTGTGCAAAGTGGACAGACTAGGACACCGGTGCAAAATGTACAGACTGGGACACCCCTGCAAAGTGCTTGAGGCTGGGACACCTGTGCAAAGTGCACAGGCTGGGACATCATTACAAAGTGCACAGATCGGGACAGCCATGAAAACTGTACAGGCTGAGACACCTCTGCAAAGTGAATGAGGCTGGGACATGTGTGCAAAGTGGACTGACTAAGACAGGTGTGCAAAGTTCACAGCCTGGGACACCTGTGCAAAATGAACGCACAGGGAGACTAGTGCATACTGCATGAGGCTGGAATACCCATGCAAAACACACAGGTTTGGACACCTATAAAAAGTGTACAAACTGGGACACATGCTGGAAAAGTACAGGCCAAGATACCTGTGCAAAGTTCACAGGCTGGGACACCTGTCCAGAGTACACTGCTGGACACTTGGGCAATGTTCATGAGGCTGGGACACATGCACAAACTATACAGGCTGGAACACTTCACCAAAGTGCATGAAGCCGTGACACCCATGCAAACTACACAGGCTGGAACACCTCTTCAAAGTGGCCAGGCTTCAACACCTGTGCAAAATGAACAGTCTAGGACACCTGTGTGAAGTGTATGAGACTGAAACTCCTGTGTAAAGTCACAAGCTTGGAAACCATTACAAGGACACCAACTGGGACATCCATGCAAAGACACATGGTTGGGACACCAACATGTGTCCCTGTGCAAAGTGTACAGGCTGGGACACTTGTTGAAAGTGTACAGGCTAAGACACCTGTGCAAAGTGCACAGGCTGGGACACTGGTGAAGAGAGCACAGGCTGGGACACCTGTCGAGAGTACTCAGGCTGGACACTTGGGCAATGTTCTTGAGGCTGGGACACATGTGCAAAGTGCACCGGCTGGAACACCTCACCAAAGTGCTCACACTTCGACACATGTGAAATGTGCATGTGGCTGGGTCACCGTTACAAAGGGCACAGACTGGGACACCCATGAAAACCGCACAGGCTGGTACAACTCTCCAAAGTGCAAGAGGTTGTTGAGATATCTGTCCAGAGTGGACAGACTAGGACACCTGGTAAAAGTGGACAGACTGGGTCACCTGTGCAATGTGAATGAGGCTGGGGCATTTGTGAAAAGTGGACAGACACAATCACCTGTGCAAAGATCATGAGGATGGAATATCTGTGAAAAGTGTACAGGCTGGAACACCTGTGCAAAATGAACAGGCTGGGAGACCAGTGCATAAAAGATGAGGCTGGAACACCCATGCAAAATACACAGGTTGAGACACCTATAAAAAGTGTACAAATTGGGACACTTGTAAATGTACAGGCTAAGACACCTGGGCAAAGCGTACAGGCTGGGTTACCCATGAAGAGTGCACAGGCTGGGGCACCTGTCCAGAGTACACAGGCTGGACACTTGTGCAATGTTCATGAGACTGGGACACATGCACAAAGTGTACAGGTTGGAACGCCTCACCAAAGTATATGAGGCTGTGACATCGGTGGAAAATGAGCAGTCTAGGGCACCTGTGCAAAATGTATGACACTGAAACACCTGTGCAAAGTGCACAAGCTGGGACACCATTCCAGGGTGCACAGATTGTGACACTCGTGAGAACTGTGCAGGCTGGGACACCTCTGCAAATTGCATGTGGCTGGGAGATCTGTGCTGCATGGACTGACTGGTTCACCTGTGCAAAGTGCATGAGGCTGGGACATCTGCGCCAAGTGGACAGACTGGGACATCTGTGTAAAGTGGACAGAGTGGGTCTCCTGTGCAAAGTGCATGAGGCTGAGACATCTGTGCAAAGTGTATAATCTGGGAAACCTGGGAAAGTGCACAGGCTGGGAAACCTTTTCAGAGTGCACAAGCTTGGACACCTGTGAAAAATAAACAATACGAGACACCTGTGCAGACTGTATGAGCCTGAAACCACTGTGCAAAGTGCACAGGCTGGGAAACCATGGCAAAAGGCCCTGGCTGGGAAATCCATGCTAAGTGCACAGGGCTAGGTAACCTGTGTGCAGTGTACAGGCTGGGACACCTCTACAAAGTTCACGAGGGTGAGACACCTGTGCAAAGTGGACAGACTGGGACACCTGTGCAAAATGTACAGGCTGGAACACCACTGGAAAGTGCATGAGGCTGAGACATCTGCACAAATGGACTGAGTCACCTGTGCAAAGTGAATGATGAGGCAGGGACATTTGTGCAAAGTGGACAGACTGAGGCATGTGTGCAAATTGCACAGACTCTGACACCTGTGCAAAATGAATGGGCAGGGAGACCAGTGCACAGTGCATGAAGCTGGAACACCCATGCAAAATATACAGGTGAAGATACCCGTAGAAAGAGTACAGGCTGACACCTGTGCAAAGTGCATGGGCTAAGACACCTGTCCAGAGTACACAGGCTGGACACTTGGGCAATGTTCATGAGGCTGAGACACGTGCAAATTCACAGGACAGGATACCTGTGCAAATGCACTGCCTGGACGCCCCTTCAAAGTGCATGATGCTGGAACATCTTCGTAAAGTGTGCAGCTTGGGACACCCGTTCAAAGTGCAAGAGACTGAAACATCTGTCAAAATGCGCAGATTGAGACTCCCATGCAAAGAGCACAGCACGGGCACAGCTCTCCAAAGTGACCAGACTAGGACTGCATTGGAAAATGCAAAAACTTTTACACCCTTGTCGCGTGCACAGGGTTAGGACACCTCTGCAAAGTGTATAGGCTGAGGCATCTGTTGCGATGCACAAGGATTAAGCACGCGTGCAAAGTGCAGAGGGCTGGGACACCCATACCAAACGCGCAAACTAGAACACCTGTGCAGACTGTAAAAGCTGAGAAACCTTTGCAAAGTGTATGAGGATTGGACACCTGTGCAAATTACATGAGGCTAGGATGCCGTTATAAAGGGCACAGATTGGGACACTTGTGAAAACTGCATAAGATTGTACACCTCTCCAAAGTGCAAGAGATTGGGACATCCATGAAAACAGTACAGACTGGGGCACCGGTGCAAAGTACATGAGGATGGGACATCTGCGCAAAGCAGACAGACTAGGACACTTGTGCAAATTGGACAGCCTGGGACACCTGTATGAAGTGGACTGACTGGGGCACTCATGCAAAGTGCATGAAGTTGGGGCTTCTGTGCAAAGAGGACAGATTGGGTCACCTGAACAATGTGCATGAGGCTGGGACATCTGTGCAATGTGGAAAGAGTAGGACCCGTGCAAAGTGCACGAGGCTCGGACACATGTGCAAATGCACAGGCCAGGATACCTGTGCAAATGCACTGCTGGGACACACTTTCAAAGCGCTTAAGGCTGGCACGCCTGTGCAAAGGGTACAGACTGGGACATCCATGCAGAGTGCACAAAGTTGGGACATCTCTGCAAAGTGTACAGGCCGGGGCACCTGTTCAGGTGCACAAGGCTGGCACATCTGTGCAAAGTGCAGAGGGCTGGGACACCCATACACAGTGCACAGACTAAAACACCTGTGCAGAGTGTAAAGGCTGGGACACCTGTGCAAAGTGCATGGGGCTGGGAACTGTGACAGAGTGCAGAAATTGGGACACCTGTGAAAATCGCACAGGCTCATACAAACTATCCAAAGTGCATGAGGCTGGGACATCTGTGCAAAGTGGACAGACTAGGACACCTGTGTAAAGTGGAAAGACTGGAAAACCTGTGCAAATTGCACAGACTGTGAAACTGTTGCAGAGTACACATACTGGGACAGCTGTGAAAATGTACAGGGTGGGATACTTCTGCAAAGTGCATGAGTCTGGGACATCTGTGCAAAGTGGAAAGACTGAGACATGTGTGTAAAATAGACAGACTGGGATACCTGTGCAAAATCAACCGGCAGAGAGTCCAGTGCATAGTGCATGAGGCTGAACATCCATGCAAAATACACAGGTTGTGACACCCATAAAAAGTATACAAACCGGGACACTTTTTGGAAATGTACAGGCTAAGATATCTGTGCAAAGATCACAGGCTGGCACACCGGTGAAGAGTACACTGGCTGGGACACCTCTCCAGAGTACACAGGCAGGACAATTGGGCAAAGTTCATGTGACTGGGACACCTGTGCCAAGTGTAAGGCTGGGAAACCATTGCAAAAGGCGGGAGCTGAGAAATCCATGCTAAGTGCGCAGGGCTAGGAAACCTAGGCAAATTACACAGGTTGGGACATCTGTCTAGAGTACACAGGCTGGACACTTGAGCAATGTTTATGAGGCTGGGACACATGCACAAAGTGTACAGGCTGGAAAACCTCACCAGAGTGCGTAAGGCTGTGACTTTGATGCAAAACGAAAAGTCTAGGACACCTGTGTAAAGTACATGAGACCAAAACACCCGTGCAACTTGCACAGACTGGGAAAACATTGCAAAAGGCACTGCCTCAGTCATCTGCTGCTGCTCCAACAGAAGTACCACAAGTGGATGGATTTAGCAAAGAGAAGTTTATTCTCTCACAGTCCAGTAGGCTAAAAGTCCAAATTCAGGGCATCAGCTCCAGGAGAAAGCTTTCTCTCTCTGTCGGCTCTGGAGAAGGGTCCTTCTGATGCATCAGTCTTCCCTTGGTCTGGGAGCTTCTCAGCGCAGGAACCTCAGGTCCAAAGGACGTGCTCTGCTCCCAGCACTGCTTTCTTGGTGGTGTGAGGCTCCCATGTGTCTCTGCTCGCTTCTCTCCTTTACATCTCAAAAGAGATTGCATTGAGACACTGATCTTGTCAACCTCATCAGTATAACCTCATCACGGTGATACAATTCACAACACATGAGGAGATCACATCAGATTACACAATCATACAACACCGGGACTCATGACCCAGCCAAACTGACAGATATTTTGGGGGGACACAAACTCAATCCATGACAGGCACCATCCAGGAAATCCATGCTAAGTGCAGAGGGCTAGGTAAACTTTGCTAAGTGTACAGGCTGGGACACCTGTGCAAAGTGGTCAGACTGGGACACCTATGCTAAATGAACGGGCAGGGAGACCAGTGCATAGGGCATGAGGCTGAAACATCCATGCCAAATACACAGGTTGAAACACCCATAAGAAGTGTACAGACTGGGACACTTATTAGAAATATACAGGCTAAGATAACTGTGCAAAGTGCACAGGCTGGGACACTGGTGAAGACTGCACAGGCTGGGACACTTCTCCACAGGCTGGACAGTTGGGCAAAGTTCATGTGACTGGGACACCAGTGCTAAGTGTACAGTTTAGGACACCTGGGAAAGAGCACTGGCTGGGAAACCTTTCCAAAGTGCACAGTCTTGGACACCAGGGAGAAATAAACAACATAGGACACCCGTGCAAACTGCATGGTACTGAAACCCTTGTGCAAAGTGCAAGGCTGGGACACCATTGCAAAAAGCAATAGCTGGCAAATCCATACGAAGTGCACAGGGCTAGGAAACCTGGGCAATGTGCACAAGTTGGGACACTTCTGCAAAGTTAATGAGGCTGAGATTTCTGTGCAAAGTGGACAGACTGGGAAAACTGTGCATAAGTGTACAGGCTGAGGCATCTGTGCAAAATAGACAGACTGGGACACCAGCACAAAGTGCATCAGGCTAGGACATCTGTGGAAAATGAACAGGCAGGGATACCAACGAATAGTGTATGAAGCTGGAACATCCATGAAAATACACTGGTTGGGACACCCATAACAAGTGTACAGAATGCGACAGTTTTGGAAATGTACAAGCTAAGACACTTGTGCAAAGTTCGCAGGCTAGGATACCTGTCCAGAGTACACATGTTGGACACTTGGGCAATGTTCATGAGCTGTGACACATGTGCAAATTCACATGACAGGATACCTGTGCAAATGCACTGCCGGGACACCTTTGCAAAGCATACAGCTTGGACACCTGTTCAAAGTGCAAGAGAATGAAATATCTGTGAAAATGCACAGATTGGGACCCACATCCAAAGTGTCCAGGACAGGGACACCTCTCCAAAGTACACACACTAGGACAGCATTGCAAAGTGCACAAGCTGAGACATGCTTATTGCATGCACCAGGGCTCATACACCTCGGCAAAGGGTATAGGCTGAGGCACCTGTTCACGTGCACAAGGCCTAAGGATGTCTGCAAAGGGCAGAGGGCTGGGACACCCATAAAAAGGGCACAAACTAGAACACCTGCGCAGAGTTTAAGAGCTGAGAAACTAGTGAAAAGTGCATGAGAATTGGACATCTGTGAAAAGTGCATGAGGTTGGGACACCATTACAGAGGTCACAGATTAGGACACCCATGGTATCTGCACAGGCAAGTACAACTCTCCAAAGTGCAAGAGGTTGGGACATCTGTGCAAAGTGGACAGACTGGGACACCCATGCAAAGTGGACAGACTGGGTCGCTTGTACAAAGTGCATGAGGTAGGGATACATATGTCAATACACAAGCCTGAATACTTGTGGAAATGCACCCTAGGACACCCCTTCAAATTGCATAAAGCCGGCGTGCCTGAGCAAAGGGTACAGATTGGGAAATCCATGCAGAGCCCACAGGGCTAGGACATCTCTGCAAAGTGTACAGGCTGGGGCACCTGTTTAGGTGCACAAAGCTGAAGCATATGCGCAAAATGCAGAGCGCTGGGATACCCATACAAAGTGCACAATCTAGAACACCTGTGCAGAGTGTAAAGGCTGGGACTCTTGTGTAAATTACATGAGGCTGTGACATCTGTGTAAAGTGTACATGCTGGGACTCTTGTTGAAATTGTACAGGCAAAGACACCTGTCAAAGTGCACAGGCGGGGACACTTCTCCAGAGTACAATTGCGCAGTGATCATGGGACTGGGACACCTGTACAAAGTGTACAGTCTGGGACACCTGGGAAAGTCCGCAGGCTGGGACAACTTGCCAAAGTGCACAGGTTTGGACTCCTGTGTAAATTAAACAATATAGGACACCTGTGCAAACTGTATGAGACTGAAACCCCTGTGCAAAGTCCACAGGCTGGGAGGCCATTGCAAAAGGCACTGGCTGGGAAATCCATGCTAAGTGCACAGGGCTAGGAAACCAGGGCACTGTGTACAGGCTGGGACACCTCTGCAAAGTTCATGAAGCTGAGACATCTGTGCAAAGTGGACAGTCTGGGACACCGGTGCAATGAGCACAGGCTGGGAAACCATTACAAAGTGCACAGATAGGGACTCCCGTGAAAACTGTCAGGCTGAGAAACATCTGCAAAGTGCATGAGGCTAGGACATTTGTGCAAATTGGACAGACTGAGACTGTGTGCAAAATGCACAGGCTGTGACACCTGTGCAAAATGAACAGGCAGGGAGACCAGTGCATAAGGCATGAGGCTGGAACATTCATGCCAAATACACAGGTTGCAACACACGTAAAAAGTGTACAACCTGGGAAGCTTGTTGGAAAAGTACAGGCTAAGACACCTGTGCAAAGTGCACAGGCTGGGACACAAGTGCAAAGTGTACAGGTTGGGACCCCTCACCAAGTGCATGAGGTTGTGACCTCGGTACAAAATGAACAGTCTAGGACACATGTGCAAAGTGTATGAGACCAAAACACTTGTGCAAAGTGCACAGGCTGGGAAATCATTGCAAAAGGCACCGGCTGGAAATCCATGCTAAGGGCACAGGGCTAGGTAACCAGTGCAAACTGTACAGGCTTGAACACCTCTGCAAAGTTCATGAGGCTGAGATATCTGTGCAAAGTGAACAGACTGGGAAATCTGTGAAAAGTGTACAGGCTGCTACACCTCTGCAAAGTTCATGAAGTTGCAACACACGTGTAAAGTCACAGGGCAGGATACTTGTGCAAATGCACTGCTGGGACACCCCTTTAAAGTGCATGATCCTGGGATACTGTAGCAAAGTGTACAGCTTGGGACACCTGTTTCAAAGCACAAGAGACTGAAATATCTGTGAAAATGCAGATTGGAACTCCCATTCAAAGTGCACAGGACAGGGACACCTCCCTAAAGTGCACAGACTAGGACAGCATTGCAAAGTGCACAAGCTGGGACACCCTTGTTGCATGCACAAGGCTAGGACACTTCTGCAAAGTGTATAAGCTGAGGAACCTGTTTAGGTGCACAAGGCTGAAGCATGTGTGCAAAGTGCAGAGGGCTGGGACACACATGCAGAGTACACAAACTGAACATTTGTGCAGAGTGTAAAAGTTGAGAAACCGGTGCAAAGCGCATGAGGATTGGACATCTGTGAAGAATGCATGTGGCTGGGACACCGTTACAAAGGGCACAGAATGAGACACATATGAAAACTGCATAGGCTGGTACATCTCTCCACAGTGAAGAGGTTGGGACCTGTGTGCAAAAAGGACAGACTGGTTCACCTGTGCAAAGTTCATGAGACTGAGTCATCTGTGCTAAGTGGACAGACTGGGTCACCTGTGCAAAAGGAACAGGCAGGTGTGAGCGGCCATCTAAGATACTCCACTGGTCTCATCCCTTCGGGAGCAAGGGAGAAGGAAGAGAACAGGATACAAGGAAAAGATTCGTCCGAAGGACTAATTGTCCACAGCTACCAAGGCCTCCACCGGACAGAGTTCGGTACAGCTAGATGGTGCCTGGCTACCACCACTGACTGCTCTGACCAGGATCACAACAGAGGGTTCTGGACAGAGCTGGAGAAGGTTGTAGAGCATAATTCTAACTCACACACACACAAAAAAAGACCATATTTACTGGCCTAAAGGAGACTGGAGAAACCCCAAGAGTGTGGCCCCCAGACACCCTTTTGGCTCAGTGGTGAAGTTACCTCCGAGGTTCACTGTTCAGCCGGGGAGTGGACAGCCCCGTAAAACCAAATGAGACTAACGAGGTACAGGAGTCCAGTGACAAGGGCCAGAAGGCAGAAGGGGACAAGGAAGCTGGTGATAGGGAACCCAAGGTTGAGTAAGGATATTGTTGATGTGTTGTGAGATTGTTAACCATTGTCATAGGGCAACATTTGTAGTAACTGTTAAATGAGAAACTATTTTGTTCTGTAAGCCTTCATCTTAAGTGAGAATAACAGCACAATTCGAAGAGCATAGTCCATGTCACTGAACTGTGCATGTGGAAATTTTTGAAATAGTGTATCTTTGGCTACGTGTATTTTCACCAAAAAAAAAAAAAAAAAAGGTTGAGAAGTTAGAGGGTTGATATGTTGTGGGGTCGTTAACCAATGTCATAAAACAACATGTGTACTTCTGTTCCATGAGAAACTATTTGTTCTGTAAGCCTTCACCTGAAGTACAATAAAAAATTTAAAAAAATGAACAGGCAGGGAGACCAGTGCACTGTGCATGAGGCTGGAACATCCATGCAAAATACACAGGTTGGGACACCCATAAGAAGTGTACAGACTGGGACTCTTGTTAGAAATGTACAGGCTAAGATACCTGTGCATATTGCACAGGCTGGGACACCGGTGAAGAGAGCACTGGCTGGGACAACTACACAGGCTGGACACTTGGGCAATATTCTTGAGGCTGGGACACATGGCAAAGTACCCAGGTTGAGACACCTCTCCAAAGTGCTCACACTTCAACACTTGCACAAAATGAACAGTCTGGGCCACCTGCGTAAATTGCCTGATACTGTAAAACTTGTGCAAAGTGCACGGGCTGGAAAACTATTGAAAAGGCACCAGCTGGAACATCCACCCAAAGTGCACAGGTTTGGGACACCAACAAGTGTCCTTGTGCAACGTGTACAGGCTGGGACACTTCTGCAAAGGGCAAGAAGCTGGGACACATTTGCAAAGGGCACAAGCTGGGACACTTCTCCAGAGTACACAGGCTGGACAGATGAGCAAAGTTCATGTGACTGCATCACCCGTGCAAAGTGTACAGTCTAGGGCACCTGGGAGAGTGCACAGGCTGGGAAACCTTTTCAGAGTGCACAAGCTTGGACCCCTGTGAAAAATAAAGAATATAGGACACCTGTGCAAACTGTATGAGACTGAAACCCCTGTGCAAAGTGCACAAGCAGGGACACCATGGCAAAAGACATTGGCTGGGATGCCCATGCTAAGTTCTCAGGGCCAGGAAACCTGTGCACAGCATACAGGCTGGGACACTTCTGCAAAGTTCATGAGGGTGGGACATTTGTGCAAAGTGGACAGACTGGGACACCTGTGCAAAGTACACAGGCTGGGACACCCTTACAGAGCACACAGATAGGGACACCCATGAAAACTGTACAGGCTGAGACACATCTGCGAAGTGCCTGAGGCTGGGACATCTGTGTGGAGTGAACAGATTGGAACACCAGTGCAAAGTGGACAGACTGGGAAATCGGTGAGAAGTGAACAGTTTGGAACACCCTGGAAAGTGCCTGAGACTGCGACATCTCTGAAAATTGACCAACTGGGTCATCTGTGCAAACTGCATGAGGCTGGGATATCTGTGCAAATGAACTGACTGGGTCACCAATACAAAGTGTATGAAGCTTGGACATCTGTGCAAAGTGGGCAGACTGATACATGTATGCAAATCTTGCAGACCCTGACAACAGTGCAAAATAAATGGGCAGGGAGACTGGCGCACAGTGCATGAGGCTGGAACACTCATGCACAGTGCACAAGGATAAGACGTCTCTGCAAAGTATGCGGGCTGGGACACCTGTTCAGGTGCACAAGGCTGTCCCATCTGTGCAGAATGCAGAGAACTGGGACACCCACACAAAGTGCACAATCTAGAACACCTGTGCAGAGTGTAAAGGCTGGGAGACCAGAGCAAAACGCATGAGGCTGTGACACGGGTGTAAAGTGTACAGGCTAAGACACCTGTGCAAAGGGCACGGGCTAGGACACTGCGGAGAGTGCACATACTGGAACACCACTGAAGAGTGGACAGGCTGGGACACCTGTCCAGAGTACGCAGGCTGGAGACTTGCGCAATGTTCTTGAGGCTGGGATACATGCACAAAATGTACAGGGTGGAACACCTCTGCAAAGTGCATGAGGCTGTGACACCTGTGTAAATTGCACAGGCTTGGACACTTCTTGAAAATGTACAGGCAAAGACACCTGTGCAAAGGGCACGGGCTGGGACATCCGTGAAGAGTGCACAGGTTGGGACACCTCTCCAGAGTACATGAGCTGGACAACTGAGCAAAGTTCATGTGACTGGGACGCCCGTGCAAAGTGCAGTCTGGGACACCTGGGAATGTGCACAGGCTGGAACACCACTGCAAAAGGCACCGGCTGGGAAATCTGTGCTAAAGGCACATGGCTAGGTAACCTGTCCACAGTGTCCAGACTGGGACTCCACTGCAAATTTCATGAGGCTGGGACATCTGTGCAAAGTGGACAGACTGGGACACCTGTGCAAAGTGCACAGGCTGGGACGTCACTACAGAGTGCAGAGACAGGGACACCCATGAAAACTGCACAGGCTGGGACACATCTACAAAGTGCAAGAGGCTGGGACATCTGTGCAAAGTGCACAGATTGAGACATGTGTACAAAGAGCACCGGCTGGGACACCTGTGCAAAATGAACAGACAGGCAGACGAGAGCATAATGCATGAGGCTGGAACACCTGTACAAAATATACAGGTTGGGACACCCATAACAAATGTAAAACTGGGAAACTTGTTGGGAAAGTATGGGCTGAGACACCTGTCCAGAGTAAACAGGCTGGAAACTTGGGCAATGTTCATGAGGCTGGGACACAAGCAAAGTGCGCAGGCCGGGACGCCTCACCAAGTGCATGAGGCTGTGACACCCACGCAAAATAAACAGTCTAGGACACCTGTGCAAAGTGTATGAGACCAAAACACCTGTGCAAAGTGCACAGGCTGGAAAATCATTGCAAAAGGCACCGGCTGGGACATCCATGCTAAGTGCACAGGGCGAGGAAACTTGTGCACTGTATAGAGGCTGGAACACCTCTGCAAAGTTCATGAGGGTGGGACATCGGTGCAAAGTGGACAGACTAGGACAGCATTGCAAACTGCACAATCTGGGACACTCTTGTTGCCTGCACAGGGCTAGAACATCTCTGCAAAGTGTATAGGCTGAGGCACGTGCTCCAGAGCACGAAGCTGAAGCATGTGTGCAACGTGCAGAGGGCTGGGACACCCACAAAAAAGGGCACAAACTAAAACATCTGTGCAGAGTGTAAAAGCTGAGAAACCTGTGCAAAGTGCATTAGGTTTGGACACCTGTGAAGAGTGCATGTGGCTGGGACACCTTTACAAAGGACACAAATTAGGACACCCGTGAAAACTGCACACGCTGGCACAACTCTCCAAAGTGAAGCAGTTGCACATCTGTGCAAAGAGGACAGACTGGTTCACCTGTGCAAAGTGTATGAGGTTGAGTCATCTGTACAAAGTGGACAGACTGGGTAACCTGTGCAAAGTACATCAAGTGGGAACATCTGTGCAAAGTGGACAGACTGAGATACCTGTGCAAGGTGAACGGGCAGAAAGACTAGTGCATAGTGCATGAGGCTGGAACACCAATGCAAAATACACAGATTAGGACACTCATAAGAAGAGTAAATCTAGGACACTTGTTGGAAATGTAGAGGCTAAGACACCTGTGCCAAGTGCACCAGCTGAAACTCCTGTGAAGAGAGCACAGACTGGGACACCTGTCCAGAGTACACAGGCTGGAAACTTGGGCAATGTTCATGAGGCTGGGACACGTGCGTAAAGGGTACAGGCTGGAATACCTCATCAAAGTCCACAAGGCTGTGATACCAGTGTAAAGGGCACAGGCTGGAACACCTCTCCAAAGTGCCCAATCTTCAATACCTGTGCAGAATGAACAGTCTAGGACACCTGTACAAAGTGCATGAGAATGAAACACCTGAGCAAACTGCACAGGTTGGGAAACCAGTGCAAAGAGCACCAGCTGGGACATCCATGCAAAGTGCACAGGGTTGGGATAACAACAAGTGTCCCTGTGGAAAGAGTACAGGCTGGACACCTGGGCAAAATGAACAGGCAGGGAGACCTGTGCATAAAGCATGAGGCTGGAACACCCATGCAAAATACACAGGTTGAGACACCTATAAAAAGTGTACAAATTGGAGCACTTGTTGTAAATGTGCAGGCTAAGACACCTGGGCAAAGCGCACAGGCTGGGATACCCATGAAGAGTGCACAGGCTGGGACACCTGTCCAGAGTACACAGGCTGGACACTTGTGCAATGTTGATGAGGCTGGGACACATGCACAAAGTGTACAGGTTGGAACGCCTCACCAAAGTATATGAGGCTGTGACACCGGTGGAAAATGAACAGTCTAGGGCACCTGTGCAAAATGTATGACACTGAAACACCTGTGCAAAGTGCACGAGCTGGGACACCATTCCAGGGTGCACAGATTGTGACACTCGTGAGAACTGTGCAGGCTGGGACACCTCTGCAAACTGCTTGAGGCTGGGAGATCTGTGCTGAATGGACTGACTGGTTCTCCTGTGCAAAGTGCATGAGGCTGGGACATCTGCGCCAAGTGGACAGACTGGGACATCTGTGTAAAGTGGACAGAGTGGGTCTCCTGTGCAAAGTGCATGAGGCTGAGACATCTGTGCAAAGTGTATCATCTGGGAAACCTGGGAAAGTGCACAGGCTGGGAAATCTTTTCAGAGTGCACAAGCTTGGACACCTGTGAAAAATAAACAATACGAGACACCTGTGCAAACTGTATGAGCCTGAAACCACTGTGCAAAGTGCACGGGCTGGGAAACCATG
This sequence comes from Dugong dugon, assembly GCA_030035585.1. Taxonomy (NCBI): domain Eukaryota; kingdom Metazoa; phylum Chordata; class Mammalia; order Sirenia; family Dugongidae; genus Dugong; species Dugong dugon. The sequence continues at coordinate 153,287,024 of CM057483.1, forward strand.
GCAAAAGGCCCTGGCTGGGAAATCCACGCTAAGCATACAGGGCTAGGTAACCTGTGTGCAGTGTACAGGCTGGGACACCTCTGCAAAGTTCACAAGGGTGAGACACCTGTGCAAAATGCACAGACTGGGACATGTGTGCAAAGTGCACAGGCTCAGACACCTGTGCAAAACGAACAGGCAGCGAGATGAGTGTGTAGTGCATGGGGTGGAACACTCATACAAAATACGCAGGTTGGGACATCCATAAAAAGTGTAAATCTGGAATACTTGTCAGAAACGTACAGGCTAAGACACCTGTGCAAAGTTCACAGGCTGGGACACCTGTCCAGACTACACTGCTGGACACTTGAGCAATGTTCATGAGGCTGGGACACATGCACAAACTACACAGACTGGAAAACCTCACCAAAGCGCATGAAGTCGTGACACCTGTGCAAAATGAACAGTCTAGGGGACCTGTGCCAAGTGTATGAGACTGAAACACCTGTGCAAAGTGCACAAGCTTGGAAACCATTACAAAGGGCACCGACTGGGACATCCATGCAAAGAGCACAGGGTTGGGAAACAACATGTGTCCCCGTGCAAAGTGTGCGGGCTGGGACACTTGTTGAAAGTGGACAGGCTAAGACACCTGTGCAAAGAGCACAGGCTGGGACACATCTCCAGAGTACACAGGCTGGACATTTGTGCAAAGTTCATGTGACTGGGACACCTGTGCAAAGTGTACAGTCTGGGATGCCTGGGAAAGTGCACAGGCTGGGACATACTTCCAAACTGCACATGTGTGGACACCAGAGCAAAATAAACAATATAGGACACCTGCGCTAACTTTATGAGACTGAAACCCCTGGGCAAAGTGCAGAGACTGAGACATCATTACAAAAGGCACTGGCTGAAAAATCCATACTAAGTGTACAGAGCTAGGAAACATGGGCAAAGTATACAAGCGGGGACATCTCTGCAAAGTTCATGAGGCTAGGATATCTGTGCAAAGTGGACAGACTGGGGTACCTGTGCAACGTGCATGAGGCAGAGCAACATGCAAATTCACAGGGCAGGATACCTGTGCAAATGCACTGCTGGGACACCTGTTCATAGTGCATGATGCTGGGACACTTTTGCAAAGTGTACAGCTTGGGACACCTGTTCAAAGTGCAAGAGAATGAAACAGCTGTGAGATGCACAAATTGGGACTCCCATGCAAAGTGCACAGGACAGGGACACCTCTCCAAAGTGCACAGACTATGACAGCTTTGCAAAGTGCACAAGCTGGGACACCCCTGTTGTGTGCACAGGGCTAGGACACCTCTGCAAAGTGTATAGGCTGAGGCACCTGTTCAGGTGCACGAGGCCAAAGCATGTGTGCAAAGTGTAGGGAGTTGGGACACTCATACCAAATGCATAAACTAAAACGCCTGTGCAGAGTATAAAAGCTGAGAAACCTGTGCAAAGTGTATGAGGATTGGACACCTGTGCAAAGTACATGCAGCTAGGACGCCATTATAAAGGGCACAGATTGGGACACTGGTGACAACTGCAGAAGCTGGTACACCTCTCCAAAGTGCAAGAGACTGGGACAACTGTGAAAACTGGACAGAGTGGGAAACTCGTGAAAAGTGCATGAGGCTGAGCCAAGTGGACAGCCTGGGACACCTGTGCAAAGTGGACTGACTGGGGCACTCAGGCAAAGTGCATGACGTTGGGGCATCTGTGCAAAGTGGAAAGAGTAGGACACCTGTGTAAACTGATGAGGCTCAGACACATGTGCAAACGCACAGGCCAGGATACCTGTGCCAATGCACTTCTGGGACACCCCTTCAAACTACATGAGGCTGACACACCTGTGCAAAGTGCAGAGTGCACAAGGTTGGGACATCTCTTCAAAGTGTACAGGCTGGGGCACCTGTTCAGGTGTACAAGGCTGACATACCTGTATGAAGTGCAAAGGGCTGGGACACCCATACAAAGTGCACCAACTAGAACACCTGTGAAAGTGCATGGAGCCGGGCGCTTTAACAGAGTGCACAAATTGGGACACCTGTGAAAACTGCAAAGGCTCATGCAACTATCCAAAGTGCATGGGGCTGGGGCATCTGTGCAAAGTGGACAGACTAGGACACCTGTGCAAAGTGCACAGATGGGGAAACCACTGCATAGGGCACCAGTTGGGACATTCATGCATAGTACACAGGTTTAGGACACCAACAAGTGTGCCTGTGTAAAGTGTACAGGCTGGGACACTTGTTGAAATTTCATAAGGCTGAGACATCCGTGCAAAGTGGACAGACTGGGAAAACTGTGCAAAGTGTACAGGTGGGACACCTGTGCAAAGTGCATGAGGCTGGGACATCTGTGTAAAATGGACAGACTAGGGTACCGGTGCAAAGTGCATTAGGCTAGGACACCAGTGCAAAATGAATGGGCATGGAGACCAGTGGATAGTGCCTGAAGCTGGAACACCCATGCAAAACACACTGGTTGGGACACCCATACAAAGTGTACAGAATGGGATAGTGTTGGAAATCTACAGGCTAAGACACTTGGGCAAAGTTCACAGGCTGGGACACCTGTCCAGAGTACACAGGCTGGACACTTGGGCGATGTTCATGAGGCTTGGACACATGTGCAGATTCACAGGACAGGATACCGGTGCTAATGCACTTCTAGGACACCCCTTTAAAGTGCATGATGCTGGGACACCTTTGCAAAGTAGACAGCTTGGGACATCTGTTCAAAGTGCAAGATAATGAAACACCTGTGATAATGCACAGATTGAGACTCCCATCCAAAGTGCACAGCACAGGGTCACCTCTCCAAAGTGCACAGACTAGGACAGCACTGCGATGTGCACAAGCTGGGACACCTTGCTGCGGACACAGGGCTAGGACACCTCTGCAAAGTGTATAGGCTGAGGCACCTGTTCAGGTGCATGAGGCTTAAGGATGTTTGCAAAGTGCAGAGGGCTAGGACACTCATAGAAAGGGCACAAACTAGAACACCTGTTCAGAGTTTAAGAGCTGAGAAACGATGCAAAGTGCATGAGGATTGGACACCTGTGAAAAGTGCATGAGGTTGGGACACCATTACAGAGGTTACAGGTTAGGGCATCTGTGGTATCTGCACAGGCTGGTACAACTCTCCAAAGTGCAAGAGTTTGGGACATCTCTGCAAAGTGGACAGACTAGGACACCTGTGCAAAGTAGACAGACTGAGACACCCACGCAAAGTGGACAGCCTGGGCCACTTGTACAAAGTGCATGAGGTAGGGACACATATGCCAATATACAAGACTGAATACTTGTGGAAATGCACCCTAGGACACCCCTTCAAATTGCATAAGGCTGGCACGCCTGAGCAAAGGCAATAGACTGGGGCACCCATGCAGAGTGCACAGGGCTAGGACAGCTCTACAAAGTGCACAGGCTAAGGCATCTGTTCAGGTGCACAGCAAGCCTGCAGCATGTGTACAAAACGCAGAGCGCTGGGACACCCATGCAAAGTGCACAAATTAGAACACCTGTGCAGAGTGTACAGGCTAGGACACTTGTGCAAAGGACATGAGGCTGGGACACCTGTGTAAATTGTACATACTGGGACATTTGTTGAAAATGCACAGGCAAAGACACCTGTGCAAAGTGCACAGGCTGGGACATTTCTCCACAGAACACAGCCAATGTTTGTGTGACTGGGAAACCTGTACAAATTGTACTGTCTGGGACACGTGGGAAACTGCACAGGCTGGCACAACTTTCCAAAGTGCACAGTCTTGGACACCTGTGCAAATTAAACAATGTAGGACACTTGTGAAAACTGCATGAGACTGAAACCCCTGTACAAAGTTCAAAAGCTGGGACGCCATTGCAAAAGTCACTGTCTGGGAAATCCATGCTAGGTGCACAGGGCTAGGAAACCAGTGCACTGTGCCCAGGCTGGGACTCCTCTGCAAAATTCATGAAGCTGAGATATCTGTGCAAAGTGCACAGGCTGGGACACCTGTGCAAAATGAACAGGCAGGGAGACCAGTCCATAATGCATGAGGCTGGAACACTCATGCAAAATACACAGGTTGGGACACACATAAAAAATGAACAACCTGGAAACATGTTGGAAAAGTACAGGGCAAGACACCTGTGAAAAGTGCACAGGCTGGAACACAAGCCCAAAGTGCACAGGTTGGGACACCTCACCAAGAACGTGAGACTGTGACACCGGTGCAAAATGAAGAGCCTAGGACATGTGCAAATTCACAGGACGATACCTGTGCAAAGGCACTGCTGGGACACCCCTTAAAGTGCACGATGCTGGGACTCCTTTGCAAAATGCACAGCTTGGGACACCTGTTTAAAGTGCAAGAAACTGAAACATCTGTGAAAATGCACAGATTGAGACTCCCATCCAAGTGCACAGGACAGGAACAGCTCCCCAAAGTGCACAGACTAGGATAGCACTGCAAAATGCATGAGCTGGGACACGCTTGTTGCTTGCACAGGGCTAGGACACCTCTGCAAAGTGTATAGGCTGAGGCATCTGTTCGGGTGCACAAGGCTGAAGCATGTGTGCAAAGTACAGAGGACTGGGACACACATACAGAGTACACAAACTAGAACACCCATGCAGAATGTAAAAGGTGAGAAACGAGTGCAAAGTGCATGAGGACTGGACACCTGTGAGAAGCGCATGGGGCTGGGACATCATTACAGAGGGCACAGATTGGGACACCCGTAAAAACCGCACAGGTTGGTACATGTCTCCAAAGTACAGAAGGTTAAGAAATCTGTGCAAAGAGGACAGACTGGGTCACCTGTGCAAAGTGCATCAAACTGGAACATCAGTGTAAAGTGGACAGACTGGGACACCTGAGCAAAATGAACAGGCAGGGAGACCAGTGCATAGTGCATGAGGCTGGAATACCCATGCAAAATACACAGGCTGTGACACCCATAAGAAGTATACAGACTGGAACACTTATTAGAAATGTAAGGCTAAGATATCCGTGCATATTGCACAGTCTGGGACACCGGTGAAGAGAGCACAGGCTGGGGCACCTGTCGAGAGTACACAGGCTGGACACTTGCGCAATGTTCTTGAGGCTAGGACACATGTGCAAAGTGCACACGCTGGAAAACCGTTGCAAAGGCACCAGCTGGGACTTCCATGCAAAGCGCACATATTTGGAACACCAGCAAATGTCCCTGTGCAAAATGTACAGACTGGGACACTTCTGAAAAGGGCAAGAGGCTGGGACACCTGTGTAAAGTGTACAGGCTGGGACACTTCTTGAAATTGTACAGACTAAGACACCTGTGCAAAGGGCACAGGCTGGGACACTTCTCCAAAGTACACAGGCTGAACAGCTGGGCAAAGTTCATGTGACTGGCTCACCGGTGCAAAGTGTAGAGTTTAGGACAGCTGGGAAATTGCACTGTCTGGGAAACATTTCTAAAGCGCACAAGCTTGGACACCTGTGCAAAATAATTAACATAGGACACCTGTGCAAACTATGAGACTGAAACCACTGTGCAAACTGCACGGCCGGGACACCATGGCAAAAGTTACCGGCTGGGAAACGCACGCTAAGTGCTCAGGGCTAGGAAAACTGGGCACAGCATACAGGCTGGGACACCTCTGCAATGTTCATGAGGGTGGGACATCTGTGCAAAGTGGACAGACTGGGACAAATGTGCAAAGTACACAGGCTGGGACATCATTACAGAGTGCACAGGTTGGGACACCCGTGAAAACTGTACAGGCTGGCACACATCTGCAAAATTCATGAGGCTGGGACATCTGTGAAAAGTGTATAGTCTGGAACACCGCTGGAAAGTGCATGAGGCTGGGACATCTCTGCAAATGGACTGAGTCACCTGTGCAAAATGCATGGGACTGGGACATCTGTGCAAAGTGCACAGAAAAGAACACCAGTGTAAACTGGACAGACTGGGAAAACTGAGCAAAGTGTACAGACAGGGACACCTATGGAAACTGCATGAGGCTGGGACATCTGTGCAAATGAGCTGACTGGTCACTTGTGCAAAGTGCATGAGGTTGACACATCTGTGTAAAGGGTACAGACTGGGACTCCCATGCAGAGTGCACAGGGCTAGGACATCTCTGCAAAGAGTACAGGATAGGGCACCTGTTCAGGTGCACAAGGCTGTCACATCTGTGCAAAATGCAGAGAGCTGGGACATCCATAAAAAGTGCACAATCTAGAACACTTGTGCAGAGTGTAAAGGCTGGGAGACCTGTGCAAAACTCATGAGACTGTGACACCTGTGTAAAGTGTACAGGCTGGGGCACTTGTTGAAAGTATACAGGCTAAGACACCGTGCAAAGGACACAGGCTGGGACACCCATGAAGAATGCACAGGCTGGGATACCTCTCCAGAGTACACAGGTTGGACAGCTGGGTAAAGTTCATGTGATTGGGACACCCGTGCAAAGTGTACAGACTGGGACACCTGACAAAGTGCACAGGCTGGAACACCTGAAAAAGTGCACAGGCTTGGATGGACACTTGTGAAAAAATAAACAATATAGGACACCTGTGCAAACTGTATGAGACTAAGACCCCTGTGCAAAGTGCACAGGCTGGGATATCATTTGCAAAAGGCACCAGCTGGGAAATCCATGCTAAGTGTCCAGGGCTAGGAAACCTGGGCAAAGTGTACAGGCTGGGACACCTCTGCAAAGCTCATGTGGCTGGGACACCTGTGCAAAGTGGACAGACTGGGACACCAGTGCAATGTGCACAGGTGGAACACCATTACAGAGTGCACAAATAGGGACATCCATGAAAACTGTACAGGCTGGGACACATCTGCAAAGTGCATGAATCTGGGACTTCTGTGTAAAGAGGATAGACTGAGACGTGTGCAAAGTGCACAGATTGGGACACCTGTGCAAAATGAACAGGCAAGAAGACCAGTGCATAAGGCATGAGGCTTGAACACCCATGTAAAATACACAGGTCGGGACACTCATAAGAAGTGTACAGACTGGGATACTTGTTAGAAAAGTACAGGCTAAGATACCTGTGCAAAGTGCACAGGCTGGGACACCGGGGAAGAGAGCACTGGCTGGGACACTTGTTGAGAGTACACAGGCTGGACACTTGGACAATGTTCTTGAGGCTGGGACACATGCACAAAGTGCACAGGCAGGACCACTTTTATAAAGTGCACACACTTTAACACCTGTGCAAAATGAACAATCTAGGACACCTGTGCAAAGTGCATGTGACTGAAACACCTGTGAAGAGAGCACAGGCTGGGACACCTGTCCCGAGTACACAGGCTGGAAACTTGGGCAGTGTTCATGAGACTGGGGCACACGCATAAAGTGCACAGGCTGGAACACCTCTCCAAAGTGCCCAAGCTTCAATACCTGTGCAAAATGAGGAGTCTAGGACACCTGTGCAAAGTGTGTGAGGCGGAAACACCAGACCAAAGTACACAGGTTGGAAAACATTGCAAAGGGCACCAGATGGGACAACCATGTGAAGTGCACAGGATTGGGGCACCAACAAATGTTCCTGTGCAAAGAATACAGGCTGGGACACCTCTACAAAGTGTATGAGGCTGGGCCACCTGTGTAAACTGTACAGGCTGGGACACCTCTGCAAAGTGCATGAGGCTGGGTCATATGTGCAAGGCGCACAGGCTGGGACACCTGTGCAAAATGAACAAGCTGGGAGACTGGTGCATAAAGCATGAGGCTGGAACACCCATGCAAAACAAAATACACATGCTGGGACACCATAAAAAGTGCACAAACTGAGACACTTGTAAATGTGCAGGCTAAGACACCTGGGCAAAGTGCACAGGCTGGGATACCCATGAAGAGTGCACAGGCTGGGGCACCTGTCCAGAGTACACAGCTTGGACACTTGTGCAATGTTCATGAGACTGGGACACATGCACAAAGTGTACAGGTTGGAACACCTCATAAAGTATATGAGGCTGTGACACCGGTGGAAAATGAGCAGTCTAGGGCACCTGTGCAAAATGTATGACACTGAAACACCTGTGCAAAGTGCACAAGCTGGGACACCATTCCAGGTGCACAGATTGTGACACTCATGAGAACTGTGCAGGCTGGGACGCCTCTGCAAACTGCTTGAGGCTGGGAGATCTGTGCTGAATGGACTGACTGGTTCACCTGTGCAAAGTGCATGAGGCTGGGACATCTGTGCAAAGTGGATGCACTGGCACACCTGTGAAAAGCGGTCAGACTGGGTCTCCTGTGCAAAGTGCATGAGGCTGGGACATCTTGTGCAAAGTGTGTAGCCTGGGAAACCTGGGAAAGTGGACAGGCTCAGAAGCCTTTCGAAAGTGCACAAGTGCAGACACCTGTGAAAAATAAACAATATAGGATACCTGTGCAAACAGCATGAGACTGAAACCCTTGTGCAAAGTGCACAGGCTGGGACATCATTACGAAAGGAACTGGCTGGGAAATCCATGCTAAGTGCACCGGGCTAGGAAACCTGTGCACAGTGCATAGGCTGGGACACCATTCCAGGGTGCACAGATTGTGACACTCGTGAGAACTGTGCAGGCTGGGACACCTCTGTAAATTACATGTGGCTGGGAGATCTGTGCTGAATGGACTGGCTGGTTCTCCTGTGCAAAGTGCATGAGGCTGGGACATCTGCGCCAAGTGGACAGACTGGGACATCTGTGTAAAGTGGACAGAGTGGGTCTCCTGTGCAAAGTGCATGAGGCTGAGACATCTGTGCAAAGTGTATCATCTGGAAAACCTGGGAAAGTGCACAGGCTGGGAAACCTTCTCAGAGTGCACAAGCTTGGACCCCTGTGAAAAATAAACAATACGAGATACCTGTGCAAACTGTATGAGCCTGAACCCCTGTGCAAAGTGCACAAGCAGGGAGTCCATTGCAAAAGACACTGGCTGGGATGCCCATGCTAAGTTCTTAGGGCTAGGAAACCTGCGTACAGCATACAAGCTCGGACACTTCTGCAATGTTCATGAGGGTGGGACATTTGTGCAAAGTGGACAGACTGGGACACCTGTGCAAAGTGTACAGGCTGGGACACCTTTGGAAACTGCATGAGGCTGACACATCTGCACAAATGGACTGAGTCACCTGTGCAAAGTGCATGATGAGGCTGGGACATTTGTGCAAAGTGGACAGACTGAGGCAGGTGTGCAAATTGCACAGTCACTTGTGCAAAATGAATGGGCAGGGAGACCAGTGCGCAGTACATGAGGCTGGAACACCCATGCAAAATACATAAGTGGGGATATCCATAAAAAGTGTACAGATTGGGACACTTGTTGGAGATATACAGGCTAAGACACCTGTGCAAAGTGCACAGTCTGGGACATCTATCCAGAGTACACAGGCTGGACACTTGGACAATGTTCACGAGGCTGACACACGTGCAAATTCACAGGACAGGATAACTGTGCAAATGCACTGCTGGGACACCTTCGCAAAGTGGACAGCTTGGGACACCTGTTCAAAGTGCAAGAGACTGAAATATCTGTGAAAATGCACAGATTGAGACTCCCATGCAAAGAGCACAGCAGGGACACCTCTCCGAAGTGCACAGACTAGCACCGCATTGGAAAATGCAAACACTGTTACGTTCTTGCTGCGTGCACAGGGCTAGGACACCTCCCTCTGCACAGTGTATAGGCTGAGGCACCTGTTCAGGTGGATGAGGCTGAAGCATGTGCACAAAGTGCAGAGGGCTGGGACACCCATAGCAAATGCACAAACTAGAACTCTTGCGCAGAGTGTAACAGCTGAGAAACCTGTGCAAAGTACATGAGGCTAGGACGCCATTATAAAGGGCACAGACTGGGACACTGGTGAAAACTGCAGAAGCTGGTACACCTCTCCAAAGTGCAAGAGGTTGGGACAACCTTGAAAAACTGACAGACTGAGTCACTTGTGCAAAGTGCATGAGGCTGGGACATCTGTGCAATGCGGAAAGAGTAGGACACCTGTGCAAAGTGCATGAGGCTCGGACACGTGCAAATGCGCAGACCAGGATACCTGTGCAAATGCACTGCTGGGATACACTTTCAAAGTGCGTGAGGCTGGCACGCCTCTGCAAAGGGTACAGACTGGGACACCCATGCAGAGTGCACAAGGTTGGGACATCTCTGCCAACTGTACAGGCTAGGGCACCTGTTCAGGTGCACAATGCTGGCGCATCTGTGCAAAGTGCAGAGGGTTGGGACACCCATACAAATTGCACAAATTAGAACACTTGTGCAGAGTGTAAAGGCTGGGACACCTGTGCAAAGTGCATGGGGCTGAGAACTGTGACAGAGTGCAGAAACTGAGACACCTGTGAAACTGCACAGACTCATACAACTATCCAAAGTGTATGGGGCTGGGACACCTGTGCAAAGTGCACAGAAGGGGAAACCATACGTTCTTGTTGCGTGCACAGGGCTAGGACACCTCTGCAAAGTGTATAGGCTGGGGCACCTGTTCAGGTGCACAAGGTCTAAGAATGTGTGCAAAGTGCAGAGGGCTGGGACACTCATACCAAGTGCACAGACTAGAACACCTGAGCAGAGTGTAAAAGTTGAGAAACCGGTGCAAAGTGCATGAGGACTGGACACCTATGAAAAGTGTATGAGGCTGGGTCGCCATTACAGAGGGCACAGAGTGGAATACCTAGGAAAACGGCAAAGCTGATACAACTCTCCAAAGTGCAAAAGGTTGGGGCATCTGTGCAAACTGGACAGACTAGGACAACTTGTGAAGTGGACAGACTGGGACCCTGCGCAAAGTGCATGAAGCTGGGACATATGTGCAAAGAGGACAGACTGGATCACCTGTGCAAAGTGCATGAGGCTAGGACACATATGCCAACGTGCACACCAGGATACCTGTGCAAATGCACTCTGGGACACCCCTTCAAATTGCATGAGGCTGGCATGCCTGAGCAATGGGTACAGAATGGGACACCCATGCAAAGTGCCCAGAGCTAGGACATCTCTGCAAAGTGCACATGCTGGGGCACCTTTTCAGGTGCACAAGACTGAAGCATCTGTGTGAATTTCAGAGGGCTGGGACGCTCATACAAAGCGCGCAGACTAGAACACCTGTGCGGAGTGTAAAGGCTGGGACATCTGTGCAAAGTGCATGAGGCTGGGACGCCGTGACAGAGTGCACAAATTGGGACACCTGTGAAAATTGTACAGGCTCCTACAAACTATCCAAAGTGCATGAGGCTGGGACATCTGTGCAAAGTGGACAGACAAGGACACCTATGTAAAATGGAAAGACTGGAAAACCTGTGCAAATTGCACAGGCTGTGAAACTGTTACAGAGCACACATACTGGGACAGCTTTGAAAATGTACAGGCTGGGACACTTCTGCAAAGTGCATGAGACTGGGACACCTGTGCAAAGTGGACAGACTGAGACGTGTGCAAAATGCACAGGCTGGGAACCTGTGCGAATTCAAAGGGCAGAGAGACCGGTGCATAGTATATGAGGCTTAACAGCCATGCAAACACACAGATTGGTACACCGATAAAAAGTGTACAAACTGGGGCACTTGTTTGAAATGTACAGGCTAAGACATCTGTGCAGAGTGCATAGGCTGAGACACCGGTGAAGAGTGCATTGTCTGGACAATTGGGCAAAGTTGAGGTGACTGGGACACCTGTGCAAAGTGTACAGGCTGTGACACCTTTCCATAGTGCACAAGCTTGGACACCAGTGAAAATAAACAACATAGGATACCTGTGCAAACTGCATGTTACTGAAGCCCTCATGCAAAGTGCAAGGGCTGGGACACCATTCCAAAAGGCACCAGCTGGGAAATCTACGCAAAGTGCACAGAGCTAGGAAACATGGGCAAAGTGCACAGGCTGGGACACCTCTGCAGAGTTCATGGTAGTGAGACATCTGTGCAAAGTGCACAGGCCCAGATAACTGCAAAATGAACAGGCAGGGACAAGAGTGCACAGTGCGTGAGGCTGGAACACCCATGCGAAATACCTAGGTTGGGAAACTCATAAAAAGAGTAAATGTGGGACACTAGTAAATGCACAGGTTAAGACATCTGTGCAAAGTGCACAAACTGGGACACCAGTGAAGAATGCACAGGCTGGAACAACCATCTAGACTGCACAAGCTGGACACTCGAGCAATGTTTTGAGGCTGAAACCCATGGGCAAAGTATACAAGCTGGAAAATCTCACCAAAGTGTGTGAGGCTGTGACACACATGCAAAATGAACAGTCTAGGACACCTGTGCAAAGCGTAGGAGACTGAAACACCTGGGCAACATGCACAGGCTGGGAAAACGTGGCAAAAGCCACCGTCTGGGAATCCATGCTAAGTGCACAGGGCTAGGCAACCTGTGCAGAGCGTACAGTCTGGGAAAACTCTGCAAAATTCATGAGGCTGAGACATCTGCGCAAAGTGGACTAACTGGGAAACTTGTGCAAAGTGCATGAGGCTTCCAACTCTTCAGACAAAGATTAGACTGGACTATGGGACATAAAATGACACTCGTGAAGAGAGCGCTTCTTAGCTCAAGTAGATACATGAGACTAAATGGGCAGCTCCTGCCCGGAGGTGAGATGAGAAGGCAAAAAGGGACAGGAGCTGGTTGAATGGACATGGGAAATCTGGGGTGAAAAGGAGAAGCGTGCTGTCACATTATAGGGAGCGCAGCTAGGGTCACGTAGCAATGTGTGTATAAATTTTTGTATGAGAAACTGACTTGAACTGTAAACTTTCACTTAAAGCACAATTTAAAAAAAGACCAGGCTTACCGGCCTGATAGAGACTGGAGAAACCCCAAGAGTATGGACCCCGGACACCCTTTCAGCTAAGTAATGAAGTCACTCCCGAGGTTCACCCTTCAGCCAAAGGTTAGACAGGCCCACCAAACAAAACGAGACTAAAGGAGCCCACCAGCCCAGGGGCAAGGGCTAGAAGGCATGAGGGGACAGGAAAGCTGTTAATGGGGAACCCAAGGCCGAGAGGGGAGAGTGCTGATATGTCGTGGGGTTGTTAACCAATGTCGTAAAACAATATGTGTACTAACTGTCGTTTAATGAGAAACTAGTTTGTTCTCTAAACATTCATCTGAAGTACAATTTAAATAATAACAAAAGTGCATGAGGCTTCAACACATGTGCAAATTCACAGGACAGGATACCTGTGCAAATGCAGTGCTGGGACACCCCTTTAAAGTGCATGATGCTGGGGCACGTCTGCAAAGTGTACAGCTTGGGACACCTGTTCAAAGTGCAAGAGACTGAAACATCTGTGAAAATGCACCAAATGGGGCTTACATTCAAAGTGCACAGGACAGGGACACCTCTCCAAAGTGCACAGAGTAGAACAGCATTGCAACGTGCACAAGCTGGGACACCCTTGTTGCGTGCACAGGGCTAGGACACCTCTGCAAAGTGTATAGGCTGAGGCACCTATTCAGGTGCATGAGGTCTAAGGATGTGTGCACAAACTAAAACACCTGTGCAGAGTGTAAAAGCTGAGAAACCAGTGCAAAGTGCATGAGTATTGGAAGCCTGTGAAGAGTGCATGTGGCTGGGACACCGTGACAAAGGGCACAGACTGGGACACCTGTGAAAACTGCACAGGCTGGCACCACTCTCCAAAGTGAAGCAGTTGCACATCTGTGCAAAGAGGACAGACTGGTTTACCCGTGCAAAGTGCATGAGGCTGAGTCATCTGTGCAAAGTGTACAGACTGGGTCACTGGGGCAAAGTGCATCAAGCAGGAACATCAGTGACAAGTGGACAGACTGGGACACCTGAGCAAAATGAACGGGCAGGGAGCCCAGTGCACAGTGCATGAAGCTGGAACACCCATGCAAAATACACAGGCTGGGAAACCCATAAGAAGTGTACAGACTGAGACACTTGTTAGAAATGTACGAGCTAGGACACCTGTGCAAAGTGTACAGGCTGGGACACCTGTGAAGAGTGCACAGGCTGGGACAACCATCTCGAGTGCACAGGCTGGACACTTCAACAATGTTTATGAGGCTGGGACACATGTGCAAAGTGTTCAGGCTGGAACACTTCACCAAAGTGCATGAGGCTGTGACACCGGTGCAAAATGAACAGTCTAGGGCACCTGTGCAAAGCGTATGAGACCACAACACCTGTGCAACGTGCACAGGCTGGGAAACAATTGCACAGGCACTGTCTGAGAAATTCATGCTAAGTGCACAGGGCTAGGTAAACTGTGCAAAGTGTACAGGCTGGGACACCTCCGCAAAGTTTATGAAGCTGGGACGGTTTTGCAAAGTGGACAGAATGGGACACCGATGCAAAGTGAACAGACTGGGAAAACTGTGCAAATTATACATGCTGGGACATCTGTGCAAAGTGCATGAGGCTGGGGCATCTGTGCAAAATGGACAGACTGGGGCATCAGTTCAAAGGGCATTAGGCTGGAACACCTGTGCAAGATGAACTGGCATGGAAACCAGCGAAAAGGGCATGAAGCTGGAACACCCATGCAAAATACACAGGTTTGGACACAAATAAAAAGTGTACAGAATGAGACAGTGTTGGAAATGTACAGGCTAAGCCACTTGTGTAAAGTACACAGGCTGGGATACCTGTCCAGAGTACACGGGCTGGACACCGGCAATGTTCATGAGGCTGGCACACGTGTGCAAATACACAGGAAAGGGTACCTGTGCAAATGCACTGCTGGGACACCTCCTCAAAGCGCATGATGCTGGGACACCTTTGCAAAGTGTACTCCTTGGGACACCTGTTTAAAGTGCAAGAGAATGAAACATCTGTGATAACGCACAGATTGGGACTCCCATGCAAACTGCACAGCACAGGGACACCTCTCCAGAGTGCACAGACTAAGACAGAATTGCAAGATGCACAAGCTGAGACGCGCTTGTTGCGTGCACAGGGCTAGGACACCTCTGCCAAGTGTATAGGCTGAGGCACCTGTTCACGTGCATGAGGCCTGAGGATGTTTTCAACGTGCAGAGGGCTGGGACACCCATAGAAAGGGCACAAACTAGAACACATGTGCGGAGTTTAAGAGCTGAGAAACCAGTGCAAAGTGCATGAGGCTAGGACACCATTACAGAGGTTACAGATTAGGACACCCTTGATATATGCACAGGTTGGTAAAACTCTCCAAGGAGCAAGAGGTTGGGACATCTGTGCAAAGTGGACAGACTGGGACACCCATGAAATTGGACAGAGTGGGTCACTTGTACAAAGTGCATGAGGTAAGGACACATATGCCAATACACAAGCCTGAATACTTGTGGAACTGCACCCTAGGATGCTCCTTTAAATGCATGAGGCTGACATGCCTGAGCAAAGGGTACAGACTGGGACACCCATGCAGAATGCACAGGGCTAGGACATCTCCACAAAGCATACAGGTGGGGGCACCTGTTCAGGTACACAAGGCTGAAGCATGTGTGCAAAATGCAGAGACCTGGGACACCCATACAAAGTACACAAACTAGAACCCCTGTGCAGAGTGTAAAGGCTGGAACACTTGTAAAAAGTAGATGAGGCTATGGAACCTGTGCAAAGTGTACAGGCTGGGACACTTGTTGAAAATATACAGGCAAAGACACCTGTGCAAAGTGCACAGGCTGGAACACTTTTCCAAAATACACCGGCTGGACAACTGGGCCATGTTCATATGACTGGGACACCTATACAAAAAGTACAGTCTGGGACACGTGGGAAAGTGCACAGGCAGAGAAACATTTCCAAAGTGCACAGAATTGAACATCTGTGCAAATTAAATAATATAGGACACCTGTGCAAACTGTAAGAGACTGAAACCCCCGTGCAAAGTCCACAGGCTGGGACGCCATTGCAAAAGGCACTGACTGGGAAATCCATGCTAAGTGCACAGGGCTAGGAAACCAGGGCACTGTACAGGCTGGGACACCCCTGCAAAGTTCATAAGGGTGGCATCTGTGCAGAGTGGACAATCTTGGACACCAGTGCAAAGTGGACAGACTGGGACACCTGTGCAATGTACATGAGGCTGAGACACCATTACAGAGTGCACAGATAGGGACACCTGTGAAAACTGTACAGGCTGAGACACATCTGCAAAGTGCATGAGGCTAGAACATCAGTGCAAAGTGGATAGACTGAGACGGGTGCAAAGAGTACAGACTGTGCAATACCAGGATACCTGTGCAAATACTCTCTTGGACACCACTTCAAAGTACATGGCTGACACGCCTGAGTAAAGGGTACAGATTGGGACACCTATGCAGAATGCTCAGGGCTAGGACATCTCTGCAAAGTGTACAAGCTGGGGCACCTGTCTGGGTGCACAAGGCTATCACATCTGTGCAAAATGCAGAGAGCTGGGACACCCATACAAAGTGCACAATCAGAATACCTATGAAGAGTGTAAAGGCTGGGACACCTGTGCAAAATGCATGAGACTGTGACATGTATGTAAAGTGTACAGGCTGGGATACTTGCTGAAAATGTACAGGCTAAGACACCTCTACAAAGGGCACAGGCTGGGACATCAGAGAAGAGAGAACAGGCTGGGACACCTGTGGAGAGTACAGAGACTGGGCACTTGGACAAGGTTCTTGAGGCTGGGACACATGAGCAAAGTGTACAGGTTGGAACACCTCTGCAAGGTGCGTGAGGCTGTGACACCTGTGTGAAATGCACGGGCCAGGACATTTGTTGAAAGTATACAGGCTAAACACCTGTGCAGAGGACACAGGCTGGGACTCCCATGAAGAATGCACAGGCTGGGACACCTCTCCAGAGTATACGCGTTGGACAATTGGATAAAATTCATGTGACTGGGACACCGGTACAAAGTGTACAGTCTACAACACCTCTGTAAAGTTCATGAGGCTGAGACATATGTGCAAAAGGGACAGACTAGGACACCTGTGCAAAGTTCATGAGGCTACAACACAAGTGCAAATTCACAGGACAGGATACCTGTGCAAATGCACTGCTGGGACACCCCTTCAAAGTGCATGATGCTGGGACACTTGTGCAAAGTGGACAGGTTGGGACATATGTTCAAAACGCAAGAGACAGAAACATCTGTGAAAATGCACAGATTGGGACCTCCATGCACAGTGCACAGGACAGGGACACCTCTCCAAAGTGCACAGACTAGGACAGAATTGCAAGGTGCACAATCTGGGACACGCTTGTTGCGTGCACAGGGCTAGGACACTTCTGCAAAGCGTATAGGCTGAGGCACCTGTTCAGGTGCACAAGGCTGAAGCATGTGTGCAAAGTGCAGAGGGCTGGGACACACAGAGTGTACAAACTAGAACACCTGTGCAGAATGTCAAAGCTGGGAAACCAGTGCTAAGCGCATGATGATTGGACACCTGTGAAAAGCGCATGAGGCTGGGTCATCTATGCAAACTGGACAGACTAGGACACCTGTGCAAAGTAGAGAGACTGGGAAACCTGTGCTGAGTACATGAGGCTTCAACACGTGCAAATTCACAGGACAGGATACCTGTGCAAATGCACTGTTGGGACACCCCTTCAAAGTGCATGATGCTGGGACACCCTGAAGCATGCGTGCAAAGTGCAGAGGGCTGGAACACCCATACCAAATGCACAAACTAGAACACCTGTGCAGAGTGTAAAAAACAGAAATCTATGCAAAGTGTATGAGGATTGGACACCTGTGCAAAGTATATGAGGCTAGGATGCCGTTATAGAAGGCACAGATTGGGACGCACGTGAAAACTGCACAAGCTGGTGCACCTCTCAAAGTGGAAGAGGTTGGGACATCTGTGAAAACTGGCCAGACTGGGTCACCTGTGCAAAGTGCATGAAGCAGGGACACCTGTGCAAAATGGACAGACTAAGACACCTGTGCAAATTGGACTGACTAGGGCACCCGTGCAAAATGCATGACGTTGGGGCATCTGTGCAAAGTGGGCAGATTGCATCACCTGAGCAATGTGCATGAGGCTGGGACATCTGTGCAACGTGGAAAGAGTAGGACCTCTGTGCAAACGTGCATGAGGCTCGGACACACGTGCAAATGCGCAGGCCAGGCTACCTGTGCAAATGCAATGCTGGGACACACCCTCAAAGTACATGAGTCTGGCAGGTCTATGCAAAAGTTACAGACTGGGACACCCATGCAGAGCGCACAAGGTTGGGACATCTCTGCCAAGTGTACAGGCTGCGGCACTTCTTCAGGTGCACAAGGCTGGTGCATCTGTGCAAAATGCAGAGGGCTGAGACACCCATACAAATGCACAAACTAGAACACCTGTGCAGAGTGTAACAGCTGAGACACCTGTACAAAGCGCATGGGGCTGGGCACTGTGACAGAGTGCACAAACTGGGACACCCATGAAACTGCACAGGCTCATACAACTATCAGAAGTGCATAAGGCTGAGACGTCTGTGCAAAGTGGATAGACGAGAACACCTGTGCAAAGTGCACAGACCAGGAAACCATTGCACAGGGCACCGGCTGAGATGTCCACGCAAAGTACACAGGGTTGGGATCCAACAAGTGTCCCTGTGCAACGTGTACAGGCTGGGACACCTCTGCAAAATGTATGAGGCTGGGACACGTGTAACGTGTACAGTCTGGGACACTTGTTGAAAGGGTACAGGCTAAGACACCTGTGCAAAGGGCACAGGCTGGGACACCTGTCTAGAGTACACAGGCTGGGACACCTGTCTAGAGTACACAGGCTGGACAATTGGGCAAACTTCTTGTGACTGGGACACTCATGCAAAGTGTATAGTCTAGGACACCTGAGAAAGTGCACAGGCTGGGACACCTTCCTAAAGTGCACAGACTTGGACACCTGTGCAAAATAAACAATACAATACACCTGTGCAAACTGCATGAGACTGAAAGCCCTGTGTAAAGTGCACCGGCTGGGACTTCACTGCAAAAGGCCCTGGCTGGGAAATCCATGCGAAGTGCACAGGGCTAGGAAACCTGTGTGCAACGTACAGGCTGGGACACCTCTGCAAAGTTCATGAGGGTGGGGCATCTGTGCAAAGTGGACAGACTGGAAAACCTGTGCAAAGTGCATGAAGTGGGGACACGTGCAAATTCACAGGTCAGGGTACCTGTGCAAATGCACTGCTGGGACGCCCCTCTAAAGTGCATGATGCTGGGACACCGTTGCAAAGTGTACAGGATGGGACACCTGTTCAAAGTACAAGAAACTGAAATAACTGTGAAAATGGACAGACTGAGACTCCCGTGCAAAGTGCACAGGACAAGGACACCTCCCCAAAGCGCACAGACTAGGACAGCAATGCAAAGCGCACAAACTGGGACACCGTTGTTGCGTGCACAGGGCTAGGACACCTCTGCAAAGTGTATAGGCTGGGTCACCTGTTCAGGTGCACGAGGCTGAAGCATGCGTGCAAAGTCCAGAGGGCTGGGACACCCATACCAAGTGCACAAACTAGAACGCCTGTATGGAGTGTAAAAGCTGAGAAACCGGTGCTAAGTGCATGATGACTGGGCACCTGGGAAGAGTGCATGTGGCTGGGACACTGTTACAAAGGACATGGATTGGGACACCTGTGAAAACTGCACGGGCTGGTACACCTCTCCAAAGTGCAACAGATTGAGACATCCGTGCAAATTGTACGAACTGGGTTACTTGTGCAAAGTGCACAGGCTGGAACACCTGTGCAAAATGAATGGGCAAGGGGACCATTGCATAGTGCATGAGACTGGAACAGCCATGCAAAATGCACAGATTAGGACACCCATAAAAACTGTATAGAGGGCACTTGTTGGAAATGTACAGGCTAAGACACCTATGCATGAGTATGGGACACCTGTGCCAAGTGCTTGGGGCTGGGACACCGTTAGAGAGTGCACAAATTGGGAACCCATGAAAACTGCAGAATCTGGCACACCTCTCCAAAGTGCCCGAGGCTGGGACATCTGTGCAAAGTGGACAGACTGGGTCACCTATGCAAAGTGCAGGAGGCTAGGCACATATGGCAATGCACAGGCTCGGAAACCTGTGCTAATACACTCTGGGGCACCCCTTCATAGTACATGAGGCTGGCGTGCCTGTGCAAAGAGTCCAGACTGGAACACGCATGCAGAGCGCACAGGGCTAGGACATCTCTGCAAAGTGTACAGGCTGGGGCACCTGTTCAGGTGCACAATGCTGACTCCTCTGTGTGAAGTGCAGAGAGCTAGGACACCCATAGAAAGTGCACAATCTAGAACACCTTGCAGAGTGTAAAGGCTGGGACACCTGTGCAAAGCGCAGGAGAATGGGAGCACTGTGAAAACTGCGTGAGGCTGGGACTCCATTACAGAGTGCACAGACTGGGAAAAGGACACTTGTGAATACTGCTCAGGTTGAGAATAACTATGCCAAGGGCATGAGGTTAGTAAGCCTGTGAAAAGTGCATGAGGCGGGGACACCTATGCAAAGTGCACAGGCTGAGACACTGTTACCGAGTGCACAGATTGGGACACCTGTGAAAACTGTACAGGCTGGGGCACCTCTGCAAAATGCATGAGGCTGGCAGATCTGCGCACAGTGGACAGACTGAGACCTGTGTGGAAAGTGCACAGGCTGGGACACCTGTGCAAAATCAACAGGCAGAGAGACCAGTGCATAGTGCATGAGGCAGAACACCCATGCAAAATACACAGGTTGGGACACTCAATAAAAACTGTAAAGACCGGGATGCTTGTTAGAAATGTACAGGCTAAGACACAGAGTACACAGGCTGGACACTTGGGCAATGTTCTTGAGGCTGGGACACATGTGCAAAGTGCACGGGCAGGAACACCTCACCAAAGCGCATGAGGCTGTGACACCTGTGCAAAGTGTATGAGACTGAAATATCTGTGCAAAGTGCACAGACTGGGAAACCATTTCAAAGGGCGCCAGCTGGGTCATCCATGCAAAGTGCACAGGGTTGGGACACCAACAATTGTCCCTGTGCAGAGTACAGGCCGGGATACCTCTGTAAAGTGCATGAGGCTGGGGCATCTGTGCAAAGTTGACAGCCTGGGACACCTGTGCAAAGTGTATTAGGCTGGGACACATGTGTCAATGCACTGCTGGGACACCGCTTCAAAGTACGTAAGTCTGGTACACCTGTGCAAAGGGTACAGACTGGGTTGGGACATCTCTGCAAAGTGTACAGGCTGGGGCACCTGTTCAGGTGCATGAGGCTGCAGCATGTGTGCGAAGTGCAGAGGGCTGGGACACCCATACGAAGTGCACAAACTAGAAAATCTGTGCAGACTGTAAAGGCTGGGACACCTGTGCAAAGTGCATGAGGCTGAGACATCGTTACAGAGTGCACAGATTGGGACACCTGTAAAAACCGCACAGGATGTGACACCTATGAAAAGTGCACAGGCTGAGCCACCCACACAGTTTATAGGCTGGGACACTCCTTCAAATTGCCTGAGCCTGAAACACCTGTGCAAAGTGCATAGGCTTGGACACCTGTGCAAACTGAACAGACTAGGAGACCAGTGCATAGCTCATGAGACTGGAACACCCATGCAAAGTGCACAGACTGGGACACTCATGAAGGGTGCACATGTTGAAAATGCACAGGCTAAGACACATGTGCAAATGCACAGGCTGGGACATCTGTGCAGCGTACACAGACGGGACACTTGGGCAAAGTGCATGCAACTGGGACACCCGTGCAAACTGTACTGTGTGGGACACCTGGGAAGTGCATGAGGCTGGAATACCAGTGCAAAGTGCCCAGGCTGGAACACCTATGCAAAGTCCATAGAGCTGGGACACCTCTCCAAAGTGCACAGGCTTAGACACCTGCACAAAGTGTACAGGTTGGGACACCCATGTAAATGGCACAGGTTGGGATACCCATGCAAAGTGCACAGGACTGGGACACCTTTGCAAAATGTACAGGTGGGAACACCTGTTCACAGTGCATGAGGCTGTGCCTGACACCTGTGCAAAGTGAACAGGCCTGGAGACATGTGGAAAGTGAATGTGGGTGGTACACCTGTGCAAATGTCCTTCTAGGACACCTGTTCAAAGTGCATGAGGCTGGGACACTGGTGCAAAGTGCACACTCTGGGACACCTTTTTAAAGATAAATACGCTACTATCTCCTTTGGGCTAAGGATTCTGAGAGTATGGAGACAGACACATACTTATCTTTGAATCCCCTCAGTGGTAGACATGGTGCTGGTACATTGTTGTGGTTAGATGCCATTGAGTTGGTTCCGTCTCATAGCGACCCTGTGTACAACAGAACAATATCGATCTTCAAGCTTTCCGTTTCAGTTCTGACAACTTCCAATTTTCCCAGATTCATACTTCATGCATTCCATGTTCCGGTTATTAAAGGATGTTTGCAGCTGTTTCTTCTCATTTTGAGTGTGCCACGTCAGCAAATGAAGGTCCTGAAAGCTTTCCTCCATCCATATCATTAAGGTCAACTTTACCTTGAGGAGGCAGCTCTTCCCCAGTCGTGTTCTGAGTGTCTTCTAACCTGAGGGGCTCATCTTCCAGCACTGTATCAGACAATTTTCTGCTGCTATTCCTAAGTCTTTCACTAGTCAAGTTTTTCAGAAGTAGACCACTAGTTCCTTCTTCCTAGTCTGTCTTAGTCTGGAAGCTCTGCTGCAACCTGTCCACCATGGATGACCCTGCTGGTATTTGAAATACCAGTGGCATAGCTTCCAGCATCACAGCAACACACAAGCCACCACAGTACGACAAACTGACCAACGAGTGGCGGGCCTGGTACATAGTAAGCAATAAATACATGTTCAAGGGAAGAAAGAAGGGAGGGAGGAAAAAAATGAGTTTTAAAATCAGTTCTGCCTGGGAGCATGTGGAGAAATTGCAACCCTCATACGTCACCGGTGGGAATTTTAAATGGTGCAGCCTCTTTGAAAAAGTTGGACAGTTCCTCAAAAAGTTAAACAGAGTTACCAAATGATCCGGCAATACCACTTTTGGTATAACCCAAGAGAATTGAAAACATCTGCTCACACAGAAACTTGCTTATGAATGTTCATAGCAGCATTATTCATAATAGTCAAAAAGTGAAAACAAGCCAAATGTCCACCAACTGACAAGTGGATAAACTGTGGTATATCCGTACAATGGCATAATATTCAGCCATACAAGGGAATGAAGTACTCATACGTGCCATAACATGGATGACCTTTGAAAATACTATGCTAAGTGAAGAAGCCAGACACAAAAGGCCACATATTACATGATTCCATTTACATTAAATGTCCAAAATAGGGAAATCTATAGAGGGTCAGTGAAAAAGAGGAAGACCCTCAACGAGATGGATTGACACAGCGGCTGCAACAGTGGGCTCAAACATAGTAACTTTTGGGAGGATGGCACAGGACCAAGCATGTTTCATTCTGATGTACATAGGGTCGCTATGAGTCGGAGCCGACTCGATGGCACCTAACAACAACAGCATAGAGACAGAAAGCAGATTAGTGGTTGCCAGGGCCTGGGGGTGAGGGGAATGGGGAGTGACTGCTAATGTATCCTTATGGGGTTTCTTTTCAGGGTGATGAAATTGTTCTGGAGTTAAATAGAGGTGATGGTTGCACCACATTGTGACTGTACTAAAAGACACTGAATTGTTCACTTTAAAAGGGTGAAGTTTATGGTATGTGAATTATATCACAATTTTAAAAAATCAGTTCTGCCTGGTCCACTTCTTACTAGCTGTATAACCTTTGAAAAGTTAGGTAACCTCTCTGAACTTCAGTTTCCTTACCTATAAAATGGGAAGAAATAATACTACACATAGAATTGTTTGTGAGGATAAAGTTAGATATTGAATATAAATCATCTCACATGATAGCGTCTTCAAGCCCTCTGCCATTACCCTGACTGTAACAGCGGTGTGGCAGGGTCTTCTGGCCTCCTTGTCTAACTTCACAAGGGGGAAGGAGAAGCAAGATCGACTGCCCAAGGCTGATTCCTATGAGGCAGAGGTCAGACATGCCTCCTCTTGCCAACCTTTTTACCAATTCTGACACAAGCCGTTCTTTCTATGGCACCAGGGGTGGATTAACCAGTAAGCACGGTACACACAGGCTTAATTGTGTTTACTTACTAATCTGTAGTGCACAATTTCACCACAAGATGTTTGTGAGGATAAAGATGTGGTGAAACCCAGGTGAAATTGTGCACTACAGATTAGTAAGTAAAGACAGTTAAGCCCATGAGTACCTCGCTTACTGGTAATCCATCCCCGCACAGCACGCTCTGCTTCTCTGCTGGGTTCGATAATTCATTGCAATGGTCGCACAAAACTCACAGAGCGTTCTCACAGTTATGGGGTTTATTAGGGAAGTAATAGGTTACAATTCAGGATACAGTTCTTCCATCAGGACAGCCTCTTCTCAGCCGTGCCCACGGGCAGGCCTCTCTCTGGCCCTCAGCCCATCAGCCCAGCCTCTGCCGTGCTCGGGCAAATGTTTACAAAGCTCTTTATCTCCTCCAGTAAGTGCCCAGAGGCACCCTACTCCTCCAGTAAGCCTCGGCCCCAAGGCGCTCAACTTTCTCTCTCCATGGGTTCAAACCACCAACCTTTCGGTTAGTAGCTGAGCACTTAACTACTGCGCCACCAGGGCTCCTTAGTAAAGTGTTATACTCCCTTGAGGGTCTGTAGCTACCTGCCTACCGCGTCCCTTGATGAGACCCTGGTTGTAGGAGCGGCAATCTTGCCCCTCTTCCAGCGTTTTCATTTATCACAAGAAACTTTTCCTTTGTGGCTAGAGGTGGCAGGTCTGGGGTGAGAGGGTGGGGCCCAATTCCTCTTCCATTGCTACTCCCTTAAATGTAGATGTTCTTCAAAGATCTGTCCCTTTACACCAGGGTTTTCTATCTCAGCACTGTTAATATTCTGGGCTGAATCATTCTTTGTTGTGGGAGCTGTCCCATGCATTGTAGGATGTTTAGTGACGTCCCTGGCCTCAACACACTAGATGCCGGTAGCTCCCCTGCCCAGGTTGTGTCAACCAAAAATGTCTCCAAACTCTGCCAAATCACCCTGGTTGAGAACCACGGTTTTACATGCTTTCCCTTGGAATTCGCATCCAATCTCATTACTTTAACTTCCAACTCAATGAAGGTGACTACCCAATCTACACTTCTAATCCTAAACTCCCCTCTAAACTCTGGTGTTTCCATTTTAGTCTTGTTTCCTATTTCTGCCTGGATGTTCTGCTAACACATGGAACTCACTATGCCACAAACTGAGCTCATCATTTTTCCTCCCAAGCTGAGTTCCCTGTCTCAAGTGTGTGGCACCTAGGACGGCCAATTCCGCTCTGGAGAATGTGAACTGCAAGAAAGGTCCCCAGCTGAGGAGGTAGGTGAGGACTGAACCCCAGCCACGCTCTGCTGGCCATGTCATGCACTCTGGAGGAGGGGGCACATTTTTCTACTCTGCACAAAGGCACCATAATGGCTAGCAGCAGTCCTGGGGCACACTGTCACCCCAGGTACTCAACTTGGTCGCTTGTATTAGGTAGCTCATGAATTTTCTTCCGAGATGCCTTTTTCTACTCCATGTCTACCACCATCCCCGAATGTCTAAATCCTATTTTTTCCAGAAGATCCATTGCAAACGTTGCCACCTCCATAAAACCTTTTCTGAACTGCTTCCTCTCCTGCATACCCATTGACTTTAAGTCAACTCTTCTCCATCTGAATTTTCAAAGCACCTGATCATACCTTTATTGTGGCCTTTACTCCTTTCTGCCTGGTACCTAGCTATTTCAGTAAAAGTTGTCTGAGGCTTACTAGACTAAGCTCTCAAGATCAGGATCTATGTCTTGTTTGCCACCACCTCCCCCCAGTGCCTAATACAGTGCCTTGAACATAGAAAAAGCTCAATATGCTTGTTGAGTGAATGGATGGATGGGTTGATGGTGGTTGGTTACATGATGGATATTGTCTCACCTATTAGACTGACACCTAATACAGTCAGAATTGGGAAACGTGCATCAGGTACCCCATAGAAACTTGGTTATCATTCCAGGTATGATTCAAAGCCACCCATCTGTCATTTTGTAGCACTGTGGTGGATTGTATGTTGGTATGATACTGGAAGATATACTACCAGTATTTCAAATACCAGCAGGGTCACCCATGGTGGATAGGTTTCAGTAGAGCTTCCAGACTAAGACAGACTAGGAGGAAATGCCTGTTGATCTACTTCCAGAAAAATCAGCCAATGAAAACCCTATGAATCACAACAGAATATTATCCAGTATAGTACTGGAAGATAAGATGGCACAGGATCAGCAACGCTTCGTTCTGTTGTACATAAGGTTGCCATGAGTCGGAGCCATCTCCATGGCAACTAACAACAACATGACTCCAAGAATACAGTAGACAGCACTCAGTGGAAAATCCAGTGCATGGCTTCACTGCCATGTAGCATAAATGAAAAACTTCTCCCAAATCCTTGCAAATATAATCCAGATGAAGCCTCCTGGCCTTCAGAGGCTACGGTAAACTTGGATGAAACTCCACAGCTCTCCCCACAATTTCTGCAAATTCCCAAGTCTCTACTTTGTGGTCCTGATTTGTTGTCTCTGTGTATATGCTCTTCATTTCTTTCCTTGTGAAAGTTCAGACCCTTTACACAAGGGTGAAGCTGCACAAGATCCCCTACCCCCATCACAAGCATTTTATGAGTTTAGAACTGACTAAAGATGTGAGGGTTACCCAGTACATCCCATAGTCTTCAGCCCTCTTGCTCCTCTTTTTACTTTTCTCTTTCCCCTTCCTCTCTGGTTCAAAAGACGAATTCCTTTCCTTGTCTCATTCCTGGCAGTTTTGCTCACACTTAGGCCCCTTGAGGTCTCTCTCAGCTTCGACTGTAAGCAGACTTACTAAAAAATTAGGAAGGAAGGGAGGGAAAGAGGGAGGAAAAGAATTGGGATCTTCAAAGAGGAATTTTCATACTAGCTATTAAAATAATATTATTTTCCTCTCTTATATTTTATAAATATTAATAGTAGGTTCAAGTTTGAATTCTTTGAGTAGGGAGGGAAATTTAGCAACGATGTTTGGTCCACTTGCTGTAGACTTCCCCCAAGCCCCTGGCCTTCTCACCAGAGTGAAGCAACCCTTTCCTCAAGTTCACGTTTAATTATAATTGCAACTGTCAAGATGATTAAGCCTCCTGTTTTTTTCATTGTCTTTTCTTGGCATAATTTCTTTGGCTCAGCTTGTGTGCTATAGATCGCGTGTGAATCACAGAGAATCTGTGTTTTTTAACTGTGGCGAAACCATAGGCAGCTTTTCGTTTATTCCCAGAATCAGTTCCAAAACAGCTGTTAAATGTTCATCCTTGATTTTGTCATCTTATTTCAGAGAATTGTAACAGCAGCATCTTCTGTTTTTAATTCTCCTGAAAAAAAAGAAAGAAAGAGCGCTCCAAGTTGGTGTGCTGTGCGTAGGTGCTAGTTAATGACTTACTTCCTCTCATTTCCTTAATCAGGAAATTCCATAGTTCAGCGGTGGCAGGGCTCCCATCAACATGGTTTTGACCTAAGCCAAGCTGTGTGAAACACTCAACCACGGAAACAAGCTTGTTTTGCAAGCAACTGAGAGCTCCAAACTGAGGCCAATCAGGAGCTTCCATATGACACAGTGGTGAGGAAAGCTAGTAAATTTTTCATGGTTGATTATGGTTCTATCTCCAGCAGAATCACTCAGCTAGGAAGTAATACACTAAGTCGATGATCAGTTGATAGTCTGGACATGAATTGGCTGGTGGGTTTTCCTTTCGGGAGATTTCCTTCCGTAGAACTGGCTGTTATGGATTGATTTGTGTTGGAGTCCTGACCTCTATACCTGTGAATGGAATTCTATTTGGGAATAAGGTTTTCTTTGTTATGTTAATGATGCCATATCTGTGTAAGGTGTGTCTTTAAACCTAATCACTTTTGAGATATAAAAAGAGGAGATTAAGCCCAGAAACAGGCAAGCACAAAACGGGGTGGGGTGAGTTGAGGGTAGATGCCACACCATGTGAAGAACACCAAGGAACTGAGGAGAGCTGGAAGAGACATGGATCGCCCCACAGAGCCAACAGAGAGAGAGCCTTCCCCTGGAGCTGGTGTCCTGAATTCAGATTTCTAGCCTCATGAACTATGAGAAAATAAATTTCTGTCCTTTAAACCCATCCACTTGTGGTATTTCTGTTACAGCAGCACTGGGAAACTAAGACCCTGGTATTGAGTGACGGACTCATTTAATATCTTGTAGTATGAAAAAGCCCTCAGGAAAATCAAGACAAATTGTGCCTTATCTAGGTGCAAGGTAGTGCTTGCTTTAAGACTAACAGCTTACCGAAATGGCCATTTTTTCCCGTGAGATCCATGTTTAAGTGGCTTTGTACCAATGACTTTCAAATATAGCTACACATTGGGATAACCTCAAGAGAGCTTTGACGGAAATACTGGTAACTGAGCCCTACCCCCAAAGATTTTGATTCATTAGTCTGGAGTGAAGCCTGGGCCATGGGTGTATTTCAAATGCTCTCCAGGAGATTCTAACGTGCAGCCAGGATTAGAACCACTGCTTTAAGAAAATCACAGCTACAAACATCCTTTGAAACCAATACACTGTGCATGGGGCACACATATCGCGATTATACGCATTGCAAGAAGTCATTTTATCATTGCCTGTCTTTTCAGTAGAATTTGTCCTCCTTCTATCAGAGATAAATTAACCCATGACAAATCATCTTTAGCAAGCCTCACGCTCACTCCTGTGCTCGCGCGCTCTCTCTCTTTCTGTCTCTATCTCTCAGCACAGAGAGATGCAAGCCTAATTTTCAGCCCCCACTGTCTTTTAGAGACCAAAACCCTCCCAGGCCAGGTCAGGCTGCCCCAGGAGGACCGGTTTCTAGAACACATACATTATCCCCAGCTTGAGTGAATTATGCTTCTCCCTTTCCTTCCTCAACTGACAGCAGGGGAAATTGCCAAAATGTGAGCCGTAAGAGGCCAAATGGTCTTTGTCCAGTATTTTCCACTTCAGGAAATGACCCTGGAGTCTACCTTCTTACTAAGCCAATAACTTGGACTGGTCCTGGATTCTTTCCTTTTCCTCATCCCACACATCTAATCCCTTTCCCTCACCCTCCCATTCAATCAGCTCATATCTCGAATTCATCCACTTCTCACGGCCCCCACGGCCACCTCACTGTTCTAAGCTATTGTCACCTCCTACCTCGATACCTGCAATTGCCTCCCAACTGCAGTAGCCTCTCTTTTCTTCTGCTTTTTCCCCCACTGAAGAATTTCCACAGCCAACAGCCCGGGTACTATTTTTATATGGTGGTTTCAATAATAGCTTCTTATTTCAAATAAAATCCAAACTCCTCACCATGGCCTACAAGGCCCTCCATGATCTGGCTGCTGCTGCCTGTGTCTCAACCATAGCTTCTGCCCCCCTCCCTCTCCTTCAGCAGCCTCCAGTCACACTGGTGTTCTGCCCGTCTCTGGAGCAGCACAGATTGTCCGCTGCTCAGGGCCTGCTCCTTTGCCTGCAACATCCTTTCCCTGGCTCCTTGCATAGCTGGCTCCCTCTTATCTTTCCAGTCTCAGTATAAGTGTTCCCTGTTCAAAGAGGCCTCCCTGGCTATTTTATCTGTGTCATAGCATCCTATTTATTTCCTTTCTAGTAGTGGTCTAACTCTGGAATTATTTAATTTACCTGTTTTCTGTCTCCCTCACTGGAATTGAAGCTCCAAGAGGAAAAGGACTTTGTCCTATTCACTGTTGTATCCCCAGCCCCTAATAGAGTACCTGGCACGTAGTAGGAACACATCAAATGTTTGTTGACTCAATGAATGAACGGCTAGGAAGAGGAACAGAAGGAACATTCTGGATCATACATTTCCGAGACCACCTGTCTCTGAACAATTAAGGGTTGATGATAGCTTTCGATGAGGAGCCCTGGTGGTACCATGGCTAAGCACTCAGTTGGTAACCAAAAGGTTGATGGTTTGAACCCAACCAGCCACTCTGCGGGAGAAAGACCTGGCGATCTGCTTCTGTAAAGATTAAACCTAGAAAATCTTATGGCAGTTCTACTCTGTTACAGGGGTCGCCATGAGTCGGACTCAGTGATACCCAACAACAACATAGCTTTTGATAAAAGGAGCGTCAGCTTTTACTTAATGTGTCCATTAGCTGTTGCTGACGCATTTATCACTCATGGCATTTTCTTAATGTGTATCATTTAGGGCTCTAGTTACAAGTACAGGAATCAACTTAAGCTAACTTAACTACAAGAATTCATTTCAAGGATGCTGGCCTGCCTTATGGAACCTACTGGCAGGCAAGCAGTGGAGACTTAGAAAGGGACTGGAATCAGGAAACACAAATTGTTGGGAAGCTGAGGAATACTCTCTCTCTCTCGCTTCTGCTTTTCTCTGCACAAATATTCTTTTTTCTTTCTCTACAGACCACCTTTCTGCACACCTATCACTCACAGTTTCTGAGTTTGTACATCTCCTCTCTCCTAGGACCCAGGTGGAGCTAGAACCGCATAGAACTGAACTTTCCAATTTCCTGGGAAGAAGATTCTGACTGACCTAGCTTACATTAGCTATCCAACCCCAGACAATTATCTGTGGCCAGCGAGTTGGGAATACACGTACAAACACCACTCCATGGGTTCTCATCTTGAAAAAATGAGGTGAATGGAGGGGGAGTTTGGAGAGAAAATCCCCGGTGACAGGGGCAATCACTGGCTTTTTGGCTAGGTTGTTGTTGTTGTTAGTTGCCAGCAAGTCAGCTCTGACTCATGGCGACCTTATATATAACAGAACGAAACATTGCCCAGTCCTGCATCATCTTCATGATTGTTGGTATGTTTGAGTCCATTGTTGCAGCTAGATGGGCACCCCAAAATGTATCTGCTAGAGGATTCAAGTTTTCTCCTGGGGCATGTGCATCCTCACACCCTCCAGGTGTCTTTTCTGTTTGCCCCTTACAACCAGTTTATATCCAGAGGAGCCCAAGACTTTGGCTGATTCTTTAATTCCTGGTGGGTGCCAGGTGTTGAACTGCTACCCTGTGGGAGAAAAAGAAGGGAAGAAGATAAGTACTTTTATGACACAGAAAGAGAAGAATTAGATCAAGGAAAGAATAAGTATACATTAAGTATCAAAGTGTGACGAACGATTTCTAAGAGGAGAATTGGATTAAGAGAAGAGTAAGTATATACTAAGCATGCAAGTTTGATGGATTATTTTAAGTTGCCTTTGAGTCATTTTTTCAAGCCAAATGACTCAGCCACCAAGAAATTCTTTTCTTACATGATCAGTCTTACTTAATTGCTAACGTGGCAAGTCCAAATGATGATATAGTTCTGACTAAATGTTGCATTGATGAAGCAGACTGCTTCTCTGTCCTTATGCTCAGTTTTATGAAGTATTATCCTCAAATATTTGCAACTGAATCTATAGAAGTGGGCCCATCAATATATATGAATAAAAAATAGGTGGTTGAATTTGGATGCAGGATTTTAAGTTTTCACGGAACAATGTCATGCAAGGTAGAACAATAGGCATATTTAGGAAAAAAGGCTTCTTTAAAGGCAATATGGTATATTGGTTAACATTCTGGCTTTATAACTTAGTGATTCAAACCCTGGTTTCTGCCCCTTTACCAGCTATGTGATCTTCAACAATATTTAATTTCTTATCACAAAATAGGAATGTTAATAGTACACACCTGTTAGGAGGTGGATGCAATTTAATTGAGATAATGGATAATATGAGATAGGAATTGTGGTTGACTGTGAGAAACAGAACCGCTGACTAAACAATAGCTTCAACAGATCAGGTGATTACTCTTTCTCACTCAACAAGAAGCCCAGCATCAGGTGGCCAATGGTCCTGGTTAATATGTTCAAGGTTTTCAGAGCCAAGGCCTCTGCAGCTCCCATGACCTTCCTCTCATAATCCCCAAATGGCTGCTGCAGCCTCAGCCATCATGCCCATAGTTCTGGCAAGTGGAAGGAGTAAGGCGTGAGAACTGAATCAAGGAAACAAAACTCTCCCAGATGTTTAAGTCAGGGTAGGCTAACTGCTGTAACAAACAAGCCTCACACATCAGTACGTTAACACAATAGAAGTTTATTTCTCACTCTTGCAAAGGTCAATTGATAGCAAAGGATTGGGGTTATGGAGAGAGGATGGGATGCAGTTCTACTCAACGCAGGGACCAGTTTAGAACACGGGGCTTCCAGGGTCATACTAGGCACGAACATTCAGCCAACAGACGGGGAAGAAGAGAGCATGGAGAGTAGTGTAGGAAGGTTTATGGGTCAGTTCTAGAATGGAGGTAATGTATTTTTGCCCACATTTTATTGGCCAGAGTTTAGTGACATAGGTCCACATAGATGCAAGGGGAGTCATAAAACAGAGACTCCAAATGGCAATTCTTCCCAGCATTGTCTCTATGCCATGGAAGCGGAGCATAATCTTTGAGGGTACAGCTAACTGTCTCTGCCACATTGGAAATCCATAACAACTTCCACATAAATTTATTACCTAGAGCTATGATATTTGATCACTCAGGGCTACAGTAAAGCTTGGGAAATGTAATTTTCAGCTGGTAACATGGCAATGCTGGATAACTTGGGTTTCTCTTAGGCAGAAGAGGAAGATATTGTGTAGGCAACTAGCAGTGTCTGTCACATGTGAAAAAAGTGCTTGGCATAGTGCCTGGCATTTAGTAAATACTAATAAATGCTAGCTATTGGCATTGCTATAATGTCTTTCTTAGGGAAAGATAAACTATTTTACAGCTGTAAGTTACCCAGCACTCTAGTTTATTGAGTGCTGAGTGTAGATTTAGAAGAACCTGTTGCCATCGAGTCGATTCTGACTCATAGTGACCCTATAGGACAGAGTAGAACCGCCCCATAGGGTTTCCAAAGAGCGGCTGGTGGATTCGAGCTGCCAACCTTTCGGTTAGCAGCCGAGCTCTTAACCACTGTGCCACCAGGGCTCCGGAATTAGAAGACGTGGGTCTAAATCCTGGCGCATCCTCTTAACTATCTTCTCTGAACCTGTTTCTTTATCTAGATAATGGGAAGGGTGAAACCTGCCTCACAAGTTTGCTATGCAGCTTAACTGAGACAATGAGTACAAAAGCATTATTTCACACATACTAAGTACACAATATATATTAAAATGAAATCTTAAGTGGAAGCAACCCAAATGTCCATCAGCTGATGATTGGATAAACAAAATGTGGTACATCCATTCAATGGAAAATGCTATACCATGGATGAACCCTGAAAACATATGTTAAATGAAAGAAGCCAGTCACAAAAGACCACATATCATAGGATTACATTGATACAAAATGTCCGAAATAAACAAATCCATAGAGACAGAAAGTAGATTAGCAGTTGCCGAGAGTTGGTAAAGAGGGTAGGAGCTGAGGGGAAATGGGAAGTGACTTCTAATGGGTATGGGATTTCTGGGGTGAGTGATAAAGATATTCTAAACTTCACTGTGGGGATGGTTGCACGACTCTGTGAATATACTAAAAACCATTGAATTATATGCTTTAAATGGGTGAATTACATGGCACGTGAATTATATCTCAATCAAGTTGTTATTTAAAAAAAAAATAACTGAATCTCTCATGAGCTAGCAGAAATCAGCTTTCTAGAGATGAATCACCAGATCCTGAAACTTAAAATTGATGGGTCAGAATCTAGACCCATCAGTGACCTTGTCTGCTTGTGGGCATTCTACGAGGCCCTGCCTGAAATAGCCCATTGGCACCCTATAGATATACATATCTTTTGTGCACTCAACATGCATTTATTGAGTGGCGCAGTGGTTAAGAGCCTGGCTGCTAAGCAAAAGGTTGGCAGTTCAAATCCACCAGCCTCTCCTTGGAAACCCTATGGGGCAGTTCTACTCTGTCCTATAGGGTCGCTATGAGTCGGCTACAACTCCACAGGGACTGGTTTGGTTTGGTATCTATGTGTTATCATGCTAGAACTAATAGGACATGGTCTCTGACCCCAAAGAATTGTTAACTATCTGAGGGCAATAACAAAATATGCTAACAATCACGCCCTCGCACTGCAAGAAAAATGAAGAGTTTTAAGGCAACTGGGATTTGAGGCATTCTCCCAGATAGCCAGGGACCAGGCCTTCTTCTTTCGACATACTCAGCACTTTCTTCAATAAATTCAGTAAATATATTGGATTTAATTGAATCCATGCAGTTTCTAAACATAGCAAGGGAAAACTGCTTCAACTCCAAAACACAAAAATGAAGCTTTCATTAAATTATTTTTTTCCAAAGACATTACTTTAAAATAATACCTCTAATACATGTTTCCTGCCTAAAAGACCAATTTTCATTTTGCCAGCTTGCTCCTCCATTTCATCATTACTTGGGCGAAGGCACTGCCAACTGGGTCTAGAATAGACAATCATGATGCATTCAGCCAAGAAGTAGCCTTGGTGTCGTGTGTATATGCCAAGCAGAGTGGACAATTACCTTGCAAAAGCACTTCTGTTCTAACATATCTTCACTGGCTCAGCTTAACGCCATATCAAGAAAACTAGAATCTGGCTCCCAATTCTGAGAATTTGAAACCAGTACTGTACACATTGGTTCCTGGGTGGTACAAGCTGTTTGCAATTGGCTACTAAGCTAAAGGTTAGCAGTTTGAACCCACCCAGAGGCACCTTGGAAGAAAGACCTGGCAATCTGCTTCCAAAAGGTCACAGTCATGCGACTTTATGGAGTGCTGTTCTACTCGGCAACACATGGGGTCGTCATGAGTTGGAATAACTCAGTGACGACGGGTTTAGTTTTTTGTTTGTTGTTTGGTTGGTTGTTTTTTCCTGTTGTTACCCGTGTCAGGAGAAAAACACTTTTTTCCAAATGATTTATCACCACTTGGTTTCAGGAACATATAGACCCTATTCTGGTCTGCTTCTGTGTTCTCGATCAAGCAAAACATTTGAAACAGAAGTGGCTGAGGGACTTGGGGGACAACTTAGTCAATTGGCATAACATAATTCGCAAAGATAATGTTCTACATCCAAGTTTTGGTGAGTAGCATCCAGGGCCTTAAAAGCTTGCAAGTGCCCATCTAAGATACAACTGTTGGTCTCTACTCGTATGGAACAAAAGAGAATGAAGGGAATCAAAGGCTCAAGGAAGAAACTAGTTCACAGGACTAATAGCCCACATGAACCACAACCTCTTCAAAACTGAGAACAGAAGAACTAGATGGTGCCCGGCTACCACTACCAACTGTTCTGACCAGGGACAAAATAGAAGGTCCCCAGATAGAATGCGAGAAAAATGTAGAACAAATAACTCAAATTCCTAAAAAAAAAAAAAAAAAAAAAAAAAAGCCAGACCTACTGGATCGGTAGAGACTAGAGGAACCCCGGAGACTGTCACCCTAAGATACCCTTTGAACTCGGAATTGAAGCTATTTCTACAGGTCACCGTTCAGCCAAATAATAGATTGGCTTATAAAATTAACCATATCACCCATGAGTAATGTGCTCCCTTAAACAATTAACTATATGAGACCAAACGGTCAACATTTACCCAAAAGCAAAGATGAGATGGCAAGAAGGGGAAGAGAAGCTAGATCAATGGAAACAGAACAAACAGAATGGAAATAATGAAAATGCTGACTTATTTTAAAAATTGTAACCAATGGCACAGAACAATTTGTATAAAAATTGTTAAAGAGGAACCTCATTTGCTGTGTAAACTTTCACCTAAAACACAGTAAAATATTATTTTTTTTAAAAAGTGGCTGAGGGAATGTTCTGTTTCTTGGTTTGGGATCTTTCTGTACCATTATATTAGCTTTGTGAAAATTCACTGAAGTCTAGACTTACACTTTGTGTACTTTCCTGTATGTATGTTATACTTCAATAAAAATCACACACACACACCCCCAAAAAAAGTGGCTGAGGAGGATCCAAAGCCAACAAAATGAGCAAATGAAATTTTTGCCATTTTAAGTAAGTTTAGGGCTCTAACTGTCCATAAATCATATTTCCAGGGTCCTGAAAGAACCTGTAGGTGGCATTCTAATAATACTGTTGGAAAGCTTCAATGAATCATGCGTTAGGGAACAAGTAAATAAGACTTTCCCCTCTCCCCAGCATCCTCCCCCAAACTCCCCATGGAAGGAGGAGACTTACCTGGCCAAGGAGATTGGTAAGAATTGACATCCATTGTTCTCTAATTCTCTATTGGGCAGGTTACATGTCATTGTATACACATAGCCCAGGCTCTCTGGAACCTTCTACTTGCCATTTTCTCCTCCATTTTCTGTTACCATGCCCTAATGTCACTGAGAAAGGGCTCTCTACCATCTCCCCCAGTGCAAACCTCATCCCCACAGAGGAAGCCTTCAAATCTCCATGCTCTCAGCTTAAAACTGGGTGGGTAAAAAAGAGCCACATAAGTCCTAAGGTCTACATTTGGGGCGGGGAAACCTTGCCACATCTTGTAATCCTACTTTACTTAGGAGCAATTGTACTTTGGGTAATAAAGCAGATGGCCCTTTTTGCTCATTTCTATATATGTACTCTTTGCAGCCAACACTGGAAGAATAAGAGAGGTGAGAGAGAAGGTTTGTGTACCAAACTCTACCCTGAACTTCCCAAAGCATGGACAATTGGAACATTATTGAAAGTCTTATTTGCAAATGTTGAAAAGTGTAGGTTCTGGAAACCATAAATTGGTGAAATAGATGTTGATCCCCTAGCACGGTTTTAGAGCGAATTAACAGGTAGTTGATCAGTAAAAGTTAGCATGGATTCATTCATAATAGTTTCTGCATGGAATGATGCAATGAACACTAAATAAGAAGCCAGGGCAGTCTAGGTTCTAGTGCTAGTTCTTGGACTACCTTGTTACGTGACCTCAAGCAGGTAACTTCACTCTCATGTCCTCAGTTTCCTTGACTGTAAATGCAAGGTTTGGCTTTGGCTCTCTCTAAGGTTTCTTCCAGCTCTAGGGTTCCAAGGTACACGTTTGAAGTCACGCCAACTAACTTTCCTTCTTTGGAGGAAAGCATTTCTAGGTTGATCAATTAGGAAGATGCTGTAGATTTTGTGTGTCTTGCTTTCAACAAGTGTTTGACACAGAAGGCATGGATACCAAATTTTTTAAGCTACAAACCTAGAGGAACAGCTGTGAAGAGTAATAAACAAAACATCTCACTGAACTGGGCAATAGGTCAAAACAAATCAATGAAAGTTACCAAGGAGAGATGGAAAGTCTCAAATTTAGGTTCCAAAGACAGATTGCATAAACACAGAATTGGAGGCACCTGGACTACTAGCACTGGGCAGCAGGAAGTACCAGATGACCTTTTAAGTCCCTTCTGGATCTAAAATTTCATGTTCTCCTCCTGGGAACAAATACTAGTTTGAGAGAGAAGCAGTTCTAGTTTTTAAAATGAACTTCCTTGTCTCTCACTGCTCATGTGTATTGGTAACAAATTATCTCCCATTTAGTGGCTTAAAACAACACAAATTTATTATCTTAATTAAAAGGGGGAAAATGCAGAACAGAATTTCTAATTTTCATGGAATCCAGACTTTCTGGAGCCAAGGGGGCTGGATGAACCCCTGAAACTATTGCCCTGAGATAATCTTTAAACTTTAAGCCAAAAATAGCCCCTAAAGTCTTCTTAAAACCAAACAATAGTTTACCTTATCTAGTAAAAAATGTCTGCCTTAAGCATTATGCTCTTTTAAGAACTAAATGGGATCAAATTGACAACAGCAGCTTGAAAAATCAGATAAGAACCTTAGAGGGCAGTGAGTTTATGTTAACGGGGAGGAACAACTCAGAAAAGGAGGGTGAGAATGGTTGCACAACTCGAAGAATGTAATCAATGTCACTGAATTGTACACGTAGAAACTGTTGAATTGGTATATGTTCTGCTGTGTATATTCTCAACAACAACAACAAAATAAATAAAATTTAAATAAAAATACATATATAATAAATATATTATCTTACACTTCTGGAGGTCAGAAGAGTGACATGGGTCTCACTGGGCTAAAATCAAGGTGTCAGCAGGACCACGTTCCCTTCTGGAAGCTCTAGGAGAGAATCCCTTTCCTTGCCTTTTCCAGGTTCTAGAGACTGCCTGCATTCCTTGGCTCGGTGGCCCCTCCCTCCATCTTCAAAGCCAGCAATGGCTGAATGAGTCCTCACATCACGTCACTCTGACCTCCTCTTCTGCCTTTGTCTTCCACATTTATGAACCCTTGTGATTACATTAAAAAAGAACCCGTTGCCGTCGAGTTGAATTCCAAGATTAAAGAGGAATTTCTATTTTGTAGAATAATACTACCAATTCATGGGAAAAAGTTTTGCTGAGCCAGCCCATCCCCTTCCATGGTCTTTGCTCAGCATCTGGCAGTCTCCCTAATTAGGAATGGAGTAAGTTCCTTGATCAACAGCAAGGACCTCACCCTGTATCTTATCTTGACTTAGCTCCATTTTTTGCCCTATTCTCTGTCATCACTGGAAGAAGTAATTCTGTTTTCTCTTCCCTTCTCTCCTCAAACCTAAATTTACAAGTAGGAATTCTCTTCAGGGGCCAACTTAGGCAAGACACTGTATGGAATTCAAGCCATTCAAGGGTCTGTTGTAAAAATTTCCATGAAATTATCCCTGAAATGTCATAAAGCAGTAGCAAAACTTGACAAATCTCTTCTATGATGGCCAGAACTGTTATTTAAACTAGTATTGTTATTTATGTTTCTCAGAGCATAGACATATTCCAGCTCCATGTCATCCCCCAAATGTTGTTGCTGTTAGGTGCCCTCAAGTCAATTTTCAACTCATAGTGAACCCATGTGACATAGTAGAACTGCCCTATGGGATTTTTCTAGGCTGTAATCTTTTGTGTGTTTGTGTGTGGTTTTAATTTTTTTTATTTTGTTGTTGTTGTTGAGAATATACACAGCATACATCAATTCAACAGTTTCTACACGTACCATTTCTTGATATGGATTACATTCTTTGAGTTGTGCAACCATTCTGACCCTCCTTTTCTGAGTTGTTCCTTGCCCATTAACATAAACTCACTGTCCCCTAAGGTTCTTATCTGATCTTTCAATTTGCTGGTGTCAATTTGATCCCATATGGATAGTCCTTAAAAGAGCATAATGCTCAAGGCAGACATTTTTTACTAGATGAGGTAAACTATTGTTTGGTTTCAAGAAGACTTTAGGGCTATTTTTGGTTTAAGGTTTAAAGATTATCTCAGAACAATAGTTTCAGGGGTTTCTCCAAACTTCATGGCTCCAGGAAGTCTGAATTTCATGATAATTTTAAATTCTGTTCTGCATTTCCCCCCTTTTGATCAGGATTCTTCTATGGAATCTTTGATCAAAATGTTCAGTAATGGTAGCTGAGCACCATCCAGTTCTTCTGGTCTCCTGGCAAAGGAGACAGCTGTTCATGGAGGCGATAACCCACACATTCCATCTCCTCCTCCTATTCCTGACTCTCCTTCTTCCTCTGTTGTTCCAGGCAAAAAGAGACCAATTGTGTCTTGGATGGCAGCTTGCAAACTTTTAAGATCACAGGACTACACAACAAACTAGGAGGTAGAACAGAAACACTAAACATGTTATTAGACCAATTAACTGGGATGTCCCAAGAAACCATGACCCTAAACCTCCAAACCAATAAACCAAATCCCAGGAGGCGTTTGGTTGTACATGATCAGCCTCAGCAGCTACTTTGTTGTTGTTGTTGTAAATATTTCTATCACACAACTTTTTCCAATTCAAATTTTTACAGGTGTACAATTTATTAACAGCAATTACAACAATTTGCTGTGCAACCCTACCTTTAATCAATGTGATATTTCCATCACCGTTAGCCTCCCTTTTCCCCCCTCCCTCCTGCCCCTGTAGCCACTAATAAACTTTGGTCTCTATACATTTGCCTTTTCTTATATTTTTATATAAGTGAGGTCTTACACTATTTGTCCTTTTATGATTGGCTTATTTCGCTCAGCATAATGTCTTCCAGCTCCATTCATACTGTAGCATGTATCAAGACTTCATTTCTCCTACTGGCTGAGTAGTATTCCACTGTATGTACCACAGTTTGTTTATCCATTCATCTGCTGATGGGCATTTAGATTGTTTCCACCTTTTGGCTATTGTGAATAGTGCGGCAATGAACATTGGTGTAGTAGGCTGTAATCTTTATGGGAGCAGCTCGCCACGTCTTTCTCCCTCGGAGTCACCGGGTGCGTTCGAACTGCCAACCTTTCAGTTAGCAGCTGAACGCTTAACCATGGTGCCACTGGCAGAATCTCACTTGTTATGTAGAAAGAGAAGGTAACTGAGAGCAGCCATTTTGATCTTGCATACTGCCATAATTCCTGCCCCAGGACTAGGGGCTGTGTGAGAATCAAAGAGGAATAAAACCCAGAACCTGTCCTCAAGGAGCTTTGAATCCGAATCACAACAACAGTGTGGGTGGTGAGTGAAGTACAAAGAACCAGTGCAACTGAGATTTGTAACTCCAAATGACTTCAAAATTGCCCCGTGTTCCTGGTGTGTACCTATGTCCTCGCCATGTTTTGAATGATTTCACCGCTTTCTCTATGTGCCTTGTTCCAAAGAAAGCTGCTCTGCTTCTCTCCACCTCCATCTTCCAATAGGCAATACTTCTTTTGAGGGTGACATTTTCCTGGCCCCCCCCCATCAGCCCCCAAATCAGTAGGCCATTTCTACTGTTTCCAGCTGCCTCAGGGTTAAATCCAAACTCCTGTTATATTAACAGGACGAAAATGGAACTG
This sequence comes from Dugong dugon, assembly GCA_030035585.1. Classification (NCBI taxonomy): domain Eukaryota; kingdom Metazoa; phylum Chordata; class Mammalia; order Sirenia; family Dugongidae; genus Dugong; species Dugong dugon. The sequence continues at coordinate 153,327,889 of CM057483.1, forward strand.
AAAGAAAGTTTGCCTAATTCGTAAAATAAAAATGAGTTTTGATCCCAGTAGCTTATGAGGACTGGGTTTCCATCGATCGTCTTTCTCATGGCAGTCAAGTGTGGAATGTGGTGAAGTTAGAAATGTAATTGTGTAGACATAAAAAATTACATCTCTATAACCATCATCAGGACACTTTTCTCAAGATGCTATCTCGGTGTCCTTCAGAGCAATAACTATATCAGTTGAGAATGTAACAGAAGCAACTTAAATGTTATGCTTCGTTTACTTCTGGTAAAGCTAATGTGCTTCAGAGCAAATCCATTGCTCATGACAGAAGGTACTCTCTGAGAGGCTGGAAACACTTCAAGACCATTGAAATAAAATGCTAGCCATTCCTGCTGTTCAAATATTCTTCAACTTCTAATTTAAGGCACCAACACCTAAGAATGTAATTATGCTATTCTCTCTGATAGCTGGAATCTGTCGAAGCCAAATGCCTGGGAACTATGGACTATTGGGGCTACTGGAGTCCAGAAGACAAACGAGGTCGATAAAAAGTGTTATTTTGTACCGGCACATTCACATTGGTGCTCCCTTATCGTTTATGTGTTAAAACGTATTCAAAGACTAAAGTGCCCGAAGTGTCTTTCCTCCACTGAATTGAAGAAGAGGTTGGGGAAGTGCATAAACCTCCTTGGGAATCTAAACTTAGAAATCTGCAAGAGAGAGACAGAATCTCACGCCTTTCCTCAGAATTCTTTTCGACACCGAATTTTCTCCAGAGTTGATTGTCCATTTGTGAGTCGGGAAGCTGTCATCCTGATAAAGCAGTGCGGGGTGAACTCTCTCTGTTTAATGCCTACCTTGGGAGGGGTACACTTTCGGTTCAAGGACCCCATTGGCACATCAGGGCTTTGACTGGGACACAGTGCCAATTCAAAGTGTCACACAGTCCAGGGAAGGGGAAAAAGCCCAAATCAGTTTCTATTCTTTAATAGAAAGCAATACTGTAGTTTAAATTAGTAAGGCGCTGCTGAACCACTATTTAAAATGCGTTTGCACTGACATCCCAAGAAAGGATTTTTTTTTTTCTTGTTTAATTGCACTGTCAGTGTGGAAGGCTTTCACTTAAAACCATTCTGAGGTAGACCTTTTAATAGAAAGTGACAATTTAAATTGCCACGATAGCAGCATAAATGGTGCTTAAAGTCATTACTAAACTGATGTCGCAGTTGGCTCCAGACCAGTTTGTTAAAGCTGAAGAAAAGGTGTTGGGGGAAGGGAGGAAAGTAACTAAATGGTGAATCATTAATTCCTTTTATATTCATTGTAATAACATTAGCTGTGATGAAGTCATCTGGCTCCCAATGGATGTAATGTGCATTTCTACTGGATTCCACGTTATTCCGTTCTAACGTTGCCCTGATTAATGCCTATTACTCAGGCATTGCTCCAGTCCGAGGCACTTACTTCTCCGCAGTTACTTTGTTTTCTTGTCTTCACTCCCGTGGTCCAAAGAGAGGAGCCGTGGGTTCCATTTGTTGGTTTGAGTCCTGAAGCACAAATGCTAGATTTATCTATTGCTTTTCCTTGTTGGTGTTAAGAGCCATTGTGTCGATTTCGATTCATAGCCACCCTATAGGACAGAGTAGAACTGCCCCATAGGGTTTCCAAGGCTGTAATCTTTACCGAATGGAGCCGTGGTTAAGCGCTTGGCTGCTAACCGAAAGGTCGGCGGGTTGGAACCCACCCAGCGGCTCCCTGGAAGGAAGATGTGGCAGTCAGCCTCCGTAAAGATTACAGCCTAGGAAACCCTATGGGGTAGTTCTACTCTGTTTTATAGGGTTTCTATGAATCTGTGAGTCTTTGAAACTGTGAGTCGGAGTTGACTGGATGGCACACAACAAGGAAAACAATCTTTACAGGAGCAGATTTCCAGGTCTTTCTCCTGCGGAGCCACTGAGTGGGTTTGAACTGCCAACTGTTATACATAATTCTGACAAGTTTTGTTATCCAGTTTCACGGAGAATAACAAGTTAAACAAAAGAGGACTGCAAATGCAGAGATATCCGTCCAGAATTGTGAGATATTTGCTCACAGCCTGACAGCAAAGGGGGAGCAGGAACAGCTGCTGTCCTACAGCCCAGAACAATGACTCTGAGACATGAACAATAAATGAGTTTTGACACATTCTGTCTGTGAACACAGGGTTCGGCAAATGCATTTTAGAAAGTTCTTCATTTAAATGTACGACATGTAATGAAAACACATGTCCACACAAAAACTTGTACACGAATGTTCATGGCAGCACCGTTCCTAATAGCCAAAGTGGAAACAACCCAAATGTCCATCAGCTGATGAATGGATAAACAAAATGTGGAATGGAATATTACACACTATGGAATATTACAGTCATAAAAAAGAATGAACTATTGATACATGCTACAACATGGATGAGCCTTGAAAACATTATGCTGAGTGAAAGAAGCCAGACACAAAAGGTTACATATTGTATGATTCCATTTATATGAAATGTTCAGAACAGGCAAATCCATAGAGACAGAAAGTAGATGAGTGATTGTCAAGGGGTGAGGAGAGGTAGGGTGATAGCTAAAGGGTAAGACTTTCTTTCTGAGGTGATGAAAATGACTGCGGTGTACACGATACTGGGGAACCAGCACAACTTGTACAAGGAAAGGTCATGGAAGCTCCCTAGGTACATCCAAACTCCCTGAGGGACCGAATTGCTGGGCTGAGGGCTGTGGGGACCACGATCTCGGGGAACATCTAGCTCAATTGGCATAACATTGTTTATAAAGACAATGTTCTGCATTCTACCTTGGTGAGTAGCATCTGGGGTCTTAAAAGCCTGTGAGCAGCCATCTAAGATACTCCACTGGTCTCACCCCTTCGGGAGCAAGAGAGAATGAAGAAAACTAAAGATACAAGGGAAAGATGAGTCCAAAGGACTAATGGACCACAGCTACCAAGGCCCCCACCAGACTGAGTCCAGTACAGCTAGATGGTGTCCGGCTACCACCACTGACTGCTCTGACCAGGATCACAATAAGGGGTCCTGGACAGAGCTGGAAAAGGATGTAGAACAAAATTCTAACACACACAGAAAGACCAGATTTACTCCCCTGGCAGAGACTGGAGAAACCCCCCGAGTATGGCCCCTGGACACCCTTTTAGCTCAGTGGTGAAGTCACTCCGAGGTTCACCGTTCAGCCGGGGAGTGGACAGCCCCATAAAGCAAAACAAGGCTAATGGGACACACCAGCCCAGGGGCAAGGACTAGAAGGCAGGAGGGGACAGGAAAGCTGGTAACAGGGAACCCAAGGTCGAGAAGGGAGAGTGTTGACATGTCATGGGGTTGTTAACCAATGTCATGAAACAATATGTGTACTAACTGTTTAATGAGAAACTATTCTGTAAACCTTCATCTAAAGTACAATGAAAAAATTAAATAAAAATAAAATAAATAAAACTGACTGTGGTGATGGTTGCACACATCTGTGAATATAGTAAAAAACCATTGAACGGTACACTGCAAATGGGTGAATTGTATGGTATGTAAATTATATCTCAATAAATCTATTGTTTAAAAATGTATGCCATGTGAATGCTTAAAGCCTAAGCTTTAGCTCTGTGGAAAATTAATTTTCCCTTTGGAACCAAATTCCAAATCATTATTATTCTTGGAGAAGGGGCAGCACATGAAGCCAGTTCACACCAGGCTCTGCTTTTGTTGTAGCAACAAAGGCTGTAGGAACCCCAGGGGGAGAGCACAGAGGGTCAGAGGAAATGTGAAGGGCAAGAGCAGACAGAAGAGTTAGAAAGAAAAATAGGTAGATAATAGATAGAAATGTAGGTAGATAGATAAGGTAGGTAGGTAGGTAGGTAGATGATAGATCTCATAACATCCTGTCAGAGGATAAACTTGGGGCTTGAACTCTGTCATCTAGTCACCTTAACCGTCTTTCTAGTTGCTGTCAAGTTGACTAGGACTCCTGGCGACCCCATGTGTGTCAGAGTAGAGCTGCGCTCCACAGAGTTTTCAACGGCTGATTTTTCAGAAGTAGATCGCCAGGCCTTTCTTCTGAGGCACCTCTGGGTGGACTCGAACCTCCAACCTTTTGGTTAGCAGCCAAGCCTGTTAACCAATTGCACCACCCAAGGACTCCTTAACCACCTCAGGGAAGATAATTCTGGGAACAGGGAGGGGAAAGATGTATGCTATAAATAAGCTTGCTGTGTTTTGGAAAGCTGAGCCTTGTTGGAGAAAATCGGGTCTGGAAAATGGAGTAGTCAGTCTCTGTTTTTATGGGTTAAAGGAGAAAAACTCCCTGGTGGGATTGGGGGAGTGCAGAAAACAATCTAAAGGTCTTAAGAGGGTATGTCCCCCTCCACTCTCTTTGGGGGATATAGAATGAGTCCGCTGGTGTTACTGAGATCCCCAGGACTGGAAAAGGGACAAAAGTGTGAGTTTCACAAATATGGATAACAGGGGCACCCTGGGCCCAGCACTTCTGGGGCATCAGGGCACTGGCAGGGACCAACTTGAGTGGCTGATGAGACTGGGTCCCAAGAATTCTGACCAATGGAAGCCTGTGTACAATGGGCCGAGCACCCTGGGTTGAGCCAATCACGAGTGCAGTATACTGGAACTGCACTGGGCCCGGGGAACTCCACAGCAGGAAGGCCAACAGCCTTGATCAGCAGCCATGGAAGGCACTGGGAAGCAGCAAGGACCAATTGCAGCAATGCCAGCACCTGGCTGACCATCAGCTGGGACCTTCCATTTGGACTGCAGAAACCTCACAGCATTCTCAGACCACCTGGAGGGGCATGGAGGAGCCCGAGAGGTTGATAATGGATTTCCCGCCCATCTGGTACACACGGTCCAGAATACATTTTAATGTAACTTGGAAAAATAAAAGAGACATGACCAGCTTACCCCACTGAGGTTTGTGAAGCAATCCATGCTGGCTACAATGTAACAATAAGCCCTAAAAGCTGTACAGAAGTTTGAAATTATGAAGTGTGTTTGCAAGCGTTCTCACAAATGGTCCTCACAAAATGCCTGTGAGATAGGTCGGTGGTCTGCCATTATTCTCCCCATTTATCAGATAAAGAAATTGAGGCTTAGTGAGGCGAAATGAATTGCCCAATATTGCATAATTAAGAAGTGGTGAAACTGGCTACCAGTCTAATGTTTTGACGCTTAATCCAATGGGCGCCCTGTTAGGCCATGATGCCTCTCAAATAAAAGGAGATACATAGGCCCCCAAGAAAACTTCAGAATTTTCCTGGCACTAGACTGGGAGGAGTGATAATAGTCCAGGACTTTATTCCTCGATAACCTCAGCAGCCTCATAATTGTCCTCTCTCACTCTCTGGCCACAGTTTGGCCCCAGACGTTTTGTCACATTAGTCCAGGGCACACGCTAAAAGAAAGCTTCCCTCCAGGCAGGCCAGCCTCTCCAGCTGCTCCTCAGGGAGGTAGGCCCAGCCCCACGCCTGCGCCTGCAGTGCCTCCTGCTCGGATCGCTTGCACCCTGACCAAATCCTGTCGCCTCCACTTCCCACACCGATCACTTCCGAATGCACCACCAAGAAGCGGAAGGTGAACTTTGCTGGGATGTCTCCAATATTACTGTCTCACCATTACTTACCAGAATCATTGATATAGATTTTGTCTTCCTAAGTAGAGTGTAAAACTCCCTGGGTGGCACAGATGGTTAAGCACTTGACTACAAGCTGAAAAACTGGAGGTTCAAACTCACCCAGAGACACCTCAGAAGACAGGCAGGGAGATCTGCTTCTGTAAACATTACAGCTTTCAAAACCCTCTGGAGCAGTTCTACTCTACACACATGCGGTCACCATAAGTCTGAATTGACTTGATGGCAACTACAGTGTAAGCTCCTTGAGGTCAGGGGCCTTATTTCACTCACCTTTGAGTCCCAATGGCATCTAGTGCATAGTTGTTGTTAGTTGTCATAGAGTTGGGGCTTATGGTGACCCTATCCACAATGGAACTAAACACTGCCTAGTCCTGTACCATTCCCGTGATTCACTGGGGATAGGACCATTGTGATCCATACAGTTTTCATTGGCTGATTTTCAGAAGTAGACAGCCAGGCCTTTCTTCCTAGTCTGTCTTAGTCTGGAAGCTCCTCTGAAACTTATTCAGCATCATAGCAACACGCAAGCCTCCAATGACAAACAGGTGATGGCTGTGCATGAGGTGCATTGGCCGGGAATTGAACCTGAGTCTCCTGCATGGAAGGCAAGAATTGTATCACTGAACCACCACTGCCCCACAATAGTGCATAGTAAGAGGCCAGGAAAACACATTAAATAAATGCTCATTGTTTTCTCTCCGGCACATAATGGGTGTGCAACAAATATTTGTTAATCGCATCGATTAAGGGTAGAGTTACACAGCCAATTATTGTAAATGCTGTCAATAAGTTGTACACCTGGAAAAAGTTAAATTGGAAAAAGTTGGGTGATAGACATATGTACATCAATGACAAAAAAGAAAAAAAAGAGGATGAATGGACACAAGGAACCCTGGGTGGAAAGGAGGAGTGTGCTGTCACATTGTGGGGATTGCAACCAATGTCACAAAACAATATGTGTATAAACTTTTGAATGAGAAATTAATTTGAGCTGTAAACTTTCACCTAAAGCACAATTAAAAAAAAAAGAGTAGTTGCTGAGGCTGCTTATGTACAACCAAACACCTCAGGGGATTTGGTTCCTTGGTTTGGAGGTTTAGGGTCATGGTTTCATGGGCATCCCAGTTAATTGGCCTAAAAACATGTTCAGTGCTTCTGCTCTACCTCCTAATTCAGTGTGCAGTGCCTGGGGTCTTAAAAGCTTCCAAGTGGCTACCCCAGGCACAACAATTGGTCTCTATTTGCCTGGAGCAACAGAGGAAGAAGCAGAGTCAGAAATAGGAGGAGGATATGGAATGTGTGGCTAATTGCCTCCATGAACAACTGCCTCCTTTGCCTTGAGACCAGAAGAGCTGGATGGTGTCCAGCTACCATTACTGAACATTATGATCAAGGATTCTATAGAAGTATCCTGATCAAAAGGGGGGGAAATGCAGAACAGAATTTAAAATTCTCATAGACTTCAGACTTTCTGGAGCCATGGAGGCTGGATGAACCCCTGAAACTATTGCCCTGAGATCATCTTTAAACCTTAAACCAAAAATATCCCCTGAAGTCTTCTTAAAAACAAATAATAGTTTACTTTAACTAGTAAAAATATCTGCCTTGAGCATTATGCTCTTTTAAGAACTACGTATATGGTGTCAGATTGACTATAGCAACTCGAAAAATTAGATAGGAACTCTAGGGGGCAGTGAGTTTATGTTAATGGGGAAGGAACAACTCAGAAAAGGAGGGTGAGAATGGTTGCACAACTCGAAGAATGTAATCAATGTCACTGAATTGTACATGTAGGAATGGTTGAACTGGTGTATGTTTTGCTGTGTATATTCTCAAGAACAACAGTGTGACAGCAGTCAGGGCAGGAGAAGGTCAAGGACAAGTGGTTGAATGCTGTATACAGTTTGAAGATGGAGTCAAGAAGATTTGCTGACAAACTGGGTATGGGTTGTGAGAGAAAGAAAGGGAATCAAGGATGGATGACACCAGTATTTTGGCCTGAGCCAGTAGAGCTACCGTTAGCTAAAGTGGTGAAGCTGGCAGGAGTAGCTTTGGGGGTGCCTAATAGACATCTGCCTTAATCATCTAGTGCTGCTTAAACAGAAATACCACAAGTGGAGGGCTTTAACAAAAAGGAGTTTATTCTCTCACAGTCCAGTAGGCTACAAGTCCAAATTCAGGGTGTCAGCTCCAGGGAAATGCTTTCTCTGTAGGCTCTGGAGGAAAGGTCCTTGTCGTCAGTCTTCCCTCGGTCTGGGAGCTTCTCTGTGCAGGGACCCCAGGTCCAAAGAACACACTCTGCTCCCCGCACTGCTTTCTTGATGGTATGAGGTTCTCGAGGTCTCTCCACTCACTTCTCTCTTTTATATCTCAAAAGAGATTGGCTTAAGACACTACCTACTCTTGTAGACCTCATCAGTATAACTGCTGTTAATCCATCTTATTACATCATAGTGATAGCTTTTACAACACATAAGGAAATCACATCAGATGATAAAATGGTAGACAATCATACGATACTGGGAATCATGATCTAGCCAAGTTGACAGATATTTTTGGGGGACACAATTCAATCCATGACAACATCCAAGTGGAGATATCATGTAGGCAGTTGGATGTACACGTCTGGAGTTTGGGAGAGAGGTCAAGGCTGGAGAAATTGAGGAGTTATCAAAATATACATAGTATTTAAAGACCTGGGACATTAAATGAGGGCACATATAAAATGAGAATAGATACAAAAGGGGTATAAAGACTAAACCTCAACACTTGGAAGATGAGGAGGAAGCAGCACAGGAGATGAGAAAGAGTGATCAAAAAGAGAAGACAGACGAGATGAGTGGGGAAGAAAGTGTTTCAAGGAGAAAGTGACCAGTGTGTCCAATGCTGCCACTGAGGACTGAGAAATGGTCATTGGAATCAGCAACGTGGCAGTCATTTGTGACTAGGGAAGTTTTGGTAGAAAAGTGAAGACAAAACCTAGTTGATTGGGTTCATGGGAGAATAAAAGCAGAGAGATTGGAGACAGTGAGTAGAAACAATTCATTTATTATATTGTTATTTAAGATGGAAGAAACAACAGCACATTTGCATGCTGAGGGGAATGGAGAAATAGGAGAAATATTGACGATGCAATAGAGTGAGGAGGATTGCCACAGCCATGTCCTTGAAAGAAGATGGAATGTCATGCACAATGAAGGCAGTGTTCTTGGCCAGGAGCATAAACAAGTCATCCGTGTTATTGGAGAGGAGGTAGCATATCAGGGTCCAGATGCAGGTGGGAGGGTAGCTGTAGTGCTGGGAACTTGTAGAAGTTCTCCTCTAATTATTTCCATTTCCTTAGTTAAGTAGGAAGCAAGGTCATAAGCTGAGAGTAAAGACGGGGGAAGAGAGGTTGAAAGTCTGAGGAGTTTAAAAAAAAAAAAAGTCCACTGCTAAATTTTGCTTGCATTTCTATGAGTTGGGGGCAAGCTCTTTATTCAGTAGTTAGAGCACAAGACATATAAAGCCCTTGAGTGAGCTAACCCAAAGGTTTCAGTTCACAGTAAGATCAGTGTTTACAGAAGGGAAGGAAGAGGAGAATGCATGGAACCCCAAGATGCCTACAGCAACACAGGATGTACCAATGAGTGGATGAAGGTACACCAGGTAGGGTCTGGTGTTACCAGTAATTCATCATGTTGGCCAGCATTGGACCTGTTGTGAGGTCTACCGGTGTCTTCAGAAAGCAACAGATGAAGAGAGAGTATTCCTTCCATTTTGCCTACTTGCCCTCTTCACATTGAAGGTAGGATATAGAGGGTTAAGTAAGCCAGGAAGAAACGTTTGTCCCCAGGTTCCCCCTACCTCTGAGTGGCAGGCCCAGCTCCTCTGTTAACACAGGGTGAACATGGCAATGGGGTGGGCCAGGGAGAATGTCATGAAGAAAGAGAAAGTAATGCCCTGTTCTAATGCTCCTGTGCTCCAAGGAGCTCTTGTGCACCAAAGCTGTGGTTTTCAAGTATGGTTCTAAGACTAGCAGCATCAGTTCCACCTGGGAAATTATTAGAAATGCAAGATCTCGGGCCCCACCCCAAACCTACCAAATCAGAAAGGTGGGGCATGGTGAGGGTGGGGCGCAGCAAACTGCATTTTAGAGGGATGATTCTGATGTATACCAAAGTTTGAGAAACAATGCTTTAAGGCAGCCTGGAAAAGTTTCTGTCTGCTGTTATCCAGTACTGCCACCTATTGGGCAAGCTCTTCAGATGGTGTAAGGTTACTATAAACACTAGTAGAATTTCCTTTTATTTTTCTATATTTAAACAACTTTACAAACAAAAAATAAAAATAAACCCTCTTACGACCCTCCACGTTATGTAAACACTAATTTGACATAGGTGTAATTAATATATTTATACTTTTATATTTTGCTTTTTTCATAAAACATTTGGTACCCACTTTAGTCAGAATCGACTCGACGGCAATGGGTTTTCCATGTATTAGCCCAGTAGACTACATATTCATTATTTTTATTGTGGAGTCCCTCGGTGATGCAAAAGGTTAACACACTCGGCTGCTAACAGAAAGGTTAGTGGTTTCAGTCCACCCAGAGGCACCTTGGAAGAAAAGCCTGGAGATCTACTTCTGAAAAATCAGCCATTGAAAACTCGATGGACTATAGATTCAATGCAACCCCAATCAAAATTCCAATAGCCTTCTTTACATAAATAGAAAAACCAATCCTCAGCTTTATACAGAATGGCAAAGGCATCAAACAGCTAAAGCAATTTTGAAAGAGAAGAACAAAGTAGGAGGACTCACACTTCCTGATTTTAAAACATGCTATACAGGTACAGTAATCAAAACAGCTTGGTACTGGTATGACGATAGAGACATAGACCAATGGAATAAAATTGACAGTCCAGAAACAAACCCACACATCTATGGTCAAGTGATTTTTTTTTTACAAGGTGCTAAGTCCATTTAATGGGGAAAGAAGAGTCTCTTCAATAAATGGTGCTGGGAAAATTGAATTTCCACATGCAGAAAAATGAAACAGGATCCATGCCTCACGCCATACACAAAAACAAATTCAAAATGGATTAAGGACCTAAATGTGCCAATTAAAACCATAAAATTCTTAGAAGAAAAAGCAGAGGCAATGTTGTCGGGCCTAGCTTTTAACAATGGATTATCTAATATAATAACAAAAGCACAAACAGCGAAAGACAAAATAAATAAATGCAACCTCATAAAAATTAAAAACTTTTGTTCATCAGAAGGCTTAACCACAAAAGTGAAAAGACAAGCTACCAACTGGGAGTTAGAACAGGTGGGGACTGGAGCAGCTAGGGGCTGTCTGGGAATCTTTTTCTTATGTGTAGTCTCGGGGTCTCTCCATATGGTCTCTTTGTCTGGGCTAGTTTGGGCTTCCTCACAGCATGGAGACTTCAGGGCAATTGGATTGTTTACGTGGCAGCTCAGGGCTTCAAGAGACAGCTGGCTAACACCTTGTATGATCTAGCCTCAGAAGTCACCTGTTATAACTTTCACCATGGTCACAAGATCCAGGGGGAAGGAACACAGATTCCAAAGTTACACTGTAAGAAGATCATGTAGGATGAAAGATCTTGTTGAAACTTTCTTTGAAAAATACAATCTGTCACAGTGTTTGACGTCACCACTCATCAGGGAAATGCAAACTAAAACCACAATGAGCTACCACTACACATCTGTGAGAATGACTAAAAATAAAAAGACTCACAATACCAGGTATTGGCAAAGATGTGAAGCAACTAAAACTCTCATACGTTGCTGATGGGAATGTAAATTTGTACAACCACTTTGGAAAAATTATTTTACTATTATCTACTAAAGCTAAACATATGCCCACCTTATGACCCAGCAATCTCTTTCCCAGGTTGGTACGCAAGGAAAATGAATGCATATTTCCACGAAAAGACACGAACAATAATGGTCATAAAAGCTTTATTCATCATAATTAAAAACTGGGAACAACTCAAACCAAACAAAAACCAAAGCTGTTGTCGTGGAGTCAATTTCGACTCATAGCGACACTATAGAACAGAGTAGAACTGCCCATAGGGTTTTCAAGGCTGTAATCTTTATGGAAGCAGACTGCCATATCTTTCTCCTGTGGAGTGGCTGGTGGGTTCCAACTGTTGATCTTTCAGTTAGCAGCCAAGCGCTTAACTGCTGTGCCACCAGGGCTCCGGAAACAACCCAAATGTCTATAAATAGAAGAATAGATATATAAATTGAGATCTAGCCATCCTATAGAACGTTACACTGCAATATAAAAGGACAAACAAGTTATGTATACAACAACAAAAATAAATCTCATAGTCACAGCAAAGGAAGCCAGACACATACATGTCGGGTATAATTCCATTTATATAATGTTCAAAAAACAGGAAAAACTAATCAGTGATGATAAAACCAAAAAAACCAAACCTGTTGCTTTTGAGTCAATTCCAACTCATGGCAACTCCATGTGTTCAGAGTAGAACTGCACTTCACAGAGTTTTCAAGGCTGTGACCTTTCAAAAGCAGATTGCCAGACCTTTCTTCTGAGGCACCTCTGAGCGTGTTCAAACCGCCAACCTTTCAGTTAATAGTCGAACACTTGATTGTTTGCACCATCCAGAGGCTCCAATCAGTGGTGATAGAAACCAGAAAAAAAAATGGTTACATTCAAAATAATTTGTCAAGTACAGTGAGCAGTATAAAGTAAAAAATAACAAAATGTTTAGGAAAACGAGGCACCATGAGTGGAAACCAGTTAAAACAACAGACAACAGAAACAGACCAAAACTTCAGCGGGAGATTATTAAAAATATATATATATGCTTACTTCATTCTAAAAGATAAAGGACATAATCAAAAATATATGCTTAAAAAGAGAAAACTATAAAAAGTTACCCTTCTTGGTTTCTAATACTATTCTCTAATAAAAGGAACCAGGGCTCCTTGGAGAAGTGGCTGATTCTAGAGCTAGGGCAGGAAATATACAAGATGAGCATGGAGCATCTTGTAATGCCAGAAAGTAAGGAAGTGCTCAAAACAAAACAAGAAAAAAAAAAAAAAGATAGGGGTATGTTAATAGGACACAGGAGCTACGCATGGCCAAACCTAGAACAATTTGAGCAAGAGCAACAAAATAAAGAACGTATTGGATTATACCCAAAGTATAAAATAAATATCCATGAGTCTATACTGGTATATACAATTGAAGAAATAAATAAATGGAGGAGAATATAGAAATCTCCAGTACAGAAGAATTCCAAGTCATTTATGTAGATACTCTCTCAAGGAGATGAAGTATAATCCCCTACCCCTTAAGTGTGGGCTGTGCTTAGAGACTATCTTCCAAGGAGTACAGTATTGAAAGGGGGGGGGAAAGTAACTTTACAATGGAGGAATCTAGCAAGCAGTACTTCAGCCAGGTGATAAAGGTTAACACCATATGGTACAATGGATCGCTTTTATATGGCCTTTCTCGCCATGGTCTTGTAACTCCCACCAAATGACTGGGTGGGAATATGCAAATGAGGTGCTTCTGGCCCACCCAGTGGACTGCATAGCTTGCTAATAATGTAAATAAGGTATATGGCACACTTGTGGGGATGGGACCATGCAAATAATGTGTATGGAACACTAACGAGGGGATTGGTCAGTTTTGCCATCCTGCTAGGCTTACAGGAAGACACCGAGAGAGAGAGAGAGGAGCTGTAACACAGAAGACAGTGAGAGACAGTGGTGCAGCAGTAGCAAGAGCCAGAAGCAGGGCAGCACAGGCAGCAGAACCAGGAGACCAGCAGGAGATGGTACGTTGGCCTTCCCGGCCTACGGAGTAAGAGAGCTGAGCGCCTTCAGGACAAGGCTTCCTGGTGGAGTGGAGTGGCCCCGGTGCTTACTGGCAGAGCTAAAGAGCTTTGTAACACTTGCCTGAGTAGGGCAGAGGCCAAGCTGAGGGGCCAAGGGCCAGAGAGAGGCCTGCCTATGAGCACGACTGAGAAGAGGCTGTCCTGATGAAAGAACTGTATCCTGAGTTGTTCCTTATCCTGAATTGTAACCTGTTACTTCCCTAATAAACCCCATAATCGTGAGTATGGTCTGTGAGTTCTGTGCGGCCACTGCAATGAATTATCGAATCCAACAGAGAAGTAGAGAGTGCTATGGGAGGGTCGGATGGTGTCAGAATTGGTAAAAAGGTTGGAGGGTGGAGGCATGCCTGACCTCCACCTCACAGGAATCAGCCTTGGACTGTTGTTGATAATGATTCTCCTTCCCCCTTTCGAAGTTAGAGGAGGTCAGACACCGCCCCCGCCATGCCATTTTTACACACCATTAGTGATAAGTCATGTTGATAGCATGTATCCTTCATATGATGTGATGAGAAGGGGACTTCGCCTCTGTGGTCTTCTTCCCAAAAAATCATGAGGAAATGTCAGACAAACCCAAATTGAGGAACATTCTACAAAATACCTGACCAGTATTCCTCAAAACTGTCAAAGTTATCAAAAATAAGGAAAATCTAAGAAACTGTTACAACCTAGAGGAGCCTAAGGAGACATAACAACTAAAATGTAATGTGGTACCCTGGATGGGATCCTGGAGCAGAAAAAAGATATTAGAGAAAAACTAATGAAATATGAATAAAGTATGGAGTTTAGTTAACAATAATGTATCAACATTGGTTCATTAGTTGTGAAAAATCTACCATACTAATGTAAAAAGTTAACAATAAGGAAAACTGAATGTGGGGTATATGGGAACTCTGTACTATCTTTGCAACTTTTCAGTAAATCTAAAACTATTCTTTAAAAAAAAACTTTATTTTTAAAAAATGGTGATGCAAAATATTTGAAAAAGAGCCAAACAGAACTTCTAGAAATAAAAAACAGTAACCAAAGTTAAAAATCCAATGGATAGGTTTAACAGCAGACAAAACAGAGATGAAGAAAGAATGAGCTGATTGGACATTGATTCAGAAAACTTTATCTAGAATTTATCATAGCTATAAAAAGACAATACAAAAGAAAAGTTAGCATAGAAAATGGTGTGAGAAGTCTGCCATACGTCTAATTGGAGTTCCAGAAGGAAAAGAAAGAGGCAATATTTTCAAGTAATATAAGCTGACATGAAAGACACTAATTCTTAGATTCAAGAAGCCCAATGCATTCCAAGCAGGATTTTAAAAGAAAGAAAAGATAAAGAAATAAACCCACACCTAACACATCGTATTGAAATTTCAGGAAAAATCTCCAAAAAGAAAATTTTAAAGCGATCATAAAATAAAGATATATTACTTACAAAGAAGAAATAAACTGACAGCTGACTTTTCTATAACACCACCACCAAAAAACAGGGGGCAGAAGGAGGCCAGAAGACAATGAAAAGTTCATTTTAATGAGGTGAAAGAAAATAACAGCCAACCTAAAAATCTATACTCAGTATCCTTCAAGAATAAATGTGAAATAAAAATCAAGGGAAGAAAACCATACAATAGAAGCAGAATGACAGGATATCCAGATAATAAAGTTATTAGATTCCAAGTTTAAAATAACTATGGTTAATATATTCAAATAATTAAAAGAAAAGATTAAGAATTTTGGCAGAAAATTCAAGACTATGAAAATACTCAAATGGGAATCTAGAACAGAAAAATACAGTAATTGAAATTAATAACTTGGATTGATGGGCTTAACGGCATATTATACACAGCTAAAGAGATAATTGGTGAACTGGAAGATAGGCCAGGAGAAAAAAATCCATGATGAAGTACAGAAAACAAAAAACAGAAAATACAGAAAACAGTGTAAGACACATATGTATTACAATGAAAAGATTTAACAAAAGGGTAACTGGAGTCCCAGAAGGAAAGAAGAGACAAAATGGGGCAGAAGCAATACTTGAAGAGATAATGGCTGACAATTTTCCAAAACTAATGAAACATATAAGCCACAAGAATCACTATGAATCTGAAGCAGGATAAATACAAAGAAAACCACATCTAGGTGCATCATAGTCAAACTGCTGAAAACAAAAGATAAAGAAATAAATCTTAAAAGAAGACATGAAAAGAGAAAAATCACTTTCAAAGGAGTAACAATAAGACTGACAGCTAATTTTTCAACAGAGCAACAGAATAAGTCAGAAGACAATGAAATGATAGCTTCCAAGTGTTGAGAGAAAATAACTGCTGTCCCAAATTACATATTTGATTTAAAAAAAATCCTTCAAAAATGAAGGTGAAATGAAAATATTTTTAGACAAAAGGAATTCATCACCAGTGGAATTTCCTTAAAAGAAATACTAAAGTGTATCATTCAGGCAGAAGGAAAATAATCCCAGATGGAAGTTTGGAGATACAGGAAGCAATGAAGAGCAAGTGAAAGGATAAATATGTAGAGTTCTAAATTAATATTAACTGAGTAATACAATAATAATGTCCTGTGAGGTTGTCTTAGTTTCCCAGTGCTGCTGTAACAGAAATACCACAAGTGGGTGGCTTTAAAGAACAGAAATTAACTTTCTTACAGTTCTAGAGACTGAAAGTCCAAATCAGTCTCAGCAGTGTTGGTTCCTTGGCAATCCTCACATGGCATCTGTTCTTCCCCTATGTGTGTGCGCGCCTCTGTGTCTAATTTGCTCTTTTTGTAACTCAGAAGTGATTAGGTTTAGGATCCACCCCACACTGATATGACCTCATTACTTACATTGCTTACTTTACATTAGATTGTATTATAGAAGGTGATTATGTTACATTAGGTTAGATTATATCCACAGGTATAGGGATTGGGATTCCAGCACATATTTGGGGACACACAATTCAATTCATAACAGAGATTTAATATACACAATTACAGTGGCATATAAGTCAGGAGGGAGTAGAAATAGAATGTTCTAAGGTCCCTGCATTGTCTGGAAGTAGACAAAAATACTAGTGAACATTCGACTTTGATAAGTCAAAGATGCATGATGTAATCTATCACCACTATGATCCAGGAATTTTACTCCTGAGTATATGCCCAAGAGAAATGTTTGAAAATGTGCACCAAAAGAAAAGTACAAGAATGTTCATAGTAGCAGTATTTGTGATAGCCCCAGATGTCAATAGAGAATGAATAAATAAATTGTAAGGTATTCATCCAATGGAGCAGAGCAGAAAGAATCAAGGTGTTCCAGAGAGTCTCTCTAGCTGGAGTTGCTTGACAATCTTTCCCAGCTCTGCCACTGGGATGAATGATTAATAGACTTGTTTCACTCCATTTAGGAGTAAAGGATTAAAAGTTCCAGAAAAATGAGTCACCCTCACATAGTTTAGGCTACTTGCTGGCACCTTGTCTCTATCGAAGAGATGAGAGGAAGAATCTGGCAGATGGAGCCTTCAGGGGCCTCTTTAGTTTCTGTAGTGGGAGTTCTGCCAGCTCCTTAATGTATCATTCCCCCAAGATTGTATACACCAAGGGAATTTCCCAGACTAATTTTGTGTGCTGTTAGGAAGGATGAATGAGTGTTGAGTGGTACACCTCCCCAAACAGTCCATCCCTTTGGTTGCTCATTGTTCACATAACCCTTCTTCCCCTATACAGGTAGTCCTCAGATGTATTCGAGTTACAATGAACTGCACTTAGGACTGTCCGTTGTTGTTGTTTTGTACATCTCATTGTTAGTAATATGTACTACATACAACATTGCAGCGTGTAATTTGCTAATGTTATCACTCTCAGATATTCACTTGAAGATGTTTAATTTTCTGATTTACTGTTTAAAACATTGCAGTATAGATTTAGTTTTCTAAACTAATCAGGGGTTTCAGTTGCTGGAAAACATGGACCCAAACGCTGATCGCTTTGCTAAAGTCGATAGGCAAATTCGGAAAGCAGTGAGATGTCACCACAAAATATATGAAGAAAAAAAAGAAAAGGACCTTACAGACAACTCTCACTAACTTTCTGACTAGAAACGCCATCCCTTTTCACAGGGATAATCCAGATGATCCAGAACCTTCCACAAGTGGAGTTATTACTGCAACTGAAAAAATGCCAGCGTCATCCAACTCTTCTTCATCATCACAGTAAATTTTTATGATTTGTGTATTTTTTATGTATGTATGTATGTATTAAAATATACCTGTAAATTTATATATAATGTTTCCAACCCCCAAAGACAAATAAGGTCAGATTTATAAAGATGCTGATAATAAAAGGCAATAATAATGAAAATTTTTTTAAATGAGTTATTCGACTTAGGTCAGAACCGACTTAGGACAGGGTTGTTGGAACAGAGCCCTGTTGTAAGTCGGGAACTACCTGTATACACTTCCAAAAATTCTGTTGGCCAAAATAATGTGATTTTTCCCATACAACAGAAAATATACTCACACGCTCCCCAAAGAGAGACACCCCAATGTCTCCTCAGTTTCTGCATCCAGCTCCAAGATCTGCTCCTCTTCGGATTTCATCACAATTCTATAGCCTATGGGCTAAATGGAGCCCTGGTGGCGTGGTGGTTAAGAGCTTGGCTGCTAACCAAAAGGTTGGCAGTTTGAATCCACCAGCCGCTTCTTGGAAACCCTGTGGGGCAGTTCTGCTCTGTCCTATAGGGTTGCTATGAGTTGGAATCCACTCAATGGCAATGGGATTTTTATGGGCTGAATAGCAAGTTTAACTGTCTTCATCCATATTGAGGAGAAAGGAATTAAAAAGATGAGAAATTCATTAAAATATATAAATATACATATTTGCAAGGAAGAAACTTTGAGTATGGCCAACAGTCTTGATTTTTGCAAGTGGTCATGAGGTTTCCCACCTCCATTATACAATCCTAATTCCTCTTACTTTGCTGGTGTGACAGGGTTGGTGTGAGGTGTCCCAAACTTTATTCCCAGAAGGTCTATGCCTTTGTTAGTTAATTATCTTCCATTAACTGTTACCCAGGGGAGCCCTCTGAGTTCCATTCATCCTCTGCCCTGGTCCCTAAAGTGTAGCAGCAACCTATTTTGCATTGACTAAAACAAATAAAAAACCAACCCACTGCCATCGAGTCGATTCCAACTCATAGCGACCCTATAGGACAGAGTAGTACTGCCCCATATAGGGTTTCCAAGGTTGTAAATCCTTATGGAAGCAGACTGCCACATCTTTCGGAGCGGCTGGTGGGTTCGAACCACCGAACTTTTGGTTAGCAGCGGAGCGCGTTTAACCACTGCACCACCAGAGCTCCTTGCGCTGATTATCAGGGGCTATTAGTCCAGCCAACAGCATAACCTCCTTGTTCTTGCCTTCACACGGTAATACTGCGAAGAGGCAAGCAGTTTGTATACTGGATGACCCCAGCAACTCTCTAAATTAATGGCCTGGCTGAAACTAGAGACTCTTCCTCACCTCAGAGGGAGAGGCTGCACATGATCTCAGTTTCTCACAAACTCTCCCAGTGCAATCAGCACTGAGCAGCTTCTCTGAGTAGCCGGCACCCAAGCTCAAATCCACCTCCCCATCCCCCACAAACTGCTTTTCTAGGAGCCCTGTAAAAAGAGAGAGAAACCGCCAATAAATTCATGAAAAGATTTTCAACCTCACTAATGACCGGAGGAATAATAGTAAATGAGAATTCGTTTTTCACCCACCAGATTGGAAAATAGGACATTTTGGCAAGGTTTAAGGCAAACAGGCACTTTCGTTACTGCAGAAAGTATAAACTGGCAGAGCCACTTTGGTGAGCAATTTGGCAGTGTCTCTAAGACTAAAGCTGTGCGGATCATATGACCCAGCATTTCCTCTCTTGGATGTCTGCCCTAGGAAAACAATCTGGCACAGACAGGTAGGAGATGTTCACTACACCATTGTTTATAATAATGAAAATCTGGAAACAACCTTAAAGGCCATCAGTAGGGAAAGAGATATGCAAACTGAGGTCTTTTCACTCAATAGCTAAGACTGAACTAGATCTACATGCATGAACAGGCATCTAAAAACTGGATGAGATAAATGCCTAGAGACAAAAGTTTATTAGTAGTTACCAGGGGCTGGGGGAGCACTGAGATTCTCTGTGGGGTGATGAAAAACTTCTGGAAATGGACAGTGGTGGTGGTAGCACAACATGGGGAATGTAATTAATGTCACAGAATTGCACACTTAAAAATGGCTAAAATGTCAAGCTTTTTCATTTATATTTTACCACAATAAAATAAAAAACTGGGTGAGATGGTTGAGTGGAAAAAAAAAAAAACAAGGAGGAGTGAAAAAAGTAAATGATATTGCAGGAGAGTATAATTTTTGTAAAAACAAACACATGTGTGTTTATACAAATTTTATGATCTGGCAAGATTTACTCCAAACTCAAAACGGAATGAGGAGGTTGGGAGGTGGGGAGGAGAGGCAACTGGATCAGGGTGCTGTCAAAGAGGACTCTATATTTGTAATGTACTCATTTACATAAGGAGAATGTGTTCATGTTTGATTCTTATAACTGAAAACTAATAATGAAAAGTAATGCAAGTTAATCTGGAAAGTATACTTAAAATGTTCACTCACCTAGTATATGATAAAAACCTGGTTTTTGTGACATCCTCTTTTCAAGACGACAGACTGAGTGGCCCCAGAGGCTTCCAGGAGTACTCCACTGGAGCTGCAAGTTCTAACCAGGGCTTTGAACCGGTTCATTCTGGTTTTAACCCCTGCTGAGAATCTGACTTTCTAACAAGTTCCCAGGAAGTTATACATTAGAGTCAGCTGGGGATCTTGTTAAAATGTACATTCTGATTCAGTATATCTGGGGTGGAAATGCAAATTCTTAACTAACGTCACAAAGCAATTTGTGTATTAACTGTTTAACGAGAAACTAATTTGCTCTATAAACTTTCACCTAAATCACAATAAAAAAATATATATATAAACTCCAAAAAAGATAAATAAAGTCCAAAAAAAAAAAGAAATGCAAACTCTCAGCAGGGAACTTGTTAGAAATGCAAATTCTCGGCAAGGGTTCAAACTGGACTGAACCGGTTCAAAGCCCTGGTTCTAACAGACTAAGCAGGCAGGCAAGGCTTGTTAAACCAAATTCAAACAGGAAACTTCTGAAACCTTTTGAAATCAGCCAAAATTAGTGAGTCATCTTTGGCACCTGAATTAGCCGTCTGTTACTGCATAATAATTTATCCTAAAACTTAATGACTTAAAACAACAATATTTCTTTTCTCAGCCTCTGAGGGTCAGGAATCTGGGCTCAGCTTAGGCTGAGTTTTCTGGCTTAGGGTTTCTCACAGAGCTGTGGTCATCTGAAGATTCCACTGGGGAAGGATCCGCTTCCAAGCTCACTCATGTTGTTGTTGTTGGCTGGATTCCATTTCTCATAGGCTGTTGGACTGAGGGCCTCAGTTACTCTGAGGACCTCAGTTCCTTGCTGGCTGTTGGCCAAAGGCCGCCCTCAGTTCCTTGCCACGTGGCCCTCTCTGTAGAGAAGCTTACAAGATAGTAACTGGCTTCATCAGAGCGAGGAAACAAGAGGCACCAGAGAGAGAGAGTTTGTGATCAAGATGGACTTCTTTTAGAAGTAATATCCCATCACTCTTATCATATTCTACTCATTAGAAACAAGTCACTAGGAGCAGTCCACATTCAAGGGGAGAGGATTATACAAGGGCATGAATACCAGGAGAAGAGGATTTGGGGATCCCATTTCAGAAGCTGCCTACCACAGCCCGCATGGGAATTCTGTGCTCTGTTTATGCTGTGTTAAAAAGAGGCCAGTAGGGGGAAGAGCGGAGTGGTGCCCCAGGAATGGAGGAAATATTAGTATTCAACAGTCCTCAAGGAATTTCTAGTGGTGTCACAGAGAATATTAGTAATTCCAGTAGGTGGCACCCTTCACTATGAACTCGAGCACATTCCCTTGAGAACAGTATCTTCTGACATACCCTGTGACTAAAGGGATTTAAGCAGCCAATCAAATATTCTTGTAAATAGGGAATTATCACATATAGCATATTGATGATTGATTTTCAAAGAAAAATAATATGATACTCCCACATCCTAAGTGATTTCTGTGATTTTCTTTTTCAAATTTTGTTGCAGAATTTGGCATATATGGTGACAAATTATATCATAACAACATGTAAAGTTTTTGTATATAAACCAAGATCTGAGTATTAGTAACTTAGAAGAGCAGTTATTTTAAACTACGGGCACTTCACATCAGCATCACAACTGATAAACTCAATAACATGTTGCCATTTGTGCCTAACAAAATGCTATACTTCTAGAAAAATGGTCGTACCATTCATGATGCATAAATTAACTTCTAAACTTTTTTTATACGGATAAAATATCAGGGCTATTATAAATATTAAAGGTCATCTATCAGGGCTTTTCAACCAATAGGATGTAACTTATTAATGGGTCATGAAATCAACTTAGTGGATTGTGATAAGTAAACGTTTTAATGAAATAAAATACAATAAAAAATTCACAACTCATTGCACATGTTTAATGAAACTCTTGCCTCAGTTACATATATGGATGAGGTGTGCATCATGCAATAAATTTCTATGTAAAATGTATTTCTTCTTATAGGTCACAGTCAAACAAATTTTTAAATTTATTGATACGGAGTAATTTCCTATCACATACTTGAATATTCTCCATGTCCCCTCCACTTAAAAGCCTTTCAAGGCAGCTTCCCGGCATTTGTATAAAAATTGCAAACTGGTCACATGTACCTAAATCCCATCCAAATGCCTGGAAATGACAGAAATAAATATTTTTAAATGATTTATGTATAACATCACTAGAAAGCAAAACATTGTGAACCAGAAATTTTAAGGAATTCTTGAAGAAAAATAGATGGTGGGTTCAAATCTGTGACCCAAACAACCCAAGAGAGGACTGAGGAAGGGGAATGGAAAAATTCAGAAGCAATGGCTATAAGGCGTGTGAGGGAATCGTGGAGCAATATCCTGGGGAGTTAATTTGAAGACTTGAGGAGTGTGCGAGCTCTCTCTCTCTCATTCACCCCCTGTACCCCAGGGACTGGTGCAGAGCAGAGGATAGCAGCAATATTTACTCTCTGACTAAAACTTCCCCCAAGAAAGTCAGTAAACCTCAAGAGAGAGAGGCAGTCTAGCATCCCCTACTCTCCTCCCCATTATCCTAAAAATAAACTCCAAAATCAGAACCAGTACCCACAAACAGATGAGCAGGCATCCTCAAATACAAACATGAGCACACAAAAATCAAAAAGCATCTGAGAAAATCCAATACCATGAAAGACAGATACCAAGCTCAACCAGCACACACACACACAAATAATACCAGAGGAAATATATGGAGGGGTGATTTTGTTGGTGTTTTTTTTTTTTTTTCTTTTTCTCTCCACTCGCCTTAAAACATCTCGAGACTGAGATAACAGGAGAAGGCTTTTTTAAAAAAAATATAATTGCAAGCTAAGAAGGAGACATGAATTCTTTCAGCATAATTAGGTTCAAAATATACACCAACAGAAAGGTATCTTTCATAGAAACGTCTTGTTGCTTTGTAACTATTTCACCCAGATCTCATGGTACCATGATGAACTCTTCCACTGTCCATCTCCGCCTTCAGGACCTAACGCTTTCTCTTCCCCAATCCAACAGGGGAACTGGGTGGAGTACAGTATAACTGACAGTCCATGACAGAAGAAGAGACAGGAACATGGAGGGGAATAGAAGGTAATAAAAAAAAAAAAAAACCAAAGAATACGAGGAAGAAGTGAAGATGCAAGAGAAATGATTCAAGGCAGTTGCTCTCTAGTAGCTGAAGTACTGGACCCAGGTGCACAAGATGACTCAAAGAGAGGAAGGACAACACTCCAAGTTCATCTTTAGACTCCATATGGCTTGGATTATGAAGTAAAGAACTAATTTGGGATGCTTGCCTAACTGAGAGTGAGGGTATTCTACACCTTTTACCTCTCCTTTTCCTTCCTTCCAGTTGCCCATCTAGTCAACCCCATGTATGCAGAGTAGAACTGTGCTTCACAGGGTTTTCATGGCTGTGACCTTTCAGAAGCAGATACTTCTTCCAAGGTGCCTCTGGGTGGGTTAGATCTGCCAGCCTTCAGGTTAGTAGCCCAGAACTTAACCGTTTGCGCCATCCAGGGACTCCTTTACCTCTCCAAACCCATTGCTGTCGAGTTGATTCCAATTCATAGCGACCTTATAGGACAGAGTAGAACTGCCCCATAGGGTTTCCTCTCCAATCATCCACAAAACCTTGCTTTCTCCCAAGTAGAAGACAAAGACAAGAAAAGGTCATGCATGGGATAGTTATTGACTGTCCCACCTCTTCCTCAACAAGGCAAGGGACAGAGAACCTGGATTGCATTTTGGGGTGCTATAAGCCGCCTTTGGGGTTTTAGGGTATGGTATTCAGCTGGACTTCAGATTAAAACTTTCATGTTAGGCCTGAACAAGTGAACATTTTCACCATGAACAGCATACTGTCAGAACAATGATGTTAAAGAATAGGAGTTGCCCAGACCCAAGCCCTGCTAGATCTGACACTAATTTCAGATGGCTCAAGAGAGGGACATCATGAAGTCTGGAGTCAGGGTGGCAAATGTGAGGAGAATGTGCCATTAGAACTGCATATACCAGAGAGAGAATCAAATATATGTGGCATTATGTAGGTCTATCAAATTGAGAAATCTAAAGTTGTAAATCAGATGCCATTTTAAACATAAGCTCCACAGGTGCACAGTTTCTTAAGAAACTGAAGTTGTTCGTAGATGGGAACAGGGAGTCTGTGATTGGTATGTCTGCATTCACTCAGGGCCCTCCTAGGCTCCACCAGAGCCATCAGCCCCCCTGGGACTTAGCAGCCTCTGGAAGGTTTGTGATAATATAGGCTTTAAAATCACTGGTGTGGAATACTTGCTACTACAAATGTAATAAATTACTGAGAAGTACCTCTTAAGATACCAGAGCAAAAGACTTTGATCTGTGATTAGAGATAAAAAAAAAAAAAAGGTACAAAGGTGGAAACCCCAAGAACTGAACATCAATTAAGGGACTTCCATGTTAGGGTGTTCATGGACCTAAGGTCACCAATATTGTGGGGTTTTTTGCTTGTTTTTAGAGGGTTAATTCACAGTGCTAGAGAGAATGGCGGAAGGGACAATTGCTGCAATGCATAGATCCAACTTACTAGCATGTGTTAGTGAGAAGGGGAAAGGGCCACCGTCTTTTTGTCCAGTATGGAATAACTATTACACTGGGCTTCAAACCAGTTCCTTCCAGTTCGAACCCCTGCTGAGAATTTTCATTTCTAACAAGTTCCCAGGAGAAGCTAATGCCCTGGTTAGGGACCAATTCTAAGAACCACTAGTACAAAATTTATTACACATAAGAATCATCTGGGGATCTTGTTAAAATGTAGATTCTGATTCAGTATATCTGAGGTGGAAATGCAAATTTCCAGCAGGGGTTGGAACCAGAATGAACCGGTTTGAAGCCCTGCTATTACAGCAGGCATCTACTGGGGAAGAAGACAGCAAGGCAAGAAGGCCCAAAAACACCAGGTTCTCAATCTTGGCTGCACATTGAGTCACTAGGGAAGCTTTTTAACATACTGATGCCTAGGCCCCTCCCTCAGGGATTCACATTCACTTGGCCTGGGCTGGGTCCCAAGCAGAGGAACTTTTTAAACACTCCCAAACCAAAACCAAAACCCACTGTCATCAAGCTGATTCTGACTCACAGCAACCCTATAGGACAGAGTAGAACTGCCCCACAGGGTTTCCAAGGCTATAATCCTTACGGAAGCAGGCTGCCACATCTTTTTCCCACAGAGTGGCTGGTGGGTTTGAACCACCGACCTTTTGGTTGGTAGCTGAGCGCTTTAACCACTGTGCCACCAGGGCTTACCAGGTGAGCCCGATGTGCAGCTAGATTGAGAACCACTGATCTAGATTAAAGGCCTGTAATCCTGATGGATAGTCAAAGTTTATTAAATAATCTTACACTTCACAATCTTCTGAATTCTCACTGTTCATGGAGCTAATCTGAGGAAGAGAAAAAGGCTACCACATCCATTCTCCAAAAGCAAGATTAAATAATAAACCTCAGCCTGATGATTCTGGAGTAGATCTAGGGGGAAGAAATGATTTAAAATGTGCTCGAACCCCAAAGAAGCAAGATCCCACTGGTTTGGATAAGCAGGGTCTGAAACCTAAGTAGCACCCCCTCAAAAGCACCCACTAATTTGCTTTCAGTTGAACAGGATGAGTCACAAGGGAGGTGGCAGTGATTGTTTGGTAATCATACCCCGACACTTTGGAAATCCAGACAAATGAGAAATAAAACCCAAAATGCTACCACCAAAACATTGGGAGGTTCTATATGGCCTGAGTTTGCTTCAAGTTGTAAAGAAACAAGATCATCCAGGAGCAGCCTGCAAACATGAAGATAGCTACTTTGTGAGCACGTCCTCATTTTCACATTACATAGGACAAAAACTGTGGAGTGTCTGCCCCTGCCTGGCTCTAGGGTTTGTGGAAGGACTCATGATGAATTCAGTCAGGTTCAGGCTCAGCCTGGCAGAGCCTCCGGGATACCAGGGCCCCAGCAGGAGAATGGAGATTGAACTGTAGGAGAATTAGCCTTTGGGTGCTGTGATTAAATACCAGTACTCTCTTTACAGAGACCTTCAAAGACTTCCTTGGGAAAAGTATAACAGGGACAAAAAATTTTCTAGTATGAGTATTCACAATCCTCCCTCACTATGTTCAGTTTCTAAGGGAGAGATTTTTCTTCATGTTATAGCTCTTGGGTTTTCTTTTGTTGTAGAGAATCCACAGGTAGTGTATAAGGAAGAGATTTAAAAAAAAAAAAAAAGAACACCTGGAGATACCAAATTGGGAAGAAGACAGGCAAAAAGAAGCTCTATGAACTAGATATTAGAGGAGAAGATTTTGAAGGGTTGGAAAGTTAACAGTTGGAGAGATTTTCAGAGACTTATTGCCAGTGGTGTAACATGTACTGGGGAGAAGGAATATTTAAGATGTTAGATGGGCATTAAAGATGTATTTCCTCTTTGGCTTTTCTCAAAAGAATATGTAAAAGCTGTAAATTACTTGTCATGAATTTTGGCTGCTGACCTATATTTCTTTGGATGAACGCCTTGCAATAAATGGATCACATGAGGCCCTGACTTAGATTGTGATTATTAAGAGCAGATGTAGCAAACAGAAGCTTACTTAAAAATAAATATAATTAACATCTGAAGAAAGATTAGAGAGGCTATCACACTCATGAAAGAAGAAGTGACTGTTAAGAAACAAACCAGTTGAAGATTTGGAAAATAAAACTTTGAATGTCAAGAAACTCCCTAGCCAACAACTCAGAAAAGGAGGGTAAGAACGGTTGCACAACTCGAAGAATACAGTCAATGTCACTAAATTGCACATGAAGAAATTGTAGAATTGGTGTATGCTCTGTTTTGCATATGCTCAACAACAAAAACAAAATAAATTATTAAAAAAGACAAATAACCTTCCCCCAAAAAAGCTACCCAGCCAAAGAACAAGTTTTTCTGCATAATTTTCTTAGAACACAGTACAAAAGGAAAAAAGAAAGAGAGAGATTTAAAAATGTGAAAGAAAAGTTAAGAGAGAACAAGGACAGATCAAGAAGTATCAGCATTGGTCTAATGAAAGTTCCAAAAGAGCTTAAAAAAAAAAAAAAAAAAAAGGAGGGTACTCCATCAAAATTCCAACAGCTTTCTTTGCAGAAATGGAAACGCCAATCCTCTAATTTATATGGAAGGGCAAGGGATCTCGAGTAGCTAAAGCAATCTTGAAGAAGAGTAAAATAGGGGGACTCACATTTCCTGATTTCAAAATATACTATAAAGACACAGGAATTAAAACAGCCTAGTACTGGTATAATAGTAGACATACAGTATAGACCAATGGAATAGAATTGAAAGTCCAGAAATAAATCCATACATCTATGGTCAACTGATTTTTGACAAGGGTGCTAAGTCCATCCAATGGCGAAGGAAGAATCTCGTCAATAAATGGTGCTGGGAAAACTGGATTTCCACGTGCAGAAGAATGAATCAGGATCCAAGACACACGCCACACACAAAAACCAATTCAAAATGGATCGAGGAGCTAAATGTGAAAACTAAAACCGTAAAATTCTTATAAGAAAATGTAGGGGCAAAACTGTGGGACCTAGCCTTTAGTGATGGGCGATCAGATACAACAACAAAAGCACAAGCAGCAAAAGACAAAGTAGATAAATGGCACCTCATAAAAATTAAATTTGTACATCAAAGGACTTTAACAAAAAAGTAAAAAGACAGCCTACAGGCTGGGAGAAAATTTTGGGGAACCATATATCCAATAAGGGTCTAATATCCAAAATATATAAAATACTTCTACAACTTAACAAAAAGACAACCCAATCAAAAAATGGGCAAAGGACTTGAACAGACATTTCACCAAAGAGGATATTCAAATGGCCAACACCCACATGAAAAGATGTTCAAAGTCAAAACCACAATGAGATACCATCTTACCCTCATTAGAGTAGCAATGATGAAAGAAATGGAAAACAATAGGTGTTGGTGAGGTTGTGGAGAAACAGAAACCCTCATCCATCGCTGGTGGGAAGGTAACATGGTACAGACACTGTAGAAAATAGTTTGGCAGTTCCTCAAAAAGTTGAACACAGAACTACCATATGACCCGGCAATTCCACTCTTAGTATACCCAAGAAACCTAAAAGCAGTGACACACACACATACATGAACACCAATGTTCTTTGTATCACTATTCACAATAGCTAAAAGATGAAAACAACCGAAATGTCCATCAACAGATGAATGGATAAACAAAATGTGGTACACACGTACAATGGAATATTAATCAGCCATAAAGAAGAATGAAGTCCTGATGCATGCCACTACATGGATGAACCTTTGGAAAACATTATGCTGCGTGACATCAGTCAGTCACAAAATGTCAAATACTGTTATGATCTCACTTATATGAAATAAGCAAATATATCCAAAAACCAAAAACCAAGCCCACTGCCATCAAGTTGATTCTGACTCAGAGAGACCCTATAGGACAGAATAGAGCTGCCCCAGAGGGTTTCCAAGGCTGTAATCTTCTCGGAAGCAGACTGCCACATCTTTCTCCCTCAGAGCGGGTGGTGGGTTCAAACCACTGACCTTTTGGTTAGCAGCTGAGTGCTTTAACCACTTTAGTGCCAACAGGGCTCCTAAGCAAATATATAGAAATCAAAAATTATTAGTGGTTACCAAGGATGGGAAGGAGGGGTAAAGAGACAGTTTTTGCATTGAGTTTATGTTATGGTGATGAAATAATTTGGACAAGGATAGCGAGAATGGTTGCAAAACTTAAAGAATGTAATCAGTGTCACTGAATTATACATGTAGACATTGCTGAATTTGTGTATGTTTTGTTGTGTATATTTTCACCACAACAAAATATGATGATAATAAATAAAGGAAGAAAACAATAAAAGAAATAATAGATGAAAATTCCCCAAAGGTGAAAAAAAAGACACCAGTTTTCATATTAAAAGAGCCAATCAAAAACCAAGTAGGAAAATTAAAAATATATATTTGGGTCTATTGTGGTGAAATATCAGAATATCAAGGATAAAGAAAAATTTCCAAAGAGGAAAAACAGATTGCCTTCAAAAGAAGTAGAATAAGATTGTCATCAGAATTCTTATCAGTACCTCTAAATGCCATAAGACAACGGAATTGTCAACTATCAAGCTTCAACTATTAAGAGTGAAAGCAGAATAAAGACATATTCAGATATGCAAGGACTCAAAGTTTATCTCCCTAAGCCTTTTTTCAGGAACTTAGAGGACGAGTTCCAGCATGTGAGAGTGTAAGCCTAGAAAGAGAAAGATAATGTTAAAGAAACAGTAAATATATTCCAGGAAAATAATAAGAAATTATTCAAGGATAGTAGCTGTACCAATAGACACGGAGAGAAATCAAGACAGATTGGAAGAGTGGGAGGAGGCTCCCAGAGAAAAATTTTTGTGAATAAAATTCAACTGTTATGGATTGAATTGTGCCCCCTAAAAATATATGTTGAAATCCTAACCCCTGTACCTGTATGTTCTGTTTCTATGATGCTCTCAAATCACATAAGGTATAAGTCACTAGTATGTTTTCAAAATACACATATATAACCATTCATAATATGAACTTAGAAACATAAATATGTCCACGTTTGTGAGGTTCTCTAACATTAAGTTATTAGAAACTTGGAAGCCATTAGAAAGTTATTTAGAAAATTTCTGAATTTAGACATAGAAGCATGTGGAGTATGTGAAGAATGTAAACAACCTTGAAGTTGACTTTGACCCGGCATGCTGTGATAAAAGAAAACATAACATAGTTAATCTTTGTAAACTATTCTTGAGACATAAGGATAGTTTTGGCTGAACATCAGACTCTAAACAACCTCCTTAATCTCTAACCTTGAAGAAGAGATGCAACATTCGGCTAATCTCTAATCTTGGAGAGAAGACATAATGTACTAGTCTTTGCCTTATCATGTGGCCCTTATCATGTGAGGCCAAGGTGAGGAATTCACATACAAACCCTGAATTTCTGCTCACCCACTGAGAGAAGGCAGAGATGGAACCTCCTTCTAGCATCTGACTCTCTCCAAAGATGGAGACTCTGAACCGAGATTCTGTCCACTGCTGCTAGCCTTGGACCCTAGCTACAAGGGACCTCTGCCAAGTTCAAGCTGTGGTCAAACCTTCCTCCCAAGACTACTCGTAAAAGGTGAAAGCCTGAAGTCTAAAGAGTTGGACTCTAACCACTGAACTAACATTGTAATTTTTATTTCTGATTCTCCGTTCTAAATGAATGTAGTGAGGTCTTACTTGCATGCCTTGCCATGACCACCTTGCAATAAACTAAACAATTTTATGAATGACAAACCTGACTATCTCTCCATTAATTTTTAAGATAAAATCCTACATGGTACTCTAAATATTACCCTGTTTGGAAACAGATTTTCTTTCGTTATGTTAATGAGGCCATAGCAGAGGAAAGTGGGTCCTAAATCTAATCACATCTGAGTGGTGTCTTATAAAAAGAGCGGAATAGGCAAAGAGATACACAGGGGGAAGACAGACACTAAGGAACATCAAGAAATGCCAAGGAACTCCTGGGGCTACCCACAAGGAAGAACTCTTCCCAACAGCCGATGCCCTGATTGGGACTTCTAGCCTCTAAAACTGTGACACGAGAAATTTCTGTTTGTTAAAGCCACCCACTTGTAGTAATTTTTGTTATGGCAGCACTAGGTAACTAAGACCCCAACGAATCAAATGCAGAATCAAAATAAAGAGCACACAGACACACACCCCTAGTGAACTTTCTGAATTCCAAAGATAGAGATAAAATCATACAAATGTCAGGAATCAAAGAAAAAGGCAACAGACTCAAGAGAATCAGACTAGCATCAAACTTCTCATAACACTAAAGTTGGAAACGGTAAAATAACATCTATAAGTTGTGAAAGAAAGGGACTACGACCAAAAGTTTACACTCCACCCCCCGCCCCCCCAACTAAGATATCATCTGTCAAGGCAAAAGTAGGTATTTTGGGGTAGTCAAAGCCTTAGAAAGAATATATACCCACATACCAGATATGAGGGAACAAACAGGAGGTGTACATCAATCAGATGACAATTTCCTCACCACAGAGATGTCAAATGAGGAAAGCTGAAATGGACAAGAAACAGTGGTAACAATATATTCTGCAATGTATACTTACGTCTAAATAGATGATAACACGACTGAAAAATTGTCATATAAGAGATAAGAAAGGATTGTTGAAATAGAAGAGATATATCAAACAAGCAGAATTCAAGGCCAAATTCATTAAAGAGGATAAAAATAGATGGTCTGGAAAAAGTACAGTCATGAAGAAGACATGTCAAACATCTATGTAACAAAAAACACACAAGCCATATACATAAAGCAAAACTGGAAACACAGGGAAACTGTATAAAAACACCCTTATGGTGGGAGATTTTAATATTTTTTCAAAAATTAAAAAATCAAGTAGTCTTAAAATAGCAAGGAAATAAACCAAAAAAACCAAACCCACTGCCATCAGGTCGATTCCAACTCGTAATGACCCTATAGGGCAGAGTAGAATAGCCCCATAGGGTTTCCAAGGAGCAACAGGTGGATTCGAACTGCTGACTTTTTGGTTAGCAGCCAAGCTCTTAACCACAACACTACCAGGGCACCATCTCTATGGCAATAAATTAAAATTCTAGAAGCGTGGTTCTCAACCTTGGCTGTGCGTTGTAATCACCTGAGCTTGAAAAAATACCAATGCCTGGGTCCCAGTCCCAGAGAGTCTAATTTCATTGGTCCGAGGTATGGCCTGGGAATTTTAAAGGCTCCCCACATGAGTCTGATGTTCAGCCAATACTGAGAACCACTGAATTCTTGGAGAACTTGGACACTCAAAGTGTGGTCCTTGGACCAGCTGCATCAGCATCACCTGGGAGCTTATTAGACATGCAGAATCTTGGGCCCCACGCCAGCCCTAGGGAATCAGAATGAGCTTTTTGACAACATACTTCAGGTGATTCATACACACATTCATAGATGACAAGTACTGAGCTAGAGAAAACGGATGATTTCCAAGTGAAATATAGATACAAAAATTTCTTTAAGAAGAAAAACTGATTGACCAATTAATGTTGAAGAAGAGATCAGAAAAGTAAAGACCTGTCATTTATAAACAGGCGTCAGACCCAAACGCTTTTACAACTGAATTCTACCTAATCTTTAAAAATCAGATAATGCCTATGGTTTTTAAACCATTCCAGATTACAGGAAAGTTTCCAAATTTATCTTAATGGAGCTAGCATTACATTAATATTCAAACCTGATAACAATCACACAAAACAAGAAAACTCCAGAATTATGAACATAGATACAAAAATTCTAAAAGAAAATATTAGCCAATTTAAGCAACAGTATATTTAAAGAACAATAAAAAATGCCTAAGTAGGGTCCTTTTGTCCTGGAAATGCAAGTATGGTTTAACTTTAGAAAATCTATCAATATAATTCAACATACTTCATTACATCAACAAATTAAAAGAGAAAACCAAGTAATTATATCAATAGGTGACTAAAGTGCATTTGATAACATTAATAGTCAGGAAAGTAGTTAATAACTAAAGGCTATTTTCCAAAACCAACATTATATTAAATGGTTAAATACCGAAGTATTGCCACTAAAATCAGGAGCAACACAGGAATACCTGCTATCACTACTACATATATTATTCAGCATTGTTTTAGAAGTTCTAGGTAAGACACAAAAAGAAAATAATTGACATCTATGATGGTTAATTGTGTCAACTTGGCTAGGCTATGGTGCCCAGTTGTCTGGTAAAACACCAGTTAGTTGCCAGAGGTGGATTAGCCAGTAAGCAAGGTACACACGGGCTTACTTGTGCTTACTTTCTAATCTGTAGTGCACAATTTCATCTGTTTTTCACCACAGATTAGTAAGTAAGCACAAGTATATAAGCCCGTATGTACCTTGTTTATGGGGTAATCCGTCACCTGTTAGTTGCTGCTATAAAGAAGATATATACGATTAAATCAGTTGGCCTCAAGTAGATTATCTTCTTCAATGTTTGAGCCTCAACCAGTTGAAAGCCTTAAGAGCAAAAAGGTAGTTTGCCTCCAGACTACAAAGAGACATTTTGCTAGAACACTCTTCTTCTTCTTTTTTTTTTTTTTTTGTGTGTAGTTTAGGTGAGAGTTTATGCCAGAGCATTCTTACCTCTTCATTCTTCTTGTCGCCTAACCTATGGTTTTTGGGACACAAGCCTGCAGGAGTCTCCAGCCTGACACCTGACCTACAGGTTTTGGACTTGCCAGCCCCCACAACTGCGTGAGCCAATTCCTTGAAGTAAATCTTTCTTTCTCTCTCTCTCTCTATATATTTATCTCATTAGTTCTGTTTCTCTAGGGAACTCTAAGACAACATCGTTTTGTGATATGACTGCACACAAAGAAATTCAAGACTACTCAAGCACAGTTAGAATTGGGAAGATAATGTGGTAAATTAGCTGGGTACATGAAAAATATATAAAAATCAATAACTTCTTTATACTCTAGCAGTATTTAGGTAGCTACAGAAACTTACGAAAAGCATAGGACTTATATGAGGAACACAATAAATTTTATTAAAGAATGTAAAGCAAGACTGGAATAAATGGAGGAACATGGATATGAAGACAGTATGATAAAACTGTCAAGCTCAATTTAACATAAAACACTCATGCAATCTGAATAAAAAATCCCAATGGGTCTGTTATGGGAAATTGGGTAAAATGATTTTAATGTTCCTATGGAAGAAGAAATCGATGCTTTTGAATTATGCTATTGGAGAAGAATATTGAATATACCATGGACTTCCAGAAGAACGAATAAATCTGTCTTAGAAGAAGTATAGCCAGAATGCTCCTTAGAAGCGAGGATGGCAAGACTTCGTCTCACACATACTTTGGACATGTTATCAGGAGGGACCAGTCCCTTGAGAAAGACATCATTCTTGGTAAAGTAGAGGGTCAGTGAAAAATAGGAAGACCCTCAGCGAGATGGATTGACACAGTAGCTGCAACGATGGACTCAAGCATAGCAACGATTGTGAGGATGGCGCAGGACCGGGCAGTGTTTCATTCTGTTGTACATAGGGTCACTATGAGTCGGAACCAACTCGACGGCACCTAACAACAACAACACGGAAGAATAAGTGTCAAGAAAATTATGAAAAAAATAAAACTGAAGAAGGACTTGCCTTCTAGATATTAAAGCTATGGTATGGGCACAGGAGTAACAGATCCATAAAGCAAAATAAACTCCAGAAATAAATCCAAGGATATATATGAAGTTAACACACAACCAAGTGTTACTTCAGTTCAGAGGGTAAATGATGACTTACTGAATAAATAGTACTGGAATAACTGGCTCTTTATCCAAGGGGGGAAAAAAAAAGAAACTAGACCCTCTACCAAACAATATATACCAAAATTAGTTTAATTGTGTAAGAATTCAAACAAAATGAAAATAATAAAACTATCAGAAGAAAATCTAGGAATATGTTTATAGAAACTTGGGGTAGAAAAGACCCTTTTAAGCAGGATAGGAAACCCCAGGAGTCATAAAGGAAAAAATAAACATATTTGATTACACAAATATTAAAGTTTTTTTGTATATTAAAAGATAGCAAATAAACCATAGACTAGGAAAATGTGCAACAAATGTTATTAAAAAGGTAATAGACCTAATGTACAAGAGACTCCAAATCAAAAAAGGGGCACAGAATTTGAACAGGCAAGTCATCAGAGAAAAAATTCAAAGGGCTATTGGACATGTGAAGGTATTGTTTTACTTCACTAGGAGTCAGATCAAAGCAAATTGAAACAATGATGGCTTTTTTGTTTGTTTGTTTTTGACCCATGAGATTGGCTGTAACACCCATATATTGTGGTGGAAGTGTGAATTGTTACAATCCTTCAGTCTTTGACATTCAACATTTACTCAGCACCTGCTACGCACCCGAACCCGGTGCTAGGTGAACAATGAACAAAACAGAGACAAATCCCTGCACTCCTGTAATTTGTATTCTAGCAGAAGCAAATTGGTAATATCTACTAAAAATTTTAAAATAGCATGTATCTTTTTGCCTGGCGATCATCTCTTGGGGGAATTCATTTTACATAAATCAAAACACAAGTATGTAAGGATTATACGCACAAGGATTGTTACTACAGCATTGTTGTAGTGGCAGAAAACTGGCAACAAACTACATGTCCATCAATAGAGGAATGGTTGAATAAATTACGGTAGGTCCAATCTGTAGAATGTTATTCAGCTATTAAAGAGAATGAGATAGTTTGGTCTACTGTCCCAGAGGGATGGACATGATAAGTAACTTGCAGATATGTAATCTCATTTTGGTCAAAAATGTTGAAATTTCCGCAAGCCTTCTCTTACTCTCTTCATATATCTATCTTGTACAGGTTTGTATGAGCATGGAGGAAAGGTGCAGAGGAGCACACACACACACACACACACACAGTCTGTTAACTATGATTACATCAAGGAAGCTGGCTTGAGGGAAATGTGGGGATGAGATTATTTTGTCTTTTTTTGTTGTTGTTGTTGTTACTGTTGTTTTGTACGTTTGTTACAATAA
The DNA here is from genome assembly GCA_030035585.1 of Dugong dugon. NCBI lineage: Eukaryota > Metazoa > Chordata > Mammalia > Sirenia > Dugongidae > Dugong > Dugong dugon. Next base: position 153,363,857 of record CM057483.1, read on the forward strand.
CATGTATTTTGCAGTTGAAAAATCTAATAAAAATAAAACCTCAGTAAAAAGATAATGATCTTCTGGGTAATGGAATTGAGAAGGAGCGTACTTTACTTTCTTCTTTGTACCATTCTGAATTTTCTAAATTCTCTCCAAAAAGTATATGCATTAAAAAAATACTATTTTTAAAGGCAACAAGTAGATATGGAAATGCACTTGATGTTTGAAAAGAAAATCGCTGAACACAGAATAGAATCGATGCTGTGGTTATAAGACAGAAAAAATATTTATGTATATGGACTAAGATGAGAAGAGAACAAAGACAATCCTTTTAAATAAAGAAGATGGCATTGTGGGTGATCATTTTTCCAATTTTTGTCATGAAAGCATGCAACAAAAATAACTTGCAAGTTTTCCATCTTTGTGTAATAAATGATTTTGCCCTTTATTTTTCTGAAGAAAAATTAAAGCATACTGCCTGGGGAGAAACAAGAACTAAACCTTTGGAAGTCTGTCCAACCACCACCTACAGTGGAAGGAGTAAAAGTCATTAGGGGAAAAACTCAAACAACAAGCAAGAGCAAAAGGGAAAAACCCTCCCATTTTCTAGTGTGCTAATGCCAGAGGGCGACCTAGAACTGGACTAACCCTTATTTTATTAAGGTGGCATAGTGGAATTCTGCTCAGCTGGGAAGGACGCTGCAACCATTCTCTACCACTCACTCCACTTCTCTGGTGGGAGGCTAACCAGTCTCTTTGCAGCTCACTCAGAGGAGGATAAGGTAGGCCCCATGCCTTTGAGTCACTGGCTGTATTAATCAAGGCATAGATTGGGGGAAAATAGCAGGTAGAATCATTTTGGCCTCTGGGTCTCCCAATCTAGCTTTGCTAGATTAAGCCACACCCTCAACTGGTGGTCTCCTGTATCTAATTTCAATGTGGTTAGAACCCACAGGAGTGAATGGGTGTGATTAGCCACCTCCCAAACCCCAACAGATGCAATACCTCTACTTCTTTCAAATCATCTCAGGAGGCAGGGCCAAGATGGCGGAGTAGTCAGATGCTTCCGGTGGACCCTTTTACAACAAAGACCCGAAAAAACAAGTGATTTGAAAACAAGTGATTCGATTATATATGGCAATCTGGGAGCCCTGAACATCAAAGGCAGAGCTGAGGAACTGGACTGAGTGGCAGGGGGACGGAGAGACAGTTCAGAAGCAGCGAGGAGTTGCCAGACCTGACCCAGTGAGAACCTGAGCCCTTCAGGCCTGATCAGCTCGGGGGTAAGCGGTGAGGCAGGCAAGCAGCTGTGCTCAGGAGGTGCGTTTTCCGCACCAGAAGAGACCCAGCCGCTGGGACTCTACACAGCCACCCAGAACCAGTAAGCAGCAGCCCTCAATCCAGTGAAAGATAAGTAATTGCATACCGTGCAGATCAAAAACACCCCCCTTAGGGAAAAACCTCTCTCCCATTTACCTCCCCGCTGCCAGCAATTGCCAAGTCCCCCAGGCCAGAAGTAGAATTTGTCACACTCCTGGAGCCATTCTCCTTGCCTTGGCGAGTGAACAAATTAACAAACGGGAAGAATAAACTGCCGGCTCCCCTAAGCCAGGAACCCAGGGTAGGCACAGCTCCTTTGCCTAGGCACCGGCATAAGGGACCCACGGACTTTGAGTGCCTTTCCCCCTGCATAGACGTGTGGGCCCATCTCAACAGCGTAGGCCCTCATTACCACAGTACAACAGGGTATATACCGGAACTCTAACTTCATCTGTTTCAGCTGTGAAGTGGCAGCTTCGTGATATTTGACACTGCGCTGCCCATTAAGTGAGGTCTTCACCTACCCACATCAGGGGCCTGAGGACTGGTGGCTCTACCCATGCCACCTACCCACTTGCGGTAGGGGCTCAAGAATAAGAGGTGTCCCCCAGTCCTTACAGCCAACAGCACTGGGTGCTCATAGTCCAGCTGCAAAACCCATCCACCTACGTGCTCTAGGGAACAGGGACACATCTTCCTCCTGGACACTCGGGGGTGGCCATCAGCCTCCTGCCTTGCTCAGAGTGTGTCCCCCTGCTGCAGCCAGATGCCTGTGCCTACACCAATCACCCATGCCTGTCTAGGACTGTGAGAGCCTACACCACACACTTGGTGGCTATCTACCTGGGCACCTGAGCTGAATCTATGCAGGAGTGGGTGGACTCCTGGGCTCACATACTTAGTGGCATGTCAGGCCACCTGGTAGCAGGACATTGGAGCTTCAGGCGTGCTGATGATCGGGTTAGCTCGCACGAACAGATTATTTGGGCATATCAAAACATGAAGCTAGGACACAGTAAGCAAACATAAAATAAAGAAATATAATAACTTATTGATGGCTCGGAGACAACAATCACTATCAAATCACATAAAGAGGCAATCCATGATGGCTTCAGCAAGCTCCCAAAATAATCTAGAAATTTTCCAGAGGAGGAAAATTTCTTGGAATTATCGGAGGCAGAATACAAAAGATTAATATACAGAACTCTTCAAGAAATTAGGAAATTAAGCAAAACGCAGAACACACAACAGAGAAAATAAACAAGATTAGAGAAGAGCATAATAACAAATTTAACAGGCTGCAAGAATCCATAGAGAGACAGCAATTGGAAATCCAGAAGATTAACAATAAAATTTCAGAATTAGACAACTCAATAGAAAGTCACAGGAGCAGAATTGAGGCAATGGAAGTCAGAATTAGTGAGACTGAAGATAAAGCACTTGACACCAACTTATTTCAGGAAAAATCAGATAAAAGGATTTAAAAAAATGAAGAAACCATAAAAATTATGTGGGACTCTATCAAGAGGAATAACCTACGAGTGATTGGAGTACCAGAATGGGGGGGCGGGGGGGTAACAGAAAATACAGAGAGAATTGTTGAAGATTTGTTGGCAGAAAACTTCCCTAATATCGTGAAAGATGACAAGATATCTATCCAAGATGCTCACCGAACCCCACATAAGGCAGACCCCAAAAGAAAGTCACCAAGACATATTATAATCAAACTTGCCAAAACCAAATTTTATGAGGGGCTAGGGATAAACAAAAAGTCATCTACAAAGGAGAGTCAATAAGAATAAGCTCGGACTACTCAGCAGAAACCATGCAGGCAAGAAGGCAATAGGATGACACATATAAAGCCTTGAAGGAAAAAAACTGCCAGCCAAGAATTACATATCCAGCAAAACTGTCTCTCAAATATGATGGCGAAATTAGGGCATTTCCAGATAAACAGAAGTTTAGGGAGTTTGCAAAAACCAAACCAAAATTACAAGAAATACTAAAGGGTGTCCTCTGGTTAGAAAATCGGTAACATCAGAGAACAACCCAAGACTAGAACACAGGACAGAGCAACCAGATATCAACCCAGATAGGGAAGTCACAAAAGTCAATCAAAACTAAAACACTAAAAATAGGGAAACAGATGTCAATATGTAAAGATGACAACACTAAAACAAAAAAGGGGGACTTAAAAAATGTAGACATAGATTTTTCATATAGAGAGGAAGTCAAGGCGATATAAAGAAATAAAAGACTGGTATAAACTTAGAAAAATAGGGGTAAATATTAAGGTAACCACAAAGGAAACTAACAATCCTACAAGTCAAAACAGAAACTAGAAAAATATAAAAAAATAAAAATATAAAATATAAACACAAAATCAACAATGAAAAAAATGAAAAGAAAATACATAAAGAAAAACGACTAGGCACAGAAAATTAAGTGGAACAAAAACTGTGAACAACACACACAAAAAGACATCAAAATGACAGCACTAAACTCATACCTATCAATAATTATGTTGAATGTAAATGGACTAAATGCACCAATAAAGAGACAGAGTGGCAGATTGGATTAAAAAAACACGATCTGTCTATATGTTGCCTACAAGAGACACACTTTAAAGACACAAACAAACTAAAACTTAAAGATGAAAAAAAATATACCAAGCAAACCAACACTCAAAAAAGAGCAGGAGTGGCAATATTAATCTCTGATAGACTTTCAAGTAAAATCCACCACAAAGGATAAGGAAGGGCACTATATAACGATTAAAGGGTCAATACACCAGGAGGACATAACTATAATAAATATTTATGCACCCAACGACAGGGCTCCAAAATACATAAAACAAACTCTAACAGCACTGAAGAGAAGAGAGACAGCTCCACAATAGTAGTAGGAGACTTCAACACACCACTTTCAGTGAAAGACAGAACATCCAGAAAGAAGCTCAACAAAGACACAGAAGAGCTAAATGCCACACTCAACCAACTTGATCTCATAGACATTTACCGAACACTTCACCCAACAGCAGCCCGGTATACTTTCTTTTTTTCAACACCAATGGAACATTCTCCAGAATAGATCAAATCATCTCAGGCAAAAGGAAATGGATTCTGCATTTAAAGCCAAACACAAACATGAAGGAAAAGCAGAAACTTGTCTCTGGAAAGCAAAATAATATAAGCCTAATTACCTATTCTATTTTAGTCAACATGTTTAGAAATTTCTGTGGTAACGCACGTAACTAAATGCCATCTAGAACTTCTGAGCAGGGCTTCCGGCTTTTCAATTATCAGTAGATCACTGTAACACCAAATCCTTTGTGTCCATCATCACCAGCAATACAAGTAACACAGGAGACCAAGTGGATAGGAAAAATCAAGTAAGGAAAACAATTCTTAATTCCGACCTCACTTCAATAATGGACTAAGTAGTTCCATCTCAGAGGTCATGAAAATGATTTTAAAATCTGAGTAGGCAAAGATGTTATACCTATATGCCACAGTGATACTTTCATCGGTGCTAGAAGTGCTGGACTACTCAAGAGGTGGCATCATTTGCAGCTTCTAATGTGTTGCGGCTTTACTAGCTGTGCAATTTAAGCTTCCTAATTTCTGTGTGTGTATGTGTATATGCCTTGCCTACACCCAACACTCCACCAGGGTAACTTAAAACAAAATAGGAATTTATTTACAACAATAGTAAAGATGTGAAAAACAACAGGAACAATAGATAACAAATCCAAGGATTATTTTATGAAAAAGGCAAACAATATATACACAATGAAACAAAAAACAAAATCCGTAAGAGCAAACTTAACTCTAATCTTATCTAAACAGCTGCAGAAGGTGGCAAATTGGTTTTTTTCAAATATGAATTACTTAAGTAACCCTGGGGCAATTAATTAAAAAGACAATACACACCCACACATACACACACAAAACCTTCCAGCCCTTCTCTTTTACTTGCTGAATCTTCCTCTGATTTAACCTTTGAGGTATGCAACTTACGGAAGGCCATACAAGATTTATAGGCCCACACTTCAAAAAAGGCAAATCAAAGGTATAAACTGTCTGGGCCCCATTTCACCTTCACTGCTTATTTCAGGTTTTTTGTTTTGTGATTTTCTTATCTACCACACAAAATGTTGCACCAGTAATCTTTTACATTCCTCAAGTACTGTAAGACAGTGTTTTCCAGCCATGAGAGTCACTAGAAGAACAAGTTAACACAGATTGCCAGGCCCCAACCCCAGCCTCTGATTCAGATCTGGGGTGAGACCTGAGACTGCGTTTCTATCAAGTTCCCAGGTGATGCTGATGCTGCCAGTCCCCAGGCCATACTTTGAAACCAGCTGCTCTGAAATATCACACCTCTAAGATTTTGCCTGGTCATAATGTTTGTTCTTAACGTTAATCGTAGAATTTGTGGGAAGTAGTGTTAATGCCAGAGAACAGGACAGTACATTATCTGACTGGCTGAGATCACAGGTCTGCTTAGGTGCTATTTGTCAAAAAAGACTAAGTTTTTCAGCAGGCGAGGACAGTAATGTTCACCACATTCTCCTGATCATTTAACACAAATTTTGATTATTTACTGTTTTAACTATTAGGCAAACACTTATTCCTACATAGCTGAAGAACTGCAGAATTTCATCTTTAAAACCAAAGATGGCTCAAATCTGTATTCTTGTTCTCCTTTGACTCCTGATAACTTTTACCTAACTTCCGGTTTTCACTATGACAATGACCTATTCTCTAGCATGTTAGCATCACTACAGCCCTCCAAACTGGGCACAAAAGAGTAACTCTAGGGCAGGGTCTTCTGCTGTGGAGGTGGTGACAGTCCCCGCTGATTAAATGTGCTGGGAATTTATACTGAAATGAACTTTAAGTGCTCTCAAAAACCACTTTATGCATGGGAAATTTCTCTCAGGAGAACTGGAGATGCTAATAAACAAATCCTTTATGAAGATAAAAAGAAAAAAATGTATTTCAAGGACACGCTCATCAAAGGACTTACTAACTGCCTCTTAACTTCTCTGAAATATTACTTGCAAATTCACAGGACTGAAATATTATCAGTACTTGCATCCAAGTCACAAAATTCAAAGCAATCAAGCATTTTGCATTCCACTGCTGTATAAAATGAAGAAATGGGGAAATGAAAATAATCCACTGCTTTTGATGTTTATTAGGTTTACAAAAACTGTACATTTTTTTTCTTAAGAAAAAGCATTAACTTAGTACTGGTATCAAATAGACTAAACATTAACAGGAAAATATTCTGATTTTTATTTTTGCACGTTATTCTCAAGTACACAATTACAATAATGTCACACATCCCTATATGATTTTCTTTTTAGGTATTTTACTTTTTTTACAAAGTGTACAGAAGGAGGGACATACAATATTTAATAGGATATTTCTACAGAACAATAACTTATATTATGTCCTTGTAAAAATCTGTACCTCTTTAAAACATTTAACTGAAACATCCATTTTTTAGCTTTGCTAATCAAAACTGTTTTAAGGATTAAAACTAGGTTGTAACTAATGTCCGTACATAACAGTGACTACAATTTTATTTTCTCTTTATACAGACAAATACATTTTATCATATTCACTTGACCAAACCCTTAAATACCTTTTAAAGGTTTCAATATTGTGCTTTAAAAAGAAAAGAACTGTGTATGATTCCAGACTATGTAAGAGAAATATAAAGTGTGTAAAGTGTTGTGTTCTTTATCTTTCAGTTTATTTAAAAAAATATAGCTAAATGACCAATTATTTATATTTTCTGTATTAATTTTATAAGATGTTTTAAAATTTTCACTTTCACTTAAGTGTTTTCTTTTACATTATTTCAGGGAAAAACAGAAATTAAGAGAGATTTTAAAGGTTCTCACACACAAAAAAAAACCAGTTTTCGATAATAGTACTTCAGGGCAATGAATTATGTAATTGTTACTTTTTAAAAAAAAAAAAAAAAAAAAAAAAAGCATGTTATGGGGGCCAAGAGGGTATAGCCAACCAGTTGCTGTCGAGTCGACTGACTCATGGTGACTCCATGTGCATCAGAGTAAAACTGTGCTCCACAGGGTTTTCAATGGCTGATTTTTCTGAAGTAGATCACCAAGCCTTTCTTCCAAAGCACCTCTGGGTAGACTCAAACCTCCAACCTCTCGGTTAGCAGTCGAGCGCATTAGCCTTGTGTTAACAATGTACACCACCCAGGGACTCCACCAAGAAGGCACAGATATGCCAAAATCCATCCCTTGGCCTTGATTGGCATTTAGGTTGGAGTTCATACCAGCCCACAGCACTTGATTTAGAACTAAATCAATCTAGCACTTCAGAGGCTTGCCAAACACCAAATATTCAGATTTCTAACCGTGTAGATATAATTCTTAAATACAAATATCAATGGCGAAGAGAAAGGTACAACCTCGACAGCAAGGAGGGGGTGGAGCACCATAGTGAAGTGGCAAGGTAGCTATCAAGTGGGGAGAAAAATTTCTAATCTCCCGATGTGCCAGATACATACATGCCAATAACCAAAATAAGGGACCTCAAACAATGTTTTCTGTTCTCCAAGATTCATATCAACATAATCAAATTGGTTAACCGTATTATCAAACCTAATTAACTGAATTCACCTTACGAATTTATGACTGATTCAATTCGTCAAAAAATTTGACTGATTCAAAATTATGACTCTGTTGAAAAAAAACAGTCAACTCTCAGTGAAAAACAAAAACTGTGAAAGACTTGGTGACATTCCAAATAAGGCCTCAGATCTTCGTTATACCCTTAAAAACACACCTTTATCTTCTAATCAAAGCCAACTCGAGGGTTAAGTTTTTTAAAGTTTGCTAATTGTCTAAGAAATAAGAATGCAGGCTGAACTCGCCAAGCTTAAGTGGTCATTAGCACCCATTCTCTGTTACCTGGAGCTGATGCTTCCTCTCAGTCCCCTCACTCGGTGAGACACAGAGTTCTCTCCGGGAGTTGTGTCTGGATACTCATTAGCTTTTCAGAAAAATATAAAGGCATGAAGCTGAAACTGTATGAAAACATTCTATCTAGAATCAATTTCTTTCAATTACCAAAGATAACTAAAGGAAAATACCTTTGCTCTTTAAAAATACTAGTGTCCTTACTTTCCTTCTAATTCTTCACCTGAGTAGTCTCTCTGAAGAGCATAATTTACAAAATGCTCTCTCATGCATCCCTGGATCTTTCACGTTATTGTAAATTTAATACTTTTCATTATAGATTTTAAACAACTACTACTTGGGATTGTGTGTATAAATACATAAAATAAGCAATACACACAGATACATGTTATATATATGTGTATTTATATATAATTCAGGGTACATTTACATATATAAAGTTGCAAAAGATCCTATGCGCCACGAATTACCTCTAGGAGATTCCAAAATTCAGTCCTCAGTAAGTCTCATTGGTAGCACACAACCATTCCAAGACAAAGCAGCACAGACAGAATAATAAAAATACAACAGGATCGAGCAAAATTTATCAATAAGGTTTTCTAAACGTTTGCTATGCTGACAAAAGATGCGAATACTCCAAAGAAAGCCAAAGAAGTATATTTTGTCTGCTAAACAAAATGAAAATTAAACATGAACCCAGCCAGTTCTTTACTCAGTAATGCTAGGGACACAAAAGCTCAAATGGAAACTTTCATTGTCATGTGGTCTGAAAATATTATGCAAGACAAGTAAATGACTTCCATGTTATGATCATTAGACCCGACCGTAAAATCTCCCATTTATATTAGTAGATGTCTCTGACGATTTTATTGTGAGAAATTTGTGGGAAAAAAAAATGAGTCAACATGAAATACTTGCAGTTACCAATCTAAAGTTACCTTAACTTTAAGTTAAATGGTCTTAGAAGAGTACCATCAAGGTAAGCAAGGTAAATATTTAAATAAATATAAAACTTCTAAGATAGAAAAATTCAGTATAGAATCAGGGATTACTTTATTAAAAGCAACTTGCTTGTTGCCATTTTTCCCCACTTATTAAACAAACTGAATAGAATTCAGAACACACTATTGAACAAACTGTAAAAAAAAAAAAGTCAACTAGAAGCAATAATTCTATTTGTACACAGCATAAATCAATATACAGTATTGTATGTGAACGAGACTGATCGGCTTTAAAATGAATTTCTGCTTCAAGGCCAATATCTCTACAAAAGTCTGTAGAAGTATTGTTAGGGCAGGCCAACTTCTTTATGATGTCGCATTATGTGCTGGTTCTTTTCTGAAGGTCTCCGGAACCCCTTCTTGCAGTACTCACAACGGTGAGGATAGTCTTTTGTATGAATGGAAATAACATGCCTTTTAAAGCCTGAGGCATCCGTAGTGCTATACTCACAGTACTCACACTGATACACTTTCCTGCCACTGTGTGTCTTCATATGCTTTTTAAGCTCATTCTGTTGCCTAAATCCCTTTCTACATCTCTTACACCTAAACGGAAGATCCTTTGTGTGGACTGAGAGAATATGGCGACTTAGAACAAATGGATCTGCAATCTTAAAGTCACAATGTCTACACTGGTGCATTTTTTTACCCTTGTGGGCAGCCACATGTTTCTTGAGTTCTGAAGGCCTGTGAAAGCCCTTATCACACATGTCACACTTGTGGGGGTAGTCCTTCGTGTGAACTGAAATTATGTGTCGTTTCAAATCACTTGAGTTCGAACTCTTGTGGTCGCAATGCAAACACTGGTGTGTTTTGCTTTCTTGGTGGATAAGAGCATGTTGCTGCACCTCTTTGGTATCCGAGAAAGTCAGAAGACAAATGTCACACTTGAACGGCATCTCTTTACTATGCTTAGTTTTCACATGAGTTTTCAAGTTAGAAGAGTCTGCAGATCTATATTCGCAGTACTGGCACTGGTACGGCTTCTCCCCAGTATGGATTCGCATGTGCTTTTTGAGCTCTGACGGGTGACGAAAACCTTTACCGCACTCCACACAAATATGAGGAAAGTTCTTGCTGTGGACTGCCAAAAGGTGGCGATTCAATAACCCTTGCTCAGCTGTCTCGTATTCACAGAATTTACACTTGTGCATTTTGTTGGCTCCTTTTTCCTTATGCACCATTTTGTGAGTAAACAAAGCCCCAGTGTGAGAGAAATGCTTCCCACACTCATCGCATTCAATGGCCTTCTCGGCCTTGCTGGTCAGCTTGTGGCTCTCTAGGTGGTTGTGTAAACTTATCTTCTTGTTGGTAGTGTAATCACAGTCAGTACAGCGGTATTTTTTCTTGGTAAGATGTTCTGGATGGTTTTTCATGTGCCTTTTCAAGAAGCCTCTCGACTTAAACTTCTTCCCACAAATCATGCAAGGATAGACAGTCAAGGGATGTCCATCAGGGCCAATAATTATTGCTACCAAAAGGAAAAGAAAGGCGCATGAGGGATCAAAGTTCTGTTTTGTTTTCTTCAAGAATTTAAACTGTGTGTTCTGAACCTAAATTATGCTATTTGCTACTTAACGTTCCTTTTACTGCTTTTCAACATAAGAGATAGCCACCTAGTCATAAAGAGAACCTGGTCTGGAAACTTCATTCAGTACTACTGTACCAATCTCACTCCCTCTAGTTTACAAAAAGTAGTAAATAAATACGTAACTTCTATCAACTAGTGACTGAAGCTGTATCAATTTAGCAATCTGTGGAAAATTATTCATAAAGTTTGGTTATCAAGTTTTTGCTTTGGTTATTGCAAAAATCATAATTTATGTTAATTTACAGTAAGGTCTAACTATACCTATATAATTTTAATATGCAAACTGGTATACAAGAATAGACAGGACTATGTCATATGAACTGAAGTACTTGTCCCACTGCTCTGTAAATTATGCCTGCTTTATGCTAACATTGAATTAAATTCTTTAAATACATTCAGTTTTAAAAAAAGTTAACGCTTGTAACATATTTGAGGGATTTCTTTTCATTTCCACTTATAATCACCTAAGTTAAAAAAATTTTTTTCATCCATGTTTGATCCATCTCCTGTTTCTTTTTATCCAAGGAAATCATTCATGAATATCACTGAATTCTTAAAATTTTATGTTCAAATTCAATATACAAGACTACCTGAGGTCTAGCAGCTAAAATGCCATCACAACATCTTTGTGGATACATACTAGAGTTCAATGCGGGAGCTGGCAGAGAATGCTGTGCTATGGAACTCGTGAGCCCTCACCTGTTTGGTACTGCCTGGAATCAGGTCTTCTCCTTTTCTTTGGTTTTTGTTTAGCCAGTCTGCCGAGCCCAGCAGACTCATCTATGTGCAAGAGGGCACTTGCAGTGCCATTCCGGTTTTCAATTCCATCAGAATTATTACCTAACAATGCGCATTAGAAAACAAAATTATACAGTATTATAAATGATAAAGAATTAGGGATTCTTTATTAACTACAACAATGAAAAATAAGCCATGATACTCATGAATGACAGAAATGTCCCATTCTAGGTAATGGGTTTTACGAGCACATTTTAAAGCACAATTGTAGGAAATGCCTAGCTTCCAAATCTAAAAAAAAAAACACGTCAGCATTCTGCCCCATGGACTCCCTTGTTGTCTCCCAAAATTGTAAAGTCATGGGCCAGATATAATCAAGATGAAAAGTTTCAGCTTGAAAGCCTGTGTACTTCTCGCAGTACTTCCTTCTACGTAATATACACATGAAGGAAATGCCTGTTAAAAATAAAGACAAAAAGTAGACTTTATAATCTTCGTCTACTCTTGTTTAAATCAAATAACCCATACAGGCTACTGGTATTTCAGATTTCTGAAACCTAAGACCACAGAAACAGTTTTCAAATCATGAATTCATATTTAAAAACCAAGCAGGGCAAGCCTAACAATTGCTACGTGACTTACCATAAGCGGCTGCCCACGCTATTGGCATGAAGGTTTTGATTTCATTGTCATCTATTTGCTGTTCATGTGCAGCGGCTGCGGCAGCAGCGGCGGCAGCAGCATCTTCCTCTCCTACGATCACTTCCATATAAACTTCATCAGCAATTTCAGCAACATCTATGTAGAAAATTATAAAAGCTTTTGTGATAAGGATTGCAGACCACAAGAAAGATATTTTGATTTGAATTCAGTTAAGAGACAAATAGAAAGAAGGTTCAAATGTCACATACCTAGAACATTGCTTTCATAGGGTAAAAACTCAAGTATTTGTTGAATCAATCATTCACTTCTACCAACTTTTACCATAATTTATTTTTAAAGCAACACTTTACACATACATAAAGAGTCCCTGATGCTTTCTCTTGGTATATGGCAGCATAATAATTTCTACAACAATGCTACTTGTTTCCTTCAAATACTGGTTGCATTTTAAAAAAAGAGAGAGAGCGAGCTTACAGAAAACATAAAATTTTCTCCCACAAAAAGGCCACCTACTTACTTAAATCTTCATCTTCTTGCTGAGAGTCATTTACAGTCATATAAACCATCTTTTCCCTTGGAACACGAATACTGCTGTTCTGATCAAGTAGTTCAACTCCATGATCATTCTCTGGCTCACTCTCCACAATGTCTACTGTTCCACCTTTCAGGGAAGAAGTTATGTGAAAACTTCATTTCCACCTATTTCACTTATTACTTTCTATATACTTTTATGTTACTAGATTGGAATCTTTTTTAAAAGTTATCTTCAGAAAAGACTTCAAATGTCTCAATCGAAGTAATTCAAAAGTAATCAGGTTGAAGAATCTGGATCAGGATGTGTAATAGGCTGAAGGTTTCCTCTTACCTAAGTCATCCTCTCCAGGGTCAGCTTTAAAAATGTAGACCTTGATGACTTCAGGACAAGTGCCATCCACTTTACAAGGATCAATTTCTGACTCTGCGTCCATGGTCATTCCAGAGGAACCATCGTGTTCTATTTTGCCAGCATCATCCACTAAAAAGGCAGGAAATACATCACAAATAATAACTGCATCTGGTCACATAAAATGTTACATTTTCAAAAGCACTTTTTATAAATATAATCTCTAACCTGATTCACATAAAATTGGGAAATATTACCTAGACAAGTAAAAGTAAAATACATTTCTAAAGACTTCCAAAATGAGATTGAGGTTAAGGCAAAAAATACTCCACATAGAAAAAACCCATGGTAGTCTAGAAAACTAGTGAAAGTAATGAAAGAATATACTTAGTTTTTACTAATCCACAAGGTAAAAGCATTACTATATTAAAAATATTTTTATAATATTTAAAAATGAAGATGTTGGAAAGAATGCTCTAGTAGTAAAATCAGGAAACACAAGTCTTAATATAAGTATTTCATAAGCACTACTTCATGGTCACTACTCTTGAATATTATTTGATCAAATCTATTTCCAGAACGGTACATTTGAAAATAATCAAAATACAATTGCAAGAAAGGTACACTTCCATAAGATGGCCAATGTAAATTCTAATTCAATCTGTTTAAATCTAAAACTACACAAACACACACAAAACTACACATAGTGCATACATATACATAATACATACATACATACACACACACACGTTCATGACAATAGTGAGTTTAGGTCCTTGCTGGCAAACGCTGTATTTGTAAATTCAAACATATTCTCATATGTCCCATTGCCCTCCTACATGAAGGTAGCCTGTATTATGTTAAAAAAAGAAATCACTCTTAACAACAGAGGCACACATGATTTCCAGTAGCAAAGACTCGGGATATACAATAAACATTACAATTTTTAAGATTTATAAAGGCAGTCAAGGAAGTAAGTGTGGTATTATGCCTAGGAGATAAAAGAAAATAAAAGACAATACACAAGAAAAACATTGTCTTAAAAGAAAGACTGCATCTGAATAAATACCAAAAATATAATGACCATATAATATAACCTGATATTATGTGCTGCTTGTGGTTATCTACTGCTATCTATAGCATAACAGAATGTGTGGCAAAGACTAATAAAAACTTAGCAATCTAGCTAAATTTTACAGTATAATTTATCGTAAAAGTTGGATTTACCGATGTTGAGCCCATTCGAGAAACACTGATGGAATGTTCTCTCTGCTACTCGGCCCAGCTGGCGTATCTAGCATAGCTGAAGGCCAAGCAGAGGGGAGCAGGATTGAGGCCCAGAAGAGAAGGCTCATTTAGCTTGTCTTCAATCCCCTCATCAAGCTTTTTCATTACCCCTTTTCCCTTTGAGTTGCCTTTCTGATATCCCCCCTTGCTGGATATATTTTCTTTTCCTTTTAGTTGGATATTTTATGTCCTATTCAACAAATAATGAATCTTAACTATATACTGGACTCTGGGCTAGGTACTGGAGATACAAATATGAAAAAGTCATGAACTCAAGAAGTTAACAGTCTAGTGGAAGAGCAAACAAGTAAACAAATGATTATTTTAAAATGCAGTCGTAACAATACAGCTACCATATATTAAGTGGTACAGTATTACCTACATTTTACAAAAGAGCAAACTGAAGTTTAGAGAGGTTGAGTAACTTATATGGAGCCACACAGTATTAAAATCTCAATCCACATGACTGCCATTTAGAGTTCGTCAACCTCTGGAGTTCGGAGAATGTATTCCATGAGGTTTAAGTTGTTACAGGCAATGGTGATTTTTGAAAACAAAAACAAAAAACAGTATAACTATCTAAAGATGCTTTCCAAGCACAGGCAGTATCACAATCTAAGGCTGTGGTAGTGATTCTTAAAAATTTTTTCTTTTATTGTGGTAAAATATATTTAACACAAAAAATTACCATTTTAAGCAGCTCCATAGACACATCCATACTCCCTGAAGGACTGAATTACTGGGCGGAGGGCTGTAGGGACCATGGTCATGGAGAACATCTAGCTCAACTGGCACAACACAGTTTATATAAGGAAAATGTTCTACATTCTACCTTGGTGAGCAGTGGTGAGCAGTGTCTGGGGTCTTAAAAGCCTGTGAGCAGCCATCTAAGATACTCCACTGGTCTCACCCCTTTGGGAGCAAGGGAGAATGAAGAGAACAGGATACAAGGAAAAGATTAGTCCAAAGGACTGATGGACCACAGCTACCATGGCCTCCACCAGACTGAGTCCAGTACAGCTACATGGTGCCCGGCTATCATCACTGACTGTTCTGACTGAGATCACAACAGAGGGTTCTGGACAGAGCTGGAGAAGGATGTAGAGCATAATTCTAACTCACAAAAAAAAAGATCAGATTTACTGGCCTAAAGGAGACTGGAGAAACCCTGAGAGTATGGCCCCCGGACAACCTTTTAGCTCAGTAATGAAGTCACTCCCTAGGTTCACTGTTCAGCCAAAGATCAGACAGCCCCATAAAACAAAACGAGACTAATGGGGCACAACAGTCCAGGGACAAGGACTAGAAGGCAGGAGGGGACAGAAAAGCTGGTAACAGGGAACTCAAGGCTGAGAAGGGACAGTGTTGACATGCCGTGGGGCTGTTAACCATTGTCATAAAACAATTTGTGTACTAACTTTAATAAGAAACTATTTGTTCTGTAAACCTTTATCTAAAGTACAATTTAAAAAAAAAAGAAAAAATTTTTTACCATTTTTAATGTACAATTCAGTGACATTAATTACATTCACTATGTTGTGCAACCATGTGGAGGTGCTTTTGATTACTATGAAGTCTGAAATTCATAGTCATCTTTTGTGTAATTTACATCCATTATAAGCCACTGTTAAAGACAGAACTCAGATTACGACACCTTTGAAAAATGATACTCCTGCAAATTCCTGTCATGTCGATCTAAAAACTGCATTTATCTAATCAAAATTCTTACACAAAACATTGAGATGAATATAGTTATTTCAAAAGCCAACATAAAAAGGAAAAATACAGTGACAATTTATCCAATTTGGCTTCTAACTTTTGTGACTCGAGACCATCCATATTCCAAATAAATTACTTGCAGAAAAATGCGAACAGCATCCTGAAACTTTCATTCTTATTTTGTCATTTGCCAACATGAAAACTATAAAATTTAACCTTCAAATGCAAGGTGCAAGAATCCCAAACTCTGGGCAGTTTTGTTTTGGTTTCTGTTTCTGACACTATAACATCGTTAAGTGGCAAACTACATTTTCATACACATTTGGTTTCAAATCCAAACATGTCACTTAAAAATATGCTTGTTGATCAGAAACAAGACAAGGATACCCATTCTCACCACTGCTATTCAACACTGTACTGGAAGTTCTAGCCAGAGCAATTAGGCAAGAAAAAGAAAGGCATTCAAATCAGAAAGAAGGAAGTAAAACCATCCCTTTCTGCAAATGACATTATCACAAGTGTAAAAAAAACCCAAATATCCTACAAGAAAGCTATTAAAGCTAATACATGAATCCAGCAAAGTGGCAGGATACAAGGTCAACACACAAAAATCAGTCATGTTTCTATACATCAGCAAAGAGCAAGCTGAAAAGGAAATTTTAAAGAAATAATTCCATTTACAACAGCATCTAAAAGAATAAAATAACTAAGAATAAATTTAACCAGGAAGGTGAAAGACTTGTACATTAAAAACTGTAAAACATTACTAAAGAAATTAAAGATGACCTAAAAAAAAAAATGGAAGGACATTTCATGTTCATGGATTAATACTGTCAAGATGTCAATCTATAAATTCATTGCAATCCCCACCAAAATTCCAACAACCTTCTCTGCAGAAGTGGAAAAGTCAATCCTCAAATTTATATGGAATGGCATGGGGCCCAGAATAGCCAAAGCAATCTGGAGAAAGAAAAATAGAGTAGAGGACTCACACTTCCAGATCTCAAAACATAAGCCACCAGGGCTCCAAGATAAAGCTAGAGTAATAAAAACAGTCTGGTACTGTGTAATGACAGAATGTAGACCAATGGAATAGAACTGAGAGTCCAGAGCTGCACATCTATGGTCAAAATGATCTTCAACGAGGGTGTTAAATCCATCCAATGGAGAAAGAATAGTCTCTATAATAAATGGTGTTGTGACAACTGGATTTCCACATGCAAAAGAATGAAGTTAGACCCTTGACTCACACCATGTATGAAAATTAACTCAAAATGGTTCGAAGACCTATATGTGAGACCTAAAATCATAAAACTCTTGGAAGAAAACATAATGGTAATGCTTTGGGACCTAGTCTTCAACAATGGATGCCTGGATATGACACAGAAAACACAAGCAACAAAAGACAAAATAGGTAAAATTAAAAACTTTTGTACATTAAAAGACTTTATCAACAAAGTGAACCTAAGACTGGGAGAAAATCTGGGGGAACCATATATCAGATAAGGGTTTAATACCCAGGATATATAAAGAACTCCTATAACTTAACAACAAAAAGACAAACAATCCAATCAGAAAATGAGCAAAAGATTTGAATAGACATTTCCACCAAAGAAGATATACAAATGACCAAAAAGCACATGAAAAGATTCTCAAAACGTCATTAGCCATTATCAACCCCAAAACTAAACTCATTGTCCACGAGTCAATTCTGACTCACAGCAATCCTGTAACAGTAGAACTGCCCCATAGGGTTTCCAAGGAGTGGCTGGTGGATTCGAACTGCCAACCTTTTGGTTAGCAGCCAAGCTCTTAACCACTGATAGTCATATAGGGAGATGCAAATCAAAACCACAATGAGAAAACCCAACATTATACTTAATGGAAAAAGACTGGTAATTTTCCCCTTGAAATCAGGAATAAGACAAGGGTGCCCGTTCCCACAATTTCTATTCAATATTGTATTAGAAGTCCCAGCCAGAGAAATAAGACAAGAAACAGAAATAAAAGGTGTCCAGATTTGAAAACAAGAAGTAAAATTATCTCTGTTCACAGGTAACATAATCCTATATAGAAAATCCCAAAGAGTCAGCAAAAAATTCTAGAGTCAATAGAGAAATTGAGCAAAGTTGCCAGGTACAATGTCAAAAAACAAAAATCAGTTGGGTTTCTATACACCAGCAATGAGAAATCTAAAGGGAAAATTAGGGAAACAATTCCATTTACATTAGCATCTAAGAGGATAAAATACCTAGGAATAAATTTAACCAGGGACATGAAGGACTTATACAATGAAAATTATAAAACACTGCTGAAAGAGATTAAAGTAGACTTAAATAAATGGAAAGATGTTCCATGTTCAGATTGGAAGACTTAATATTGTTAAAATGGCAATACTACCCAAAGTGATCTATAGATTCAGTGTAAACCTGATCAAAATCCCAACAGCCTTCTTTACAGAAATGGAAAAAATCAATACTCAACTTTATATGGAATGGCAAGAGGCCTCGAATAACTAAAGCAATGTTGAAAGAGAAGAACAAAGTAGGCGGACTCCCACTTCTTGATTTTAAAACATACTATACAGCTACTGCGGGAGAAAGATGTGACAGTCTGCTTCTGTAAAGATTTATAGCCTTGAAACCCTATGGGGCAGTTCTGTTCTGTGCTATAGGGTCGCTATGAGTCAGAATCAAATCGATGGCAATGGGTTATACAGCTACGGTAACCAAAACAGCCTGGTACTGGTATAACAGCAGACACACAGACCAATGGAATAAAATTGAGAATCCAGAAATAAACCCACACATCTATGGTCAACTGATTTTTGACAAAGTGCAAAGTCCATTCAATGGGGAAAGAAGAGTCTCTTCAATAAATGGTGCTGGGTATATCAGATTTCCACATGCTGAAAAATGAAACACAATCCATGTCTCACACCACACACTAAAACAAATACAAAATGAATTAAGGACTTAAATGTGCAAACTAAAACCATAAAATTCTTAGAAGAAAATACAGGGGCATCACTGTCAGGCTTAGCTTTTAACAATGGAATTATCTAATATCATAACAAAAGCACAAACAGCAAAACACAAAAGAAATAAATGAGACCTCATAAAAATTAAAAACTCTTGTTCATCAAAAGACTTTACCGAAAAAGTGAGAAGACAAGCTACAGACTGGGAAAATATCTTCAGAAACCATTTATCCCAGAAGAATCTAATAACCGATATATATATAAAACTTTGACAACTTAACAACAAAAAGACAAAAAACCCAATCATAAAATGAGCAAAGGATTTGAACAGACATTTCACCAAAGAGGACATTCAAATGGCCATCAAACACATGAAAAGATACTCAACGTCATTAGTCATCAGAGAGATACAAATCAAAACCACAATGAGATACCATTTCATTCCCACTAGGGTGGATAAATGATGATAATTCAAAAATGGCTGCAGCAGTACATCGACAGGGAACTGCCAGAAATTCAAGCCGGATTCAGAAGAGGATGTGGAACGAGGGATATCATTGTTGATGTCAGATGGATCTTGGCTGAAAGCAGAGAATACCAGAAAGATGTTTGCCTGTGTTTTATTGACTATGCAAAGGCATTTGACTGTGTGGATCATAACAAATTATAGATAACACTGTCAAGAATGAGAATTCCAGGACACTTAATTGTGCTTACCCAGAATTTGTACATAGACCAAGAGGCAGTCATTTGAACAGGACAAGAGGATACTGCATGGTTTAAAGCCAGGAAAGGTGTGCGTCAGGGCTGTATCCATTCATATGATGTATACATACTGCAGGCCGAGCAAATAATCCGAAAAGCTGGACTATATGAAGAACGTGGCATCAGGATTGGACGAAGACTCATTAACAACCTGCGACATGCAGATGATACAATCTTGCTTGCTGAAAGCAAAGAGGACTTGAGGCACTTACTGATGAAGATCAAAGACGACAGCCTTCAGTATGGATTACACCTCAACATAAAGAAAACAAAAATCCTCACAACTGGACCAATAAGCAAAAAAAAAGATAAACAGAGAAAATACTGAAGTTGTCCAGGATTTCATTTTACTTGCATCCACAATCAACGTCCATGGAAGCAGCAGTCAAGAAATCAAACAACATATTCCACTGGGCAAACCTGCTGCAAAAGACCTCTTCAAAGTGTTAAGAAGCAAAGATGTCACTCTGAGGACTAAGGTGCACTTGACCCAAGCCATGGTATCTTCATCGCCTCATATGCATGTGAAAGCTGGACAATGAATAAGGAAGACTGAAGAAGAACTGAAACATTTGAATTATGGTATTGGTGAAGAATATTGAATATACCATGGACTGCCAGAAGAACAAACAAGTCTGTCTTGGAAGAAGTTCAGCCAGAATGCTCCTTGGAAGTGAGGATGGAGAGATTTCGTCTTAAGTACTTTGGACATGTTATCAGGAGGGACCAATCCCTGGAAACATATATCATGATTGGTCAAGGAGAGGGTCAGCGAAAAAGAGGAAGACCCTCTATGAGATAGACTGACATAGTAGCTACAACAATGGGCTCAAACACAGCAATGACTGTTGAGGATGGTGCAGCGGTAGTGTTTCGTTCTGTTGTACCTAGGGTCGCTATGAGTCGGAACCAACTTCACGGCACCTAACAATGACAGGATGGCTAAGATTTAAAAAAAAACAGACAATAACAAGTGTTGGCAATTATATGGGGAAAGTGGAATCCTTATCCACTGCTGGTAGGAACGCACAATGGTACAGCCATTGTAGAAAACAGTGTGGTGGTTCCTAAAAAAAAAAAACAACTAAAAACAGAACTACCAAATGACCCAGCAATTCCACTCCTAGGTATATACCTAAAAGAGCTGAAAGCAGAAACATAAATAGATACTTACACATCAAAGTTCACTGCAGCACTATTCACAACAGCCAAAAGGTGGAAATAACCTCAATGTCCATCAACAGATGAATGGATAAACAAAATGTGGTAAATACATACAATGGAGTAACAGTCAGCCCTAAAGAGAAATGAAGTTCTGACACATGCTACAACATGATGAGCTTTGAAAACATGCTGAGTGAAATAAGTCAGTCACAAAAGGACAAATATTGTATGATTCCACTTATATGAAATAAGGAAATGCATAGATATGAAAGATTATTCGTAGTTACCAGGGGTGGGAAAGAGGGAGCCACTGTTTAGCGGACATTGAATTTATGTTAATGATGGTCTAATAATTTGGAAAAGGATAATGGAAATAGTTGCACAACATGATGAATGTAATCAATATAACTGAATTATACATGTAAAAACTGATGAATTGGCAAATGTTTTGTTATAATATTTTTACTACAATTTAAAAAACTATAAAAAGATACACTTGTTGATAAATTATACTTTTTCTTACATAATTTAAAGTAAAATGAAAGTCACTTATGGAAAAAAGCAAAAGTTGTTTACGTACACTAAGATTATATTAAAGTTGAACTCTAAGATAGTCTTTAATAATAAATTGATGCAGCATATGAAAGAGGATTAGAGAGTTGGAAATAACTGGCAACCACTGCACTGTGCTCTGATAGCTGCCACGGAAGCAAACAAAGAACGCTTTCCTCAGGCTGCGAGAAAGAGAAGGGCACTTATTTTAGGCAAAGGATAGAGCAGGGACAAAGGCAGGGAGACAGGAAACAGCACGACAGTAAGAAAATGCATCCTTCAGCATTACAGGAATGTGAAGGGTAAAGTCTGATGTGGGATGTGATGGGACATGTGGCTCGGCTGCTAAGCCAAAGCCAAGTCACAGGGGGCCTCACATACCAGGCAGAGGGACTCAGAGTTAATCCTGGTAGGCTAGAGGTTTCTCAGTCTGGTCAGCTGTCAGGATCTCTTGGGAAACTTAAAAACACAGGCCCCAGTCTAGCAGTTCCACAGAATCAGAATCTGTAGGGGAGGGGCATGGTAGGGAGGGAAGGAGGGACAAAGGTAGGTAGGTACATACGTACAAACACAGGTTGATTTAGAGGCACCCCACCCCGAGGATTCTGATCAGAAGTTTGAGAACCTCTGCTGTAGGTGCTGGGGGACTCATAAGCAGAGAAGTAGCATGGTCAGGTTGGCATTTTAGTTATACCGTCCTGCTGACCTTGAGAAAGGTGGACTGGAAGGGATCAGGCCACGAAGCAGGATACTACTTGCAGTAAACCAGGAGACAGACGATGAGGCCTTGAACCAGGAGAAAGGTAGTATAGATGGGGAAGAAGGCTGGACTTGAGTCATAGTTTGGGACTAAAATTAAGCAGAACTTGGTGGCCGACTGCAAACTGAGTATGACAAAGAAGTCAAAGATAACCGTGGGGCTTCTGATTTAGGTGACTGAGTTGCTAGGGTAAGAAATACAGTAAGAGAAATGAAGAGGTCTCTTTTCTTGTGTGTGAAATTAATTTAAGGTCCAATGGGTAGCTTCCCTCAAAGCCCTCAGAGCCAGGTGCCTGCCCCTCCACGCTCACAGTACCCTTTGCTCACTTCTCTCCAAGCCACATTCACTGTATCTCCACTGTCTGGTTTTTTCCTCTTATCTTTCCCATCGAGAGAGCAAAGTCTGTATCTTTCATTACTCGAGACTGGTGACAGGAGACATTTAGAGTGTTGATGAATCAATGATTCAATGAGTGACTGAGATGTGAAGCCAGGTGCTGGATATTCGAGACTGAAAGCTGAAGGCTGACATACAGATTGGGGAGCCTTCAGCTCAGTGTGAACTAAGCCTTGAGATCACACATGATTATCTGCAGTGTGAGGAAAAGAGTGGGCTGAGGACAAGGTCCTGGGGAATGCCATAATTTAAGGGAGGGACAGGAAGAAGAGTTTACAAAGGAGCCCAAGAAGGGAAGGCTGGAGAGGTTGGGGAAAGGCAGGAAAGAAGTCAAGGAGTTAAACGTTTCAGGAATCCTAGTAAGGCCCGCAGCAATAATGTGGCATGGTCGCAAGTCAAGCATCAATGTCTGTACTGGCTGTAGTCACCTGGAGGTCATTGGTGTTCTTGGTGAAAAGGGGTTTTGTGAAGCGTGCATGGCGTC
Source organism: Dugong dugon (assembly GCA_030035585.1). Taxonomy (NCBI): domain Eukaryota; kingdom Metazoa; phylum Chordata; class Mammalia; order Sirenia; family Dugongidae; genus Dugong; species Dugong dugon. Next base: position 153,387,109 of record CM057483.1, read on the forward strand.
AGACTGCAGTGGGGTGAGGATTTAATGGAAAATGTGAATTTCTTCAAGAAGTCTAATTTTAAAAAGGAGAACAAAGGGGCAGTAACTAGAATGTGGTGTAGGACCAAGGACTTTTTTTGTCCAATTGATAACAAACTTTCAAGTATGCTCAGTCCGTGGGAGAAAATATAATAGAAAGTGAGAGGCTGGGACCAGAAGACATGGTGAAATAACCAGATGCAAGATTTCAGAGAAGGGAGAAGATGAAAGTAGGAGCAAAGATGAAGGAATTTTCCTTAAATAGGAGGAGAAGTATGCTACCCTTTGAGACTTGAGGCAGTAAATATGGGTAGGAATGCGTCTAGGGAAGGGGGGAAGGTTGGAATGTAGAAAGTTGGAGGAGTTTATGGCTTGTGGCTTCAACCATATATATGAAGTAGAAGGCAAGGACTTCGGTTAACAGTCAGAATGGCAGATTAGGTTAAAAGCTTAAGAAGCTTGAGAAATGAGCTGATCCAGGACAAGCTTAATGATATCAATGTTCAAAAAGACCATCTGCTTAAACTCTTTGCAGACTGTATGGAGTCAGACTGATAAACAAAAACCCACTGCTGTCTAGTTGATTTCTGCTCACAGTGATCCTATAGGACAGAACAGAATTGCCCCATAGGGTTTCCAAGGCTGTAATCTACGGAAGCAGACTGCCATATCTTTCTTCTCTGGAGTGACTAGTGGGTTCAAACTGCCGACCTTTCAGTTAGCAGCTGAGCGCTTAACCAATGTGCCACCAGGGCTCCGATAAAACAAATTTTAAATCAATAAGCACTATTTAGCTATTGTTTATTTAAACAAATAAAGCTATCCGCTTCTTGAACGCTGAACATAACTACCTAAATTAAAGTATCTTGATTATGCTCTATAGTTTGTTTTCTTTTTCTTTTTTTTGGGGGGGGGGATGGGGAGAGCATTATGTCCTTACTTCTGACCTGATGTGTACTTACCCTTTTTCAAAGCTAAACATTTTTATGACACACCCAGCTGACTGAGCCAAGGTTATTTTCTTAAAAAGTGGTTTTGAAATTTGAAACTGAGGTAGCATTAGGATGGAGGTCTCAGCAAACCAGGCAGGAAAGTCCAGAATAAATCTGTAATGTCTTCAGAGAACTCATCTCTGAATAGTTTAATACTGTTGATGAAACAGGCCTCTTCTGGCAAGCTTTGTCAAAACTAATTCTAACAGGTACTGGAAAATCAAATGTCCCTGTGTTTACAGAGAACAAGGTAAGGCTAGCTGTTTTTGCATATGTTGGTTTATCAGTACCTATAAAATAAAATAAAACCTTTGATGACTGGAAAATTTAAACATTTTGGAGTTTACAAAATGTCGTGTATTTACCTGTAACTTGGAGTAAAAGATCTTTTTGTCTGTTTTCATAAATGTGTGGGAAAACATATTTCAAATACACAGGCCTACCTGAGATGAGCAAAGCTGCTCTATTTTTAGACAAAAGTAGAATTCACCTTCAGAATTCACCTTGAGAATTTGCCCCACTAATTCAACCTATGAAATTATTCTGAATATGAAATATTACAGAAGTGATTTACTTTAAAAAAAAAAAAAAAAAAACTTTGATGGTCCTGTTAAGTACTCAAAATCTCTGTGATTTTAAAAACTACCACTAAAAATGAATTTTAAAAACAAAGAAGGCTTGCATAAAATTGAGTCATCATATGTATGGTTTCTGCATTAAGTGTCTTCTTCTAATGTAGTAATGAAGAACTAGCACTTTAGAATAAGGCCTCTCCAAAATAGAAGAGCATAATTTCTGGAAATTAAGACTACTTCTAATAATAACTACCATTTGCATGACATTTTGCAATTTCCTTTGCATTTCTATGTATTTTTATCTCAACTGATTCTCATCTTTTCAAGATAAAGAAATAAAGGCTCTGAGATGGTATATGACTTTACCCAAAGTCAGTGAGGGGCGGGGAAGGGATGGAGGGGGTGCCTGTCTTTAGAATCCAGACCTTTATTCTCACCATCTGATTTTAAAGAAATGTATGTCCACTGTATAACATTTAGGATATAAAAAAGAAATTACCAATAATCTCACCAGCCAGAGATAACCACTATTGGCAGTAAATGTCCTTCCCATTTTTTCCTATTCTTTTTAAAAAAGTAAAATTGGCATCACATTGTACGTAGTTTCGCCAAGCCTTACATAATCTTTATATCTCATCCGGCACTTTAAACTTCAAAACTGAAGTGAAAATTTGACTTAACAACAATCTCATCAGTAACAAAAAAAACTTGAGAACTACAAAATACAGGTGTACATTACACTGCTTCAGCATAACCCCCTGAAGACTAAAAATTAGGGGATGGTTATTTGCATTGCTAATAGACACTGTGGTGTCTAAAAATATGGCTCATTAAGATTTCAGAAAACTCAGGAGTTTCTGAAAATAAAACCTACTAGGGGGTTGAGGAGAGTGAGACACCACTTCAAGTGAATTGTTTGTTAAAGGAATGCTAATCTAATAAAAAATATCAGCAAAACAGAGCTGGTTCTGATATATATATATATAGAAGATCATTCCATGGGGAACAAATGTAATATTGACAGATGATGGTGGTGATGGATGACGATGGTAACAACTGACATTTATGGGCCACATGCCAAGCATGATGCTAAGCCCATAAGAGGTACCACTTACTCCTCACAACAACCTTATCAAATAGGTAATTTTTTTTTTTTTTTTAAATTCTCACCTCCCTAAGCTTCTAACAAACCTCATTATAATTTTGCCAAGATAAACGTCCTTCAAGAACTCTCCAATTTGATCTCTGTCTCCCCTGGCTTCCCACCAAACACCCCTAGACACTGTCATCAGTCAGCCTTCCTAAAACAAAGATCCAGTCACTTTACTCTCTAGCACAGAACATGGCCCATTTCCTACCAAAATACAAATGACAGTCCAGCAATCGACCTCTGTCCAAATTGCCTTCTGTCTTCACAGTCTTGTCTCCCCCAGGACCCCCATACTACTCCACGTTCCCTAGACTGAAGCAATACGTTTTACTTCGATTCCTTCACGCTCCTTCAGCTTTGCTTTAAAAAAAGACTGCTTCCTGTAGACATGATCAGCTTATTATTTAAGGAAAGTGTTTAAAAATGTATTATTAAAATGTGCTCAAAAGCCATCACTCAGAACTATCAACAGAATTTACTGAACACTATTCAGGTATTTCTCTATGTGTGAAAACAAATAAAAGGATGTAAAGAAGAATAAACAGAACTTTTTAATGAAAATTAGATATTATGCTATTTTTAAACAAAAATTATTATATTGAAATTTACTTGAACTTAACAACTTTAATTTCCAGTCAATCTCATTCCCTTGTATATGCGCTTCACTCCCTTACCCAATCCCTCTTTTGTTTTCTCACAGTGGCCTGGTAGAACCACAAACTTGGTTAAATACAATTTTTGCCACTGCACCAGCACCTATGCAGCTAAAACTGGTTGAAAACACACACACACACACACACACACACACAGAGAGAGAGACACACACACACAGACACACACACACTCTGGTGGTTTCACTTTAAATTCAGATCTCCAATGCCACCTCCCTATCCTGGCTCTCAGTTGGTGACCTTACTTCCTACTTTACTGAGAACAATTAAGACAATTAGAAGAGAAAATCCACTACCCACCTACCACCAACTAAACCCACAAATTTTATCTCCCCACCTATTATCATAGACAAACCATTTGTGCTACCTATAGCCAACCCCTCCACTTGAGCACAAGATTCTACCCCATCTTTATTGCTCTAACCCTTTTCCCCCTTTTACCCTTATACATCAATTTATCTCCCTCTACTGGATCATTCTCATCAGCATACAAACAACTGTTCTTTCTCCCCACTTAAAAAAAAAGAAAAAACCAACTCTTGATTCCATTTCTCCAATTCCTCTCATTCCATATCCTCTAAATTCACTTCAGTCAGGCTTTTGCCGATGACTTCATCAAAATTGTTCAAGGTTACCCATGACCAATTCCCAGCCCTCCTTTGGCTTGACCTAGCAGTAGCCTTTCACATAGACACTCACTCTCTCCTCTGATTCACCTTCCTCCCGTGGATTCCCAGACCAACACTGCTCTCAGTTTCTTCCTATCTCACTAGCCACTCCTTGTCAGTCCTCTGTTGGTGCCTCCTCTTAGCTCTTCATGTCGCACACCCGAGGGCTTAGTCTTTGCTCTTCTCTCCTGTGTCTACAATCACTCCTTTGGTGATCTCATTCTGTGTTATGGCTTAAATTTCATCTGTATGCCAACAGCTCCCAAATTGACATCTCCACTGCAGACATCTCTCCCAATCTCAGATTTGTACATGTATCTCCTCTTGATGTCTATCAGACATCTTGAACTTAAGTCTGTGCTCAAATGTTATCTTCTCAACAAACTCTGACCACATTTGCAACTCAAAATCCTCCTTATACTGTTCTTTTTAAAATCCTAAGCAAGTATCACTTTATAATATGCTATATCATTTATTAATGATTATTATTAATTTATTAATTATTAATTTATTCTAGCTGAATACCTCTGCTAGAATGTAATCTCCATGAGAGAAAGAGACTTTCATCTGTTTTGTTCACTGATGTATCCCAAGTGTCTACAACATTGTCTGCCATATAGTAAACATGCAACATTCATTTGTTAAATATATGAAAGCTGATCTTCAAGTAAATGTTTATACATTAAGATATTAGTTCTTAACCCTCTAAAGATAAGTATTATAAAAACATTAAGAGGCTGGAATCCTATTTTGCTTATACTACATGAATCAATTTTAAAGCCAGTATCTACTGTCACCCTGCTATTAAAGATGCAGAAATTATGACATTCACATATCTTCCCTTCCCCAATATTTAGTTTCATATAAAGTGAATTCAATATTCACTAGTAATCCTTTTATTACAGCTTCTCCATTCTAGAGTTCTAATAGACTCATCCTTTGGTTTGCTAAATTCATTACCAAATAGTTCCCCGACCCCTGTCAAGAAGAGCTAATGGTTACTGCAGTTCCTGAGTTTCTGAATATTTGAGAATGTCAGTCCATGGCCTTTCCTGAAGAACAAATTGGCTGGATATAAAATTCTTAGGTTTTGTAGATATTGTTCCACTATCTTCTAGCACTGGGCATTTCTGTCTGGATGCCATGTAATTCTTTATCCTCAAAGTTCACTAACATCACTACGATTATTATGACTTGGTGGTTTTATCATATGTCAATTTCTTCAAACAAAGAGTGGCCCTGGAAGATTCCAGTAGTTATTTCAGGAATATCTTCTCCCATTATAACTGTGAATATTTTCCTATTTCATTGGTTGTGTGTTTGTCTCCTTTATCTGTCTCCCATAGCTATCCATCTTCTTCACAATTATTATTATTATTTTTTACTATTTCATTTTTGTGATTACCTAAAACCAGGTCCCTATGTCTCATTATATACTGAGGCAAATTTATTCTTATGGTTGCTTCTATGGTGGCTTTTACCCTGATCACATTTTTATTTTTCTCTTCAGCTTCTTCTGGAATTGTCAGTTTACTTTCTACCTGCCTCTATTGTCTTGTAATATATTTTGAACTTCTGTATCCCTTCTTTGAGTTTTAAAAAAGAGATCATGTTGTTTCTGCATTTCCATTGAGCCTATAAACCAAAAACCAGAACAGAAAAACAACTGAAAGAGTTAACAAGACCAAAAGCTGGTTCTTTGAAAAGATCGACAAAGTTGATAAACCACTGGCCAAACTGACAAAAGAAAAACAGGAGAGGAAGCAAATAACCCGAATAAGAAATGAGATGGGTGATATCACACAGACCCAACTGAAATTAAAAGAATCATAACAGAACACTATGAAAAACTGTACTCTAACAGATTTGAAAACCTAGAGGAAATGGACAGATTTCTAGAAACACACTACCTACCCTAAATTAACCCAAACAGAGGTAGAACAACTAAATAAACCTACAACAAAAGAAGAGATTGAAAAGGTAATTAAAAAATTCCCAACAAAAAAAAACCCTGGCCCGGATGGCTTCACTGGAGAATTCTACCAAACTTTCAGAGAAGAGTTAACACCACTACTACTAAAGGTATTTCAGAGCACAGAAAAGGATGGAATACTCCCAAACTCATTCTATGAAGCCAGCAGAACCCTGATACAAAAACCAGGTAAAGACACCACAAAACAGAAAATCACAGACCAATATCCAACTTGAACATAGACGCAAAAATTCTCAACAAAATTCTAGTCAATAGAATTCAACAACATTATCAAAAAAAATAATCCAGCATGATCAAGTGGGATTCATACCAGGCATGTAGGGATGGTTCAACATTAGAAAAACAATCAATGTAATCTATCACATAAGTAAAACAAAAGACGAGAACCACCTGATCTTATTAATTGATGCAGAAAAGGCAAAGTCCAACACCCATTCATGATAAAAACGCTCAATAAAATAGGAATAGAAGGGAAATTCCTCAGTATAATTAAGGGCATTTATACAAAGCCAACAGCCAACAACATCCTAAATGGAGAGTCTGAAAGCATTCTCCCTGAGAATGGGAACCAGACAAGGATGCCCTTTATCACCACTCTTATTCAACATTGTGCTGGAGGTCCTAGCCAGAGCAATTAGGCTAGAAAAAGAAATAAAGGGCATCCAAACTGGTAAGGAAGAAGTAAAAGTATCTCTATTTGCAGATGATATGGTCTTATACACAGAAAACCCCAAACAATTCACAAGAAAACTACTCGAACTAATAAAAGATTTCAGCAAAGTATCAGCATACAAGATAAAAATACAAAAATCAGTTGGATTCCTCTACACCAACAAAGAGAACTTCGAAGAGGAAATCACCAAATCAATACCATTGACAACAGCCCCCAAGAAGATAAAATACTTAGGAATAAATCTAACCGGAGATGTAAAAGACCTATACAAAGAAAACTAACTACAAGACACTACTGCAAGAAACCAAAAGAGACCTACACAAGTGAAAAAATATACCTTGCTCATGGATAGGAAGACTCAACATTGTGAAAATGTCAATTCTACCCAAAGCCATCTACAGGTACCATGCAATCCTGATCCAAATTCCAACAGCATTTTTTAATGAGATGGAGAAACAAATCACCAACTTCATGTGGAAAGGAAAGAGGCCCCAGATAACTAAAGTATTACTGAATAAGAACAAAGTGGAAGGCCTCATACTACCTGATTTTAGAGCCTATTGTACCGCCACAGTAGTCAAAACAGCCTGGTACTGGTACAACAACAGAGACATCGACCAATGGAAAAGAACTGAGAATCCAGACATAAATTCATCCACCTATGAGCAGCTGATATTTGACAAAGGCCCAAAGTCCATTAAATGCGCAAAAGATAGTCTCTTTAACAAATGGTGCTGGCATAACTGGATATCCATCTGCAAAAAAATGAAACAAGACCCATACCTCACACCACGCACAAAAACTAACACAAAATGGATCAAAGACCTAAATACAAAATCGAAAATGATAAAGATCATGGAAGAAAAAACAGGGACAACACTAGGAGCCCTAATACGTGGCATAAACAGAATGCAAAACATTACTAACAATGTACAAACACCGGAAGAGGAATGAGGTAACTGAGAGCTCCTAAAAAATCAAACACTTATGCTCATCAAAAGACTTCACCAAAAGAGTAAAAAGACAACCTACAGACTGGGAAAAAATTTTTGGCTATGACATATCCAGTCGGGGTCTAATCTCTAAAATCTACAAGATACTGCAAAACCTCAACAATAAAAAGACAAATAACCCAATTAATAAATGGGCAAAGGATATGAACAGGCACTTCACCAACGAAGACATTCAGGCGGCTAACAAATACATGAAGAAAGACACACGATCATTAGCCATTAGAGAAATGCAAATCAAAACTACAATAAGATACCATCTCACCCCAACAAGGTTAGCATTAATCCAAAACATACAAAATAATAATTGTTGGCGAGGTTGTGGAGAGACTGGAACACTTACACACTGCTGCTGGGAATGTAAAATGTTACAACCACTTTGGAAATTGATTTGGTGCTTCCTTAAAAAGCCAGAAATAGAAGTACCATACAATCTAGCAATCCCACTCCCTGGAATATATCCTAGAGAAATAAGAGCCGTCACAGGAACAGATATATGCACACCCATGTTCATTGCAGCACTGTTCACGATAACAAAAAGATGGAAACAACCTAGGTGCCCATCAACAGACGAACAGATAAACAAATTATGGTATATTCACACAATGAATAATACGCAACGATAAAGAACAATAAATTTTCAAAACATCTCATAACACGGATGAATCTGGAAGGCATTATGCTGAGTGAAACTAGTCAGTCGCAAAAGGACAAATATTTTATGAGACCACTATTATAGAAATGGTTTAAACACAGAAGAAACCATTCTTTGATGGTTATGAGGGTGGGGAGGGAGGGAGAGGGGTATTCACTAACTAGACAGTAGACAAGAATTATCTTAGGTGAAGGGAAGGACAACACACAATACAGGGGAAGTCAGCACAACTGGACTAAACCAAAGGCTAAGAAGTTTCCTGAATACAACCAAACAGTTCGAGGGACAGAGTAGCAGAGGCAGGGGTATGGTGACCATGGTTTCAGGGGACATCTAGGTCAACTGGCATAACAAAGTTTATTAAGAAAATGTTCTGCATCCCATTTTGGTGAGTGGTGTCTGGGGTCTTAAAAGCTAGTGAGTGGCCATCTAAGATACATTAGCTGGTCCTGGAACAAAGGAGAATGAAGAACACCAAAGACACAAGGAAAATATTAGCCCCAGAGACAGAAAAGGCCACATAAACCAGAGACTCTATCAGCCCGAGACCAGAAAAACCAGACGGTGCTCAGCTACCACCAATGACCGCCCCGAGAGGGAAGACAACAGAGAGTCCCTGGTGGAGCAGGAGAAAAGTGGGGTGCAGAACTCAAATTCTAGTAAAAAGACCAGACTTAATGTTCTGAGACTGGAGGGACCCCAGAAGACATGGCCCCCGGATACTCTGTTAGCCCAGAACTGAAACCATTCCTGAAGCCAACTCCTCAGACAAAGATAAGACTAGAGTATGGGACATAAAGCGATACTCGTGAAGAGACTGCTTCTTAACCTCAAGTAGATACTCGAGACGAAATGGGCAGCACCTGTCCGGAGGCACGATGAGAAGGAAAAAAGGGACAGGAGCTGGTTGAATGGACACGGGAAATCCAGGTGGAAAGGAGAAGTGTGCTGTCACATTATAGGAAGAGCAGCTAGGGTCACACAGCAATGTGTATATAAATTTTTGTATGAGAAACTGACTTGAACTGTAAACTTTCACTTAAAGCACAATAAAAAAAATAGGAAAAAAACCCAAAAATCTAGAAAATACATTATTTAGAATTATGGAAATAAGTACTATTAGAAATAGCTAATAGAGAAGTGGTTGCCTATGAGACTGGGGAAAATGGGATAAAGCAAAGGGTTACTGTTTTAACCATGTGCATGTAAATCTTTAACAAAAAAATTTTAAATAAAAAATAAAGCTTTCAACACAATTCCACACTTATCACCTCACCTTTTTAAAATGTCCCCCATGGTACTGGGGGACATTTTACAAAAAAAAAAAAAAAAAATCAAGTAATTCCTTAAAGAGGAGAAACTAACTCAGGGACTTCTAAATAGGAAGTTAATAATGAGGGCTCTAGGGGATTGTTGCTTGACCCATTTGGGTTTATTATTATTAGTGAGATATAATTCACATAACATAAAATTCACCATTTTAAAGTATACAATTAAACGGTTTTTAGTATATTCACTATGCTGTGCAACCATCACCACTATCTAATTCTTCAAAAGGAAACCCATACCAATTAGCAGTCAATCCCCTAATCCCCTGGCAAGCACTAATCTACTTTCTGTCTCTATGGATTTGCCTATTCTGGACATTTCCTATTCATGGAATCATACAACATATGGTCTTTTGGTCTGTCTTCTTTCATTTAGCATGATGTTTTCAAGGTTTACCATTTTGTAGTCTTTAACAGTACTTCATTACTTTTTAATGGCTGAATCATATACCATTGTATGGATATACCACATTTTGGTTATCCATTCATCAAGCTGATGGACATCTGCATTGTTTCCAATTTTTGAAAACTATGAATAATGCTACTATGAACATGCATGTACAAGTTTTTGTGTTAACATATGTTTTCAATGGCCCATTTGGTTTTACATTTGAAAATGATGTGCTAGTACTGTCTGCTAATGACACTAACAGCGAATAATATGGACATACCAAGCCATTCAAAATGTAAAAACACAATACATAAAAACCAGAAAGACGAGAAATGATCTCTTAATTACAACCCAGAAAAGACATCTCAAAAACATTTCACATTATTTCTTTAGAATATCAGCTCAATGTGTTTCTCACAGCTAAAAAAGGTTTAAGTAAGTGCTAGGAATTATTAGGCAGGATCATTAAAATAAACTCAAGTAAACTCTTAACACGGCAACTCTGACTGCCAGATTTCGATAAAGATTTAAAAGATCTTGTGCCAGTCCCAAGAACAGCTACAATTATCAAGGAGGCACAAAGAATTAAGGGGTATAACCTGTGCTATGAGGACAGAATCAGACTAAAATACAAAATCTCATTAAACTTTAAGTCTATGAATCTATGACTAGTACCAACAAGACAGACATGGATTCATTCACTAAATCCCAGCCTCCCAGAACTGGGAGTTACCTGATAAATCTTGAAACAGACTAATTTGAAAGAAGAATAAAGATTATTTTACTTCCTAAATAAGTCACTTCAAGAGACAGGTTGAATACACAAATCTCTTCTTAAGGTTTAACAAGATTCTAGTTGTGAATCTTGGGGCTGATGTCAAGGAGGGAAACCAAGCCTTTTCACAAGACCGTGCCTCAGTACTGCCGTCTAAGAGAGAAAACGGCTCTTTGAATCAGGAGCTTGTTCTAACTTACTCTGACAAGTCCAACAGTCTTACTAATCAATCACCTCAATGTTTTGTTTTTCCTTACCTCTAAACCAAAATCCAGTCGAAAGAAAAACTAAAAACTTGATATTATTCAACATCCCAAGGGTTCCTAAGTGGGCGGGTGGCAATGCTTCAGGTGGTTATTTAATAATGAAGATACAATGGACAAGTATTTCTTCCTAAAAGGATACTCAAGTAACTGTTACATGCCAGGCTCTGTGGTGAGTGGTTTCCCTACATTTTGTCATGAAATCGATGGCAACAATCCCATGACTTAGACGTTTTATCTCTACTTTATAGATGTGAAAACCAGAGCATCTAAAAGACTAAATAATTTGCAGGAAGCTTTCTGCCCAGAAGGCAAATATTCTAGTACATAAGTCCATCCATAATTTCACTTTTAGACTCCTGTTATGGATTGTGAGGCTGCAGTTAAGGTCTGCCAGGGGGATAGATGGGGCCACTGTCCAAAGCTGAGGGGATGGAGCTGCCATGCCCAAGGGGCAGAACGGGGCCTGCTATGGCCAAAGGGGTGGGGTTACCACTGAGATGGACTAGGAAAATGGGGCTGCCCAAAGCCATGGGGGCGGAGTTGTCATTCCAGTGGGCCTGGAAGGCAAAATAAAGCCCAGAGCCACAGGGCCTCCACCCAGAATCCAGGGGGTGTGGCCAACACCCAAAGTCTGGAGGACGGGCCATTGCCCAAATGGTGTTAGAGAACAGAGGATTAACTGTCAAGCCTTGAGAACTAATGTAATTTGTTCTGCTGGGTTTTCGACTTGCTTCGTGCCTGTTAACCTTCTTTCCCTCCAATTTCTCCCATCTGTAATGGAAATGTCTATCTTGTGCCTGTTCCACCATTGTACTTTGGAAACATAATTTGTAGTCTAGATTTCACAGGTTCACAGATGAAGAGGAATTTTGCCCCAGGATGGAATATGCCTAAAAGTCTCACACATATTTGATTTAGATGATTCGAAAGATAAGATTTTGGACTTAGAGATGATTCAAGACATTTGAGATGATGTGACGGGGTGAATGTGTTTTACAAGTGGCAAAAACATGAATTTGGGGGGGCCAAAGGGTGGAATAATATAGACTCAGTTATATCCCCCAAAAATATGTCTTGTAAATCCTAATCTCTATGCCTGTGGTAATAATCCCATTTGTGAATGGGTTGTTTGTTATGTTAATGAGGCACAATTAGGTTATGTTTATTATGTTAATTAGGGTATATCATGAGTCAATCTCTTTTGAGATATGAGATTAAACAAGCAAGCGAGAAAAGAAGAGATGGGGGAAGAGAAATGCCAAGCCACATGAAGATCATCCAGGAGCAGAAGCTGAAAGAGACAGGGGCCTTCCTCCAAGCCGACGGAGAGAGAAAGCCTTCCCGTAGAGCCAACATCCTTAATTCAGACATCTAGCCTCTTAAACGGTGAGAAAATAAATTTCTGTTTGTTAAAGCCAGCCACCTGTGGTATTTCTGTTATAGTAGCACTAGATAACTAAAACAACTCTCCATCTTTGATCCTCCTCTGCAGGAACCCTCTGTCTGGGGTTAAAATTTCACTTTATTTTTATTATATAAAGACTTCAAAGAAATGGTTACAATCTGATCTCACTTAATTCTCGAAACTTTCCTGGAGAGGTTCAAAGGTTTAATGAGCCTCATTCTGTAGAGTGGGAATTAAAGCATCAGAGACGTTCAAGTGCCTCTCCTAAGTTACAGTGATGTGAACTATGAAAAAATTCCCCCAATTGCATTGAATTGGTTAACTGAATAGTTAACTATGTAGTTAACTAAACCTAGTTAACCAAGAACTGTTTTCTTAGTATTATAAATTCAGGGGGAAAGAGGGCGGGGAGGGATAACTATTACAGTTCCATCCTTTACCTGCCTTACCCAAGAAGAATTCCCTGGTGGGACAACATAGAGATCATAAGTGAAATGAATCCAGATTTAGTCTTGATAACCCAAAGGATGCCACTGACTGAAAAAGACTGTGTGGATAACAATGGCTCCTAGCCACTGACTGGTTTTGTGGCAGGCCCTGTACCGGATGCCTCATGCCCATGATCTCTAATTCTCACAACCACTCTGGAGGTCAAGTAGTGTTACTGCCATTTTACAAATAAGGAAACTAAGGCTGAAGAGACGATAGTTAACTTGCCATACAGCTAGTAAGCAGCAAAGCCGGCATCCAAACAGAAAGCTGTCTAACTCCAAGATGCAGGCATTGCTTCCATATACCACACTTGCTTCCTGAAGATGCTAAAAGGAAAGGCATGTTCTCTCCCTCTCTCATTCCCCCCCCCCACCTCCTCCCCATTATCTCACAGAGTAATCACGTATCTGTTCAATGGGCAAGCTGACAATTTTGTCTCAAGCAAACAGTAAATATTAGTCACAATGACAATCTGAAGCTTGGATTGCTTATAATGCTTTCAAGATGTAGACCTTTTATCCGAGCTCTTCTTCCTTTTTTTTTTTGGTGGTGGTACCTAAAACATCTTTGCTTTATTTGAGTGCTTTATTCTTGGTATAAACCTAACCAACACCCTGATGGAATTTTATAATGAAAATCCTTAACTCACTAATTTTAGTGTTGATTTTTAAATAAATTTCACAGTGCCTACAGTAAAGACACAATACTTTTAGACTGAGTAACAGAAATTTCTTTTTTAATTTTATCAGAACAAGCTCTAAAAGATGTTCAACACACCTTCTCTAAAATATCCTTAGTCTGGTAAATAAGACTTTTCTCACATTTCAGAAATATTTCCATATGGCTTTGTATTTTTTTAATTCCAAAATTCTATTCTGTATTTTACCAAATGGTTTAAAAAACATAAAAATAATGGTAAGACATTATACCATAGAGTTTTACACAAATAATGCACACCTTCTACGTTTGTTTGCCAAACACTCCCTCCCTCCGTGAGATATTTTCGTAAGCACGCTATGCTCATTTTTTTTTTAAGCAACATGTAAAAAAAAATATTGGCATAGCAGTGCTTATGAAAATACCTCACAGGGGGGAGGGAGCGGTTGGCAAACAAATGTTGAAGGTGTGCATTATTTGAGTAAAAATACAGTACATACACATCCAATAATTAGCCCATATAACACAGGAATCAACTGATGTTTTACCATCTCTTCTGTGCTAACAGCCCCTAGAATCAATAAATAAACCATTAGATTGTATTGATCCTCAGAATTTATGCATTAAGCATAAGGTCCAGACTTCATTTATTCATCATTTCCTAAACCACTTTTTATTGCATATCTACTCTAACTCAAGTCATGATTAATTAGGAACTAATACCAGACCAACTGGTCTAAACACCCAGATGGCCATCCACATTTGCGGGGGCACCATTTACACTTTATTGTACAGCAGACAACTGTACAATGCAGCAACCTTGTAGAAAGAGCATCTTTGACATGCCCAAATTTGCTCCTCCTCTGGTAATGGTTTTGCCATCTGCCCAGCTGCACAAGCCAGAAATTGAGCATGAGCTTCAAACCACCTCCCTCAACTCTAAATTTAATCCAAATTGTACTTCCTAAGTATGCCATGAATCAGTTTATGCCAAACTCTACTGCCAAACACTTTATTTCAAACGGCTCTCTCACCTGGACTACTACAATAACCTCCCAAAGTATACTTTTTGTTTCTAATTAGATTCTTAACTTGGCCATCCTCTACATTATCTTTCTCATTAGTCATTAGGGAGATGCAAATCAAAACCACAATGAGATACCACCTCACCCCCACTACAATAGCAATGACAAAAAAAGAAAAATAATAAGTGTTGGCGAAGATGTGCAGAAACTGGAACCCTCGTCTACTGCTGGAGAGAATGAAAAATGGTACAGTCACTGTGGAAACAGTTTGGCAGTTCTTCAAAAAGTTGCACAGAACCCAGCAATCCCAATATCAGTTTTATACCCAAAAGAATTGAAAGTGGGAACGCAAACAGAAACCTGTACACCAATGTTCACTGAAGTACTACTATTCACAATAACCAAAAGGTGGAAACAACCTAAATGCCCATCAACAAATGAATGGATAAACAAAAGGTGGTACATACATACAATGGAATATTACTCAGCCATACAGAGAAATGAAGTCTTGAGACATGCCACAACATGGACGAACCTTGAAAACATTATGCTGAGTGAAGTAAGTCAATCACAAAAGGACAAACACTGTATGATCTCACTTATACAAAATAAACAAATATATAGAAACCAAAGCTTATTACTGGTTACCCAGGGTAGTAGAGAGGGAAAAGGGGGGAGTTACTGCTTAGGGGGCACTGAGTTTATGTTAATGGTGGTGGAATGATTTGGAAAAGGATAGTGGTAATGGTTGGACAATAAAAAGAATGTAATCAACATCACTGAATTATACATGTAAAAATTGTTGAACTGGCAAATGTTTCACTATGTGTATTTTTACCACAATTAAAAAAAAAAAAAGATTATCTTTCTAAACTGTAAATCTAGCATGTTATTATTAATCTACTTTAACAGTCCCCCACATTAAAAAGGTAAGGTAGACTTCTTAGTGTGCTCAACAGCCTTTATGATTAGGGCCCTGCCTATTTTGCCAATCTTATTTCTCACCATTTCCTCCATCTCCCTCACCAAAGACATTGTGTGTGCACCCCAACCATTCCAAAGAACAGGTCTCTGAACACTCAATGATCTGTCACATCTCCCTGCCTTTAAATACGCTCTTTTCTCTGCCAAAAATGCCATGCCTCTCTCCTCAGTCACCTACTTACTGATCATTTAATTCATCCTTCAAATGGAGCTCATTCCAAATTATTTTTTTAAAGATGTGATAATAGTATTATACTTTTATTTTTTAAAAACCCTTATCTTTTAGAAATGTATACTGAAATGCTTATGAACGAAAATGATATATGGAATTTGCTTAAATACAGAAGGGAAGGAAATAGATAGGAGGAGAGATTAAATAAATTTAATCATGTCTTCAACTGAACTTCCACAGTACACTGGTTTATAATGCTTTTATAACATTTACCTCATTGAAGTGTACCAAAATTCTTCCACCATTTCTTCACTTTGTGCTTACAAGACACTTGCATATCCATTTATACACCTTTTCACACTCAACTATAATGTCTGTTTATCTTCCCTCCAAGACTGTGAACTCTAAAAAGTCAGAGATTTTTCACTGTTGATCTATAACACCTAGCAAGGTTGACAGCTTATCATGGCTGATCATTTTGAATGAATGAGGGCACAAGAAAAGCAAACATGAGCAAGAAGAAAAACAGTAAGTTTACACGATTCTTTTATATCATGTAAACACAAATTTGAAAAAAAAACACACTTATTAGATAGAAAAACAGATAGAATGGGATTCTGAGGCTGTCTACGGTAAACTAAGACAATGAGTGAACTAAGAAAATGTTTTAAGTCCCCTCCCCCAATCACTTCCTAACATTGTTGAAACTGGGTATTCAATAATACAAATTTTAGTAGTCATCAGAATTCTATTTGTCTCCCCCATCTGCCAATAAACACTATTTATCCCAAACTCTACTGCTTTGTAGTATTAACTTCATATATTGTTATTGTTGTGTGCCTTCAAGTTATACATATACACATGCATATACATAGTATGTATATACATAGGGGTGTGTGTGTGTGCGTGTGTGTGCGTGCGTGTGCGTGTATAAACAGAGATAATATGAGAGTAGACTTTAGAAAAAAACACACTTGATTTTAAATCTTCACCCTAATGTTAGCTGGAGCCCTGGTGGCATAGTGGTTAAGAGCTCATCTGCTAATCAAAAGGTTGGCAGTTTGATTCCACCAGCTGCTCCTCGGAAACCCTGGGGGGCAGTTCTACTCTTTCCTATAGGGTCACTATGAGTCAGAATGGACTCGATGGCAATTGGTTAATGCTAGCTAGATGGGTAACCTTGGGCAAGTTACTGAAAGTGAACCCTAGTTACCCAACCTGAATTTGGTGATAACATTATGAAGTTGTCATAAGAAAAATAATATATATTAAGTTCACAGATACCATTTATTAAAGGCTTACTATTACCTATTTTTGTTGTCATCAACATGTTACAAATCTTCAACTAAATAATCTTTCTTGGAACAAAAAAGCATAAATTTTAATAAATTAAAAAATAAATAAAATGTTCATACTGATTTAATTAGGTAAAAATCAAACCACAAATACAATCCTAAACTTTTTTTTCAAGAGGAGTATTATTAACAACAAACCTCACTAAGCAAACTTAATTACATTTTCTAACATAACTGCCAACTGACTCAAAGGATTTGGTCGACAGAAGATGGGTCTGATGAGTTTAAAAGCATTTTACACACATTAACACCTGAGCTGTTCCCTGATACATTAATTCAAATGGAATTAAATTACATATATGCTGCCAGACAAAAACAGTTTAATAAGCATCAGCTAAAAAAACTAACTAATCTAATGATTTATTTACATTCAGCTTTCATACAAGCCATTTTGTATTTTGAATACAATTTTAACTTAGCAAAATAGTCTTTGGTCTTAGCATATAAAACCAAATAAATGGAGAGAATACAGCTATATTATTACTCCACCCTCACTGTCATCAAAAGTTTTATTAAAATACAGTCTACACAAAGTAAGACTTCCAATTTTAAAATCAACACATTAAAAATGGTCATACACTTTCACTTGCAAAATTGATCAAAGACCTAAATGTTTAAGAGCTAAAACTATAAAACTCTTAGAAGGAAACAAGTGTAAATTTTTGTGACCTTAAATTAGGCACTAGTTCTTAAATATGACAGCAAAAACACAAGCAATAAAAGAAAATATAGATAAACTAGACCATCAAAATTTAAAATTTTTATGCATAGGACACAATAAAGAAAGTGAAAAGACAACCCACAGAATGGGACAAAATATTTGCAAATCATGTATCTTATAAAGGACTAGTATCTAGAATAAAGAACTCTTTCAATTTAATAATAAAAAAATGAATAACCCAATTTAAAAAATGGGCAAAGAATACGAATAGACACTTCTCCAAGGATACACAAATGGCCGATAAGTACATAAAAAGAAGTTCAACATCATAATCTATCAGGGAAATGCAAATCAAAACCACAATGAGATACCACTTCACACCCACTAGGGTGGCTAGAATAAAAAAGACAGATAACAAGTGCTGGCAAGGATGTGGAGAAATTGGAACTCTCATACACTGCTTGTTGGAATGTAAAATGGTACAGCTGCTTTGGAAAACAGTCTAGTAGTTCCTCAAAAGGTTAAACATATAGTTACTATATGGTTCAGCAATCCCACTCCTAACTATATACCTAA
The DNA here is from genome assembly GCA_030035585.1 of Dugong dugon. Lineage (NCBI taxonomy): Eukaryota > Metazoa > Chordata > Mammalia > Sirenia > Dugongidae > Dugong > Dugong dugon. The sequence continues at coordinate 153,405,601 of CM057483.1, forward strand.
GAGAAATTAAAACAAATGTCCATATAAAAACCTGTATACAAATGTTCATAGGAGCATTATTCATAATAGCCAAAAAGTAGAGAAACCCAAATGTCTATCTACTGATGAGCGGATAAACAAAATGTGGTACATGCATACAATGGAATATGATTCAGTAATGAAAAGGAATCAAGTACTGACACATGCTAAAATATGGAGTAACCTTGAAAACATTATGCTAGGGGAAAGAAGCCAGTCACAAAAGATCATATATTATTAGATTCCATTTATGTGAAATGTCCAGAATAGGCACATCTATAGAGATATGTAGATTAGTGGTTGCCTAGGGATGGTGAGGGAGTGAGGATTGGAGGGAATGACAGCTAAAGGGTACAGGGTTTCCTTTTGGGGTGATGAAAATGTTTGAAAATTGATTGTGGTAATGATTGTACAACCACTGAACTGCACACTTTAAATGGGTGGACTGTATGGCATGTGAATTGTATCCCAATAAAACTGTTACCCAAAAAAAAAAGGTTTATTTCAACACTTAAGTTGAATCTAGAATTAGAATGAAACACCTAACTCCTGCTCATCTTCTACCTAACTGTACTAATTAAAAGACATGGATATTTCAACAATATCTAAAAAGTGACATCCCACTGATCGTGTTAACATCTAAGGGAAAGAATATTTTCTTTCCTGCAGCTGTTGTAAGTCAGTGCCTGACTCATCATCACCAGATCTTCTCCAACTTTCCCTAAAGCACAAACTGATGTTTCACAAAATGGCATCTTGACTATCTAGTTGCAAATGGAAACTCCAGGAGGCTGAAGACTGTTGCAAGAGATTACGGAAAGTCTGGCAGCTGTCTCAGATTAAGAAGAGCTAAGAACCAACAGCGGGTGACTCAAACATTCCATCTCTCCGAGAGCCAGAAAAATCCTAAGTGCCATCAAGCAGTACCATCAAATCTAGCCTGACTGGAACAAAGTAAGCTGATAGCGACTGGCAAGGAAGAAACGCACCATTAATATCTTGGATGAGGTATGATGTCCACAGAATTTCAACTATCACATTCATATATCCATTTATTCAACAAATATTTATTTTACATGTAGTATCCACAGGGTTTGATGAAGATGTTGTTGTTGTTAGTTGCCAATGAATTGACTCCAACTCATGGTGACCCCATGTGTGCAGAGTAGAACTGCTCCATAGGGTTTTCAAGGCTGTGATCTTTTGGAAGCAGATAGCCAGGCCTGTCTTCCAAGGTGCCTCTGGGTGGGTTCGAACCATCCACCTTTCGGCTAGCAGTCAAGCACTTAACCATTTGTGCCACCCAGGGGTTCCCGATGGGGAAGATATATAAGTGGATAAGATGCAGCAGATCCTGTTCTCCAGGAACAATCAATTTAGGAGAGCAATCATAACATCTAGACGGCAAAGACTAGATAAAGAGGTCATTCTGACCTCAAAAGCAGCTACACTACTGCAACAAAGAGCATTTGTGTCTAGACAGACTACTATGACACTATATAATAAAATCTGCGACAGCCAGAACCAGCATAAGGCAGAAACCTGCAAGAGAAGGAAAACTGACTGGGTGTTTATGAGGTAGGATTAATACAGAGCGATAGAAAAGTGATAAGACTGCACCCTGTCAAAAGTGGAAAACTTGCAAGATGCAGAAAAACAAGGCAGTCCTGTCGAGTTTCGGCTCTCACAGGTTTCACTGTATAAAGAATTTAAGGACTGTTCTTCATCATCATTTAAAATGAGACCTTCAGAGGAAAGAACTCCACCAAGATGGACACTAAACACTTTATGAAAGCCATTTATTAGGCTCTTAGATCCAATGACTTATGACATTTTTAATGAAAAGAATATTTAGACATCTGTTCGTGTTCCTCTTTGACCTATGAAGTGTTGAATAAATATCACAGGCATTAAGAGACACTACCATTTCTCATCATTTTCTGAAAAGCACTAAAGTTGACTGCTAATAATAGCATCTCAGCATTCTCCATCATGGATAAAATCAGGCCATAGTTCCTCTATACACTTACCACAAAATCTTTGTCAACCTTAAACTTCTTGAAATCAATATAGGTTTTAAGTTACAAGACAGCATAAAAGTAGTACCTTTACTGGGAGGCACAAACAAGAGAAATGCTCATTTATCCCAAGGCATTCAATTAGTTTGATTTCAAAGCCAAAAGTAAATTTTTTAATATGACATTACTTTGAAGGGAAAAAGGGATAATGGTGTGGAGGAGAGAAAAAAAGAGTGCAGAAGTCACAGCATAATAAAGACAAAAGGTATTACCAAAAGTCACCATCCTTAAACCAAATTTAAAAACAATTCAATCATTTCACTATAGTAAAGTAGGAGAATAAGATAACGTGTGCACAAGTGTGTGTGTTTTAGATGTATCTTTATATTCTTTTAGCTTGGATATGATATTTTATTTTAAAAGAAGATGAATAAATCATCATAGTTAAAAATACACTATGATAGCAGTTTATGTCCATCTATATTTACTTTTTTAGAAACATTAAAATTTACATATTAGCAGAAACTCAGGGCCTAAAAGAAAAATGACTATAAGTAAAATTTTTAATAAAAACTTCACAAGTGTGGATTGTGTAATACAACGATCTTGTACTACATCAACTGTTACTAAAGCAACTTCTCTCTTTTTTTAATGACTCCCTTGGAGAGTTGAACTTCCTACAAGAGTAATAAAGGCAAGAGACAGTGTGCAGCTAAATGCCAAGCCAACGTCATGCATTTTACTCCTCAGCAAACAAATTAAGGAAAACAGAAGGGGTAGAGAATATAGAGAGGGGTCAAGGAGAACCGGGAGCACTTTCTCCTCTGAAGTATTCTATCAGACCCTCTTCCCCTCATAAATCACGATGAATCTAACTCTCTACTTTCTGCAGCTTTGCCCCTGGGTCACCTGGTCTTACAACAAAACATCTAGCAGTGGTATTTAAAAGTTGCATTTTCATGATTTTTAGAAGTAGATCACCAGGTCTTTCTTCCTAGTCTGTCCAGTCTGGAAGCTCCGCTGAAACCTGTTCAGCATCACAGCAATACGCAAGCCTCCACAGACAGATGGGTGGTGGCTGCACATGAGGTGCACTGGCCAAAAACAGAACCCGGGCCTCCCACATGGAAAGTGAGAATTCTACCACTGAACCACCAATGCCTCAACTGCTGTGTAAGAACGACTAATTTCTCTGGGGAAGCAGAGAACATGCCTCTACCATGTGCAAGGCAATGTGGGGTGCTCAATTTGGGGCAAATTCAAATATAATTAATATTTATGTTGCAAAATAAAAATGGCATTTTCAACTAAATAGCTCCCAACATTCAAAAACTCCTCTCACCTCCCCTTCCCTGGCTCTCCAATTTTACTAATAGGGGCCTCATCCTTAGCTGCTTTCCTGTCTCAGAGAAGGAGATATGCTCTTCCTCTCTAGGACTCACCTAACAGTCCTCCATGTCTGCCCCGGACCCCAGTCCCTTCCCCTTGTCTAACCCTGCTAACCCTGCTATGCTCAACACACTTTGACCATCTAGTCAACCATCAAATGCTATACTCTTGTATCTTCCATCCCTTCGCTGACAAACGACAAAAAGGGTAATTTACACAAACCACTTCACCTACTCCACTTCCATCAACTTCTCAATCCATTACAGCTCATCTCTTCCATCTCTGCTCTACTCATCAGTGCTTTACTGAAACTCTTCTAATTAAAATACCAATGATCTAATTGCCCAGTGAAAAAGCCTACTCTCTTCCCAGTGACTGACACTTCTAGAAATTCGGTTTATCCTTGACAGTGTTAACAACACTCCGTAAAGGTTTTTCTCCTCTTTTTCTTCCCCAAAGCTTCTGATTTTCATGGCTTTTCCCCTGTACCTACTTCTTAAATACCCAAGGGATCCACACTTGACACTCTTATTCTATAAGCACTCTCTGGGGACCACCATCCATTTCCATTTAGGATACTATCTAATATAGATAGTATTCTGTTGTCCCAAATTTCTTCCTCTAGCCACAGACTTTCTCAAAAGCACCAAATTCATATTTTCAACTGCCTAGAAAAAACATCCACAAGATCATCCCCAGCAAGCAACTTAAACTTTTAACAAGTCCTAAATCACTTTCTTTCCCACCAAATCTACTTCTCTCCTCTTCTTAGTTAATGGCATGACCAGCCACCTAATCTCCCAAGGTAGAAACCTTAAGATCATCCTTGAGTTATCTGCCTCCCTCATATCGCCATCCCTATTCTATACCAAATCTTGTCCATTTTACTTCCTAATCTCTCTTGAATCCAGCTTCCTCTCTCTGTCCCCATTACTACTAACGTACCTAGCATCTTTTTTATCTCACAGATGAACCATTTCAACTACCTCTCGGCCGCTAACCTGTCTCTCACCTATTCTTATTCCATGTTGCTAACAGGACTATCGTTCTAAAATGAACTCTAAATTAAAACAGGACCCCATATTTTCCCCTATCAGACTGGCAAGAATTAAAAAGGAAAATAATGCTCTTTTTGGTTACAGTGTAGAGAAATGGACATTCTTCACTTGGTGAGGGGAGTTATATCAGGAAAAATACCAAGGCAACTGTAAATGTGTATCCCTTTGATCCAGCTATTTCTAGAAACTTATTCTAAGGAATTAAACAAACAGTGAAAAAAAGATATACAAGTGCATCCTGAAGTCCCCATCATTCCCAGCAAAGTCTAGACCCTGTTTTACATACTGTATGGTTTGCTTGGAATGTTTCCCTCAAACCAACGCCCTTCTTCATCCTGTAAAACCAGAACTCATTCTTGAGTTCAAAGGTCAACCACTCCATCCCGTCTCCACAGTTTATTCACACCTCTGTATCACACATCTTTCTCTCCCACGGTAGCCTGTAAACACTTCAGGGACCATGATTTTATGTATGTATTTATTTAGCGCATATCTATATCTGCACTACCTACAACAATGTCTGACACATAGTAGGGGCTCAACAAGTATGCACTGAATGAAGGCATTTTCTTCCTCTTTATGCAAAGATTTTTCTAACTTCCAAAATCCCAGGAACTTTTAAAAGATATTTCCTAAAATGCTGGACTCCTATACAGGTTACATTAAATCCTCGTAGTAAAACAGGTATTCACACAAAGCAAACAGTCTTGTGAATTTATATAAGCAAATCATCTCTGAGTCTTTATTTATTCATTTATTTGAAGTATAGTTCCTAAAGGCGTAAGAATTTCCATACTGGGTTAGAGCTGTGGTCTATCCAACTTTGAATTTTCTGTCTCAAAGTAGTACCAAGAAATAAGTTGTAAGGCACAGCCGTCCTCCCAGATGTTAAGTTAAACATTTAGAAATATGTTCCTAAACATTTTATTTCTTCAATAACCTAATATGTATCTGTCATACTTGAAATCATGTTTTGAAATCATTTATGTTTCAATACTATGCCAGAGTCCTTTTCCATGCTGTTAGAGAAGTAGTATTTCTCATATTTTGTAAGTATTGTAAGTACATAAGTATGATGTAAGTAGTACTGTGCATCCATATACAAGTATTTAAGTAGTTCGGTCATACTTTTCTTTTTTCCAAGTTGAATCTCTTTTAAGATCCAAGAGGGTTCCTAATTCTAAGAAAGGCTAGTAACAGCCTAACCACAACCTTCATGACTGCACAGAGTTCAGTCCTATTCCTGTCAGCCATTCTCTTTCTAGACTAAAGGAATCTTTCTATTCCATCCTTACATAGAAACAACTCTTGACTCTGCACCATTTTACTTTTCTTAATTTTGAGTTATCTTATGGGCCAAACTGAAACAACAATGCAAGTAGGTTTATGAGATATACTTAAATTATATAAAATTTTAAGTCAATAAAATTTCACCCCTGATGTAATTAAGTGAAGTCAGCCTTCAAAAACACTTTTAACAATCACTTTACCCAAAACTTACAGGAGATCATAAGGTAGTCCTCACAGTTGCTTTTGTCATCATCTTGCTGGTCCACAGGGATCCCATTGGCATCTATGACTGCTTCAGAGGCACAATCTGCTACCAATACTTCTTCTGAAACTACGTCGGTTGTCAGAGGATCAGTGACGATTTCTGCTTCTACTACATTATCATGAACCACATGTTCAACATGTCCAACGTCAGGCACGTGTATCGATTCACTTGTCAAGACATGTTCTGGCACAGACATTGAGGCAGAAGTAATGTCAGAAGCTAAAACATCATCTGGGACTGTGCAATGTGCTAAAGAAACTTCTTCAGTTACATCTGAGTCCAGCACTTGCTCAGGAATGATGACAGTTTCAGATACATCTGCTTCTTCCATGATGTCTGGGCATTGAACATCTTCTATAACAACGTCCTCAATAACATCTTGGATTACAACTGAGTCTGGGTCATCAGGAACAAAATTATGCACAGTTATGTCTGAATCCACAACATCTGAAACAAAAACAGTTTCTTGTACTTCCACAACGATCTGATCACCATCCATGTGTGTAGCATCAGCTCCTTAAAAAAAATTAAAATTAAAATGACAAATTTCAGGTAGGCATACATGACTATCTCAACTAGTATAAATCACATTCAATTTCTACCAGGAAAACAGACTATCACCTCAGTTTTCTCAAACATTAAGATAGATTAAAGAAATAAAGAGAAAATCTGTTTTTGAATCATATTAGAAACAGAAATTTTTAACACAAGGACTTCTTGTGCTCATCCCAAATCAATTAACAGACAAAGAAATATTAGGAAAACAAAACAATTGAGGCAGTCAAAGAAAAATATTCATGAAAGAAAAATTCTAGGCACACTAAACTTAAACCTATATGCCTAGGTACTTGAAGATGATTATTAAATAAGTAATGCAACTTCAGGGGGCAAATATACCATTTTCCTTCACTATATCTGCTTTTCATTTCTTTTCCTTCTTGTCCCACCTCCCTTGTCAATCCATATTTTCTTCTTCTTTCCATCTCTCCCAAGGAAAGATTTTTTACTTCTCTTCCATTTTTTTTCCTTTCTCCCTTCACATTCTTCCCCCTTCTGTTCAGATGCAATATCCCACCAATATTCTCCATCTGTGACTATGGAAATTTAGAAATTATCCTCTGAGTCTAGGACTTAAAAGGATCAGGGCATAAATGAAAAGAGGGACAGAAGACCACAGTTAAGGAGGAAAGACAACTGGCTGAGGAGTCTCTGTGGACAGACAAAATGAATGAAAGTGCAGCTGCTCTGGTGCAATGGAGGGCGAGGTTAGCTGGAGAGGGGCCTTCCCGCAACTTCACCAGGGTACTCCGCCTCCCTCTAGCCTCCTCCCTGCGCCCCCAGCCCCTAACCCCCAAGGCAATGCCTCAGAATATAAGAAACTCTAATCTAGTCCACTCTGCAGTTAAGGAATCAAGGTAGAGGTTGAACCAATTGAAGCCCAGTGAGATTAAATGACTTAACCAAGATCACACAGCTTGCACAGCATATAGTGCTCAGTAAATATTATTCTGAATGAATGCCACAAATGGAAATAGAAATCATATACCCTTACCAAAAATATAAAATAAAATAAATCCAGTTATCTTAACTCCTGGTCCAGAGAAAAGCAAACAAAAATTTCACGGAAGTCTTATCTAAAAAGCTAGTTGGTGGATTAGTGCTTTTGGTTGTGAGTCAGACCAGGCTGAGTCCAAGCAGGTGCCTAACTCAATGACTGTGTGTCATTGGCCAGGCCCTCAGAGAAACAACAAAGAAACAAAAATGGTCAACAAAGGCCAAAAAATATTAAAAATTGGAAGAAGTCTTTAATGTCAGTTAATACCTATTTCAATTACATCTAGAAATAATAATAAAACAATGTTTACTTTCATTTCCATAAAACTTCTACAAAATGCTTTATTACTCATTTGTTTTCAATATTTGCAATATGCGAACATCACATCATAGACCAATATAATCTCCATTTTGCAGACATGAATATGAAAGCATTTAGTGGCAAAAGCATTGGTTAAAAGGTCCAAAACAGAGAGCAGGGTTTGGACACTTATTAGTTTTGTGACCTTGGGCAAGTCATTTAACCTCTGAGTTTCAGTTTCCTCATCAGTAAAATGAGGACAGCAGTATCTGCCACGCATACCTCACAGGACTGTTGTGATGATCAAATGGGAATGTATGGGAAGTATTCTGAAAAACTGTAATGAGAGGTTTCATTATTATTATGACATGTGAAAACGGAGGCACTGGCAGATTAAGTGACTTGCTCAAAGATAAACAAACACCATAAGTGTTAATAATCAGGGCTAAAATGCAATAGCCCTTCAATCTACCTTAGTCCATGACTCATGCTTGCTTGTAGCAAGATTAAGTTCATAAATAGCATGTGTTTTTTTCCAAAGACCTTAAAGTCTCTCTTTGAAGCATATTAATTATACTACATGTTCTGATAAGAAATAATTACAACAGTGCATTTACTATTGTCAAACATGAGTCAAAAGACTACCCCAAGTTGTTAAGAAAAACACACACACACCCTTTGGATTTAGAGATTATAAAGAAAATTTAAAAATTAAAAATAGCATTTTTTTTTTTTTTAACCCCAAAATCTCTTATCTTTTATTATTTGAGGATATATTTTGGGAGTTTCTTTTCTTTTTTTTTTTTTTAATTGATGTAATTAAATGAAGTTTACATTTCAAATTAGTCTACCATACAGAATTTTTTTTAACATACATTGTTATGAGACCAAAAAAAAAAAAAAATTGCATTTTTAATTTATTGATAAGGTTAATTGCTATTTCTCTAATATACTGCAATATGATCATTTAAAGTTCAATGGAAAAATCATTAACATTTTATTTATCTAGGGTAGCTAGACAGTATAACATAAAACCACTTTACATTATAAAACCTAGTGTAATCACTTTACAGAGTAACATAATTGGAGGCATGGGTAATTTGAAATTGTGAATATGTTTTTTCCTATCATCAGAACTTTAAGAACATAATTTTCTTTGTGCCGTTTGGGGAGTAAGGTAACACTCCATCTACTTGAAGCAGAAGGCTCCTTTTGGGAACTTGTGAGAGACAGGGTTGTAAAAGCAGGACAGGGTCAGAATGTGGAGGACCTAGGGTTTACACTTTATCTACTAGGCAATGGAGAACAGAAAAATGACATGATTCATGTTATTTTATGATAAGCACGCTGACTGGTGGGCTAGGTAAAGAAAGAAACTAAGGGCAAGGAAAATAGTTTAAAGGTTATCACAGACTAAGAATGAGATGATAAAGCCTGCCTATGTGGCAGGAAGTAGGATGAAGAGTTGCGGATGTAAACAAGGAACATTTTCAAAGGCAGAACTAACAGGACTTAGCATAACCAGGGAAGATGAGAACAACTGAAGCTAACACTAAGGTTTTGATATCACTGCTTTTACTGACAGAATATGAGAGCTGGTTGTGAGGGAGCCAAAATTTTTGAGGAGGGGAATTATAATGTACTCTTTAACATTTGTAGAGTGTGTGTACTTTAACATTTGCAGAGACTCTGACAGGATAACAAGATACCTAAGTGTGAATATAAATGTGAAAGTCTAGCAATTCATCCTCTTGATAACCAACCCCAAATTAGGTGTTGGGAAGTGGAACAATCCAAGTAGTTATACCTGTTGCATCAAAAAATGAGTTTGGCCCTTGTGGTTGTAATTCAAGTCCATCTTCATCCATGGCCTTTAATTCTCATCAGTCACAGCTCCTAAGTTAGAGAATAAATAAATGAAACATTAATTTTTTTATATCATGCATTAAAAAATGTCATCATGATATTTTTACTTCTGAAATACTCAAATTATGAGACAGATGTATATTTAAACTTATCTATCTGAAATAAAAGGGAAATTAATGGATTTCCAATGATATATGGGCATCTATATAACAAGGAATGGGCACTGGTAGTTCACTGGCAGAATTCGCACCTTCCACGCAGAAGCCCTGGTGGCAAAGTGGTTAAGCGCTCAGCTGCTAACCAAAAGGTCAGCAGTCTGAACCCACCAGAAGCTCCGCGGGAGAAAAGACCTGGCAATCTATTCCCATAAAGATTAACCAAAAAAACCAAACCTACTGCCGTCCGGTCGAATTCCAACTCATAGTGACCCTAGAGGACAGAGCAGAACTGCCCTAGAGGGTTTCCAAGGCTGTAAATCTTTACAGAAGCAGACTGTCACATCTTTCTCCCAGAAAGCGGCTGCTGGGTTTCAATCCCCAACCTTTCGGTCTGAGGCGAGCACTTAACCATTGTGCCACCCGAGCTCCTCAGTCCGTAAAGATTGTCCTATAAGGTCACTATGAGTCAGAATTGACTCGACAGCACACAACAACATGCATGAGATCCGTGTTTGATTCCCGGCCAATGTACCTCATGAGCAACCACCACCCATCTGTCAGTGGAGGCTTACATGTTGCTATGATGCTGAAGAGGTTTCAGTGAATCATCCAGACTAAGAGAGGTTAGGAAGAAAGGCCTGGCGATCTACTTCGGAAAATCAGTCAATGAAAACCCTATGGATCACTATGGACCCATCTGTAACCCATCATGAAGATGGTGCAGTTCCACTGTGCATGGGTTCGCCATGAGTCGGGGGCTAGTTCTACAGCAGCTAACAATAACATATAACAAGGCAAGGCAGATAAATCGAACAAGTTAACTTTGCCTAGTTTTTTTTAAACTGATATTCCTGCATAAAGTGGACACATCTTGATGAATTTTGATATAGGCATAAACCTGTGTAATTACTATCCAGACCAAGATATAGAACACTTCCAGTACCAGAGTACTCCTGTCCCCTCTCAGTCCATACTCCCCATATCCCAGAAGGGTAACCAGTTTTGTTAAGTTTCAACTTAAACACACTCTGTAGCTTATCAGGGAAAATTGCTGCAAGATTTTTATATTACTTCTCTAAATTTAATGTAGTCTGCTATGCTCCAGCCAATAAAGTAAACAATGACACAAATTCAAAGTGCTAATTGTAGTAAATACTCTTCAGATTTCTGCCTAATTTACAATGACCTCTCTTAGCCGACTATCTTATTTAGAGGAATAAACTCCCACAGTGTATTTATACTCTCCTGGCCATAGATGACTAGCACTGGCTATAAAATAGTAGAAATTCAACTGTGAGTACAATAAAATCAAAGTCCCATCCCTGAGAATCTGAAGTCATGAGCAAGAGTCAGTTAGTCTCTCGGGGGCAACCTGGTCAATTACCATAACATAGCTCATAATGTCCTACATCCTAGTTTGGTGAGTGGCATCTGGGGTCTTAAAAGCTTGCGAGCAGCTATCTAAGAAACAGCTACTGGTCTCTAGGCACCTGGAGCAAAAGAGAAAGAAAGAAACCAAAGACTTAAAAGAAGAAACTAGCCTATAGGACTAACAGTCTACACAAGCCATGGCCTCATCTACCTTGAGACCAGAAGAACTAGATGGTGCCCAGCTACCACTACTGACTGTTCTGACCAGGGACACAACAGATGGTCCCAGATAGAATGAGATAAAAATGTAGAACAAAACTCAATTCCTAAAAAAGGCCAGACTTACTGGACTGGTAGAGACTAGGGGAACCCCTGAGACTATCGCCCTGGGATACCCTTTAAACTTGGAACTCGAAACACTCCCAATGGTGACCTATCAGCCAAAAGACAGAGTGGCTCATAAAATAAATAATATCACCTGCGAGTACTGTGCTCCTCTAAACAATCATCTAAATGAGATCTAACAGTCAACATTTACCCTAGACCAAAGATGAGAAGGTAAAGGGGGAGGGGGGGGAGAAGGAAGCTAGATTAATGGAAACAGAACAATCAGAATGGAATAATGAGAATGCTGACACATTGCGAAAAGCGTAACCAATGTCACCGAATAATATGTATAGAAATTGTTAAATGAGAAGCTAATTTGCTATGTAAATGTTCTCCAAAATCACAATAAAATAGGAAAAAAAGGGTCAGTCTCTCACGTGCACTCTCTCTTTCTCTAGCTATCTATCTTTATCTCTCTCTTCCCTGGTAGCTGAAACAATAATATCCAAACATGAGAGCCAAGGATGGCCATTTTCCAACTTTCGCTTAGACTACTGGAAGAAAGTTTTCAAATAAAAAATAAAAAGAATCCAGTGAATGCCCTGAGAAATAGAGTAGAGGGAGCAGGAAGGAGAGACCTATCAATAGCCTGTTAGCTCTTGGTTCTACGCCCTTCTGATGTCCAGCTAGTCTTGCTTTGGGTTTTTGTAAGACATGACCTTAAATGTCTCTCTTCTACTTAAGCAGAAAACTTAAAACAAAGAGAACTCTAATAAAATAATAAGTATACTACTTAATTACTATTTCAAAAAAGTAGGTATCAGGGACTGTGGTTTACTCATGTTGCAAGTATTACATAAACCTCCTAATTGGTTTCCCTATCACTATTTTCTCACTTTCTAATCTACCATAAACAGTGCTATTAGATGAATCTTTTATCTTTATCCTTTTTTGCTGATTTCTGTAAGTACTGCATGCTTCTTACTAAAATTGCAAATAACAGAAATAAGAGTCATGTTTCTAAAACATAATTTAAGTAGTGTCATTCCTCTGTTCAAAAATGTTTAATGGCTCCCTGCTGCCTCCAAATAGCCTGCAATCTTCTTAATATCTGGCCTCAAACTATCTTGCCATCATTATTTCTCATAACTTTCCTTTAAGCACCTACTCCATAACCACACAAGCACGCACGCACACACACACTTCAACCAAACAAAAACACCTAAATACCCATAAGACCCCAACTCTACATTTGGCTCAGGGTTCCTTCTACCTGGAATACTTTTCCCCTATTCTGCTTTGATCTAACCCCCAAATCCCCTTCTCCCCTCAAAAAGAAAATGCTGGAAATAATCTCTACTTCCTCTGAATTTCCACAGCACTTTATCCTTCTTCTCTTACTGCTCGCTTGCCATATTTATGTATGTCTTTTTTTCAGATACTAAACTACATATATTGCCCTTGAAAAAATATCCATGAAAAACCCAATTAACATTTATATACTAAACAAATGAATTTTCAACATATGTCAACTCTGAGACATGTTCTATTCAGTTTCAAGAAATAACATGTTTCATGTCATGTATTTAAATCGCTTCAAATTAAAGAGTACGACAGTTAGATTAATAAACAAAAAATTTTTGTCAACGTTGAAAAATAGAAAGTGTGCATGCTCTGAAAAAGTTGCCACTGCCCTCTCCCCACCAAAGTCACCTCTGGCTATAGAATTCTTTTTCTCCTTGTAAAAATGTTTAATTATAAAAGGATAAATGTAAATTGATCTTCTAAACATAATGAAATACTATTACATGAAATTAAGTCAATTAAGAAGGCAATAAAATGTGATTCATTAAGGTATTTATGGGCCCCTTCAATTTCCCTACATAAACCCAATTCCATCAGCTCTAACGAAGGTTGAACCTGCAAAATAACTTTCCTTTTCTTGGCATTCATCCTCCTCAGCTTTTCTATTACAGTTTGACAAATAACTAATTCCTCTCAATTTTGAAATTCTCTCCTTCACTGGTTTCTTCAAGTGATACCCTAGTTCTCTTCCCACCTTCCTAGCTGCTGGCTACTCTGCCTCCCCTAGCCCCTTACTATACAGTCTTGCTCAAGGTCGTGTACTTAGCCCTCTTCTTTTCTGCTTTCTCTTCTATTCCCAGGGTTTCAACTATCACTCTCACAACAAATTGCTAGGAACCCTATTACAAGTGAGAGCCGGTGCCAAGTACTGAGGTCTTGCTGCAGTCACAGGCAGATTAATTCTCCTAACGCACAGCTTTTAGCACAGCACTCCCCTGCTCAGAAACTTCCACAGGTCCCCATTCAGGATGCTCTACCATATGAACAGACTCCTTTTCTGTAACTTCTACCTATTTTACATCACACACTTTTTCCTAACATATTCTGGACTACATGGTAGCTGCCCACTCACTTTATTTTGACTTATGTGAGCAGTAAGTGTTCAACAAATAACTCTCTTGACTAGTTATTTTCCCCATTACAACTCAAATGGGTCAAAAAATATTTTTGTGCTTCCAAAGCAGAGACACTTCATTCTAGTAATCTCCCTCATGTTAGAAATGCTAATTGCCTCCAACAATTAGAATGAAACTGAGTTCTTAGAAAGGAATCTACTCAGAGAAATTCTCAGGACAGTGATAAAGTAAGGTGGAAATAGTAACATGTAAACCTACTCTAGGAGCCCTGGTGGCACAGTGGTTAAAGCGCTTGGGTGCTAACGGAAAGGTCGGCAGTTCGAACCCAGCAGCCGCTCCTCAGGAGAAAAATGAGGCAGTCTGAAGCCCTGGAAACACTAGGGGGCAGTTCTACTCTGTCCTGTAGGGCCGTTATGAGTCGGAATCGGCTTGCTGGCAGTGGGTTTGGTTTGGATTTTTGGAAACCTCCTCTAACGATTTAACTGAATTTGTCTATGCCTTTACGGCAGGAATCAAGCCCAGAGACCCCACTGAATCTTAAAATAAATAAGCATAATGGTTCAGAGAACTGGAGCCTAACAATTTGGGTGAACAAATACTAAACTTAGTCTATCAAATGCCCTCAAAATACTGTACTTCTGGGATCCCACTATCACAATAAATGCAGTAAAATATTCCCTTCCCAGTTGTAAGAGTGATGATCCTGAAAATGCCTATGAAAGAATTCAGTTGAAAAACTTAGTTTTAAGGAAAAGAAAGGATTGGGAGAAACCTAGGAAATTCACAAAAACTTTCTTCCACCCTTTACAATAAAGCAATAAAAATACTGTTCTATCTTAAATTAGTGATAATGAATATAATTTATTTCTGTTTTTTATCGCTTAATGCCCAGAAACTTCGATGATCTCCCTCTTGGCCAAGTTTCAACAGGGTGCTTGTATATTCACTTTGCTTTTTGTAGTTAATATGCATACAAAAATTATTTTCCTGCTTTTGGTCTCCCAAACACTCCATAATATCCTTTAACTTCATGACTTGACCCTTGTTCCTCTCCCTAGATTATGCTCAGAGAACCATTTATTATACATGGAATAGTGAAATTGTTCAAGCTGCAGGAAAGGCAAACAGAAGTAAATATTTGATAGAATTTTTCTTAGGGAGACAATGTAACTGGTGAAAATTCATGTTTAAAGCCAAATTACTATCTTTCCTCTTAAGCTACATGTCTTTCCCATTTTTCTTTTCCACGTTGTTCTGTCCATCATTTCTCCAGATATCTAGTTTTCAAATCTGGAGTCATATTTTACTTCTCTTTCCACAATAGCCCTTAAATTAAATTTGTCTCAAAGTCAGTCACTCTTTAGTTCATTGCTTTCTTTTTATTTATTTAGCACTGCCACTCTAACAAGCTCTCATCATCTCACATCCAGACCCTGTGGGCCCCTTCGATCCAAAGACTTGAACCTTTCTCAAATTCAGGGAAATCGTCTTTGGTTGTTTTTATATATTCTTCCATTTTTACTGTTCATTCTTATTAGAACTTCTATTACAGGATATAAGGAGCCCTGGTGTCACTGTGGTTAAGCACTCTGAGCCTTGGAAACCCTATGGGGCAGTTCTACTCCGTCATACAGGGTCATTATGAGTCAGAATCCACTCGATGGCAATTGGTTTATTATGGGATATAATGGATAACATTATGAAGAATGGGAACTCCAGAACACTTAACTGTGTTCATGAGGAACCTGTACATGGATCAAGAGGCTGTCATTCAAACAGAATAAGGAAATACTGTGTGGTTTAAAGACAGGAAAGGTGTGTATCAGGGTTGTATCCTTTCACCATACCTATTCAATCTGTATGTTGAGCAAATAATCAGAGAAGCTGGACTATGTGAAGAACGGGGCATTAGGACTGGAAAAAGACTCATTAACAACTTGCGTTACGCAGAGGACACAACCTTGCTTGCTGAAAGTTAAGAGGATTTGAAGCACTTACTGATGAAGATCAAAGACCACAGCCTTCAGTACGGATTACACCTCAACATAAGGAAAACAAAAATCTTCACAACTGGACCAATAAGCAACATCATGATAAACGGAGAAATGACTGAAGTTGTCAAGGATTTCATTTTACTTCGATCCACAATCAACGCCCATGGAAGCAGCAGTCAAGAAATCAAACGATGTATCACATTGGGAAAATCTGCTGCAAAAGGCCTCTTTCAAGTGTTAAAAAGCAAAGATGTCACCCTGAAGACTAAGGTGCCCCTGACCCAAGCCATGGTGTTTTCAACTGCCTCATACGCATGCGAAAGTTGGGACGATGAAAAAGGAAGACCAAAGAAGGATTGACGCCTTTGAATTGTGGTGTTGGCGAAGAATACTGACTATACCATGGATTGCCAAAAGAATGAACAAATCTGTCTTGGAAGAAGTACAGCCAGAATGCTCCTTAGAAGCAAGAATGGAGCTGGTTGAATGGACATGGGAAATCCAGGGTAAAGGAGGAGTGTGCTGTCACGGTACAGGGAGAGCAACTAGGGTCACAAAGCAATGTGTGTATAAATTTTTGTATAAGAAACTGACTTGAATTGTAAACTTTCACTGACAGCACAATAGAAAAAAAGAAAAACCAGCAAAGATGGAGACTGCATCTCACATACTTTGGACATGTTATCAGGAGGGATCTGTCCCTGGAGAAGGACATCATGCTTGGTAAAAGTAGAGGGTCAGCGAAAAAGAGGAAGACCCTCAATGAGATGAACTGACACGGTGGCTGCAACAATGGGCTCAAGCATAATGACAACTGTGAGGATGGCACAGGACCGGGCAGTATTTTGTTCTGTTGTACATAGGGTTGCTATGAGTCAGAACAGACTCGACAGCACCTAACAACAACAACAAGGACTCCTAAATCTAGCCTTCATATCACTTTAATTTTTCACCCATATTTTCCATCTTTTGTCTTTCTACTACGTTCTCAGAGAATCCCTGAACTCTTTCTTGTAAGCTCAATGATTTGATCTTCACCCTATCTACTGGATTTTTATTTAAAAGATGATATTTAATTCCAAAATGAAATTGGTTTCTCTTTTACAACAATCTTTTTTTTTGGGGGGGGGGTGAGGGGGGCTACAGCTTCTCAACTATCTCTAAGGATTTAAAGTTTATTCTGAACACTATACTACACTGCTTCCTCTGGTGTTTGATTATTTCAAACTGCTGGCTTTCCTCAAAAGCATGAGTCTTCTTGGGTGTCTGTTCATATCTGTAGATGAGGGTCTGGACTAGAGTTACAGTCTGATAGCTGGGATATATTTCCTCAGCCCAACTGAAAATCTGTTTGGCTACCAGTGAATATAAATTCTGACCACAGGAACCCTGTCTAGAATGAGTTCATGGGAGAGAGAGAAAGTGACCATGCAACCAAATAGGTTCCTCCTTTAATGGTGGACTAGTATTCTGTCTTCCAGGTACAAGCTACCTTCACTCTGCAGTTTCCTATGTCCAAATCTGCAATTCATAGAGCTGAATTTTTGGCATTATCCCAGCACAAAAACCACTAGAGACACCTATAAACCAGTTGCCTTCTAGTCAATTCCAACTCATGAATACCCCATGCATTTCAGAGTAGAAATGCACTCCATAGGGATTTTCATTGGCTATGATCTTTCAGAAGTAGATTGCCAGGCCTTTCTTCTGAGGTATCTCTGGGTGGATTCAAACCACCAACCTTTCGGTTAGTAGTCCAGCACTTAACCATCTGTGCTACCCAGGGAATCCTAGAGACACCTATACCCAAAAAACCAAACCCACTGCCATCGAGTCGATTCTGACTCATAGCAACCGTATAGGACAGAGTAAAACTGCCCCACAGGGTTTCCAAAGCTGTAACCTTTATGGAAGCAGACCGCTGCATCTTTCTCCCATGGACCAGCTGGTGGGTTTAAACCGTCCACATTTCGGTTAGCAGCCAAGCACTTTAATCAGCACCACCAGGGCTCCCTAACAAAAACAATTAACTCGCTGCCCTCGAGTCGATTCTGACTTATAGTAACCCTATAGGACAGAGTAGAACTGCCCCACAGGGCTTCCAAGGAGCAGCTGGTGGATTTCAACTGCCGACTTTTTGGTTATCAGCTGAGCTCTTAACCACTGTACCACCAGAGACACCTATTTAAAAAAAAAAAAAAAAAAAAAAAACTCATTGCTGTCAAGTCGATTCAGACTCACAGCGACCCTATACTCCTAGGTAAATGGCTTAGCTTTCCATAGCTTTAATTATCTGGCTGTGCCCATGCCTTTCACTCACTCTCCCAGGACCTCCCTGCTTCTCTCACTGGGAATACTGCAGAATGCCAACTTTTAGATGGCCCTTTCAACTTTCTGAATGGGGCCACAAGTTCAATAAACTCTCTTGGGTTTTGCCATTAACTGATCTCTATTTGCTTTCTTCAACCAGAAATTCATCACATTCTGGTCTACAAGGAGCACACCACCCAAGTCTTCTTGCTTCTCTGGATTTATTTTTATATTTCATGCTGAGTGTGATTTTGGAAGGAAGCAAATGTTTGTGTGTGTATTCCATACATTATGTTGAATTTGAAGTTATTGTGAATTCTTATGTGCCAAATAAAAAAGATGGAAATATGTAAAACCAAGCAAAAAAAAAAAAAGCTATGAAACAAAGAGAAATAAAATCAACAGTAGTGGAAGGTTATAACTCTTATCAACATGACAGATCAAATACTCAAAAAATAACAAAAGAGAAGATATGATTAGTAACATTAATCTAATAGCTTTAATTCAAACTTCATTCGGTAAGAACAGAATATTCTATTTTCAAACAACCTTGTCCATGCCCTGTGTCAAAAGACGAAGAGAAAATATCTGCTGTTGTAAATGTCAGAGCCCTGTCCTTCCTTGCCTTGTCCAACTTGGAACTTCTGTACACTTTGCTCAAAATTTCAATGCCAAGTTTTTGTTACAGATTAGTTTTTCCATAAAAATATTCTGAACCAATCAGTAACTTCAACGTTTTGTTTAAAGTCTAAGAGTTTAAACTCTTATAATCTATTAAAAGTTAGCCCTAAAATGACAAGTCTTCTTAAAGCCTTATTTTTCAAAAGCCTCTATTCATGCTCAGATTAAGAGTTGCCAAAATACACTGAACTAAACTGTGCTACCAACACTAAGCACTAAATTGTTTTAAATGTTTTTGTCTTTAAGACTATAGCTTGATGTTAGGAAATGCATAGACTTTCTAACTTCTTTTCAGATATGTAAAGTAATAAAGCTGCCTTTATGAAATACTCTCATTTAATGCATTCAATAATTTATCAATCCATATTCATTACATAACATTCTACTGTATATCATAATGGAATAAGTATAATAACGAATAAATCTTTTTGATATCATAGTGAAATTTTTAAAAAAAAGTTTATTAGCTTTTGCTGAGATTTTGAACAGAAATCCTATTCACGTGTTTCCTCTAATGAAGTTTTCTACCCTTAGTTGCAGATGTACTAGGATGCAGTGTATAAAACACTTGAAGTGGTCAAAAGATGAAGACAGTATTTTGATGTAATATGAACGGAATATTAATTTAGACTACAATGTACATGGAATAAACTGAATAAAACTGTCACAGGTAAAAGTTTTAAGAGGTTAATTTCTGTCAAATACATTAGATGAAGAACAGTCAGTATTATCAGAAACTGTTTTCTTAAGCTTTTCCTTTTTCTTGCATCCGTCATCTTTCCCAAAACTGGGCATTTAATTCACCTCCGAACTGGTCATTCCCATAGTTGCTAACTTAGTGTTTTTCTTATAGAGCACTTCTTAATGAGCTATGTCACCTAGTATTAGAAAATCTTTCTGATAATATATAAGAATTTTGGTTTGCTAATCAGGAAAAGTGCATTGCCATTTTCATGTTTTTACTCAAGTAAAAAGTGCTTTCCTTAGTTTTCTAGTAATTAGTTATAAAAATTGTATGCTGCAGCTTTGCAGTTTTAAAAAATACTGTAGATATTCTATGAACTTTCTTAAGATTTTGTCAAATTATCAACCCTGTAACTTGACTAATACTGACCCTACTTTTTACCTTATCTACAAGAACATATACTTTTCCTAAATACCTGACTTTGGGTCTGTGAGGTTCAGTAAAACTCAGTGCTAGACCTAACAATGTTCTCTGTACATTTTAAACATTGGCAAGAATATAATGTCGGCCTTTAAACAACTAGAACAAAATTTTTTTTTAATTAACAGCTGCAGAATTGTGGCATGTTTTTACATTGATCCTCTCCTAATACATTTAGCAGTATATTTTCCATGCATAACTTACTAAATCCTTGAATCATTAAAAAAAAAGAAGAATGAACCAAGTTGGGTAATGCAGGGGCTGGTATGCAATGCACCTACTTCTCACTAGACCAACAGTGGGCACGCTCCAGGTTGAGTACTGGCAAACATTTACTTCATTTTCTGGAACAAGCTAGGGAGCCAGTTATTAAAAAAAAAAAAAAAAAAAAAATTCAAACCAGGCTCTTTTTTCAGGGGGTTGTGGACGACAATAAAATATCACTAGATAATAATCTAAAAGAAGGGGAAAACTGAGGGAAGCACAAACCTATATAAATTGAAAAGAGAAAGAAAAAATACATAGATACCGAAAAGATGAAAAACACTTGTAAGAAAATAAGTCTCTAATTCTATGCTAGCACACTGAGAGAAAATGTAAATTACCAGTATAAGCCGAGAAGAGACAGAAAATCCAAACAACAAACAAAAACCATGGGGGGAAAATGGAGAAAGTCATCTAATGTTATCCCTTGAAAAAGCTCCAGGCTTTTCCCAAAGCTATCTGTACTATGCCAGAGCAGAAGAGGAAAGCTTTCTCAGTTCCTTTTAAACTAATTCACCATTTAAAACAAAATCTAACAAAAATAATTTAACCAAACTACAAACTCAGTTAATTATGATTCCCAACTCAAGTACTGGCAAATGTAAACCATCATGCTTAAAAAACAAAAAAAAACAGCACGACAAGGTAGGGTTATTCTAGAATTCAAAGACGGAGCAAACTAATGGCCCAAATTAATAGGTCAAAAAAGGAAAACCCTATGACAGTCTCGATAGATACTGAAAAGTTGAAATTCCACATCTGTTCTTTATTTAAAACAAAATATTCAAATTAGAATAGAAAGATATTTTCTTAATTGTTAAAAAAAAAAAAAGAAATAAAGTACTGACACATGCTACAACACGGAAGAACCTCGAAAACATTATGCTAAATGAAAGAAATCAGACACAAAAGGTCAAATATTGTATGATTCCATTTATACGAAATGCCCAGAACAGGCAAATCCATAGAAACAGAAAGTAGATTAGTGGACACCAGGAGCTAAGGGGAAGAGAGAAATGACTGCTAATGGGTAAGAGGGTTTCTTTTTGGGATGATGAAAATGTTCTAAAATTAGATAGTGGTAAAGGTTGCAAAACTATGAATCTGCTAAAAAACCACTGAACTGTACATTTTTAAAGAGTGAATTTTATAAGAGCTTTTTCTCAATAAAGCTGTTATAAAAAAATACATAAATATACACATATCTCAAACCAATCCCTGCCGGTACAAGAAGTGGTTTGGATAGGGGAATGATTTCAGTACCTGGTGGCAGAGTTGAGTGTTTGGCTGCTAACCAAAAGGCTGGCAGTTCGAATCCACCAGCTGCTCCCTGGAAACCCTATGGGGCAGTTCTACTCTGTCCTATAGGTTGCTATGAGTCGGAATTGACTCAACGGCAACGGCTTTGGGTTTTTTTGGCTTTTATAGGAAAAAGGCACGTATTAAATCTAAGGTAAAACACTAAAAGTATTCTCTCTAAAGTCAGAATTAAGACAAGGATTCCCATCAACATTATTATTATTTAACGTTGTCTGGGAACTCATCTGGAACAAGAAAGGAAACTTAAGAAACAGAACTGAACTACAGGACTAATTGCCTACATGAACTACTGCGTCCTCCACCTCAGGACCAGAAGAACTAGATGGTGCCCAGCTACTACTACTGAACATTCTGATCAGAAACACAACAGATGAATCCTGATAAGAAGGGAGAAAACTGTGGAATAGAACTTCAAATTCTTAAAGAATCCGGACTTACTGAACCTACTGAGGCTGGAAGAGTCCCTGAGACTATCACCCTGAGTTGCTCTTCAAACCTTGCAAGAATTGAAACTGCCCCCTGTAAAGTCACTTTTAAACTAAGTAACAGTTTAGCCCAAAGAGTAAAGATTGTCATCCTTGAGTATTCCTTTTTAAAAAAAAATTATCTAAGACCGAAGGGACAACAGCTATCTATTTTAAAGCACAGATGAGAAGGTTAGAGGGCTAGAGGGAAAGGAGATTAAGCAAATGGAAGTGAAACAACTAGAACAGAAATAACAAGAATGTTGACAAAATATGAAAAATGTAACCAATGTCACAGTTCATTATGTCTAGAAACTGTGGAATGGGAGCGGGTTTTGCTCTGTATGTTTTCACTGAAAAGAAAAAAGTTATAAAGAAAAAGCCAATAGGGAAAATGCATAACAGAATTTCAAATTCTCATAGAATCCAGACTTTCTGGAGCCACAGACTGGATGAACCCCTGAAACTACTGCCCTGACATAGTCTTTAAACCTTAAACCAATAATATCCTCTGAAGTCTTCTTAAAACCAAACAATAGTTTAGCTCACCTAGTAAAGAATATCTGCCTTGAGCATCATGCTCTTTTAAGATCTATCTATATGCGATGAAGTTGACAACAGCAACTCGGAAGACAAGATAAGAAATTTAGGGGGCAGTGAGTTTATGTCAGTGGGGTAGGAACAACTTGGAAAAGGAGGATGAGAGTGGCTGCAACTCGAAAAATGCAATCAATGTAACTGAACCGTACAAGTAAAAACTATTGAATTGGTGTATGTTCTGCTGTGTATATTCTCAACAAAAAAAATAAAATAAATTATTAAAAAAAGGGAAAAAAAACATTGTATGGGAACTGCTAACCAATGTAATTAGATAATGAAATGCAAGATATAACTATTATTTATAAGAAATTAAACTTTTTATTTACATATGATATATCTAGGAAATCGAAAAAAATCAACTGAAAAACTAATTGTCAGTATGAATTTATAAAGTGTGTCAGTGCAAAATTAATATACATGAAGATAAAAACTTTCTTATTTCACACTTAAGAATGGAAAGTCCCACTGATAAGAGTAATTCGAAACTTTACTGAGTAGGTTGAAAGGGAAAAAAAAAAGACAAATAAGTAGAGAAAACAATCTTGACCTTGACTATGTTGGCTCAGTAGTGTCAATTCTCCCTTAACCTCTACATTCAATCAAAATCCCAATATCTTTGTTGTAGATCAATTCTGTGACTATTCTATTCCAATGGTCAATACTGCTTTGTGTCCACTGTTTTAGTCAGTATAGCTTTATAATAAGCTTTGATATACGGTAATCTCCCAACTTTTTTTCCAAGATTGTCTCTCCTATTCCTGGACCTTTGCATTTCCACAATTAAAAAAAAAAAAAAGCCCATCAACAGATGAATGGATAAACAAACTATAGTACATACACACAATGGAGTACTATGCAACGAGAAAGAACAATGAATCTGTGAACCATCTCATAATATGGATGAAACTGGAGGACATTATGCTGAGTGAGATAAGTCAATCACAAAAGGACAAATATTGTATGGGACCTCTATTGTAAAAACCCATGAAAAAGTTCACACACAAAATGTAACAATCTTTGTTGGTTACCAGGGATGGGAGGAGTGGGGGTGGAAATACTAAACAGATAATAGATAAGTGGTATCTTGGGTGAAAGGTGAAACAGTACACAATACAGGAGAAACTAGCACAACTTGTACAAGGAAAAGTCATGGAAGCCCCATAGACACATCCAAACTCCCTGAGGGACTGAATTGCTGGGTGGAGGGCTCTGGGGACCATGGTCTCAGGGAACATCTAGCTCAACTGGCATGACACAGCTTATAAAGACAATGCTCTACATTCTACCTTGGTGAGTAGTGTCTGGGGTCTTAAAAGCCTGTGAGCGGCCATCTAAGATACTCCACTGGTCTCATCCCTTCGGGAGCAAGGGAGAATGAAGAGAACAGGATACAAGGAAAAGATTAGTCCAAAGGACTAACTGTCCACAGCTACCAAGGCCTCCACCAAACTGAGTCCAGTACAGCTAGATGGTGCCCGGCTACCACCACTGACTGCTCTGACCAGGATCACAACAGAGGGTTCTCGACAGAGCTGGAGAAGGATGTAGAGCATAATTCTAACCCACAAAAAAAAAAAAGACCAGATTTACTGGCCTAAAGGAGACTGGAGAAACCTCGAGAGTATGGCCCCCAGACACCCTTTTAGCTCAGTGGTGAAGTTACCTCCGAGGTTCACTGTTCAGTCTGGGAGTGGACAGCCCCGTAAAACCAAATGAGACTAACGAGATACAGGAGTCCAGTGACAAGGGCCAGAAAGCAGAAGGGGACAAGGAAGCTGGTGACAGGGAACCCAAGGTTGAGTAAGAATACTGCTGATGTGTTGTGAGATTGTTAACCATCGTCATAGGGCAACATTTGTAGTAACTGTTAAATGAGCAACTATTTTGTTCTGTAAGCCTTCATCTTAAGTGAGAATAACAGCACAATTCGAAGAGCGTAGTCAATGTCACTGAACTGTGTATGTAGAAATTTTTGAAATGGTGTATCTTTGGCTATGCGTATTTCCACCAAAAAGAAAAAGAGGTTGAGAAGTTAGAGGGTTGATATGTTGTGGGGTTGTTAACCAATGTTATAAAACAACATGTGTACTTCTGTTTCATGAGAAACTATTTGTTCTGTAAGCCTTCACCTGAACTACAATTTAAAAAAAAAAAAAAAAAAGCCCTGGTGGAGATTTTGATTGGGATGGCATTGAATATATGTCAATTTAGGGAGAACTGACATCTTTACAATACTGACGCTTCCAATCCATAATGATTGTATATCTCTGCATTAATTTAGGTCTTCTTTCATTTCTCTTAATGATGTTTTACTTTTGGTCTCATGCGTGATTTGTTGGATATATTTCAAGCTATCAGGTATTCTGTGACCTTACTATAACTTGTACTAGCTTTTAAATTTGTTTTTCAAATTGTTTGTTGCTAGTATAGCCCCGTCCAGCCTGTTGCCATCGAGTCGATTCCGACTCATAGAGACCCTGTTGCTAGTATAGAGAAATAAACTTGATTTTGCATATTGACCTTATTATCTAGCAGCCACGTTAAATTCATTTATTAACTCTAATAGAATATCCTACAGCTTATTTTGGATGTTTTCCATATATAATCATGTCTGCATGATTTATATCTTCCTTTTATAAGTCAGAATCGACTCAACATCAATAGGACTGGTTTTTTTGGTTTTTCAGTCCTTATACCTTTTCATTCCTTTCTTCTTACCTAAGAAGCCCTGGTGGCGCAGTGGTCACAGCACTTGGCTACTAACTGAAAGGTCGGCAGTTAGAACCCACCAGCGGCTATGGGAGAAAAGACCTGGCAATCTGCTACTGTAAAGACTGCAGCCTAGGAAACCCTATGGGGCAGTTCTACTCTATCTTACAGGGTCACTATAGGATACCTGTTGCACTGGCTAGGACCTCTACAATGTTGAATACAAGTGATGATAATACAGCACTATGTCTTGTTCCTGACAATGTCTTGCTCCCGATATGAGAAGAAAAGCTCTTAGGATGTCACCATTATGTATGATTTGTTATCAGTACTCTTTATCAGGTTAAAAAAATTTCATTTTATTCCTGAGAGGTTTCTTTTTAAATCATGAACGGGTATTAAATTTTATCAAATGATTTTTCTGCATTTACTGAATGATTATACAATTTTTATCTTTATTCTGTTAACATGGTGAATTATATTGCTTTTCAAATGTTAAACCAATCTGGGTTTATTCCTGGAATAAACTTAACTTGGTTGTGATGTATTACTTTTTCATAGATAATTTGATTTAGTACTATTTTGTTCAGAATTTTTTCAACTATATTCACAAAAGTCCTTTCTTGAAAAGTTCTTAAATTTTGGGTACTACTTATGCCAGCTTCATAAAATAAGTTTGGAAATGATCACTCTTTTTTATTCTCTGGTACAGTTAGTATAAGATTGGTGTTAATTCTTCCTTAAATGTCTGAAAGAATTCACCTATGAATTTGTGCCTGGAATTTTCTTTCTGGGAAAGTTTGTAACTATTGATTCAAGTTCTTAAAACATATGGAACTAATCAATTTTTTTATTTCTTCTTGTTCTGTTTTGGTAAGTTGTCTTTGTTTAGGAATTTCTCTATTTCATCTAAGTTGTCAAGCATATTGGCATAACATTGTTCATGATATCTTATTACACTTTCAACGTCTGAAGGAATTAACTCCTGAAATTGGTAATTTGTACCATCCCTTTTTTCTGGATCAGTCTTGCTACTTTTAAAGTCTTTTCAAAGAAATCAACTTTGGGCTTCACTGATTTTACCTACTGTACATTTGTTTTATATTTTATTGATTTCTGTACCATTTTATGTTCTTCCTTCTACTTTCTTTAGGTTTAATTTTTATCCTTTTTCTAATATATTAAGATGGATGCTTAAATTATTGATTTTCAGTCTTTTCTAATTTATGTACTAAATGCTATAAATTTCCTAAGAGTTGCTTCAGTTACATCCCAGACATTTTAATACATCATATTTTCATTATCACTTACTTCAAAATATTTTCTAATTCCTATTTCTAATTTCACCGTTGACCCATAGGTTATTTAGAAGGATATGGTTTAATATCTAGAAATTTGGGGGTTTCTAGTTCTTTTGGAGCAAATGGATACAATGCTGGAAGTGCTCACCCACGGAGGCCAAGAAATTTCGAAAACAGCTACCTGGCCAACCAACTGGAAGAGATCCATATGTGTATCCATTCCAAAGAAAGGTGATCCAACAGAATGCGGGAATTATTAAACAATATCATTAATATCACACACAAGTAAAATTATGCTGAATTCAAAGACGGTTGCAGCAGTACATCAACAGGGAACTATCAGAAATTCAAGCTGGATTCAGAAGAGGACATAGAACCAGAGATATCACTGCTGATGTCAGATGGATCATGGCTGAAAGCAGAGAATACCAGAAAGATATTTACCCGTGTTTTATTGACTATGCAACGGCATTCGACTGTGTGGATCATAACAAATTATGGATAACATTGTGAAGAATGGAAATTCCAGAACACTTAACTGTTCTCATAAGGAACCTGTACATAGACAAAGAGTCAGTCGTTCGAACAGAACAAGGGGATATTGCGTGGTTTAAAACCAGGGAAGGTGTGCATCAGGGTTGTATTCTTTACTATACTTATTCAGTCTGTATGCTAAGCAAATAATCTGAGAAGCTGGACTATATGAAGAACAACACGGTAGCAGGACTGGAAGAAGACTCATTAACAACCTGCGGTATGCAGATGACACAACCTTGCTTGCTGAAAGTTAAGAGGACTTCAAGCACTTACTGATGAAGATCAAAGACCACAGGCTTCAGTATGGCTTACACCTCCACATAAAGAAAACAAACATCTTCACAACTGGACCAGTAAGCAGCATCATGATAACTGGAGAAAAATTGAAGTTGTCAAGGATTTCATTTTACTTGGATCCACAATCAACGCCCATGGAAGCAGCAGTCAAGAAATCAAAGACGCATTGCATTGGGCAAATCTACTGCAAAAGGTCTCAAGTGTTCAAACCAAAGATGTCACTTTGAGGACTAAGGTGCGCCTGACCCAAGCCATGGCATTTTCAATCGCCTCATATGCATGCGGTAGCTGAGCAATGAATAAGGAAGACCAAAGAAGAATTGATGCCTTGCACTTATGACATTGGTGAAGAATACTGAATATACCATGGATTGTCAGAAGAACAAACAAATCTGTCTTGGAAGAAGTACAGCCAGAATGTTCCTTAGAAGTGAGGATGGCAAGACTTTGTCTCTCGTACTTTGGACGTGTTATCAGGAGGAACCAGTCCTTAGAGGACATCAGGCTTGGTAAAGCAGAGGATCAGCGAAAAAGGAAGACCCTCAACAAGATGGACTGACACAGTGGCTGCAGCAATGGGCTCAAACATAGCAACAATTGTGAGAGTGGCACAGGACCAGGCAGTGTTTCTTTCCGTTGTACACAGGATCGCTATGAGTCAGAACCAACTCGACGATACCTAACAACAACAACGGTTCTTTTGGTGCCTTACAACTAAATTCAGAAGATATTCCTTGAATATACTACTCTTTGAAATTTGTTAAGGCTTGCTTTATTGCCCAGTATATGGTCTATTTTTATAATTCCAAGTTCACTTGAAAAAAAAGGTATATAGCTAGCTGTTCGATGTAACGTTCTATAATGACAATTAGGTCAAGTTATGTAAACCTGTTAAGTCTTTACTATCCTTAACTAATTTTTTGTCTGCTTATTGTATCAGTTACTACAAGGGGTGTCTTAAAATCTCCAACTATCATTTTGGATTTACATATTTCTCCTGTTAGGTCTGTCAGTTTTTCTTTATGTATGTATTTTTTTCTTCTTCTTCCTTCTTTACATATTTTGAGGCTATGTTACTAGATGCATACAAATTTAGAATTTCTATGTATCCTTGAATTGACTCCTTTTTCATTATGAAATGTTCACTAGGAATTATTGCAAAGTCTACTATGCCTGATATCAGTATAGTTACACCAGGTCATTTTTGGTTAATGTTTGCATGGCATATCTTTTTTCCCATCCTTTTACTTTCAACCTTTCTATAGCCTTTATTCAAGGTATAGGTCAACATACTATGAAATTCTCATCCCAATTTTTAGTAATTTATCTTTAAATAGCCTTTTCCCATATTAAATTTCCTCAGAAAACAGAAATTGCCTGTGTTCTACTTTCATCTCAATGTTGTATTTCTGACTTCTATTTATCAACATCTTATTTACGTTCTCTTCATTCTAAGTAATCTTTTAGCCATCGTGTTTTTCTCATTGTCCCCTTCCTGCCCATCTGTTTATTACCTGGTATAGAGAATGTCATTTTTTTTTCCTGGCCACAAAAGAGAGCTTAAAAAGAAAGCAGAAATATTGATTACCTTTCACTACATCAAATCAAGAAAGCATGTTTAAATTTAAGGATAATCACTGAAAGAAAAGAAAGCAAACCATTAACTTATAAACCATTTTTTTTAAGGTGGAGAGATAATGGCAATTCAGTACAACAGAAAGCAGGAAAACAGAAGCAAACAAAATTTACGGTAAACAGAAAAACACAAAATATAATGTTGTCTGTTGCTTAGGTGCCATCGAGTCGTTTTCGACTCATAGTGGCAATAAATCCAAACAGGTTTTCTATAAATGATAAGAGATTATAATGAGCTGTTAAATGATAATCTCTTAATGGAATATTTCTAAAAGGATGGTATGCTCTTTACAAGAGCTAGACCTACGACTTAACCCAGAGAAGTTAAAAAGAAAAGGATGGAAAAAGATGAACCATGCAAAGGTGAACCAAAAGAAAGCTGTGTAGCTATATTAATATCAGACAAAATAGATTTTATGACAAGCACTATCAGGGATGAACTGTAATCATTTCTTAATGATAAAAGGAAAAAAATTGCCTGTGAGATATAATAGTCCCGAACCTATTACACACCTAACAACACAATTTATACGTGTGCATCTGTGTAAGAGTATACAAATGAAAAAACTGATAAAATTACAACACAGTGGTGTAGACAAAGTTGACAAAAAATCAGTAATATAAAAGAATCAAACAAAAAATTAACAATAATAATCTAATGGACTTATATAGAATGCCGCATACAACACATGAAATATTTATAGAAAATGACCACTTTACAACTATAAAAACAAATACCAAAAAATTAACAGTGTACAATGTTCTTCAAGTATAATACAATAAACTTAGAAATAAATGTCACAGAGATAACAGAAAAACAAAATCCCATAAATTTGAAAACAAAGTTCTAAATAATTCAATGGACAATAGGAAAAGTAACTACGAAAGTCACAATATATTCAGAACTAAAAAAATAACGAAAATCAATTCATGTGAAATGATAGCAGCCAGCTATAGTTTACAGGAAAATTTATAGTTTTAAACGCATATATTGTAAAAATATAGATTAAGCACTAAGAAGCGAGGCCTCCAAGTTAAGAAATTTTTTAAATGACAGAATAAACGCAAATAAAGAAGGAAAGAAATATTAACCACAAGAGCAGAAATAGAAAGGATCAATTAAAAGAACTATATAAAAAAAAGACTAATAAATTAGGCAAGCTGCTGGCAATACTGATCAGAAAAAAGGAACAAATTAATGAAATCAGAGATTTTTTAAAGTCATAAGAGAAGCCTATATTTTATACCAATATACCTGGAAACTATTTTTCTAGAAAACGGTCTATTTTGCATAAAGAAAAATTTAAGAAGAAAAGCCAGAAAAACTTATTGCCATGAAAGAAACTATTAATAAATCAAAAGTTAAAAATCTACTCACAAAAAAGACATCAGGTACAGTTTCACAGATGAATTCTAGCTAACTTTCAAGAAACAAGTCATCTCTACTTAACACAACCTGTTTCAAAAAAAAGGGAAAATTCCCCAATTCATCTTACAAAGTTAACATAACCTTGTTACCCAAACAAGACAAGAACTACATGAAATAGGAAAATTACACGGCAATAACAAAAGATGCAAATATTCAGATAATTCAAAGATAATTTAAATCAGAAAATCTATTAATGTAATTCATCATATCAATAGATGCAGTAAAAGCATTAGAAAAATTCAACTCCTGTTCATGATAAGGAGTCCTGGCAGCACAGTGGTTAAACACTTGGCTGCTAACCAAAAGGTCAGCCATTCAAATCTACCAGCCACTCCTTGGAAACCCTATGGGGCAGTTCTACTGTCCTACAGGGTCACTATGAGTCAGAATCAACTCAATGGCAATAGGTTTGGTTTGGTTTGAGATTCATGATGAAAATCTCTAAAATTATAAATAGAAGAAAACTTAAAACTAATAAGTAATATCCACCCCCAAAAACCCACTACAATATCATACTTAATGATAAAACATTAGAAATACTCCACTGAAGTACCTAAATGAGAAATGCTTATTATCAATTCTTCTATTAACCACTTGACTGGAGGTGCTAGTGAATGCAAAAAAAACCCAAAACCATTGCCATCAAGTCGACTCCAACTCATAGCAACCCTGTAGGACTGAACAGAACTGCCCTATAGAGTTTCTCAAGAAAAAACCAGGGCTTCTGCCCAGTTCAATCATGGCCAAAAGAGCATCACTGGAACAGATCCAACTGTTTAAAACTTAGATGATTCACCACGGTACCCAGAACGGGAAAAATTACGGGTCAAGGCCAAGCTAGAAACTTAATCTCCCTATTAGAAAACAAGGGCAGCGTATGCGTTGCATAGCAACCAAATTTCTTGCCCTGGAATTTTGACCACATTCAGAAACAGCGCTGTCCCACTCAAAGATAGCAGAGCCTCGCACAAAGATGGTGGCCAACTGCACCGCTTTAAGTGTGTATTGCTCTCTACATTCCTGCCAACAATCCAAATCTCACACACCAGGTTCCTGAAAGGGCTCATTACACCTCTTCCGAGTCTCCCATTCCAAGGCTTCAACCAGTAATTCTTCCCAATTCCAAGTACCAAGGCGAATCACCCAAACTGTAAAACTTTGTCAGCCATGACTGAACCAGCTCAAAGCCCTGGAAACTACTGCCAATTAAACTGATACCATACTTTATTATTTTGAAATTTTCATTTTAGACTTATTCAAGAAATTATTTTAATTTAGATATTTATCATATCTTATACACTACAGAAAGGAAAATAGAAGTAAAAGAAATTAGTAGGGTATTCCTAAAACTTCACATACAGGGTCCTACTCTGGATCACTTTTCTACTCAAAGCTGTTCAATGTTAACCTCTTTCCTAACAAGACTGCCCTCTGCCGACAAGAGTGCTGGTGATGCAACATTTCTTAAAATGCTCTATTATTATCTATGGGATTTTCTTTGAAGTCACAGACACCCACTTGGCAATTTCTTCTGCCTTCAGTTCTATTGTTTGGCATGTAATAACAACACATGTTGTACCACCAATACACATAACTCATTTAAAGTGATGACAAAATGAATAGCCTTGACCAAGTTTGTGCATGTGCAGGCCATGATAACTACATCATGACTGCTGCCTGGACAACAGTGGTTATAAGACACCATCAATT
This sequence comes from Dugong dugon, assembly GCA_030035585.1. Lineage (NCBI taxonomy): Eukaryota > Metazoa > Chordata > Mammalia > Sirenia > Dugongidae > Dugong > Dugong dugon. Next base: position 153,438,073 of record CM057483.1, read on the forward strand.
GAGAATACATTTTTATTTCAGAGATGTTAAAATGTAGCCGGGGAGAGTGCATCTCAGAATCCATGAAATATAGTGATATGAGAGTTAAGCAAGGTTGTGTGATCAACACATGTAAGTCAATAGTATTCCCTATTCATCAGCAATAATTAAATAGAAATTATAACTAAAAGATAATCCTATCCACAATGATAAGAAAAATTACACAGTCTCTAGCAATAAATCTAATAAAAACCAAGAGACCTCCATAAATGGAAGAACATACCATGCTCATAGATAGGAAGGCTTAACATTGTGAAATGTCAATATTACCCAAAGAAATCTATAAATATAATGCAATCCTGATCCAAATTCCAACAGCACTCTTTAACGAGATGGACAAACTAATCACCAAATTTATATGGAAAGGAAGAGGCCCCAGATAAGTAAAGCATTACTGAAGAAAAACAACAAAGTAGGAGGCCTCACACTACTTAATCTCAGAACCTACTTTACAGCCACGGTAGTCAAAACAGCCTGGTACTGGTACAACAACAGAAAGACACATAGACTAACAGAACAGAATTGAGAACCCAGACGTAAATCCATCCACCTATGGATAGCTGACCTTCGACAAAGGGCCAAAGTCCATTAAATGGGGAAGAGACAGTCTCTTCAACAAATGATGCCGGCAAAACCAGATGTCTATCTGTAGAAAAATGAAACAGGACCCATACATCACACCATATACAAAAACTAACTCAAACTGGATCAAAATCCAAAAAACCCACTGCCATCGAGTTGATTCCAGCTCATAGCAACCCTATAGGACAGAACAGAATTGCCCCATAGGGTTTCCAAGGAACAGCTGGTGGATTTGAACTGGTGACCTTTCGGTCAGCAGCAGAACACTTAACCACCGCGCCACCAGGGGTCAAAGAGCTAAATATAAAATCCAAAACTATAAAGATCATGGTAGAAAAAACAGGGACAACATTAGGGGCCCTAAAATATGGCATAAATAGAATACCAAACGTAACTAAAAATACACAAAGAGTAAAAGATGAACTAGATAAACAGGACTGCCTAAAAATTAAACACTAATGCTCATCAGAAGACTTCTCCGGAAGAGTAAAAGACTCCTAAAGACTGGGAAAAAATTATTGGCTATGACATATCTGACAAGGGTCTAATCTCTAAAACTCATAGAAAACTTCAACACCTCAACAACAAAAAGACAAACAATCCAATTAAAAAATGGACAAAGGATACAGACACTTCACCAAAGAAGACATTCAGGTGAGGTGACTAACAAACCCGTGAAGAAATGCTCGCCATCATTAGCAATTAGAGATGCAAATCAAAACTACGAGATACCCGACAATAATGGCACGAATCAAAAAAATAAAAAATAATAAATGCTGGCGGGGTTGTGGGGAAATTGGAACTCATACACTGCTGGTGGGAAGGTAAAATGGTACAACCACTATGGAAAACGGTATAGCGCGCGTCCTCAAAAAGCTAGAAATACTATAGGATCCAACAATCCCACTCCTAGGTATATACCCTAAAGAAATAAGAGCAGTGACATGAATAGATATATGCACACCCATGTTCACTGCAGCATTATTCACAATAGCAAAAAGACAGATACAACCTAAGTGTCCATCAACGGATGAATGGGTAGACAAACCGTGATACGTGCACACAGTGGAATACCGCGCAATGATAAAGAATAATGATGAATCCACAAAACAGCTCACAACATGGAGGAATCTGGAGGACATTATGCTGAGTGAAATGAATCAATCACAAAAGGACAAATATTGCATAAGACCACTATTATAGGGGAAAAAAAAACAAGAAAAGGTTTGCACACAGAAAAAAAACATTGATGGTTACCAGGGATGAGAGGGAGAGGGAGGGGAAATTACTAACTAGATAGATAATACGTATTAATATTGGTTAAGAGAAAGGCAATACACAATATGGGGAAGTCAGCACAATACGACCAAGACAAAGGAAGACACTGAGAGGAACGCAAGAATAAAGAGCAACTACAGTAATTACTATAACATATACAATCCTGCAACAATAGTATTAACAAACAATAATCTACGAATTGTTACACAGGTAGACGGGTATGCTAAAGAGGTGTGGTAGGGTGTAAGGGAGTATACTACTTACAGATATAGGTTTGGTTGTGGACATTTCTACGTACATAATTGTAGGTACTGCGCGTATGTTAATATAGACAATAGACCACACAAGGGGCACAGTCATGGAAATTTCTTAGACATAACCAAACACCTGGGAGAACTTCTTTAGAAGCCATATATTCAATAAGAATCTAATAACCAAAATATACATAAAACTTCAACAACTTAACAACTAAAAGACAAACAACCCAATCATAAAATGGGCAAAGAACTTGAATACACATTTCATCAAAGAGGACATTCAAATGGCCACTAAACACATGAAAACATGCTCAACGTCATTAGCCATCAGAGAGATGCAAATCAAAACCACAACGAGATACTATTTCACTTCCACTAGAGTGGCTAAGGAACCCTGGTGGCTTGGCTGCTAACCAAAAGGTCAGCAGTTCGAATTCACCAATTGCTCCTTGGAAACTCTATGGGGCAGTTCTACTCTGTCCCGCTGGGTCGCAACGAGTCGGAATTGACTCGCTGACAACGGGTGTGGTTTGGTTTTTGGTTAGTATAGGTATACAGATAAGCAAACAGACCAATGAAGCGAAAAGACAGAAACTACAAACAGATGTTTATATGTGGGACTATGATATACCTCAGGAGTTGCACTATAAATCAGTGAGGAGAAAGGCTGAACTATTTGAGAAATCCATATGAAAAAGATAAAACTAGATCTCTACATCACACAACAGAGGAAAAAAATTTCCAGATGGATTAATGATCTAAGTATGCAAAAGTAAACTTTAAAATCTATATAAAAATATAAAAGAGTATCTTTATAACCACAGAATAAGGGAAGAATTTCTCGGAGACACAAGAAAAAAGAAGACATAAATGAAAAAACAGAGAAAACTGAGTATACGCCTTCAAACTAAGAAGTCCTATACAAAAAATATTCCATAAACAAAGCTAAAAGCCACAGACTAAGAAAGATATTTTCAGTGTATATAACCAGCAAATCATTAGTATCCAGAATATAAAAAGAATATTCCCAAATCTATAAGAAAAAGACAACAATCCAACAGAAAAATGGACCAAGGATAAAAAACAAACAAACCAAACCCGTTGTCGTGGAGTCAATTCCAACTCATAGCAACCCTACAGGACAGAGCAGAAGTGCCCCACAGGGTTTTCAAGGAGCAGCTGGTGGATTCGAACTCCTGACCTTTTGGTTAGCAATAAAGCTCTTTAAAGCACTGCGCCACCAGGGCTCCAGACCAAGGATAACCAAAACCAAACCCAATGTCGTCGCGTTGATTCCGACTCATAGCAACCCTATAGGACAGAGTAGAACTGCCCCATAGTTTCCAAGGAGCACCTGGTAGATTGGAACTGCCAATCTTTTGGTTAGCAGCCGTAGCACTTAACCACTACGCCACCAGGGTTTCCTAGACCAAGAATAGGCCAAGCAATTCACATAAAACTCAAATGGCCTGTAAATAAGTGGGGGGGGGGGGGGGGGGGGGTGTAGGAGACCAACCTCACTAGTAATCTAAGAAATGCAAAGTTAAAAGAGTGATGAGACAACATTTATACCTAACAGACTGGAAAAAAATGTAAAGTCTAATTTTTTGACAATGATATGGAAAAACTGAAACATGATGACAGTTTGGCAATTCCCAGCAAAGTTGACAATGCACAGACCCTTCAACGTAGCACTTCTATTATAATCGCAAGAGAAAAGAACCATGTACAAGGATGTTGCAGCACTGTTTGAAATTGCAGAAAACTCCAAACAACCATATCCTTCGGAATGGATAAACAAACTACAGTGTATTTACACAAAATACAAGCAAAATGAATGAACTAGATTTTGAAACTTCTTAATGTCAGGACTCTTAAAAATCAAAGATTCTAAAAAGCTTTTGTTTATGTGGGTTATATCTAAAGATATTTATCATATTAAAAATCAAGACTGAGACATTTAAAAAACAGTAATTCATAAAAAAATAATAAACCCAATATGTGTAAACATAAATGACATTTATTAAAGATAACTATATTTCAAGGCCAGACTTACTGGACTGGTAGAGACTGGATAAACCCCTGAGATTATCACCCTGAGATACTCTTTAAACTTGGAACTTAAACCATTCCCAGAGGTCACCTTTCAGACAGGTGACAGATCAGCCTATAAAATAAGTATCACCCATGAGAACTGTGCTCATCTAAATAATCATCTAGATGAAACCAAACGGCAAATATTTTTCCTAGACCAAGCATGAGAAGGTAAGGGGGACAGGGAAGCCAGATTAAGGGAAATAGAGCAACCAGAATGGAAGTAATGAGATTCTGATATATTGTGAAAAATATAACCAATATCACTGAACAATATGTACAGAAATTGTTAAATGAGAACCTAATTTGCTGTGTAAACTTTCACCAAAAACACAATAATTTTTTTTTGTTTAATTTTTTTTTTCAAGACAAAAAATGCTTAGTGAGTAGAGTGGCACTGTTTTACATTTCTGCAAATCTCTTTAATGTCTGGCTTAATAGAGGACAGCTGGATTCCCCTAACTGCTTCCACATCCAATCCATTAGGACATCACGTCATGTAGCCTCCTGACAACACCAGTGTACACTATAATCATACAGAGTACAGAAGAATGAGAGTAAATAAAAAGGGCAAATAATAACATGATTATAAAAATAGCTTTAATCTAATGGACCCCCTTTAAGAATCTTAAGGATCCCCAGGAATCCCGGGACCACACTTTGAGAATCGCTGAACTAGATTTCACATGTAACATGGATATATCTCAAAAACACACTAACTGGAGGGGGGAAAAAAAAAAGTAAAATGACACACAGTACGATACTATTTATGTAAAGATAAAACATACAAAGCAATACTTGATATTGTTTTGGGTACATACATACGAGGACATCAGTTACTTCTGGTGAAGATCAGAATGGGATAGGCTAGGGGGCACCCTTTAACTGGATCTCAGAGATTTTATTTCTTTAAACAGAAAAAAAAATGAAGCAAATATGTAACAAAATATTAAAATTTGTTAAATTGGGGTAACATACACTTTTCAGTAATTTTGAAATATTTCATAATTTTAAAAAATTTTAATCTATATTTTAAAAGCTAATGGCTATACACTTCAAGGCCACACAGTTTTCCTTACAGTTTACCTCCCTTTGAGCAGAATACAGTTACAAGATAGGTGGATTTTATAAACTGTTGTTTGGAAAAATAGTTTGGCAGGAATAAGAATGAGCTGGCCATATTCCAATCAGCTAAGGTGTATGTGTTGCGGGGAGGAGGGTGATGGTTACTGAGCTCCTCTAGCTTGACCTGGAACCCTAATGAGATGAATGTGGTATGCCTTAATATTCATACCCTTTGGCCAGAGAACATACTGACTGCTTGATTTCAACTGGAAAACTATTCCATTACATAACATTCTCTGCACCCAATTGAGATGACTGTTTTTGTAGATAATAACCACGTGCCATGTACTGCTCGAGGACAAAGCAAAATGAGAACCTATCTCTACATTCACAGTTCAGGAAAGAAGATAAAAATATAAACATGGTTAAAATATAATAGATTAAGGTGGGGAATGGAGAGTAATTGCTTAATGGGTATAGGATTTCCTTTTGGGGTGATGAAAATGTTTTGAAACCAGATAGAGGTGGTGGCTGCACAACACTGTGAATGTACTAAAAGTCACTACACTGTTAACTTTAAAATGGTTAATTTTATGTTACATGAATTTTCATTTCAATTTTTAAAAAACTGTCTGTAAGATTAAATGCTAAATTAAAGATATCTACACTGCTCTATAGGACAGAGAAGAAAGAATGATCCTGGAAAAATCATGGTGCTATTCACAGAAAGAAAGCAAGAAGCAGGGGCTCTGGGTCAAAAAAGATTTTCAGTAATATCACTGGTCATCTACTATGTGCATGATAAATTTGGTTGCAGCCACGGTGACTGTGGAGGGTCAATAAGGCACCTGTTGGAGATGGTCAGCAGGCAACTGGAAATGCTAGATGAGAAACCAGAAGAGAAGGTGGGCAAGATAAAGGACACTGAAGTCAGGGAAGGAGATCTGAGAAAAAAGGATTAAAAAATTGACCTTGAAGGAAATCTGACATCTAGGCGGCAGAAAGAAAACAGAAGGCACAGAGTTTCTGAACCACAGAAAATGGTTGGGTGACACATCCGTTAACATGCTGTGGAACAGTTTCCCAGATTGGGAAATACTGGATTAAGGAAGTAAGTGGGATGAAAAGAAATAAAAGTACTGGTAAAAGGAAAGAGAAGACAGGTGAGGATGCTGAGGGAGAGGAAACAGCAGAGTCAGAGGATAATGATGCAAGAGACAGCATCACTGACAGCTCCATCCCAAAGGAAGCAGGTCAGGGTGAAGAGGACAGGCAGAGCAGCTGGGCTTCAAAGGAGAGCAATTCTTCTTGCAGCAAAAGGAAAGGAGGAAATTCTAGGTGGAGATAGAGGAAAAGCGTGAAGTAGAAGGGAGGAAAACAACTGTTTCTATCAGATGGCCCCCTATCCTTTTCAGTTAAGTAAAAGATTAGGTAATCTTTGCTAGGCGTGAGGGATTTCAAGGATGAGTTGAGTTTTGAGAGCAAAAAAGGTTTGGAACTGCCAGTGTGCAGGAACACAAATAATACAAAGAAGGCTAATCGGTAACACTACAAGTCCAAATGGGGTCAGACAGTAAGCATTTACAAAAAGCATTATGAACATGTTTCTTTGAAAAAGGAAATTTGCATCTATCTGAAAAATACACTGTTGTTGGCTGCCCTTGAATTCCGGCTCATAGTGATATAGGACAGAGAAGAACTATCCCATAGGGTTTTCTCGGTTATAATCTTTATGGGATGTAGCCCTGGTGGTGCAGTGGTTAAGCGCTTGGTTAGCAACAGAAAGGTTGGCAGTTCAAATCCACCAGCTGCTCCACAGGAGAAAGATGTGGCAGTCTGCTTCCCTAAAGATTTACAGCCTTGGAAATAGCATGGGGCAGTTCTACTCTCTCCGGTAGGGTCACTATGAGTCAGAATCAACTCGACAGCAACTGGTTTTGGCTTTTTTAATCTTTATGGGAGCAGACTGCCAGATCTTTTCTCCCGTGGAGCCAGTGGTGGGTTCAAACCGCCGACTTTTCTATTAGCAGCCAAACACAACTATTGTGCCACCAGGGCTCCTTGAAAAATATACTAATACCTGATTTATCCAAGGTGCTTGGTTGGGTAATAAGGTCAGTTTCCAGATCATCAAGTTCTACCCCTTCAAGCAAAAAACATCTCATATTTAGCAATTTCTGACAGAAATCTTCCTGAACTATACACTTACCTGTTTTCTTAATTATACAGATTGAGTCTAATTTCATCTTAAACATCCATGGTTGCTGTACCGGAACATTTACTGCTGCTGTATTGTGCAATAATATAATTCTATCTTCTTTATAGCTCTTCTATGTATTTCCCAGCTGTCAAGATATAAGTAACTGCTTCTTCTACAGCTTACGTTCACCTTTAACACCTCAACAACCACAGCTCGCCTTAACAACTTGCTTCCAGTCGGCTTCCTGCAATCTACTATTTCTCAAACTTTTCTAAACAATGGCCCTTTATGATAAACATGAGACAGTTCTCTTGGTCCCCTCATGGAGTGTTACCACTGAAACCTGACGCAATCTAGGAAAGTAGAAAACCTGAAGCCAGTTTCTAGTGAATACCTATGCTCCTTATAGATGCGTATCATAAATTCTAGAGAACAAGTTCCCCACATGTTCCACAGAATTTCTGTATCCAGGATTGTCAAGAATTAATCAAAACATTAGCTGGGAGGCTTGGCTTAGCCAAAAGCCTTAATTATCCTCTCAAAAAAGAAGGCAGTTACTTTCACCAAGGGGAAAGCACACCCATGGCAAAAGGCCATCTGAAGGCCATTGCTCTTCTTACTTTTCAAAACTGACTTTTTAAAAAATTACCATGAGAATACTTACTGAATTCATTCCTCATTTTTGTGTAACCCACACACTATTCCTGTAATTTTCAACCTTGGCAAATGAAACATTAGAAACCCCTCCCTACTTATTTACTATAGAAATTATAACACCTCTGAGCAAAAGGTTATTTGGGGTGAGAAGTTAGGATAGAAAAAAGGAGCAGCTGTCTAACAGAGATGGATCATTCAAAAAATGGCACATCTTACTTCCGAACATTCTTGATCATCTTTCTGGTAATGAAAACACTGATCAGCCTACTACTCACTCTCGTTATTTCTCACCTTTGCAACTTTTCCTAGTCCACTGGTTGGAGCCAGAACTGCTAAGTGAATACAGAGGAGAGCTCAGGTGTATCATCACTCCGCTGCTAGAGGGTCTTTGCTGCTCCCTCGCCGGCATTGAGTATAAGCCCCTCCCACCTACCAGGCAAGCTCTTTTGCAATCTACTTTTTCTAGCCTGAATTCCCACCACTCCCCTATCTATACGATCAACTCCAGACAAACTGTAAACACTCGCTGTTTTCTGAAAAAGGCTCACCCTTGAAATGCCCTTCCCCCACCCCCACCTCTTCCTAACAAAGTCCTACCCATCCTTCAGAAACCTTCTCACCTACACCAGGAACCCTTTCCTGATGCTCCAAATGAAAACCTCGCCTTCCTCTGGACCCCCAGTAATTGATTGTACCTTTCTCGCAGCACTTAGTGCATTTCACTTTGTCACATCTACCTCTGGGCAACGAACTTCTTTGCAGGCACTGTCTGCATTACCAGAACCATTTTAATCCTTCTAGCACCTAGCAGAGCGCATCGCAAACATAAGGCTCCGACTTTACCAGGAAACTGGTATACTGTGCAATCAAAAGTATCTTACGAGATGCAACTCAATTTAAAACTTTTCAAATAATGTAAATACCATGACAGGTACATGAACAATAAATACTGCGTCAGATTATGCTGTCTTCCAATTTAAGAAAAAAAACTTTCTGCCCTTTTCTTAACCCTGAAAAACAGTAAACAGTATAACGAGATTCATTAAAAAATAAACAGTATAAGTAAATTCATTAATAGCTTAAAAGCAGCTTTTCAAAATAGTTGTTTCCAAATAAACGAAAATAAAAACACCTCGTCACAATTTTATTCCTCCACTTTCGTGTTGTGCAATTTGCACTTTTTTTCTTCCCTACTGGACAAAAGAGTGGTGAGAACTTTGCCATCAAATTTCGTTTTTATTTGTTTACTCAGACACTGGAGAAGACGATGACTGTTGGAAAACAACCGCACAGAGGGCACCCTAAGAGGCACTTAAGACTTTAAAATAAAATTTCTTGCTGTCCCATCTGCCTTGGTAAGCCGAGATGCTGGGACGGCGTGAGCTACAAACGCAGCGGCCCAGAACCCCCAGGCTCGGCGCCTGGGCGGCGGCAGCGACGGCCGCCTGCGGCAGCTCAGTTAAAATGCAGCGGAAGCAGCCGTCAGTCACGGGGCTGCGGCAGGCAGGACAGGAAGGTGGCGCTGCCGCCGAGGACCTGGAGCCCGAGCGCTCATCATGGCGGCGAGGGCAATGGCCGCTGTGGGGAGCAAGCACGCCCCCTCCGCGCGCACACGCCATCGCGCCGGGCCTCCGGGGCCCGCTACCGGCGCCGCCGCCGCCCGCTCTCCGACCCCCCCTCACGGGCTGTAGCGGAATTTTCTCTCCCGACACCGCCTTCAAGATGGCGGCTCCCCCTCCCGGCAACCCCCTCAACCGTCCCCTGCAGCAGGCGCCGAGCCGCCGCCATCTTGTCCCCCGTCCCTCCCCCCCCCCACCGATATTTACATAGCGAAAATCGGCCCGGCCGGCCTGCGGCCTTCACCTCACGCCTGCAGCCTTCGCCTCCTCACCAGGCCTCGACCCCGCCCGGTGCCCAGGGCCGGCCGTGGCGTCGACCCGGAGCCCCTCAGCCGCCTCACGGGCTACCGGGCGACCCTCCCCCAACCACCGCCCGCTTACGGAGAGCGCCTCCGCCACCGATCGGGGCAGCCGGGCTCCTCCCCGGGCCTAACTGCGGCCTCCTCGGGGCCTGCTAGGCGCCGCGCGCCAAGGCGCCCGGCCTAGCGCGGGAGGGCGCCTCGCGGGCCGCCGACCAGGCCGGGACCAGGCCGCCGCGCGCGTGCTAGGCCCCGCCGGCGCCCGGGACTCACCGGACGGACGTGCGGGCGGTCGGCGACGGTGGCGGGTGCTGCAGGCCGGCCTTTCTCTGGAGCACTGGGCCGGGCTCCGGCTGGTGGGGCGGGCGGAGGGAGGGAGGAGGGGCCGAGCTCGTAGCTGACAAAAAGCGGCCCAGCTCCCCGGCACGGGCCCGCCGTCAGCACGTCACGTCACCGCCCGGGAGAGAGACCCAGGAAAATGCGGAAGGGTAGAAGGGCCCCCCTCCTCCGCCCGGTGGGTTCCCCCTGGCGCCCCGGGTCGGCGCCGCTCACGCCCCGCGACCGGGGAACCCAGTGGCCTCGCTGCGGCGGGGTCTCCGGCGGCCGGAGTCACCGTGACAGCGCCCCCCTTCCTTCCACCTCCTCCGCGCTCCCGCCCGCCGCCACACACGCGCCGCTGCCGCCGCCGCCTCGGCCGTAAAGCCCGCGCGGGGCCGACCCGCGGAGGGGCAAACGGCCCGCACCCAGCCCGGCCGCCCCCCACCATCTCCTGTGGGCCGCGGCCGCCCCCCGGGGGCCTCCTTGGAGACCTACCGCCTCTCGGCGCGGATCCTGGCAGAGGCGCCAGCTCGAGTTGTTTGCAGGCCCTCAGACCCCCGCCCGCAGTAAATGTTTTTCTTTATCCTCGAGGCCGGGGAGGAAGATAAATTTAGCAAACCCCGCGGAACCCTGCCTTCGCTTTTAAAAAAAAAGAAACTTTGTAATAAAATGAAAATGGACTTGACAGTCCGAATGGGTGTGTGTGCAAGAGGGGGAGAAGGGTTATACTACAGCAACTACCAAACCGTTTAATTTTTTAAATTAAGCATGCAGTCAGAGAAGCTAACTGATTTTATTAGTTTGCGAATGAAATGAGGAAAGTTACATTTTGAAAATGGTTGCGCACATTGCAATGACCAGGAATTTTTAACGTGTATTTTCTGTCTATGCATCTATGTATTTCAGAGTTTGGGAGCCTATGAAATGTAAGTCTTGTGTAATTGTTTCGTAAATAGTGAATTTTCCACGTTCTTTAATAAATACATAGGGTAGCCGAATTGGGTATGTGTTTATTTTTTACAAACTGCTTAAACAGGCCTTTTAAAGTTTAAAAAGACTTCTGGGAAAGGAGGGAAATTTTTTATTTAACAGCATTTATCGACTCCAAAAACGTGTATTTTGCATTTTCATTGTTTTAAATTTTTATGCTCTTTCCATAATGAACTTGGGACCCAAACTGTGTTTGAAAGTTACTAGTAAAAAGTTAGTGTGGTCTTAACTCTACATTAATCCAGAATCTGACATTCTGTACTTCTTCCAACACAGCACTAAATGTTAAAGACCTTTTTAAACAAAAAAGGACACAAAAATTATAAAGTAATTAGCATACTGGTGTAAAATCTCTTTAAATACAGAGGCCATGTATTCTAGTTTCCTATCATAACTCTTAAAAACTCCCAGAATGCAAGTCGTCGCTTCTCAGGCATTTTGCAATCATGAAAGGCTTTCAAAAAGGAAAAACAAAGGTACAGTAAGAAATCTCTGAGAATGTACTAGATAGTAATTTTTCTCAAGGCTACAGCTTTTTTGTTTGCTTGTTTTGTTTTTTTAAAACAGCTTTATTAAGATATGAGTCACATACCATACAGTTTACCCATTTAAAGGGTACAATTCACTGGTTTTTAGCATGTTTGTAAAGCTGTAAAACAGTCACCACAATGAATTTTAGAACATTTGGGACCTTCTGGAATTTTATATTTTGGTTATTGTGCTTTTAAACTTCAGAATTCCCTTTTGTTTTTGTTTTTTTTTCCGTTCTTCTTGTTATTATTTCTGTATCTTCTTGGATATTCTCTACTTGATTAAATATTTTCATTGTGTCTTCCTTTAATTCTTTAGGTGTGCTTTCTTCTAGAGCTTCTGCAGTATGGACCTGTGGGTGGGGTAAGGATGAGAAACGCTTGTAGTCTGTCCCTCCTGTGGAGAAAACATAGCCATAGATTGGGAGATAGGTGGAAAGGAAGCCCCCCATCTTCTTCACCACACCCTCAAGGCTGCAGCTTTGATTGTTTTTCAAGTGATTATATTTCATTTCAAAAATGATAAATGAAAGCATGTCTTTATGGTTTGTAGAAAATTCTGTCAGATTGATACAGACTTCACAGAAAGGTAAATCTAAGCAATGTTTTTTGAAGTAAAAAAAGATGAAAAATAGCTTGTGTACCCACTTTAATATACTTTCAAAAAATTAATAACCTATGTTTAAGTTCTTTCCAAAGGGCTTCATTTAATGTTGTGGTATGTCAAGAATTAGGTCTCATATCATCCATCCAACTTAAGCAGCATGTTCAGAACACAAAAACCTAATGTCAGCATTCTTGTTAGTTATTCCATAATTACCATCAAATACTTGTAAGTCCACCAGTAGAGATCACTTAAGAAAAGAGTGTCCAAGCAGCATGAGAGAAAAAGATGTTTCTTCAGTTTAAAAGGTCAGAAGTAGTTTAGGTATTGATACTTTTAAATAGCCCTTTGTCATTCCTTTTTATATGTGAAAAGAGTGTTAACTTTGGTAGGAAACAAGGAAAAGATGGCCTAGTTCTATCAGTTATATTAGATGAACATTTATTAAAGTCTAAGAAAAATTATAGATGATTATGCATATGAGATCAACTATATTTTTATGAGTTTACAAAAAAAGAGAAAGGAATTTGTACTTCAAGTCCATTTATGAAAGGCTGTAAAGAACAGTATATGATAAAAATCATTTTACTGGAGTACACTTAATATAAAATAGTCATGATAAAGTGAAGACAAAATATGAATAGCAGGGACCAAAAATCATTTGGTACAAAATACAAAATATAGTTTATGAAAATAGCCAAAATAAGACCTTGAGTACACCTAAGATCACCGAAAGTGTTTGGTAATCAAGCATTGGCTGATTATGCATCTTACATCTTGGACATAAAAGGGCGCACTCCATCCTATCTTGTGTTGATACTTTTGATCATTGTATTAGTATTAGGGGCCTATAGAATTCCGAGCACAAAGCCTAACAAAGAGGTGGTGCTTGCCCTTGGGGAACTCCAAATGAGGAGGCTGTGTATGGTAGAATAAAAACATTCTAAAGTGCTTCCATTTTCTCACTTAAATAAACACATATTAAAGGGAAATTTTATTTAGGGAGATTGAGAGCAGAACATTTCAAAAGCATATGTTGTGAATACAAAATAGCTGGTTCCCAAGTAGTCAAAGGAATTTTGATTATGTGCTAAGATTTATTTGTTCCTTCAGAGCTGTTAATGTATATTAGAGAGTTAAAAGCATCTACTCAAGGTCTTGACAGTGTTTTAATAACTAAAAATCCCTGACATGTTTATAGGCCCTTGAGCCAGAAACAATATAAGGCCTTTCAATCTTTTTTCCAGAGAAAGATTACTCATAAAAGAAGCTGTTGATTTTCATTTCATATCATAGACTGATGAGAATCTAAATAGAAGACAATAAATTATTAGCTTATGAGAAAATACAGACCTTGGATAAAATTGTGGAAATTCCTTATTTTATATCCGAAAAGTTAGAAAATATATACCTTCCCCTAGAAAGGCCCTAGAAGTTTTAATGAACTAAGAATGTCCTACAAAAATAAACCATTTATCTTATACTTGACACTTGACACTTAGATTATTTTATAGTTATGTTAACATGAGCAAGCTGCGTATTCTGTCGGGAATTCGGTTGATTGTAATTAATGTCAAAGAAGAGTTTTTAATCCCAGTCTTAAGTCACACACCCTCCCCAAGGAAAATAATGACTGACAAGTGATTTTCAAGCAGCTTTTCACACAAGTCATTAATTGAATAAGACATTGTTTAATTCCTGAAAATCACCAGTAACCAAATTCTAGCTAATTATATAAACAAACTAACACCAATAAACAAGTGAAAAATCAATATATAAGGCCTCAAAAAAATGACCAGTAGCAATGAGCACACTGGTGCCCAGATTGGGGCCACTATATACAGTTTTCCACTGAAAGGAACCAGGGTTCCCTGTAGAAATGGCTGATATCCGGGCTGTATCAGGAATGTACAAGATAAGCCACGAACATCGCTTCATACCAGAAAGTAAGAAGAGAAAATACCAAAGCTTACTAGGAATGTGTCGAAAGGTCTCAGGAGTCAGTTTGAAGAGGTTCCAGCTGGCTAAAGATGAGAAAACTTGAACGTGGAAAGAATAATAATTGCTATGGATTGAAACACATCAAATATGTTCAAATTCATTTTCTTTTCCTTGATAACAAGTACAGTCCAGAATATCTCTGTAACGTTCTTAGCTATACAATTATCCTGTTTTTCTATGGAGTTGTCTTTTTTCTTATTCACTTGTAGAAATACTTAATACATTCTTAATATTAATCCTTTGCTGGTTAAATGTGTTACAAATATCATCTCCCTGTCTGCTGCTTGTCTTTTAATTTACTTAGTCTAAGGCAGTTTTTCAAATTGCAAGTCATGAAGTTAATTAGAATCACCTGGGGAACTTTTAAAGCATGCCATTGCACTGGCAGGCCCCACTTTCAGAGATTCTGATTTTATTTGTCTGGGTGAGACTCCAGCATTGGTATATTTTTTAAAAGCTCCTCAGGGGCTATTAATGTATATTAAAGTTGAGAACCATGAATTTGTTGTGTTACAACTAGAATCGTCTAAAAGTAGAATAGAAAATAGAGTACATTGCAAGTAATAAATTTGGTAAATTTGTTTTATTTCATATATATGGAGGTGTAACACAGATTAAGAAGAAAGGCCTAGTGATCTACTTTTGAAAATTAGTCAATGAAAACCTTATGGATAACAACAGAGCACTGTCCTGCGGAAGAGCTGCCTCCTCAAAGTAGGGTCAACCTTAATGAAGCAGATGGAGTAAAACCTTCACTTAGTGATGTGGCATGACTCAGAGTGAGAAGTAACAGCTGCAAACATCAGTTAGGAACTGGAACAGGGAGCATACAAAGTATGAATCAAGAAAAATTGTAAGTCATCAAAAATGAAAGAAATCATCCAAAGGGAAGAAAGGACCAAAATCAAAACATTAACACTACAACTCGAACAAGTAGAAAGACAGCAGCAAAAGAAGCCCTCGGGCACCACAAGAAAGAAAATAATAAGAATTAGAGCAAAATTAAATGAAATGGAGAATAGAAAAACAATTGAAAGAGTTAACAAGACCAAAAGCTGATTCTTTGAAAAGATCAACAAAATCGAGAAATCATTGGCCAAACTGATGAAAGAAAAACAGGAGAGGAAGCAAATAACCCAAATAAGAAATGAGATGGGTGATATCACAACAGACCCAACTGAAATTAAAAGAATCATAAATGAATACTATGAAAAATTGTACTCTAACAAATTTGAAATCCTAGAGGAAACGGGCAATTTGTAGAAACTCACTACTTACCTAAACTAACACAAACAGAGGTAGAACTACTAAATAAACCTATAACAAAAGAAGAGATTAAAAAGGTAATTTAAAAACTCCCAACAAAAAAAAAGCCCTGGCCTGGATGGTTTCACTGGAGAATTTTACCAAACTTTCAGAGAAGAGTTAACACCACTACTACTAAAGGCATTTCAGAGCATAGAAAAGGATGGAATATTCCCAAACTCATTCTATGAAGCCAGCATAACCCTGATACCAAAACAAGTAAAGACACCACAAAAAAAGAAAACTACAGACCAATATCCCTCCTGAACATTGACACAAAAATCCTCAAAAAATCTAGCCAATACAATTCAATAACATATCAAAAAAATAATTCACCATGATCAAGTGGGATTTATACCAGCTGTGCAGGAATGGTTCAACATTAGAAAAACAATCAATGTAATCCATCACATAAATAAAACAAAAGACAAGAACCACATGATCTTAACAATTGATACAGAAAATCCATTTGACAAAAATCCATTCATGATAAAAACAAAATAGGAATAGAAGTGAAATTCCTCAGTATAATTAAGGGCATTTATACAAAGCCAACAGCCAACATCATCCTAAATGGAGAGACTTTGAAAGCATTCCCCTTGAGAAAGGGAACCAGACAAGGATGCCCTTTCTCACCACACTTATTCAACATTGTGCTGCAGGTCCTAGCCAGAGCAATTAGGCTAGAAAAAGAAATAAAGGGCAACCAAATTGGTAAGGAAGAAGTAAAAGTATCTCTACTTGCATATGATATTGTCTTATACACAGAAAACCCCAAAGAATCCACAAGAAAACTCCTCGAACTAATAGAAGATTTCAGCAAGTATCAGCATACAAGATAAATACACAAAAATCAGTTGGATTCCTCTGCACCAACAAAGAGAACTTCAAAAAGGAAATCACCAAATCAATACCATTGACAATAGCCCCCAAGAAGATAAAATACTTAGGAATAAATCTAACCAGAGACATAAATGACCTATACAATGAAAACTATAAGACACTACTGCAAGAAACCAAAAGAGACCTGCATAAGTGGAAAAATATACCTTGCTCATAGATAGGGAGACTCAACATTGTGAAAACGTCAATTCTCCCCAAAGTGATCTACAGATACAATGCAATCCCGATTCAAATTCCAACAGCATTTTATCAAGGAGATGGAGAAACAAACCACCAACTTCATATGGAAAGGGAAGAGGCCCTGGATAAGGAAAGCATTACTGAAGAAGAAGAAACAAAGTGGGAGGCCTCACACTACCTGATTTTAGAACCTATTATACCGCCACAGTAGTCAAAACAGCCTGGTACTGGTACAACAACAAATACATATACCAATGGAACAGAATTGAGAACCCAGATGTAAATGCATCCACCTCTGTGCAGCTGATATTTGACAAAGGCCCAAAGTCCGTTAAATGGGGAAAAGACAGTCTCTTTAACAAATGGTGCCAGCATGACCATATACCCATCTGCAAAAAACTGAAAGAAGACCCATACCTCACACCATGCACAAAAACTAACTCAAAATGGATCAAAGACCTAAATATAAATTCTAAAACGATAAAAATCATGGAAGAAAAAATAGGGACACACTAGAAGCCCTAATACATAGCATAAACTGAATACAAAACATTACTAACAATGCATAAACACCAGAAGGGAAACTAGGTAACAGGGAGCTCCTAAAAATCAAACACTTATGCTCATCAAAAGTCTTCACCAAAAGAGTCAAAAGACAACCTACAGACTGGGAAAACAATTTTAGCTACAACAAATCAATCAGCATCTAATCTCTAAGATCTATAAGATACTGCAAAACCTCGACAACAAAAAGACAAATAACCCATTTAAAAAATGGGCAAAGGATATGAACAGACACTTCGCCAAAGAAGACATTCAGGCAGCTAACAGACACATGAGGAAATGCTTCCAATTATTAGCCATTAGAGAAATGCAAATCAAAACTACAATGAGATACCATCTCACCCCAACAAGGCTAGCATTAATCAAAAAAACACAAAATAATAAATGTTGGAGAGTTTGTGGAGAGACTGGAACAATTATACACTGTTGGTGGGAATGTAAAATGTTACAACCACTTTGGAAATCGATTTGGCCCTTCCTTAAAAAGCTAGAAATAGAAGTACCATACGATCCAGCAGTCTTGCTCCTTGGAGTATATCCTAGAGAAATAAGAGCGTCACAGGAATAGATATATGCACACTCATGTTCATTGCAGCACTGTTCCCGACAGCGAAAAGATGGAAACAACCTAGGTGCCCATCAACAGACAAATGGGTAAACAAATTATGGTATATTCACACAGTGGAATACTACGCAATGATAAAGAACAACGATGAATCCGTGAAACATAACATGGATGACTCTGGGAGGCATTATGCTGAGTGTTTAAACACAGAAGAAAACATTCTTTGTTGGTTATGAGAGTGGGGAGGGAGGGAGAGGGGTATTCACTAACTAGGTAGTAGATAAGAATTACTTTAGGTGAAGGGAAGGACAGCACGCACTACAGGGGAAGTCAGCACAACTGGACTAAACCAAAGCTAAGAAGTTTCCTGAATATGATCAGGACAGAGTAGCAGGGGTAGGAGTCTGGGGACCATGCTTTCAGGGGACATCTAGGTCAATTGGCATAACAAAGCTTATTAAGAAAGTGTTCTGCATCCTACTTCAGTGAGTAGCGTCTGGGGTCTTAAAAGCTAGTGAGCAGCCATCTAAGATGCATCAATTGGTCCCAACCACCTGGAGTAAAGGAGAATGAAGAACACCAAAGACACAAGGAAAGTAGTAGCCCAAGAGACAGAAAGGGCCACATAAACCAGAGACTCCATCAGCCTGAGACCAGAAGAACTAGATGGTGCACCAATGACTGCCCTGACAGGAAACACAACAGAGAGTCCCTGACGGAGCAGGAGAAAAGTAGGGTGCAGAACTCAAATTCTAGCAAAAAGACCAGACTTAATGGTTTGATTGAGACTGGAGGGACCCCGGAAGACATGCCCCCTGCCCCGACACTCTGTTAGCCTAAAACTAAAACCATTCTCGAGGCCAACTCTTCAGACAAAGATTAGACTGGACTATGGGACATAAAATGATACTCGTGAGGAGTGTGCTTCTTGGCTCAAGTAGATACATGAGACTGAATGGGAAGCTCCTGTCTGGAGGCGAGATGAGAAGGCAGAGAGGATCACAAGCTGGTTGAATGGACACGAGAAATCTGGGGTGGAAAGGAGCGTGCTGTCACAGTATAGAGAGAGTAGCTGGGGTAGCATAACAATGTGTGTATAAATTTTTGTATGAGAGACTGACTTGAATTGTAAATTTTCACTTAAAGCACAACAATTTAAAAAGAGAGAGAGAGAGAGAGAGATGAAATGCTTGAAGATCTGTATCCTAGGCATTAGTGAGTTGAAATGGACTGGTATTGGCCACTTTGAATCAGACAATCATATGGTCTACTATACCAGGAATGACAAATTGAAGAGAAATGGCATCACATTCATTGTCAAAAAGAACATTTCAAGATCTATCCTGATGTACAATGCTGTCAGTGATAGGACAATATCCATATCCCCTGGAGGAAGACCAGTTAATTCGACTATTATTCAAATTTACCCACCAACCACTAATGCCAAAGATGAAAAAACTGAAGATTTTTACCAACTTCTGCAGTCTGAAATTGATCAAGCATGCAATCAAGATGCATTGATAATTACTGGTGATTGGAATGCAAAAGTTGGAAACAAAAAAGAAGGATAAGTAGTTGGAAAATATGGCTTTGGTGATAGAAACGACGCCAGAGATCCCATGATAGAATTTTCAAAGACCAATGACTTATTCGTTGCAAATACCGTTTTTCAACAACATAAATGGTGACTATACATGTGAACCTCACTGGATGGAATACAGAGGAATCAAATCGACTTCATCTGTGGAAAGAGATGATGGAGAAGGTCAATATCATCAGTCAGAACAAGGCCAGGTCTTAGCTCAAGTAGATACAAGAGACTAAATGGGCAGCTTCTGTCCAGAGGTGAGATAGGAAGGCAGAGAGGGTTGGGAGCTGGTTGAATGGACATGGGGAATCAGGGGTGGAAAGGAGGAGTGTGCTGTCACAATATGGAGAGAGCAATTAGAGTCGCATAACAATGTATGTATAAATTTTTGTATGGGAAAAAATAAAAAAACAAAAAAGAACAAGGCCAGAGGCCAACTGCAGAAGACACCATCAATTGCTCACATACAAGTTCAAGGTGAAGCTGAACAAAATTAGAAAAAGTTCACGAGAGCCAAAGTACAACCTTAAGTGTATTCCACCTGAATTTAGAGGCCATCTCAAGAACAGATTTGACGCATTGAACACTAACGACTGAAGACTAGACAAGTTGTGGGATGACATCAAGGACATCATACATAAAGAACGCAAAAGGTCATTAAAAAGACAGGAGAGAAAGAAAAGACCAAAATGGATGTCAGATGAGACTTTGAAACTTTCTCTTGAATGTGGAGTAGTAGCTAAAGCAAAAGAAAGAAATGAAGTAAAAGAGCTGAACAGAAGATTTCAAAGGGCAGCTCGAGAAGACAAAGTAAAGTATTATAATGAAATTTGCAAAGACCTGGCATTAGAAAACCAAAAGGGAAGAATGTGCTTGGCATTTCTCAAGCTGAAAGAACTAAAGAAAAAATTCAAGCCTTGAATTGCATTACTGAAGGATTCCATGGGCAAAAAATTGAATGATGCAGGAAGTATCGAAGATGATGAAAGAAATACACAAAGTCACTGTACCAAAAAGAATTGGAAGACATTCAGCCATTTCAGGAGGTGGCATATGATCAAGAACCGCTGGTACTAAAGGAAGACGTTCAAACTGCACTGGAGGCATTGGCGAAAAACAAGACTCCAGGAATTGACAGAATATCAATTGAGATGCTTCAGTAAATGGATGCAATGCTGAAAGCGCTCACTCATCTATGTCAAGAAATTTGGAAGACAGCTACCTGGCCAACCTACTGGAAGAGATCCATATTTGTGCCCATTCCAAAGAAAGGTAGTCCAACAGAATGTGAAAATTATCGAACAATATCATTAATTTCACCTGCTAGGAAAATTTTGCTGAAGATAATTCAAAAACGACTGCAGCCAGGCATCAACAGGGGACTGTCAAAAGTTCAAGCCAGATTCAGAAGAGCACATGGAACAAGGGAAATCATTGCTGATGTCAGATGATGGATCTTGGCCAAAAGCAGAGAATACCAGAAAGATGTTTACCTGTGTTTTATCAACTATGCAAAGGCATTTGACTGTGTAGATCATAATAAATTATGGATAATATTATGAAGAATGGGAGTTGCAGAACACTTAATTGTGCTCATGCAGAATCTGTACATGGATTAAGAGGCAGTCGTTTGAACAGAGGTAAAGGATACTGCATGATTCAGGATCCGAAAAGGCGTGCAGCAGGGTTGTATCCTTTCACCTTTCTTATTCAATCTGTATTCTGAACAAATAATCTGAGAAGGCACGCTATATGAAGAAGAACATGGCAACAACCCTTGATATGCAGATGACACAATCTTGATTACTGAAAATGAAGATAACTTCATCATCTTGCTTACTGATGAAAGTCAAAGACCATAGCCTTCAGTGTGGATTTTACACTTGAACATAAAGAAAACAAAAATCGTCACAACGGGACCAATAAACAACATCATGGTAAATGGAGAAAAAATTGAAGTTGTCAAGGATTTCATTCTACTTGGATCAACAATTAACATCCATGGAAGCAGCAGTCAGGAAATCAAACAACCTATTGCATTAGGTAAATCCGCTGCAAAAGACCTCTTTAAAGTTCTTGACTACACTTGGGGTCGCCATGAGTCAGAGTCGACCAACAGCAATGGATGTTTACTAGCCTAAAGGCTGGCAGTTCGAAACCACCCAACAACACCAAGGAAGAAAGGCCTGGCAATCTGCTTCTGTAAAGATTATAGCCAAGAAAACACTACGGAGCAGTTCTACTCTGTAATGCATGGGTTTGCCATGAGTTGGAATCAACGATAGCAATGAGTTTGGGTTTTTTTAGTTTATTGTAAGTCTTTATTTTGTTAGGTCAAGTCCCTCCCCACCTCAACTTACATTCTCCTTTTTCAGAATTGTCTTGGCTCCTCTTAGAAAATTTCCATGTAAATTAAAAAAAAATAGTTCATCAAATTTTACAAAACATCCTGATGGTATTTTTTAAGCTGCATTGAATTTACAGATTTACTTAGAAAGAACTGGTGTCTTTATTGAGTCTTTCTATCCATGAATATGATATATCTCTAACAGTAACAGTTGCTGTCGAGTTGATTCCGACCCATGATGACCCCATGTGTGTCAGAGTAGAACTGTGCTCCATAGGGTTTTCAATGGCTGATTTTTTTTTTTTAATTGTACTTCAGGTGAAGGCTTACAGAACAAAAAGTTTCTCATGAAACAGTAGTACACATACTGTTTTATGACATTGGTTAACAACCCCACAACATGTCAACCCTCTAACTTCTCAACCTTTTGTTTTTGGTGAAAGTACACACAGCCAAAGATACACCATTTCATAAATTTCTACATGCACAGTTCAGTGACATTGACTACACTCTTCCAATTGTGCTGCTCTTCTCACTTAAGATGAAGGCTTACAGAACAAAATAGTTTCTCATTTAACAGTTACTACACATGTTGCCCTATGACAATGGTTAACAATCTCACATCACATCAACAATATCCTTACTCAGCCTTGGGTTCCCTATCACCAGCTTCCTTGTCTCCTTCTGCCTTCTGGCCCTTGTCACTGGACTCCTGTACCTCATTAGTCCCATTTGGTTTTACGGGGCTGTCCACTCCCAGGCTGAACGGTGAACCTCGGAGATAACCACCACTGAGCTAAAAGGGTGTCTGGGGGCCATACTCTTGAGGTTTCTCCAGTCTCCTTTAGGCCAGTAAATCTGGTCTTTTTTTTGTGAGTTAGAATTATGTTCTACATCCTTCTCCAGCTCTGTCCAGAACCCTCTGTTGTGATCTCAGTCAGAACAGTCAGTGGTGGTAGCCGGGCACCATCTAGCTGTACTGGGCTCAGTCCGCTGGAGGCCTTCGTAGCTGTGGTCCATTAGTCCTTCAGACTAATCTTTTCCTTGTATCCTGTTCTCTTCATTCTCCCTTGCTCCCGAAGGGATGAGACCAGTGGAGTATCTTAGATGGCTGCTCACAGGCTTTGAAGACCCCAGGCACTACTCACCAAGGTAGAATGTAGAACACTGTCTTTATAAACTTTGTTATGCCAATGGATCTAGATGTTCCCTGAGACCATCATCCCCACAGCCCTCCACCCAGCAATTCAGTCCCTCAGGGAGTTTGGATGTGTCTATGGGGCTTCCATGACCTTTCCTTGTACAAGTTGTGCTAGTTTCCCCTGTATTGTGTACTGTTTCACCCTTCACCCAAGATACCACTTATCTATTGCCTATTTAGTATTTCCCCCCCACCCCTCCCATCCCTGGTAACCAACAAAGATTGTTACATTTTGTGTGTGAACTTTTTCATGGGTTTTTACAATAGAGGTCCCATACAATATTTGTCCTTTTGTGATTGACTTATTTCACTCAGCATAATGTCCTCCAGTTTCATCCATGTTATGAGATGCTTCACAGATTCATTGTTGTTCTTTCTCGTTGCATAGTACTCCATTGTGTGTATGTACTATGGTTTGTTTATCCATTCATCTGTTGATAGGCATCTAGGTTGTTTCCATCGTTTTGCTGTTGTGAACAATGCTGACATGAACATAGGTGTACATATGTCTATTCGAGTGACGACTCATTTCTCTAGGATATATTCCTAGGAGAGGGATTGCTGGATCGAACGGTATGTCTATTTCTAGCTTTTTGAGGAAGCGCCATATCATTTTCCAAAATGGTTGTATCATTTTGCATTCCCACCAGCAGTGCATAAGAGTTCCCATCTCCCCGCAGCCCCTCCTCCAACATTTGTTATTTCCAGTGTTTTTGATTCGTGCCAGTAATGCCGGGGTGAGATGGTATCTCATTGTGGTTTTAATTTGCATTTCTCTAATGGCTAGTGATCGCAAGCATTTCCTCATGTGTCTGTTGGCCACTTGAATGTCTTCTTTGGTGAAGTGTCTGTTCATTTCCTTTGCCCATTTTTTAATAGGATTATTTGTCTTTCTGGTGTAGAGCTGTTGGATTTTCTTGTAGATTATGGAGATTAGACCTTTGTCTGACTTGTACTGTCCAAAAATTTTTTCCCAGTCTGTAGGTTCTCTTTTTACTCTTTTGGTGAAGTCTTTTGAAGAGCATAGGTGTTTGATTTTTAGAAAATCCCAGTTATCTACCTTATCTGTTGGGTTTTGTGCACTGATGGTTATGGTTTGTATCCTGTTAATGCCCATGTATTAAGGCCTGAAGTGTTGCTCCTATTTTTTCTTCTATGAACTTTATAGTTTTAGGCTTTATATTCAGGTCTTTGATCCATTTTGAAGTAGTTTTTGTATACGGTGTGAGGTATGGGTCCTGTTTCATTTTTTTGCAGGTGGATATCCAGTTTTGCCAGCACCATTTGTTAAAAAGACCATCTTTTCCCCATTTGATGGACTTTGGGCCCTTGTCGAAGATCAGGTGACCGTAGGTGGATGGATTTACATCTGGGTTCTCAATTCTGTTCCACTGGTCAATGTATCTGTCGTTGTACCAGTACCAGGCTGTTTTGACTACTGTATCTGTATAGTAGGTTCTGACGTCAGGTAGTGTGAGTCCTCCAACTTTATTCTTCTTCTTCAGTAGTGCTTTACTTATTTGGGGCTTCTTCCCTTTCCATATAAAGTTAATGATTAGTTTTTCCATCTCTTTGAAGAATGTTGTTGGTATTTGGATCGGGATTGTGTTGTATTTGTAAATTGCTTTGGGTAGAATTGTCATTTTCACAATGTTGAGTCTGCCTATCCATGAGCATGCTATGTTTTTCCATTTATGTAGATCCCTTTGGGTTTCATGCAGTAGTGTTTTATAGTTTTCTTTGTATAGATCTTTTACATCCCTGGTCAGATTTATTCCTAAGTATTTTATCTTTTTAGGGGCTATTGAAAATGGTATTGTTTTCCTGATTTCCTTTTCATTGTTCTCCTTACTGGTGTATAGGAATCCAACTGATTTTTGAATGTTTATCTTGCATCCTGCTACTCTGCTGAATCTTTCTATTAGTTTCAGTAGATTTCTCGTGGAGTCTTTAGGGTTTTCTATGTATAGTATCATATCATCTGCAAACAGGGACAGTTTAACTTCCTCATTACTAATTTGGATGCCCTTTATTTCTTTTTCTTGCCTTATTGCTGTAGCTGTAGCTTCCAGCACAATGTTAAATAGGAGTGGTGATAAAGGGCATCCTTGTCTTGTTCTTGTTCTCAAGGGGAATGTTTTCAGCCTCTCTCCATTAAGAATGATGTTGGCCTCAATGGCTGATTTTTCAGAAGTAGATTGCCAGGCTTTTCTTCCAAGATGCTTCTGGGTGGCCTCAAACCTCCAACCTTTTTTTTTTTTTTTTTTATTGTGCTTTAGATGAAAGTTTACAGAGCAAATTAGTATCTCATTAAACAATTAATACACATACTGTTTTGTGACATGGTTGCCAACCCCACGACATGTCAACAGTCTCCCCATCTTGACCTTGGGTTCCCCATTACCAGCTTTCCTGTCCCCTCCTGCCTTCTCGTCCTTGCCCCTGAGCTAGTGTGCCCATTTAGTCTCATTTTGTTTTATGGGCCTTCTAATCTTTGGCTGAAGGGTGAACCTCAGGAGCGACTTCAGTACTGAGTTAAGAGGGTGTCTGGGGGCTGTACTTTCGGGGTTTCTCCAGTCTCTGTCAGACTAGTGAATCTGGTCTTTTTTTGTGAGTTAGAATTTTGTTCTACATTTTTCTCCGGCTCTGTCCAGGACCCTCTATTGTGATCCCTATCAGAGCAGTCTGTGGTGGTAGCTTGGTACCATCTATTTGTCCTGGACTCAGTCTGGTGGAGGCTGTGGTAGTTGTGGTCCGTTAGTCCTTTGGACTAATCTTTCCCTTGTGTCTTTGGTTTTCTTCATTCTCCCTTGCTCCAGACAGGATGGTCAAACCTCCAACCTTTTCGTTAGCAGCCGAGCACATTAACCATTTGCACAACCCAGGGACTCTGAATATGATATATCTCTTCACTAATTCTTTTCTTTCTAATATATCCTTCATTTCTGCTTTGTAGTTTTCTTCATAAAAGTCACCAACATCCTTTGTTAGATTTTTTCTAAGTGCCTTATAATTTTTATTGGTGTTATGAACGATGGTCTTATTTCTGTAGTATTTTCTAATAGGTATTACTGATGTATAGGAACAGCACAAGTCTATAATCCCTTATCCAAAACCCTTAGGGCCAGATATTTTCAAATTCAGTATTTTTTTTAAATTTTAGAGAGAAATACAATGCATTTATTATATATCATGTAATACTGCCGAAGTCTGAGGCAGCACCCTGAAATCAAATATATTAATATTTCTGCAGGGAAATTTATGAGCATTCTACTAAGTGGGATAAATTAACATTGTAAATAGACTCACATAGGGTTTTGATGCCAAAGAAGTATTGGCAACAAATGTGGGAGAAAAAAAAAAAAAGAACTTTGATTTTCAGAGTTTTTTTTTATTTTAGAATTATAATTAAGGAATCATGAGCCTGTATTAACTGTTGCTGGTTGATGTTGTATCCTGCAACCTTGCTGATTTCTCTTATTAGTTGCAAAGTTTGTACATTCCCTTCATTTTTATGAAGATGATCATATACCCTGTAGATAATGACAAGTTCACCTCTTCCTTTTAAATTTTTTGTTGTTGTTGTTTGTATGTTGATTTGTTGATTGGTTGGTTTGATTGTGCTGGCCAGGACAATGTTGAATGAAAGTAATGATCTTGGGCATCCTTGATTTGTTTCTAACTTTAATAGAATACTTCTAAAGTGTATCATTAAGGACAATTTTGATAGGTTTTGGTATCTAAATTTCATCAAGATAAGGAAGCTTTCCTCTGTCCTTAGTTTGCTAAGAACTTTTATCAGGAATCAATACTGAATTGAAATGATCATGTCTTTTCTCCTTTAATCTGCTCATGTAGGCATTTGTAACAGCTTTTCTGAAGTTAAACCATCCATGCATTCTTGGGATAAACTCCACTTGGTCAAAAAATTTTAATATACTTCTTTGTTCAACTAGCTCATCTATATTTATTTTTTTTACATCTATGCTTATAAATGATATTAGCTTATCATTTTCTTTCCATGAAAGACCTTTTTCCAGTTTTGATATCAAAGTTAAATTAGCTTCTTTAACGAGTTCAGTAGCATTCCCTTTTATTATTATTATTGTTATTGTTACTTGAATAGTTAAGATAATGATTTTCTGTTCCCTTGTAGGTTGGGTAAAGCACTCCTATAAAACCCTCTGGGCCTGGTTGTATTGTGTGTGTGTGTGTGTGTGTGTGTGTGTGTGTGTGTGTGTGTGTGTGTGTGTGTGTGTGTGTGTGTGTGTGTTAGGGGATTATATCTCTCTGTTATTGTATAAATTCATTAATGCTTATGAGTTTGATTTCTATTTCTTGAATTTATTTAGGAAATTTATCTTTTTCTAGAAAATTGACTATTGCATGGTGAGTATTCTAATGTATTTGTATAAAGTGGTTCATAATATTTCCCTGTGAATTCTTTTCTCTTTACCATTTCTATCATCATACCTCCCATTCCTATCATTGTCTCTTATGCCTTCTGTTTTCCCCAATTAGTCTTGTAAATGATTAGCCTATTTTAAAATTATTTTCAATTAATTAACTTTTAGTTTTATTGATCATCTCCTTTTCTTTGTTGATAACATTCTACTTTTATACTTACTATTTTCTTAGAATTTATTAATATGTTTTTTGTGGCAATTTCCGAGGCCAACTCTTCAGACAAAGATTGGACTGGATTGTGATATCTAAACATCTAAAAAATGATACTCGTGAAGAGTGTGCTTCTTAGCTCAAGTAGATACATGAGACTAAACGGGCAGCTCCTGTCTGGAGGCGAGATGAGAAGGCAGAGAGGGTTAGGAGCTGGTTGAATCGACATGGGAAATCAGGGGTGGAAAGGAGGAGTGTGCTGTCACAGTACAGGGACAGCAATTAGGGTCACATAATGATGTATGTATAAATTTTTGTATAAGAGACTAACTTGAAATGTAAACTTTCACTTAAACTACAACAATAAACGAATATATATATATATATATATGTTTTTTGTGGCAGACTGCTAATTGTCACCCAATATCTTTCCCTCCTTCCTTCATAGTAATAGAATTTTATTTGGACGCATGGCTTCACATGCTAAAAATTGGACACATAGCTTCACAGCTAAAAATCCACGTTTGCCAGTCCCCTTTGCCACTAGCTGTGATCATATGACCAAGTTCTGACCAATAGAATGAGTGAAGAGGTGTTGTGCACCTCTTCAGGGTCTTGCATGTCCTTGCACTCTTTTCTACTTTCTGATGGCTGAGAGATGATGACAACCCGATACAGCTACTTTGGACATGCAAATGAAAGGCTTTTGTTGAGTTTGGCTTGGTTGCCTACCAGCCCTAAGCCATCCACCTACTCCAGGTCTGTTTTGTGGGAGGGCAATAGAATTCTGTCTTATTTGACTTTCTATTTTTTGGTATCTCATTGGTAAAGGTGCTTAGCCTTCACTCCAACTAATACCTTCCTTTTCTGAACAATTGTCTCACTAATATAAATATTCTTCTTACAATTGTCGCACTAATATAAATACTCTTCTTGTCTAATATATGTATTTAAAACTTTAATTTTCATCTAAATACCTCTTTAGTTATATCACACAAGCTTTGATAGATTCTGTTTTGTTGGTGTTCAGTTCTAAATATTTTGTCGTTTTCATTTCAGTTTCTTCTTTAGGCCAATCATTATTTAGATATATTTTTTAAATTTCTCTACTGGGGGAAGGAGGAGGTTGTGCTTTCATTATATTACTTATACTGACTTTTATTGCTTGAAGTCAGATAATGTGTCCTATATCAGTGCAGCTCAAACTATCTGCAGTGAAGGGTCAGCTTTTAGTTATTTTTTTTATTTCCAAGCTATTGCACACTGATATTTTGTAAAATATAATAAAAATAAAGTACTAGAAAAATGAAGTGAAAAGGTGATATATAAAATACAAGCACAAATTTTTTACTATTACAGTCAGCTGACATAAAATTTTTCTGTCAAATGTTATAAAAGCCTCTAAACACTTACTCTCAATTTTGGTATTTATCTTGTCACAGACAACAAAGACTTCCTCAACTGGCACCTCTCCACAAACCACATACTTTGAGTAGAACTGGTTTATATGATATATAAACCCACTGCCGTCGAGTTGATTCCTACTCATATGTTGTTGTTATTAGATGCCATCCAATCAGTTCCGACTCTTAGTGACGCTATGTACAATAGAACAAAACACTGCCCGGTTCTGCGCCATCCTTACAGTCATTGCTATGTTTGAGGCCATTGTTGCAGCCACTATGTCAATCCACCTTGTAGAGGGTCTTCCTCTTTTTCGTTGACCTTCTATTTTACCAAGCATAATGTCTTTCTCCAGGGACTGATCCCTCCTGATAACACATCCAGAGTACCTGAGACAAAGTCTCACCATCCTTGCTTCTAAGGAGCATTGTGGCTGTACTTCTTCCAAGACAGATTCGTTCATTCTTCTGGCAGTCCATGCATGGTATATTCAGTTTTCTTCGCCAACACCATAGTTCAAAGGCATCAATTCTTCTTCGGTCTTCCTTATTCATTGTCCAGCTTTCACACGCATATGAAGCAATTGAAAATACCATGGCTTGGGTCAGGCACACGTTAGTCCTCAAAATGACATCTTTGCTTTTTAACACTTGAAAGAGGTCTTTTGCAGCAGATTTTCCCAATGTGATACATCGTTTGATTTCTTGACTGCTGCTTTGATTGGGCATTGATTGTGGATCCAAGTAAAATGAAATCCTTGACAACTTCAATCTTTTTCCGTTTATCGTGATGTTGCTTATTGGTCCAGTTGTGAGGATTTTTGTTTTCTTTATGTTGAGGTGTAATCCATACTGAAGGCTGTGGTCTTTGATCTTCATCAGTAAGTGCTTCAAGTCCTCTTCACTTTCAGCAAGCAAGGTTGTGTCATCTGCATATCGAGGGTTGTTAATGAATCTTCCTCCAATCCTAATGCCACATTCTTCTCCATATAGTCCGGCTTGTTGGATTATTTGCTCAGCATACAGGTTGAATAAGTATTATGAAAGGATACAACCCTGATGCACAATTTTCCTGATTTTAAATGACTGTTCAAACGACTGCCTCTTAGTCCATGTACAGTTTCTTCATGAGCACAATTAAGTGTTCTGGAATTCCCATTCTTCACAATGTTATCCATAATTTGTTATGATCCACACAGTTGAATGCATTTGCATAGTCAATAAAACACAGGTAAACATCTTTCTGGTATTCTCTGTTTTCAGCCAGGATGTATCTGACATCAGCAGTGTTATCCCTCATTCCATGTCATTTTCTGAATCTGACTTGAATTTCTGGCAGCTCCCTGTCAATGTACTGCTGCAACTGTTTTTGAATTGTCTTCAGCAAAATTTTACTGGCGTGTGATATTAATGATATTGTTCCATAATTTCCGCATTCTGTTGGATCCCCTTTCTTTGGAATGGGCACAAATATGGATCTCTTCCAGTCCAGTCAGCCAGGTAGCTGTCGTCCAAATTTCTTTACATAGATGAGTGGGCGCTTCCAGTGTTGCCTCCATTTGTTGAAACATCTCAATTGGTATTCCGTCAACTCCTGGAGCCTTGTTTTTCGCCAGTGCCTTCAATGCAGCTTGAAATTCTTCCTTCGATACCATCGGTTCTTAATCATATGCTACCTCTCGAAATGGTTGAATGTCTACCAGTTGTTTTTGGTATAGTGACTTTTTGTATTCCTTCCGTCTTCTTTTGATGCTTCCCGCGTCATTCAGTATTTTGCCAATAAAATCCTTCAGTATTGCAACTCAAGGCTTGAATATTTTCTTCAGTTCTTTCAGCTTGTCAAATGTCGAGCATGTTCTTCCCTTTTGCACTCCAGGTCATTGCACATTTCGTTATAATACTTTGCCTTCTCTAGCTGCCCTTTGAAATCTTCTGTTCAGCTCTTTTACTTCATTTCTTCCTTTTGCTTTAGCCACTACTCGACATTCAAGAGCAAGTTTCAGAGTTTCTTCTGACATCCACTTTGGTCTTTTCTTTCTTTCCTGTCTTTTTAATGACCTTTTATATTCTTTATGTATGATGTCCTTGATGTCATCCCACAACTTGTCTAGTCTTCAATTATTAGTGTTCAGTGCATCAAATCTGTTCTTGAGATGGCCTCTAAATTCAGGTGGGATGCAGTCAAGGTTTTACTTTGGCTCTCGTGAACTTTTTCTAATTTTCTTCAGCTTCACCTTGAATTTGCATATGGGCAATTGATGGTCTCTTCTGCAGTTGGTCCGTGGCCTTGTTCTGACTGATGATATTGAGCTTCTCCATCGTCTCTTTCCACAGATGTAGTCGATTTGATTCCTCTGTATTCCATCCAGTGAGGTTCACATGTATAGTCACCGTTTATGTTGTTGAAAAAAAGGTATTTGCAATGAATAAGTCATCGGTCTTGCAAAATTTTATCGTGCGATCTATGGCGTCGTTTCTATCACCAAAGCCATATTTCCCAACTACATATTGTTCTTTTTTGTTTCAACTTTTGCATTCCAATCACCAGTAATTATCAATGCATCTTGATTGCATGTTTGATTAATTTCAGACTGCAGAAGTTGGTAAAAATCTTCAGTTTTTTCATCTTTGGCATTAGTGGTTGGTGCGTAAATTTGAACAACAGTCGAATTAGCTGGTCTTCCTCGAGTGGGTATGGATATTGTCCTATCACTGACAGCATTGTGCTTCAGGATAGATCTTGAAATGTTCTTTTTGACAATGAATGTGATGCCATTCCTCTTCAATTTGTCATTCCTGGCGTAGAAGACCATATGATTGTCTGATTCAAAATAGCAAATACCAGTCCATTTCAGCTCACCAATGCCTAGGATATCAATCTTCAACCATTTCATCTCACTTTTGATTACTTCAATTTTCCTAGATTCATACTTCGTACATTCCACATTCCAATTATTAATGGATGTCCACAGCTGTTGTCTTCTCATTTTGAGTCAATCTACGTCAGCAAATGAGGGTCCCGAAAGCTTTATTCCATCCATGTCATTAATGTCGACTCTACTTTGAGGGGAGACCTGGTGTCACAGTGATTAAGACCTCAGGCTGCTAACCAAAAGTTGGCAGTTTGAATCCACCAGCTGCTCCTTGGAAACCCTATGGGGCAGTTCTACTCTGTCCTATAGGGTTGCTATGAGTCGGAATCGACTTGATGGCACACAACAACAACTACTTTGAGGAGGCAGCTCTTCCCCAGTCATATTTTGAGAGCCTTCCAACCTGAGGGGCTCATCTTCCAGCACTATGTCAGACAATGTTCTGCTGCTATTCATAAGGTTTTCACTGGCCAGTTTTTTAAGAAGTAGATCACCAGGTCCTTCTTCCTAGTCTGGAAGCTCTGCTGAAACCTGTCCACCATGGGTGACCCTGATGGTATTTGAAATACCGATGGCATAGCTTCCTGCATCACAGCAACATGCAAACCACCACACTATGATAGACTTACAGACGCGTGGTGTCTGTCACCTCTCCACAAACCACACTTTGAGTAGCACTGGTTTATATAATATATAAACCCATTGCCACTGAGTCAATTCCAACTCATATATAGTACATATGATACATATCTATCTTACATAATGACCTTTCTGTTAACAACATTCGCCAAAGCAGCTCTTGAAATTATACCACACTTTGGGTGATGACACTTTTTTAAATATAAAATAAAGACTTTTCATCCCAAAATACATTAAACAAATATGCTGAAAAAAGTGACAATCTGACCTTACAGCTTAATGCAAAAATATACTCACCAATTACAGGACATAAGAATTCCTAGTCAGAGAATATCATATGGAACAAATTTGAATTGTGCCTTCTGTTTAAATAAAACCCAACATTCTTTGTTTGTTTTTTTGCACATAGACATCAAGCAAACAGAAACAAACACCCCAAATTGAGAACAAAACAGGAAGAAGCAGCTGGCAGAACTGTGGAAAGTTTTGTAGTTCTCTCAAAGGGGAGGCAAGCCAAAGACACAGCAGGAGTCTGACCGAGTAGACTTAAGGTTTCAGTAAAGTCTGGATTGTGCATACAAGACTTTTAGTGCCCTGGCAATGGAGCCCCCACTTTATGATAATAACATTATACTGAGGGGGAAAATCACATGAAAATTAAGTGGTTCAAATTCGGAAGAAAGTCTGGTGAGGAGTTTGGGAAGGCTTTTGCTACAAAGGATGACCTCATGAGTAGAAAAAACTGAATTATGAATATGAATTAAACTGAACCTGTGTTCCAGAACAGAGCTTTTCAAACTTTAATGTGCACACAGATCCCTCAGGGATGTTGTGAAAATGCTCTTTGTGTGTCAGCCGGTCCAGGATGGGGCCCCAGATTCTGCGTCTCCAACAAGCTTCAGGGTGATGTCAATGCTGCCGGTCTGAGCAGCAGGGTTTCTGGGATCCTGCAGAGCTGTCGCCTTTGCATGAAGTTGGTGTCATGAGAAGTCATGTATTACATGTACCTCCAGCACTGCTGCCAGAAAGACCCCTGGGACTGTAAATGGCAGAAACTCATTTCCTCAGGTGACCTGTCTAAAGGAGCTGCGCTTGTGGCAGCCAGAGGCTTAGAGTCCTCCCGGGTGCCTTACATGACCAGGAAGGTTGAGGGTAGAGCAAGGAGTCAACAGTTATTATAAGTAATACCATCACCCAGGTCCAAGCCCTGAGGAATTCCAACATCCAGAGGTGGAAGAGAGATTAAAATGAAAGATGACCAGATATAGAGAACAGAGAATGAAGTGCCAACATACAGATACTTGCTGCTCCTAGCTGAGAACAGAATTAATAAAAGAGATAAAATAATGAAAGATATTATAGAAAAAGATTTTCCTAAGCTTAAAAACCACTACCGTTGAGTCAGTTCCAACAAATAGCGACCCTATAGAACACAGCAGAACTGCCTGTTAGAGCTTCCAAGGCTGTAATTGTAAATCTTTATAGAAACTGATTGCCACATCTTTCTCCCACTTCCTAAGCTTAGGAATGATATGCACACCAAAAAAGCTTACCACATTTCAGGGAAAATTAACTACCTACCCACAGATGCATTTGGCAATAATTTTCAAATACAACAACAAAAAAAAATCTTGCAAATCACATAGACAGGAGAAACCAAATCATCATTTAGTGAGGGCTTACCTTGTGTTTGGCACCCTACTTGGTGCTTTACACGAATTATCTCGTTTAAACCTCATAATATCTCAGTAAAGTGGTGGTGCTGGCCTTCAAGTTGACTGCATTCAGGAATTAAATTATTTTCTCAGGATTCCTTTGCTCTCCAGCTGCTCTGTTTCATTCTGTGTGGAAGCCTGAGTCTCTCCTACTGCAGACAGGCTTTCTCCAAATGTGACACAGGCACCTCTGGGCTCACATCATCCCAACTCAGCTCAGCAACCCCCAGAAGAAAGCGAGGAAGAGCCTCTCTTCTGGTTTCAGTAGGAGGTTCTATTAACTGCCCAACTTTACAGATGGTGACGCTAAGGATTAGTGAGGTCAAGTAACTTGCCCAAGGCCACACGTCTAGTAAGTCAGGGTCTAGAATTCAAACCAAAGTAGTCTATTTCCAGAGCTCTTAACCTCTATGCTATAAGGAAACAAAGTCAGATTGATTTCACACTTCTCTGCAACGTTAGTTTTCAGAAGAAAATGGAACAACAGCTAGACTTTCTGGAGAAAAAGATTATGCTGAAGATTCATACACTCTGCCACATTGTATTTCACAATAATAAACAAAAAACCAAATCCGTTGCTGTCGAGTCGATTCCGACTCATAGTGACCCCACAGGACAGAGCAGAACTGCTCCATAGGATTTCCAAGGAGCGGCTGGGGGATTTGAACTGCCAACCTCTGAGTTAGCAGCCGAGCTCTTAACCACTGCACCACCAGGGCTCCTTCACAATAATAGCTAATGGATATTAAACATACACAGTGTTAAACACTGTTTTAACTGCCTTGTATATACTGAGTCATTTACTCCTCAAACAATCCAATAAGATAGGAACTCTTATCCTCATCTGATGGATGAGAAAACTGAAGCCCAGGGAGGTTAGATAACTTTGCTCTGATCAAAGAACATGGGATGTCTTTCCATTTATTTAGGTCTTCTTTAATTTTTTTAAACAATGTTTTGTGGTTTTCAGCCATTATTTCCTCAAATTATTTTTTCTGCTCCTTTCTCTTCCCTCTCCTTCTGATACTCTCATTATGTGTATGTTGGTGGGCTTAATAGTGTCCCCCATTTCCGAGGCTCTGTTCATTTTTCTTTATTCGTTTTTTCTCTCTGTTCCTCAGATTGCGTAACCTCTGTCAACCTATCTTCAAGTTTGCTGATTCTTTCTTCTGCCAGCTCAGATGTACTGTTGATTCCCTCTAGTGAATTTTTCATTTCAGTTATTGTACTTTTCAGCTCCAGAACTTCCATCTGGTATATTTCTATCTATCTCTTTACTGATATTCTCTATTTGATGAAACACTATCATCGTACTTTCCTGTAATTCTTTAAACATGGTTTCCTTTAGTTCTTCGAACATATTTAGGATAGCTGCTTTGAAGTCTTTGTCTGCTAAGTCCAACCCCTTGGACTCTCAGTGGCAGTTTCTGCTGCTTGTTTTTTTTTCCTATGTGTGGGTCACACTTTTTTCTTTTCATGTCTCGTAATTTTTTGTTGAAACTAGACATTTTAGAAAATGTATTGTAGCAACTCTAGATACTGCTCCCTCCTACCTGCAGGGCTTGTTCTTGTTGCTGCTTGTTTATTTAGTAGCTTGACTGGACTAGTTCAGTGAAGTCTATTTCCCATGCAGTATGCAGCTTCTGATGTTGCTCCTCAGAGGGCACAGCTCTGGGTATGCACACAGTCTTCCTGACCTGTGGATCTGAAGAGGTTCCACACCAAACCAAAAACCAAACCCACTGCTGTCAAGTTGATTCCAACTCATAGCAACCCTATAGGACAGAGTAGAACTGCCCCATAGAGTTTCCAAGGCTGTAAATCTTTTTTTAACTGTGCATTAGGTGAAAGTTTACAGAGCAAATTTGCTTCCCATTCGATAGTTTGTATACAAAGTGTTTCATGACCTTGGTTTCATTCCCCACAAAGTGTTAGCACACTCCCCATTTCCACCCTGGATTCCCTGTTTCCTTTAGTCTTGATTTTCTACTCCTTCCAACCTTCTCATCTTTGCTTTTGGGCAGATATTGCCCTTTTGATCTCATATAATTTATTGTTTTAAGGAGTACGTTCCTCTCAGGTGTTATTGTTTATCTTATGGGCTTTTCTATTGTTTGGCTGGGAGGTGGTCTCTGGGAATGATTTCAGTTCCAGGTCAGAAGGGTGTCTTAGGGCCATAATCTCTGGGGTTCTTCCAGTCTCTGTCAGACCAGTAAGTCTGGTCTTTTTTAGTGAATTTGATTTTTTGTTCTACATTTTTCTCCCACTCTGTATAGGACCCTCTGTTGTGATCCCAGTCAGAGCAGTTAGCAGTGGTAGCCAGGAACCTCTAGTTCTTTTGGTCTCAGGGTTCATGTAGGCTGTGGTTCATGTGGTCCATTAGTCCTTTGGACTAATTCCTCCCTTGAGTCTTTGGTTTTCTTCACTCTCCTTTGCTCTGGACAGGAAGAGACCAATAGTTGTGTCTTAGATGGCTGCTCCAAGGCTGTAAATCTTTACAGAAGCAGACTGACACATCTTTCTCCTGCAGAGGGCTAGTGGGTTTGAACCACCAGCACTTTAACCACTTTAACCACTGTGTCACCAGGGCTCCTTGGTTCCACACCAGGAGAGGTAATTCTCAGCCTGCCACTCCTGTAGTAGGACTTCTTCCCTAAAAGTGGAGACTAAGCGGGGAAGGGAGCTCCAGTCCTCTCACCTGCACAGGGATGACTGTGGTTTTAGTCAGACTGTCTTTGAATATCTATTTCCCGACTTATCCCATTAAGCTTCTGGCTGGTCCACCTCTACTGGTATCACACCCAGCTGTAAATCTCCACTAATTGCTAGCTGATTGCTCTATTATTTTCAGCATTGCTATGAGGCATAAATTTCTCCACAGTCTGATCCAATTAAAGTCAGGCTCCTTTTCAAGGGGCGGGGTGTTGCCAATCTTTGAGGCTTTTTCCAACCCCAGGAGGGTTCTTAGCTGTCTCTCCTTGGTTCTTTCTGTTAAACTTTTAGCTGGTCTACCATTTCACTTGTTGCTACTAGTATCATAGAGCCACTGGCCTCCTCCTAATTGCTCACCACAAAGATCTTCATTATTTTCAACAATGCCCTTAGCATGAACTTCCCCAAACTTATTCAAAATAAGTTAGGAAGAGCTTCAGAGCCTTCTGTTTTTATAGCCTGCCCTCTCCCTCTGGGCAGAGCTCTGGTGGCACAGTGGTTAAGAGCTTGCCTCCTAACCAAAATGTCAGCAGTTCAAATCCACCAGCTGCTCCTTGGAAACGCTGTGGGGCAGTTCTATCCTGTCCTATAGGGTCGCTATGAGTCAGAATCAACTCAACGGCAATGGGTTTGGTTTTTGGTTTGGTTCTCCCTTTTGGGAGAACCTCTGCACTACTGCACCTGAGCTGGGGGGTGGGGATAGTGGCCCATTTCTCCCAAAGTGATACCTTCCTCTAAAAGAAGGGCACTGGAGTGGGGATAGTAGCCCCTGGTCTTTATGTCTTGCGCCTCCCGGTCTGGAACCTCTGCCATATGAGCACAGTGGGGATGGAGTGATTGGGGCCCAGTATTCTCAGCCTGCCACTCCTGTGGAGTCCCTGGATAGGACAAATGGCTAAGTGTTCAACTACTAGCCAAAAGGTTTGTGGTTCGAACCCACCCAGAGGTACCTTGGAAGAAAGGCCTGGTGATCGGCTCGCAAAAGCTCATAGTCTTGAAAACCCTACAGATCAGTTCTACTCTGTGCACATGGGGTCTCCATGAATCAGAGTGGACTCCAAGGCAACTAACATAAACAACAACAAACATTTGCATTCAGGTTTTTATATGCACATAAAATTTCAGTGCACTGGGCTATTAAAGAAAACATATAGGTAGTCATAGCTTTTAGGAAATGGAGATGCCAATTTAAGTATCATTACCAGGGAAAGAGGTTATTGAGCAATACAACCAGAAAAAATTACAGGCTTTTTAAGCCCAAGGTTACTTTCACAGAAGAAGCCACAAGTTCTGAGTTCCAGATGTCTTATAAGACTCCTTTGTTACAAATAACATTTTCAAGGATGTTTTAAGAAAACAGAAAAATATTTTTGTTTTTCTGTTGATGGGATTTCTTACACCAGCAATTAGGAGGGCCTGCAGGTTTTAAGACCAAATGCTGGAATTTCATTATTTAGAACTGAGAGAAATAAAGACAGATTTGAGAAGCTTACAGCTTACTATGGAAAGAAAAGAGGCAAAATAGGATTATAAACAATTGCAATATGAGGCACATGGTATTAAATATGAATAGAAAAAATGATGATGAATATTTGGATTTCATCCCCCCAGTCCTTAGTGCTGTTTGCTATGAAACTTTGTCAAATAGTTTAATGAAGCCATTAAAATGTAACAGTTTGAAATGTGGTACATACATGCAATGGAATACTACTTAGCCAGCAGGAAAAATGAAGTCTTAATACATGCTACAGTATGGATGGAGCATGAAGACATTATGCTGAACG
Source organism: Dugong dugon (assembly GCA_030035585.1). Lineage (NCBI taxonomy): Eukaryota > Metazoa > Chordata > Mammalia > Sirenia > Dugongidae > Dugong > Dugong dugon. The sequence continues at coordinate 153,477,002 of CM057483.1, forward strand.
AAATAAGCCAATCATAAAAGGACAAATATTGTATGACATCATTTATATAAAAAGACAAGAAAAAGCAGATATATAGAGACCAAAATTCATTAGTGGTTACCAGGGGTGAGAGGGAGGGGGGAAAAGGAGAGTTAACTGGTGATGGAAAAATTGCATTGATTAAAGGTAGGGTTGCACAGCCAATTATTGCAATTGCTGTCAATAAGTCGTACACCTGTAAAAAGTTAAATTGGCAAAAGTTGTGTGATAGATATATTTACAACAGTGACACACACACACAAAAAAAGAGTAGCTGCTGAGGCTGCTTAAGTACTACTGAACACCTCGGGGGATTTGGTTCCTTGGTTTAGAGGTTTAGGGTCATGGTTTCATGGGACATCCCAGTTAACTGGCCTAGTAACGGGTTTAATGCTTCTGTTATACCCCCTAGTTTATTATATAGTGCCTGGGGTCTTAAAAGCTTGCACTCGGCCATTCAAGGCAAAACAATTCATCCCTATTCTCCTGGAGCAACAGAGGAAGAAGGAGAGTCAGGAACAGGAGAAGGATATGGACTGTGTGGCTAATTGCCTCCATGAACAGCTGCCTCCTTTGCCATGAGACCAGAAGAAGTAGACGGTGCCCAGCTGCCATTACTGAACTTTTTTAAAAATTTTATATTGTTTTTGGTGAAAGTTTACAGTGTAAATTAGTTTCTCATTCAAGAATTTATTCACAAAATTTGTTGTAACATTGGTTGCAATTCCCACAATGTGTCAGCACCCTCCCCTTTTCCACCTCAGGTTCCCCACGTCCATTAGTCCAGTTTTCCTGTCCCTTCCTGCCTTCTTGTCTTTGCTTCTGGGCAAGTGTTGCCCAGTTGGTCTCAAACACTTGATTGAACCAAGAAGCAAGTTCCTCAAGGGTGCCATTTTTTGTTTTATAGGCCTATCTAATCTTTAGACTTCGGGAGTGGCTGCAGTTCTGAGTTAGCAGGGTATCTGGGGACCGTAGTCTCAGGGGGTCCTCCAGTCTCTGTCAGACCAGTAAGCCTGGTCTGTTTTTGGTGAATTTGAATTTTGTTCTACATTTTTCTCCTACTCTATTGTGATCCCTGTCAGAGCGGTTGTTGGTGGTAGCTGGGCACCATCTAATTCTTCTGAGCTCAGGCTGGTGGAGGCTGTGGTTCATTAGTCCTTTGGACTAATATTTTCCTTGCGTCTTCGGTGTTCTTCATTCTCCTATGCTCTGGATGGGATGGGATCAATAGATGTATCTTAGATGGCCACTCACAAGCTTTTAAGACCACAAACACTACTCACCAAAGTAGGATGTAGAACGTATTCTTTATGAACTATGTTATGCCAAGTGACCTAGATGTCCCCCTAGGCCGTGGTCCCCAGCCCTCAGCCCCAGTAACTCAGTCTCTCAAGGTATTTGGATGTGTCTAGGAAGCTTCTATGACTTTGCCTTGGTCAAGTTGTGCTGACTTCCTCTATGTTGTGTGTTGTCTTTCCCTTCACCAAAGTTAACAGTTGTCTACTATCTAGTTAGTGATTTCCCCTCCATACCCCTCCCCTCCCTCGTAACCATTAAATATTGTTTTTTTCTGTGTGTAAACCTTTTCTTAAGTTTTTATAATAGTGGTCTCATATAATACTGAACATTTTGATCAAAGTGTCCAGAGAAAAATCCTGATCAAAAGAGAAAAAATGCAGAACAGAATTTCAAATTCTCATGGACTCCAGACTTCCCGGAGCCATGGAGGCTGGATGAAATCCTGAAACCACTGCCCTGAGATAACCTTTACAACTTAAACCAAAAATATCCCCTGAAGTCTTCTTAAAACCAGACAATAGTTTAGCTTAACTAGTAAAGAATTTCTGCCTTGAGCATATACTCTTTTAAGAGCTGTCTATATGGGTCCAAATTGACAACAGCAACTCAAAAGATTAGACAGGAACCTTAGGGGCAGTGAGTTTACATTCATGGGGGAGGAACAACTCAAAAAAGGAGGGTGAGAATGGTTGCACAACTTGAAGAATATAATCAATGTCACTAAATTGTACATGTAGAAACTGTTCAAAAAAAAGAGAATGTTGACAGATTGTGATAAATGTAACTAATGTCCCTGAACAATTTCTGTGGAAATTGTCAAATGAGAACCTAACTTGCTGTTTAAACTTTCACGAAAAACCCAATAAAATATTATTTAAAAAAATAACACTTTAAAATTTAAAAAAATTACCTAGAACTCAAACTCACATAAAAAGTCCAGACTTAATGGTCTGACTGAGACTGGAGGAACCCCCAAAGCCATGGCCCCCAGATGCTATGTTAACCCAGAACTAATATCATTCCTGAAGACTACTCTTCAGACAAAGATTAGACTGGACTACAAAATATAAAATAATACTTGTAAAGAGTGTGCTTCTTAGTTCAAGCAGATACACGAGACCAAATGGGCAGCTCCTGTCGGGAAGCAGGATGAGAAGGCAGGAAGGGACAGGAGCTGGTTGGATGGACATGGGAAACCTGAGGTGGAAAGGGGGAGTGTGCTGTCACATTGTAGGGATTGCAACTAGTGTCACATGACAATATGTGTATAAAACTTTGTATGAGAGATTAACTTGAGCTGTAAACTTTCACCTAAAGTACGATAAAAAAAAAATTTACCTGTTTGTTCCAACAAATGTGCAGTGACACCTCTGATACACCAATGCAGTTTTGCCTATACAAAGAAAAAAATAAGTTATTCAAGTAGAAAATAGCAAATTTTGTCCCTACAGGGAGGAAGGGACCAAAAGTACAGAGGAATAATTCAGAGTCGCACCCCTCAAGTCACATAATGTCCAAGAAGTTTGTAAAACCAACTGCAAGATGTATAACAAATATTTGCTAGGATCTGGGATTTTCCCCTACTTGAAAGCTAACAAGTTAGCCTGTATCCATTTCATGGATAAATAAGCATCAGCATATTTACGTCAGTTTCCCACGTCCCCAAGCCCCACATGGGTCATGTGAAGGACCCAGGTGGATGCTATGCATCACAGATGAGGAACACTGGCCTCGGGGCATTCACATCATTTTACAGCAAGCCTGCTCTTTGTCCCAGAAAGAGAGATTGCCTCATCCCTCAAGGCTGCTCTGTGCAAACCAGGGCTTCAAACCGGTTTGTTCTGGTTTGAACCCCTGCTGGGAATTCGAGTTTCTAACAAGCCCTGGTGGCGTGGTGGTTAAAAGCTCAGCTGCTAACTAAAAGGTCAGGAGTTGGAATCCACCAGGTGCTTCTTGGAAGCCCTACAGGGCAGTTCTTCTCTCTCCTGTAGGGTCACTATGAGTCAGAATCAACTCCACGGCAACGGGGTTCGGGTTTGGTTAACAAGTTCCCTATTGAAATTTGCATTTCTCTAATAAGTTCCCAGGAAGTTATATATAAGAATCACCTGGGGATCTTGTTAAACTGTAGGTTCTGATTCAGTGTATCTGGGGTGGAAATGCAGTGGTTCGAGGCCCTGGTGCAAACACAGCCCTGAGAATGGCCCAGGTAAAGAGCAACCGGAGCCTTGCATTCTTGGCATACTTAGCAAGAACATGTGGAACGCTCAGGGCCTTTGGTGAATTACATCTTCCAACAATGTTATTCCCAGAGAGAAAATAGGCCATCTCCCCTTCCCCAGGAAGTGGACAAGATGTACTGCTCAGAGTTTTGCCTCAAGGACTATTTCCCTTCACCACTGTCTTTCAGGGTCTAGAAGGCAGCTGCCACCCACTCTTAGCTAGTGCCGGCAAACTGCATAAACCAGGCCTGCACATTTTTTCTGTTAACTGGTCAAAAGGAATGCTCCAGGAAGCCTCAAGTGTGGGTTATCAAAAAAAAAAAAAAAAAAAAACACATTCCCACTGAATCCATTCTGACTAGAACTGCCCTGTAAGATTTCCAAGGCTGTAATCTTTTTGGGAGCAGATTGCCATGTCTTTCTCCTGCAGAGTTAGCTGGTGGGTTCGAGTCATCCACTTTCAGTTAGCAGATGAGCTCTTAACCACTGCGCCACCAGGGCCCATTCAAGTGCAGGTAAAGCAGTAGGAGGCAGTACCATGGGTGTCTAAGGCACCTCCACAAGCAGTTTACACGTGCCTTCTGACCAGCTTGGATGAAACTTCATATACAGCACTGTTATTTTATAATGGAATGCTGCTGCACACATCCACCTTCATGTTTCTGTGGATCAGATAACACCTAATTATCTGGTCATTTCAAGTGGCATACCTCACTCTCCTTCCACCTTTCAGATCTCCTGCCCATGCTTCCCATTGAATGAATCCACCCAGAAGCTAGAGGGCAAGGAAACCTGTTGATACAATCCCCTCCCAGGGGACAGAGCAGGCAGAGCAGAGTGGAGAGTGCAGCTGGAAGGGCAAATGGAAGATACCCAGCCCAGCCCATAAATGGCATTGATGTCATTGGTGTGATTTTCTAAAACATTAAACGATTCTTGGTTAAGTTCCAAATAAACAACACACTCCTCTCAATTTACACAGTAGTTCCATTCCTGGAAAATTCCATGTATATTAAAACCATACAAAAAATACTTTTGAGTTATGCCTGTTTCAGCAGCAATAGACCAAAGTTGGAATTATACAGAGGAGATGAACATGGCCCCTGCGCTAGGATGACATGCAAATTTGTGAAAGCATTCTGTATCTTAAACAACAAATGTTCTTAAAAGAAAAACATGCTTTGAGTTTACATGTAAAATGGAGTTAGCTTTAGGCTCACATAATTACAAATAGATTTTTCATATACATGAATATCTAGGGGGACATTTGAAAATTATGTAAGATGCAGGAAAATTCTTGTGCAGGAACGTCACATGCATTGAAGGACATATGACATTCCTGGCTCCTGCCCACTAAATGTCAGGAGATCTCTGCCACGAGATTCCTGCCAATCACTGTAACAACCAAAATAATCCCATATTTTTTCAGAACACCCCCTTGGGTGATACTGCCTGCATTGACACCCACTCTCCTAAGGTGAAACACTCAACCTTGCCGAATTTGAGCAGAATACATCATCTGCTTGTGTCTGGTGCAACACTGAGTGTAAGAAACGACATCTAAATTTATGTGTCCCTGTTCAATCCGATACACAGAACTCTCTGTCCTACTTACCGAACACTTGTTGCCATTTCTGACAACTTACCATTGTAAATTTTAATTTTCTGATTTAGTATAAATAAAAAGTAAGAAAATAACTGACTGGATGTGAAGTTCAAATTACCTATCATTGAGCCAGATGAAAGTTTACAAATAACCACATTCCATGTCACTTGATATTAAGCTGTAATATTTTTTCTATATTTAATTTATACGTTTTAATTAACACATGCACCAAAAAAAAAAAAAAAAAAAAAACAAAACCCAAACCTATTGCCATTGAGTCAATTCTGACTCATAGCAACCCTATAAGACAGAGTAGAACTGCCCCATAGGGTTTCCAAGGAGTGGATGGTGGATTCATACTGCTGACCTTTTGGTTAACAGCCGAGCTCTTAACCACTGTGCAACCAGGGTTCTAATACATGCACATTATATAAAATTAGAACATGCAGACACAAAAATAAAAAATAAAACATCACATTCTATGGTAGACAGAATGATGGGTCACCAAGATGCCCATGCCCTAGAACGTTTTACGTGGCAAATGTGATTAAGGATTTTGAGATGGGGAAATTATCTTGGATTATCTGAGTGGGCCCAATGTAATTCCAAGGTTTCTTATCAAAGGGAAGCAGGATGGTCAAAAGGCAGAGAAGGTGATGTGACAACGGAAGCAGAGATTGATGTGGCCACAAGCCGAGGAATACCAGTAGCTTCTAGAAGCTGGAAGAAACAACGAATGGATTCTCCTCTGAAGCCTCCAAAGGAACCAGTCCTGCTGACACCTTAATTTTAGCCCTGTAAGATTCATTTGTAGTCCTCGTGGCACAGTGGTTAAGAGCTCAGCTGATAACCAAAAGGTCGGCAGTTCGAATCCACCAGCCACTCCTTGGAAACCCTGTGGAGCAGTTTTACTCTGACCTATAGGGTTGCTATGAGTCGGAATCGACTCGATGGCAATGGGTTTGGTTTGAAGATTCATTTTGGACTTCTGACCTTCAGAACTGTAAGAGAATAAATTTGTGTTGTTTTAAGCCACTAAATTTTTGGTAATTTGTTACAGCAGCAGTAGGAAATAATACACATTCTCACCACCCAGAGATCCATGGTTAACACCCTCCTGTGTTTCCAGCTCTCTTCCCTATAATAATATGTGTGTGTGTGTGTGTGTGTGTGTGTGTGTGTTTGCCAAAATGGGATCATAGTGTACATATTATTTTATAAACTGCTTCTTTTTTTGGTCAACAAACTCCACCTGTCCATTTTACCAAACACCTAGACTATATTCAAAATGTCCCAAATGACACAAAAATGCCCTTAACAGTTGTTTAGTCCAAACCAGGATCTGTTCCAGGACCACATGTTGCATCTGCTTGTTTGTCCCTTTTGTTATAATGTTGACTATTTAAGAGATTGTCCTACATTTGTTCTGAGGAATGTGCCACCTTCTGAGTTTGTTTAGTTGCTACTGCTTGGTGGTGTTTAGTTTGTTCTAGCCCCTGTATTTTCTGTAACATTTTTAATAAACATTTTTGGCTAGAATAATTTATAGGTGATGGATATTTATGCTGAATCATATCAGAAGACACGTAATATATGGTTAATGCTATTAAGACTGACTACTGAATTAAGGTGATGACTGGCTAATCTCTCCATTTTACAGTTATAGTTTTGCCCTGAAACTAGGAAGTGATGTCTTGTTACTTTTGCATTTTAATAATATCCAGTTTCCATAGATCATTTTAACCCCAGTTGATAATCATTATGGCAATGGTAATTATTATGATAATTTCATTAAAGTTTGTGAAATTATGTTTTTCTAAATCTATCATCCCTTCTACATTTAACTAGCCTGGCATTCATCTCATCTAGAGCTTCCCCTCATTTACTGGGGCTATTCAGTTACCTGAAATACAGATTCTACTGGAAAAGCAGGGTAAAATATGTGATTCTTTCCCATAAATTACCAATTTTCATTGTAAGTAGTTGATAATAGCTGCCATAAATGGCGACAAATAAATTTTTTCAGACTTTCCTTATTTTGAGCATCATTATGAAATCATGGATTTTCATTGATTCCATCTATTTCAATTCATTGCCATCATTAATCTTGTTAATGCCCTAAATGTCATGACTGGCCAGTGGAACATGATCCTATTGATCTTTGGGAACGTTCCTGATTTCTAGCACAGTAAAATATCCCTGGCTGTCCTTATGCTTTCCCTGCCCCAGATCGGGAATAAACCATTTCTCCAAAGAGCCCAGGTTTCCTTTTACGGGGAATGGTTTTCAGAGACCATAATCTGAGCACTAGGAATGTCCATTATTCCTGGGATGACATTACTTTTGGTCACTTCAATGGACAGAGCTAGGAAAAAATATATATATATATGTATGTTTGTGGTAGACAGACTCTAGAGTGGCCTTTATGATCCCTGCCTCCTGGTGTTCATGCCCTTGTGTAATCTCTTACACTTGAAAGTGGGCAAAAACTATGACTTGTTTCTAACCAATAGTATATGGAAAAGGTGACAAGATGTACATGATTACATGTACGTGATTATGTTACTTAAGACTGTAATACCTGTCTTGTAAGGAGACTCTCACTTTGCCAGCTTTAAATAAGGCAGCTGCCATATTGTGAGCAGCCTATCAAGAGGGTCAGCTAAGGGTGGTCTCCAGCTGACAGCCAGCAAGGAACTGAGGCTCTCAATCCAGCAGCCTGCAAGGAACTAAAGGATGCCAACAATCACATGATCCTGGAAGTGGACCCTCCCCACTTGAGCCTCACATGAGACTACAGCCCTGGCAAACCCCTTGATTGAAGCTTTGTGAGACCCTGAAGCAAAGAATCTAGCTAAGCCATGTCCAGACTCCTAACCCACACAAAGTTTGAGATGATAAATATGTCTTGTTTTAAGCCTCTAGGTTTGTGGTAAGGTTGTTATATAGCAATAGATAAAACTGATACGATATTTAATCCTGGGTTTATATGAATGTTTTCAATTCCATTTTAACACTATGGTGTTTTCATTTAATTTCTTAGATTGTCCAATTGTCTTTTATACTGAAATTCTTGATTTCTAATATTATAAACATACTTTCTTATTTGCTTTAACCAATAAAATAAAATAATTTCAAAATACCAATCCTAATATTTTCATAAATAATGGAACTACTGGGCCTGTCCCCTGGTGGAACACGCACCAAACTGTGAATAAAAAACTGAGGATGAGGGAACTCCTCTCATTTATATTTTTCCATTCTTCCCTCTCTTTGAAAGGGAATATTTATTCATTCATATTCATTCTCTTGCAGGCTTGCTTATTTAAGTAAACTATGTCTATGAAAGTACTTTATAATAATTTTAGCCTTGGTATTCTTTCAAGTTATTTTTGTAAATTTTAATAATATTTCCTGTTAAATCAGTAGTTGAAGGTCTTAAAAGAACTTTTTAATGTACAAATTTCTCTAATACATTTTGGTATAGGGTTCAATTGATTTAAATTTGATTTAGGCAAAATTATCATAAAAATTATTTGCTCCATACAAGGCACACTTACACTTCTAAAATGTTTTTTTTAACAGCTAATACACAACTTTATTTTTCATATTTTTAATAAACCTATGAAATAGAAATTCAAAGTACAGTTTCTGAACAACTCACTTAAGATGAACAAAGATGTCTCTAATATCAACCAACCATTTCTTTTTTTTAATATTTAGTGATTTTTTTAAAAATTATGTAAGTTCATATTTTAATATTTCTGTTCAAAAATTAAATGTCACCAGATGTCCACTTGAAATGATATTATTAATATTGATGACAGAAAAGAAATCAAGAATGTTTATAGCAGCATTATTCCTGACAGTCAAAATGTTTAAACAACCCAAATGTCCACCACCAGATAAATGGATAAACAAAATGTAGTATAGCCATACAATAGAATATTATTCTTCCATAAAAATAATAAACTACTGACTAATATATGCTACAACATAAATGAACCTTGAAAACATGCTAAATGAAAGAAGCCAGGCATAAAAGGCCATATATTGTATGATTCCATATACATTAAATGTCTAGAATAGGTAAATCTATAGGAAAAGAAACTAGATTAGTGGTTGCCAGGGGCTGGGAGTGGAGGTGGCGAGTGACTGCTAATGGTATGGAGTTTCTTTGGGGGATGATGGAAATGTTTTGGAATTAATAGTGGTGATGGTTGCACAATCATTTGTGATTATACTAAGGAACTGCTGAACTGTACTTTTTAAAAGAGGGAGTTTTATGGTAGCAAATTATATCTCAATAAAAAAATAAAATAAATGATCTCCCAAGCCTCATAGAACAGGGCAGGGCCCAGCAGTCACTCCCATTGTGGTCAGGAATTTAACCTGTTGGTTCCTGGGTGAGCAGACTTATTAAAAAAAAAAAAAGTTGTAAAAACAAAAATAGAATAGCCTGAAAATAAGTGAGTTAAGAATTCAGTTCAGGACCTTAGGGTGAAAAAAGTAAAATCAAAAGAAGTAGAAAGATAGGTATAAAAAAAATAAGAGCAGAAATTAATGAAATAGAAAACAAAAAGATGATTAATAAAATGAAAAACTTGTTCTGTGACAAAGCTACTAAAGTAGAAAAAAACTCCAGCAAATCTGATCATTAGAGAGAGAAAAAAACAAAATAATCTTAGAAACAGAAAAGGATATATAACAATAACTGTAGAGATTTTTAATAACAAAAGAGAATACCATCAACATCTTTATGGCAATATATTTGAAAACTAAAAAGAAATGGAAAAATTACCAAAATAGGAACTGAACTGGTAATCAAATGTCTCTCAGGATAAGAAATACCAAGTCCAGACAGATGTATTAACAAGTTTTACCAAATCTTCAAAGGAAAGATAGTCTTTCTACATTAAACAATGTGTTTCAAAAACAGAAAAAGTGGAAAAGTTACCAAGCTCATTTAATAGGGTTAATATGAACTTGGTATCAAGCCTGCAAAAGTCAGTATAAGAAAATAACATTTTAGAACAATCTCATTTATTAATATGTGTGAAAAAATTCTAAATAAAATAACAAACCAAATTTAAACAGTGTGTAAAAAAAAAGTAATGTGGTATGAGCAAGTAGAGTTTATCAAGAACAGTTGGAGATTAGAAAATTTATTAATATATTATTTTATAGATTTAAAAGAAAAATATATAATCATCTCAAGAGAGACATGAGACAATAAACATGTATTCATTATTTCAAGCAAAACAAAAACCTCTAAAAGAATTAAAAGGAAACTTCATTAACTTGTTAAAAGAAACCTATTTAAAAACAACTACAGTAGAGGTGGGACTTCCAAGTAAAGTGGAAAGCAAATCCCCTCCCAGAAGAGTAACTATAAAGCTGGACAAAACTGACAAAAACAACGATTTCAGTGCTCTAGAAATCTATCAACAAATAGAGATTCTTAATAAGGAGACAGAATTTAAAAAAGAAGAATCAAATGGAAATTCTAGGGTATAAAAAAGTACAATAAATGAAATGAAAAATTCACTAGAGTAACAACAGGTTTAAGATGGCAGAAGAAAGAGTCAGTGAAGTTGAATAAAGATCAAAGACCTTGAATAGAAACTATCCATTTTGAAGAACAAAGATTGAAAAGATAAAAGAAAAATGAACAAGCCTCAGATACCTGTGGGACAACAGCAAGCATACCAACATATGTGAAATGGGAGTCCCAGGAGAAGAGAGTCAAAAGGGGGAAGAAAAAATGTTTAAAGAAATAATGGTTTGTCAGTTCTTCAAAAAGCTAAACATAGAATTACCATATGGTCCAGCAATTCCACTCCTAGCTATATACCTGAAAGAATTAGAAGCATGAACACAAACAGATACTTGTACACCAATGTTCACCATAGCATTATCCATGATAGCCACAAAGTGGAAACAGCCCAAATGTCCATCAACAGATAAATAATAAACAAAATGTGGTATATCCATACAATGGAATATTACTCAGCCATAAAGAAAAATGAAGTCATGATACATGCTACAACATGGGTGAACCTTGAAAACATTATGCTGATTGAATAAGTCAGTCACAAAAGGCCAAATATTTTATGATATCAATTATATGAAATATCTAGAATAGGCAAGTGTATAGAGACCAAAGTTTACTAGTGGTTACCAGGGGTGGGTGGAGGGAGTGGGAGAAGAAGACACAACGCTTAGGGGACACTGAGCTTCTGTTAATAGAGATGAAAAAATTCAGGAACGGTTAATGGTGAAGGTTGAACAACATGATGAACAGAATTAATGTCACAGAACTGTATGTGTGTAGACTGTAGAAATAGCAAATGTTCTGTTACTTACCACAATTTAAAAAAAAAGAAAAGAAATAATAGCTGAAAACTTTCAAAATTTGATAAAAAATGTTAATCCGCATATCCCAGAAGCTCAATGAGCCCTGAGTAGGATAAACACAAAGAGATCACAGGTAAACACATCATAGTCAAACTTGAAAGCCAAAGTCAAAGAGAAAATCTTGAAAACAAGACAAAAACAACTCATTTAGTTAGTATTATTCTGAATTAGATAGTGTTAAGATGTGTGCTATAATGGTTAGAGCAACCGTTAAGAAAATAACAAAAAAAAAAAATTTAAAAAGGAATTAAAATGGTACCAAAAAATCCCCAAACCCGTTGCCATCAAGTAGATCCTGACTCATAGTGACCCTATAGGACAGAGTAGAATTTCCCTATAGGGTTTCCAAGGAGCAGCTGGTGGATTTGAACTGCCGACCTTTTGGTTAGCAGCTGAGCTATTAACCATTCCACCACCTGGGCTCCTTAAAAATGGTACAGTGAAAAAAAAAAAATTACTTATCCAAAAGGAAGGCAGTAAAGAGGGAGCAGAAGAAGAAACAAGACAGAAAGCATAGCAAAATTGCAAATGAAAATCCAACCATATCAATAACTACATTAAATATGAATAGTCTAAACACCCCAATCAAAAGGCAGTGATTGTTAAAAAAAATAGCAAGATCCAATTATGTGTTGTCTGTAAAAGACATCCCTTAGATTCAAAGATACTTTCGAACAGGTTGACAGTCAAAGAATGGAAAAAGAAATACCATTAGATAGTAACCATGAGAGATCTGGAATGGCTATGAATATCAGACAAAATAGACTTTAGAGAAGAAATATAACTAAAGACAAAGAGGTATATTTCATAATAATAAAAGGGTCAATACATGAGGAAGAATAACAATTATAAATGTATACACACCTAACAAGAGAACCTCAAAATACATGAAGCAAAAACTGAAAGAATTAAAAAAGAAATAGACAATTCAGCAGTAACAGTCAAAGATTTTAATATCCCACTATCAGTAACTGACAGAACAACTAGAGAGAAAATTTGAACAACACTATTGTGGTAGGCATAATCTTTGGCCTCCTCAGAGATGCCCACATCTTAATCCCCAGAATCTGTGACTATGCTACTTTACTTGACAAAAGAGACTTTGCAGATGTGATTAAGTTAAGGGTATTGAACTAGGAAGATTCTTTTGGATTATTCGAGTGGGCCCAATATAATTACAGGGGTCCTTATAAGTGAAAGAGGAAGGCAGGAAGTGAGGGTCAGGGTGAAGTCATATGAGAAAGATGCAACCGGTCACTGCTGACTTTGAAAATGGAAACGAGCCAGAGCCAAGGAATGTAAGAGCAGACTCTAGAAGCTGGGAAAGGCAAGAAAATGGATTCTCCCTAGAGTCTCCAGAAAAGAACATAGCCCTGCCAACACCTTGATTTTAGACCAGTGAGACACATTTTGGACTTCCAGCCTCCAGAACTGTAAGATAATAAACCTGTGTTGTTTTAAGCCACTAAATTCGTGGTAATTTTTTTTCTATTTTGTTTCTTTCTTTCTTATTATTGTACCTTAGATGAAGCTTTACAGAACAAACTAGCTTCTCATTAAACAATTACTACACATATTGTTTTGTGACATTGGTTACCAACCCCATGACATGTCAGCACTCTCCCTTCTCAATCTTGGGTTCCCTATTACCAGCTTTCTTGGTCCTCCTGCCTTCTAGTCTTGTCCCTGGGCTGGTGTGCCCCTTTAGTCTTGTTTTGTTTCATGGGCCAGTCTAATCTTTGATTGAAGGGTTAACCTCAGGAGTGACTTGATTACTGAGCTGGAAGGGTGTCCGGGGGCCATACTCTCAGGGTTTCTCCAGTCTCTGTCAGACCAGTAAGTCTGGTCTTTTTTTTATGAGTTAGAATTTTGTTCTACATTTTTCTCCAGATCTGTTAGGAACCCTCTATTATGATCCCTGTCAGAGCAGTCAGTGGTGGTAGCCGAGCACCATCTAGTTGTGCTGGACTCAATCTGGTGAAGGCGGTGGTAGTTGTGGTTCATTAGTTCTTTTGGATTAATCTTTCCCTTGTGTCTTTGGTTTTCTTCATTCTACCTTGCTCCTGACGGAGTGAGACCAGTGGAGTAAATCTGTGGTAATTTGTTACTGCAGCAATAGGAAACCAATACAACTAGCAATTAACTCACCTAACTGACATTTTTAGAACATTTCATACAACATCTGCAGATACACATTCTTTTCAAGCACACAGACCATTCTCCAACATAGACCATACGTTAGGTCATAAAATAAGTCTGAATAAACTTAAAAGAATTAAAATCATTCAGAGTGTGTTCTCTAACCACAATGAATCAAACTAGAAATCAAAATCTCCAAACACACGGGAACTAAACCACGCACTTCTAAATAATCCATGGGTCAAAAAGGAAGTCTCAAGGAAAATTTTAAAAAATACACTGAACTGAACAAAAATGAAAATACAACATATGAATATTTGCAGGACACAGCTAAAGTAACGCTGAAAGGAAAAACATCAAATCAACAATCTAAACTTCCAACACAATAACCTAGAAAAAGAGCAGCAAAATAAACCCAAAGCAAAAAGAAGGAAAAAAATAATAAAGAGCAGAAATCAATGAACTTGAAAACAGAAAAACAATAGAGAAAAATCAATAAAACAAAAAGTTGCTTCTTTGAAAAAAATCAATAAAATTGACAAGCATCAAGCAAGACAGACAAAAAAGACATGAACTACCAATATCAGGAATGAAACACAGAATATCACTACAGACCATGCAGACATCAAAAGGGTAATAAGGGAGCAACTCTATGCACAAAAATTTGACGACTTAGATGAAATGAATCAATTCCTTGAAAGCACAAACTACCACAATGTACCCAATATGACATAGATAATTTGAATACCCCTATAACTATTAAGGAAATTGAATTCATACTTTTAAAAATCCCAAAAAAGAAATCTCCAGACCCAGATGGCTTCACTGGAGAATTCTACCAAAGATTTAAAGAAGAATTAGCTCAAATTCTATAAATCTCTTCCAGAAAATAAAAGAGGGAACACTACCCAATTCATTTTTTGAAGCCAGTATTTCCCTGATGAAAACTAGACAAACAGTACAAAAAAAAGAAAAAGAAAAATTACAGACTGATATCCCTCATATAGACATAAAATTCTTTTAAAAAGCTATAAAAGCAGAATTCAGCTATATGAAAAAGGATTATATGGGTCTAGTATCCTGAAGTAGTCCTGGTGGCTTAGTGGTTAAGAGCTCGGTCAGCAGTTCAAATCCACCAGCCGCTCCTTGGAAACGCTATGGGGCAGCGCTACTCTGTTCTACAGGGTTGCTATGAGTTGGAAGTGACTTGACGGCACCTGACAACAACAACAACAGTATCCTGAATATATAAAGAACTCCTACAACTCAACAACAAAAAGACAAACGGCCCAATTAAAAAATGGACAAAAAACTTGAATAGACATTTCTCCAAAGAAGATATACAAATGGCCGACTTGTACATGTAAAGATGCTCAATGTCATGAGTCATTAGGGAAATGTAAATCAAAACCATGAGATACCACTTCACATCAACTAGGATGGCCATAAAAACACATGCACACACAAGTGTTAGTGAGGATGCGGAGAAACTGGAACCTTCATACATTGACGGTAGAAATGTAAAATGGTGCAGCCACTGTGGAAAAGTTTGGCAGTTGCTCATGTGTTAAACATAGAATTACTGTCTGACCTAGCAATTTCATTCCTAGGTATCTACCCAAAAGAATTGAAAACAGGTGTTCAAACAAAAACTTGAATGCTCACAGCATTCAGACACAAATGTTCATATCAACACTATTCACAATAGTCAAAAGGTGGAAACAACCCAAATGTCCATCGATTGATGAATGGATAAACAAGATGTGGTATATCCATACAATGGGATATTATTAAGCCATAAAAAGAAATGAAATACTGACACATCCTATAACATGGATGAACTTTGAAAAATTATGCTAAGTGAAATAAACTAGACACAAATGGTCACATATTGCATGATTTTATCTATATGAAATATCCAGAATAGGCAAATTCATAGAGACAGAAAGTAGGTTAGTGGTTACCAGGGGCTGGGGGACGGGAGAGGAATAGAGAGAGACTGCTTATGGGTACAGAGAAAGTTCTGGAACTAGATAGTGGTGATGGTTGCACAGCATCATGAATATACGTAATACTAATAAATTATGCATTTTAAAATGGTTAAATTGTAAATTATGTTCATATTTTACCACAATAAATTTTTTTAAAGACTAATAGAGGTTTATTCCATGGGTACAAAGCTAGTTCAATATTAAAAAATCTATCAATGTAATCTACCATATCAACAGGTTAAAGAAGAAAAATCACAGGATCACATAAACTGATGCAGAAAACACATTTGACAAAATTCAACACTCATTCACAATAAAATTTTTCAGAAAACTAGGAAAGAGGGGAACTTCTTAAACTTGATAGAGAACCTACAAAAAACTTACAGTTAATATTATACTTAATGTTGAAAAACTAAATGCTTTTCCCCTAAGATCAGAAAAAGACAAGGATGTTCATTCTCATTACTCTTATGCAACAGAGTACTGGAAGTTCTAGCAAGTACAACATTGCAAGAAAAAGCATATTTATTGAAAAGAAAGAAAACTGTCACTACTTGCAGATGACGTGATTGTTTATGTAGAAAATTCCAAAGAATCTACAAAAATCTTTTATAACTAATGAGTTCAGCAGGGTCACAGGATACAAGATAAACATATAAAAATCAATTGTATTTTGACATATCAGAAATTAACATATGGACATCAAAATTTAAGATACATAATACCATTTACAATTGCTAAAAAAATGAAATACTTAAGTGTAAATCTAGCAAAACATGTACAGGACTTACATGCTAAAAATATAAAACGCTGATGAAAGAAACAAAAGGAAATCTAAATAAATGGAGAGACACCCCATGTTCGTGGACTGAAGTCTCAAAATTGTAAAGATGTCAATTCTCCCAAAACTGATACGCAGGTTTAATGCATTTTCTATTAAAATGCCAGCAAGATTTTTTGTTGATATAGTCAAACTTATTCTAAAATTGATATGGAGAGACAATGGAACAATAAAATAATTTTGTAAAAGAAGAATCAAGTAGGAGGAATTATCTATCCGATTTCACAATTTATTATTATATAGCCACAGTAATCCAGATTGTGTGATACTGGCAGACGGACAGACACAGATCAATGGAACAAAATAGAGAACCCAAAAATAGACCCACACAAATATGCCCAATTAATTTTTGACAAAGGTGCAAAAGTAAGTCAATGGAGGAAAGATAGCCATTTTAACAAATGGTGCCAGAGCAATCAGCCATCCATAGGCTTAAAAAAAAAAGAACCTCAACTTAAAACTCAACCCTTACACAAAAATTAACTCAAAATAGATCATGGACTTACATGTACAACATAAAACTATAAAACTTTTAGAAGAAAAAAGTAGGACAAAATCTGCGAGATCTAGGGCTAGGCAAAGAGTTCTTAGATTTGACACCAAAAGCATCATATAAGGAAAAATAGATAAGTTGAACTTCACCTAAATTAAAAATTTTTGCTCTGTGAAAACCAAATTAAGAAGATGAAAAAACAAGCTACAGACTGGGAGAAAATATTTGCAAACCACATATCCAACAAATGACTAGTATCTCTAAACTCATCAGTAAAAAAGCAAACAATCCAATGAGAAAATGAGGAAAAGACATTAACAGATATTTCACTGAAGAAGATAGACAGATGGCAAATACATGAAGAGATGTTCAACGTCCATTAGCCATTAGAGAAATGGAAATTAAAACTACAATGAAGTATCACTACACACCTATCAGAATGGCTAAAAAAGTGAAAACACCAAATGCTGGTGACGATGTGGAGAAACTGGATACACTGCTGGTGGAACGTAAAATAGTACAGCCAACCTAGAAGAGTTTGGCAGTTTCTTTTAAAACTAAACAAGAAACCACCATATGACTCAACAATTGCACTCCTGGACATTTATTCCAGATAAGTGAAAACTTAAGTTCACACAAAGACCTGTACATGAAGTCTATAGCAGTTTTAATTGTAATAGCCAATAACTGGAAACAAAGCAGATATTCTTCAATGGGTGAACAGTTACACAAAATATGGTACATACGTACCACGGAATACTATTCAGTAATAGAAAGGAATAAACTTTTTTAAAATTTATTGTTGTAGTTTAAGTGAAAGTTTACATTTCAAGTTAGTTCCTCATACAAAAATGTATACATACATTGTTATGTGACCCTAACTGCTCTCCCTATACTGTGACAGCACACTCCTCCTTTACACCCTTGATTTCCCATGTCCATTCAACCAGCTCCTAACCCTCTCTGCCTTCTCATCTCAACTCCGGACAGAAGCTGCCCCTTTGGTCTCTTGTGTCTACTTGGCTAAGAGGCACACTCCTCATGAGTATCCCTTTATATCACATAGTCCAGTCCAATCCCTGTCTGAAGAGTTGGCCTCAGAAATTGTTTTAGTTCTGGGATGATAGAGAATCGGGGGCCATGCTTTCCGGGGCTCCTCCAGTCTCAGTCAGACCATTAAGTCGGGTCTTTTTACTAGAATTTGAGTTCTGCACCCCACCTTTCTCCTGCTCCATCAGGGACTCTCTGTTGTGAGGAACCAACTATTGATACACACAACAACTTGGATGAATCTCCAGAGAATTACGCTGAGTGAAAAATGCTAATTCCAAAAGGTTACATACTGTATGATTCCATTTATATTGTTATTTTTGTTGGGTGCTGTCGAGTCAGTTCCAACTCATAGAGACCCTGTGTACAACAGAACAAAACACTGCCCGGTCCTGTGCCATCATCACAGTCGTTGCTGTTTGAGCTCATTGTTGCAGCCACTGTGTCAATCCATCTCATTGAGGGGCTTCCTCTTTTTCGATGACCCCCTACTTTACCAAGCATGATATCCTTCTACAGGGAATGGTCCCTCCTGATAATATGTCCAAAGTACAGGAGACGAAGTCTCGCCATCCTCACTTCTAAGGAGCATTGTGGCTGTACTTCTTCCAAGACAAGATTTGTTTGTTCTTTTGGAAGTCCATGGTATATTCAATATTCTTCACCAACACCATAATTCAAAGGCATCAATTCTTCTCCAGTCTTCTTTATTCATTGTCCGCTTTCACATGCATATGAGGTGACAGAAAATACCATGGCTTGGGTCAGATGCACCTTAGTCCTCAAAGTGACATCTTTGCTTTTTAACACTTAAAGAAGTTTTTTGCAGCAGATTTGCCCAATGCAATGCATCATTTGATTTCTTGACTGCTGCTTCCATGAATGTTGATTGTGGATCCAAGTAAAATGAAATCCTTGACACTTCAATATTTTCTCCATTTATCATGATGTTGCTTATTGGTCCAGTTGTGAGGATTTTTGTTTTCTTTCTGTGGAGGTGTAATCCATACTGAAGGCTGTAGTCTTTGATCTTCATCAGTAAGTGATTCATTTATATAACATTCTTGAAATGACAAAATTATAGAAATGGAGAACAGATTATGTAGTGGTTGCCAGCGGTTTAGGATGGAGGAACTGGGAGGGGACAGACGAGAGAGAGGCAGAAGGCAAGTGGGTGTGGCTATGGAAGGACAGTAAGAGGGATCCTTGAGGATGGAAAAGTCATATATCTTGACTGTATCAATGTCCATATCCTGGTTGTGATAATGTACTAAAGTTTTGCAAGATATTACCATTGGGAGACACTGGGTAAATGGTATACGGGAGCTCTCTGTACAATTTCTTAGAACAGCATGTGAATCTACAATTACCTCATATTAAATTTAATTTAAAAAAATATAGGAGTTAAATTGGTGAATGTTTTGTTGTATATATTTCCACCAAAAACAAAAAACAAAACAAAAAAAAAAAACCATGGGATACAGAGAAATCAGTGCTTACAAGGAAATTTATAGCTTTAAATGTCTATATCAGAAAAGAAGATATCAAGTAAATAGTCTATGCTTCCACCTTAAGAAACTAGAAAACCAAGAGCAAACTATACCCAAAGTAAGCATAAGAAAGTAATAATGAATATTAGAGTAGAAATCAATGAAACAGAAAAACAATAGAGAAAATCAAAGAAACCAAAGTTGATTCTTTGAAAAGATCAATAAAATTGACAAAACTTTAGCTAGACTGACCCAGGAGAAAAAGAGAGAGGACACAACTTGTCATATGTCAGGAATGAAAGCAGGAACATTACTACCCACCCTACAGATATCAAAATGAGTATAAGGAACTACATGAACTTTTTCCTAACATGTTAGACAACTTAGATGAAACAGACAAATTCCTATAAAGACACAACTTAACCAAAATTAACCCAATAAGCAACAGAAAATCCGAATGCATTTTATAAGTAAACAAATTGAATTAGTAATTAAAAATCTTCCCAAATAGAACTCCACAGGTACAGATGGCTTCATTGGTGAATTCTATCAAATATTTAAATAAGAAATATTACCAATCCTTCATAAACTCTTTCAGAAAATAGAGGAGGATAGAACATGTCCCAACTACTTCTGTGAGGCCAGTGCTATCCCAATACCAATGCCAGACAAAGATACCACAAGAAAACTACAAATCAAAAGTCTTCATTAACATAAATGCAAGAATCTTTAACAAAATATAAGCAAACTGAATATAGCAACATAGTAAAAGGATTATATACTATGACCAGGCCTTTCTTTCAAGGCACCCCTGGGTGGGTTCAAACCTTTAGGTTAGTAGTTGAATGCAAACCATTTGCACCACCCAGGGCCCCCGGTGTGGCAGATAAATCAATAGAATAGAACGCAAGACATCAACTCTCACATTTATATCAATAAATTTTCAATAAAGATGTCACTATAATTCAGTGGAGAAAGGATAGTCTTTTCAACAAATGGTTTAGGACAATTGGATATCCATATAGAAAAAAATAAGAACTTAAACTTTTACCTCACATCATACAAGTTAATTAAAAATAGATCATAGACCTAAATGTAAGAGCTAAAACTATTAAACTAGAAGAAAACATAGGAGAAAACCTTTGTGACCTTAGGGTAGGCAAAGAGTTCACAGTTCACCAAAGAAGAGCTGTGAATGGCTTAATAAGTATATCAAAAGATGCTCAACATCATCAATCATTAGGAATATGCAAATTAAAATCACACTGAGATGCCACTACACGCCTCCTAAACCCCAAACCCATTGCCTTCTAGTTGATTCCGACTCACAGCGACCCTCAAGGGCAGAGTAGAACTGCCCCCATAGGGTTTCCAAAGAACATCTGGTGGATTCAAACTGCCAACCTTTTTGGTTAGCAGCTGTAGCTCTTAACCACTATGCCACATACCCACTAGAATGGCTATAATAAAAAAAACAAATACCAAGTGTTGGAGAGGATGTGGAAAAACCAGAACTCTCATACATTATTGATGGGAATATAAAATTATATAGTCAATTTGGAAAACTATTTGGCAGTTTCTTAAAAAGTTAAACATAGATTTACCGTATAATCCAACAATTCCGCTCCTAGGAATCTATGCAAGAGAAATGAAAACATATGTCTACACAAAGACTTGCATGTGAATGTTCATAGCAGCATTATTCTTACTAGCCAAAAAGTAGAAACAACCCAAATGTCTATCAGCTTGTGAATGAATAACAAAATGTCTTATATTCTTACAATGGAATACTATTCAATAATGAAAAGGAATAAACTATTGATAAATGGTACAACATGGACAAGTCTCAAAAAACATTATGCTAAGCGAAAGAAGCCAGATGCAAAATGACTACATACTGTAGGAGCATGAGGAAATTTTCTGGGGTAACGGAAATGTTCTACATTTTGTTTGGGCTGAAGGATACATGGGTGTATACAATAATCAAACCTTATCAAATTATACCTAAAAAAATTAAAATAAGGATAAAATTTAAAAAAACTTGTTGGATCCAGGTAAAGTCCTGAATGGGAAATGTTTAACCTTAAATGTTATATTATGTACATTTTATGTACATAGTAAAAGAAAATTAATGAGTAAGATTAAAAAATTAATGAAATAGAAGTACAGTAGACTCAACAAAGCCAAAAAATCAGTCTTTTTAAAAAATATATATATATGTTTATTGTACTTTAGATGAAGGTTTACAGAACAAATAGTTTCTCATGTTTAATGAGTAATTAGTCAGTACACATATTGTTTTATGACATTGGTTAACAACCCCACGACATATCAACACTCTGCCTTCTTGAACTTGGAGGGCCCTTTCTTTTTTTTGGTGAAAATATACATAGCCAAAGTTACACCATTTCAAAAGTTTATACATGTACAATTCAGTGACATCGATTACATTCTTCCAGTTGTGCTGCTATTCTCACTATCCTTTTCCAAAATTATTCCATCACCATTATCTCAACTCACTGCCCCCTAGGCTCCCATCAAACCTTTGAGTTGCTGTTGTCAGTTTGATCTCACACAGATAATTCTTTTTTTTTTTTTTTTTGTACCTTAGATGAAGGTTTGCAGAACAAATAGTTTCTTATTAAACAGTTAGTACACATATTGCCCTATGACAATGGTTAACAACCCCATGACATGTCAACACTGTCCCTTCTCAAACTTGGGTTCCCTATCGCAAGCTTTCTTGTCCCCTCCTGCCTGCTAGTGCTTGTCCCTGGACTGCTGTGCCTCATTAGTCCCATTTTGTTTAATGAGGCTGTCCAATCCCCAGCTGAACGGAGAACTTAGGGAGTGACTTCACCACTGAGCTAAAAGGGTGTCCGGGGGCCAATCTGTCAGACCAGTAAATCTGGTCTCTTTTTTTTTGTGAGTTAGAATTTTGTTTTACATCCTTTTCCAGCTCTGTCCAGGACCCTCTATTGTGATCCCGGTCAGAGCAGTCTGTGGTGGTAGCCGGGCACCATCTAGCTGTACTGGACTCAGTCTGGTGGAGGCCTTGGTAGCTGTGGTCCATTAGTCCTTTGGACTAATCTTTTCCTTGTATCTTGTTCTCTTCATTCTCCCTTGCTCCCGAAGGGGTAAGACCAGTGGAGTATCTTAGATGGCTGCTCACAGGCTTTTAAGACCCCAGACGCTACTCACCAAGGTAGAACGTAGAACATTGTCTTTATAAACTGTGTTATGCCAATTGAGCTAAATAAAAAATTAGTCTTTCAAAAGACTAATAAAAAAATTTTTTTAAAGAAAAGGCAATGAATCACAGTAGTATTTGATGAGAAACTTTGAGACAAAAAAAGACTGCTGGATTAGTGCTTTTGAGAATGCAAACCACTGGGCTAATGTTTTGTTGTATTTTTACAGCCCTTTGGAGAAGGTTGAAGATGATTTACAAATCATAATCTCCCTAAGACTTAAGAATTCACAAGGGATACAGGTCTTGTTTAAATTAGAACTACACATATTCTATATCTTGCCATCAAGCTTCTGGTTAGCTAAAGCTCCTATTGTGATATTCTTGACATACATATTATTTACAAAGAGATTTATTGTTATCTCTTCTGTAACATACTATTTAAAGTTATCATTTCTGCTAAGTCTGTTTTATATATTTGTTGTTGGAAATATATTACTCACTGTATTCCTGTAACAGGAAATCATATTTGATAAAAAGTATTTGTTGTCGGAAAACCGATTATAATGGATACACCAGCCCTATAATGATTCACTTTAATATGTAATTTCACTACTATATAAGTTGTATGAATTCACTTGCTAGTCTTGGCTTTCTTCTTAAGAACTTGTATGAGAAAATAAACTTGGGCTTCTAACAGATTCAATGCTAATACCAATGTGGAGCTTGTTCTGACACTCCTCTTCCTTCTTTTTTGCCGAGTTGAACAATAACGCTTTAAGCACTTTAAGTCAAAGTTTAAAGTCAAAAGATTATTTCTTCTCAGGGCTTTTCATAAAATATTTTGGGAACCAATATTTTCAACTTTAATTTCAACCAAGGCTGAATCAGAAGTGGCTTATAGTTTTAGTTCATAATAGAATAAATGTACCACAAAATTTAATCATTCCCTGTTGACTAACATTTAGGTGCTCTACAATTTTTGCTGTAGTAAACAATGCTGGAATGAATATCCTTCTACACCATCTTTGTGAACATAGCAAACATTTCTGTATGATATTTCAGATATGTAATTCTGGATCAAACAGTGAAAATTTTTAGATTTTGACAAATATAATCAAATTACCCTCTTAAGGAATGTACTAGTTTATACTTCTCACCAATATACCTTCACCAACATTGAATAATCTTTTAAATTTTGCCAGTCATAATGAGTGAAAGTGATATCTTACTGTGTTAGTTTTCATTTTTCTTATTACTAGACTGGCTGACTTGACAAATGTGTACTGGGTATTTGTATTTCTTTTTCTAAGGATTGATTATACATATTTGTGGGAGATGGGTCTTCCCTGCTGTCAGAAGACTGAAGTAACGCTGCTTTATCCCCCACAATAGGATGCGATTTCCCTGGTGTCTCATGTCTTTAAATATTCCCTTAAATGGAAGAATTAAGAGGACTGTTTGTCTAAATTCTTTCTCAACAGTGATGTAATCCTTGAGTACGAAAGTACAATGGCCCAGCACAAAACTCGGCTTCTTTGATCCAGCAAGATCCCCTCCCTACCTTGTAATGAAGTCACTGGCAGCAACACACTTCTCCCTGTTTGAGTCTGGACGACAAAGAAAACTCCACAGAGATATGCTGCATCTGCTCCTGCTTCGTGGGACCACTTCATTGCCACGAATTTCTATCTTTGCCCAATAAATCAGTAACACTCCGTGTGTGTGTGGGTGTATGCATGAAGGTTCTCTTCCTGCAAGTCCTTTAGCCTACCTAAAGTGATCCAATACATATTTTGCCCTGTTTCTACTCTATCTTTCTTACTGATATGTACTATGGATATTAATCCGTCACATGTTATATGTTTTAAGAATTTTCTCCCAGCCTATCGTCTTTTAAATCTGTATCTTTGGCCAGAAGAAGTTTTGAACTTTTATGTATCAGGTATTTCAACTTTTTCTTGCGTGATTTTTTTTCTTTTTTTCTTTTTATTGTGTTTTAAGTGAAAGTTTACAATTCAAGTCAGTTTCTCATACAAAAATTAATACATATATTGCTATGTGACCCTAGTTGCTCTCCCTATACTATGACAGCACACTCCTTTCCATCCCAGATTTCCCGCGTCCATTCAACCAGCTCCTGACCCTCTCTGCCTTCTCATCTCGCCTCCGGACAGGAGCTGCCCATTTAGTCTCATGTATCTACTTGAGCTAAGAAGCACACTCTTCACAAGTATCATTTTATGTCCCATAGTCCAATCTAATCTTTGTCCAAAGAGTTGGCCTCGGGAATGGTTTTAGTTCTGGGTTAACATGTTATCAGGAGGGATCAGTCCCTGGAAAAGGATATCATGCTTGATAAAGTAGAGTGAGTGAAAAAGAGGAAGACCCTCAACGAGATGGATTGACACAGTGGCTGCAACAATGAGCTCAAGCATAACGATTGTGAGGATGGCACAGGACCAGGAAGTGTTTTGTTCTGTTGTACACCGGGTTGCTATGAGTCGGAATCGACTCGACCGCACCTAACAACAACACTCAGTATCAGCTGGACAAATTCTTTAAAAAGTCTTAATGAAATTTTGATTCAGATTGCATTGAATTTGTAGGAAAAAGGGGAAGCAGTCATCGGCACAATATTGAATGTTCCTATCCAAGAATATTGCCTATTTTTCTTATTATTCGTATTTTGTTTTTATTCACCAGCAAAATGTTGGTTTTATTCATGTCGTGTATATTCCTGTTAAATTAGTACCTGGATAGTTTATACTCACTGCATTTTCTGATTTTTTTCGTGTGTTTATATGAGTAAACTAATAACTTTTGCATGTTTATCTTGAATTCTGTCACCTTACTCAACTCTCTTAGCAGTTCTAAGTTTTTTAGTTGACTGGGTTGTATTTTCTAGGTAGACAATCTTACACCTTATAAATAATGTTCTGTCTCTTCCATTTCCAGTATAACTTGTAAATAATGGTCTCCCTCTTCCATTCTCAATATTTATACCTCATTTGCTAAGCCCCAGAGAACACTGTAGAATTGAAGCGATAGCTGACATTCTTGACTTGTTCCAGACCTTAATGAGAATGTAAAGAAACCAAACAATAACATGAATTCTGATATAATACAACTGATGACTGCTTCCCTCCCACTGCATTTCACCGTAGTTATTTCATTCACCTCACAATAACCCCATATTTTACAGAATTAATTTTGTTTTACCCCAGCTATGGCATTATGAAAGAATGCTACTGAACTCCAAAGTTTCATCATTAAAAATGATAATTCCTACAGTTTTTTGCTAAGTACACTATTATTAAGTTAATAGCTTCATTCTCTAAATTTCTATATTACCTAGGTTTTAAAAATCACTTTTAGTATAATAAAAAAAAAATCACTTTTAATTTTATCAAATACATTTTTAAGGTATGTTTTTTCTCTCTTTTAATCTCTAAAACGTGTATATACAAGAACGTATCATTCTTTTAATACAATTACTGGACTTAACTGACTAATATTTTAGTATGGTTTTTATATCTATATTTGTGAGACTGGGTTTTTTTTTTTTTGGTAGTATTCTCTCCAGGTTTGGGTAGCAGGGATTAATAATCTTAAATGAGTTAGGACATCTTTTTTTTTTTTTTCCTATATTCTAGAACAATTTAAATAACCTAAGAATTACCTATTCCTTGAAAGTTGGTAGAATGTATCTTGTGAGTTTAGAGAGACTTTTGTAGAGGTAATATTTGAATAGCCTTTTCAGTTTGTTGATTACCAATCTTTTAAGGGCTCCTGCTTTGTTTTGGTATTTTTTAAAAATGTATTTCCAGAGAAGTATCCATTTCACTGGAACTTTCACCAGATCAAGATTTTTTTAGAAATGGGATTTCAGAAGTTTTACAAGAGTACAGTCACTTACACACTCTTATTAGAAGAAAACTTTTTTCTTCTGCAAAACAAAGAAATCCACACATCTCTGTGGTTACATAAACCAAAAACCCATTGCTGCTGAGTCAATTCTGACTCATAGGAACTCTACAGGACAGAGTAGAACTGCCCCATAGGGTTTCCAAGGAGCAGCTGGTGAACTCAAACTGCTGAGCTTTTGGTTAGCAGCTGAGCTCTTAACCACTGTGCCATCAGGGCTCCTTTGGGTACATACAAGGAGTGAAATAGAGCTTTCTAGATCAGTCTGAAAATCATTTGGATGACATCAGAACTAGACTGTCTTTATGCCCATTTCTTTGAGATGAACTTTACAATTTATCAGAGTTGTACATAGCATTCTCTTACAAGACTTTATTACAGCCCCTTTCTCAGTCCTAAGGAGCCCTGGTAGCACAGTAGTTAAAGCGTTTGGCTGCCAACCAAAAGGGTGGCAGTTCGAACCTACCAGCCACTCTATCGAAGAAAGATGTGGCAGTCTGCTTCCGTGAAGCTTTACAGCCTTGAAAACCCTATGGGGCAGTTCTACTCTGTCCTGTGGTATCGCAATGAGTCAGAATCAACTCGACAGCAGTGGGTGAAGGTTTTCTCAGTCCTATTTCTTTCTTTCTTTTTTTTTTTTTTTGCTTTATTCTCCTTTAATAAAATATCATGGAAAAGTTTTCTTATCAGCATAGGTGGGTTTACTATATTATTATTATTTTTCACAGAATAAATAGCTTCTCATTAAACAGTCAGTACACATATTGTTTTATGACATTGGTTAACAACCCCATGACATGTCAAAACTCTCCCTTCTCGACCTTGAGGACCCTTTTTTTTGGTGAAAATATATATAGCCAAAGTTACACCGTTTTGAAAGTTTCTACATGTACAATTCAGTGACATAGATTACTTTCTTCCAGTTGTGCTGCTATTCTCACTATCCTTTTCCAAATTATTCCATCACCATTATCTTCAACTCACTGTCCCCTAGGCTTCCCATCAAAACTTTTGAGTTGCTGTTGTCAATTTGATCTCACATAGATAATTCTTCTTTTTTGTACCTTAGATGAAGGTTTGCAGAACAAATAGTTTCTCATTAAACAGTTAGTACACATATTGCCCTATGACAATGGTTAACAACCCCATGACATGTCAACATTGTCCCTTCTTAACCTTGGCTTCCCTATCACCAGCTTTCCTGTCCCCTCCTGCCTTCTAGTCCTTGTCCCTGGACTGCTGTGCCTCATTAGTCCCATTTTGTTTTATGGGGCTGTCCAATCCCCAGCTGAATGGTGAACCTTGGGAGTGACTTCACCTCTGAGTGAAAAGGGTGTCTGGGGGCCATATCTCGGGGTTTCTCCAGTGTCTTTCAGGCCAGTAAATCTGGTCTTTTGTTGTGAGTTAGAATTTTATTCTACATCCTTTTCCAGCTCTGTCCAGGACCCTCTATTGTGATCCCGGTCAGAGCAGTCAGTGGTGGTAGCCGGGCACCATCTAGCTGTACTGGACTCAGTCTGGTGGAGGCTGTGGCAGCTGTGGTCCATTAGTCCTTTGGACTAATCTTTTCCTTGTATCTTGTTCTCTTCATTCTCCCTTGCTCCCGAAGGGATGAGACCAGCGGAGTATCTTAGATGGCTGCTCACAGGCTTTTAAGACCTCAGACGCTACTCACCAAGGTAGAATGTAGAACATTGTCTTTATAAACTGTGTTATGCCAATTGAGCTAGATGTTCCCCGAGACCATGGTTCCCACAGCCCTCCGCCCAGCAATTCAGTCCCTCGAGGAGTTTGGAAGTGTCTATGGAGCTTCCATGACCTTTTCTTGTACAAGTTGTGTTGGCTTCCCCACTAACGTGTGCTGTCTTACCCTTCACCAAAGTTACCACTTATCTATTTAGTTCCCCCCCACTCCTCCCATCCCTTGTAACCAACAAAGATTGCTTCTTTTTTTGTGTAAACTTTTACATGAGTTATACAGTAGAGGTCTCATACAATATTTGTCCTTTTGTGACTGACTTATTTCACTCAGCATAATGTCCTCCAGTTTTGTTCCTCTTACTCTCCTGTGCTGAGTTCCTTTTGTTTGTGGATTTTTTGTCATTTCTTTTGTTTTTGTAGGTTTTGTTTTTACTGAGACTTTATGTTTTTCTTCTTTATTTTGATGAGTAGGATTGTTAACTTTCTTTGTGGTTACTATGAAATTTACCCTTATCTTCCTAGATTTGAACCAGTCTATTATTACTTGGTATCGCTTGACTTCCTCTCCATTAGAAGGTTCTATATCTGCACCGTGTATTCCCTCTTTTATTGTTCTGATGCTGTTGTCATTTACAGATTAACCTCTCTGGTTCCCTTTTGTAATTCTTTTGGTTTTGCATAGTCCTTAAGAGTTCATTTCCTAGGTTGGTATCTGGCTAGTGTAATCCTGTGTTCTATATTCAGCCTGTGGTCTGATATTGTTTGTTCTCAGATCGAAGGACTTCCTTTAATAAGTCTCATGAGTTTGGTTTGGTTTTTACACAGTCCCTTAATTTCTGTTTATCTGGAAATGTCCTAATTTCACCATCATATTTGAATGAGAGTTTTGCAGGATATATTATTCTTGGCTGGCAATTTTTTTCTTTCAAGGTTTTATATATGACATCCCATTGCCTTCTTGCCTGCATGGTTTCTGCTGAATAATCTGAGCTTAGTCTTATTGTTTCTCCTCTTTATGTGACTTTTTTTCTTGAGCTGCTGTCAGGATTGTCTTTTGTTTTAGCGAGTGTGACTATGATATGCCTTGGTGATTTTCCTATATGGGGTTCATTGAGCTTCTTGGATGGTCGGCTTTTCATCTTTCATGATATTGGGGAAGTTTTCTGTCAGCAATTCTTCAGTGATCCTCTCTGTGTCTTCTGTTTTCTCCCCGTTCTGGAACTCTGATCACTCGAAGATTTTTGCTTTTGATTGTATCCCATGTAATTCTCAGGGTCTCTTCATTTTTCTTTGTTCTTTTTTCTGATTTTTCCTCAAACTGAGTTGTATCCAAGTGTTCGTCTTCAATTCCGCTGATCCTGTCTTCCACCGTTTCAAATCTGCTTCTCAGCCCTTCTATGACACTGTCCATTTCTGAAATCTTGTTGTTTATCTTTTGGATTTCTAATTGTTGTTTTTGTATAATTTCTAGTTGTGAATTTATTTTGGCATATTGTTCCTGCATTATTTTCCTGAATTTTTCCATTTTTTTGGTCTGTATTTCCCATGAATTTGTCTGCCTTTTCCATGAATTTGTCTATTTTGTCCTCATTTTTGTCTGCTTTTCTTCACCTCTTGGATAATTCTGAGTATTAGAGATTTGAATTCCCTATCAGGTAGTTCTAGTGCCTTTTCTTCTACTGGAAAGTCATCTGGTGTTTTAGTTTGGACGCCTTTTGGAACCATCCTGTCCTGTTTTTGTAAATGTTCTGATATTGTCTGCTGTCTTTGGGGCATTCAGTAGTTATTTTTCTCCTTTATTGATTGCAGATTTGTTTCTTTTGTCCTTTTTTTTTTTTTTTGGCTATGCCTGAGCAGGTGGGCTGTGTGTTCTTTGTTGTTTGCTTGTCTGTGGGCACGATACTTTTTGCCTCCTTCTCCAATTGGCAGGGTCAGTCACCCAGATATGGTACAGCAGGGCAGGTTTAGCTGAAGAGGAGTTGCTGGGATGGGTTGTTTGTGGCACTTACTACAGCCACCAGGGCAGGTCGGTAATCCGTGCAGGGCAGGTTCCGGTAGGCCGTGCCTGTGCTGCTTGGTGGTGTGGAGTTAAGCGCATGGTGCAGGTAGGCAGGATGGAGGGGGGAGATTGTTATGTGTGGAGCTAAGATGGGTATGGGAGACAGGAGAGAGGAACAGGAGCCAAAAACATACAAACAAAAAAGAGTGCTAGGGGAGCTTGCTGTTGGAGCAGAGAGATGAGAGACTATGAAATGGAGAAAAACAAAAAGGGGAAGAAGAAAAAAAAAGAATGAATAAAAATTAGAAAAAAGAACAGCAAAGCTCCCAGGGATCCCACTGCTGTGGTACAAGGTCTGGGGAAGTTATTCCCAGGTGTTGCAGTAAAGCCTGGCTAGAAGGTGTGGAGGAATTCAGCGCCAGGTATTCAGGGGACAGGAAGAGAAGGAAGGTATATAGAGAGACGAGAAACTGGGTAATGAAGAAAGACAAAAAGGGAAAAAGAGGGAAAAGAAAACAAATTAAAAAAAAAAGAACAAGAAAAGCCCCCCCCCCCACAAAAAACAGAAAAAAAAACCCACACACACCAAAAAAAAAGAAATGCTCTCAGGGATCCCTCTGCGCATCTGTGCAAGCTGAGGGTGTAGGTCCCAAGCCGCGTAGCACTGCCTGGCCAAAACGGGCTCCCAACTTGAGAAAAGGAAAACAAACAAATAATTCAAAACAAACAAACAAAAACCCTGGGATCCCACCAGCGTGGCAGCCCAGATCGGGAAGCAGTTCCACACTCAAACGGAGCTCCGCAGCCCCCCAGGAAGAAGCAGAGATGGCGTACAGAGCGAAGTATTTGAGCGAAAGGAGGGGGAGGTGGTGAGAGGTAAGAAGAAAAAGAAGCAGAAAAAAGCAACACCAGCAGCCAACAAATGGCACTCAGGGAGTTAGTGGAATCCAAGTAGCCAGTGCTTCCCGGCCAAGAGACTTGCCACGGGAAGCAGAGGAGGCCGAGCGGGAGTGAAGAAGGGTGGGGGGTGGGAAAGCGTATATCACCAATTACCAGTTGTTCTGTCTCCTGTTGGAAGCTCCGTGAAGCTGCTTTCTTGTACCCCCTATTTGCTGGTCTCTGATAGGAGTCCAAGATGGCAGATGCACGCTGCGTTAGCTGATAGGGGACCTCTGCATGAACCTCTCTTCACTCTCCATTCTCTGTCAGTTTTCTCACTCCATTTGGTGCTTGGCTGAGTTCTTTAACTCTTCATTTGATGTTTTAGGGTTTCAGGATTGCTGTTTTCTCTGTTTGGCTTAGTTTTTCGGATCTTTGCTGTGGAGGGGCTGCATGGTGCTTCTGCCTAGAGCATCGTGTTGCCGGAAGTCCTCTCAGTCCTATTTCTTTGTGATGTTTTTTTAAATTTAGACTTGCCAGAAGTTTATCTATTAGCTTTTTACAGAATTGGATGTCAACATATTAGGCCATAAAGCAAGCTTTAACAATATCCAAAGCATCGAAATATTACAAAGCATCTTTTCTGACCATAAAGCCATAAAAGTAGGAATCAATAACAGAAAAAGCAAGGGAAAAAAAATCAAACACATGGAAACTGAAAAACACCTTGCTCAAACACTACTGGGTTATAGAAGAAATTAAGGATGGTATAAAGAAATTCATAGAATCAAACAAGAATGAAAACACATCCTTACCAGAACCCTTGGGACACAGCAAAAGCAGTGCTCAGAGGTCAGTTTATAGCAATAAATGCACACATCCAAAAAGAAAGAGAGCAGCAAAAGAAGCCCTCGGACGCCAGAAGAAAGGAACTAATAACAATTAGAGCAGAATTAAATGAAATAGAGAATAGAAAAAACAGTTGAAAGAGTTAACAAGACCAAAAGCTGGTTCTTTGAAAAGATCAACAAAATTGATAAACCACTGGCCAAACTGACAAAAGGAAAACAGGAGAGGAACCAAATAACTGGAATAAGAAATGAGATGGGTGATATCACAACAGACCCAACTGAAATTCAAAGAAACGTAACAGAATACTATGAAAAATTGTACTCTAACAAATTTGAAAACCTAGAGGAAATGGACAAATTTCTAGAAACACACTACCTACCTAAACTAACACAAGCAGAGGTAGAACAACTAAATAAACATATAACAAAAGAAGAGATTGAAAAGGTAATTAGAAAACTCCCAACAAAAAAAAGCCCTGGCCCAGATGGCTTCACTGGAGAATTCTACCAAACTTTCGGAGAAGAGTTAACACCACTACTACTAAAGGTATTTCAAAGCATAGAAA
Organism: Dugong dugon; assembly: GCA_030035585.1. Lineage (NCBI taxonomy): Eukaryota > Metazoa > Chordata > Mammalia > Sirenia > Dugongidae > Dugong > Dugong dugon. Next base: position 153,509,681 of record CM057483.1, read on the forward strand.
CTCATTCTATGAAGCCAGCATAACCCTGATACCTCTCATTCTATGAAGCCAGCGTAACCCTGATACCAAAACCAGGTAAAGACACCACAAAAAAAGAAAATTACAGACCAATATCCCTCATGAACATTGATGCAAAAATCCTCAACAAAATTCTAGCCAATAGAATTCAGCAACATATCAAAAAAATAATTCACCTTGATCAAATGGGATTTATACCAGGTATGCAGGGAAGGTTCAACATTAGAAAAACAATCAATGTAATCATCACATAAATAAAAGACAAGAACCACATGAACTTATCAATTGATGCAGAAAAGGCATTTGACAAAGTCCAACACCCATTCATGATAAAAACTCTCCACAAAATAGGAATAGAAATTCCTCAGTATAATTAAAGGCATTTATACAAAGCCAACAGCCAACATCATCCTAAATGGAGAGACTTTGAAAGCATTCCCCTGGAGAATGGGAAGCAGACAAGGATGCCCTTTATCACCACTCTTATTCAACATTGTGCTGGATGTCCTAGCCAGAGCAATTAGGCTAGAAAAAGAAATAAAGGGCATCAAAATTGGTAGGGAAGAAGTCAAAGTATCTCTATTTGCAGATGATATGATCTTATACACACATCCCAAAGAATTGGATGTCAAATGTTTTAAGTTTCAGCTGTCTTCTGTTGCAAATTATTTGATTTTATCTTTTTTTCAGTGTTCTTTAAAAGCTTTTTATAACTTTTTGTGGGTTCAGTTCACATCGGTCCTTTGGACCATTGTAGGACTTGAGCTTTTTGAGTGAAACGGGAGCCACTGAAAGGTTTTCGGCAGGAGTGACAATCTGAGTTAAGTTTTGTAAGGATCACTCTGGGTACTCTGTTGAAAACAGACTGCAGTGGGGCAATGGTTGAAGCAGGGAGGAGTTAGGCTATTCCAGGTGGAAACCACTGGTGGCTCTGACCAAGGTGGTAGCAGTGGAGGTGGTGAGAATTGGTCAGATGCTGAAAATATCTTGACAGCAAAACTAAAAGGATTTACATATGCAATGTACTTTCATCAGTAACATCCTGTTACAGGCAGTGATTCTCAACCAAGTATCTTTTGCTGAGAATTGCTGTAATTTCAAGTCCTATGAAAATAAGACCCATTGTTTTTGTGTGTGTATACTCATTGCACTAAGTACGTGCTTTGCAAACAATTTATCTGAAACCCGTGTGAATGCTTGAAGTTAATTACAATGGACTTCTGGTTTCAGCTCTAACATGGGAATAATTACAACAAATTAGTCAACTATTGACAACGTTGGGTTTTACATTATTCCAGAATTTTGGGTAGAGGATGCTTACAAGACGCAGGGGGACATGTTAGATATAAAATTAATGTTTGCAATAGAATGCTGCTTTAAATAAATGTGTTCCTCATGCTACAACACAACCCTTCAAAATCAACCAAGTATGCAGCATTAAAATGCTTCTTCAAAATGCATAAACTTAAATAACGACACACAGTCATAGCTTTTAAACTCTTACAAGGCAGCTTCAGAGCCCAAATGAGCACAATATCATGCGTGTGGGATTGAATCCCGTCTTAAATGTCAATTTAAGAAATGCAAACTAAAAAGTATTATCAGATTACCCAAACTCAGTAAGATTCTGTGTTACTGAATGTTCTTCTCAACTCTCTAAACTTCTCAACCCTGAGAAGCTTTTGGAGCTCTGGTGGTGAAGTGGTTAAAGAGCTTGGCTACTAACCAAAAGGTCAGCAGTTTGAATCCACCAGACACTCCTTGGAAACCCTATGGGGCAGTTCTACTGTCCTATAGGGTTGCTATAAGTTGGAATCGACTCGATGGCAACGGGTTGGGAAGCTTTTAAAAATAATGTTTGTGTTCCACCCCAAGCCAATTAAGTCAGAGTCTCTGTCGAGGCATCTTTTTTTTTTTTTTTTAAAGCTTCCCAGCAATTCTAATGTTAGAGTTGGGAATCAGTGCTCTAACACAATCTCTTAGGAAGCAAAAAGAGTACGAAAATATAGCAGAGGAAAAGCGTAGGAACATGGGAGAATCAGTTAAAAATCAAAGGGCTCACCCTGTGCCTTCTACCATCTTTAACTCTTGAAAGATCCAAAGATTACTATATTAGAATCTGTATCATAACCATTTCAATTAAAGAGTTAAGAAAAAACATAAAACAAGGCTGGGAAAGATCTCTGTTAGTAATCTATAATCAACTGGTATAACATTATTTTTCAATGAGGAAAGACTGTCTGGTTTCAAGGCTAAACCAGTGCAGAAATATTCACAGTGAGGGAGTAGAACTGGCTTTAATTTCCTGTGTTCCAGGCTAGGAACAGGGTCAGAGGAAGGAAAGGTTCATCCATGCTCTAAAGGGTAATTTAATTTGAACCTATTAATTTCCTTTTCACCTTAAAACTCAAAGGTAAAGCAACATAAAATACAGGGAAAAGAATAGCTGGTCTTTAAGGAGAATTTGTGTCAAACGTTTACTGGTGCAACATCCTTCAAGCCTGGAACTACTCAAAGATGAATCATAAAAAAAAAATAAGAAGAAAAACTTTATTTCAAACAGGTTCAGTGGCACGTGTGCTACAGCAAAGGCTGGCTGTAGCAAACAATTTGATTTCAAATCTGCAGTGATGTATAAATTAGACTTTATTTGGGAATGATTAATTTCTGCTAAAATGTCGAGTAAACACAACATTAGACCAATTTTTACATTTATTGTAGACCCTATTTTAGTATTAGAGGTTAAATTTTCATCACCAAAAAATGAGAATAACCATACAGCTACTACTGTGCAATTAATCCCCTGGTATTGCTTTGAAAATATACCCCTAGGTTGTTAAAGAGAAATTCTGACTTCATCCACATGTATTATTTAACTGGGAGTCTTCAGTCATCATCTACTGTTGGCTTGATTGTCACTCCTCTTCTTATCTGACCCCAACCAATTAAGCTGCAAAATGAAAATGAAATAAAATCATGAATTTTACATCAATTTCATTATTACCACATAATCATATAACGTAACTGCTTTTTACTTGCCTGTCTTCCAAATTCAAGTTTGTTCTCATAAAGAAAGCCTACACTATCTTCTTAGCTTCCTAGAACCTGATAGGGCTCTGGCCAGCATGAATGACAGGAAAAGCAAACAAAAAGGTGCTGCTGTAAATATGTCCATTTTCATTCTGTCAATTTATACCCACTCCTTCAGAACCACCAAGTAAAAGCAGTTCAGGTCCACCTAAGGAACCATGCTGATACACAAAGCACCTCAGTCTGACTTTTTTTACCCTTTAGAACTCGGCTGCTAACCAAACGGTCAGCAGTTTGAATCTACCAGCCACTCCTCGGAGACCACATGGGGCAGTTCTACGCTGTCCTATAGGGTTGCTATGAGTCGGAATCAACTCGACGGCAACAGGGTTTTTTTTTTTTCTCTACCCTTTTCTCCTTAAAAAATGCTTTTCTACCTTATCAATATTCCAATCACAATAACTTTACCATGACCTTAGCTGGCAAAGGAAAATAAGAGAAGAACTAGAGGAACATCTAGTCTGTACGCAGATCACTTTCAATAGCTGACGGACCTCTCCTCTGCTCCCTCTTTCAGTGTCTGTGCTAGTCAATGGCAAGGCTGGATTTCTACCTCACCTCTATCTTCTAGAACAAAACTGCCTAGACGTGAGTAAAAACCACAATTCTAAATGATGTAAGCATCATTCAGATGCTCCCTTATTTCCTTTATGAATTTTAACATATTTGCTAATTTTCAAGCACAGTCTGGAATTTCATTTGGATAGAATCCTCATATAATATTGGTCTACAGGCACAAAAAGACGCTTTGTTTTAAAATCTGTGGTAATTTAGAAAATGTGCAAACTAAGTGATAAATAAGCTAAGTGACAGATAATACCTTCCATCTTGAGGGTTTCTGAAAGTTTATTATTTAAACTTAAATTTTAAAACACACTGGAAATCAGTATGTCCATAATAGCAAACAGTATAATCATACAAAAGAGAGAGAACAAATGGGAATAAATCACCATGAAGCAGGATTATTTATGGGGCACCACATTCAGGGAAGGCTTAATAAGTGAGGAAAGAACAGTGTGCCAGGGATGATGTGAGTAATTATGGGGATGATGAGAGCACAGAATAGCGTAATTTAGAGAGTTTATACTGACCAAGGAGCCCTGGTGGCACAGTGGTTAAGAGCTCAGGCTGTTCACCAAAAAGTCGGCAGTTCGAATCCACCAGCTGCTCCTTGGAAACGCTGTGGGGGGCAGTTCTACTCTGTCCCATAGGGTTGCCATGAGTCAGAATCAACTTGACAGCGATAGGTTTGGTTTTGGGGTATACTGGGCAAAGCAGAAGGAAGTTAAATCAGTGGAAGCATGCTTCCAGAAAGATCTTGAACATCAGAGAGAAAGAGAGAGAAGCTACTAGAAAGTACTGAGCACAGCATAATGAAAATGTTTCAAAAGATTAATTTTGGCTGAGTTTTTAAGTAACAAAGAAAGGAAAAAGCAAACTAGGAGTCCTTTGCAATAACTTTTAAGTGTGAAATAATGATGATATGGGCTATGATGAGGTCACAAAGAGTAGAAGGAGCAGACTCAGTAACTTGGGAAAAATAAAATGGTCAGGAGTCAAAGATGAATGTGTGTTTCCTAGCTGTATGTACTCAAAGGACCTAGAAGCAACAGCACCTAGGAGCAATGAGTACCCCCAGAATCCAGATCTTTGTTTCTACATGCCATTTCCCACTAAAAGGAATCAGGATTCCTTGGAGAAACAGCCAGTTCTACAACTGCGAAGAGAAGGTACAGATAAATCTGAAACTTCTTGTGACAGAAAGGAATTGGTCAAGAAAATGATGGGAGTATGTCAAAAGAAGACAAGAGCCAGCTTGAAGGGGTTCCACTGGCCAGATCTTGGACAATTTAAGCAACAAAATAAATAAGGAAGCAATGGATCATCACTTATTGAACAAAACAGGACTCCACAAGTCCATGTTATAACTAGATAAGTAAATAAATAACTGGGAAGAATATCAAATGATAAATGTGGAATGGTGAAGTTGCTGGGAAAAAACCCCCACTATTTCGCAATCTTCACAGTCAAGTTGAATTCAGGCAAGAATCATCAATGGATACTAAATCCAGGGGGTGTGGAGGAGGGGAGAATATAATGAGAAGCAGGATATTTGCAGAGTCTCGAAGGGTCTCCCTATGGATTACTTATTAGTGGCAAGGGTAAAAAGAGTAACTAGACAACACCTTGCCTGCATGATTAAAATCAACCTTGCCAATGTGGAGCAATCAGGTATTGTTACCTTTGGATGTGATTCCCTGAGAAGAACACATCATTGCCTACATAAGTATTCCAGCCAAGAACACATAATCTGGATCTAATCCGAGGAAACATCAGATAAACCTGCATCAAGAAATACTATGATTTATTTTTCAAAATTGACAATGTCATGTAGGAGAAAGAAAGGCTGAGGTAGTTCCAGATTAGAGATCAAAGAGACATGAAAACTAAATGCAATGCATGATCCTAGACTGGAAGGGGAATAATGCTATTAAGGACATTATTAGGACAAGTGATAAAACTGGAATATGGACTGTAGATTTCAGTATTTTTCAATGTTAAATTTTTTGAAGTGGTTATATAAGACAATAGCCTTGTTTTTAGGAAATACACACTGAAGTATTAAGAGGTCAAGGAGCATGATACATGCAACCTACTCCTCAAATGGTTCAGAAAAAAATTACACACACACACATACATACATATGTATACACACATTTTTAAAACTGGGTAGAGTATACAGGAATTCTCTGTAAAACTCTTGTAATTTTTCTGTTAAGTTTGACATTATTTCAAAACAAAAAGCTATAAAGAATCAAAGACAACTGAAATATTAAACCTAAATTCACTGGTTTTTACATAGGTTGTGACTGAAATGAATGGCAGCCAACCGCAGTATTTCGACTAAAACATGGGCCCATAGTCTCACAAATTCAGGCTAGAGATACAGATTTCAAAGTCATCCGAATAAATAGCTGAGTTACCATAAAAACGACTGCATTCAAGGAAAAGTATGCATGCGTTACGTGTGTATACACCCCAAAAACTAAGCTCTACAAGGAAATTCTGTCTTTTTTTATTAGACAGTAACAAAAGCTAATAAATAAAACTTACCGCCAGTGTTTCTCAACTCTTCGGCTAAGGGCAATTTTTTCTCCTACTTCTGTGCACACAGGATTAGTGAGAACTATTTTGCCCAAATCAGCTTTCACTGCACTAACTCTTCCTCCTGTTGACAGGGATCCTATGTTCACCATGAGCACTTCATTCTTAGACAGCTTTTGCACCTAGGGAAAATAAATTCAAGAAAAATAAGCCCTCAAATCAAGAAAATTTGTGGGTATTTACTAGACACTTTGGAAAATAAGTAAACCACTACGGTGTGATGAATCTCTTTTATGGCCTTTCTTGCCCTGGTCTTGTAACTCCCATCAAATGACTGACTGGGGACTATGCAAATAAGGTGCTTGTGGTCCATCAAGGGGGTTGGACAGATTGCTATCTTACTCATCTAGTACTGCTATAACAGAAATACCACAAGTGGATGGCTTTAACAAAGAGAAATGTATTCTCTCACAGTCTAATAAGCTACAAGTTCAAATTCAGGGCATCAGCTCCAGGCTTTCTCTCTCTGTTGGCTCTGGAGGAAGGTCCTTGCCATCAATCTTCCCCTGGACTAGCAGCTTCTCTGCGCAGGTATAAAGGATGCGCTCTGCTCCCGGTGCTGCTTTCTTGGTGGTAGGAGGTCCCTCACTCTCTGCTCGCTTTCTTTTCCTTTTATCTCTTGAGAGACAGAAGGTGGTGCAGGCCACATCCCAGGGAAACTCCCTTTACAATGGATCAGGGATGTGACTGGGTAAGGGTGTTACATCCCACCCTAATCCTCTTTAACATATTCTAATCTTATCTCATTAACCACAGGCAGATTAGGATTTATAACACATAGGAAAATCACATCAATCACAAAATGGAAGACAACCACACAATACTGGGAATCATGGTCTAACCAAGTTGACACATATTTTGGTGGGACACAATTCAAACCATGACAATTGCTAACAATGCAAATAAGGTGCATGGCAACCTTAGGGGGGTGGAGCCATGAAAATAAGGTATATGGAACCCTAACGAGGGGATTGATTAGTTTTGCCATCCCGCTAGGCTTTAAAGACTGTCAATCCCAGAGCAGAGAGGAGACCTCACTACCACCAAGAAAGAAGAGCTGGAAGCGGAATGCATTCTTTGGATCCAGGGTCCCTAAGGTGAGAACCTCCTAGACTCAGGGGAGGGAGGGAGGGAGAGAGAGAGAGAGCTGTAACACTGGAGACTGTGAGAGACAGTGAAAAGCAGCGGCAGAGAAACGGTGGCAGCAGAACCAGGAGACCAGCGCAAGACGGCATGGTGGGCTTCCTACTCACGGAGCGAGGTGGTTACAGTAGGCTTGCCAACCCATGGAACAAGAGAGCTGAGTGCATTCAGGCAGGAGGCTTACTGGCAGAGTTGGGTGTCTCTGGGCCCTTACCAGTAGAGCTAAAGAGCTTTGTAACACTTGCCCAAGCAGGGCAGAGGCCAGCCCAAGGGGCCCAGGGGCCAAGGGAGAGGCCTGCCTGTGAGTATAGCTGAGGAGCTGTCCCGACTGAAGAACTATATCCTGTGTCAGTCCTGATCCTGAATTGTAATGTTACCTCCCTAATAAACCCCATAGTCCTGAATATTTTCTGTGAGTCTCTGTGGCCACTGCAACTAATTATCGAACTCAGTAGGGAAGCAGAGAGTGCCATGAGAAGGATGGCTGGTGTAGGAATCGGTAAAAAGGTTGGAGAGAGGGGGTTTATATCCGACCTCTGCTTCACAGGAATCAGCCTTGGACTGCTGATGCTGGTAATGATGCTCTCTCCTTCCCCTTACAAAGTTAGACAACGAGGTCAGATGCTGCCGCCACGCCATTTTTATAACCATATGCACACGTATGTGTTTGTATATGTATGTATGTATATATATAGACTAAAAATTGCAATTAAAAACATAGGCACCTTTAAAAAATATGCTAATATTCACAGTACAGAACCTCTTAAAATTCTGAAGAGGTTGTATGGTAGAAATAGGTTACAAAATTTCAAGTGGGAGGAAGGCAGGACAATGTTTATATAAGTTAATAACATGGGTTCTGGAAATCCAATTCCAGTCACATACCCTAAGCCAGTTACTGGAACCCTCTGAGCCTCTGTAAAATTGGGTAACAATTACCATACATGGTAATAAGTGAATTAGTACCTACTAGTCCTATTATTTGGAGCCCTGGTGGCGAAGTAGTTAAGAGCTACGGCTGCTCATCAAAAGGTCGGCAATTTGAATCCACCAGCCGTTCCCTGGAAACCCTAGGGAGTAGTACTACTCTGTTCCATAGGGTTGCTATGAGATGGAATCGACTCGACAGCAACGGCTTTGGGTTTGGTTTCTAGTCCTATTCTTAAGGAGCCCTGGTGGTGCATGGTTAAGTGCTTGGCAGCTAGGCAAAAGGTCAGCAGTTTGAACCCATCAGCCACTCCTCAGGCGAAAAGACCTGGCGATCTGCTTCCATAAAGATTACAGCCTAGGAAACCCTATGGGGCAGTTCTACTCTCTCCTGTAGGGTCGCTATGAGTGGGAATTGCCTCAATGGCACACAACATTCGTATTATTGCTCTTTTCCCCACTTAAAACCTAATACCCAAGTTCAGATCACTCATTTTAATGATTTCATATTTTTATTAAAAGCCAGATAATGAGAAAGAAAGTCTTTTATTAAAAAAACTCTAAAAAAAATGACAAACCTAAAAGTTTAATAAACATGTGGCTCACATTCAAAATGATTTCTTTCCTCATTGTTTTCTCCAGAAAATAACTTTTCCCTGATATTCAAAGGACTTTAGGATCTGACTGCTAAAGGTCAGTATCTACTCCAGCAGGCATTTTATGTCCACATATATACAAAATTTTCAATGCCATAATGGGAAGAATACATTCTTCTAAAGTTACCTAAATAAGAGAAAAGTAAAATTTTAAGCACCAAATGAAACACTAGTAAGACCTGAAAAAAAAAACTAAGAACAGAATTTTATTGGGGGGGGTGGGGGCGTGAGGTGGGAAAAGATAGATTTACTGAGTTATTATTTTGTCCTGTATGAATTTTTCACCATGAGACTCTTACAGTTTTATAATTAGGAGGCCCAGCATTAAAAATAGATAAGACAGAATTCTGTAACTCCTCTACCACTTGTTTCTCTCTCCTAGTGTAATATATCTTGGAGATCTTTCTATGTCCATACATATAGCCTACCTCATTCTTTTTCAACTGGCACATTTTCCCACTAAATGGATATTGCTATAATAAATATTTTGCTATTTAAGAAAATAATGTGCAGTGAAATTTGCGGGGATAGGGTCTTGGCACATTTGAGATGTCGATGAATATCTCCAAATTTCTCTCCCTAAAAGTGCCAATTTATACTTTCTCAAAAAGTGTTATGACTGCTATTTCCGTACACCATTGCCAACACTAGGTATCGGCAATTTTCTATGTTTGCCAGCATAATCTTACAGCCTTCTTTTAAAGCCATAACTACATTAGGAATATCAAGTCTTTGTCATATGTGACACAAATACTTTTTCCCTATTTTATTTTTTTCCTTACACTTTAAACTTGGTTTATGGCTGTTATATAGATGTTTTCAATTTTCAGGAAGTCAAATTTATTCACCTATTCTTTTTTCTTAATCCCATGTTAACTGTAAACGAATGAAACTCAAAGCTAGTTTTAACATCACGGTTTGTCTTTTTGAAACAGAAATTATAAAAAGCATTTACCTTTGCAGCTTTCTTGTCTCCTTCAGTGCGTACACCTAGAAGCCGTCTGAGTAGGAAATAGGAAATTTCCAATTCTGTGAAGATCTCAGGTAAAGCTCCAACTGCACCAAGTACCTGCCCCACCATTCTGTCAGCCCGGCACAAGGTGGGGTCAATTTTTGTTCCAACTCCTAACAGAAAGTAAGATATATACAATCCAACTTTTTATTTCTTAAAATGTCTATAAAGCTAGTTGTTTACCCCCAAATTTAGCATATACCTATGCATTTTAATACACACTTATACTTTCATACTCTTGTAACAGCTATGGAAACCCCGGTGACGTAGTGGTTAACTGCTACAGCTGCTAACCAAAAGGTCGGCAGTTCGAATCCACCAGGTGCTCCTTGGAAACCCTATGGGGAAATTCTACTCTGTCCTATAGGGTCGCTATGAATCAGAATCAACTCGATGGCAACGGGTTTGGTTTTTTCTGGTAACAGCTACACAGGCATGACAAAATCCTTGTTTTATCTGAAGAAACAGAATTGTAAACTTACAGGTTAGCTGGGCAATTGAGAACAGGATTCACTTGATTTAAATAATAAAAAAGGGCAAATAGAGATAATAAAAAAACTTGCTGCTGTCGAGTCAATTCTGACTCATAGCGACCCTATAGGACAGAGGAGAACTGCCCCATAGGGTTTCCAAGGCCATAAATCTTTACGGAAGCCGACTGCCACATCTTTCTCCTGCCAATGGCTGGTGGGTTCGAACTACCAACCTTTCAGTTAGCAGCCAAGAACTTAACCCCTGTGCCACTAGGGCTCCTTAACAGAGATAATAGCCTAACTAAAAAATGAGTCTGTGTACCCTTAACAAACGTTGAAAACATACAAAATTCATGATGAATAATTTTCAGAATATCTGCTTGCCATTTTTCCCCTTGAAGGTTGATCAAAAAGATATCTTAACAAAGAATTCATATAAGATTCCTAGAATCCACTTCAAAATAATTCAGCTGTGTATCTTTTGAGGAGATACGTAGATGAAGCAAGATTGATGAAATACTGGTAATTGTGGAAGCTGGGTGGTAGCAACATGGGGGTTGTCATTATACTATTCTCTCTACTTTTACGTTTGAAAATTTCCACAATTTGAAAAAACCTTAGCATTTCCATGTTTACCAAAAGAAAAAACAAAGACAAACTAACCACATAAAATTTTATACAGTGAACTCTTAATTAACAGGACAGAATGGAAAAATGAATTATATAGCCAAAACCCAGAGAACCAAAAGAGAAACTCTTTCACCAAATGTTTTCTTCTTTAATCCAAAGGTACATTACCTCTAACTCTCACTGAATCTGCCTTTTCTTGGACTTCCTGTAATATACTAAGTTGTAAGAGACTAGAAAATCCATAAATCATTTCAGCAATTCCTACATAATGCAAAGTATCTTCTTTTATTCCTATCTTAGTTAAGTATGATCTGACATGATTCAGCTGACATTTGTGGGTAACTTTCCATTTGCAAAAATATACATAAAAAGCAACCACTCTCTACCACAAAAACTGTGGAGAGATTTTTAAAAAGGTATAGTTAGTTATTTTAAATACTAGGTTATAGACCTTATTTTGTTATTGCCAAAAAGAAGTTACTCTATATACTAAACCAAAATGTATTCTTCTTTATGCTAGAAGGGGAAATGGGGAGGTAATGCTTAAGGAGTACTGAGTTTGTTAGGGTGACAAGAATATTTGGAAACAAATAGTGATGGCTTCACTAACATGGAGAATGTAATTAATGTCACTGAACTGTACTCGTAAAAATGGTTGGAACAGCAAACGCTTTGTTATGTATATTTCATCACAATAAAAGAACACAAAAATAGTTATTCTTACAAACACACAAAACCATCTTATGACCTAAAATTAATAGCTTAGCCACAAGAATGTTTCCCAACCCCCATTCGATATAAAACGTCCAATTAAAATTTTACAGTTAATGCATCTTTTTGGGTAATCCATTTCCCATAAAAGGTACCATGAATGTCCACCAATTAAAAGCATAGGGATGACAGGAAAATCCTTACCAATAAGACCTCCTGGAGCAGCATACTGAAGATCATTATGTTCTGCAAAAAGTGACACTATTTTGGAAAAGATTGGCTTACACATGAGTTTTCCTTCACTATCTTTGGAAACAATACCAGGTCTGACTTCTATCTCCTGGCCCACCTGTAAACATATAAATCAATAATTAGAAATACTTACAACAACACAAATACTATTTATATATCAAAAGCCCTAACAAGCAGACTATAAAACTGAAAAGGCAACCCTTCCTTTATTTCAAAGATCACTATTAAGGGGGGGGGGGGGGGGATGTGGAAGGGATCTTTAAAACCTGAACCATCCAACTGTTACTAATGACCTGCCAAACAAGGCTATCAACATGTAAAACATGCTCCATACTTACAAGGAGTCTAAAAATGTAGAGGTAAGACATTCAAAAGATATAACAGAAAACAAACAAATCTCTAAGGTACCAAACACCATGAAAAAACTATTTTATTTTTCAATTTGGATCTCCCATAATTTTTTCCTGAGTCACACAAGGGGAAGTTTACAAAAAAAAAAAAAGTAAAATTCAAAACCCAACTTACCTTTAATACTCCTTTTAGAATACTACCACCGGCAACACCGCCCTTAAGGTCATCAACCTCACAGCCGGGCTTGTTGACATCAAAGGACCTAATAACTAAAAGAAAACAAATTAAAGCCAATCCTGTCAATTTTAGCTTTAGAAGAAACATTCTTCTCCAAGTCAAACTTTTCTAAAATAGTAGCTATTTAATATTCATACCATAGGGATAACTTTGTGACAAAATCTAGTATTAATTATTATTCCAATGCTTATTGCAGCCTTACTTAGAGAAGGCTAAGTAAAGTTAAAGTTCGTTAATAGGTTGCATATTATGCTAAGTATATTCATACAATGGAGTATCATACAACTATTTAAAAAGAACGGTAGAGCTACAGGTGATGATCTGGAAGGATGACCCTCATATACTGTTAAGGGGAAAAAAAAGAACTACTTACCAAAAATAGTATACATGGTATGATTCCACTTCCATAAAGAAACAATAAAGCAGTAAATTCTTGTATATATTTACACATGATGACACGAACAAAAAGCGAGGTGTGGGAATATACACACCAGTAGGCAACTTTGGTTACTTTAAGGCTGAGGGGCTAGAAATGGGAGGCAGGGAGACGGTGGACTTTTTTCTTCATATACCTCAATAGTATATGTCTCCTCTAATAAAAATTTAGTTTTAAAACTACAAAACAACTCTAACACTATGTAACCTGCGCTTAGGTGCTGAGAACATTGATCTTTAACAAAGGGTATGCATCACAATTCCCCAAGAGAATATTTCCCACCACACACACAGGAGGCATTAAGGAAGGATCAGATGGACTCAAATGTCTTTTCTGAAAAGACTCCTCCACCCCTATGTAGCAACCACAGGCTCAGATAATCAAATTACATCAATAATGGTAGTGCAAACTTAAATTAAGGTGAGAGACATTAAAATCTGCATTAACGGTACACTGATATCATTCGTATGAAAGATCTAACATCCTGTTCCTGACTAAAATGTTGTAATTCCACAGAAACTACTATATTACTAAATCTTGATCACATACCATATACAGCAAATGAAAAATGTTAACAGTTCCTTTCTACTGTATTCACGACTCTGCTCCTCAACCACTAATGCAATCCAGCATTGCCAATACAATCTTGGAATGGATCAATTTCAATTTATATATCAATCTTAATTTTACTCCGCTGAGTTTAAAATAAACTGTTGCCCTTGGATTTCATAAACCTATTTCCTGTTTTAAGATTAAAAAAAATTTTTACGGAGATTGTGATTTATTATCACCTCTGGGCAAAGAAGGAATATTAATAAACACCCTTAAAGGAGAACTACCAGTGGAGAAAAGATCAAATCAAGACTTCAAGGCAAATCCTATCACTTACCAATAAGTCGGGGTTCTGAAGTAAAATCTCTTGGAGGTACTGGAATTTTCTTTACTATGTACTCACAGACAACTTCAATATTGTACTTCAGCTGAGCAGAAATTGGAATAATAGGAGCTCCTTCTGCCACTGTACCTATATGACAAAATTCAGAAAGATGGTAATTCTTGAGTTTTATAGAATTTGTTCTCCAATTCTGTTATGTAACAATCATTAAGATTACTAAAAGAGATGCCTGAACATCCCCATACAAATGCTAACAGATGGAAAGTGATAATTCTGTTCAGAAAGATGCCAAAACTGTTTGTTGTTTCCCTTGAAAATACTATCCCCCTTTAAGGGAAAATTTAAAAAATTATGTTGATAGATATATTTAATAGTAAAATGATAAAATTGTTTAAGGGAATAAACTACTGGCACTCCTGGGAAAGAGTACTTAACTAGCTGAAAACATTTTCAGTAACATGTAATTAACCTTCCAATAAATGTCAAGATAAAATTACAGACTCTGCTAATCAAAGACTCTAGGCACAAATATTTGCTCCTTATTAATTACATGTCATACAGGCTGGTCAAAGAAATAGACCAAGCACAATGAGATTTTTATCAAAGTGACTTATCCTTTTTCTTTATGATAGAACTGGATTCGCAGGAAGTCAATCTTGAGAGAATCATGTCAACAATAAGATGCAGATCTTTCCCCAAACATAAAATACTATGCTGCTAGAGACAGGACACTATAAAGATTAAATAAATCACTGTCAGTTGCAATACTGGAAACAGCTATTCCTAAGAAGAATGTCCGGCTTTCTGAAGCACAAGTGGTCTCTATTTGCCTGGAGCAACAGAGGAAGAAGGAGAGTCAAGAACAGGTGGGGGATATGGAATGTGTAGTTAATTGCCTCCATGAACAACTGCCTCCTTTCCCATGAGACAAGAAGAACTGAATGGTGCCCAGCTACCATTACTGAACATTCTGATCAAACATTCTATAGAAGTATCCTGATCAAAAGGGGGAAAATGCAGAGCAGAATTTCAAATTCTCATGGACTTTAGACTTTATGGAGCCATGGAGGCTGGATGGACCCCCGAAACTACGGCCCTGAGATAATCTTTAAACCTTAAACCAAAAATATCCCCTGAAGTCTTCTTAAAACCAAACAATACTTAAGCTTAACTAGTAAAGAATGTCTGTCTTGAGCATGCTCTTTTAAGAACTACCTATACAGGATCAAACTGACAGCAGCAACACAAAAGATTAGATAGAAACCTTAGGGGGCAGTGAGTTTATGTTAATGAGGGAAGAACAACTAGGAAAAGGAGGATGAGAATGGTTGTACAACTCAAAGAATGTAATCAATGTCACTGAATTGTACACATATAAACGGTTGAATTGGTGTATGTTTTGCTGTGTATGTTCTCAACAACAAAATAAAAGAAAAAAAAAGAATAAATAGTGTCAGATTGAATTTTTTTTAAAGTACTTTGATTCATTTGGAAACCCTAGTGGTGTAGTGGTTAAGTGCTACAGCTGCTAACCAAAAGGTCGGCAGTTTGAATCCTCCAGGCACTCCTTGGAAACCCTATAGGGGAGTTCTACTCTGTCCTATAGGGTTGCTATGAGTCGGAATCACTTTTTTTTTTGATTCATTTTACTATCACTGTGGAGGATTTCTTAAAAAGTCTAACTAAGTTTTCAGAAGACAACTTCAATTCTGACTTTCAGCCAGCAAAAATGTACTTTGGTATATCAAATTCAAAACATAGATTTCACTACTTATAAGAGGGTGGCTAACAAATAGTGAGTCCCTGGGTGAGGAAAATGGTTAAACACTCAACTATTAGCTGAAAGGTTGGCGGTTCAAACCCACCCAGAAGCTCCTCCAAAGACAGGTCTGGAAATCTGCTTCCAAAAGATAGCAGCTAACAACATGTAGTAGGTAGAGAAATAAAGCTTAAAGATCCATAAGTTTACTCTGTTTTAGATAATCTATTATATTAAAAGTTAATTTAACATGTAATATCTGGATTAAAGAAGCCCTGGTGGCACAATAGTTAAGTGCTCAGCTGCTAACCAAATGCACCCAGCAGCTCCATACGAGAAAGAACTGGCGATCAGTTTCCATAAAGATTATAGCTTAAGAAACCCTGTGGGGCAGTTACTCCATCACATGGGGTTACTACAGTCAAAAATTGACTCACTGGCACCTAAAAACAACATCTAGATTATAGTCCTCTCAAAGTGATTCATTAGATATTACAGTTCTTACCTTGTACAAATGCAAGGATCTGTTCATATTGTTCCTTAGCCTGGCTTTCTTTTACCAAATCAATTTTATTTTGTAGAATCAAAATATGCTTCAGTTTCATGATTTCTATAGCAGCCAGGTGTTCAGAAGTCTGAGGTTGAGGACAAGATTCATTACCAGCTAGATGACAAAGAATAAAAAAGATACGTAAGAATTAATTGGAACAATCCAAAATAGGCAAACACACAGAGGTAGAAAGCAGATTAGTGGTTGCTGGGGGCTAAGGAGCAAGGGAATGAGTGAGTGACTGCTTAATGTGTATGGGGTTTCCTTTTGGGGTGATGAAAAAGTTCTGGAACTAGATTAGTAGGAATAGTTGCATAACACTGTGAATGTACTTAATGAGATTACATACATTGAAGGTTAAAATGGTAATTTTACGTTATCTGTATTTTACCACCACCACAAAAAAGAATTAGCTGGTACCTAATAAAGTAAACCCATGGATGTCCCAGCCCTGCTAAAGGCAGAAGACCCAGATATCACTGTATCACTGCCAACTGTCCACCTTTGGCCCCTGCTTCATCCTCTGCATTCACTGGATCCTCCCACCCTTTTAGCTCCCCTTCCTGGTCCTAAACTAGAAGCTTAGAATCAACAAGTTTGATTTCTCAGAGTCTTTACAGGGCCTCAGCTTTTGCTCAGGCATTAAGGTATAGCCCTCTGGCTCTATCCAGTCTTAGAACTGTTCTGGCCCAGCCAAGCTCCTGAGACGCAGGGAGTATTTAAGAGGGGAAGACATTTAATACAATTATGAATTATAACTAAACATCGGGGCTCCTCTCTAACAAGGAGGAAACGAAAACACTACCTGTGAAAACAACCAATGATGATCCTCCCCGAGTTGTGATGTTCAGGTGCCCTGTACTATGCCCATTTGGCATGCTCTTGAAAATTATATCCCACACCAATGAAATCTCAGCTCACATAAGGAAGCACAACCCTAGCCTGGAAAACCCCATGCAAGCCTAGCCTTCAGCACTTCATGTGATCATTTGCACCTAAATAAAACCATTCTAAGTCAGTGTTGCAGTGGACAACATAAAGATGATCCCCCCAAAACAAATAAATGAAAAACCCCCATATACATATTTTTATATACAAATTTAAAACTAAAATAATAAACCATCTCATGTGATTTAAGTGTGAAAAAAACGCATTGCTTTTTTTTTTTTTTTTTTTTTTTGATACTACCATAAACACTCTCATAAGACATCAGCCCCAAATCCATCCTGTTTAGTATTTTGTGAAAGCTGGCAGGCAGGGATGTCTTCCTGAATGGCATGTTTCCATTCATGTCACCCTTAGCAGGTAATTGATAAAACCCTGAAATGCCCTAGCTCCCCTTTAAATATTCCATCTCGGGTTTGCTCCATACTGGTTTGTCCAAACCAGTTCTGATATTATTTACCTATCAACAGAAGAGCTGCATCCATCACTGCCGCACCGTTCAGCATAGTAGCCATCAAAATATCGTGGCCAGGACAGTCAACAAAGGAAACATGTCTAACAATTGAGAAATAGTAATCAGCCTTAAAATCGATACTAAACTTGCAAGTCACAGAGTTCCTGAAATTAATCACTTAGGAAAAAGATTACCAGCTGAGAGCATAATCAGCGCAGATCATTACGAAGTAAATAAAACTAAGCTATACATAGAAATAACTCACCTGAAGAGACAGAAACTCCCAAATCCAATTAAAGTGACTATGGTATAGAACATGGTACACAGTATATATTGGGAATGCCATCAATTTGAAACCTAAAACCTAATAAACTATAAAATCTGTTGTAATAGAATGAGGAATGACATCTGAAAGGATAATCTGCTAAAAGTATCTCTAGCACCTTGAAAAACTGGAATTGCCAATCTAAAGTGGAGATGTCAGTGCTATTTCAACAAAACCATAGAACTCATTCAGAATTGTTACTATTTTTAAAATTGTATGTTCACAATGTCATGATCCAAAACAGGGGCTGGCAAACTAAGGCCAGCAAGTCAAATCTGGCCCACCTCCAAAACCTTTCATTTACACATTATCTACATCTTATTTATGATACGAGGGCAGAGCTGAATAGGTACAAGAGAGACCCTACGGCCTGCAAAGTAAAAAAACATTCACTTCCCGAAGCCCACTCTACAGAGAAAGATTAGACTGGACTATAAGACAAAAAATAATACCTGTGAACAGTGTGCTTCTTAGATCAAGCAGACACACAAGACCAAATGGGCGGGTCCTGTCCAGAGGCAGGATGGGACAGGAACTGGTTGAACGGACACAAGAAACCCGAGGTGGAAAGGGGGAGCGTGCTGTCATATTATACGGACTGCAACTAATGTCACATAACAATATGTGTATAAATTTTTGTATAAAAAATTAACTTGAGCTACAAACTTTCACTTAAAGCACAATTAAAAAAAAAAAAAAAAAATTCACTGTCTGGCACTTTAAAGAAAAAGTCTGCTGATCTCTGATCAGGGCCAGGACTAGGGTGAAGCAAGTGAGGCACTAATCTTGGGTGCAAAATTTATGGCGGTGTCAATTTGAAATAGTTGGCTCTTCAAATTATCTTCATGACAAGCAATAAAAATGTAAAATACTGGGAAAATAACAAAGCTATTCTGCAATTAGGTTTAAATCATTGTCTTAAATATTTCAAAAAGCACAAGATAATATATATGAAATGTGAAGTGTGTTTTGCACGAAAGAGATCACCTGACTAATTTGAAGTTCCCTTTGGTCCCTGGAATGTCTGTAGGAAACTCATCGGGCGTACTACTTCCACAGGATCTATAACATTCTGGCCGAGGACAACTTGGGTCATCAAGTTTATAAATCTAAAAGTTTCAATTAAAAAAAGATTCAGATTTGTTATCTGCCATTCAACAATTAAACTTAAATGGTTTCTGGTGCCACAGTATACTACTCACCTTAGCATTAGCATATCCAAGTTTGATTGTAATATTTCTTTCTAGTTCATTTTTGAACCTGACAGTGTGAACTCCAGAAATAGCTTTTACAACTGTAGATTTCCCATGAGCTACGTGACCAATTGTACCTATAATCAAAGTACAAAAAATTAATTCATATGCATCCAATTACACCAAACATTTCTTCAAAAGTGTTAGAATAGCAAACCAAAGCCGTAACTCCCATTGTAGATACCAACATAAAACCAACAGTGGCTTCAATTTTCCCTCCTATATATCCTTTCCTACTAAAAACTTGTTCTGACACAGGACTAAAGGGAACTTTCCGTGCAACTGACAACCTTATTAAAAATTATACAGTGTGAAATATACCCAAAAAACTCAAAAGCAGAGACTCACCAATGAACACCAATGTTCACTGCAGCACTATTCACAATAGCCAAAAGGTAGAAACAACCTAAATGTCCATCAACAGATCAATGGATAAACAAAATGTGGTACATACATACAACGGAATACTACTCAGCCAGTAGAAAAAATGAAGTCTTGATACATGCTACAAGATGAATGGAGCTTGAAAACATTATGCTGAGTGAAGTAAGTCAATCACAAAAGGACAAATATTGTATGACCTTACTTAAATAAACCGACAAGAAAAAGCAAACGTTTAGAGAACAAAGTTTATTAGTGGTTACCGGGGGCAGGAAAGAGGAGGAAGGGGGGAGGGGGAGTGTAAACAGTGATGGAAAAAATCGTATTGATTAAGGATAGAGTTGTACAGCCAATTATTTAATTGCTGTCAATGTTATATACTTGCAAAAAGTTGAACTGGCAAAAATTGTATAATAGATATATTTAAAACAACAAGAAAAGAGTAGCTGCTGAGGCTGATTACGTACAACCAAAAGCCTCCTGGGATTTGGCTTCTTGGTTTGTAGCTTTCGGGTCATAGTTTCATGGGACATCCCAGTTAATTGGCCTAATAACATGTTTAGTGCTTCTCTTCTGCCTCCTAGCTTGTTGCGTAGTGCCTGGGGTCTTAAAAGCTTGCAAGTAGCTACCCAAGGAAACAACAATTGGTCTCTATTTGCCTGGAGCAACGGAGAAGAGTCAAGGTATAGGAGGAGGATATGGAATGTTTAGCTAATTGCCTCCATGAACAATTGCCTCCTTCGTCATGAGACCAGCAGAACTGGATGGTGCCTAGCTACCACTACTGAACATTTTGATCAGATTCAACAGAAGAATCTTGATCAAAGGAGAAAAATGCAGAATAGAACTTCAAATTCTCATGGACTCTAGACTTCTTGGAGCCATGGAGGGTGCATGAACCCCTGAAACTATTGCCCTGAGATACTCTTTAAATCTCAAACCAAAAATAGCTCCTGAGGTCTTCTTAAAATCAAATAATAACCTTAACTAGTAAAAAATGTCTGCCTTGAGCATTACGCACTTTTAAGAACTATCTATATGGGATCAAAGTGACAACAGCAACTCAAAAAGATTAGATAGGAACCTTAGAGGACAGTGAGTTTATGCTAATAGGGGAGGAACAACTCAGAAAAGGAGGGTGAGAATGGTTGCACAACTTAAAGAATGTAATCAACGTCACTGAATTGTGTATGTAGAAATGGTTGAATTGGTGTACATTTTGCTATGTATATTCTCAACAATCACAAAAAAATCTAAAAATATCCTAAGTACCTAAAACAAAATCATACACAGTGTAATAATGGCTATTCATTGCATGCTATTACTTACAGAAAAGACTGACTTCATTTGAAATAACACTCACTAAAAAGTATATAACATCTTGTATATTAAGAAACTTGCCAGCATTTCCAGAGTGAGATGAATAGGTATGACGAGCCCTAACAAAACTAAAAGGAATTTATGAAAATAAGGAAACAGCCCAAGTTTAATCACAGTAATGCTGTCAAGGGTAGCTTATATTTTACAACTTTTTAATGGCCTTATGGTAGAGTCTAACTTTTAACTAGGCTTTACCGTGATGTTTGTAGACTCTGAAATATCCAAAATTTACAGTCAATGTTAACTTCTCCTCTAAAGTTTGAAGGGTGCCAATTAAGAAATAACAGCTTATATATCAAATAAGACTTTCACAAACTGCTCTCACAATAACCCCGTGCAACAAGTATAGCCACATTTTCAACTCTTCTTTAAACTTCTGCTACGTATGACTATATAATTTCTTACACTGTTAACCTTTTCATGCCTACATTCTTCTTTCTCACTCAGTCTGTAAACTAGGTATTTGCAGCATTCTTTGTGTTTCTCAAGAAATCTAACAGGTGCTTTGCTCACAAGAGTTCAGTATCTACTTCTTGTATACCTGAATCCTCATATAATTCAATTAATCATGCCAAGGGAGAAGTTAAAATTACTTGCCAGTGATCAAGCATTTCGAGACTCCAAGTTATTCTTACCTATGTTAATTGTGGCTTGTCTGCTGATGACTTCGTGTGAAAGTGGTGTCAACTTGGTAACATCCTGCAACAAAACATTCTATTTTAAACCACTGCACATGAGACAAACAGGATTTTTCCTTTGACTTTACATTTGCTACCTACAGCTCACCATCATCTGCACAGCTCTCTATTATTTCTAAAGCGCTTTTCCCATACAAGCAATCTTGTACTCTGACAGCTGGGAAGCCCTAAGCGCCCCCAATCGTTAACTCTATGAGATCAGGAGGCCCGGGGCACCCAATTTTGGGAGCTTTAGCACTGGACGGCAGTGTAGACGCTCCTTCAGAGGTCAAAGCCTTAATGACAATTCACACGGTGACTTTCCAGCTGAATCCTTCAAGAGCTCGAGATCCCACAAGCGCACACACCCACACTCAGCTCGCAGACTGGTCGAGGTGCCAGCGGCGGCGCGAGCGCGGCTTAAGGCGCTCAGATCCGGGGCTCCCTCCTAACCCAGGCTCCCGACGGCCCAGCAATGCCTCGCCCCAACGCCTCCCGGGAGGCACGGCCATCCCCACTCCCACGCTCACTACGCGTCCTCCCAACAAAACGAAACCTCACCAAGGTGGCGAGATCCTGGCGAGAAAGATGTGGCTGCCCCAGAGTCACTCCAGCCTCGCCCCCAGCCATCTTGCTCAGAGAGGAAGGAAGTCGCCCCGGCTGCCGCCTGACAACACGCAGGCCCTCCTGTGAGGGGCGGGGAAGTGGAGGCAGGAAGACAGACGAGGGCCCAAGCCTAGGGAAGGCGGATGACCGGTGCAGCAGGGGACTCGCCGCTTGAACTTCTCTCCGCTAAGGCTCATTCAGTGCTGGTCGGCTTACTAGGAAACACGATGCAAAGTTTCGGCATCTACTAATCGCAGAACTGTTGGATGTTTGTGCAGGCAACACTGAAGGCAGCTCCAGAAAAGGTCCCCTGTCTAGAGGCTGATGTAACCCGACACGCGCGCGCTGGCAAGGGAGAAGCCATTTCCGTTTCCGGTAGCGTTGTCCTAAAGAGTTTCGCGGAACTTGAGAATTTTATCTGGGCTGTGAAGCCAGAATAAAGAGAGACTGTCGTTATTTACCGATTCCTATAATTTAATAAGGCGAAGTCAGCTCTGGGTCAGCGCTGCCTGCAACAGGGCCGATGGCCGGGAGGAGGCCGCGTGCTGAGCCGATTGCGCTCACGGCGCCGCGCGTCCCCTGTCAGGCTTTGGGGAGGGCGCCCTCGCGTGGACGTTTGAGGGAAGGGCTCAGGGGCGCTGCGATAGGAAAAGCAAAAGTTCCTAACTGGTTCCCAGAGGGAGATTTCTAGAGCCTGGGAGGTGGTCCGTGGTGGCACTAGACTGCACTCCGAATGGATTTTTCATCGAGGTGTCATAAGAGCGCCCAAAGTAAGTTTTTAAAAAAGCAGGTCCAAGAAAACCCACTTCTTTAATGGAAAGATTACCAATACATTGGTATTTTAAAATTTAAACAACTTTGAGACTTTCTTAACCCTTTTTTCATCGTGTGTTAAAAAGGAGTGGTTTTTGTTTTACTCCATGCATTTTTATGCTTTACAATTTTTCTGTTATAAACAGGTATTCATTTCTAACCGGAAAAAAGATATAAGGAGAGGTACATAAAAATTTAGGTTATCTGTGCCCATTGAGTACTTAAATAAGATTAACATGAATATGTGTTTTATATCACACAAATTTTAGGTACAATGGTTTACCTAAATAGGTAGCTGTGTTTCAATGAGTGCATTCACTGGTTAAGTGATGGTGGAAACTGTATGCTGTATTGTACTTGAATGGAGGAGATATTTAATTGCTATTTATTTTAGCTTCTAAATAGTTACACCAGCCAATTAAGAAAACCCATTGAGGTAGTGAAAGTGTTCTGGAATTAGTAGTGATGGTTGCACAACTTTGTGACTAATAAAAACCACTGAATTGTATACTTTAAAAGGGTGAATGTTATGGTGTGGGAACTACATCTCAATAAAATAAAACCCATTGATAATAAATAGAAAATAATTCACTACTATGCTTTATTGGCAGAAATTTGTACTGGAAGTAAAAAGTCACAGGAAGCTGTACATTTATTAATAAAAATGGTACTTAAGATTATTGATGCCTAGTTTCCAAATATTTATTTAATCCTCACAACAATCCAATGAGGTTGTTGTCGTCATTAGATGCCATTGAGTTGATTCCGACTCACAGTGACCCTATGTATGACAGAACGGAAACATTGCCTGGTCCTGCACCATCCTCATAGTCGTTGCTATGTCTGAGCCCATTGTTGCAGCCACTGTGTCAATCCATCTCTTTGAGGGTCTTCCTCTTTTTCGCTGACCCTCTACCAAGCAGGATGTCCTTCTCCAGGCAGGCACTGGTCCCTCTTGATATCATGTCCAAAGTACATGAGACAAAGTCTCACCATCTCGCTTCTAAGGAACATAATGGCTGTACATCTTCTAAGACAGATTTGTTTGTTTTTCTGGCAGTCCATGGTATATTCAATATTCTTCATCAACACCACAATTCAAAGGCATCAGTTCTTCTTTGATCATCCTTATTCATTGTCCATCTTTTGCATGCATACGAGGCAACTGAAAACACCACGGCTTGGGTCAGGTGCACTTCAGTCCTCAAAGTGACATCTTTGCTTTTTAACACTTGAAAAAGGTCTTTTGCAGCAGATTTGCCCAATGAATTATGTCATTTGGTTTCTTGACTGCTGCTTCCATGGGTGTTTATTGTGGATCCGAGTAAAATGAAATCCTTGACAACTTCAATCTTTTCTCCGTTTATCATGATGTTGCTTACTGGTCCAGTTGTGGGGATTTTTGTTTTCTTTATAATGAGGTAGATACTATTATTCTCATTTTATAGAGGAGGAAATTTGAGTCCCAGGAAGTTTAGATAACACATCCAAGTTTCCACAGCTAGTAGCAGAGCTGGGATTCATAGCCAAGTCTGAGTATACTTTTTTAATATACTTTTTTTTAATTGGCTTTGTTGAGGTAAAATTTACATACCGTAAAATTCACCTGTGTTAAGTGTACAAGTCAATGGTTTTTAGTAAATTCACAGAGTTGTGAAACCATCACCACAATCCAGGTTTAGAACCTTTCAATCACCACAAAAAGATCCCTGGTGTCCATTTGCAGTCAATTCCCCATTCCAACCCTCAGAGATATTCTGTCTACATAGAGTCACCTTTTCCTGTAAATAGAATCATATAACGTGGACTTTTGCGTCTGGCTTCTTTCACATTGCCTAATGGTTTTGAGATTCATCCATGTTGTAGCATGTAGTAGTAGTTTGCTCCTTTTTATTGTGGAATACAATTCCATTGTATAGATGTACCACATTTTGTTTATCTGTTCACCAATTGATGGATGTTTCCACCTTTTGGCTATTATTAATAATGCTGTTGTGGACATCTGTGTACAAGTTTTTACGTGGACATGTTGTAGTGTGGGGAATTACTTAATATGGCCCTTCTAGCCATAGTCTTTGTAACTCCCACCAGATGACTAGGTGGGCCTATGCAAATGAGGTGCTTGTGAGCCATCAAGGGGATTGGATAGCATTCTAATAATGTAAATAAGGTGCATGGCACCCTTGTG
Organism: Dugong dugon; assembly: GCA_030035585.1. Classification (NCBI taxonomy): domain Eukaryota; kingdom Metazoa; phylum Chordata; class Mammalia; order Sirenia; family Dugongidae; genus Dugong; species Dugong dugon. The sequence goes on from CM057483.1 coordinate 153,535,008, forward strand.
GGGGTGAGACCATGCAAATAAAGTGTATGGAACCCTAATGAGGAGATTGGACAGTTTTGCCATCACACTAGGCTTAAAATGAGCCATCCCAGAGGTGGGAAGGGATGATCTCACCACCACCAAGAGAGAAGAGCCAGGAGTGGAGTGCTTCCTATGAACCCAGGATCCCAGCGCTGAGAAGCCCGCAGAGCAAGAAAGCTGAGTGCCTTTAGGCAGAAGTCTTACTGGCACAGTAGGATGCCTCCAGGCACTATCAGCAGAGCTCAAAGAGCTTTGTAACACTTGCCCAAGCGGGGCAGAGGCCAAGAGTCCAGACAGAGTCATCCCTGCGGGCACAGCTGAGAAGAGGCTGTCTTGATCGGGGAACTGTATCCTGAGTGTTCTGAACCTGAATTATAACCTGTTACATCCCTAATAAACCTCATAACTATGAGTTCTGTGTGGCCGTTGCAATGAACTATTCAAACCCAGAAGAGAAGTGGAGGGTGCCATGGGAGGGATAGTTGGTGTCAGAATCAGTAAAAAGGTTGGAGAGAGGTATGTCTGGTCTCTACCTCATAGGAATCAGCCTTGGGCTGTTGATCTTTTTTTTTTTTTTTTTTAAATTGTACTTCAGATGAAGGTTTCCAGAACAAACTAGCTGCTTATTAAACAATTCGTACACATTTTTTGTGAAATTGGTTACCAACCCCTTGACATGTCAACACTCTACCTTCTCGACATTGGGTTCCCTATTACCAGCTTTCCTGCCCCCTCCTGCCTTCTAGTCCTTGCCCCTGGGCTGGTGTGCCTATTTAGTCTCCTTTTGTTTTATGGGCCTGTCTGATCTTTGGCTGAAGGGTGAACCTCGGCAGTGACTTCATTACTGAGTTAAAAGGGTGTCCGAGTGTTGACGTGTAGTGGTGGTGTTAACCATTGTCATAGGGCAATAAGTGTACTAACTGTTTAATGAGAAACTATTTTGTTCTGTAAAGCTTCATCTAAAGTGAGAATAGCAGCACAACTGGAAGAATGTAATGGATGTCACTGAACTGTGCATGTAGAAATTTTTGAAATGGTGTATCTTTGGCTATGTATATTTTCACCAAAAAAAACCCAAAAGGTCAAGGAGGGAGAGGGTTGACATGTCGTGGGGTTGTTAACCAATGTCATAAAACAATATGCGTACTGACTGTTTAATGAGAAACTATCTGTTCTGTAAACCTTCACATAAACTACAATTAAAAAAAAAAAAAGATTTTTTTTTTTAAAAAGAGTATCCGGGGGTCATACTTTCAGGGTTTCTCCAGTCTGTCAGGCCAGTAAATCTGATCTTATTTTGTGAGTTATACTTTTATTCTACATTTTTATCTGGCTCTGTCTGAAACCCTCTATTGTGACACCTGGCAGAGTAGTTGGTGGTGGCAGCTGAGCACCATCCAGTTGTGCTGGACTGAGTCTGGTGGAGACTGTGGTAGTTGTGGTCCATTAGTCCTTTGGACTAATCTTTCCCTTGTGTCTTTGGTTTTCTTCATTCTTCCTTGCTCCTGCAGGGGTGACACCAGTGGAATATCTTAGATGGCTGCTCACAGGCTTTTAAGACCTCAGATGCTACTCACCAAGGTAGAATATAGAACATTGTCTTTATAAACTGTGTTATGCCAATTGAGCTAGATGTTCCCCAAGACCATGGTCCCCACAGCCCTCTACCCAGCAATTCAGTCCCTCAGGGAGTTTCGATGTGTCTATGGAGCTTCCATGACCTTGTCTTGCACAAGTTGTGCTGGCTTCCTCAGTATTGTGTACTGTCTTACCCTTCACCAAAGTTAGCACTTACGTATTGTCTATTTAGTGTTTTTCCATCCCCAGCTCTCCCCTCCCTCTTAACCATCAAAGATTGTTACTTTTTGTGTGTAAACTTTTTCGTGGGTTTTTACAACAGAGGTCTCATACAATATTTGTCCTTTTGTGATTGACTTATTTCACCCAGCATAATGCCCTCCAGTTTCATCCATGTTGTGAGAGGCTTCACAGATTCATCATTGTTCTTTATCGTTGCATAGTACTCCATTGTGTGTATGTACCATAGTTTCTTTATCCATTCATCTGTTGATGGGCATCTAGGTTGTTTCCATCTTTTTGCTATTGTGAACAATGCTGCAGTGAACATGGGTGTGCATATGTCTATTTGTGTGATGGTTCTTATTTCTCTAGGATATATTCCTAGGAGTGGGATTGCCAGATCATATGGTATTTTTATTTCTAACTTTCTAAGGAAGTGCCATATCATTTTCCAAAATGGTTGTACCATTTTACAACAAACTCTAACAACACTGAAAAGAGAAATTAACAGTTCCACAATAATAGTAGGAGACTTCAACACACCACTCTCAGTAAAGGACAGAACAACTAAGAAGAAACTCAGCAAAGATACAGAAGACCTAAAGGGCACAATCAGCCAACTGGACCTCATATACATATATAGAACACTCCATCCAACCACTGCAAAGTACACGTTCTTTTCCAATGCACATGGAACGTTCTCCAGAATAGACCACATCTTAGGCCACAGAGCAATCCTCAACAAGATCCAAAACGTTGAGATAATTCAAAGTATCTTCTCTGACCACAATGCCTTCAAGGTAGAAATTAACACTAGAAAGAGCAAGGAAAAAAAATCAACTACATGGAAACTGAATAATACCCTGCTTACACATCACTGGGTAATATAAGAAATCAGAGATGGAATCAAAAAATTTCTAGAATCAAATGAGAATGAAAACACATCATACCAAAAACCTTTCGGGCACAGCAAAGGCAGTCCTCAGAGGACAATTTATAGCAATAGATGCACATATCAAAAAAGAAGAAAGGGACAAAATCAAAACATGAACTACAGAACTCAAACAAATAGAAAGAGAACAGCAAAAAAAAAAAAAAAAAAAAAAAAAAAGCCCACAACCACCGGAAGAAAGGAAATAGTAAAGATCAGAGCAGAAATAAATGAAATAGAGAACAGAAAAACAATAGAAAGAATCAACAAAACCAAAAGTTGGTTCTTTTGAAAGAATCAACAAAATCAACAAACCACTGGCCAGACTGACAAAAGAAAAAAAAGAGGACACAAATAACCTAAATAAGAAATGAAATGGGGGACATTACATCAGACCCAACTGAAATAAAAAGGATTCTAACAGAATATTATGAAAAACTATACTCCAACAAATTTGAAAACCTAGAGGAAATGGATAAATTTCTAGAAACACACGGCCTACCAAAACTACAACAAAGTGATGTTGAAAATCTGAACAGACCCATAACAAGAGAAGAGATTGAAAAGGTAATAAAAAAAACTCCCAACCAAAAAAATCCCTGGCCCAAATGGCTTCACTGGAGAATTCTACAAAACATTTACAGAAGAGCTTGTACCAGTACTACTCAAGGTATTTCAGAGCATAGAAGAGGAAGCAACACTTCCAAATTCATTCTATGAAGCCAGCATAACGCTGATACCAAAACCAGGCAAAGACGTCACAAAAAAAGAAAATTACAGACCAATATCTCTCATGAATATAGATGCAAAAATTCTCAACAAAATTCTAGCCAATAGACTTCAGCATCATATCAAAAAAATAATACACCATGACCAAGTAGAATTCATACCAGGTATGCAAGGATGGTTCAACATCAGAAAATCAATCAACGTAATCCACCACATAAATAAAAAGAAAGGAAAGAATCACATGGTCATCTCAATTGATGCAGAAGAGGCATTTGACAAAGTCCAACACCCATTCCTGATAAAAACTCTCAATAAAATAGGTATAGAAGGGAAATTTCTCAACATAATAAAGGGCATCTATGCAAAACCAATGGCCAACATCATTCTGAATGGAGAGAGGCTGAAAACATTCCCCTTGAAAACAGGAACAAGACAAGGATGCCCTTTATCACCACTCCTCTTTAACATTGTGCTGGAAGTTCTAGCTAGAGCAGTAAGACAAGAAAAAGAAATAAAGGGCATCCAAATAGGTAATGAAGAAGTTAAACTGTCCCTGTTTGCAGATGATATGATACTATACATAGAAAACCCTAAAGACTCCACGAGAAATCTACTGGAACTAATAGAAAGATTCAGCAGAGTAGCAGGATACAAGATAAACATTCAAAAATCAGTTGGATTCCTATACACCAGTAAGGAGAACAATGAAAAGGAAATCAGGAAAACAATACCATTTTCAATAGCCCCTAAAAACATAAAATGCTTGGGAATAAATATGACCAGGGATGTAAAAGACTTATACAAAGAAAACTACAAAACACTACTGCATGAAACCCAAAGGGATCTACATAAATGGAAAAACATACCATGTTCATGGATAGGCAGACTCAACATTGTGAAAATGGCAATTCTACCCAAAGCAATTTACAAATACAATGCAATCCCGATCCAAATACCAACAACATTCTTCAAAGAGATGGAAAAACTAATCACTAACTTTACATGGAAAGGGAAGAATCCCCGAATAAGTAAAGCACTACTGAAGAAGAAGAATAAAGTTGGAGGACTCACACTACCTGACTTCAGAACCCACTATACAGCTACAGTAGTCAAAACAGCCTGGTACTGGTACAACAACAGATACATTGACCAAGGGAACAGAATTGAGAACCCAGATGTGACTCCATCCACCTACGGTCACCTGATCTTTGACAAGGGCCCAAAGTCCATCAAATGGGGAAAAGACAGTCTTTTTAACAAATGGTGCTGGCAAAACTGGAGATCCATCTGCAAAAAAATGAAACAGGACCCATACCTCACACCGTATACAAAAACTACTTCAAAATGGATCAAAGACCTGAATATAAAGCCTAAAACTATAAAGTTCATTGTAGAAAAAACAGGACCAACACTTCAGGCCTTAATACATGGCATTAACAGGATACAAACCATAACCATCAACGCACAAACCCAAAAAGATAAGCTAGATGACTGGGATCTTCTAAAAGTCAAACACCTATGTTCTTCAAAAGACTTCACCAAAAGAGTAAAAAGAGAACCTACAGACTGGGAAAAAAATTTTGGACAGTACAAGTCAGACAAAGGTCTAATCTCCATAATCTACAAGAAAATCCAACACCTCTACACCAAAAAGACAAATAATCCTATTAAAAAATGGGCAAAGGAAATGAACAGACACTTCACCAAAGAAGACATTCAAACGGCCAACAGACACATTAGGAAATTCTCGCGATCACTAGCCATTAGAGAAATGCAAATTAAAACCCTAATGAGATACCATCTCACCCCGGCATTACTGGCAGGAATCAAAAACACTGGAAATAACAAATGTTGGAGGGGTTGTGGAGAGATGGGAACTCTTATGCACTGCTGGTGGGAATGCAAAATGATACAACCATTTTGGAAAATGATATGGCGCTTCCTCAGAAAGCTAGAAATAGACATACCATTCGATCCGGCAATCCCACTCCTAGGAATATATCCTAGAGAAATAAGAGTCGTCACTCGAATAGGCATATGTACACCTATGTTCATGGCAGCATTGTTCACAATAGCAAAACAATGGAAACAACGTAGGTGCCCATCAACAGATGAATAGATAAACAAAGTATGGTACATACACACAATGGAGTACTATGCAACGAGAAAGAACAACGATGAATCTGTGAAGCATCTCATAACATGGATGAAACTGGAGGACATTATGCTGAGTGAAATAAGTCAATCACAAAAGGACAAATATTGTATGAGACCTCTATTGTAAAAACCCATGAAAAAGTTCACACACAAAATGTAACAATCTTTGTTGGTTACCAGGGATGGGAGGGATGGCGGGGGGAAATACTAAATAGGCAATAGATAAGTGGTATCTTGGGTGAAGGGTGAGACAGTACACAATACAGGGGAAACTAGCACAACCTGTACAAGGAAAGGTCATGGAAGCCCCATAGACACATCCAAACTCCTTGAGGGACTGAGTTGCTGGGCGGAGGGCTCTGGGGACCATGGTCTCGGGGAACATCTAGCTCAGTTGGCATGACACAGCTTATAAAGACAATGCTCTACATTCTACCTTGGTGAGTAGTGTCTGGGGTCTTAAAAGCCTGTGAGCGGCCATCTAAGATACTCCACTGGTCTCATCCCTTCGGGAGCAAGGGAGAATGAAGAGAACAGGACACAAGGAAAAGATTAGTCCAAAGGACTGATTGTCCACGGCTACTGGGGCCTCCACCAGACAGAGTCCAGTACAGCTAGATGGTGCCTGGCTGCCACCACTGACTGCTCTGACCAGGATCACAACAGAGGGTTCTGGACAGAGCTGGAGAAGGATGTAGAGCATAATTCTAACTGACAAAAAAAAAAAAAATAAAAAGACCAGATTTACTGGCCTAAAGGAGACTGGAGAAACCTCGAGGGTATGGCCCCCAGACACCCTTTTAGCTCAGTGGTGAAGTTACCTCCGAGGTTGACTGTTGAGCTGGGGAGTGGACAGCCCCGTAAAACCAAATGAGACTAATGAGGTACAGGAGTCCAGTGACAAGGGCCAGAAGGCAGAAGGGGACAAGGAAGCTGGTGATAGGGAACCCAAGGTTGAGTAAGGATATTGTTGATGTCTAGTGAGATTGTTAACCATTGTCAGGGCAACATTTGTAGTAACTGTTAAATGAGAAACTGTTTTGTTCTGTAAGCCTTCATCTTAAGTGAGAATAACAGCACAAATGTAAGAGCGTAGTCAATGTTACTGAACTGTGTGTGTAGAAATTTTTGAAACAGTGTATCTTTGGCTATGTGTATTTTCACCAAAAAAAAAAAAAAAGGTTGAGAATTTAGAGGGTTAATATGTTGTGGGGTTGTTAACCAATGTCATAAAACAACATGTGTACTACTGTTTCATGGAAAACTATTTGTTCTGTAAGCCTTCACCTGAAGTACAATAAAATATTAAAAAAAAAAATTGGGCAAAGGAAATGAACAGACACTTCACCAAAGAAGACATTCAAATGGCCAACAGACACATGAGGAAATGCTCGTGATCACTAGCCATTAGACAAATGCAAATTAATACCACAATGAGATATCATCTCACCCCGGCATTACTGGCACGAATCAAAAACACTGGAAATAACAAATGCTGGAGGGGCTGCAGGGAGATGGGAACTCTTATGCACTGCTGGTGGGAATGCAAAATGATACAACCGTTTTGGAAAATGATATGGCGCTTCCTCAGAAAGCTAGAAATAGACATACCGTTTGATCCAGCAATCCCACTCCTAGGAATATATCCTAGAGAAATAAGAGTCGTCACTCGAATAGGCATATGTACACCTGTGTTCATCTCAGCATTGTTCACAATAGCAAAACGATGGAAACAACGTAGATGCCTATCAACAGATGAATAGATAAACAAAGTATGGTACATACACACAATGGAGTACTATGCAACGAGAAAGAACAACGATGAATCTGTGAAGCATCTCATAACATGGATGAAACTGGAGGACATTATGCTGAGTGAAATAAGTCAATCACAAAAGGACAAATATTGTATGAGACCTCTATTGTAAAAACCCATGAAAAAGTTCACACACAAAATGTAACAATCTTTGTTGGTTACCAGGGATGGGAGGGATGGCGGGGGGAAATACTAAATAGGCAATAGATAAGTGGTATCTTGGGTGAAGGGTGAGACAGTACACAATACAGGGGAAACTAGCACAACCTGTACAAGGAAAGGTCATGGAAGCCCCATAGACACATCCAAACTCCTTGAGGGACTGAGTTGCTGGGCGGAGGGCTCTGGGGACCATGGTCTCGGGGAACATCTAGCTCAGTTGGCATGACACAGCTTATAAAGACAATGCTCTACATTCTACCTTGGTGAGTAGTGTCTGGGGTCTTAAAAGCCTGTGAGCGGCCATCTAAGATACTCCACTGGTCTCATCCCTTCGGGAGCAAGGGAGAATGAAGAGAACAGGATACAAGGAAAAGATTAGTCCAAAGGACTGATTGTCCACGGCTACTGGGGCCTCCACCAGACAGAGTCCAGTACAGCTAGATGGTGCCTGGCTGCCACCACTGACTGCTCTGACCAGGATCACAACAGAGGGTTCTGGACAGAGCTGGAGAAGGATGTAGAGCATAATTCTAACCCACAAAAAAAAGACCAGATTTACTGGCCTAAAGGAGACTGGAGAAACCTCGAGAGTATGGCCCCCAGACACCCTTTTAGCTCAGTGGTGAAGCTACCTCTGAGGTTCACTGTTCAGCCTGGGAGTGGACAGCCCCGTAAAACCAAATGAGACTAATGAGGTACAGGAGTCCAGTGACAAGGGCCAGAAGGCAGAAGGGGACAAGGAAGCTGTTGATAGGGAACCCAAGGTTGAGTAAGGGTATTGTTGAAGTGTTGTGAGATTGTTAAACATTGTCATAGGGCAACATTTGTAGTAACTGTTAAATGAGAAACTATTTTGTTCTGTAAGCCTTCATCTTAAGTGAGAATAACAGCACAAATGGAAGAGCGTAGTCAATGTCACTGAACTGTGTATGTAGAAATTTTTGAAACGGTGTATCTTTGGCTATGTGTATTTTCACCAAAAAAAACAAAAGAAGGTTGAGAAGTTAGAGGATTAATATGTTGTGGGGTTGTTAACCAATGTCATAAAACAACATGTGTACTACTGTTTCATGAGAAACTATTTGTTCTGTAAGCCTTCACCTGAAGTACAATAAAATATAAAAAAAAAAAGAAAAAAAAAATGGTTGTACCATTTTGCATTCCTACCAGCAGTACGTAAGAATTCCAATCTTTCCGCAGCCTCTCCGACATTTGTTATTTTCTGTTTTTTTGATTTGTGCCTGTAATGTCGGGGTGAGATGGTATCTCATTGTGGTTTTGATTTGCATTTCTCTAATGACTAGTGATCTCAAGCATTTCCTCATGTGTCTGTTAGCCACTTGAATGTCTTCTTTGGTGAAGTGTCTGTTAATTTGCTTTGCCCATTTTTTAATTGGATTATTTGTCTTTTTGTTGTAAAAGTGTTGGGTTTTTCTGTAGATTTTAGAGATTAGACCTTTGTCAGATTTGTCACAGCCAAAAATTTTTTCCCAGTTTGTAGATTCTCTTTTTACTCTTTTGGTGAAGTCTTTTGATGAGCATAAGCATTTAATTTTTAGAAGATCCCAGTTATCCAGCTTATCTTCTGGAGTTTGTGTGTGTTGTTAGTTATGGTTTGTATCTTGTTAATGCCGTGTATTAGGGCTTGTAGCGTTGATTCTATTTTTTCTTCTATGATCTTTATAGTTTTTGGTTTTATATTTAGGCCTTTGATCTATTTTGAATTAGTTTTTGTGTATGGTGTGAGGTATGGGTCCTGTTTCATTTTTTTGCAGGTGGACACCCAGTTTTGATGGCACCATTTGTTAAAAAGACTGTTTTTTCCCCATTTGATGGACTTTGGGCCCTTGTCAAAGCTCAGGTGGCCACAGGTGGATGGATTTACATCTGGGTTCTCAATTCTGTTCCGCTGGTCAAGTATCTGTCATTGTACCAGTACTAGGCTGTTTTGACTACTGTAGCTGTATAGTAGGTTCTGAGTTCAGGTAGTGCATGTTCTCCTACTTTATTCTTCTTCAGTACTTTACTTATCTCGGGCCTCTTTTCTTTCCATATAAATTTAATTATTAGTTTTTCCATTTCTTTAAACAATGTTGTTGGCATTTGGATCGGGGTTGCATAGTATTTGTAGATTGCTTTGGGTAGAATCATCGTTTTCACCATGTTGAGTCTACCTATCTATGAGCATTGTATGTTTTTTCATTTATGTAGATCTCTTTTGGTTTCTTGCAGTAGTGTTTTATAGTTTTCTTTGTATAGGTCTTTTACATCCCTGGTTAGATTTATTCCTAAGTATTTTATTTTTTTAGGGTCTATTATAAATGGTATTGTTTTCCTGATTTCTTTTTCATTGTTCTCTTTATTGGTGTATAGGAATCCAGCTGATTTTTGTATGTTTATCTTGTATCCTGTTACTCTGCTGAATCTTTCTATTAGTTCCAGTAGTTTTCTCGTGGAGTCTTTTGGGTTTTGCATACTTACTCAGTCTGTATGCTGAGCAAATAATCAGAGAAACTGGACTATATGAAGAAGAATGGGGCATCAGATGACACAACATTGCTGAAAGTGAAGAGGACTTGAAGCACTTATTGATGAAGATCAAAGACCACAGCCTTTGGTACGGATTACACCTCAACATAAAGAAAGCAAAAATCCTCACGGCTGGACCAATAAGCAACATGATGATAATTGGAGAAAAGATTGAAGTTGTCAAGGATTTCAGTTTATTTGGATCTATAGTCAACACCCACGGAAGCAGCAGTCAAGAAATCAAATGACATATTCCATTGGGCAAATCTGCTGCAAAAGACCTCTTTCAAGCGTTAAAAAGCAAAGCTGTCACTTTGAAGACTAAGGTGCACCTGACCGAAGGCATAGTGTTTTCAGTCTCCTCATATGCATGCGAAAGCTGGACAATGAATAAAGAAGGCTGAAGAAGAATTGACGCCTTTTAATTGTGGTGTTGGCGAAGAATACTGAATATACCATGGACTGCCGTAAGAAAGTACAAATCTGTCTTGGAAGAAGTACAGCCAGAATGCTCCTTAGAAGCGAGGTTGGTGAGACTTCATCTCACATACTTTGTTGTTGTTTTTTTTTTTTAATTTTTTTATTGTACTTTAGGTGAAGGTTTACAGAAACAAATTATTTCTCATTAAACAGTCAGTTACACATGTTGTTTTATGACATTGATTAACAACCCCATGACATGTCAACAGTCTCCCTTCTCGACCTTGGAGGACTTTTTTTTTTTTTTTTGGTGAAAATATACATAGCCAAAGATACACCATTTCAAAAATTTATACATGTACAATTCCGTGACATCGATTACACTCTTCCCGTTGTGCTGCTATTCTCACTATCCTGTTCCAAATTATTCCATCACCGTTGTCTTCAACTCACTGTCCCCTAGGCTTCCCATCAAACCTTTTGAGTTGCTATTGTCAATTTGATCTCACATAGATAATTATTATTATTTTTTACTTTACATGAAGGTTTACAGAACAAAATAGTTTCTCATTAAACAGTTAGTACACATATTGCCCTATGACAATTGTTAACAACCCTACTACATGTCAAAACTGTTCTTACTCAACCTTGGGTTCCCTATCACAGCTTTCCTGTCCTTTCCTGCCTTCTAGTCCTTGTCCCTGGACTGCTGTGCCTCATTAGTCCTGTTTTGTTTTATGGGGCTGTCCAGTCCCCAGCTGAATGGTGAACCTCGGGAGTGACTTCACCTCTGAGTGAAAAGGGTGTCTGGGGGCCATATCTCAGGGTTTCTCCAGTGTCTTTCAGGCCAGTAAATCTGGTCTTTTTTTGTGAGTTAGAATTTTGTTCTACATCCTTCTCCAGCTCTGTCCAGAACCCTCTGTTGTGATCCCAGTCAGAGCAGTCAGTGGTGGTAGCCGGGCACCATCTAGCTGTACTGGACTCAGCTCGGTGGAGGCCTTGGTAGCTGTGGTCCATTAGTCCTTCGGACTAATCTTTTCCTTGTATCCTGTTCTCTTCATTCTCCCTTGCTCCCGAAGGGTTGAGACCAGTGGAGTATCTTAGATGGCTGCTCACAGGCTTTTAAGACACCAGACACTACTCACCAAGGTAGAATGTAGAACATTGTCTTTATAAACTGTGTTGTGCCAATTCAGCTAGATGTTCCCCGAGACCGTGGCCCCACAGCCCGCCGCCCAGCAGTTCAGTCCCTCAGGGAGTTTGGATGTGTCTATCATCTCACATACTTTGGACATGTTATCAGGAGGGACCAGTCCTTGGAAAAGGACATCATGTTTGGTAGCGTGTTCGTGAAAAAGAGGAAGACCCTCAACAAGATGGAATGACACAGTGGCTGCAACAGTGGGCTCAAGCATAACAATGATTGTGAGGATGGCACAGGACCAGGCAGTGTTTCATTCTATTGTACATAGGGTCGCTATGAGTCAGAACGAACCAACACCTAACAACAATGACATCATAAACCTATGTTTATCATTTTGAGAAACAGTCAAACTGTTTTCTGAAATTGCTGCACTGTTTTACATTCCCACCAGCAATGAGGGAAATTTAGTTTCTCTACATCTTCTCCAAAACTTGTTATTATCTGACTTTTTAATTCTAGCCATTCTAGTGGGTTTAGTTTTGATTTGCATTACTCTAATGACTAATGATGTTGAGCATCTTTCCATGGACTTATTAGCCATTCATATCTCTTTGATAAAATGTCTATTCAAATCATGTGCCCATTTTTTACTTGTGTGGTGTATCTTCTTAGTTGCAAGAATTCTTTATATAGTCTGGATACAAATCCTTTGTCAGATATGTAATTTAGAAATATTTTCTCCCAGTCTGTAGCTTGCCGTCTCATTTTCTTAATGATGTCTTTTGAAGAGCAAATGTTTTTAATTTCGATGAAGTCCAATTTATTAATGTCTTCTTTTATGGATAAAGCTTTTGGTGTCATATCCAAGAATACTTTGCTTTACCCAAGGTCACAAAGATTTACTCCTATGTTTTCTTCTTAAAGGTGTATAGTTGTAGCTCTTACATTTAAGCTTATGATCCATTTTGAGTTATTTTTGTATGTATGGGGTGAGATAACGGTTTAAAATAATCTTTTTGTATGTGGATATTCAGTTGTCCCAGCACCATTTGTTGAAGAAAGTATTTTTTCCCTCATTGAATAGTCTTGGCACCCTTCTCAAAATCAATTGAGCATGTATGTAAGGGTTATTTCTGGACTCTAAATTCTGTTCCATTGATCTATATGTCAGTCCTTAAGTCAGTACCACACTGTCTTGATTACTGTTGCTTTGTAGTAAGTTTTGAAATCGGGAAGTGTGAAGTCCTTTAACTTTGTCCTTTTTTCAAAATTATTTTGATTATTTTAGGGCCTTTGTATTTCCATGTAAATTCTAGGATCAGCTTGTCAATTTCTGCAAAACAGCTTGCTGAGATTTTTATAGGGATTGTTTTGAATATGTAGATCAATTTGGGGAGAATCACCATCTTTGAATTATGGTGTTGGCGAAGAATATTGAGTATACTATGGAACAAATCTGTCTTGGAAGAAGTACAGCCAGATTGCTCCTTTGAAGCAAGAATGGCAAGACTTTGTCTCACATACTTTGGACATGTTATTAGAAAGGACCAGTCCCCGGAGAAGGACATCATGCTTGGTAAAGTAGATGGTCAGTGTAAAAGAGGAAGACCCTCAATGAGACGGATTGACACAATGGCTGCAGCAATAGGCTCAAGGATAACAATCATTGTGAGGATCCTGCAGGACCGGGCAATATTTTGTTCTATTGTACATAGGGTTACTTGAGTCGGAACGAACTCAATGACAACTAACAACAACATATATGTGTGTGTATATATACATGTATACATATACACTTATATATTTACGTATGCACATGTATTTATCGATATATAGAGCTCTGGTGGCGCAGTGTTTAAGCACTTGGCTGCTAACCGAAAGGTTGGTGTTTCAAACCCACCAGTTACCCCCCGGGAGAAAAATGTGGCAGTCTGCTTCTGTAAAGATTTACAGCCTTGAAAACTCCGTGAGACAGTTCCACTCCGTACTAGAGGGTCACTATAAGTCGGAGTTGACTTGATGGCAGTGGGTTTGTTTGTTTTTGTGTGTGTGTGTGTGTGTGTGTGTGTGTGTATAGTTATTGTTGGTGCCGTTAATTATGACTCATATTAATTCCATGTGACAGAGTAGAACTGCCCCATAGAGTTTTCTTGGCTGTAATCTTCCTAGCCAGGTCTTTCTCCCACAGAGCCACTGGGTTGCTTCAAACCACCAACCTTTTGGTTAGCAGCCAAGCTCTTAACCGTTGCATCACCAGGGCTCCTATATGTATATGTATATATAAAAAAAAAAACGTTGCCATCGAGTCGATTCCAACTCATAGAGACCCTTTAGGACAGAGTCGAACTGCCACATAGGGTTTCCTAGGAGCTGCTGGTGGTTTCGAACTGCCGACCTTTTGGTTAACAGCCATAGCAATATATGTATACATATACATACATATAATTTGTTGCTGTTGAGTTGATTCCGACTCATAACAACCCTGTAAGGTAGAATAGAACTGCCCCACAAGGTTTTCAAGCCTGTAAATCTTTACAGAAGAAGACTGCCACATCTCTCCCCCTGCAGAGTGGCTGGTGGGTTCCGACCGCCCACCACTTAACCACTGTACCACCAGAGCTCATATATATATTATATATATATAAATGCATATAAAACATAAAATTTACATTTTAACAATTAAAAAAACTTTTTATTTATTTTCAATAGAAGGAGCCCTAGTGGTGCAAATGGTTAAGTGCTCGACTGCTAACTGCTAGTAGGAGAAAGACCTGGTGATCTGCTCCCTTAAAGATTACAGCCTAGGAAACCCTATAGGGCAGTTCTGCTTGTTACATGGGGTTGCTATGAGTCGAAAATGACTCGACGGCACCTAACAACAATTTTCAGTAGGTAATGTGTTTACATGTTCAAAATGTATTTAGAGATTTACATTGAGAAGTCTCTGTCCAACCCCTGACCCTAAAACCTCTTTCCCAACCCCCACCAAATCCTTATAGGTTACCGCTTTGTTTCTTGCATATATGCAAATTACAAATGTATATTTTCTTTTAGAATACTCTGTACACTGTTCTGCCACTTGCTTTTTTTCACCTAACAGTAGATCCTGGAGCTCTTTCCATATACGTAAATACATGAAGAACTTTCCCAATGGACCGCAGCCTCCACCAGACTGAAGCCAACACAACAAGATGGTGCCTGGCTACCACCACCAACTGCTCTGACAGGGATCACAATAGAGGGTCCTGGACAGAGCTGGAGAAAAATGTAGAACAAAATTCTAATTCACGACCAGACTTACTGTTCTGACAGAGACTGGAGAAACCCCAAGAGTATGGCCCCCAGACACACTTTTAACTCAGTACTGAAGTCATTCCTGAGGTTCACACTTAAGCCAAAGATTAGACAGGCCCATAAAACAAACAATAATACATGATGCTCAACCACGTATATACGAGACTAAAAGAGCACACCAGCCGAGGGGCAAGGACAAGAAGGCAGGAGGGGACAGGAAAGCTGGGCGAATGGAAACGAGGAACCCAAGGTCGAGAAGGGGAGAGTGTTGACATGTCATGGGGTTGGCAACCAATGTCAAAAACTATATGTGTATTAATCGTTTAATGAGAAATTAATTTGTTCTGTAAACCTTCATCTAAAGTACAATTTAAAAAAAAAGAACTTTCTCATTCCCTTATAACAGGAAAATGTATGTCCATTTGGTGCTTTGAACACAGTTTTTAATGAGTTCTCTACTGATAGAAGGAGCACTGGTGGCGCAGTGGTTAAATGTTCAGCTGCTAACCGAAAGGTTGGTGGTTTGAACCCACCAGCAGCTCTGAGGGAGAAGGATGTGGCAGTCTGCTTCCATGAAGATTACAGCCTTGGAAACCCTATGGCGCAGTTCTACTCTGTCCTATAGGGTCACTATGAGTCGGAATCGACTTGACAACTAGGGACTATTGATAGCAGTATAAGAGAGTGCATATTTTCACCATAGCCTTGACGATAGTATGTTAAACTTTTGAGTTTCCGTCAAAATTTCAGTGCCACTTCATTTGCGTTTTTCTTTTTATCCTTGAGATTTAGCGTCCTTTTGTACGTTTAAGGGACATTTTTTTTGTCCACATTTAATTTTTATTTATTATGATTTTTTAATGCGGCACAAAACGATATTTTGTTTATTTCTTTACTGCTTTTATTTTATTTATTGAAAGTGAGAGGGAACTTTTGTGGCTTTTTTCCTTTTCTGTAGGCTGCCTTAAGGTTTCTAAATTTGGAACATTTAAGCAAGCTGAAGGGAAAAGGGGGTTTGGGAAAATCACTCCGGGGAGGGCGGAGGGAGGAAAAGTTGCTTTGTTAATCAAGCTTTGTTGGTGGGTGATTAACTGCTTGTAGAATTATGTTTCATTTTTAATTAATTGTGCTTAAGGCTTTAATTAAATTTGGGGGTTCCTGCTTAAGGGACATTTTAATTTTGTTTTCTGTAAACTCTGTCATGCCCTTTGCTCATTTTTCCCATTCAGTTGTTGGTCTTTTTCTTATTGATTTCTAAGAGGTGTTTATATTTTTTGGAGATTGGCACTTTGTGAGTGACTTGAGTAGCAAATCTTAAAGTTTGGGTTGTCATTTGTCTCTTACATAGCTTATATATTTTTCCATGCTAAAGTCTTTTTTTTAAAATTGTGGTAAAATAAATGTAACATAAAATTTGCCATTTTAACCATGTTTAAGTATACAATCTAGTGGCATTAATTATATTCACTATGTTGTGAAACCATCGCTACTATTTATTTCCAAAACTTTTTCATCACACCAAACAGAAATTCTATACCCGTTAAGCAATAATTCTCCATTCCTCCCCCACTCAATCCTTGGTAACCACTAATCCACTTTCTGTTTCTATGCATTTGCCTATTGTAGATATTTCATGTAAGTGGGATCATAACAATATTTGTCCTTGTATGTCTGACTTATTTCACTTAACATAATTGTTTTGGAGGAGTTGGCGTATTTTATTTGTTTCTAATGCAAAGAGCAAGATATTTACCATAATTTGCATTCTATAACCTGTACTACATATGACAGGAGAAAAAAAAAATCTATGAGCAAAAATGTGTTTTACTTCTCTGGGCCAAAACCTAAATAGAACCAAGGTGAAATATTCATCTGTTTCTCCTACCAGAGTTTATTCCTTTTAGTGACAGTTCCCCATCTTTAAAAAACAAAGAAAATTCTTAGGGATTTTCCCAAAAAACGTGTTGGTCAAAATATAAAGCTTCGTCTTCTGGTTTACTCTTTTTTTTTTTTCCTTTTGGTGAAAATACACACAACAAAACGTAAGCATAATATTTTAAAGTTTTATCCATGTCATAGTATATATTAGAACTTCATTTCATTTATGGCTGAATAATATCCCATTGTATGTATATACCATATTTTGTTTATCCATTCATCTGTTGATGGACACTTGGGTTGTTTCCATCTTTTGACTATTGTGAATAATGCTGCAGTGAACGTTGCTGAACAAAATTACTGTTTTTTTTTTTAAAGAATTTAGTTTGAGTTCTTTTTATGTATTTATTTAGAACCAATAAATAATCCCAGAGCCTAGATTCCATCCTGTCTCTATCCTTAACCACAGTCCCAAAACCCTAAAGTTGTGCTTCTGGCAACAGCAATTACTGGGGGCTTCCCCTCCCCACTTTTTTTCACTTATTTCTTCGCACAAACACCATATAGCAGTTCTTCATTGCTACCACTCACCTCAACTTTGGCATCCACAGTTAGAATGTGTGTATGTTTGCTTGCACCTCTACTGAAATGCAGTACTTATGAATATGTGGCTTGTTATTTCAAAGCTTCTAAAGTATAGTGGGACTTTTCATTGGCTCATAAAGAGCATAAAAATGATTAATATTGTATTTGGATTCGTTCTTTTTAACATTTTCAGTTAGAAAGGTGCATTATCTACACTGTGTTTCAAAATAAATATATTCCGATAAAATTCTGACCTTAATTTCATCTTGTATTCATAGGGATGTTTAGCAACTTACAGTATCTTTCTATCTGGCTTCTAGCATACCACACTCTTTGTTTTACTCTTATCTCACTGGCTACTCCTTCTCTGTGTCCTTGACCAGTTCTTTATTTTCTGCCGGATGACTCCAGATGAGTCCCTAATGTTGGCATGTCCTGGGGGCCCAGTCCTTGCTCTATTGACACTCAGGCCCCTGGTAATCTCATAATAATACCTCATGAATATGTGGCTTGCATCTTGAGGCTTCTGAAGCATAGTGTTACTTTTCATTGGTTCATAAAGAGCACAAAAATGATTAACTTTTTGGGGGATTTGTTCCTTTTAACAAAATGTTTTCATTTACAAGAGGGCATTGTCTACACTCTGTTCCAAAGTAAACATATTCCGTTAAAATGATGACATTCACTGTATCTTTTTATTGATAGTGGATGTTTAGCAACTTACAGTACATTTATATCCAGCTTCTAGCATACCACACTCTTTATCTGGTTTCCTTGTCCATTTCCCTGTGTTCTCCTGGACAACTTCCTACATTGGCATGCCCCAGGACCCAGTCCTTGCACCTTCTATTTTTTCCTCCACGCCCTCAAACCTGCTCCTCTCGCAGTTTTCCTGATCTGAGGAATGACAATTCCATCCTTCCAGTTGCTCAGGACAGAAACCTTGGCATCATCCTTGACTCCTCTCCTTATACCAACTGTCATGGATTGAATTGTGTCCCCCCAAAATATCTGTCAACTTGACTAGGCCATGATTCCCAGTATTGTGTGATTGTCCACCATTTTGTCATCTGATGTGATTTTTCCAGGTGTTGTAAATCCTATCTCTATGATGTTAATGAGGCAGGTCTCAATCTACAAGATTAGATTGTGTTTTAAGTCAATCTCTTTTGATATATAAAAGAGAGAAGCAAGCAGAGAGACAGGGGAACCTCATACCACCAAGAAACAAGAGCCAAGAGAATAGCATGTCCTTTGGACCTGGGGCCCCTGCACTGAGAAGCTTCTCGACTGGGGAAGATTGATGACAAGGACCTTCCTCCAGACCCTACAGAGAGAGAGAAAGCCTTCCCCTGGAACTGGCACCCTGAATTTGTACTTCTAGCCTCTTAGACTGTGAGAGAATAAATTTCTCTTTGTTAAAGCCATCCATTTGTGGTATTTCTGTTATAGCAGCACTAGATAACTAAGATACCGACATACAGGAAATCCTATTTGCACTACCCTCAGACTATTTCCAGAGTTTGGCCACTTCTCACTATCTCCACTGTATTCACCATCATCTCTCATCTGGATTTTTTAAATAGCCTCCTTATCCATCTCCCTTTTTCTACCCTTATGCACCTACATTCTATTATTAACACAGCAGCCTGAGTATTAAATCATTTTGTTTCTCTTCTCAACCCTCCAGTGGCTCCCCATTTCTCAAAAGCCAAAATCCTACAAGCCTTTACACAGTCTGGTCCCTTATCTCTTTCAAGTCGATGCTGAAATGATACCTCCAACACTGATCATCCCAGTTAATATCGGAACACCTCCCCTTCTTGACACTCCTAATCCCCTTACCCTACTCTGTTATATAATTTCCCATAGCACTTAGCACATTCTAACAGGCTGTATAATCCCCTTTTTTATTTTGTTTATTGCCTGACTTCCCCCATTAGAATTTAACCTCTAAGAAGGCACAGGCTTTTATATGTTTTATTCACTGACAGATTCCCAGTGCTTAGAACAGGACTTGGAACATAGTAGGCACTCATCAATTATTTTATTTATTTTTTGCTTGAAACTCAAGGTTTAATTTTTTTAAATTGTGCTTTAGATGAAGGTTTACAGAACAAATTAGTTTCTCATTAAACAATTAATACACATGTTGTTTTGTGATATTGGTTGCCAACCCTGTGATGTGTCAACACTCTCCCCTTCTCAGTTTTGGGTTCCCCATTTCCATTTGTCCAGCTTTCCTGTCCCCTCCTGCCTTCTTGTCCTTGCCCCTGGGCTGGTGTGCCCATTTAGCCTTGTATACATGGCTACGTTTATTATGGAGCCACGTTTATTATTGTTTGTTTTATGGACCTGTCTAATCTTTGGCTGAAGGGTAAACCTCAAGAGTGACTTCAGTACTGAGTTAAAAAGGTGTCCAGGGGCCATACTCTCAAGGTTTCCCTAATCTCTGTCAGACCAGTAAGTCTGGTCTTTTTTGTGAGTTAGAATTTTGTTCTACATTTTTTTTCCAGCTCTATCTGGGACCCTCTATTGTGATCTCTGTCAGAGCAGTCGGTGGTAGAGCCGGGGTACTCGTCAATTCTTATGGAATGAATAAGTAAATTAGTACAGTAGATTGAAAATGAACAACTTACAGAATTAAGTATGAATATCATTGACTATGTCAATCAGTATAATAACATGGTACAGTGGAAAGAGCCTGGGGTGAGAGGCAACACAGGAGGGTGGAAGCACTGCCTGCCACAGGCCACACACTGCGGCCTTCTTGAGCTTTTGCTTCTTTCCCTTCTCCCCTCCTTTTGTCCTACACTGTAGCCATATTCCCAAGCCCTGGTGGTACAATGGTTAAGCACTCAATTGCTAACCAAAAGGTCAGCGGTTCAAACCCACCAGCTGCTCCAAGGGAGAAAGATATGGCAGTCTGCTTCTGTAAAAGATTACAGCCTTCGAAACCCTATGGAGCGGTTCTACTCTGTCCTATAGGGTTGCTATGAGTTGGAATCCACTCGACAGCAATAGGTTTGGTTTTTTGATTTTGGTAGGCATACTGAATTACCAGTGGTTCTGAAAAGGTGCCTTGCTGCCTCTCCCAGGCCTGGAACACACTGCCCTGTGGGTGCCCTTTCCTCTCCTTCTGAAGTATTTACATTTGTATTATTTCACCAATGTGGGGAGCTACCCCAAGGAAAAAGAATTGATAACTTGATTGTATCTACATGGCCCAGAGGACTCAACAACATGATTCCTCCTGGAACGAAGTGCCTCGATACAGTTTCACTTCCACTCTTAAAGCCCTAACAAGTAAATATCTGACCAGTGGTTCTGAAAAGGTGCCTTGCTGCCTCTCCCAGGCCTGGAACACACTGCCCTGTGGGTGCCCTTTCCTCTCCTTCTGAAGTATTTACATTTGTATTATTTCACCAATGTGGGGAGCTACCCCAAGGAACAAGAACTGATAACTTGATTGTATCTACATGGCCAAGAGGACTCAACAACATGATTCCTCCTGGAACGAAGTGCCTCGATACAGTTTCGCTTCCACTCTTAAAGCCCTAACAAGTAAATATCTGAATGTAGAGACTGCCACCACTGAGAAGGCTTCCTTGACCCTCCCAAGCCTGACTTACGTCCCCCTCCTTTGTGTTTGCTCACATAGCGCCCCATGTTGCCTAAACCTACATAATGTGATGGAGGGCTCTGAGATCTACCTGGAATGTTTTTGAACCCTTGATGTCTGGCAGCAGGAGCAAAGTAGTTTTTCTAACAACTGCCAGCATATACTTGCAATGTAGATACAAATTATCAATTTGTTTTCCTTGGGGGAGCATCCCACATGAGTAAAATAAAAAATAATACAAATGTAAATACTTTAGGAACATTCTGTTTCGTACAGTGCACTCTAGGAAAGGTTTTTTTTGGTTTTGTTTTTTGTACTCTTACCCCTTTTGGATAGGAGCCCTGGTGGCACAGTGGTTAAAGTGCTTGGCTGCTAACCAAAAGGTTGGCAGTTCGAACCCACCAGCAGCTCAGTGGGAGAAAGATGTGGCAGTCTACTTCCGTAAAGATTTACAGCCTTGGAAACCTTATGGGGCAGTTCTACTCTGTCCTACAGGGTCGCTATAAGCTGGAATTGACTTGACGGCAGTGGGTTTGGTAGTGGGTATCCCTTTTGAATGTTTAGGGATTTGGTAATCCTCCTGCTGGACCTAGGGGATGGGTTTGGGGCTCATGGGATTGGTGAAGAGAGATTAGTGAAGTGATTGATATGCTTAAGAAGGGGTTCTCACATTTTTAGCAAAGATTTTACAGAAGAATCTTTTTCAAAAGGGGGAAAATACAGAACAGGATTTCAATTTCTAATGGACTCCAGATTTTCTGGAGCCATGGTGGCTGGATTAACCCCTGACACTATTGCCCTGAAATAATCTTTTTTTAAATTGTATATTTTGTTTAATACTTCCATTGTTTCTATAGCACAATTATAGCAATCTTTAAATTTATTTTTCATTACAAATATTTGTCAAGTTTTGTTTCAGAAACATTTTTCCTACGCCCTGAGATAATCTTTAAACCTTAAACCAAAAACATCCCCTGAAGTCTTCTTAAAACCAAACCGTAGTTTACCTCAACTAGTAAAGAATGTTTCCCTTGAGCATTGGGCTCTTTTAAGATCTATCTGTATGGGATCAAATCGACAACAACACCTGGACAGATTAGATAGGAAGCTTAGGGGGCAGTGAGTTTATGTTAATGGAGGGAGGAACAAATCAGAAAAGGAGGGTGAGAATGGTTGCACAACTCTAAGAATGTAATCAGTGTCACTGAATTGTAGAAACTGTTGAATTGGTGTATGTTTTGCTGTGTATAGTCTCAACAACAATAACAAATAAAATTTAAAATAAAAAAACAAGGGGTTCCCAGCAATAAGACTACAGATATGATTCGAGATGACCAGTGAGGAAATCCCTGTGTAGCGATCTCTAGAAGCTCTAGACCTGTTTAAAGAGTTGTTTTTTTTTCTTTTCTTCATTGAAGCTTCCTTGTGGAGTTTCCTTCTGAGATAAACAAAAAAACCAAACCTGTTGCCATCGGGTTGACTTCAACTCACAGCGACCCTATAGGACAGAGTAGAACTGCCCCATAGGGTTTCCAAGGAGCGCCTGGTGGATTCGAACTGCTGACGTTTTGGTTAGCAGCCATAGCACTTAACCACTACACAACCAGGGTTTCCTCCTTTTGAGATAGGGACCAGGAAATAATGCTTATGACAACGGTCACCATCCTGTTGGAAGATTGATGTATAGGGCAGAAGTTGGTACTGATTTTGGGGATACCAGTGGACCCTGAAGGAGCCCTCGTGGCACAGTGGTTAAGTGCTTGGCTGATAAGCAAAAGGTTGGCGTTTCAAACCTACCAGAGGCTATGAGGGAGAAAGATGTGGCAGTCTGCTTCTGTAAAGATTTACAGCCTTGGAAACCCTATGCAGGCAGTTCTACTCTGTCCTATAAGGTGGCTATGAGTCGGAATCAACTCAATGGCAGTGGGTTTGGGTGATTTTGGGTGGACTCTGAGGGACTGAGATGACAGGATCCCATAAGATGCCTTAAAAACCCTCAGCGGGTTATAGAATGCTTGGCTACACAGTTTTCAGGAAGAAAGAGGATGCATACAAACTTTATTAGAGTTTGCTCAAGATAGTACTTTTTGATTTTGACATTTGGGTGGAGGCTAGTTACATGAAAAAGGGGCCCTGGTGGCGCAATGGTTAAGCACTCGGCTGCGAACCAAAAGGTCGATGGCTTGAACCCACCAGCCGCTCCTCAGGAGAAAAGACCTGGTGATCTGCTTTCATAAAGATTACAGCCTAGGAAACAGTTCTACTCTGGGGCAGTTCTACTCTGTCATGTGGGGTCGCTATGAGCTGGTTAGTAGCCTAATGCTTAACCATTGCACCACTAGGGCTCCTTTATTTGGGGGTGGTCTCTATATAATAAATATATAGATTGACTGTAAGACACCCTGGTTTCAGAATCAGTAAAGTATCGAAGCACATTTTAGACATTATGAAATGCCACATATAGTTCATGGACTGTCATAAAACGTGCGTGATCATAATGGCTTATGACATCACTCACTATTGAAATACCCCTGCTGCACAGAACACAGGAGTATTTCAGTTCCTTAGTGAATTAAGAACCAGAAGCCTTTCTTCTGACAGGTCAGTGATACACTATGTAATGTATAGCTCAAAATGTATGTCAGCGAATGTATAAAAGTCAAAATCCAGTGCCTTATAATGTCCAAGAATAGTGTATGAAAATTCAAATGATCAAAAGTTGAAGGTGTAGAATTTTAAATTTTATTTTATGGTTTATAGTTTTTTTTTAAAGCTTATTTTATAGTTTAAGTGGAAGAAGGGAATCTTATTTGTTTCCAAAAGATTAGGTGCTCCTCTTTATTTTCTCCACGAAGTAGTCTACTTCAGCAAAACAGTACAGTCTGGTATTTTGGCCTCTTGGGAAACATGGCATGTTCAAGTTTGCTAGAAAGATATAATGATTGCTTTTAGTCATAAACCTCACTGAAAGTTCATCTGGATATTGGTCTAGAAAATGGCGGCGGGGGGTGGGAGGTGCGGGGTGGGGAAAGCAGAAATGCCACATTACCTCAGTTTAGGATCAGAAATGGGCAGTGAATGCTCTAATTCAAGGTTACTTGTAGAACCACTGGTCTCCAACTGGTTTATTTTTGTAATCTCCAAATTTTTCCAGAGAATTAATAATAAAAAAATTTATGGAACAGTCCTATAATACATATTCCTAAAATCAAGAAAATGTGTATTTAAAAAGCATTAACTAGAATTCTGCAGCTGATTTATTAAAAACAAAGGAAACATCACTGTCCTCTGAATGTTCTTGCCATCTTATCTTGACGCAAATAGAAACAGAACAGCTTTTTTAGATTCGGCATTTATCTGTGGTGCAGACGTGCCATTTTCGATGAGTTTTCCCACCTCTGGGAAATGTACTTCTGAAACATGTAATTGTTGCGCAATAAATCTAAGTGGAACTATGACGCAATAGTCCACTGCAAGTTGCCTTACAAAAATGATGTCATTTGGCGCAGATGTAGTCGCTTTTAAAACACAGGTAGATATGGCAAAGCTCCCTCCACGTAGTCCCCGCTACCCCAACCCCCACCGTGTCCAAGGTGCAAAAAGACAATTTTCCGGGCTTCCTAACCCTCAACATGTCGCGGGCGGGCGCTCCGCAGTGGCTCAGCCCACCGCTCGCGCAGACGGAGGAGGCCCGCACCTAGGGGACAAACTCAGCAGAGCGTCTCCAGCCCCGACGGCGGCGCCGCGGGGTAAGATGCGCCTAGCCAGGCCCACAGCCGAAGCGGTAGACCAGGCCGGATGATTTCCTCGGGGACGACCTAAGCTTGGCCAGCTGCCGCTCGGGACACGATGGGCGGGACGGCAACTGGAGCCACGGCCTCGGGACAGCCCTCCCCCGCCCCGGGCTCCCACTCCCAGCTCCCGCGGCGTCGACGCCGGAAGTGACGCGCGCCAAACGGGCGCTAGGCTGAAAGATGGCGGCATTGGCGCTCGACCAGGGGGAAGGTAAACACCCCCCGGGCCCCGGCTCGCGCGCCCGCGCCCTGGGTCCTCGAGGCGCGGACGGGGCGGGCCGAGGGCGCCTCCCGGCTCTCTCACCACCGCGCGAATTCCCACCCCCTCCCTTCCTCCCTCCGCCCTCTCCCCCGCTTGGCGGGCTTCCGCCTCGCGGGAACAGCGCACGGAGCCCTCTCGTCCGGTCCCGCCTCCCTGGGCGGGCCCCGGGCGGCTCCCGCGGCCCGCAGGGGGCGCGCGGCCCGGAGCGGCCCCTGGCTCGCGGCCCTGCACGCCCCGCCCCTTTCCCGCCCCTTTCCCGCCTTCCTCCACCCCCGGCGTGGGTGATCCTGAGGCTCGGCGCGCTTCGGGGCAGAAGCCTGGAGACGCGGTCGTCGACGTAGTCAGCGTCGGCTTCTCTACCGCTTCCCGCGGCCCCTCAACCTCTTTCCCCACCCGCGGCCCCGTGTTGGCCCTCACGCCGAGCCCTGCCGGGCGCTGCAAAGCCCCCGGTCGTGGTGAGGCCGGGTCCGGCCCCGACGCCGCACCGCCCCACGCCTAGCCCGACCGTCTCGACTCGCGAGTCAGCGCTGTCTTCTTCCCAGGAGTGGTTCCGAGGGGGTCGCAGGCGCGCAGACTCGCCCCCCGCCGGAGCGTCCTGGTCTGGCCCGGGAGCGGCCCCTGGTAGAGGTTCGAGGAGCCAGCCAAGCCGAGTGCCGTCCCGGCGCCTTGCCTGCCCACCGCCGGCCCGCTTGTTCCTGATGCTGACTGCCGTCCACTAGAGGCTGGACAGAACCCCCAAGGTGCGTACCCGCCCCTGTCTGGCCGCCCCGGGTGGAGGGGGGTGTCCCGGCTTCGTCCGCGGCCCGGAGCTAGGCACGGATTCGAAAGCCTCTCGGGAGGAGTTTCAGCTCTGATTTACCCAGACCCGAGTCAAACATTTGGTAGACGCCGGTGCTTTAATGTGTCTTTGAGTTTACTTAAATTGTTTGAAATTTAATTTTTTTCAGAGAGAAAAAAAGAAGCATAATTCAGCCATTTTTTGCAGCACACAGCTGCAGGTACCATGATTATTTTTTCCCTAACCCATTTCTCCCCTTTAACAATTCTATTTATGCCTGAAATAGAGCTATGCGAAATGCGAGGCATAAAACGTGGAATCAGAAGGTCTGGTTTTCGACTGTGTGAGGAATCCTTTACCGAGCTTCGGTTTCCTGATTTATGAATTCGAGTCAGTAGTACCCACATCTCTGGAGATAGTGAGGACTATATGAGGTCATATATGTGAAAATCGTTTATAGCTGTAAAGTGTTATAAAAATGCAAGGCTTTTTTTTTTTGTAATATTTGCCAGCGTGGTTAATGCTGTACTGGCTAACTGTTGCTGCCTCTTTATTTCTATATGATAGCTATTAAGCAGTAAGTACGGAATAGCACAAGCAGTGCTGTGAATCGATTAGATGCGTAATAGTCACTTTGCTTGGCCTTCCTCCTATGAAATGCTAACTGCTTAAATAACGGTATTCTTTAATTCAAATTTAACATTACTGTAGTGCTTTCCTTTTCATCTTTCTGGGCCACTTAGGCCTTTTTCTTACTCAGAATATTTGTTTAGCGTCTTACATTAGTCTTATATTTTCCGAGGTTATATCACCTTTGTTAATGTGATTAAGTTTTAATTTAGGAGATGCTTTTTAGGTATATCCTAATTTTAGTGGCTATCTTTCATATCTAGGGAACGGGATGGCTAAATACATCTATTAATTTGAAGGTTGTTTTTGAAGAGCATGTAAATGGCATTCATATTTCTGTAATTCTTAATAGAGCTAGAAATGTATAAAAAATTTCAACTTCTTGGCACCGAGTGTAATCATATTTATGGAATTCTCAGTTTTCATCATTGCAACACTTAGTAAGTAGGTGCTTGGGGTCACAGTTTATCAGTGGTAAAGGATATTAATTTGCACCCTTTATTGCTGATTAACTTTGGGAGACAATAGAATAGTAAACATTTGTCGTTTGAAAATTGAGTTTATTTGCCAGATTTTGTAATACATATGCGTAACAGATCAGCATGGAATCATTCTCTACTTGGCACATCAAAAATGTAGTATGGTTTGGCTTAAATGGTACACAAAAAGCGAAAGAGAAGCATTTTTTTTTTAGTATATTATTTTTAGCTGACATGGTTTTCTGATCGTTAGATGTTCTATTAAATTTGTAATCCTCTAGTCCAATACTAATTGTTTTTCAGAGCATGCTTTGGGTGTTTTGTTAAAAGGCAGAATAATGTAAGGTGGGCAAGATTAAAATAGCAGAAGGGAGAGCCTACTTACTTCAATGTGGTAGCTTTTATGCACTGGACTTATTGGGTGTCCTGAAGATAAAATTTTGATATTTCAGTGCTTTATGGGGAATTTCAAGATTTGACCTTCCCTCTGCCTTCATTTGGGTTTGCTTTGGAGCTGAAATTTGGAACCAGGGCCGGCTTCCTGGCTGTACCACCTGTGCAGCCACCCAGGATCCTGTGCTCCTGAGGGCCTCTGCCCTTGGTTTAAAAACATGCATTTAAAACTGGCATTGCACAATATAAAGATGAATGGTAAAATTAATACTCATTTAAAGTTTTAATTTTTCTTCACTTAGAATGACATTAAACAGCAAATAAAAAAACACCATGACAAGTCGAGAGAGTCCTCAGAAGAAAGGAAAAAGCTGTATATTTTAGTACCTTTAACACTTTTTTCCTGCTTTTTGAACAATGGACCCCACATTTACATTTTGCCCTGGGCCCCAAAAATTATGTAGCTATCCCTACTTGGAACCATCGTCAGGCTTGCCCTTTCCTGTTACAAATGTTTTGAGAGTGAATAATGTTAACTGTGAGGAGAACGAATCTTGAGTTTATGGGGGGACTGAATTAATTTATTAAGCTATATTTCCTCTGAATTGGAGTGCTGTAGCTCGTGTGGGGTTTTTGAAGAGTGTGAAAGACAGTGAGTCATTGGTGAGGCAATGTAGTATAGTGGTTAATTGTGAGGGCCATTGAAATCTGGTAGACCCCAACTCCACCACATAGAATAGCTGTGGGCAAGTTATTTAATCTTTGTGAGCTTTGTTTCTTCATCTTTAAATCAGGGATGATAACATGGAGGGTTGTAAGGATTACATTTATCCATTCATCCAACAAATATTTATTAAGCATTTATTATGTGCCAAGCACCATTCTCGGTGCTGGGGATAAAACAGTCAATGCAATAAAACAAAACTGAAGCACAAAGTAAGCCAAATTTGTAAAATTGATAACGTATGACACCACTGAATATACTACAGAGAAAAATAAAGCAGAGAGGGAAGATGGGGATCGTCTGGTTGTTGGGAGCGTTTTGCCATTTTAAATACGATGTTTGGGGAAGGCCTCATTGAGAAGATAACACTTGAGTAAAGACCTGAAAGAGCCAGGTATATCTGGGATACAGTGACCCAGGCAGAGGGGACAGCAAGTGGAGAGGCCTTAAGGTGAGAGTGCCGCTAATTTTCAAGAAATGGCAGCAAAGAGGCCCAGTGTATCTGGGGCAGGGTAAACAAGGGGAAGAGTAATGGGAGATAATTATTATTGCCATGTAGGAATCATTGTAGAGGCTCTCATAGTTAATCTCTGCCATGGTTACTGCTGTATTGCTGCTGGTCCAAAAGTGGAAGACCTTTTCAGAAATAGAAAATTGGAAAATTAAAAACATTAGAATAAAGAAACTAGAAAAGGCAAGCTATTTCCTCAGATTTTTTGTTTTTGATGTTAGATCTAAAAGCTCATCTGGCTGAATCATTGAAGCAAATAAGAACAGATAAAAAAAAAATTGATCCTTTGTCTCTGATAAGATCCTTGAATTTAATGATTCTATGTCATAGGCTTTATAAAGATTTTCAGGACATCTGTATCGTAACATCAAGACCTTCCAAGAGATTTAGTTATATAATTCTTGTGGAGAACTAAAATGCTAACATTACAGTATTTGTGATTTCATGTTAGGATGTAATGTAGAGGATTTGGGGTTTTATTCCCCAGTAGAGGCTTTTCCTAGAATTCTCACTGGATCCAATCTCTAAAGACAAGGGAAGCTGTTTTCCATGACATCATTTTTGGACTATTTCTACTTGTAGTGAGTATTAAATTAGATAAAAGTCTTCGGATGAAAAATAACCTTGAAGCAGAGATTTTTCTTATAACATATCTTTTATTATAGGATGACTAAATGGTAAACATACCTGAAAAGTGAAGTAACTTGGATAATAGGTGCCAACCTGGAGGCTGGAGGACCTAGAGTCTTCCTAATAGCTTAGTTAAACAGTCATTTGTAATTTAGTACAGAGTTAGAAAAATATTTTGATGTACAAGAAAGAATTTCCAGTATTATGTAAACAAATTAAAGTTAACTTATGCAGCTTTTCCTCCCATAAAGTTAGTCTGTTTTCAAATTTTTCTTTCCTTTTATATTGGTACATTGAGAGGTAGGCCACTTTGAGATTGTTGAATTTAAAATTTCTGCTTTATAGGTTACAGAAATTGTGAGAGATTTTAGAACTCAAATTAATTCAGTTTTTACCCCTAGTAAGCCGTGCATTCTCTTTTTAATATGCATGTATGGTATTTTCTGGATAGGCATCAATTTTGGTAGGGTAACAGTTTGAAGATGAAAGTAGCATGAAATAATTTAATTTTTTCCTTGAGAATAAGTATATTATATCAACCTCTGAGAATCTAGCTTTTGTACTGAATAGCTGAGGATTTTGTTTGAATTTTCAAGTAGCTGTGGAAGGAATGTGAAAACATTAAATTATTGCTTATGGCATAAACATGGACATTAATTTTGAAATATCTTCTGTTTAATTACTTAGATTTTTGCCTTCAAACCAGAATGGCAGCTTTCTAGCTAAAAAGGAAGCATTTAATTTCTCTGCCTTTAATTTCCTGTCCAATTTTACCCCCACCAGACTTCTTACTTTACTGGTCACTAGAGAGTTTGAACTGTTAAAAATTTCTGTGATATAAATAGCAGCAATAGTCTTCCAGGGTGGAGGTAGGAAGAGGTTGTTTTGTGTGTGTTGCCATTTATCTCTTAATCACATCTTCAGTGGTACTCAAGCCTTTTGATCTCAGGACCTCTTTATACTCTTAAAAATTGGCATCCCAGTGAGCTTTGGTTTATGTGGGTTGTATCTATTTATATTTACTGTATTAGAAATTAAAACAGAAATTTTAAATATTTATAATGCATTTAAAAATAATATCAATCCCATTACATGTTAACTTAAATAACTTTTTTTTAATGAAAAATAACTATTTTCCAAAACATTAAGAATCCTAGTGAGAAGAGTGGCATTGTTTTACATTTTTGCAAATCTTTTTAATGTCTGGCTTAATAAAAAAAACATTGGGCTTCTCATTGGCTTCTGCAGTTAGTCTGATGTGATATCACACATCAGAGAGCCTTTGGAGAACACTACACTTATGAGAGAATGAAAGTGAAAAAGACAATTTTTTAAAAATTATTACAAAAATAGTTTTGACCTCACAAAGCCATTTTAGAGGACTGGGACCACAGTTGTCCCTAACCACACTTTGAGAATCACTATACTTGATAATCATTCTTACGCATAGAAGATGTGAGGCTTTCTTTTTTTCTTTAGTCAGTGCCTAGCTTATAAGACACACTTTTCAGTGTTTCTTCCTAGTAGTATAAGTATGCCTTATCATTTAGTCTAATTTAGCTTGGTTAGCCCTTTGAGAAAACCTACCATTTGAAATTCTGAAGGCCAAGTGTAGAAGTTTTCCATATGAAGTCCTGGTGGTGCAGTGGTTAAGAACTCGGCTTCTAACCAAAAGGTCGGCAGTTCGAATCTACAAGCTGTTCCTTGGAAACCCTATGGGGCAGTTCTATCTACACTGTCCTGTAGGGTCACTATGAGTTGGAATTGACTCGATAGCAATGGATTTTTATACAGGTTTATAAACCATAATTTCCCTTAATCCAATGATCCATTTTGAAAAACGAGGATATAGAATTTCTGTACATTGAACATTCTGTATGTCAGTAAATACCTTTTCTCAAAGCCTCTTAAAGAATTTTTTCCAGCCCTCATTGATTTACAGAGTTCTTGAGTTTTGTGTTAGTTTTACAATGATTAATTCTTATTAGTTTTTTCCTTAAATTTCTATAATTCTGTATTTAGAGAATTCTTATGCATAAGATTTTTGTGTATTCTTTTTGCGTTCTTGCACTTTTTCTTTTCTTACTTATTATTTTTTATTATGCTTGTGTTTTTGTTTAAGCCTCACTGATTCTAAGTCTCCCCCTCCCCTTTTCTTTGTAGCTTCTTCTAGGGTATGGATTGTGCACAAGTTGGTTTTATTTGACGTGTTCATTTGTAAGTTTGCTTGTTTGATGCCTTAAATGTTGATGTTAATAGATCGGTGCTGTCCAGTAGAAATATAATGTAAGCTACATATGTAATTTTAAATTTTCTAGTAGCCACAGCTTAAAATAAAGTAAAAAGAAACAAGTGAGATTAATTTTAATATGTTTTTAACCCAGTGTATTCAAAATATTATTTCAGCGTGTAAAATTCATATGAGATAGCTTACATTCTTTTTTTCATACTAAGTCTTTAAAATCTGGTGTTTATTTTACACTTAAAACACATCTCAATTTAGACTAGTCACATTTCAAGCGCTCAGTAGCCCCGTGGCTAGTGGCTTCCATATTGAATAGCATAGGTATGGGGAGTAGTAATATCATCTTGTCAGTGCAAAAAAGTCTAAGGAACCCCTTAGTAAAGCTAGAAGATTATACTTGTGCAATGAGAAAAAATGGAAAACCATGCCAGTGTGAAATATGAAGTCCAGTGTTTCAGCTACCAGTACATTTCCTAATCTCTTACAACCTATATTGTGATAAACCCTGGGGAGGAGTGGGGTCCAAAGAGAAGATTGAGGGGTATTTAGTCCTTAATGGTCTTGTGGGTGATAAGTAGCGTTAGGAAGAATTGGATGATTGAACACTGGACTCTGGTGGAATGCCTTGCTTTGGATTGGATGCTTAACCTGTGGTAATTCATTTAATCATCACCACAACTCAATAAGGTTAGTATTATTATTGCTAATATATAGATGGAAACCGTGGTCGGGAAGTTAACTAAATTTCTCCAGGTCACACAGATGGTAAGTAATAGTAAATGCTGTCTGATTTCAAAAGCTTTACTCTTTCCAACCACATTGTTTTGTATGTTCTGCAAATCAGATTCTAGCCTTAACTCTGTTTCTAGTTGCATGACCTTGAATAAAAAGTCAGTTCACCTCTGGACCTTAGTTTCTTCATCTATGGAATTAGAGTTGTTTTGGGTCCTGGGAGACTTTACTGAGAAGGTGGGCTGGGCTTAGAAGTGCTGTTGCTAGGGAGAAGGGTTTCTCCAAAGTTAACTGGACCATTAAAAGGTCAGGTTTTTTTTTTATATTGACTCCATTTGCACCAAGTGAAGGGGATGTGATAGTAAGCTTTAACGTTATGAAGTACTTAAGGGCCATATACTGTTCTAAGCACTTTACATGTATTAACCCATTTAATCCTCACAGCATCCTATGAGGTAGGTTCTGTTAAGGTAGGTTTTATTAATATTAGTATCCACATTTTACAGGTGAGAACGTTAGAGCGCGAAGAGTCTAAGTAGCTTGCCCCAAGGTCACACAGCTAATAAGAAGTAGAACCAGGACTTAATCCTGGGCATCTGACTCCATACCTGTACTCTTAACTCACTACTTCTATCTAGAGACCGTATCATGTTGGTCATTTAATCACTGAGTATTTCATTGTTTCCTACTTACACACATGCTTCCCATAAAAGCATAAAATACTGTTGCTGCTCTAAAGCTGTTAGTCTTATTGAGAGATGCACTAAGTTGTTTCATGTAGAAAGGAAGTTACTGCATATGCTCCAGCTATCACAAATTAGTTTTAGAAGTCAATTTAGATCAGATAAACTTCATACATGCATTGCTGAGACTTTAAAAGTAGCTAGAATTTATTTTCTCTCTCTCTCTGTGTGTGCGTGCACATGTGTACATATGCTGTATATATGATGTACACATTCATATAAACAGATAAAGAATAGGAGAATTAATGAGAATTCTATGACTGAAAGAAATTTTAGAGATAATCATGTCTAATGCCTTCATTTTACAGATGCAGAGATAAGGCCAAGAAAGTTTGAATAACCTAATTAAAGTATAGATATTTCTGTGAGTCGGAATCGACTCCACGGCAACAGGTTTTTTTTGGTTTGGTTTTAAGTAGGAAAAAACAACATAAGGAAGTAAAGGGGAATTTATTGGAAGAATGTAAGGATTTCTCTCAGCACCCAAGGGCAGGATCAGACCTAGGCCTAAGGCCTGGAAAAATGAAGCCTCAGGGAGCCCTCCCTGTCTTCTCATCTTGACTTCTGCCTATTTGCTTTAACCCTCTGCTACTCCGCTCCCATGGCAGGCAGAAGTTGGTGCCTACAGCTGCTCGTCAACATGTTGTAGTCATACATACGTCCTTTCTTTCTCCCTGTCTTCCTCTCTTCCCTCCCTATTTCTAAATTTTTAACAAAAGGCTGTTCATCTTGATTCATATTTCCCACCTCAGTCTGACTATGTGTGACCAGGGACGGGATCACAAAGAATCCTGCCTGCTAGGAATCTACCTCAGTGGGCTGGGTACTGCCTTTAGTTTGGGGTCTGTTGACTTACAGTTTATCAATCCTCTCTCTCTCTGTTTTTCTCCCCTGCTTTTTTGCCCTGTGATGTTTCCAATATAGTAAGTATCTGGAACCTGGGTTGTTTGTTTGTTTGTTTGTTTGTTTGTTTTTGAAAGCCTAGTATCTTTTTAGATGGCATATTTTTTCAGACAGGTGAATATTAGCTCTCTGAGACATTGTCAGATAGTGATAAGTGTTGAATGGAGAGGGTTACTTTGACAAGAAGTGTAATATATGGTGTTTTAGGCATTGTTAAAGTAACAGATTAATTAAACACAAAGCAGCCTATTCTCAAGTATATGAATGCTAATATCCAGTCTTCTATTATTAAATCTCCATTAAATGTGACCAGTACATCTTGACAGAGTAATAATTGGTGTCCATAGTGACCCTGAGAAAAAAAATGAAATAATCAAGTTTTTAATTCAGTTTAATTTGCTGTGTTTATTAATTCTAATTATTTTGAAAATTGATAGTCTACTATTGATAAGCCTCTATTAGCAAGAATGTTTGATCAATCAGAACACAACACTGTATGATCTTTCTTTTGTTCCCAGTGTGTGTTTGTGTACATATGCCTTATATCACTTAGAAAATTCTAAGCTCATTAATTTTATCTTTAAAAATAACTCAGATAGGGGAAGTTGGCACAACTTGACCAAGGCAAAGTCATGGAAGCTTCATAGACACATGCATACTCCCTGAGGGACTGAATTACTGGGCTGAGGGCCAGGGACCATGGTCTTGGGGGACATCTAGCTCAATTGGCATAACAACTTATAAAGAAAATGTTCTACATCCTACCTTGGTGAGTAGCGTCTGGGGTCTTAAAAGCTTGTGAGCGGCCATCTAAGATACTCCACTGGTTCCACTCCATCTGGAGCAAGGGAGAAGGAAGAAAACCAAAGACAAAAGGGGAAGGTTAGTCCAAAGGACTAATGGACCAGGACTACCTCAGCCTTCACCAGACTGAGTCCATACAGCTAGATGGTGCCCAGCTACCTCCACCAACTGCTCTGACAGGGATCACGATAGAGGATCCCAGACAGAGCAGGAGAAAAATGTAGAACAAAATTCTAACTCACAAAGTAAGACCAGACTTACTGGCCTGACAGAGACTGGAGAAACCCCGAGAGTATGGCCCCCAGACACCCTTTTAACTCAGTGCTGAAGTCGCTCCTGAGGTTTACCCTTCAGCCAAAGATTACACAGGCCCATAAAACAAAATGAAACTAAATGGGCACACCAGCCCAGGGGCAAGGACGAGAAGGCAGGAGGGGATAGGAAAGCCGGTAATGGGGAACCCAAGGTTGAGAAGGGGAGAGTGTTGACATGTTGTGGGGTTGACAACCAGTGTCACAAAACAAGTGTACTTTTTAATGAGAAACTAATTTGCTCTGTAAACCTTCATCTAAAGTACAATTAAAAAAACAGATAAGATAAAACTGATAGCTTACTTTAATCTTGAATGTGTTAGTAAAATAGTTCTGCCGAGCATTGATTATAGTGTCTAAAATAGATTTTATATTTATTTGCCACATTATACACAGCCTTCTTGTGTTCCACTTTTCCAAAATGAAAGTATATAGCTTTTAATTAATGAATACTAGTAAATTTGGTATTTGGTATTAATTTGGTGTTATGCATACTTTCCTGATAAGTGAACATACTATGTGGCATAATCAGTAGGACTTAAAGGCAGGTTAGGGACAAATAGGGAGAAGGAGGCACCTAGAATGCCTCTTGATGAGATGGGGAATACAAAAGAGAGAGCTGGTTGGGGAAGGGTAGAATTATGAGTCACAATTTTGAAATCCCATTGGGGCATCTAGGAGAACTGTCTAGTAATAACAATTTGATACATGCAGGACTGGAGTAAGGACATAAAGTTGGGTGGAGATTGTCAAAGTATTGGTAGAAGTTGGTCTTAGTAGAAACCATGGGTTTAGATAAGATCATTTAGGGAGAGCACAGTGTTTAGATGAAAAAAGGGGAAGAACAGAACCCTGGGGAACACGTGTTTAAGGAGTAGCTCAAGGAAAATGCACTCATGGAAACTGAGAAATGAGCAGTCCAAGAATAGGAAGAGGATCAGGAGAATGGTGTCATGAAGTGGAGAGTGATGAGCCCAGGGAATAAGTCATGCTGCAGAAGGATCCAGAGAAAAAGGAGCCTAAGATGTAACCACTGAATGTAGCAGTTAGCGGCTCTTGAGATTTTTTTTTTAATGAACTTTTTTTTTTTTTTTTGCTTTAACAAAGAGAAATTTATTTCTTCACAGTAAGGTAGGCTGAAAGTCCAAATTCATGGCGTCAGCTCCAGGGGAAAGCTTTTTCTCTCTGTCGGCCTTCTTCTCTTTGGTGTTCCCCCGGACTAGGAGCTTCTCTGCACAGGGACCCCAGTCCAAAGGACATGCTCTGCTCCCAGCCCTGCTTTCTTGATGGTATGGGGTCCCCCCCTTAATGAACTTTTTTTTCCTCCCATTAATATACTTTCATTGCAGATAAATTAGAAAACACAGATTAGCAAAAGGAAGGGGTAAAAAAGTAAAATCACTTGATACTCTGCCATTCAAAGAGAACCATTTTTAACATTTTGGTGTATTATCCTTTCAGGCTTCTTTCTTATTTATTAACAAGTTTTTTTGAAATGATCTCAGACTGGGATAACTGCGAATAAATGGCTTAATATGTCCATAAGTTAAATATAAGATGTCATAGATAATATATTGATGAAACAAAGTGGTAAGATCTCAAGAGAGTGAAGAAGTGGTGCCTTTAGCAGCCATAACCTTTTCCGTCTCAAAACACTGAGGGCTTTACCAAATCCAGAGTACAGTGGGGATTCCTAACATAGTGCCTGGCACACATAGGTGATCTTCTTTTATTAAATAAAGGAGGATAATTGGTAATTAGAGTGGTAACATTGGCAGCGACGACCTCCCTGAAGGAGGTAGAGGAGGTGACAGCGTTTGACTGCATTGCCAGTTGCTTCGCTGGAGGACTCAACGGTCCATCCAAAGACCCAACCAGGGAAAGAAGAAAACTTTGGATTCTAGCATTACCACCTGCAGGGATTCAGTCATAGATACTGGCTACTACATCCTTTGATTGTTGTCTTCTGGGCTGATGCAGTCTGTGGATAGTGTGTCACCAAATAACTCGAACACATAGCTCCAAGTCATGAGGCTCAAGGTGTTCTAAATGATGTTTTAAAAATGGTCGTAGTATCCCAGAGATAAGTCCATATCAATTGTCCTGAGTTAGGGACAGCTGTCACTGTACATCAGTATACATCAGCAGGGAATGCCTTCACAGCTGTTCAAAGGGTCGGGGGAAGCCCACAGGTACTGAAGGTCTACCTGAAATTAAGGAACCTAAGTTTACAATAATACCAGTCAGCATAGTTTTTGGGATAGTAGCATAGGTATGGAGGACAGGCAAAGGGGTAGGGGAAAGAAGGCCCTGGCCAGAGTGATTGCTCTGATGTACAGGAAAGTCTAGCTGGAGAAGGACAGGGGTAAAGTTAGGAGATGACAGACCAAGTGAAAAGAGAGGGAGGAAGGTTAAGCCAGAGTAGGAAGACGGCAGTTAAAATTTCAGATGTGGACCAGTTCTGGATTGTAGCAAGGTCCGAGGGTTTTTGGGAGTAGTGTTTTGAAATGGAGTAACAGGGAGGTTATAGGACTTGAGGTGGTCAGGGAGCTTTGACCTCAGATGAAGCAAATGACAATTAGCCAGGTGCCAAAGTTGTTGGCAGATGTGGAGGAGAGATTGATTGATCAGGAGGTTGTGTATATGATGAGTGACGAGGAGGAATAAAAGATGGGCTTTTATCTGAGTGAAAGGCCAACTTTTAGAAAAGGGCTCAAAACAAAACAAAAACCCGTTGCCATCAAGTCAATTCCGACTCATAGTGACCCTATAGGACAGGGTAGAACTGCCCCCATAGAGTTTCCAAGGAGTGGCTGGCGGATTTGAACTGCCAAGCTTTTGGTTAGCAGCTGAGCTCTTAACCACTGTACCACAAGGGCTCTGGTTTCTGAAAATAGCCAGAGCAATTAAGGTTGCGTGCTATTTGTCATTCTAAAACAGCCAGGCAATACTTAAACGTGCAAATGAGCTGAGAGTGCCCTACTCATCATCTTGGCAACAAGCCTCAGAAAGGGAGGGTACGTGATGAGGCCTTTATCACTCCTCACCCTCTGAGTCCTGATGGTTTGCCCATGTAGCTTGTCATGTGGGCTTTGGGGTACAAAAATGGGTGGCTAGTGCTAGGTGGAAGCATGAGTAGCCTAAGTGGTCAGCCCACCTAACTAGGCCTGCCTGGTCAGGGGGAACTGGCAGACGGTAGGCCCTCACTTTTTTTAAACTCTTTTAGTTGTTGAAAATATACACAGCAGAATGTACAGCAATCCAGCAGTTTCTACATGTACAATTCAGTGAGATTGATTACATTTTTCAAGTTGTGCAACATTCTCACTCTCCTTTTCTGTGTTGTTCCTTCTCCATTAATATAAAATCACTGCTCTCTAAGCTTCCTATCTAACCTTTTGAGTTACTAACCAATTGAGTTGTCAATTTGATCTCATATAGTTTTTTAAAAGAGCACAGTGCTCAGGGCAGACATTCTTTACTAATTAAGCTAAACCGTTTCGTTTAGGAAACCCTGGTGGTATAGTGGTTAAGAAGCTACAGCTGCTAACCAAAAGGTCGGCAGTTCGAATCCACCAGCCACTCCTTGAAAACTGTATAGGGCGGTTTTACTCTGTACCATAGGGCCGCTATGAGTTGGAATCAGCTTGATGGCAATGGATTTTTTGGGTTTTTTTTTTTTTTTTTTTTTTTTGGTTGGTTTGGTTTAAAGAAGACTTCAGGGGGTAATTTTGGTTTAAGGTTTAAGATTTAAAGATTATCTCAGGGCAATAGTTTCAGGGGTTCATCCAGCCTCAGTGGCTCTAGAAAGTCTGGATTCCATGAGCATTTGAAATTCTGTTCTGCGTTTCCCCCTTTTGATCAGGATTCTTCTATAGAATCTTTGATCAAAACGTTCAATAATGGTAGCTGAGGCCTCCTTTTTTGAGTCCTTTACCCACAATGCCAGGTGGAGGCACGCGTGGAAGACTTCTCTGTTACCACTGCGACAGCTTCCAGAAGCTGGAGGGGACCAGGGTGTCATGTAATTGTCCTTTTTTGAGTTCCTCATCTCCATGCATAGGAAGGTGCACGTAGAAAATTTCCATTTCCCCCTGGACAGCTTTTGTGGCTCTGAGAGGAAGAACATGATGTTCATGGAGCAATCACACTTAGTGACTGGTCTCCTTTATCTAATGGCCTCCTGGCTATTGAAATTGGGGACAAACTGTGAGTACCTCGTAGTTTTGGCGTGTTGTCTTGCAGGGCGATAGAAAGCTAAAAGAAGGCTTAGAAGGTAGGTCTGTAAGCTATGGAACAGTAGTTTTTCCTAAGATGGGTTGGGGGGAGGGGTAGGAGGCAGGCCACCTGGAAGCTCTGACTTTAAGGAAAACTTTTATTTAAATCAGGGAGTGGGGGGACCTTTCTGTTACTAATACGAGCATGCAGAGGAGTTTGTTTACACTGAAACAAGGTTCTACAGGGCAAAATGGAAAGGGTTGAGAGGGAATTCAAGGATGGGAGGATGGGTCATTGGGGAGGAAGCTCAGAGATGTGTGAGGATGAGAATTGAGGAGAAAATAGATGGCCTGCGGGGTGGGGGGGTTGTGTGAAAAGGAGAAAATTGCTTCATAAACAGTCTAATAGACGGAATAAGTTTATTCTGCTTTACTTAAGAGAATTTCCCTGATATGCACAGATGGGGTTTAATTTCCTTAAAAGTAATATATTTACATTTTAAATATATAGGCAGTACGTGATCATTGTTTTTAAAAATAAGGTTAATGAGGTAAGTAAAAAGAAAAAGAAAAGCCTCAGCATTTCCTGAAATCCCACTACCTAGGGTCACTATGAGTTGGAATCGACTTGACGGCAACAGGTAGGGGCATCATTTTGATATATATTGGTATGTAGACTTTTTCTCATATAAGCATATACATGTGTATTTAATTTTTAAAAATATACTCACTATATTACAGATGACCGCTTTTTTTCCACATAGTATCTAATGAATATCTTTTGTCAGAATAAGTAGATTATTGCCATCATTTTTAATAGTTACAGTAATCCATTATAGGACTGTACTACCGTATTTTTATGCAAATAATGCACACCTTCTACATTTGTTTGCCAACCACTTTGTCCCCCACTGCAAGGCTGTAAAAAAGTTAGTATAGCCTGCTTAGGGTGTGGTTGGTGAACAAATGTAGAAGTCATGTGTTATTTGTGTAAAAATAACAATATATTTAATAAGCTATGTTGGGTTTTAATACTTTTCAATGTTTTTTATAAATAAGGCTATAAAGACAAACGTGTGTACACCTTTGCATATTTATCTGATTGTTTCCTTTGGATAAATTTTATCTTTTGGATAAATTTTCTGGGAGTCTAAGGCCAA
Source organism: Dugong dugon (assembly GCA_030035585.1). NCBI lineage: Eukaryota > Metazoa > Chordata > Mammalia > Sirenia > Dugongidae > Dugong > Dugong dugon. The sequence goes on from CM057483.1 coordinate 153,575,412, forward strand.
CAGTTTACTTTTGGCTTAATTTCTGTTTTGTATCATAATTTCATATTTGAATGTGATATCCTTTTTGTGTTGCTAGTTTTGGGCCATGTTTAAATATATTTGATGAACAGTGTAAAGTCAGTGGGATAGGCATATATCGTTTGCAAGTTAATTTGCCATCGTTTGATATAATTGAATAGATTTTCCCCCAGGTAGGGAAGCCAAAAACATTAGTCTGCCAACCTTTATGTTGTCTTCTCCCAAAAGGCATGTACATTTAGGACTTCAGCTGCGGAAATGAAATAATTATAAAAATTGTTTAAGGTCTTCTGTTATTAATATCATCAGAATGCATGGAAATGATTAACATAGTTTTCTTTGATTACTTTTTTCCAGGTGATTCATGGCAGGGGACGTGGAAGGATTTTGTTCCTCCATCCATGACACCAGTGTCTCTGCTGGGTTCAGAGCACTGTATGAGGAGGGATTGCTTCTTGATGTCACTCTGGTCATTGAAGATCATCAATTCCAGGCCCATAAAGCACTCCTGGCCACCCAGAGTGATTACTTCAGGATTATGTTTACTGCTGACATGAGGGAACGCGATCAGGACAAAATTCATTTAAAAGGTCTAACTGCTACTGGCTTCAGCCACGTCCTTCAATTTATGTACTATGGAACTATAGAACTGAGTATGAGTACTGTTCATGAGATTCTTCAGGCTGCCATGTATGTGCAGCTTATAGAAGTGGTGAAGTTCTGCTGCTCTTTTTTATTAGCGAAAATCTGCTTAGAAAATTGTGCAGAAATAATGAGACTCTTAGATGATTTCGGTGTAAACATCGAGGGAGTAAGGGAGAAGTTGGACGCTTTTCTGCTAGACAACTTTGTGCCACTCATGTCCAGGCCTGACTTCCTGTCATATCTGAGCTTTGAAAAGCTCATGTCTTATTTGGATAATGATCATCTGAGCAGGTTCCCAGAGATAGAGCTGTACGAGGCTGTGCAGTCTTGGCTGCGGCATGATAGAAGACGCTGGAGACATACCGATACCATCATTCAGAACATCAGGTTTTGTTTGATGACCCCATCCAGTGTTTTTGAGAAGGTTGGTGCATTTGAAAGCAATAGACAGGATTCATCATTTAGTTAAGGCAGTATGTCTTTATAGATAAGATTCCCAGACTGATCAGGAGCCAAACAGGGAATGAATAGTTTATGTGTAAGAAGCCTAATTTGTTGTAGCTTGTGCGTTTAGATTTTTTAAAACACGTTTTGTGGGTGAAAAATGAACCAGGTAGGTAGTAGAGTAGTTTCATTTTTAAAGTACTTTTAAAGTCGAAGGATAATTATTGAATTCAAAATACTACAAGTTGCTTCAGCTTTTCTTTCTTTTCACAAAGTAATTAAATCTGAACTGGGTCAGACTAGCTCTCTCCTTAAAAATTAATTTAAATAATATATGTTGAAATTGGAGTTGAGAGGAGTTTCATAGTTCTGAATGATGTATTAATACAGTTTCTTATTCTTCTAAAATACAGTAAGGACACACAAAGTAGCTCTTGAAAACCAGTAGACACTAGTGGTGATATAGTCTTTCTCCAAAGCAGCCTTGGCCTTTTTGCATGGAAGCATTTTCATTTTTATATCAGAGGCTCACTTGTGATCTTTTCTTGCCCAAAGGAGGGAGAGCAGTTTCAGTAATTGCTGAACTTAATTGGTTTCTAATCACATGGTTACCTCTGGGGCTCTGTTTACCTCTTGCATCTTTTCTTCTTTCTAGAAAGGACGCTTTGGGTGACACCCTTCATGTGAAACAGTTCCTCAGCTTTAGTTACCAGATCTCGTGATAAAAATACAGTATCTGCAAAGGAGGGTTGTTTACACCATTTGAAAAATAAACAAATTTGCGCCTTTGAATAACACGCAGCAGCCTTGCATGTTTTTCCCCCCTCTGAAATGCTGTGAAATGTCATTAACTAATACTTTTAATAGAGAACTCAATTTTATGGGATTTTATCTTTATTCTCAGAATGTACATTTCTTAATTATTATATGTTCATTGCTAATCAGCCCCACATCAACTGTGTAAATCATTTGTCTCTGATGTTTTGATTTTTTTTTCCCGTACTATTTTTATTGCTCTCTTCCCCTGGGGAATCCTGTTTTGTCTTTATACATTAAACGCAAATGCTTCCCAGTACTAAACAAACAAAAACACTGCATCTTCAGTCTAGGTGGAAGTACTTGTGGAATAGAAAATAAAATTTCCCCTCTGGTAGGGCAATACGGTGGGTAATTGATAGCAGTAAATGATTTTTAAGTGCTTATCTGCAGAGCCCTTTTATATTCTAATTATCAGATCAAGGTAGCCCATAGTGACAGTGGCTGAAAGTTAATACTATTGAGTAATTTTGTAAATTGTATTCTTTTGCATATACAGCGTCAGAGGTGGTTATTAATCCGTGGCTAGGTATTGTGGGAGTCTCATCAGAATAAAAACGTTGCTAAGGCTTCCTTCTGGAGTTAATTCTTAGGAAAACTTAATAAGGACCTGGCCACAGGGAAATTTTTCATTTTTTTGTAATATAAGGTAAACCTTTCAGTTTTTAGTAATATGTACTGTTAAGATAAATGGGAGGTAGTCAGTGGTTCTTGCCTTAGCAGTGTGTGAGATTTTAATGTTGATCAGAGGAATCCATTACTTTCTAAATGTTGAGAAACACTGAGTCAGGCAGATCTGAGACTTAACTTTATAGATCATCTCTAGAAACAACTTTAGAAACTAAACAAAAATGAAAAATTTGGTTGGGAAGTAAGAGAGAATTTAGACTATTTTACACCATACTGTTTTGAGCTCCTTGAAAATAGGCCCCATCCTTTTTTTTTGTCTGTACCCAGCACACTGCAGGTCGCAAACAAGGACATTTTAACATCCGTTACATATGCACAGTACCAGAGAGGACACAGAAGTAAACACATCTTTGCTGGTCCTTTTCAAGAGAATTTACATGAGGGAAAGCATAAGCAGTTTTGATCTGTGATTTTATCCTATTTGCTGAAATTTAGGAAAATAGAAGATTGATAGGTGCTTTTATATTAGCTTTAAAATTTTGTTAACTTTCTATTATGAGACATTGTAAACGTAGAAAACAGGCTGAAAGAATAGTAGAATGTTCACCCATGAACCTTCCATGTGGGTTAATAGTGATTAACGTTTTGCCATATTTGTTTTAGCTAGCTAGATAGGTAGAGAGTGGGTATGCCTGTATGTGTAAATTATTTTGTTTCTTGCTAAACCATTTAAAAGAAAGTTGTAGGCATTAAGACAGTTCACTCCTAAATACTTCAGCAAGCATAAGGATATTCACCTACATAACCATAATACCATCATTATACCTAAGAATATTAACAATAATTCCTTAATATCATGTCATATCCAGTCCATTTTCTCAATTCCTCTAAAAAATGGTCTTTTTTAGCTGTTTTTCAAGAACCAGTATTTAATCAAGGTTCCCACAGCACATTTGGTTATTATACCTCTTTTAATCTAGAATTCTCTCTCCTTTTCCCTCTGGTTATAATGAGGATGTTTAAACATAAAAAAGTAGAAAGAATAGTATAAATAAAAACCTGTATAGTTAGCACCTAGATTTAAGAACTGTTAACATTTTGCCATATTTACTTTATATAGATTTTTTTCTTTGCTGAATCTTTGAAAATATGTTGCAAACATCATAACACCTCACCCGTAAATATTTAAGTATTCCTCTCCTAAGAATAAGGACTTCTTTTTACCCAACTACAATACCATTCCACCTAGGAAAATTAACACTAAGATCCTAATATCATCTAAGAGTTAATGCATATTCAGGTTTTCCCAGTTCCCCAAATGCACTAGAACCAGTCATGGTTTATGCATTGCTTTTGGTTATCATGCTTAGTCTTTTTTAATGTAGAACAGTTCCCCACTGTTTTCTGTTTGTTTTTGAGAAATATTTGACCACCTGTTGTCTCATAGTGTGTCCTACATTCTGGATTTATCAGATTATTTCCTTGTGTTGGTGTTAACGATAACTTAGTTCCTCTATTTCCTGTTAACATCTACTTTTTAGCATCATGTTTTTTTATTGCTATGAGATAAATGAGGAGTTTTAGGAACAATTACAGGAAAAGTATTGTAATGCCAGAGGAAAACTTGGAAAACCACTTAGCAGTTCTTTGATCAGACTTAGAAATCACTATTCTTTTTTTGTATTATGAAGCTAAGTTAGCCCAGTCATGACTAAGACCAAGAATTTTATTCACATTATTCTGCATTGTTTCTTTTAGATTCATAAAATTTCATTCCTTTTTATGACTTAAAGCCCCTCCATTTCAATTTATTGGGATTAAAGCTAGCTAAAGTGTCAAAATTGAAAGATTATTCCTTCTTATAAAAAATTGGTATATATGGTGACTATAATTTCGCCGTACAGTGCAGTTGTCACTTTTGGCTACTGAACACTTGAAATGTCACTAGTCTGAATTGAGATTTTAAAGACTAAACTGACAAAAGGATGTAGATTATATTTATGCTGATTACTTGTTGAAATGATAATATTTTGATCTATTGGGCTAAATATTAGTAAAATTAATTTCACCTTTTTACTTTTTTAAATGTGGCTACTAGAAAATTTAAAATTACGTCTTTGGTTCACATTTGTGGCTCAGGTTATATTTCTGTTGCACAGCACTGCTCTAGAAGTTCAGGAAATGAGTTCACTAGAAGCTCTCTGAGTATGGCTACAGTAAACAGCCCTTCTTATATATTTAACTTCTTGCCTGGGTTCTCAGCCTTTACAAGTGTTATGTACCAAAACCTCAAACCAAACCCATTGCCATTGAGTGGATTCTGACTCACAGTAACTCTATAGGACAGAGTAGAACTGCCCCATAGGGTTTCCAAGGAGCTGCTGGTGGATTCGAACTGTTAACCTTTTGGTTAGCAGCCAAGCTCTTAACCACTGCATCACCAGGGCTCCGGTGTTGTGTACAGTTAGTGTTAAATGAGCTTACCTAACAATTCTGTGGAGTTGCTGATGGAGATGATTGTTATTTGAGTATAGCATCTCTTTCTCAGGAGCCTTCCCATGGCCTCAGAAAAATAAAAAGGAACTCATGGAGGTTTTAGTTCTTTTGGCAGCAATGATCAGCTTGGAGCAGTAGCTTCATAGTAAGGGGAAGGAAGAGCCCCCACTGATTCCATGGACCTGAAGCATGCTTTCTAGCTGTGCTGAAACCCTCGGGTTTATTCTTTTTCAGTATCTTTTCCCCCTAATCCTCTACAGGGTTTTCTCCCCAACTGAAAACAACTTTCGTACTGAGTATTCTCTGGGACTATCATCAAAGAGACCAGGACTTCCAGATTTCCTCACTGAGTTCTTAGAGGCAGTGGTCTCTAAAACATCCTGTGTGTATGTGTGTATATAGATATACACACATATATACATATAGCCTAAGAAATTTAACAGCACTGAAAAAAGTATAAGATGTGGGGAACTTTTTAAGATGTGAAAGCACAGTTCTGAGGTTTTCACTGTATAATCAAAGATACCTGAAAATAAATTTAAGGACCTTTTCCTTTGACATAGTTTTTAAAGACTTCCTATCATTCATTTTATCTACAGTAGATTCCTCGTTTTAAAACTAGACTATAGTTTCAGTTTTTACTTATGCAGATGTCTGTGGCATGTATTTTTACTAGCTCTGATGGTCTTTGCATCTGTTAACAGAGATAAGGCCTGACATTTGTCATTCTGAATTTCAGTGATGTGAAGATTTAAATAGTTTAAACTTTGCTGTCTTTGGTCTTGCCTTTAAAAAACAATTACTGCTTTATTGAAAACATTTTATGAAGTAAATGTATATTTGGCAAAATGCGTATTATACTTGACTTTTTTGTATGGAAAAGATCTTTTTAGCAAAATTGTTAAATTATTCATTAAAAACTCATGTTCTTTTAGTACAGTGACATTTTAATATTTTTGAACCCAGGCCATCTTCAGTATCATAAATATGCATAAGGTAAGACTCAGCATACCAATGACTCCCTTAGAAATTGTATTATTATGTAAAGTATCTTCAGAATCATAAATATCTTTCATTTATTTTAAATCCTGTAAATATTTTTTTTATAAAAACACATTTCATGAGCTTTGTATTAAGGATTTTATAGTTGATTTTTCCTTGACTGTTTATTAAGGATACAAATTATATAGATGTGTTCTGCTTTAAGTAAACCCATCATGCTTATTACAGATATTGTTTATCAGCTAGCTCCTGATATTCAGACTCCTTAGTGTGCTTTTTTCCCAGTCTGTTAGATGTAGTTCACTGTACTCCTCCCCGCAAAATTGGATTTATATAACTTTTAAAAAGCAAAGCTTATGTTTTAATGAGCAAAGGCTACAATATGTAGCCTTTGTGTGTCTACTGAATATATAATAGGATATTAATTCTCTTTTACTGAGAATATATGTGGATTTAACAAATCATTTCTGCATTTTATCAAAGTTTATTATAAGAATATTTACATTTTCAGGTAATTATGAAATTATCTGAAAAAGATAACTTCATTATTAGTGAAAATTAATCCTAGGGTCAGAGTAAAAATTAATGCTTCAGAAAAGTTTTCTAACATATCTTCAGAAATGTCTTTTACTTAAGGAGCAGAATTTGTGGCTTTAAAAGCTACATTTTAAGATGAGGGTAAGATGTTCTGGATTCACCTTGAAAATGAAAGCATTCGAAGATTATAAATTAGAAGTATCAGAAGTATACATTACCAAGAATGTAGTAGATCTTGGAACTGGTCTTCATAAAACACTGATAATCGTCCAAATATTTTCTCTTGCAGCATAGTTGATCTATATGGCATTAACAATGGACTGTGACACAAGGAAATTTATTGTTCTTAATATAATCTCATGCTTGGATGATGTGATATTCTGAGGTACAACCTACTTGGAAATGAAATTGCCTTGGCAAGGATGCATCTATGTTAAGGTGTAGGTGTAGTATACCCCTCCTAAATTCCTTCATTTAGGCACTGTAATATGTTTTGACTAATTTAGCACTTGGTTGATCCAGAATTTCTGTCCAGCAACCAAACCATTAAGTGCATTGTTTCCACACTTAGCCAAAACTCTTGAAAAAGGTTTAATTATATCTAATGACTTCAGCTAAAGCCAGGTAAATCTAGAGGAATATACAAATTTCCCTCTAAACCTCACAATTTTAGAAGTACATGAGAAACGTAAACAGTGCTGTTTGACAATAAAAAGTGTTTTAAAAAAGATAGTGACCTATATTTCAAATGTGAAATTTGATTAGAATTTCTAATAAGCTTAAGTTCTTGAGCCAGTTTTAAATCACCTTCATATATTAGTTATACAGCTATAAAGGAGCCCTGGTGGCACAGTAGTTAAGCGCCGAGCTGCTAACCAAAAGGTTGATGGTTCAAACCCGCCAGCAGCTCCACGGGAGATAGATGTGGCAGTCTGCTTCCATAAAGATTGCAGCCTGGAAACCCTATGGGGCACTTCTATGCTGTTGTATAGGGTCACTATGAGTCGGAATTGACTGGATGGCAATGGGCTTGGTTTTGGTTTTTTATACAGCTATATAAATTTGGACATTTCTTAAATTAACAATCAGCTCATTTGCCCCTTAGAGTGAAAGCACAGAGATTTGCAGATTTTCTGTTGGAAGATAGGTCAGTCAGTTAAGCATACTTTCTCACTTAACTTAATGGCTTTTTCTGTTATCAGTCTCCTTTTTGCCTACCCTCCTCCCCAGCCCCATGGACTTGGGTGATTGTAATTAACACATGCACACACAGTTCTTTAAAAAACCACCCAAGGTGTTTTTCTCCTCTGGTCTTTTGCCTTTTATGTATGGATGTTGAATGCTCTTATTTTCTACCTTTGACTTGTGTTCACTCCAGGTTCACAGGTTCCTGAAGAGTGCCAGTAATCTAGGGTGTTGACTGCTGTTAGATCCCCTGGGAAAGATACTATCTTAGAGGGTGTATTAAGCAGATGAGAACCTATTGAAAATAGGAATTTAAAAATTCAGTCTTACTTTCTCTCTGCACTGCCTTTGTTTTTATTAAAAAAGACAAAAACAAAAGCATAGGAGAATTGGAAATTAACTATGGAGTAAAAGGAAGGGAAGACCTGGAAGGGGAACTGCTACGCTGACACATAAAAGAACACCTTTTCAATAAATTGGTAAAAGGGGTAGGGAACCAAATGATAAGCAGAAATTAAAAAGGTTCAGTGAAGTCCAGAAATGAAGGGAGAAAAGTTTAGGAGTGAGAAAGGAACAAGGGGAAATGTTAAGATTTTAGGCTTTAAACTTTTAATTCTCAAATTTGTTATTTATCCAGAAAATTCCACGTGTCATAGGCAAACCTTGGTCAAAAACGTTCAGAAGTTATGATTGAACCTTTTATTTGGCTTCCCTTCTACTCTACCATTTTTATAGATTAAAATATTTACATAGTTGAGATTATTTCCAAATAGGAAAAAAATTGTCCCTATAAATTGTGAATTCTAGAACCTAGTTGCACAACGTAAATATTAGTGTAATCAGATAATAAAAAATGTTCTTAAATCTTTTTTAAAATTACATTTTTTCCTACTTTTTAGACTTTGCACTTTTAATTTCTAATAGTGGTCTGTTACTGTTGCACCAAAATTAGAAGGAAATTGGACTTTTTAAGCACATTTATTTTTTAATTAAATATTTTTCACCTTACAGAAAAGTTGAAGGGATAGACGGACTAAACAAATCGTGCTGAAACTAATTATTAGAGTGTTTTCCTGAGGGGCCTCCTGCCTCCATCACTTTACTTCTGAAGTTCAATTCTTTAGCCTCTTGCCTGCTTGAAGAAGAGAGGATGAGTAAATCCTTATTAAAATTTATCTTTACCATTTGGTACTTGACTGATTATAGTATTATGCAAAAGGATTTGTGCTGAGCATGAACTGATTTTTCATAGCCTTATCCCTGGTAATTAACTCAAGTTTTTCAGGACAAAGGGATTAATTAAAGGCATTTTACACCTAGCTTTTTTGTGATGATTTTTGTTTCACATAAATCAGTATAAGCTTTAGTTCTTAGCATGATTTTACAAATAAAGACATCTCAGACCAGGGTTGATGTTTTTGCAATACAGCATATAAAGACTGCTCCACATTTTACTGAATGCTAAAATTCCATCGAATGTAGCCCCGGTTCCCAAAGATATAATTTGTTTTAGAACTAATGTTAAAGTCCTATGATAGTAAATGCTTTGTCTCTGGATATTTCTTTTCAGAAGATTGGATCATGGTGGAGAAGGAATGATAAACTGACAGCCAGGACTCAGGCTTCCACATGATACCTTACACTCACTATTCTGAGAATTAGATTAGCATTTTTGGACATAGGACAGGCTAGAGGGGTGTCTGCTCATACAACTCCTTCTATAAAGGAGAAATAATCTAAACTGGAGGCTTGTCCAAGGTCACACAGTTGACTGGGGTTCAGTGTCAGGCCCAAGACCAGGGATTTTGAATTCAAGAATTGTTCCCCACCCCTCCCATCCCCACTGATTGACAAGCTGATAAAAAGCATTTTGTTTCTTTGGTTTAATATAAGCATCTTGGGCGTTAAAAAAGTCATTTCAAAAGGTAAAACAGCTGATATTAAATTGGCTGTCTGAAAGCCTAATGAAATTTTAGACAGTAGCCAGTTTAAGTCGATTTTTTTAATTACAGATTTTTAATCAAATACAGGTAGTAAGCTCTGTGAAAATGCCCGTTTTAATTTCACACAAATTACATTTTAATTCTCTCAAAATTAGGAGTGGTATATACACATTACCTTTAAAAATTAAGAGTATAGTAAATGGATTATGTAACGTTTTGACAGTGAATGGAGAAACATGGAATATTTGCCTAGTTGTTAATGGCTAGCTATTATTTCTTTGACTTTGTATTTACAGAAACCACATTCAAAATTAAGCATTTCTCAGATTTTCTCCCTTGTTAATGACATGCATATATGCGTATACATATTACATTAAACTAAAATAAGATGAGAGGAGGAAATGGCCAATTTAACCACTGTTTTTAATGTATACTTTCTGGCATTTTGCATTCAGAATAAGGACAAAATGTTTTTCATAATACTTTTTTAAAAACAGTATCAAAACAAGAAAAGTGATAAAGAATGAATATATTCTTTCCAAGTTTTAAAACAAGACAGCTTTTTTAATCCTATGAAAGGATAGGGAGAGTAATTCAGAACATGAAAGAAATGTCATTCTTTCCATATCTCTCTTTGGAGAGCACCTGATATACAGATAATTAAATAAACTGTTACATGAGGAACAAATGATGGGAGAATTGCTTTCTCTGAAAAGATGAGCCACGTTTCTTTTTGAGTAGCTCCCTTCATTAATGTGCTTTAAATGATTCCATTCACATGGAAGGTTTCAGCCCCACGCTTTTTGTTTCAAAGCAGAGTATAACTAATTATCCAGGATTATAGGAGAGGCATTAATTCCCCATTTCTATAATGAAAGAAGAAACTGGTTATGCTCACCGTTATTGTGTGGTTTTAGAGGAGAATGCAGCAGTAAGTAGCTCTGGAAAAACGGCAAGGCAGATCTAGAACTTCAAGCCTTGGCAGAGAGAAGTAGGAGCTAAATTTCTTTGGTTAGAAGATCTTATACAGAAGAGTCAGCTATCTCAAAAGGCACAACTTCCATTATTGGTGGCTTAGAAGTAGAACAAGTCAGATAAAGACATGTAGCTTTGATTTGAACTTTAACACAGATTAGAAGTAACTCTTGTAAATTTTTTGGAAGCCAGGTTTCAAAGGAGCACAATAGAATGAATGGGGAGAGAATAAAGGAACCAGAATATTGGGTATAAAATGAAAGACTAGAAAATGACTCCATGAGCAGTTAAACTGGACCAGTTTGATAGAATCTGCAGGAGCCTGGACTTGGAAGGTGGAAGACCTTTTATAGGCCATCCAGCCTAATCCTTCGTGCAGTGCTGGGATCCTCCTCCAGCACTCCCGATAGGTGGTCACTCAACCTGGAATACCTCCAGTGGTGGGATGCTCACTGACGTCAGAGGCAATCTATGACTTCGGGGAAAAAATGTACCCATAGCCTTTTTACTGATTACAAAAGACATATGAGCCCTGCGAAAAAGCCAAATACAGACCTGTATAGAGCCTAAAAAAGGGCAAGTCCCCCAAAAGCTCACTGGATAATTGTACATGTATACAGACATTTTTCTCCTGCATATACTGCTGACTAAAACAGTTTTTATTTTTTGAGGATATTATATATTCTGTTCTGTAGTTTTTCTCATTGAACATTTTGAACATCTGTGTTAGTGCATATGGGTTAACCTTATTCTTTTTAATGACTCCATATGGTATATACCAGAGTTTATCCAACCAATGTCTTACTGATATTTGAGTTGTTCCCAGTTTTTGTGCTATTACAAATAATGATGCAACGAACATCCGGTATCTTGGCAGTTCTAATTACAAAGCTTTTCCTTATACTGGCATAAAATCTTCCTCATCACTTCCACTTATTGGTCTGGGAAACGGTTGCCATCTTTCTCTTGGGTTGAAACATTCCTCATCTGTTTGACCATTCTTCATTTGATTTTGGATCTCTTCACTGTCTTCCGGACTTGGTCCACTTTGTCAGTGTCTACTTTAAATTGTAGTGATGGAACTGAACACCCTGTCTTAGTTGTTTCACTTGAATGGAGAGGGTGGAACTGTCTCTTCTTTTAGTTGAGCCCACAGTTTTATTAGCTTTCAAGGCCGCCATATCACATTGTTAGTTCATATTGAGGATATAATCAGTTAAAGCTTTACATTTGGAGTTCGAGGATCCCTTGAGCATCTCATAAAAGCTGTGGGCCCTCCACTACCCCACTCTGCCACCTAAATGCATGCACACACAATTATTGCTGTAATGTCAAGTGGTTCATGAGTCCCTGGTGTTTCTCTTTTCTTTATGATTACTTTGCTGCAGTCATGGATTCTCTTTCTGTATCAGTGCTGTTACATCGTCAAAAATTAAACAGGAAACAGTTCGTTTTGGCATTACTTAGTGAATCCGTGCTGCCTCCTAGTGTTTAGCACTTTATTTTACAGTGCTCACTAACTTTATTTTTTAAACAGTCAACCTCAAGTGAACCAGTCTGTAGTTCAGAAATCTGTCTGGCTTTTAGTCCTCTCCCATTCTTCACTGTTCTTCACAGATTACAGAAAGCAATTAAGCAGCCTTATCTGCAAAGCTTCTCAGTATCCCAGGACGTGACTTGTGAGATTGAATGACTTGAACTCAGTTAGAATAACTAGATGTTTTTTTCTTTTCTCAGCCATCTTGGATTTAAGTTTCTTCCTAGTAATCGTATTTGATCTTCAGATTGGAAAGAATAAAAGATTCTTAGCCGAGAATGGAAATAAAATAGGAGAAAGGCTGCTTCTCTTTGTCATTTGTTAATATTACATGAAGCACCCCATGGGGAGGGGGCTTCACTTTTTCCTCTAACCTTTAAAATGCCATTTATTCCATATCTGGCACTTTGTAAAGCCACCGTTCATCCTGGGGCTTTAAGCCTTCCTTACAGTATTCTTACAGCTCCATTTCACTCTTTCTAATACTTGTTTTATGTGCCCTTTTTTACCATCTGTTGTAAGTGGTTTTTTTTAAACATCTGAATTCCAGAAAGCTCTCTGTGCAGCCACATCAGATTTTTTATATACTTTCCCCTTGTCTTCCCCTCATCAGTGAAATTTGCAATTATGCACTCAGTATTATGCTTCTGAGAGCCTCCAGTTCTTTGTGTTACTGATCTTGGAATTGATCCTAATTTTCCTTTGAAAAACTTGAAATCTGCCTATCCAATATGTGCAGCATTCCCCTTTCTTTCTTTCTTGATTTCCAAATAACATGGCTGCTTTCTCCAAAGGTTCCTCCTACTTGCACACATCAGATGCATTGGTTTAAGCTGAGTGACGCTACTACAGATGTCCCCTGGTCAGTAATAATAGCTAATACTAGCTATTGTTTTTTGTGCATTACCACGCGACAGGCATTGTACTAAGCCCTTCCCACAGAGGTTATCTCACTTGACTCCTACAATAGGGTTATGAAGTGTACGTGCTATTGTTATCCCAGTAATAACAGATGAGGAAACAGGCTTAAGGATGTTGAGTTATATGCCTGAGATCACACAGCTTGTGAGTGGAAAGATCAGGTATATTTCCTAAATCAGATTTTTAATCACTCTGCTGTGCTGCTTGGCATGGTGTTTAATTACTATAGTGGACAAGAGTCTATTCAAAACCTGTGTAGCTCTCAGGCGACTGGCTGTGCAGAGTAGGCACTTAAATATTTAATTTGAGGCTTGTGTTTCTTGTTGATTTCTAGGATATTCTTATCTCCTACAAGTCAATAAGAAAAAGATGAGAAAAATGGGTAAGGCACACAAGGCAATTCATGGAAGAAATAAACGGAAACGAAAATATGAAAAGATGCTAATTTTTACTAGTCGTATATATTTTTGATGGTTTCAAGGGACTTATTTTTTAAATGGCAAGAACTCTGTTTTTTTCTGTTTATAAATAGATGAAAAAAAAGAATGCAAAAATGTTTATGAAATTCCAGAGACAATCACTATTAGCACAAGCAAGCATACACAAAATACTATTGGGTTAATACCAGAGTACTATCGCTTTTGTTGTTGTTAATTCATGTCTTTTATTAACCCATACACAATTACTTGTCTTCTGGTTTGTTGTAGTAGTAGGTCAGACAACACTTGCCACAGTAATGTCTATCCAAGTGGCGGGCCATAAAAATTCCAGCCCCACATTCATTTGAAGGGCACTCCCAATGAAGGCAACTAATGTTGCCATTCTCATCCACCTTGTAGTACTTTAAGACAGCCAGCTTAACCTTCTTTTTCTTATTCTTTCTGGGAGTAGTGTAAGATTTCTTGTTTTTCTCAGCACCACCACGAATTCTCAACAGAGGTTGAAGAGTTGACTTTTTTTTTTAAAACATTGTGACCATCATTCAATGTTAATAAATACTCAGTGATTGATCCTTAGTGGCTGGATAGTATTCCATTGTTTCTCCTAAGAGATTGAAGCTCAGTTTGTTTTCCTTGTAGTAAGGACGTAAAAGAAAGGAAAAGACCTCAGATCTTCCTTATATTTTTGCTTTATTCTTATGTCACTCTCTTTATTGAAATTACTTATTTACTGTTAGTCATTATTTGCTATGATTTCTTCTACAGTTATTATTTTGCTGGATACCCAATCATTGTGATCCATATGATTGATTCTTTTTATTGATAGAATAATTATACTATCTTTTCTTTGAGAGGGGTCATTAGGCTCATTCATTGAACATGTTAAGTATTTTTAATAAATGTCATTTAAAGATTTTTCTAAAGAATAATGGAGGCTGTGTTGTAACATACTGGAAATTGCATGAGGTTTGGAGTAAGACTGTCCTGGTTTAAGGTTCAGATCCTGACGCCACCAGTTTTAGTCATGTAAACAATTTTGGCAAGTCACTTAACATTTTAAGCCTCCGTTTTTTTAAATCAGGAAAACAGGGATGGTTATTGCTATCTCACAGGAGGAATAATTTAACATGAGTTGCAAATGTAAAGCAGCCAGTGCAGTAGTAGGATTAGCTTTCTTTTTTAGGTGTTGTCAACCTTTTTTGTGCTGTTGATCCCTTTGCTAGTCTAGTGAAGCCCTTGGAAGGACCTCTTCTCAGAATAATGATTTTAAATGCATGGAATTACAAAGGAAATAATTATATTCAAATACAGTTATCAGAATACTTTGAAAAAAACAAATTTGTGCTTTCTGTTTCAAATATTTTTTTGGACTTAGATAGGATTGAATGAATGAATAAAAGAGTGAGAAAGATAGGAAAGAGGGAAGGAAAAAGAGAAGGAAGGAAAGAAAGCTCATAAATGTATATGCCTGGACTTGACTCTCTCCCAAGCTGTCACCCAGATTTCCAACAGGCTCCTAGACATTTCCAACTTAGCATCCTACCAGCAACTCACATCACCAGTGAAGTTGAATACCTCTCCCAAATCAGCTTGTCTTCGGTTTCCCTTAATGGTAACACTGCTGTCCCTGTCACTTGAAGTCTAAATCCTAAAATCACATTTGAGTCCTCACTTTTTCACCCTATCCCTACTTCAAATCATCACAGAATTCTGTAGATTTTTCTCTCTATAATACCTAATTTCTACTATCCAAATTTAAGACCTTCTTATCTTATCCTTGCCATATTATGATGCAGGCTTTTTCTGCTTGGTCTCCAACTTCATATTATGATGCAGGCCTTTTCTGCTTGGTCTCCAACTTCCTGTTTCTGACTAGTTTGATAATATTCTGTATCTAAAGTTCTGCAGCACTCATATGTGCTGTTCCGCTTCATACCTAATTGTCAACTTGATGTATTATTGGTAAATTTGTATTTGCCTTCATTTTCCCCAAATATATTCCAGGTTCTTGAGGGAATGGGCCACATCTTATACTTATTTTGTACCTTCCCACAGCACGTAGAATAATGCTTAAAAGTACTTCATAAAGTCTTTTTTTTTTATTGTTGTAAAAATGTGTATAACACATTTGCCAATTCAATGTTTTTCAGGCGTACAATTCAATTTAATATCAGTTACATTAATCATGTTGTGCAACCACCACACTTCATAAGATCTTGGTAAATAGAATAATTATAATTTGGTCTTTCCAGCTGCAAAAAGAAAAGGGGGAAAAATGGACCTGTTCTTGTCAACTGAATTATTACTGTAGGAGTTGATGAAGTCTCTATGTCAAAAACCTACTGGGAATTTTATATGTATTTAAATTCTCACTAAGTTTTCCCCAAATTACTCAGTCGTAGTTGTTTTTACAGTGTTACTTGTGGTTAAGAAAACCATGGCTGTGGTTTTCTCTAGTGTGAAGCGTATGCCCCACTTGTAGCCCAGGGCCTTAATACCTTAGGTACTTAATACCTTTTGTTAGATGAATTTCCTTATGCCTGGAAATATAATTTGTGCCTGAAAAATAACTTGTTTACTTAAAAAAAATTGGGAATGTGCATAGATTATTACAAATACAAATATAAACCTTTGTAAAAAAAAAGAAAAAGGAAGTATGTGATCTTAACAGGAAAATAAGTTTTAGTAAAGTGTGTCTGAAAGAATATACTAATTATCTTAGTGAGCTATGATACTTTGTTTTCCATTGATGCGTTTTCTTTTGGTTAAATTCTTTTACTTGTATTCTTAGGTTAAGACATCAGAATTTTATAGATACTCTCGACAGCTGCGGTATGAAGTCGATCAAGCATTGAATTACTTTCAGAATGTTCACCAGCAGCCTTTGATGGAAACAAAATCTAGTCGCATCCGTTCTGCCAAACCCCAAACTACAGTATTCCGGGGAATGATTGGACACAGCATGGTGAACAGTAAAATACTACTCTTAAAGAAACCAAGAGTGTGGTGGGAGCTGGAAGGCCCACAAGTACCTCTACGACCAGACTGCCTCGCTATTGTCAATAACTTTGTGTTCTTGTTAGGTGGGGAAGAACTAGGGCCTGACGGTGAATTCCATGCTTCTTCTAAAGTGTTCAGGTATGACCCAAGACAGAATTGTTGGCTGCGGATGGCAGACATGTCTGTTCCACGTTCAGAATTTGCAGTTGGCGTTATTGGGAAATTCATCTACGCAGTAGCAGGAAGAACCAGGGATGAGACCTTCTATTCAACAGAGAGATATGACATCACCAATGATAAATGGGAATTTGTAGATCCTTATCCAGTCAACAAATACGGTCATGAGGGGACAGTGCTCAATAACAAGTTGTTTATCACTGGTGGAATCACATCATCTTCCACTTCTAAACAAGTGTGTGTGTTCGACCCCAGTAAGGAAGGGACCATAGAACAACGTACAAGGAGAACTCAAGTGGTTACCAACTGCTGGGAGAATAAGAGTAAAATGAATTACGCAAGATGCTTTCACAAGATGATCTCTTACAACGGCAAGCTTTATGTTTTTGGCGGTGTTTGTGTGATCTTAAGGGCCTCTTTTGAATCTCAGGGATGCCCTTCCACAGAAGTGTACAACCCAGACACTGATCAGTGGACCATCTTGGCATCCATGCCAATTGGTAGAAGTGGCCATGGTGTGACTGTGCTGGACAAACAAATAATGGTTCTTGGCGGCCTTTGCTATAATGGTCATTACAGCGATTCTATTCTTACTTTTGATCCCGAAGAAAACAAATGGAAGGAAGATGAGTACCCTCGGATGCCCTGCAAGCTGGACGGTTTACAAGTATGCAACCTGCATTTTCCTGAATACGTACTGGACGAGGTTAGACGTTGCAACTGATGATATCACCTTCCTCACTAAAAAAGTGGCAAACAAAGCATTTGTTTATGATATATAGTTAATTAAAAAAAAGAAAAACCTCACCAGTTTTACTATCAAAGCCATTGGTCTAATATCGTAAGAAGTTTTCATTTTTGTGCTAGCATCCTTTTTTTTTTTCTTTTTAGTGGCCTCAAACTCATGCAATAAGTTAATTCTGAACGCTAGCTCTTGAAACTATTTCCAGAAGCAGTTTAATGGAACGATCCACTTATCGGGGAAGTTGATCTTATGCTTTAAGATATCAGCGCAGCTAGGATTCATGAATCTTCTAAGAGAAGACCTGATAAGTGTCACTGAATGTGATTTCAGTTTCTGTCTTTATCTGAAATCTTTTTGGACATTTATTTCAGTGTATTTCAGTCTGTTAAACTTTTTGATTTTATTATTTAAAGTTTAGTTTAAAACTCGACCTTTTTGCATGGCTTTTTTGCTGAAAATGCAAAAATATAAATTTTCTACAAAATAACTTTTTATATTCAAAACACTATTTCTAAGCTGCCTTCTCTTATCTGCATTGTGTTAGTGAAAGCATATCCATACTCGCATATATCCTATAAATATATAAGGCACATCCCCTTTTATGTGTGGTTAGGATTCTATATTTTTAAGCTAGTGCACTTGCACACACGGTTCGCCATACTTGTTGAAGTTTAGATGTAATATCTTTTCATGTATTAATATTTTTAGAAACTTAAAATAACTGGAGTCCTCATTTCATATCAGAGTAGCCTATCTATCTTCAGTCCATACTGACTCAGTAATATTTGAATCCCCTATATTTCTGAAACATGTATGGATTTATGAAAACTAACACTTTATATATTTTATTTTCACAAGCATTAGTGTTCTTTATCATGTATGTCTTTTCTTTTTTAAAATGTTGTTCTTTGCAGTCTGTTTAACGTTGCCCTGTTTTTAGAGAGAATTGGAGTGGTATATAACAAGCTCTGACCCTGCAGCGTGCAAGCACTTTTAAAGAGAATTTAGGTAATATCAAACTCCTAAATAAAGGCCCCCTTAAACGTAAGTGCAGCTCCCATTCTTTATGTTAAATGAGGCTGCTGCATCTGTTATTGAATGAAAGGTAGCAACCCTTAGAATATTTGAGCTCAGTTTTGACTTAGAAGTAAGAAATAGAATTATAATCCTACTGGTCATATCTACTTGTTTATTTTTTTAATACAAAATCCCCAGCAGCACTGGGGGTGTAAGCTCTCAGCTTTTGTTTTATTTACTGAAAGCTACTAGCATGAAGGATGGTAACCCCAAATTGAGAATGGATCTAGAATAATTATTTAAAAGCAGTTTATAACAAATGTTTTAGGATTAGCTGCACCTTTCAACTCTTTAAATGCAAAGGAAAAGAATATATAGTTGACAAAATTAAGCAGGAATAACCAGGGAGTGAGTGGATCATTCAGATTGATGCCATTTTCTCAAAAGTAGAGTCTGTCTGATACAGACTAGACCTACACTGGCAAAACTTGCCACATCTTTGGATATCGGTGCAATATTGCAATGCCTTCTATATGGCTGTTGTATAAACTTTCTAATTTCTTTCTTTTTGCTGCTGCCATCACTGAATATAAAATGGAAACGTGAAGTCATAGAAATGTGAAGACTTTCTGTGTTTAATTCAATTAGACATACTATGAAAAGAAACCTGATTTTAAAACTCCAAAACTGGAGGCATTTAAGAAATCAGGTACACAAGTTTGTTTTTGAAAGCGAAAAAAATTGGCATTGGTTTTAAAGCAAGTTAATAATACTATTTTGTAGAAGAGGCTTAAATTTTCATTAAGTGGTCCTATCAGTTTCTAAAAACGAAATGTGATAGTTTGTTTGCCGTGGTGATATAAAAAATTTGAAAACTAAGCATTAGGTGAACCATTTACTTTTTTTCTAGTATATTAGTTGGTCTGGGTTTTTGTATGTGTATTGTTTTGCTTTAAAGAAAATAGCATTTTCATGGTTTTCCTCTTTGACGTCTTTTGCTAGGAAAGACTGAAGGAGCTGTCAGACAGGGTACCCATATCACAGGCTTTCACATTTCAGTGGTGGTTCTCTTGTATTGCTTAAATCTGACTTCATAGCCCTAGTTAGGGTAAGGTCTGGGCAAATAGCTGAACATTCTTGGTGTTCCATTTTAAAGACACAAGACCAAGGTCAAAGTTCATTTTTGGTAAACTTTTGTGAAATCTTAACTTGAACTAACTCTGGGTTCAGCTTCACGTAAGTCTTGTCTGGCCTGATGTTAGCTGTAATCCATTTTGAGCTTTAAGAATAGTTGCTATTTGCTTAGATTCTGAATGTATGAGAAAATGCTTCTGTTTATATGTAGTTCTAATATAGGTTATTTTAAATCCACGATTAACTTACATTCCCTTTTAAAATTATGGTTTAATTGTTGAAAGAGATTTATTTTTGTTATACTAAACTATGGAAAAATTTTTTCATAGAATTTTTTTTCAAGTTTATTTTTTGTGTGCTTTATTTGGAACCATTTTTTGTTTATATACATTGTACATGCTCAAACCTGTAGTTTTTAAAAAATTCAATAGGAGATTGGAAATTACACAGTGTAACTGTTGTGATGTTTATACGTGTTAATTTTCACTTTACATTTTTAATGCCAGACTTTACAAAAATAGCCGATCTTTATTAATTGCATTTAAATTAGAAACATTTGTTCTCTTTCCTTCCACATCTTTCATCTTCTAAGTTTTGATTTTAATCTACTTAAAGAAAATCCTTGCACTACAACCTTTTCATAAAATGCAAGATTCTCACATTGAAGGTTTTGTATTGAAAGAAATACTACTGGTTTTTAAAAAGCAAAGCTTAATAGAAATACTAGCTTTTCTTGAGACAGCTTTCTGTGTGTCCTCATTACTCCACTTTATGTGAGTGTTAACTATAATAATTTGTGAAATACTGACTGAGCCCTTCACTTATCCTTTCTGAAGCAGCACCTTTGGACACCTCATTCTGGGAAGCCTGCTCGAGTCATAGTAAAGGACACACATTTGTGTGGTGAGAAGTGGTAAAAATGGAGAGTTTTGTCTTAATTACATGAAACTAAGCTTTAAAATATTTTATAACAAATTATTTGAGCTGCATAATCTAAACATGTTAAACGTTCAGTGGGGCTATTTTTATATATGTATATGTGGTGGTAGGTCGTAACATTTCAGTTGATAATATAAATTGTTAATTTCAGTTTATAAGCTATCTCTCAGAAAAGACTAGCTCTTTTGAGAATACATAATTTAAAGTTTAGACTGAAGTAAAACACAACATAGATAATAGTGTAAATTAGACATAATTGAGGGCTATATGGCAGTAAAACTGCTAGTGCCAGTTTTCTTGTTTGCCTATTATACAGTTTTTTTTGTACTCTGAACATTTATAGGGATCATAAGTTTGTTCAATTGGATTAGAGTTGGTTTGGGAATACATATCTTCTAAAAAGAGATTTATCTTAAAAAATGAAAGTCCTGAAATATTAGTTTATTGAGAGTTTATAAAGTCAAATATTCAATAGGCATAGACTGGAATAGATAAACTCATGGAAGTCATATCCTTTCAGTGTAGCAGTATAACTTCAATATTACCCAGGTAACATTGAGAGAATGCCATCAGCTTTGTTTCCCCTTAATATTGTTGGATTTTCTTTTTACATGTTTGGGAACAATTGCATTAAATAATTTTATTAATCACTACACCAGTAAGGGTTAGGTGTTTGCTTTCTGAAGGAATGTTCCAATGAGGTGATTGGAGAGGTTATTTTCTACCTAACTTGTATATGCCCTATATCTCGGGCATACTTTGTCTATAGAAAAATATTTTGACCTTTTAGGTACATTTTGGGCCAGTAGTCAAATAATCCTAGGGCCGATATAAAAATCTTAGAATAATTTAAGGTTTGCCTTTTATACCTGTTTTGAAAGCCTTTACATTTTTGTCAGGTAATTTTTCCCAAGCCGTGGATATAATCTATTCAAACATGTTTATGCTATCCATTCTGTTTTTAAATTTAAAAAAAAATGTTAAAAGTGTTTATGAAGAAAAGTTTAAATAAAATATTTTTAATCTTTAAAATATACTTCTTTATCTCTATTATTTACTAACTTTATATATAATCCATCCATCACTTTCAAAGTCACTGATGACTTAATTAGCAGTATACATTTTGTTTTCCTTCAGCATGCCAAGTAAGTGCCATGAAAATGTGATTTCTGTCAATGCTTTCAGCCACATTCAAATGACAGCATCAGAGTGAAACTATTTATACTCTTAACATACAGTGAAAATTTTATAATGAAGCCAAGTAATTGAAGTTCCACTCAAAGAGTTTTGCAGAATTGAAATATAGAATTGAGAAAAAGCATATACAAGCCTAAAGCCTTAGTTGGATGATTTCTAGATTTCCTTTAGCATTTTTGACTCATTCTTAAAGGAATTTCTGAAATTAAGGAATAGGCAGAAATGAATCAGCTATATACATAGGCATGTGCCGTTTTTAAAATGGACTCCTAAGAAACCTCAGAGGAACTCCTGACCTAGATCCTGGCCTAAAGCCACCCTTCCAGCCTCATCTCTTGCCATTACTTCCTACACTCCATGCTGAAGCTACATCAAATTATTTGCCTTTCATTCTCCTTCCTTGCTTGTCAAAATCCCCTTGTTTTGCAAAGCCCAACTCAAATGCTTTCTTCCCCTGTGGAAACCTGTGTTATCTCCCCCATTGAATTAATTGCCTTTTCTACAGTCAACTCATTTATAGCTCTTTGTTTCATTTCCTTTGCATAATAGTTGTACATATCTCTTTCTCCACAACTAGGTTATAGTCTTCTTGGATGAAAGGACCTTCTTTTATTCTTCATACCCACATATCTAGCATGATGTGTTACATACATCAAACTAAATGTTCATTGCAGCATAGAACAAATTTCATGAGTTACAGACAAATATTATAGGCATTCAGAAGAGGGAGATATTGCAGTTCCCTGGGATTTGTGTTTCTGCTTTCTTCTCAGTCTGCACACTCCCTGCACAATCTCATTCATGGCTATGGCTTCACTTACAACTTTCATTGTGATACCTGTCAAATCTGTATTTCTCAACCCAGAGTTCCACCCATCTCCTGAATATGTCTCATGTTGTACTGGAATCTCAAACTATACAAGTGCAAACCTGAATATCTCTTAGCAAAAAAACCTGCCTGTTGTCCTGTATTCCTTGTATTATTAAGTGACTGTACTGTTGTCTGTGATTACTGAAGTCAGAAACCTGGGAATTGTCTAGCAATGTCTCTTTCCCTTAATCTGCCAACATCGTAGTTCATCAAGTGTCATCGATTTCAATTCTCAACTACCCTCTCCTCTCCATCCACAATTCTCCTAGTTCAGGCCCTCACCATTCTTGCTGGACTCTTTCTGGAGCTTTGTTTCTGATCGTCTACCTCCACAATCCATTTTCTAGACCGCTGCCAGAGGGACCTTTCAAAAGGTAAATCTGATCCTGAGATTCCATGTTCAACAGCCTTTAATAATCTTCCTTCATCCTGAAAATAAAATCCAGACTCCCCACCATGCCACATAAAGTCCTTTTATGTTTTGCTCCCTTTGTACTTAACTCAGTTTCTTTTATACCCTATACTCTAGCTATGCAAGCTACTTGAAGTTCCCTGAATATGCCATGTTGTCTCAAGCTTCTGTGCCTTTGCACATGCTCTTCCCCTCTTTCTTTCCTGGCTAACCCTTTATTGGCCTTCAAGAACCAGCAGGGCACCATAGCCTCTGTCAAGTCTTTTTAACCCCTCAGGCCAGGTTAACTTTATCACCTTGGTCTTATCTTGTGGATACCTAGACTACACCTCCAGTGATACTTGATTGTAATTGTCTTCTCCATCCCATTCTTAACTACTCCTTGAGGACAGTACTGTGTCTCTTTATTTTCCAAGAGTCTGACTTAACATCTGGCACATGGTAAGCCTGCCTTAATAAAAATAAAACCCAGAAACTTGGAAGGTTACCAATGAATTACTCCTGGTGAGGGGGGACAGCTGTATTAGAAGGCCTGATTGTCAGAATTGACCT
This sequence comes from Dugong dugon, assembly GCA_030035585.1. Taxonomy (NCBI): domain Eukaryota; kingdom Metazoa; phylum Chordata; class Mammalia; order Sirenia; family Dugongidae; genus Dugong; species Dugong dugon. Next base: position 153,599,045 of record CM057483.1, read on the forward strand.
CTGAGGGATTTCCCTCCATTTCCACCACCATTACTCCCACGTCTAGAAGGTTGACACATACAGTTAGTTATCAGTTATTAACACATACTTCTTCCCTTAACATCCCGCAGTAATTCTGATCCAGGCTGAAAATTTCAAATAAAACAGACTGAAGGGTGTTTTGCAGAACATTAATCCCATGAAATGCATGGGGGGGTGGGGTGGAGAGAAGTGATCAGTGGTCACTATAATCCCGATTATTTCTTAGAGAATTTCAACAAATATTAGCATATCAAAGCCTCTGAGAAGTCCTGCTGTTAAGAACTCTTGATTTTGCTTAGCTCAGCGTAAGCCAAACTTGACCACTGAGCTCTTCTTTTTCATGAACATATTATCTTTTGATAGTAATGATCCATGAATGCTCTTCCTGGACTAACGAGTAACTGAAAACAAACACAGAGGATCACTAATTCAGGTACTCTGGTCTACAAAATAGGACTTCCTCCTGCAGATCCAGTTAGTTACCAGGCTGAAGTTAGCTCAGGGATTTCACTTCCCAAGGAAGGTCCCACCTCCCCCCCCCCCCCCGCCAGGAGTAGGGCTAATTTGTATAATTAATTTGTACAATTAATTTGTATGATTTAAGGAGCAGGACTTCCAGAATGTCCAAGTAAGGAGCTCATCAAATTCTTTCTCTAAAAACAATGATAAAACTGAACAAACTTGTTAAAAAAAAAAAAAAAAGTAAAAGATTCTAGAAATTTACCACGAAAGGTATACAACAAACTGAGAAGCATTTATTTAAGAAACATCTACTGAACCTCAATAAGAACAGCGGGAGTCAGTGATGTTTTAGCCTGGGGCTGCTCCTATTCCAATTCCCTCTCCCCTAGCTCCGTGACAGAATTTCTACCAGGGCTGTTGGAGGGAGCTGGCTTTATCTGGAGTACAGTGTGAAAAAATTCCATACCTTAGTGAATAATCAGGGAAGGCCAACACTGCAGCTAGCCTAAGGTCAAGGCTAGCAATAGACTGGCAGACAAACCAGCCAGAAATTTAACAGGGAGACCTTGGATATGAGAAGCCAAAGTGGGCCTTGATAATCTTATCCCCTGAAGGCTCTGCTCATGCACAAGGCTGAGCGCACATAAGGAGGAACCAAAGAGGGCGCTAGCAAGCTACTTGTCCCTGGCTGAAGGTGAGGCCTTGTAAACACAGAAAATAAAAGCTGGAATAAATTTAGAAAACGCCCAAACTCAGAATGCATTCCCCAGGCCACACACAGATTCATCAGCAAAGGGTGAGCCTTACTGGCTCAAGGTGTTTAAGCATGACTTCTGACAAATCACTAACTAACCACTAAGCTATGCTGATTCAGGGGGTGATACCTGGGAATTCAGGCTTAAAAATAAAAACCAGAATTAAAAAAAAAAATATTGTCAGAGTGGCTGTACGCTGAGGGCTGAGGACAGACTCCACAGAATTAGTCCAGGCAAGTCACTAAATAAACAAAAAAACCCAGCAAGAACCCACTACCCCTGGATTGGGGTGGGGGGAGTGGGGTGGGGACAGAATCCAGAATTGCTACATTATCAAAAACATTCAGTTTTCAACAAAAAAAATGAGGCATGCAAAGATACAGGAAAGTTACCCGTACACAGGAAAATAAGCAGTCAATAGAAACCGAGGAATCAGTGTAATTGAGATCACAGTGTAATAATATTTTTGTATCTTGTAGTTGCATATAAATTTTTTAGAAACAATTTCACAAGCCATTAAAATTTCTTTGAAAATAATATTTTAGTGATTGCTTAGTGTTCCATAATATGGCTATACCATGCCCCTACTGTGAGATATACTACATTTTTAAAGTTCTTATATACGTATAAATAATATAAAACCCTTCTGATTATTTCCTTAATGTAGTTTTCTAAAAATGAAATAATGAGGTTAAAAAAAAAAAGTACTATTTATAAAGTCCCTGACTGGTGCAATGGATCACTTTTATATGGCCTTGGTTTTGTAACTCCCACCAAATGACTGAGTGGAACTATGCAAATGAGGTGCTTGTGGCCCACCAAGGGGATTGGATAGCTTGCTAATAATGTAAATAAGGTGTATGGAACCCTAACAAGGGGATTGGTCAGTTTTGCCACCCCATTAGGCTTAAAAGAGAGCCAATTCCAGAGCAGAGGGAGGATCTCACCACTATCAAGAAAGAAGAGCCAGGAGTGAAGTGTGTCCTTTGGACCCAGGATACCTGCACTTAGAAGCTCCTGGAACCAGAAGACCGAGAGAGAGTGGTAACACCGAAGATGGTGAGAAGCAGTGGCAGAGAAATGGCTGCAGCAGAGGCAGGAGACCGGCAGGAGGCGGCAAAGCTGAGTGCCTTTGGGCAGCAGGCTTGCTGGCAGAGTAGGGTGCCTCCGGGCACTTGGCAGAGCTAGATTTGCCAACCCACGGAGCTACAGCCGAGCGCTTTCAGGCCAAGGCTTACTAGCAGAGTGAGGTGCCTTGGGGCACTTGTCGGCAGAGCAAAAAGAGCTTTGTAACACTTGCCCAAGCAGGACAAAGGCCAAGGGGCCAGAGAGAGGCGTGCCTGCAGGCATGGCTGAGAAGAAGCTGTCCTGATGGAAGAACTGTATCCTGAGAGTTCCTGAACCTGAACTGTAACCTGTTACTTCCCTAATAAACCCCATAACCATCAGTATTGTCTGTGAGTTGTGTGTGGCCACTGCAACGAATTACTGAACTCAGAGAGTAGAGAGTGCCATGGGAGGGACGGTTGATGTCAGAATTGGTAAAAAGGTTGGAGGGTGGAGACATGTCTGACCTCTGCCTCAGAGGAATCAGCCTTGGGCCACTGATCTTGATTCTCCTTCCCCCTTGTGAAGTTAGAGGAGGTCAGACGCCTCGGCCACATCATTTTTACACTAACAAAGGTTAAGCTCCAGGAAAGTTGTGTGATATTATACTCCCATCAGTAGTGAATATGCGTTTAGCCCCACACCCCCACCAGCACTGGGTGTTATAAATCATTAGCAGCCTAAATAGGTGAAAATGGTATTTTATTTTAATTTCTATTTTTTTGATTATAGTAAGTGTTGAGCAATTTTTTCACAAGTCTATTTGGCATATAAACCGTTGCCATCGAGTCAATTCCAACTCATAGCGACCCTATAGGACAGAGTAGAACTGCTCCATAGGGTTTCCAAGAAGTGGCTGGTGGATTCCAACTGCTAACCTTTTGCTTAGCAGTCAAGCTCTTAACCACTGTGCCACCAGGGCTCCATTTGCCATATATGTTTGTGAATTCCTGTTCCTGTCATTTATGCATTTTTAATGGTATTTTGGTGTTTATGGGTTTTTAAAAATTCTTCACCAATCTATGCTTTGTCACAGTTGCATACTATTAAAAACGATGACTAGGTGTCTTTAATTATTGGGGCAATTTTTAAAAATCACAAACAAATTTCATTAAATGTGGAAAGCAACTAAAATAGAATTTAGAGAAAGCAAAAGGGATAGGAATTCTACTGATTTGAACAAAATGATTAAGAATCAAGTATATTTGAGAGCTAGGGGAAGCTGGTAAAGATAATGAAAAAGGCGTGGTATACATTACAGATTCAAAAGAAAATCTAGTCAAAAGTTAACAAACAGCATTTTACTTAGATCTGGGGTATAAGAAGCTTGTAGGGTTCCATTTTCTGTAATGGGAACATACATTCAAACTTGTATCGAATACCTACTATGTGGGTGCTACTGGGAGTGAAGTTAGGTGGGGGTGAAAAAAATTAGTAAGATCCACTCTGCTCTCAATCTAATGAGGAAACATAAGCAACTAAAAATCACTTCAGGCAGGAAAAGGTGCTAAATAGAGGAAAAGCAGGATGCTGTGGGACTTCAGAAAGTTACAATTACTATCAATGAGACTCAGGAAAAGTTTCATGGAAGAACTGACATTTCTACTTGGTCATGGAGATTAAGTAGGATTTTTCTAGGTGGAGAATATGGAAAAGGGCTTTCAAGAGAGGATACGTAAAAGTACAGGGACATCACATGAATCAGGTTCTGACCCAAGCACACACCCAGATCCCATGCCTTTACCCTTCCATTAAACACAGTCTATTAATCTTCTGTTCAATTTATAATGACTAGTACTGATAGAAATAACACAACACAATGCATAGTAAAAATTTGTTACGAATGAAAAAAATGGTTGAAGAGCCATTTAAAAAAAATTTAACTCTAAAAATTAACAACAACAAACTGACCATGGAAAAATTTAGACTTGGTAAAAACAACACGACAACTGACACTGTCAAAGACTTTATACAATTACATTTGAAGTCTTAGTTTGGGCTTCTCTGGAAGCTGACTCTGAGACAAGAATTAGAGTACAAATAAGTTATTTGAGAAGTCATTCCCGGAAGCATCAGAGGGAGGCGGGACGTAAGACAGGATGGGAATGAAGCCAATAAAGGGTGCATCGTCAAGCAAGATTCCACTGGAGAAACTGAGTTCAATCACCCTGAGGAGCTCAGGAAGATGGTACAGAACATGTCTCAGAGTCATTCCACCAGAGGGATGAGGAAGCTGGGGTTTTTATCCTCCAAACCCCATCTGTCATTAGCTTAAGGCTGTTCCCAGGGACATTAACTCCCCAGCACTTCTGGCTCAGAGGTGGCTGGGTAAGACAAAGCCCTTGGGTGGAGAGTTGCAGGTGTTTGCACTTGGACCCCAACTACGATCCTCACATACTGAATGGTAAGGGCCAAGGGGATATAGGCAGGGCACCACTACAGTCTGCAACATTTGTTACTGACTATAAACTATCGAAAGAATCATACCTTCTAGACAAAATTTAGGTCTGCAAAATTGGCACCAAGGGAAATTGACCTGGTAGAAGCAATTGCCATAAAAGTAAATTCACTTGTAAGAAGTAAAAATAAAAGTTGTTATATGGACAAATTTTTAATCAAATCTTCATGGTGACATTTACATGAATAAGAATTTTCCAGATGAAAATAATTTCAGAGAAATGAAAAATACTAGGAACATTTTACCTGCATTACATAGAAAATTGATATTGAGAAATTAAATTGAGCTTGCTCAGAAAAATACACTCTCCATAAAATTTCATCAATGTTGGTAGAATTCTGATTAAAATGTACTAACAAACATGGAGCCACAGTGTCCTGAGGCTCAAAATAAGAAAAGGTCAAAACATCCTGTTCTTGAGTTGCTAGAGGCAAAAAATGAAAAGGATTTGTGCCAGGGGAAATTGCACGGGTAAATGCAGAGTGGAAACACATATGGAATGCTTTGGGAATGATGAATTCCTCCCTGACAGAACTATGGGAGCAGATGTCAAGCAAAAAATCATATTCATGAATGTTCTGTGGATCTGCAGATTTCTTTGTTAAAAGAGGATGGGAGAAAAATTGTATCTTCCAGCCCCCAGTGAAATGCCTCCCAACTTTTCAATAAAATACCCCACGACTTTATAGGGGGAAAAAAAAACTCAGTAATGACAGATAGACAACATAAGATTGTGAGCAGCCTTGAAAATAATCTTAAGGTAAATGGAGTTAGATAGAAAAAAACACATCCATACTTCAGCTTATAGAGTACTTGGGCTTCACGAAAGAGACAAACTGAAAAAAGATTTTTTTTAAAAAAGGTACATTGTTCCGGCTCCACTATCTGTGTCCTGACTCAGATTGGGGCCTTTGCTAGCCAGAGGACTGGGCATTCCTCTCGCTCAATTCCAAGGAGCTATACTGTGAGGCGGGCAGCCTTCCTCTGAATTTTGCCCCCACCCCATCTACCCACTGTCTTTTTACATTGAGACAGAGAGAACAATCCCAGTAATCAACGGAGCAAGAAGTCAGGAGGGCAGACTGGCTGTAGTACAAAGTGTATCCTCTCCATTACTAATTGTAGGTGGACACAGAGATAGGAAGAACTGTTTCACATGCTGCCACGTGATGAGAGAAGGAACAATGCCACCAGAGTACGAGAGGTACAATAAGCAAAAGCCTATTAGACACTGAAATGTGAACTGGAAACTGTGCCCATCAATTTATCCACTTTCCAGCTGCATAACTACCCAAATGGGTAAAAGTTGGGACTAAAGGCAACCCACACACTTTGTCTGTTGACACACACTGAATCTGGACGGGTCTTCCCTTATTTATATATAAATAAAGAGAAAAAGGAAACAACATGGGATCTACAAACACACACTATGGAATAAAAAATAGTCGGACGACTCAGAGAAAGGAAATATTTCAGAAATTTGCTTCCAGATCCAGAAGAAAAAGTTAAACTATTTGGCCTCTTCAGAAGATTGCCCTTAACAACCTGCAACACGCAGATGACACAACCTTGCTTACTGAAAGCGAAGAGGACTTGAAGCATTTACTGATGAAGATCAAAGACCACAGTCTTCAGTATGGATTACACCTCAACATAAAGAAAACAAAAATCCTCACAACTGGACCAATAAGCAACACCATGATAAACAGAGAAAATATTGAAGTTGTCAAGGATTTCATTTTACTTGATCCACAATCAATGCCCATGGAAGCAGCACACAAAAAACAAAACATGACTCATTGCATTAGGCAAATCTGCTGCAAAAAAACCTCTATAAAGTATTAAAAAGCAAAGATACCACTTTGAGAACTAAGGTGCGCCTGACCCAAGCCATGGTATTTTCAATCGCCTCATACGCATGCAATAGCTGGACAATGAATAAGGAAGACAAAAGAGGAATTGGTGCATTTGAATTACGGTACTGAGGAAGGATGCTGAATATACAATGGACTGCCAGAAGAATGAACAAACCTCTCTTGGAAGAAGTACAGCCAGAATGCTCCTTAGAAAAGAAGATGGTGAGACTTCAGCTCACGTACTTTGGACATATTATTAGTAGGAACCAGTCCCTGGAAAAGGACATCATACTTGGTAAAGTAAAGGGTCAGCAAAAAAGAGGAAGACCCTCAACAAGATGGACTGACACAGTGGCTACAACAATGGGCTCAAACATAGCAACAATTGTGAAGATGGCATAGGCCTGGGCAGTGTTTTTTTCTGTTGTACATATATATTCGGAACAGACTCCATGGCACCTCACAACAACAGAAGATTGCAAATAATCATGACCTCTGAGCATGAGAAGCAAAGGTCACAGGTAGATGAACAATCAAAAGTTGAAAAGGTAGATGATTCAAAGAAAGACTAGGAAAATTCCAAAAGGAACAGTAGAATTAAAATCCATATTGCAGTCAGTAAGGAAATGATGCAGCGAATTCACTTGCTGATGTGAAAAATATACTTGAGATGCTTTCCTGCACAGATAAAGATGACAAAGTTTCAGTTTTTCACCAAATGCTTAGTGGACCCCTACTATGTGCTAGTGCCTGTGCTGAACTCTCTACCCTCGGGATGTGAGAAAAAGCTATTAAACCCTTAAACACAAATATACAGTGTAAGTGCAAATTGTAGTGGTTGCCACAATGAAATCTGGTGCTATAAAGATGACTACCTGGGATAAACTGGTTCTGTTTGGGTGGTTAGAAAAGGTCTCTCTAAAGAAGGAACATAGAGCTGGGTATATAAAGGATGAGTAAGAGATGGCTGAGAAAGAGGGTGAATAGGGGCATATAGCCCTGCAGCAGAAAAGAGCTTGGGACAGCTGAGAGACTGAAAGAGGGTCAAGGCGATTGGTTGAGGTGAGGAAGGAAGGGAATGTGGTGAACGATCTGATAGGAGAGGTACTAGGTCCAGATCATACAGGCCCACTTAAGGCACAGTGAGGAGTTTGTATTTTATTCTAAAGGAAATAGGAAGTCATTGAAAGTTCATTTCTAAATAGATGACTGATGTAATCTGATTTATTTTTTAAAGGTCATCTATTGAGAACAGGAATGAGACAAGGATGCCCTTTATCACCATTCTTATTCAATATTGTACTAGAAGTTCTAGCTAGAGCAATAAGGAAAGAAAAGGAAATAAAGGGTATCCAAATCAGAAAGGAAGAAGTAAAACACTTTCTAGATAGTGTTGTTGTTGTTAGGCCTCAAGTCTTTTCTGACTCATAGCAACCCTATATACAACAGAACGAAACACTGCCTGGTCCAGTGCCATCCTCAGTCGTTGCTATGTTTGAGTCCATTGTTGCAGCCACTGTGTCAATCCATCTCACTGAGGGTCTTCCTCTTTTTCACTGACCCTCTACTTTACCAAGCATGATGTCTTCTCCAGGGACTGGTTCCTCCTGATAACATGTCGAAAGTACGTGAGACCAAGTCTCACCATCCTTGCTTCTAAGGAGCATTCTGACTGCACTTCTTCCAAGACAGATTTGTTCATTCTTCTGGCAGTCCATGGTGTACTCAGCATCCTTCACTGGCACCATAATTCAAATGCATCAATTCTTCTTCAGTCTTCCTTATTCATTGTCCAGCTATTGCATACATATGAGGCGATGGAAAATACCATGGCTTGGGTCAGGCGCACCTTAGTCCTCAAAGTGACATCTTTGCTTTTTAACACTTTAAAGAGGTCTTTTTGCAGCAGATTTGTCCAATACAATGTGTCCTTTGATTTCTTGACTGCTGCTTCCATGGGCATTGACTGTGGATACAAGTAAAATGAAATCCTTGACAACTTCAATATTTTCTCCATTTATCATGATGTTGCTTATTGGTCCAGTTGTGAGGATTTTTGTTTTCTTTATGTTGACATGTAATCCATACTGAAAGCTGTAGTCTTTGATCTTCATCAGTAAGTGCTTCAAGTCCTCTTCGCTTTCAGTAAGCAAAGTTGTGTCATCTGCATATTGCAGGTAAAGGCAATACCCAACACAGGTGAAGTTTGCACAACTTGTCCAAGGTAAATGAAGACACTAAAAAGTATGTAAGAATAAGGGACAATTTCAGTAAATACTATTTAACAGACAACTTTGCAACAACAATAACAACAACCAGTAAAATATATGTGTGGTTACATGGTAGACTTGTATGTATATACGAGTACAGGAAGGCACATGTAAGTATAGAAGTATGCATGTACAGGTGTACCTGCAGGTATATGTATATATATGGTTATGTGTGCTGCATATATATTCACATGTATAATCTTTTATATATATGATAGGGGGCACAGTTAAGGAAACTTCCTAGACATATCCAATTATCTCGTGGGACTGAGTGATTAGGTTTGAAGGCTCAGGACCATAGTCTCAGGGGACATCTAGGTCAACTGGCATAACGTAGTTCATAAAAATAATGTTCTACATCCTAGGTTGATGAGTAGCATCTGAGGTCCTAAAAACTTGTGAGCGGCCATCTAAGATACAACTATGGGTCTCTCCCCGTTGGGAGCAAAGGAGAGTGAAGGAAACCAAAGACTCAAGGAAGAAATTAGTCCACAGGACTAATGGCTCTCGAGAACCACAGCCTCATCTAGCCTGGGACCAGAAGAACTCGATGGTGCCCAGCTACCACTACTGACCATTCTGACCAGGGACACAATAGAAGGTCATGGTTAGAATGGGAGAAAAACGTAGAACAAAACTAAAATTCCTAAAAAGAAAAGCCAGACTTACTGGACTGATAGAGACTAGAGAGACTCCTGAGACTATTGCTCTAAGATATCCTTTGAATTTGGAACTGAAGCCACTCCCGGAGGTCACCTTTCATCAAAATAATAGATTGGCTTATAAAATAAACAGTATCACCCACGAATACTGTGCTCCCTTAAATTAATCAACCATATGAGACCAAATGGTCAACATTTACTCTAAAACAAAGATGAGAAGCTAAGGAGGGGCAAGGAAGCTAGATTAATGAAAACAGAATAAAAACAATGGAAATAATGAGAATGTTGACCTATGTGAAAAATGTAACCAATGTCATTGAACAACTTGTATAAAACTTGTTAAATGGGAACCTAATCTGCTATGTAAATTTTCACCTAAAACACAATATTAAAAAAAAAAGGTCACCTGGTCCCTGAAGGGGACTAGGGGTGGAACTAGGACACACACTGAGGGGGCCGTGGCAGTGTGAAGGGCAATGATGACTTGGTCAGCAGTGGTGGCTGACAATGCAGAGAGAAGTGAATGGAGTTAGGACATGTCCTGGAGGTTAAGAATGGTAGAATATGGTGATGGACTGGGTATAGGAGATGCTGAAGAGGGGAGGGCCCAAAACAACTCCTGGATTTCCAACATGAGCACAGAGCATATGATGGTGCCATTAATTAAGGTGGGAAAAATGGAGAGAAAAGCAGCTGGGGAGGATAGCTGGAGTGTGAGTTTAGGCACGTTAGGTTTCAGATGCTTATGAGATGTTCAAGAGTGAAGAGGTTAAAAAAAAAAGTAGCTGGATATATAAGTCTGGATGAAGTTCAGAAGGAGATCAGAACTGGAGAACTATATTAGTCAGCCATTACTACAGACAGCACTTTATTTATTTTGGTTTTTATGTACTTTTTTCTTATGATGATATTCAAACATACACAAAAGTACACAATAATATAATGAATCTCCATGTACCCATCATAGTACTAATAATATTATGCCCTGAGAATGGTTACGTCTTCTGAAGGGAAAGATCCCAACTCCCACTGTTATTTCAGCCTGAGTTTCCTAAGGAAGAGCCCTGGTAGCACAGTGGTTAAGTGCTCAGCTGCTAACTGAAAGTTCCGTTGTTTGAACCCACCAGCCGCTCTCGGGGAGAAAGATGTGGCAGTCTGCTTCCATAAAGATTTACGGTCTTGGAAACCCTATGGGGCAGTTCTACTCTGTCCTATAGGGTTGCTGTGAGTTGGAATCAACTTGACGGCAATGGGTTGGGAGTTTCCTAACCTGCAAAGTGGGAATACTAGAACCTACCTCCTGGAGTTATGGTGAGGACAAAATGAGATTAACCACGTCAATGGCATGCAGAATGGATGTTAGCCATTAATATTTTGTTATTGTTGGGTGGCAGTATTGACCCAATATTGGAAAAAGAAAATATATCAGGGTTAGTGAGTAGAAGCAAAATGAGTTAAGTTTCTAAACTCAGAAGAAAGTATTCAAATCAGTGAATTCTTATGGAGAGATGAACAAAACAGGAAGAAGCAGCTGGCAGAACTGTGGAAAGTTCTGTAATTCTCTCAAAGGGGAGGCAAGCCAAGGACACAGCAGGAGTCTGACCGAGTAGACTTAAGGTTTCAATAAAGTCTGGATTGTGCATACAAGACTCTTAGTGCCCTGGCAATGGAGCCCCTACTTTATGATAACAATATTATATGAAAATGAAGTACTAAGAGTCAGAGTATTACATGACCTGGTTCAAATTCAGAACAAAGTCTGGTGAGGAGTTTGGGAAGGCTTTTGCTATAAAGGATGACCTCATGAGTAGAAAAAACTGGATTATGAATATGAGTTAAACTGAGCCTGTGTTCCAGAACAGAGCTTTTCAAACTTTAATGTGCACACAGATCCCTCAGGGATGTTGTGAAAATGCTCTTTGTGAGTCAGCCGGTCCAGGATGGGGCCCCAGATTCTGCGTCTCCAACAAGCTCCAGGGTGATGTCAATACTGCCGGTCTGAGCAGCAGGGTTTCTGGGATCCTGCAGAGCTGTCATCTTTGCGTGAAGTTGGTGTCATGAGAAGTCATGTATTGCATGTACCTCCAGCACTGCTGCCAGAAAGACCCCTGGGAGTGGAAATGGCAGAAACTCATTTCCTCAGGTGACCTGTCTAAAGGAGCTGAGCTTGTGGCAGCCAGTGGCTTAGAGGCCTCCCGGCCGCCTTATATGACCAGGAAGGTTGGGGGTAAAGTGAGGAGTCAACAGCTGTTATGAGTAACCATCACCCAAGTCCAAGCCCTGAGGAATTCCAACATCCAGAGGTGGAGGAGAGATAAAATGAGAGATGACAGATGTGGAGAACAGAGAATGAAGTGCCAACATACCGATACTTGGTGCTCCTAGCTGAGAACAGAATTAATAAAAGAGATGAAATAATGAAAGACATTTTAGAAAAAGATTTTTTTCCTAAGCTTAGGAACGATCTATATTTGCAGACTAAAAGCGGTAACCACATTTCAGGGAAAATTAACTACCTACACACAGATGCATTTGGCAACAATTTTTAACTGCAAGAAAAAAAATCATGCAATCACGTAGACAGGAGAAAACAAATAATCATCTAGTGAGGGCTTATCTTGTGTTTGGCACCCTACTTGGTGCTTTACGTGAATTCTCTCATTTAAACCTCATAACAGCTCAATAAAGTGGTGGTGCTGGCCTTCAAGTTGACTGCATTCAGGAATTAAAATTATTTTCTCAGGATTCCTTTGCTCTCCAGCTGCTCTGTTTCATTCTGTGTGGAAGCCTGAGTCTCTCCTACTGCAGACAGGCTTTCTCCAAATGTGACACAGGCACCTCTGGGCTCACATCATCCCAACTGAGCTCAGAAACCCCCAGAAGAAAGCGAGGAAGAGCCTCTCTTCTGGTTTCAGCAGGAGGTTCTATTAATTGGCCCACTTTACAGATGGTGATAACTAAGGATTAGTGAGGTCAAGCAACCTGCCCAAGGCGACAGGTCTAGTAATTGAGGGGCTAGGATTCAAACCAAAGTAGTCTAACTCCAGAGCTCCTAACCATATAAGGAAACAAAGTCAGTTTGGTTTCATACTTCTCTGCAACGTCAGCTTTCAGAAAAAAATGGAGCAACAGTTAGACTTTTCGGAGAAAAGATTATGTTGAAGATTGGTACACTCTGCCACACTGTGTTTCATAATAATTGTTGTTAGGTGCCCTTGAGTCAATTTTGACTCATAGCAACCCTATGACCAACAGAACGAAACACTGCCTGGTCCTGTGCCATCCTCACAATCACTGCAGTGCTTGAGCCCACCATTGCAGCCAATGTAGCAACTCATCTCATTGAGGGTCTTCCTCTCTTTTGCTGACCTTCTACTTTACCAAGCATGATGTCCTTCTCCAGGGACTGGTCCCTCCTGACAACATGTCCAAAGTACATGAGACAAAGTCTCGCCATCCTTGCTTCTAAGGAGCATTCTGGCTGCACTTCTTCCAAAACAGAGTTGTTCGTTCTTCTCGCAGTCCATGGGATATTCAGTATTCTTCACCAACACCATAATTCAAAGGCATCAACTATTCTTCGGTGTTCCTTATTCATTGTCCAGCTTTTGCATGCATATGAGGCTACTGAAAATACCATGGCTGTGGTCAGGTACACCTCAGTCCTCAAAGAGATATTTTTGCTTTTTAACACTTTGTTCCGCTGCTATTCATAAGGTTTTCACTGGCCAGTTCACAATAATAGCTATGAATATTAAACACACACAGTGTTAAGCACTATTTCAAGTGCTTTGTGTATATTGAGTCATTTACTCCTCAAACAACCCAATAAGATAGGAACTCTTTTTTTTTTTTTTTTAGGCCCTCCTTCCTTTTTTTAAATTTTTTGTTTATTGTTGTAGTTTAAGTGAAAGTTTACAAGTTAGTCTCTTATACAAAAATTTATACATACATTGTTATGTGACCCCAGTTGCTCTCCCTATACTGTGACAATACACTCCTCCTTTCTACCCTGGATTTTCCGTGTCCATTCAACCAGCTTCTGACCCTCTCTGCCTTCTCATCTCACCTCCGGACAGAAGCTGCCCATTAGTCTCATGTATCTACTTGAGCTAAGAAGAACACTCTTCACGAGTATCATTTTCTGTCCCATAGTCCAGTCTAATCTCCAAAGTCAACTTTTAAAAGTCTAAATAATTAATTTGTATCTATACCTAAGATTTTATTAACAAAGAAAAGTGAGAGGAAAGTAAGAGTGTGCTCAACTTGCCGGAATCCCATAAAAACCAAACCCATTGCTGTCGAGTCAAACTCCAACTCATAGCAACCCTATAGGACAGAGTAGAACTGCCCCATAGGGTTTCTAAGGGTGTAAATCTTTATAGAAGCAGACTGCCACATCTTTATCCCGTGGAGCAGAGAGGCTGGTGTGTTCCAATCATCAATCTTTGGCTTAGCAGCGAGTGCTTAACCACTGCACCACCAGGGCTCCTTTGGCTGAATCAGGAGAACTAAAATATTACCATTTCACTTTTAAAATTCTGACAATTTAAGAAATACTTAGGCCACAGAATGCTGTTTCTTGTTGTTCAGCTTCAATACTTTATTTAGCAGTTTTTCAAACAGAGTTGGTGCCACTGAATCCTCTAAAGGAAAACGAGTGTTTTCTTTTTTAAGGTAAACATTAAGGTTTTTGTTTTTACGAACGCACGGATTCAAACTTACTTGCTGCATTTCAATCCACTGCAATTATCTTTATTGGTGCTCATATTATACCAACTGTGGCTAGAGAGAACTTCTTTCAATTGGCTCTGAGTTGTTTTGCCCTGACCTAGTATCTTTGATAGTTTTCTTGCTATGAAAACACCCTGTACGTGTCCCTCCACAGACCCACAGAATGCTTAAACGTTACACTTACTAGTACTAAAAGGAGTATATATACCTACTGTCTTAGTTATCTAGTGAAGCTGTAACAGAATTACCACCAGTGGGTGGCTTTAAAAAGCAGAAATTTATTTTCTCACAGTTTAGGAGGCTGTTGTTGTTAGGTGCTGCTGAGTCAGTTCCCACTCATGGCGACCCTATGTACAAAATAATGAAACACTGCCCAGTCCTGTGTCATCCTCACAATTGTTGCTATGTTTGAGCCCATTGTTGCAGCCACTGTGTCAATCCATCTCGTTGAGGGTCTTCCTCATTTTCACTGACCCTCTACTTTACCAAGCATGATGTCCATCTCCAGGGACTAGTCCCTCCTGATAACATGTCCAAAGAATGTGAGATGACGTCTCGTCATCCTTGCTTCTAAGGAGCATTCTGGCTGTACTTCTTCCAAGACTGAGTTGTTTGTTCTTCTGGCAGTCCATAGTATATTCAATATTCTTCCCCAACACCATAATTCAAATACATCAATTCTTCTTCAGTCTTCCTTATTCACTGTCCAGCTATCGCATTGCATACAGGCGATTGAAAATACCATGGTTTGGGTCAGGAGCACTTTAGTCCTCAAGTGACATCTTTGCTTTTTAACACTTTAAAGAAATCTTTTGCAGCAGATTTGCCCAATACAATGTGTCCTTTGATTTCTTGACTGCTGCTTCCATGGGCATTGACTGTGGATCTAAATAAAATGAAATCTTTGACAACTTCAATCTTCTCTCCATTTATCATGATATTGCTTATTGGTCCAGCTGTGAGGATTTTTGTTTTCTTTATGTTGAGGTGTAATCCATACTGAAGGCTGTGGTCTTTATCTTCATCAGTAAGTGCTTCAAGTCCTCTTCACTTTCAACAAGCAAGGTTGTGTCATCTGCATATCACAGGTTGTTAATAACTCTTCCTTTAATCCTGGTGCCCTGTTCTTCTTCATATAATCCAGTTTCTCTGATTATTTGCTCAGCATACAGATCGAATAAGTATGGTGAAAGGATACAAGCCTGACGCACACCTTTCCTGACTTTAAACTGTGCAGCATCCCCCTTTTTCTGCCTCTTGGTCTATGTACAGGTTCAGCATGAGCACAATTAAGTGCTCTGAAATTTCCATTCTTCACCATGTTATCCATAATTTGTTATGATCCACACAGTCGAATGCCTTTGCACAGTCAATGAAACACAGGTAAACATCTTTCTGGTATTCCCTGCTTTCAGCTAACATCCATCTGACATCAGCATCTGCTATCTTCTGAATCCAGCCTGAATTTCTGGCAGTTCCCTGTTAATATACTGCTGCAACCGTTTTTTAATTATCTTCAGCAAAATTTTACTTGCATGTGATACTAATGATATTGTTAGATAATTTCTGGGTTCTGTTAGATTACCTTCCTTTGGAATGGGCACAAATATGGATCTCTTCCAGTTGGTTGGCCAGATAGCTCTCTTCCAAATTTCTTGGCATAGACAAGTAAGCACTTCCATGGTTGCATCCCTTTGTTGAAACATCTCAATTGGTATTCGGTCAACTCCGGGAGCCTTGTTTTTTTTGCCAGTGCCTTCATTGCAGCTTGGACTTCTTCCTTCAATACCATTGGTTCTTGATCATATGCTACCTCCTGAAATGGTTGAATGTTGAACAATTATTGTTGATACAGTGACTCTGTGCATTCCTTCCATCTTCTTTTGATGCTTCCTGCATCGTTCAATTAGGAGGCTAGAAGTCAGAATTCAGAGTGCTGGCTCTAGGGGAAGGCTTTCTCTGTTGGCTCTGGAGGAAGGCCCTTGTCTCTACTGAGTTTCTGCTCCTGGGTGAACTTCAGGTAGCTTGGCATTTATCTTCCTCCATATCTGCTTCTCACATGCTTGTTTAATCTCTTTTATATCTCAGAAGAGATGGACTCAAGACACACCCTACACTAATCCTGTCTCACTAACGTAACAAAGACAACCCATTCTCAAATGGGATTATAACTACAGGCATAGAGGTTAGGATTTACAACACATATTTTTTGGGGACACAATTAAATCCATAACACCTACCAAAGCAATGAGGAAGACAAAAGCAAAGGAAATATTCATAAGAAAAAAAAAATAAAACAAAGTAAATAGCAAAGAAGAATTAAAAATAGTATAGGTGAGAATGGTTGCACAACTCAGAGAATGTAATCAATGTCACTAAATTGTACATGCAGAAACTGTTGAATTGGTGTATGTTTTGCTATGTATATTCTCAACCACAGCAACAAAATAAATAAAATCTAGAAAAAAAAACAGCATAGAAAAAGATAACATATAATAATGTGTTAATTATAATGATCAATATAAATGGAATCTACTCCCATATTTAAAAATAAAAATTCCAAGATTGAATGAAAAAATCAATTTTATGTTATTAAAAGAATCACACAATGGCACAAAAAGATCATTGTAAGAGGATGGGAAAAATATACAAAACAGATCCAAATGAAGGAAATTCAAAGATCAAAATACTTACATTAGTAGAAGTTGAAAGAAACAAAAACCAAAAACTGAATAAAATGGTATTGAGATTTATAAATCCAAACTATGAAGGATAACGAACCACTTAATAACCTGATTAATAAATCTTATTTAATAGCTTCCTGGAAAGAAATATGTACACCAGATGATATACCTTTTTTTCTAGTGCCCATGGAACATTTACAAAAATTGAATATATGGCTGCATTAACAGTGGCACTTAAACAGGATTCGATTGCTAAAGAAAACTCACAGAACCCAAAATGACAAAGCTTACAAATCTGTTTATTACAGGAAACGGACACAATATAGCAAGAGTATGAAAGTCAGGATATACATCACAGCATATGACTCACAGCAAGGGGTCTGGAGTGGCCAGGCACAAGCTCCTATTGTCCTCTCTCTGCAAGGGCTAGACCAGATGTCATCGGGATTGGGAACCACTGATGTGTGCACAGAACACTTTGGAACCAGGAAGACTAAAATGAAATCTTGTCTGAGGTTGTTTATACTTTACTTATCACCTAGGCATAACCCTGCTACATAACCAGAGAGCCCTGGTGGGGGTGGAGTCACACTGAGACCAGGGGCAAGTCTTCATTATTATCAACAAACAATGCTGACAAGCTGGGTCAAACTGCCCTGAAACTCTTTGGACTCATGGTTACATAGAGACACTATTAATCAATATGCTTCATGCTTTGACCAGGAGTCAGCGTCATGGGAGTTTTAGCCAAACAACTTTGGCTAATTTCAGGTCATCTGTGATTAACCCTCACAACACAATAGCAAAATACTAAGTATATCTCTGTAACTTCCAAAAAGCTGAAATGATACAAACCCCTTTTATGAACCACCACACAAAAACGAAGAAATATGACCAATAAAAACTAATCAAAAATGCAAATTAAAACAAGGTACTTCCTTTCTTTAGAATATAAGTCTGATGAAAATCAATAAGAATCTTAATATCCAATGTCAGTAAGGATGTAAGGGACATAGGCTTCTTCATTCACTGTCCCTGGAAACAAAAATCTGTAAAAACCTTTCTCAGGTACGTTTTAGTAATCTGTATCAAAATCCTTAAAAAGGTATATTCTCTCTACCCAGCAATTATATATTTGCCATTTCATCCTAAGGAAATAATTGAGGATATGGGCAGACAAGGATGTTTATTGCAGCACAGTGGATAATAGCAAAATGTTGGAAAAACCAAAATGTCCAGTAATACAGGGACTGTTTCAGTTATATCCATATGCGATTATTCAAAATAATTTTGGGGCAGATCCTGTTAGTTGCATGTCTAATCTCTCTTCCCCCTTCCTCTGTGCTAACAAACCCCAGATCCTGTTCAAAGCAGCAATGTTCACTGCTCCAGATACATAAACATGACAATCCTGTTCCCAGTTTCTTGGCTTCCCTTGCAGCCAGAGGTGACCATGTGATCAAGTTCTGGCCAATGAGATGTAAGAGGAAGTCTACTGGGGGTTTCTGAGAAAGGTTTTTGCTTTCTTGATAAAAGGGATAGATGCTGTCGGTGCCAGCAATCAACTACTACAGCCCTTCTGTTAAGTGAGAAAAATTAACTTCTATTTGTTTAGCAAGGGTCAGTTGGGTTTTCTGTTACCGAAAGCTAAAAGTGTCCCTACCTGTGGTAGATTCTGTGATGTGCTGCCTAGATTCTCCTTCAGGATTCCCAGCTACTGGAGTACTACCGGCTGACAACCTTCATCTGTCAGCTATCTCTGGGAATCACACTCAGTTAAAGTCAGCTGACCTGCCCAATGTCACACCCTCTGCCCAAGGGCAGCCCAAGTCAAACAACACAAGAGTATAAAGGCACTGCAGGGGGCTCCCAGCTCCTGAACTGGAGCTCTTGTTCCTACTGCACCATTGCCTAACTTTCCTTTCTGCCTAATGCTACTTCATTCTCTCCCCACATAGGTGTTGATCCCAAGAGCACTCCCTAATAAATTTCCTGCACACAAATCTTTGTCTCAGAGTCTGTTTCCTGGGGAACCTCACCCACAACACTACTGAAAATTTATTCATATGAAAAGATGTTCAAAATACATTGCTAAATGATAAAACAACAGGTTATAAGACAGTATGCATGGTGTTTTCTTATTATACAGATTATATATCTGCATAGAAAAAATTTCTGCAAAGGAATACACTAAGATTCTCACAGCAAGACTTGTGTTTTCAACAATATGCTGGACTAGATGTTCAGAAAAACCCTAGTTCAGAACACATCAAATGCCCAAAATATGTGAAATATTTTTAATACATAGGTTAGTGTCATGGATTGAACGGTGTTCCCCAAAAATGTGTGTCAACTTGGTTAGGCCATGACTCCCAGTATTGTGTAATTGTCCACCATTCTGTCATCTGATGTGATTTTCCTATGTGTTGTAAATCCTATCTCTATGACGTTAATGAGGTGGGATTAGCGGCAGTTATGTTAATGAGGCAGGACTCAATCTACAAGATTAGGTTGTGTTTTAAGTCAATCTCTTTTGAGATACAAAGGAGAGAAGTGAGCAGAGAGACATGGTGGACCCTCACACCACCAAGAAAGAAGCACCAGGAGCATAGTGCATCCTTTGGACTTGGGGTTCCTGCTCTGAGAAGCTCAACCAGGAGAAGACTGATGACAAGGACCTTCCCCCAGAGCCGACGGAGAGAGATAGCCTTCTGCTGGAGCTGGCACCCTGAATTTGGATTTCTAGTCTCCCAAACTGTGAAAAAATAAATTTCTCTTTGTTAAAGCCATCCACTTGTGGTATTTCTGTTATAGCAGCACTAGGTAACTACGACAGGTAGTGATGGGATAGTAAAGGAATTCCCGTTAGGGAAGAAATGATAGGAAAGTATGAATCCACAAAAGTTAGAGACCATACTTATAAGGGAAGTATCTGCTGATTCTTGACGACCTAGAGCCAGGTTTTAATGAACCATTCCTGTGAGGGGTAGGAGACAAAGCTTAGGGCCCAACCAGTGTGAGAGGTCAGATCACAGACCCTTGCATAAAGGCAGGAGAGCCAAAGGTCAACACCCCAAAAAGCTCAACGGGAAAAAGCACACCCTGCAGATGGAGGTGGTAGAAGTAAACTCCCTGAGAATAGCCAAGCACAAACAAACTCTCACGTGGGTTTGGGCCAAATCTAAACCTGAATCTCTGTGACCCAAAACAAACCCCATATAAAAAACAGAGTTCAAAGTAGTTCTTGGTAGTACCCACAGAAAACTGCCAGAAGAAAACAAAAATTTTCTTTGGAAGAATACACTTTACTGTCATAGGCTGCAAAATTTTGGGTTACTATCGCCAGCTTCATTGTCCCCTTCTGCCTTCTGGCCCTTGTCCCTGGACTGCTGTACCTCATTAGTCCCATTTGGTTTTATGGAGCTGTCCACTCCCAATAAACTTTATTTTTTAAAGGTCTCACACAAACCTCTGGATTTTATGTGTCTCACTGATCACAAATTCTTTCTAGGAAAATCTCTTGTTTGGCAAGTTTGTAGAATAAAAATATGTCCCATTTACTAAGTCAAAAAAAATTTTTTGGGTTAATTTGTTATGCAGCAATAGATAATACAATGTGAATTCTCCCCAAATTGATCAATAGATTGAATGAAATGCCATCCAAAATCTCTGAGATTTTTTGGAAATCGTCAAGCTGATTCCAAAATTTATACAGAAAAGTAAAGGAACTAGAATAGTCAAAACAATTTTGAAAAGGAAGAACAAAGTTGGAGACTCACAGTACCTGATTTCAAGACCTACTATAAAGCTAGAGTAGTCTAGACAGTGTGGTATTGGCACAAGGGTAGACCCATCGATCCATGGACTAGAACAGAGAGTCTAGAAATAGAGCCACATATATATAATCAATTGATTTTTGATAAAGATGCAAAGACAACTTTAAAAAAGATAGTCTTAACAAACTGTGGTACATACACACACAATGGAATACTATGCAATGTTAAAGAATAATGATGAATCCACAAAACATCTCACAACATGGATGAACCTGGAAGACATGATGGTGAGTGAAATAAGCCAATCACCAAAGGACAAATATTGTATAAGATCACAATTATAAAAAGTCAAGAAAAGGTTTACACACAGGAAGAAACATTCTTTGATGGTTATCAGGGATGGGAGGGGGAGGGAGGGAAAATCACTAATTAGACAAGTATACACATATTAGCTTGGGTGAAGGGACAGACAATATACAATATGGGAGAAGTCAGTATAACATGACCAAGGCAAAAGAAGACACTGAGAGGTATGCAAGAGTAAAAGGTAACAACAGTAAATACTATTACATATACAGTTCGACAATAACAGTAATAACAAGCAATAAATTAGGAGTGGATACATAGATATGTAAGCTGAACAGGTGTGAGATGGCACATGGGAGTACACCCATGAGCATATATAAGTTTGGCAGAGGTTACTTCTACATATGTATTTGTAAGTGCTGCAAATATATTCATGTATATAGTAGAACACACAGGGGGCACAGTTATGAAAACTTCTTCACCATAACCAAACACCTCCAGGGACTGAGTCAGTGGGCTTGAGAGCTTAGGACCATAGTCTCGGGGGACATCTAGGTCAACTGGCATAACACAGTCCAGAAAGACAGTGTTCTACATCCTATTCTGATGTGTAGCAACTGGGACCTTAAAAGCTGTGAGCAGCCATCTAAGATACAATTATTGGTCTCTTCCCATCCGGAGCAAAGAAGAGTGAAGAAAATCAAAGTCTCAAGGAAACTATTAGTCCAAAGGACTAAGGAACCACAGCCTCCACTAGTCTAAGACCAGAAGAACTAGATGGTGCCTGGCTACCACTACCGACCACTCTGATTGGGATCACAGTAGAAGGTTCTGGACAGAGTGCAAGAAAAATGCAGAACAAAATTCAAATTCATAAAAAAGACGAGACTTACTGGTCTGATAGAGACAGGTGGGACCCCTGAGACTATGACCCTTAGACATCCTTCAAACCTGGAACTGAACTCACTCCCAGAGATCACTTTTAGCCAAACAACATACAGGCCTATAAAGTAAACAATAACACCCGTGAGGAATGTACACCTCAGAACGATCAAGTATATGAGACCTAAAGGGCAGTATTTGCCCAAAAACAAAGTTCAGAAGGACGGTAGGGGCAGGAAAGCTGGGCGAATGGGCACAGGGAACCCAAGGAGAAAGGGCGGAGAGTGCTGACACATTCAGGGGTTTGCAACCAATGTCATGAAACAAACTGTATAATTTGTTGAATGGGAAACTAATTTGCTCTGAAAACTTTCACCCAAACAACACTACAATGTTTTAAAAATGTGCAAAATATTTGAACAGACACTTCACCAAAGAAGATATATGGATGACAAATAAGCATATGAAGAGATGCTTGGCACCATTAGTCACTAGGGGAATGCAAATTAAAACCATGAGATCCTACTCTACCCCTGCAGAACAGCCAAGATTAAAAAGACTGATAATATCAAGTAAAAGGAAGGATGTGGGGCAAGGCAACTAGAACTCTTAAGCACACTACTGGTGGGAATGCAAAATGTTACAGCTACTTTGGAAAACAGTCTGGCAGTTTCTTATAAAGTTGTGTGGTAGGCTGAATAATGGCACCCAGATATGCTCATGTGCTAATCCCTGCAACATCAGTGGTTACCAGAGGTAGGGGGTAAAGGCTGACTACAAAGGGGCACAGAGAATTTTTTGTGTGCTAGAACTTTTCTATATCTTGATTGTGGAGGTGGTAAGATGATAGAAACTAATCCAAACATACTCATAATCATAATTAATATAAATGGTCTAAACTCTCCAGACAGAAGAAAAACATTGGCAGACTGAGTAAATAAACAGTTCAGGTTTAGTCTGTTTTCAAGAGACACACCTAAAACTAAGAACCAAAAACCAAACAAACCAAACCTGTTGCCGTCAAGTCGATTCTGACTCATAGCAACTCTATAGAACAGAATAGAACAGCCCCATAGGGTTTCCAAGGAGCAGCTGGTGGATTCAAACTGCCAACCATCTGGTTAGCAGCCAAACTCTTAACCACTGTGCCACCAGGGCTTCATAAGTACACAGAAAATTAAAATAAAAGGATAAAAAAAGATATACTTACTCAAAGAATGCTGGTGTAGCTTTGTTGTCATTAGAAAAAATTCACTTTAAGGGAAAAAGTCATATTAGATAAATATGGTCATTTCATATTGATACAATGTTTACATAACCATGAAGTTTAGTGATTTAAATTCTTACGCACTTCATAATACAGTATCTTAATAGAAAGTAATTTCATAATAATAAAGAAGTCAATTACTCAAGAGAATATAACAATCCTAAATGTTTATACATTTAATAACGAACTTGAAAATACATGAAGAAAAAACTCAGACTGAAAAATAGAAAAATCTAGATTTACAGTCAGAGATTTTAATACCTCTTTCTCAATAACTGCTAGAATGAGTAGGCAGAAAATCTACAGGGATATAGTTAACTTGAACAACACTACCAACCAACTTGACCTGATTGAACATACCACCCAACAGTAACAGGATACACATTCTTCTCCTGATATTAAAACCAGACAAAGACACTACAAGAAAGGAAAATTATAGACCAGTAATCCTCATGAACATAGATGCAGAAATTCTAAATAAAATTTTAGCAAATCAAGTCCAACAATATAGTAAAATGATAATAAGTACATCACGGCAAGGGATGTTTATCTCAGGAATGCAGTTACTTTAACATTCGGAAATCAATGTAATTCCCTATGTTAACAAACTAAAAATTAAAAACTATATGATCATTTCAATAAGGAAGAATAAGCATTTAACAGAATCCAACATCAATCCTGATATAAAGTCTCAATAAACTAGGAACAGAAGGGAAGTTCCCTAATCTGATAAAAGGCATCTATGAAAACAAGACCTACAGCTAATATCATACTTAATGGTAAAAGATTGAACGCGTTCCCTCCAAAATTAGGAACAAGACAAGGATGCCTACTCTTACCTTTTCTACTCAACCTTGTACTAGAGGTTCTATCCAGAGGAATAAGGCAAGAAAATGAAATAGCAGGCATACAGATTGGAAAGAAAGAAGTAAAACTATCTCTATTTGTATATGACATGATTTTGTATATAGAAAACCCTAAGGACTCCACTAAAATACTATTAGAACTAATCAAGTCCAGCAAGATTGCAGGATACAAGATTAATATACAAATATTAATTGTATGTCTATATACACTAGCAATGAACAACCTGAAAATGAAATTGAAAAAACAATTCTGTTTACAACAGCATCAACAAGAATGAAATATTTAGAAATTTGACAAAAGAAGTTCAAAACGTGTACTCTGAAAGCTACAAACATTGTTGAAAGAAAATAAGGACCCAAATAAATGTAGAGAGTTAATATTGACAATACTATCCAAACTGATCTATAGATTCAATGTATTCCCTATCAAAATACCAGCAGAAATTTTTGCAGAAATGGACAAGATAGTCCTAACTATGAACAAAGTTGGAGGACTCACACTTCCCAATTTCAAAACTTACTACAAAGCTACCTACCGTAATCCAAACAGTGTGGTAATGGCAAACAGATAGACACATAAATCAATGGAACAGAATTGAGCATCTAGAAATAAACCCTTACATTGATGGACAATTATTTTCAACAAGAGTGCCAAGATCATTCAATGGGGAAAAACAGTCTTCAACAAATAGAGCTGGAACAACTGGATATTCACACACAAAAGAATGAATTTGAGTCCCTTTCTTATATCATACACAAAAATTAACTAAAATGGATCACAGACATAAATGTAAGAGCTAAAACTGTGTTCAGAAAAAAAAAATAGAAGTAAGCTTTCAGGACCTTGGGGTTGGCAAAACCTTTCCAGACATGACACCAAACGCATGATTGACCAAAGAAAAATATAGATAAATTGGACTTCATCAAAACTTAAAAAAAAAAAAAAGTTCTTCAAAGGATACCATCAATAAAATGAAAAGACGGCCTTTGCTACCACTGGTCCCCTCGCCTCTGCACCTGCTGGCCCCACCTCGGGCCCGCTGAGCTCGTTCCCCCACCTGCAGACATGTCCTAGATCGCGGAGGCCCAAGTACACCTCCTTTTTCAGCATCCTTGGTGCCTCGGCCGCCATAGTCTTCAGTGCCCTGGGTCCTGCCTATGGCACAGCCAAGAGCGGCACGGGCATCACTGTCACGTCGGCCATGCAGCCGAAGCGGATCATGAAGTCCGTCACCCCAGTGGTCATGGCCAGCATCGTCGCCGTCTACGGCCTGGTGGTGGTCCTCCTCATTGCCAACTCCCTGAATGACAACATGATCCTCTACAAAAGTTTCCTTCAAATGGGCGTGGGCTTGAGTATGAGCTTGAGTGGGCTGGCAGCCGGCTTTGCCATTGGCATTGTGGAGGATGCCAGTGTAGGGGCACTGCCCAGCAGCCCCAACTATTTGTGGGCATGATCCTGATCTTCATCTTCACCAAAGTGCTCAGCCTCTACAACCTCACTGTTGCCCTCATCCTCTCCACAAAGTAGCCCCTCTCCGCACCCAGCAGCCACAGAATAGGATGTAAAGATTACCTCCCTCCTTATTCCAGAATGAACAGCCTGACACATATGCATTGGGCCGCTGACCCCTCAGTAGTTGGTCTTGTAAATGCAGTGTCTTAGTGCTCATTATCTGTTGCCCACCTTGCCCCCGGTATCTACCCAAAGCAGTGGAAATCTGGGCCTACTCCTCTCCCATCCAGGCCCCTTACCAGTGAGGAGCAGGCCCCAGCTGCTCCCAGAGTGCTCTGTGTATAAGGATGAATTTAGACTTGTCATTTTTCTCTTCACTGGCTGCTTATTTATGAAAGATCTGACCTGTTCATATGTCTGTGGAGCAGCTCTCGTCTTCCACTCGACAGTAATCTTACATAGTGTGTTGTGTTGTGGGGTACCCGTATGCTGACGCTTCTGGGGATGTAACATCTCCCTCTGCTTGGGCCGCCTGCGTCCAATAAAGTTATTGGATGTGACTGAAATAAAAAAAAAAAAAGAAAATGAAAAGACAACTCACAGAATGGGAGAAAGTAGTTGCAAGTCATATATCCGACAAGGGACTTATATCTTGAATTTATAATAAACTCTTACAACTCAATAATAAAAAGACAAATAACCAATTAAAAAATAGGCAAAGGATCTGAACAGACTTTCTCCAAAGAAGATATACAAATGGTCAATAAGCACATGAAAAATGCTTAGCATCATTAGTTATTAACCCCTTTGCTGTCAAGTTGATTCTGACTCATAGCGACCCTATAGAACAAAGCAGAACTGCCCTACGGGTTTTCAAGGCTGCAAATCTTTACAGAAGCAGAATGCCACATCTTTCTCCCCTGGAGCAGCTGGTGGGTTCAAACCGCTGACCTTTTGATTAGCAGCCAAGTGCTTAACCACTGTGCCACCAGGGCTCATTAGTTATTAGGGAAATGCAAATCAAAAGCATGAGATACCACTTTACACCCACCAGAATGGCTAGCATCAAAAAGTCAGATAACAAGTCTTGGCAAAAATGAAGAGACATTGGAACCCTCATACACTGCTGGTGGGAAAGTAGAATGGTGCAGCCACTTTGGACAATAGTCTGGCAGTTCCTCAAACAAACTTAGAGTTACCATATGACCCTGCAATCCCACTCCTAGGTGTGTACCAAAGAGGACTGAAAACATACGTCCACACAAAAATATGTACACGAATCTTTATAGCAGCATTATTTATAATAGTCAAAAGGTGGAAACAACCCAAATGTTCATCAACTGACAAATGGATAAACAAAATGTGGTATATCCATACAACAGCATATTATTTGGCCATAAAAAAACTGAAGTACTGATACATGCTACAACATGGATGAAACCTTAAAAACATTATGCTAAGTGAAAGAAACCAGTCACAAAAGACCACATATTGTATGACTCCATTTATATGAACTGTCCACGCCACTGCCATCGAGTTGATTTCAATTCACAGCAGCCCTATGGGACAGAGTAGAACTGCCCCATAGGGTTTCCAAGGCTGTAATCTTTACAGAAGCAGATTGCTGCATCTTTCTCCCACGGAGCAGCTGGTGGGTTTGAAATGCCTACCTTTCGCTTAGCAGCTGAGCACTTTAACCACTGTACCACCAGGGCTCCCCATGAAATGTCCAGAAAAGGCAAATCAATAGAAAGTAGATTAGTGGTTGCCTAGGGCTGGAGGAGAGGGAAATGGAGAGTGATTGCTAATAGGTACAGGGTTTCTTTCTGAGGTATAAAATGTTTCAAAACTGATTGTAGTGATGGTTGCACAACTCTGTGAATATGCTAAAAACCATCAATTGTATACTTTAAATGGGTGAATTGTATGGTATGTGAATTATATCTCAATAAAGCTGTTTTTTTTTTTTAAAGCATCTAGATTGGAAAAGAAGATGTAGAATGGTCTTTATTCATAGACAATGTGATAATCTATGTAGAAAATCTGATGTAATTTACAAAAAGGCTACTAGAACTAATAAGTGAGTTTAGTAATGTTGTAGGATACACAATATACTAAAGTCAATTTTATTTCTACATAATAGCACAAACAATTAGAAACTGAATTAAAAAAACTGTATTTACAATAGCAGCAAAAAATATGAAATACTTAGGAATAAGCCTGCCAAAAGGTGTGAAAGACTTGTATACTGAAAACTACAAAATACACAGTATTGCTGAGAGGAATTAAAGAAGACCTAAATAAATGGATAGATATACTTTGTTCATGGGTTGGAAGACCTAATATTAAGATATCAATTCTCCCCACATTGATCTATATTTTCAATGTAATCCCATTCAAAATCCTAGCAGGCTTTTTTTTGGTAGGAATTGACAAATAGATCAATGGAACAGAATAGAGAGTTCTGAAATATATATACACATATATGGACAAATTATTTTTGACAAAGGTGCAAAGACAATGCAGTGGAGACAGAATAGCCTTTCCAATAACTGGTGCTGGAATAATTAGATATCCACATGCAAAAAAAAAAAATGTAATTGGATCCACACCTCACAAAACTTCCAGAAGAAAACACAGGGGAACTTATTTGGGACCTTGAGATTTCTTAGATAGGACAATAAAAGCATAATCTGTAAAAATACAAATTGATTCATCGGACTTCATCAAAATTCAGATGGGCTATTCAAAAGACACTGTGGAGAGAATAAAAAGATAAGCCACAAACTGGGAGAAAATCTTTGCAAAGACTATATCTGATAAAGGGCTTGTATCCAGAATATATAAGAACTCTTAAAACTTAACAATAAGAAAACAAATAACCCAACAAAAATATGGGCAAAAGGTATGACCAGACACCTCACCAAGGAATATATATGAATGGCAAATAAGCACATGAAAAGATGCTCAACATCATTAGTCATTAAGGAATTGCAAATTCAAAACACAATGAGATACTACTTCACACTATTTGAATGAATAAAATTAAGAAGATTGACCGTATCAAGAGCCTATGTCCACATGAAGACTTGTACATAAAAGTTTACAGGACTTTTATTTGTAATAGCCAAAAACTGTATACAACCTAAATGTCCATCAGCAGGTGAATGGACAAACTGTGGAGTATCCAAACAATGGAATACTATGCAGAAATAAAAAAAGAATAAACTATTGATACATGCAACAACATGGACATATCTTAAAATAATTGAGTGAAAGAACACACACAAAGAAGAGCATGTGCTGTTTTATTCCATATATATAAAACTCTAGAAAACACTAACTTATACTGACAGAAAGCAGATGAGTGGTTGTTTGGGGATGAGGGCTGGGAGGAGCAGAAAGAAGGGACTAAAGTGGCACAAGGAAACATATCTTGATTGTGGTAATGGTATATGGGTATATAGATATGTCAAAACTTATCAAATTATCCTCTCTCAACATGTGTAATTTGCTGTATATGAATTATACCTTAATAAAGCAGTTAAATTTTTTTCATTACTTACTGAGAATATTTTTCCCAGGCCCAATTTTCTAAGTGAAGATTACAACCATAGTCATGCTTGACTAGACGTCAACGATTTCTTAGTTATCAGAAGCAGAAAAACAGGGATTAAAGGGCTAAATTATTTTCCTCCTCTTTGAAAATTATTATTCATCTTTTTACTTGCAGAATTAAACATATTCAATCAATACACTTCAACACTGGCTAAAATGTAGAGAGTTTTAGTAAAGTCAGAAAGGAAATGAATGAAAGAAAAGAAAACAAAACTTAATTTTAAAAAGTTCATTATCATATTGCTTTGTTCATTGTCATTGTTGATCTGTCATTTCAATCTGACCAAAATACTATTAAGTATTAATTTCCTAGCACAGAACTTCAAGTCTGGAACCAAATGATAGAAAATATGGAGTTCTGTCAAAAAAGAAATGAGACTCTATATTCAACCCTTGTTTAAGCTATTCTTCATTGTGCAAAGGCAAACATTTTCAGACATTTAAGAAGTTATGCTACTTTCTGAAAAGATAACTGGAAGCAATAATGCCATATGAAAAATTAATCAGAATGAGGCAAGCTCAAGATAGGAGAAATACTGGTATGAAATGAATCCAATAAAAGCAATAGTTAAATATGCATACTTTTTCATAATATAATTGTGACAAAAAGCAATTTTGGAAAAAGAGATAAGATATAAAAATTAAAATTCAGATTGTTTAAACAAAACATATATATATATGTGGATGTAGGGTAAAGGGAGAGATCACATGACAGAATTTTGCAAGACTAATGACCTATTCATTGAAAATATCTTTTATCAACAACATAAACGGCGAATGTACACGTGGACCTCGCCAGATGGAATACACAGGAATCAAACCGACCACATCTGTGGAAAGAGACCATGGAAAAGCTCAATAACATCAGTCAGAACAAGGCCAGGGGTCGAGCGCAGAACAGACCATCAATTGCTCATATCCAAGTTCAAGCTGAAGCTGAAGAAAATTAAAACAAGTCTGGGAGAGCCAGAATACAACCTTTAGTATATCCCACCTGAATTCAGAGACCATCTCAATAATAGATTTGATGCATTGAACACTATGACCAAAGACCAGATGAGTTGTGGGATGACATCAAGGACATCATATATGAAGAAAGCAAAAGGTTATTAAAAAGATAGGAAAGAAAGAAAAGACTAAAACGGATGTCAGAAGAGACTCTGAAACTGCTCTTGAACGTAGAGTAGCTAAAGCCAAAGGAGGAAATGATGAAGTAAAAGAACTGAACAGAAGATTTTGAAGGGTGGCTCGAGAATACAAAGTAAAGTATTATAATGAAATGTGCAAAGACCTGGAGTTAGAAAACCAAAAGGGAAGAACACACTTGGCATTTCTCAAGCTGAAAGAACTGAAGAAAAAATTCAAGCCTCGAGTTGCAATATTGGAGGATTCTATGGGCAAAATACTGAACAATGCACGAAGCATCAAAAGAAGATGGAAGGAATACAAACAGTCACTGTACCAAAAAGAATTGGTCAACGTCCAACCATTTCAGGAGGTAGCATATGATCAGGCACCGATGGTACTGAAGGGAGAGGTCCAAGCTGCACTGAAGGCACTGGCAAAAAACAAGGCTCCAGGAATTAACGGAATACCAACTGAGATGTTTCAACAAAGGGATGCAACCCTGGACGCTCTCACTTGTCTATGCCAAGAAATTCGGAAGACAGCAACTTGGCCAACCTACTGGAAGAGATCCATATTTGTGCCCATCCCAAAGAAAGGCGATCCAACAGAATGTGGAAATTATGGAACAATATCATTAATATCACATGCAAGTAAAATTTTGCTGAAGATAATTAAAAAAACGGTTGCAGAAGTACAACAGGGAACTGCCAGAAATTCAAGCCAGATTCAGAAGATGTCACATGCTGATGTCAGATGGATCTTGGCTGAAAGGAGGGAATACCAGAAAGACGTTTACTTGTGTTTTATTGACTGTGCAAAGGCATTTGACTATGTGGATCATAACAAATTACAGATAGCACTGTGAAGAATGGGAATTCCAGAATACTTAATTGTGCTCATGTTGAACCTGTGCATAGACCAATAGGCAGTCATTCAAACAGAACAAGGGGATACTGCGTGGTTTAAGGTCAGGAAAGGTGTGCATCAGGGTTGTATCCTTTCACCATACTTATTCAATCTGTATGCTGAGCAAATAATCTGAGAAGCTGGACTATATGAAGAAGAATGCAGCATTAGGATTGGAAGAAGACTCATTAACCTGCGATATGTGGATGACACAACCTTGCTTGCTGAAAGTGAAGAGGACTTGAAGCACTTACTGATGAAGATCAAAGATCACAGCCTTCTGTATGGATTGCACCTCAACATAAAGAAAGCAAAAATCCTCACAACTGGACCAATAAGGAACATCACGATAAACAGAGACAAGATTGAAGTTATCAAGGATTTCATTTTACTCGGATCCACAATCAACACCCATGGAAGCAGCAGTCAAGAAATCAAATGGCATGTTGCATTGGGCAAATCTGCTGCAAAAGACCTCTTTAAAGTGTTAAAAAGCAAAGATGTCACTTTAAGGACTAAGGTGCACCTGATCCAAGTGATGATGTTTTCAATCCCCTCATATGCTTACAAAGCTGCACAATGAATCAGGAAGACCAAAGAAGAATTGATGCCTTTGAATTATGGTGTTGGGGAAGAATACTGAATATACCACGGACTGCCAGAAGAACGAACAAATCTGTCTTGGAAGAAGTACACCCAGAATGCTCCTTAGATGCAAGGACGGTGAGACTTCGTCTCACATACTTTGGACATGTTATCAGGAGGGACCAGGCCCTAGAAAATGACATCATGTTGGTAAAGTAGAGGGTTGGTGAAAAAGAGGAAGACCCTCAATGAGATGGATTGACACAGTGGCTGCAATGATGGGCTCAAACGTAACAACAATTGTGAGGATGGTGCAGGATTGGGTAGTGTTTCATTCTGTTGTACACAGGGTCGCTGAAAGTTGCAACTGACTTGATGGCACCTAACAAGAACAGGGTGAGAGAAGGAAATTAAAGTGTGGTAAATCCTGAAGAGCAAGCAGGGTGGACATAAATAATTTTTATTTCTCATAATTAAATATTATACAGTTTCAAATAAGCAAATTAAAATATTAAGGATAAAAGTAGTACAATAAAAATAATACAAATCTTACAAATCACTAGAAGAAAAATGGAGATCGATGAAAAGTGGACCATAACTAGCAAAAGGAAAAAAGATGTGAAACATCAGCAACACATAAAAAGCAGACAACATAAAATACTGTAAATAAGACCAAAAATAAGTTGTCAGAATAACCATAAATGGATTAAATTTCTTAGTTTAGAAGATTACAGACTCTTAGGTTGGGAAAATAATATAAAATATAGACATAGGCTGTTTATTAAAAAAACATATAAATGACAAGCAAAGTTTAAAAATAAAATTGGACCAAAAAGCTATACCAAGAAAATTCTTGCAAGAAGAAAACAGTTGTGGAAAAAAATTTTTTTTCTAAATTTTATTTTGTTGTTGAGAATATACATGGCACAACATACACCAATTCAACAGTTTCTACATGTACCATTTAGTGACACTGATTACATTCTTCAAGTCATGCAATCATTCTCACCCTCCTTTTCTGAGTTGTTCCTCCCTCTTTAACATAAACCCACTGCCCCCTAAAGTTCCTATCTAATCTTTCCAGTTGCTGTTGTCAATTTATCCCATATAGATAGTTCTTAAAAGAGCGTAATGCTCAAGGCAGACCTCTTTTACTAGTTAAGCTAAACCATTGTTCGGTTTTAAGATGATTTCAGGGGATATTTTTGGTTTAAGGTTTAAAGATTATCTCAGGGCAATAGTTTCAGGGGTTCATATAACCTCCTGGCTCCAGGAAGTCTGGATTCCATGAGAATTTTAAATTCTGTTCTGCACTGTCCACCTTTTGATTAGGATTCTTATATGGAATCTTTGATCAAAATGTTCAGTAATGGTAGCCAGGCACAACACAGTTCTTCTGGTCTCATGGCAAAGGAAGCTGTTGTTCATGGAGGCAATTAGCCACACATTCTGTATCTTCCTCCCATTCCTGACTCTCCTTACTCTGTTTCTCCAGGTGAATAGAGACTAATTATTGTCCCTTGGATGGCTGCTTGCAAGCTTTTAAGATTCCAGGCACCATGCAATGAACTAGGTGGTAGCACAGAAGCACTAAACATGTTATTAGGCCAATGAACTGGGATGTCCCATGAAACCATGACCCTTAACCTTCAAACCAAGAAACCAAATCCCATGAAGTGTTTGGTTATACATAAGCAGCCTCAGCTGCTACTCTTTTTGTCGTTTTTGTACATATACCTATCACTCAACTTTTGCCAATTTAACTTCTTACAAGTGTAAAATCAATAACAGCAATTACAATAATCAGCTGTGCTACCCTACCCTTAATCAATGCAATTTTTCTATCACTGTTAATCTTCCTTTTCCTCTCTTTATCCTGCCCCTGGTAACCACTAATAAACTTTGGTCTCTACACAGTTGCCTTTTCTTGTCTTTTTATATAACTGAGGTCATACAATATTTGTTCTTTTGTGATTGACTTGTTTCATTCCGTATAATGTCTTCCAGCTCCATCCATACTGTAGCATGTACCAAGACTTCATTTCGCCTACTGGTTGAGTAGTATTCCATTTTATGTATGTACCACATTTTATTTATCCATTCATCTGTTGATGGGCATTTAGACTGTTTCTACCTTTTGTCTACTGTGATAGTGCTACGATGAACATGGGTGTACAAGTGTCCGTTTGAGTCTCTGCTTTCAAGTCTTTTGGGTATATACCTAGGAGTGGAATTGCTGCATCATATGGTAGTTCCATTTTTAGTTTTTTGAGGAACTGCGACACTGTTTTCCATGATGTCTGTACCATTTTGCTGAGTAAAATAATTCAAATCACAAAAGGACAAATACTGTATGACCTCACTTATATAAAAAGATAAGAAAAGGCAAATATACAGACAACAAAGTTTCCTAGTGGTTACCAGGGGCAGGAGGTGGGGAAAGGAGAGGTTAACGGTGATGGATTAAGGGTAGGGTTGCACAGCTGATTATTGTAATTGCTGTCAATAAGCTGTACACCTGTAGAAAGTTGAATTGGCAAAAGTTTTGTGGTAGATATATTTACAACAACAAAAAAAGCCAGTAGTTGCTGAGGCTGCTTATGTACAACCAAATACCTCATGGGATTTAGTTTCTTGGTTTGGAGGTTTAGGGTCATGGTTTCATGGGACATCCCAGTTCATTGGCCTAGTAATATGTTTAGTGATTCTGTTCTACCTCCTAGTTTGATGCGTAGTGCCTGGTGTCTTAAAAGCTTGCAAGAGGCCATCCAAGGCACAACTAGTGATCTCTATTCATCTAGAGAAACAGAGGAAGAAAGAGAGTCAGAAATAGGAGGAAGATATGGAATGTGTGGCTAATTGCCTCCATGAACAACTGCTTCCTTTGCCATGAGACCAGAAGAACTGGGTGGTACCCGGCTACCATTACGGAACATTTTGATCAAAGATTCCATGTAAGAATCCTAATCAAAAGGTGGACAGTGCAGAACAGAATTTCAAATTCTCATGGAATCCAGACTTCTTGGAGCCAGGAGGTTATATGAACCCCTGAAACTACTGCCCTGAGATAATCTTTAAACCTTAAACCAAAAATATCCCCTGAAGTCATCTTAAAACCGAACAATGGTTTAGCTTAACTAGTAAAAAAGGTCTGCCTTGAGCATTACGCTCTTTTAAGAACTATCTATATAGGATAAATTGACAACAGCAACTGGAAAGATTAGATAGGAACCTTAGGGGGCAGTGAGTTTATGTTAAAGAGGGAGGAACAACTCAGAAAAGGAAGGTGAGAATGGTTGCATAACTCGCAGAATATAATCAATGTCACTAAATTGTATATGTAGAAAACTGATGAATTGGCATATGTTTTGCTGTGTATATTCTCAACAACAAAATAATTTTTAAAAAGAATGTCATGTATATAAATGGAATCATACTTAATATAACCTTTGAGATTGACTTTTTTTTTCCCACTAAGAATAATTCCCTCGAGGTCCATGCAGGTTTTTGCACATATCAACACTTCAATCCTTTTTATTGCTAAGTAGGACTCCACAGTATAAATGTACCAGAGTTTGTTCAACCAGTCACATACTGAAGGACATTTGGGTTGTTTCTAGTATTTTGCTATTATAAATAAATTTGCTATGAACATTTGTGTACAGGCTTTTGTCTAGACATAAATTTTCATTTCTCTGGGTTAAATGCCTAACAGTGTGATTACTGAGTTGTATGGTTAGTGCATGCTTAGTTTTATAAGAAACTCTTATTTTCCAGAGTGGCTGTACCATTGTACATGCCCGCGGCAATGAATGAATAATCTATTTTCTCTGCATCCCCGCCAGCACTGGGTATTATCACTATTTTTTATTGTAGTCATTCTGATAGATATGCAGTGATATTTCACTGTGGTTTCAATTTGGCTAATAATATCCAATATCTCTTTATGTGCTTATTTGCCATCTTATCTGCCTCTTCAGTGAAATGTTTTGCACATTTGCTAATGGGATTGTTTGTATTTTTACTGTAGAGTTTTGAGAGTTCTTTATATATTCTAGATACAAGTCCTTTGTTGAACATGTGGTTTGCAAATATTTTCTCCCAGTCTGTAGTTTGTCTTTCCATCCTCTTAATAGGGTCTTCTACGGGGCAAAAGTTTTTTAATTTTTATAAAGTCCAATCTATTAATTTTTTCTTTTATAGACTGTGCTTCTCTCAGGCATTGAGAACTACTCCTGAGGGGCATTAATTCCCCGGTTCTTCTGACCTGCTACATAAGCATCAAGGTGGCCTCCAGCAGCAGCAGAATGCCCTAAAAGAGGAAGTTCAGGGGCTGGTAAGTTGGAAGTCAGACTGGCACTGAGTGGTAAGGGCAGGGGGATATGGGCCGGGCACCTACAGCATCTGCCATAGCTGGATGTGGAAATTATATTTTGGAGATACAGTGAGAAAAATTACCTTCCAGAGAAAGATGTGTATGCTTTAGAAGGGAAATACGAATACCATGATTTATTTCAAAATTACTCAACCTATAGAAAAATATTCCTGGGAATGACACTGTTAAATTTTTGTTGAAAATAATATTACTTTGATGCTGTGCCTTCAGAAATAGTCTGTGAAGGCAAAAAGAGACTGGCAATGCATAGTCTTTGCATAGAGCATTTTTACTCACTTAAAATTAATGCTAACTTGAATATTTATCATCTGTTCCTATTTACTTTAGCATGTTAAAAGAATTATATCAACTTATTTGTGCTAAATGAAAGAGTACCCTGAATGAGAAAAAAGTAATGGATTGCATGCTGAGAATAACCTACGGATTAATATTTAAAGTTTCTCAAAAGATGATGTCATAACAAAACTCCCTGGGACAGACAGTATAATGGCATTAGTCATAGATTTCCGGAAATGCTGATCCAACATCTTTTAAAACTGGAGGCTTTTTATTTATAGAAATCTATAATAATTATTGATCCAAAATACGTTAAGGTTGTGTTTGATTCTTTCTTAATATTCTTCTATACATAATGGTATAATTTTTGGTATTTATTTTATACTGTGGTCCATAACCACTGTATCTTGTTATTTTCATTTTTGTAAGTTTCTCATATCTCTGCAAATATTGGAGAATTTTGGAGAACTAAATTTGACAAGTTAATTTTAATGCCAAAGATTGTCATAATTTAATATTACCAGGGAGAAATGAATATTCACTTTTCCAAAAATACAGAAGGAAATTACTTACTCTTGGAGAACTTTAAAAAATTGTACATATGAATATTTTAAATTTTAATGCCATTTCTATGAATCATAGTCAAATATAATACTGTAAATTTATAGACTAGGGTTGAAAAATTTCAGTTTTTGGACAACCTTCATTTTTTCACATCTTCTTGGTCCACAAATCTGAGCATCTTATCTCACTTCTAAGAAAAGATTTATTAGTGGAGGCAAAGTAAGTTCTCATGCTATTAAAATGTCACTGATTTTACAAACATAGTATATATGCTCACCTGTACATCATGACAATAAGCCACGAAACAATTTTAAACTAAATCATTCTTAAAATTATTTAGAGTTTCTGGGTGGCACAGTTAAGCACTCAGCTACTAGCTAAAAGGCTGGTGGTTAGAATCCACCCAGAAGCACCTTGCAAGAAAGGCCTGACAATCTGCTTCTGAAAGGTCACAGCCTTGAAAACCCTATACACGGTTCTACTCTGAAACACATGGAGTCTCCATGAGTTGAAATCAACTCCATGGCAATGGCTTTTTAAAAAAATAAATAATTTAGCCAAGTATCATTCATGAAGAAGAAGACTTGATATTTGACTTTAAGCAAATCAACATTTTCTTCACATTGTCAATATTATTCTATAAATAATTAGCATTAATTAGGGAGACTCTATTATTGGTTTATCATAGGAAAGAGTTATATAGAGCACCAAGTTATAGAATTTTTTGATTCTGTCTCCTTTTTCACTTAAAGAACCATGATTATTGAGAAATATGTAATGCATTTTTTCTTCTTTAAAAATCCTTTATTGCTGAGTTCCAGCAAACCATTTCTATGAAATTTGCAATCATTTTCAGTGGTGCTTGGTAAACATACCATTGTTAAAATCAGCCTTGAAAGACGGACAGAGATTTTTATACAAATGGTTTTGCAGTTAATAATCTCTCCAGGAAGATACTGCTGCATAACTTTTATGCCATTGTCAGGAGTCTCTCTGTCAGTTAGTATATATTTCACACATAAGGCCTAACACCTTTGGAAATGCCTTCTGAGTTGTTGATCCAGCTAATATTGAGTGAACTCTAACAATCTGTCCCTTGAGAAGATCTTGTCAGTTGCTTGAAATGATGAAAGTCCTTTAAAATTACTTCGTATTTTTGTAGTACCCTATTCAGGCATGTAACAGGTGCTCAATATATATCTGTTGAGGTATTTTTGTTGTTGTCATTGTTGTTTATAATAAAGAATGGGTCTCTAGATCCAACTACCAATTTACAGGAAATATACAGAGGACAGAGAAATGTGTTAAACAGGAATTCAGTCAGCAAAATCTAGATCATGAGAAATACCACAAGATGAATGAAACAGTTTTGTCCATGAACTGAAATGGGGGAAAAAAGAGGTGGAAGAGGAAACCTACAGATTAAAAAGAGGTAAAAGACATATAAAAATAGTAGGCATAGTTAAACTATAGCATTCATGGATGCATACTTAGGTGATGAAACCATAAAGTACTTAAGTGATTACCATAAAAGTATGGTTACTCTTTAAAAAAAAAAAAACCCAAACCCATAAGGACAAATCTGTGAAACATCTTACAACATGGATGAATTTGGAGGACATTATGTTGAGTGAAATAAGTCAGTCACAAAAGAACAAATATTGTATGAGATCACTATTATAAAAAAAAACAAGAAAAGGTTTACACACAGAAAAAAAAATCTTTGATGGTTACCAGGGATGGGAGGAGGAGGGAGGGAAAATTACCAGCTAGATAGAAGACACCTGTTAAAGGCAATACACAATATGGGGGAAGTCAGCACAACGTGACCAAGGCAAAGGAAGAAACTGAGAGGAACCCAAGAATAAAGGGCAACTATGGTAATTACTGGTGGCACAGTGGTTAAGCGTTTGGCTGCTAACCAAAGATTGGCAGTTCGGATCCACCAGCCACTCCTTGGAAACCCTATGGGGCAGTTCTACTCTGTCCTGTAGGGTCGCTATGAGTCGGAATCAACTCGACGGCAGGGGGGTTGGTAATTACTACAACATATACAATCCTGCAATAATAGTATTAACAAACAATAATTTACGAATGGATACATAGGTAGATAAAAAACCAAAACCCAAACCTGTTACCATTGAGTCAATTCTGACTCATAGCGACCCTATAGGACAGAGTACAACTGCCCCATAGGGCTTCCAAAGAGCGGCTGGTGGACCTGAACTGCCGACCTTTTGGTGAGCAGCTGAACTTTTAACCACCGCACCACATAGGTAGATGGGTATGCTAAATAGGTGTTGGAGGGTGTAAAGGAGCATATCCACTGCAGATACAGGTTTGGTTGTGGATATTTCTATATACATAATTGTAGGTCCTCCATGTATATTAATATTGACAATAGAGCACACAAGGGGCACAGTCATGGGAACTTCTTAGATATAACCAAACACCTCACAGGACAAAGTTCCTAGGCTTGAAAGTGAAGGACCACAGACTCCAGGGACATCTACGTTAATTGGCACATCATAGTTCATGATGACAATGTTCTGCATCCTACTTTGGTAAATAGTGTCTGGGGTCTTAAAAGCTTGCAAGCGGCCATCTAAGATACAACTATTGGTCTCTTCCCGTCCTGAGCAAAGGAGAATGAAGGAAACCAAAGACTTAAAGAAGCAATTAGCACAAAGGACTAATGGACCACATGAACTACAGCCTACGTGATCCTGAGACCAGAAGAACTACATAGTGCCCGGCATTCAACTGTGTCGATCATAACAAATTATGGATAACACTGTGAAGAATGGGAATTCCAGAACACTTAATTGTGCTCACGAGAACCTGTACACAGATCAAGAGGCAGTCATTCGAACAGAACAAGGGAATACTGCATGGTTTAAAGTCAAGAAAGGAGTGCTTCAGGGTTATATTCGTTTAAAATACTCATTCAATCTGTATGCTGAGCAAATAATCCGAAAAGCTGGACTATATGAAGAAGAATGGGGCATCAGGATTGGAGGAAGACTCATTAACAACCTGTGATATGCAGGTGACACAACCTTGCTTGCTGAAAGTGGAGAGGACTTGAAGCACTTACTGATGAAGATCAAAGACCACAGCCTTCAGCATGGATTACACCTCAACATAAAGAAAAATATTCTCACAACTGGACCAATAAGCAGTATCATCATAAACAGAGAAAAGACTGAAGTTGTCAAGGATTTCATTTCACTTGGATCCACAATCAACACCCAAGAAAGCAGCAGTCAAGAAATCAAATGAGAGACTTCGGGCAAAATGGTGCTCTAGGCAGAAGCACCACGCCATCCCTCCACAGCAAAGATCCGAAAAACTAAGCTGAACAGAGAAAACAACAATCCTGAAACCCTAAAACATCAAAAGACGAGATAAAGAACTCAGCCAAGCACCAAATGGAGTGAGAAAACTGACAGAGAATGGACAGCAAGGAGAGATTCATGCAGAGGTCCCAATCAGCTAACGCAGCGCAGATCCACTATCTTGGATTCCTATCGGAGACCAGCAAATGGGGTACGAGAAAGCAGCTTCACGGAGCTTCCAGCAGGAGACAAAACAAACAGTAATTTGCAATATACGCTTTCCCACCCCTCACCCTTCTTCACCCCCACTCGGCCTCCTCTGCTTCCCGTGGCCACAATCTTTTGTCTGGGAAGCACCGGCTGCTTGGATTCCACCCATCCGAACGGGCCGGCTCTCTGAGTGCCATTTGTTGGCTGCTGGTGTTGCTTTTTTCCGCTTCTTTTGATTTCTTCCTTACCTCTCACCAACTCCCCCTCCTTTCACTCAAATACCTGGCTCCGTGCACCACCTCTGCTTCTTCCTGAGGGGCTGCGGAGCTCTGGTAATCTGTGATATATGCTTTTCCAACCCCTATCCTTCTTCACCCACACTCGGCCTCTCCTGCTTCCCACAGATACAGTCTCTTGTCCGGGAAGCACCGGCTGCTTGGATTCCACCAGCCCACACTAGCTGGCTCTCTGAGTGCCATTTGTTGACTGCTGGTGTTGCTTTTTTTCCACTTCTTTTGATTTCTTCCTTACTTACTTCTTACCACCTCCCCCTCCTTTCGCTCAAATACCTGGCTCCATGCGCCATCTGTGCTTCTTCCTGAGGGGCTGCGGAGCTCTGTTCGAGTGTGGAGATGCTTCCCAGTCTGGGCTGCCACACTGGTGGGATCCCAGGGCTTTTGTTTGTTTGTTTTGAATTGTTTTTTTTCTTTTCCTTTTCTTCAGTTGGGAGCCCGTTCTGGCCAAGTGGTGCTGCGTGGCTTGGAACCTGCCCCCTTGGCTTGTACAGACGTGCAAAGGGATCCCTGAGGGCATTTCTTTTTCGTTGGTTTTTTTTTCTGTTTTTTTAGGGGCTTTTCTTGTTCTTTTTTTTTTAATCTGTTTTGTTTTCTTTTCCCTCTTTTTGTCTTTCTTCATTAGTCAGTTTCTTGTCTCTCTATATCTTCCCTCTATTTCTGTTCCCTGAATATCTGGCCTTGTATACCTCTACACCTTCTAGCCAGGCTGTACTGCAACACCTGAGAACAACTTCCCCAGACTTCATAGCCGCACCGGTGGGATCCCTGGGAACTTTGCTGTTCTTTTCCCTTTCCAATTTTCATTTATTCATTCTTTTCTTTTTTTCCTTCCTCTTCCCCTTTATGTTTTTCTCCATTTCATAGTCTCTCATCTCTCCACTCCAACAGCAAGCTCCCCTAGCATTCTTTTTTGTTTGTTTGTATGATTTTGGCTCCTGTTCCTCTCTCCTCTCTCCCACATCCATCTTAGCTCCACACATAACAATCTCCCCGCTATATCCTGCCTACCAGCACTGTGCTCTTAACATCACACCACCAAGCAGCACAGGCACGGCCTACTGGAACCTGCCCTGCACTGATTACCGACCCGCCCTGGTGACTGTAGTAAATGCCACAAACAACCCGTCCCAGTAACTTCTCTTCTGCTAGACCTGCCCTGCTGTACCATATCCGAGTGACTGACCCTGCCAACTGGAGAAGGAGGCAAAAAGTATTGTGCCCACAGACGAGAAAACAACAAAGAACACACAGCCCACCTGCTCAGACATAGCCAAATTAAAAAAAAAGGGATGAAACAAACAAATCTACAATCAGTAAATGAGAAAAATAACTACTGATGCCCCAAAGACAGCTGACAATATCAAAACATTTACAAAAACAGGACAGGATGGTTCCAGTAGGTGTCCAAAATAAAACACCAGATGACTTTCCAGTGGAAGAAAAGGCACTAGAACTACCTGACAGGGAATTCAAATGTCTAATACTCAGAATTCTCCAAGAGCGGAAGCAAAAAGCAGACAAAAATGAGGAAAAAATAGACAAATTCATGGAAAATACAGACAAAAAATTGGAAGAATTCAGGAAAATAATGCAGGAACAAAATGCCAAAATAAATTCACAACTAGAAATTATACAAAGACAACAATTAGAAATCCAAAAGATAAACAACAAGATTTCAGAAATGGACGGTGTCATAGAAGGGCTGAGAAGCAGATTTGAAAAGGTGGAAGACAGGATCAGTGGAATTGAAGACAAACATTTGGATACAACTCTGTTTGAAGAAAACTCAGAAAAAAGAACAAAGAATAATGAAGAGACCCTGAGAGTTATGTGGGATACAATCAAAAGCAAAAATTTTCGAGTGATTGGAGTTCCAGAACACGGGGAGAAAACAGAAAACACAGAGAAGATCACTGAAGAACTGCTGACAGAAAACTTCCCCAATATCATGAAAGATGAGAAGCTGACCATCCAAGAAGCTCAACGGACCTCATATAGGATAGACCTCCAAAGAAAATCACCAAGGCATATCATAATCACTCTTGCTAAAACAAAAGACAAACAAAGAATCCTGAGAGCGGCTCGAGAAAAACAAAAAGTCACATACAGAAGAGAAACAATAAGACTAAGCTCAGATTATTTGGCAGAAACCACACAGGCAAGAAGGCAATGGGATGACATATATAAAATCTTGAAAGAAAAAAATTGCCATCCAAGAATAATATATCCTGCAAAATTCTCATTCAAATTTGATGGTGAAATTAGGTCCTTTCCAGACAAACAGAAATTAAGGGAATATGTAAAAACCAAACCAAACTTACAAGAATTATTAAAGGGAGTTCTTCAATCTGAGGACAAACAACTTCAGCTCACAGGCAGAATCTAGGATGCAGGATCGTACCAGCCAGATACCAATCTAGGAAATGACCTCTCTAGGACTATCCAAAACCAAAAGAAATACGACAGGGAATCAGAGCAGTTAATCAGTAAATGACAACAACATCAAAACAATAAAGGAAGGAATAAACGGCATCGGTATAGAACCTTCTAATGGAGAGGAAGGCAAGGTGATACCAAGTAATGGTAGACTGCTTCAAACTTAGAAGGATAAGGGTAAAATTCATGGTAACCACAAAGAAAGTTAACAAACCAACTCATAAAAATAAAGACGAGAAACATAAAGTCTCTGCAAAACCAAAACCTACAAAAACAAAAGAAATGGAAAAAAAAATCCATAAACAAAAGTAACTCAGCACAAGAGAGTAAGAAGAACAAAGAAAACTTCAGCACCACAAAAAAAAGCACTACAAAATGACAGCAACAAACTCACTTCTATCAATAATTACACTGAATGTAAATGGACTCAATGCACACGTAAAGAGACAGAGAGTGACAGAATGGATAAGAAAACAGGATCCATCAATATGCTGTCTACAAGAGACACACCTTAGAAACAAAGATGTGAATTTATTAAAAGTCAAAGGTTGGGAAAAAATATATCAAGCTAACAACTACCAAAAAAGAGCAGTAGTGGCAATTCTAATCTCAGATAAAATAGACTTTAAAACAAAATCTACCATAAAAGACAAAGAAGGACACTATACAATGATTAAGGAGATGATCCATCATGAACACATATCCATAATAAACATCTGCATTCCAAATGACAAGGCTCCAAAATACATAACACAAACTCTAACAACACTGAAAAGAGAAATTGACAGTTCCACAATAATAGTAGGAGACTTCAACACAGCATTCTCAGTAAAGGACAGAACAACTAAGAAGAAACTCAGCAAAGATACAGAAGACCTAAAGGGCACAGTCAGCCAACTGGACCTCATAGACATATATAGAACACTCCATCCAACAGCTGCAGGGTACACATTCTTTTCCAATGCACATGGAACGTTCTCCGGAAGAGACCACATCTTAGGCCACAGAGCAATCATCAACCAGATCCAAAATGTTGAGATAATTCAAAGTATCTTCTCTGACCACAATGCCTTCAAG
Organism: Dugong dugon; assembly: GCA_030035585.1. Taxonomy (NCBI): domain Eukaryota; kingdom Metazoa; phylum Chordata; class Mammalia; order Sirenia; family Dugongidae; genus Dugong; species Dugong dugon. The sequence continues at coordinate 153,643,437 of CM057483.1, forward strand.
GTAGAAATTAACAAAGGAAAGAGCAAGGAAAATAATCAATTACATGGAAACTGAATAATACCCTGCTTACACATCACTGGGTAATAGAAGAAATCAGAGATGGAATCAAAAAATTCCTAGAATCAAATGAGAATGAAAACACATCATACCAAAACCTTTGGGACACAGCAAAGGCAGTCCTCAGAGAACAATTTATAGCAATAGATGCACATATCAAAAAAGAAGAAAGGGACAAAATCAAAACATTAACTACAGAACTCAAACAAATAGAAAGAGAACAGCAAAAAAAGCCCATAACCACCGGAAGAAAGGAAATAGTAAAGATCAGAGCAGAAATAAATTAAATAGAGAACAGAAAAACAATACAAAGAATCAACAAAACCAAAAGTTGGTTCTTTGAAAGAATCAACAAAATCGACAAACCACTGGCCAGACTGATGAAAGAAGAACAGGAGAGGACGCAAATAACCCAAATAAGAAATGAAATGGGGGACATTACAACAGACCCAACTGAAATAAAAAGGATTCTAACAGAATATTATGAAAAACTATACTCCAACAAATTTGAAAACCTAGAGGAAATGGACAAATTTCTAGAAACGCACTACCTACCCAAACTACAACAAAGTGATGTTGAAAATCTGTACAGACCCATAACGAGAAGAGACTGAGAAGGTAATAAAAAAACTCCCAACCAAAAAAAGCCCTGGCCCAGATGGCTTCACTGGAGAATTCTACAAAACATTTACAGAAGAGCTTGTACCAGTACTACTCAAGCTATTTCAGAGTATAGAAAAGGAAGCAACACTTCCAAATTCATTCTATGGAGCCAGCATAACACTGATACTAAAACCAGGCAAAGACAACACAAAAAAAGGAAATTACAGACCAACATCTCTCATGAATATAGATGCAAAAATTCCGAAAAAAATTCGAGCCAATAGAATTCAGCATCATATCAAAAAAATAATACACCACGACCAAGTAGGATTCATACCAGGTATGCAAGGATGGCTCAACATTAGAAAATCAATCAACGTAATCCACCACATAAATAAAAGGAAAGAAAAGAATCACATGATCATCTCAGTTGACGCAGAAAAGGCATTTAACAAAGTCTAACACCCATTCCTGATAAAAACTCTCAATAAAGTAGGTATAGAAGGGAAATTTCTCAGCATAATAAAGGGCATCTATGCAAAACCAACGGCCAACATCATTCTTAATGGAGAGAGGCTGAAAACATTCCCCTTGAAAACAGGAACAAGACAAGGATGCCCTTTATCACCACTCCTATTTAACATTGTGCTGGAAGTTCTAGCTAGAGCAATAAGCCAAGAAAAAGAAATAAAGGGCATCCAAATAGGTAATGAAGAAGATAAACTGTCCCTGTTTGCAGATGATATGATACTATACATAGAAAACCCTAAAGACTCCATGAGAAATTTACTGGAACTAATAGAAAGATTCAGCAGAGTAGCAGGATACAAGATAAACATTCGAAAATCAGTTGGATTCCTATACACCAGTAAGGAGAACGATGAAAAGGAAATCAGGAAAACAATACCATTTATAATAGCCCCTAAAAAGATAAAATACTTAGGAATAAATCTAACCAGGGATGTAAAAGTCCTATATAAAGAAAACTACAAAACACTACTGCAGGAAACCCAAAGGGATCTACATAAATGAAAAAAACATACTATGCTCATGGATAGGTAGACTCAATATTGTGAAAATGACAATTCTACCCAAAGCAATTTACAAATACAATGCAATCCCGATCCAAATACCAACAACATTCTTCAAAGAGATGGAAAAACTAATCATTAACTTTATGGAAAGGGAAGAAGCCCCAAATAAGTAAAGCACTACTGAAGAAGAAGGAGAAAGTTGGAGGACTCACACTACCTGACTTCAGAACCTACTATACAGCTACAGTAGTCAAAACAGCCTGGTACTGGTACAACGACAGATACATTGACCAATGGAACAGAATTGAGAATCCAGATGTAAATCCATCCACCTACGGTCACCTGATCTTCGACAAGGGCCCAAAGTCCATCAAATGGGGAAAAGACAGTCTTTTTAACAAATGGTGCTGGCAAAACTAGATATCCATCTGCAAAAAAATGAAACAGGGCCAATACCTCATGCCGTATACAAAGACTACTTCAAAATGGATCAAAGACCTGAATATAAAGCCTAAAACTGTAAAGTTCATAGAAGAAAAAATAGCACCAACACTACAGGCCTTACTACATGGTATTAACAGGATACAAACCATAACCATCAACGCACAAACCCAAAAAGATAAGCTAGATAACTGGGATCTTCTAAAAGTCAAACACCTATGCTCTTCAAAAGACTTCACCAAAAGAGTAAAAAGAGAACCTACAGACTGGGAAAAAATTTTTGGATAGTACAAGTCAGACAAAGGTTTAATCTCCATAATCTACAAGAAAATCCAACACCTCTACAACAAAAAGACAAATAATCCTATTAAAAAATGGGCAAAGGAAATAAACAGACACTTCACCAAAGAAGACATTCAAATGGCCAACAGACACATAAGGAAATGCTTGTGATCACTAGCCATTAGAGAAATGCAAATTAAAACCACAATGAGATATCATCTCACCCTGGCATTACTGGCACGAATCAAAAACACTGGAAATAACAAATGTTGGAGAGGCTGCAGGGAGATCGGAACTCTTATGCACTGCTGGTGGGGATGCAAAATGATACAACCATTTTGGAAAATGATATGGTGCTTCCTCAGAAAGCTAGAAATAGACATACCATTCGATCCAGCAATCCCACTCCTAGGAATATATCCTAGCGAAATAAGAGTCGTCACTCGAATAGACATATGCACACCTATGTTCATGGCAGCTTTGTTCACAATAGCAAAACAATGGAAACAACCTAGATGCCCATCAACAGATGAATGGATAAACAAACTATAGTACATACACAGAATGGAGTACCATGCAATGAGAAAGAACAATGACAAATCTGTGAAGCATCTCATAACATGGATGAAACTGGAGGACATTATGCTGAGTGAAATAAGTCAATCACAAAAGGACAAATATTGTATGAGACCTCTATTGTAAAAACCCATGAAAAAGTTCACACACAAAATGTAACAATCTTTGTTGGTTACCAGGGAAGGGAGGGGTGGGGGGAAAATACTAAATAGGCAACAGGTAAGTGGTATCTTGGGTGAAGGGTGAGATAGTACACAATACAGGGGAAACCAGCACAGCTTGTACAAGGGAAGGTCATGGAAGCTCTATAGACACATCCAAACTCCCTGAGGGACTGAATTGCGAGCTGGAGGGCTGTGGGGACCATGGTCTCAGGGAACATCTAGCTCAACTGGCATAACACAGTTTATAAAGAGAATGTTCAACATTCTACCTTGGTGAGTAGTGTCTTGGGTCTTAGAAGCCTGTGAGCGGCCATCTAGGATACTCCACTGGTCTCGTCCCTTTGGGAGCAAGGGAGAATGAGAAAACAGGATACAAGGAAAAGATTAGTCTGAAGGACTAAAGGACCACAGCTACCAAGGCCTCCACCAGACTGAGTCCAGTAGAACTAGATGGTGCCCGGATACCATCACCAACTGCTCTGACCAGGATCAGAATAGAGGGTTCTGGACAGAGCTGGAGAAGGATGTAGAACAAAATTCTAACTCACACAGAAAAAAAAAAAAACAGATTTACTGGCCTGAAGGACACTGGAGAAACCCCGAGAGTATGGCCCCCAAACACCCTTTTACCTCAGTGGTGAAGTCATTTCCGAGGTTCACCATTCAGTCAGGGAGTGGACAGCCCCATAAAACCAAATGGGACTAATGAGGCACAGCAGTCCAGGGACAAGGGCCAGAAGGCAGAAGGGGACAGGAAAGCTGGTGATAGGGAACCCAAGGTTGAGTAAGGATACTGTTGATGTGTTGTGAGATTGTTAACCATTGTCATAGGGCAACATGTGTACTGTTAAATGAGGAAGTATTTTGTTCTGTAAGCCTTCATCTAAAATGAGAATAGCAGCACAATTGGAAGAGCGTAGTCGATGTCACTGAACTGTGGATGTAGAAATTTTTGAAATGCTGTATCTTTGGCTATGTATATTTTCAGCAAAAGAAAAAAAAAGGTCAAGAAGGGAGAGGGTTGACATGTTGTGAGGTTGTTAACCAATGTCATAAAACAATATGTGTATTACTGTTTCATGAGAAACTATTTGTTCTGTAAGCCTTCACCTGAAGTACAATAAAAAAAAAATAAGGAAAAAAAAAAAAGAAATCAAACGATATATTGCACTGGGCAAATCTACTGCAAAAGACCTTTTTAAAGTGTTAAAAAGCACAGATGTCACTTTAGGACTAAGGTTCACCTAATCCAAGCCATGGTGTTTTCAATCGACTCATATGCATCTGAAAGCTGGACAATGAATAAAGAAGGCCAAAGAGCAATTGATGCATTTGAATCACGGTGTTGGCGAAGAATACTGAATATACCATGAACTGCCAGAAGAAAGAACAAATGTGTCTTGGAAGAAGTATAGCCAGAATGCTCCTTAGATGCAAGGATGGTGAGACCGCATCTCACATACTTTGGACATGTTATTAGGAAGAACCAGTCCCTGGAGAATGACATCATGCTTGGTAGAGGGTCAGTGAAAAAGAGGAAGACTCTCAAAGACAGGGATTGACACAGTGGCTGCAACAATGGGCTCACACCTAGCAACGATTGTGAGGACAGCACAGGCCCAGGCAGTGTTTCATTCTGTTTTACATAGGGTCACTATGAGTCGGAACCGACTCAATGGCACCTAACAGCAACAACCACTACCTACTGCTTTTACTGGGATCACAACAGAAGGTCTCAGAAAGAGCAGGAGAAAAATGTAGAACAAAAAATCAAATTCCCAAAAAAGACCAGACTTACTGGTCTGACAGAGACTGGAGGAACCCTGGACACTATGGCCCTAAGACACCCTCCTGACCTGGAATGGAATGAAGCCTTTCCCGGAGATGACCTTTTAGCCAAAAACAGACAGGACCATAAAATAAAGAATAACACCACTCCGAGTGTTCCTTAGAACAATCAATTATACGAGATCAAAAGGACAACATTTACCCAAAAGCAAAGATGAGAAGGCAGGAAGGGGTAGAAAGTCAGGACGAAAGGAAATGGGGAACCCAGGGTGGAAACGGGGAGAGTGCTGACAAATTGTGGGGAATGCAACCAATGTCACGGAACACTTTATGCACAAACTATCGAATGGGAAACTAATTTGCTCTGTAAACTTTCACCTAAAGCACAATTTAAAAAAATAAAATAAAATAAAAACCAAACCCACTGCCGTCAAGTTGATTCCAATTCATAGTGATACTACAGGACAGAATAGAACTGCCCCATAGGGTTTCCTAGGCTATTCTCTTTATAGAAGTAGATCACCAGATCTTTTTTACCGCGGAGCCACTGGTGGGTTCAAACTGCCAACCTTTCAGTTAGCAGCTAAGCACTTTACTGCTGCAACATCAAGGCTCCTGGTTAAGCATACAGGATGGGAAACAAGTGGAGGGCTTCTAGTGTTCATTGTTCTTTCTTCTGACATAGATGGTAGTTACAAAGGTGTCTTGCCTTACAATAATTCATTAAGCTCGACATTTGTTTTATATGATTTTCTATAGATGTGTTATATTTAACAGTAGGAGCCCTGGTGGTGTAGTGGTTAAGAGCTTGGCTTCTAACCAAAAGGTTGGCAGTTTGAATTCACCAGCTGTTCCTTGGAAACTCTATGGGGCAGTTCTACTCTGTCCTATAGGGTCACTATGAGTCAGAACAGACTTGACAGCACCTAACAACAACAATAACAATTTAACAGTAAAAAGGTTTTTTTTTAAATTTTTAATTGTACTTTAGGTAAAGGTTCACAGAATAGTTTCTCAATAAACAGTCAGTACACATACTGTTTTATGACACTGGTTAACAACCCCACGACATGTCAACACTCTCCCTTCTTGACCTTGGAGGACCTTTTTTTTTTTTTTTTGGTGAAAATATACATAGCCAAAGATACACCATTTCAGAAATTTCTACATGCACAGTTCAGTGACATCGACTACGCTCTTCCAATTGTGCTGCTATTCTCACTTTAGATGAAGGCTTACAGAACAAAATAGTTCCTCATTTAACAGTTAGTACACATGTTGCCCTATGACAATGGTTAACAATCTCACAACACATCAACAATATCCTTACTCAACCTTGGGTTCCCTAACACCAGCTTTCCTGTCCCCTTCTGCCTTCTGGCCCTTGTCCCTGGACTGCTGTGCTTCATTAGTCCCATTTGGTTTAATGGGGCTGTCCACTCCCCGACTGAACGGTGAACCTCGGAAATGACTTCACCACTGAGGTAAAAGGGTGTCTGGGGGCCATACTCTTGGGGTTTCTCCAGTCTCCTTTAGGCCAGTAAATCAGGTCTTTTTTTAAAATTTTTTTTTATTGTATGTTAGATGAAGGCTTACAGAACAAATAGTTTCTCATGAAATAGTAGCACACATATTGTTTTACGACATTGGTTAACAACCCCACGACATGTCAACACTCTCCCTTCTCGACCTTGGAGGACCTTTTTTTTGGTGAAAATATACATAGCCAAAGATACACCATTTCAGAAATTTCTGCATGTACAATTCAGTGACATTGATTACATTCTTCCCGTTGTGCTGCTATTCTCACTATCCTTTTCCCAATTATTCTATCACCATTATCTTCAACTCACTGCCCCCTAGGCTTCCCATCAAACCTTTTGAGTTGCTGTTGTCAATTTGACAGTAAAAAGCTTTAAAATAAACAAATACATATATTTAGTAGGGAATTTAAAATATTCATCTACTTACTCATCGTTTATACTATTTCTTCAGAAAGTGAAAAAGAATGGTTTTATTGTATTGTATGTGTACTACTGTATTTATTATGGAGCCCTGGTGGCGCAGTGGTTAAACCTCTCGGCTGCTAACCGAAAGGTAAGCAGTTCGAACCCACTAGCTGCTCGGAGGCAGAAAGATGTGGCAGTCTGCTTCTGTAAACATTTACAACCTCGGAAACCCTATGGGGGCAGTTCTACTCTGTCCTATAGCATCGCCATGAGTCAGAATTGACTCGAAGGCAACTGGTTATTTTTTTGTTTGTTTTATTGTATTTATTAAATCCAATCAGTGCACTCTCAGTAATAATACTAGTAATGACTAACTTTAATTGAATTCTTGTCCGAGCCACTGAGCTAGCCTACTTTTCTTTAGTAGTGAAGTTGAGATATCATGGGAGATAGAGCCTTAGGAGTCACATGATACTAGACTTTAATATATGATGGAACGTCACTTAAAATTGTGCCATTTAACTCCCAAACTCATTCTATGAAGGCAGCATAACCCTGATACCAAAACCAGATAAAGACACCACAAAAAAAGAAAATTACAGACCAGTATCCCTCATGAACATTGATGCAAAAATCCTCAACAAAATTCTAGCCAACAGAATTCAGCAACATATCAAAAAAATAATTCACCATGATCAAGTGGGATTTATACCAGGTATGCAGGGTTGGTTCAACATTAGAAAAACAATCCATGTAATCCATCACATAAATAAAAGATAAGAACCACATGATCTTATCAATTGATGCAGAAAAGGCATTTGACAAAGTCCAAAACCCATTCATGATAAAAACTCTCAACAAAATAGGAATAGAAGGGAAATTCCTCGATATGATTAAGGGCATTTATACAAAGCCAACAGCCAACATCATCCTAAATGGAGAGACGTTGAAAGCATTCCCCTTGAGAACAGGAACAAGACAAGGATGCCCTTTACCACCACTCCTATTCAACATTGTGCTGAAGGTCCTAGCCAGAGCAATTAGGCTAGAAAAAGAAATAAAGGCCATCCAAATTGGTAGGGAAGAAGTCAAAGTATCTCTATTTGCTGATGATATGATCTTATACACAGAAAACCCCAAAGAATCCACAAGAAAACTACTGGAACTAAAAGAAGATTTCAGCAAAGTTTCAGGATACAAGCTAAACATCCAAAAATCAGTTGGATTCCTTTACACCAACAAAGAGAACTTTGAAGAGGAAATCACCAAATCAATAACATTTACAATAGCCCCCCAAAAGATAAAATACTTAGGAATAAATCTAACCAGAGATGTAAAAGATCTATACGATGAAAACCACAAGACACTACTGCAAGAAACCAAAAGAGACCTGCGTAAGTGGAAAAACATACCTTGCTCATGGATAGGTAGACTCAACATTGTGAAAATGTCAATTCTACCCAAAGTAATCTACAGATACAATGCAATCCCGATCCAAATTCCACTGGCATTTTTTAATGAGATGGAGAAACAAATCACCAACTTCATATGGAAAGGGAAGAGGCCATGGATAAGTAAAGCATTACTCAAGAAGAAGAACAATGTGGGAGGCCTCACGCTACCTGATTTTAGAACCTATTATACCGCCACGGTAGTCAAAACAGCCTGGTACTGGTACAACAACAGACACATGGACCATTGGAACAGGATTCAGAATCTAGACATAAATTCATCCACCTATGAGGAGCTGATATTTGACAAAGGCCCAAAGTCCGTTAACTGGGGAAAGACAGTCTCTTTAACAAATGGTGCTGGCATAACTGGATATCCATCTGCAAAAAACTGAAACAAGACCCATACCTCACACCATGAACAAAAACTAAGTCAAAATGGATCAAAGACGTTAACGTAAAATCTAAAACGATAAAGATCATGGAAAAAAAAAAACAGGGACAATACTAGGAGCCCTAATACGTGGCATAAACGCAATACGAACAATAAGTAACAATACACAGCACCAGAAGAGAGACTAGATAACTGGGAGCTCTTAAAAATCAAACACTTATAGTCATCAAAAGGTTTCACCAAAACAGTCAAAAGACAACCTACAGACTGGGAAAAATTTTTTGGCTATGACAAATCTGATCAGCATCTAATCTCTAAAATCTACAAGATACTGCAAAACCTCAACAACAAAAAGACAAATAACTCAATTAAAAAATGGGCAAAGATATGAACAGGCACTTCACCAAAGGAGATATTCAGGTGGCTAACAGACACATGAAGAAATGCTCACAATCATTAGCCATTAGAAAAATGCAAATCAAAACTACAATGAGATACCATCTCACCCCAACAAGGCTAGCATTAATCCAAAAAACACAAAATAATAAATGTTGGAGAGTTTGTGGAGAGACTGGAACATTTATACACTGTTGGCGGGAATGTAAAATGGTACAATCACTTTGGAAATTGATTTGGTGCTTCCTTGAAAAGCTAGAAATAGACGTACCATATAATCCAGCTATTCCGCTCCTTGGAATATCTCCTAGAGAAATAAGAGCTGTCACATGAATAGATATATGCACACCCATATTCATTGCAGCACTGTTCACAATAGCAAAAAGATGGAAACAACCTAGGTGCCCATCAACAGACAAACGGATAAACAAATTATGGTATATCCACACAATGGAATACTATGCAATGATAAAGAATAACGATGAAGCCATGCAACATCTCATAACATGGAGGAATCTGGAGGGTATTATGTTGAGTGAATTTAGTCAGTCACAGAAGGACAAATATGGTATAAGACCACTATTAGAAGAACTCAAGAAAAGATTTAAACACAGAAGAAAACATTCTTTGATGATTATGAGGGTGGGGAGGGAGGGTGAGGGTTATTTACTAACTAGATTGTAGATAAGAATTATCTCAGGTGTAAGGGAAGGACAGCACACACTACAGGGGAAGTCAGCACAACTGACCTAAAACAAAGCTAAGAAGTTTCCTGAATAAAGTCAAACACTTTGAGGGACAGAGTAGCAGGGGTAGGGGTCTGGGGACCATGGTTTCAGGGGACATCTAGGTCAACTGGCATAACAAAGTTTATTAAGAACATGTTCTGCATCCTACTTTGGTTAGTGGCATCTGGGGTCTTAAAAGCTAGCGAGCGGCCATCTCAGATGCATCAATTGGTCCCAACCACCTAGAGTAAAGGAGAATGAAGAACACCAAAGACACGAGGAAAGTAGTAGCCCAAGAGACAGAAAGGGCCACATAAACCAGAGACTTCATCAGCCTGAGACCAGAAGAACTAGATGGTGCCTGGCTACCACCAATGATCACCCTGGCAGGGAACACAACAGAGAGTCCCAGATGGAGCAGGAGAAAGGTGGGGTGCAGAACTCAAATTCTAGTAAGAAGACCAGACTTAATGGTCTGATTGAGACTGGAGGAACCCTGGAAAGCATGGCCCCTGGATTCTCTATCAGCCCAGAAATAAAACAATTTCCAAGGTCAACTCTTCAGACAGGGATTGGACTGAACTGTGGGACATAAAGTGATACTTGTGAGGAGTGTGCCTCTTAGCTCAAGTAGATATAAGAGACTAAATGGGCAGCTTCTGTCTGGAGGTGAGATGGGAAGGCAGAGAGTGTTAGGAGCTGGTTGAATGGATGTGGGGAATCAGGGGTGCAAAGGAGGATTGCGCTGTCACAGTATGGGGACAGTAATTAGGGTCACATAACAAGGTATGTATAAATTTTCATATGGGAGACTAACTTGAAATGCAAACTTCATTTAAACTATAACAATAAACAAAAAAAAAAACCCATAAAAAATTGTGCCATTCATTGAAGTGTCAAGCATCATAATGTGTTTATGTACATTATCTCATTCAATTCTCACAACCTTCTAAAGAATGGCCTACTATATTTCCATTTGACAGAGAATGCCAAAGCCCAGAGAGGTTAAGTAACTTGTCTCGTACATGTAATAAGTGGTGCAGTCCATTTTCAAACCCAGGCCTGACTGACTCCAAACTTTATGCTGTTAATCACTACATTATTCTGGGATAATTCTTCCTTGAGGGGTGGGGGAAGACTGTGATGGGGGGAAGGAAAAGAGGTTATAGGCGATGGGGGAGAGACATTTTATCTGCTTCCAGTTTTGGCCAGGACTAGTCTAGTAATAGCTCTCAACATCATCACCCCAAATGACTCCTCTGGTCCCCATGCCATTGCAGGGCAACCAGATGGGTTTTCTCTGCACATCTCCAGGGAACACCATTCACGTAGACTACAATGGCTGTGGCCCTGTGTCACTGGTTATAGCTAACTAATGAAGGAGAAAGCATGAAAGGAAACTAACGTTTACTAAACACTCAAATGCCAGATACTTTATATATTTCATTTAATTTAATCTTCACAATAACCCCAGGAGACAGTCATTTTCCCCAATTTATAGTTGAGCAAACTGAGATTTTAAATAAAAAATAGAAGCATCAGGCAGTAACTCCTTAGACTCCATCCTTTCTCCCTATACCCTCTTCTCACTGACTAAATTTATTAGAATCCACTACTATCCTCTCTTCTTCTTTCTAGTGGAAGTGAAGGAAGTATCTCTTCTTATAGGGGACCAATGGCTCTGCATCCAGTGGTGTGCTCGTAAATGTTTAGTAACCAGCTCACTGGGAAAAAATAAGAATACTCTGATTTGTAGTGTTTACCGATTTCCACAGTATAAACATCCCTGCATGGCTGATTTCAAGTTACCAGCATGACGTTACTGAACGTGGAGTTAGGAAGAGACGTCCAGTAGCACACCGTTATATATTATTGCACTTCCACTATACAGATACAATAGGTGTAAATAACTTCAAGAGCACAGATAACAGTAAAATGTAAAATATTTAGGAAGTGATGAGCTTTGTATAGTTATTATCTTTGTTTTAAACATAATTTACTTAGTTGTAAGTTTATACAACTTAATTTTTAATAACTGCTATGCTTAACAACCAGCTCATGAAATTCCTGAAAATTTAACAGCCAGCTCTAGCAAGCTAAGTATGAGCCACCTCCAGCACACCCGTCTGCATCCCAATAATTCCCGATTTCTTGTATTTTTTTAAAAATTTCGTTTTTACCATTCCCAAAGCCAACTCTTCAGACAAAGATTAGACTGGACTATGGGACATAAAATGATACTCGTGAAGAGAGCACTTCTTAGCTCAAGTAGATACATGAGACTAAATGGGCAGCTCCTGTCCGGAGGCGAGATGAGAAGGCAAAAAGGGACAGGAGCTGGTTGAACGGACACTGGAAATCCAAGGTGGAAAGGAGGAATGGGCTGTCACATTAAAGGGAGAGCAGCTATACACACATAGCAACCTGTGTATAAATTTGTTTATGAGAAACTGACTTGAACTGTAAACTTCCACTTAAAGCACAATAAAAAAATTTTTGTTTTTAAAATCAAATGTGTACTTGCGCAGTTTTAAAAGTCAAATAGTTCTACAATGATTGATATAAAAACCCTCTTTTTCCAATTTTCTGATCATCAGAAGCAGCCATTTCAATTCTTTTAACCGATTCTTTTGGCATTTAACTCCATAACTCTAAATTACATTCTTCTTGAGTTTTCAGTTTTGGATATTATCTATTGACTTTTCCTTATGGGAGATAATGATAAGCTCTCCTTCATTCCCTACCCTTCCCCACAACTACACACATACACATTTCCCATCCCTCCAGGCTTCCCATATGGTTATATTCTAATTCTGGTTAGATCAGTAAATGTAAATGTTATTCACTGATCAAATAAGAAATATACTATGATTACTCTTCCTTTCCTTTACAATATTTTGTTTTTTCCTGAAGTTAACAGTTGTCCTTTTTTTTATTTGTTTGGTTTCCCAAGTATATACCCTCAGACTCTCTCTCAGTTAGGCAAATCTCTCATATTCAAACGCATTAGGTTTACTATTATTTCACCTTCTTAAGAAGTCTCTTGTGGAGCCATGTGACCTGCTCCAATTTGGATCTGTTTCTCCAGGTCTGCTCCATGGCTACTATTTTGGGATTTACCTTCCCCATAATTTTAGGGATCCCCTCCGCCTCTCTTGTGTTGGATCCCCTGTTTCTTGGATGCTGTGTTCATCTTTGTTTATACTCTTGTTTTGGTGAGGCAATATCCTCCAGAGTTTCCTGAGAACGACATATGGGAGGTAAAATTTCTCTAATCTTACATGCCTGAAAACATCTTTATTCAACCCTCACACTCAACTGATAGTATGGCGGTGTTAGAATTCCAGGTAGGAAACTATTTCTCTCACAAGTTTAAAGGTGTTGCTTTATTGCCTTCTAGCTTCCAGTGTTACAGCTGAGAAGTCAGGAGCCATTCTGATCTCAAACCTTCGTGTAAAATTGGTGTCTCCTCTCAGAACACTTATAGGGCCTTTTCTTTGTCCCCAGTATTCTAAAGTATCACAATGAAACTGGTTTTTGCTTTACTATTGGGAGAGTTCCTTAACTTTAAATTCAAATCTTTGTATTGAGGTGTTTTTTTTTTTAGATGGAATTCACATAAGATTAACCATTTTAAAGTGTACAATTCAGTGGCATTTAGTACATGCACAATGTTGTACAACCACCACCTCCATCTAGTTCCAAAACATTTTCATCACCCCAACAGAAAGCCCTGTGCCTATGAAGCAGTCAGTCCCTATTCTCCTCTCCTCCCAGCCCCTAGCAACCATCAGTATGCATTCTGTTGCTATGGATTTCCCTGTTCTGGACACTTCATATTAATGAAATCGTACAATATGTGGCCTTTAGTGTCTGGCTTTTTTCACTTAGCATAATGTTTTCAAGGTTCATCCACAATGTAGCATGATCAATATGAATGTGAACACAATATCTTATTTCATGAATATAATATCTTTTCTTATCTCTTATTAATGATAGTTTTAAGGTTTCTACTTTCAGATAGACTATTTCCTTCAAGTTTTTTTTTTTCTGCTTGATTATGCCTTGTCTTTCATGTTAGAAGCTTTCCTCACATGTTTGGTGATGCTTGTTTGTCTGCTCTTATTTGAGTAGGGCACTAAAAACTCAGATTGGAAGCTCTGTGTACTTGGGTGGGGCTAGCTGACCACAAATGAGTCCTGGTGGTGCAGTGGTTAAGTGCTTGGCTGCTAACCAAAAGGTCAGCAGATCAAACCACCAGCAGATCTGCCGGAGAAAAGACCTGCATTCTGGCCCCATAAAGATAACAGCCTGGGAAACCCTATGGGGTGGTTCTACTCTGTTATATAGGATCACTATGAGTAGGAACTGACTCAACCGCACCCAACAACAGCAGCTGACTACAGGCTTTCCTGTCTGGCTGGGCCATTAGTAGGAAGGCTCCCATCCCCCACATCAGTATTTTGAAGTCTTTTTTCCTTGCTGGTCAAATTCACCAGAGAAATGTCCTCTAAATTTCCTGAAGGGTGCAACCCTAGCTCCCAGCATTCCGAGTACCTGGTCGGGAAAAAAGGCAGGGGTCTCCATATTCAGTATATAAACTTTTGCTTATTTCCTTGTTTTCGGTACAGTACCCTAGCCCTTAAAAAAAAAAAAAACCATTGCCGTTGAGTCAATTCCGACTCATAGTGACCCTACAGGGCAAAGCAGAACTGCCCCATAGGGTTTCCAAGGAGTGGCTCATGGATTCGAACCACCAACCTTTTGGTTAGCAGCTGTCTTAGTCATCTAGTGCTGCTATAACAGGAATACCGTAAGTGGATGGCTTTAACAAAGAGAAATTTATTCTCTCACAGTCCAGTAGGCTACAAGTCCAAATTCAGGGCATCAGCTCCAGGAAAAGGCTTTCTCTGTCGGCTCTGGAGGAAGGTCCTTGTGATGCATCAGTCTTTCCTTGGTCTGGGAGCATCTCAGTGTAGGAATCTCAGGTCCAAAGGATGCACTCTGCTCCTGGCACTGCTTTCTTGGTGGTGTGAGGTTCCCATGTGTCTCTGCTTGCTTCTCTCTTTTATATCTCAAAAGAGATTGGTTTAAGATACTATCTAATCTTGTAGACCTCATCAGTATAACTGCCACTAATTCATCTTACTACTTCATAGTGATAGAGTTTACAACACATAAGGAAATCACATCAGATTACAAAATGGTACACAATCATACAATACTGAGAATCATGACCCACCAAAGTTGACAGATATTTTGGGGGGACACAATTCAATCCATGACAGCAGCCAAACGTTTAACCACTGCACCAGCTGTGCCTTATGTCTTCCAGTTGAGAGAACTTTTGTTTTACCCTCTCTGGAGAAAAAAATCTCAGGTCTTGTGCCCAAGTGAAGGAGAGGCAGTTGCCTGACTGCAGCAGGGAAGGGATTTGGTGTTCTAATTGCTACTTAAATAGATTTTCAACCAATTCCTTCACCTTCACCCCTCACTTCTAAAAGCAGCCTGTTGCTGTCAATTCCTGAGTTCTGGGGGGTCCCATGGTATAAACTGGTTCGCTTCTTAGTTCTCCTCAAGGCCAGTTTAGGATTCATATCTGCTAAGTCAACTACTACTCATTTATAAGTTTTCCACCTGACAAAAATGTGCTGCCATTTTCTCTGATCTCTCTTTATCATTGAAGGTTTATGATTTTAAATAATCTCTTTACTGTTATATTAGTGAAGTTTGAGGGGGGAGCAGAGAGTAAGACAGATGTAAGCTACCATTTTTAGCCAGAAGTTCTCCTACATGTATCTTCATTCTCTCTCTCTCTCTCAAATGGTTCCTTCTCTCTTAACTCTTTCCCATCTCAAACAACAACAAAACTTGGAAGGGAAAGAATTTATCTTATCTCTGTATATGTGATACTGGAGGGATGGAGAGAGGGAAAGAGATTCAGATTTGGCTGCTCCAAAGCCCAGACTCTATTATACCACTCTGCCTCCATGAAGTAGATAAACAAACATCAAAATAGTACTCACCACTCCAAAAAATGAATGACTGGAAAGCAACATGACAATGCATATGAAAATGTTTAAAATCTCTGACGTAGTAAGTAGTACCACTCTCATGATTTTTTTCTTCTTCTGAATATTATTTATTTTGTTGTTGTTGAGAATATACACAGCAAAACATACACCAATTCAACAGTTTCTACATGTACAATTTAGGGACACTGATTACATTATTTGTGTTGTGCAACCATTCTCACTCTCCTTTTCTGAGCTGTTCCTCCCTCATTAACATAAACTCACTGCCTCCTAAGGTTCCTATCTAATCTTTCAGTTGCTGTTGTCAATTTGATCCCATACAGATAGCTCTTAAAAAAGCATAAAGCTCAAGGCAAACTTGTTCTACTAGTTAAGCTAAACTATTGTTCAGTTTTAAGATGACTTCAGGGGATATTTCTGGTTTAAGATTTAAAGATTATCTTAGGGTAACAGTTTCAGGGGCTCATTCACCCTCCATGGCTCCAGAAATTCTAGAGTCCATGAGAATTTGAAATTCTGTTCTGCATTTCCCCCTTCTGATCAGGATTCTTCTATGAAATCTTTGATCAAAATGTTCAGCAATGGTAGCTGGGCACCATCCAGTTCTTCTGGTCTCATGGCAAAGGAGGCAGTTGTTCATGGAGGCAATTAGCCACACATTCTATGTCCTCCTTCTCTACTCTCCTTCCTCTGTTGCTTCAGGTTACTAGAGATCAATTGTTGTGCCTTGGATGGCCACTTGCAAGCTTTTAAGACCCCAGGTACTATGCAGTGAACTAGGAGGTAGAACAGAAGCACTAAACATGTTATTAGGCCAGTGAACTGGGATGTCCCATGAAACCATGACCCTAAACCTCCAAGCAAAGAAACCAAATCCCATGAAGTGTTTGGTTGTACATAAGCAGCCTCAGCATCTACTCTGTTGCTGCTGTTGTTGTTACTGTAAATATATCCATCACACAACGTTTGCCAACTCAACTTTTTACAGGTGTACACTCTCAAGATTTTGTCCTAAGGATATAACTCAACAGAATGAAGTAGCAATGTGGACTTTCATTTATGAGAAAATAGTAGGCTAAATATTCTGGAAAACCCTCCCACTACAAAAACCATAGAAATTCTAGACAAAATACAAAAACATCTTTTAAAAAACACAGTAGAGCTTGTAAGAAAGAAAATCCTCATGAGTGGAAAATAAAGAGGGAGCAATGGTAAGTCACTGATGCCCTGACCACATCTGTCATTACCAGCAACCTGAAATCTTGGGTTTTAATTGCCTCCTGCATGAGAGGCAAGACCTTGGGCTCAGTGACCACAGAGCATTGGAAGTGAGACCTCTGCACAAAGCTGGGACTCTCAGAAAACAAATGGGGGAGGAACAAATTTGAAAAGGAGGGTGAGGATGGTTGGAATGGTTGCACAACTTGAAGAATAATCAATGTCACTGAATTGTACGTGTAGAAATTGTTGAATTGGTGTATGTTTTGCTGTGTATATTCTAAACAACATCAACCAAAAAAAAGAAAAAAGAAATGGAGATAGAAGAGAGAGAATGTGATAGTCAATATTCTTCAGTAAAATTTAAGAGCGCAAAAAACAAAGAGAAAATTTTAAAAGTTGTCAGGAAAGAGAGATCACCTTAAAGAAATAACTAGACTGACAGCAGCAGCCCGAAGACAGTGGAGAAATAACTTCAGATTGCTGAGAAAAACAATTTTCAATTAGAATTTGATACTTAACTAAATCATATATTTAAGAATAAGGATAAAATGAAGACATTTTCAGAAAACCAAAAACTGAAAGTTACTACCAACAGACTCTAATTAAAGGAGCTTTTAAGAGTATGTATGAGGATAAAAAGAAATGTTCCCAGAAGGAAAATCTGAGATTTATAAAACAATAAAAAAAAAAAAAAAAAAAACAGTGCTAAAATATTGGATAACAATACCTTGTAAGATAAAAAGGATGGTGACTGGCATTCTAAGGCCCTTGGACAGTCTGGGAAGAGAGTGGAGCTACTGATTAACTTTAGACTTTAAGTACCCAAAAACCAAACCCACTGACATCAAGTCAATTCTGACTCATGGCGACCACATGTATTACAGAGTAGAACTGCTCCATAGCATTTTCTTGGCTGTAATTTTTACGGAAGCAGATTGCCAGGACTTCCTTCTGTGGCACTGCTGGGTGAGTTCAGACTGCCAACCTTTAGGTTATCAGTCCAGTGCAAACTGCTTGCGCCACACAGGGACCTCAAGTTCATGCGTTAAAAATTTAAGAGTAACAACTAAGAAGAGAAATAGACTGTATAAGTTCCAAAACAATGGAGGACAAAAAGTGGAATCAATGGAACAGTCTGGAAGAAAACAGGAAAGGGGGAAAAACAGAAAAATCAGGACAAGTAGCACAAAATAAAATGGTAAAAATAATTCCAAATATATCAATAATTAATTAAAATTACAATAAAATGTAAATGGATTCAACTCACCAGTTAAAAGAAAGATATCCTCAGATTGGACTGAAACAAAACAAAACAAATCCAGATATCTGCTATATCCTAGAGAAAACCTAAAACACAAAGACATGGTATATCAGAATAATTAATGTTAGTGCTATAACAAACAACCCCCGAGATCTCTGTGACTTAATAAAGTTTATTGCTTGCTCACATCATAGGTCCATCAGGTCCAGCCACTGCCCTGGCTGTCTTTCTTCCAATCAGTGACATAGGAATCTGGCATCCTTCAATCCTGGTTCCACCATCTCAGAGTTCGTTGCCTTAAACCGTGTGAACAGGGGAGAGATAAAGCATAGAAGACTATGCACGACATTTTGGGGACCAAGCCTAGAAGTGATATACATCACTTCTGTCCACATTTCTCTGGCCAGAACTCAGCTCATATGGGCCCAACCACCATAATTGTAAGAAAAGCTGGGAAATGTAGTCCTGTGTTCCCAGGAAGAGGAAATGGAACTAGTGAGCATCTAGCCAGTCTCTGGCACATGAAAACATTGAAAATAAAAATGGAAAAAGATACACCAGGCAAACACTAACTAGAAGAAATCTAAAGTAGCTATGTTCATATTGGACAAAATAGTCTTCAAGGCAAAAAGCATTATTAGAAATAAAGATAGTAACTACATAAAGGTAACAGATTTAATTCATCTGGAAGATATGCTAATTCTGAAATAGTATATATACCTAATAATATCTTCAAATAACATAAAGCAAATATTGACAGAATTAGGAGAAACATACACATTTCTCACTGATAAGACAAATAAAAAATTAGTACCACACTGAAAATATAAACAATATAATTAACAAGCTTGATCAAAAGGACATGTTTAGAACCTTGTACTCAACTATACAGAATGTATATTTTTCTCAAGCATGAAACAAATATTTATGAAAACTAGCCATGTACTTGGCTATAAAGCAAGTCACAACAAGTTTCACAGAATCACTATCGTACTCTGATTAGAGTGCAATTAGGTTAAAAATAAGTAACAGAAAGATAACCAAAACAAAGAAGACTGTGTATGAAGATGTTCACTCTGGTGTTACTTACCTACAGTGGTGAAAAATGAGAAACACAAATATCCAATAATATAGGCATGATCAAATAAATGTGCTATCATGTGGCCATTAAAAATAATTTTTGTTCCTCAAAAAGTTAAACATAAAATTATCCCGTGACCTAGCAATTCCACTCCTAGGTATACACCCAAGACTTAAAAGCAGGTACTCAAATAGTTACTTGTATGCCAATGTTCATTGTAGCATTATTCACAATAGCTAAAAGGCAGAAACAACCAAAATGTCCATCAACATAAACAAAATGTGGTCTATACATAGAATGGAATATTACTCAGCCATAAAATGAAATGAAGTTCTAATACATGCTATGCCATGGATGAACTTTAAAAACATTATGTTAAACAAAATGTTGGACACAAAAGGACAAAAACTGTATTATCCCACATATGTGAAATATCTAGAATAGGCAAATGCAAACAGACAAAACTATATTATTGGTTACCAGGGGCCAGAGAGAGGGGAAAAAGGGAGTTAATGCTTAATGGGTACTGAATTTCTCTTTGGGGTGATATAAAAACTTCTGGAAATGGATAGTGGTGATGGTCGCACAACACTGTGAATGTAATAATGTCACTAAATTGTACACTTAAAATGGTTAAAATAGCAAATTTTATGTTATATATATTTTACCACAATAAAATGTACAAAATATTTTTAATAATTTATTTGTTGTTGTTGAGAATATACACAGCAAAACATACACCAATTCAACAGTTTCTACATGTATAATTCAGTGACATCGATTATATTCTTCAAGTTATGCACAAAATATTATTTTTAAGTGGACTATGTTTAAGATATAATACTAAGTGAAATTTTAGATCTATGATTACATCTATGGTGAAAAATATGTGTGCATTTAGACAGATTGGAAAGGTATAAGCAAATGAAAAGGGTTGTTACAGTACGATAGGATTATGTGTAATTCTACTTTTTAAAGGATTTTCTGTGATGTGGTTACATTGTTTAATCTGAGCTAAAAGAACCAGTAGAAGATCTGATCTCTGTGTGGCAGCAGATGCTAGCTGTGCCTTAATACCCATTATCCCTTTCTTTTATAATAATAAAATTTTAATTTGGTACAAAACCACCTTAAATAAGAGTACATTTCCCAGTCTCCCTTATAGGTAGGTCTTACAACGAACTATAACCCATGAAATATGGAAAGTGGGTACCCTTAAAGGTAAAGAATGTGTCCTTCTTCTGTCCCTTTCCTCCATCCTGCTACCTGAAATGTTATTTAGCTTTGTTATTGCATGTACTCCGGGTGGACTGAATTTGATATGCATTTGATTGGATGAGGGACTGCTTTCCAATTTAATAAATGAATATGTGTGACTTATGAAGAGAAATAACATGTTTTTATATTCAACCAGTGTCTAGTACAAGCTGTAAAAATGATGGGATTATCCATCCTTTTTGGATATCAAATGAGGACGTATTAATATTAAAGAGTGCACATTTATGTTAAATACAGTCTAGTGGGAATCATACACATTTACTCCAATATTCTTTATTCATTTAGGAGAATATTTTAGCAGTGGATGAGATTTTTTTTATAGGCTTCTCTGCCTGAGTTAAATCAGCAATCAAGCTACACATTTTAAATGTTAAACAAAATGGAAAATTGTATTTTTAAAGTTCAATAAATAATTGCATTTGGTTAAATTATCACAACCTCTGGTAAGGTTTGTTATGGTCCAATAGCCTGGATCATGAACACACAAAAAAAATCAATACTTTGTGCTATATCAGGAATGAGAATATATCAATTCAAAATGAAATTGATAACTATTATTCAAAACAGCCTTTCCACTTGAAAAATATCCAAAGGACAATATTAAAGCAGATGCAACATTCTGCCCCAGGTGCTTACAATGTTCAATAATGATTTGGTATGCTATGTCATTCCCACCACAGCAACAAATTCATTATTATTTTTATTATAATTCAGTAAAGGTCATTCACAAGCTGATCTGTAAAAACAACATGCAACTAAAAAACAGACACTGGAGGCTGACTGAACAGCAGCCTTTTATTCTGTGAATTCTAATATTTATGCTGAGCATGGCTTGTTTAGTTATTTTAAATGAAAGAAAATAAAAATTTAATAAAAGTTCCAGGGACTTATTTATTCATCATTTCTTGAACAAAATTGTACACTGCTAGTTCGAGGGCATCTAATTGAAATAATTTATTCAGATTAAAATTCTGTCTGTAAAAGATATACGCAACTATGGTAATACAAAAAGTCTTAAAAATCTGTTACACATTCGGTTATGAGAGCATACTAGGGTTTGTTTATATTTGATTTCCTGATAATTTGTAGACAGACAAGTAGATTGCTAAACAACTTTGTTATTCTGTCAATTAGCCATGCCTTAAGATGATGGAGAATTATCAAAACATAATTTTTCAGACCAGGCAAATAATTCCTTTTCTTCTTTTCTCCATTCCTCATCTGACATGGATTCTTGGACTCTCACAATGTCGAAAGATGGTGTGGAGACGATGATCTCCTGTTTCTTTGTATGTGATGTGCCTGTTTTCGGTTCCTAGGTAGAATTAAAAACAAAAGTGAAAAGTGTTTTATATTTGGTTATTACTACTTCATATTTTTATGTTTGACTGTTCATAACTTAGCCTCATCCCAAAAAATGTATAGCAGATTTTCTAAAATTACAAAGCAATATATGAATCCATGTCATTGTAAATAGTTCTACAATGTAGAAATATACTGAGGCAGACTTTACATAGTATAGCATTTAATAAATTTAGATAGAAATTACTTCCATTTTGAGAAAAGCACCATCAGAGATGTGCTGAATTAACAGCGTCAACATAAAGAGACATTTTTTTTAATCTTCTAAGTTTTTTTTTTAAAAATTATTTATTTATTTTTTGGCTAAATCATGCTGATGTGGAGCTAAAATAGCTGGTATTTATCAAAATAGCTAATAACATTGTTTAAGCATTTTAAAAATGTGTTACCAAAATTAAAGTAGCTTTCATCCAAGGTATATACTAAAGGTGGTTTCCATCCTTAAACCTGCAGATTAGAAAAATTCTACCTATGGAAGCAGGATTGTTCAGTAATTGTACTTACAGGAAGTTTGAATATTTTCTAAAACAACGAAGCCAGTACAAGTTAAACTTACGGTCACTGTCACCAGAGAAGCCTTTTTTTCTTTCTCCACCTTATAAGCTTTTCTCATTTTTTCAACTTTAATTTGAGCTTTTTTGGATCGACGACCCAGATGTTTCACTGGACTTTGTTTTTTGTAGGGCCGATACAAAGGTGTGATAGTTAAGGAGGGTGAAGGGAACCTAGAAAATATTTGTATTATAGGCAGAAAAAAATCACACAAAATAAAATTTAAATGTAAGACAAGTTCCATATTTTATTAAAGCATTCTCTAGCAAATATAATAGACCTCAGTACTTGGAACAATGCACTTAAGCTTTTAGACCAAAGTTATCACTTCTGTTTGAGCTACTTAGCATAATTCCTTATCTGCCACTTATGAAGGTATACAGATGATGATGCTGACAACAACAATGGTGATGACAATTATAAAACCTGATATCAATTTAAAATCAGCTTTCCTGGAAAATATTGTATAGTAGACATTTGAATCTTTTTTTTGTAACACCACATACTAACATAAAAAAGTATTTAAATTTCATATTGGCTGAAAAAACAAGCCATTTTTTATCAGTGTTGGGATCAGACATAGTTGGTATCATGGCCACATCCCCTTGGCCTTACCAGTGCAATGCACATAGGCCCAACTTCCACTGTCAGCATCTGCATCACTCAGCCTGAGAACTTTCTTTGAAAACAAGAGCCCATGGGCAGGGAAGGCCAAAAGTGCCCAAGAATGCCTGTCTTCCTTACTAAGCAACCCTTAACTAATGACTGCTGTTGCATGTTCTACACGTGCTGGCATTCCCCGGAGGAATTAAGCTCCAGTTACTCACAGTGGTAACCTGCTTGATAACACACCCTGTTTTGGCTGCCATCCCCTCCCTGTTTCATTTCTCCACCCCGCATCAGCGTTTCCTGTGATCACCTCCCAAATAAACACTCAAATCCTTGTCTCAGGGTTTGCTTCAGGGAGATTCCAAACTAAGACTGCATTCAAAAAAGCATCTATGTAAGTACTTTTTCCTCTTCAATTGAATTAAAATCTGGCTACTCATTTGGCTCTTAAGTGACTTATTCTTGAATAACCAGTAGCATGAATCCAAATAGTGGTGAGCCTGGGGTTATAAATGCTGGCAGAGAAAATGACATCACTTATTTGACCTTGGTGGTAATAGGATCAAGTTATATATTCAGTTCTTATATGGATGAGTTAGAGAAAATCTATTTCATGATGACAGACTGTACCCTAAACCAGGCCATCTGTCTGGCAAATGTATAGCCTTGATCATAAATGAGCTAAATTATGTTACTGGGTCAGCATCACTCATCTCTACTGTTGGAAAAAAAAGCAGTGTGGTTTTTGCCTGACAGTGGGTCATCAGTGTCCTCTTCATGGACTAAAGGAGTATTTTTCCTTTCAAATATGAGTGCATGAAAACAGATTACCAACAGATCTTCTTTAGTCTTAATATCTTTTTCCGTAAGAAAGAAAGCTTTGTTAATCAGATGGGCTAGGTGAGACTCCGTAATGGAAAAAAATAAGGAATATAATTAGAGGAGTCATCCTCTGTCCATGTTGTTTCAGATCATAATACAGTCTGTTTTGCTACAATGTACATTTCTATAATGTGAATTAGCTCGCATGCTATTGGTAAAGAAAGGAATAATGTCAGTGTAATTCATATGCGATTTATCCGAGGCAAGGGGAGCCAGAATAGCAAGAGCAGAATTATAACCTTCCACAGAAAAGGAAAAAGCCCTTAGCTCCATGCTGCATGGGCAATAGGAGCCCTTTTGGCTGTATTTATGAAAATAAAAACTAGCACCTGCACCTAGGTCTCTCTCCCCAGAGGGGCACAACTCCCCACCCTTCCTCATCTCATTTTACCCCACTGCCTTGGGCGGCTCTGGGTTCCTGGCACGTTACATTGCTTCTCATGTCCACTTACAAGGCAACCACACTGGTCCAGGGCTCCACTTCCATCTGCATTGTCTCCGTGCTCACCACTAGCTCTAATTAAAGAGTTGCCAGCATTTCCACTCTATTGTTGCATATTTTTTATATTTGCTGTGGCAGCCTCTAGCCATACTAAGCTGCGTGTCTGGTGGTCCAAGTTATCTCCCCAGATACCAGTTGTTCTTTCTGTTAGTGCTCTGTTTACAAAGTTGCATAAGTTTTGAGCAGTTTGCCTCAACCCTATTTTTCCCATATGCCTTATTATCTTTAGTGAGCTATTTGGCAGAATGTGAACATTTTCAGGAATGCCTCTAATAGTGTAACCTTGATGAAGGATCTTCTTTTTTTATTGTACTTTAGATGAAGGTTTACAGAACTAGCTTCTCATTAAACAATTAGTACACATACTGTTTTGTGACATTGGTTACCAGCCCCAGGACTTGTCAACACTCTCCCTTCTCGACCTTGGGTTCCCTATTACCAGCTTTCCTGTCCCCTCCTGCCTTCTTGTCGTTACCCCTGGGCTGGTGTGCCCCTTTTGTCTCATTTTGTTTTATGGGCCTGTCTAATCTTTGGCTGAAGGGTGAACCTCAGGAGTGACTTCATTACTGAGCTAAAAGGGTGACCGGGGGCCATACTCTCAGGGTTTCTCCAGTCTCTGTCAGGCCAGTAAGTCTGGTCTTATTTTATGAGTTAGAATTTTGTTCTACATTTTTCTCTAGCTCTGTCTGGGACATTCTATTGTGATCCCTGTCAGAGCAGTCAGTGGTAGTAGCTGGGCAGCATCTAGTTGTTCTGGACTCAGTCTGGTGGAGGCCGTAGTAGTTGTGGCCCATTAGTCCTTTGGACCAATCTTTTCCTTGTATCTTTGGTTTTCTTCATTCTCCCTTGCTCCCAAGGGGGTAAGATCAGTGAAGTATCTTAGATGGCCGCTTACAAGCTTTTAAGACCCCAGACACTACTCACCAAAGTAGAACGTAGAACATTTTCTTTACAAGCTATGTTATGCCTATTGAGCTAGATGTTCCCCAAGACCATGGTCCCCACAGCCCTCAGCCTAGTAATTCGGTCCCTTGGGGAGTTTGGATGTGTCTATGGAGCTTCCATGACCTTTCCTTGGATAAGTTGTGCTGCCTTCCCCAGGATGAAGGATCACTTTTACCTAACTTCAGAAACAATCTGTAGCTGGTGCTGACGCATCTCCTCTGTTTTTGGTCTTTGTGATAGATACTTCATTTCTTTTTGTAGACGGCTTGAGATTACCCCAGACTCTGCATAATCAATTATATCATATATCATCATTGCCTTAGGAAAGTTTTCGAGGGTTAATCTTCTCCAATGGTTATTTCTGCCACCAGAATATGCAGGAATCTCATCCATTAGACTGGTATACTGTATGGAAAAAACAATTAGGAATGATTGGCTACGGGTGCTCTAAAATGTTTTTAGACACATTTCCCAAGGTTCTACTCAAATGTCACTTAATCCCAAAAGCATTCCTTGATCCCATCTCTGAACTTAACTGGTTATCTCTCTTCCATGACTCTTATTACTGACTTATTCAATGTTTTAGTTATCCGTGTATGTTGTATCTCCCCTTCTTCCTGTCTCTGAATGTCACACAGTATCATGCACATAATACCACACTCACCCACTATTTATTTAATGCATAAACATTTTTTACGGCAAATATAAGTGAGATAAATTAAACTCAGTATGAGCCTGAAAATTAATGATTATAGTGAGGTGTTCAGCATACCTGGTAGTGCTTGTCCATGACATGCTTGGGTTGACAAGAAATTTGCACAAGTGTTTTTAGAAACAATGAGTTCATCTCTGGTGCTAAATGGTATATTTCACTACTTTCATTTGGAATATTGTAGAAATCCCACTTTTTTTTTCAATTTAAAATGTTATCAAATTAGGAATTTAAAAAATACAAATCTATATAATCAATTCAACACTATAAATGTTCATTTAAGAGACAGGAATAGAGCAGGAGGAGTTACAGTGCTAGGAAGTGAAATAACAGCTAGGCTTTTAGGGTATACTACACACGAACATACACACATACAGGCAGTCCTTGCTTTGCACCATTTTGGCATGCACAAATTTCAATTACCACCATTTTTTCAAATAATGGAAGGATCCCTGGTGGTGCAACAGTTAAGTGCTCGGCTGCTAATGGAAAGGTCAGCAGTCTGAACCCACCCAGCAGCTCTACGTGAGAAAAGACCTGGTGATCTACTCCTATAAAGATTACAGCCTAGGAAACTCTATGGGGCAGTTCTACTCTGTCCTATAGGGTCGCTACGAGTCAGAATTGACTCAACAGCACACAACAACAGCAACAACAGTCAAATAATACTGGTCCTCCAACGACACGGTTCAAATTTCAGTTATCATAGTATATTAACTGTGAGTAATTACATAAAGTACAAACTTTGTCACTAGCTCTTCAGTCCACAGATTACTATGTAAATAACAGATGCACATCATGATTAGTGACAAATCATGTCACTTCTTTCAAAGTCTGTCAGTGACTGGTCACTGAGCACCTGTTATTCAGTTCACACACAGACAGCAAAGTGTGTAGTTATGTTGCCTCCTTGTCTCCCAGGGTTAAACCCACATGACATTTTACAAAAATGGATAATCAAAAGAGCGAAATAGCCAGCAAAGAAATGAAAAATGACAATGCTGACATGAAATTCAAATTCAACATAAACGGAGTTCTAGAATAGGTGACCGTGGAAATGTTGACACTGCCATCATTTAAAAGACTGTAGCTACATAGCCAGAAAAACTTGGTGAAGGAGAATTTATCAACATAAATGAGGGAAGTGGCTGTGATGAAAGGGATGAGGCTGTCCCAGAGGTAGTGATACCAGCAAAAAAACTTCACATTAAAGGAACTCAGAGATATTTCACAACATCTAAAGTGCAAAGGATAAAATGTTAGAAGCTGATCCAAACTTAGAAAGGAGTATGACAATTTACCAAGGCATAGAAAAGATGATTGCTCTATATTGTAAGTTGTATGACAAGAAGAAGGCAAGCACTGTTCAAACTATGTTTCTCCTTCTCTTTCTTCTAGCTTAAATTTTTTTATTGTGGTAAAATACAAAACTACTTTTGATAAGTTTTTTTTCACAGCTTTACTGAGATTTACGTACCATAGACTTAACCCATTTAAAGTGTACAATTCAATGATTTTTAGTATATTCAAAGTTGGTAAGTTTTTAAAAAAGAAAACACTTTCTCAATGTTTCTAATTTTTTTTTTTAACAAAGAGAAGTTTATTTCCTTACAGTAAAGTAAGCTAAAGTCCAAATTCAGGGTGTGAACTCCAGGGGAAGGCTGTCTCTCTCTCGGCCTTCTCATCAGTGCTCCCTCAGACTAGGGGCTTCTCGGCACAGGGACCCCGGTCCAAAGGACGCGCTCTGCTCCCAGCACTGCTTTCTTGATGGTATGAGGTCCCCTATTCTCTGCTTGCTTTCCTTTCCTTTTATCTCTTGTAAGGTAAAAGGTGGTGCAGGCCACACCCTAGGGAAACTCCCTTTACATTGGATCAGGGATGTGACCTGGGTAAGGGTGGTGTTACAATCCCACCCTAATCCTCTTTAACATAAAATTACAATCACAAAATGGAGGCCAACCACACAATTCTGGGAATCATGGCCCAGCCAAATTGATACACACATTTTTGGGGGGACATAACTGAAACCATGATATTCCACCCTTTGGCCCCCAAAAAATCACATCCTTGCAACATGGAAAACATATTCACCCCATCATATCATAGCAAAAGTCTTAACTCCAAGTCCAAAATCCAAAAATTCCTCTTCATCTGTGAAATCTAGAATACAAGTTATCTGATTCCAAAGGTACAATGGCAGAACAGGCACAAGCTAGACATTTCCATTACAAATGGGAGAAACCAGAGGAAAAGAAGTGATAACAGGCACCAAGCAAGTCAGCAGAACACATTACATTAGCCCTCAAGGCTCTGAAAATAATCCTCTGCTCTCTGAGACAATTTACACAATAGCCCTGCCCTCCAGACTCTAGCTATTGGCCACAGTCTCTGGATTTTGAGTGGAGGCCTCTCGGCCCTGGGCTTCAGCTCTGCCTTCCAGTCCCACTGGGACAGCAACTCTGCTCCCTTGACTTTAGGTGCACCATTCTCCTAGTCCATTGGAGTGACAATTCCACCCTTAGAAACACCAGAGGGTATGGCTCCACCCTTTGAAACCCCTGAGGTCACAGCCGTACCTTTTGAGACTGAGGCAGCTCGGCTTCTTGTGTCCCTTGTCTCTTCAGCTTCTGCTTCTGTTTCCTGTGGCCTCTTGGCCCTCGGGCCTCATGCCCGCATCTGTCCTGCTGGGGCAAGTGTTCCAAAGCTCTGTAGCCCCACTGATAAGTGCCCGGAGGCACCCCACTCCACCAGGAAGCCTCCTACACACAGGCACTCAGCTCCCTTGCTCCATGGGTTGGCAAGCCTAGCTCCACCGGTAAGTGCCCGGAGGCACCCCACTCCGCCAGGAAGCCTCCCGCGCACTGGCACTCAGCTCTCTTGCTCCGTGGGTCGGCTCCAGTGCCATCTCGCACTGGTCTCCTGGTTCTGCTGTTGTTGGTTCTCTGCTGCTGTAGGTTGTCTGCTGCTGCTGGTCCTCTGTCACTGCTGCACGTCTATCCATTCACATTTTTAAAACCCGTTCCACATTTTACTTATCTGTGAGAGCAGCACCTCACTCTCTCGGTACCAAATTCTGTCTTAGTCATCTAGTGCTGCTATAACAGAAATACCACAAGTGGATGGTTTTAACAAAGAGAAGTTTATTTCCTCACAGTAAAGTAAGCTAAATTCCAAATTCAGGGTGTCAGCTCCAGGGGAAGGCTTTCTCTATCTCGGCCTTCTCAGCAGTGTTCCCCCGGACTAGGAGCTTCTCTGCGCAGGGACCCCAGTCCAAAGGACATGCTCTGCTCCTGGCACTGCTTTCCTGATGGTATGAGGTCCCCTCCCAATGTTTCTAATGTTTTAAATTGCAGTGTATTAAATGTAAGTTTTACTTTTTTTTAAATTTTCCTACTCATTTATAACAGACAGAGTTTTTAATGTTTTGACAAAACTTTTTAAAGGTCATGGAACAATTGCATTTTTCCCATTGATTATTACAATTGCTTTGCATGGTTTTAGCTTGCATGGTCATTTTTAAGGTCCTGCACTACCATACAAAGTGAGGACTGCCTATATAGTCTATTTCCTGAGAGTGGAGTAGCAAAATGGGTAAACATCTCAGAACTGTCAGTGATCTGCTGTGCCACTTACTAGCTGCTGACCCTGGGCAAGTATTTTTAAACCTTTTTAAGACTCATTTTTCTCATCTGTAAAAAGGGTCACATGACTTACAGATTTGAAGATTAAAGAAGATAATATGCATATGAAGAGCTAAAAACAGTGTCATGCCCATATAAGGGTTCAATAAAAGTCAGCTATCATCTCTCTCTTCCAATACGTCTATCTGGGAACTGCTCTCTTTGACACGGATCCTTGACCTTTTCACAGTCTGAAAATAAATATCTGACCCATGCCCTCAGAAAAGATAGTTGGCGTCCAAGTCCTACTGATTTCCTGGTTAAATTTCCTACTCCCATAGGGAATTCCCTTCTTTTAAGGTTCTAAAAGAAAGAAAACACAATTGGGAATCTTTAAGGCACTGCATTAATTTCATGTTTCACACTGAAGCAACTGAGCGAATAGTTATGGCCGTATATTATTATTGTGAGCTAGAATTTTGGGATCCCTTGTTTCTCTATAACTGGTAAAGTAGGGGTAATAATATTATATACCTCTTAGGGTTATGTGAGAATAAAAGGAGTTAGTGTTACATAAGCGTTTGCTATCATTATTATTCGGGCATAAAGCACTCGGCACTGCTATCCATCCAGTTACGCAAACCAGAAACCTAGGAGCCATGCTGGACACTTTCCTTTAACTTACCTCCAATTCTGTCACCAAGGCCCACTGCTGTTATTCTCTAATTATCTCCTGTATCTTCCAGCCTCACGGCTCTAAACCAAGCTACCACCATTCTCCTAGAACACTTCATAAGCCTTCAAGCTAGTAGAGGGCTCTTGCTGTTCCCTAATTCATTCTCTACATTGCAGCCAGAGGGATCTTTTCATTCATTAGATTAGATCACCTCATTTCTTGAAACACTGCACTGGCTTCTTATTGCACACAGAATAAAGAAAAAATAAACACTTTATCGTTGTCTAAAGGCATGATGGATCTCTTACCACCCCTCCAACGTGTCTGCATACCACACTCCTCCATGCTCTCTCTTCTCCAGCCCCACAGACCTGCTTGCGGGTCGTGGCATCTCCTCCTGCCACAGAGCCTTTGCCTGTTCACCCCCAGACCTCAGCCCAGCCAGTATTGCTTCAGGGAGGCTATGACACATATTGTTGATTGCCTGTCCAAGAGCCGTTCACCACTTCTCCCTTGCTTACAGAACCCTGATTTTTTTTTTTCCCGGTATACTCAGGGAAGAAGGGCATCAGCACATGAACCATGATTGTTCTAAGGCAATTTTGGGAAATGATCCCATTTTCCTTTATCAGTGATTGGTTTAGGGGGAGCATGTATTCCAGTCCTAGCCAATGGGAAAGTCTGTTGGGGGCTTCTGGGAAAGACTTTCTTTCTTGAGATAAAGAAAGAGACATGCTAGGAGTTCCTTTATTCCTGCCTTTGAATGTACTTGCATGAGAATGTGACAGTCATCTTATTACCATGTACTTGTATGAGAATGTGATAGTCATCTTACTGAAGTCAAGAGAACTGTAGAGAAGCTGCCCAGAACTCTGATGTCCCTGAGCTGCTAAATTAGCTAGCCCAAGGAACCACGTATCTGGGGACTTCTTACGTGGAACAACAGATGTCCTTTATTGTTTAAGCCTCTTGTAGTTGAGAATATTCTATTCCTTGTAGTGGAAAGCATCCAAATGATAATATAATCCTTCTTCCCTTACTAGGTCGAATCCCTGTTATAAACTCCCTAAGTACAATGTATTTATTTTTTATATTGAGATAAAATTCACATAACATAAAGTCACTATTTTAACCATTTTAATGTGTGTAATTCAGTAGTTTTTAGTATATTCACAGTGTTGTGCAACCATTACCACTATCTAATTCCAGAATATTTCCATCATCCCCAAAAGAAACCTTGTACCTGTTAGCAGTTACACCCCACTATCCACTTCACCCTAGCCCCTGGCATATCTCTAGGTATGATGGATGAACTGCCTCATTGGGTTTCCAAAGCTTTAAATCTTTAAGGAAGCAGACTGCCACATCTTTTCAAGGTTCATCCATGTCGTAGTATGTTTAGTACTTCACTCTTTTTTATGGACAAATAATATTCCATTGCATAGATACACCACATTTTGTTTATCCATTCATCAAACCCACAAATTCACTGAATTTCTGATTTTTATATTTATTTGCATGACATCTGTCTCTTAAACTAGACTCTAATCTCCATGAGAGCAGAGATCACGTAATTTTGTTCCTCACTGTATTTCTAGCATCTACCAAAACATCTGGGACATAGTAGATACTCAATAAAAATTTGCTTAGTGACTAAATGTGTAAACATAATATATCATATTTATTTCAATTTGCCTTATTCCACAAGGGATTTGAAGCAGCTACTAGTTTTATATAAAGGATGCAATAATTTTCTAAATAGGATCTTTAATAATTGAAGAATATAGTACATAGATGTCTCTGTTTCCTTTAGTTAGAATTTACATCAATCTAAGTAACAGTAGGGACACTGAAAGTAAAACCTGAAGATCTAGGTATGTCAATCCCAATTCTGCTACTTACTATGAACTTGGGCAAGTCATTTAATGTCTGTGACTTCAATTTTCTCATATATGCACTGGGAATAATAAAACCTATCTCATACAGTTCTTGTGAGGATTAAACGTAACAAATATGTATGAAAGCACTTTATATGTAGTTGTATTATAGAAATGGAATAGTGTTATACAGAAAATTAAAAGCAGTGCAGGGAAAGTATTCCTTCAATAAGTTTCACAGAATTTTTAGAAATAATAAAAGAAGTTCTGTGTCATAGTATAGGGAGAGCAATTAGGGTAACATAACAATGTATGTATAAATTTTTGTATGGGAGACTAACTTGAAATGTAAACTTCATTTAAACTACAATGATAAACAAAAGAAAAAAGAAAAAAAATATGAAGGCATAAAGATTGAAAAGCCAAAAAAAAAAAAAAAAAAAAGAAAGTAGTTCTGTATTTCTGTCAGACACTAAGAAGCACCTTGAAAATATGGTTTGGCAAAAGTTTCCGCATGTGTGTGGGCCAATAAAAATGTCCCAGGTAAGAAAAGGAAACCCTGGTGGCATAGTAGTTAAGTGCTACGGCTGCTAACCAAAAAATCAGCAGTTTGAATCTACCAGGCACCCCCTGGAAACCCTATGGGGCAGTCTACTCTGTCCTACAGGGTCGCTATGAGTCGGAACTGACTAGATAGATGGCAACGGGTACGGAATGGTAGGTAAGAAAAAATGCTTTGGGGCAGAATTAATTTAGTTATCATGAAATTAAACCTGTGCAACATTTCCCCATATCTAACTGTTCCTACTTGATTCCCAGTCTTGACCTCCATTTTGTTTCAAGTCTTTTGCTACGTCCTTGCTCAGTTACTGGAGTTCACTTACAGGCTAATGTTATCAGCTGTGGATACACTGCTAGTTGCTTAGCTGACATTCCCCTTCTTGACAGAATATCACCCAACAAAATATTTGTTTACTCAGCCTTCTCTGCAGCTAGGGGTAGACACTTGATATAGTTCTGGCCAATGAAACGTAGATGGAAGTTCACAGGGAGGGTGCTCCTTCCTAAAGAAGAAGGTAAAACTTTTTGTCCTTCTCCCTCCTTCTTGCTTAGAACATGAATACGAAGCTACAAGGGACAAGTATCAGGATGAAAGCTACCCACTTTGGAGGGCTAAATGGTGAGATGGACAGAGCCCTGGGTCCCTAATGACATTGCTGAATCTCTGTACCAGCCCCAACTACCTACCTCTAGACTTCTTCATGAGCAAGAAAAAATAATCTTATTGTGTAAGCCTGTATTACTTGAGTTTTCTGTCTTGCAGATGAACACGTTCCTAACTAAGACACCAGCAACTGTGAACTTCTTTTTATACTGTATCTTGGATCCAGTGCTAAACCTGTCAACCTCATGAATAGTATCACTTTGCCTAAACTCTCATTTTCATCTTTTGTCATATCTATTTTGGGTCAAGTATAACATTTCCTTAAAGTCTTCTCATGTTACAAAAAAGCACTGTGACTTATTCTAAAAAACGTATCATCCAGCAGCATTAATGGATTAAAAGATTATACACCATGACCAAGTGGGATTTGTCCCAAGAATGCAAGGGTGGTTCAGTATATGAAAATCAGTCAATGGAAAACACTACATTAATAGAATGAAGGGAAAAAAACCCACATGATCATTTCAACTGATACAGAAAAAACTATTTGACAAAAGCCAACACATTTTCATGATAAAAACACTCAATAACGTTGGGATAGAAAATAATTTCCTCACTATGATAAATGGCATTTATGAAAAACCCACAGCTAACATCATAGTCAATGATGAAAGACTTAAAGCTTTCCCCCTAAAATCAGAAATAAGACAAGAATGCCTGCTTTCACTATTGATATTCAACATTGTACTGGAAGTCCTAGCCAAAGCAATCAGGTAAGAAAAAGAAATAAAAGGCATCCAAATTGGAAATGATGAAGTAAAATTATCTCTTTTCACAGATGACATGATTCTATATAAATTCCAAATAATCCACCAAAAACAAAAACCACCACTAGGCCTAATAAACAAATGCAACAAAATTGCAGGATACAAGATCAAAACACAAAAATCAACTGTATTTCTATATACTAGCAATGAATAATCTGAAAACAACATTCAGAAAACAACTCCATTTACTATAGCATCAAAAATAATACTTAAGAAAAAGATTTAACCAAGGAGGTGCAAGACTTGTGCACTGAAAACTACAAAACACTGCTGAAAGAAATTAAATGGAAAGATATCCCATTATCACAAACTGAAAAAATTAACACTGTTAAGATGGCAATACAGATTCAATGTAATCCCCATCAAATCCCAACAGCCTTTTTTGAAGAAATGGAAAAGCTGATCCTAAAATTCATATGGAAATGCAAAGAATTCCAAATAGCCAAAACAATCTTGAAAAAGACGAACAAAGTTGTAGGACTCATATTTCCTGATTTCAAAACTTACTACAAAGCTACAGTAATCAAAACAGTATGGTACTGGCATATGAACAGCACATAGATCAATGGAATAAAATTGAGAATCCAGAAATAAACCCATACATTTATGGGCAATTGATTTTAGACAAGAGTACCAAGACCATTTAATGGGGAAAGGATAGTCCCTTCAACAAATGGTGCTGCGACAACTGGATAACCATGTGCAAAAGAATGAAGTTGGATCCTTAACTCACACCATATACAAAATCTTACTCAAAATGGTTCAAAGACCTAAAATCTAAGGGCCAAAACTGCAAAACTCTTAGAAGAAAACATAGGGATAAATCTTCATGATCTTGGATTTGGCAATGGTTACTTAGATATGACACCTAAAGCACGAGCAACAAAAGAAAAAATAGATAAACTGGACTTCATAAATGTTAAATATTTTTGTGTATCAAAGGACACTATCAAGAAAGTGAAAAGACAACCCATAGAATGGGGGAAAGTATTTGCAAACCATATATCTGATAAGGGTCTAGTGTCCAGAATATATGAAGAACTCTAAAAAAAAAAACAAACCACAGCTGTTGAGTCGATTCTGATTCATAGCAACCCCACAGGATTTCCAAGGCTGTAAATTTCTATGGAAGCAGACTGCCACATCTTTCTCCCACGGAGCCGCTGGTGGTTTCGAACCACCAACCTTTCGGTTTCAAGTCGAGCACTTTAACCACTGCGCAACCAGGGCTCCTTAAAGAACTCTTACAACTCAATAAAAAGACAAACAACCCAGTTAAAAAAAATGGATAAAGACAGATAATCACAAGTATTAGTGAGGATGTGGAGATACTAGAATCCTCATACATTATGAATAGGAATGTAAAATGGTACAGTTGCTGTGGAAAACAATTTGGCAGTTCCTTAAAATGTTAAACATAGAGTTACCATATGAACCAGCAACTTCACTTCTAGGCACATACCCAAAATAATTAAAAACAGTTGCTCAAACAAAAACTTGTATGTGAATGTTCACAGTAGTACCATTCACAACAGCCAAAAGGTAGAAACAACCCAACATACCACATCAACGGATGTCCATCAACAGGTGAATGGATAAAGAAAATGTGGCATATTATTTGGCCATAAAAAGAAATGGAGTACTAATACACACTACAACATGGATGAACCTTGAAAACATTTTGCTAAGTGAAAAAAGCCAGGCACAAAATTCCACATATTCTATGATTCCATTTATAAGAAATACCCAGAATAGGCAAATCCATAGAAACAGAAAATAGATTAGTGGTTGACAGGGCTGGGGTGAGGGGAGAATGGGGAATGACTGCTTAATGTGTACAAGGTTTCCTTTTGGGGTGATGAAAATGTTCTGGAACTAGATGGTGGTGATGGTTGCACAATACTGTGAATGTACTTAAAGTGAATTGCATACTTTAAAATGGTTAAAATGGTACATTTATGTTGTATTTTACCACAATAAAAAAAAAAGTAGGATTATTTCTTCTTGGAGGATAGGGTCAGGAAGGCTTTTTGTTTGTTTGTTCATTTTCAACATCTAAATCTAAATTCCTTACTTGCATGTAATCTTTCATTGTGACAATATCTATTACATCAGTTACTTTGAACTTCTGGAAAAGATGTTCATCTTCCAAAACTTGGCCAATAAATTTCCTTTTCCCCATTATTTTGCAAGCATCAACCACTGCCTATAAAGAGAATAGAAAACAGACTTTAGAAATAGTAGTATAATAGCAATAATTAACAGCACACACCTTACATGATTTTTCTGACAAATACGTCAAATATTGTTCCCTTTTTTCTAGGAGTTTGCTATTGAATAATATTTACAAAAAAAAGATTATACAGAGATTTTTAAACCACTTAAAATTAGTTTCTACAGCCATATCTACATGGTTTAAAAATGCTGCAGATGAATAGCTGAGTTCACAATCTTTAGGAAACCATAGTTTAAAAAAATCTGAGTTTTTTTCCCCCTTAAAATCATTTTTTTTCTTTAAAAAACAAGGCAACCCTATAATGTTATTTGTATTGTCGATGCAGAGAAAACTTATCTGGTGATTAAATAGGTTGCCCTTGGAACTGCAACAAATGGTGTTAACTAGGACTAACTGTTTTTTGTGTTAGTTAATACATTGCCCCCAAGTGAAAACAGATGTGAAGTCTCTAGTAGGTTTCAGATTGCTTAGGCCTCCCTCTCCTTCAGACTTCATTCTCAGTAGCCAAAGAGTATCAAAGAGTTTTTTTTTCCTTCTGCCAAATTTCAACATTTTGTACTCAAGAAAAACACCTGAGAGGGCAGAGATAGAAGAATCACAGAAAATATGAAGGCTTAAATCCTGTCTGCCTCTATCTGCACCATACCCTTCCACAGATACCAATCCTGTGCTAAAAGCTATATACAGACTGAGACTCAACTACTCCCCACCCTCTTGCCCACTCCCTGTAAGTATGTGTTGATTCTTCTAACACGTATTTATATTATGTATCTGTGCTTCTGGCCTATGTGGAGGGAGCCTGGCAAAGATGAAAATTCGAATATCTTTTGATTCTAGATGTTTCTTTTTCCTCCATATCTCAGACTGTGACATTTATGAAATTGTGGGAACTCTGTTATAATGCTGATTTAAGGCCACAGAAGAATGCTTGAGATAGGACTGAAACTCACAATCTCCGTTCTTAACACACAATACACAGCATGCCTTAATGTTTTTTCTATTCCAATTGTCACTTTTTTTATCCAGAATATTTCTTTTGAGGTTTTTTTTTTTTTTTTTAATTTCAAAGCTTACGAGATCACAGACACATATGGGAACTGAAAAAGGAAGAAAATATTCAAATGGTTGTAGTTTTATTTCTAATACACTAAACTGAAAGGACAGAAACAGTTTACTAAAAATGTGGCATAGGGCCTTCCTCAGGCAGATAATTTCTGCTTTCTGTTTCATTAGTTTCTTTATACATCATGCATCTAAAGAAAAGGCAATATGGTATGTATCTTCCTTATGCTTTCTTGCAATTGATTTCCTGTGGGTTCTAATTAACTACCCCCACAGTGACACCAAAGGTAAAAACAAATAATTGTACACTGAACATGTATGAAAACTATATAATTCCTGCTTTGGAAATTTCTTTAGGCATAACTATATTTTACTGTAGCTCATGTTACTTAGAAAAGGTATTTATTATCAGTTTCTCCCTGCTCTACTCCACTAAACCACCAATAACGGCTCTGAGCCTATTTCCTTATTTGCAAAATGGCCTCAGCTGTGTGGCTCAACTGTGTCTAGCCCATCCCAGCCCCTCAGCCAAAGAAAAACACGCCTGACAGAACAGGGCAATCTCTCTGCCCACCTGAGAGTGGTCTGAAAAAGTTTGCTGACCAACGGCCAAGATGTAGGTATCCCCTTTCTAGGACATCAGCTGTGTATGGCCAGATTCAGGAAAGTCCTTCTGAATAGACAGGAAGGGATGAGAAAGAAGAGCTTAGCCCCAGGAGAAAGGGAAGTGCAAATACTAGGCAAGGATTCGAGGATACCAGCCAGTCAAACTAGTATTCAAGAGGCAGGTTCCGTTCTTAGTGAGGGACTCAAAGGGTCAAAGAGTGGCATTTCTAAATCTGACACCTCCCTGGATACCCAGAATCACTGTGACCCAGAAGCCCTCATAGCCCCATGCTATTTGCTGGCCTAGATCCACACTTGGGCTTGTAAAGTTATCTAATATCTCAAAGCACTTTCCCTTTCCCTGCTGGAAATTTTCACTTTATGAAGGTAGTAATAACTGACATCCCTGCAATGGAACTGTTTCTTGGCTTGGAACAGTTCCATTATATACAGGCATAGAATAAATAAAACACCATAACTGCTGGTGTTGTTTCAACTCCTAAATGCGCACACAGTACAGTGGAAACACAGATAAGTGTTCAAGTCTGTTATGCCCTGACAAGCCTCTCCAAGTTCCAGCTTCCTCACAGGTAAAATGGAAGTGTGTGTGTGTTCATATATAAAAATATATATATATATATATATACACACACACACACATATATTTGTGTGTATATATATATAATTGTTGTTGTTATTGTTAGGTGCCACAGAGTCAGTTCCGACTCATAGCGACCCTACGTACAACAGAACGAAACACTGCCTGGTCCTGTGCCATCCTCACAGTCCTTGCTATGTTTAAGCCCACTGTTGCAGTCACTGTGTCAATCCATCACATTGAGGGTCTTCCTCTTTTTCGCTGACCCTCTACTTTACCAAGCATGATGTCCTTCTCCAGGGCCTGGTCCCTCCTGATAACATGTCCAAATTATGTGAGACGAAGTCTCGCCATCCTCCCTTCTAAGGAGCATTCTGGCTGTACTTCTTCCAAGACAGATTTGTTCGTTCTTTTGGCAGTCCATGGCATATTCAATATTCTTCCCCAATACCACAATTCAAAGGTGTCAATTCATCTTCGGTCTTCCTTATTCATCGTCCAGCTTTCACATGCATATGAGGCAATTAAAAACACTATGGCTTGGGTCAGGTGCACTTTAGTCTTCAAGGTAACATCTTTGCTTTTCAACACTTTAAAGAGGTCTTTTGCAGCAGATTTACCCAATGCAATGCATCCTTTGATTTCCTGACTGCTGCTTCCATGGGTGTTGATTGTCGATCAAGTAAAATGAAATCCTTGACAACTTCAATCTTTTCTCCATTTAGCATGATGTCGCTTATTGGTCCAGTTGTGAGGATTTCTGTTTTCTTTATGTTGAGGTGTAATCCATACTGAAGACTATGGTCTTTGAGCTTCATTAGTAAGTGCTTCAAGTCCTCTTCACCTTCAGCAAGCCAGATTGTGTCATCTGCATAACGCAAGTTGTTAATGAGTCTTCCTCCAATCCTGATGTCCCGTTCTTCTTCATATAATCCAGTTTTTTGGATTATTTGCTCAGCATACAGATTGAATAAGTATGGTGAAAGGATACAACCCTGACTCACACCTTTTCTGGTTTTAAACCATGCACTATCCCCTTGTTCTGTTTGAACGACTGTCTCTTGGTCTATGTACCGGTTCCTCACGAGCACAATTAAGTGTTCTGGAGTTTGCATTCTTCTCAATGTTATCCATAATTTGTTATGATCCACGCAGTCAAATGCTGTTGCATAGTCAATAAAACATAGGGAAACATCTTTCTGGTATTCTCCATTTCCAGCCAGGATCCATCTGACATCAGCAATGATATCCCTGGTTCCACGTCATCTTCTGAATCCGGCTTGAATTTCTGGCAGTTCCCTGTTGATATACTGCTATAGCTGCTTTTGAATGATCTTCAGCAAAATTTTACTTGCCTGTGATATTAATGATATTGTTCGACAATTTCCACATTTGCTTGGATCACCTTTCTTGGAAATAGGCATAAATATGGATCTCTTCCAGTGGGTTGGCGAGGTAGCTGTCTTCTAAATTTTTTGGCATAGACAAGTGAGCACTTCCCGTGCTGAATGTGTTTGCTGAAACATCTCAATTGGCATTCCGTCAATTCCTGGACACTTGGTTTTCGCCAGTGCCTTCAGTGCAGCTTGGACTTCTTTCAGTATCATCAGTTCCTGATCATATGCTACCTCCTGAAATGGTTGAACATTGACCAATTCTTTTTGGTATTGTGACTCTGTGTATTATTTCCATCTTCTTTTGAAGCTTCCTGTGTTGTTTAATGTTTTCCCCATAGAATACTTCAATACTGCAATTCAAGGCTTGAACTTTTTCTTCAATTCCCTCAGCCTGAGAAATGCCGAGCGTGTTCTTCCCTGTTGGTTTTCTATCTCCAGGTCTTTGCATATATCATTATAATACTTTGTCTTCTCAAGCCGCTCTTTGAAATCTTCTGTTCAGCTCTTTTACTTCATCATTTCTTCCTTTTGCTTTAGCTACTCGACGTTCAAGAGCAAGTTTCAGAGTCTCTTCTGAATCCATTTTGGTCTTTTCTTTCTTTCCTGTTTTAATGACCTCTTACTTTCTTCATGTATGTCCTCTGTGTCATTCCACAACTCGTCTGGTCTTCAGTCATCAGTGTTCAATGCATCAAATCTATTCTTGAGATGGTCTCTAAATTCAGGTGGGATATACTCAAGGTCGTATTTCAGCTCTTCTCAATTTGTTCTGATTTTCCTCAGTTTCAACTTGAACTTGCATATGAGCAATTGATGGTCTGTTCTGCAGTCAGCCCCTGGCCTTGTTCTGATTGATGATACTGAGCTTTTCCATAGTCTTTCCACACACAGATGTAGTCGATGTGATTCCTGTGTATTCCATCTGGCGAGGTCCACGTGTATAGTTGCCGTTTATGTTGTTGAAAAAAGGTATTTGCAATGAAGTCATTGATCTTGCAAAATTCCATCATGCAATCTCCAGCACCGTTTCTATCACCAAGGCCGTATCTTCCAACTACTGATCGTTCTTCGTTTCCAACTTTCGTATTCCAATCACCAGTAATTATCAATGCATTCTGATTGCATGTTTGATCAATTTCAGACTGCAGAAGTTGGTAAAAATCTTCAATTTCTTCATCTTTGGCCTTAGTGGTTGGTGTGTAAATTTGAGTAATAGTTGTATTAACTGGTCTTCCTTGTAGGCATATGGATATTATCCTATCACTGACAGTGCTGTACTTCAGGATAGATCTTGAAATGTTCTTTTTGATGATGAACGCAACACTATTTCTCTTCAAGTTGCCATTCCCGGCATAGCAGACCCTATAACTGTCCAATTCAAAATGGCCAATACCAGTCCATTTCAGCTCACTAATGCCTAGGATATCGATGTTTATGGGTTCCATTTCATTTTTGATGATTTCTAATTTTCCTAGAGTCATACTTTGTACATTCCACGTTACAATTATTAATGGATGTTTGCAGCTGTATCTTCTCATTTGGAGTCATGCCAAATCAGCAAATGAAGGTCCCAAAAGCTTGACTCCATCCATATCATTAAGGTTGACTCTACTTTGAGGAGGCAGCTCTTTGCCAGTCATGTTTTGAGTGCCTTCCAAACTGAGGGACTCACCTTCTGGCACTATTATCACACAATGTTCCACTGCTATTCAGAAGGTTTTCACTGGCTAATTCTTTTCAGAAGTAGACCACCAGGTCCTTCTTCCTAGTCTGTCTTAGTATGAAAGCTCAGCTGAAACCTGTCCACCATGGATGACCCTGCTGGTATTTGAATACCGGTGGCATAGCTTCCAGCATTGTGTCAACACGCAAGCCCTCACATTACAACAAACTGACATACGCGTGGGGGATGTATATATATAAATATATATGTGTGTAAATACATACGTAAATATATATGTATATATGTAACTCTATATGTATTTATACATATAAATACACGCATACACATATATACATAGAGAGAGATATCTCACTGGTTCTGTTTCTCTAGAGAACCTTGAGAGATCCAGCAGTTTGACTCTGAGGTATATACCCAGGAGAACTAAAAACATACATCCTCACAAAAACTTGCTGCTAACTGAAAGGCCAGCAGTTCAAACCCCCCAGCTGCTCCGCAGGAGGAGATGTGGCAGTCTGCGTGTGTAAAGATTTACAGCCTTGGAAGCTCTATGGGGCAGTTCTACCCTGTCCTATAGGGTCGCTATGAGTTGGAATCGACTCAACAGCAATGGGTTTGATTTGGGGGTTTTATATACACACAAGGGAATATTGTTCGGCAATAAAAAGGAATGACCCACCCATTGCCACTGAGTCAATTCCAACTCACAGCAACCCTATATGGCAGGGTAGGGTTTCTAAGGCTGTAAATCTTTATGGAAGCAGACTGTCACATCTTTCTCCCCAGGGCGGCTGGTTGGTTCGAACTGCTGACCTTTCAGTTGGCAGCCGAGCGCTTTAACCACTGCACAACCAGGCCTCCTTAAAAAGGAAAGAAGTACTGATACATGTCACAACATATATAACCCTTGAAAACATTTTGCTAAGTGAAAGGAATCAGACACAAAGGGCCACATATTGTATGATTCTCTTTATACAAAATGTCCAGAATAGGCAAACCCATAGAGACAGAAAGTAGATCAGTGGTTGTCAAGGGCCAAGGGTAGTGGGGAGGAAATGGGGAGTTACCACTAATGGATATGCAGTTTCTTTTGGGGTGATGAAAATGTTGTGGAATTAAGACAGTGGTGACTGATGTATAACTTTGTGAATATACCAAAAAACATTGAATTGCATACTTCAGGAGAGTGACGTTTGTGACACATGAATTATATCTCAATAAAACTATTTTTAAAATGTGGAAAAAGTACATTTTAGGATAAAGGAAAGATGGTATATATTAATTTAAAATCTGCCTTATTCCAAAGAGGACTTGAGCATCTTGTCATGCTGATTATTGTTAGAATAATTATCGTTATCTGTATGTTTGGTCTATTTGTGGTTAGGTTTGGGCTGGGCTCCACTAGGATTAATTCTTAGCACTAGTAGAACCACAGTAACCACTCAAACTTCATGGTACACGAAGTGCTCTCTTTTCCCAGGTTGAGCTCATTGACTAGGGGACTAAAAAACTGCTGCTGACATCTTGACTTTACCTTTCAGGGTTTTTAAAAGGCTTTATTGAGGTTTAATTGACATACAATAAATTGTACATACTTAAAGTGCACAGTTTACTGGGTTTTGACATAAGTATACACTCATGAAACAATCACCACAATCAAAATAATGAATCATGCCCCAACGTTTCCGCAGGCCCCATTGTAATACTTCCCTTCCTCCCTTTTTCCCCATTTCCAGATAACCACTGATCTGCCTTCTGTCACTATAGATTAGTTTGTGTTTTCTAGGATTTTATATAAATGGAGTCATGCAGTATTTTTTGGGGGGGCGGGGTCTGGTTTCTTTCACTTAGCATAGTAATTATTTTGAGATTCATCAATGTTGTGTGTATCAATAGTTTGTTCCTTTTTATTGCTGAGTAATTTTCATCTATTGATGGACATTTATTTCCAGTTTTGAGCCATTACAAATAAAGCTGCAATGAACATTCATATACAGGGCTTCATATCATTTCTCCTGGGTAAATACCTATGAGTGGAATAGATGAGTTGGATGATAAGTGTATGTTTAACCTTTTAAGAAACTGCCAAATTGTTTT
Organism: Dugong dugon; assembly: GCA_030035585.1. Lineage (NCBI taxonomy): Eukaryota > Metazoa > Chordata > Mammalia > Sirenia > Dugongidae > Dugong > Dugong dugon. The sequence continues at coordinate 153,687,582 of CM057483.1, forward strand.
CCAAAGTGGTTATGCCACTTTATATCTCCACTGGCAGTGTCTGAGAGTTCCAATACCTCACTTAGTGAGTCTTTTAATTGTAGCCATTCTAGTGAGTGTACAGTGGTGTCTCATTTTGGATTTAACTTGCATTTTCCAAATGTCTAATGATGTTGAGCATTTTCTTGTGCTTCTTTGCCATCCGTATATCTTCTTTGGTCTGTTCAAGTCTTTTATCCATTTTTGAAAATTCAGTTGTTATTACTGAGTTGTAAGAGTTCTTTATGTAGTCTAGATACATATTCTAGATACAACTCCATTGTTAGATATGTTTTGTGAAGATTTTCTCCTAGTCTGTGGCTTGCCTTCTCATTTTTAAATGTCTTTTGAAGAGCAAAAGTTCTTAATTTTGATGAAGTCCAATTTGTTGATTTTTTCTTTTATATTTCATGTTTTGTGTCCTATTTAAGAAATGTTTGCCAAATCCAAAGTCACTAAGATTTTCTCCAATGTTTTCTTCCTGAAGTTTTATCATTTTAGCTCTTACATTCAGGTCTATGACCCATTTTAGGTTAACTTTTGTGTGTTGTGTACGTAAGGGTCAATGTTCTCCTCCTTCTTTTTTAGTATATGGCTATCCAATTGTTCTAGCACAATTTGAACTGCCTTAGCACCTTTGACAAAAATCAACCGATCATCTACGTGTGGGTCTATTTCTGAGTTCTCTGTTCTATTGATCTATACATCTATCTTCATGCCATTACTACACTGTCTTGATTATTACAGCTTTGTCATAACTCATGACAGCAGGCAGTGTAAACCCTCCAATTTTGTTCCTCCTCAAAGTTGGTTAGGCTATTCTACATCCTTTCACTTGTTTCTGTTTTCTGTTTTGTGTGAATACACAAGAATTATAGTTGGAAAATAATAAGGAAATGAAATCAAGAATGGAACTAAGAACAAGGAAAAAGACAGTACAACAACAACTAAAAAAATCTGTGAAACGCCTCTCCTTTATAAGTGAACTCAGATTAAACATCTGAATGTACTACAACTGACTCATTTCTTTTACATAAAGAAATTAGTAAATTTACCTTTGAGAGACAGAGTAGCAGGGGTAGGGGTTTGGGGACCATGCTTTTAGGGGACATCTAGGTCAACTGGCATAACAAAGCTTATTAAGAAAATGTTCTGCATCCTACTTCGGTGAGTGGCATCTGGGGTCTTAAAAGCTTGCAAGCGGCCAACTAAGATACATCAATTGGTCCCAACCACCTGGAGTAAAGGAGAATGAAGAACACCAGAGACACAAGGAAAGTATTAGCCCAAGAGACAGAAAGGGCCACATAAACCAGATACTTCATCAGCCTAAGACCAGAAGAATTAGATGGTGCCTGGCTACCACCAATGACCACCCTGCAGGGAACACAACAGAGATTCCCTGATGGAGCAGGAGAAAGGCAGGGTGCAGAACTCAAATTCTAGTAAGAAGACCAGACTTAATGGTCTGGCTGAGACTGGAAGAACCCTGGAAAACATGGCTCCTGGATTCTCTATCAGCCCAGAAATAAAACAATTTCCGAGCCCAACTCTTTAGACAGGGATTGGACTGGACTGTGGGACATAAAGTGATACTTGTGAGGAGTGTGTCTCTTAGCTCAAGTAGATACAAGAGACTAAATGGGCAGCTTCTGTCTGGAGGTGAGATGGGAAGGCAGAGAGTGTTAGGAGCTGGTTGAATGGACATGGGGAATCAGGGGTGGAAAGGAGGAGTGTGCTGTCGCAATACGGGGAGAGCAATTAGGGTCACATAAAAATGTATGTATAAATTTTTGTATGGGAGACTAACTTGAAATGTAAACTTCATTTAAACTACAACAATAAAAAAAGAAATTAGTACATGTAGAAAAGTTGGAGTGGTTTGATAGAGACATTATATCTACATTCAAAGGAGTTGAGTAATAGAAGGAAAAAAGGAGACCCTGGGTGACACAAATGTTAATGCGCTCAGCTGTTAACCAAAAGGTTGGAGGTTCGAGTTTACCTACAGGTGCCTTGGAAGAAAGGCCTGGAAATCTACTTCTGAAAAATCAGCCACTGAAAACCCTACTGTACAGAGTTCTACTCTGACACACATGGGGTTGCCATGAGTTAAAATCGACTCAACAGCAACTGATTTTATAGGGAGAAAAACTCCACTTTTAAAAGTTTTCTACCAACCAGGAGGAATCCAAGTGTTACCAGAGTTGTTTTGAAGCTTGAGTATGGGAAAAAGGAACTCTAAACTGTTCTCTTCAAGTTGGGTATGTTCTGAGCATTAAAAAAAGCATTATAATGTTTAGTGAAAAACTCAAGCTGAATAGTATGATCACATTTTTATCATAAGAAAAAATAAATAAAAATCTATTTGTGTGTATATTTTCAAGGAAAAAAACAAAGGTTACATAGCAAACTTAACACTGATTACCCCAGGAGAGTGAAAGTTGTAGCATAGAGAAGAAAGGCCTATTTTCTTTTTAGATCTCTGGGCTATTCCCATTTTTTTTCCAACAGTTACTTTGTCATTTAAACAAAAGATTTTTTTTTTCAGAATTTTAATGGGTTTTGATATACACACAGTGATTTCAGTCACTGCCTCTAAGGTTCTTCATTTGTTCAAGCATGGGGCCAGCAAGAGCAGACCCAGGAGAATTTCTGTTCTTGGAAAAGCCCCACTATATAATCTAAAAAAAAAAAAAAATTTAATGACATTTTATGGGACAACTGTGTTTATTCTATAGATAAATGTGGCATGAATTTATTCCTCAAATGTAAGGTAAACATATACTTTCACATTTGACGTCACCTGTATAAATTAAGCAGCCCTGGTGGCGCAGCAGTTAAGTGTTTGGCTGCTAATCAAAAGGTCCGCAGTTCGAATCCACCAGCAGCTCCTTGGAAAACCTATGGGACAGTTTTACCCTGCCCTATAGGGTCGCTATGAGTCAGAATTGACTTGATGGCAACAAGTTTGGTTTCTGGTTTATATAAATTAATAAATATTAAAGTTTCTGAAATACCACATTCCATAATGAAAGCCGATAGCCAACCTGGTACATTTCTGAAAACGAGTTAAATTTTCTCTGATATTGCCTGAGAACACAGAGCAAAGCAGTCCCTTTCCCTTTTCTAATATAATATGCTTCAGAGAATCAATGCTACACATGCTGGATCTGATCAAAAACGGCCAGAATGTTTTTTGCTATTAAGAAAAGGAACCTTGCTATTAAAAGTGTGGTCCATGGACCAGCAGCATCGGCAGCGCCCGGGAGCTTATTAGAAGTGCAGAATCTCAGGCCCCATCACCGATCTACTGAATCAGAAACTGCATGTTTACAAGATCCCCAGGTGATTCCTATGCTGTAGACACAATTGTGGTGAATGTTATGAAACTTAAAAGTATGACAGGAAGTCAAGGGAAAAAGGATAAATACATACATAGTTTTAAATTTAAGATAAATATTTTAAATGTTAATTTTCGGTAGCATAGTCCAGCACATTTTTTCTAAATATGCTACTAAAATCAAAGAAATAATGACAAAATTTCATTAAATCAAATAAAATAGCATCAAATGTTCTGCATAATTTAAAAACCCTGCCCTCCTCCCCACCACCAAAAAAATTCTGGCCAATAGGCCACTTTAGTACATTATTAACAAACCCAAAATTTTAATACAAAGAAAAGTGATGGATATTTTCTAGGACCTTATATAGGTAATTCATTCTAAATATTTTTTAGCTAATAAATGGAGACACTTCGAAACACAGCATTTGTTTAAACATACTACCTGCCTGCCTGGCTGTTTAATGGTGAAATAACTTAGTCTGTATGCTTTGGATGCAATTCAGATGCTCCATAGATGTTAAGAAGCTAAATTAACATAAAATGTTTATCATGAAACATCACCTCACTTGATGGCTTCATTATACTTTTTCCATTAATATACTTGTAACCACGACCACCTTCAGCATGGAGAAAAATTTTAAACACGATGAAAGGTGGAAAATCCTCACCACTAAATCTGAAATAAAGACCAAAAATTAGTCATTTGGCATCAGATTTTAGGCTCAATTACTTCTCCTTGTACTTAAGAATTTGTATAGTTTATGGAATGCAAGGTAAAAGCAAGACTATTTATATTTTCAGAGTTATGCCAAAGCATATAAAGAACTGGTAGTAAAATGGATTACCAAAGATGAAGGACCCACACTTTTGTGTGCTCACAGCTATTTTAATACATGTGTCACACTGGACACATAATGAGCAATGAGAGCTACTCTCAAGGAAGCTTCTGGCAAAAGTCACACCTCAGTTTATTCACATAACAAATGGAAATAACAACCTATTTACTTTATAATTATACCCTGAGAAATTACGAGGACTAAAAAAATAAATTTCTAAGATTTCTTTATATTAACTTAGTATTTCTTGAAATAAATCAGCATACCTGAATCTGACCTTATACTTCATGCTAGGATCTCTAATCAGCTTAGCCTCTAAGGGGCTCACTTTCTTTAGTATGTCATACGACACATGACGTTCCTGAAATAGATGATGGTGCAGTTAACAGAAAGGGGTACCCCGCCCAGACACAATTTACTGATTATAACAGAGGCACCATGGTAAAGAGAACAGTACACTAGACTTGGAGTCCTGAAGACCTGGGTTCTAGTCTTGGCTCCACCACTTATTATCTATGCAGCCTTGAGTCATTTACTTGATCTTTTTGGTACCCTAAGTCTGAGTATGTGTCCTTCCTTGATATCCCAGGCACTCCTCTTTCCCTATGACAACAGTCTTCACAATGTAATTATCTGTAAATTTCTCTGTACTAGACTGTAAACTTGTTGTACTAGACTGTAACCCTCATGAATGTTGTGACAGTAGCTTTCTTATTTACCATGTATTCCTAGAATCTAGTACAGTGCCTGGAACACAGCTGGTGCTTAATAAGTATTGGACATTGAATGAATCACTATAAAATGAGGATGATAAAGTAAGTTACAAGCGTTAAAGTACCTTTTATGTGCCAGATCCTTGTTACCCACTGACCCACTGCCATCGAGTTGATTCTGACTCATACAGACCCCACAGGGTTTCCAAGGCTACAGAAGTAGACTGCCACTACCTTCTCCGGCAGAGCCACTGGTGGTTTTGAACCACCGACCTTTCGGTTAGCAGTCAAGCGCTTTAACCACTGTGCCACCAGGACTCCTTAGAGCCTACATTAGATGCCTTATAAACATAACCTCATTTAATCTTACAACTCAGCAACATTGTTAGAACATTATCATTTCCATTTTACAAATGAGAATGCTGAGGCTCAGGAAGTTTTAGTAACTTATCCAAAAGGCACACAGGTAGTAAATGGAGGAGGATTCAAACTTAGAACTGTTTGACTCAAAATCCACCACTCTTTTCCCCATATGACCCCATCTGACCTTTATGCTTATGACAATCACATAAAAATATACACTAAAAGGCTTTTAAAACGACAAAGCATTATTAACGTAAGGTAGTAACATGAAGCAGTAGGATAACAGATAAAGAAAAAGTATTAATTTCTTTATGTTACTAAGAGAGTCTGACACTTACAACTAAACCAGTATTATAATAATTAAATATAAGTCCCAGATGGGAAGACAATGGACATTGGACCTGAAATGTCAATAGTTTACTTGGGTGGGTTTTCTCTGAGGCATTCTGCATTTACTAACATCAGAAATAGGTCTGTGGGTCAGATGGTGAAGAAGTGTACCCATTACTCAGACTTTGTGATTTTTCAGAGTTGCTAAAATTCCCTTAATGTGAGTGTCGATAATAATAGACTACCAGAATTATGGGTTATTTTATTAGAAGTATATCTGATATTATATCAAGGAAGGCTCAATGCTCTGCTGGGGTTGCCAAATTGTTTCTCTGGGGTGGGGGGGGGATGTGAAATTTTTGTTCACTCAAATAGGATCATATTATTCATACTGTTCTCTGCACTTGTCTTTTTCAGTAAGGAAATATCTTGGATATCTTTCTATTGCAGAATCACGTAAATGGCTGCAATGTTTAATACTATGAAAGCACCAACATTTATTTAACCAGCATCCTATCGGTGGACTTCATATGGCTTAATTTTTCTGCTTTTACAGACATGCTACAATGAAATTGTACATATATTGTAGAATGGATTCCTAGAAGTGACATTGCTGGGTGGAAGGTAAGGGTACTTTATTTATTTATTTTAGATCCTATATTTTATTTATTTATTTATTGTGCTTTAGATAAAAGTTTACAGAGCAGATTAGTTTCTCATTAAACAATACATACATTATTTTGTGACACTGGTTGCCAAGATAAGGGTACTTTTAATTCAGAGACTTTTATGGTTGTAAGATCACTGTCTCACACCTTCAAATAAAGAATCAAATTGTTTAAAAAGAACCCAGTATATTATTTTCAAAAATGAAATGTCATCCATATTAAAAATAAACCCAGAAATATTCATTTATAACTAATAAAAGAAACAATCCCAGAACCCTGTTATATTATTAGATCCAAACAGAAGAAATAAAGAAGGTGATGTATTCTGTTTTTAATTAATAGATCTTTTAGCTTGATAATTAATTAAATCTGTCAGAAAAACAAAAAGCAGAATACATACCACTGCACAAATTGTGTGTTTTAGGAGCTGAAACATTGTTTTGGCCATGTGAGAAAACCATGCATACTGTATTATTTGAGCTGCAATATCTTTATCAACACTGAGAGAAAGAAAAAGAGGTTAAGATTTATAAAGTAATTCTCATTTTCCTAAAATCCTAGGGATTTATGCTTCCTCCTTCTACACCTCCCCACCCCCAACTCCAAAACTGACCTAATGAGAAATATTTGGATGTGCTAATTGGAACTGGTCATTTGCAGAGTCGAGTCAGAACGAGGATATGAAATACTAGAGAATAGCTCTCTTGAGACTTAAAAAAACAAAAAACAAAAAACAAAACCCCCCAAACTTTATCATCAAAAGGCATAATATAAACAAAAAGTGTGAGACAAATTTGACTTCTAAAAACCTCCATGACCTAAAATGATTCAATTCCTAGTTAGATGTTAATAATACTGTCCAACTAGTTCAAGTGCTATGAAAATGAAATGTGGAATAGTTCTAAGTTATAGTAGGCCCAATTCTCTTTCTGGAGCAGATGATCATGCCCTAGAAAAAGAAACTCCCTCTCTGAATCTTTGCTTGAACCAGTCTTTTTGGCAGTCAGGTCAGAGAGTTTATTCTACTTTTGATCATGTCCCAGCACTGGCAGATTGTTATTACCCCCCCATGAGGCTACATGCCACCGTTTTCTGGCAAAAAGCAGAGTACAAAATGTAGAGTAGAGAGGGCCTTTAGTATGGAAACAAACCTTTGAAACCTAGCTAATGTCATTTATTAGCTGTATAACCTTCTGCAAGTCACTTAACTTCTCCCAGTTGGTGCTTCCTCACTTATAAAATGTAATAATAAGATTGCTTCACAAGGTTTTATTAGAATCAAAAGAGATGTGTGTTAACATGCTTTGTAAATTATGAGATACTACAATTATGGTAATTATTATTAGATATACGAAAGTAATTTAAAAACACAAAAAACTCTAATTTACAAAACAAGAAGTGTTTGAAGTTACCTGGGTAAATACTATGTGGAAACCATCCAATATTTTGACACAAGGCAAAAGATGGGTACTTACTTTGTCTTCTTTACATCTTGCACATTTGTTTTCTGGTCTTTTTCTGAGCATTGGTTATCTGATTTTGGAACACCAGTACCTGGTGGATCTGAGGAAGAACTCATTTTCCTTAGATTTCTCACATTTGTTTTCGGGCCTTTTTCTGAGCGTTGGTTATCTGATTTTGGAACACCAGTACCTGGTGGATCTGAGGAAGAACTCATTTTCCTTAGATTTCTCACATTTGTTTTTGGGCCTTTTTCTGAGCGTTGGTTATCTGATTTTGGAACACCAGTACCTGGTGGACCTGAGGAAGAACTCATTTTCCTTAGATTTCTCACATTTGTTTTCGGGCCTTTTTCTGAGCGTTGGTTATCTGATTTTGGAACACCAGTACCTGGTGGATCTGAGGAAGAACTCATTTTCCTTAGATTTCTCACATTTGTTTTTGGGCCTTTTTCTGAGCGTTGGTTATCTGATTTTGGAACACCAGTACCTGGTGGATCTGAGGAAGAACTCATTTTCCTAAGATTTCTCACATTTGTTTTCGGGCCTTTTTCTGAGCGTTGGTTATCTGATTTTGGAACACCAGTACCTGGTGGATCTGAGGAAGAATTCATTTTCCTTACAATGAAGTAATCTGAAAGTACATAAATTAATCCTTTAAGGTCATGATCTATATTACTACATTGTTTGGACTAGACTCAAGTGTCATATGATTATTGTGCTAATTCTAGAATGCTTTAAAAAAGGAAAGCATCGTGGATCTCTTAATGTTGCTTACAGTTTACATTCTTTGTGTACTAAAAATATTATGTGGTATATGGAAAAAACAAGTGGATCTATCAGTAGCCTTCTAACTGGTCTCCCTGTCTCCAGTCTCTTCCTCCTCCTATTCATCCTCAACACTGCAGCTGGAATCAATTTTTTAGAGCAGTAATTAAACCTTATCATTTACCAACTTAAAATCTTTCAGTGACACCTCATTTCCTCCAAGCTAAAGCCCAAAATCCTTAGGATGGAGTTTATGTCTTTTCACAACTTTGCTCCATTCTCTCTTTCAATTTTAAAATACCAACTTTCATCAGCCGCCCTCTACATACTCTGAAAGAACCAAGAACTTTTTGCCAAAATCAGTCAACGTTTTACATCTTTGTACCCCTGATCTTGCCATTTCCTCTACTTAGAATGACCTCCCTACCACAAGCAAATACTAATTCATCCTTTAAGACCCAGCTAATTGATGCCTCTTCTCTGAATTTTCCACTTTCTCTTTTTTTACAGAACTACTTGCTCCTGTCTCCAAGGTCCAATTATATTCTGTACATACTTCTTTTACCATACTTCTCATATTGCATTAAAATTTGTTTTCTTGGCTGTTACCCCAACAAGTTCATTGAGGGCAGGAGGCATATTACTAACTATGGAATACCCAGTGACTAACAGAGTGGAAGATTTTTACATGCTTGTCTGAAAATGTTTCATCTGGCTTTTATCACCAAATAGCTGTGAGACTTGGAGCAAGTTACTTAACCTCTCAGTGGCTCAGTTCTCTCCTTGGTAAATTCAGAGGGTGTGTACTAAATTATCTGATTCCATATCCAACTTTCTAGCCTTTGAAGCATTAATCCAATTTGGATGCAGGTTCTAAATTCTTAGTCGCTGCTTAATCTGTTCTATGAAACCAGGGGCTCTTTACCTTTTTATTTAGTGCTATGAATCCCTATGGATAGACACTTTCTAAGAATTATGTTTTTAAATGCGTAAATAAAATACATAGGATTACAAAGGACTCCAATTATATTGACATCATTGTCAAAATATTTAAAAAAACAAAATTATGATACAGCAATGTGCCTTCTCTGTTTATGCATTAAATAAAATGGGAGATCTAATAACTACTGTACTTTCAAAGCAGTAATGACCATAAATATTTCAAGATATCTGCCATGACTGTAATATGATATAAAAATATCTGTGTTTTCTACTGATGACAAAAGTGACAGGTACTGCTAACACTACTGTGCTTTGTTGTCTACTCCGTAACTGAAAGAAATGCAAAAGTTCAGTTACAAGTTAGTGAAAGTAAAGTTGTAATTTTTTCCCCATCCAAGTTCACATAACCACCGAATTAAGAACCCTTGCACTAAGTTATCATTACGCTTTACACTCTTATATATGCATGAGATTACATTACCAGTGCAGAGCCTTTAGTCTATTCAATATTTCTCCTTAGGGATGAGGATGACTTGGAATATACCATTCTCCTGAGAAATAGAAAAGCAGCCCTTAATATCTGAAAGCTGGCCTGACACTTACAGCTGGGCCTCAGTGTTACCCACACTTCCTGATAGCACCCAATCCAGAGCAAAGTCTGCTTCTTTGAACTCATCCACCCCCAAATCACCCAACCAAAGCCCAAATCCTATAATAAATCTAACACCTTCTTAACTGGGATGTCCCACTCTTCCCCAGGGTGTGCGTTCTCCCTCACAGCTACGAGAAAATAAACCCAACTTGTTCAACTACAGGTGTATTCCTAGTGGTCTTTGGTTGGAGGGCAGTGACATGTCACTGCACACCTTCCGAATCTACTGAATGCCTGCCTAGATGGGACTCACACTTTTTATCGGATTAGGATGTGACATACAGAATATGAACTACACCCCAATTATGAAACAGTATAACAATTCTTTAGGCTAGAACACAAGCTTTAAAGCCAGACTGACTGGGTTTGGATCCTGGATACTACTTTCCATCTGTGTGGCCTTATGCAAGTTTCTTCTCTATGTCTTAGTTTCCTCAGCTATAAATTGAGAATAATAATCGTGCCCACCTACTTGGGTTGTTGGAAAGATTAAATAAACAGATATCAAAGGCTTAGCTCAGAGCTGGGTACACTCTGTTTGCTATTCTTGTTAATAAGATGATTACCTTTACAAACATGATTCCTAGTGAGGAGCTTACACTTAAGTATCTTAAAAAGAAAAAAAAATGCCCCTCACGACTAAACGGAGTAGCAAATTCGTTTAAATTTAAAATCTTAGAAATGACAAGCCCACTGTAAAAACCTGAAAAGCTTTGTGAGGTAAATCCAGACCTCTGAGGTTGGCGGCTTCCGGCTGCGAAGCTTCTGAAGCTGCCAGAAACCCGCCGAGCGCCCCCGCCCGGCAGCCTCCGCGTACAGAATTCCCAGCCCACACCTCCGGGTTCCCAATGGCGGCGGCGGAGAAAGCCGACGCCCGGCGCCTCCCTCCGCGCGCCCCCGCGTTCTTCCCACACTGAACTGCGCTTTCTTGTTGCCTAGCAACAGCTGGCGCAGGGGCGGAGCCTCGAGGAGGGCGGGGCTTGTGTTCGCTCGCTGTCGGGCCGTGACTCACTGCAGCTCAACGACTTTGCTTCTAGCCTGGGGTGGTTAGCTAAGCCATCGCCGGATCTAGTCGGCAGTACTGCCGTCACCCGCACCGCAGTCGTTTCGCGGTCGGGGGAAGCCGGGCCCTACCGGGCCGCCGTAGCTGCCTCTCTGTAGTGGGCGGGGCCGAGGCGGGGGTGACCCCGCCGGAGCCGCGGCTGCCAGGAACATGTTCAAGGTGAGAGCACGGAGCCAGGTCACTGCCCTCTCCCGGCTGTACGGAACTCTCCCCGCGCTCTTGTGGGCCTCTTCGGGGACCAGACCCCTGCTCGCCCAGAGGCTTTTTCCGCCTCCGGGCTGACTGTGTCCCGGCGCGCTGTTCATTCACCGGTCCGCGTGGGGCGGAAGCTCGAGGCTGCCGCCGCATCCGTGGCGCGCGTGGGGAGTCCTAGGCTGGGACCGAGGCTCGCGAAACCCTGGGTTGGGTGGGGGCGGCCATTTGAGTCCTACTTTGGTGAATAAAACATTTTTGAAAAGTCAAAGTACCTTGCCTGGTGCCCGCTCAGAAGCGTGGGTAATGGGTAAGGTGGAGGCCAGCACCGCGCACTGCAGGGCTCGGCTTTGGTCGCCAGACCGGGTCAGGTTTCAGAACCAGGTGTGTGTGGGGGTCGGGGAGGGTCACCTACGGAGAAGGTGCTGCAGGATGTGGGGGAGGCTGACAAGGGAATAGCTGGGTGAGGAGGAAAACGAGCTTTGCTCCGCTCCGCAATGAACTTAATATAGACAAGTCGACTCCCTTTACATTTTATGAACTCGTGTCGTTTGGAAAAAATTGACTTTTATAGTGAAAACTTTCTTGTGAAAACCTGCCTTTTAACATAAAGCTATTATTCTACTATGTTTAAAAAAGTAGGTGATATTTTTGGTCATGGAAAACAAAGGTTACCAAAAATAAATCTACAAAATTGAGTCATCAGGTAGGACTCATAAAATAGTACCAATGAGACCTCAAAATTGTATCAGTGATTTATTATTTTGCATGAACTGTGGGTAGGGCGTCGAACCGGTTCAGTCATGGCTGACGAAGGAAAATTGGAACAGACCCGAATTTTTTAAAACTTGGGTGAGGCAGAACGGGAAAAATTACGGGTAGAAGCCCTGGAATGGGAGACTCAGAAGAAGCATAGTGAGCCCTTACAGGAGCATGATGTGGGAGATTGAACTATTGCCAGGACTATGGAGAGCAACACATTCAGAGCGGTGCAGTTGACCGCCATCTTTGAGCTGGCATGGCTGTTTCCAACTTCTGCGGTCGAGATTTAGTTGTTATGCACTGTGCATGCTGTCCTTGTTTTCTGAGAGGGAGATTAAGTTTCTGGCAGGGCTTTAACCAGTAATTTTTCCCATTCTGCTTATCGTTCCGCTTCACCTACATTTTAAAAATTAGGGTCTGTGTAGGTTTCATTTCATCCGCCATGACTGAACCAGGCAGAACTTGTTCGGAGTCCTGTCTTGCGTTGGTTGGGCAGTTCTGCTAGTGTCCCCCAATGGCTGAATTAAGTGGTGACTGGAATGAAAGGTGGCATTACACGTGTCTGGGTACTTGGTGCCCCTCCATGTATCTAGCTTGGGCTTCCTTGCGTGGTTGCTGGGCTCTAAGAAATCAAGTCCCAATGTGCAAACACTTATAAAGCCTCTACTTGCATCACATTTGCTGATGTCACAGCAAGTCACATGGCCAAGCTCAGAGTCAGTGTGGGGGGAGTACACAAGGGTATGGTTACCAGGAGGCGTGGTTCATTGGGGGCCATTAATTTATAAGCTTCTACAGCAGCAAACTAGCAGTACGTGTTACCAATAGAAGTCACAGTACCAATGCACATTACAGTTGTTGCGGATCTCAATGTATCATTTATTCTCATTGCTACTTCAAAATTACAGTAGTTACGAGACCCACTGCTAGATCTTTGTATTTAATGAGCTAATAAGGAAACACATATATAAGACATTTGGGTTTTAAGAGTATTTTTGTAACTATTTCAATATAATCAGTATTTTATGCAATTAGAAGCATTAGGAGGGGTCCACAGGGCTCAACAGACTGCCAAAGAGGTTCATGGCACAAAAAAGGCAAGGAACTTGGAGTCTTCAGGAAAACCTTCACAGAGGAGACATTTAAATTTAGTTTTGAAAGACAAGTAGGAGTTTTTCAGGTAGACGTGCTGGAGAATATCATCAGCAGTGATACTCCATTGGGGGAGTGCTGGTGGCTGTGTTCTGCTTTGTCAAGGGAGAGATACAGTGAGCTGCAGTTATTCTAAGGGAACATGTAGTTTGGGTAGAAAAGATCACAACAAGCCTTGAACACCAAAATGTAAGGAGTAGGCAGAGGAAGAGGGGAGATTAGAAATGGAGAAGCAACTTTTGAGAAGTAGATGTAGGAGCAGAAGAGAGTGATGTTTAGAAAATCAAGGGAGGAAGCTGCTAACAATGGAAAACCTGACTGCTTGAAATAATAAAAGGATCTCACATAAAGTCCAGAGGAAAGGTGGGCTCCATCCAGGCTCATTACAGTGGGTCAACAATGTCATCAAAGACTCAGTCTCTTTTCTTGGCTTTCCACAGTAAAATTGGTTCCCCTCATGGTTGCAGAATGACTGACAGTAACACACATGCTTTCTTATTCACTAGAAAAAGGGAGAAAACTCCCCTAAGCTTGGATTATGCCCTTCCTTACACATGGAGTCTCCAAGTGAGTCAGACGGAATCAATTCCATGGCAACTGGTACTGTTAAGTCTGATTGGACCAATTTAGGTCAGGTGTCTGTTCCTGAACCAATAACAGAATGCTGTGTTCTGATTGGCTTAAATTAATCAGGCTCAACTCCTTGGGATGGAGTCACTTTACCTTAATCATGAACATTATGGAGTGGTTAAGAGCTTGGCTGCTAACCAAAAGGTAGGCAGTTCAAATCCACCAGCCAGTCCTTGGAAACCCTACTGGGCAGTTCTGTTCTGTTCTGTCCTATAGGGTCGCTGTGAGTCAGAATCGACTCAACGGAAACGGGTTTGGTTTTTTTTTTGTTTGTTTGTTTAAGGAAGGAAGAGGGGGAATGGAGGCTAGATGTGCAACCAACAATGCCCATTACAGAGAGATAAGTTAGATGAGTTCAGAGAAGCGTTCATTGACTTGGGCAATTTTGAAAACTTTGGTGGTCTTTATACTTTACAGTGATGGAGTTGAAGGCTATATTAACAGGTTGGTGGCTGAAATAAGAGTAAACGGACAGAATGATGGCTGATAAGCTTGACTATCAAGAGAAGGAGCGTAGGTAACTAGAGGGAAATGTTGGGTCAAGGTTCTACAGTTGTTTTTTTGTGGTGGTTAAGATATTCTTCAGAAGACCAAAGAAGAATCAATGCCTTTGAATTACAGTGTTGGCGAAGAAGATTGAATATACCATGGACTGTCAAAAGAACAAATAAATCTGTCTTGGAAGAAGTACAGCCAGAATGCTCCTTAGAAGTGAGGATGGAGAGACTTCATCTCACATATTTTGGACATGTTATCAGGAGGGACTAGTCCCTGGAGAAGGACACTGTGCTCACTAAGATAGAGGGTCCGTGAAAAAGAGGAAGACCCTCAATGAGATGGGTTGACACAGTGGCTGCAACAATGGGCTCAAACATAGCAAGGATTGTGAGGATGGCCCAGGACCTGGCAGTGTTTCGTTCTGTTGTACATAGGGTCACTATGAGTCGGAACTGACTCAATGGCACCTAACAACAACAAGATATTCAAGATTTGGCAGTGTTTATTGTCTAGGAAGGAGTGTGTAGAACTGGAGCTTTTACAAGAGAGAATCCCTTAGCTTTAAAGGGAGGAGAGAGATTTCCTCCTGGGAGATGGAAGGAAAGAGGAAGGGTGGGATTTTAGACCAGTGGTTCTCAGCTGGAGGGGTACCACCCCTTTAGGATACATTTTGGAAACTTGTGCGGTTGTTCTTTACACGTTTTATTGTACCGAGCATTTATATACTGAAATATATTATATATATATATATTATAAATCTTTCCTTTTGGCTCTCTTTTATGTTACTGTCAAATCATTATACTGATTTTTTTTAACTTATGTGTGTAGGTGGGTGATGTTATCTGTGAATTTTGTCTCGGGATAGCAAAAGAGTTACAAAATATTTGTCATAAAATGAAGGTTTAGGTCTAGTATAGCTGAGAACCAGTGCTTCTCAAACTTTAATGCGCACACGACTCTTATTAAGATGCACAGTTTGATTCAGTAGGTCTGAGTTGAGGCATCAGATCCTCCATTTTTTAACAAGCTCCCAGGTGATGTAGGTGCTGCTGGTCCCAGATCACACTTTTAATAGCAAGCATTTAGGTAAATTGGTAGATGGATGGTTTCTTGTTTTTTTTGAGGTGGTAGTTTTATGAATGAGGTGGGATTTGGAAGCAGTAGCTGACCAAGGAACAAAAAGATAGGCAAGAGGCTTTGAGGGCTCCGCTGAGAGCTGCTACCGCAGGTCTATGCTGATCCTGAATGATTGCAGCCTGGGAGTGGGGATGGAGCAAATGGTAGGATGATATGGTTTTGGAGTTAACAGCTTGGTTCAACTAGGATTGGAGGGAAAGGAGTTAACGGTATAGGTTTTGGTTGAAAAAGTACAGTGTGTGTGACTAGTTACATGCACATTTAATAATTTAACTGTAACCGTTGTTTTGATTTAGCTATTCATCTTTAGATCAGTAGGGGGCACCAGAGGATAACAAAACGCATTTGAAACCCTGCCCAGTATTTGCTTTCTATTGTAGGAAGCAGATTTTCAGTGTGCTGCTGCAGGAAGCTTGAATATTGAGTACATAACACCGAGTCCCCAGATTCACATCACTGGCGTGTTCAAATGAAAAGACCCAGTCCTCATTAGGAGAGAGTTCCTAAATTTGACTACACATCAGAATTTTTTGAGAAGAAGTGGTTTAGTGTTTAGGTGGAGTCCAGGACCTCTAGTTTTGGAAAGCGCTCCCCAGGTGATGGTGAGATGTTAGATTTACCTGGGGGAACTTTTTAAAACTCCCCACACCGGGGCTGCACCCCAGACCAATTATATCAGCATATCTAGGGGTGGATCTAGGCCTCCAGTGTTGAGAACGCCTGGTATTTACAACATGCAGCCAACCTTGAGAACCGCTGACTTAGAGGAGGGAGTACCAGCAGGGGGCATGAGAAAACTGTAGAGAAGAAAATGTTTGCACTGACCTTTAAAGCTAGGCTGACTAGGTTGAAAGGGCGTTCCCAGCTGGGAAGAAAAGCACATGCAAAGACAGAGATGTGAGAGAATTCAACACAGTATTAAGGTCTTGGGCTTCACCTTGTGACTTTGGGAGAGGTACTGAAGTGCTCTGTAGCTGTCTCCTCTGTGAAATAGTAACACTAGCACCAGCCTCAAATTGGGCAGATTAAATTAACTGATACTCAAAGTTTAGAAAAAAGTAAGTGCTTTTTTCTTTTTAGCTTTTAGTTGGCGTTTTATAGGAGACTGCTAAGATAGTGTGGTAGTACATAGTCTTGGAGTTCTCCAAAAGTATTTATTTCAAAACTTGGTAGTTGATTGGTTGGATTCTCTATTATAGGAAGCAGCTTTTCAGTGTGCTGCTGCAGGAAGCTTGGATATTTCATACCGAGTCCCCAGGTTCATATTACTAGATCTCATTCCTTACACAAATGTTTGTCACAGTCCACCTGTGGGCTGGGCACTGTGCTAGATGCTGGTGGGTACAAATGAGAAGACTCAGTCCTCCTCTAGGAGAGAGTTCCCAAATTTGGCCACACATCAGAGGAGGGAAAAGGAGAGTGTAAGGCTGATGGCCAGGCTTTTTGCTTGGAAAATTTGAGTGGCTTTTAGAACTATTCATTGAGATGGGGAATTGGGAAAAGGACAAGTTTGGTTTTGGGGGGGAGGTAATAGTTTGGTTCTGAACAGACTGGGCTTGTTGAAGCACCTGTGGACATTAAGAGGTGGTGCTCAGTTGACATGAAAGCCAAGGGTGTGAAGTTTTTGTGAGAGAGAGAGAGATGTGGACTGGAGATTGGGGAATCATATGGTTTACACTAACGGAAGCCCTGAGGGTGAGAAGGTGGCCTAGCAAAAGGTGGTGAGTCATTTCCTTCCTGAAAGGGTAGAGATGTGACATAGTCAGAGAGACCTGAGGTGACTGTCTCCTTGGCTGTAGGGCATTATTACCTCACATGTTATTTGTGGCTGTTTAATCCTCATGTATTTTCTGAAATTAATTTTCTTACCGTGAATAGTATGTTAATAGTACCAAGTGAGAGAAGAGTTACAGTGCTAAATAGAAAAGGAAAATAATCTCTCAATTGGAAAAGAAGTACTATAAATTTATATTGAATATTTTAAATGCTACATATTTTGGAAGATAATAAAGATTTTGCATCTCTGAGGGAATTCTCCTTGGAATTAGAGTGAATACATTTTTAGTCACATAAATACATATTAATGTACGGAATTAACTGGGTTTGTTTTCCTTTTCTACCCTTCAAAGAAGTTAGCAGGTAGATACAAAGAAGAAAAAACTGTCCTGCAGCTCTGGACACTGTCTGAAAGCATAAGCAAAGATTCTAGTTGTGTTTCTGGTTTCTGGCCAAGCGACCTTGACAAGGTTTCTTAACCTCTACTTTCCTTATCATCGCAGTACTATGGGAACAGTAATATGCTCTTCCACATTTCGCAGGACTGTAGGGAGGTTCAAATGAGGTAACATGTGAAAAGAACGGTACATTACAAAGTACTACATGAATGTGAGGTATTTTTAATCGCTCTGCTTCACATCCATCAGACTGTGAAGTGATTTATGGTTGCAGGTTAACACTGTGGACTTAGAACTGTAAAAAGTGGACCAAACTTAGATAAATTCACTTCTCATTTGGGAGTGAAGTCTGCCCTAGATGCTAGCATTCTTCCATCTACTTCTAAAATGCAAATAGCCTCTTAATTGCAACTAACAGGAAAAGGAGATTACGAAAGAAGGGAGTGAATTATACCTTAGCAGAATGGGGAGATCAGAGACAAAAATGGAGGAGAAAAGCAGATAGTGCACTAAACATTTATGATAAATGAGTGTATTACCCTATGAGGCCTATTCATGCTTGCAGACTTCTATGATATAAGGTATAGTTTATAATCTATATATGTGTCATTCACACCCGTGTTCTTTCTAGGCTAGACTGGAACTTTTTAGAGGCTGAGAAATGAACTTTGATATTTTTGTAGTATGTTTAACATTACTGTAAGTAATTAGATGCATGATAAATCTTTATAGGAAAGTTGCCTATCTTTTTCAAAAAGTTTAGCATTGACTTATTTAAAATGTGACAGGAAGTGCTGAAATATTTTTAAAATAAAGGAATTGAAAGAGTTTGTGTCAGTTGTTTTCCCCCAGTAACGCTTAAGTGTAGTTTTGCAGTTAGTTCATACAGCATGAAACTTCAGATGTTTTTTGGGGGGAAAAATCTTGGTCTAAAGATATATTTTAGAATTTAGAAGTTATTCTTTTCTCTTGTTGAGTTTTTCCTAATTGTTCCTTGGCCTCATGCCAGTTTTATTAGAAAACTTTTTTAAGAGTGCCGATTTCTTAATGTGGTGGGGCTTTTCACCTGTGTTCATTGTACATAAAACTTGGAGAAGCAAGAATTTAAAGCAAGAGTCATAGGGTTTCCAATATGTTTAAAGCCTATACCTTTGAGTATTAAGCCGTATTTTCATGATACAGCTTTATGCATTATGGACAGTAATATTTTGAATGAATATTGTTTTAGAGGCTCTTTAAGTACAGTCACCCTTTGTCTTCCTATTTCTTTCCGACTCTTTGAAGCAGTGCAGTGTGTTTTATTCAAAGCCTACAGTGGCTCCGACTTAAAGACTTCTTTGTTTGGTTTGGTGAGGATGAGGAGCCCTCTGGAAATTAGATTCACACAAGTGCCCGTTCATTGCCTTAGTTTGGGAGGGATACGTAGTAGTTTTTATTTTTATTTTTCTCAGATATGTCTGTGCATTCCTTTGAAAAGTCCTTTCAAGTAGGATATGAAAAAAAAGGTTCTTTTTTCCTTCTTCCCTATCCCACAGACTTCAGTCCTTGTGAAACAGCCTATTTTCCTTTGTGCTTGCTGCCATGCCTCTCCCCTCCTATTAGAGGTGCTGATTCATGTATTTGTTGTGTTATGACATGGGTTAGGCTGGCGAGTGAGTAAGTATGCAAAAAGTGATACGAAGTTTCCAACAAGTTTCCTAAATTATCTGTTTATGGATTACCTCACTTGGCAAATATTGACTTTGAGGCTGTTTTTGGAGTCACATGGCTTGGGAGTACTGTTAAGGTTGCTGTGTATAGTCCAAGTATTTATTATTCTTGTTTTGGTTCCTTATTTTTCCAGAGATTTTCATTACGAACCCAGATTATCATCACCTGAATTGAGCCTTGTACAGAGTTTTTAAAAAAATAAATTTGCAATTTTCTTTAAAGAAAGAAAAGCATGTGAATAACTGAGATGAGGTTGAAGGCAGTTGTCATCAGTGGGTTCAGGGTTCTCCACGCACCTATCTGTTAGGACATGAAACATGGTCCTAGAAGAATAGATTTTACTTTGACAAAACTCTTGGTACTAGAGGATGTAGATTTTTAGTCGCTTGAAAATGTACAGAAGGATTTGAAAAGCAAGACTCAAAGAAAATGTTCCCATATGATTTTTTCTTACCTATATCCCTTAACTCAGAAAAAATGGGATGGATTTTAGGATGCCATTCCAAGAGAGAGAAAAAATATTTATACATCTACACATGCACAAGCACATACACATATACATATATACTTTGGAGTTTTCAGCAAGAAGTGGTGAATTTTGGTCTGAATGAGGAAGTTGAAAATAAGTTTAGAGCATGGTAAATTACACATCGTCTATGTTCCAAGTTTGTGAAACCAGTATGTAATGTACAGCCCAACTGGGTGACTCAAACCTACTTAAATGAACAATCATCTCACTCTTTGGCCCTGAAGTTTCCTTCTTGTTTATCAGATAAGTTTTTTTTTCCCTGTAGGAATTTAACAAAATCTGATAACTAGGAAGTGAAATGATTGCAGATGAGACATATTTGCTTTGCTTTGCTGACCTAATTTTGTGGTGAATTCTGCTCTCCAAAGATAAAATAGAACTTGGATTTCTGTGAGGGAAAAGATAATGTTAATCTGAGAAGGGCCTCCTTTTTTTCTTTATTTATCTCTTTAGTCTGTTTATACTGGATAAGGAAGAACTAGCAAATGTCAACAAGTCTAGTACAGAACTACAGAATTGAAAGTTTCTCATAAAATTTCTGTTTGTCGTAGTTGAAAGACAATTTTTTTACTTAAGTCTGAACTCTTAAAATATTGGCTTCACAATCCCCTTTACTATGAAACAGATTGCAATAATTGTGGTTTTTCTGTTCTTGTTAAAATATGAATGCTTTATACATCCAAATGAGTGCTGTCAAAGCAGTCATCTTGAGAGAATAGGTTTAATTATCCTCTCAATGTATTTATTCCAAGCACACCATAACTGATTAATATATTTATTCCAAAAATACCATCGTTAATCAGAAATTTTTTGCCTCACTTCATTTGAAATTATCTTCTTATTTTGTGGCAAATTCTTTAGAATAGTCCCCAGAGCCAGCCATTTTTGTTCTTTGTATATTACAAACCAAATCAATATTGGTTGTGAAAACTTCAGGAAGTATGATAATACTAAAGAATCTCCCTTAATCCCACCACCTATAGACAACCACTGTTAACATCTTCCCAGACTTGTTTCTGGGCATATTAATATACACCTTGGATATGACACTAAAAAAAAAAAAAAAAAGGAATCATACTGTACTAAATAACTCCCCTTCCCTTTTAAAACAAACATCATTTTCTATTCTTCTTTTCCCACTTTTATTTCAAATATATTGAGACTGATTTTCTTATAGGCTTAAAATTTGATCTGAAGGCATTTAGACACGGAAGCCAGATGATCATATGTATTAAAAGTGAATTTCATTTATCAATTTGTTATATAAATGGTTGCAGTCAATTCTAACTGAGTATATGATTTATCAAGGTTACTACTTTGAAGAGAAAATACCTATTTAAAGAAAAACTTTATAATACTGAAATACATTTTTCTTGTAAAAAGTCAAAACAGTGCCATTAAGATAAAGGCTCCCATTGTCTGCCTTCTGCTAACCCCTTTCCCAGAGAAAGCCTCCTTACCAGTTTGGTGTGTGGCCCCTCCAGAATAGAAAGCATTCTGTATAAAATGTCCGTGCTCCATAAAAGGTAAAGTACTGAATGCTAATTATCTGGGTGGGGGAAGTTCTTTTGATGTTTCAGAAATATGGACTCATTTAGTTTCTCTCTCTCTCTCTCTTTTTTTTTTTGTAGTTTCAGCTTCTGTTTTTAACTTAATTTACAACACATTACTAAGGACAAAAATGTAGCTTGATTTGGGCAAAATTGCCAGTTGTTTCCATCGTTTTGTTTTACCCTAAATTCCTTCACATGGTTTATTTTGTGTTTTATGTTAGTTATTTAGAACAAGAATAACTTCAAAAGTGTTGTCAGTTTTCATAGACCTTTTCTAAAAAAAAATCCATTTCAGGATTTTTACCTCTTAAACAACTGAAAAAAAAATCAATAGATAAAAGTATTTTGTTTTTTAATGCAAAATGCTATCAGAATGGAAAGTATTGCAGAGAAGGTTGATTAAAGATCAAGGAACCAGTGTGACATAGGCGGGGGGAATAAAACAATATAATTCTGCCTCATTTCGTATAAATACAGGAATATCTAATTTGAAATGGTATTTAATTTTAAAATGTCCCCCAACACATTTATTTTCACAATTTTAGAAATAAAAATGATCTTATGCAACAGCTTTGGAAACAGTTGCATATTTTAATGTACAGGTTATATGACAGCTAAGTTATGTAACAGCTAAAATGTAGTAATTAAAGCATGAGATTTGTTTGTGTTATTTTTGATACCAAATTATTTTTAGTAGATTATCATCAAAACCCTATCTGGCATTGATATTAAGTGGGAACTTCTCAATTAAGAATGTTGTTGATTAATATTATTAAGATAGCAAGGTTGCCAATATTTGCTCCTTAAAGAGACTGTATCTACTCATGGGTGTAGCTGAAAACATTGTGGCATGTCAGAAGTCCTCCTCATGTGCAAACGTTTGGTATCTTTTGTTATTGCTCCTCACAGAGGCTGCTGTTAGTGACACTGATTCTTCCATCAGTCTGTTTGGTGACTGCTAAAATAAATAAATACATAACCTTTCTGATTGTAGATTCTGCCCTCTGCAGTTGTTTCCCAGAACTTCCAGCTGTAGTGCATTATTACTTTCCCTGTTACTCCTGTCCTTTGTCTGTTAGTGCACTTATCAAAGGTGTTGCAATTATTTGTTTACCCACCTTATTAGACTGGAAGCTGGGACCACATCTTACGGTCTTTGGAGTTTATCTTCATTGTTTCATTAAAGGGCTGCCTTGTTTGCCCTGAATAAGGTCAGAAGTAATATAGTGGAAATGGAAAAGAAGAGAAGCATTTGGGAAATGAGAGGTTTGAGAAACCAGAGGGAAGACATACACTGGACTCATTGAATGTGACAGATTGCATTGGGCACATTTGCTGCAAAAGACCTCTTTCAAGTGTTAAAAAGCAAAGATGTCACCTTGAGGACTGAGGTGCGCCTGACCCAAGCTGTGGAAATGACTCGATGGCACCGTAACAGCAACAACAATTGGATGTGAAGGAACCCTGGTGGTGCAATGATTAAGCACCTAGCTGCTAACCGAAAAGTCCCTGGTTCAAACCCACCAGCCACTCCGCAGGGGAGAAGACCTGACAATCTGCTCCCGTAAAGATTACATCCTAGGAAACCCTATGGGGCAGTTCTGCTGTGTCCTATAGGGTCGCTGTGAGTCGGAATCGACTCGATGACAATGGGTATATATATATATATATATATATATATTTATGTACACACACACACACACACACACACACACACACACACACACACACACACACACACACACACACACACACACACACACACACACACACACACACACACACACACACACACCCCATGCATCCACTTGATGGCATACAACAACTGGATGTGATGAACAAGGGAGAAAGAGGAGCTTGATGATTTCAGGTGGGTGACTGTGGCTTATAGAACCATTAAATGATATAGGGAGTCTCAGAGAGACAGGTTTTTGGAGAAGATAAATAAATTCATGTTTGGATATATTGAGTTTAGAGTAGCAATTGAACAGCCAGGTGGAGATTTCCATCAGGGAATTAGGTATGCAAGCCTGAGGCTTAGAGAGAGGCCTGGGCTGGAGATACTGCTTTGGGCGTCAGTAGCATACACATGGGAGTTAAAGACTTGGCTTTAAATGAAATTGCACTGGAGCAAGAAGAGGAAAGTTTAAGGATTACTCTAGGAACTACCAACCTTGAAAAGACTGGGGTGGAACCCCTGCTGAGAATTTAC
The DNA here is from genome assembly GCA_030035585.1 of Dugong dugon. Taxonomy (NCBI): domain Eukaryota; kingdom Metazoa; phylum Chordata; class Mammalia; order Sirenia; family Dugongidae; genus Dugong; species Dugong dugon. The sequence goes on from CM057483.1 coordinate 153,711,290, forward strand.
ATTTCTGTCAAGTTCCCAGGCCATGCTAATGATGCTGGGTAGGGACCAATTCTGAGAACCACTAGTAGAGCAGTGGTTCTCAAAATTTATTATATATAAGAATCACCTGGAAATAAAAAAAAATTAAAAAAGAAAAATCATCAGAGTCTATCATAGCTGAACTGTAGGTCACCTTTAATTCCTGAATTCCTGTTATTTTCATCTCTATCTGGCAATCTGAGTTCTGATTTCATTCTGCCTCATAGTATTCTTATTTTTATATTTCTGCTTTCTCCTGTACTAAACCTCTAAGAAACAGTTACTTGACCTTTTACTCTCCCCATAGCACCACACAATTAGGTAGGTACTTAATAAATTGATGTGGTTCAAATTTATTATTCAACCCCACTATTTAAAACAGTTTAAATACATGGTACACACACAGGACATGTAGCAAGACCAGAAGGGTAGCATCTGACTTTCAATTACATTCCACAAATATTGACTGAGTATCTCCTATGGAGCATATTACATGGTTTTCATGGGGGGAAGTTCTAAGTGTTGAAAGAACCTGAGATCCTCAAAGACGTGCATTTTACATAGTGAATTAAGTAACTTCACCTGCTGCACGTAAAGATCAATGCAAGTAAAATTAAAATAGCGTTTCATTAGTCTCATTATTTTAATATGTACTTTATTAGTTTTATGGTAATTTTGCATCCTCTAAATTATCTATATCTTGATTTCACTCCTTCCGAGTGAGACAGTAATCTAGGGATGTTTAAAGAGTTACCTTATGAGGATAGCGCTGATGGAGTCAAAGATGGTTGCCCAGAAGGTTTTATGGCCTTTGTGTGTTTCTCATCACAAGAGGAATGAGGGAGAAAAAAGTAGTGTGGGTAGATCAGTGATACTTCCTGGCCTTTACTGGAAAAAAATCAAAGTGTACTGGGAAACTTTTTAACCCTCATCTTTTTCTCCCCTGCAGTCACAGTCAGAAAACATAACGTTGGTAATAATGAAAGGTCTCTCTTTTCTGAACTGCTCACATAAATTTATAGTTCCCTCTTCTTACTGTCTTACCTTCCACCTTAAGCAAAAGAGTAGAACTCCATAAAGGGGAACCTGAATGAAACAGAAAAAAAAAAAAAAAAAAAAAAGAATCACCTGGGCATCTTGTTAAACTGTAGATTCTGACTCAGTATACTTGGGGTGGAAAGGCAAATTCTCAGCAGGGGGTCAAACTGGAATGAACTGGTTCGAAGTCCTGGAAAACACAGGCAGAGAAAGAGAAGACCCAAAAGGAGATTGAGAGTGCCTAGAGAGCTTATAGAATAGATAGACTCTTGAAGCCAAAGGAAGAGAGTTTGAAGATGGTGGATAGGTCACCATTTTCAGGATGCTACAAAAATGCCAGATCTCCACTGGGGTTTAGCAACTGGGGGGGCATTGGTTATCCTGACAAGAACCGTTTCGAGTGCATTGAGCAGTGAAGAGAGGAAGGAATAAAGCAGAGAAAGAAAATAGATTCTTTTTAAATTTTGAGTTGAAATACGACATACATACAGAAAAATGCACAGATTGTAAATGAATTTTCACACACATAGTAGAAGCCCTCTTCATGCCCCTTCTAGTCACTATCCATCCTGCTAAGGGTATTCACTATTCTTCTAACCATAATCTGTTTTAAATTCGTTGTGAAAGGAAGTAAAAGGACAAGGTTGTAGTGAGGAAATTAGGGGTGGAGGGTATTGGTTTTGTTTTGTTTAAGATGGGAGAGATTTTCTTGAATGTAAGTAAATCCCATAACTTCTCTAGTGAGTAGCCAGTCATTGTTACTCTTTACTTTTAGGACTATTTTCATTTTATTCTTTCAAATGTTTTTAAAAGTAAGCACACTTGATTTCCTGAATATAGTCAAACACTTTGAGGGACAGAGTAGCAGGGGTAGGGGTGTGGGGACCATGCTTTCAGGGGACATCTAGGTCAATTGGCATAACAAAGTTTATTAAGAAAATGTTCTGCATCCTACTTTGGTGAGTGATGTCTGGGGTCTTAAAAGCTTGCAAGCGGCCATCTAAGATGCATCAATTGGTCCCAACCACCTAGAGTAAAGGAGAATGAAGAACACCAAAGACACAGGGAAAGTATTAGTTCAAGAGACAGAAAGGGCCACATAAACCAGAGACTTCATCAGCCTGAGACCAGAAGAACTAGATGGTGCCTGGCCACATCCAATGACCGCCTGACAGGGAACACAACAGAGAGTCCCTGATGGAGCAGCAGAAAGGTGCGGTGCAGAACTCAAATTCTAGTAAGAAGACCAGACTTAATGGTCTGACTGAGACTGGAGGAACCCCGGAAAGCATGGCCCCTGGGTTGTCTATCAGCCCAGAACTAAAACAGTTTTCAAGGCCAACTCTTCAGACAGGGGTTGGACTAGACTGTGGAACATAAAGTGATACTTGTGAGGAGTGTGTCTCTTAAGTTGAATAACTGTCCCCCAAGCATCTGCCTGCCTTACTTGTGGAATACTGGTTTTCTAAACTTGACTGATCATGAGAATAGATTTTTTGGGCCTCTCTTAGATTTACTTCATCAGACACTCTAGAGGTAGGCATTGGAGTCTGTGCTTTTAAAAATTTCACCAGGTTATTCTGAAAAACCTCTTGTGTACACAGGCCTGTAAAGTGAGGCTTGTGTTTTATCAAAAAGGAAACTGGTGCATATTTTAAATGGAAAGTCTAATAAAATGATAGATCTGTAATTGTGGGAGAATAAAGGGTCATTGTCACCCGTTGTTAATCAGAGCTGCTATACACTGGATTCTCCATAGAGTTGAAAAAGGAAGTACATTGTTGGATTTGAGCCCCACCATTCATGAGAGTCCTTCAGTAGTTCTGAGGGTGTCTTATTTAGCTTGAGGTTTTTAAAGTAGTTTTATTGGAATACCATCAGAAAGCGGTTCTGGAGCTACAGGATTCCGGATAGTGTACTTTAATTTGCAAAACAAGGACAGTTTAGCCTTCTGGGTACCCATTGTGATCTGAATGTTTGTGACCTCACCAGATTCATATCTTGGTTAACTGTGTGCAAGAATCTGCCCTTGCTGCTGGAGCTGAAAGATAAACTCTTATGCCTGAGTTTTTTTGGATAAACTCATAAGCTTCATGGAAGCTCTCCCTGCTTTAAGTGTTGTGTCCTGTTTAGTACAGTGCCTGACATAGAGTAGGTGTGCAATATATATTTGTTGTTGAAATAAAATTCTGATGGACCTTTTCTAATATTTATATCATATATGACTCTGCTTACCTGGCCAGATTTGTTTTGCTATCATCAGTCCTTGGCAAGTTTCAGTAGAGACAGAGTAAGAAGAGAATGAATGCCTTTAAGACAATATCAGTCTGCCCTTTTACAGCACTTTTTGGTAGGGCCCCATCAAACCAGACACTAGTCCTCGTGCTCAGTTTCCATTGATGATTAAGCCACCTGTGGATTATGTAAAACAAAAGTTGAAAGAGAGGGACCAAAGTTCCAAGATATAGCATGTACCTTGACAGGGAGAGTGTAAGATATCTTGCTGGAGAATAGTATCAGACCAGAAGGAAAGAAGGTTTAGCCACATGAGCCAGGGAACTCAGTTGCAGTCCCCCTGAGGTTTGCAAAGCTAAGGGTGACCAACCCACCCTTGAGTCAAATTTTAGTTTTTCCTATGACTGTGGTTAAGAGCTTGGCTGTCAACAAAAAGGTTGGCAGTTCGAATCCACTAGCCACTCCTTGGGAACCCTATGGGGCAGTTCTGCTCTGTCCTATAGGGTTGCTATGAGTCGTAATCAACTTGACGGCAACAAGTTGTGGGTCTTTTATAACCATACTGAAAACCTTCAGAGAAGCCAACACACTGGGGCTTTTGCTTTGAGACCCCCAACTAGTTTAGTTCCAGGAAGGGAATCTAGTAGCTGAAGGGTACACCTCAGAAGATAGGCTGGATCTAAAGAAATGGCAACCTTTGGATCTAGTCTATATAGCTTAGCAGACTCATTGAAGATGCAGCTCCTAACGAGTGGGTTTGACTGTGATCTAGCAAGCCAAACTCATCTAACCCAAAGTAGAAAATGTCTAATCAGTTTTTGGAAGTTACATGTTACCCACTTTCTGAGTCATTTGCCTGGGTTGAAGCCCTGGTGGCGCAGTGATTAAGAGCTATGGCTGCTAACTAAAACCTCGGCAGTTCGAATCCACCACGTGCTCCTTGGAAACCCTGTGGGGCAATTCTGCTCTCTCCTGTAGGGTCACCATGAGTCAGACTCAACACGAAGGCAACGGGTTTGGTTTGATTTTTGGTTTGCCTTGGCTGAGGAGTGAGCCTGGCAAACAAGGATTTTTAAGGACCATCACTTGGGACAGTGCTCAGGGGAGATCTCACTTCCCAGAAGGTATATTCAGTCTGGTTGTATCATAACAGATCAGGACCCATCATGGAGAAACAACACCTTCATGTTCCTTTCTCACAAGGAAACCCAACAGGAGCTGATGGAAGAGAAAAGTTTATAAAGCCAGAGTATTTGTGATTATGGCCCGATCCTGAAAGTTGGTTAAATCTTTCTTTCAAGGCATCTAACCTCCAGAATTGTGTTCTTTTTCTTCCTTGGGGAAAGGAAAATATTCAATTTCTTAGCCGCCTCTTTGTGCCTTCACACTTTCCTGGGGTGATCTATGCCCATGATAACAGGCTTTCCCCTTCTTCAATTCTGATATTCACTGGATTGGCCTGTATACTCAATAACAGCTCTAACAAATTGTGCTAGCCCCCTGGTGTGGACACAGTGTCCAGAGCCCCCATTTGTGATAACATCTGATCTGGCCAGCTGCTTCTTTACTATTATGAAGGAAGTAGGGAAGGCAGTGAGCATGTTGAAGTGGGGTGGGGTAGTCTCACACCAAGGGGAGCCCCCTTTGCAGCCAAAAAAAGAAGGTTAACCAGCCAAGGAGTTCAGTGCATAAGGGTTAGGCTTGTCTGCCTGTGGACCTTTTACTGAGGCTCCTCCCATGGGTTTCCATCACACTGTTCAATACCACCTAGTTCCTTACCAAGGTCAGGTGAGTCCTGGTATGGCTGTCCCCTTCTTGGGAATGATCCTTTGCCTGTAGTTCCGCCTGTATTTTGGCATGAACTTGACATTATTTAGAGGTGCTGGAAGCCGTGGATTTTTTTTGGTATAATTTACATACAGTGAGATCACAGATTTTAAGTTGTACAGATCTTAGGTGTACAGTTTGAGTTTTGACAACTGTGCATACCCTCTGTAACCCATACCCCAATCAAGATATAGACCATTTCTGTTACCCCAGAAAAGTTCCCCTGTGCCTCTTCTTAGTAAGTGTACACCCCCTACTTCACCCCTAGGGAACCATTCTGTTTGTATCACTGTAAGATTTGATGCCATGGATTTTAAAACATGCAGATTTTCTTACCATCTGGATGGTGAGAGATGTCAGGAAATATTTATTCAAGTAAATCAGGGGTTCTCAACCAGGGGGTGATTTTGTTGTCATATTTGGCAATGTCTGAAGATATTTTTTACTGTCACGACGGGAGGTGGGGTGGGGAAGGGCTACTGGCGTCTTGTGGGTAGAGCTGCTAAATACCCCACAGCAAAGAATTATCTGGCCCAAAACGTCAATAGTGTTGAGGTTGAGAAACCCTGAAGTAAAATTGTGGCCCTGGGAAGTATTAATCTGTTGGTCTCCCAAGTCTCCTGGGGCAAGGTTTGTTTTTTTTTCTTTGTCTTAAGAGCCTGTAACCCTAAACCTAACCCGTTGCCCTTGAGTCATTCCGACTCATAGTGACCCTATAGGACAAAATAGAACTGCCCCATAGAATTTCCAAAGGAGCGCCTGGTGGATTCGAACTGCCAACCTTTTGGTTAGCAGCCATAGCTTTTAACCTCTATGCCACCAGGGTTTCCTAAGGGCCTGTAGGAAGCTGCAAAGGCAGCTACAGGAACTGGCTTTCTTCTGGGCTACTTCCTTTATAGCCAATGCTCTTGCTGTGGGATGGGGAGGGGGAGGGGGAGGGGGTGGGCTTGGGGAAGAACATAGGAAAAGAGGTAGACGAAAACAACTTAGGCAATAAAGGGAGCAAGCTTAGGATGGTATTAAAACAAGAAAAACAGGAGTAAGAGGGAAAATTAATAAGGTCGAAATTAATAATCAAGAATCCAGTAAATTTTTAAAAAGTAAACAAGTTGAGATTTAAAATAAAAAAATGAAAGAGAGTGAGAATAATCATCAAGAACATAAAAGAAAAAAAATAAAATATGTGAATAAAAAAATAAACTATGAGCTCGGTTGGATCTAACTAAACCTTGGATGGAGGGAGTCCCTGATTGGGATTGATATCTAGGTTAATTCTGAAACTTTCTTAACTCAGGGTGTCTCCAGTTGAAATTTCAGGGGCCTTCTCATGCTCAGGGGAATAACTGAAAATATGGATACTACCTTAGAATTCACCACCTAAGCATCTGGGTGTAATGTCACTGCTTTCTTTTAACTGGGAAGTGCTTGATTAAATAGGGCAAAGAATGTGGCACATTGGCTTTTCAACCCACTCATACAGATAAAAGGTCCCAGTGACATGTTACAATACTATGAAGTAAAGATGTAAAATTTTTCTTTCCAGGTTATGTTGTGTTAGGCTGTAGAACATGTGTGAATTTTATCTAACCTTGCACTCATATTCTAGCATTCCTAAGTGAGCTACCACATAATTCAGTTCTTGACATGTTGTTTTACCAATGCAGGCTTCAGCCGTTTGTGAGTCATCTTTGCTGCCTGCATTATTTACCTCATCTTTTAATTTTAATAAATATTTTATGGTCACATTTACTAGCCCAAAAAAAGCCATGAGATGAAAAGTGAAAAAGTAGATAGGATTAAGAATTGAAAACAGAAATCAAGAAGTTAAAAAGTCAGCATAGGGTGATATGTAAGACAAGGATGAAGAGGGGAAAGTATGATACCAAAATGCCTAAGGTTAGAGTTGTAGATGGGGATGTGGAACAGGGATGGGGAACCAGCTGAAGCAGATAAGGAAGGGGAGTCTGAAACAAATTCCGGGGTGGGCCTGCTTGCCTCAGTAGAAAGTCTGTAGTTAAAGCACTGTTATCGGTCTTGGGCAGATCCAGAGGGCAGAGAACAATGAGTTCACAGCTCCAGATACCAACTGCTTTATATACCCTCAACTGCGGTGTTGGGGGTTTCCTTAAAAAATACTAAATAAACCTTCTCAGTTCACGGGGACTGCCAAGAACTCCTGGGTGACATAAACCTCAGACAGCCTGGCCTCTTTAAAAGAGCCATTAATTCAAGTGTGAATTTAAAAAATCAGAACCCTTCGATGCAGGTCCTAGCTGTTTTCTAGGAGGAGATGTTTATCTCTTTAGGTTGTGTCAGGCTGCTGCTGCTTCTGCCTAATAACTGTGATTGATGGGCACAAGCCACACTGACTGCTGTCAGCAGTAGCTGGCTAACCTTTACCTTGGAAGAAAAAAGAAATTTGTAGTAATATTGCCTTGAAATTAAGACCTTTCACAATGAAGACCTAATACTTAATTAACTTTTATTTTCATTATTGATTATTTTTATACCCAGTTAAACTAATAACCCTCCCCAAAAGGGGGGAAAAACCCGTTGTTGCTGAGTTGGTTCCAATTCATGGAGACCCCATGTGTTACAGAGTAAAACTGCTCCATAAGGTTTTCTTGACTGTAATCTTTATGGAAGCAGACTGCCAGGATCTTTCGTGGTGCCACTAGGTGGGTTCAAACGGCCAACCTTTCGGTAAATAGTCAAGTGCAAACCATTTGGGTCACCCAGGGACCATTAACTCAGTAAACTACTAATTTATTTTTCACCTCACTTCTCTCCATTCATCCAGCCAATCGACAGTACTGATCATTTCTTATGCATTAGGCACAACCATAGGTTATAGGAATATGGAGTGAGATGTGGCCCTATCCTCAAACGGCTTCCAGTCTGGTAGGGAGAACTTAATAGATGTAAATAAATGGACAAATGAAAAAAAAATAAAATCAATGAATTCTCCCCAACGTGAGGTAGTTCTACAGAAAGATAAAGCAAGTATAGGACATTCTAGCAAAGGAATCAGCATGTGCGAACTCATGAAGCTGGGGAACAGCATGAGAGAAATATACGGAGTTCAAGTTTTGTGGGAGAAGGCAGAGTGGCAGAGAGATGAGGTGAGAGGAAGTGGTTGGGGCCAGATAATAACAGGCCTTGGTTGGCTCACATTAAAAGTTCTAAGTAATAAATAGTGAAGGATCTCAAATGAGGGTAGAACATAAGTTTGCAGTTTAGAAATACCGTTCTTTAGCAGTGTGGTGGTTGGAACCATCAGAGGACCAGTTAGGATGCTGCTAAAACAATCCAGGGAAGAAATGAGGGCCTAAGGAAAGATTGTACTGGAGAGGATAAAGAGGAGAGAGTAGAATTAAGATAATTTAATAAGTAGAATTAATGAGGCTTAGTGACCAATAAAAGGAGTTCTGGTGGCACAGTGGTTAAGTGCTCAGCTGCTAACTGAAAGGTCGGTGGTTTGAACCTACGAGCCTTTCTCCCAGAGAAAGATGTGGCAATCTGCTTCAGGATTACAATCTTCCATAAAGATTACAGCCTTGGAAACCCCCTGGGGCAGTTCCACTCTGTCATATAGGGTCACTATGAGTCGGAATTGACTCGACGGCAGTGGGTTTGGTTTGTTTGGTAGTGACCAATAGTATGGGGAGGGGTGAAGATGACCTCAGTTTCTGAGTTGGTTGTCTAGTTGAGTGGTGGCACCATTCCTGAGAGAGGAAGTAGGGAAAGAAGGGCAGGTCTGGAGGAAAGATGATGAGTTGGTTTTGGACATGTTCAATCTGTGGGACTTGAGTCCCATCCAAGTTAAATATCCAGAAGTAATAGGATAAGTGAGTCAGGAGCTGAGGTGAGAAGGCTGGGCCGGAGCTGCATATCTGGGAGTCACTGGCTTCATGTTGAAGCTGTGAGTGGGAGTAACTCAGTCAGGGAGAGCAAGGCACAGAAAGAGACCAGTTTGGGGAATTGAGATTGGGGGAAACCAGCTCTTGATGGAAGAAGAAAGGGAGAGCTTCTGAAGGTTTAATTATTAGAATTACAGGAATAATCTTCACTCTGTAAAATGAATCACTAGATGAAATCATGAAAGACTCCTTCCCTTGCTGCTGCTGCTGGTAGTGGTGGTGGTGTGTGAGAGAGAGAGAGAAATGGAGACTATTTGATAATTTTAACTTCATTCCATAGAATTTTCTCTCTTATTTCTAAAAGTTTGTGTGTGTATATCTTTTATTTTAATTTTACTTGAACGGCTCAATAGGAAAACTTAGGAATTGCTGTCTTTTAGAAATTAAGATCAAGGTAACCTGAAAGTTTTAAGTCCGTGACAACACATTTTTTAGGTTCTGACTGCCTCAGAACTTGAGGAATAAATTGATTTCTCATAAAGTGTATAAGCCTTTCAGGGCAGGAGTGGCTAAAGCTACTAATATGCTCACGTTACGCACAGTTTGTAGCATTGAATGAAAGCTTACGACGGCTTCTGTGTTTCAGGTAATTCAGAAGTCCGTAGGACCGGCCAGCCTGAGTCTGCTCACCTTCAAAGTCTATGCGTCACCAAAGAAGGACTCACCCAACAAAAATTCCATCAGGGTTGATGAGGTAACATGCTGTTCATGTTGTGATGTATTTTCAAGTCTGATTGAGTTACTACAGGAGTCTTTACAAATCACTTATCAGGAAGATATGACAGTTTAGAAGATACTGAAAAGGAGGAAATATATTTCCTGATAGTTTGTTTTTCTTTGTGGGAAACTATTAAACCATGACTCTTTCAACAAATAAACTTTAATGGTACTTAGCTAAGGACATAATTAAGGCATATTACATAGATTTTTAGTGGGGAATCTGTTATGTCCCAGTCGATTACAAGCAGAATGAGTTCTTCCCAGTAGTCTGCCTGATTCTAGACTGCTTATCAAGCCATGAAACCATCTTCTTTGTTGGATTAAAGGCTTAGATCCTTAAAAAATAGATCCTTAAATACTAAAGAAACCTTCTCTCCATTGTTTGCATTCTTTTCTTCTGTGCCCTCCCCTGATTGTTTTGGATATTGAATTTCTGTTGACTCTGAAGAAAGTGATAGAAAGATCTACCATCAAACATGGATGAGGTTACTTGAATTATGTTTATGTAAAGCTAATTAGCTTATCTTTTGCCGTTTACTCTCTTCCTCTCAGGCCTTGGAATAGTGGCATTTTTGAGGGTGAAGAAGGCAGCCAATTGTGGCTGTGAAAACTTTCTTCTTTGGGTGGGGAACAAACTTACCCTGCTTTGATTAGCACCAGACTGATCATTTAATCTAAGATACTCTTCAGTTACTTTCAAGCTTTTTTTTTATCCCCTTCCTACCTACCCTTTAGAGTAATACAATCCTTTTTCTAAATTAAATCTAAGGTGGAATACCAAATACCAGTATAAAACAGATAAAAGGGAGCTGCTTTGTTTGATACCTGTGGGCCTTACCCTTACTGGTTCTGTTGGTCTGCAGTAAAGAAATAAGTAGGGTGCAAAGATTATTTGAAGTAAGGTTTAGGGTGTATGTAACCCTAAGGGTCACTGTAATTCATAAATTATTAGAAAGCTTATGCCTACGGATTTAATAGGTGATTTATTATTATCTTACAACTGTATACATGTTTAAAACTTTTTTTTTGTTTTTTTAATGTATGCAGCTTTCACTCTACTCAGTTCCAGAAGGTCAATCTAAATATGTGGAGGAGCCTAGGACCCAACTTGAAGAAAAAATTTCACAGCTCCGACACTATTGTGAGCCATATACAAGTTGGTGTCAGGTACAGCTGTTCTGAAAATGGACTCAACACGTTTCTGTTTAGCATCAATAGTGAGAAGTCTCTGTTGGCTGCATGTTTTCAGAAAAAGACACTATAAAAGGGTCCAACTTAAGAGTACCCAACTTACAGATGTTAATCAGTGCCTTCTCTGGGGATGGGGGATGACAGAGATGCCCTTGCTTCCTGGTGGTAGCCGTTACCATAGCTTCATAGAGAATTTTCCTCTCACTGGGCAGCATGGGGCAGGCACCTTGATTAAAGAAAGGAGGGGTGGTAACTCTCTTGTTGTTTGCAGCTATGAAAAGGTTATTGTCTACCAGGAGAGACTGTGGGGCTGGAACCCTAGTCAAAGGAAAAAGATACAATACAAACATTTATATCAGAATTGGGAAGTTTCTCTTCCCCCAGAGATTCTACCATCAGTATCATTTTGAATGCAATAGGAGGAAGGTAAATACTAAAATAGGGTGGAATTACATACTCAGGTACTGAATTTTGCCCCTAATGGCCAAAGAACTACATCTACAGATTGACTTCTATCACTGGTCACGTTTTAGATCAGGCATTTGACATTTGCTAATAAGAGTATTTCTGTGATTTTTAACATCTGAAACTGATGTTTACAATTTATCTATAGAATGCTTTCGTGGGCCTTGATACATACGTTTTCTGTATTTTATCTTTGATTTTGAAAATTGATGAAAAATTAGTAAAAAATTTGTAGATGTGTGAGACATGGTCTATATTTACTTTGCTTGAGTAATTCAATTTTCTGTTACTTTACCAATCAGCAGTTCCTACTCATTCATTTTCTTTTCACCTTTTTAGGAAAAGTACTTCTACACTAAGCCCAAGATGCAAAGTATTGTTCAGTGGGGGGTAGGTAAGTTGATTTTTAATTCAGGCATAATAGGTTTATTTATTAAGGTAGTACTCTTTAACCTGGTTCCCTGGAAAGGCTTCAGGAGGTCTGTGAATTCCTTAGAATTGTATGCAGAATTTTAGAGCTATGTGGATTTTTCTTGAGAAAGGATCTATTGCTTTCATCAGATTTCAGAAGACTAGTTTCCCCAAACAGTTAGGAACCACTGCTGCAACAAGTAAATTGATTCAAGATCATTAGGATTATTGAGCTAGTGAGTGCACATACACTGAATTGTTTTAAAAAACTATTTCCAAGTGCAGCTAAATGTAACATTCTAACTTATCAACAGATTTTCAAAATCAGAATAGTTCAATAACTGATTTTACTTTTTGTATTTGTTAGTTATTGGGTATGAATAAAACTGCATTTGCACTGCTATTAATACATGCTATAGAAGTTTACAGGCAGGAAGAAACTGGCCTGGTGTGCCTAGGAAAGTCCTGATTACATGATTAGTAGTGTTTTTACATTTTTTTCATTTGATTTTTATTGACCTGTGTTGTTTTTCCACATGTGGGCCACTTTTCACAAATACTCATAAACTGAGTTCACGATCTGTTCTGACTGATATCAGTCAGGAACTGGTAAATTAATAAAGATACTGATAATACTTAATTCCCGTATTGGGCATCTTGGCAAATCAAAATCTTGTTTTTACAAGGGTTTATCTCCGTGATTGAATAAAATAAACATGAGTACGATTTATTTTCTTGCTAAGATCATCGTAGTGTTTTGATGTGTTAATACCCCTGAGACTATCAGATCAAGAAATTTTTTGTTCAAGGGCAGACATATTAACAGCCTACCAGTTCTTTAAATTATTAATGCAAGTTAATAAGTAACATCTTAACTTTATTAATTTAATAAACACTTAGTGTTTATTATATATCAGGTAATATTCTAAGTCCTTTGTTGTTGTTTTTGTTGTTAGGTGCCATTGAGTCGGTTTTGACTCATAGCAACCCTGTGTACAACAGAATGAAACACTGCCTGGTCCTGCACCATCCTCACACTCGTTGCTATGTTTGAGCCCGTCGCTGCAGCCACTGTGTCAGTCCATCTCGTTGAGAGTCTTCCTCTTTTTCGCTGACCCTCTGCTTTACCAAGCAAGATGTCCTTCTCCAGGGACTGGTCCCTCCTGATAACACGTCCAAAGTATGTGAGACGAAGTCTCGCCATCCTCGCTTCTAAGGAGCATTCTGGCTGTACTTCTTCCAGGACAGATTTGTTTGTTCTTCTGACAGTCCATGGTATTTTCAGTATTCTTCCCAACACTGTAATTCAAAGGCATCAATTCTTCTTTAGTCTCCCTTATTCATTGTCTACTTTTCGCATGCATATGAGGCGATTGAAAATACCATGGCTTGGGTTAGGCGCACCTTAGTCTTCAAGGTGTTATCTTTGCTTTTCGACACTTTAAAAGAGGTCTTTTGCAGCAGATTTGCCCAGTGCAGTGCGTCTTTTGGTTTCTTGACTGCTGCTTCCGTGGGTGTTGATTGTACATCCAAGTAAAATGAAATTCTTGACAACTTCAGTCTTTTCTGTTTATCATTATGCTGCTTGTTGGTCCAGTTGTGAGGATTTTTGTTTTCTTTATGTTGAGGTGTAATCCCTACTGAAGGCTGTAGTCTTTGATCTTCATCAGTAAGTGCTTCAAGTCCTCTTTGCTTTAAAATTCTCTAAGTTAAGTGCTTTAAAAATATTAATTTATTTAATTCTTATAACCACCTGACATCCTCATAACAATCCTGATATTTAGGTACCATTGTTTTCTCTATTTTTCACCTGAAGAAACTAAGGAACTCGTGATGTAGTCTTTCATTTTTACATATGTGACCCAAGGTGATCTCTTCATCGTCACTTGTCATTTCCTGTTGATTCATAGCAGTAGACATTATTTGCTATGCTAGCCCTGTTTTCTTCTTCTGCATTTGTAGTTACTGCAAAGGCTCTTAAGAAGAAACATGCCATTATTATGTTGTTTCGTGCGAAGGCAGTCAGTCCATTTCCCAGCAGTCAAAGCCCAGGCACATTACCAGAAGCTGTGCTTCAGCTTCAGCTGAGTCTTAAAACATATCTTCTTTCTACCTTCCCACTTCTTTGTGATTTACCCACTTTGGCTCAGCTCACCAAAGCCATCTGAGTGCCCTTCTGTCAACTGCTCTGTGTGCATGTCTAGAACTGAGCAACACTGGTAGGCAAAAATAAAGGAAAGTAGAAAATTGCTTAAAATGAGATAGACAAGGGGATGGAAGTTGAAAACTAGGTTAAAGGCAAAATAAATGAAAGGTCAGACTGGAAATAGGGCAAATATAACACAAGCCCTATAGTAGTATTGAAAATGAACATGTTCCCCAAAGAACCTAGGAAAAAGAAAACTGGCATGTATCTGGTATTATCTGGGGCAGAGAATTACTGAGTATTCCAGTTTATTAGTTCAGTTCAGCATATATTTGTTAAGTTGCCTCATGGCAGGCATTAAAGATCGAGGTTGATTAAGATAGTGATCACAACCACTGAGATGCATATTATGAATGATTCAGTACTATATAGTTAGTGCAAATACAGAGACAATCACAGACTACTATTGAAGGTGCAGAGGAAAAGGACTCAATTTAACAGAGATTGGGGAGATGGAAACAGGGAAGGATTTCTGAGATGAGCCTTGAAGGAGCAGTTTTTGGCCTTACTAAAATGTAGGGCTGGGGCTATGATGGCATTTCAGACAGAAAGCATAGCATGATCAAGTTGTCAAGGTGCAACCAGGGCCAGATTACCCAATAAGCATGGTAAGCACATGCTTAGGGCATCAACAGAACAGGGACACCAGTTGTCCCAAACAACGACCCATAGATGCCAAGCAGATAGGACACAAGGAAAAGCGTGTGCACAACAATGATTCAAGAAAGATTTGATTCATTATCCTTATTATATAGGGAATTAGATATTGTTTGGCAGCTTAATTGTGACAAAATCATCAAAGAATTTGTAAGAGCAAAGAACAGAAAGAAATATTTTTAATTATAACATGTTAGAGATGAAACATCTATCTAAAAATAAAGTATTGTAATATTTGTTTTCTGGTCATTAAATTTTCTTTTATGACATCTTTTCGTTTGTTCATTTAATTATAGCATTTATTACAAAACGCATCCAAATTGAAGTATGAGCTGTTTAAAGCAAAACTGGTGAAAGTCAATTTTTTGTTGTGGGGGATCAACAACATTTTACATTGCTTGTTGAAACAACTAAGTTCACTGACTCATTTTCTTTGTTGTAGAATATGTGGTATATAGTAAAAATCTTAGTACCTCGCATCCACTAGAAATTTTATAATCCAGTTCATCTCATTCCACTAAAATGGCATACACCACTTTTGCATTCAATAGCTAATATTAGTCACATTTAAAAAGACGTTGATTCATGGATAGCTAACACACACACACACACACACATGCATATATGTAACTACATGTATTATATAACTTACATATCCTGTTTGAATGCGTGAGTTAAGCAGAGGAGGTGACATCACAGGTTATCAGTGGTTAGGGCCCTCACATGCCTTAATATGTCCCTGGGTGCAACTCAGTATTATGTGTGTGAGGAACTATAAGCAGATAGGGAGTGCTGAAGATGAAGTTGAGAGAGACACGAAGGCCGTCTGAGTCATGACCTACTGAAATTCATTTGTTAATTCATTCAGTATTATTCAGCTTCTAGTACAGTGTTCATAATTAATTTATTTGTCGAATGAATATCCACTATTAGACCACTGAGGGAAGATAACATAGAAGTCTTAGCAGTCCACCATCAAGGAGTTTACATTCTCCTTGGGGAAACATAAGATACACACCTGAATGATTAAAAACACGGTACTATAGGATTAGGCACCAAATGATGGTACAGAGAATAGATACGATGGGACTTTAGAGGAAGAGGAGAGGTCTGGGTTGATGAGTTTAGGAAAGACTTATCTTAAGGAGATGGATGTAAGCTGGCTTTTATTTGATGGAATTGGCTCAGTGGAGAGGAGAGGAGGTGTCATGTGAATTAAGTCCTAAGACACATTCAGGCATGGTGAGTAGGCTCATGTGTTGCATTTAGTTTTACTTATTTTATCACTATCACTGTCAAAATGACTATTTCCCCCATGTACCTGTAAGTTTCTTTCATTATCCAAATTTATTCTGCTCTTGATTTTGAATAGTGAGCTCAGGTAGCAAAGGATACTTACTTTTCTGAGTCTAATGTATTTCGTTCCTGAGTTTTTAGAGAACAAGCAGCAAAGCTTCAGAGAGGACAGATCTATCCAAAGATTTATCCAAATATATTCTGTTTCTCTGTTTGGATAACGAGTTTAAACAGCTAGAGGTCCCTATATTTGTATTTCTCCCTGCGTAAATAGTTAATTCAGATCTATTGCCTTTGGGAATATGAAGGTAATCTAACATTAATTTATTGTCAGTAGGTTGTCAGACCACAAGTGTTTGAAAATTGGACACTTGGTATGTGAATACTAAATCATATTTATATATCACATAAAAAGAATGTGTTGAAAAGAAGCATATTAGCAGAAAACAAATACATGATTTGAGAAGAATTTGGTACTGTATGTACTAGTTGTAAGACTTTTATAAATTGTGATTTTCTTTTTTTTAATTTATTTTTTTATTGTGCTTTAGATGACGGTTTACAGAGCAAATGAGTTTCTCGTTAAACAATTAATACACATGTTGTTTTGTGACATTGGTTGCCAACCCTGCAACGTGTCAACACTCCCCTTCTCGATCTTGGGTTCCCCATTTCCATTTGTCCAGCTTTCCTGTCCCTTCCTGCCTTCTCGTCCTTGCCCCTGGGCTATTGTGCCCATTTAGTCTCGTATACATGGCTGAACTATGTGTGTTATTGTTTATCTTATAGGCCTATCTAATCTTTGGCTGAAGGGTGAAGCACAGGAGTAACTTTAATACTGAGTTAAAAGGGTGTCTGGGGGCCATATTCTCGAATGTTTCTCCAGTCTCTGTCAGACCAGTAAGTCTGGTCTTTTTTTTGTGAGTTTGAATTTTGTTCTACATTTTTATCCAGCTCTGTCCAGGACCCTCTATAGTGATCCCTGTGAGACCAGTCGGTGATGGTAGCTGGGCACCATATAGTTGTACTGGACTCAGTCTGGTGGAGGCTGTGGTAGTTGTGGTCCGTTAGTCCTTTGGACTAATCTTTCCCTTGTGTCTTTGGTTTTCTTCATTCTCCCTTGCTCCGGATGGGGTGGGACCAGTGGAGTACCTTAGATGGCCACTCACAAGCTTTTAAGACCCCAGATGCTACTCACC
This sequence comes from Dugong dugon, assembly GCA_030035585.1. Classification (NCBI taxonomy): domain Eukaryota; kingdom Metazoa; phylum Chordata; class Mammalia; order Sirenia; family Dugongidae; genus Dugong; species Dugong dugon. The sequence continues at coordinate 153,728,473 of CM057483.1, forward strand.
AAAGTAGGATGTAGAACATTTTCTTTATAAACTGTGTTGTGCCAATTGAGCTAGATGTCCCCCGAGACCATGGTCCATAGCCCTCAGCCCAGCAATTCATTCCCTCAGGAAGTTTGGATGTGTCTGTGAAACTTCTATGACTTTGCCTTGGTCAAGTTATGCTGACTTCCCCAGTATTGTGTGCCGTCTTACCCTTCACCAAAGTTACCACTTGTCTATTGTCCAGTGTTTTTCCTTCCCCACCTCTCCCTACTCTCTTAACCATCAAAGATTGTTTCTTTCTGTGTGTAAACCTTTTCATGAATTTTTATAATAGTGGTCTCATGCAGTATTTGTCCTTTTGTGATTGACTTATTTCACTTAGCATAATGCCCTCCAGATTCATCCATGTTGTGAGATATTTCACAGATTCATCATTGTTCTTTATCATTGCATAGTATTCGATTGTGTGTATGTACCATAGTTTATCCATTCATCTGTTGATGGGCATCTAGGTTGTTTCCATCTTTTTGCTATTGTGAATAATGCTGCAGTGAACATGAGTATGCGTATGTCTATTTGTGTGACAGCACTTACTTCTCTAGGATAAATTCCTAGGAGTGGGATTGCTGGATCAAATGGTATTTCTATTTCTAGCTTTTTAAGGAAGGGCCATATTGTTTTCCAAAATGATTTTACCATGTTTCATTTCTTTTTTTTTTTTTATTGTACTTCAGGTGAAGGCTTACAGAACAAATAGTTTCTCATGAAACAGTAGTACACATATTGTTTTATGACATTGGTTAACAACCCCACAACACGTCAACCCTCTAACTTCTCAACCATTTTTTTTTTTTTTGGTGAAAATACACATAGCCAAAGGTACACTATTTCAAAAATTTCTACATGCACAATTCAGTGACATTGACTACGCTCTTCCAATTGTGCTGTTATTCTCACTTAAGATGAAGGTTTACAGAACAAAATAGTTTCTCATTTAACAGTTACTACACATGTTGCCCTATGACAGTGGTTAACAATCTCACAACACATCAACAATATCCTTACTCAACCTTGGGTTCCCTATCAGCAGCTTCCTTGTCCCCTTCTGCCTTCTGGCCCTTGTCACTGGACTACTGTACCTCGTTAGTCTCATTTGGTTTTACGGGGCTGTCCACTCCCAGGCTGAATGGTGAACCTCGGGGTTAACTTCACCACTGAGCTAAAAGGGTGTCTGGGGGCCATACTCTTGGGGTTTCTCCAGTCTCCTTTAGGGCAGTACATCTGGTCTTTTTTTTTTTGTGTGAGTTAATTATGTTCTACATCCTTCTCCAGCTCTGTCGAGAACCCTCTGTTGTGATCCTGGTCAGAGCAGTCAGTGGTGGCAGCCAGGCACCATCTAGCTGTACTGGACTCAGTCCGGTGGAGGCCTTGGTAGCTGTGGACAATTAGTCCTTTGGACTAATCTTTTCCTTGTATCCTTTTCTCTTCATTCTCCCTTGCTCCTGAAGGGATGAGACCAGTGGAGTATCTTAGATGGCCGCTCACAGGCTTTTAAGACCCCAGACACTACTCACCAAGGTAGGATGTAGAGCACTGTCTTTAGAAGCTGTGTCATGCCAATTGAGCTAGATGTTCCCAGAGACCATGGTCCCCACAGCCCTCCACCCAGCCATTCAGTCCCTCAGGGAGTTTGGATGCGTCTATGGGGCTTCCATGACCTTTCCTTGTACAAGTTGTGCTAGTTTCCCCTGTATTGTGTACTGTCTCACCCTTCACCCAAGATACCACTTATCTATTGCCTATTTAGTATTTCCCCCCACCCCTCTCATCCCTGGTAGCCAACAAAGATTGTTACATTTTGTGTGTGAACTTTTTCATGGGTTTTTACAATAGAGGTCTCATACAATATTTGTCCTTTTGTGATTGACTTATTTCACTCAGCATAATGTCCTCCAGTTTCATTCATGTTATGAGATGCTTCACAGATTCATTGTTGTTCTTTCTGGTTGCATATTACTCCATTGTGTATATGTACCATAGTTTGTTTATCCATTCATCTGTTGATGGGCATCTAGGTTGTTCCCATCGTTTTGCTGTTGTGAACAATGCTGCCATGAACATAGGTGTGCATATGTCTATTCGAGTGACGACTCTTATTTCGCTAGGATATATTCCTAGGAGTGGGATTGCTGGATCAAATGGTATTTCTATTTCTAGCTCTTTAAGGAAAGGCCATATTGTTTTCCAAAATGATTTTACCATGTTTCATTTTTTTAATGAACAATTTATAGAACTGTTTCCTGGTCTAATTCTATTGTAGACAACTATGAATATCTCCAAAATGCACCTCCTGGATTTTTCCCAAGACTTGGTGTTATTGGTTTTGCTGGCCTTGTTGGACTCCTTTTTGCTAGAGGTAGGTACAATTTTGCATTTTTATTTTTTAATGGTTTAGTTTATTTAGGTATAATTTACATTAAATAACATTCATATAGTCATGTAATGATCACCACACTCAAGATACAGAACTATTCCATCACCCCAAAAAGTTCCATTGTGCCTCTTTTAGTTAGTCCCCTTGTCCCACCCCTTGCTCCTGCAAACCATTAATCTATTTTCTCTCCCTGTAGGTTTGCCTTTTCTAGGTTGTGATATAAACGGAATCATAAAGTATGTAGTGTTTTATGTCTGGCCTCTTTTCATTCAGTGTAATGGTTTTTGTGGTTCATCTGTGTTGTAGCATGTATCACTATTTCATTCAGACATTACAAAAATTCCTAATATAAAAAGTCTATGAACCCTGTAATCAGTCCCCCATAAAAGATAATCAGAGAATAGTTTGGTAGCCATTCCTTCTATTTAAAAAATCTTTTGTATACGTGCATTAACTATTATTTCAGAATCTGGAAAAGTGCAGCTGGTGCCACTCCCCGAATCTGTGGAATGAGCTCATGTAATAGTTTCTGTGCCCTCCTCCCATCTTGTGCAGAATATGTAAAAATTAGAGTTCCTTTTTAGTAATCAGCTTGAAAAATAGCTGAACTTTGTTTCCCCAGACTTTTCCGTCTTTTCTGCAAAGTTGTTCAAAAAAGTATTCTTGTCTTATTTAGATAGTGTTTGGAATTTCCGAAGATCCCAAGGCCAGGGCATTGGAATTTTGGCTGTTAGGGAGACAGGAATGTGGAAAAGAATGAATAGAAATGAGCTTCCCCCTCCCCTCTCCACAGCTAGAGCAGGTGGGGGTGTCTTGCAGGCCCAAGGAAAGCTCCCCGTGGCTTGTGTACATTTCTATACTGTCGAGCGTTTGTGCTCTGCACGTCCACTAGTGTGACCAGCTTGAGAAGGAATGGGGACTGTGCTCTCCTGGGCAGATCAGCAGCATGAAGACACCCACTATTGTGGGTCCTATTCCTTTGTGTTTGTTTGTTTGTTCCTCTTCTTTTTTCTGGGGAGGACATGGTAATATTAAAACAGTTTAAAACCTTAATTCTTTTTCAGAAACATAAAACACACACACACACACACACACACACACACACACACACACACACACACACACACACACTCACACTCACACTCACACTCTCACACTCTCACACTCTCAACAACAGGGCTTATCCCCTGGGTGCTGGGTGTAAAAGGACCTGAGATGAACAGTATCCTAAGGGTTCATTAAGCAAGTTGAGTGGAATGGTAGATATATTTATGGGTGACCTGAGTGGTTTGAAGGTTCCTCCAGGTAAATGGTCCCCTATGGGACAACAGCTGTTGCCTTGGGTCTTGTCTTCTTCATGCTGTCGTGAGGATGAGCCCCTTCTCTGGGTTCCATGTTTTCTCCTTGGTTTACTCTGCTGTGTTGTTGAAGTATGGGCTTAAGTAACTTTCAAAAAAGGATATGTTGGAGGTAAACTTTTTAAGTCCTTGCATGTCTGGAAATTACTTTCTGCCCTCATACCAAGTGATAATTTATTTGGTTGGGTATAGAATTTGTTTTCCATCAAAACTTCAAAGGCCATGTCTTCTTAAGTGATCCATTTTGCTTTCTTCTTGGAAATTTTGAGGATCTTCTCTGAATCTTTCGTGTTCTGAATTTCCATGGTGCTATGACTAGATACAGATCTTTTCGTGCGTTGATTGGGCATGGTAGTGGCTTGCAGCCTTCAGCTCTAGAAAGATATCTTGGATTTCTTTGAAAATTCACTCGCATTCTTTTTCCTTTCTGAACTCATATTAACTAGTGATTGGGCCGTCTAAATTGACTCTCTATATGTCTCTTGTGTTTTCTTGATTATCTTATTATATCACTTTTGAATTTTTTTACTTTGATCATTTCCAAGAAGTCTTTGTTCTCCGAATGTTCCTTTTTCATAGAATTATTTTTTTGTTAATGTAGTAGCTTCTTGAATTTATTTGATGATACTTAATAACAACTTTAGTTTTGTTTTTAAATTATATTTCCTGTGTTGTCGTTGTTGTTGTTAGGTGCCATCGAGTCGGTTCTGACTCATAGCGACCCTATGTACCACAGAACAAAACACTGCCCGGTCCTGTGCCATGCTGACAATCGTAGTTATGCTTGAGCCCGTTGTTGCAACCACTGTCTCAGTCCATCTCATTGAGGATCTTCCTCTTTTTGGCTTTCTACTTTACCAAGCTTGATGTCCTTCTCCAGGGACTGATCCCTTCTGACAACACGTTCAAAATATGTAAGACGTAGTCTCTCTGTCCTTGCTTCTAAGGAGCGTTCTGGTTGTACTTCTTCCAAGACAGATTTGTTCATTGTTTTGGCAGTCCATGGTATATTCAATATTCTTCTCCAACACCACGATTCAAAGGCATCAATTCTTCTTCGGTCTTCTTTATTCATTGTCCAGCTTTCACATGCATATGATGCAATTGAAAATACCATGGCTCGGGTTAGGCGCACCTTAGTCTTCAAGGTGTTATCTTTGCTTTTCAACACTTTAAAAGAGGTCTTTTGCAGCAGATTTGCCCAATGCAATGTGTCTTTTGATTTCTTGACGGCTGCTTCCATGGGTGTTGATTGTGGATCCAAGTAAAATGAAATCCTTGACAACTTCAGTCTTTTCTCTGTTTATCATGATATTGCTTATTGGTCCACTTGCGAGGATTTCTGTTTTCTTTATGTTGAGGTGTAATCCGTACTGGAGATTGTGGTCTTTGATCTTCATCAGTAAGTGCTTCAAGTCCTCTTCACTTTCAGCAAGCAAGGTTGTGTCATCTGCATATCACAGGTTGTTAATGAGTCTTCCTCCAATCCTGATGCCCCATTCTTCTTCATATAGTCCAGCTTCTCGGATTATTTCCTCAGCATACAGATTGAATAGGTATGGTGAAAGAATGCCACCCTGACGCACACCTTTCCTGACTTTAAACCATGCAGTATCCCCTTGTTCTGTTTGAACAACTGCCTCTTGATCCCTGTACAGGTTCCACATGAGCACAATTAAGTGTTCTGGAATTCCCATTCTTTGCAGTGTTATCCATAATTTGTTATGTTCCACACAGTCAAATGCCTTTGCATAGTCTAGAAAACACAGGTAAATATCTTTCTGGTATTCTATGCTTTCAGCCAGGATCCACCTGACATCAGCAGTGATATCCCTGGTTCCACATCCTCTTCTGAATCTGGCCTGAATTTCTGGCAGTTCCCTGTCGACATACTACTGTAGCCGCTTTTGAATGATCTTCAGCAAAATTTTAGTTGCGTGTTATATTAATGATATTATTCGATAATTTCTGCATTCGGTTGGATCGTCTTTCTTGGGAATAGGCATAAATTTGGATCTCTTCCAGTTGGTTGGCCAGGTAGCTGTCTTCCAGTTTCCTATAGGGTCAGTTTTTTTCCTGCTTGCTTGTCTTGCTCTCTCTCACTTTTATGTTTCCAATAAGAATGAGGCAGTTGAGTAAGAACTTCCTGTGCATGATGGAGCTTGCTGATAGGCAGGCTCTGTCTCATGGTGAGCTGGAAGGGAACTAACCTTATATGGGGGGTGCCCACACCCAGTGCCACGTGAGGAGGGCACTAAGACACACACACACACACGCACGCACGCATGCACGCACACACACACCCTCTCTTGGTCCCCAGCAGAAAATTCATGGCATTTCTTTAGAGATACCTCCTGTCACCCCCTTTACCCCCCGTTTTGTTTTGTTTTTTTTTTGACTTGGGAGTAGCTGTCTGACCACGGGCAGTTTTGCACTGGAATGGGATGGGGGAGCTGGTTCATGTACAGAACTTAACATTTGTCCCCTTGTCTGGAGACTCCCTGAGGCTGCCTGGAGCAGATCTGCTCCCTCCTCAAGACTTCGAGGCTGCGTCTCCTCTTGTTTCCATCCACTTTCTGTTTTCTGAAAATTGGTTGATACTTTATCTGCCAGTGGCCTCTCCACACGTTTTCTCTTCCTTGTGGATTTATTATCTGTATTTTATTATCTTACTGTTATTTTAATGGGGTCTCAGGGAGAGGAGAGAAACACTTGTGTTTAGTATTTAAATAGGAAGCCCTGAAAGAACATAAACCTTAGAAACAAAAATAATGTTTCTTTCTGAGAGCAGTGTGTTTTCTGCTCTCTTAGAAATGGTGGGTCTCTTGAAAACATTGTACTGAGTGAATGAAGCCAGTCACAAAGGACCACATATTGTATGATTCCATTTATATGAAATGTACAGAGTAGGCAGATCAATAGAGAAAAGTAGATTAATGGTTACCTAGGGCTGGGGGTGGGGTAGGGGATTGAAGGGTGATGGCTAAGGGGTAGGGGATTTCTTTTGGGGATGATACAGTATTCTAAAATTGCTTGTCATAATTGTTGCACAACTCTGTGAATATGCTAAAGCCGTGGAATTGTAAATTTTAAATGGATAAATTATGTGGTGTGTGAATTATATCTCAGTAAAGCTGTTAAAGCATGGTGCTTATTTTTGTTAAGCATCATATTGTTAGTCATGTTCTCTGTGAATTAGAACCAAAGAAGTCTTATTCAGTATTAAATGTACAGGGTGAATTGTGATGGTAAGGTTAATGAATCATCTGATGGTAACTGGGACCTTTTATTTAATAGGTTCAAAAATAAAGAAGTTGGTATATCCACCTGGTTTCATGGGATTCGCTGCCTCTGTCTATTATCCACAACAAGCCATCAGCTTTGCCCAGGTAAGTTAGACCCAGTAAGCTAGGTTGACCCACGTTCTTTTTTGTGTATGTATGGATTTACTGCTTAATTTTCATTTTATTTTACAGTTTTTATGACACCAGACTAAAATTAATTTGCACATATAGGTGGACTACAGCGATTAAATCTGTTTTTCTCTGCTGTGTACCTTAGTTCCCACCCTCCTTCCAGTAATGTCAGTGTTCAGAGAATATATGCTAATGTGAATACTAATCAAGGAAAATTAAAATTAGTTTGCATATTTATATGGAAATATGGAGACTCAAATTTCAGAGCTGCTACTTTATGGTCATTCCTAGTTTGGGCACATCTGGTCACAACCTTCTCTTCCTGGAGTTGTGTGCACAGACTCGGCTCTGGCCTTCTGAGCCTTCTCTCTGGTCCTGGCACCAGCTTGTTTTTCCCTGCCAGGGACTCTGAGGCATGCAGGCTCCTCTGCTGGAAGCGCCCTTCTTAGGGCTCTCAGTTGGCTGCTCCTTTCTTTCTTTCTTTTATTATAATTTATTTGTTTTTGTTCTTCTTGTTAAGAATATACACAGCAGAACATACCACCAATTCAACAATTTCTACATGTACAATTCAGTGGCATTGATTATATTCTTTGAGTCGTGCGACCATTCTCACCCTCCTTTTCTGAGATGTTCCTCCCCCATTAACATAAACTCAGTGCCCCCTAGGTTTCCTATCTGCTCTTTTGAGTTGCTCTTGTCAGTTTGATCCCTTAGAGAGATTCTTAAAGGAGCATAATGGTCAAGGCAGACATTCTTTACTAGTTAAGCTAAACTATTGTTTGGTTTTAAGAAGACTTTAAGGGAAGTGCTCATGATCATTAGCCATTAGAGAAATGCAAATCAAAACTACAATGAGATATCATCTCACCCCAATAAGGCTAGCATTAATCCAAAAAACACAAAATAATAAATGCTGGAGAGGTTGTGAAGAGACTGGAACACTTATACACTGTTGGCGGGAATATAAAATGGTACAACCACTTTGGAAATCGATTTGGTGCTTCCTTAAAAAGCTAGAAATAGAAGTACCATACGGTCCAGCTATCCCACTCCTTGGAATATATCCTAGAGAAATAAGAGCTGTCACACGAATAGATATATGCACATCCATGTTCATCGCAGCATTGTTCACAAGAGCAAAAAGATGGAAACAACCTAGGTGCCCATCAACGGACAAATGGATAAACAAATTATGGTATATCCACACAGTGGAATATTATGCAATGATAAAGAACAATGATGAGGCCGTGAAACATCTCATAACATGGAGGAAGCTGGAGGTCATTATGCTGAGTGAATTTAGTCAGTCACAGAAGGACAAATATGGTATAAGACCACTATTATAAGAACTCAAGAAGTGGTTTAAACACAGAAGAAAACATTCTTTGATGGTTATGAGGGTGGGGAGGGAGGGTGAGGGTTATTTGCTAACTAGATAGTGGATAAGAATTACCTTAGGTGAAGGGAAGGACAGCACACACTATAGGGGAAGTCAGCACAACTGGAGTAAACCAAAGCTAAGAAGTTTCCTGAATACAGTCAAACACTTTGAGGAACAGAGTCGCAGGGGTGGGGTGTGGGGACCATGCTTTCAGGGGACATCCAGGTCAACTGGCATAACAAAGCTTATGAAGAAAATGTTCTGCATTCTACTTTGGTGAGTGGCGTCTGGGGTCTTAAAAGCTTGCAAGCGGTCATCTAAGATGCATCAATTGGTCCCAACCACCTAGAGTAAAGGAGGATGAAGAACACCAAAGACACGAGGAAAGTATTAGCCCAAGAGACAGAAAGGGCCACATAAACCAGAGATTTCATCAGCCTGAGACCAGAAGAACTAGATGGTGCCCAGCTACCACCAATGACCGCCCTGACGGGGAACACAACAGAGAGTCCCAGATGGAGCAGCAGAAAGGTGGGGTGCAGAACTCAAATTCTAGTAAGAAGACCAGACTTAATGGTCTGACTGAGACTGAAGAAACCCTGGAAAGCATGGCCCCTGGATTCTCTATCAGCCCAGAACTAAAACAGTTTTCAAGGCCAACTCTTCATACAGGGATTGGACTGGACTGTGGGATATAAAGTGATACTCGTGAGGAGTGTGCCTCTTAGCTCAAGTAGATACAAGAGACTAAATGGGCAGCTTCAGTCCGGAGGTGAGATGGGAAGGCAGAGAGGGTTAGGAGCTGGTTGAATGGACATGGGGAATCAGGTGGAAAGGAGGAGTGTGCTGTCACAGTGTGAGGAGAGCAATTAGAGTCACATAACAATGTATGTATAAATTTTTTATGGGAAAAAAAGGGAAGACTTAAAGGGATATTTTTTAATTTAATATTTAAAGATTATCTCAGGGCAGTAGTTTAAGGGTTTTATCCACCCTCTGTGGCTCCAGAAAGTCTAGAGTCCATGAGAATTTGAAATTCTGTTCTACCTTATCCCCCTTTTGATCAGGATTCTGCTATAGAATCTTTGATCAAAATGTTCATTAATGGTAGCCAGGCACCATCCAGTTCTTCTGGACTCATGGCTAAGGAGGCAGTTGTTCATGGAGGCAATTAGCCACACATCCCACATCCTCCTATTCCTGGCTTTTCCTTCTTCCTCTGTTTCTCCAGGTGAATAGAGACCAATTATTGTGCCTTGGATGGCTGCTTGCAAGTTCTTAAGACCCCAGGCACTGCACAACGAACTATGAGGTGGAATAGAAGCACTGAACACGTTATTAGGCCAGTTTCTGGGATGTCCCATGAAACTATGACCCTGAACCTCCAAACCAAGGAACCAAATCCCGTGAGGTGTTTGGTTGTACATAAGCAACCTCAGCAGCTACTCTTTTGTTGTTGTTGTTGTAAATATATCTATCACACAACTTTTGCCAATTCAGCATTTTTATAGGTATACATCTTACAACAATTACATTAACTGGCTGTGCAACCCTACCCTTAATGCAATTTTTCCATCACCATAAATCAAAACTCAGTGCTCCATAAGCAATAAGCCCTCTTACCTCCCTCCATCCTGCTCCTGGTAACCACTAATAAACTGTGGTCTCTATACGTAGCTGCTCCTTTCTTAACTTCAGGCCTCAGCTTCAGTGACACCTCCCCCGAGAGGGCTTCCCAAACACCCTGTTATTTTCCATCTGGTCATCCCATTACCAGGTTGCAGTTATATACTTGTTACTTGATCACTGGCAGCCTCCTCCACTAGTGTGTGACCTCCACGAGGCCAAAGACTCTTGTCTTCTGCTTATTGGCGTGTGCCCAATACCAAGCACCATGCTGGGCCCATAACCAACACGCAATAAAAATGGTTTGAATGAGTGACTGTCCCCTGGTACTAATCCTATGGATATTTTTCGTGGCTTGACTCTCATGACAGTTTTTAGTTTAACTTTCACAGTTTCTTTTTTGTATTCTCCGTTTGACTTTTTAATCTTCTTTTGGAATAATTTTTGACATGTAATTCTTTTGTTTCTCTGATTTTTCATTCCAAAAGGCAGAGTTGTGTTTTTATTCATCTCTGGTCTAGAGGATGTTACAAGGTCGGTAGGTCTGCTGGCTCTAGTCATGTCGTAAATTGAAATTGCACAGGTTTCCTGAAATAGTTTTAGTCTGAGTAGAGTATTTCTTTTAAGGAACAAAATAAAAACTTTGAGGTGATTTACTGCCTCTTAAAAACTCGATTATTTACATTTATATAACTTACTGATTCTTATGGCAGAAAGATTTTCCTTAGTCTTTTTAAGCGTGTGATTTTTTTTCAGTAAAACTGGAGTACAAGAATGACAGTAGAAAAGTGTAGTATTTCTCACATATTTATATAACTCTTCAAACTGAGCTTTGCCAATTTTGGAAATTAATGCTAAGCATTCTTGGGCACAGAAAATGAAAATAAAATTTTTTTAGAAATGTTTTCATACTTCCCTGCTATGTCTGTCCTTTGTTCTCAACATCCACCATCATCTTTGCCCTCGTATATTCTGCTTCTAAACAGTGTACTCTCCCCATTCAAGAAGACACTTCAATGACTTGTGTTTAACAATATATGTTAGTTAATTTCACTAAGGACACGTTCAGTTATAATGAATGAATTAGACTCAGAGTTTTTTTTCCACCTTGAGAAGAAGTAGGTTGAACTTCAATCTCAGTTCTCAATATATAGTGTTAAGTTCTTAAATAAGTTACTAGAGAAAACTAGATATAATAAAGGCAGTGACTTAGATGGAGTTTGTTAATTTGCAGCAAGTAATCCATTGAGGAGATGAGATTGTATTCTAACCACGGAGGTACTGTTAACATTTGGCAAATAGTTACAGATAATACCAAAGGAAAGTGATATTACTATCCTCTAGGGTGTTCTAGGAGCCCTGGTGGCACAGTGGTTAAGCGCTGCGGTGAGCTATGGCTACTAACCAAAAGGTCGGCAGTTCAAATCCACCAGCTGCTCCTTGAAAACCCTGTGGAATAGTTCTACTCTGTCCTATAGGGTCGCTATGAGTCAGAATCGACTCGATGGCAATGGGTTTTTGGAGGATATTCTAGGAATTCTAAACTCTTTGACTTGTTTAAAGAAAAATCATTGTATTGTTGAAGTTGTTTTTGTAATGTACTGTCCTTCTTTCCCTCTATCTCCATGGAGTAGCTTTCCTAAGGTCATCCTTTCCATCTGTGATGATCATTCTGTTCCTTCTACCTACCTCTTACAGAGTTTTGCTTCATCAAGTACCATCACTCTTTTGCGTCTTTAATCTCTTACGTTGCATCATCTCTTCCCTCTTAACCTACAAACATACTCAAGCCTCTGTATTCCAGAAAGTCCTTCTCTTGATCCTGGCTCCCCTTAAGCTTTCAGCTCTTTTACCTTCCTTTTGGGAGCATACTTCTATTCAGCATCTTTACTTCCTCACCTCCCATTCTCTCCAGCTAGATACAGTCTATAATGTCCACTACTCTACTGAAAGTGTTGTTGCTGTGGTCACCTTGGCTGATTCCAGGTGTGACAGCCCTTCATCCTCGTAGCCTTCATTTTGTCTGCAGTTCTTGGCACAGTTAATTATTTATCTCCTCCCTTGGTGGTCTCAGTGCTGCTTTTCATCTTACCTCTGGCTGATTCTTCCCCAGCACAGTGAGGGAGGGTTCCACAGGAGGTTACTGGTGGTATTTTGGCAAGTAGGTAGAACACTGTAAAGCTAGACCAGTAGTTATCAAAGTGAAAACAGGGAACATATTCATTGGATTCACCTGTTTTTTATTTAAGCCCCTAAAATGAATGATTGATTTTCACCTTAGCAAATGTGAATTGATTTGACTGTTGTGTGCAAGACAGGATACTGGATGTGACAGGTAGAAGTCTTATGTGTCTGATTTTCTTCATTAGCAATGATCACCTACATTTTTTTAATTGAAATTTTGAAAGTTTGGGATATATACCTGCAATTTATAGCAAATTATTTTAAAATATAACTATAAACAACCAGACTTATTTGCTTATGTTGCACAGTTTTAATGCGTATGTCCCAAGACTTACTGCATTAGTTATCTAGTTAAATACAGAATTTTTGGAAACAGGAAAAAAGAAAACAAAATTCTTTTCCTTGCCATTCGTGTATGGAATAGCAATTGATCTTTTGTATTTTGTTTCAAGGCCAGTGGAGAAATACTATATGACTGGGGTTTGCGAGGATACATAGTCGTAGAAGATCTGTGGAGAAACTTTCAAAAGGTGAGAAGCATCTTTTTTGTTATCTTCCTTTTGATTTAAATGTGTGGTTTCTCTAGGGTTTTGTAAAGTACTTGCTGTTGTTTATTTTGTCTTGCTTTTTGTTTGTTTTTAATTACGCCTTTAGTTCACATTTTCTGGTGACCTTTATTGGACAAGTGGTAGAACTTCTGAGCATTTGATTATCAGCAGGATTAAATAAGTGATCACAAAATGCATTCCACCACAGCCTTAGACCATAATTTCCTCTCTATTGTATTTATAATCTGTTCAAAGTATAGTTTTATAAAAACTGAATTCAGAGGCAAAAAAGTATGCTTCCAGGTAAAAGACAAATAATTGAGACCCCTTCCATTTGTCATAAGCTCAGTTCTTTTCTTTAGCAGTGCTGTATCTGTGCATTCCCTAGCCTTCTCAGCCCAGCTATGGGGCATGAGTCTTGGTGTGTTGGGGACCAGCCACCAGCCACAGGCCACTGTCCTGTGTTGTCTGGTGGATGAGCAGCAGAGAGGAGGTTGTGTAATTGTAAGGGAATGTCATCTTTCATCTCTTCTAGCAGCCACATAGCTGATTAAAACGTTGCTCATTTGCTGGAACATTCTTTCCTTCTTTAATAAGGAAGAATGGGTGTAAAACAAGGCATCACATCTCCTCTAAGCACTCAGTGGGTATACACCCAGCTAAGGAAGAATTTGGTTTATATTAACAGATACCTTTTACATTATAGATTAAAGGAAGTTCATTTTAACTTGAAATTATTTCAGATGAAAATACTCTTTTAAAAAAATATAACTGTCTCAAAATTAAAATCCAGAATTTTGAAATGGAATTTGGAAGTACCATTATCAAATAAATCATAGGCCCTCCTCATTGTTTACATAAATAATCTTCCATGAAGATTTTAAGACTAATTTTTATATGGGTGATTTCTAAAGGAATTAGTCTGTTGAGGCTGTTTAAACTAGTTTTTGAGTAGGAAGTTCTATATCAATATGAAGTGTCCTTTGGCAATCCCTTTTATAGAATAAACACTCATAGATTTTTTTTTTTTTTTTATGTTTCACTGACATTTTCTTTGGAAGCTTTCTTTCCTGTTTAAAAAATTCCTTAACAAGTCCACACTGAATTTTATGTGGGAAAGGAAATAAATGTCAGGAAAACTATACACTACCCTAGAAAGAAACGTGGAAAGTGAGACTAGGTCGGCGGCCTCCACTCTGAGTGCTCAGTGTGTTGTGACAGATGCACGCCAAAGCCAAAGAAACCTCTCACTTGAAAACAGCTTTCTATAACTGCTCTGAGAATTGAGTCCAGTGCAGAAGCAACTGGACTGTGATAGGAATGCAAATTAAACAGGCCAGTGTTTTGTGGTAATTTGAAAACGCTAGATATTAAAACTACTCAAATTTATATATGAGACTTCAGAGAGTTAGGGTGGTAAAGATTTCTAATTAGCTTGTAGTTGGTTGGCATTTCTTTGTCCAGAAATACTTCTATGCCCTTGCCCTCTTAAGAGTTATTGAGAATTTAAAGTGTTCTGTTTGTTTATTCTCAGAACGTAGTTTTCCTGTCAGCTTTCTTTTCTTAATAGATGGTAATAGATGTTGACTACTTAAACATTTAGCATCGGTTTTAAATACAAAATATCAGAAGGCCTTATTAATTCAAGGTTAGATATACTTCAATTTCAGGAATTGTTTTATAGTGAGGTGCCATTGGTTTTTTTTGTTTTTGTTTTTTCCTCCCTTGTTGGATTTTGTGGGCTTCAGGTTTTGTTTTTTGTTTGTTTTTTAATGAGAGCAAAGATTTAAGCTACCCTGTATCAGTAACCTTTTGGGGCCCTGGAGCTGAGTATATTTTATTTATGGTATATCAAATAATTCATAATCTAGTAAGGGAGATGAGGAAAGTGCACAACCAAAATACAAAACAAAACATGGTAAGTGCCATCAGAAAGACACAGAAAAATTAAGACTTTTGGATAAAGAAGAGAGCCTGTTTCTTTAAAGGGAATTGGCAGGCACTTCACGAAGATTTTTTTGTTTGCTAGCTTGTTTAGAAATTGATTTTCAAGTCAAGCTTTAGTTACCAGTCTCAGTTACGTACAGTCTAATTCAGAGTTGTTTGTACCATAATGATGTAACAGGAATAGTCATGCCTTTGGTTGTAAATAGTTAAAGAGGTTTGTGGAAGTTGTGTTTACAGTAAGACCTGAAAATTTAAATGGTATGAATAATGGCTCAGTTCTCAATTACATTCTTTCCCATAGGGCTCTAAACAACCTCTGGCATTTTGCTGCTCTGCAACCTCCCTTCTCCCTTTTAGGAATTAATTCCAAATATTTGCATTGAGTCTTCTACCAATAATGTTTGGCTGAGGTGTTCATTCAGTTCTGTCATCGTTGGTCACTTAAGAGCAATTTATCTGCTTCAGCCAAAATGAACTCTTTGCTCAAATAGTGAAGAGAAGAGAGGTGTGTGGAAGTATTGTCATCAGAGTGTGCTCTAAGGTTTGGGTTTTTTTTAAAAAAAGAATATACATGTATGCATTTTTTAAATCCAACACTATAATGACCATACATTTATCAGCCATCCACCTTTAAAAACTGGAGATTACCAGTGCCTTCAAAGTTCTCCACGTGACCCTTCATGCCTTCAGAGGGAACTACTCTCTGGAATTTTGTGTTTTTCGTTCCCTTGCTTTTCTTTAAACTTTTCTTTTTAGTTTAACTGTGATTGAGCTTGCCTGTTTTTTGCCTTTATAATAGAAATAAATATACAAAGTTTACATAAATGGGGTCTTATTATATTATGTGTATTATTTTGCAACTTGTTTCCTTAGGATTATATTAATGGCCTATATATGCCTGTAGTTTGTTCGTTTTCATTGGTGTAGAATATTTCTTTCTGGGAAAATACCCATGTTGATGGATAATTGGGTGGTTTTCAGTATATTGCTGTTAACACACAGCTGTGAACATTTTTGTACATGCATCATGGTTTGTGAGGAGTTTCTCAAAGCTGGGATTCCTGGTTCATAGGGTCTGTATATCATTAGTTTTACTAGATGATGCCAAATAATTTTCCAAAGTGGTTGTTCCAATTTATTCTCTCAAGGCAAAACTTGGTATTATTAGACTTTTCCATTTTTGCCAGTCTGGTGGCTTTAAAATAGTTTTTCATTGTGGGGGTTGTGTGTATGGGGAGTTGATTTTTCTCCTAATTTTTATTTAGAAAAAATTTCAAACTTGCAGGAATGAAACAATGAGTATACCCTTCACTGGATTCGCTAACATTTTGCTACATTTGCTTTATTTCTCTCTTTACTTATCTGTGCTCACACACATATTTTTTTTTCTGAACCATCTGAGAACTAGTCGCAGATATTGCACTTTCCACCAATATCTAATTCAGTTTCTATTTCCTAAGAACAAAGGCATTCTTTTATGTAATCACAATAAAATTATCATACTCAGGAAAGTTAACATTTCATTTTTTACATAAATATCATGTAATACATGTTCCGTATTCAAATTTTCCCAGTTGCGACAGGAAAGCTGGTAATGAGGAACCCAAGGTTGAGCAGGGGAGAGTGTTGACATGTTGTCGGGTTAGCAACCAATGTCACAAAACAATATGTGTATTAATTGTTTAATAAGAAACTAGTTTGCTCTGTAAACCTTCATCTAAAGTACAATTAAAAACAAAGAAAGAATGAGAGCCAAGAGCACACCACTCTAACAGCCCCATGAAAATGCCGACACAACCACCATGAATACTAATTACTGCCTGCTACTGTGGACAGTCAGTGCTGCAGCTACCCCTAAGATGACTTCTCCGTGGCCCTGTTTCTCGGAGTCTATATCTGGGGGCATCCAGTTAGCCAAGCCTAAGTCATGGGCTCCTGGCCTAGCTGCAAGGGAGGCTGGGAAATAAGTCTGGCCTTTTGGCTTCTGTGGTGAGGGCTAGGCTGTGCATCCCACCAAGCCTCAACTGAGGGGATTCAGAAACTTCATAGGAAGACAGCTCGGATGCTGGGCCTCTAAAAATGGGGAAACATCCATTTCTCTCATGGAATGCCTAAGGAGAACAGTGGGAGTGCAGATGTGTTTTACTCAAGTGATATTTCACTGTTTAAATCTGCATCCCCTCTTTTCTAAAAAAATGGAAAAAATCCAAGTATTTTTGCTGTTTCCCTATGGGCTTATGTTTGCAAATAAATGCCTTATTTCCTTAGTTATGAAGCCAAGACAGAGAATGTGAGGCACAAGATTTGTTGTTGGAATCCTATATCTTTCATTATTTTATTCCTCTGACAAAGAACTTAAAGTGACTCCTATTTCCCATTAACAGAAAGCCCCAGCCACTCCTATCTCTGCAGTGAGCACCCAGTCTCAACAGGCTACCCTGCCCCAAGTTAATGGAACCTCATCAAACAGTCTGTCAGTGACTCTTATCCAACTAAGCTAATCTTCAGACACCAAAAAGCTGACTCCTCCTGTGGAACTCTCCATCAGCTTTCCCCTGCATATCCCCAAGGGAAGGCCAACCACAGTAGTGACCCCAAGCTAGTGTGGCCAGAGTGTGGGCTCCAGGCTATGTGCCCAGGAAAGTCTATGTGATCTGAATGTTTCAATTATGTTAATCATGTACTCTTAAATGAATATAGTATTAAATAGATTAGTCCTGAAATAAAACTGTACTTGAATAGACACCAAAAAAGAATTCAGAGGGTTAAAATGTTGTGGGGTTGTTAACCAAAGTCATAAAACAGCATGTGTACTACTGTTACATGAGAAACTGTTTGTTCTGTAAGCCTTCACCTGAAGTACAATAAAATATTAAAAACAAAAAAAACACGACCCAACTATTTAAGCTGGTGTCAGCAAACTACAGCTGCAGGTCATCACCAGCCTTCCATCTGTTTTTGTAAATAAAGTTTTACTGGGACATTAAAAAAAAAAATTTTTTTCCTGTTGCTCCAATAATGTGCTTTCCTTAAATAATAAAAAAAAAAAATTTATAGCTAAGTGAATTATTATAAGGCAAACATTCTTGTAATCATCATCCAGGACAAAAAATAGAACTTTGCCAGCCACCCAGAGGCCTCTCCTTCTAGACTATCCCTATCACAGTCCTCTCCCCTTTCTTCAAAATAATTACTATCCTGAATTTCACAGCAATCACTTCCTTGTCTTTCTTTATGGTTTTATCATCCCAGTACTTATCCCTGTCACTTTAGTTTAGTCTTGCCCATTAATTTTAACTTCATGTACCCTTTAAATCTCTTTTAATCTTGAGTTGCAGCCCTGGTGGCACAATGGTTAAGTGCTTGGCTGCAACTGAAAGGTTAGCTGTTCAAATCCACCCCGTGGCTCCACAGGAGAAATACCTGGTGATCTGCCCCCGTAAAGATTATAGCCTAGAAAACCCTATGGGGCAGTTCTACTCTGTCACATGGGGTCACTATAAGTCAAAATCTACTCATCAGCACCTAACAACAGCAATCTTGAGTCATGTGATAATTTCAGATAAATCAAAATCCACACTTTTCTTTCCTCAGCTATGAGGATATAACAGATCCCCACTTTTCCACTTCTGTTTTCAGTTCTAACACCAGCTGCCCATGCAGCACTTCTCTGACTCTAGCTACCCAGAGTTAGGCCAGATCTCACAAGTTAAAAGAACACCATCCTTCAGGCTGCCAAATAGGTAGACACTAGCTGCAAGTGAGTCCACATGACACCCTCACTTCTGACCTGTTGGCTATAAATTTGGGGTTTCCCTCCAACCTTTCAGGATGCTAGCCGCAAGCTCAGGAGTTCCCCCCTGGCTCCCTCACTCCTGATCTGCTGACTTCCGGTACTCCTTTGGGTTCGATAACTCGCTGGATCAATTCACAGAACTCATGGATGGTGCTATTGTTACTATTATAGTTTTATTGTAAGAAAAAAGGATATGAACAAAGAGACTCATAGGACTAGGTCTGGGAGGGTTCCCAGCGTGGAGTGTCCATGTCCCAAGGGATGCATTACCCTCCTTTGTGCATCAGTGTCTTTTATCAACCAGGAAGTCCATGGAGCTTCCATGTCAAGAACTTTTATTGACTTCCTTACATAGTCTGAAGTCAGGCCAGCTCCCACCCATTAGCACAATCCCCCCCCCACCACCACCATCTAGAGGTCTAGATAACAAAGTCACTTTAAATACTCAGGAAATTCCAAGGGCTTAGAGTTATCTCTCAGGAACCAAGGACAAAGGCCAAATTACTTGAGGTAGAGTAAACCTTTACCCCACAAATCTACAGGTTCCCCTTCCATCCTTTTATTTTCCTTATGATTTATCTGTTAAAGAACCTGGCACTTTGGCTATAGAGTTTCCAACAGTTTGGGTTTTGCTGTTTGTACACTTATGGTGCAGTTTAACATGTTCCTCTGTCCTCAGTATTTCCTGCAAATTGGCAGTTGGGTCCAGAGGTTGCTTAATTAGACTCATGTTTGATCCCTTTGGCAGACTGTAGATGGTAGTATGTTCTTTTATTAGAACGCACGTTAAGTGTGGTTTTCATGTTTCTTTTTGGTGTTAGCAGCTCTCGATGCTCAATGCCTAGACCCATTAATTCATTGGGGTTGCAAAAAATTATATTCTGCTTCTATCATTTTATTTTCATGTATAGCTGGAATGATTTAATAAGGAACCACTTCCCCTCATTTACTAGTTATCCAGTTATATTTGGTACAGGGAAGACAGGATAAATACTTTATTTTTTTTCTGCTTATTTATCCAGTTTTCAAAATAATGAATTGGTTCCTTCTCATCCTCAGAGGGTTACCAATTAGTTTTTTAAAATATATTATTATGAATTTGTAGATTTAAACATACTGGATGGATTTCAATCCATTGTAATTCTTATCCTTATTAAAGTTCAAATTTTCCCATTTTTGGGTAGTAAAAGTTGGCTCTGAGTCCTTTTGACATGATCCAAGTAGTCTGTGATAGTTTTCTCAGTATCTGGCATTTCAAGATGTTCCCAGAATTTCTCATTGTGGCTTAAATTATGTTTCTCTGATTACAAATGAGGGTAAGCATCCTTTCGCATGTTTATTGGTTTCTTCTTGAAATACCTGTTCATATCTTTTGGCCATTTTTTTGTATGGGTTGTTCGTATCTTTCTTATTGATTTATAAGGATTCTTTATCTTTTTTCTAGATACAAATATTTGACACAGTGGCTAATATTGTCACATTGGCTGCAACAATGGGCTCAAACATAGCAATGATTGTGAGGACGGTGCAGGAGCGGGCAGTGTTTCATTCTCTTGTACTTAGGGTGGCTATGAGTCAGAACCAACTTGATGGCACCTTGTTGTTGTTGTTAGGTGCCGTCGAGTCAGTTCTGACTCATAGTGACCCTATGTACAACATAACAAAATACTATCCGGTCCTGCGCCATCCTCACAATCATTATGCTTGAACCCATTGTTGCAGCCACTGTGTCAGTCCATCTCGTTGAGGGTCTTCCTCTTTTTCGATGACCCTCTGCTTTACCAAGCATGATGTCCTTCTCCAGGAATTGATCCCTCCTGATAACATGTCCAAAGTATGTGAGACGTTGTTAGTCTCGCCATCCTTGCTTCTAAGGAGCATTCTGGTTGTACTTCTTCCAAGGCAGATTTGTTTGTTCTTTTGACAGTCCATGGTATATTCAGTATTTTTCTCCAACACCACAATTCAAAGGCGTCAATTCTTCTTTGGTCTTCCTTATTCATCGTCCAGCTTTCACAAGCATATGAGGCGATTGAAAACAATGGCACCTAACAACAATATTTTTGGTTGTGTGTTTGCAGATGTGTTCTCCCAGGTTGGGGTTTTTCTTTTCAGTTTTGGTGTCTTTTGATGATCAGAAGTCTTTAATATAGTTGAATTTGTTGATATTTTCCATTATGATTCTCACTGTTTGACTCGAGGAGCTTAATAAAACTTATTGATTGTTCATTGCTGATCTGAAACCCTTTCAGAATAGTCCCAGCCCAAGGTCTGAGTATCCGAGATGGAGGCCAGAAGTGGATGTCAGCCCTCAGGGTCACAGCTGACTCTTTGAAAGCTATCTTATAATCAGTTGTACACAGCAGTGTGTCTCAGTAAATGTCACGTTTTAGTTTTTCACTAGGTTTTTAAAAAAATGTAACAAGTTACTATCAAAGAATTGTAGAATGACTGTTAAAGGTCAACAATAACTAAAAAGAAAAATTAGAGTAATTCTTTAAAGGGCAGGAAAATAAAGAAACAAACCTGGTGGTGGAATAATTTGGAAAGGGATAGAGGTGATGGTTGCAAAGCATGATGAGTGTAATCAAGGTCACTGAATTGTGCAAGTAAAAATTGTTGAATTGGCAACTGTTTTGTTATATATATATTAAAATAAAAAGTAGACCAAAAAAACTCTTATATATGTAATATATAAAACATAAACCTGTTACCAACATGAAAACTGAGCAGAACTTCAGAAGCTGAACTTTTCATAGTTTTATTCAGGCACTTGCTGGCTCAGCAGGAAAACAAAGGGAAGCAGCAGCCACCACCCTGAGTAAACATGCCCTGCTTTCTCTTCCTCTATTCAAAATTCCTGAGCTCTCTGAAAGCACGCAATTTTGGCTGAAAGTAAGTTATGTAATTTTTAAAACAACCACCTTCTCTTTAGAAAGTCATACACGTTTGGTATCAGAAACGATTGGCTGGTGGGATTCAACGTGGCATGGTGGTTAAGAGAGTGGACTCTGGACCTGAGGTACCAGGGTCCTGCTCCCCCTCTGCCTCTTACTAGCCTTGAAACCTTAGGAAATTACTCAGGGCTCTGGGAAATGGGGCAGGGCGTCATGGGGCTGTTTTGATGATTAAATGAGTTTATCCATGTGAGGAACACATAAAATAGACAGACTGTAGCATATGATAGCTCCCAACCACTGCTCATGTGACACTGCCCATTTTCACTTTCTGCCTGATAAGGGTCTGCTGATGGAAAATGGAGTCATAAGGCTTACACCTCTTAGTCAAGAGTGTTTTCATTTCCTATTGCTCCTGTAACAGATTACCACAAACTTAATGGCTTACAACAACACAAATTTACTATCTTAGTGCTGTATAGGTCAGAAGTCAAGTACTGAATTAAGGTGTAGGCAGGGCTGCATTCCTTTCTGGAGGCTCCAGTTTCCTGCTCATACAGGTTGTTGACAGAATTTAGTTCCCTGCTATTGTAGGACCAAGGTCCCTTTTCTTGCTGACTGTCAGCTGAGGGCTGTTCCCAGCTTCTAGAGGCTACAGCATTCCTTGGCTCATTGCTCTGTTCCTCCATCTTCAAAGCCATCAACAGTGGGTAGAGTCCTTCTCAAGTCCCACCTCTTGACCTCCTTTTCTGTCTCCCTCTTAGTCTTTAGGGACTCATGTGATTACATTGGGCTCACCCAGACAATCCGGAGTAATCTCCCTATTTTAAGGTCAGCTGATTAGCAACCTTAGTTCCCCTTTGCCATGTAAGGTAACACAGTCACAGTTCCAGGACTAGAATGCAGACATCTTTGAGGGGCCATTATTCTGCCAATCACATACAGCGAACTGAAATTTCACTGGGTTCTTTAGTAGATCATTTATCCTTACCTTTTCTTTCCTCATCAAAAAAGTTGAGAGACCTGCTGTATATGATAAACCTGTTGCCACCAAGTCAATTTCAAAAGGACAGAATAGAACTGCTCTGTGGGTTTCCAAGGTTGTAATCTTTATGGAAGCAGACTGCCATGTCTTTCTCCTGGGGAGCGGCTGGTGGGTTTGAACTGCTGACCTTTTGGTTATCCGATGAAAGCTTAACCACTGCACCACCAGTACTCCTCTGTATATAATAACTTTTATTGCCCTTGCTATGAGCTTGGCCAAGCCCTTGCTTTGAACTTGGCCCTGTGTGCTAAGCTCTTCATGCTGTTATTTAATTTAATTCTCATGAAGAATCCAGGAGGCACAATCTATTATTACCCCATTTTATAAATGAAGAACCTGGATTTTAGAGAATTTAAGTAATTGGTCAAAATAATTCAACTGGTGAGGTACTCCAGCATTTCAGTGGGCTACTATACCTCAGAGGTTTTGCTGGAAATCTCATTCACATGGCATTGTGTACTATTAGAAATCAGCATTTTGATTTTTAAAAAATGTTGTATCAATTTTGCTAACAGAAATTGTAATTCATGCTTGTGAATGCGGTAAGAGAATAATTTAAAAACCAAAGCCAAATAGACTTTCAAATTGGATTAGAAAGAGAATGATTGAGTTATAAAATATTTTAATAAAACTGTTTCTCTGTCTGAAAATGTAAAAAAAAATTAATTTCTGGCTTGTGCTAAACCAGGAACAGCCTTTTGAAGTCAGATGTTGTTTTTTCTGAGATCATGGTGGTCTCTGCCAGAGAGGTCTGATTTGTTAATAGGGTGGATGGACTCAATATTTCTGTAGTGAGATACTTGACTGTCATGTTTTGTTATAGTATGAGTGATGTGTAACCAAACAAGAAAATTTTCCTAGCAACAGAGTTGTTTTCCTCAATCAAAAGAATGTTTTTTTATGTGCTCATTTTCTTAGTGGCTGAAAGATGCAAAAGCTTGTGAACTTTTTTTTTATCCTGGTAAAAAGCTTACTAATTTAACATTTTATATTTTTGAGGTTGAGATGCTGGTGAGTATAGACAGTAGAATATATAAAAATATAATTAGAAGTACTTTGCAGGCATTATGTTAGGGGAATTCTGACCTAAAATATATTTAGGTAGAGACAACACTGTTTTTATGCCAGACCCAATTTTTGGATGTGATTATCTAATGTACCCTTAAACCAATCCAAACCCATTTCCATCGAGTCGATTCCAACTCATAGTGACCCTATAGGATAGAGTAGAACTGCCCCATAGGGTTTCTAAGGAGCGGCTGGTGGATTTAAACTGCTAACCTTTTGGTTAGCAGCCAAGCTCTTAACCACTGTGCAGCCAGGGCTCTAATCTAGGTCAAAGGGTACATTTTTAAAAAATAGTTTTTTGTTGTTGAGAATATACACAGCAAAAACATAACACCAATTCAGGTGAAGGTCTTGTCCCAGGAAGGAACTTAGCAAGTTCAAGCAATAGCAGGAAGATCTCTGGGGGCTGTGGTGTGATGTGTGAGCAGGAAAGTGGCTCTGGAGAAGGAGGCAGATTGCAGAGGCACTGAGTCCTGTAGAGCTTCGTTCAAAGTGACAGGCATAACTGGGTGTTGATTATGATCCACCAAGCAAAACGTTTGGCCACGTTCCCCAGAACTCCATCAAGTGGGTGTGGTAGAAAAATAGAGTGATCATATAATTTTCATCCAAACCAGGACACTTTTGAAAGGAGCACTATTAATTATGCTGGGACAGTGGCTCAGTATAGCCTGGGCAAACCAGGATGTATGATCACTGTATTAATAGACCATTTCTCAGTCACTCCAGTAAGCCCCAAAGTTGCCTAGAAATCATGCTGTGAAATCACAAGTTTAGTCACATGTTCCTGTTTTCTCACTCCCCATCCCCCTCTGCCCATGGATAACTCTGAGAGAAGGCAACCAGGAAAACCTGCACCAAGTCTAGACTACAGACTCAGCCTCATTGCCTGCTCAGCTGTAGCCTAATGTGTTTCAGATTGCCATCTCTGGGAAGCTCAGATCTTTGATGTAAATCAGGTCTTAACTAATGTGTTTTCAGAATTAAAGTCTTAAACACACATAGGAAAGAAAGTAAGGCCTTAAACGTTTAGCACATGAACTTTTCAGTCAAAAGTTTCCCACATCACTTCTCACGGATGACATGACCTAATTATATGTTCCTGATGACAGCCAGGCAGAATGGGCGTGGTCTTATTATAACCTATTTTCACCGTAAATGTTTTGTGAATTGGCGCCTAGTGTGAGCGATACATGGAGCGGAGTACTTACAGGAAGCATTCTCATAGGTGTAAAATCTCGTGCACAACTTCAGTCTAAAGCTGGAATTCTTCTCCAACAATGACAGCGACATGAAGTATTAAATCTTCTTTTGTGGAAATAAGAAATCTTTTCACTATTAATTTGATTTTTTTATAGAATCAGTTTATTGGCTGAATCTGTGTAGTGAGGGTTAATGGAACTTTACTTCCTTCTCATCTCTTTGTCGTAGTAATTCTGTTTTTTGAGAAATGGATCACTTTGCATTATTTCTTCAACATCAAATTTGTATAATAGTATTTAATGTTTCTTTTCAAATACCGAGGATGGACACTTTGAGAAGTTTCACTATTTCTTTTCAGACTGCGTTAATACTCTTACTTTTGTTTTACAAGCCAGGGAATGTGAAGAATCCACCCGGAAATAAGTAGAATACGCCTTGTTCCGACCATTTAATCAGGTAAAGAACAAGAAAACTCTATGGTTATTTTCAACGTTGTTGGTGCCAGCTTGAAATAGCTTGTCTTTACTGTAACTTAATTATAGCAGTTTCAAGTTGTTGTAGAAACATAAAGGTTGGGATAATATTTTATCTTTAATTTCTAGGCTTAAGTACCATGACTGACTTTACTGTGTTTGTTCCAGAAAATTACCTGGGTTTTTTTAGACAAGCTGGAACTGGACAGTTGGGATTTATCTAGTCTTTTTCAAACAGTTGAAAAGTGCCGTTATTTCTTAGGTTTATTTTTTTCAAACAACCCTTTATTTAGTAAGCACACTTCTGTTCATCAAATAGTCTTTCAGTAAACGTTTGTTGAATGCGTGACTAGTATAGAAGAGATCAAGACTATATAGAGGCATTCTCTTAAGTGACATAGGGAATTCATAGGTATAATTATTCCTTCTTTAAAGATTGAGTAACCTAAAACTAGAGAAATTTAGGATGATATCAAATTAAGTCAGAAAATCAGTGAGATTTCTTCTGATCTTATACACAATTTACCGTTTATTTTCATTTGTTCAATATTTACTTACTGAGTACTCGTATATATTAAAAACTGTATAATAGCACTTTTGATTTCCTTGTAATTAGAAAATCATATACCCGCTCCTCACTTATTGAAATGGTTAGGTTCCAAAGACCAAGTCGTTATGTGAAAATTGGTGTTATGCAAAAATGGAGGATGACCACATCAGATCACAAGAATGGAGAATGACTACATCATTACATAACTGCTACATTACATCATTATATAACTGCCAAATTACATCATTACATAACTGCCAAACCACTGAGAATCATGGCCCAGCCAAGTTGACACATAACCTTAACCACTACAGCCAGCGTTACTCTCACTTCACACCTTGGCAGTGGGTTTTGTTTTGTTTTTTAATACCAAGCAAAGCTATGTCTCCTTGTAAGTCCTATGCAGTGGTCCCGATCCTGCTTTAGGAGTCAGAGAAAACAAAAACAAACCCAATTCCTCTTTCACATTACAGCCCTTCATATACTAACCCAAAGTCAGTAGTTTTCAGATTTTATTATACAAATGAATCACACAGGGGGCTTGTTAAAATCCAGAGGCCTAGGCCCCACCTTAGAATCAGCATCTCTAGAGAGTAGGACCAGAGAAAGGAGACTACAGGGTGAGCAACAGAAAGTCTCACATGTCCCCTGGAAACTTTACATTGAATATGATTATATTTCTCTACATTGAACAATGAGAATAAAGTGAAACTACATAAATACCCATTTTGTTTTTCAAAAATATTCTGGACCAGAGCTCAGCTTGCTATACATACAGAAATGAATTCACTGTTTTTAAAAACCTTTTCTTTAATTATAAAAGTGATGCATGTTTGTTATAAAAATTTTTAATTCGTGTTACCCTCTACTCCTTTCCCAGAGGTAATTTATGTTAATAGTTTGGTTGGTTGATCTGTCGGTCTATCAGTTGGTCCGTCTCTCTCTCTCTTTTTCTCTCTCCCTTCGCTGCTTCCCTCCTTCCTTCTCTTCTCTTCCTCTCCCTCTTTCTCTCTCTCTATGCATTCATACACGCTTTTGGTCTTAGGACAGAATGGGATCATATACCTTATAATTGTTCTGCAAGTACTGTACAGTGAAAACTCTATGAGGGCACATAATCACAATTTTATTATCACACCTAAAGAAATTAACAGTAATTCCTTCATGTCATTTAGTGTCCAGTCAGTGTTCAGATTTCCTTGATTGTTTCATTAATAACTTTTTATAGTGCTTTGTTTAAATCAGGATTCAAACAAGATCTGCCTGTTGCATTTGGCTAATTGGTCTCTTACATCTCTCTTCAACTGTAACAGTTTCCTCTCCCTCTTTTTTCCTTTCCATTTATATGTTGAAAAACCTGCCTTATTTGTCCCTTAGAATTTCCCACGTTCTGCATTCAGCTGAGTGTATTCATTTAGTGTCATTCTGTTTCACTTTTGGTTCCTCTCGTCTCTGCATTTCCCATAAAGTGATAGTTGGATCTGAGGCTTAGTCACATTTAGGTTCAGTTTGTCAAGAATATTTCACAGATAGTGCTTTGTTTAGTTAATATATGTTGAATGAATGAGTGAACTTATTTTTTTTGCTTAGTATATTGTGTACATCTTTCCTTGTCAACACTTATGGATCTACTTCATTCCTTCTTTAGCTGCTTAATAATTTCCTAGTATGGACTACCATGATCTAATTAATCCTTATTAATATAGCTTGTTTCTAGTTTTTAGTTCTTAAAAATGCAGTTAAATCTATTGAATTCTTAAGAAGTCCAGATTCTTAAGAAGTCTAGAACAGAGTAAGAAACTGAGATAGAAAAGGTAATAAGCTTGTGGTTTATATGTTTAAGAATTTTTGGTTTTATATTAAAAGATCAAGCAAGTAGCCACTGGTCTCTAAAAAATTTATAAACCTCTAATTGCTAGGTATATTTATCACATATTAGAACAAAAGTAATCTGAAGAAGATTTGGTTTGTCCTTGGTGTGTCTTTGTATTTATATGTGTTTCATTCCAGAAAAGAATGATGGGAGTGATGTGTGAGGAAAGGTATACATCAGACTGACAGTGTTATAATCACTTCCCAGCAGATGGATGGAAATGTAGTTGTTTGTTCTTTGGAGGGTGAAGGAGGTGGTATATGTTAATGCCATTTAGGCATTTGTTTTTCATTTATTCATTCATCTGTCTATTTAATTATGCTCAGATACACAGCTGGTTGAGAATCTGAATGTAATATTGATGGAACACAAAACAATTCTGATTTTTAGTTTACCCATCTGTAAAATGGAAATAATCACAGCTTTCTCTAGCTCATTATGATCCTTATGATAATGTAAATATTTTACATAGTTTCTCTATTTAAAGAATTTTCAAAATGCGAAAGAGGTCTTTTTTCTGGCACAGTTTAATTTTTTTCTTTTCTTTCCTTTAGTTATAGGAAAACATTGGAAACTCCATACAGTAATTCAGTATTTCTCCAGAAAAATGGTGGAGAAGTCAGTATCGAATGTAGTAGATTGGCTTTCTTCTTCAGGAAAAGCTACACCTTTCTTTACTATGGGTGATGCCATATTATAAGTGGACTAATCTGGAACCTTTTCACCTAGAAATGATGTACAAGCCTTAGAACTCCTTGTTCTCATGTTGCTATTTATGTACATAATTAAAATTCCAAGTTAAAAGAAAACTTGTTCTGCTTTCTTTTCTGATATTATTGAGTAACATTTAAGCATATCTTGTGTCCGTGTGTGTGGTGTGTGTATATGCATGGTTTGTGTTCATGGTGTGAGTATCTGCGTATACATGTATGTGTGTGTATATGTGGGGTGTGTGGTATGTGTGTGTGTATGTGGGGTTTGTGTGTGTGTGTGTAAGAAAATAGCTATAACTCTTCTTAGGGCAGTATCAGCTGGCAGTCTGTAGGAGCAAGGCCATCTGTAGAGTCCAAGCCCCACAACACAGAATAGAGAAGAGTGGCTCTGGAGCTGAGAGATGATGTTTCAGTAACCAGCGCAAGGAACAAAACTTGTAAGTAATACAGTTTGCCTGACTCTGATTAGAAGGCATACAAAAAAAAAAAAAAAAAAGTGACAGTGATCCCTTATTGTGTGCCCTCCCCACCTAGTTTGTTCTTATCTTCTGGTACTTGAATGCCAGTGGGAGATTCATAATGAAGTAGTATATGTCCTCTGCCAGTGGAGGAATGGGTATATGGTTGTGTGCATTTGTTCTCTGTATATACACCTTGCATTCTCCTCCTTTTTGGCCCTTGAATGTACAGCTCATTGAGCTCTGCATTCCCAGTGCTGGTGGGAACAGCAGGAGCCTCTTTTAACTTGTCAGCCAGCCAGGAAGCATGGCAGGGAACAGTATGCAAAAGAGTTCAGAATTTCCAAATTCTAAGCATATTTGGAAATTATAAATCTCCTTTGTATTCTTGTATCTTCAGTTTAATTCCTAATTGTTGACCTTATAGAATTGATAGCAGTCAGTAAGATAGCAATACACAAATAGAATGTGGACACATTAATGTTAATACAGTTAACATTGTCAAAATGGTAGAAATAGTGCTGGCATTGTTACTGAATTAATGAGTTGAAGCAAGTTTGTCCCTAGAACAATCCTCCTTGTCACCCAAGAGTGTTTTATTTCCTTTCATGCTGAGATACTTTTGTGTTATTGTATAAGTCATTCTAATACTTCAAAGCGGTGCCTAAATTACAACATTTCATTATCAATACTCTTATTATTATTTCAGATTTTTTCCATTTGGCTTGTCTTCCAACATCACCTCCAGAAAGTAGAGATTCTGTGAGTTTACTTGGTCTTGAGATTGCTTGATCTTAGAGAAGATTAGGAAGAAATGGCCTACACCTCAGCATGCTCTGGACATCATTAATCAATAGGTATTTGAGTGCCTCCTAACTGTAAAGCATCACTTTCCATTTTTAACCTTTTAGTTTCGATACTGAAACATTGCCTTAAAACATTTTAACTCCTCATGGAGGTGGTGGAAGTAGGCATCACAGAGTCCTCTCCTCATAGTGGTGTTGTCAGGTGCCGTCCAGTCAGTTCTGACTCATAGCGACCCTATGTACAACAGAACGAAACACTGTCCAGTCCTGTGCCATCTTCATGATCGTTGTTATGCTTGAGCCCATTGTTGCAGCCACTGTGTCAGTCCATCTCGTGGAGGGTCTTCCTCTTTTTCACTGGCACTCTATCAAGCATTACGTCTTTCTCCAGGAAGTGACCCCTCCTAATAACATGTCCAAATTATGTGAGACGAAGTCTTGCCATGCTTGCTTCTAAGGAGCATTCTGGCTGTACTTCTTCCAAGACAGATTTGTTCATTCTTTTGGCAGTCCATGGTATATTCAATATTCTTCACGAAGACCATAATCCAAAGGCATCAATTCTTCTTTGGTCTTCTTTATTCACTGTCCAGCTTTTACATGCATATGAGGCGTTTGAAAATACCATGGCTTGAGTCAGGAGTACTTTAGTCCTCGAAGTGACATCTTTGCTTTTTAACACTTTAAAGAGCTCTTTTACGGTAGATTTGCCCAATGCAATACATCGTTTAATTTCTTGACTGCTGTTTCCATGGGCGTTGATTGTGGATCCGAGTAAAATGAAATCCTTGACAACTTCAATACTTTCTATCCTGGTAGAGTGTGACCTGTATTTAGTACAGCAGGGGAATCACCTCCCAACCAGAAGAACTCAATGCCCCTTAAACTATTTTTGATTTATGAATGGTGGCCCAAAGATCTTTTCCTTTCATGGTTGTATGTATTCAGTGCTGCCTTCTTTTTATATTTAACACTTTTTGCATACCTTCCATATGCCCTGAACTGTAGGGAGAATATAAAACATGCATGTTGTAGAATCTTGCACTTCTCTAGCTCTTTATTCTTTTCAGAATGCTATTTTATATCCTTCCTCCCTTGGCTTATTCCTGATCTTAGTAAATCTGTATTCTGTTTTTCTCTGCCCAGGGTAGTATTCTCTACTTGCTTTTATACATTTTACTCCATTTCTTTATGACCTTTTCTCTTTATAATAAAACTATGAATTTCAAGCCAGTTTGCTATCTGCAGCTTAATCAACATAGCTGTACTTTAAAAAACTTAAAGGGCTTTGGAGGGATCATTATTCACCATTCAGAGCAAGATAAATGTGGTGTGATCTGTTCTGCTATAATGTAGTAGTTAGATTCTTAAGAAAGATTACTTTGTCAAAAATCAAGATTTAAAAGTAATTACGTCAATGAAAAAAAAAAGACTAGGAACACTGAAGAATGTCTTCATCAATAATATCACCTTTATCACTCCTTGGGACAAAATCAAAGCAAATTGTGGCACAGTTGATAACTCCCAGTAGATAGAAGAACCTGGGGCCAGCTGAGGGACTGCTTACCCAGGCAGTGGAGTAGCACATACCCAGGCCACTGGGTCAGCAGTTTTTGTCGTAAATGCAATGCTGGATCCTGGCCTAGTAGTGGCCCATATAATGCAAAGCACTTTCCCTCATGAATCAATCACATTATATCCAGATGGTCTAAAGAAAATTCAGAATGTAGGCAAAATGCCTGTGTTCACATATAAAGATGGAAAAATGTGACTTGCTCAAGGTTAGATAGCAAATCAATGACAATTAAAATGAGGCTGTATAGTGAGTATTGAGGAGCCCTGGTGATGCAGTGGTTAAGCACTGGGCTGCTAACTGAAAGGTCAGTGGTTCGATCCCACCAGCCACTCCACAGAAGAAAGATGTGTCAGTCTGCTTCCATAAAGATTACAACCTTGGAAATCCTATGGGGCAGTTTTACTGTGTCCTATAGGGTCAATATGAGTCGGAATCAACTTGACGGCAACAGTTTTGTTTTTGTTTGTTTGTTTGTTTTTTTAGTGAGTATTACTGATTTTTATTTCTGTTAAGATGTAATTCAGACTCCTTGAATTTAGCCAAAAAAGACAGGAATTATGTTCTCCTTATTGTCCTATCTGAATGAATGTACTTTGCATTCATCTTTTGGGAAAGGCCTAATATTTAGAGAACAGTTTTCCAGCAGTATTCAAGCTTGTATGAGCTGAGTGATACACCGTTGAGTGTAAATGTTTTTACCTTTTAATTCAGTGTACCTAGTCTATTTCAAAAACCACTGTCAGGAGGACCAGCAATGTATTTGTGAGGCTAAACTCTCATTCAAGGCTCAATTTTAATTCAAAGGTAAACATTTGAAATAATGACTTAGTTCACCACGACTGGAAAGAAACTTCCTTGAGTTTCTGGTTTTCACCCTGTAGCTCTGATATTTTGTTTCCTTTTTGATATGTTCAAGTTTCAAGCCAATAATTAGCCAGCACATAGCAGTAAAGGTACAATTAGGTCAAACTCGCAACCTGACCAAAGTTCAGGCGTGTTTATGTGTATGAAGTGATATCCAAGGAAATTTCTGGGTGGAGAAAAAGTTTGTTTTCATAAGCAGGCATTTCACTCCTTCACATGTTGTTCCTTTAGCAATACTGAATAAGTTGTCACCTGTATTTCACATTTAGGGGCCTTTATCTTAGTCAACTGTAGAATTTAGTTGCTGGACTTCAGCTGTGACTCTGGAAGGCAAAAGAATAGTGACACTTCTCCCTGCATCCCCACAACTGTAAAATAGTCTTAAGCCTCAGTATCCATACAGTAAGTTCGTAAACAGTCTTCTTCTCTCAGGTACACCATGTAAGACTCCCGCTTCCATGCTGCCTTGTTGAGAGCGTAGAGGACAGGTGGAAGAAAAAGTAAAAGGCAAAGATGGAGGAAAGTACAAGATTCAGAAGTGAAGTCATGGTGAGTCCTTAGATGATGCAATACTGGGATTTTTGTTAGGAGCGACCCCAAATTTGAGTGTGGTTGAAGGAATGTTTTTTTAAATGCTTTGTTCACTATAGGGAAAATGGCAGCTTTTAACTATCAGCCATCTAATTTATTTTCCCTATCCCTTCTAAATTATAAGAAAATGGCCTCCAGGTAAAGATGGTGTCAGACTACAGATATTACTTTCTCTTGAAACCTCAGGAGGACAAGGGGAAGGGATTTTTAAGATGGCTTTAGCACACAAGGAAAAGATGGGGAGAGGAGACAATGGGACTCCTGTCTTTTTGTAACAGACTTGGCAGAACTGTTTGACGCATTAAACCCGGTTGCTTTATAACATTAAGACAGGTACAAATAAAGAACAAATTATAAGAAAAGCAAGGAAGTTAATATTAAAACTCTCATGTTTACCTTATGAGCTTTAGCTCCATGTGTCCACTGGGGCCCTTCCTGTAATTAATGCATAGGTTGCATTTCTGCAAGTTTTATAGTGTGTCTTTGTGTCTGTGGCATTTTGTCAGTCACATCGCTGATTCGTTTTCTGAATCCTCATCAGGAATGCAACCCCCAGTTATAACGTTGCTTAAAAGGGAGACTGTGATCTGTTTCAGGGTGTGTTTCCAGTGAGTGAAGTCAAGTCTTTTGTGAGGAAAAGCAAAGACCGCTTAGTGTATTGTATTGGTAACTTTGCTGATGCTCAGCGCCTTGAAGGTGCAGTGGGGCTTCCAGACCTTTTCTGCTTCATATTCATACACCACGCTTGCCTCCTGTTTGTGAGGGTGGGGAGGAAAGTATGTCTCCTTTCTGTACTTCCTCTCTATCGCGTCAAGTAAACGTGGCATAATTTTCTACTCCTCACTTTGTTACTGGCTAACTCTTTGTGGTCCTGCTGGCTTAAACATGCTTAAGTTATTACTAATAGATTTCTTTGTGTGATTGCTGTTTTCCCCTTGGGCACCTTCTGTCCTTACTCATTTCTAGACAGGATATGAGATTTAGGAGAAGCTTGTATACTTTTGAAACCTTTTAAACTTACTTATGCTCCTATCGAGTTCACCATTGCTCTTAACTTTCTGAGGAACTAAATTTCCAGACACGAAAACCTTTTCTCTCTGAACGCCTAGATTAATTTCTGGATTTCTTATGGCTTTATGTGTGTTGTACCCTTGTTAGTTGACATCTAGTCTCCTCTAGTAGACTATAATCTCCCTGAGGCCAGGGCAAGTGTTTTTTTTTCTCCTTAGTGTTCCCACAGTGCCAACTTAATGTGCTGTCTTGTACATTGCAAAATGTGTTCTGAGTGAAGTCTTTCCAGTTCAAAATTGCATTAAGCTTCTCTTTCAGTCAGAGCCCTTGGAGGATACCTATGGGTGTTTGATTTGTTTGATTGCCACTGACTTCAGAGCGTACATCCTGTGTTCATGATTTTCAAGTCTAAAAACTGAGTGAAAAACTATGGAGCTTGGGGTAGGTGCTCTCTAACAGCCTTGAATCTCTGTGACTTCCCGCTTAGATTTGTTAAGTTAGATATTCTGTTATAGTGGGCAGGGAGGAGGAATACAGTTTACAGTTGAGATTCAAAGACAGAACAAGTGCATGAAACAATCAGAATAATTACAAGGCAGTGTCATAATATACAAATTAAATATCTCTGATAGATGGTGGCTTTGTATATGGGTCTCGTGTAAAGAAGCATCCAAAGACACTTGTTTAAAACACGAACTTAGTGTACCTAAACAATGGTTTTGCATTTTTTTTGTGTTGTTGTTGTTGTTGTTGTTAGGTGCCATCGAGTCAGTTCCAACTCATAGCAACCCTGTGTATAACAGAACGAAACACTGGTCCTGCGCCATCCTCACAATCATTGCTATGTTTGAGTCTGTTACTGCAGCCACTGTGTCAGTCCATCTCCTTGAGGGTCTTCCTCTTTTTCACTGACCCTCTACTTTAGCAAGTGTGATGTCCTTCTCCAGGGACTGATCCCTCCTGATAACATGTCCAAAGTACATGAGATGAAGTCTCGCCATCCTCGCTTCTTCACCAACAGCATGCTTCAAAGGCATCAATTCTTCTCTGGTCTTCTTTATTCATTGTCCAGCTTTCACATGCATATGAGGTGATTGAAAACACATCGCTTGGGTCAGGTGTACCCTAGACTTCAAAGTGACATCTTTGCTTTCCAACACTTTAAAGAGATCTTTTGCAGCAGATTTGCCCAATGCAATATGTTGTTTGATTTCTTGACAGCTGCTTCCATGGGCATTTTTTGTGTATACTGACTTTTTTAGGTAAGGAAGGAGAGTTGTCCAAGGAAACAAGCCTGGTCAAACAAGGGACATTGGCTTTGGATGGATGATTTTACTGAGTTAGGACCTGACTTGTGCTCTCCATGTGTGATCACTGGTTTTTCCTTGCAACATCTCTGTCCCCAGCAAGTCCCATGGGGCTAGCCCAGGGTTGGGCTTTCGGGGCACCCTTGATGTATTTCTCTAGCTTATTCATTAATGTTATTTTATATAGAAAACATTTAATGTCTCATTTCCTTCAAGTATGAATAGGAATTGAACATCTGGCTAAGAGTAGTATTTGTTGAGATCCTGCAGGCACTGCTGTAATTAATATGTTTAATTTAGAATTAATATCAGTTTGCAGAATATGGTATGCCACTGTCCTTTAAATATCTCTTGAGTAGCTTATGCATGCCGCCATACAATATTTAGTATAGAAAACATGACATTTTTTATTCATAGGTAAGATAAACTTCAACTCACTGAAATTATTATAAATTCAGAATATTAATATATACTAAATTTGAGTGTTTGCTTAAGTAAACCTAAAATTAGAACTTAAGTGAGTGGCATGGCCTCTGTGTACACAAAGTACTTGACACAGCAGACCTGAGACAGCTGCCTTCAGAAAGACCTGCTTACAGGGTTGGTCCTTAGAAAACTCAGCTTCTAAAAGGTTCCCTATGCTGATAAGGCTGGAGCACCAAACCCGCTGTATCAGATCACATAGATCATGCAAACAATGTGATTATGGCCAAAACCTTTCCTTCTGGGCATCTGGAATTTTGGTAGTTGCTAGGCAGAGGATGCCTACAGTGACCAGCTCCCAGTAAAAACCTTGGTGTGGATCTCTTAACAGTCTTCCCTGGGTAGAAGTGTTGTACTTGTGTGGCTGCATTGTTGCTGCTTTAGAAAGGAACGTGTTCAATATGTTGCCTCCTGGGATGGGTGGGAGCGAGCATAGGAAGCATGTGCATGGATTTCTCTGGACTCTGCCTGTGTCTTTTTTCCTTGCTGGTCCTGTTGTATATCCTTTCACGGTAAGAAACCTAAGCTTTGAGTACAGCTATATGCTGAACCTCCTGAGTCCTTTTAGTGAATCACCGAACATGTGGGTGGTCATGGGGACCTCCAAAACCGCATATTAAGATGATACTTGTTTTATTTACATTATGCCATCTTCCCCTTAGCTTTAGAGGAAAAATATAAATAAAAGGACTATTATATTTGCATTAAATATTTCAAGATTACAGACATTAAAAAAACAATTTTTATTCATCTTCCTCAAGCAAAGAAAGTAGTTTTTGAAAGCCACAGAAAACTCTAAGCTCCCTTGTTTAGATAGAAGTAGTGTTTGGATTTTTTTTTCCTGATTTTCACAGTAGTCTTCCTTCCTTCCCTCACACTATGGAAGCAAGTTGTTTGAACTGGTTCATAAGTAAATAGGCCACAAACTACACTCCATTCAAAAGTAACATCCTTATGAAAGCATTTATTTGTCCTACAAAGAGAGCACTGGCTCATTTCAAATATTGTTCTCAGCCTAGATCAGAATGCTAAGAGTGCAGATTGCATATTTTGTATTAAACACAATAGTTAGTTTGTTTTTTTGATGGTGCCATAAATATTTCCCTGGGAAAGCACTACCAAATAGGTAAGACTCTTAGAAGACTGTGTGGGATCATAGACCTAAGTGTAAGGGCTGAAACTACAAAACTTTCAGAAGAAAGCATAGGAGTAAATCTTTGTGACCTTGGGTTAGACAGTAGTTTCTTAGTTGCAACATCAAAAACACAAATGACAAAAGAAAAAATATATAAATTGGACTACATAAAAATTTAAAACTTCTGTGCTGTAAACAGTACTATCAAGAAAGTAAAAAGATATCATGTAGAAATTTAGATATGTAGAGATGATGAAAATTTGAGGTAGAGTTGTTTGGATTTATTTTCCCCAATCAACTAAGAGAGCTACTGAAAGCAGCTGAAAATCTGATCTTGATGGAGGTGATAGAGAAGTGGTTGCCTCGTCCTCTTCTGAGTTTGGTGGGCAGCAGGAAGTCCTCTTCAGTATATGTTCTACTGTGTATATTCTCAACAACAAAGTAAAAAGACAACTCACAGAATGGGAGAAAATATTTGCTAATCATATATCTGATAAGAGACTTGTATCCAAAATATATATATAAAGAACTTTTACAACTCAACAATAAAAAGGCAGAGAACTCAAAAAATGGGCAAAGGATTTGAACAGACATTTTTCCAAAGAAGATGTACAAATGGCCAATAATCACAAGAAAAGATGTTCAACGTTATTAATCGTTGTTGTCGTTGTTACTTGCCATGGATGCAAATGAAAACCACAATGAGATGGCATTTCACACCCACTAGGTTGGCTAAAATAAATAATATAATAACAAGTGTTGACCAGGATGTGGAGAAAGCAGTCTGGAAGTTCCTCAAAATGTTAAGTATAGAGTTAAGCAAAATGTTAAGCATATGACCCAGCAATTCCACTCCTAGGCATATATCCGAGAGAATTGAAAACATATGTCCACACAAAAACCTGTACACAAATATTCATAGCTGCATTATTCATAATAGCCAAATAGTAGAAACAACCAAATATCCATTAACTGATAAATGGATAAACAAAATATGGTATATCCATACAATGGAATATTATTTGGCAATAAAAAGTAATGAAGTACTGATACATGCTACCACATCATTGACCCTTGAAAACATTATGCTGAGTGAAAGAAGCCAGACACAAAAGGCCACATGTTGTCTGATTCCATTTATATAAAATGTCCAGAATCCATGGAGACAGAAAGTAGATCAGTAGTTGGTTAGAACTCTGGAAAGAAGGAAGTGTATCAGTCAGGGTTCAACTAGAGAAACAGAATCAGTAGGAGATATATATTAAGACGTTTATTGCAAGGAATTGGCTTAAGCAATTGTGGAGGCTGTCTAGGCAAGTCTAAAGTCCATCAGGAAGGGCAGGCTGGAATTCTCTGGCACAAGCTGAAGCTGCAGTTCACCAGTGGAATTTCTTCTGTGAAGCCTCAGTTCTGCTCATAAGGTATTGTAACTGATTGAATCAGGCCCACTCAGATTAATCTATCTAGGATAATCTCCTTTACTTAAAATCAACTGATTATGAAGTTTATTCACATCTACAAAATAACCTTCAGAGCAGCACGTAGATTAGTGTTTGATTGAATAACACTGGACTGTAGCCTAGTCAAATTGGCACACAAAACTAACCACCATCACAGTGGGGGATGGGGAGTAGCTGCTACTGGAGTTTTTTTTTAGGGAGGAGGGACAGAAATGATCTAAAATTAGATTATGATGATGGTTACACAACTCTGTGAACATAAAAAGGCCATTGAATCGTACACTTTAAATCGGTGGATCGTATGGTATGTGAATTAAATCTCAGCAAAGATGTTTTGGTAAAAATGACTGTGTGTCCTGCATTGCCTGAGCAGCACCACTGGATCTGACCTTTGTACTGAGACCCAGTTCTGTACCATACAGTATTGTATATAGTCTCTAAAGTTAGAGTAAGGGAAATTCTAAGGTATAATCAAAATATACTTAGGGAATTCAAGTGGTATTGGCTCAATTATCTCTTCATGGCTAAATAGTTTCATTAACCTGTTTCTAGGAAGCCAAAGATATTTAGATATTTAGAGATGATAAAAATTTGAGGTAGAGTTGTTTGGATTTATTTTCTCCAATCAACTAAGAGAGTTGCTGAAAGCAACTAAAAATCTGGTCTTGATGGAGTTGATAAAGAAGAGGTTGCTTAGTTCTCCTCCAAGTGTGGTAGGCAGCAAAGAGTCCTCTTCAGGGCAGCAACACAGAGCCCAGAACCATGGTATGTGCCTGACTGTGTATTCTGGGACTGTCTGATCCCAGTTTTAGACTGAGTGGGGGAAGAACAGCCCACAGGCTGACGTACTCCACCCCCTTGGCCATTCCCACTTCCTGTTTTAGTCCTTTCCTCTCAGAGCATCAGTTGCCAGTTTGTCACAGTTGACAAATTCACCCAAAGGGAGGAGCAACTGAAACTGGTGGGGCCAGATAAACTGAGGGCCTGCCCCACCTGAGGAACTTTCCTTGCATTTGCTGTTCCTTCTGTTGGGAATGCTGTTGCCTTACCCAGTGGTTCTCAACCAGGCGATTCTGCCCCCCTACCCTGGACGTTTGGCAGTGTCTGGAGACATTTATGGTAGTCACAATTTAGTGAGGTAGTGCTAACGGCATCTTGTGGATAGAAGCCAGAGATGCTGGTGAACATCTTCAGTGCACAGGACCCCCAGCACATACACAAGAAAGAATTATTCAGCCCAGAATGTCAGTAGTGCAGGGCTAGCTCCTTATCATCCAGGTCTTGACCTAAATAGACCTTTGGCTAGGTGAGTTCTGACCAGCATAAGGTACTTTTATTTTCCTTATAGTACTATCACTATATCATGTTTTATTTCTGTGTCTATCTTTTATCTACACCATCTCCTTCCACCCCCTCCTACATACACAATACACTAATGACTAATATAAATTCCAAAAGTGTGCAAGATTGGAGACCCTGTCCTCCTCTCTGCTTTATCCCCAGGTCCTCACATAGAGCTTGGGACATAGTGAGATGCAATGAATATTTGTTCCATCAGTGAATGAAAAGGATTTAAATTGCTTTAACAACGGGGCATCCTCCCTGCTCCCCAGGGTTTGCCAGCTCCTCTTTTCTCCCTTAGTCCTGAGGCCTCTGACTCTTGCTGCCTCCCCCCAGCTCTTTCTCCTTCCTGCAGTTGATAGTGGGGAATGTGGTAGGAGTGAAACTCACCTGGGGTCCCCTGGGGGAAGCCAGTCTGCAGGGGCCAGAGGAAGTCTCTGGAATTGTTCCAATACCAAGTCGGTATTCAAAATCCAACTGGAGAAATGGAGGAGAGGAAGAACTCATGGGAAGTAAAGTTTAATGGGGAAGGAAGGGGTAGGGAGAGTACGTGTCTGGCCATTCAGTATTTTTGAGTGGAAAACGAACTAGTATTTATTGAGCACCAACTAGGTGAAGGACAAAATAATCTCATTTAATCAATGTCATAATTCTGGGATGGGGACACTGAAGTAATGTATCCAAGGCCACCCAACTAGGAAGTGGCAGACATGAGATTTAAATCAAGGATTGTCTGATTCCAAAGCCCAAGCTTTTTCCAAGGAATAATCAATCTGCTTGTTTTTTACCATGTTGTTAAATACTTTGCAAGAGGCAAGCTAAAATGGGTTCTGCCCTCAAAAGAGCTTCTAATCTTGTGTAGGGGATAGACAGGCACACAAATTAGTAGATTAAAATTGTAACTGGTATAACCTCTTCACCAGTTTAGAGGTACAAGTGAGGTCACTTCCTTATAATCACATTAATTGCTCAAGCACCCAGATTCCCAAATTAGCAGAGAGTCCAGTATTGCTCTCTCTTTTGAAGCCCCCTACCAAATTGTATTCAGGAACCCCAGGAGTTTACTAAGTCTGAATAGGTCATCCTAAATGAAAGATAGCCATCATTACCACCTAGTCGCTACCAAAAATTAGTCACTGCAAGTGCTGGAATGATGTCCCAAGGTTGCCACTCTTTATACTCATATAGCTTATTTATACTCATGGACTCAGCTGCTGTCCAAAGGGAGTTCCATGCCAAGGTGGTTCCAGCATCAGGCACATACCACCAAACCTGCTGTGGCAGATTGGATTTTCCAAAAATGGCCATGGTGATATTTCTGAGTCCATGTGTTCTTTTAGAACCTTGCTATCACTCCCACCAAAAAGTAGATTCTAATTCCCTGTTCTTTGAATATGGGCCAACCTTAATGACTTCTTTTTAATAAATTGGATGGGGCAGAAGTGATGCTGCGTGACTTCTGCGGTTAGGTCAGAAAAGGCAATGTGGCTTCCACCTAGTTGTCTCTCTTGCTATGTTTACCCTCAGAACCTTGCCACCATGCTGTGAGGAGACCCGGGTCACATGGAGAGGCCACGTGTAGATGTTCTAGCTGACAACCCCAGCCTTCGTGTCTTCCAGCGACATTTGTGGAGCAGTGACAGCCTGTCCCGGCTGTGCCATGATGGAATTGAGGATTCACAGAATCCATGAGCATTAAAATGGTTGCTTTTCTGCCTCCCAAGTTTTGGGGTAATTTGTTTTGCAGCCATGTAACATGAAAACCTGCCCTCCACTGTGAGTTTTGGCCATGCCATTGAGGTCACCAGTCCAGATGCCCCTTCTTCATTGTAAAGGTCTAGTCAAAGGTCAGCCTTTGTGAACACATTCTGAGGCCTCCTATGGAGAATTCTTCTGCTTCTCCTCTGTTCTGACGGTGTTTCTTATATTAAAGCTACCTGTGTCTGCTTCCCGGCTAGACTGTGAGCAGTCTTGGAGGACCAAGCCTGTAT
Organism: Dugong dugon; assembly: GCA_030035585.1. Classification (NCBI taxonomy): domain Eukaryota; kingdom Metazoa; phylum Chordata; class Mammalia; order Sirenia; family Dugongidae; genus Dugong; species Dugong dugon. The sequence continues at coordinate 153,769,993 of CM057483.1, forward strand.
TATTCTCCCTCTCCACCGGTAAGATTAGCCTGATATGTAGCAAAGCTAGTACAGCTCCTTATGCACTCTCTGCGTGAACCATAGAGTTGAAATCCAAACACCTTGTACAATATATTCTCAGTAGTGTTGTTTATGTGTATATGTGCGTGAGTGTGTATGTAAGTATTTTTTCTTTAAAAACTATTCCTGTATAATCTATTATTTATGAACATCACCAAGAAAATATAGGACCCTACCAGAAATATAGCCCTGGAAGAAGCTTTAAAGATACCTTGTAGGAAAAGATTAGTCCGAAGGACTAATGGACCACAGCTACCAAGGCTTCCACCAGACTGAGTCCAGTACAGCTAGATGGTGCCCGGTTACCACCACTGACTGCTCTCACCGGGATCGCAACAGAGGGTTCTGGACAGAGCTGAAGATGGATGTAGAACAAAATTCTAACTCACAAAAAAAAAAAAAAAAAAGAGCAGATTTACTGGCCTAAAGGAGACTGGAGAAACCCCAAGAGTATGGCCCCCAGACACCCTTTTAGCTCAGTGGTGAAGTCATTTCCGAGGTTCACCGTTCAGCCGGGGAGTGGACAGCCCCATAAAACCAAATGGGACTAATGAGGCACAGCAGTCTAGGGACAAGGGCCAGAAGGCAGAAGGGGACAGGAAAGCTGATGATAGGGAACCCAAGGTTGAGTAAGGATAGTGTTGATGTGTTGTGAGGTTGTTAACCATTGTCATAAGGCAACATGTGTACTCACTGTTAAATGAGAAACTATTTTGTTCTGTAAGCCTTCATCTAGAGTGAGAATAGCAGCACAATTGGAAGAGCGTAGTTGATGTCACTGAACTGTGTATGTAGAAATTTTTGAAATGGTGTATCTTTGGATATGTATATTTTCACCAAAAAAAAAAAAAAAGAGAAGGGAGAGAGGGTTGACATGTTGTGGGGTTGTTGACCAATGTCATAAAACAGTATGTGTACTACTGTTTCATGAGAAACTATTTGTTCTGTAAACCTTCACCTGAAGTACAATTAAAAAAAAAAAAAAGGAAGAAAGAAAAAAAAAAGATACCTTGTAGACAGTTTTGTTTCTTCCTTGGAAGATTTCACTGGAAGAGCCAAAGGAGAGGAATCATGTGCACAGAATGTGAACCACTTCCCTTTCCCATCATGTGCTGTTCAAAGCCGTTCAGTTCAAAGTTTAGCTCGTGATCCTCTCCACATGCTCCCCCTACCCCCATGGCTTCCTGCTGTTTTACCTCTGCCAACAGATTCCACCTTGGCAGAATTCAGAAGGCTCAAGTCTCACCTTCCACACACTTTTTCTGGTAGCTCTCAACTTAGTAACACCTATTGTGGAGTGCTAAAGGTGCCTGATTCCTAGGCTGGAAGGAAAGGCTGCTGAGCCAGGAGCTAGAAGGCCTGGGTTCATGTCCCACATCTGCACCTCACTGGCTTTGTGGCCTTGGCAAGTCATTTTATTCCATGTTTCACTGTCACTCACCCCCAAAATATCCCCATGCTTTCTGCCTGTTAAAATACATTTTGAATTCTATACTTCTAGAATGTGTGCATTCCTATACTTCTCCCCAGATTAAAACTAGTAGTCATTCAATCTCTTCCTGTGAATTAGTTTCATCAGATTGCAAGGGGGTGTTAGACAATGTTGCTTTATGGAGAAGGGAGGCTTAGAAGAGGTCAAGAGTGAGGGAGGTAGATAGGGGAAGGGGAATCTTTGGTAAGCATTATGGCACTGCATCGACTTCTAGGAGCAAGGGAGAGAAGTCAGGAACTGGGAGACTTGCCAGTCAAGTTAAACCATCTTTGTAGTTATACAAGGATGTAATCATGACAACAGTCTTAAGTGGGATGCTTTTGTGAGGTAGAGGACAAGTACCCTTTCTAGACTGAGTTTGATGGCTTGGTAAAGTTATGGGAAGGTCTGAGACCTCTCACCTAGTTTTGTATTTTCTGAGACCACAGCTGTATCAGATAGGATTGAGTTGAGCTGTGAGTAATAGAAACCCTAAAAATAGTGGCAAAATAAGACATGTCTATTCCTCACATAAAGGAAGTTTAGAAGTAAGCAGTCCAGGGTTGGTATGGCAGCTCCATAGTCATAAGGGACCCAGGCTTCTTCTGGCTTTTTACTCTGCCATCCCTAGGGTAGGATCCTCATCCGTATGGTCTGAAACGGTTGCTGGAGCTCCAACCATCACATCCTAGTTCCAAGTAGAGAATAGAAGAAGAGAGGAAGACGCACATGCCACATTTCTAAGAGTTCCCAGAAGTTCCACCTAATTCTTCAGCTAACTCACTGGCTATAACATCCTAGCTGAAATGGAGCCTGACAAACGCAGTCATTTTAGCTAGAAAGCAATATAAAAACCAAAACCAAACCTGTTGCTGTCGAGTCGATTCTGACTCATAGCAACCCTATAGGACAGAGTAGAACTGCCCTATAGGGTTTCCAAGGAGCAGCTGGTGGATTCGAACTGCCGACCTGTTTTTGGTTAGCAGCCAAACTCTTAACCACTGCACCACCAGGGCTCCAATCTAGGTCAAAGGGTACATTTTTAAAAGATAATTTTTTGTTGTTGAGAATATACACAGCAAAAACATAAACCAATTCAAGTGAGGGTCTTTTTATTTTTTTTAATTGTGCTTTAAGTGAAAGTTTACAGTTCAAGTCGGTTTCTCATACAAAAATTTATACACACATTGCTGTGTAACCTTAGTTGCTCTCCCTATGCTGTGACAGCACATTCCTCCTTTCCACCCCGGATTTCCCATGTTCATTCAACCAGCTCCTGTCCGTTTTTGCCTTCTCATCTTGCCTGCAGACAGGAGCTGCCCATTTAGTCTTATGGATCTACTTGAGCTAAGAAGCTCTCTTCACAAGTATCATTTTATGTCCCATAGTCCAGTCTAATCTTTGTCTAAAGAGTTTGCTTTGGGAATGGTTTCAAGAACTGTGAGATTTTTAAGATCAAAAACGGTATCATAAACTTATCTTTGCACATCCAGTTGTGTGTCTGCCATTTATTGGCATTCAGTAAATGTTTGTTGAATGAATAGGACAAAACAATTTGGTACATATCAAAATGAGTTAAAATTTTTTAAGTAAAAGCAGTTGTTGCATTATGACTGCTCAATAAACGCTAACAGAATGTGTGGTTGAATGAACTGCATTTCCTAGTGATGATGCCTGCCATTAGCTTTTAGGCTGTTGTTTAGCTGCCTACCAAATATCTATTCTCCAATTAGCTCTCAAATTAAAAGAATCCCAATTTTTAGCTTAGTATATTGCTTCCCGGAGCCCTGGTGGCACGGTGGTTAAGAGTTTGACTGCTAACCAGAAGGTTGGCAGTTTGAATCCACCAGCCACTCCTTGGAAACCCTACGGGGCAGTTCTACTCTGTCCTCTAGGGTCGCTATGAGTCGGAATCGACTCGACGGCAGTGGGTTTGGGTTTTGATGCTAACATCAACCTGCTGTCTTACAAAGGGGCAATTTTCAATAAAGAAAATCCAGGAGACAGTGTTGACAGAAAAAAAAGCAAAACGGAAGTTTGGGAAAAGGCAGATAAACTGAATTACACATACAGAAGGCTTTCTGTGGTTTCTCAAGGCTGCTGAGTCAGTCTCCAGAACCTTTTCAAATGATGATTAATTCTCCAGGTAAGAAATTCTTAGTGTCCTGCTATCTATGGAGCAGAGAGGGATCCAAGTTTTGTGGGGCCCTGTTCAAATTCACCAGCCACTCCTTGGAAACCCTATGGGGCAGTTCTACTCTGATCGCTATGAGTTGGAATTGACTCGACACAAAGGCTGTACGAGTTCGTGTTCCCACCAGCAATGGATAAGGGTTCCAATTTTCCCACATCCTCGCCAACATTTGTTATTTTCTTTTTTTTTATCTTAGCCATCCTAGTGGGAGCGAAATAGTATCTCATTGTGGTTTTGATTAGCCATTTCTCTGCTAAGTATCTTTTCATGTGTTTGGTGGTCATTTGAATGTCCTCTTTGGTGAAATGTCTATTCAAGTCCTTTGCTCATTTTATGACAGGGTTATTTTCTTTTTGTTATTAAATTGTCAAAATTTTATATATATTTTGGTTGTTAGATTATTGTCAGATACATGGTTTCCAAAGATATTCTCCCAGTCTGTAGCTTGTCTTGTCAGTTTTTTGGTAAAGTCTTTTGATGAACAAAAGTTTTTAATTTTTATGAGGTGTGACAGATATATTTACAACAATTACCAAAAAAAAAAAAAAAAAAGAGTAGCTGCTGAGCCTGCTTATGTACAATCAAACACCTCATGGGATTTGGTCCCTTGGTTTGGAGGTTTAGGGTCATAGTTTCATGGGACATCCCAGTTAATTGGCCTAATAACTTGTTTAGTGTTTCTGTTCTACCTCCTAGTTTGTTGCACAGTGCCTGGGGTCTTAAAAGCTTGCAAGCGGCCATCCAAGGCACAACAATTGGTCTCTATTCACCTGGAGCAGTAGAGGAAGAAGGGGAGTCAGTAACAGGAAGAGTATATGGAATGTGTGGCTAATTGCCTCCATGAACAACTGCCTCCTTTGCCATGAGACCAGGAGAACTGGATGGTGCCCGGCTACCATTGTACCAATGTGCCATTTGAACATTTTAATAAAAGATTTTGTGGAAGAATCCTGATCAAAAGTGGGAAAATGCAAATCAGAATTTCAAATTCTCATGGACTCTAGACTTTCTGGAGCTGTGGAGGGTGGATGAACCCCTGAAACTATTGCCCTGAGATAATGTTTGAACCTTAAACTAAAAATATCCCCTGAAGTCATCTTATAACCAAACAGTAGTTTAGTTTAACTAGTAAAAAATGTGTGTATTGAGCATTATGCTCTTTTAAGAACTATCTAGATGGTATCAAATTGATAACAGTAACTTGAAAGATTAGATAGGAACCTTAGGGAGCAGTGACTTTATGTTAATGAAGGAGGAACAACTCAGAGAAGGAAGGTGAGAATGATTGCACAACTCAAAGGATATAATCAGTGTCACTAAATTTTACATGTAGAAACTGTTGAATGGTGTATGTGTTGCTGTGCATATTCTCAACAACAACAATAAAATAAATAAAATTTAGAGAAAAAAACTCACAGTTCTACAGAATGGGAGAAAGTAGTTCATAATCATATATCTGATAACGGTTTAATATCCAGAATATATAACAAATTCCTATAACTCAAAAACAAAATAGACTAACAATCCAATTAAAAAATAGGCAAAGGATTACTTCTTAGTTTCCCAATGCTGCTGTAACAGAAATACCATAAGCGGGTGTCTTTAAAGAACAGAAATTATTTTCTCAGAATTCTGGAGGCTAAAAGTCCAAATCAGAGTCTCAGCCATGTTGATTCCTTCTTGTTGTTAGCCTCGGGTGTTTCTTGGTTGCTAGGCTTGTAGGTGATCTTCACATGGTGTCTGTCTGCCCCTGTTTGTGCGTGGCTTTGTGTCTGTGCTGCTCTTTATGTAACTCAGAAGTGATTAGGTTTAGGATCCACACTGGCATGACCACAACTGATTGATTGAGTACATTACATTAGATTACATTATGGAATGATTATGTTAGATTACATCCCCAGGTATAGGGGTTAGGATTCCAACACATATTTGGGGGGTGCATAATTTAATCCATAACAGGACTTGAATAGACATTTCTCCAAAGATTTTTCACAAGATAGAGACTAGAGTACAAAGGAATGTAGGCTGTTGCCTTTGCCTTTTATTGTCATCAGTCGCCATTTTAACCTGCAAGTGGGAAATAGCTATCCATATTATCAGTCTATTTTTACAGGAAGTTTTTTTCATTTCCCAAATTTGGGCCTTCTCTTACTTTATCAGTGTTGCTCCTGCTCATACAAGATTTGTGCTGCTTAGCTGATTCTACATGCTCAAGTTCTTAAACCAGCTGTGACCCCTGAAGAAGAGGAAATCTCAGTCATATCTCATGGGGGAAGAGGGAGGCCATGACATTTTAGGCAACACTGAGAACTCAGAATACATGGAATGTAGTGTGAATATCTATTGTTTCAAACTGAGGGGAGCTGTTTCCTTGAAAGGGAAAAACTTTGATTTAGTACTAAGAATAGACTCTATTGCAAGAGAAACATCTGCCCAGTGCCTTCAGCTGAGAAACAAATTTCATTAGAGTCACAGTTATTGTCTGTTGTTCCCATTGGTTGTTCTGGTTGGGCTGAGATCTGATTTTCACTTCAATTCTCACAGTCGGCATTACTCCCTTTGTGTAACTTTTGGGAAAATTGATATGAATCAGATTTTGTTTTTAGTTCTCACCAAAGAGAGACTCTGTTTTTTTTTGTTTTTTTTTAATACAATGAGAACAGACTCAGACTTAGATTAAAATACTGAAATCACAATAGAATATCTTTTAGGACTCCTCTGCTATTGTTTCAAAATCTGACATTTCATGACTGTTCCCTTCCTAATTCAGAACGGAGTGCACCTGCTGCGTAAACCCTTTGACTTCCTTTAGCTCAGGCTTCCTCTTTCAGTTTTAACCCAGAGATATGTAGATTTTAATCTGTTTACAGATTAAGGAAACACTGATGTTTTTGGCTGACGCTTAGGAAAAAATTGATTATCAAATTGAAACGACCACAGTGAAGTTATAGCAAAGTCACAGTAGTAAACTTTTCATTTTGAGATCAGACTCTTAAAATTTGTCTTCATTTTCAACCTAAAATTTTAAATTCTTTGTGCTGTTTTTGGCCTCTTCTCATTAAACCTCATTTTCCTTTACTAGAGTGAATTCTTGGAGACAGAGGAGTTAGAGATCCACTTTTTCTCTCTCTGAGCTCTCTTTAATTGTTGGACAGGTTAAATAAAACTAGATAGAAACCAAAATCTCCACACCGTTACATAAATATTTTTATGGCTACAATTATGTGGGCTTTTATTCAGATAGTGCTATCAGTAAGTTTGACATCAAGTAGTACTGTGCTATGCCTTTGCACCAAATCAATGCTGTTTTAAGGCAAAAAAAGGGAAACTACCTCTTAAACAATCTATTTGAGAAGAATGTGTATTCTGCTGTTGGATGAAGTATTCTGTGTCAGATCTAGTCAATGGATGGTGCGATTCAGTTCAACTCTGACTGTTTTTTTAAGGCAAAAGAAAAAAAAAAGATAGGTGTATCTCTCAGTCTGCTTTTGAACTCTTAGCCTAAATAGTGGGTGGAGGTGAGCAAAATGTCAGTCATGGAAGTTTTCTTTGTGCCTTTGTCTCTTAAACATGTGGAAGAATGGGAAGATTAAATGGTATTATTTGATTCCCAAATTTCATGGAGTGGAAACTCTCTGAGGACACCTCCTCGGGTAGAGGGTGCTAAGCTAAGGAGAGAACTGGGGCTATGGACCCCACTTGCATCAAGAAATTCCCTTCCTTTTCCAAGTACTTGCCTTGCTTTCTAAGTAGTCCCTAAGATAGTGACTCTCTCTTTTGGCCACATATTAGAATCACCTGGAGTGATTTTTAAAATTCTGATGCCCACGACAGGAAAGCTGGTGATAGGGAACCCAAGGCTGAGTAAGGATAGTGCTGATGTGTTGTGAGGTTGTTAACCATTGTCATAGGACAACATGTGTACTAACTGTTAAGTGAGAAACTATTTTGTTCTGTAAGCCTTCATCTAAAGTGAGAATAGCAGCACAATCAGAAGAGCGTAGTCGATGTCACTGAACTGTGCATGTAGAAATTTTTGAAATGGTGTATCTTTGGCTATGTATATTTTCAAAAAAAAAAAGGTCTAGAAGGGAAGAAGGGAGAGGGTTGACATGTCACGGGGTTGTTAACCAATGTCATAAAACAATATGTGTACTGCTGTTTCATGAGAAACTATTTGTTCTGTAAACCTTCACCTGAAGTACAAAAAAAAAAAATTCTGATGCCCAGGCCACACCTCAAAGCAATTACATCAGAATCTCTGGGATGTGGGTCGGAGGCATCAGTACTTTTTTTCAAGTGCCTCAAGGTTGAGAACCACTGTGCCTAAGACAAAGAGCAGTTTGCGACTGCTCTTTTCCCCCAGCATCATAATTTTAAAATTTAACATTAAAGAACAATACACAAACTTTCATTTCACAGCTGAAATGCCACATAATCCATGACATTTGTGGTCTGATAAATATAAGAGCTAAGATTCCCTCAAGGATCCTTCTCTTTTTAAGAAAGAGCAAATGGATAAAATGTACATATTGTAAATCATTTTGTCTCTAAATTTAATTTCCATTACAAAAAAACCAATTTCTTCCATCTTAGGAATATTTGCCCTGACTATAGCTTATGTAGGAGCCCTGGTGGTGCAGTGTTTAAGCACTCGGCTGCTAACCAAAAGGTCGGCAGTTCGAACCCACCAGCTGCTCTGTGGGAGAAAGATGTGGTAGTTGCTTCCATAAAGATTTCAACCTTGGAAACCCTATGGGGCAGTTCTACCTTGTCCTATAGGGTTGCTATGAGTCAGAACCAACTCTATGGCAACGGGTATGGCTTATGTATTATTCTCACGTTTGTCTAGAACTTTACACTTTTTAAAGAGCTCCAGGTCTGCTCTCATTCCGTGTAGCCACTTTTAGGTTCCCACACAATTTTGCTTCTAGTGGTTCTAGTGAATATTAAACGCTTGTGACTCACTAGAATGTTTACCTTTTTAATTCTTTTTAACATTCTGCCTCCTGGTCTCCTTCTACCTTTGATGTTAACTGGTTAACGCTGTGGTTGATTTCCTGTTGTTTGCAACTTTAGAATTAAATGCATAAATGAAGTCAAAGAAAAGGAAAGGCCCAGGTTAACTGTCCTGTTAATGGCTGCAGCTGTGGTTCTGGAAGGCCCCAGTCCAACAACTGGCTTCTCTTACTTACCTCCTTCTCCTCCTCCTCTCCTTCCTCCAAAGGAAGGCATCCCCTGCGTAGGCAGTGTTATTAAGCTTGGCCTTAGGTTCACTCAGCAAATGTGTTGTCTGGATGAAGGGTTAGTTTTTCCTATGCTGAATCACATATTTTCCTGCTTGGGAAATGTATTTGACCAAAGTCAAATGGGGAATTTGTCCCCGTTTCCTTGACATGTCAGGCCTTGTCCTTGAATGTCCTTTATCCCTGAGATACCAAGTGGGGTGAATAATAATATGGTACAAGTTTGCTTGTTGGTTGGTGAGAGGGGGCAAAGTGGAGGAGGTATGGGCAATTCTTTTTCTTACACAGAATTTGGAGTCAGAGGTACTTGCTTTCATTTCAATTTATAATTCAGTTCAGAATTCCAAGGTTATAAATTTGATCATCCACCTTACAAGTTGCACAGATTAAACGAGATAACGTACTTTGTACACAGTAAGTGTAGTTTCTTAAGCAGCCACAGAGTGTGATCATTTATTAGAAAAACACAATGGTTTTAGTATCATTTCTGCCATAAGAAAATAATTGAATATAACGAGTCTTACCTGGACCCCTACTACATGTACACAATAACCCAAAAAAAAAAAAAATAAACCCACTACCATCGACTATTTTGACTCATAGTGACCCTATGGGGGCAGAAAAAAAAATTTTAAATCCCACAAAATCATAACATGATCCGCTATCAAGCCATTTAGGACCTAGATGGGGAGAAAAGCTACCCTTGGTGACATATTAAGTAACATAAGGCAGTATGTAAGTAAGGGCTACAGTTCCAAGTGGGGACTAATCCCTGGGGGCTAGAGTGGAGCTGGAACTGGGAATTCAAGTGTAGGGAACAGAGTAGGAATTCCAGGAAGGAGAAACACCTCAAACCACTGCGCTGTTACCCCAGTGCTTCGCTCTGATTCCCACAGGCCTTGGCTGCATTTTGCAGCAGGTGTACCCTCAAGGCAAGTAAGATGGCAGCCAACAGCCCCAGGCCACAGCTTCACAGCTTGTGAACTAGAATGTAGTGAGAGCTGTAAAATCCTGCGGAGGACTCGGGGTGGCTGAGTGTGCCCAGCCCTGAGCCAATTCGTGGGGGAGTGGGAAAGGGGCAGGACATCATGACTGATAATCCTACCAGGACTCCAGGACTACGCAGGTGGTAGAGAAGTTGTGCACGTGAACCAGAAAAGGAAATGGGGAGGGAGAGGGCTGGGCAAAGACTATAGCCACTACAGGCTACAATATTTGGTTTTCTTTTTATTGTTGTACTTTAGGTGAAAGTTTACAATTCAAGTTAGTCTGTCATACAAAAATTTGTACATACGTTATTTTACCTTAGTTGCTCTCCCTATAATGTGACAGCGCACTCCTCCTTTCCACCCCGGATTTCCCGTGTCCATTCAACCAGCTCCGGACCCTCTCTGCCTTCTCATCTCGCCTCTGGACAGGAGCTGCCCATTTAGTCTCATGTGTCTACTTGAGCTAAGAAGCACACTCTTCACGAGTATCATTTTATGTCCCATAGTCCAGTCTAATCTTTGTCTGAAGAGTGGGGCTCGGGAATGGTTTTATTTTTGGGCTAACAGAGAGTCCGGGGACCATGTCTTCCGGGGTCCCTCCAGTCTCAGATCATTAAGTCTGGTCTTTTTACTAGAATTTGAGTTCTGCACCCCACTTTTCTCCTGCTCCATCAGGGACTGTCTGCTGTGTTCGCTGTCAGGGAGGTCATTGGTGGTAGCCAGGCACCATCTGGTTCTTCTGGTCTCAGGCTGATGAAGTCTCTGGTCTGTGTGGCCCTGTCTCTTGGGCTAATACTTTCCTTGTGTCTCTGGTGTTCTTCATTCTCTTTTGCTCCAGGTGAGTTGAGACAAATCGATGCATCTTAGATGGCCACACGCCAGCTTTTAAGACCCCAGATGCCTCTCACCAAAGTGGGATGCAGAACATTTTCTTAATAAACTTTTGTTATGCCAAACAAGGCTACAATATTTGGAATTATGTTCATTTGCTTCCTAGACAGAAAACTAAAAATCTGGACTGTTCCATGCAAAACCAGAAGCTAAACAACCTTATATGTAGTTCCCCTGTAATATTTACAGGATTCCACATTACAGTTGTTGTCATTTCAATACCTATACAAACACCTTCAAAAACGTTCACTATGCTGCTCATCTCTTTCTGTGCCTCTCAGCACATTTTCTCTATGATTTCTCACAGCTCCTTGTTTTGCTGCTCTCTGTCCTTGCCCTATCTGCAAATCATGTGATTATATTTTTAAATGCTTTCTCTATTTCCTCATTTCCTTATTCTTTAGACTTTTCACCATGTACTGTTTGGGACTTTTTCTACAGCAAAACACTAACAATGAAAAAGTTTCCTAAAAGTTGTTTGAGATGTTGTATGCCACATAGACTGGGAAAATGTTACCCCTGGAGCCACCCTAGACTTCACTCAAAGAGTATAGATGGGAGCAGGTAGATTGTGATGATAACATGATTCTGTTACAAAAAGAAAGGAGTTAGGCATGAATCCAACAGCATCAGCTAGAACATCTTCAAAACAAGGTCTTCTATATAAATATTCATATTAAAAGTTTTTTTTTTCATTCAGAACAAATAATCTCCTTCTAAACTGTTAAATAGAAGCCCTAGTGGCTTTTAAATAATCCTGAAAACATATTTGATATACTGTCTTAGTTATCTAGTGCTGCTGTAATAGAAATACCACAAGTGAATGGCTTTAACAAACAGAAGTTTATTCTCTCACAGTTTAGGAGGCTAGAAGTCCGAATTCAGGGCGCCAACTCCAGGCGAAGGCTTTTTGTCTCTGTCAGCTCTCGGGGAAGGTCCTTGTCATCAATCTTCCCTTGGGTCTAGAAGTTTCTCAGCACAGGGACCCTGGGTCCAAAGGACACACTCCACTTCCGGCTCTTCTTTCTTGGTGAGGGGAGATCTCTCTCCTCTCTGTTTGACTGTCTCTTTTATATCTCAAAAGAGATTGACGCAAGATACAACCTAATCGTGTAGATTGTGTCCTGCCTTATGAACATGACTGCCTCTAATCCAGCCTCATTAATATCACAGTGGTTAAAATTTACAACATATAGGATTATCAGATCACAAAATGGTGGACAATCACACAGTACTGGGAATGATGGCCTAGCTAAGTTGACACACATTTTTGGGGGAACACAATTCAATCCATAACATATACTATTCCAAAAATATGCATAAATGTGTTCTGCTTTTTTGTTTGTTTATTTTCAATACTAAAATAGTAAAGGGAAGGTTTATCTGAGTTCTGTACATACTGTTTCCTTAACAGGAAATGAAACTGCTAGTGTTCCACAAAGCAGACAAAGTACCTAATTTGATGAAGAAATCATGCTGATTCACCAGAAGACAACTGTCTTCAGTGTAATGAACAGAACATTTGTGTGTGTTTTTAAAATCAAATTGTCTTTCAACAACAACAAAATTAAAGAAAAGAAATTTAAAAAATCATATAAAATTTAATCCACAGTTTATGTGTAGTTCATGTTTAAATTGAGATACACTGTTTTCCAGAAATAGATTCTATTTTACAGTTCACTGTAATATATTTTCTGTTTTTTATCTGAATTCAGGAGTCTCTTTCACTTTCTTTATATATTGTTCACATTCCATGTGCAATATTTTATTATGGTAATGTTTAAGATACATTAGAAAATAAAAGAAACAGTACATTAAAAAAAATCAAATTGCCTTATAGACAAAGTCATGTAATGTGTGATCCACAATTTAAAATTTATTTTAAAAAGACTTTAACAAAAAATGAAAAGACATTAAAAAAAAAGGATTCATTGAGAGCAGGGTAGGATCTCTGACAGTATATATATTTTTAATGCTAAGAGTTAGCCATCTTTAGTTTCTGAATGGTCTTTCTCATTTAGGAAAACTGGAATCTGATGTTTGTAATTTATCATTTAAGAAATCTGCAAAACAGAACATGTGCATTTTACAATAGTTAAAAGAACTCCTCTTTCTTTATTAAGAAATAGAACTTAATGATCCTTCTGTTACTGCAAAAAAAAAAAAAAAAGACAAGCTACTGTCTAGGAGAATATCTTCGGAAACCATGTATCTGTCAAGAACCTGATAACCAAAATATGTATAAAACTTCGATGAATTAACAACAAAAAGACAAATAACCCAATCATAAAATGGGCAAAGGACTCAAATAGACATTTCACCAAAAAGGGCATTCAAATGACCACCAAACACATGAAAAGGTGCTCAGCGTCATAGCCATCGGAGAGATGCAGATCAAAACCACAATGAGATACCATTTCACTCCCACTAGGATGGCTAAGATAAAAAACCCAGAAAACAGCAAGTGTTGGCAAGGATGTGGGGAAATTGGAACCCTTACCCACTGCTGGTGGAAATGCAAAATGGTACAGCCCTTGTGGAAAACAGCATGGGCAGTTCCTGAAAAAACTAAAAATAGAACTGCCATAAAAACCAAAACCAAACCCATTGCCGTAGAGTTAATTCCAACTCATAGCGACCCAATAGGACAGAGTAGAACTGCCCCATAGGGTTTACAAGGAGCAGCTCATGGATTTGAACTGCTGACCTTTTGGTTATCAGCTATAGCTCTTAACAACTGCACCACCAGGGCTCCAGAACTGCCATATGACCCAGAAATTCCACTCCTAGGTATATACCCAAGAGACTTGAAAGCAGAGACTCAAACAGAGACTTGTACACCAATGTTCATTACAACACTTTCAAAATAGCCAAAAAGTGGAAACAACCAAAATGCCCATCAACAAATGAATGGATAAACAAAATGTGGTACATACATACAGTGGAATATCACTAAACCGGTAGGAGAAATGCAGTCTTGATACATGCTACGATATAGATGGAGCTCGAAGACATTATGCTGAGTGAAATAAGTCAATCACAAAAGGACAAATATTATATTACCTCACTTATACAGAAAGACAAGAAAAGGCAAATGTATGGACAACAAAGTTTATTAGTGGTTACCAGGGGCAGGAGGGAGGGGGAAAAGGAGGGGTAACAATGATGGAAATATCGTGTTAGTTAAGGGTAGGGTTGCACAGCTGATTATTGTAATTGCTGTCAATAAGTTGTACACCTGTAAAAAGTTGAATTGGCAAAAATTGTGTGATAGATATATTTACAACAATGACAAAAAAAAAAGAGTAGCTGCTGAGGTTGCTTGTGTACAGTCAAAAACTTCATGGGATTTGGTTTCTTGGTTTGGAGGTTTTGGGGTCATGGTTTTGTGGAACATCCCAGTTAATTGGCCTAATAACATGTTTAGTGCTTGTGTTCTACCTCCTAGTTCGATGCATAGTGCCTGGGGTCTTAAAAGCTTGCAAGCAGCCATCCAAGGCACCACAGTTGGTCTCTATTTGCCTGGAACAACAGAGGAAGAAGGAGAGTCAGGAATAGGAGGAGGATGTAGATGTGGAAATATGTGGCTAATTGCCTTCATGAACAACTGCCTCCTTTGCCCTGAGACCAGAAGAACTGGATGCTGCCCGGCTACCATTACTGAACATTTTGATCAAAGATTCTATAGAAGAATCCTGATCAAAAGAGGGAAAATGCAGAACAGAATTTCAAATTATAATGAAATCCAGACTTCCTGGAGTGATGAAGGTTAGATGACCCCTGAAACTATTGCCCTGAGATTACCTTTAAACCTTAAACCAAAAATCCCTGAGGTTGTCTTAAAACCAAACAATAGTTTAACTAGTTAAAAGGTCTGCCTTGAGAGACTGGAGAAACCTTGAGAGTATGGCCCCCAGACACCCTTTTAGCTCAGTGGTGAAGTTACCTCTGAGGTTCACTGTTCAGCCTCTGAGTGGACAGCCCCGTAAAACCAAATGAGACTAACGAGGTACAGGAGTCCAGTGACAAGGACCAGAAGGCAGAAGGGGACAAGGAAGCTGCTGATAGGGAACCCGAGGTTGAGTAAGGATATTGTTGATGTGTTGTGAGATTGTTAACCATTGTCATAGGGCAGCATTTGTAGTAACTGTTAAATGAGAAACTGTTTTGTTCTATAAGGCTTCATCTTAAGTGAGAATAACAGCACAATGGGAAGAGCGTAATGAATGTCACTGAACTGTGTATGTTGAAATTTTTGAAACGGTGTATCTTTGGCTGTGTATATTTTCACCAAAAAAAAAAAAAAAGGTTGAGAATTTAGAGGGTTAATATGTTGTGGGGTTGTTAACCAATGTCATAAAACATGTGTACTACTGTTTCATGAGAAACTATTTGTTCTGTAAGCCTTCACCTGAAGTACAACAAAATATTTAAAAAAAAAAAAAAGGTCTGACTTGAGCATTATACTCTTTTAAGAACTATGAGATCAAGTTGACAACCACAACTCGGAAGATTAGATAGGAAGCTTAGAGGGCAGTGAATTTATGTTAATGAGGGAGGAACATCTCAGAAAAGGAGGGTAAGAATGGTTGCATAACTCAAAGAATGTAATCAATGTCACTAAATGGTACCTGTAGAAACTTGAATTGGTGTATGTTTTGCTGTGTATATTCTCAACAACAACAACAAATAAATAAAATTATATATAAAAAAATCTATTTAAAATGTCCAATTTACATGCTGATTAGAAAACATGTGAATCACAGTCATTTAACATTTTAATATAGTGCACCTGGAGTTGGAAGTGGGAAGAGAAGTCACTTGAAAATTTTAAGAACAAAGTAACGTCAGACCATATATACTACTTTTTCTTTTTTGAAAGTCTTAATTTTTTGTGAACTATTTTTAACCCAGTTATAAAGATGCATAGTTTTACAGTGTCAGTATTTTTTTTTTTGTTTTGCTTTTGTAAATAACTGTTTCGTTAACTGATTATTTGGTTTACCTCATAGTCTTACAAATTACTTTTTAAATTATAGCTTGTAATTTCTTGGCAATATGTGCTTTAACACTTGCTCACTTTACACCCATGACTTTCTCTACTATAGAAACTAGAAAGCATAAATACTATAATTCCCAGATTCCCTTGCAGCTAAGGGTTGCCATGTGAGATATTCTGGCCAATAAAATGTAGATGGAAGTGCTTGGAGATGGTTTTCTTCAGAATTTAAAAAAAAAAAAAAAAAAGCTGTGTTTTTTACCGTCTGCCTTCTCTCTTTCCCCTGTGTAGAAAATGGAAACATTGCTTGGAAGTGCAGAAAGCAACATTTAAGCAGAGTTGAGGAAGAACAGAGATTAATTAGGTGAAGGGGAACAGAGCTCAAAGGGATGGTGCTGTGCCAAGAAATTGTATTTAATAAGGAATTATTGAAGGACTGGATATCTGAACATGTTTATCTTTGAATCATCGAAAGCCTGCTCAGTAGATGAGGGGGTATCTAGCTCCACTGGACAGAATTAAGGCCACAATTGGGTGAATGGAAAGAACAGAGTGATAGCTTTCAACTCCAAGTTAGCTGAAATTTTTAACAAATAGAGCTTTCCAACAATGCTTTGAGTTACCATGTAGGTAGTAATTTCCCCATCACTGAATATAGTCAAAGAGATGCTGACTGACCCCCAATCAGGAACAATAGAAATGGAAGTCCTGCATTAGTGCAGTGATCGCAGTATTTCAGTTTCATTCAAACATTTTTGCTCACATGTGTCTTAAAATAATTTTGAAAAACTATGTACCCCCTCACGTATTTTCTTTTCTTTTTCATTTTTCCTCACATATTTCATGTTGACGTCTAGTTTTTGTAAATTATAGGTTAAATAGTTACAGAGAATATAATTACTGGTGTACTGTACATTGTGCATATGGTTTAAATGTATTGCTTCAAAATTTTGGCATAACTCATTTAGCTCATTCAGTTAATGGAAAGTGCAGGCCCTATTACCTAATGGCAAAGCCAGACCTCACCAGCAAACCAATCAGCCAAATCCAGCTAACTTTTAAAGAATTAACACAAAATGTTAGCCCTCTCCCTACTTAGCAAACAGTGGTGGACCTAAAACTCACATGATTCTTGCCCTTATAGAGTTTATAGTCTAATGGGGGAGACCGATCTTAAAGAATTTCACAAATAAACAGGAAATCATAACTGGGAAAAGGGCAATGAGGGAGGCACGTGGTGTTAGTAGAATGTATAATAGGAGGAGGTGGACCAGTGACCAGGGAGGGCTGAGGAAGAGTAGGAGTTAATTGGGTAAAAAGGAATGAAGATCTTCAAGGAAAATCTGACTACATTTTTCAATTCAAATAACCATGAAATACCATCTCACTTCTAATGCTTATTAGATAAGGCAGTTTGTCACCTGGATGAAAAAAAGTTGCCATCCCTGTCAATGGTTTTATCAAAGCTCTTTGTTGTAGGTCTTGAAAAATAAAATTGTTCCAAACCTAGTCTAGGGTAGAACTTTTATGTCTGATGTAGTTAGCATTCCTGATAAAATGCTTGTGCAGTCTCTTTCTGGAAAGTTACGGTTACCCCCAGCTGACTGACTACTGACACTCTTTAACCAATGGTTCCTTTATTGTACCACTTATATCTCTACCAAGAGAGAAATCTTTGAATCGGTTTGCTCAAGAACTTCTTTCTTTGGGAGTTCAAAATAAAACCTTGGCACGTGCTCCCCAGCCATCTGTCTGAGAAGCTGGCTTAACTCTTAGGGAACTCTTCCCTCAGGAGTTTTGCATTCTTGATTTATTCTTTGGTTTGGTGCCCAGAGATTTTTACATCTTGAGGTAGTGCACTCTACTGAGATTCAGGGTACACATTTCTTTCATCAAGTGGGAGAACGGCAGTTATGAAAGAGCATATGGACAAGGGGAGCTGGATATGACCCTTAACCTCAGGAGCATTCTCAGGCAGATCATTTCCAGAAAGTGTATATGGATGTTGAGGTTTGGAAACTGAGTCCCTTAAAACTCAGTCCCCTGGAAAGTTCTTGTGTGCCTCAAGTGGGAAACATTTCCCAGTGTGAAGGCCCTAAATTAGATGACTCCTATATGCTTTGGGCCAGAGGCTTAGGTAAATGATTGCAGAGAGTGATTTATCAGTGAGCATGTCAAGTGATTAATTCTAAGGGCATTGGGATGGAGGCGCCTGGGGCAGCATCCTACATCCTACCATGTTCCCCCAAAGCCTACACTTTTCAGCGGCTCCTTTGAGGGCAGAGTAATTATTGTTCAGTGATTATTGTTTAAGAAAGATCATGTGGTGCTATTAAAAATAGCCTGTAAATGGCAGACTTTTGATGAAATAGAATAGAAAAAAAACAAACTAGTCTGAATTAGTCCCCTAGGTGTTGGAGTGTATGAAACGAAGGGGTTTATTTTTAATTTTGAACCAAGATGATTGTATTTATTTCATCAGAAGAAAGGCATATTCTTCAAAAGAATACTTTTGGTTTTGTCTTTTATCACTTGCAAATGTCAACTTTAAATTGTTACTTCCTTCTGTGGTCCAAATCTTATGGAGATACTCTTTCCTACAAGTCATTGCCAAGAAATACCTAGGTTATAAAACGTACACTTTGCTTTTTCCCACTGAGCTGTAGTTAGAATAATAAACTTCATGAAATTCAAACCTAGGACAATACACCGGAAAAATACTAACACAATAACCTGGGTTGCAAAACTTGTTTAGCAGGTTTCGGCTGGAGGTTAATTAAAAGCTGCTGGGAAACTTCTTAAAACATATACTGGAATATAAACCACACATACTACCACCTAGATTCTTTCCTCAGGGGCTTTCTCCTCACCACCTCCCTGGATTTTAGTGGGAACATTTTCCCCAGAGTTCAGTCTGGTCTGGCCAAGACCCTGGTGTCCTTGACCATGGTTCAACCCTTTTCCTCCCACCCCAGGGGAGGAGCAATAGGACAGTGGGCAGGCAGCCCCTTCTTGGCAGTTTTAACAAATTGTATGCCTACATGGACTCCTAAGTGTTTTAGCCCCTCTGGGAGCTGAGGTGGTATTGGAGGTGGGGAGCCCCAGGGGGTTGTAGGAATTTCCCCCAGTGTTTCATGTTTTAAGTCTGAATCACAGCAGTTACGTGACATTGTTTTGGCCAAGGCAAAAGAACACAAAGAGGTCAAAGACATAACAGGAAAAGGTAGAAATGCTTTCTGACATTTGACTTGCCTATAAGAGAGTATTGAACTGGTTGAACATTCTGGAACATTAGCTGTATATTCCTTCAGAAGTTCCTCAGAGTTACCGCTATTATTTCTGTTGTCCGGGCTTGTTTAGAGTGATTGTCAACTAACTCCGTTGGTGAATAAGCATCTGCGAGATTTGCAGGAAACAAGGCCGGGGTATAATTACAACATAATGCTATAACAACATTGCACAAGACTGCCTCAGTACTATATGCCAGAGTACATAATGACCATCTTGCTGACAGGCATTTGGATGGCAATTACTGTTGGATCATGTCCGGGAATCAGGCTTGAAGCCAGAGATACTGGAAAATGATTTTTATTTTTCAATTCCTTGGAGGCCCATGTGGAAAATTTAGGAGAGCAAATTTTTTGTTTCTAGTAACAGAACTCATATATAATTCGATGAAGAGAAAACGAAGCAAGATGATTCCTGAACCACTTGCTTTGCCTTATTGGAGCAGAAAAGTCAAATTTTCTTGCAGAACCGGCTGAGAAGTGTTGAGGCAGGGAGTGGTTGATAGAAAGCCCACAATCCTCCTGGTTACTCAACACCTAATCTAAGCACAGGTAAGGCCTTTTCCAGGTTAAGAAGAAACAGTCATAGCCCCAGAGCACCATCATTTTGCTTGACTAAAGGCCACCATGGAGCCCTGGTGGCGTAGTGGTTAAGAGCTCGGCTGCTAACCAAAAGGTTGGCAAGTTCAAATCCACCAGCTGCTCCTTGGAAACCCTATGGGGCTGTTCTGCCCTGTCCTGTAGGGTCGCTATGAGTCAGAATTGACTTGACGGTAATGGGTAAATGCTACCATGTAAGGTTAAACTAGATAGTGAGTTGTGGTTCATGAGGCATATCTGGAGCCCAGCTGCCCAGTTCAAATCTCAACCCCATTGCCTTCTGGTTGTATAACACAAAATAAATTGCTTCACCCCCTACACCCTCCCTTCTTCATGCACAAAAGGATGACTTTGTTCTATTGAATGACATAATCCATGTAAAATACCTGGGATGTAAAAAGCTCTCTATAATTATTACCGTTCTTTTTTTTCCCCAATTAAATTGTGACTCTGAAAATGATTGTCTGTTACAAGTCAAGAACGACATTACAGTTGATTTCTGTCTCTCAGTTTCCCCGGAAAACTGGGCCTGGTTTATTCAGTTCATTTAATAAATGTTTATTAAGTACCCACTGTGCCACACATAGAACAAGACCCTAAAGATACAAAGATTATGGGACATGGCACCTGCTCCCAAGATGCTTATAGTCAAGGGAGGTAAATATTTTTTTTCATACTGTTATACCAAACCATAAATAAATAAGTCAATCCGAGGTCAAATAGTGTAGATCAGTTGCTTAGAGAAGTGGCTGGAGCGTGGTAGGGAAAGCAAACATTTGTAGAGGAGCAGACCTGCATCCCTGCAGTGAATCCAAGTTGCTTAGCCTCTCTAAACCTCCACTTCCTCATATATAAAATGGGCCTGATACAATCAGTAGTGTGCTGAAGCCGGCTCCTACTGGCTTGGGAAGAGCCTATTGTTAAATATTCAAGAATTTTGTAAGCCAGTTTTTAAAGCACTAAACCCAAAACACCAAACTTGTTCCTATAGGGCAGGGTAGAACTGCCCCATAGAGTTTCCCAGGAGCAGCTGGTGGATTTGAACTGCTGATCTTTTGGTTAGCAGCCAACCTCTTAGCCAATGCACCACCAGGGCTCCTTTAAAGCACTGGTAGCTTTGGTAGCTTGAAATTGGCCTTGTTGGGAGTATTTACACCATGGAAATCAGCAAGCTCTCAAACCAAGGCTGCCCCCCACCCCACTTCACCCCCAAGCTGGTTTACCAGCATACCACTGGAATTCCTTACAGTATTATTATGGTGGTTAATGAAATAGCAAAATCACAGTGTCTGTCACTTCATAGATGTTCAACATAGGGTTCCTATAAGTTTATCACATGGAATATATTAATGTATGTCCATATTCATAATCTTATTTAGTCTTCACAGTAACTCTTTGGGGTGGTTTATCTTTATTCCATAAATGAAGTTTATTTTTATCCCCATAAATGAAAAAGAGCCAAGATCTAATCCCGTTTATTTTAACTCCAAATCAAGGGTTTTTTCACCAGACCCAAACAGCCTCTGGACCATTACCCCACCTTTCTGTAAACGAAGAACATTGTTGTGGATTTAGCTGTTTTGAAAACACTTTTTTTTTTAAAAAAATTGATTAACTAGACAAAAGCAGTGGGGTTAGCTCCCTTTGCAGTGTAGGTGGAAGAAGGCAGTCCTGGCCCACAGCTGGTGCCCAAGGGCCAATAGGCAGCTCCTGGGCACCATTCCTAAACTGAATCGTGGCCCTGAAGCCAGAGGTAGGAGCAAGGGTGGATTAACCAGTAAACTAGGTACACCCAGGCTTGATTGTGTTTACTTACTAGTATCTGTAGAGCACAATTTCACATGGGTTTCACCACAGTTTTGATGTGGTGAAAAACAGGTGAAACTGTGCACTACAGATTAGTAAGTAAGCACAAATAAGCCCATGTGTACCTTGCTTGTTGGGTCATCCACCCCTGGGTAAATGTCACCATTCTCAGTCTCCTTATAAAAGGATATCCCTGCTGTGCCCCGTCAGTATCAAAACAGAGAGCTGTGAACACCACCTGTTCCCAATGAATGTTGTTTCCTCTGGGGCCCTCTGAAGCTCAGATTTGCCTAGCCATTGATGTCAGGTCTTGAGTAGGAAATGTAG
This sequence comes from Dugong dugon, assembly GCA_030035585.1. Taxonomy (NCBI): domain Eukaryota; kingdom Metazoa; phylum Chordata; class Mammalia; order Sirenia; family Dugongidae; genus Dugong; species Dugong dugon. Next base: position 153,791,863 of record CM057483.1, read on the forward strand.
AAGATGAGCCTGGGACGTCTTAAAAGCAAGGCAACTAACAAAGGTTTCTGGGATTGTGTCCAAAGGACTCTGGAGCCAACTTTAAGAAGCTCTTGCTAGACAAATAAGGGATGCCTGAGCTTCAATAGAATAATAGTTGCAAATGGATTGAAACAGAGGAAATATTCAAAGTCCATAAGTTAATAATGATCATTTAAAATGAAAAAAACTAACTGGAAGATGCTAGGGAACCCAATTCATTATATCAAAAATTAGTAAATGAAAGGGAAGAATCAAGCACTTATCCTGTCTTTTCTGGGTGAGCTGTACCTCAGGGTAACCAAATACCAGATAGGAGAAAGTTCTCTTTATGGAAGTATTCTAGCTAACAAATGAAGAAGGAATGATAGAAATAAAATACCACCATTTCACAACTTCTAATGAATTAATGGAGCTCGGGTGGCTCCTTGGAAACCCTATGGGGCAGTTCTACTCTGTCCTTTAGGGTTGCTATGAGTCGGAATTGACTCGACAACAACGGGTTTGGTTTTTGGGTTTTTTTTTAATGAATTAACGGACCTAGGTATTGGTATTAAAGACTGCTAGCATCACAAAGAGATAACCAGACGTTATATGCCTCTTGACGGGTGTTGGCGGGTGGGGTGGGGAATCACCTGTTAAATAGTCTTGCCAGTAAATCACACCTGAATCTGATCAAGTTGGGGGCCCAATAGCAGTAAAGTCTTAAACCTCTCACACCTTTGGCATTTTTTGACCAAACAGAAGCAGGCAGTATTGTACAATGATCACGGTAGTGTTTCTCGAACTTGTGGAACATGGAAACCTTTTAAAGGAAAAAAAATTCTCACAGACCCCGAACTGGTGACTGAAATTATTTTTGTTATATGACTTACTATTAACATACAACTAGATGTGAACATTTTATGTTCATAGCTCTTATACAACTGTAAAACCAATATAAGTTTATAAATCAAGTCCAAACAAAACTACCAAACTGATAAAGTTCAAATAGTCAACACTGATTTAGTATGAGGAAAGATGTTTTGCTGAAATGAAATTTCTGCTTGTAAAGGAACATGATACTAACTGCTATGGTGGATGTTCTTTGGTTTCAGCACTGTATGGAATGGGATGACAGTTCTCTCACCATTTTTCTGTAAACATTCTTAAGAATGTTCTTCTTGTGACTTCAGTTGGCCTTTGCTTGGCAAGAGCTCGTTGTTAACAACTTGGTGCCAAAGTGAGTATAAACACAAGCTTAAAAGGTTGTACTTGCAGTGCAACCAGGGTTTAGCTACAAAGGGATTAACTAGATCAGTGGTTCTCAACCCTGGCTTCACTTTGCAATGCACATTAAATTAAGAGTCTCTCAGGGTGAGGCATTAGTATTTTTTTAAAGGGCTTTCCAGGCAATTCTAATGTGCAACCAGTACTGAGAACCACTGATTAAGGTGATCTGGAAAATGCTTATACTGATTTTTCTTTAGGCCTAGTTGTGTTGCCTTGGGCAACTTAATCTCTCTGGGGTTTAGTTTTTCATTGTAAAAAGAAACTACTAATAGTATCTACCTGAGTGGATAAAAATAAAATCAAGTATCTACTTTTTCTGACACCAACTATGAGTATATAACAAATCCCCGCTTTTCTGTTCAATTCTGATACCAGCTGCCTATACAGCACTTCTTCCTCTGGCCTTAACCACCCAGAGTTAGGTCAGCCGTCACAAGTTAAAGGACACAATTCTCCAGACTGCTAAGTAGGCACAAGACTTCAGATGCCAGCTACAAGTTTGGGAGGCCACACGACACTCTACTGACCTGCTGGTGACAAATTTGGGGCTGTCCCACTACTCCTTCAGGTTACTAGCCTCAAGCTCTGAGGCCTCCCCTGGGCTCCCTCACTTCTGACCTGCTGGCTACAAATTTTGGGGTTCCCTGTACCCCTTCACGTTACCAGCTGCAAGCTCAGGGGTTTCTAGCCCCCCTCACTGACTTGCCAGCTCCCACTACTCTCTTGTGTTCGATAATTTGCTGACATGACTCAGAATGCAGAAAATGATATACCTATGATTACAGCTTCATTATAGCAAAAAAAAGATACAAAGAAACACAGAGGGCAAGGTCTGGGAGGATTCCCAGTGTGGAGCTTCCATGTTGCAGAAAGGGTGTGCTACGCTCCCATGTGCATCAATGTCTTTCACCAATCAGGAAGCCCATGGAACTTCTGTGTCCAGATGCTCTACTGGGACCTTATGTTATAGGTATTACTGGGGCCTCACTGCATAGGCATGGTTGATTGAATCATGCCCCCTCCCCCCAGGTCAGCTGATATCAGGCCAAGTGGTGGTCTTTCTGGCTTGGCCAGCCCTAACTCATTAGCACAAACCCTCAGGTAGAGTTTAGATTTTAAAAAAAGGTATCACAATTACTCAGGAAATCCCAAGGATTTAGAGTTATCTCTCAGAAAACAAGAGCAAAGAGGAAATTACTTTGGGTAAAATTAAATTCTTTATCCTACACTATCTCACAGAGTCTGAGAATTGGAAGAGATAATAATGTATATAGCACTAAATATAATGCCTGGTCTAAACCAAAACCAAACTGGTTGCCATCGATTCTGACTCATAGTGACCGCATAGGACAGAGTAGAACTGCCCCATAGGGTTTCCAGGGAACAGCTGGTGGATTTGAACTGCCAACCTTTTGGTTAGCAGCTGAGCGCTTAACCACTATGCCACTAGGGCTCCGCCTGGTTTCTAGTGAGTGCTAAATAAATGTTAGCTCTTATTATGAGCTGTTATGTTGATAACCATCTGGAAGCTACTAAAATATTTGCTGGGCAGATGTGAGCCATAAGAAAGAGGTGATGGGGGAATAGGGTGCTGGGAGAACATTATGAGGAAGGGGGGCATTGGGTGGACTTTGATAGGTGGGACCACAAAGGCAATTATGCTGGGGATGGGTTCAATAAGGGTGTGGGCTGTCTGCCAGTCTCAGCTGTAGGTAACATCTGACTGGCTTCAAGCGTGGACTGGGAGTACAAGGAAAAGGAATGCAAATAAAGCACAGGGTCACCCTGAGGTGACAACCCACAGAAGAGATGACGAAGAAGCGAGATAACAAAGATGGTGCCCGTCAAGCAAACAGACAGAATTCTAGGAATAAATATGACTACCTGCAGACTCTGAAAGGAGGCCAAGCCTGCCACAGTCAGGGAGGAGGATGCTTCACTCCCAGCAGGAGATGATGGCTGGTTTTCCAGGGCAAGGCCAGCTCCACCAACTGCTGCTGAGCAGCCACTTACCTCAGGGAGCAGTGGTAAGTACCATCTCTTTTAGGCCTGGGGGCGAGTACTCAGTGGAAAGGAGACTTACAGGGAAGGGTAGAATGGGTTTAAGGCATTAATAAATCATTAGGTTTCTTAATTGTTTCTTCTGCATTTCAGTGGAAAAGACTCTAATTTCTTTCCCTAGAAAGGCTACCCAGTGGAATCTGAGCAGTTGATGATTGTCTTAGTTTCTTAGTGCTGCTATAACAGAAACACCAAAAGTGAGTGGCTTTAACAAACAGAAATTTATTTTCTCACAGTTTAGGAGGCTAGAAGTCTGAGTTCAGGGGCCAGCTCTAGGGGAAGGCTCTTTCTCTCTCTGTTGGCTTTGGGGGAAGGTCCTTGTCTCTTTTTAGCTTCTGTTCCTCAGTTCCTTGGAGATCTTCATGTGGCATATATCTTCCCCTTTGTGCTTCCTTCTCTGTGCCTAATCTGCTCGTTTTATTTATTTCAAATATTTAATTTTATTTTTGGCGAAAACATACACAGCAAAACCCATTCCAGTTTCTAGACATAATGATCAGTGACAATGGTTATGTTCTTCACATTGTGTCAATATTCTCATTATTTCTGTTCTTGTTTCATTTTCATTTAAACTCCCTGCCCCCCATCTTCTCATCCATGCTTTAAAATAGCTGTTGACCCTTTGGGCTTATATACCTAATTTAAAAAAAAAACAATACTCAATGGGGACAATATTTACTTTTTGAGCTAAACTGTTACTTAGTTTAAAGGTGACTTTAGGGGGTGGTTTCAATTCAAGGTTTGACAAGCAACTCTGGGCCATAGTCCTGGGGACTCTTCCAGCCTCGGTAGTTCCAGTAAGTCTGGATTCTTTAAGAATTTGGAGTACTGTTCAACTTTTTTCTCCTTTTTTATCAGGATTCATCTACTCTGTCCCTGATCAGAATGTTTAGTAGTGGTAGCCGGGCACCATCTAGTCCTTCTGGTCTCAAAGTGGAGGAGGCAGTGGTTCATGGGGACAATGAATCCTGTAGTCCAGTTCCTTCTCTGATTTTTGGGTTCCTTCTTGCTCTCTTTCTCTCTTTCTTTTTTGTTTTAGTAGGAAATTTTCTTTTTTATTCATTTATTTTATTATGCTTTAGATGAAAGTTTACAGAGCAAATTAATTTCTCATAAAACAATTAATACACATATTGTTTTGTGACATTGGTTGCCAACCCCACAACATGTCAACACTCTCCCCTTCTCAACCTTGGGTTCCCTATTTCCATTTGTCCAGCTTTTCTGTCCCCTCCTGTCTTCTAGTCCTTGCCCCTGGGCTGGTGTGCCCATTATCTGCTTGTTTTATATCTCAAAGGTGACTGGTTTAAAACACACCCTACACTGTTACAGTCCATAAACATAACAAAGAAAGTCCTATTCCCAAATGAGAAGACATCCACAGGCATAGGGGTTTAGGATTTACAACACATAATTTTTGGGGACACAATTCAATCTATAATAATGATCTTGGGCTTTGATTTGGACAAAGACCAGTGGCTCTGCTATGAACCCTGTAATTGGGTCCGTAGCAGGATGTCTTATGCCTATACATGGGTAATCTCCAGCTACTTGCTGTTTTAATAGTATAAAAATTTTGATTTTTAACGTCTTTTAGGGACATAATAAACATAGCAAACAACATTATTATCCTTATTTAAAAAAAACACAGAAAACCCAAAAATATCCTTATGTAATAATTGGCAAATGAGCCCTGGTGGCGCACTGGTTAAGCGCTCAACTACTAACCGAAAGGTTGGCGTTTTGAACCCGCCAATAGCTCTGTGGGAGAAAAGACCTGGCGATCTGCTCCCTGAAAGATTTCAACTAGAAAAGCCTATGGGGCAGTTCTACTCTGTCCTTCAGGATCGCTGTGAGCCAGACTTGACTCAATGGGCACACAACAACAATAATTGCCAAGTCCTTAGCCTGAAATACTATTCTTCCCAAATGATGTCAGGCATATTTTAGTAAAACATTAATTTTAAAGTTATCTTTATGGGATGTTGCTTACTTGGACTTCTTTTTTTCTTTTCCAGGTTTATCATTGTTTGTTATTTCTTTCATATAATGTCCCTGGAATACATTTTCTTACATGCCTTGGATTTCAAGCTTTACTGATTTGCTTTATAGTTAAGTCTTTAAAGAAGTATCTTTGTAATTGAGTTCTGGAACATTCAGTGGCCTGCTGCTGTAGTGATTCAGCTTCTAAATTTTAAATTTAAGGGACTTCTCTCAAGTGGGTATGAAAATTTCATAAAAGGTTTCCTCTTGACAGTACTGGGCCTTTAAGGGGAGAAGACAAAGAGTTATACTGTAACTTACTTGGTTAACTTATTCATATATTTAACCACAGTCAGCATGTAGTTGTTTTCCTCTAGGAGGCCCACTTTCCAAAACACAATTTTCAAAATGTCCCCACGAGGCTCTTTGTGTTTTGTTTTTTTTTAAAGTTGCTATCAAATAGACTCAGGCTCATGGTGATCCCATGTGTGTCAGAGTAGAACTGTGCTCCATAGGGTTTTCAATGGCTGATTTTGGGGAAGTAGATCACCAGGCCTTTCTTCCACGGTGCCTCTGGGTGGATTCGAACCTCTAACCTTCCCATTAGCAGCCAAGTGCGTTAACTGTTTGCACCACCCAGGGACTCCTCGTTTAGTTACCCTTGTATTTTTGCCAGTGTTTCTCTCACATAGATACTTGCCCTTTTAGCAGTTCCCTGGGTGAGAACTGACTGTAAGCCTGTTTTCATGGCATGTTCTCTGAGTCACCAGCAAATCCCAAAGCTCTCCTGTATTAAATACAATAGAGAATCATACTTTTTCATATGGAGCCCAGTATTTTATTTCCTGGAGAACACAGAAAAGAGCCAGAGTATAGTTTTTCAGGTATCTGACTTCTTATGGGACAACATTAATCTTGGAAATCAGTGCAGTGGTTCTTATAAACTACTGTTTTCATTATTGGGAAATTAATGGGTTTAGGAATTTAGGTCAATATAATCAGGAATAAAGAAAAGGAATTCTTACATGTAAGGGAAATAAATACTTTCTTCCACAGGCTTCTTCTGAGTTTCATTTTCAGTTCTTGATAAAGTATTTGTTTACTTCTTCCCTGCAGGTGGTTTTGAGCACTCCTACTGTTTGTCTACACAGAAGCCCATTGTGTTCAGTACAGCAAACTTACCCTCCAAATAGGATGTTAATTTACTTAATTGGTGCCTGTGTCTACCCCATCAAGCCTAACAATTCCTTTGGTTCCAAATTTCCTGTAGAAATGTGCCATTTTTGCTCCTGCCTAATTAGCAATCCACTCTCCCTTCAGATTAGTATTTTGTGTGGGATGAGGTTTTTTGTGGTCAAGATGGTTTTTTTGATTTTTGGTGTTTCATAATCCCACCTCTACCACTTTTTACTTGTAAAAACAATGGACTTATTCATTGTGGGCCTTGGTTTCTAACTCGTGAAATGGTCTTTTTCAGCTTGTGTGTGTGGAGGGGGGGGGGGCGGACTGATGTCAGATGAAGTGTACAGTGTCATCAATGTAAAGTCCTATTTTACAGGCTGCTCTGCTACACATAAAACCTTGGAATTCAACTGGATTCTTTCCAGACCTTGTTAATACTAGCACAGCACAGCCAATGAGTAAGAAAACTTGGAATGAGGCTAAAAACAGCTTTTACGAACAATTGAAGAGTTACCAAGTTAGGTCTGTTGACTTTTTTTCCTTTGGACTCAACAGCAAGAAAAATGTTTCAGAGATAAAGGACTAGTAACAATGCTTACACAGAACAATTAAATCAAAGGGCAGTTTATTAAAAAAAGAATTAAAACAGAAACTCTAAGTACCAGTGTGTACATTGTACACATTTAAATGACTCACAAGAATGAAGTTTTTTTTTTCATATATAAAGATCACACCACCTTGTTGTTTATCAAAAAATGTTCAAGGAAAAATCTGACTCCAAACTGAACACAAGATTGCCATTTTAACTAGACTGCCTTTCAAACATGCAACAACGCCACTGGTAATAAAGCTTTGGAATGGGAGCTCATTCTATTATTCCACTACAAACAAGATAGAAAGCAAGAGAAGTTGAGAATTTTTCCTAAATAGCATGGAACTTGTCATTGTCTCCACCAGCACTCCTCACTCCTCTGCTGCCATTTTTAGCAAGTACTCCTTGTCGATCTTGAAGAGTCTCCATCCCTCTTCGCTGGACAGATCAGAGGCACCTCTTCTTTTGTAGAAGTTGATAGATGGTTCATTCCATTCCGCCACCAAGAAGTGCATGCTGCTGCAGCGACATTTCATAGCAACCTATTGTAAGGGGCAGGAGTAAAACAAAACTCAGTGACATTTAACCTGCCTTCCCAGACCCAATTTTGATTCAGTCATTAAAATAAATCCAGTAATCCTTACAGACACCAAAAACTAAGATATACCTGGCTTAGATTCTTCAGAATTTCTGATCCTATGCCAAAGCCTAAAAGAGAAGTATAATTAAAAAACCATTTTAAAGATTTAAAGCCCTGTATTTCTCTTTAGACCCTACCCTCTGTACTTAACCATACCTCTATAGTCACTCATCACAAAGAAGTCCTCAAGATACAAAAGCTTGCCAATCCATGGGTCATATGTAAAATAGTACATGGCAAAACCAACAATGCTGTATCCTGTAATAAGAGTATCACATGAGTTGTAGAGAAGAAAAATCCACACAAGTTGTAGCTGCAAAACAGAAGCCTATCATAGGTTTTAAAAATTAGACATGCATGTATTATTGAAACAAGTAGCCACTGAATTGGACTGTCTCCTTTTATGATAGTGCAGCCCAGGCCACTGTTGCACAATCTGAGTTTTCAGAACACGTATTTGCAAAAAGCACACATTAGAGCTAGCTGAAGCCAGGCTAGAACTCTGGGCTGGCCTCTCTTCAGTCTGCTGGAGCTCACAGTCAGGAAGCAAGAATGCTTTAATTACTTGCCAGAGCTAAACTGCTATGGTCTTAAACACATTATTCACATCCTAGTGATATACTGGTATGCTGATTTGGGAGTAAGTCAGGTTTACACGGCAGTTCAGAATAGGAATTATCTGTAGTCTGGAAACTCTGCTTCCTTAAGGTCAGATCAGGTCAAAGGTGCAATGTTTAATTTCAGAACTTGCCTTCCAGTTCACACATATCCAATTTGCTTTCCCCAGTTTTTAAGCCAGAAGCAGCAGCAGTAGCCACGAAGAGCTATTACGTAACATCCGTATACCTCTTAAAAAGCACCTCATCCCTTACAATGTTTTGTGCTCAGTTCTTCTAGCTTGGGGGAACAGACTTCAGAAAAAGCTTAAGAGACTTCCCACCCAAATAACTTCCCCTTTTAGCTCTTCTGACCAGTCAACAAGGACCAGCAAAAACACACACACACACACACACAAAACCAAGCATCTGACTCCGTCTTAACAGGTATCTATAACTCCAAAGGGAGGCAAAGGTTTTAAGTTAAACTTTCTAGCCATTTTAATATTCCTTTGCAAACAAACAGGAAGCGAGTATAATGAAGTTTCTGATCTACCGTGTTTTAAGTGTGTGATAGCAGGGCCTTACCTCATTTATCATGATCATCTACTTTATTGTGTAAAGGATCTTTTAGTTACCTCCCCGCCCATCCATGTACACGGAAGGGCCATGTACATGGCGAAGCTAGAGACTGTAACCTGAAGATTGGGACAAATTAAAGAAAAAAATGTGATTTAACACAATTACAAAAAAGGTTACGTTAGGGTCAAACAAGAACCATTTTATGAAACTGAATTACAACAAATGACATTATACGTAACTCTTTCGGGTCCTCACAGCACTGATACTTAAACAGTTCTTTTTCTGCTTCCGTAAAGATTACAGCCAAGAAAACCCTAGGGGCAGTTCTACTCTGTCACATGGGGTCTCTGAGCCGGAATCAACTAGACGGCACCCAACAGCATCATTAAGTGCAGCACATCTATTGTTTTTGTTTTTTTCTCTTCCTCAGTAGTTTCCACACTGGCTGGCTATTATTTCTGGCCGACTTCTCACTAAGTAACTTGGGCCTGTGTAGTCTGGTTCTACACAGCAGGCACTACGTTTTACACAACACTCGGTCGCTCTGATCGGCTTCTGGAAGGGGAGGGGTGGTTACCTTCCGGAGTCCAGTGCTCCTTGGGCACTTCTGCAACCAGACAGTGGTAAAAGGGGTGCTCTCCGAAACCATCTTCTAACAAATCTGCAAAAAGGGACACAGTGTTGGCCTCGGGGAGGGTGAGAGGCACCGGACTTGTCTCTCCCCCGCTCCGCTGCTGCGTTACCTTTCTCAGTTAACCTTACTTGCTCTTCCATGTATTCATATTTAGCCAGTTCCTGGGGTGAGCCACATAGAAGAGAGAAAACAGAAAACAAAGTGAGGCCCCGGCCAACTCAGAGGGAGGAGATGAGGCTGGGGAGGGGAGGGCGGCAGCAGAAGGCGGGGCGAGGACAGGGGAACCGCCCGGGCTCTCTCGCAGCGGCCCAGTCCCGCAGACGCACACTCTCCCGGGAAAGGGGCCGCCCCACCCTGGCCCAGGAGGCGCCCAGACCTCCAACTACCTTGATCAGCCGCAGAATATCACTGCAGTCGGAGGCGGTGGCCGGGCGGATCACGAATTTAGCCATTTTCGTCTTTTGCTTTTCTTCCCTTTGCGGACCAAGCCCCTGTACTTGAACAGCAGGAGGAGGTGGTTCCTCATTCGTCTCCCGGGAGCGTTCTCTTCTCAGTCAGGCTGGCACCATGACCCGGCGAACTTCGACAAGCGACGAAAAAACTTCAGCGGCGCGGGAACAACAAGTGTCGGCACCTCCTCCAGCGTCGCTTTTTGGAGCAAAGAAGCCCTACCCCGGGCCTTGAGGCGGAGGCATCTCGCCCAATGCGGTCGCGGCCCTCCCCTCTGCCCCGCCCCTTTTCCCGGGCATTGCTCTCTTCCGGGAGCCCGTGTGAACTGAGCAGGCGCGAGCGGGGGCGGTGACCTAGGGTGGCCTGGGGCGCGGCGTCGTTCCAAAACGGCGCTATCTAGCGGCGCCCTCTGGCGGCGCTTCGTGGAACCTTGCCGGAAACCCTCTCTAGGAGCCCGCGCGGCACTAATTTTTGAAAAATAATGAAAGGAGTTTCCCGTGTAGCCCCCGACTTGGAACTCTGCTGCCTGCTACTTGGCCCGTCGGTGAAGTAAATTCTGGAGACCTGGCCTTAGACAGTCGGAGAAGGTGTAAGGCAGAACTATTTTCGTAATAAAAGTAACGTCATTTGCCTTTTTAAATCTTGGAATTTTCCGAAAGTGACCCGTTGCGTGATGACGCCGTCGCTCTGATAACTAAAGGACTGCGTGTGTGTATATCTTTTGTGGTTCTAGAACTTTCTAAGGTAGGCTGTTTAGATTCTTCAGTTTTTTCCTTATTCTTGCAGTTGTTTTTAGAGTTAGCAAAGTTTTTTCTTTCTTACGCCCCCCCCCAACTTATTCTTTCTTAAGTCTCTGACTTGACTTGTATACTACATTCTTCATAATTTCCTTTATTAAAGGTCTACTTTTGTCAAACTTCCTCAGTTTTGCTAAAAATGTCTTCAATTTATCTTAAATTCCTTGAAGGATTTTTTTTCATTGCTTATAGAATTTGAGATTGGAAGTTATTTACTTTTACATATTGATGTATCATTTGGCTATGTTTTGGCTTCCAATGCTGTAGAAAAGTTGTTGCTCCTTTAAAATTAATACATAATTTTTCCTCCAAATGTTTTTGTATTTTTTACTAGTGTTTAGTGTTCTTCAGTTTCTCTCTGATGTGTCTTAGTATAGGTTTTTTAAAAATATTCTCCTTCGGATTTCTTACATTTCTTCAATCTCTTGGCTAATGTCTTTGATCAATTTTGGGAAATTCTTAATCAGTAACTCTTCCTATTTTACCTCTGCCCCATTTTGTTTTTCCTGTCTTTCTATAACTGCAGTTAAACACATGGAATTCCTACTTGCTCCATCCTCTGTACTTCTTTTATTTTTTTAAAACTTTACTTTGAAATAATTATAAATTCACAAGATGTGTGATGACATCATTGTTCTGATGACTAAAGGAATGTGTGCTTGTGTGTTCTTATGTGTTCTAGAATTTTCTAAGATAAGCTCTTTAGTTTTCTCAATAATTTTTAAATGTCCGGAGACCAAAATGAGAACAGTTGGATTAGAGTACTATATAGCTTAATTCCTGTTTATACTCACTGGAAGAAGTATTCAAGCTTCTGCAGAATGAGTTTTTCTTTTACAACCACCTTCCCAGACAGACCCTGCCCTAAGCAGCCTGCCTGGCCTCAGGGATGAGTCAAAAAATGATTTTCGCAATGAGAGAAAGCAAAAAAGGGGCCTGCAGCATCCACAGTCTGTAGAATGAGGAGTTGGACTATCAACAAATGACCACAGGACTGTCACCAAATGACCACACATTCAACAGGAGTCCCTGGGTGGTGCAAATGGTTAACAAGCTCAGCTGACAAGCAGAAGGTTGGAGATTCCAGTCCACCCAGAGGTGCCTTGGAAGAAAGGACTGGCAATCTACTTCTGAAAAAATCAGCCATTGAAAACTCTATGGAGCACAGTTTTACTCTGATGCACATGGGGTCATCATGAGTCAGAATGCACTCAGAGGTAACTGGTTTTAACGTTCAACAAGTAATTCTCTGCCTTTGCCAGCAATAAACTGTATGTAAAAAAAGCAAAAGTAGGTGCTCAGTTCTCCTTCCCACTCCCCTAGGATTGCACACATAGTGAGTCCCTGTGGAAATTTAAGAAATATCTTTCTCAAAAAATTTGTAAAAATAGGATTGTCTAAGCTACTGTGGGTAGTGTCTTTCCTAACACCATGAGCTATGCCTCACGGATGACCGAAGGATCTTCCCTCCTCTGCTTTCTAAAATGAGAAGATTTAGGAGAGCTTGTTACAGATTTGGAGCCCTGCAATGCTTAGAGCTCAGCTGCTAACCAAAAGGTTGGCAGTTTGAATCCACCAGTTGCTCCTTGGAAGCTCTATGGGGAAGCTCTATTCTCCTATAGGGTTGCTATGAGTCAGAATCGACTCGACGGCAATGGATTTTTTTGGTTACAGATTTACTGATAACTGTAAATTAGTTCTCCATGGCTAAGCACCAATGATAGCTACCTAGTTAGAGAATAAACAAGGCCATTTCTTATTTGAGTTGCTTAGTTTTTTAGAATAGTGTTTATTTTATTAAAACTGTAATTTTTGTTTATGAAAAGTCATGATTTTTCTTTTCTGTTTTCCAGTTTTTCATGCTCTTATGCTTCTCTTTGCCATTATTGACAAGAAGAGCCCATCCTGAAATTGCTGTCGAGTTGATTCCAACTCATGGTGACCCCATCTGTTACAGAGTACAACTGAACTCCATTGTGTTTTCTTGGCTGTCATCTTTACGGAAGCAGATCACCAGGACTTTCTACCACAGTGCCACTGAGTGGGTTTGAACTGCCAACCTTCAGGTTAGTCGTCAAGTGCAAACCGTTTGCACCACCCAGTGACCTATCCCGAAAGATGCCACTGCCGTCGAGTCAATTCCGACTCATAGCGATTCTACAGAACAAAGTAGAACTGCCCCATACGGTTTCCAAGGCTGTAATCTCTACAGAAGCAGACTGCCACATCTTTCTCCCTTGGAGCGGCTGGTGGGGTCGAACCGCCAGCCTTTCAGTTAGCAGCTGAGCACTTAACCACTGAAGCACCAGGGTATAGGTGGCTAAAAAAAAGCCCATTGAGGCTGTGTTTGTGTATGTGTAGAAGCTTGGAACCCTAAGAAATTTGAATTTTCTTCATGGCAGTGAGTCAAGTTATGCTTTTGAAATTTTAGACCAATTCCATTGTAGATAGATGCCATGGGTGAACCATTACTCCCTCCTGATACTGGAATTTGTATTGAATACTATATAAAAAGGGGATTAATTACCTAGCATTTAGAAAACTTTAATTTGGTTAATGAGTCAACAAATACAATGAAACGTGTGAGAACCTGAACTTGTTTTTCCAGTCTTGCACATTTTCTGCCTTTGACAGGGTACAGTCTTACCACTTTTCTATCACTCACTATTAGTGGAATTTAAGTTTTCCTTCTCTGACAGGTTTCCACCTTACACTGGTTCTGGCTTTCACAGGTTTTACTGGATCTATTAAGCACTTATCAGCCTTGTGCTAGGTACTTGGGGTATAGAGGATAACTAAGTTTTGAAACCATATACAGTTTACTTTTATAGATGTGTGTGCAGTTTACTACAACAGAATTTAATCTTTGTGAGAAACAGAATTCCTGAAACTGAGGAGGACTGAGAAAGGGGAGAGTGAGAGGAAAGAAAAACACGTAGATGTTTTGCATTCATTGTCTCATTTAATCCTCACACGATTACTGTCTTGGGAAGTGGTAATATTACTTCCATTTTTACAGCCGAGAAAACTGAAGTTCAGAGGGGTTAAGAAGTTGTCAAAGCTAAAAAGTGGTAGAGCTAGAAAAGAAGTTGATTCTGGTGCTTAAGTGAAAGTGTCCAATCTGCACCATTAAACTCTTACAGAAGGTGTTTTTTTTTCCTGTTTGTAAAAATAATGTACTTGTTGTTGGGTGTTGTCCAGTCAATTCTAACTCATAGTGACCTCATGTGACAGCATAGAACTGCCCCCATAGAGTTTTCTCAGGTGTAATCTTTATGGGGGAGCCCTGGCGACTCAGTGTTAAGAGCTATGGCTGCTAACCAAAGGTCAGCAGTTCAGATCCACCAGCTGCTTCTTGGAAAACCTATGAGGCAGTTCTACTCTGTCCTATAGGGTCGCTGTGAGTTAGAATTGACTCTACAGCAAAGGTTTAATCTTTACAGGAGCAGATCACCAGGTCTTTCTCCTGAGGAGCCACTGGGTGGATTCAAACTGCCAACCTTTCAGTTAACAGCTGAGTACTTTACCATTGTGCCACCAGGGCTCCTTCATAAAAGTAATACATACTGATTAAGAAAAATTGAGAAATGCAGAAATACAAAAAAGGTAATACAAATAATTTCTATTAGCCATCACCCACTGCCTGCAAAGTCGCACCATCACCTCCCTTGATTGTAATTTTGGAACAACCCCATATAGTAGAAAAACCAGTTGCTGTGGAGTTTTGGAAATGTTGGTGAGAGTTGCACAACATGGGGAACGTAATTAATGTCGTTGAATCGTATGCTTAAAAATGATTAAAATGGCAAATATTTTGTTATATATTTTTACTACAATAAAACTTTTAGAAATCCTTATTAACAGGTTGATTTCCTTCTATTTTTCTATGCATATATACACGCGGGATTGATACTCAGTTGGTTTATAGTGTGGTGGATTAAAAATGGCCACAAATTCATTGCATCTCCTCCCGTCAAGAGGTGGAGTCTGTTTCTCCACCCCTTTACTCTGGACTGTCTTTGTGACTTAAACTTTGACCAGCAGAATGCAGTAGAAGTGGGGTTTTTGTACAATTTCTAAGCAAGGACTCAAAAGGTCTTAGAGCTTCTGCTCACACCTTCTTGAAACACTGCTGCTGCCATATGAAGGAATTTGAATTAGCCTCTTTGAGGATGAAAGACCCTGTGGAGAGAGAGGTCCAGCTGATAGCCAGCACTAAATGCCAGACATATAAGGGGACCACCCCATCCCAGTTGAGCTGCAAGGTGATTGCAATCACATGATTGAGCCTAGGGAAGACCAGCAGAAGAACCACCCAGCTGATCCCAGCCCGCATATCAACTCACAGAATCATAAGCCAATAAAACAGGTTGTTTTAAGCCACTAAGTTTTGGGGTGGTTTGTTGCACAGCAAAGGCTTACTGAAGCACACAGTTCTGGCCATTTTGGTTGTTTATATCTGGCTTCCATTTGATTGGTCATAGTGCCCTTTCTGACGAGTCTGTGCTTTGCTGTGCCTGTTTTTAATGTCACCGGTGTGTGTATGTGTAACAGAAAATTGATATCATATCTACAATTTGTATCCTGAAGAATAGTGTTGTGGTTTCTTAGCCACTATAGGTTTATAATCAGACACTCCCCATCTGTGTGATTGTGTCAAATTACTTAACCTTATTAAGCCACGATTTCTTCATATGTAATAAAGAGTAAGTAATAATAATACCAATCTCGTACTGTTCATTGTTGTGAGGATTAAATGAGGTAATAATATAAAGTCCTCAGCACAGCACCTGGCATAATTATTAGCATTATTACTATGAACATTGTAGTATATCTTCCTGTGTCATTCAATATATTTAAACTTTTTAAAAATATTAATGGCTGCATAGCATTCCATTGTTGAAGGTTGAGTTTTTCTTTCAGTGATAGATAATGCTTTGATGAACATCTTTTCACCCAAGTTTTGGCCCAGCTTTCTGGTTGTTTCCTTAGGAGAGATTCCCAGAAGTGAAATTACTGGATCAGAGGTAAAATTCTTGTTCTGAAGCGAGAGAAACACCCTAAACTCAGGTCTTCACTACATGAAAGTGTAGATTTGAGCCAGCTCTCCAGATACGTGCACTCTAAGTTGAAATGTCTAACTTTTTTTTGTCTATATAGAATCACCCATGCAGTTTCTTCTACTTCCACTTCCTTTTGCAGTTCAACACAGTTTTCTACCTTTCAGAGCACCAGAGATAATTGCCAAAGCTAAACATCACTATATTTTGTTCCTGGATGGTTCAAGTTATAAACTCTGAATTACTCATTACAACTATTAATGAGTAATTAATACCACTTTTGAAACAAGTGGCATCCTCTTTATGCTCTGATCCTACCTTGATAACATCTGTGTTCCATAGTTTGTAATACTTTGGAAGAACTAGAAGTCATGTCTTTCTCTGAAGGTGGTTTCCTTGCTACATGCAGTGACAACCTATGAGAATGATCTATAAAAACAATCCAAGAAAACACACCTTGTTTTGGATTGGGGTTTTAATTTTTTTGTTTTGAAATTATACTTTAGGGTATGGAAACCAAACCAATTTCACCTTTAGGGATGAACCATCAAAAGTGTAAGATTTGTCTTTATTACATTACTTTAGGCTGCAATTAAAAGTGGTTGGTCACTAATAAATAGAGTATTAGTCAGTACTGTTTTATTTACAAGTGACCCTACCCAACTAAAACTAGCTTAGGCAAAAGGGGAATTCATTGCTCACTGCAGGAAGCACAGGTATGACAGAAACTAGGGCCTTGTGATAGTTTTATTGAGCAAGAGAAAAGATCAGGGCTTGTAATGGACAGCTGTTTGTTTCTCGGAATAGCATCTTCTGCGTTTGGAAAATTACTTTCCCCCTGTTGTTGATGTTGCCATTGAGTCGGCTCTGACTCATGGTGACGTTATATATAAGAGAATGAAACATTGTCTGGTCCTGTGCCATCTTCATGATCATTGGTATGTTTGAGTCTGTATTTTCTCCCTACATCCAACTATATGGTTCTCCTCTGGAGGGGTTGCCAGTCAGAGTATGCCACCCCCTGCTCAAAATTGTAACCCAAGCTAGGCCAATCAGATTCGTTACTCCCTGGCACCAAGAAAGTCCTTTCCTTTCTGCTGGCAAATCTGCTGGAAGATGGGGAGAGCTGAGAGAATGAATTTGACCTGCCAGAGAAGACCGAGCCCATTTGAGTCTCTGGCCCTGCATAGCCGCAGTTGGGATGGCTTTTATCTTTCCAGCCACCACTGTTGCTTGCTTTTGACCATCTCACCATCCCCCAACCACCACCACTGCACACACTCGTCAGGAAAAAGGGAACTAAATGGTCAAAGTCTGTATTCCACTCACCACAGAAAGAAGTGGGGATAAGTTCCTTGGCTAGAGCGGGAGATTGGGGTGGTAAATGGTGTTTGAAAGCATGCAGAAATAGTGTGATTATGCTGTATTCCTGTCGGTTTAGACATGTCCAGCTTTGCTCATTTCTGACCCTCACTACAAGAAATGCCTATAACAAATCAAAGAATGAAAAGCAGTACTGGTAGGCAGAGGCAGAAATATTTCCCACTTATAAAGAGGTACCTCAGGCAGCCCTTACCTATTTAATGAGATGAAACCTATTTTCCATCCTAGCCTAAATCCATCCCAGGCTGCATTCCACAGGACTTTTACCCAGACTCATAAAAAGTTACAGCCAAAAGGGACCATAGAGACCATTCACTTGGAGAAACTGAAGTTTAAGAGATGTGATCATGCCTTTTTTTTCTTCCTGTCTCATGCTCTTTATGAGAAGACCGGTGTCTTAGTTATCTAGTACTGCTGTAACAGAAATACTGCAAGTGGGTGGCTTTAACAAACAAATATATTCTCTCAACAGTTTAGGAGGCTAGAAGTCCAAATTCAGGGTGCCAGCTCCGGGGAAGGCTTTCACTGTCAGCTCTGGAGGAAGGTCCTTGTCATCAGTCTTCCCCTGGTCAAGGAGCTTCTCAGCGCAGGGACCCTGGGTCCAAAGGATGAGCGCTCCTGGCTCTATTTTCTTGGTAGTATGAGGTCCCCATGTCTCTCTGCTTGCTTCTTTCTTTTATATCTCAAGAGATTGATTTAAGACACAACCTAATCTTATTATGAGTCTTGCCTCATTAGCATAACTTCTGCTAATCCCACCTCATTAACATCATAGAGGTAGGATTTACCACACATAGGAAAATCACATCAGATGACAAAATGGTGGACAATCACACAATACTGGGAATCATGAACTAGCCAAGTTGACACATTTTTGGGGGGACCTCATACGACCACAAAACAAGAGCCAAGAGAATAGTGCATCCTTTGGACCCAGGGTCCCTGCATTGAGAAGCTCCCAGATCAGGGGAAGATTGATGACAAGGACCTTACCCAGAGCTGACACAGAGAGAAAGCCTTCCCCTGGAGCCGGCACCCTGAATTCAGACTTCTAACCACCTAGACTTTGAGAGAATAAATTTCTCTTTGGTATAGCCGTCCACTTGTGGTATTTCTGTTATAGCAGCACTAGATGACTAAGACTACCAGCTCATTGACACTTGTGCTAAATCTGCAGAGACTGCCCCCTGAAAACTAGATGTAGAGGCCAAGTGACTTTCAGGCAAAGATGTCGACATATGCATGTTTATGACCTAAGACTGATTTGATTGACCCCAGGGTCATTGCTCTCCACCATGAACACTTTTTATTTCAAGGTTCCAAAACAGCAAGACCCAGAAGGTTCTTTCTGATATCTCACTTGGACCAGGCCACCAAAAGTGTTATTCAAAAGCAAGTTGTCTTATACCGTCCCTCTTGTATTAGTTATCTATTGCTGCGTAACAAAGTACCTCAAACTTAGTGGTTTAAAATACAACACATTTATTATCTCACAGTTTCCATGAGTCCGCAGTCCAGGCCTAGTTTAGCTGGGTCCCCTGCACAGGGTCTCACAAGGCTACAATCAAGGTGTCAGCCAGGTTGCATTCTCATCTGGAGATGTGACTGGGGAAGAATTCACATCCAAGCTCACTTAGGATTTTGGCAGAATTCATTTCCTTGTGGTTATAGGACTGAGGGTCCTGGCTTTATGTTCTCTGTTAGCTGGAGGTTGCCTAGTTATGGTTGGAAGGTGTCTTAGTTATTTAGTGCTGCTATAACAGAAATACCACAAGTGGATGGCTTTAACAAACAGAAGTTTATCCTCTCACAGTCAAGTAGGCTAGAAGTCCAAATTCAGGCTGCCAGCTCCAGGGAAGGCTTTCTCTCTCTGTTGGCTCTGGGGGACAGTCCTTGTCATCAATCTTCCCTGGTGGAGGAGCTTCTCAGTGCAGGGACCCTGGGTCCAAAGGACGTGCTATTCTCCTGGCTCTTGTTTCTTGGTGGTGTGAGGTCCCCATGTCTCTCTACTTACTTTTCTCTTTTATATCTCAAAAGAGATTGACTTAAGACACAATCTAATCTTGTAGGTTGAGTCCTGCCTCATTAACATCATAGAGGTAGAATTTGCAACACATAGGAAAATCATATCAGATGACAAAATCAGATGGTGGACAATCACACAATTTTAGGAATCATGGCCCAGCCAAGTTTACAGATATTTTGGGAGGATACAATTCAATCCATGACAGAAGGGAGCCAGCCTCCTGGAGAAAAAGGACAGGGACAATCAGAACTGAGGGTCAGATACACAGTTTGTAACCCACTCAGAGTGACCTTTCATTCCCAGGTAGCCCTCCAGAAGCCCTGTCGAAAGAAGACTATGGAGGTTTAGGGATCAAGGCTTTAGCTCCTCAAAAATACATAGACAAACAAGAGTACAGTCAACCATCCTTAGGCATCTTAAAGTATCAGCTCTTTAAATCTGGATATGGAGGTTGCTCAGTGGGAACATCATAGAAAATAATTGCCTATTAGTGCACAAAGTATAAGATACCCCCTCTTTTGCCTATGGCCCCCGGGTATGTGCAATAGATTTTAAAGTTCCAAACCCAGCTTGCCAATCTTTTGTACCATTTGTAAAGTAGCAATTAAATGTTAACAGTGAATCTGGGAAACTAGAGGATACTTCAAAGAAGGAAATGTCAGGTAGTAAACTTCATGCAAGCTGCCTCTGTTTGGCCTGAGGAACAAGGAACAGACCCATGTTCTGGCTCTGGTTTGAGTGACTGTTTGGCATAGACTGTTAGCGACAACCTATTACCTAAGAACTCATTCTGGAGGTGAAGGATGTGGGTGTGTGTCATTCCTTTTTGGGGGTTGATGTAGGTAGGAGAAGGGTGCAAGAAGACCAAAAAGAGTATTTGGGGACCCAGAACCCTAGGACTAAGGAACTGGAATGTGTGTTAGGGTCATCCGTAAAAAATTACTTATACTTTTCCATTTCAGAGCTTCAGGGAAAACTGGAAATGAAAGTAGCTGTTTAAATAAAGCTGGCCTGCATGAATATAATCTGGAAGAACAAGGGGTTTTCCTCAAAGCCTTCCAGCCTCTTTTGTTGAGATTTTTGTCATCACGGAGGCAGAGAATGTTAGTGATTCTCTAGTACAAATTCCGCATCTAATAGCTAAGAAAACTAAAGCCCAGAGAGTGTAAAGTACTTGCCCAAGGTCACACAGCTAGAAAATGGCAAGAGTCAGAAATACAACTGAGGTCTCCTGACTTTCAGTCAAGAGATCTTTTACTGTACCACTCTGCAATTATGGCCTTCATAGATCTTCTGGCAAAAAATGGTGATTCTGAACCTGGATATAACAACAGACATTGTATCAAATACTGTCTTAAAGCTGGAGTTCAAGCAAAAAACTAAACAATCAAAACATTGGGTCCACTTCTCATAAGTTAAGTTTCATGAGCACATACCTTGTTTTTAGTACAACAGGGAATGCTTGCTCTTGAAAGTTCTAGTCTCCCCAACTGCTTCTTCCTATGCTTTCCTTCTCTGTTTTCTTACCTGCACCCCCCCGCTGCCCCCACACATCCCAAGAATGGGACTGATGAGCAAGACTCTTGCACTATAGGTCAGGAATGCCTACAGCCGGAGGCAAGTAAACAATCTGCTTGCAGGGAGATCCCTATACCCTAAGAGACTCCATGAAGCTTCTCCCATCCAGATTTCTTCACAGAATTCCAAAGGCAATAGAACTTTCTGCTCATGGGAGATTCTTCTCTGAACATCCAGCCAATGAATCTGGAGCATCACGATATCATCATTCCTTCTGAACTGAGAAATGTCCAAATACTTTGAAAATGGTCCACAGCTCTTCATTTATGTTCTCCCCTCATAGATAGAATACACACTCATAATCTGACAGGGAGAGCACATTTTCCCATCCAGGCAAGTGACTTACAGAAGGCCCACCTGTTGGCATGAGGCCAGAGGGTAGTTGACTCAGTAAGTATGTTTTGGAAGGCAGAGCTGAGTACGCTGGTGTGGCAGAAAAAGCTCAGCTTTCGGAGGTCAGACAGACCAAGATGCAAATCCCAGTGCTGCAAGTTACCGGCTGTATAATTTTGGTTGAGGTCCTTGAACCTCAGTATGTTAATCTGTAAAATGGGGTTAACAACAATAGTTTTCTCCTCATAGTGTGGCAAATATCAAATGATGTTGTCAAGTCCTTTGTTTAGTGCTTGGTAGGCACCCTCTAAACGTTTGTTCCTTTCTATCTACCTGGTAATACGAGGGGCTACTGCATGGTATAAAGTCCAGAAAGGTATGCGTCAGGGTTGTATCCCTTCACCATACTTATTCAATCTGTATGCTGAGCAAATAATCCTAGAAGCTGGACTATACGAAGAAGAGCGTGGCATCAGGATTGGAGGAAGGCTCATTAACAACCTGCAATATGCAGATGACACAACCTTGCTTACTGAAAGTGAAGAGGACTTGAAGCGCTTACTGATAAAGATCAGTGTCCACAACCTTCAGTATGGATTACATCTCAACATAAAAAAACAAAAATCCTCACAATTGGACCAATAAGCAACATCATGATAAACAGAGAAGAGACTGAAGTTGTCAAGGATTTCATTTTACTTGGACCCACAATCAACGTCTGTGGAAGCAGCAATCAAGAAATCGAAGGATGCGTGGGATTGGGCAAATCTGCTGCAAAAGACCTGTTTCAATTGTTTAAAACCAAAGATGTCACTTTAAGGACTAAGGTGTACCTGACCCAAGCCATGGTGTTTTCAATTGCCTCATATGCATGTGAAAGCTGGACAATGAATAAGGAAGACCGAAGAAAAATTGATGCCTTTGAATTATGGTGTTGGAGAAGAATATTGAATATACTGTGGACTGCCAAAAGAATGAAAAAATCTGTCTTGGAAGAAGTACAGCCAGAATGCTCATTAGAAGCAGGGATGATGAGACTTCGTCTCATATACTTCGGATATATTATCAGGAGGGACCAGTCCCTGGAAAAGGACATCATGCTTGGTAAAATAGAGGGTCAGCAAAAATGAGGACGTCCCTCTTTGAGGTGGGTTGACGCAGTGGCTGCAATAATGGGCTCAAACATAGCGATGCTTGTGAGGATGGCACAGGATCTGGCAGTATTGCATTCTGTTGTACATAGGGTTGCTATGAGTCGAACCAACTCAATGGCACCTAACAACAACAACTATATAGATATATGTTTGACATTTTTAAGCAAGGAGAAATTGTTAGGGAAAAAAAGAGTATTTCTAAAGACAAGAATCTTTCAACATTTGTCTTTGATGAGCAAACATAAAAGGAGTTGAGGAAAAGAGAGTGATTAACGTCACTGCTATTTCTAAATCGCTTGGCCTGGGTTTCGCTTCCTGTTGGAGCAAGTGGGTTTAATACTAAGCACTTTCATGTAACAGCTCACTAGTCCTTCCATTTTTTTCTTAAAGGTTTGGGAGGAAAAACACTTTTCCATTGTTTACCTCCTCCCCCTCGAACTCTACTCTGGATTCTTCTGTATAATCTCTGTAATCCAGGAAATAAACTAACTTTTAAAGAGTGATTTCTCTATCCTAATGAAATCATAACAGGAATCAGTTTGTTTGAAAGTTGATGACATAGTTTTCCAAGAGCATTTTCTTCATACATCAGGTATCCAAAAGCATATATTGTTCAGTGGCCTCAGGCCAAGGAAAGATGGTTTCTAGGTACTGTATTTTTCACTCAGTAATACTGGATTGAAATGAATTGATGTATTGTTAGGTTTTGTTACTTGATTTTTATTTTTCTACTTGTAATAATGATATTGATAATATCTTATATATCTGTTAATGCATGATTAGGTGCCTTTTATTTTAATTATACATTTGATAGCATCTCCCCCCACGAGACCATATTAAAATAGAACCAATGGAACATGACGGGAAATAAAAAGGCAGAGTGGAGAATCTATTATTTAAGAATAGTAATTCTCACCACTATACAATTGTTGCATAGTTCCTGGTATGCTTTTGTGACCTCTTTGTCTTACATTCCTGCTGTCCAAAATGTGCTATAGCATGTATGCTTTACAACAACAACAACACGCACACACACACACACACAGAAATTAGGATTGCTAAACTGTTTTAACAATTTCATATGTTGTCATGGATTGAATTGTGTCCCCCCAAAATGCCTGTCGGCTTGACTGGGTCATGATTCCCAGTATTGTATGATTGTGTAATCTGATGTGATTTCCTTATGTGTTGTAAACTCTATTACTATGATGAGGTTATATGTGATCTCCTTATGTGTTGTAAACTATATCACTATGATGAGGTTATACTGATGACGTCTACAAGATTATAGACAGTGTCTTAATCCAATCTCTTTAGAGATATAAAAGAAGTGAACAGAGACACATGGGAACCTCATACCACCAAGAAAGCAGTGCCAGGAGCAGAGCACGTCCTTTGGACCTGAGGTTCCTGCGCAGAGAAGCTCCCAGACCAAAGAAAGATTGATGACACGGACCTTCCTCCAGAGCTGACACAGAAAGCGTTCCCTTGGAGCTGATGCCCTGAATTCGGACTTGTAGCCTACTGGACTGTGAGAGAATAAACTTCTCTTTGTTAAAGCCATCCACTTGCGGTATTTCTGTTAGAGCAGCACTAGATGACTAAGACATATATGCTGTCATTTGATACAACTGTAGACACCTGGGATGAATACTGGGCTAGCTGGGTTTAGCAGGCTCCCCAAGGTTAAAACTAAGGTAGGTGGACCAAGTGATGAGGTTGTTTACTTTTTCTCTTTACATAACATCTGTAGTGGGCATCTATGGGGTTGGTTGCTTGGTACTTGTTTTCTAAGAAGTGCTCCATATCCCCATTCATGTGGTTGCTTATGGAAATAGCCGAGTTAGTAGATTATGACCCTAACACCTGGGCAGGGAGCTGGGTGAGGGTGTACCTGGTAAATCAGCATGTCCAATCATATGATTTTTCCCAGTTGCCACAGTTCACCAGTGCAGGGGCATGGGCCAATGAATCCTTTCTCACAACTTTTTGGACTTGGAACGCAGAGGACACAAAATTTGGGTCAGTCTCTATGTATGTGGCTGTGGTTGTAAGATGTAAAGTTCAGGAGCTTCTTTTGTCATGTGGAGAAAGCCATTGTACAGACAGAAAAAAGAATGAAGCAATGTACAAAGGAAAGCAAAGATGAGGGGTGGAAGGAAGGAAACATCGTGGCATTGAGTCCCTGGCTATGTATGTTTGGCTGTATATTGGAAGTTGATGGAAGGTGACTTGATTGCACAAAAATCACAAACTGTCTTTACCAGTGGGTCCCTGGGTGGCGCAAACGATTTGTGCTCGACTACAAGCCTAAAAGTTGGCAGTTCCAACTCATCTAGCGGCACCATAGAAGAAAGGTCTGGTGACCTGCTTCTGTAAAGATTACAGCCAAGAAAACCCTGTGGAGCAGTTCTACTCTGTAACACATAGGTTCACCATGAGTCGGAATTGACTCAATGGCAGTGTTTTTTTTAAAATCCTTATCCATTATTATACCATATACATAACCTGAGAGATTCTTTTGAACTTAATTGTTCTCCCTGAGCCTTCTATTGCTTCAACCAAAAGTTCAAGTAAAAACAAGAACAAAGAAATATAATTTAATCAAATGTTTATCACAGTATGTTAGGTGTGGTAGAGAATAAATAAATATAGTTGATAGAAAGCAAAACAAAACCATCACTGAAAAGGTCCAGACAATATGAACAAAAAGTGAAGACTAGATCCCTGCAAGCCAAAAGGTGTTTTCTGGATGCAGGACTGATGGAAAGCAAGGAAGGTTAGGTAGAGAGGAAAGAGAAAGCCAAACACCATGCTCCATTTGTAACTCATGAAGTGATTTAAAAAACAAAAAAGCCAACAATTCAAATAAACACATTTTTGCTAAGCATGGGGTATTCAGAAAATTTAGCATATGATATGGCCCTGCCTCCTGGGAATTTACCATCTTTTGGGGCAAAGCAAAACTTGTTTATATTCTTGAAAGACCCTGTCCCATTACCCTGTTTTATTTCCTCTTTAGAAGCTTTACCACGTTTGAAATTGTTACTTTCTAACTTGTTTGCTGATTTTTCTTTCCTTATATAGTAAGCTCCCTAAGGGCAGGGATTTTTGTCTATTTTTATTGTATCCCCATCATCTAAACAGCATCTGGCACACTGCAAGCAGCTCAATAAAAATTTGTTGAATGAAATAAAGAGTCAGGCCACAGGATGAAATCATCTCGACTCTCTGGGCTGGCCAAGACTGTCAAACACAAGGTCGGCTGAGATCAGAAGACAAGTTTTTTTATTAGGTCAGGCACTGGTTGTCAACCTTTGCTTACGATGGCATCACCTGGGGGCACCCTTTGGACATCTGGACCCCTGGCCGCACCCTGGTAAACCCGTTGCCGTCGAGTCAATTCCGACTCATAGAGACCCTATAGGACAGAGTAGAACTGCCCCATAGAGTTTCCAAGGAGCGCCTGGTGGATTCGAACTGCAGACCTTTTTGTTAACAGCCATAGCACTTAACCACTACGCCACCAGGGTTTCCGGTCACACCCCACGCCTCAGAATCTCAGAGGGAGGGGGCCCAGGCATCTGTAAAGCAGCCCAGGAGATTGCAACGTGCAGGCAAGGGTAAGAACGACAGACTGGGAGCCAATGTGCGTCCTCAAGCGAGGCGAGATAACTGGCCACAGGGCCAGGCCGTGCCTGGCCTCTCCACCTCACGCCCTGGCCGTGGCGCGTGGTGCATTGCATTTATTATCGCAGTAACGCGGACTGGAGCCGCCTGCCGCAATAGCCAATTCTGAGACAGGTGAAGTGAGCAGCAAGAGGTTTATTATATATCAATATATAGGAGACAGAGGGGAATAGATTCCTCCAAAAAACCCGTCTCCCCCACTGGAGATCGACTGAAGGCTTTTATAGGGACAGGATTGCGGGTCTTAGAAGTTTGTGATAGTTTCCCTTTGAGGTGGTCATGTCTCAGATGAGTTAATCTTCTACTGGTATTCTTGGGGGTTATCTGGTGACATCCTTGGGGATTATCTGGAGACATCCTGGTTTTTCTTGTCACAAGATGAGTGCTTCGTTTGATTTTCATCCTTAGATCATTATCACTTGTTTTCTGCCCTCCAAGGAAGAACATGGGTTAATCTTAAACCTTTTGTACAGACTGGAGAAACAAGATCATGAGACAATATGGCGGTTAGCAATGGGGACTAAATAATAGTGAGCTAGGCCTGTGCAGCCTCTTCCACATTTTGTTAACAAACACAGCTAGATCGGTCCTCCTAACAAGACCACACCCAGAGCTGCTCAGGGACTGGAAAGCACCGCACTGGCGGGACTCCAGTTTTCCGCCAATGAGCGGGCAGCGTGCCAGGCGCCTTGTGGCCCCGCCTCAGGCGCCTTGTGGCCCCG
This sequence comes from Dugong dugon, assembly GCA_030035585.1. Classification (NCBI taxonomy): domain Eukaryota; kingdom Metazoa; phylum Chordata; class Mammalia; order Sirenia; family Dugongidae; genus Dugong; species Dugong dugon. The sequence goes on from CM057483.1 coordinate 153,818,616, forward strand.
CCCCAGGCGACCTCGCTGGGTGCGTGCGGTCCTGGGAGCGGGGGTCCGGCTTGCGCTCGCGTTTGCGGTAGCCTCAGCTTCCCTCCGGGATCAGCGCGGGCCTCGCTTCTCCAGAGGCGTGCACTGCGGCCTAGCACGATGAGGCGGGCAGCGCTGCGGTAGGTACTGGGGCCTGGCGGGACGCGGTCTAAGGCGCCCCTTGCCGGCCCTCCGCGCTCCTAGAGGGCCCGGGCGGAAGGAGCGGACCGCCAGTGGGCGGTGATTAACGCAGTGGGCATTTGGGGAGAAAGTGGGGGCCTGGCGGGGAAGGGCGCCCCGCCGGATGCAAGCCCGCCGGCCTCTGGTGGGGGCACTCCGCCCTCTCCTTTAGTGTCTTCAGGCACGGAGTTAAAAGGAAAAGTGAAGCAGCGCTTTTAAGGGAGGATGTTGGGTGTTCCCTGACCCACATTCCTTGCTCGTCGGTCATCAGGGGTGTGGTTGGAAACCGTTTTGAGGTAGCCTCTAGTCACAAAACTAGCATCTGGATTTCCAGGATACCTCTCCAGCCTTTTGCCCTCTTTGGAGACTATTTTTAGGGTTACATGTCTGGCCCACTTGGACTCTGACTTAGGTGTGTTGTAACGGGGGCAGGGGACTTCTCGGGCTCTCAGGGGCCTCAGGGCTGTGTGCTGATTTCAACTTTACCTTTAATGAGCAGCAAGGCCCCTGTTTGGGTGTCGGGGGTTGGTTGGGCCGCTTGGATGAGGAGGATGCCTCCCCCCCCCCACGGAATCTTCTCAACTGGCACAATTAAGGCCCGATGGTTTCAGGCTCCAGGGCATATCTGGCTCTCCCCCACCCCACTTCACCCCAACCCTCCAGCCCTTCCAAGTAGCTGGGTCCCAGGGTGCTCGCTGCTGCTTTGGCTTCTGAAGTCATCAGTGTGTGGCCCACATGGTGATGGACACTGGTCCCATCATTTTTCTTGGGGGTTCTGGATCTCTCTCACTGTCCCTGCCAACCTTGCTGCTGTCTCTGCTGTCACTCTTTACCAGTTGAAAAAAGACTCTCTTGCTCTTTTTTGTGTACAGTACTAATGAAAACTTTGTTAAACTTTATTTGAAGACAAGTTGACAGTCATTACAAGATGGGCCACAGTTGGCAGTCTGCATTGGCTGTGATGTGAATGAAGTTTTACAAGCTCCACGGTTTTGCCATGTGTCTTTTCTTGAAACCTTTCTTGATCGCCTCTACCCCAATTTGGAAGTCCTCTTTCTTTCCACTTACTCCCATAACCCTGGGCTCCTTTCTTGTGAGTCCTATTGAACCTTAAGTGGGTATACTCTTTGTCAGTGTGTAGTGAGAGAGAGAAGGAATTCATCAGTGAATACAGACTTATGCTTGAGATGATTAGATTATATGCCTGATGGGCAACCTTTATAGCTTTTTTTTTTAAGACTCATAGAAGAGTCACTTGACTTTGTTTAGCCTTTAAATTGAGGGATTTCTGCAAAGTGGAGGACATAATGAGTGGCATTGCTTATTATTGCACTGAAAACTCTCCCTTGCTTGGGGCCCAGGACAGAGCCCAGACACTTGGGCTCTTTGGTCTCCTTTCATTGGAAAGGTTCAATCATGGAATCCTAGGGCCAGAGTGTCCCAAAGGTCTCTTGACAGTTTCTTCTAAAGGTGTAAATGTTTTGCTATGACTCCCGAGGTACCAAGGTGTCAGGGTAATGGTTATTCTCCTACCTCCTCCACCTCAGTGCTACATATATGAAAGGAAGCAACCTGGGACTAAGAAAAGAACCACTTGCCTGTGTGTGTGTGTGTGTGTGTGTGTGTGTGTGTGTGTGTGTGTGTGTGTGTGTGTGTGTGTGTGTGTGTGTGTGTGTGTGTGTGTGTGTGTGTGTGTGTGTGTGTGTGTGTGTGTGTGTGTGTGTGTGTGTGTGTTGGCGGGGGATGGGGGAGGGTGGGGGATGTCAGAAGAACTGGGTTCTATCTGAACTATGCCAGTGTGCCAGTTGACTGGCACTGGGGAAAAGTTAATCTAATTTCCATGGGCCTCATTTTCTTCAGGAGGTTGGTTTGAATCTGAATTTTTAAATATAGGGGCCCATGGGGGTGTCAAAGGTGGTCTATGAGCCTTCTGAAATAGTATATACTAATTTGTTTGTCAGTAAAAATGTGTTTTTTTCCCTTCCTAGTGTGAGGGTCCACAGTTTTCATCAGATTATCAGTAGGTAAAACCAAACCCATTGCCACTGAGTTGATTCTGACTTATAGCAACCCTACTATATCAGTAGATAGGGTACCAAATTGTAGTGAAAAGTTACCATTAGCTGAATGCTGTGTTCACAGTATAATAAGAGAATTATTATACCAATAAATGAATGGTATAATCTACAATTTTAAAACAGTGTTTAGATCATGCTTTTGTTTTGCCACAGTGATATATTTCCAAATTTCTTAAGGCAGCATGCAAAGAACAAGGCTGTAGGACCACAATTTTCCAAATAAATTGGCCCAAGTATTTCTCTGTATTCATCAGCTCCTTTCTTTACTATCTCCGTTTGGTTCTACATTCAAAGATGGTCCATCATAGTGCCTGATTTACCTTCTCTGAATTTCTGGTTCTTTTTGACGTCTAGGGGAGACTTTGGAGAAGTTTCACTTTTTGGAATAATAATAGCTAACATTTTTTAGGACTTGTCAATGTACAGGGAACTCTCCTAAGGGTTTAACATGTCTTAACTTCTTTATCCTTATGACAGTCTTATGGGATAGGTACTATTATTATTTCCATTTAACAGATAAGGAAACTGAGGCTCAGAGAAGTTTGGTAACTTGCCGAAGTCACTCAGCTAACAAACAGTGTGGTTGGGCTCCTAACCTCTATTTTATACTGCCTCTCACACAGGCAGGATGGGATGATTTTCATCACTCTTCGGAAAATGCTGCTGCTTAGGATCACAAAACAAAAATACTTTTGCATATGTGTATTTACCCAAGTGTATGAGATCAGTTATATTGCTCCTGTTAGTCTGTGATGAGTATTGCAAAGTATTCAGCCGTTCAAAGTTAGATCCCATTTCTTATATTGGGTATATCTAATGTATCCATTGTAATTGCTAATTAATGTATTTAGGGCATGATTTATTTGGTCTTTCAGCTAATGGTAGCAATGGAAAAAACTAGCTTTTTCCAGTGTGCTTTTTAAAACCAGATATATTCAATTACAGAATGCTAGTTTCTGAGATGGCAGAATGAAGGAATAACATACCCCTCTTCCTTCAGTAAGGGATTTGAACCTCCAGAAGATAACATAAAATAGTGAAAAATAAATAGAAGATTCAAATAAGGTTCTGAGAAAATACAAATTAGATGGTCAACAACAAGAAGACCGCAGTACTAACCTACATACAAAAGTGCAGAGATGAAAATTTTTTTTGTGGGAAAAAAAAGCAAAAACACATGAAATAGAGGCTTGTTAGCTTTGTGATTGAAGAGTAAACACAAAACTAAAACATAAAACACTCCAGCAAGCATTTTGGTCTTAGTGGACCAGCAGTGATTGTATCGCAGCCAGGGAGATGACTAAATGGATAAGGTGTTTACTTAACTAGCGAGGATGTGCTCATGTTTATGTATTCTTTGCAGTTAGATTAGCTGACCTGGTGATAGAACAAGAATTTGTTCTAGCAGCACAAGTGTTAAAACTACAAGTAAATTTTACAAAATATTTTTACTGAGAGACTATTCCTGAATGCTGTAATCCAGAAGAATAATCTATAGTGACTTGGGCTCTAAAAATAATTAAAAGTATACCTTTTTTTTTTTTTTTGGCTAGTCGTTACTTGTCCTGACATTGGGTAGTGAGAATTTACTAGGAACCTGAGATAGAATGAGGTTACAGTGTCTGGGGTTCTTGAGCTCTTCAGTGCCTTGCCTTCAACTGAGCTCACAACCAAACCAAAACCAAACCCACTGCCTTCAAGTCGATTCTGACTCACAGCGACCCCATAGGGTTTCCAAGATTGTAAATCTTTACGGAGGCAGACTGCCACATCTTTCTCCCACGAAGCTCAATAGTAGTATTGTGTAGCCAGTCTAGACAGTAGTTTAAGCTAATATTAATGAGGTGACATACTTGAACCTGTTTGCTTCCTTCTAGTCCGAGCTGCTAATGGCATTGAGATAGCAGCCTTTGATCCCTAGGATAAGCTACTGTTATCAGGCCAAATAGTTACCGTTGCTGTTTACAGATGGCATCTTTATATATGAATTTTACAAAACAAAGTCGGATATTTTTTGTGTTGCCATGGTTAAGAGCCAGTTCTTAATAGTGAGCCAAAATCAAGTTCAACAACTTATTTTGGGAGAAAAGGTTAGGCAAATATTGGGGAAATAGCTTTTATTTTATTCTGTTGAGGGCTTAGGAAATTTCTGTGTAAGTCCAATAAATACTCTCTTTGAGTCTGGAAAGGGTTAATTCAGTTTTCAAAGTTGATTAACTTATAATTGGGGTTAACTTATTGAGGAAATATGGTGTGATAGTAAAGAGCAAAATAAATGTTCATGGTTTGTTTGCTCAGCTGTTTACCAAATCGATTCTGGGCTTCTGGATCTAATGAAATAATAGAAAAAGCAATAATAATCCATTAAACCTGGTTGAACCCTTTATTTCTTTTGTAGATAATTACCTAATTGGTCTTTGCTCTTAAGAAATGTTTACTCTAGTTGGAGAGATGATTTATGGAGTAGCTCCATATGGAAATATACATATACTTGTGAAACAACTATAGATTCTTAAAAGATAGTATATACTAAGGGTCTGATATGGCCACGTGCATCTGAGAAGAGGCACAAGTCTTTGGGGTTGCCAGGGATGAACCTATGAAACCTACTCTAAGTGTGTTTTATCTTGTTTTACAGGCTTTATACCTTAAACAAGGTACTGCTTACTCCTGGCAGAGGACTGGCTCAAGGATCCCAGGATCCCAAGAATCAAGGACCTCTCCACATTCATGAAGGCAAGGAAGGGTATTTACCTTTTATGTGGACGTGGCAAAAATTCTCTGGGAGGCTTCTAGAATGACAGTTTAGGGAAAATGAGGCATATTAAAGGCAGAGCTTTTACAAACTTCTCATTTATAAATGACTAGGATAGTGTAACAGCTTTGGGTAAAAATCACATTCAGAATTTCACCTATCGTTCCTGGAAGCCTCGGGGGCTAAACTCTTCTAGTTAAATGATCTCCACTTCCTGTGCATAGGTACTGAAGGTGGAGGGGGGCGTGGAAAAAAGACCTAACGTATAAGTAAGCGATGGGCCCTTCAGTTGTACCAACTAAATGCTCCTAGTCCCTAGTTTTTGTTAGGGAGACATTGTTAATCCATGCTTAATTGAAATTAATTTCAATTACTAATCTGATTTGCAAACTACGGATAATCTTTATCATTTTAGGAATTTTCATTATAATTAAAATTGTGGCTTCTGTAAAGGGCCCAAATAAATATACGTGTGTATATATCATTTAAAATTCTACTTGCTTTCTTGGCTCTCAGCATCTGCCTCTCTTCTTTCACTGACTAAACTAGTAATAATCATTTTATGTCAGTGAGCATCAGTAGTCTGTGTACTGCTTGTAGTACTTTCTGTGCATTCTGTTATTCAAGGAAATAAGGAGGAAAAAATCAGAATTAAGACTAATTTACTAATGGTTATTTTTTGCAGTTCTCTATGATTTAATTGTAATTGGAGCTTACATCAAATTTATGGTATATACACAATTGTTTGGTGGAAAAATCAACTAATTTTTCATGATAGTCAAAGTACATGTTAATCTAACCGTGCTTGATCAGTTAAAAATTATTGGATGAACAAGGATTGCTATTGTTAATAACAACATAGATATTGCTATAACTGGACTATGCATTTTGAAATGCTGGGAAAAAACACATGAACTCAACACTATAGATTTGCTTTTTAGTTTTGTATTAATACTGATTATCTACTTTGTTTTTCCTTCATCCATATAGTGTGTTCACCTATACATGTGAATCATGTGTGTGGTAATTAGTATCAACTTTTTTTAAGCACTTACATTTTGTTTTTTGTTTTTTTTCAGGCGAAGGCTTACAGAACAAATAGTTTCTCATGAAACAGTAGTACACATATTGTTTTATGACATTGGTCAGCAACCCCACAACATGTCAACCCTCTCCCTTCTCGACCTTTTTTTTTTTTGGTGAAAATACACATAGCCAAAGATACACCATTTCAAAAATTTCTACATTACATTTTGTTTTTTAGCATTCATTCATTCCTGCACTTTTTCGGGCTATGCGCATTAACTAAAATTAAATCGCATACTTTGCCTTACGTTGACTTAACTCTTTGCTCATTTTTCTGGCTCAAACTTTTCTGACAATTAGCATAGTACAAATATAGGAAAAACATCATAATGAGGCTCAGATTTGGATATTTTGGTGGCTAAGTATTAGTTCCTGAACTAAGTAATTTGACCTAACCTTGCCCTATAAGAAGATAGGTATAGATCCTGTTCATAATATCTCCATCTTAAAAGGACTTATCTACTGACACTGGTACAGCCCCGTTGGATGAGTAATTACAGTTACCCTATTTCATTTGTTTATATAAACCCCAGTGATTGGCATAAGGGCATTTGTTTTTTGTACGAAAGGGTAGTTCAGTAGTTATTTCAGGTTTTCAGGGATCAGAGGCCTGATTCCTTCCCTGAGCTCTTTGTTGTGGCATTAAATGGAAATCTATGGATCTTTAAAGCTTTTGGGCCCATGAATCGCTTTTATAGTTCTTCAGCTCATTGCCATGATCAGCTTCTCATGTTTATTTGTCTGATGGAGTGACCTCTTTATTTTTGTTTCAGTTCGAGTTAAGTTGCGGGAGATAGTAGGAGCATCCACAAACTGGAGGTATGCAGTCTTGTGTTCATCTATTCTTTCATCCCCAAAGTGTTGTGCTAGCCTGTATTTAGGCTCAGTTGATGGTCTTCTTGTAGGGATGGTGGACCCTGTGCTTGGAGCTAGGTTGAGGGTTTTTTTACTTATGGGAGAAGATCAACAGTTGCGCGTACTCATCAGTTGATGTATCATTGTCATAATGTGATTTATAATATAGTCTGTGTTTTTCATAGTGCATTCAGGCGTATTACCTCACTGATTCTCATAACAAAACTTGTGAAGTACTTATGGCATATATTCCTATCCTTTTTTTTTTAACACGTGATGAAACTGAGTCTCAGAGAAATTGAATGATTAAGTATCAGAGTTTTTCTATTATGTCATACAACCTGACTCCTTTATTGCTTCTTGTCGGTTTACAATTAACCAGGTCTTCAATACCTGGAACACTTGGTGGATCTTTCTCTTTCTCTCATTATTTCCCTGCTGTAAAATAGGGAAATATCTTTTTTTCATGCACAGAATTTTGAGGCTAAAATGAGATTAAAAAAAGGCATGAGTGATTGCTAGACATCTATTATTGATATAGAAATTGTCTAATGACTTCTTTTTAACTCTTATGAAAGTTTTAAAATATAATGAAAAGTAGAAAACCTGAACACCTGTGTACCCACCAACTGGATTCAGTAATGCTTAACATTTTGCCATATTTGCTTTATATATGTATATATTTTGGCTGAGCTATTTCTAAGTAAGTTATAGACACTGTGATACTTCAGCATGCATCTCCAGTAAGATACTCGTCTGCATAACAAAGTCAACAGTCATGCATCTCCAACAAATAAGACATTCTCTCACATAGCAAAATGGACAATAATTCCTTAATAGTATACTACCCAGGCGATATTCAGATTTCCTGAACTGTTCCCAAAATGTCTTTTTTAAAAAACATCAAGGTCCAATAAAGGACTGCATATTGAATTTGGTGCTTATGACTTTTTAGCTCCCTAATTTAGTTGCCCCCCTCCTTTCTTCCCCACAAGCTTGACTTTAAAGAGGCCAAACCATTGGTCTTATAGAATGTTCCACATTCTGGATTTATCTAGTGCCATTTATTCCCCCATTTTTTGTAGACTGGAAATTACATCTAAAAGCTTGATTGGATTCATACTAAACATTTCTGGCAATAATAATTCGTAAGTGAAGCTTAGAAAGACATTTTAATTAATGATATTGTTAACATTTTAGTTCCTCATCCCCTTGTCTCTCTTTTCTCTTCCACTTTAACTTTCTCTTCTTTTTCTTCTCTTTCTGTCTCCTTTTTTATGTTCTCTACCACTTTACCTTTTGCTCTGCCTTCCATACTTCTTTTGGATATACTTCATTTTTCTTCCTTTGTCTCTCTCTTCTGAAATTGAAGGCAGAGAGAGAGAACTGTGGCAGAAAGAAAATAAGAATTGTCAAGGTGAGAGATGGGAATATGGAGTTCAGTGGCCATGTCATACTTTAGCCCATATATATGCACTATTGTATCCAGCTCTGTGTATTTTTAATTTGATATCAGGTATTCTATTCTTTAAAGGAGACTTGGTTGCACAATGGTTAAAGTGCTTGGCTGCTAACCAAAAGGTCAGTGGTTGAAACCCATCACCAGCTCCGTGGGAAAAGAGTCTTTGCGACCTGCTCCTGTAAAGATTTCAGCTTTGAAAACCCGATGGGGCAGTTCTACTCTGTCCTATAGGGTCTCTCTGAGTCAGAATTGACTCGACAGCACACAACAACAACATTCTATTGAGTAAACTTTTTTTTTTGAGTACACTTTTTGATGAGGGTGAATATATGATCCTTTTGGGTGTATCTGTATTCCTTTTGGAGCCCTGGTGGCACAGTGGTTAAGAGCTTGGCTGCTAATGAGAAGTTCAGCAGCTTGAATCCACCACCTGCCCCTTGGAAACCCTACAGAGCAGGTCTCCTTTGTCCTACAGGGTTGCTATGACTCAGAATCGACTTGATGGCAACGGGTTCGGTTTGGTTTTTTATATTACTTTTAAGTATGTTTTTTCTTATCTACAAGCCTAAGAACTTTTACCAGAAATTTTCAATTTCACCAAGTGGCAGGAGGGAAGGGAAGGATGTAAGAGGAGATGAAGTAGGTCCAAACCTTCTCTTTCCTCCTTTGATGGTATTGACTGGCTTATATTATCACTGGAATTGTGTGATATCATTGATCCTGTGTTTTGTGAAGTTTGCGTCCTTTTTTCTCAGAGACCATGTGAAAGCAATGGAGGAAAGAAAATTACTTCATAGTTTTTTGGCTAAGTCACAGAAAGCACTGCCACCTAGGAGAATGAAAGACAGTTATACTGAAGTTCTCTTGCCTTTGGGCAGTCAGCCTGAATTACGAGAGAAATATTTGACAGTTCAAAACACCGTAAGGTAACACAACACTATTTGTATTTGTGTTGTTTATTTGTTTTTCTTTTATTTCCTTTTTAAATAACAACTTTGAGATATAATTCACATGCCATTCAGTTCATCACTTTAAAGTGTATAATTCAATATCTTTAAATATATTCACAGAGTTGTGTAACCATCATAAAATAAATTTTAGGATATTTTCATCATCCCAAAGTATGTTACTTATTTTTAAAGGGAGATAATCATGATTTTCATTTAATTAACAGTTTGCTTTATTTCGCAGATTTGGCAGGATTCTTGAGGATCTTGACAGCTTAGGAGGTACTGGTATTATTTCAGTATTTCTAATAGATACAGTTACACATTGAATCCTATGGTTGGAAGGGACCTTTTTATTCTTTGACCTGCACAGATGAGGATCTCTCATATTCTGAAAGCATAGATAAGATTGTCTACTACCTCTGAAATGTCAACAATTTTATGTAAACATAGATTCCTATTTAATGGAATTATATATCTGATTAATCCTTTCTAATAACTTTTTAAAAACAATCTTAAACTTACAGAAAAATCGTAAATACAGTATAAAAACTTTTTTCCCCTGAATCATGTGAAAGTAAGTTGCTGACATGATGCCATATCACCCCCAAATATTTTAATGTGTATTTCCTGTAAACAAGGATATTCTCTTACATAGCAACAATTAGGAAATTAACACTGATACATTACACTGTCTAGTCATAAGACCCCATTCAGCTTTTGCCAGTGGTCCCAATAATGTCCTTTATAGCAGAAGGATCCAGTACTGAATCACATGTTGCATTTAGTTGTCATGTCAGGAACAGTTCCTCTGTCTTTCCTTGACTTCCATGACTTTGACACTTTTGAAGTTACAGGCCAGTTATTTTGTAGAATGTCCCTCAATTTGGGTTTGTCTGATGTCTCCTCATGATTAGATTCAGGTTATGCATCTTTGCCAGAAACCTCACAGAAGGGATGCTGTATTCTTATTTCATCCTATCAGATGGTGCGTGATTTTGATTTGTCCTATTATAGATAATGTTAATTTTGATTACTTGATTAAGGTGATGTCTGCCAGGCTTCTTCACTGTAAAGTTTATTCTTTTCCCCTATCTAATTAATAAGTATCTTGTGGGGAGGTACTTTGAGACCATGAAAATATCCCATTCCTCATCAACCTTTCAGTTTATTATTTTTGTAAATCAGTATGGGCTCAGGGATTCCTATTCTATTGAATAGGTTATAATCTGTTACTGTCAGCTATCTTTTTTAAAAATACATTTTTATTGCAGTAAGTACTTCAGTAATAGACATTTGCCACTTCAGCAGTCTTCACATGTACAGTTCAGTGACGTTAAATAGGTTCACCATGTTCAGTCATTACCATTAGCTATTCCTGAAGTTTTTCATCACCCTTAGCAGAAGCTCAGTATCCCTAAGTGGTGTGTTTATCTCCTCCCGTCCCCACGCTATCATCTATCTTTTTTTTATATATAATTTTTTAAGTTTTTGTCCTTGTTGAGAATATGCACAGCAGAACATACTACAATTCAGCAACATTGATTACATTCTTTAAGTTGTATACCCATTCTCACCCTCTTTTTCCAAATTATTCCCCCCTCCCCCCCCGTCAACATAAACTCACTGCCTCCTAAGTTTTATCATCTGTTTTGATGCTCAAATTGTCCCAGGACTGTCCCAGTCCCTTTAAGCTGACTTCTGGTTTTGTTTTGTTTTTTAATTTTTTTTGTGGGGGTGCATGGGCCCACTATTCTTTACCTACTTTTTCCCTTTCTGGCACAACAAGATATTCTAGACTCATTTTGTATTTTCCCTGCTCCAGTATTGGAATCAGCCAAATTTCCAAGGGGCCCTGGTTCTTTTTAATGGACAGAGCTGGGGAATATATGTATATATGCATACATTTACATCTATGTTTATTTCTAATAGTTATATGAAAACCATAGGTTCATGCTGATATCACCATTTTGAGTGCAACACCACAGGGTTCATTTTCATCTCCTCCCCTTCCATATTTGTAATTCCCTTCTCTAACTGGCTTCATTATCCTTAATATATTTACTTATTTGATCAGTTCCCCTGTAGGTAACCAATTTTATGTCACAGCCACCTCCAGCCCCTCATGGACACTTCCTTCACCTCACTTGGGCTTCCGTATCCTCTGTGCCAGGACCCCCCTGCAGGGTCACCCTCATCGTGCTCAGGCTGTCACATACTTGGTCATCAGTCTCACTGTTCCTCTGCATGGACATCCTCCTCACCCTGCTTGGGCTCTGACACCCTGTGTCATGCCACTCTCCCATGCAGGTACCCTCTTCACCTCGCTTGGGCTCCAACACCCTGCTCTAGGCTACCAAGCTTGCTCCCACCTAATGACTTTTGGCCTGAACTGTTGGGAAAGGGTTTGAGAAAAGGCTATAATAAATTTTTAGATATTGACATAAGTCCACTGTTAGGCTTATCCTTAGCTACTTTGTTCTCCAGATTAAGTAAACCTAGTTAAAAATTCTTACTGGCCTTTACATTTACATATGTATGTTTGACTTTGGTTTACTTAGAGGTCTCTGTGTCCACAAACTCCCTTACCACTGCCCCTGTTTTTTCCTCATTACCTTCTGTTGATGGCCAGTCCCTATCACCTGCTCACTCAATTCTATTCCTTCAGTTTCTTCAAGGAACTTTACCTCATCACTTATGCTTTCTCCCTCATCGCAAGCCTGTCCTCAACTTCACTTTTCCTTCAACTGATAAACATATTCAAGGCTCTTCCATCTTTAAATGCAAGATAAATAAAACCCCCTTCCCTTATAACACTCTCAAACTGTCTTTCTGTCTCCCTTTATAGCTAACTTTCTGGAAAGAATTGGAAAAAAAATAATTTGCCCTCATTGCCTCTATTTCCTCACCTCCTGTTATTTCTCACTCTATTGTGCCCTGGCTTCTACCCCTATGTGCTGCTGAATCTGCTCTTGCTAAGCTTACCATTGACCCTTATCACACAGTCAAATAGATACTTTCCACAAAGGCTTTGAAACTGAGTTTATTGCCTTTAACCTCCCATTCCTGTAGTATGCCCTCTAGCAGATGCATGGAAGGAAGGATTTATTATCACTCAACAAACATTTTATTGAGCACAGACCCTGTCCTGAGGGTTGGTGATAAAAATTTGAAAGAATCATGGGAGAAGTAGGGGGACAAACATATTTATAATACAATTTTAACTGAGCTGATATTTATAAGGTATATAGAACCATGTGTGTCACATATAAATGCTTGTTAAACTATGGCAAGTATACAGATAACCACAGGGTGGTGTAGGAGCTGAGAATGTCATGGGGGAGAAGGGATAACTGAGCAAAATAATTGTTCATGATTAGGAAAGAGTCAGGAGGAAAATAGGTAGCTGAATTCTTGTGATTTGTTTCTGTTTTCTGAAGATGTTTGTTTGATACTGTCAGACTCAGGTGCTGGATTTTTATTCTGATTTAGGAACTGTATCTCTGTGGAGAGATGACATGCCACTTGGTAGTCCTGGGCTTTGGGCTTGGGTTTCATTTCCTCACATCTGAAATTAAGGGAGCAGTTAGATTAGAGGATCTTCAGATCTCTTCAATTTATAAAAGTCTTTAATCATAGAATAAGGTCACTGGTAGAATGTGGGGAATTGGGTCTTCAAAACAAAACAAGAATTTTTATGGATTTCAGGGAGTAAATTGCAAATGTTGAGAAATAATTTTGCATTTCCTCTGTTTGCTATTCTCCTGTTTTCCTATAGTTCTTATTTGCTACAAGCACAGCAAAATTCAAGCAACTCAGGCATCTCCTTTATCCATAGTTACAGCCCTGGTAGACAAGATTGGTAAGCAATATCATTTTCTATGTGTACTTACAATTCTTAGTTAGTAGATGATATTCTTGAGATTAGGGGAAATATTATTCTTTTGTGGGGAATTTTTATGGTATGTATGTGTATGATAATGTCTGGAATGCTATATACCAAAATATTTATTATAATTATTTTTGAGTAGACAGGTTTTGCGTGATTCCAGTTTTATTTTTTATAGATTTTTTTTACATTTTAAAAAAGAGTATTTATTTCTTTTGTATGTCAACAAAGTTATTTTAGTTTTGAAGACAAGAAAGGTATGTAGTGGAATTTGCCAAAATTTCAAGTGAAACTGTCCATGCATTAAAAAAAACAAACAAACCCGTTGTCGTCGAGTCGATTCCGACTCATAGCGACCCTATAGGACAGAGTAGAACTACCCCGTAGAGTTTCCAAGGAGCGCCTGGTAGATTTGAACTGCCGACCCTTTGGTTAGCAGCCGTAGCACTTAACCACTACACCACCAGGGTTTCTTATCCATGTATAGTACAGAAAATTTCTAATATGGTTTGGGCACATATTGATTTCCTATTTTGCAGATATGTGTAAGAAGAGCATAAGCCCAGAACAGGACATTAAATTCAGTGGCCATGTTAGCTGGGTTGGGAAGACATCCATGGAAGTGAAGATGCAGATGCGCCAGGTGTGTATGTTCAGTGAAAGAAAAGCTTATTGACCTGTTTATCCACAGACAGGTGTATAGCTTACCACCTCTAGAAAAACAATTGCAAATTCATGTCATATAGATGATGGGTTATTAATATTCTCCTCCTGGACAAAGATTGACACATTATTTGGTGTTTATAGTCAGTGTTTATTTTTTCCAAATCATATACAGGTCCAGGTTAAGGTGCTTGTTTCTGGTTTTGCCTAGGAGAATTTCACAAAAGTCTGAGTTATGTTAGGCATGAGTGGAAGTGGTCATATAAACTACTATAGCAGGTAGGAACAGCCTCTTTTATGAGCAAAACTCAGAATAACTATCATAAAGAAATGAAGAAATTTGACAGGAAAAAGTACTCCAAAGAAGATAGTAGCACAGAAGTTAAATATTTCAGAGTATGTCCAAGAAGTTTATGTATATTTACACATATGTATATATACATATATATTTATTTATTGTTGAAAATATACACAAGAAAACATACCAATTTAACAATTTCTACATGTATAGTACAGTGACATTGATTATATTCTTCAAATTGTGTAGCTATTCTCACCCTCTTTTTCTGATTTGTGCCTCCTTTATTGACATAAACTCATTTCCCCCTAAGTTTCCTGTATAATCTTTTGAGTTGATGTTAACAGTTTGATCTTGTAAATTAAGTTTTTTAAAAGAGCACAAAGCTCACGGTGGATGTTCCTTACTAGTTAAGCTAGACAGTTGTTGGGTTTAAAGATGGCTTCAGGGGATATTTTTGGTTCATGGTTTCGGGGTTAAAGATCATCTCAGGGCTGCAGTCTTGGGAGTTTATCCAGCCTCACTGGCTCCAGAAAGCCTGGATTCCATGAGAATTGAAATTATCTTCCACATTTTTTCCCCCTTGTGATCAGGATTTTCCTATAGAATTTTTGATCAAAATATTCAGTAATGATAGGCGGGCACCATCCAGTTGTTCTGATCTCGTGGCAAAAGAGGTAGTTGTTCATGGAGGCAATTAGCCACACATTCCATATCCTCCTCCTATTCCTGACGCTCCTTTTTCGTCTGTTGTTAAAGGTGAATAGAGGCCAGTTGTTGTACCTTGGATGGCTGCTTGTAAGCATGTCCAAGATTTTTAAAATGAAAAATAATAAAGTTGCTGGAAATGCTGCTGTGATATGTTCACCTTCTTTTTTAATCTTCATAGTTGATTCCTGGCCTGCTCAGTGCCATGCAAAGTAGAGTCCTGGCATAAGACCTACTTTCTAGGGAATCTTGACAATTTGAATCTTGGAAAAGAGATACAGGAATTATTGGGAGGAGAGAGCCAATGAAAATCAATGTCAGATAGACGAGTAAAAACTTTTGTTTTAAATTTATATTTCTCTTTGGCCATTTTGACTATTAACTCATGACTTTAGCGATCTTTTATATTCCAGAGAGGTAGCTTGGAGATAAGTGCTTTGCCTCTGGTGTTGGGCAGACCTAGGTTTGATTCTCACCTCTGCTGCTTTTTAGCCACATGACTGGGCAAATTCCGACTAGATTTAAATTACTTACCTTCTTCGAGCCAATGTTTTCTCAAGTGTAGCATGAGAATAATAATACTGTATTTTTATGCAAATAATTCATGCCTTCTATGTTTTTTTGCCAACTGCACCCCCCCCCAAGGTATTTTCGTAAGTGCTGCTATGCCAAATTTTTTTACATGTAGCTGTAAAAAAAATATATATATTAGCATAACAGGCTTACAAAAATACCTCGCAGGGGGGAGGAAGTGGTTGACAAATGTAGAAGGTGCATGTTATTCATGTAAAAATACGGTAGTACCATAGCATATGGTTGTGGTAAAGGTGAAGTGAAAAAAGCATATGAAGTACTTGGTACAGTGCCTGATGTACAGTAACCACTAATCAAATAAATGTTAATTTATTATTATTTCTACTGAGATGGTTCCAAATCTCTGTTCTAGGCTTGAACTTCAGAACCACTTTTTTGAGTGCCTGTTGTGTTTCTCCACCTAGATGTGCTGTAGCTACCTCAAATTCAACGCATTCCAAACTGAATGCATGAGTTTCTTTCCCAATCCTGATCCTCCTCCAGTTTCCCCTTTGCCATCCTCCTATTTCCCCAGCTCCAAACCTTTGTGAGAGCTTTAACTTTTTCCTTTCATGTACATCCTTGTGCCAGGTCTTACAGATTCATCACCACAGCAACTCACCCCTTTGGTCCCTGTGTTTTATTCAAGCCCTCACTGCCTCTTGTGTGGGTGACTTAAATGTATTTTAATTAGTTTGCCTCCCTCTAGTCTACTCTCTTTCTCTCTGTTAATTTTACAGTTTTACTAGATAAACCTTCCAAAGCTGATCTTGAATCACAAATCTCAAAAATCTCCAGTGGGTTAAAGTCTAAACTACTTTGATTGATTAGGATCCAAGGTGCTGCATAAACTAGCTCCAACCGACCTTTCCAACTAGGTTTCCTCTTACTTTTACATACTTTCTTACTGCTCACTGCTGGACACTGAGCATCCTAAGAGAAGGAAGTTATTCATCTTTGCATTCCTAATCCTTGTCACTTAGTAGGTGTTTGTTTTAATAAACCATAATTTAAACAGTAAGTGAATGAATGAGTATCATTGCTTATGCTTTTTCCTATGTCTGAAATTTCTTGTGCTCTGACTCTGCATATCCAGATTCTATGTGGGCTTCAGGGTCACTTCATGCTCAAAGCCTTCCCCGATTCTCCCCGCTCCTAGGACTCCCATAGCATCCTTTTTCTGACACTCTTTCCTGGCACCTGTACCCTCTGCCCTATAGAGCTGTGTATGAACATGTGTTTTCTCTTCTACTAGACTATATGCTTCTCAATAACAGGATCTGGGTTCGAGTCACCTAGCCCACTTCTGGCATCCATTTATTTAACATTCAGCAATTATTTATTGAGTGCCTATTCTATGCTAGGCATACAGCAGTGAGGAAAACAGACAAAGTTCCATTCTCTTGGAGTTTACGTTTAGTTGTTGTTGTTAGGTGCTGTTGAGTCCATTCCGACTCATAGCGACCCCTATAGGACAGAGTAGAACTGTCCCATAGGGTTTCCAAGGATCAGCTTGGTAGATTTGAACCGCTGACCTTTTGATTAGCAGCCCAGCTCTTAACCACTATGCTACCAAGTCTCCTTACATTTAGTAGTGCTCATTAATTACCTGCCTCACTCATTCATTCATCAGTTGGCAAACTTTGGATTTTTTGGGTATCTGCTATCTGCCAGTCTTTGTGCTAAGTGCTAGGGATACAAATGTGAAGAAAAATGGTCTTTGCCATCAGGGAGCTCACGGTGCAGTAGGAAGACAGCCATATAAATAGATAATTATAGTATATTACATAGTGTTCTCAACAGGGAAGCTATTGGCATTTATGTGGGGAAATTCTTTGTTCTATATAACTGCCCCTGCATTGAAAGGTATTTAACTCTCTGGTACCCCCTTGTTGATGTTGTTAGGTGCTGTCGAGTCAGTTGCAACTCATAGCGACCCCTCGTACGGCAGAACAAAACACTGCCCAGTCCTGAGCCATCTTCACAGTCGTTGCTATGCTTAAGCCCATTGTTCCAGCCTCTGTGTCAATCCCTTGTCAATAGTACCCACCCCCCCACCGCAGGGTCATGTGATAAAATCATCTACACATTTCCAAATGCCTCCTAAGGGAGTAGTTTCTACCTCCCTTACATTAAGAACCACTGTCAGAGAGGACTTTTTTTTTTCCCCATTAAGGTGGTAGAACAAAGGAAGGAATGACTAACTCTTTTTGGGGAATAGGGATGGGGCAGGGGAGAGAAGGAGTGTCTCGAAGAGTGAGGCTTCAAGGAAGGAATCAGGTAAAGGCATGGAGGGGAGGTATCAACAGCATGATACATTCCAGGACTTCTGAGTTGTTAGCTGTGGCTAGGGGAAAAGGTGCAGGTATGAGGGGAGTGTTTGGTGAACAGTTGGAGAGGGCTCCTGGGCTCTCTTATGGAGGGCTTTATATATAATGCTGACAGGATCACACCAGATGCTAGAAGAAAGGAGAAGCCACTGAAAGGTTTTCAACAGGGCAGAGGCACAATAAGATTTGTGAGGCTGTGGTAGATTATTGGAGGGGTAAGACTGTACCCACAGTTGGGGGGGGGGGAAGGTGATAAGGGCCTGAACTGGCAGTAGCAATGAGGACTGACTTGTATTGTCTGTTGATAGGTGAACCTAATGTAGCCTTAGTTTAAAAATAACTTCTGTCATTACTTTAAGGAGCCTGGTGGAGCACTGGTTAAGTGCTCAGCTGCTAAACGAAAGGTTGGTGGTTTGAACCCACCAGCTGCTCTGTGGGAGAAAGATGTGGCAATCTGCTTCCATAAAGGTTTTTTTGGATCATTACTTTATGATGGGACTTTCCTGGAAGTACAGACTTCTAAGGATAAAGAAATACTTTAAAACCTCGAGGGCCTGTGTATTGTAAATATTTAGCTTAATCCACACAATTATCACTGACCTTATCCCTTCTTGGGAGCCCCTGTGCTCAGCAAAGAAAACATAAACATGTACTGGTAGTCAGCACACTAAAGTTCCCTAAAAAATACTCATGTCTATGAAAGCCCTGGTGGTGCAGTGGTTAAGCACCCAGCTGCTAACCGAAAGGGTGGTGGTTCAAACCCACCAGCTGCTCCATGCGAGAAAAGTCTTAGTGATGTGCTCCCGTAAAGATTACAGCCTGGGAAACAGTTTGCATGTACCAGCTTCTCCTTGGAAACCCTATGGGGCAGTTCTACTATGTCCTATAGGGTCGCTAGGAGTTGGAATCAACTAGATGGTGCACCACAACAACAACGACATGAAAGCAGTAGGAGGTCCACCTGGATATGTGTGCCATTGGGAGGCCAAGTATGCCTGAAGAAAGCCAGAATTCTGTGTAATGGGGGACAGTTGAATGCTGATGATGCAGAAGGTACCCTTTCCCTTGGGTCACAGTCATGCATAGCTCCGAAGCCCGTAGTCCGTGCCCCTTTCCCAGCACTAACCACACAGTTCTTTGTTTGGGTTTTTAGGTATCTTTCTCGTCCACTAGACCACAAGCTCCTTGATCATCCTGTCATTCCCAGAGCCTAGTGCTGTGCCTGGCCCAGGGTAGGCAACTCTGGAGGTGGTGGTTAATAAATGCGCTTCTCTTTTTCTAATTTCAGAGTTACTGAAACATGCAAGGTATCTGTTAGAATTGTAGGTCATCCCAGTAAATGCATTTCTTACATCTGCATTTTCTTTGTTTTGTTCTTTAGTTACATGGCGATGAATATAGTCCTGTTTTGGATGCAACGTTTGTAATGGTGGCTCGTGATTCTGAAAATAAGGGGTAATTGCTCTCCCTCCATTCTTTATTTTGAAACATTTCAAAGATAGATAAAACTGGAGAGAAGACTATAATGAATTTCCGTATACCTGTCACAGTTCACCCATTTAAAGTGTACAATTTAATGGCTTTTAGTATATTCATAGAGTTGTACAACCTAAGTATGTTTTAATCTAGAACAGTTGTGTGTCCCCTCTGCCCCTTTATTATTTCATGTTATTAACTTGTTGAAAGGCTGGATTGGTGGTTCTATACAATGTCCCACTTTCTGGGTTTGTCTCATTGCTTCCTCATGGTGTTTTTTGACTTGTTTCTCTATCCTTAGTATTTTCTACAAACTGAAGTTTGATCTAAACCTTGATTAGATTCAGGTTCAACATATTTGGCAAAGGTACTTCATAGGTGATGCTGTATATCTCATATTGCATCATATCAGGAGGCACAAGTTGTCCCATTACAGTGATGGTAAGATTAACCTGTGAGTTCAAGTGGTGGCAGCCTGATCTGTCCGTTGGGAGTAATTAACACGGTGATACTTTGTCATCTTGTGAATAGTTAGATCCCGATCAGTCTTTCTCCAATGCTTTTTTGAAACTTTTTTTTTCTCTATCTCCAATGCTTTTAACATCTATTGCTGATCATTGCTTTAATCATTTTCATTAGGGAGCGTAAAAGGATTTTCAGATTTTGTCATTCCTACATTCATTAGCTGAAATGCTATAAAGAAGAGCTTTCTCATTAACCAGGGCAATTTGGTTTGTAAAGGAAAGTCAGGATCAGTGCTTCATTCTTGTCCTTTATTTACACCTTTTTAGGATAAGGAGTTAGTTTACTAGCTAGTAATGGCATGATTTTTCTACTTTTTCTGGCTTTTTTAAAAAAAAGTATCATTATGAATTCATGGATTTTTATATATTCAGTGTATTTCATAAATTACAGTCGTTATTCTTCTTGATGCTCAGAGTGTTACCATTTTTGGCCAGTGGGCGCTCCTTTAAGCCAGCTCCTGTGTCCTTTTGATGTGTCTCCATTAGTCTTTGATGGCTTCCTTGTTCTCTGGCACAACAAGATGTTTTAGACTTATACATTTCCCACCCTGGACCCGGAATCAGCCATTTCTCCAAACTGGTATTTAGACACCAAAATCTGGACACTAAGACTGTACATTGTTACTGAGTCATTGTGTATAGGCCTTTTCAGTGGACAGAGCTAGGATGTATGTTAAAAACCAACCAAACAAAAAAATCTCAAGAGTTTTTACTGTTATTTCCAAGTTAAGTTTAACCATACAGACAAACTTATTCGACTATGTTTTTTCTCTTACGCTGAATTCTTGGTTCCTAACAACAGTAACACAGTTACTAGTTTTTGCTTTATCCTATGATATACATAAAATGGTTTCATAATAATAATGCCAGTATTATTGCTAACAATGAGTCTACTGAATAAAGTTTTAAGATTTCTGTTCAGTTCTTCTTGTCCTTAGAATGCCTCCCATTGAGGATATATAGTCAAAAGACTCTTGAAATATTTTTTCTCTGTGCGGCTGTGTTACCAACTTGATATACAGTTAAGGTCATTTGCTGCTTTGTTCAGTTTGTAGAGAGTGCTTTTTTTCTTTTTTGATTGAATTTTATCCTTTTGAAAATTTAAAACATTTATGCAATTCAAAAGTCAAAACTATATAGTAGGGTATATTTAGAGAATTCTTGGCTTTCATTCTTTTCTTTTGTACCCTGTCTTAGTCATCTAGTGCTGCTATAACAGAAATACCACAAGTGGATGGCTTTAACAAAGAGAAATTTATTTCCTCACAGTAAAGTAGGTTGCAAGTCCAAATTCAGGGCATCAGCTTCTCTCTCTGTCGGCCTTCTCATCAACGCTCCCCCAGACTAGGAGCTTCTCTGCGCAGGGACCCCAGTCCAAAGGACATACTCTGCTCCCCCGGCACTGCTTTCTTGGTGGTATGAGGTCCCCCTGTCTCTCTGCTCACTTCTGTCTTTTATATCTCAAGAGATTGCCTCAGGACACAGTCCAGTCTTGTAGATTGAGTCCTGCCTCACCAACACAACTGCCGCCCATCCTCCCTCATTAACATCATAGAGGCAGGATTTACAACAACAGGAAAATCACACAATACTGGGAATCCTGGCCCAGCCAAATTGATACACACATTTTTGGGGGGACATAATTCAGTCCATGACATACCCCCTTCCTTTTATCTACCTATAGGTAACTATTATTTTTGTTTTATCCTTTCAGTGTTTCTGTATGCAAATACAAGCAAATATGTGTGCATATTTCTATCCCCCTGCTGTTTTACATGAAAAATAGCATGTCACATGTATTGTTTTGTACTTTTTGCTGCTTTTCAAAAACAAATCTATCAGTATACTCAGAGATTACTCCATAGCAGTACATAAAAATCTTTTTCATTTTTTTTACAGCTGTATAGTACTCTGTGGTAGGGATATACCACAGTTTATTCAACCAGTCTCCTATTGATGAACACTTGGTTTACTTTTATTCATTTGCTGATCCAAGTAATGCCCCATAGGATTTCCAAGGAGTGCCTGGTGGATTCGAACTGCCCACCTTCTGGTTAGCAGCTGTAGCTCTTAACCACTATGCCACCAGCGTTTCCCCACAGTGAAAAATGTGGTCATATTGAATTTTTCCCAATGAATTTTTGGTACAGAGCTCTAGCATTGGGATTGCCTTTACTAATTTGACCAGTGTTGAGATTGCACATTATTCTGCACCTTTTGTCGTCTTATATCATTTGTTAACTGGCTCTCAAGCTTAAGAAATTTTTCAAAAATCATTGAAAGTGTTACTTTTTAATAGGAATGTTTCTTAAAAAAGATTTGTCTATATCAAATTCTTTTAAACCTTCCCATTTTTCCTATTCCTTATATTATGCTGTCAGAAGAGCTTTAACCTTCTTTTTGGTTGGTCTTTCTTTGGCTAACTCCCTAACCACTCTCCTTTCCTCCCTTCTGCCAGTAGGTTTATGATCGTTAGACTCTCAAAGTCACCTGAGGCAC
This sequence comes from Dugong dugon, assembly GCA_030035585.1. Taxonomy (NCBI): domain Eukaryota; kingdom Metazoa; phylum Chordata; class Mammalia; order Sirenia; family Dugongidae; genus Dugong; species Dugong dugon. Next base: position 153,840,957 of record CM057483.1, read on the forward strand.
TCAAACTGAGAAAAATGCTCTAGTTGTGGGGAAGAGATTGGAGGCGGGAGTGTTACAGGATTGCTGTTTGTACAGGACAGAGAATAGAGGCCTATAACAAGTCTAATTTGTACCAGAAACTTGATTTAGGAGTCTGCAATGAGAAATCTTTGCTGCTGCATGGAAAGCTGACTTGGGAAATCAAGTTAAGATTGAAAAATACCTTGGTGAATCTGTGATCTAACTGAAGAAAAAACACCCATCTACTCCTGCTCCCCCCACTATCCCCAACTGGTCTGCTGCTCCTAGTGGCTGCTGGGGCTCCTTTGCAAGCACTGGGGGCAGGGCTTAATGTTTCTCTCCCAGCTGATGCATTTCAGTTTTCCAAGCTGCAATTTCAATTCTTTTGTTTCCATTGTTGTTTCTATCAGGTAGCTTTTAAGGGTGGTAGAGCTCTCCTTGAAACCACTTTTCTTTAATACCTTTGGATTCTTATTGGCATTTAAGAGTGTTTATATCCATCACAATGAAGTACTATCCTTTTTCACCCAATTGTTTATTTTGAAAAATTTGACACCTGCAGAACAGTAGAAAGACTAATGCAGTGAATACCCATATACCCTTCAGATAATTCACCAGTTAACATTTTACCACGTTTTTCCTACTCTCTTACTCTAACTTATAAGTACACAGATACACATTTTTTCCCTGACTCATTTCAAAGTAAGTTTCAGATACTTCACCAATAAATAGTTCAGCATGTATCTCCTTAGAACAAGGTAACTCTCCTGTACAACCTCAGTGCCTTTATTATATCCAAGGAATCTAACAGTGATAAAATAATACTAATATTCAATTCATATTCAAATATTTTCAGTTGTCCCTATAATATCTTTTATAGCTTTATCCCCTGACTCAGAATCCAAGAAGCATCGTGTGTTGCACTTGATTATCATGTTTTCTTAGACTCTAATCTAAAATAGTCCCCCTACTATTTTCTGTCTTTCAAGATACTGACATTTTCTTTTTTTCCTGTGATTGATGCTTTTTTTTTTTTTTTTTTTGGGTTAAAGTTCCCTTGACTTGATTATTATTTTTTTTTATTGTGCTTTAGGTGGAAGTTTACAGCTCAAGTTAATTTCTCATTCAAAAATTTATACACATATTGTTTTGTGACATTAGTTACAATCCCCACAATGTGACAGCACACTCCCCCTTTCCACCCTTGGTTCCCTGTGTCCACTAGACCAGTTCCTGTCCCTTCCTCCCTTCTCATCCTGCTTTTGGGCAGGAGCTGCCCATTTGGTCTTGTGTATCTGATTGAACTAAGAAGCACATTTCTCACGTGTATTATTTTTTGTTTTATAGTCCTGTCTAATCTTTGAAGAGTGGGCTTCAGGAATGGTTTCAGTTCTGGGTTAACAGTGTGTCCAGGGGCTGCTGTTTCGGGGGTTCCTCTAGTCTCTGTCAGACCATTAAGTCTGGTCTTTTTATGTGAATTTGAGTTCTGTTCTACATTTTTCTCCTGCTCTGTCCAGGACTCTGTTGTGTTCCCTGTCAGGGCGGTCATTGGTGGTAGCTGGGCACCATCTAATTCTTCTGGTCTCAGGCTGGTGGGGTCTCTGGTTTTTGTGTCCCCTTTTGTCTCTTGGGCTAATATTTTCCTTGTGTCTTTGGTGTTCTTCATTCTCCTTTGCTCCAGGTGGGTTGGGAACAATTGAGGCATCTTAGATGACCGCTTGCCAAGCCTTAAAACCCCAGATGCCACTCACCAAAGTGGGATGTGGAACATTAATAAACTTTGTTATGCCAGTTGACTTAGATGTCCCCAGAAACTATGGTCTCCAGACCCCCACCGCTGCTACTCTGTTCCTTAAAGTGAGTGTGTCCAGGAAACTTCTTTGCTTTTCCTTTGGTCCAGTTGTGCTGCCTTCCCCTGCAAGATACTGACATTTTCGAAGAGTTCAGGCCATCTGTTTTTTTGAATGTTCCACAATCTGTATTTGACTATTTCCCCATGATTAGACTCATGTCAAACATTGACAAGAGGCAGTATCCTTTTTATAATATGAATTTTTTAGGGTATAGGTAAGTCCGTAACCAAGAGAATCCCTTAATTGTTCCAGTGTTTTTGTGTGGAGCAGTCAGTAAGCATTATCCAAAACAAATAGGTGAAGACATTAAAAGTGGTGGATAATTGTTCATCTTCACCTTTTATTAAATAATAGCATATTTTAAACTATATTATTTTCTTTTTTTAATAATTTGTTTTATTTTTGTTGTTGTTGAGAATATACACAGCAGAACATACACCAATTCAACAGTTCCTACATGTACAATTCAGTGACATTGATTACATTCTTTGAGTTGTGCAACCGTTCTCACCCTCTTTTTCCAAGTTGTTCCTCCCCCATTGACAGAAACTCACCGCCCCCTAAGTTTCCCATCTAATCCTTCGAATTGCTGTTGTCAGTTTGATCCCATATAGGTAGATCTTAAAAGAGCACAATGCTCAAGATAGACCTTTTTTTACTAGTTAAGCTAAACTATTGTTTAGTTTTTAGATGACTTCAGGGGATGTTTTTGGTTTAAGGTAGATTATCTCAGGGCAGTAATTTCAGGGGTTTAATTTCAGGGGTTCATCCAGTCTCCATGGCTCCAGAAATTCTGTTGTGCATTTCCCCCTATTTGATCAGGAGTCTTCTATAAAATCTTAGATCAAACTGTTCAGTAGTGGTAGCCAGGCACCATCCAGTTCCCTTGGTCTCACAGCAAAGGAGGCAGTTGTTTGTGGGGCAATTAGCCACACCTAAACTATATTATTTTCTTTGCTTCTCTTTAGGCCAGCATTTGTAAATCCACTCCTCATTGAAAGCCCAGAGGAAGAAGAGCTCTTTGCACAAGGAGAATGTATGTTAATTTGTTTACAAAAAGATAAATTGAAAAAGTACCTTAATTATACTGCAAAGAATATTATCTAAGATTATATGTGGACTCTTTATACCAGTCAAAGATCTTATTTATTGCAAGATTTTATTGAAATTAAAAATACCTTTTTACTCTATAAACCAAACCTGTTACCGTCAAGTCAATTCCGACTCATAGTGACCCTGTAGGACAGAGTAGAACTGCCTCATAGGGTCTCCAAGGCTGTAAATCTTTTTTTTTTGTACTGTTGTACCCTTCACCAAAGTTACCACTTACCTATTGTCTTATTTAGTATTTCCCCCCCACCCCTCCCATCCCTCGTAACTGTCAAAGATTGTTTGTTTTTTTTGTGTGTAAACTTTTTCATGAGTTTTTACAGTAGAGGTCTCATACAATATTTGTCTTTTTGTGATTGACTTACTTCATTCACCATAATGTCTTCCAGTTTCACCCATGTTGTGAGATGTTTTGCAGATTCATCATTGTTCTTTATCGTTGTATAGTACTCCATTGTGTGAATGTACCATAGTTTGTTTATCCATTCATCTGTTGATGGGCATCTAGGTTGTTTCCATCGTTTTGCTATTGTGAACAATGCTGCCATGAACATGGGTGTGCTGTAAATCTTTACGCAAGCAGATTGCCACATCTTTCTCCTGTGGAGCTGCTGGTGGGTTTGAACTGTCGACCTTTTGGTTAGCAGCTGAGTGCTTAACCACTGCCACCAGCGCTCCTTTTTGCTCTACAGGGTTTGTATTTTGAAAGAGTTTGTTGATCAAACAATATTTATTAAGTGAAGTAATTTGTTTTCTCATTTTTAATGAAATGGGAAAAGCATCTTTCATGAAATAACTGTTAGTTAGGGCTCTAGATCAGAATGGTAACAAGTAGGCCCACAATAAGCTGGTGTAATTTCCATCTAAAAGCAAAGAATTACTGGAAATTTTACGTAGTCTGTGTAGCCTCCTTTTGGATATATGTACAGTTTGCAGTGGGCCTTTTGAAGTCCTGAAATACTGCCTTTGTAGAATCCAAGAGACCCCAGGTCAGGACCCCAGTACTGTAGTGAGACCCTCCTGACCACAGCTTCTTTTTATTTACCCATGTTCCAGTGAACAAGGGGAGAAGGATTGCGTTCAGCTCCACGTCATTACTGAAAGTGGCTCCCAGTGCTGAAGAGAGGACCACCATACACGAGATGTTTCTTAACACACTGGATTCAAAGTAAGTTAGGATGGTGAGACTGCAGATAGGGAAAGCATTTAAACATTGGCCTTCTCCAGGCCAAGCTTGGGAATTGTTTTCAAATGTCTTACTTTTCAGCAGCAGAAACATGGGATTGACAGGATTTAATACATCTCCATTTGTACAGGACTATAAGTTTTCGAAGTCGAGTTTTGCCACCTAATGCAGTGTGGATGGAGGATTCAAAACTGAAGAGCTTGCTAGTTTGCCATCCTCAGGTATTGTAATTTAGCAAGAAATCTTCTGTGTGGGATAGCTGGCATTTGTGATACTCGTCTAAGATTTGATACACCTCTAAACTGACACCCCCATTGTATGGCATTAATTCTTTGTTCTGCATATGAAGGCGCCCACACGTTTGTATTTATTAGTATTTATTTTATGTCCTAAAGGAGCGGAACATTTTCAATCGGATCTTTGGTGGTTTCCTTATGAGGAAAGCATATGAACTTGCATGGGCTACTGCTTGTAGCTTCGGGTGAGTTATATTTAAGGCAGTCTGACTTCTGGGAGGTCATTTATACCACCACTGAAATGAAACATTTTGGACCAGTCTGGATGTGTTTGGGAATATGTTGTGTTTTTAAACAATAAATACTATACTGATACCAGTTGAGTTTGATCTTCATTTTAGAGGACTGTTGCTCTGGCCTTGTAAGTTAGTACATTAACAACCTACTGAGAAAAGAAGGTGATATTATGCATAAGGGAAAAGATATGGTGATTTGGCACTAGTCTGGTCATAATGGCATCTGTTAACATTCCTGTTGGTATGCTGTTATGATTTCCCCCTTCTCTAAGTTTATTCTTTGTTCATATTTATTTTTCATAAGCCAGTTGTTAGGGAAAAAATAGAGATCATGTGAATTTTGCAACGGGCAACCAACTACTCCTTTACCCCAAATTCTGCCTTTCCCCAATAGTGGTTCCCGACCGTTTGTTGTAGCAGTGGATGATATCATGTTTCAGAAACCTGTTGCGGTTGGATCACTGCTGTTTCTTTCTTCACAGGTAGGTATATGATGAGAGGTGGAATACTGTTTGTTTTGTCCTTTGGGCCTAGAAGAGAAGTTTCTGTATCCTAAAGCCATTGTGTCTCTTATGATTGCCTTTTTTTCATCTTCTAACGTGATTGACTGACTGTAGTATCTATAATTTCTTAGGTTTGCTTTACTCAGGACAATTACATTCAAGTCAGAGTACACAGTGAAGTGGCCTCTCTTCAGAGTAAAGAGCATACGACCACCAATGTCTTTCATTTCACGTTCATGTCAGAAAAAGAGGTTCCTTTGGTTTTTCCTAAAACATACGGAGGTAAGCAGCGATTATTGCTTGTCCCTAACAAAGGGAAGAACTTAAGAATTTATTTTCCTTTTAAGTTGTTGTAGAAGGTATATAAATGCATGTCAGCACAAAAGCATATCTTTAGGAGATTTTGCTTTTGAGTTTTCACGGCCCTGAAGACCAAAGATACCTCATGGCCGACAGGCAGCTGTTGCTGCTCTGCCCAGGTGACTGTTGTCTGAAGGGCTGGTGCCAGCTACAGGCAGCCACTGGTGGTCAGAGACTGGCCCAGCCAAGGGAAGGAGGTGGAAATTGTGGACTGTTCCTTTTGGTACCGTGCACACTACCTGGACCAACAGTACATCCCTTTCTCTGGTTTTGCATTCCCATTGCTGTCCCAGTGTTCCCAAGTAGTCCTGGGTTTGCATGCTGATTTTCTAAGGTGCTGCAAGTTTCTCCAGGGTTATCTTTCTTATGTTTCAGAGTCCATGTTGTATTTAGATGGGAAGCGGCATTTCAACTCCATGGGTGCCCCGGTGAACTTGATGGGAAAAAACTACCGTGTGGAACCCTAGGAAAAGTCTCACTTGTTGAAAACCAGCAACCTTCAGTAACAAGTGTTTAATGAAGGCCTGATCAAGTGTTTTGGCTTTACTGTTATTGTCCTGCTCCATAGAGAAGAAGAGTGTATTTAGTTTTTAGAATGATCAGAAAAGCAGAATGAGGGAGTGGCTGGGTTGGGTAGAAGAGAGAAAAGAGTTATTAAACAATAAATACTTTCAAAACAATTTAGTTGTGAACCTGTCAGCTTGACTCCTGTCTGCCAAAGAAATTAGGGCACAGTACCTTTTTACACAGTTGGGCACATTCTTTTCTTACACATATATTGATTACAACTACCAATGTAGGAGGTTTACTGCCAAGGCTTTGGCATTCTTTAAAAACCTTATCTTTGCTGCAATTCCCTTATGTTGTCTACAATCCCAGCAACTCTACATGATTCTTTTTTGTGTTTTGCCTCTGTATTTCCCAGCTTTTGTTGTTAGCAGAGGGTAGATGAAAACCTGGGGTAAAGGGATTCAGCAGAAGATGCTGCATTTGTAAAGATTTGTGGGAAACTTTAGATCTAAAGTCATACCACTAGGAAGTGCTTAGAGATGATCTAGAAGAGGAAACAAAGGACCATTTGTTCTGTGTTCATTCACCTCTGCTAGGGGTTGGGCAGGATATATCTGATTAAAAAGCAAAAAACAATAATAATAGCTGCTTATACTTACATAGTATTTACCATGTGCTAGGTACTGTTCTAAGCACCTTACATGGATTAGGTCATTTATGTCTTCTAGCAATGCTACAAAGTAGGTTCTGTCACTTCCTAATAGGGTTAGGCCACTCAGGAAACTGAAGCACAGAGAAATTAAGTGACTGCCTCAGGGTCCCACAACTAGACGATGGTGGTACTGGGATTCAGAATCAGTCAGTGTGGGTCCAGTGTACTCTTAACCAGTACACTATACTGCTTTCAAGGAGTATAGCAAGGGAGATCATACCCAATATAACAGTGTAATCTAGGAACACAAAAGGAGGTATTTCCATTGATCAGCAGTCAAAATAGAGTTTCCTCCTTGACGGGAAGTATATCAAGTTCAGAAGAGACGGAAAATAGGCTACATAGAAGAAAAAAGTAATCTCTGGAAAGGTGCTCCCAGGAGCAATTTTTACTTTGGGTTCTAGATCAGTGGCCACAAACTTGGCTCTGCATCAGAATTAGCTAGAACACTTTTAAAGAACAATTCATTTCAGTTTATGTAATATTTATGCACAATGGCATAGTCTTGAGAACAAACACAACTATCTCTTTTTGTTGTGCCATCAAGTGGATTCTGACTCATAGTGACCCTGTATGACAGAGTAGAACTGTCCCATATGGTTTCCTAGGCTGTCATCTTTTTTTTTTTTTTAATAAATTTTATTTATTTGGTGGTTGTTGTTGAGAACACAACTGTCTCTTGGAGGCATGCAATTTGACTCATGGAGTCAAGGTTCTCTCCATGCTGTGTTACCATCCTGCTTGGAGCTGGCAAAGCTAGATGGTTAAAAGGAAGGGATGGGCCCTGGGGAGTTTTTTGTGTGTTAAGTGGAGTTCAGTTAAGAGACTTTCTATTGCACGCTAGTGTATAGATTATACATTATATATTTAACCATTCGTTGCTGTACACTGAAGCTTTTTCTAGGGTTTTTGTTTTGCTGTTATTAACAGTGTTGCAGTAAATATCCTAAATAGCTAAAACATTTGACCCCTAAATTATTTCCTTAGGAAAAATGTAGAGAACTGAGGTGTCTAGGTCAAATGCTGTGCGTATGTTGAAGACTTTTAATATGTTATTTCAAGTAACCCCCCAGAAGGGTTGTACACATTCACTTGTGCATCAGAAATTTCCCTGAACTTTGTCAAATTTTATCCTTTTCTTTTTTAAACATCTTTGCCATTTCAGTAGGTGAAAAATGACATGTGTGTTAATTGTTTTCTTTGAATTCTATTGAGATTAAACTTTAAAAAATGTTGTCTTTTTAGTTAAATTGCTTGTTCAAATAATTCTGGACATTAGAATGTTAACCCCAAATCTGTCATTACTACCAATACAAGTATTTATGTTATAAGAACTAGAGGTTTTTATTTTTAATATAGGACTTTAGAAAATGACATATAGCAAACTGAAGGATAGACAGTAGGTTCTAAAGGAACAGATGAGAACTTTTATCCAGTACCAGAACTGCCAAGAGTAGTGTCAGGGTCTAGCATGGATCCTCTTTTTTTCTCTTTTATTATAATTTATTTTATTTTTGGTTGTTATTGAGAATATACACAGCAGAACACAGACCAATTGAATAATTTCTACATGTACAATTGAGTGACATTGATTATATCCTTTGAGTTGGGCGACCATTCTCATCCTCCTTTTCTGAGTTGTTCCTCCTTCATTGACATAAACTCATTGTTCCCTCAGGTTCCTATCTAATCTTTTGAGTTAGCATGGATCCTCTTAATGTGGATTGGACATTGTTTTGTATTGAATAGTCCGTGTTGAGTTATCACAGTTTTACTTCAGGCATGTATTACTAAAGTTCTTAGCTTTTGCTTATGCATTTCTTCAGTGTGCAGTCTTTAAGGATGGTGCCTTTATCATTGATTTCTTTAGAAGAGTTCACTTCAGTCTAGCTTGCCTTGCACTGTGTTGGTTGTGCTCATGTGATGCTGTAGATCTCCTGTTTCTTGTGGTAACCCCAATACTCTGTGTTTACACGTTCCCTTTAGCATCTGCATTCTCTCTGGTATGATCTGCTTTCTCTCACCTCTTTGAATAGAGCCAGGAGCTTGATTCCTGAAGAAGGGAAGCTCTCTCCCAAGCCCCCTCCTCAGGTATTTCAACTTTTTATTTTTATTTTCAATGAGTTTGTGAAGAGGCTGACCTTTTAATCTTTCTGAAGACATATTTGACTCTGTGGGATGGCTAGGCTCTCCTGGGAGGTTCTTCTGCTCCATGTGGCATCAGTTCGGGTCAATGAGCTGTGTTTGGCTGGGAGCTCAGCTGGCAGCTCACTTGGGGCTGGAACATATGGTGCCTGAGCCAGGGTGGTTAGACTGGGTGGGGGCTGGCCAGACAGATTCCCAGGTCCTAACCATGCCATTTTCCTGCCTCAACTAGTGAGATGCTCTTTTAAAAAAGTTTTATGGACAAAAAACTTGGGAAATACTGCATGGTACAACCCCCTTTGGCATTTCATAACTGATATTAGCTTACTAGAGATTTTTTGAAAAGTAGGACCATTAAAAAAAACTTTGTTTAATCAGTTTTTATGAAACCTATTTGACCATGGACCTCTTTTTTTTTTTTTTTTTAACTCCTAAGAACAAATTGAACACGCTTGGAGTTTTTATAACTTAGAAAACTGGGATCTTACAGTTTTTTATTTTGTCACATGAAAAGGCAGTATTGTCCAAGGAGTAAGTTGTTATGCCCTCTTTTGCTATGAAGAATCAAATATTAGTATTATACTTCTTAAAACCCAGTTTAGGATGACAGTTTAGATCTGACTGACCTTTACAGTTTTTAAGGGTTGGCAGTCTTGCTTTTAACAGCAATATAAATTGCTTGCTGTCACTGCTGATATTTTATACAATGTTAACTTTACAATAAATTCTGAATAATAATCTTTTAGCATTATGACCTTCTTTACAGATGAGATGAGGGAGATGAAAGGAACTGTGTCAGGAGGATGGTAAAGGTTAGTTTATAAGATACTTGCCTCCATTTTGACACAATCCAGGTTTGTGTTAACTGATTCCTGTTTCTGGTCAGGAACCTCAAGCTAAAATTCAATAATGCTTGATGCTTTAACATTTAGAAGTAATTAGAGATTCTTTATTTGGTTATAGAACCTCATGGCAACTTTTATGTTAGTGAAATGTGGTACAAATTTGGGTGAAAAATCAGTTACAAGATGTAATCATAAAATAAGAATTCTTATATATGGCTAACACATGTTGGATTCTTACTATATGGCAGGTACTCTGCTAATATCTTTTAAATATATTTTCTCAGTTAATCCTTCCAATAATCCTTTGATGTCAGTACCATTATTAGTCACATTTTGCAGATGAGGAAACTGAGGCTTAGAGAGGGAAAGTAACTTCTCAAAGCCCACACTAACTAAAGGGTGGGACAGGTCCAGACTAGGCCTAGAATCTTGATCCTCTGCCACATTTCATACATATTTTCTCAGCTGTTATGAGCTGTTATGTAATGGTATATATAGCAGAATACAGTCAGGTCTCAACCATAAGAGTGGAAGATGGCTGAAATATTTTTGGCATTTGTTTTAATTTCCTCTTAGAATGAAACTTTCTCCAGTTGTGATTGACTCTCTAAATTGACTTGTGAATATTTTCTTTCCCTTTCCTTGGTAACAAATAATGAACTTACTATAAAATAGGTAACAGGAAAGAGGAATTAAAAAATGAGATTTAGCAAGTCCCAGAATGGATTTAAGGGTCCTTGACTAGGTGATCACGTTGCTTCTAGATGAAACTGTCGTGTCATGAGATTATGATGATTTAAGGATTGATATGAGGTAGATTTGGGGGTTCTTTGGGCCCGCGTGTAGGTTTCTGGGCAGGGAATGTGATGTAGAAGTGGTGCTGGCCTGAATGTCTGTACCTGTGAAGTCTAGCCCTAACTTTGCAACCAGCTAGTTCTGGGAAATGGGTGGGGAAATTCATCTCTTCAGGTTGGTTTCCTCCTCCATAAAAGAGGGGCACCTTTCTAGTTTCAGAATCCCTGACTAGGCGTATAATTTGCCCTTCACTTGATTCAGCTGTTTTGGTTAGTAAAACATTTTTGTAAATATATTGCTTATCATATTAAAAATCAAATCACACTTAAGGTGTGTATGCTTAAAAAAGGGAACCTCCGAATAAAACAAAGCCCTTCTGAAAACCATTAGTAGTTAGCCAGAGGCATTGAGAAATTAATACCCCAAAGAAAGGATTATGCATATTGACCAAAGAAGGGGTAGAGAGATTTTGGATTTCGTGTCACAGAAATTGTGCACTTTTAATAGAGGGAACAGTATGGCTAGAACAAATGAGCAAAACCATAATGGAAGTAAAATGAAAATTATATAAGTCACAGAGTATTGCTATATCAAGCATATATGTATGTGTGTATGTATATATGTACATATGTATTTCCAAACTATAATGAGTTGTGAAATTTAGTGAGTTGCAGCCAACATTAAAAAAAAGTTATCAGAATGTATCACACATAGTAACGTTAAGTATTATGTGAAACTTATATATGTGCATTGTGTGTATACACACATTTACGTATGTAATATGTCACAATGTAAAATGTACTTCTAACTGGATCATAGTAAAAAAGTTTGGCCTTCCCTCATGGATGAAAGGAATACAGTCGTAGTACAAATTAAAATGCCTACCTGAGTTGTATTTAGTTTTTTAAAAAAAATTATTTGATAGATGCACAATAAATTGTTGTTGAAAGAAATAATTTGAGCAGCTGATAGAGAAGGTGAGCTAGATCCCAAAAGGATGGGTGGAATTGGAGAAGGGTCAGGCAAGATTAAATGATGTCATAGGAACAGCCAAGGTAAAGGCTTGGCATCAACATGATTTATAGGTGGGATAATGGGAAGATCAGCCTGGCTGGAGTGTTCCAGAAAGAGAAAGATGAATCTACAGCAAAATACTGGACAAGTGTATTATCTTGTAATGTTCTCTAATTGTCTACATTGCTACTTCTGGGTCATCTTCCCTCAATTCCAACTCTGTCCTCCTATATTAAGCTTATTCTGTGCACAGTAATGCAGGTATCTTATCTCAACTTAATGGGCTTTTTTCCCTCACATAGTAGGTACCCGTTGTTATGGATTGAATTGTGTCCCCCCAAAAAGTGTGTCAACTTGGCTAGGCCATGATTCCCAGTATTGTGTGGTTGTCCACCATTTTGTCATCTGATGTGATTTTCTGATGTGGTGTAAATCCCACCTCTATGATGTTAATGAGGCAGGATTAGAGACAGTTATGTTAATGAGGCAAGACTCAATCTACAAGATTAAGTTGTATGTTGAGTCAACCTCTTTTGAGATATAAAAGAGAGAAGTGAGCAGAGAGACATGGGGACCTCACACCAAGAAAGAAGCACCAGGAGCACAGAGCGTCTTTTGGACCCAGGGTCCCTGGGCTGAGAAGCTCCTAGACCAGGGGAAGATTGATGACAAGGACCTTCCCCCTGAGCTGACAGAGAGAGAAAGTCTTCCCCTGGGGCTGGCACCCTGAATTCGGACCTCTAACCTCCCAGACTGTAAAAGAATAAATTTCTCTTTGTTAAAGCCATCCACTTGTGTTATTTCTGTTACAGCAGCACTAGATAACTAAGATGCCCGTTGAGTAGTCTGAAAGGCTAATTACCATTAAAATCTTTAGTTTACGTGCCCTGTATCTTTTATTTGTAACGGTAAGAATCTTTAAGAGCTATTTTATCTGGAGCTACGAAAGCAGTGGTTCTCAAACTTTAGCATCCATTGGAATCACCTGGAGAGCTTGTTCCAGCACAGATTGCTGGGCCCCCATCCCAGAGTTTTGATTTCATAGGTCTGGAGTAGGATGTACTTAGTTTTTAATTGATCTGTTTTTTTTTTTTTTAAATTGAGATGAAATTCAGATAACATAAAACTAACCATTTTAAAGTGAGTAATTCAGTGGCATTTAGTACATTCACAATGTTGTGCAGCCATCACCTCTCTCTAGTTTCAAAATATAATTGGTCTGATTTTTTAACAGTTGTTTTTTCCGAATTAGATTTAAAAAACAACAGTTCGAGAGAAAGTCCTTGCTCTTTTAGTTTAGCCTGAAAGCGGGGTGGGGAGCTCAGTACTAGGTAAGTTACAGTTTGACTTCCGTGTGCTGGGCGCCATCTCGTGGCTTTTGGGTTACAGTGCAGCATACTCCCTCTTGAATAGTGAGAAAACTTGCAAGTCCTGTTTCTGATGCCCTGACTGAACTGTACAAAAGGCCAGAGCTTAAAGTTAGCAAAATTAAGGCTGCAGATTCGATTCTTAACTTCCGTCTAACGTTAGACACACACTGGAACCCTAGCCCTAACCAATCAACTGTAAAGTATGTACCATCTCAGACTACTGTGAGAGGAGACCAGTCTCTTGAGGTTGGGTCACAGGTACTGTCTTTTTATGTACAGTACACTCTCAGGTGATACGGCCTTCAGTGGAGAATTAGGATATGGGTTTATACCTCTCTCCTCACTGAAACCTTCCTTCATCCCCGTCTTTCCTCGTAGTCACTCACGCTTGCCTTTGAGCCGTCACAGGTGTTGGCATTTTTAGCACCTATCACTGTACTGCAATTTATTTGCATGTTGATTTCCTTTATGAGACTGGACTTCTTGAGAGAAGAGTCTCTGTCATACCTCTTACCTCCACTGCCTAGCAAATTATCTTGCATACACATAGGTAGTATCTTGTGTATGAACAACATGCATGATTAAGGTGAATTTGCGTGTTTGACTTGGCTTTTGAATCCTTTGATAAATTGTAAGCTTAAACCTCAGGAAGGTGAATATTTTTAACATTTTATGTTTAAGTGTACAAAATTATCATGCTAATATTATTAAGTTACTAATGGGATTGATAAAAGTTGCTTTGCTATCTAAGTAACTGTGATGAACATTTTCTTTGCTTTTAAAAGCTAGGCAAAAAATTTAATGAGTTTATAGAAGTGTCTTTGTATATATGTATATGTGTGTCTATTTTCCTGACATGGAGCTATATACCTGAAACACACGTTTCATCACATATTAGTAACTCTACTCAAAGATATTTCAGTGGCATATAATTATATACTACGTTGCCAGAAAGTTCATGGGTAATGAAGTAATATAAGGATGCAGTCCATGATATCAAATGCAGGGAGTTAGGGTACAAAGATTCTATTAAATAATAAAATAGTGGTTAATATGTTTGAAAACAAAATCTACAACCTGGAATTCTACTGACAGATGGGAAGTTTAGGATGGAGGATGAGCTGTGTCCTTTGATGGAGAAGATATGAGGGTCGGGGGTGGTCAGTGACCACTCCGACAGTCAGCCACAATCATTGGAAAGCTCAGAACACTGGCAAGGCTTAACTGGGAAATATTCAACAGAAGACCAGGAATTTGAGGGAAAAGTAGGGAATTATAGATGTCATATATTAGTGTATTGAAAAGACACTGCCTAGTGTTTCATAGAAACGTCAGGCCACCTCTTGACCTATTATTTTGGATAAGCTCTTAATGTTGGCATGACTCTCTTCTCCTGTTGCACAGGAAGCTATTAAACTATACTGACCTCCTCCTTTCCTTAATCTGTTAGCAGCTGTCTCTAGATCAGGTTTTTTCAGTCCTGCCATTATTGACACTTGGAGCCAGAGAATTCTTTGTTGTGGGGGGGGTGTCCTTTGCATTGTAGGATGTTTAGCAGCATCCCTGGCCAGTAACACTACCACAGTTACGACAACCAAACACATCTCCAGACATTGCCGTGTCCCCTGGGGGGCAAAATCGCTCCCAGTTGGGAACCACTTCTCTGGATTATGGTAGGTCAGCCCCTTCTGTGAATGTCTCCAGTAGCTGCATCCCCAGTCAGGCCTGGGGCCCATCCTTGCCAGTAGAACAGAGGACTGTCCTTTCTGAACACTTTCTCCAGTGTTTGTAAAGGGATAGCTATCCAAGATCATCTTTAGCATATAATTTTGGGCCTGTGGGCTTTCAGTCAGCTGTTTGAAGGGATAGTTTATAAAAGGCACTGACAAGGGGTATATTCAATGCTATTTTATTCATAGGTTGTTTATATTACATATGTTTTATTTGTAAGCGCCTGGAAATTACTCCATTAATCAAATACTAAGCTCCTTGAGGGCAGAAATTTGTCATTTAGTCACTGATGTATGCCAACTGTTTATAGAGTAGGTGATCACTATAGTTGCTGAATATTGAAAGACTGCTTTTTTGAATGGATCTAAAAATGGCTGTCCTCCTCAAAAACATACCTAAGATGAACAGGACAGCTACCTAGAAAAGTTCCAAAGAATAGGAATTTTAATCAAGCAGATAGAGGTTTATTTCCATGAGTAAAAAATGCACTTTTTATATTGGAAAGAGGAAATCTGAGAATAGGATTCCAATTGTATTGTTTATAAAAAATATTGTTTTGACAAGATTACCACAGACCTGTTTAAACACCAAAGTACTAGCAGTCTTCAACTTTACTAATAGGTTAGCTTTCTGAAATTTCAAATGTAAGCTAGCATTTAGAACACTGCTGTAGAAAAAGATGATGAGGGTTGGGTTTGCCATGCCCATCTACAAATGCTGATCACTAACCACCAGCCATTTATGACAGAACTTTCAGCCAGGAGGCCAGTAATACCCCAATTTCTAGTGATGGCTTTCCCCGGGGATAGGGACTTTTGTGAATGTTGAGAGAGGAGATTACCATGGAAGAGAGAGGATGAGGTAAATTCTCCCACGTACCAGGTCTCTTAACTACATGGCACTTCTATAGATATAATTACAATAAATTGCCACTACTGGGGTGGCAAATGGAGTGGCACTGGAATTCAACTTTGTATATGGTCATTTGTTAAGAGCTAACTATATATATTTAGAGGTTCAATTTTTATTTAAGTATAAGCATATAACTTGTTACTTACAAATTTGGTACAAATTGAAAATGTGAATCTAGAGAAAATGGGCAAAAGGGCTTTATATTATACAGAGTAGTTAGCTATGGGGATCAGCTATCCCTACCAGATAGTGTGGAAGATAACTATGCTCACAGCCTGTTCTTTAACACTACCCTCAAAATGTAGAGAGGTAAGTCACAGTGGAGTGTTTAAGGGCCCAGAAACTAGAATTAGCCTGCCTGGGATCAAAGTCTGGTTCTGCTTTTACTAGCTATGTGACTTTGGGTAAGTAATGTATCTGAACTTCAGTTCCCTCAATCTGTAAAACAAAGAACTCATAAAGAGTTGCTCTGAGGATTAAATGGAACAATGCACCTAACCTGCTTAACCCAATGCCTGGCATACAACATGTACTCTGTAACATTATTATTGTTACTAGTCTGGTTCAATCTGTTATTTCTTACTTTGGAAAGATGGACAACAACAGCCTGTCTTCTGGCGTCAGTGTCTAACCGGAACACTAAATGCCTTTGGGCTGTGACATGGATTTTTATATTTTCCAAGAAATTACTACTGCAACACACTGTGTAATAAAACGTTGAACTTTACTGGTAACGTTCAAGCATCGTACCCTGAGGAAGTGTTTTTCAATTTAGTTTGTCGAAATACTTCAGTTTTCCAGCTGGATCTGGGATTATCTGTTTAAAAAAAAAAAAAAAAGCAAATTATTTATTATAAAATCCAAAGTACATCATTAGTATTTTGACATTGGTTGCCCATCTCTTGACTAAAGAAGATAAAGATTATTTTTGTATACCAAATTATATATATTTAGGAAAAACTGGATGTGTCCTGCCTACTAATCTCAGCTATCCCACAAGGCAGATTTATTATCTGTTAATAAATTAACATCTGTACTCAAGCGCCCCAAACTTTACTTGCAACTCTTCTCTTGGCCACCAGGCTTTCATGGCATCTTCAGGTTTGATGTAAGTAATTCAAACACATTAAGAGAGCATGGCTACAGATGTTAATGTAGTTTTAAGATAGTGTGCTGATTAAATGGTGATATGTCAAAAAACCTGAAAAGGAGGCAGTGCGTTCACTAAGGGTTTATCAAAGGAATTTTTTTTTGGCAGTCCAGCCAGAACACAACTTCCTAATCTCAAACTACAAAGTTCAAAACCAAACAAAAACTCAAATACAACATCAAGCATTATGTTCAATAACTATCAAATGAACACATATTCTAAACGAAGTGCTTGCTCTAAGAGCATCACAGCCTTAGAAACCCAGTTGACCTTTTTATTTCCAATAAAATTTGACCTCATATTAACTGTGTTATTCGCTAGTTATAGGTGAAGGACATCTATGCTTACATATATATATATATATATATATATATATATATATATATATATACACATATATATATAAACTATTATAATTGGTTTAAAACAGTTCTATATATGCATTTTCTTCAGAATAAAATTAACTTTTACCTATTTTTATGGGAATCACTTCAAGGAGTATTCTGTCTTTGCCAGTTTATAATCTCTTTGCATTTAAATTCAATCACAAGTACTTACTGAATAACTATGTGCTAACAGTGCCCGGGCAGTCGGGGATACAAGAGTAACTACCAAAGTCCCTGCCTTTGAAGCTTTTACAAGCATGTGGGGAAGATGTACATTTACATAACTGTTTTTGAGGCAATGCACAATGCTATCATGCTGTAACACAGGCTGTGTGACCCAATGGAGGCTGGTGGTAGAATCAGGGAAGGCTTCAGAGAGAAGGTGGCATTTAAGTTGGTCTTGAGAAAGGGTAGAGTTTAGAGAAGGGGACAGGCATTCCATGCTGTAGAAGGACCTGAGCAAAGGCACAATGATGTAAAAAAGCAAGGCTAGTTTGGGGAATAATGAATCATGTGATTTGGCACGAGCACAGCATCCATGAATACAGGAATCCCAGGGAAGATGTAGCTGGGAGAGGCGGTGAAAACAGAATGGAAATGCTTGAAGGCTGTGCCCGCGTGTTTGTGCTTTGTCCTGAGTACTGGAGAACCACTAAAAGGTTCTGGTCTGAACATTTTAGTGCACTGGAGAGGAGAGAAACTGAGGTCAGGGAGACCAATGAGGAGACCTCTGCAATATGCAGGAGGGAACTGAGGGAGAGAGAGAGAACAAATCCATCTATCTTCAAAGCAACACCACCACAAAATCTTTTCTGACCCTACATCCCCCTCTCCAGCTACTTAATTTTCTTCTTCCCTTCACACCTATATTACTTGAACTAGTTGTCCATACTTTGTTTTCCTCTCCCTGCCCCTGCCCCCAAACCTCAATCCATTTCCAACTAGCTCCTGCCCTCACTGTTCTCCAGATGCTGCCCTCACCATGGTCACCAGTGGCCTCCACGTCACTCAGTCAGTTCTCATTGTACCTGAACTCTCCATGCCACGTGACACTGGCATTCTTATTTCCCTCCTAAGTAGCGCACTATATTCCTGCCACACTGCCCCTTTCTGTTTCTTGAACATGCTAAGCTGGCTCCTGCCTCAGGACCTTTGCCCTTGCTGTTCTTTCTGCATGGCTCTCTGCATGACTGCTGTCTTCACTCTGGTTTCAGCCCAAAAGCCATCTCATAAGTCTTTCCTGGCCACTCATCCACACCTTGGGCACTATCCCATCAACTCTCATCAACCCATTTTTAAAGGCATTTACCACACTAAAAAATTAGAATGCAACTCTGAGGGCAGGGACCTTGGCTGTGCTGATCATTGTAGATACTGTCTGGCTACAGTAATAGTTTGAGTAGTTGCCATGTAACAGGTGCTCAATAAATATCTGTTGAAAGAATGACCGAATACAGTATGTGACAACACACGGGCATTTTTCTGGAGGGAGAATCCATGGTTTCCATCAGATTCTCAAAGGTGTTTGTGGCCTCCCAAACATAATCATGTAAATAGTCAACACGTTTTCTGAAATGTAAACTACGTATCCTATAATAGCCTTCACAGTGAATGTGTACTTCTCGGGAGCTCTACTGATTTTTCAGGACATGGATTCACAGTGATGTTATTCATCAGTCAGTCAGTTTTGCTATAGCTCCGGAGCGAAGTATCCCCCACCCTGAAGACCTGTCTAGAAATGCTTTTTAACGATTCTCAGGTGATGCCAGCAGCTTCTGATGTGTATTTCTATTTGTAAGCCTTACAAGCAATAAATGTAAACTAACCTAATGGCTAATTTATAATATAAAGTACACAGTGCTCAAAGTACTTTTAATGCGTAACTTGAAATCCCCCTTGAGGTCCATCAGATCTACGTATAGAGAAGTAAGTTTGTATTGTAACATTAACTTAGACCTCAAAGGGAAAGCAATTTTGAAAAACCATCAGAAATTGGTTCAAAATCAGTGAAATGTTACTTTACCTAATCTGAGATTCCAGAGTGGATTTCTATCTCTGATTGTCTATGGCTAATGGTACTTTTTTTGGTTTACTAAGAAAGTCTTAGGATTCTTTATTTTTCTATTATCCTAAGATAATGAATTCTTCCCTGCAATGCGCTGTAGTTTTTCAATTTCCTAACTACAGTTTGTGTAAAAATTGACTTTTAGAAGATAAACATGTTATTTAGATAAGATTCACAGCAAGTCTCCAAACTGTATTTTGGCTAGAGACAACTTCAGGGATTGTCTAGAAATTATACAGCCTCCCTAAATGAAAGAATGTACCCGTTTCAATCTTTTCTTCCATCAAAGGAGACAAATGACAAGGAGAGAATCATTAGCTTCAGCTGTTAATTAAACCAGATTTTTCTCAAAAAATTTTCTATTATACATTAAAAGGTTTATTTATTTATTTAAAAATTTTTTTTTATTGTACTTTAGATGAAGGTTTACAGAACAAATAGTTTCTCATTAAACAGTTAGTACACATATTGTTTTATGACATTGGTTAACCCAAAAACATGTCAACACTCTCCCTTCTCAACCTTGGGTTCTCTATTACCAGCTTTCCTGTCCCCTCTTGCCTTCTAGTCTTTGTCCCTGGACTGCTGTGCCCCATTAGTCTTGTTTTGTTTTATGGGCCTGTCTAATCTTTGGCTGAAGGGTGAACCTCGGGCGTGACTTCATTACTGAGCTAAAAGGTTGTCCAGGGGCCACAGTCTCGGGGTTTCTCCAGTCTCTGTCAGGCCAGTAAGTCTGGTCTTTTTTTTTTGTGAGTTAGAATTTTGTTCTACATTTTTCTCCAGCTCTGTCCGGGACATTCTATTGATCCCTGTCAGAGCAGTCTGTGGTGGTAGCCGGGCACCATCTAGTTCTACTGGACTCAGTCTGGTGGAGCCATGGTAGTTGTGGTCCATTAGTCCTTTGGACTCATCTTTCCCTTGTATCTTGTTTTCTTCATTCTCCCTTGCTCCCGAAGAGATGAAACCAGTGGAGTATCTTAGATGGCTGTTCACAGGCTTTTAAGACCCTAGACGCTACTCACCAAGGTAGAATGTGGAACATTTTCTTTATAAACTATGCTATGCCAATTGAGCTAGATGTCCCCTGAGACCATAGTCCCTACAGCCCTCAGCCCAGCAATTCGGTCCCTCAGAGAGTTTGGATGTGTCTACGGAGCATCCATGTCCTTGCCTCGTACAAGCTGTGCTGGTTTCCCCAGTATCGTGCATAGAAAGGTTTTGCTTGCAAGTGTTTTCTTTGTTCACACTATAGAAATCCCATACATGACCTCTAAGACTTCTGAATTTATCCTACAAAGTCTCCACTGTTCCCTTTTTTTTTCTTTTTAAAAAAAAAAAAAAAAAACAGTGTATTTCTCTGGATTCTTGGCTTTAAAATTACAGTATTAAGTCCCGTATTTTGCTTTCTCCAGTTTCAGCTACTTTCCCTACAGTTCAAAGAATGCCTGTATGCTATGATTTCTGTCTAGCAATGTTTACTTCATTTACAAAATCAAGACAGTGCTATTACAAGGAATGAATATTCTAAGGATAGCATTCCCTGCCCCTCCCCCCCATCCCTTTAAGAGAAAAATCAATTCCACTTACTGTTTCACTACCAGGTTTCCAACCAGCAGGGCAGACTAAAAGGAACAAAAATGGGAAAGAGTTTAAAAACAAAGAGTTCAGTTCTCCTCAGCAACTGCTAACTTCTCTTTTTCCAAATAAAACTGAAAACAGAGCCTATATTAATAACATTTCCAGGCCACTGAGCACATGATGTCTGTTAGCTTGCCTGCTCCCACCAAGGAATTTTAGTCATGGAGCTTGTCAGCAGGCAAGTAACCTATTTTCATTTTTGCCAATTAAGGTCAGTTATACTTACGATGTAAGAAACCAAATAGAGTGTTCCTCGAATAAAGTTGTTAAGTTTGGAAACTTGTTGACCTAAAAGCTTTGGGCAGGGCAAAAATTCCTCTGAATTTACATAAATTTCCAGTAAGCTTGTCTGCCACATATCCTGCAGTATTTTGTGCTGATGCCGTGGCTCACTGTCAAAAGCAACTTTAAGCTTATTTGGAAAGCAGGGTTTCCCTTTTATTTAGAATGCACCCTGACCCAGGCAATGAGTAACACTTTTAAAAGGAATATACAACATGTGTTATATTTTAGCAAAATCTGAGTTTTTTCATTTAGCTATGCTAAAACTCAGAGTGAAATGAATTGATAGGTTACCAGCGTGATACTGAGTAACCCTGAGGATGACATTATTAAAAAAGCTAAATCAAATAATATAAGCATACGAATAAGACCTACATTATAAATACTGCCAGACTGGCATATTTTAAGTTTATAGAAATATAATTTGAAATACTGCAGGAACTTTTCTCTTTGTCTATCCAAAAGTACTATGCCAATAATGAATGTCTTTGCATCTTATTCAGTAAGCAGAATATATTAATGATGTTTTGTTAACAGCACTTCAAATGATAGTTTGATCTGTTAAAAAGATCTAATAATTTGAAAACTTTGGAACCCCCTTATTAGGATAAGAAACCCAACTAATTATGCTGTTTCTCAAACAACAATTTCCAAAGGCTATGACGTTTAGAAAGGAAGGGTACCTTCTCCATGTTTGTCGGTGTACTGGAATGCTTGAACCAAACGGAGTGTCTCATCTACTGATCTACCCACAGGAAGGTCGTTCAAAGTAATCTGTCTTAGGATTCCCTTGTCATCAATAATGAAGAGACCTCTATAAAATGACAATGGTAGAGGTAAGGCCATTTCTTCTCAGTTAAGACAAGTATTAGTATTAGCTAATGTAAATCCCTGTACCATCCGCACAGAAGGATGCTATACAGAACCAACAGCACATTACCTACCCTATACTCTACTGGTACACACACACGCACACACTCCTACTGTGTAATGTGGTATTATCACTACTAAATGGTGGCTTTAAAAATTTGCTTTTGGCTACAAAATGTACTATAGTATTTATAGTTGCATCTGCATGTGTACTAGGTATGGGATTTTTCTGTACTGTAAACAATATGATGAAACTACATAGTGAAGCCTTCCGCTGGGTGAATGAGTGACCCATCTTTCTTGTCACTGGCTGTTTAGGATGTCTTTGTATTTCCTTTTTCAATGGTGGAAAAAGATAAGGTCACCAATCTAAGCTAAGTTTTACCACTCCCTCTAAATCTCTATATGTGTGATTCACTTCTTCTCTGGTCTGAATGAAGTACTTTACCCAAAAGACTTGCTATTGAGATGATGAATATTGGGATGATGAAAATGTTCGAAAATTGACTGTGCTGATGATTACACACCTGGGTGAACTGTACGGTATGTGAATTATATCTCAAAAAATACAGGGTTATAAAATATTGACACCTTCAAATAAAACATAAAAAAAGAAACTATTGGCACTGCAAAGCATAGCTAAACAATATAATTATAACAAAATGACAAGTGTTTTAGGCTAGAATTACCCCCTTTTCAAAGAATTCTATTAGCATTTGTTAGCTCAAGTGACTCAGTGAGAGCTGCTGGGTAAAATATTTCCTACTCCAAAGACACAGGCTTGCATTTAGAAAGAACATTACTAGAGTCAGTGTGGAAAAGAGGAAAAAGAAATGGATGAGAAGTTAAGGACTTGGGTTTAAGTCTGAGCTCTGCCATTAACTGACTATATAACCGGCTAAGTTCTACGAATGTTTTTTTCATCTGTAAAATGACAGGGTTGATTAAAGATCTGTAAATAATCTTCTAGCTCTATGACATTAACATAGTTTAAGTAGGGTACCTACCAATTATTTTAACTGGTATCTACAATATTTTTGCAAATAGAGAAAACTAAATATTTCTTGATCAAACCTTATATCTTCTAACTCATAAATAACATCCATTTCAAGGAGGACTACAAATATACTTGAATTTGTCATAATGCACTGAAAGTTACCTAAGAGTGTGGCCTGAGTCCTCCAGATAGACACCATAGTCCTTTGAGATCTGATGGGTCAAATCTGAAAGAAGTGGAATCCTTATTGGCCCAAGTCCTCCTTGTCTTCGAGGGGTATTAATCCTGTAGCAAACAGAACATTTACCTCTCAGAGCAAAGTAAATGGCATGTATCAAAACAGCACTGTTTTCCTCTGTATATGTACACACAAATAGATGGATGTACCCACAAACAGGCTAATATACATTCTATTTTCTTGCTTTTATTTTCCCACTTAACAATATGTTGCTATTCTTTAAACACTATATATAGGTATATATACATATTTGTAATACATCATATTTTTAATGTATAAAAAAACACCAAACCCGTTGCTGTTGAGTGGATTCCAACTCATAGCGACCTTATGTGTACAAAAATACCATATTTAACTTATCTCTACCAAGGGACATTTACATCCCCCCTTTTTGCTTTTATACACACTGATGCAAATATCCTCGTATTCTCATCTTTGCACACTTGTCTGATTAATTCTTGGAATTGACGGATTAAGAGACATCCATTGTCATAAGCATAACCTTAGAATTGTGATCACAAGACAAAACCTTGAGAGATAGGCAGAATAAAACTGGGTGATACTTAAATACTGAGAGCCAAAGAAATGCAAAGTCCACCTGAAGCAGTGACAGATCTCAGTTAGTTATGATCTCAGACTCATCGGTCTTCAGATACGAGTGTTCTGTAACTTGAAGCCAGGGGATGTGGGCTGGTGTCCCAATGGGAGGACACTGGCATAGCAGCTAGAAAACAGTGAAAAACTGCTCCAGATGTCTGCAGTCCCAGTTCTGACATCCAAGTCAAAATCTCTGGTTAATATAAATCCTATCCAGCTGAGGTTCCTCCTAAAATTCCTTTAGAAAGCAACCCCAAATTATTTGGGATGATATAACTTTTTCCTTAGTGGGTATATGTTTTAACCCCTGGAAAATTTAGAGTTACTAAGAAATGATAAAATAAATTAAACCTATAGTTTTAATATTTTTACATTCAGTAACAGTTAAGTACAGATTTGTACCTTAAGTTATTTATAATGTTTAAGAGAATTTGGCATATTAGAATAACATTCATTTTGTGATTTCCATTTAAAATGTGTAATTTGAAATTTTATTACATTTATAAATAGTAAAGACACTTTAAAGGAATTTAAGACATACCAAAGACACTTTAAAGGAACTTAAGACATACCATATTCATTTATTAATTTGCAAGAATTAAATACTTGGGAAGGTTTGTCTGAAAATTGAAAATCTTAAAAAGAAAATGAAAATTTATATAATTACATTTAAAAATACTTAAAATCCACTGCCATCAAGTCTGTTACAACTCATAGCAACCCTATAGAACAGAGTAGAACTGCCCCATAACGTTTCCAAAGAGCAGCTGGTAGATTTAAACTGCCTACCTTTTGGTTAGCAGCCAGAGCTCTTAACCACTGTGCCACCAGGGGTCCATAAAAATACTTAAAAGGAACTGATGACTTAAGGAAATATAATTAAATTGTAGTTCCCCAACTAATTAAAATGTTAGATATATAAAAGAATTTTAAGTGGAGAAAAACTTGTGTTTTGAATTTGCAACTTTAATAAATTGAATAACAAGTTTTAAAACCAAAATAATTCTGAACATCTTTACTGTGTTAAAAAAAAGTCTGCCTGGACCCTATTAAAAACTCACATTAACATCCCATCCATGTTTCGAATTTTGAAGCGTGATGCCTAACTGCTCTCCAGAAATGCTGAACCAGTTGTGTGTGGGTGAGTGCCATTTCTTTATAGCTTTATCAACATTGATGATTTTTTTTCAATCTTTTAAATCTTGGCCAATCAGACAGGAGCAAATGCATCTCGTGTCATTTTAATTGGCAATTCTTTGACACTAAATAGGTGAACATCCTTTCATTAATGAATTTTTACATATTGCTTCTTGAAAATATAAGTTATTTTGAATATAACTTATCATACTAGATAACTGTGAACAGAGAATGGTATAAAGTGGTATAAAGTTTTTTTCTTCAGATTGACATTACCCAATTTATTACAATAAAAACGCCGTTACACAATTCAGTGGTTTTTGCTATGGAAATCATATTTTTTGCATTTATTTTCTCCCCCTAATTTTGAAATGTCCTATAAAATCCTTAAGGATTTTTACCAAAACTTCATTGAACTAGCAGCTCAGATAAATCTATTCCTGAATAGTCCGATAAATAACTATAGTTCTATCTTGTTAAGAGTTATCTGTCCATGATTTAAGAGTAAATCTGTTTTTTCCTCCTATAAATACAAGATACTGACCAGGCCAAATGGGTAAACTGCGAATCAATAGAGCAGGCTACCACTTCAGTATTTATAGATCTGAATTCTTCAATTCTGTCACCAAAAGCGATAATTTCAGTTGGACATACAAATGTGCTGAAAATTAAAAAAAAAATTAATTCAGTTTTTTCAAAACACATTTACCTGAAGGATCAAACAAGTTTGTTTTTATAAACATCTTTAGTATATAAAAATGCATATTAAGAACAATTTTATATATGAACCTTCTCAAGATGGAGGGGGCCTAAAAGATTATCATTTGATCAAATATTATTTAATAAAAAAGTATATTATAGAATTCCCAATAATAACTCAATAAACTTTTATTATAGCTTAATGGATCAGTGGTCACCAACGTTCAATTCTCCTTTCTGGCAGCACCCCTCCCCCCATTTTATGAGCTTTTATTTAATACTTTGTATTTATATAGTACTTTATAGCTTTCAAAGGACCCACACAAATTTTACATCATTTTACTGTTTTTTTTTTTTTTTTAACGTTCCCATACCAACCCTATGAGCTATTTGGAACTATCTTGTTAAGGTCCTCTTCCACCTTCTTTTCTTTAATGATTACATTATGATAACACAATCATGTAGCTCTAAGTATAAAGTATTGGGGTCAATATGATTCTGAAATATACTATAGATGTTGTCTTTCTGAATAAATTTCTCATCTCAGTTTGCCTTTTTAAGAACCAAGAGCCAAATAAAAACATTTCTAACTATTTTGTCTTCTTGAATAATAACTGAGGCTTCACTGTTGTTTACATATATTACTTACAAATCAAGTGGGTAGAAGAAAAAGACCAGGTATTTTCCACGATAATCAGTCAACTTGAGCTCCTTAAATTCCCCATTTATCACAGCTGTTCCTTCCCAATAAGGTGCTGGCTTGGAAACTAAGAAAGAAAACAATTACGTGATGTTTTATACCACTGAGAAAGTTGGTGGGATGGCAGAAGGACATCTTTAGGAAATCACTAAATATCAGGGCTTCTTAACCTTTGGAGCAATTTGGCAGTGTGGCAAAGCCTATGGACCCCTTCTCAGAATAATGTTATTGAATACGTAAAACAAAATACATAGAATTACAAAGGAAACCAATTATACTGAAACAAAATGATCAAATAGTAATATATATGCTCCTTTATGAACGTTTTAAAACTGCAAGAGCTAACAGGGATCTGATAATTCCGTAACACAATAATGAATGTAAACGATGGTTCACGATACCTGCAACAACCACATTTGGCAAGAAAATACCTGATTCTATTGGAGACAAATTACAAGTAAGTACTGCTAATGCTAGTGTGGTTTGTTGTGGATGCTTCTCATGTATACACTGAGGACCTGATGCAGATTAGACTACTCTCACTACATTACAAGTCAGGCCAGAAGTGTAAAATCCCAGATCTTTGAATTATTTTACTAGAAGGCCTTGCAAGAGGAGACCCCCACGACAGGTTTCAAGTGACCTATTCAAAATTTAACAGTTCATGCCACTCTCTTACAAGGCTGTGCTGTAATCTGATAATCATGTATCTTGATGCTCTGTTACCACATTCAGATAGCACTTCAACTTTCAGAAGCATTAGGTACACTGAGGTCAATATTTGCTTCCAAGTTTGAATAAGGTTCCTAGAAAGTAAGGCTTATGCTTTTGTACAGTATTCAGCATTTAAGGTCATTCAGTAAACAGACACAAACTGAACAAGAATTTCTCTGTGAAGTTAACATATAACATGTGATTACTTATCTTGAGCCAGTAGCTTACTTCACATAAATAATCCTGATTTGATTAGGTAAAGGCCAGGAGGGAGAATTAGATAGCAAAAGGATAACCAAAAACCAGACACATTGCTGTCGAGTCGAATTCCGACTCATAGGGACCCTGTTAAGACAGAGTAGAACTGCCCCTATGGAGTTTCCAAGGCTGTAATCTTTACTGGAGCAGATTTGCCAAGTGTTTCTCCCGCGGAGCAGCTAGTGGGTTCGAACCTCGGACCTTTTGTTAGCAGCAGAACACTTAACCACTTAGCCACCAGGGCTCCTCCAACAGAAGAGTACTGAAATATACATATACCAAAAACAAAAAAACAACCAAACTCGTTGCAGCTGAGTCAATTCCGGCTCATGGCGACGCTACAGGACAGAGCAGAACTGCCCCATAGGGTTTCCAAGGAGCGGCTGGTGGATTCGAACTACCGAGCTTTTGGTTTAGCAAGCACCCTGACATCTTAACCACTGTGGCACCAGGACGCCATGCTTTATACACAGTACTTAAAACGCTACTATTAAGTGTGAGCTTGTAATAATTGTAACGATGTACTACAATGACACTCCTTAATGATTACTGCATATTGGGAAACTAAATCTGAAAAATAAATTTTATTCTGAAAATTTTGCGTTCTTGATTTAGGGATACCATTTCCGTCGAGTCGACTCCGACTCATAGCAACCCTACAGGACGGAGTAGAACTGCCTCACAGGGTTTCCAAGGAGCAGGGCTGGTGGATTCGAACTGCCCACCTTTTTGATTAGCAGCTAAACAGTGGTGGCGTAGTGATTAAGAGCTACCGCTGCTAACCAAAAGACAGGCCCTTAGAATCCACCAGGCGCTCCCTGGAAACCCTACCGGGCAGTTCTACTCAGTCCAATAGGGTCGCTATGAGTCAGAATCGACTCGACAGCAACGGTTTGTTTTTCGTTTTTTTGGATTTAGGAATTGCAGTGTTTGTTCAAAGAAAAACTGTCATCCATTTATAGAGCAAAAATAATGCAGTTACTTTCCTAACATCTATAAACGGAACTCCCAAAGCAACCCCTTGCACTATTAAACAAAAATTATCCTGAATATAGTTAATATAAATATTCTGGTAAATGCTGAGAGGTATAAAGAAGAATATTTAAATCACCCCCTCCTTAACTCCCATCAATTTAACTACTGGTAACATTTTGGTGTTTTTTCCCCCCAGTCTTTTTTTAAACACACAAATTTGGGTCATGTTGCACTCCCTCTTCTTAAAGGAAACAGTAAATTAATCATGAACAGTTTTTCAAGTTACTAAAAATTATTTGAAAATATGACCTTAATGGTTCTATATTCCATTTTATGAATAAAAGTTCTTATATCTTTAATACTAGATAACCCTAATGTGACACAGAAATGTAGCAAATATCTAAAATTTGAAAAAGTTTGCTGGTAAACAGAAATCTATTATGTTTTGCTTCCACCAGCAGCCTTGGAATGGATTTGTTTCCTAGGAGAAATATATGTGATGTCAGTAAACACTTAACTGACGTATTTCAAAGTATCTTCCCAGGCAAGTAAAACCAACGGGACTTGTAAATACTATTTAATACTTTTAATAAGTGCAAAACTGGCTTTCTACAAACTAAAATCCAAAAGTAGTTAACTTTCAGTAGGAAAGAACTGCATATTAAGGAGGCAAAAGTTTTCTCATTTATCACTCCCACCCCATCCTTAGTCATAACATCCCCAATTAACACTAGGGATTCATAATTGTGAAGCATTACTTTTTTCACTGAATACTGGCACAGAACAAGCTGTAACGGAACCACAAAAGCCAAGTAAATACACACCTACAGATTGTCAAATGATCCGCTGGAATAGTAGATTACTGAAAAGCAAGCAAGTAACCGTCTTTTTCCCTATAATCACCGTCCACTTCTTTTTGGCTACTTTAACATCCAGCTGCAGCATGCCACAACTTTCTAAGTTCTTTCTAAGTATTAGTCTGACGTGTCCTTCCCTGAAAGTGGCCATTCGCTGTGTACATTGGACAAAAATGCAAATAATCAAAGGCCTAATTGGCAGCACACCAATTTGCCACAAGGTTTATCATCAACCCAAACGTGTTATTTCCAACCTCCTCTTTTCCCGTTTCCCTCCAAAGTACACTCTGTAATAGATTATTCATTTCCGAGAAACACAAAGAATACCCCATAAATATACAGATTTTGGAAGATGGCTTTTAATAGCCTTCCTTATAAGGTGCTACAAAAATAAGAGATGAATCTTTGCCCTCCTGAACATTTTGTTTAGTCACTTTTCTGTTTAATAAAACTTTCTGTGAATCATTATTCAACCTATCCATGTATCCTCCCTGAACACTAAAATTAAAACAAGTAGATAAATCTCGAATAGTACTTGGAAACCGACGGGATGTTCAGCAAGAACTTGCGATGCATGAGGAAGTGTTTCAGCTTGCACAACATCCTCGATGCCTGCAAGCACGGACTAGAACCACCCTTTTTCTTTCATCTGCGGCTTCTGGAGTAACCACAATCTCTTCCAAAATCTGATCAGTGGAAAATATTCCTTTCCTTGCAGTTGGAGTCCCCCTCCATTCCTTCGCCCCCCGGGAAAGAACCAGGGGGTACATACAGCCCAAGCCCCCGGGGAGCTAGTGCAATCACAGTATACGTGTGTCTGGGTCGTCCCCACCATCTCTTGCCTCCACCCGCCACGGGTCACCACCCTTTGGCGAAGCACCACATACTCTTGGCTTTGCTGAGGTGCAGGGAGTGGTCCGCGACCGATACCCGGGACGGCTCCCCGGGGTAAACTTGTCCGCCCGCGTAGAAGTGGCACTCTTCTTCGCGGGTCCGTGGCCTCTCCTCTGCCTCCCAGCCCCGCAAAGCTCCGGTCGGCAGCAGGAGCAGCAGCAGCGGCAGCAAGACCCTTCGGCTCCGGGCCGGGGTTGTCGCGGCTAGCAACTTTGGCGGCGGCGCCTCCATGACCACGCGAGTGTAGCCACACGTACCTCGGCGCGAGCGCGACTTACCCCGCCCACAGACACTAACAAACGCGCGGACCACGACCGCGCGAGCCGGGGCACGGCCTCGCGAGACCTGCTCCACCCCCCCCCCCCCCCACCCCCCCCCCCGCCCCTGCCCGGTCCCGCCACGCGGGCTGCAGCCCCACCTCCTGAACCCCCTAGCCTCATTTGCGCCTGCGTCCTGCAGCGGCCCGGGCCACCAAGTGTCGCCCAGCTCGGGAAAAGCCTCTTCCCGCCCTCCTGTCTTCAGCACTGTTTTAGGCTCTGTCATCCTTTCAGGCCCATTTCTTCCACAAAGCCTCACCATTGCACACCATCGCCTCCCGAATCTAAAACTAACTTTTCTGCCTCTGAACCGGCTTGCATTTTGCCTCCCGTGGGCAAAGGATGAGTTTGGGGGTCCTCTTTTGGCTGTCTCCCCCCACCACTTGGCGCCGGCCCCACCGCCTCACCCTCCAGCTGGTTTGTGCCTGCGCCCTTGGGGCGGGCCTAGCCCGCCAAACCAAGCCTTGCCCAACTTGACGAAGGCCGCTTGTGTCTGGCTGCCCACCCTCAGCACAGCTTTAGACCTTGCTCATCCTTCCAGGCCCATCTCCTCCACAAATCTTCACTACTGGACACCGTCTCTCCTGAAAACTAGAACTAACCTTTCTGCCTCTGAATGGCTTGCACTTTATACTTCTCAAACCAAAAAACCAAACCCCTTGCCATCAAGTCAATTCCGACTCATAGCGAGTCTACAGGACAGAGTTCCAAGGAGCTGCTGGTGGGTTCAAACTGCCAACCTTTTGATTAGCAGCCGAATGCTTAACCACTGCGCCACCGGGGCTCCTTTATACCTCTAACATAATTTATTCGTTTTTTTCCTTACAGTGATCTTCACGAATAGCGTCATGATCCCTGTCTAGTTGCAGCCCTTTCAGGTCCTGGGAAAACTTGGAGAAGAAAAGTCTAATGTGGAAAGCAGTATCTTCAGACTATTCTCTTCCAGCTGGCAAGGAACTAAAGGCATGCAGGCAGTTTGGTGACTTAAGCCTGTCTCAGAGGTGTACATTTTTTTTTAAATCAAGACTTGAAAAGTTCTGCAAAAACCTTTTTTCCCAGCACAGTGTTGGTTTATCTATTAATAATTACCCCATCACCTACCCATTTGCTAGGATGGAAGGTGAGGACTGAGGAAAGAGACAGAACACACACCAGTAAGACAGGAGCCATCAGCAGCTTCTGTGCTCCCCCAGGTCCCTTATGTCTTCCTGTGAACCCTTGTTATCTTTCTGAATCCCACAGAAGCCATCCTAACAGTTTGTCTTTTCTCTATTAGACTGTCAAGTCCTTGTGGCTGTAATTGATGTCTAATTCATCTTTGTTTCCCAAAGCACCTGGTACAGGGAAAGCATTTGGTATTATGAACGCTTACTTTGTACATAACATGTAATATTCCAAACAGCCTTTCTCACTTTCAGGTTGTTTTCACATATATTCTTGCTCCTCATGACAACCCTCTGAGGCAGATAGGAAACCTATCCTTTTGAAACTCACCCCTCACCCTAATTCTGCCCATTATATGCCCTGCATTCCGCTTCCTAGCCCCTGCCTCTTATGGACATAGGATGAGAAAGATGAAGCCATCCTTTTCTGCCCAGGGTGGGAGGGCATGCCCTTACCCATAACATTGTCAGGCATCTCTTCACTTTCGGGGGGCCCATAGATAGGAGGCCTCTGACGCGGTAGCTCTCGCTCCCATTCTTCTCCTTCCCTGGCCTCCTGTTCCACATAGAGGGGAAATGGGACCCGGGGGGCCCGGGGCTGGGTCCCAGGGGTTCGGCTCAGGCCTATGCCCCGTAATCGGCTTCGGTGATCCATGTTGATCGTTGGACAAGCAGCCACACACCTCAGTGACTTCTAGGCTCCGAGTTGAGCCTATAAACTAAGGAACTGGGAGAGGAAGTTTGGGAAGATTGTTATTTCCTAACACCTCTTTGCTCTAGGCTGGGCTGAGGTGCCCCTGCCAGCAGCAGGGACTGTACCCCAAGTGGGCCCCAGTGAACCTCCCACCCACGGAAGAGGGTGACAAGGTCAGCCAGCTCCCAGGCACATCCTGCACATCCCTCAGTCCCACTGGAACCCCCTGGAAACTGACAGTCTGGGTGGCAGTTGCTCTGAATCCTTTCATCCAATGATATTTCCTGATGCCTACCTACTTCAGGGCAAGCCATTGTTCTGTCACAAAGGCAACCCCAAGTAAGCTGGAGGTGAGGTCCCTGCCCTGAAGACCATCCATCTAGAGTCAGCTGCCCATATTAATAATACAAAACCATAAGGCACAGAGGGGCAGCTCTTAACCCATGATGTACCTCAGAAACACCTGGCGGGGGCTTAAAAAACAATCATATGCTGAGACCAGGGTGGGGGGGAGAGTGGAAGCAGGAAGGGGAGACACAAATGCCTTTAGTTTAACAAGTGTGTATGTGTGTATGTCTGGTTAAAAACCACTGCTGATGGAGGTTAAGAGCATAGATTGTGGAGTCACCCATTTCTAGACTAAATCTGAGCTCTAGCACCTTGTGGATTTGGGATGTTTATTTAATCTCCCTGAGCCTCAGTTTCTTCATGGAAGACAATGATACCTTCCCCATGTTGTGAAGCTGAAATTATATGTATGTGGGGTGGACAGACATAGTCAACTTCTTTTTGCCTTCTCTCCATTTTCTTCCAACTTGATCACATGCTTTTTCTGGTCCTAAGTGGGGACCTAGAGACAGAGGGGATTGTGGAAGAAGAGCACATGCTCACATGGTTGACCAAGTTGTAATGTGGCCTTGGGGCTTTGTGATAACTCAGAGGAAATCCTGGTCAGACACTCTCATGGGGATGTTTGCAGATTCCCTTCACATCCCCTGTCTTTCTTTTGACTGGACTCTTAGACTCTTCCTTAGCACCTAGATATTTTGTGACACCCCTTCCACACATACACACACACATACACACACACACACAAACCTGGTTATAGGGTCCTTCTGCCTCTCTGGGTGGCCCACTTGACTGCTTTTCCTTTACAGTCTCAGGGTGTTGCCTTTCATGAGGTCCACATTTGTCCCCTGGAAAAATGCAGGTTTTTCTGCATTTCCTGGAAGTTTAGCTTTTTCCTAAGGCTGCACTCTTATTGTCCCTTCTGCCAGGGGCAGCTACATCCCCAGCCTTTTGACATTACTTGTGTGAGTCAAAGAGTAGTCCCTCTACCTCCTGGGGTCATAAGTCAAGCTTTCTGAAGCTTTTTGTCATTTGTTTGAGGCAAGGAAAAACAATATTGGTCCCTCCCTCATTCTAGGAGAGGTCATCCAATGAGGATATTTATGAGGCCAATATGAGGATATTTAAGAGGCCTGTGGAGAGGCCCACATGGGAAGAAACAGAGGCCTCCCGCTAATCAAGAGCACCACCTTGCCAGCCTTGTGAGTGCACCACCTTGGAAGCAGATCTTCCAGCTCCAGTCAATTCGGATGATTGAAACCCTGGCTGACATCTTGACTGCAACTTCATGGGACACCCTAACTAGAACCACTCAGCTAAGCTGTTCATGAACTGCTGATCCATAGGAACTGTGAGTTTAATAAATGTTTGTTATTGTTTTAAGTAAAAAAAAAAAAAAAAAGAACATAAAGCCTTAGTAAAGTTCCTGGCAAAACATTGTAGTTCTTCTTATTCATATTAGTTAAATGTCAGACTAATTTTAAAATGTGGATTTCAAAAGAGTGAAGGTGGGTTAGGGTGCTTAGGGAAGGCTCATCAAGCCAGGAATCACGAATGATTGTGCACTAGATCTTTTGAATGTGAAAGTAGTTCCTAGACCAATATGGACTAGTTTTGATGTATCATTATTTGTACACATAGTAAGGGTTCTGTTAAGGCGATGGATGGGAGAAGGGCTAATTTTAAAAGTGATTTTCACTTTAATTTAATTTGTGAGAAAGAGTGAGAGAGGGCACGCACTGATGTGAAGTCTTTCTCTAGTATTCCTCATGAGCCAGGGGCATGTGTTTTTCTACAGTAATCTTTAAAAAATTAAGGTGGTGGCTGTTGGTGTTTAGCCTACAAAGCAGGCCTTGTACATATTTAGACAGACGCTGAGGTGATTTCATTCCATGAACCTGAAAGGCCTTTTCATTCCCATGTCATCTTCATATGCCTGTCCCACTGCCTGACGTTCTGTCATTGATACATTTTTTTATGGATTGAGACATCACCCTTCATGATGTGCCCTGGTCATACTCATAGAGATTTTGCTGCTGAATATGCATCCTAGATGAATTACTTAATTTCAGAAACGCCTTTTGAGCAGCTGCTATGTGCCAGACTCCACCATTGGGAGGAAGCAGTAACAAAACAGACCTGCTGCTGCCATTATTGAGCTAAAATTTCAGTGGTGCTGACAGACATTAAGTCAGTGGTAATATAAATGCTTGAAAGTAAACTGATGAGTGCAATGAAGGGAAAATGCACGCTCCTATGAGAGCCTATAGCATAGAACACGGGAGTTCACCTGGGTGAAGTGTGAGTGGTCAGATAAAGCTTTCCTGAGGAAGTGATGTTTGAGCACCTGAAGACAAGGTGCATGTAACTAGGTGATGAAATGGCCAGGGTACAGGGAGGGTGGTTTAAGGAAGGAGGATGACTATCCCATAGATCCGTAAAACAACAAAATGGAAATTCTTTTTTTTTCTTTTAGCTTTTTTTTTTTATTGTTGTAGTTTAAGTGAAAGTTACAATTCAAGTCAGTCTCTCATACAAAAATTTATACATACATTGTTATGTGGCCTTAATTGCTCTCCCTATACTGTGACAGCACACTCCTCCTTTCCATCCCTGATTTCCCATGTCCATTCAACCAGCTCCTAGCCCTCTCTGCCTTCTCATCTCACCTCCGGACAGGAGCTGCCCATTTAGTCGCATGTATCTACTTGAGCTAAGAAGCACACTCTTCACGAGTATCATTTTTTGTCCCACGGTCCAGTCCAATCTTTGTCTAAAGAGTTGGCCTCGGGAATTGTTTTAGTTCTGTGTTGACAGAGAGTCCGGGGGCCATGCCTTCAGGGGTTCCTCCAGTCTCATTCAGACCATTAAGTCTGGTCTTCTTACTAGAATGTGAGTTCTGCACCCAACCTTTCTCCTGCTCCATCAGGGACTCTTCTGCTGTGTTCCCTGTCAGGGCGGTCATTGGTGGTAGCCAGGTACCATCTAGTTCTTCTGGTCTCAGGCTGATGAAGTCTTTGATTTATGTGGCCCTTTCTGTCTCTTGGGCTAATACTTTCCTTGTGTCTCTGGTGTTCTTCATTCTCCTTTACTCCAGGTGATTGGAACCAACTGACACATCTTAGATGGCCGCTTGCTAGCTTTTAAGACCCCAGACACCACTCCAAAATGGGAGTTCTTGACACTGAAAGGGGTAATGTAAACCCCAGGAACTGGATGAAATCCCAGGACTATGTAATATGATTCACCCACCTTAAATAAGAGATGAGGAAACTGTACTCAGGAAAAGGCACTGTGGTAACTGCGAGGATTTCGGGATTGATCAAGGAAAGTTGGGACTATGAGAGGCAGTAACACACAAGCTTTAATGTGTGATGCTTGGACAGGGTTGCATAAGAGGAGAAGTTCCTCTCAGCACAAAGACCTTCTAGAGACAGTGGCACAAGGCCATCACCCTGAAGGAGAATAAGGCAAAGGACCTCTCGGGGAGAGGAGGAAAGCAGAGTGGAGACTTATGTATTTACATGATGTTGTTCAGCAGGAACTTGGTGAGTCTCTGGGTCAGAGAGCTTCCATGGGCAGCAACTATTTGGGGTCTTTTATAGGTACAGCATGTGTCTTATCTATGGTTAACAGATGTTGTGTGTAGTTTCATGGATTATGTAAAGTAGGTAGACTCTAGATGGCTAAAATGTGTTTATTTGGACTATATTTAAAGCAATTGGATGCATAGTAGTTAGAATTTGGCACCAGTGTGCTTTGGGCTAATGGCTCTAGCCAGCTGTGAAGAAGTAAACAATATGAGGGTCATTTTAGGCCAATACACAGGGGCCATCTGTGGCCCATTTATACAACAATCCATTCCCTGTCCCCATGTTGTTTCATAATCTAGTTGTATGTTATTTCATAATGCCTGAGTTTGGAGCCAGCGATAAAGCATCCTAAAGACCCAGAATCCTGTAAGAACACAAATTAGAATATCAAAACCTGTTCATAGCCAGCCTGTCCATTTAGTGGTGGAAAGCCAGGAAAATAGATCAGAAAAAGGGGAACATTTTGACTTGTTCAATCTGTTTAGACTATACTCACATTATGGCCCCTTTGGTGCATGTCCCAGGCAGGCTACCTATAAAGCTTGGTGTTATCTAACCACATGCCACAAGATGTGTTAGCAAGTGTGTAGAACCCTCTTTCAGCAGCCAGTAAGTAATCTAGGGCTGTGTGGTTATCTAATACCATGGCCCCTGAAAGTGTCCTGGGATTTGGCCAAGAGTTCCATTCCTTGGGTGGTTTAATTTCAGGGGATAACTCCTTAAACATGACTTTCTGTGTTTCTTTTAATTGTGTGGTGTCCCACACATAGGATGTTTCTGCTGCCTCCAAAATCAGTGACTTTAGGGCAGTTACTACCAGGGGAACTATTGGGAAAGCTTGTTTGCAGCATTGGAAATTTGCAGCTAGTGTGGTTTGTGGGGGCAAGTACTTGGGGTGTTCTGCTGCTGAGTAAAAATATGTTGGAATTTTGAGCCAAACCCAAGTGCAGAAAATATTTTTCAGGGTAGGATAAGGGGAAGATTGTGATAGGTGAAGCCATTTGATTCCCTTACAGGCCTACAAGTCTCCCTCTGTTGCCTGTATCCTCTGTGTTCCTATGCAGGTAAGTGTGGCTTAGAGCAATTACATGTGGTGTTAATAAGAGTATATAATGTTATAGTCAAACCAACTTGCATGTTATCTGCCTTGCATTCAGCACCAGGGCCAACTGAATTGTTAAGCGCTCAGCCTACAGTTGCCCACGTATTTGTGTGAGATTAGCCTTTGGATATTGTTGTTGGATATTGATGGTTGGGAGAATAGGCTCATCTTGATAAGTGAGGTTTATGGGAGAGCTTGGCCAGGGGAATGGTATTGTGGTATGTGCACTAAAATCAGTTTGGTGGAAGCAAGCCCAGTATGCAGCTTATGTATTGTAGTGGCTAAGGCTGTATGCAGGTTTGGTTTGGTGGGCTATTGAGTGTTCCCTCTTGCTCAGATTGGTGTACACTGGTGATTGAGTTCCCTGCTGATTGCCAATAGCAAATAGTACTGGTGTGCTTCCATAGGTGTGGAACAGGCTTTGCAGGTACTTTCAGCTGTTTGATAAAAAGTTGTTCGTTTAGTCACGCACCCAATTAGATCCTGAACTATGGGGTACTCACATATGGGGTCTTGACAGATGGGGCAAGTTATTTTAAAAATAGACATTAATTGTATTATACATATGGCCCATTTCTGTCCCTGTTTATTGTGACATTGCTGTGTTTCAGGAGGGATCACCTGCTCCATTGCCTCTGTTCTAGGGGAAATTTTTCTGGGGCAGCCATTTGTATAGCTTTAATAGCCTCAGAGGTGGCCCTTTGGGAGAAGGTGGTATGAATACACCAATAAATTTCCTCCCAGGTTAGCTTTGTTTGGGTATCCCTGAGTGCCTTTTCTTCTATCTCTGATAATGTGAGATGTGACTGGTTTCTGAGGACTCGGCAAAAGAGTCCCCAAAAGGTTATCGTTGGGGGAAATCTTCCTTAATTATTTCTCAAGTTCTTATTAATGGTGGTTTTGGTAAGTCTGGAAAATTTATAATAGCTGTAAGCAAGTTGTTAGACCAGTTTAGGTGGTGTTATGGATTGAATTGTGTCCCCTCAAAAATGTGTGTCTAGTCCATGGCTAGTCCATGATTACCAGTATTGTGTGATTGTCCACCCTTTCATCATCTGATAGGCTTTTCCTATGTGTTGTAAATCCTGCTTCTATGATGTTAGTGAAGTGGGATTAGCAGTTATGTTAATGAGGCAGGACTCAATCTACAAGATTAAAAAACCAAACCCACTGTCATGGAGTCAATTCCAACTCATAGTGACCCTAGGTTGTTTCTTAAATCAGTCTCTTTTGAGATATAAATGCATACAGAGAGACGGGGAACCTCATACCACCGAGAAAGTACTGCCAGGAGCAGAGCATGTCCTTTGGACCTGAGGTCCCTGTGCTGAGAAGCTCCCAGACCAGGGGAAGATTGATCACAAGGACCTTCCCCCAGAGCTGACAGAGAGAGAGCCTTCCCCTGGAGCTGGCACCCTGAATTCAGACTTCTAGCCCCCTAGACTGTGAGAGAATAAATTTGTCTTTGTTAAAGCTGTCTACTTGTGGGATTTCTGTTATAGCAGTGCTAGACAACTAAGACAGGTGGAGAAACTCCTAAGTAGAGAGCGGTTAGATTTCTCCATGGGATTCAATATGTTTTTTGTAAGACTTGCCTTTGCTGTAACACCCAAGAGCTATCATTGTTTACTGTGGTCAGCCAGTGTTGCAATAGCTTTAGAGCCCATTTCCACTGAATGTTGTATAAACTTGCTGTTGGTATTGTGAGAAGGTGAGGTTAGGGAAGAATTCTCAAGCTGGTTGAAGTCCTTGATTTTTAAGACATACCTTGTCCCAGGTAATATTTTGTTGTATACCTTGCCTTATTTGTATATATTTATTGATTAGTAGGCAGGGATAAGGTCTATGGTAAAGTTCCCTTGACCATGTCCCTTCTTGCTCAGATTGGTGAGTATGATTTCTTTCTGCCTCAATAAATGGGGCTTGTACCGGAGAGGGGAAGAGATCATTATAATTATTAGGGAAAGAGGCCGGTCGTTGTAAGGGTGTACATTGTTGGCAGGGTTTACATTTATTGTTATCTCATGGGTTAGTAAGTGTCAATATTTTAGTTTTGTAATCATGTACGTTCTGTTGGCATTGGCTTTGTATTATGGCATTTTAAATTCAATTGTACCAATCATGAGGATCCTGGTTGTAATATTGGATGCATATTATTTGGAGGCAGTTTTTAAATTAGACTCGATTAGTGGCAGACCACTGGTCTGTTTGTTTTATGGCATTAGGTAATAATAGTGTGTTTGGTCTGATTTGATATAAAAGTTGGTCCATAGGGCATAGAAGGCACCTATGAGTCATAAGCGATATCATAGAGTCTGGCTTAGCCGGGAGAAACATTGGTAGTGGTGGTAGATAAAGGTGAGGAGCACTAACCCTAATGTGGTAGCGTTAACAGAGTTGACTAACCCTAAAAACCAGCAGCATGGTTCCCATTGCCCCCAATCTGACTTTCATGGTGTGTCTCCTTGTGAGGTAGATGTAGCATTGTGTTTCCAGACATACCTGGTTCGTAACAAGGTGTAGATTATCAGGGTTAGAGTAATTCACCAATGTACATTAGTTGACACTGGTGAGGGAAAGGCCTCCTTGGGTACGGGAGGGGCACCCCAGCAGAATAGGGGTCGTTAAAGTCGGAGGCAATCAGCAGCCAGCAGTAGGGGATCTGACTTCCCCTGAGTATTGCCCAAGTGGTGTTGCCTGAATGGAGGTGTTAGGAGTAGCTTCACAGTGCCTTTAAAGAAGCAAAACACACAAGTAGTAAGTGAGGGCATCTTTCTCTACAGATGGAGAAAGATGGGTTGTTTGCCTGGCTTGTGCTCAATGGTAAGAAATGTTGGCTAGGATGGTCCTGGAATCAGTGGTCCATGTGAGGCCCTCGTCAGGGTCAAGGGAAAAATGGTTAGGCTCTAGATTTTCTGTAACAGACAAAGGAAAAGGAAAAGTACCAGGTGGATCCTCCTTTGCTGGGGGAGGCAATGTTAGGCCTCTTATGTCCTTGAAAACAGGTAGTTGTGTTATATTGGGTGTTGGGGTGTACACCGGAAGGGTTCACAGAGTCTCTGTTGGTGGCCTGCTAGCTTGTATTGCATTTACATATGGTGTGGTTATGCTGTAGGAGCATGAGTTTAGAGTGATTAGGACTATTGGTCCTAATAGTACTTTTGTCCATTTGGGGAGGGAATATTGCCCTCCAACTTTACTCAGTAGTCCCTGTTTTAAAAGCCCATTATGGCATTCTATGATATTGTCTGCTGCAGGGTGATAAGGTAGGTGGAAGACCCAGGCAATATTGTGTTTTGTAATGCCCATTGCTGTGTTTGCTCTGGGATGAGGTGAGGATCCTAATCTGATTGTATAATTTGCAGAACCCTCAAGTGCTGTTAAGAGTTGTTGGTTACAGTACTGGGGAAGCCAGCACAACTTGTCCAAGGAAGGGTCATGGAAGCTCCATAGACACATCCAAACTCCCTGAGGGACCGAATTACTGGGTGGAGGGCTGTGGGGACCATGGTCTTGGGGAACATCTAGCTCAGTTGGTATAACATAGTTTATAAAGAAAATGTTCTACATTCTACCTTGGTGAGTAGCATCTGGAGTCTTAAAAGCCTGTAAGCAGCCATCTAAGGTACTCCACTGGTCTCACCTCTTCAGGAGCAAGGGAGAATGAAGAAAACAAGATACAAGGGAAAGATGAGTCCAAAGGACTAATGGACCACAACTACCACAGCCTCCACCAGACTGAGTCCAGTAGAACTAGATGGTGCCCGGCTACCACCACTGACTGCTCTGACAGGGATCCCAACAGAGAGTCCCGAACAGAGCTGGAGAAAAATGTAGAACAAAATTATAACTCACAAAAAAAAGACCAGACTTACTGGCCTGACAGAGACTGGAGAAACCCTGAGAGTATGGCCCCCAGACAACCTTTTAGCTCAGTAATGAAGTCACGCCCGAGGTTCACCCTTCAGCCAAAGATTAGACAGACCCATAAAACAAAATGAGACTAATGGGGCGCAACAGCCCAGGGGCAACGACTAGAAGGCAGGAGGGGACAAGAAAGCTGGTAACAGGGAACCCAAGGTCGAGACGGGAGAGTGTTGACATGTTGTCAGGTTGTTAACCAATGTCATAAAACAATATGTGTACTAACTGTTAAATGAGAAACTAGTTGTCCTGTAAACCTTCATCTAAAGTACAATAAAAAAAAAAAAACCAAGAGTTGTTGGTTAAACCCTCTATAACATTGTGGAGGTTGGTGCCTTGCATGGATAGGCCAGGAGGAGACCAGTATAGATATCTACCATTGTTAAGGCACATTTAATGGCTCCTGCTGCTGCAGGGAAAGGCTCAATGAAGTTTATTTGCCAATTTTGGCGTGGCCCTTCCTCTCTGTGAAACTTCTCCTGTATGGTAGGCTCAATGCCTAGATTTTTGGCATATGGGGTAATCCCTAATGGCTTTGTGTAAATGCCTTTCTGCTGGGTCACTTTCTGTATTGACTTCATTTTTGTAGCTCCATGATGTCCAAATGTCCTGGCCTTTTATGTGTCAATAGGCAGAAGGGGTAGGATGGTTTGTCACATAGTTCTGGGGTGTCCTGTCTTCCAGAAAGCTTACTTGCTTTGGTGGTTTGGTTAGTTTGTTGCCTTTGACATTCTGCTGTGCCTCCTCTGTGTCTTGTTTGGTGTGTGTTGAAGTATGGTGTACCAGGATGGGGAGGAAGTAGGAGCCATTTCAGTAATTTTTTCCCATATCTTTTTACCCCAAATTTCTCAGCCTTGTATTTTCCAGCTTTGGCTTTGCCAGAGTCCCAACCAAGTACTTAGCCCATTAGCCACTGACCAAGAGTCGGTAAAAATGTAAACTTTAGGAAAATGTTTGTCAAGGGAATACTCTATTGGTGGGGGTATTGCACACAATTTGGCACACTGGGTACCTTGGTCTATTATCTATATAGACATTGGAGTATTTGAATAGGGGTAATCGTCTGCACCTGCTCGTTGTCTGGCTCCTTTACATCCTGTGCTCACCCATTGGTAAAGAAAGACCATTGCCTTTCCTGTTTTACAAGTGTTGACCATCCTCCTTTTTGTCCCCATTGTGTGAGAGGTGGGGGCATTTTTAAGTGTTTTGGTAAGTTAAACTCAGCAGTAGGGTACGTGGCTATTTCCTGTGTAGTTGTGACGCTTTGGGTAAGGCCAGGTTTAGCTTGATCCTGCAAATATCCTTTCCACTTTACTAAGGAGGTCTCCACTGCTGTCCTGATTTTTTAGGGGTGCTTTTTCCATTACCCAAAGCACGATTGGAATCTTAGTATGGAGGGCAGTTGGCTCTGCCCCAGTAAGGACTTCAGTTTGAATGAGTGCCTAGTATGCTGCTTGGACCTCTCTCTCCAGCGGTGAATATCTTTGAGCTGAATCTGGGAGCTGTTTGTACAAGAAGCCCATCCAAACCAAACCAAACTCATTGCTGTTGAGTTGGTTTGGACTCATAGAGACCCTATAGGATAGAGTAGAACTGCCCCATAGGGTTTCTAAGGCTCTAAATATTTCTTTTTAATTTTATTGTGCTTTAGGTGAAAGTTTACAGCTCAAGTTAGTTTCTCATTAAAAAAAATTATACACATATTGTTTTGTGACACTGGTTGCAACCCCCTCAATGTGATAGCACTCTCCCCTTTTTTACCCCGGGTTCCCTGTGTCCATTCATCCAGTTTTCCTGTCACGTCCTGCCTTCTTGGCTTGCTTTTGGGAGGAGTTGCCCATTTGGTCCCGTATATTTGACTGAACTAAGAAGCACGTTCCTCACATGTGTTATTGTTTGTTTTATAGGCCTGTTTAATCTTTGTCTGAAAAGTGGGCTTTGGGAGTGGTTTCAGTTCTGAGTTAGCAGAGTGTCTGGGGGCCATAGTCTAGGGGGTTCCTTCAGTCTCTGTCAGACCAGTAAGTCTGGTCTTTTTTTGTAAATTTGAATTTTGTTCTCTATCTTTCTCCCACTCTGTCCAGGACACTCTATTGTGATTGTTGTCAGAGTGGTCAGTGGTGGTAGCTGGGCACCATCTAGTTCTTCTGGA
Organism: Dugong dugon; assembly: GCA_030035585.1. Taxonomy (NCBI): domain Eukaryota; kingdom Metazoa; phylum Chordata; class Mammalia; order Sirenia; family Dugongidae; genus Dugong; species Dugong dugon. The sequence continues at coordinate 153,884,282 of CM057483.1, forward strand.
GTCAGGCTGGGGAAGACTGTGATTCATGTGATCTTTTAGTCCTTTGGGCTAATATTTTCCTTGTGTCTTTGGTTTTCTTTATTATCCTTTGCTCTGGACGGGACGGGACCAATAGATGTATCTTAGATGGTTGCTTGCAAGCTTTTAAGACCCCAGACACTATTCACCAAAGCAGGATGTAGGACATTTTCTTTATGAACTATGTTATGCCAATTGACCTAGATGTCCCCCGAGACTATGGTACCCACCCTCAGCCCCAACAGCTCGGTCCCTTAAGGTGTTTGGATGTGTCTAGGAAGCTTCTATGACTGTGCCCTCTTCGTGCTCTATTATATATATGAATATACATGGTGTATATACAAATATGTAAAAATAGCCACAGCCTAACCCAGGTGATTCTTATGTATAACTTCCTGGGAACTTGTTAGAAATGCAAATTCTCAGCAGGGGTTTGAACCAGACTGAACCAGTTCAAAGCTCTGCCTTTTGGTCCAGAGGCTCCCTGTTTTAGTCATCTAGTGCTGTTATGACAGAAATACCACAAGTGGATGGCTTTAACAGGGAGAAATGTATTTTCTCACAGTCTAGTAGGCTAGAAGTCCGAATTCGGGTGTCAGCTCCAGGGGGAGGCTTTCTCTCTCTGTTGGCTCTGGAGGAAGGTCCTTCTCATCAATCTTCCCCTGGACTAGGAGCTTCTCTGTGCAGGAACCTTGAGTCTAAATGACGTGCTCTGCTCCTGGCACTGCTTTCTTGGTGGTATGAGGTCCCCCCAACTCTCTGCTTGTTTCCCTTTCCTTTTATCTCTTGTAAGATAAAAGATGGTGTAGGCCATACCCCAGGGAATCTCCCTTTACATTGGATCAGGGATGTGACCTTAGTAAGGGTGTTACAATCCCACCATAATCCTCTTTAACATAAAATTACAATCACAGAATGGAGGACAACCACACAATACTGGGAATCATGGCCAAGCCAAATATATGATACACACATTTTTTGGGGGACACAATTCAATCCATGACACTCCCAGAGGCAAATTTGGGAGCGGCCGAAATGTCTCATGGTAAATCTTGCTCTCACGGCACTCATGGGAATGTGATTGTTTCTTTCGACCTACTTAGTGCCGGTTGTTTTCAACCACATTGAAAAGTGTAGGATTTATGAGTAACTCCATAAATAGGGGACAGCAAGTACTAGAGGTGAGGAATGTGTTGGTGCCAGAATACAAACATTCCTACCAGATGTTGGGCCCCCTTTACCAATGTGAGAGCCTGGAGTGGTAGGAGCTTATCTTTTACTGTGTCTGGAATAGTTCGCCCTTCTGTTTTCCACACAATAGCCTCAAAATTTCAGACTGTGAGGGGCCCTGGACCTTGTGTGGGGCAGTTGCTCATCCTCTCTCAGTGAGGTATTTACTTATGGTTGTGATGACATGTAGGATAGAGTCTTGGTCAGGTCCAGTTAGGAGGATGTCCTCTATATAATGCCAAAGCCAAGTTCTTGGAGACAGCACTGGGCAGGCATCTAAGTATTGCCTGCAAACCCCATGTGCAATCACAGGGCTATTTAAGTATCCCATCAGCAACCAAGTAAAGGTATATCATTGACCTTCAAAGGTGAAAGTGAATTGTGGTTGACTTAAAATTTTCACTGACTAAAACGTGTTAGCTAAATCAATAACCTCAAACCAATTACTCATGTTATGTTGAATATCATCCACCAGGGTGACAATATCTGGCAGTCATGCTCTCATGAAAGGAACGGCCCTGTTTAGTTCTCTATAGCCTATGCTCAGTTGCCATTTGTTTGTAGTGAACTTCAGGACAGGCCATACTAGGGAGTTAAAAGGCGAAATTGTGGGGATTAGAACTCCTTCTTTGACTAAATTGGCTATGACAGGCTATAATCCTTCAGTGCCTTGCTTTAGCCAGTAAGGTGGCACAGTAGTTAAGAGCTCAGGCTGCTAACCAAAAGGTCGGCAGTTTGAATCCATCAGCCGCACCTTGGAAACCCTATGGGGCAGTTCTACTCAGTCCTATAGGGCCGCTATGAGTCAGAATCGACTTCGACAGCAACTTTTTTTTTTTTATTTTGGTGGCTTACCACCTGCACCAGTAGGGCAAGTTTAGCTGGTTCCCACCAGGTGGTGTACACTAATAGTTTAAAAGCCTTAGTCTTGTTCCATGAGGTTACCTGCTGACTGAGGAGATCTATACCAATAATGGGAAAAGGGATAGTCTCAGGGGGCAAGGCTTAGAACTGGTTTGTAACCGTTTGAAACCCTGCTGAGAATTTGCATTTCCACCCAAGATATACTGAATCAGAATCTACATTTTAACAAGGTCCCCTAGTGGTTCTCAGAATTGGTCCCTAACCAGCAGCATTAGCATTGTCTGGGACCTTGATAGAAATGCAAATTTTCAGCAGGGGTTTGAACTGGTAAAGAAGGGGCCAAAGCCCTGTCAAGGGGTGCAACCAGGACAGAAGCGTTCTTTAGCAAAGGTGGGACAATTTTAATAGTTAGGCAGCTATTACCCTCTTAATCCTCTCTCCAAGCCTGTGAGTTTTTGAGGAGGGGGGGGGGGGAAATCCCTTTAAGGAATGAGTGCTATGTGAAATTAGGGAGATTTGGACACCCATATCTAACAGAGCCAGCCAATGTTTGGTTTTTGGAGCCTAAACCACAGTTAGTGTCGTGGAAGGGTGCTTATCTGCCAGAAGAGACCCACTTCTGTTACCCCTGGATCCCTTTGTGGGAACAGGTCTCTGCAGTTTGCTGAGATCAGGGGTAGGCATGGAAGATAAGACTGCCTCCAAAGGTGAAACCTGCCATGAGTTGTAATGTAACCCCAGTAAGTACTCCACCAATTTACAAGAGATCATCCAGTTTGGAACCCCCTTGTCTCTTAGGGTTCATTATAATTTCTTTTGTTCGTCTCAGGGTTTGTGCTTAAGTGGGGGCCTGGCTGTAGGTGGTTTGTTTGGCCTAGGAGGGAGGGCTTTGCTGTTGATAATAATTTTGGTTTAGGCCAAGTGGGAGCATTGTTTGTGTAATTAAGAGGCAACACTTTGAGTTTGTCTCCCATGACTTTCTATTAAGACAAGAGCATTTATGACCTCCTGAATTGTCTTGGCATTATCCATCATTGTTGGTAGAGAGGACTTATATTTGTCTGGAGCCCTTCTTAAAAACAACTGGGTGGACTTTGGACTTAACTCGGCTTCCTCTGGACTTGCTAAGTCATCAGGCCGCACACCATCTGTTGCCAGCTGGTGGAGATCTTTGGCCTCAGCCAACATTTTCCACTAGCAGTCTACCCAGGCTGTTATAAGGCCTACCTTAGGGTGGGTAGCCTGCTAAGCCATAGAGATCCACATTAACATAGTATATTGTGGACTAAGGTCCAAAGCCTCCTCTGTGAGTCATGCCTACTTTCTGTACCAGTTGTGCAGAATCCTTTAGCAGGGATACCATCTTCTGTCCCTAACATGGCAGTTAATTGTTTAATTTTAGCCCCAGTAAGGTAGAGCTTACTCCCAGCCAGATAAATTCTGTATAGCCAGGCAGCCCCTTTTTCATTTGGTGCCAGGGCTAGGTCCTGAAGGAGAGACTGGGCCTCAGGATGAGATAGGGGATGAATCTCCTCTAAGCAAGAGCTGGCCCCTCCTTCCTGGCCTTCTCGTTTTGCCTTTTCAGTTTTTATAACTTTATGGGTGGTTACCGGTAAGGCAGAGGATAAATTCTCCTAATCACTATTGTGATGATACCCTGTTGCCTCTTCTTTCAGAGAGTCCCAGTCTACTTCTTCAGAGTTCTCCCCTCCAGGAGTTTGAGCTTCTACCTCTTCTCTGGGAGGCGTCCTGATGAGAGACTACAGTGAGCAAAGCCTAAAATGTGTCTAGTGGTTTGGAGCACACCTTCACCTGGGCAGCGACCTCCTTCAGAGTCCTGGGAAGGGCAGGAATATAAACTTCTTTGCCTTTGGTAACCTAAGTAATGCTTCAGCCTGCTCCATTGAATGGTCTCAATATCCTTCCAAAGAGGGAGTAGAATGGCGACATTTGCAATAGCAGAGCAGAGTGCCACAACAGCAGAGGCATGCTAGTTGTTTACAAAGGCATCTCACCCAATTGCACTTACGAGATTGGGCTCTGCCCGTTATCTCTGCCTTATTGACTTGTGTACCTGCTATGGTGGTCCCCAGGGATGAGGATGTCCTCTTGTCTCAGAGTACTCCAAATCACTGGCCTGCTGCAGGGAGCTTCTTTCACTATAGCCTTTTAGGGGGTTGGGGATGGCCCACCCTTGGTCCAGAGGTATGCTTCCTCCCCTGTTTCTGTTCAGGTCCGCAGGTCTCAGAACCTCCAGCGCCTGCCTAGTGGAGGACTCAAGGGGGTGGATTGACCTCTGTGCCTGGGCAGCTCGGCACCTCTGACCCTAAAGGTCAGTTCTAATGGTGTGGGTTTACTGAAATACTGGTGCTATTGTTTGTTCAGAATAATGAAGCACAGGGGAGACCATGAAAAGATAGAGGGCAGTATAGCAAAGAGCAGTGCCACACTAAACTGATGCGAAGGCAGCCCACATTTTGAGTCCGAACCACTTGAGGCCATCCAGGATCGATTTGCCAATTGATAGTCCTACTGACTTGGTAGATCCCTGTGCCGATTCCTTGATCATCACTGAAATCTCATCCTTGTCACCACTTGTGGTTAGTTTGAGGATTTTGGGGTTGATCAAGGAAGAGACAGGACCATGAGAGTCAGTTACACACAACAAGCTTGATTAGGTGGCACTTGGACAGTGTTGTATGAGAGGGAAAGTCCTTCCCAGCAAGAGACTTTCCAGAGAAAGTGGCACAAGGCCATCACCCAGAAGGAAAATAGGGTAAGGAACCTCCTGAGGGGAGAAGAAGAAATCAGAAAGGAGTCTTACTTGTCTAGGTGATGTCACTTAGTAGCAAAGTGGGAGTCTCTGGGTCAGAGAGCTCTGAATGGCAGCAGTGATTTGGGGTCTTTTTATAGCTATAAGGTTTGTCTTATCTATGGTTAGCAGACGTTGGTTTTAGTTTTTCAGGGTGTATAAAGTAGGTAGGCTGTAAATGGCTAAAACTATGTTTATTTGGACTATATTTAAAGCAGTTAGATGCATGAGTATTTGAGTTTGCCGCCAGCATGCTTTGGACTAAAGGTCCTAGACTGCTATAAAGAAGTAAACAATATGGGGGCCTTTTAGGCCAACACACAGGGGCCCATCTCTGCCCCATTTAGATAACAGACGTTAAGCTAGAAATTGGCAGAGGCTGGCTTTAAGTTCACTTCTTCTGTGTCCAGATCTTTTGGTTCTCCCAATGGTTTATACTCTGGGTAATGCACCCTCTTGAGATGGGGAGTGGGTTAGATTTTTATGTTTCTTTTGTAAAAGTGAGAAGTTGATTATGAAAAGGGAGGAAGGAGAACCTGGTTGAGGCCCAGGGTCATTCTCAAATGGATCTACTTTAGGAAACCATAAATTGGGAAGATGAGAATGGGCAAATGGATTCCATTAGGACTCTCCATGCTCTGGTACCCCTAGTAACATTTCCGTGTACCATTGGGGTCCTGGCCCGAGTCAGAGAACCATTACATTTTTTGTAGATATTCCTCGGCGTAATGATTGAGAAAGAGGGAGAAGGGGAAGAAGGGTGGGGCAGGGGGATGAGGAAATAGGAGAAAATCAAGGAAAAGGGAAGAAAAAGTAGGAGTGAGAGACAGGGGAGAAAACTAGGGTATAGGCGTACCATGGAGGGTGAGAAAGCCACTATTCCTTCACCCTATCCTTCTCTGAGTTGTCTGGGTGCATACAGACTCTGGCATGTATGTGACAGCCCTCTGCTTTCTCAGGGTTCATAGCTTCCAAGCTGTTCTCGAGAGAATTTTAATATGGATTATCTCTGTTACAAACTTGTTCCCCAACTTTCAGACAGGGGTCTTTCAGCTAGTGTATTTTCTCAAGGAGCATCTTTTCTTTCATATTTCAAATGCCACTTTAAAAATACTAGAGGTATACATTGTGTATAGCTGAGAAATCACAATGTGTCATGATCTCCTGCCTTGGAGTATCAAGTATTAGAGTGGATTTCTCTCCTGCAGTCCTTACTATGACTGCCTGGCTGTCACATTCCTTTGGAGCATGTTCAGATGGAAATTTTTGGTTGCATCTGGGTTCAGGTTACTGTTGATCTGATCTTGATGGGGGCAAAGAGAAAGTAACTCTTTTTCTTTCCTTACCTATGAAAACTGGTTTAGGAATCTGTACGTCCCATGTCTGGGAGGAACACTCAGGAAAGCCCCACAGGTTTTCTGGTTACTCTTTAGTAACTAACATTCTGTAGTGATTTCCAAGCAATAAAAAGCCCAGTCTAGAATAATAATCAAATTCCCAAAGTCCCGAACTTTGGGAAATTTCTGCCTGCTCTTGAGTTGGGCCTGCTTACGGTTTGGAATCCTGCAATTGATGTGCATATATGTGTATGTGGGGTGGACATAGTCAACCTCTTTAGCTTTTCTTCCCTCCATCTTCTCCCAACTTGACCATATGCTGTTTCTCCCCCCAAATGGGGGCCCAGGGTGAGAGGTGATGGTGGGAGAAGAGCATACTCTTGCATGGCTGTCAAAGATGTAATGTGGCCTGGAGGCTCTGTGATACGGAGGAAATATCAGTCTGCCGCTCTCATGGAGATATTTGCATGTTCCTTGAGGGACCTCAGACTGCAGGCCCCTGCCACATTCCATGCCTTTCTTCCGACTGGACACGTAGACTGCCCTTTATTCCTAAGGACCTTTGTGACCCACTTCTGTGTTGGGGTCATTCTGCTACTCAGGTGGTTTCCTTGGCTCTTTTTTCTTTTCAGACAGTCTCAGGGCACTCTCTTTCATGAGGTCTACATTTGTACCCTGGAAAACACAGATTTTTGTATTTGCTGGAAGGTCACTTTATTTCTAAAGCTGCCCTCTTATTGTCCCTTCTGCCAGGGGCAGCTGTATCCCCAGCCTTTTGACATTACTTGTGTGAGTCAAAGAGTAGTCCTTCTGTCCCTCTACCTCCTGGGGGCATAAGTCAAGCTTTCTGAAGCTTTTTATCATTTGTTTGAGGCAAGGGTTAAAACAATATTGGTCCCTCCCTCATTCTAGGAGAGGTCATCCACCAAGTCATGAGGATATTTAAGCAGCCTGTGGAGAGGCCCACATGGGAAGAAACAGAGGTCTCCCACTAATCAACAGCACCACCTTGCCAGCCTTGTGAGTGCACCACCTTGGAAGCACATCTTTCATCTCCAATCAGTTCGGATGACTGAAGCCTTGGCTGACACCTTGACTGCAACTTCGTGGGACACCCTAAGCAGAACCACTCAGCTAAGCTGTTCATGAACTCCTGATCCATAGAAACTGTGAGTTTATTGTTTATTATTGTTTTAAGCCAAAAGCAAAATGTGAAGTCAGTCCAGTTCTGGTACAGAGTATTGTAGCTCTTCTTATTCATATTAGACAAATGTCATACTCGGTTTAAAATGTAGAAGTTCAAAAAAGGGAACATGGGTAAGGAGGTTAGCCAAGCCATGTCAAGCAGAGAATCATGAATGGTTGTGGTAGACCTGTGCACTAGACCATTTAAACATTGAAAGTAGCACTTAGACAATATAGATAAAGTTTTAAAATTTATTTATTTTTGTTGTTGTTGAGAATATACACAGCAGAACATACACCAATTCAACAGTTTCTACATGTACAGTTCAGTGATATTGATTACATTCTTCAAGTTGTGCAACCATTCTCACCCTCCTTTTCTGAATTATTCCTCCCCCATTAACATAAACTCACTGCCCCCTAAGGTTCCTATCTAATCTTTCAAGATGCTGTTGTCAATTTGATTCCATATAGTTAGATCTTGAACGAGCGCAATCCTCAAGGCAGACATTTTTTACTAGTTAAGCTATTGTTTGGTTTTAAGAAGACTCATGGAGCTATTTTGGTTTAAGGATTAAAGATTATTTTACAGCAATAGTTTCTGGGGTTCATCCAGCCTCCATGGCTCCAGAAAGTCTGGAGTCCATGTGAATTTGAAATTCTGTTTTGCATTTTCCCTCCTTTGATCAGGATTCTTCTATAGAATCTTTTTTTTTCAAATTGTGTTTTAGGTAAAAGTTTACAGAGCAAATTAGTTCCTCATTGAGCAATTAATACACATGTTGTTTTGTGACATTGGTTGCCAACCCCGCGATGTGTCAACACTCTCCCCTTCTTGACCTTGGGTTCCCCGTTTCTATTCATTCACCTTTTCTGTCCCCTCCTGCCTTCTTGTCCTTGCTCCTGGGCTGGTGTGCTCATTTAGTCTCATATACATGGTTGCACTACGTGTGTTATTGTTTCTTTTATACCAAACCAAATCAAACCCATTGCTGTTGAGTCAATTCTGACTCATAGCCACCCTATAGGACGAAGTAGAACTACCCCATAAGGTTTCCAGGGAGCAGCTGGTAGATTTAAACTGCCGACCCTTTGGTTAGCAGCTGAGCTCTTAACCACTATGCTACCAGAGCTCTGTTTGTTTTATAGGCTTGTCTAATCTTTGGCTGAAGGGTGAACCTCAGGAGTGACTTCAATACTAAGTTAAAAGGGTGTCCGGGGGCAATACTCTTGGAGTTTCTCCAGTCTCTGTCAGACCAGTAAGTCTGGTCTTTTTTGTGAGTTAGAATTTTGTTCTACATTTTTCTCCACCTCTGTCCAGGACCCTCTATTGTGATCCTTGTCAGAGCAGTCGGTGGTGGTAGCCGGGCACCATCTAATTGTGTTGGACTCAGTCTGGTGGAAGCTGTGGTAGTTGTGTCTTCAATAGAATCTTTGGTCAAAATATTCAGTAATGGTAGCCAGGCACCATCCAGTTCTTCTGGTCTCATGGCAAAGGAGGCAGTTCATGGAGGCAGTTAGCCACACATTCCATTTTCTCCTCCTGTTCCTGATTATCCTTCTTCCTCTGTTGTTCAGGTGAATAGAGACCCATTGGATGGTCACTAGGGTGCAACACTTTTGAGCAAGCAATTATCATTGTAGCAAGCAGCAAACAAGCTGGTATTCTTCCTCCTGGGGAGTGATCAAGTTACATGGTAATCATGTTGTCATACTGTAGTCACCCTTGACCTACTTAGTTGACTATGTGACTAGCTGCAGAAACTTTTCATTATCAGGAGATGGATAAGCCCTGCACCTTTGGTACATTCATCAAGACTGTGCAGGGATGCTTGGCCCATGGCAGATTGCCTCTCCCAACATCTAGTTGCTCCATCATGTGTAACTTCCATTCCCAAGGTCACCTTGTGGTCCAAGATGGCTGCTCAGAATCTAGCCATTACATCCTTTATTCCAGCAACCAGGAAAAAGAATGGAGAAAAGAAAGGGAGATGTACCACCTCCCTTTATGGACACTTCCTGGAAGTTAGAGACACCTCTCTGATTACATTCTAGAGCGTAGTCACATGGCTATAGCTATTTGCAAAGGAGACTGGGAAATGTAGACTTTATTCTGGATGACTATGTGTTCTGTAAAAACTGGAGTTCTGAGGAAGAAGGGTAGAATGGATACTGTATTCCTTCTGCCGTTGCTATAATTCAGGCTTGAATTACCACACACGTAGTGTCTTAAAATAACACCCTCAGTGTTCCCTCTACCTTGAATTTCTCTCCGCTCAAATCCATTTTTCTCAGTGTTTCCAGATAAATCTTCCTGAGTTATACCTCTCATCGTGTCACATCCTTTCTGAACGAAGAAGTGAGTCCAAATTTCAAAGACTGGTATTCAGGCTTCTCTAATAATCTGATCTCACCCAAACTTATCTTTTTTAGCTTTTCTTCCTAACCTAGTTAAGCTATTCAGTATTTCTTCTATGTGTCCCTGCTTTTCTGCGTTTTTGCCTTTGCTCAGGCTGTTGCTTTTTGGCTTGGCTTGCTTTTTCCCCCAATCCCACAAGTTCAAATCCTCCTTATTCTGTGAGTCTTACCTGTGAGTCTCTGATCCCTCAAGATTTAAATAATCTTCCTCCTCTGAACTAGCATAGCCCTTTCTTCTCTCCTGGCAATTATCACTTCCAGACTTGTGTTAGAGTTACTTACCCAAGTCTTACATCCTCCAATGGCTCTGAACTCCTTGGAAGAAATAACAGTGTATGATCTGTCTTTGTGAAACTATACTGCTTTGCTCAGGGCCTTATCTGTGACTTTTGGAACATGTTAAGAATTTTGGATTAAATATCAGTCGAGAAGATTTATTTTTACAACCATAAATTCATGTATCCAAGAAGAATCTGTGAAGGTAATGAATTAGTAGAATGGCTATGCTGAAGTGAAATTGTTTCTGTGCAAAGCTTAGTAGCTCTACTTGTCGTGTGCTGTCGAGTCGATTCTGACTCATAGCGACCTTATATGACAGAGTAGAACTGCCCTGTAGGGTTTTCTAGGCTGTAATCTTTATGGGAACAGATCACCAGATCTTTCTCCTGTGGAGCCACTGAGTAGGTTTGAACCACCAACCTTTCGGTTAGCAGCTGAGTGCTTAACCATTGCGCCACCAGTGCTCCTCTCAACTTCCTAAGAGACGCCAAATATTTATTGCATATAACAATTTGCAAGTGCCCTGAAGCAATCATCTGAATGGCATGGACAGTGGGCTGTAATCTTTATGGGAACTAATCGCTTTACGGGAGCAGATCTCCAGGTCTTTTTGCCCACAGAGCTGCTGGTGAGTTCGAACCGCCGACCTTTCGGGTAGCAGCTGAGTGCTTAACTACTGCACCACCAGTAGCTCCAGTAGATGGTAGCAAACAATTACTTTTTGTACCTTCACAGTGACTGGGTTATTTAGCAAATGCTCACTTCTCTAAAGTTAGAAAAGTAATTCTGGAAAGTGAAAATTATATCTGAAACATTGCCTATTTTAGAGAGGGTAAAACACAATTGGGTTCTAATCTATAAAAGAAAGTTGCGATAAAACTTATTTTCTTGAAAAAGTAGCCTCTGTTGAAATGGCAAGAAAACTCCAGTCTCAGGTCTGGTTCCTGGTCACTTTTGATGTGTATTTGATAAAAGTTTGCAGAAAAATGTGAGTCCCTCATGGACTTTTTCTTCTAATATTATGCAATGTGTATGCTTTAAATTCTCCCTGGATTTCCATGGTAGGCCATGAAGTTACGTATGTTGAAATAACATTTGAAATTACAGAGAATGCTTGGAGGAGGTAAGTTTGGCAGTGAAACAACAACATACATAAACATTTTTAAACAAGGTTTTATCTGCTTTTGACCTATTCCTTACAAACTCTACATTAGTTTTGCCAAGCAGAATAACATACAGGTAGTCTGCTATAGTGGTTCAAGGTTTAACTTAGGATAACCTATTGAAAAATAGGCACTTCAAAGGAGGGATAGGATTGAAAGAAATAAGTGACTAAAAACTTACTTTCCAGAGGAGCCGCAAATTGGTAAAATACGACCAGCTCCCTGTCTATTCATGCATGTATATGTGAATACACGCAGAGGTCTTTCAGTGTGATACTTTATGAGGATAATCAGATTACTTGGTAATGACTGAGTCCATAGAATTAAAAAAGTTATTTTTTCTGTCTATTCCATCAAGCCTTACTGGACAGGTGTTAGAAATTTTGGACACAGAAATTAGCCAAGAAGATTTCCTCAAAAATTTCTGCAGTGGGCCTTGCTGGTGCTGTTCCCATATCCCTCAGGCCTTACCACTTCAGTGTCCTCCAGTGGGCTTCTACAGCCAGTATCTGCATCTTGGGCCTGATAGCTTTCCATAAAGCCTCAAGAAGCCTACTTTGACCCAGGCCCCCTGCCCCCCACTCTGGGTACAGCCGTCAACCAGTCTGGGTGTAGACTGTCTCTCCCCTTGGTGGAATATTCCTGAGACATGTGTTTTACACAGTGTCCCAGAGTTTCCCCAGTAGGATTATGATCCGGTAATTCACTGTGGTACCCCACTGAGATCGTGAGGTTAATCATTTCCCCAGTTTCTCAGTCACCTCCCAGTACTCTCTGAGATCACCTCTATGTTTCCTTTGTTTATTACTGTGACTCTAGTGCTGCTCTTGGTCCCAGACACATAGCACGTGCTGAGTAAATGTTTGCCGAATGAGTGGATGGATGAATATAGAACTCTTTGTAGAAGGAGCTGCTGCCACTGCCCCTGAGGTCACTGTCATTTTGAGAAGAGGGGTACTGGAGAAGATGGCAGAGCCTCTGCTTCCCTTCACCTACTTGATGGAAACAGTGGGGTGACTTTCTATCTGTCCACACATAATTTATTCATTCAGTCATCCACTCAAGGAATATTTAGTGAGAACGTACTATGTGCCAGCAGAAGCCCTCGTTGTGCAGTGAGTGGTTAAGCACTCAGCTGCTAACTGAGAGGCTGGCGGTTGGAATGCACCAGCCACTCTGCGGGAGAAAGATATGGCAGTCTGCTTCCGTAAATAATACAGCCTTGGAAACCCCATGGGGCAGTTTTACTCTGTCCTATAGGGTTGCTATGAGTTGGAATCGACTCCATAGCAGTGGGTTTGGTTATTTGGTTTACTATGTCCCAGACACTTTATTCGTCAGTAGATGTCAGTCAAGTCACCACCCACCAAAGTCAGTTTGCTGCTTTTACCTTTCCTGTAGTCTCAATTCAGTTGTGCGGTGGTCGCTTTGGGTGCCCCAGCTTCATGATCGTTAGTGTCCCTGAAGTGGTCAGGGTTAGAGGTGGAAGAGTCTCAGCCATGGCTCCAGCCAGTTTCCTGGAAATGCCACTTCTATACCACCTCTTTCCCAGACAACACTTAGGGTAGACGCAGTTAGCGCATGGGCTCAAGTGTTTGTCTCATTGTTCTTTTCATGCTTGTTGGAAACATACTTAAAAGAAAGTGTTTAGTGAAAGTGAGGGGATTATGATGCCACTTTGATATAACCCATTCCTTCTGCACAGTTTTAACTAGCAAAATTTTCTGTAATATGAAATTTAAAAAAGTGCCTTGAACCATGGATGTCCACATGGATAAAGCCAAGATGGAAACCCTAGTGGCGTAATGGTTAAGAGCTATGGCTGCTAGTCAAAAGGTCGGCAGTTCAAATCCACCAGCCGCTCCTTGGAAACCATATGGGGCAGCTCTACTCTGTCCTATAGGGTCGCTATGAGTTGGAATCAACTCGATGGCAAGGGTAACAGGTAAAGCCAAGAGAGCAGTTACGTGATTACAGGAGTGTATTTGTTTTATTGTGGTGCTAAGTGATTATTTTGGTAGTATATGCCACAGCCTGCCTAATGGATTTTATGGTTGTCAGCACTGATCTGAAGAAGGCTCAAAGTTTATTTATATGTAAATATTTTTGTCCCTATGCCCTTTAGAGTAATGTTTTTGAAATTTATTGAAAAAGTAACAAAATGCCTCTATACTTGTCTAAATTGTTGTTTAGAGAGCTTCACTCAGGTAGCATTCACCATGGCCTGTGGAGCTATAAGCCTAGCTCATTTCAACTGTTCCCTTTTTCATAAATGTTTCTGCAAAGGTTCTTTAAAATTGACTTCACTTTCCATGCATGGCTGAAAATTTGTCACTCAAATGATGTAAGAAAGGGAATAATAGAAAAATGTGTGTTTCAAAAATGGTACAGTACAGAGCCGAAGGACCATAATAAAGATGAGATTTAAAAGCAATATTGTCCTTCTCTAATCTTGCTAAGATTTTGTTGTTTGAGGGCTCATGGGTTTGTGTGTGCTGCCTGCAAAGAGGTTTTGAAGTTAATAAAATATGTGAGTACAGATTTGAATAAATCTCATCCAGGATTGCCCATGAAAGGAGGAATTGTTTATTGCCCCTTAGCCAGGATTACATTAGCCTTGTTAGAAAGCCCAGTGGCACTGCAAGACTAAAAAATGTGTTTGAAGGGAGATGGTTGTGTGTTAAGGTGATGCTTGCTTTTCCTCTGTTAACTTTGAGGAAGGGTAAATGCCTCCACATGCAATAAATTGAACTGATTGTGTTCTTGACTTTCAGGCACACACGCCCTTACCCGGTTGGAAGTGTGCTCAGGTTCTGGGGGTGTCCTCAGGGCTGATTGCAGGATCTAACTTGGCTTTAGCATGTAGTAGACGCCAGGTGATGTGCGCAAGGGTGGGTTCATATTTTTGAGCTGGAGGTAAACATTGTCAATCTCTTTTGGTCTTTCCCCCATTCATATCCTCACCACTTGACCATCTGTTGTTTCTCACTTCTCTAGATGAGATCCCCAAAGAGAGAGGATTGTTGGAGAAGAGCACATACTTGCATCATAGGCAAAGTTGTAATGTGTTTCCTTGGGGCTCTGTGATATGAAGGAAATCCTGAGCTTATGCACTCATGGGTGTATTTTAGTTTCCTTCAGGAACCTCAGACTGCCAGCCCCTGCCACAGCAAATGCCTTCCTCTGATTGGCCACTAGACTCCCCTGCAGCCTCTAAGCTTTTTGTGGTCTTCACCTCTGTTGAGGTCTGCCCTTCAAGGTGGTTTTCTTGGGTTGTGTCTTAGTCATCTAGTGCTGCTCTAACAGAATTACCATAAGTGGATGGCTTTAACAAAGAGAAGTTTATTCTCTCACAGTCCAGTAGGCTACAAGTCCAAATTCAGGGCATCAGCTCCAGGAGAAGGCTGTCTCTGTCGGCTCGGGAGGAAGGTCCTTGTGATGCATCAGTCTTCCTTTGGCCTGGGAGCATCTCAGTGCAGGAATCTCTGGTCCAATGGACGCACTCTGCTCCCGGCACTGCTTTCTTTGTGGTGTGAGGTTCCCGTGTGTCTCTGCTCGCTTCTCCCTTTCATATCTCAAAAGAGATTGCATTAAGACACTATCTAATCTTGTAAACCTCATCAGTATAACCTCATCACAGTTACAGAATTTACAACACATAAGGAGATCACATATAACCTCATCGTAGTGATAGAGTTTACAACACATAAGGAAATCACATCAGATTACACAATCATACAATATTGGGAATCATGACCCACCCAAGTTGACAGATATTTTTGGGGGACACAATTCAATCCATGACAGGTGGCATCCATTTTATGATATTCTCAGGCCACTCCTTTTCTCAGGGTCCACATCTTGACCATGAAAATCAAAGGTCTTTCTTTGGTAAATGGTAGCATTACTATTCAGTCTCAAAGCAGCCCTCCTATTGTCCCTCCCCAGGAATACTTCCAGCATCAGCCTCTTGACTTCATGTTGTGTGAGTCAGACACTAGTCCCTCAACCTCTCTGAACCTCTTTATCACTTTCTTGCAGCAAGGGGGAAGCAGTCTTCATGACTGTGGAGAAAATGCCTATCACACTGATACATCTAATAATTCTTTCTTCTTTTTTCCACCTTAACTCTTTTATATCCCTGAATGGTGATGAGCTAATGATTGCAGAACCCATTTTGGTCTATTTCTTTGCAAGATGGTCCAACACCACGACTTATAATATGGGGGTGTTTTGAATGTACTGTTTTGGCCTTTGGAGCCTCTGCCAATCTCTTGTGTGAGAGGGCATGTGTTCAACATCTCCTCTTTAATACAGGCTTTTAAGATTGAGTCTGACCCACAGGAACTTCATTAACTACCACGTTTATTGTAGGCATTGCTGGTCTTTTTTTCTTGTCCACTTTAATATTTGAAACAAATTTTTCTGCTCCCAGGCCAAAGCCAGATGGTCCCACTTAGCAGTAGTGCTTATCTACTCCTGAAGCCTCAGAGTTATACTCAGTGAAGTGGATTACATGCCCCAAAAGACACGGAGTTCCACCTCTCTCTGTTGTGAAACCTTCTCTAAGGTGGTGTAGGTTGGTAATTGGCTTGTGGAGCAGGCTGTATCCATATGTAGACAGTCCTTTAGGGGTTAATTCCATGAGCCCCCGGAAGGTCCATACATCCCCCATGTCTTCCTTAATTACCTGTCCCAGTGTCTGATGTTTTCTCATTGACACATTTATTCTGTGTCTTCACCTTGTAATTCTGTATCCTCTTCATACTCATGCAGATTAATTTACCATAAATAGATCTTGTATTAACTACTTCATTTTTGGAATACTGTTGTGTGCCTGTAATGTGCTAGGCACTGTTGTTTGGGAGGCAGAACTAACCAAAGAAACTTGTGTCTGCCCTTAAAGATCTAAAATTCTAGTGGCATCATTATAAGTTTAGGGAATGCTCCTATAACCATATAACTATATAACTGTAAAGTGATATGTGTTCTATATTTTCTGAAGGAAAAATGTAGTCTGCTGTGGGGGTCTATAACACTGAACATAGAACTTATTATTCCAGAGCAGGATTGGAGGTGGGTGAGTGAGTCTTCAGGGAGGTCTTTCCTGAGGAAGTGATGTTTGAGCACCTGAAGACAAGGTGGGTAGAAAGAAGAAATGGGCTGGGTAAAGGGAGCATGGTTTAAGGAAGAGGGACGAGTATCCCAGATGTCCAGAAAACAGCAAAATGGAAGGTTTTGAAACTGGAGGGGGTAATGTGAAGTGGGAGAAATCCAGAACAAGGGGTGGTTATGTGGGGAGAAGCCAGTATCCTTTCATCCCATCATTCTTTGAGTTGTCAGGGTGCATGCAGACCCCAGCACACATATGACTGCTTATAGTTCTCTCTGGTATCAAAGCCTTCTGGTTGTTCTCTGAGAAAATATTTATATTGTATTATCTAGTGTGTACTTATCCACCAACTTTCAAGCGAGGATATTTAGGCTAGTGGATATTTTCTGGGAGCCTCTTTTGTATTTTCAAAGGCCGCTTAAAGACTTGATACTTGTTAGTGCTGATTTCACTGGAGGTTTGTAATCCTGCAACTGATGTATGTTTTTGTGTATATGGGGTAGACATGGACTACCTCTTTTTATTTTTCTTCCCTCCATCTCTTCTCTACTTGACAACCTGCTGTTTCCCACCCCTAGATGGGGGAGAGGGAGAGAGATGATTTGGGGAGAAGAGCACACCCTCAAATGGTTAGCAAAGTAGTAACATGTGTTTCATAAATGGTACTACACAGGGCAGAAGGACCATAATGAAGAGGCAATTTAAAAGGACAATGCTATCCTTCTCTGATCTTGCTAAGATTTTGTTATTTGAGGGCTCATGGATTTGTGTGTGCTAGTGTGAAGAGTTAATAAAATGTGTGAGTACAAATTTGAATAAATTTTATCCACAATTGCTAGAGAAAGGAGGAGTTGCTTATTGCTCAGATTGTATCAGCCTTGTTAGAAAGCACAATGGCCAAATAATGTGTTTAGGGGGAGACGGTTGTGTGTTTTGTGTTATGCTTGTTTTTCTGCTGTTAACTTTGAGGAAAGGTAAACACCTCTACGTGGAGTGATACAAATTTGTTGCACTGATGGTTTACAAGCACAGATACCTACCATCACCCAGTTTGGAAGTGTGCTCAGGTTATGAGGGGGTTCCTTCAGGCTTGCTTACAGGGCCCTCCTTGCCCTCAGCATGGAGGAGGCACCAGTGGGTTCCACAAAATGAGCTTTCCAGCTGTCTTTGGTTTCACAAGTACGCATGTCTGGTTAAAACCCACCACTGATAGAGGTTAAGAGCACAGACTGTAGAGTCAGCCATTTTTAGGTTGTAATCTGAGCTCTGCCACTTATTGAACTTGTGGCTTTTGGGAAATGTATTTAAACTCTCTGAGCCACAGTTTCTTTATCTGTAGATGGGAGATGATAATACCTTCCCCAAGTTGTCAGCTGAAATGATATAATAAATGTGATGCCTTACCTTAAATGTGGGCCAAACTTAAGGACTAACTTCTAACAAATATATATAGTGGAAATAACAGTGTGATTTCTGAGGCTAGGTCATAAAAAAGGACAGCTTCCGTTTGTCTCTTATTGAATTACTCATTCTGGGGAAGTCATCTACCAAGTTATGAAGGCACTTCAGCAGCCTATGGTGAGGCCCATGTGGGAGGAGAGAGAGGCCTTCCATTAATCATCACCACCACCTTGCCAGCCTTGTGAGTGCACCACCTTGGAAGCAGATCTTCCAGCTCCAATCAATTCAGTGACTGCAGCCCCAGCTGACATCTTGACTGCAACTTCATGAGACACCTTGAGCCAGAACCACCCAGTTCAACCTTTTCCAAATTTGCAACCTACAGGAACTGTGAGTTTGATAAATGTTTATTTTTGTTTTATTTTGCAGTTTTTCTTAATGAGGTAAAATTCACTTACATAAAAGCCATCATTTTCAAGTATACAGTTCAGTGGTTTTTAGTATATTCATCACTATATGTCATTCCAGAACATTTCCATCACCCCCAAAAGATACCCCATACCACTTAGCAGTCACACCCAATTCCCCCTTTTCCCATCCCCGGAAACCACTAATCTACTTCTATCTCTATATATTTGCCTGTTGTGAATATTTCCTATAAATGGAATCATGTAATATGTGGTCTTTTGCAAATGGCTTCTTTCATGTAGCTTAAGATTTTCAAGGTTCATTCATGTTGTAATATGTATCAACACTTCATTCCATTTTATGAGTAAAATTCTATTGTATGGATGTACCACATTTTGTTTATCTGTTCATCAGATGATGAACATTTGGGTTGTTTACATTTTTACCTATTATGAATAATACTGCTGTGAACATTGAAGAGTAAGTTTTTGTTTGAACATGTTTTCGATTCTGTTGGGTATATACCTAGGACTGGAATTGCTGGGTCTATGGTAACTCCCTGTTTAACGTGTTTTTTTTTTTTTAATTTATTGTGCTTTAGGTGATACTTTACAGCACATATTAATTTCTCATTCAAAGATCTGTAAACAAATTGTTTTGTGACATTGGCTGCAATCCATGCAATGTGTCAGCACTCTCCTCCTTTCCATTACACCCTGGGTACCCCGTGTTCATTTGTCCAGTTTTCCCGTTCTATGTTTAACGTCTTGAGGCCCTATCAAAGTGTTTTCCACAGTGTCTTCACCATTTTACATTCCCACCAGCAGTGTATGAGGGTTCTAATTTCTCCACATCCTTGCCAACACTTGTTATCATTCATGTTTTTGATTAGAGCATTCCTAGTAGTGACAAGTGATATCTCGTGGTTTTGTTTTGCTTTTCCCTAATGACTAATGGGAGCCCTGGTGATGCAGTGGTTAAGAACTTGGCTGCTAACCAAAAGGTTGGCAGTTCAAATCTACCAGCAGCTCCTTGGAAACCCTATGGGGCAGTTCTACTCTGCCTATAGGGTCACTATGAGTCGGAATCGACTAGACAGCAATGGGTTTGGTTTATTTTTTTGGTAATGACTAATGATGTCGAGCATCTTTTCATGTGCTGTTGGCTACTTATATATCTTCCTTGGAGAAATGTCTATTCAAATGTTTGCCATTTTTAATTGGGTTGTTTGTGGTTTTATTGTTGAATTTTGAGAGGTCTTTATATATTCTGGATACTGAACTCTTATCAGATATATGATTTGCAAATATTTTCTCCCATTCTGTGGATTGTCTTTTCACTTTCTTGATAGTGTCCTTTCATGCACAGAAGTTTTAATTTTGATGCTTTCCAATTTAACTATTCTTTCTTTGGTTGCATGTGCTATTGGTGTCATTCTTAAGAAATGGTTGCATAACATGAGGTCACAAAGATTTACAGCTGTTTTTCATCAATGAGATTTATAGTATCTAAAAAGGGAGAAGTTGATTATGAAAAGGGAGGGAGGAGAAGCTGGTTTAGGCTCAGAGTCATTGTCAGGCAGCTCTACTTTAGGAAACCATGCATATGTAAGATGAGAATGGGGAAATGCATCCATTAGCACTTCCCTTGCCCAGATTCCCATAGGAAAGTCTCTGTGTAGCATTGGATTCCTGACCCGAGTCAGAGGACCATCGTATTCTTTATAGATATCACTCTGCACAATGCATGAGAACAGGAGTGGAAGGGGGAATAGCAAAGAGAAGGGAAACAATGGCAGAGAAAGGGAGAAAAGAGGGAACAGGGAGGATACATGAAGTTGTGGTGAGGTAGGGTGGGGGAAAATTAGTCTTCCTTCATTCCATTATTCTCTGAGTTTTCAGGGTACATGAAGGCCCTGCTACATATGTGATTTCCTTCATCGCTCTCTGGGCTAGAAGCCTCTTGGTTGTTCTTAGAAAAAGAATTTTATATTGGATTATATCCAATGAGTACTTATCCCCTAATTGTCAAGCAGAGACATTTAGACCGGTAGGTATTTTCTGGGAGCCTCTTTTGTGTTTTCAAAGGCCCCTGAAAAATACTTGATATTTGTTTGCTGTTGATTTCACTGTGGCTTCAAGATCTACTCAATCCAGGCCTACCAACATGGGTAGCCCTTCATTTTGGTGAATACCAGTTCTTTGCATGATACTCTTTCTGCCAGTAGGATCACAACATGACAGTGCTTCAGGTGCCCCGGGTTCTAGGCAGGGCCAGGAAAGGAATCAGGAGTTTGTTTGTGCATGTGGTGATGGTGGCACCTCATATGGCTTCATCTTCATTGTGTCCCCCAGTCCAAGTTCCCACAATGACTGGGTGCTCAGGGCCCCAGCTTCTTATGATAGATAGATTCCATGGCATTGTTAGCCCCTTCTCCTGGAGGCTAAGGTCACAATGCCCTTTTGGAAGAATATAGGTGATATCCTGCAGGTCAAAATGGGAGAAGCTGATAGTGAAAAGGATGAAGGAGACCATAGATGGGTTCCATGGTGTTTTGCAGGTAGATCTAATTTAGGCAACCATACATATGGAAAATGAGTATGTGGAAATGGATTCCATTAGCATTCTTTATGCCCAGCTACCCCTAGGAAAGTCTCCTGTAGGACTGCGGCCCTGTCCCAAGTCAGAGAACCATAGCATGCTTTACAGATGTGACTCAGCATAATGAGTGAGAACAGGTGAGACTTGGCGAAAACTAGATAAAGAGGAAAGTGGGTACAGAAGAGCAAACAGGAGAAATGCAGGAAGACAAGGGGGTCGTATGTGAGAAGAAGCCAATATTTCTCCATCTCATCATTCTCTGAGTTGTCAGGCTACATACAAACCCTAGTACATATATGACTGCCTTCAGATCTCTCTGGGCTTGAAGACTCCTGGTTGTTGTCAGAGAGAACTTTTATATTGTTATCACCAATGTGAGCTTGAGCCAGGGGTGTTTAGACTAGTGAGTATTATCATGGAGGATCTCTTTTATTTCAAAAGTATTTTAAGAGGAGTTGATTTTGATGGTTTATTTTATTGTAGCTTCAGGTATCTAGTCAATCTTGACTGACAAGCGTGCGTAGCCCTTCATTGTGGTGAAGAATCAGTATTGAACTTGTCCCTTCATTTTGATGAAGAATCAATGTTGAACCTGGCACAAGCTCCCTAATGTACTGGGCAGTGTCCCGGTAGCTTTTGCCATATTTACTCCATGGAATTTTTAAGCCCTCTTCCCAGGGGATAGGTCAAGATGGCAGAAGTTGATAATTTAAAGAGTAGAGGAGAACCTGTGAGCTCCATGGTATTCACAGGGAGATCTAATTTAGGAAACCATAGATATGGAAGATGACTATATGCAAAGAGATTCCATTAGGGTTCTGTTTTCCCAACTACCCTTGGAAAGTATCCTTATAGGAATGGGAAATCAACCCCACTCACAGAACCACTGATTTCCTTGTAGATATCATATAGCATAAAATGAGAGAGCAGGGGATATCTGAGAAAAAGGGAAAAAGGTACAGAAGGGAGAAAGAGGGGACAATCTTGTAGAAATTCTGGAAAATGAGGAGTTAAATGTGGGGGAGCTAGCCTCCTTTTATTCCATTTTTCTTTTGTTGTCAGGGTACATGCAGACCCTGGCTCATATATGACTGCTTTCACTCTCTCTGGGCTCAAAGCCTCTTGGTTGTTTCAGAGAAATTTTTTTTCTTGGAAAATCTTGTATATACTTGTTATGAATTGAATTGTGTCCCCCCAAAATGTGTATCAATTTGGCTAGGCCATGATTCCCAGTATTATGTGATTGTCTACCATTTTGTGATCTGATGTGATTATCCAGTGTGTTATAAATCCTAACTTCTATGATGTTAGTGAGGCAGGATTAGAGGCAGTTATGTTAATGAGGCAGGACTCAATCTACAGGATTAGGTTGTATCTTGAGTCAATCTCTTTTGAGATATAAAAGAGAGAATTGAACAGACAGGATGGAGACCTCATGCCACCAAGAATTAAGAACCAGGAGGGGAGCGCATCCTTTGGACTCAGTGATCCCTGTGCTGAGAAACTCCTAGACCAGGCGAAGATTGATGACAAGGACCTTCCCATGGAGCTGACAGAGAGAGAAAGCCTTCCCCTGGAGCTGGCACCCTGAATTTGGACTTCTAGCCTCCTAGACTGTGAGAGAATACATTTCTCTTTGTTAAAGTCATCCACTTGTGGTTTTCTGTTGTAGCAGCACTAGATAACTAAGACAATACTTAAACTCAACTTCTAAATGGGGGTGTTTAGAGTAGTGGGTATTTCCTGGGAGTCTTTGTATTTTCAAATGCCACTTAAAAACTTCTGGTATTTATTTGTTGGCTGTTGATTATTCTGCAGCTTTAGATTAGATCTAGTCTCTCCTGCTCTACCAGTGTGAGTAGCCCTTTCATTTGGCAATTACCAGTTCCCTACATTTGTTAGCCATTTGTTTGTTAGATTTGACATGGCCAGTCTTCGGGTACTGGCTTGTGTCTTAGTCATCTAGTGCTGCTTTAACACAAATACTGCAAGCGGATAGCTTTAACAAAGAGAAGTTTATTCTCTCACGGTCCAGTAGGCTACAAGTCCAAATTCAAGGCATCAGCTCCAGGGGAAGGCTTTCTCTGTCGGCTCTGGAGAAAGGTCCTTGTGATGCATCAGTCTTCCCTTGGTCTGGGAGCATCTCAGCGCAGGAACCTCAGGTCCAAAGGATGAGCTCAGCTCCTGGCACTGCTTTCTTGGTGCTATGAGGCCCCCATGTGTCTCTGCTCACTTCTCTCTTTTATATCTCAAAAGAGGTTGGCTTAAGACACTATCGAATCTTGTAGACCTCATCAGTAAAACTGCCACTAATCCATCTTATTACATCATAGTGATAGAGTTTACAACACATAAGGAAATCACATCAGATTACAAAATGGTACACAATCATACAGTGCTGGGAATCATGACCCATCCAAGTTGACAGATATTTTTGGTGGACACAATTCAATCTATGACAGATAGTAAGCACAGTCCCACCTCACATGTCCCCACCTCCATGTTCAACCTGGTCCTGGCTCCCTCATGGACTGGGCGGTTATGGTGCCAGCAGTTTTTTTTTCCCTCTAAATTTTATTTATTTTGTTGTTGTTGTTGAGAATATATACAGCAAAACATACGCTGATTCAACAGTTTCTACATGTACAATTTAGTGACATTGATTACATTCTTTGAGTTGTGCAGCCATTCTCACCCTTTTTCTGAGTTTTTCCTCCCCTGTAAATTCACAGCCCCCTAAGGTTCTTATCTAGTCTTTTGAGTTGCTGTTGTCAATTTGATCCTCTATAGATAGTTCTTAAAAGAGCATAATGCTCAAGGCAGAGCTTTTTTTAACTAATTAAGCTAAACTATTGTTTGGTTTCAAGATGACTTCAGGGGATATTTTTAGTTTAAGGTTTAAAGATGACCTCAGGGCAATAGTTTCAGGGGTTCATCTACCCTCCATGGCACCAGAAAGTCTAGAGTCCATGAAAATTTGAAATTCTGTTCTGCATTTTCCCCCTTTTAATCAGGGTTCTTCTATGGAATCTGATTAAAATGTTCAGTAATGGTGGCAGGGCACCATCCAGTTCTTCTGGCATCCTGGCAAAGGACATAGTTGTTTATAGAGGCAATTAGCCACACATTTCATATCCTCCACCTATTCCTGACTTTCCTTCTTCCTGTGTTGCTCCAGGCAAATAGAGACCAATTTTTGTGCCTTGGATGGCTGCTTGCAAGCTTTTTAGACCCCGGGCACTATGCAATGAGCTAAGAGAACAGAAGCACTAAACACATTATTAGGCTACTTAACTGGGATGTCCCATGAAACCAGACCCTAAACCTCCAAACCAAGGAACCAGACCCCATGAGGTGTTTGGTTGTACATAAGCAGCCTCACCAGCTACTGTTTTTGTTGTGGTGGTTGTAAATATATCTATCACACAACTTTTGCCAATTCAAATTTTTACAGGTGTACAACTTATTGACAGCAATTATAATAATCGACTCTGCAACCCTAACCTTAATCAATGCGATTTTTCCATCACTGTTAACCACCCTCTTCTCCTTCCCTCCTGCCCCTGGTAACCACTAATCAACTTTGGTCTCTATACATTTGCCTTTTCTTGTCTTTTTATGTAAGTGAGGTTGTACAATATTTGTCCACTTGTGATTGGCTTATTTCGCTCAGCATAATGTGTCTTCAAGCTGTATCTATACTGTAGCATGTATCAAGATTTCA
This sequence comes from Dugong dugon, assembly GCA_030035585.1. NCBI lineage: Eukaryota > Metazoa > Chordata > Mammalia > Sirenia > Dugongidae > Dugong > Dugong dugon. Next base: position 153,908,835 of record CM057483.1, read on the forward strand.
TTTCTCCTACTGGCTGAGCAGTATTCCATTGTATGTATGTACCACATTTTGTTTATCTATTCATCTGTTGATGGAAATTTAGGTTGTTTCCACCTTTTGGCTATTGTGAATAGTGCTGCAATGAACATTGGTGTACAAGACTCTGAGTCTCTGCTTTCAAGTCTCTTGGGTATGTACCTAGGAGTGGAATTGCTGGGTCATGTGGTAGTTCTATTTTTAGTTTTTTGAGGAACTGCCACACTGTTCTCTACAACAGCTGTAGCATTTTTCATTCCCACCAGCAATAGATTAAGGTTCCAATTTCTCCACATCCTCACCAACATTTGTCAAAAATCAGTCGACCATAGATGTGTGGGTTTATTTCTGGATACTCAGTTCTGTTCCATTGGTCTATGTGTCTGTTTTTATATGAGTACCCAGGCTTTTTTGATTACTGTAACTGTATAGTATGTTTTAAAATCAGGAAGTGTGAGTCCTCCTACTTTGTTCTTCTCTTTCAACATTGTTTTAGCTATTTGGGGCCTCTTACCATCCGTAGCCCTCATGACACAGTGGTTAAGTGTTTGGCTGCTAACCAAAAGGTTGGCAGTTCAAATCCATTAGCCGCTCCTTAGCAACCCTATGGGACAGTTATACTCTGTCCTATAGGGTTGCTATGAGTCAGAATCTACTTGATGGCAGTGGTTTGGTTTGGTTTGGTTTTGCCATTGTCATGGATTGAATTGTGCTCCCCAAAAATATTTGTCAACTTGGTTAGGTTATGATTCCCAGTATTGTATGACTGTCTACCATTTTATCATCTGATGTGATTTCCCTATGTGTTGTAAATGCTATCACTATGAAGTAATAAGATGGACTAGCGGCAGTTATATTGATGAGGTCTACAAGATTAGGTAGTGTCTTAAGCCAATCTCTTTTGAGATATAAAAGACAGAAGTGAGCAGAGAGACAAGGGAACCTCATACCACCAAGAAAGCAGTGCCAGGAGCAGAGCGCATCCTTTGGACCTGAGGTTCCTGTGCAGAGAAGCTCCCAGACCAAGGGAAGATGACACGGACCTTCCTCCAGAGCTGATGGAGAAAGCGTTCCCCTGGAGATGACATCCTGAGTTTGGACTTGTAGCCTACTGGACTGTGAAAGAATAAACTGCTCTTTGTTAAAGCCATCCACTTATGGTAATTCTGTTAGAGCAGCACTAGATGACTAAGGCAGCCATTCCATATAAAGTGAGGATTGGTTTTCTATTTCTGTAAAGAAGGCTGTTGGAATTGGACTGCATTGAGTCTATAGACCGCTTTGGGTGGTATTGACATCTTAACAATATTAAGTCTTCCAGTCCATGAACATGGAGCATCTTTCCGCTTATTTAGGTCTTCCTTTATCTCTTTTGGCAGTATTTTATAGTTTTCATTGTATAAGTCCTTCACATCCCTGTTAGATTTATTCCTCGGTATTGTATTCTCTTAGATGCTATTGTAAATGGAATTGTTTCCCTAACTTCCCTTTCAGATTTCTCATTGCTCGTGTATAGAAACCTAACTGATTTTTGTTTTTTTAACTTTGTACCCTGGAACTTTGCTAAATTCCTTTATTAGCTCTAGAAGTTTTCTTGTGGACTCCTTGGGATTTTCTGTATATAGGTTCATATTATCCACAAATAAAGATAATTTTACATCTTCTTTTCTGATATGGATACCTCTTATTTCTTTTTCTTGTCTTATTGCTCTGGGTAGGGCTTCTAATACAATATTGAATAGAAGTAGTAAGAGTGGGCACCCTTGTCTTGTTCCTGATTTCAAGGGGAAATCTCTCAAGTCTTTCTCCATTAAGTATAACGTTGGCTGTTGGCTTTTTATATATGCCCTGAATCATATTGAGGAATTGCCCTTCTATTCCGATCTTCTTTAGTATTTTCATCAAGAAAGGTATTGAATTTTATCGAATACTTTTTCTACATCCATAGAGATGATCATGTAGTTCTTTTCTTTTTTTTTTTTAATTGATGTGGTGTATTATGTTGATTGACTTTTTAATGTTGAACCATCCCTGCATTCCTAGAATAAATTCCACTTGGTCATGGTGTATGACTCTTTTCATATAGTGTTGGATTCTGTTCACTAGTATTTTGTTGAGGATTTTTGAGTCTGTGTTCAGAAGAGATATTGGCCTGTAGTTTTCTTTTCTTGTGTGTGGTGTCTTTGTCTGGTTTGAATATCAGGGTCACCAGCAGCTTTTGACATATTGACTCTATGGAATTTTTTAAAAATAATATTTTATTGTGTTTTTGGTGAAGGTTTACACAGCAGTTTAAGTTCTTTTTAAAAAATTTTGTTGTTGAGAATATACACAGCAAAACATACACCAATTCAATGGTTTCTAGATATACAATTTAGTGACATTGATTACATTCTTTGAGTTGTGCAGCCATTCTCACCCTCCTTTTCTGAGTTGTTCTTCCCTTGTTAACATCAACTCACTGCCCCCTAAGGTTTCTATCTAATCTTTCAAGTTGCTGTTGTCACTTTGATCCCATATAGTTTCTGAAAGAGTATAATGCTCAAGGCAGTCCTTTTTTTACTAGTTAAGCTAAAGTATTGTTTGGTTTTAAGATGACTTCAGGGTATGTTTTTGGTTTAAGGTTTAAAGATTATCCCAGGGCAATAGTTTCAGGGGCAGTGTAGGCTTTCATTCAACAGTTTCTACACAGGTTGTTCGGTGACATTGGTTACATTCTTAACAATATGTGAACATTCTCATTATTTCCGTTCTGGTTGTTCCATTTCCATTAATCTAGTTTCCTTGCCCCCTTACATTCTCATTTTTGTTTTAAAGTAATCGTTGACCATTTGGTCTCATATAGGTGATTTTTTTAAAGGCATGCAGTACTTACAGGTGATATTCATTATTATTTGAGCCAATTTGTTATTTAGCTACAAGGTGACCTCAGGGGCTAGTTTCTGTTCAAGGTTTGAAGCGTATCTCAGCAGAGCAGTTTCAGGGAGCCCTCCAGTCTCAATCAGTCCAGTAGGTCTGGGTTTTTTTTTTTTTTTTTTTTTTTTTTGGGAATTTGAGGTTTTGTTTCACATTTTCTCCCATTCTGTCAGGGCCTGTCTTAGCCTGGGTTCTCTAGAGAAGCAAAACCAGTGAAGTATCTATATCTATATATATAGAGAGAGAGGGAGAGAGATTTATATCAAGGAAATGGCTCACACAGTTGTAGAGTCTCGAAAGTCCCAAGGCCATGGGTCAGGCTGGTGGCTTCCCCTGACTTATGTAGCTGCAGGGGCTGGTGAACCCAAGATGGGCAGGTCAGACAACAGGCCTCTGGCACTCTATGGGATTTTTAACCCCTTCTTCCTGGAGGCTAATAATGTCACAATGCCCTTTGGAAAAATGTAGGGGAGATCCTGAAGGTCAAAATGAGAAGAATTGATGGTTCAAAGGGTTGGAGGAGAACCTGGATGTGCTCCATGATCATTCACAGGAGACCTAATTTAGGAAACCAGAGATATGAAAGATGAGTAAGTGGAATGGATTTCATTAGGATTCTGCATGCCTAGTTTCCCTCAGAAAATGTCCTTGTAGGTTTGGGGTGCTGACCTTAAGAGAACCACTATATTCCTTGTAGAAATAACTCAGCATATTGTGTGAGAACAGGGGACACCTTGGGAAAACTAGAGGAAAGGGCAAAGGGTACAAAAGGGATAAAAAGGAGATGGTCTTGGAGAAATCCAGAAAGACAGGAGGGATAAATTTGGGGGGAAGCCAGTCTCCTTTCATCCCATTCTTTTCTGGGTTTTCAGGGTGTATGGAGGCCCTGGCACATATATGACTAGTTTCAGTTCTGTCTTGTCTCAAAGCAAGCATCTTGGTTGTTTGCAGAGGGAATTTTTATATTGGAATATCTCCAGTGCGTACTTATCCCTCAATTTTCAGGCAATGTATTTAGACTAGTGGGTATTTTCTGGGGCCTTTGTATTTTCACAGGGCCTTTAAAAAGACTTGTTGTTTGTTGGCTGTTGATTCTACTGCAGCTTCAAGATTCTAGCCAATCCGTGTCTGCCCCGCGCTTTGGTGAATACCAGTTCCCTCATTTCTACTCTTCTTTTTTTTTTCAGTTGTGTCACAACACGTTGGGACTCAGGCCCCCCAGGCTCTGCTGGGGGCCTAGTAAGAGCCCACGTTTACACGTGCCACAGTGGCAGCACTATTAGCTCTGGTCCTTGAGTGGCCACCACCTCCATTTTGGAAGTACCCTACTCTTTCCAACCCCACTCCCGCCATTGTCCTGTTAACAGGGGCAGCTCCAGCTCCTGGTTTTTTACTTCATCTTCATGAGTCAAAAACTAGTCCCTGTTTCCCACAAACTCCAGAAGACTTAAGGCAAACTCTCTGAAGCTGTCTGTCATTAACTGAAGCAAGAGGGAAGTAATCTTTGTCCCTCCCTCATGAGGGAGGAGAAAATGCCCACAATACTCTTTTTCTAAGGGTCCTCATGCATGTGGTGGAGGTGCAGTTTGATCCCAAGCCAACCTTCCTATTGTACCTTTTGGTAGGGGCAGTTCCAGCCCCAGACTTTATTTGCATGATTCAGAAACTAGTCCCCTTGTTCCACAAACTCCAGAAGACATAAGTCAAATTTTCTGAAGCTCTTTGTCATTTTCTTCAGACCAGGGGGAAGTCATGTTTGTTTCTCCCACATTAGGGTGGAAAAAAATGCCCACCTTTTTTTCTCAGGTCCACATGCCCTCCGTGGCGAACACAAACTTTTTTTTTTTTAATTGTACTTCAGGTGAAGGCTTACAGAACAAATAGTTTCTCATGAAACAGTAGTACACATATTGTTTTATGACATTGGTTAACAACCCCACAACATGTCAACCCTCTAACTTCTCAAACTTTCCCTTGGTGAAAATACACATAGCCAAAAATACACCATTTCAAAAATTTCTACTTGCACAGTTCAGTGACATTGACTACGCTCTTCCAATTGTGCTGTTATTCTCACTTAAGATGAAGGCTTACAGAACAAAATAGTTTCTCATTGAACAACTGCTACAAATGTTGCCCTATGACAATGGTTAACAATCTCACAACACATCAACAATATCCTTACTCAACCTTGGGTTCCCTATCAGCAGCTTCCTTGTCCCCTTCTGCCTTCTGGCCCTTGTCACTGGACTACTGTACCTCGTTAGTCTCATTTGGTTTTACGGGGCTGTCCACTCCCAGGCTGAACGGTGAACCTCGGAGACAACTTCACCACTGAGCTAAAAGGGTGTCTGGGGGCCATACTCTCGGGGTTTCTCCAGTCTCCTTTAGGCCAGTAAATCTGGTCTTTTTTTTGTGAGTTAGAATTATGTTCTACATCCTTCTCCAGCTCTGTCCAGAACCCTCTGTTGTGATCTTGGTCAGAGCAGTCAGTGGTGGTAGCCGGGCACCATCTAGCTGTACTGGACTCAGTCCGGTGGAGGCCTTGGTAGCTGTGGACAATTAGTTCTTTGGGCTAATCTTTTCCTTGTATCCTGTTCTCTTCATTCTCCCTTGCTCCTGAAGGGATGAGACCAGTGGAGTATCTTAGATGGCTGCTCATAGGCTTTTAAGACCCCAGATACTACTCACCGAGGTAGAACGTAGAGCATTGTCTTTATAAGCTGTGTCGTGCCAATTGAGCTAGATGTTCCCTGAGACCATGGTCCCCACAGCCCTCCACCCAGCAATTCAGTCCCTCAGGGAGTTTGGATGTGAACACAGACTTTTCTTCTGCAGTTGGTGGAAGTTCAGTTTGCACACAGCTATCCCTTTTGTATTTTCTGGCAGGGGCAGCTCCAGCCCCAGCTTCTCTTCCTATGTGAACCAGATACTAGTCCCTGTGTCTCTGTAACTCCAGGGCACAGGAGTCAAGCTTTCTGAAACTATTGCACTTAGGTTACCCACCCCAAATCTTATCTCCTTGTCCATTGAGGGTCTACATTCATGCCAAGTGTGAGGTCCACAGAGAAGCATGTGGTGGGTGATAGATGGCACCAGCTTCCTCCCTAGAATAGGGTTATCTCATAACTTATGGGTGTCTCAGGAGGAGGAACCCCCCAGTGGTATACATGTGTAGGGCGACAGCTCTGCCCTGGTGCCCTGGTGATATTCCATGTATCCATTTAGGCCATGCAGGAAAACCTTGAAGTACTGGATCTTCTGAGTCTTGTTAGATACCTTGATCTCCTCCTGGAACATGGGAGGATGGGAGGCATGTGAGGAATTGATCTGATACCATTTCCCACTTGCTCCCTGTGTACCTTGAAAGGCTGTCATGAGGTAGGTGATCATCCTGCCGAGATCTGCTGAAATACGAAGATTTGTGGCCTGTCTACATCCTTAGTGTGGAGATGCAGAATAGAAAACCACGTAGCTGCAGTCGAGAATCGACTCCTCTAGAAAGGGGTATCCCACAACCTGCATTGAGGTCATCCAATCCCTTTTGTATTGCTGTCATCCTTTTTGATATGTGTGACAAGGATCATGAGAAGGTCCTACCTTTGGGTTCTTTTTTTCACTATGTTTTTAAATATTAAAGGGTCATCTAAAAGTAAAAGTGACCTTTTAAAATCTTTATCTAAAAATCAATAACGTATAGTCCTTCCCTCATCATTGTTCATGAACTTGACAGACAGGTCATCTGTCATGGGTTTTGTAAAGTTTTAAAATCCTTTTCTTAGACACATGGCTCCACTGGCCAGGTTAGTGGCTAAGAAAGATTCCAACATCTAGTAGTGCATACTCTCCTCTAAGTGATGGGCAAGAAGGGCAGTAGGGACCTCCCTCTAAGAGATTAGCCTTTCCAGGTTTGAAGGGATGAAATACCTGGGATCCAGTAGCACATGGGATTGAACAGGCTGCGTGAATGGATGAGACAAGACTTTCTAGAATCTGTTAGCACGGCAAGGCAAGTTAGAAGAGATAAAGGCTCCTGGGCTCTGGTAGTGATTGCAGGCCAGGTTACGAGAAATAAGACTGGGATCTGTCAGCACATCTGTTGTCTATGCAGTGGTCCAGGCAGGAGGTGTCAGACACCTCCTCGTGTTCTACCTGTTTGAAGTGTTTGTGTCCAGTTAGGGGGTAAATAGAATCTCTAGGATCTGATAGCATATGTTACCTGATGAAAAACATTGGAATTTAGGCAGCAAAGCACCTGTCCGATTCGTGCCTAGTTGTTAAAAGTGCATTTGTTGAGGTTCAGGGAATGGCTGAAAGTATGTGCCAACCTTTGTTTATTGGTGCCAGTTGCTCCCTCCGTGTACCCCTCCCCCTTGTGTTCTCAGCTTCCAGCAGAGGAGAATAGATGGTCTTTTGGAAGCTGGTGTTGTAGTGGGTGTTTCAAAAAAAATCTGTGGTGTATTTCTGTAAAAAGTATCTGAAGGCAGTTGATAGAACCTGCAGTGAAAAGGAAAAAAGATAAAGAAATTTTGTTATCAAGAGGCCTATGAGCTGATTCATTGTATGCACTGAGTAATAATGTTTAATTGGTATTGAAATGTGTTACGTGTTTGAACTGTAAATGTTGATAACGTGTCAGAAAAATTCCTCTGATGTTCAAAGTTTTCACTGTATAATGATCACTGTTTTCTTCATTGGCAACTTAAAGTCAAGGAAAGCATATAATCCTCAACAAAATTCAGAGCCTACTTACCAGTTACAACACATAAAATAGTGCAAGTGGGTTCACAACACCGAATCCCTCTGGCAAAGAAAAACTTCTGGCTTTATTGAAGTAAAGAATTGTATGTTCTCAAAGCAACACTTGTAACTCCTACAAAACTGCTACAAAAGTTGACCCCTTTGTCTTGAAGTGAAGGGCCACCTGCTTTTTGACATATTTACTCTGTGGCCCTTTTACTCCCTTCTCCTAGAGGCTGATAAGATCTCAATTCCCCTTCGGAAAAATACAGTTGAGACCCTGCAGGCCAACTCACTAGGTATGGAACATGATTCTGGTGGCAGTGACAGACCTCATTGCTGAAGTGTTTGGTGACGAGGGGACATATGATTCTTTACATTTGTCCTTCAGACCTCTGCTAAGTTCCATCAGTGATTTGCATTAGACATAAAGTAGAGCGAATCCCATAAATGTAAGAAAAGCATTCTGTGGTTGTTGCTCATTCTTTTGTGCCACTGGGAAATTGAAACTGCTCCCCTCCGACCCATAGCCATGACCACAGATAAAATACTCCCTGCTGATCAAGGGAAGTCAATTACACATCAGATATACTGAGGTCCACTCCTACAACAGGTGGAAAAGAAGGGACATTAAGCATAGGTTTGGCTAAAGCCCAATGAAACTATACAGGCTTTATCCTTTGGTAGCAGATGAGGGAGCCCTATGCCTGGTACTGTGTGGAAGGTAAGAAAATCAGCCAGTCACCTAACGACTGTTTCCATGTTCCAAGCCAGTCTTGCCATGAGCACCTTGCTGATGACAGGATGAGGATCAAGAAGACCTAGATCCCCTGTTGAGGTCAGTGATGATTGAACTGTTGTTGATCTAAAGCCTTCAACACCATTTCTACCTAGACCTTACTTCTTTCTAAAACAAACAGGTCTAGGAAAGAGGTTGAAGCCTCCTTCTGTAATGTGAACTGCAGGCTTTATGCATTGGTCAAAGTGTGTTGGAGACTTGCAGGCACCCAAGATTGCCAAACCTTTCCAGCTCTTTTAGAAAATAGGACACAAGTCACTGTGTTGCTTTGCAGCCCCCATGGACACATTCAAAATTTTAGGATGGATAGATTTGAAAATAACTCCCAGATGGCAAATGAACAGATGTTAAGTTTATGGATGAGTCTTTTCATGCTAGTACGAAGGCAAGTGTTTATAACTGATACTGATGGATGTATTGTGGGAATAGATGTGTTAAGCATGTGTAATCCTTCTCGTGATTGTAAGGGATGTTCCCAGTGGGGAAATGCCATGATTAGATCAGTGGTAGTGGGACAAGTAGACAAATGGGAGCCCAGAAAACTACTCCAGCCCAGTCATGAGGGATCAGTAAAGTATACAAGTTTGAGTTGGCTCTGGTGAAAGTAATTCTCTGGACTGATGAAGGAACTAACGGAGGCAGAGGTGCTTAAAGAAACTATACCACTCTAAGTGGCCCTGTGTGGTTGGTTAAAAAAGCCAATGTTACTTGACGCCTCACCGTGAAGGACCTCAGATCAATGTAGCAGTAGTTCTAGCCCCTGAAGTTACAGATATCATAGCAGTCTTGGAGTGCATTGCAGAGATGGAAGGGTCTGGTATACAGCAGTGGACATGCTAATGTTCTCTTCAGATACCACTGCAGTTATGTGATCACAGCCTATGTGCCGTCACATGTCTTGGATTACAACACATGTTCAACCTGCTGTGTCAAGATGACATAAACTCTTCCATGGTTTCTCCCCAGTGGATTGACTGAGACCTAGAAAAGACTGAAACATCACCTGAGGTATCTTGGTACAATTAATCACAAGGATATTATTATAGTGATTGAAAGGGTTAAGGACATGTAACATCTGCCTTAGATAGATGATCCTATATCCAAGTAACCATGGCTGTAAGAATAATCCCAACAAGAATCACAGAGACCACCCAGCCAACTTGGGTCTTGGGAACTTTGGGGGCTGATGCCCCGGGAACAATCCCTGAGCCTGTTCAAGGAAAACTGATGGCCATAAAACCTCCAGAAACTAATGGAGTCACAGCTTATGATAGACTTGTTTGTTATTTGATGTACTTCATGCTTCAAATAGGTATCCTGCTCAGCCTTTTACTTAAGATTATTCAAAAGATAGCCCCTTTCATCAACAGTGTTCCCTAGAAACTGTTTATCAAGCTCTACCTACCTTCTTTCCTTTTGGGCCAATCATTCCTGCAGAGCTTTTTGAGTGATCATGTGAAAGAGTGACAGTTATGCAAACTGGAGCCTTGGCAAAAAGATGTGGCTGCTTGGCAATGGCATCCTTTTGGGTTTTGTTCCTGGTACATGGCTAACACCACCTATCATTATACATCATTTTAGAGATTATTGCTGGCTTGTTCATGGTTGCTGGTGGACATCAAGACAGTAAAAAAGCGGAAGCAGTGGTTGATATGTCCTGACATCCCTTTCATGAGATGGGTCACAAAGGAGAACACCAACAAAGTGGGTATTGTCCACAAAGCATTCATGTTTAAGTGGAAGTTCTATCTACAGGGAAGAGTAAACCAGCATCATGATGTCTCAGAGCTACAGGAAAAAGTGTACAGTCACCCTCCGGATGTGGCTGCCTCAGATGCAGGAATTGTACCAACACCTTGAGCAGGTTTGGTATACACACCCATGTTCTTGAGGATGCCTGGGTCTGTTTTATGAATGCATCAGTGAAGTTAAAGGCAAATGAGGCATAGTGGGATTCAGAAGCTGTGTATCTCCAACTGCTTACAAGCATACACTGCAAAAGGAACTCTGCTTAACGGGGGGGTGACAGGCTGTGAAGCTCATCCTGGAACATGCCAGGATGTCACATATGACAACCCTTGGGCTGACAGTTTGACCTGATGCCAGGTAGCAGGTTTACTGGATGATCAAGTCTCAGCCTCGGTGGGGACAAATATTGGCAGCAGATTGTATAAGACCCACATTTGATGTTTATGCCACATTTGGATATCCACAAATAAGGGCCCTAAAAAGATTAAAATTAAAATAAAGTGAATCAACAAGCTGATCAGACCTGAACTGCCCTGGTAAGGATCATGGCTACCTTTATAGGCCATCTCACAGGGCAGTTAATGAACCTGTCCCTAAAACAAGACATGTTGATTCCAGCACATGTGGTTAAGGAAGCCTGACACATGTGCCCAGAGAGTCAGCTCCATAGTCGAGTAGAAAAGGAATCTCCAGGTTCCACAGAATGAAGTGCCAGAGCTGGTGGCATACCTTCCTCTCAAGAGTACCTCTGGGCATGGACTGCAGTAGATCTGTTTTCAGAGTATGGCACTACCAACACATCCACACAGTAGAATGGGCCTACTATGAAAGGACTCTTGTTTGGACTATGTTTTATATTTGGATTCACCAGCCATATCCATTCAGACAATAGTGCCACCTTTATAACACAAAGTACCAACTCTGGACAGCTTCTTGGGACATTGGGTGTACCGTTTACTCCCCTAATTATTCCCAAACACCACGTGCTATTTTATCATGGCTAGGATTCTTAAAGAAGAAACTGAAAAGAACTGGACAGCCAGTGCTCAGCTCTCAGTGGAACACTAACTTAAGAAGTCAGGTTGGGCGGTAAATGTGGCATTTCCCTGCAGGTACCTCCCATTTAAATAAAATGTTAAATTATGAGTTTTGGGGGAGGAGGGAGGAGGCCCAGATGCAGAAGAGTCGAAAAATGCCTACTTCATTGACAACTCTATTCAAAAAGTCTTTCTTCCTTCTTCCTCCTCAATTGTTATATCCTGTACATGGGCAATGGTCTATGCTGGCAGACTAGTTTTGGCCAGTTTTTTGGCAAGATAGTACAGAAACTCACTTTAAAATATGAGGTCCTTGGTACTTATTGTTTTGGCCTTGGAGCTTCTGGCAAAACTCATACCTGTGAGGATGTGCTCCTTTCAACATTCTTTTGAATGCAAGCTTCATGGACGTGTCTGAATGACAGCACTTTCACACACTACACCTTAAGTGTAGGCACTGTGGATGCATTTACAAAAGTGAGAGAAACCAGTATCCCTTCATACTATTCTCCTCTGAATTGTCAGGGTGCATGCAGACCCTGCCTGGCACATATGTGACTGCTTTCAGCTGTCTCTGAGCTTGAAGCCTTCTTGTTGTTCTCAGAGAGAATATTTATATTAGATTACCTCCAGTGCAACTTATCCTCCATTTTTCAAGTGAGTTTATTTAGGCTTATGTGTATTTCTGGTAGCGTCTGTCGTATTGTCAAAGGCTCTTAAGAAGACTTGGTATTTGTTGGCTGTTGATTTCACTGAAGCTTCAAAGATCTAGTCAATTTAGCCAGCCAGTGTACATATTCCTTTATTTTGGCAAATACCAGTTCTTCACTTGTACATGTTCTTCTTATCTTGTGATAAGTCTGGGCTCCAGGTGTTGGGTTATGAGTAGATCCCACAAGGTTGAGGATTTTGCATGGACTAGAGAGGCAGTGCCCTAGTGCTTTAGAAAGACTCAGTCCTGTGATTTTTTAGACACCTCCTACTAGAAGCTGATCAGGTCACAATGCCCTTTTGGATGAATACAGGCAAGACCTTGTAGGCTCCAATGGGAGACAGAAGTTGAATGTGAAGGAGGATGGAGAACAACCTTGTTATCTCTGGTCGTTGTCAGGCAGGATGGGTCTGATACTCCCAGTCAGGGAGCCACTATGTTCTTTGTATATATCACTCAGCATAGTGAAAGAGAGCAGGGGTGATCTGGAGAAAAAGTGGGGCAAACTGGGAGATACTGAGAACACACGGGAGGAGGGATATGTGGGAGGATGTTAGTCTCCCTTTATCCCATCATTCTCTGGGTTGTCAGGGTGCTGTAGACCCTGGCACATATATGACTGCTGTCATCTCTCTCTGGGTTCTTAGCTGCCCAATTGTTTCAGAGAATCATTTTGAGTGTGAACCTCTCCACTACCCTTGAAGCAAGGTTTGTAGTAGTAGTGGTTTTCTCAAGAAGCCTATTTTCTTTCATATTTCAAAGCTCAAGAAAAAATACTGGAATTTCAGGCTGTGTCTCACTGAGAAGTCACCATGTGTCCTAATCTCCTGTCCTGGGCTATCAAATAGTGCAGAATGGAGTGCTCTCCCCCAGTCCTCACTGTAACTGCCTGGGAGTCACATTTCTTTGAGGCCGTATTGTGATGGGAATTTGTGCACTGAACCTGCAGTTGTGTCATTGTTGAACTCACCTTGATGGGGCAAAGAGAAAGTAACTTTCTTCTGCTGCTGCTTAATTAGGTATAAAAACTGGCTGGGTGTTATGTTCTTCCTATGTCTGGGATGGAATTTTTGGCAGATCCCATAGCTACCTGGTTATCCTTCAATAACCAAGCATCCTGTGGTTGTTTTTAAGCAGTTGGAAGCTCAGTCTAGCATAATAATCAAAATTCCAACTTCTGAATATCGAGGAATCTTTGCCTTCTCCTACCTGGTGCCTGCTTGTTTTTTTTTTTTCTTTAAATCTTGCCAAGTGAATTGCCTGTATGTTTATGTGGGTTTGACATAGCTTCTTTTACCTTTTCTCTATTCATCTCAGCTCATTTGATCACCTGCTGTTCTTCACCCCTCTGGATAGGGTCTTTAGGGAAAGAGCTGATTGTGGGAGAAGAGCATACCCTCACATCTTGGCAAAGTTGTGCTGTGTCCTTGGGGCTCTGTGATTGGAGGAAATCCTGAGCTGACGTGTACACGTGTGCATTTTCATTTCTTTGAGGACATGTTTCCTTCAGGGAACTCAGAAAGCCAGTCCCTGCCCCATCCAGTGCCTCCCTCTGATTGGCTACATGCTTCCTGTCAGCCTGAGGACTTTTGTGGCCTTCACCTCTGTTGGAGTCTTCCTCTTCAGGCCATTCTCTTGGGTGACATCCCTTTTACAATATTCTCTTGTCTCCCCTTATCGACTGTCCACTTATCGACCATGAAAATCAAAGATCTGTCTTCTTTAAAGCGTTGAATTGCTGTTCGCTCCCATAGCGGCCCTCCTATTGCTCTTCTCCAGGAACACCTCCAACTCCAGCCACTTAACCTGATTTGCATGAATCAGACACTAGTTTCTGTGTCTTTCAACCTCTAGGGACTAAGTCAACCTACTGAAGCTCTTTATCACTGGCTGTGGTGTGGGGAAGCAATCTCTGTCCTTCCCTCATGACTGTGTGGAAAATGCCTACCACAAAACATTCTTCTTTCTTTCTTTAACCACAATTGTTTTATATCCTTAAGGTGGGTGAGTAACTAATGATTGAAGGACTAGTTTTGGTCTCTTTCTTTGTAATATGGCCCAGAACTTTGCATTTAGGGATATTGTGTATGTATTCTTTTGGCCTTTGGCGCCTCTGCCAATCTCTTGTGTGAGAGGGCTTGTGTTCAACATCCCTTGTTCAGAGCAGGCTTTCAGGATCGAGTCTGATCCACAGGAACTCCATTCACTACAGTCTTCATTGTGTGCATTGTGGGATTTTTCTTTATCCACCTTAAACATTTGAAACACTTTCCCTGGTCCGGGGCAGAGGTTGGATGGTCCTGCACAGTGGAAGTGCTTATGTACTGCTGAAGCCTGAGAGTTCCAGTGAAAAAGGAGGATTACTTGTCAAGAAAGACATGGGATTCTACCTCCATCTGATGTGAAAACTCCTTCAAGTTGATGTGGATTGGTATTTGATCTGTGAAGCAGGCCTTATCCATATAGACAGTCACTTAGGGGTTGCAATAACCTGAGCCCCTCTAAGGTCCATCCATTTCCAAATGTCTTTCTCAGTCACTCTTCCTCTGTCTGTAATTCTGTCATTGACACTTTTTTTTTGTTTGTTTTGAGCCTTCACATTTTCATACTGCATCCTGGTCATACTCATATAGATTAAGCTATCAAAAAAAAAAAAAAAAAAAAAAACCCAAAAAACAAAAAAAGATCTTATATTAACTACTTAATTTCTGGAATACTTTAGAGTGTCCTTTATGTACCAGGAATTTTTTTTTTGTTTTCAGAGGCAGCACTATCCAAAGCCCCCATGCATCTGTCAGTTTGTCTTACTATGGTGGCTTGCATGTTGCTGTGATGCTGGAAGCTATGCCACTGATATTCAAATTTCAGCAGGGTCACCCATGGTGGACAGGTTTCAGCTGAGCTTCCAGACTAAGACAGACTAGGAAGAAGGAGCTAACAGTCTACTTTTGAAAAAAATTAGCCAGTGAAAACCTTATGAATAGCAGCGGAACATAGTGCTGGAAGATGAGCCCTCAGGTTGGAAGGCACTAAAAATACGACTGGGGAAGAGCTGCCTCCTCAAAGTAGAGTTGACCTTAATGATGTGGATGGAGTCAAGCTTTCAGGACCTTCATTTGCTGATGTGGCACGACTCAAAATGAGAAGAAACAGCTGCAAACATCCATTAATCATTGGAACGTGGAATGTACCAAGTATGAATCTAGGAAAATTGGAGATCATCAGAAATGAAATGGAATGCATAAACACCAATATCCTAGGCATTAGTGAGCTGAAATGGACTGGTATTGGCCATTTTGATTCAGACAGTCACATGGTCTGATATGCCGGGAATGACAACTTGAAGAGGAATGGCATTGCATTCATCATCAAAAAGAGCATTTCAAGATCTATTCTGAAGTACAACGCTGTCAGTGATAGGATAATATCCATACGCCTACAAGGAAGACCAGTTAATACAACTATTATTCAAATTTACTCACCAACCACTAAGGCCGAAGATGAAGAAATTGAAGATTTTTACCAACTTCTGCAGTCTGAACTTGATTGAACATGCAGTCAGTATGCATTGATAATTACTGGTGATTGGAATGCGAAAGGTGGAAACAAAGAAGGATCGGTAGTTGGAAAATATGGCCTTGGTGATAGAAACGATGCTGGATATCACATGATAGAATTCTGCAAGACCAATGACTTCTTCATTGCAAATACCTTTTTTTCAGCAACATAAACGACGACTATACACGTAGACCTAGCCAGATGGAATACACAGGAATAAAATCTACTACATCTGTGGAAAGAGACGATAGAAAAGCTCAATATCGTCACTCAGAACAAGGCCAGGGACTGACTGCAGAACAGACCATCAGTTGCTCATATGCCAGTTCAAGTTGAAACTGAATAAAATTAGAACAAGTCCACAAGAGCCAAAGTATGACCTTGAATATATCTCACCTGAATTTAGAGACTGTCTTAAAAATAGATTTGACACGTTGAACACTGATGACCAAAGACCAGAAGAGTTGTGGAATGACATCATGGAAATCATACATGAAGAAAGCAAGAGGTCATTAAAAAGACAAGAAAGAAAGAAAATACCAAAATGGATGTCACAAGAGACTCTGAAACTTGCTCTTGAACATCGAGTAGCTAAAGTGAACAGAAGAAATGATGAGGTAAAAGAGCTGAACGGGAGATTTCAAAGGGTGGCTCGAGAAGACAAAGTAAAGTATTATAATGACATGTGCAAAGACCGGGAGATAGAAAACCAAAAGAAAAGAACACGCTCAGCATTTCTCAAGCTGAAAGAACTGAAGAAAAAATTCAAGCCTTGAGTTGCAATAGTGAAGGATTCTACAGGGAAAATACTAAACGGCGCAGGAAGCATCAAAAGAAGATGGAAAGGAATACACAGAGTCACTATACCAAAAAGAATTGGCTTATTTTCAACCATTTCAGGAGGTAGCATATGATCAGGAACTGATGGTACTGAAGGAAGAAGTCCAAGCTGCACTGAAGGCATTGGCAAAAAACAAGGCTCCAGGAATTGACGGAATATCAATTGAGATGTTTCAACAAGTGGATGCAGTGCTGTAAGTGCTCACTCGACTATGCCAAGAAATTTGGAAGACAGCTACCTGGCCAACCAACTGGAAGAGATCCATATTTATGTCTATTCCAAAGAAAGGTGATCCAACCAGATGCAGAAATTGTCAAACAATATCATTAATATTGCACGCAAGTAAAATTTTGCTGAAGAGCATTCAAAAGCAGCTGCGGCATTATATTGACAGGGAACCGCTAGAAATTCAAGCTGGATTCAGAAGAGGACATGGACCAGGGATATCATTGCTGATGTCAGATGGATCCTGGCTGAAAGCAGAGAATACCAGAAAGATGTTTGCCTGTGTTTTATTGATTGTCCAAAGGCATTTGACTGTGTGGATGTGGATCACAACAAATTATGGATAACATTGCGAAGAATGGGAATTCCAGAACACTTAATTGTGCTTATGAGGAACCTGTACGTAGACCAATAGTCAGTTGTTCGAACAGAACAAGGGGATACTGCATGGTTTAAAGTCAGGAAAGGTGTGCGTCAGTGTTGTATCCTTTCACCATACCTATTCAGTCTGTATGCTGAGCAAATAATCCGAGAAGCTGGACTCTATGATGAAGAGGGAGGTATCAGGATTGGAGGAAGACCCATTAACAACCTGCATTATGCAGAAGACCCAACCTTGCTTGCTGAAAGTGAAGAAGACTTGAAGCACTTACTGACGAAGATCAAAGACCACAGTCTTCAGTATGGATTACACCTCAACATAAAGAAAACAAAAATCCTCACAACTGGACTGCTAAGCAACATCATGATAAATGGAGAGAAGATTGAAGTTGTC
Organism: Dugong dugon; assembly: GCA_030035585.1. Lineage (NCBI taxonomy): Eukaryota > Metazoa > Chordata > Mammalia > Sirenia > Dugongidae > Dugong > Dugong dugon. Next base: position 153,926,202 of record CM057483.1, read on the forward strand.
AAGGATTTCATTTTACTTGGATCCACAATCAACACCCATGGAAGCAGCAGTCAAGAAATCAAATGACGCATTGCATTGGGCAAATCGGCAAAAGACCTCTTATAAAGTGTTGAAAAGCAAAGATGTCACCCTGAAGACTAAGGTATGCCTGACCCAGGCCATGATGTTTTCGATAACCTCGTATGCATGGGAAAGCTGGACAATGAATAAGGAAGACCGAAGAAGAATTGACGCCTTTGAATTGTGGTGTTGGCGAAGAATATTGAATATACCATGGACTGCCAAAAGAATGAACAAATCTCTCTTGGAAGAAGTATAACCAGAATGCTCCTTAGAAGCAAGGATGGTGTCATGGATTGAATTGTGTCCCCCCAAAATACGTGTCAACTTGGTGAGGCCATGATTCTCAGTATTGTGTGGTTGGCCTCCATTTTGTGATTGATGTAATTTCCCCATGTGTTGTAAATCCGGATCTCTGCCCATGGTTAATGAGGCAAGATTAGATTATGTTAAAGAGGATTAGGGTGGGATGTAACACCCTTATTCAGGTCACATCCCTGATCCAATGTAAAGGGAGTTTCCCTGGGGTGTGACCTGCACCACCTTTTATCTTACAAGAGATAAAAGGAAAGGGAAGCAAGCAGAGAAGGGGGACCTCATACCACCAAGAAGGCAGCACCAGGAGCAGAGCACATCCTTTGGACCTGGGGTCCCTGCACCTGAGAAACTCCTCAGCAGGGAAGATTGATGACAAGGACCTTCCTCCAGAGCTGACACAGAGAGAAAGCCTTCCCCTGGAGCTGATGCCCTGAATTTGGACTTGTAGCCTACTAGACTGTGAAAGAATAAAATTCTGTTTGTTGAAGCCATCTACTTGTGGTATTTCTGTTATAGCAGCACTAGGTATAACTAAGGCAGATGGCAAGACTATGTCTCACATACTTTGGACATGTTATCAGGAGGGATCAGTCCCTGGAGAAGGACATCATGCTTGGTAAAGTAGAGAGTCAGCAAAAAAGAGGAAGCCCCCAATGAGATGGATTGACACAGTGGCTGCAACACTGGGCTCAAGCATAACAAAGATTGTGAGGATGGTGCAGGACCAGGCAGTGTTTCGTTCTTTTTACTTAGGGTAGCTATGAGTCGGAACCGACTTGACAGTACTAAACAACAACAACAACTATCCAAAGAGACATGGAAAACACAGAACTTTCTTCGCTGGTGGTGGAGGTGCAGTTCGCTCCCAGCCGGCCCTCTTCTACCTTCTGGCACAGGCAGCTCCGGTCCCAACTTCTCTTCCTACATGATTCGAACACCAGGTCCTGTGTTTCTGTAATTGCTGGGAAGTCTTCAGTTATACATGTCTGAGTTCTGTAGAGGGCTGAGGTGGGTGATTGATGGCACCAACCTCTTGCTGGAATGGGGTGGTCTCGTGACTTATGGATGTACCAGAAAGAGGAACAAAAGCTCTTCTGTGGTGCCTTGGCAACCTTGCTAGGTTAGGGATAAGATAGATTCTTCAGGGTCTAATAACATATGCTGCCTGTTAGAAAGGTTTGGACGGTTAGGCAGCAGTGGATGGGATTGAAATCACCTGTCTGGTTGGTGCCTAGTGGTTTTTAAAACTGAATTTTTTGAAGCTGAAAGCATGGTCTAAATTATGTGCCAACTTGTGCTTACTGTTGCCATTTTCTCCCACTGCACACCTCCTGCATCTCATTTCCTGAAATTCCAGCAGAGAAGAATAGACGGTCTCTTGCAATTGGTGTTGTAGTGTCCATGCAAAAGTATTCATGGTCTGCACTTCTGTAAAAAGTGTCTGAATGCAGCATATAAAACCTGCAGTGAAATGAAACAAAGGTAAAGAGATTTTGTCATTGAGAGACCTGTGAACTGATTAATTGTATGCATTATTGCACACAATAATTTGTAATTGGTATTAAAATATATTACATGTTTGAATTGTTAGTGTCCCAAAATGTCACAAAAAATTTCTCTGATGACCAACATTTTCACTGTAGTATGTTGTATTCTGAATTGACAAGTTATCATTTTCTATGTTTTTGGCTGCCTGCCAGCAAGGAAGACTTATTATCCCATCAAAAATCAGGCAGGCCTTGGCAATTACTGTAAGTAAAACAAAGTAGATGGGTTCAGAACATGGAGCCCTGGTGGTGCAGTGGTTAAAGTGCTCAGCTGCTAACCAAAAGGTCAACAATTCGAACCCACCAGCCGCTCTGTGGGAGAAAGACGTGGCAGTCTGCTTCCATAAAGATTTACAGCCTTTCTTTGGCAGTCAAAGAACTTCTGGGATTCACAAACTAGAGTGCTAGGTTCCCAAGACTGCACTTGTAACTCCAACAAACTACTGCAAAAGTTGTTTATTTTTGTGTTACGGTAAAAGAGGCAACACTGCAAGGGGCTTTTCCCCAATTGCCTTTGATAGATTGACTTAATGGGATTTTTAACTTCCTCTACCTGGAGGCTGATGAGGTCTCAGTGCCCTTTGGAGGAATACAGGAGAGACTATGCAAGACAACGAGGCAGGATGAATCATGACCCTGGCAAGCAGGTGCTAAATGTTTGTGTTTGGTGACAAGGGGCCTGTGATCCTTGAGTATTGTCCCAGAGACCCCTGCTGAGTTACATCAGTAGTTTGAGTAAGACATAAGAAGAGAACCCTATAAATCTAAGAAAAACATTCTGTGATTGTTGTCCACCTTTGTGTGCCATCGGGAAAGTGAAATTGCTTTCCTCTGACAGGTGGCTGTTACTATGCATAAAATACTCCCTCCTGATCAAGGGAAGACAGGTATGCAGAAATGTCCTGAGGTCCACTTCTACATGAGTGGAAAGAAGATATATTAACGATAGGTTTGGGCAAAAGCCAGATGACATTATTGAGTTAGCTCCTTGGGTAGCAGATGAGGGAGCCCTGCCAGTTTTGCTGGATGGGAAGGAGTGGAGATCTACCAGTCACCAGACAACTGATTCCATCCTCCAAACTGCTCTGGCTTCGACTGCCTTGATGATGACAGGAGGAGGACCAGGAAGACCTAGAAGTCCTTGCTGAGATTATGCTGGTCCTACTGAGATTATGCTGTTCATAGTGATTTGATCTGACACATTGAACACCACCTCTCTACCCAGACCTTACTTCTTTCTGGACCAAATAAGTCTAGGATAGAGGCTTAGTCCCCTCCTTCTTTTATAGCAACTGGAGACTTTATACACTGGTCAAATATGTTGTGGCCTTGATGGCACCCAAAGTTGCTAAGCCTTTTCAACCCTTTTGGAAACTGGGGCACCAATCACTGTGGTGCTGTCAAATCCTTATCAGCATGGTGAAAATTGACTTTGACTGGAATTTTCAATAACTATCAGATTGGACAGTGGACATTTTATGGGTGGGCCCTTTCAGGCAAACATAAATGCAGTATGTTTTCACTGATACTGCTGAATGTATTGTGAGTATAGATGTGTTAAGTATGTGTAATTCTCTTGATTGTAAGGGATGTTCCCAATGGGGAAATGCCATGATTAGAACAGTAGTAGTGGACAAACGGACAATCAGGAGCCCTCCAGACTTGCCCAGCCATGAGGGATCAGTAAAGCAGTGTAGGATATCACTTGGGGTTGGGCGCTCGTGTCAAAGGAGCTCTCTGCACTGATCAAAGAACTAATGGAGCCAAAGGTACTTAAGCCATACTGATCTACAATACAGCCTGTGTTCCTGGTGAAAAATCCAGTGGTACCTGATGCTTCATTTGGAGTACCACAACTCAATGAGGCCATAGTTCAATGAGGCCTTACACCAGAAGTTCCAGAGATCATACTGATCTCAGAATCCATTACAATACTGAAGAGTTTGTTACATAGTTGTGGACTTGGTGATACTTTCTTCAGATCTCACTGCATCCACGTGATCATCACCTGTTTGTCTTCATGGGGCTTGGATTACTACACATAAGCAATGTGGTGCCCCAACAGGATGTAAACTCACCCATGATTTTCCACCAGTAAATAGACGGAGACCTAGAAAGGACTGACCTTCTCCAGAGGTGTGTTGGTACCATTACGTGGATTACATTCTTCCAGTTGGAAAGGCTAAGGACAGTATATTATCTGTTCTAGATAGAATGTAAAATATTTGAGTAAACAGGAATGGAAATTTAACCTCCACAAGAATAGCAATCAGTCACCCAACTAAAGTTCCTTAGACCATGTTTGCTGATGTGTAGAAAACAATCTCTGAGCATGTTCAAGAAAAAAATGATGGCCTTAAAACCTTCAGAAAATGAAAAGGAGGCACAGAATATGATAGATTGTTCAGCATTTTGAGGCACTTCATAACTTACTTAAGGATTCTGCTCAACCCATTACATAAGATTACTTGAAAGGCAGCCCCTTTGCCCAACACCATGCCCTAGAAACTAACAGTTGTACAGACCTCCTCTGTACTCCAGCCAGTCATCTGTGCAGACATTTTGGAGCTACGAGTGACAGTGACTGTCATTTATACTAACTGGAGTCTTTGGCAAAAAGATGTGGCCATTAGATAGGTGCTCATTGTGTGTGTGTGTGTTTTTTAAAATAGGCATTTAGCTGACACTGTCTCCCTTTATACCTCTTTTGAGAGAATACTGCTGACTTATTAGTGTGCTGGTTGACATTGAGAGAGTAACAAAGCAAGAGCAAGGTTTGTTACTCCCTGACATCATGGGATGGGTTGGCCAAGACTATTAGTCTTACCCAATAAGCATTGATTTTTTTAAAAAAACTTGTGGTTAATATTTATATAGCAAAACATTTATCGTTTCAATATTCTTCATGATAAGCATCAATTTTTAAGTAGAAGTGATATATCTAGGAAAGAAGTATGCTGGGCATTAATGGTGTCTCATACCTACATGAAGAAGTTTACAGTCACCCCCCCAGATGCCACTGCCTCAGATGCAGGGTCTATGCTATACCTTGGATTTCTTGGCAGCTTTGGTACACTCAGGTTCCTGAGGAGGCTGGGTCTGTATGAGAGATACAGCAGTTACTTTAAAGGCTGATGAGATGTATTGGGCTGTGGAGGCTGTGCACCCCCAAAGAAAACTACTTACATCTGTGCATGGATAGGGAGCTGCACCCAGTAGATGGATGCGTAGACTATGATCTTGCCTGGGAAAAACCACCCATAATTATCTTCTTATATTTTGATTGAGTCATGGGCAGCTGCCTATGGGATAAGAACTTGGCCTGGTACATGTCAGCAGGATGACTGGATGTTCAAGTCTCAGCCTCTGTGGAGGCAAACATTATCAGTACATCACCCCATGTGCACACCTCCTGATGTGCTGATTCTTGGAGGATGAAAATCAATCAAATCAGCAAGCTGATCAGACCTGCGCTGCCCAGGTAAGGACCATAGCCATCAGGAAAAACCATTGCTCAGGGCATTGTAATCCATCTACAAATCCAAACCCCAAAACAAGACCTAATGATTCTAGGACGTAAAACCAAGAAAGCCTGGCAAATGTCCTGAAAGTGCCAGCCTCACAGTTGAGTAGAAAAGGGGTCTCTGGGTACCATAAGCAGAAGTACCAGAGCTGGTGCTGTATCTTCCTCTGAATGGAACTACTGGGCATGGAGCAGTAGATCCCTTTTCAGAGTAGAGCACATACAACACAATTCACACAGCAGAATGGGTGAACTATACAAGGACTCTTAGTTGGACTGTGTTTTATATTTGGATTCACTGACCACATCCATTCAGCCAATTGTGCCGCAATTATAGGAAACCACCCCTCCCCACAAACAGTGGGATGCTTTGTGGGACACTGTATGAACCATTTACTCCACTTATCACCTCCACACAGCAGGTGCTTTTGAATGTTGGCTTGAAATCTTACATAAGAAACTGAAAAGGAAAACTGGATGACTGATCCCAGCTCCCAGTGGAGCACACGCTTAGGATAGTCAATTTGGACTCGGAATGTGGCATTTACCCAGAAGAGTACCTCCTGTTTAAAGAGAATGTTAAATTATGAGTTTGAAGAAAAGGGAGGAGGCCTAGACTCAGAGGGACCAAAAATGCCTACTAAATTGACAACTCTGTCTGAAAATTCTTTCTTCTTACTTTAACCTCAATTTTTATATTGTGAAGATGGGCAATGGGCTAATTCTGACAAAACCAGTTTTGGCCAGGTTTTTGGCAAGATAGTACAGATCTCACTTTAGAACATAGGGTCCTTGGTATTTTTTGCTTTGGCTGTGGATCTTCTGCAACAAACCTTACATGTGAGGACATGTTGCCTTCAATATCCTTTTCAAGGCCAGCTCAGGGACATGTCTAACCTATAGTACCATCACTCAGAATAACCTTAATTATAGGTATCGTAGGTATTTTTTCATGTACTTTGTGTATTTCAAAATTGAGAGAAGTCAGTATTTCTACATCTGATTTTTCTCTGGTTTGTCAGGGTGTATGCAGACCCTGCTTGGCACATATGTGACGTCTTCCAGCCCTCTATGGGTTCTAAGCCTTCTGATTATTTTCAAACAGAGTTTTTATGTTGGATTCTCTCCAGCACAGACTTACCCAAAAGTTTTCAGCGAGTTTATTTAGACTAATGGTTATTTTCTGGGAGCTTCTCTTGAATTGTGAAAGACACCTTAAGAGGCCTTTGTATTTGTTGGCTGTTGAGTTCACTGCGGCTGCAGGCATCTAGTCAACCTTCCTGACCAGTGTGGCATTATTAGATGTTTAGGGAATGCTCATATAAACATATAACTATGTAACTATAGAGTGATATGTGTTCTGTGTTTTCTGAAGGAAAAATATATCTGTTATGAGGGTCTATCATACATTACACAGAACTTAGCCTGGAGGAGGATTGGGGAGGTTGCATGAATCTTTCAGGAGAGCTTTCCTGAGGAAGAGATGTCGGAGCACCTGAAGACAAAGTGGGTGTAACTAGACAAGAAAATTGCCTGATAGGGCAATTTAAGGAAGAGGGATGAGTATCCCAGATCTCCAGAATACAACAAGATTAAGAGCTGTATACTGGAAGTGGCAATGAGAAATGAGAGTAATCCAGGATGAAGGGGAGGGGGTGTCATGAGGAAGAAGCCAGTCTCTGTTCGTGCCATCCTTGTCTGTTTTGTAAGGATGCATGTGGACCATGACATATATATGACTGCCTTCAGCTCTCCATGGGGCTAGTGTCTGACTTAGGCAAGTGAAATCAAGAAGCTGCCCGAAGTCTGCATGTGAAGTTATGGTAGCACCATATGTGGTTCCATGTTAATGTTGGACCTGTGGCCCAGATCCAACATTGCCTGGGTTCCAGGACTCAGGCTGCTTTTGACAGATTGATTCAATGGGATTTTTAACCTCCTCCTCCTCGAGGCTGTTAAGGTCAAAATACCATTTTGAAAAATACAGGTGAGATCCTGCAGGTGAAAATAGAATTTGATAGTGAAAAGGAAAGGAGGAAATCCTGCATATGCTCCATGGATATTCTTAGGCAGATCTAATTAAGAAAACCATACACAGAGGAATATGTGGAAATGTATTCCATTAGTATAATGTCATGTTACCCTGGAAGAGTCTCTTTGTAGAATTGGGTTCCAGCCTCAAGAGAACCACTGTGTTGTTTGTGGATATCAGTCAGTATAACGAGTGAGAAGAGAGGACACATGGGGGAAAACTAGAGGAAAAGGGCAAAAGGTATGCAGGGGATAAAAGGGGGTCATCTTAGAGAAATCCAGGAAGACAAAAGGGGCAAATCTGTTGAGAAGCCAGTCTCCCTTCATCCTATCATTCTCTGAGTTGTCAGAGTTTATGAAGATCCCACACAGACGTCACTGATTCCAGCTCTGTCTCTGGGCTAAAATCTGTTGGTTGTTCTCAGAATTTTTATACTGGATTCTCACCAATGCATACTATCCTCCAGTTGTCAAGTGGAGGTATTTAGACTGATAGGTATTTTCTGGGAGCCTATATTGTATTTTCAGAGACCTCTTGCAAAGACTTGGTATTTGTTGTCTGTTGATTTCACTGCAGCTTCAGTTTTCTAGTCAGTACTGGCCTTCCAATGGAAAAACTGTTAGATTTGGCAATTACTAGCTCCCTGCTTTTGTACTGCACTTGCCAGGTGGATCACGCAGTTTCTGGGCTCTAGGAGTCCTGGTAGGAAATATGATACTGGATTTATGTGCAGTAGTGGTGGTGACTCCTCAAGTGGGGCTTGTTGAATACTCACCTAAGGCCAGCCTCCCTCATAGAGTTGGGGTCAGGGACTCAAATACTTTTGACATATTTACTCTTTGGATTTATTAACCTCTCTTCCTGAAGTCTGATATGGTCACAATACACTTTTGAAAAAATACAGGCCAGATCCTGCTTTTGCAGTAAGAGAAGTTCATAGTTATAAAGAGATTGAGGAGGAGGTGGGGCCAAGATGGTGGAGTAGTCAGACGGTTCCAGTGGACCCTCTTACAACAAAGACCTGAAAAAACAAGTGATTTGATTATATATGGAAATCTGGGAGCCCTGAACATCAAAGGCAGAGTTGAGGAACCTGACTGAGTGGCAGGGGGAGGGAGAGACGGTTCGGAAGCAGTGAGCAGTTGCCAGACCTGACCCAGCGGGAGCTGGAGCCGTTCAGCCCGGATGAGTTTGGGGCTGAGTGGTGAGGCAAGCAGCTGTGATCGGGAGGCATTTTCTACATCTGGAGAGATCCAGTGGCAGAGTCTACTGAGCCATCCAGAACCAGTGAGAAGCAGCCCTCAATCGGTGAAAGATAAGTATTTGCGTCTGGCCTTCCGTGCAGATCAAAAACACCCACCTTAGGGAAAAACCTCTCCCCCATTTACCTCCCTGCTCCCTGCTCTGCACTGGGTCTCGGACTAGCTTCAGCAATTGCTAAGTCTTCCTGGCTGGAAGTAGGATTTGTCATACTCCCAGAGCCATTCTCCCAGCCTTGGAGAGTGAACAAATTAACAAACAGGGTAAAAAATAAACTGCCGGCTCCCCTAAGCCAGCAACCCAGGGTAGGTATAGCTTCTTTGCCTAGGCACAGGCATAAGGGATCCATGGACTTTGAGTGCCTTTCCCCTGCATAGACTTGTGTGGGCCTATCTCAACTGTGTAGGCCCTCATCACCGCAGTACAACAGGGTATATACCAGAACTCTAACTTCAACTGTTTCAGCTGGGAAGTGGCAGGTTCTTGACATTTGACACTGCTCTGCCCATTAAGCAGGGTCTTCACCTACCCACATCAGGGGCCTGAGGACTGGTGGCTCCACCCATGCCACCTAGCCACCTGCGATAGGGGCCCATGAATAACAGGTGCCTGCAGGCTTCACAGCCAACAGCATTAGGTGCTCATAGTCTGGCTGCAAAATCCACCCACCTAGGTGCTCTAGGGAACAGGGACACGCCTTCCTCCTGGACACTTGGGGGTGGCTGTTAGCCCCCTGCCTTGCTCAGAGTGTGTCCCCCTGCTGCAGCCTGAAGCCTGTGCCTACACCAATCACCCATGTGTTGTCTAGGACTGTAAGTGAGAGCCTACACCACACACTTGGTGGCTATCTACCTGGGCACCTGAGATGAATCCATACAGGAGGAGTGGACAGACTCCTGAGCTCACATACGTAGTAACAGATCTGACCACCTGGTGACAGGACATTAGAGGTTCAAAAGTGCCAATAATCAAACTAGCTCATATGAGCAGCCTATTTGGGCATATCAAAACAAAACAAGAAGCTAGAACACAGTAAGCAAACATAAAATAAATAAATATAATAACTTACTGATGGCTCAGAGACAACAGTCAATATCAAATCACATAAAGAGGCAATCCATGATGGCTTCAGCAAGCTCCCAAAATAAAGAATCTAGAAATTTTCCAGAGGAGGAAAATTTCTTGGAATTACCAGAGGCATGATCCAAAAGATTAGTATGCAGAACTCTTCAAGAAATTAGAAAGGAAATTAAGAAAAATGCAGAACATGCAATAGAGGAAATTAGAAAGATTAGAAAAGAGCATAATGGCAAATTTAACAGGCTGCGAGAATCCGTAGAGAGACAACAATCAGAAATCCAGAAGATTAACAATAAAATTTCAGAAATAGACAACTCAATAGAAAGTCATAGGACCAGAACTGAGGCAATGGAAGTCAAAATTAGTGAGATTGAAGATAAAGCACTCGACACCAACTTATTTGAGGAAAAATCAGATAAAAGGATTTAAAAAAATGAAAAAACCCTAAGAATTATGTGGGACTCTATCAATAGGAATAACCTACAAGTGATTGGAGTACCAGAATGGGGGGAAAAGAGAAAATACAGAGAGAATTGTTGAAGATTTATTGGCAGAAAACTTCCCTGATATCGTGAAAAATGGTATATATCCAAGATGCTCATCGAACCCCACATATAGTAGATCCCAAAAGAAAGTCACCAAGACATATTATAATCAAACTTGCCAAAACCAAAGATAAAGAGAGAATTTTAAGAGCAGCTAGGGATAAACAAAAAGTCATCTACGAAGGAGAGTCAATTAGAATAAGCTCGGACTACTCAGCAGAAACCATGCAGGCAACAAGGCAATGGGATGACATATATAAAGCCTTGAAGGAAAAAAACTGCCAGCTAAGAATTACATATCCAGCAAAACTGTCTCTCAAATATGGTGGCGAAATTAGGGCATTTCCAGATAAACAGAAGTTTAGGGAATTTGCAAAAACCAAACCAAAATTACAAGAAATACTAAAGGGAGTCCTCTAGTTAGAAAATCAGTAACATCAGATAACAACCCAAGACTAGAACACAGGACAGAGCAACCAGATATCAACCCAGAAAGGGAATACACAAAAGTAAATCAAAGCTAAAACACTGAAAATAGGGAAACAGATGTCAGTATGTAAAAGATGACAACATTAAAACAAAAAAGAGGGGCTTAAAAAATGTAGACATAGATTTTTCATATGGAGAGGAAGTCAAGGCAATATAAAGAAATAAAAGACTGGTATTAAACTTAGAAAAATTGGGGTAAATATTAAGGTAACTACAAAGGAAACTAACAATCCTACAAGTCAAAATAAAAAACAAGAAAAATATAAAGACTCAGCAAACACAAAATCAACAACAATGAAAAAGATGAAAAGAAAATAACACAAAGAAAATTGACTCAGCACAGAAAATTAAGTAGAACAAAGAATCTGTGAACAACACACAAAAATACATCAAAATGACAGCACTAATCTCATACCTATCAATAATTACGCTGCATGTAAATGGACTAATGCACCAATAAAGAGAGAGTGGCAGATTGGATAAAAAAACACGACCCATCTATATGCTGCCTACAAGAGACACATCTTAGACTTAAAGACACAAACAAACTAAAACTCAAAGGATGGAAAAAAATATATCAAGCAAACAACACTCAAAAAAGAGCAGGAGTGGCAATATTAATCTCTGACAAAATAGACTTTAAAGTAAAATCCACCACAAAGGATAATGAAGAACACTATATAATGCTTAAAGGGTCAGTACACCAGGAGGACATAACTATAATAAATACGCACCCAACGACAAGGCTCCAAAATACATAAAACAAACTCTAACAGCACTGAAAAGAGAGCTAGACAGCTCCATAGTATAGTAGGAGACTTCAACACACCACTTTTGGTGAAGGACAGAACATCCAGAAAGAAGCTCAACAAAGACACAGAAGAGCTAAATGCTGCAATCAAATAACTTGATCTCATAGACATATACCAAACACTCCACCCAACAGCAGCCAAGTATTCTTTCTTTTCCAACGCACATGGAACATTCTCTAGAATAGACCACTTATTAGGCCATAAAGCAAGCCTTAACAAAATCCAAAGCATCGAAATATTACAAAGCATCTTTTCTGAACATAAAGCCATAAAAGTAGAAATCAACAACAGATAAAGCAAGGGAAAAAAATCAAACACATGGAAACTGAACAACACCTTGCTCAAAAACTACTGGGTTATAGAAGAAATTAAGGATGGAATAAAGAAATTCATATAATCAAATGAGAATGAAAACACATCCTACCAGAACCTTTGGGACATAGCAAAAGCAGTGCTCAGAGGTCAGTTTATAGCAATAAATGCACACATCCAAAAGGAAGAAAGGGGCATAATCAAAACATTAACCCTACCACTGGAACAAGTAGAAAGAGAGCAGCAAAAGAAGCCCTTAGGCACCGGAAGAAAGGAAATAATAAGAATTAGAGCAGAATTAAATGAAATAGAGAATAGAAAAACAACTGAAAGAGTTAACGAGACCAAAAGCTGGTCCTGTGAAAAGATCAACAAAATTGATAAACTGTTGGCCAAACTGACAAAAGAAAAACATGAGCGGAAGCAGATAACCTGAGTAAGAAATGAGACGGGCAGTATCACAACAGACCCAACTGAAATTAAAAGAATCATAACAGAATATGATGAAAAATTGTACTCTAAAAAATTTGAAAACCTAGAGGAAATGGACAAATTTCTAGAAACTCACTACCTACCTAAACTAGCACAAACAGAGGTAGAACAACTAAATAAACCCATAACAAAAGAAGAGATTGAAAAGTTAATTTAAAAACTCCCAACAAAAAAAAGTCGTGGTCCGGATGGCTTCACTGGATAATTCTACCAAACTTTCAGAGAAGAGTTAACACCACTACTACTAAAGGTATTTCAGAGCATAGAAAAGGATAGAATACTCCCAAACTCATTCTATGAAGCCAGCATAACACTGATACCAAAGCCAGGTAAAGACATCACAAAAAAGAAAATTACAGACCAATATCCCTCATGAACATTGACGCAAAAACCCTCAACAAAATTCTAGTCAATAGAATTCAGCAATATATCAAAAAAATAATTCACCATGATCAAGTGGGATTTATACCAGGTATGCAGGGATGGTTCGACATTAGAAAAACAACCAATGTAATCCATCACATAAATAAAACAAAAGACAAGAACCACATGATCTTATCAATCAATGCAGAAAAGGCATTTGACAAAGTCCAACACCAATTCATGATAAAAACTCTCAACAAAATAGGAATAGAATGGAAATTCCTCAGTATAATTAAGGGCATTTATACAAAGCCAACAGCCAAAATCACCCTAAATGGAGAGACTTTGAAAGCATTCCCCTTGAGAACAGGAACCAGACAAGGATGCCCTTTCTCACCACTCTTATTTGACATTGTCCCTGAGGTTCTAGCCAGAGCAGTTAGGCTAGAAAAAGAAATAAAGGGCATCCAAATTGGTAGAGAAGAAGTCAAAGTATCTCTGTTTGCAGATGATATGATATTATAAGCCGAAAACCCCAAAGAATCCACAAGAAAACTACTGGAACTAATACAAGATTTCAGCAAAGTTTCAGGATACAAAATAAACATACAAAAATCAGTTGGATTCCTTTACACCAAAAAAGAGAATCTCGAAGAGGAAATCATCAAATCAATACCATTTATGATAGCCCCAAGAAGATAAAATACTTAGGAATAAATCTAACCAGAGATGTAAAAGATCTATACAATGAAAACTACAAGACACTACTGCAAAAAACCAAAAGAGACCTGCGTAAGTGGAAAAACATACCTTGCTCACGGATAGGTAGACTCAACATAGTGAAAATGTCAATTCTACCCAAAGCCATCTACAGATACGGTGCAATCAGGATCCAAATTCCACCATCATTTTTTAATGCGATGGAGAAACAAATCACCAACTTCATATGGAAAGGGAAGAAGCCCCGAATAAGTAAAGCATTACTCAAGAAGAACAAAGTCGGAGGCCACACACTACCTGAATTGAGAACCAGTTATACCACCACGGTAGTCAAAACGGCCTGGTACTGGTACAACAACAGATACATAGACCAATGGAACAGAATTGAGAATCCAGACATAAATTCATCCACCTATGAGCAGCTGATATTTGACAAAGGCCCAAAGTCTGTTAACTGGGGAAAAGACAGTCTCTTTAACAAATGGTGCTGGCATAACTGGATACCTGTCTGCAAAAAATTGAAACAAGACCCATACCTCACACCATGCATAGAAACTAACTCAAAATGGATCAAAGACTTAAATATAAAATAGAAAACAATAAAGACCGCGAAGAAAAAATATGGACAATGCTAGAAGCCCTAATACATGGCATAAACACAATACGGACCATAAGTAACAATGCACAAGCGCCAGAAGAGAGACTAGATAAACAGGAGCTCCTAAAAATCAAACACTTATGCTCATTAAAAGACTTCACCAATAGAGTCAAAAGAGAACCTACAGACTTGGAAAAAAATTTTGGCTATGACAAATCCGATCAGCGTCTAATCTCTAAAATCTACAAGATACTGCAAAACCTCAACAACAAAAAGACAAATAGCCCAGTTAAAAAATGGGCAAAGTATATGGACAGGCACTTCGCCAAAGAAGATATACAGGTGGCGAACAGACTCATGAAGAAATGCTCACAATCATTAGCCATTAGAGAGATGCAGATCAAAACTACAATAAGATATCTTCTCACCCCAACAAGGCTAGCATTATTCCAAAAAACACAAGATAATAAATACTGGAGAGGTTTTGGAGAGACTGGAACACTTATACACTGTTGGTGGGAATGTAATATGGTACAGCCACTTTGGAAATCGATTTGGCACTTCCTTAAAAAGCTAGAAACAGAAGTACCATACTATACAGGTATCCCGCTCCTTGGAATATATCCTAGAGAATTAAGAGCCGTCACACAAATAGATATGTGCACACCCATGTTCATCGCAGCACTGTTCACAATAGCAAAAAGATGGAAACAACCTAGGTGCCCATCAATGGACAAAAGGATAAACAAATTATGGTATACCCATTCAATGGAATACTATGCAACATTAAAGAACAACGATGAAGCCGTGAAACATCTTATTACATGAAGGAAGATAGAGGTCATTATGCTGAGTGAATTTAGTTACAGAAGGACAAATATTGTATAAGACCACTATTATAAGAACTCAAGGAAAGGTTTAAACACAGAAGAAAACATTCTTTGATGGTTATGAGGGTGGGGAGGGAGGGTGAGGGGTATTTACTAACTAGATAGTAGATAAGAATTACCTTAGGTGAAATCACACTCACCAAAACCAAAGACAAAGAATCCTGAGAGCAGCTCAAGAAAAACAAAAAGTCACATACAGAGGAGAAACAATAAGACTAAGCTCGGATTATTCAGCAGAAACCATGCAGGCAAGAACGCAATGGGATGACATATATAAAACCTTGAAAGAAAAAAATTGCCAGCCAAGAATAATATATCCTGCAAAACTCTTGTTCAAATATGATGGTGAAATTAGGTCCTATCCAGATAAACAGAAATTAAGGGACTATGTAAAAACCAAACCAAACCAAATTTACGAGAGTTACTAAAGGAAGTCCTTCAATCTGAGAACAAACTGTATCAGACCACAGGCTGAATATAGGACACAGGATTGTACTAACCAGATACCAACCTAGAAAATGAACTCTTAAGTACTCTGCAAAACCAAAAGAATTACCTAAGGGAACCAGAGAGGTTAATCTGTAAATGACAACAGCATCAGAACAATAAAAGAGGGAATAAACGGTGTAGATATAGAACCTTCTAATGGAGAGGAAGTCAAGTCATACCAAGTAATAATAGACTGGTTCAAATCTAGGAAGATAAGGGTAAATTTCATGGTAACCACAAAGAAAGTTAACAAACCTACTCATCAAAATAAAGAAGAAAAACATAAAGTCTCAGTAAAAACAAAAGAAATGACAAAAAATTCACAAACAAAGGAACTCAGCACAGGAGAGTAAGAGGAACAAAACTGGAGGACATTGTGCTGAGTGAAATAAGTCAATCACGAAAGGACAAATATTGTATGAGACCTCTACTGTATAACTCATGTAAAAGTTTACACACAAAAACAATCTTTGTTGGTTATGAGGGATGGGAACAGTGGGGCGGGGGGGGGGGGAATTAAAAAGTGGTAACTTTGGTGAAGGGTATACACATTACTGGGGAAGCCAGCACAGCTTGTACAAGGAAAGGCCATGGAAGCCCCATAGACACTTCCAAACTCCCTGAGGGACTGAATTGCTGGGTGGAAGCCTGTGGGGACCATGGTCTCAGGGAACATCTAGCTCATTTGGCATAACACAGTTTATAAAGAAAATGTTCTACATTCTACGTTGGTGGGTAGCATCTGGGGTCTTAAAAGCCTGTGAGCAGCCATCTAAGATACTCCACTGGTCTCACCTCTTTGGGAGCAAGGGAGAACGAAGAGAACAAGATACAAGGAAAAGATTTGTCCAAAGGACTAACGGACCGCAGCTACCAGGGCCTCCACCAGACTGAGTCTTGTACAGCTAGATGGTGCCCGGCTACCACCACTAACTCCTCTGACCGGGATCACAGTAGAGGGTCCTGGACAGAGCTGGAAAAGGATGTAGAACAGAATTCTAACTCACAAAAAAGACCAGATTTACTGGCCTGACAGACTGGAGAAACCCCGAGAATATGGCCCCTGGACACTCTTTTAGCCCAGTAGTGAAGCCCCTCCCGAAATTCACTGTTCAGCCGGGGATTGGACAGCCTCATAAAACAAAACAGGACTAACGAGGCACAGCAGTCCAGGGACAAGGACTAGAAGGCAGGAGGGGACAGGAAAGCTGGTGATAGCGAACCCAAAGTTGAGAAGGGGCAGTGTTGACATGTCATGGGGTTGTTAACAATTGTCATAGGGCAATATGTGTACTAACTGTTTAATGAGAAACTGTTCTGCAAATCTTCATTTAAGTTAAAAAAAATTATCTATGTGAGATCAAATTGACAACAACAACTCAAAATTTTGATGGGAAGCCTAGGGGACAGTGAGTTGAAGATAACTGTGATGGAATAATTTGGAAAAGGATAGTGCTAATAGCAGCACAACTGGAAGAATGTAATTGATGTCACTGAATTGTACATGTAGAAACTTTCAAAATGGTGTAACTTTGACTATGTATATTTTCACTAAAAAAATGTCCTCAAGGTCGAGAAGGGAGAGTGTTGACATGTCATGGGGTTGTTAACCAATGTCTTAAAACAATATGTGTACTGACTGTTTAATAAGAAACTATTTATTTTGTAAACCTTCATCTAAACTACAATAAAAAACTTAAAAAAAATTACCTTAGGTGGAGGGAAGGACAGCACACACTACAGGGGAAGTGAGCATAACTGGACTAAACCAAAGCTAAGAAGTTTCCTGAATACAATCAAACACTCTGAGGGACAGAGTAACTGGGGTAGGGGTCTGGGGGACCATGCTTTCAGGGGACATCTAGGTCAACTGGCATAACAAAGCTTATTAAGAGAATGTTCTGCATCCTACTTTGGTGAGTGGCATCTGGGGTCTTAAAAGCTTGCAAGTGGCCACCTAAGATGCATCAATTGGTCCCAACCACCTGGAGTAAAGGAGAATGAAGAACACCAAACACACAAGGAAAGTATTAGCCCAAGAGACAGAAAGAGCCACATAAACCCGAGACTTTATCAGCCTGAGACCAGGAGAGCTAGATGGTGCCTGGCTACCACCAATGACTGCCCTGACAGGGAACACAACAGAGAGTCCCAGATGGAGCAGGAGAAAAGTCGGGAACAACTCAAACTCTAGTAAGAAGACCAGACTTAATGGTCTGACTGAGACTGGAGGAACCCCCGAAGGCATGGCCCTTGGATTCTCTATCAGCCCAGAACTAAAACAATTTCCAAGGCCAACTCTTCAGACAGGGATTGGACTGGACTGTGGGATATAAAGTGATACTCATGAGGAATGTGCCTCTTAGCTCAAGTAGATACAAGAGACTAAATGGGCAGGTTCTGTCTGGAGGTGAGATGGGAAGGCAGAGAGTGTTAGGAGCTGGTTGATTGGACAGGGGGAATCACGGGTGGAAAGGAGGTGTGTGCTGTCACAGTATGGGGAGAGCAATTAGAGTCACATAACAATATACGTATAAATTTTTGTATGGGAAAAAATTTTAAAAAAGGAGTTTGGGAGGTGGGGCAAGATGGCGCTCTAGGCAGAAGCACCACGCCGTCCCTCCACAGCAAAGATCCGAAAAACTAAGCCTAACAGAGAATCAACAATCCTGAAACCCTAGAACACCAAATGAAGAGATAAAGAACTCAGCCAAACACCAAACGGAGTGAGAATACTAAAAGAGAATGGAGAGCGAGGAGAGACTCATGCAGAGATTCCTTACCAGCTAACGCAGCGCGGATCCACCATCTTGGATTCCTATCGGAGACCAACGAATGGGAGAGCAGCCTCGCAGAGCATCCAGTGGGAGACAGAACGACCGCTTAGCTTCACACATAACCATCTTCCCGCTGCACCCTACCTACCTGCACCGTGCACTTGACATCACATCACCAAGCTGTGCAGGCACGCCCTATTGGAACCTGCCCAGCACTGACTACCGACCGTCCTGGTGGCTTCGGTGAGTGCCACAAACAACCCGTCCCAGTGGCTCCTCTTCAGCTAGATCTGCCCAGCTGTACCACAAGGACGAAACAAAAAAAAAAATCTACAATCAGTAAACGAGAGAAATATCTACTGAATGCCCCGAAAACAGCAAACAATATCAAAACATTTACAAAAACAAGACAAGATGGCTCCAATAGGCGTCCAAATTAAAACACCAGTTAACTCTCCTGTGGAAGAAAATGCACTAGAAGTACCTGATAGGGAACTCAAATCACTACTACTCGGAATTTTCCAAGAACTGAGGCAAAAAGCTGACAAACATGAGGAAAAAATAGACAAATTTATGGAAAATACAGACAAAAAATTGGAAGAATTCAGGAAGATGATGCAGGAACAAAATGCCAAAATAAATTCACAACTCGAAATTATACAAAAACAGCAATTAGAAATCCAAAAGATAAACAACAAGATTTCAGAAATGGACGGTGTCATAGAAGGGCTGAGAAGTAGATTTGAAACCATGGAAGACAGGATCAGTGGAACTGAAGACAAACACTTGGATACAACTCTGTTTCAGGAAAACTCAGAAAAAAGAACAAAGAAAAATGAAGAGACCCTGAGAGTTATGTGGGACACAATTAAAAGCAAAAACTTACGAGTGATTGGCATACCAGAACAGGGGGAGAAAACAGAAAACACAGAGAGGATCATTGACGAACTGCTGACAGAAAACTTTCCCAATATCATGAAAAATGAAAAGCTGGCCGTCCAAGAAGCTCGACGAACCCCATATAGAAGAGACCCCAAAAGAAAATCACCAAGACATATCATATTCACACTCGCTAAAACTAAAGACAAACAAAGAATCCTGAGAGCAGCTCGTGAAAAACAAGAAGCCACATACAGAGGAGAAACAATAAGACTAAGCTCAGATTATTCGGCAGAAACCATGCAGGCAAGAAGGCAATGGGATGACATATATAAAATCTTGAAAGAAAAAAATTGTCAGCCAAGAATAATATATCCTGCAAAACTCTCATTCAAATTTGATGGTGAAATTAGGTCATTTCCAGATAAACAGAAACTAAAGGAATATGCAAAAGTCAAACCAAACTTACAAGAATTATTAAAGGGAGTTCTTCGATCTGAGGACAAACAGCTTCAGCCCTCAGGCAGGACCTAGGACCTAGGACGCAGGTTCATATGAACCAGATACCATTCTAGGAACTGAACTACAGAGGACTTTCCAAAAACAAAAGAAATACAACAGGGAATCAGAGAAATCAATCAAAGGATGACAACAACATCAAAACAATGAAAGAGGGAACAAACGGCATAGGTATAGAACCTTCTAAAGGAGAGGAAGGCAAGGCGATACCAAAAAGGGTAGACTGCTTCAAACTTAGAAAGATAAGGGTAAAATTCATGGTAACCACAAAGAAAGTTAACAAACCAACTCATAAAAATAAAGACGAAAAACATAAAGTCTCAACAAAAACAAAACCTACAAAAACAAAAGAAATGAACACAAAATCCACAAACAAAAGGAACTCAGCACAAGAGAGTAAGAAGAACAAAGAAAACTTCAGCACCACAAAAAAAAGCACTACAAAATGACAGCAACAAACTTCCATCTATCAATAATTACACTGAACGTAAATGGACTCAATGCACCCATAAAGAGACGGAGAGTGGCAGAATGGATAAGAAAACAGGATCCATCAATTTGCTGTCTACAAGAGACACACCTTAGAAACAAAGATGTGAATTTATAAAAAATCAAAGGTTGGAAAAAAATATATCAAGCTAACAACTATCAAAAAAGAGCAGGAATGGCAATTCTAATCTCAGATAAAATAGACTTTAAAACAAAATCTACCATAAAAGACAAAGAAGGACACTATACAATGATTAAGGGGATGATCCATCATGAAGACATAACCATAATAAATATCTGTGCATCCAATGACAGGGCTCCAAAATACATAAAAAATACTCTAACAGCACTGAAAAGAGAAATTGACAGTTCCACAATAATAGTAGGAGACTTCAACACACCACTCTCAGTAAAGGACAGAACAACTAAAAAGAAACTCAACAAAGATACAGAAGACCTAAAGGACACAATCAGCCAACTGGACCTCATAGACATATATAGAACAATCCATCCAACCGCTGCAAAGTACACATTCTTTTCCAATGCACATGGAACGTTCTCCAGAATAGACCACATCTTAGGCCACAGAGCAATCCTCAACAAGATCCAAATGCTGAGATAATTCAAAGTATCTTCTCTGACCACAATGCCATCAAGGTAGAAATTAACACTAGAAAGAGCAAGGAAAAAAAATCAAACACATGGAAACTGAATAATAATCTGCTTACACATCAATGGGTAATAGAAGAAATCAGAGATGGAATTAAAAAATTCCTAGAATCAAATGAAAATGAAAACACATCATACCAAAACCTTTGGGACACAGCAAAGGCAGTCCTCAGAGGACAATTTATAGCAATAGATGCACATATCAAAAAAGAAGAAAGGGACAAAATCAAAACATTAACTACAGAACTCAAACAAATAGAAAGAGAACAACAAAAAAAGCCTACAACCACCAGAAGAAAGGAAATAGTAAAGATCAGAGCAGAAATAAATGAAATAGAGAACAGAAAAACAATAGAAAGAACCAACAAAACCAAAAGTTGGTTCTTTGAAAGAATCAACAAAATCGACAAACCACTGGCCAGACTGACAAAAGAAAAACAGCAGAAGGCACAAATAACCCAAATAAGAAATGAAATGGGGGACATTACAACAGACCCAACCGAAATAAAAAGGATTATAACAGAATATTATGAAAAACTATATTCCAACAAATTTGAAAACCTAGAGGAAATGGATAAATTTCTAGAAACATATGGCCTACCCAAACTACGACAAAGTGATATTGAAAATCTGAACAGACCCATAACAGGAGAAGAGATTGAAAAGGTAATAAAAAAACTCCCTACCAAAAAAAGCCCTGGCCCAGATGGCTTCACTGGAGAATTCTACAAAACATTTACAGAAGAGCTTGTATCAGTACTACTCAAGCTATTTCAGAGCATAGAAGTGGAAGCAACACTTCCAAATTCATTCTATGAAGCCAGCATAACGCTGATACCAAAACCAGGCAAAGACATCACAAAAAAAGAAAATTACAGACCAATATCTCTCATGAATATAGATGCAAAAATTCTGAGCAAAATTCTAGCCAATAGAATTCAGTATCATATCAAAAAAATAATACACCATGACCAAGTAGGATTCATACCAGGTATGCAAGGATGGTTTAACATTAGAAAATCCATCAATGTAATCCACCACATAAATAAAAGGAATGAAAAAAATCACATGATCATCTCAATTGACGCAGAAAAGGCATTTGACAAAGTCCAACACCCATTCCTGATAAAAGCTCTCAATAAAATAGGTATAGAAGGGAAATTTCTCAACATAATAAAGGGCATCTATGCAAAACCAACAGCCAACATCATTCTTAATGGAGAGAGGCTGAAAACATTCCCCTTGAAAACAGGAACAAGACAAGGATGCCCTTTATCACCACTCCTATTTAACATTGTGCTGGAAGTTCTAGCTAGAGCAATAAGGCAAGAGAAAGAAATAAAGGGCATCCAAATTGGTAATGAAGAAGTTAAACTCTCCCTGTTTGCAGATGATATGATACTATACATAGAAAACCCTGAAGACTCCACGAGAAAGCTACTGGAACTAATAGAAAGATTCAGCAGAGTAGCAGGATACAAGATAAACATTCAAAAATCAGTTGGATTCCTATACACCAGTAAAGAGAACGATGAAAAGGAGATCAGGAAATCAATACCATTTTAAATAGACCCTAAAAAGATAAAATACTTAGGAATAAATCTGACCAGGAATGTAAAAGACCTATACAAAGAAAACTACAAAACACTGCTGCATGAAACCCAAAGGGATCTACATAAATGGAAAAACATACCATGCTCATGGATAGGCAGACTCAACATTGTGAAAATGGCAATTCTACCTAAAGCAATCTACAAATACAATGTAATCCCGATACAAATACCAACAACATTCTTCAAAGAGATGGAAAAACTAATTATTAACTTTATATGGAAAGGGAAGAAACCCCGAATAAGTAAAGCACTACTGAAGAAGAAGAATAAAGTTGGAGGACTCACACTACCTGACTTGAGAACCTACTATACAGCTACAGTACTCAAAACAGCCTGGTACTGGTACAACAACAGAGACATTGACCAATGGAACAGAATTGAGAACCCAGATGTAAACCCATCCACCTACAGTCACCTGATTCTCGACAAGGGCCCAAAGTCTATCAAATGGGGAAAAGACAGTCTTTTTAACAAGTGGTGCTGGCAAAACTGGATGTCCATTTGTAGAAAAATGAAACAGGACCCATACCTCACACCATATACAAAAACTACTTCAAAATGGATTGAAGACCTGAATATATAGCCTCAAACTATAAAATTCATAGAAGAAAAAATAGGACCAACACTTCAGTCCTTAATACATGGCATTAACAGGATACAAACCATAAACATCAACACAAAAAACCCAACAGATAAACTAGATAACTGGGATCTTCTAAAAATCAAACATCTATGCTCTTCAAAAGACTTCACCAAAAGAGTCAAAAGAGAACCTACAGACTGGGAAAAAATTTTTGGACAGTACAAGTCAGACAAAGGTCTAATCTCCATAATCTACAAAAAAACCAACACCTCTACAACAAAAAGACAAACAATCCTATCAGAAAATGGGCAAAGGATATGAACAGACACTTCACCAAGGAAGACATTCAAATGGCCAACAGACACATGAGGAAATGCTTGCGATCACTAGCCATTAGAGAAATGCAATTTAAAACCACAATGAGATACCGTCTCACCCCAGCATTAGTGGCACGAATCAAAAATACTGGAAATAACAAATGTTGGCAGGGCTGTGGGGAGATGGGAACTCTTATACACTGCTGGTGGGAATGCAAAATGATACAACCATTTTGGAAAATGATATGGCGTTTCCTCAGAAAGCTAGAAATAGACATACCATTCGATCCAGCAATCCCACTCCTAGGAATATATCCTAGAGAAATAAGAGTCATCACTCGAATAGACATATGCACACCTATGTTCATGGCAGCATTGTTCACGATAGCAAAACGATGGAAACGACCTCGATGTCCATCAACAGATGAATGGATACACAAACTATGGTACATACACACAATGTAGTACTATGCAACGAGAAAGAACAACAATGAATCTGTGAACCGTCTCATAACATGGATGAAACTGGAGGACATTATGCTGAGTGAAATAAGTCAATCACAAAAGGACAAATATTGTATGAGACCTCTATTGTAAAAACCCATGAAAAAATTCACATGCAAAATGTAACAATCCTTGTTGGTTACCCGGGATGGGAGGGGAAGGGGGGGGGGAAATACTAAATAGGCAATAGATAAGTGGTACCTTGGGTGAGAGGTGAGATAGTACACAGTACAGGGGAAACCAACACAACCTGCACAAGGAAAGGTCATGGAGGCCTTATAGACACATCCAAAACCCCCGAGGGACTGAGTTGTTGGACGGAGGGCTCTTGGGACCATGGTCTCGGGGAACATCTAGCTCAATTGGCATGACACTACTTATAAAGATAATGCTCTACATTCTACCTTGGTGAGTAGTGTCTGGGGTCTTAAAAGCCTATGAGCGGCCATCTAGGACATCCACTGCTCTCATCCCTTCGGGAGCAAGGGAGAATGAAGAGATCAGGATACAACGAAAAGATTAGTCCAAAGGACTAATTGTCCACAGCTACCAAGGCCTCCACCGGACTGAGTCCAGTACAGCTAGATGGTGCCCGGCTACCACCACTGAGTGCTTTGACCAGGATCACAACAGAGGGTTCTGGACAGACCTGGAGAAGGATGTAGAGCATAATTTTAACTCCCCCCCCCCCAAAAAAAAAGACCAGATTTACTGGCCTAAAGAATACTGGAGAAACCTCAATAGTATGGCCCCCAGACACCCTTTCAGCTCAGAGGTGAAGTTACCTTCGAGGTTCAATGTTAAGCCTGGGAGTGGACAGCCCAGTTAAACTAAATGGGACTAATGAGGTACAGGAGTCCGGTGACAAAGGCCAGAAGGCAGAGGGGGAGTAGGAAACTGATGATAAGGAACACAAATTGAGTAAGGACACTGTCGATGTGTTGTGAGATTGTTGACCACTGTTATAGGGCAACATTTGTAGTAACTATTAAATGGGAGGCTGTTTTGTCCTGTAAGCCTTCATCTTGGGCAAGAATGGCAGCACAATTGGAAGAGCATAGTCAATATCACTTAAATGTGTAAGTAAAAAGTTTTGAAATGGTGTTTTTTAAAAAAAAAAAAACCAAATGAGACTAATGAGGTACAGTAGTCCAGGGACAAGGGCCAGAAGACAGAAGGGGACAAGGAAGTCCCCTGGTGATAGGGAACACAAGGTGGAGTAAGGATATTCTTGATGTGTTGTGAGATTGTTAACCATTGTCATAGGGCAACATGTGTAGTAACTGTTAAATGAGAAACTATTTTGTTCTGTAAGCCTTCATCTTAAGTGAGAATAACAGCACAGTTGGAAGAGCGTAGTCAATGTCACTGAACTGTGTATATAGAAATTTTTGAAACGGTGTATCTTTGGCTATCTGTATTTTCATCAAAAAAAAAAAAAGGTTGAGAATTTAGAGTCTTAATATGTTGTGGGGTTGTTAACCAATGTCATAAAACAACATGTGTACTACTGTTTCATGAGAAACTGTTCTGTAAGCCTTCACCTGAAGTACAATAAAATATATATAAAAAAAAAAGGAGTTTGTCTTAAGACACTAAAAAAAAAAAAAAAAAATGGAGGAGAACCTGGATAGACTCTATGTACAACTCAGGTAGTGGTAATTCAGGAAACTATACATGGGGAAGATGAGTATGTGGAATTAGATTCCCTTAGAATTCTGTATGACCTTCTACCCTCAGACAGTCTTCATATAGGTTTGGTGTCCCATCCTTAAGAGAACCACTGCATTCTTTCTGGATATCACTTACCATAAGGAGTGAGAAGAGGGGACAGTTTGGGTATGGTAGAGGAAAAGGGAAAAAGGTACAGATAGGATAAAAGGGGGTCATCTTGGAAAAATCCAGAAAGACTAGAGGGGTAAATATCTGGTAAGCCAGTCTCCATTCATCCTCTTCTTCTCAGAGTTTTTGCTGTGCTTGCAGACTCTGTCACATAACTGAATGCTTTGACCTCTGTCTGGGTTGGTAGACTCTAGTTTATTCTCAGAGAGAATTTTTATATTGGTTTATCTCCAGTGTGTTCTTATCCCTCAACTTTCAAGCAGGGACATTTAACTGGTGGGTTTTCTGGGAACGTCTTTTGTATTTTCAAAGGCCTCTTCAAAAGACTTAGTATTTGTTGGCTGTATATTTCACTGCTGTTTCAGTTTTCTATTCAATCTTGGCTTTCCAATGTGAAGAGCCAAGACTGAATAGAAAACTGAATTGGTGCTTACCACTTCCCTGGTTTTGGACTTCATGTATTGGTTGGATTTCCATATTTCTGGGTATAGGTGTTCAGCTACAAAGTGTGATATCAAGGTCATGTGTGCAGTGGAGTTGCTATCTCAGGTGGCCCCTTTTCCTTGTTGAGCCTGTCCGGGCTCCCACATGCACTGGGTGATCAGGACCTGTTATGGATTGAATTGTGTCCTCCAAAAATGTGTGTCAATTTGGCTAGGCCAGGATTACCATGTTGTAATCTGATGTGATTATCCTAAGTTTTGTAAATCCTAACCTGTATGATGTTAATTCGAACAGAGCAAGGGGATACTGTGTGGTTTAAAGTCAGGAAAGGTATGCGTCAAGGTTGTATCCTTTCACCATACCTATTCAATCTGTATGCTGAGCAAATAATCCAAGAAGCTGGACTCTATGAAGAAGAATGGGGCATCAGGATTGGAGGAAGACTCATTAACAACCTGTGTTATGCAGATGATACAACCTTGCTTGCTGAAAGTGAAGAGAACTTGAAGCACTCACTGGTGAAGATCAAAGACCACAGCCTTCAGTATGGGTTACACCTCAGCATAAAGAAAACAAAAATCCTCACAACTGGACCAATAAACAACATCATGATACATGGAGAAAAGATTGAAGTTGTCAAGGATTTCATTTTACTTGGATCCACAATCACCACCCATGGAAGCAGCAGTCAAAAAATTGAAAGATGCATTGCATTGGGCAAATCTGCTGCAAAAGACCTCTTTAAAGTGTTGAAAAGCAAAGATGTCACCTTGAAGACTAAGGTATGCCTGACCCAAGCCATGGTATTTTCAATCACATCATATGCGTGTGAAAGCTGGACAATGAATAAGGAAGACTGAAGAAGAATTGACACCTTTGAATTGTGGTGTTGGCGAAGAATACTGAATATACCATGGACTGCCAAAAGAACAAACAAATCTGTCTTGGAAGTATAACCAGAATGCTCCTTAGAAGCAAAGATGGTGAGACTACATCTTACATACTTTGGACATGTTATCAGAAGGGATCAGTCCTTGGAGAAGGACATCATGCTTGGTAAAGTAGAGGATCAGCAAAAACGAGATGGATTGACACAGTGGCTGCAACAATGGGCTCATGCATAACAATGATTGTGAGCATGGCACAGGACTGGGCAGTGTTTCGTTCTGTTGTACATAGGGTTATTATCAGTCAGAACTGACTCAATGGCACCTAACAGCAACGGCAGCATAATGTTAATGAAGCAGATTTAGAGACAGTTATGTTAATGAGGCAGGGCTCAATCTAAAGGATTAGGTTGTATCCTGAATCAGTTTGAGAGATAAAAGAGAGAATTGAATAGAGGGGAGAGGGACCTCATACCACCAAGAAAGAAGAGCTGGGAGGGGAGCATGTCCTTTGGACACAGGGTTCCTGCACTGAGAAGCTCCTAGATCAGGGGAAGATTGATGACAAGGACCTTCCCCCAGAGTAGACAGAGAGAGAAAGCTTTGCCCTGGAGCTGGTGCACTGATTTTGGACTTCTAGCATTCTAGACTGTGAAAGAATAAATTTCTTTTTGTTAAAGCCATCTACTTGTGGTATTTCTATTATAGCACTAGAAAACTAAGACAGGGCCCCAGCTGCTGTTGACATATTTACTCCACGGGATTTTGAACTCCTACTCAGGAACTGATAAGGTTACAATGCCCTTCTGGAAAAACACAGATGAGATCCTGCATTCTGAAATGGGAACAGTTCATAGAAAAATGGGATGAAGAAGAACCTGGATGTGATCAAAGGACATTTACAGGGAGGCCTAATTTAGGAAACCATATATTTGGAGGACAGATATGTGGAAATGGATTCTTTTCAGGATTTTCCATGCCCAGCCAACCTGGGAAAGTGTTCCTGGAGGAATGAGTTCCCAACCCTAGTCAGAGAATCACTGCATTATTTTCAGTCTCACCAAGCAGAAAGTGTGAGAACAGGGGATTCCTGGGAAAATTAAAGATAAAGTGGAAAGGATAAAGAAAGGAAAAAAGGGGGATGATCTGAAGAAATCCTGGACATCAAAGGGGTAAAATCTGATGGGAAGCCAGTATCCCTTCATCCCACAATTTTCTGCATTTTCTGAGTGCATGAAGACTGCACATACGTCACTGATTCCAGCTCCTTCTCTGGGCACAAATCCTCTTGGTTGTTCTCAGAGAGAATTTTTGTATTGGAATCTCTCCAGTATATATTTACTCCTCAATTGTCGATGAAGGTATTTAGACTAATGGGCATTTTCTGGGAACTTACTTTGTATTTTTGAAGATCCCTTCCAAAGTCTTGGTGTTTGCTGTCTGTTGATTTCACTGTAGTTCTGTTTGTTGTCAATACTGGCCTTCGATGCAAAAACCCTTTGAGTTTTACAATTAACCAGTTCTGTGCTTTTTTTGAGATTTTTTTGCATTCACAATAGACTTTAATTTTTAAAACAGTTTTAGATTTGCAGAAGAATTGAGCAGATAACACAGAGATTTCCCTTATCACCCACCCCCCCATTCATAGCTTTCCCTATTATGAGCAGTTTATATTAGTATGGTACATTTGTTAGAATTGATGAACCAATGTTGATACATTATTATTAACTAAAGTCCACATTTTATTCAGATTTAGTTTTTACCTAATGCCCTTTTTCTGTTCCAGGATACCACATTACATTTAGTTGTCTGTCTCCTTAGGCTCCTCCTGGCTGTGACAGTTTCTCAGACTTTCCTTGTACCAGTTCCCTGCTTTTGTTTGCTAGTTTGATAATAAAATTTTTGGGCTCAAGTCATTCTGGTAGGAAGTATGATCCCAAATTTGTGTATGCTGTTGGTGGTACCTCACGTGGGCCTTGAATTAGGGCCTGAAGGAGCCTGGGCTCGTTCATAGAGTTGGGGGTCAGGTACCCAGCTATTTTTGACATATTTACTCTTTGGGCTTATTAACCGCTCCTCCTGGAGGTCAATATGGTTAGAATATTGTTATGAGAAAAATATTACCCAGATCCTGCAGTTACAATGGGAGAAGTTCATAGTATAAAGGGATGGAGGAGAACCTAGATAGACTTTGTATGCAACTCAGGCAGTGCTAATTCAGAAAAGTATACACAGGAAAGATGGATATGTAGAAATGGACTTGGTATACCAAGCTACCCTTAGAAATTGTCCTTAGAGGTTTGAGTCCTGACTCTATTCAGAGAATAACTGTGATCTTTGTAGATGTCACTCGGCATAATCAATGAGAAGAGTGGGCACCTGAGGATGTCTAGAGTGAGACTAAAACTGCACAGAAGGGACAAAAAGAGGACAATCATGGAGTTATCCAGATAGACCAGAGGGGTAAATGTGGAGAGAAACCAGTCTGCTTTTATTCGCTCTTCTTTGAGTTGTCATGGTGGATGCACTGAGGCCCATGTATGATGGCATTCAGCTCTCTCTGGGTTCATAGCCTTCTTGTCTTCCTTGGAGGTAAAGTGTTTGGAGACAAGGGGGTATATAGTGTCTGAGATTTGCCAATAGAGCCTGGTTGAGTTTTTTTTTTAAATTAAATAATGTTTTATTGTGTTTTAGGTGAAAGTTTATACAGCAGATTAGGTTCCCATTTAACAATTTTTATACAAATTGTTCTGTGACATTGGTTACATTTTTCACAATGTGTCAGTGTTCTCATTATTTCCATTCTGTTTGTTCTGTTTCCATTAATCTAGCTTCCTTGCCCCTCCTTACCTTCTCATCTTTGCTTTATGGTAAATGTTGACCGTTTCGTCTCACATAGTTGATTATTTAAAGGAGCACAGTACTCATGGGTGATACTGTTTCTTTTATAAGCCAATCTATTATTTGGATGAAAAGTGACCTCCGGGAGTGGCTTCTGTTCCAAGTTCAAAGGGAATCTTAGGGCAATGGTCTCAGGGGTTCCTCTAGTCTCTATTGGTCTAGTAGGTCTGTTCTTTTTTTTTTTCCTTAGGAATTTGAGTTTTGTTCTGCATTTTTGTCCGATTCTACTGGGACCTTCTATTGTGTCCCTGGTCAGAACGGTCGGTAGTGGTGGTTGGGCCCTGGTTGAGTTGTGTTGGTGGTTCTCGTTATAAATGAAGAGGGTGAACTCCATAACTCTAAGAAGATTTTTCTGTTTGTTTTGTATATTTCTGTCTCATTCGGAAAGTAAACCTGCTACACTCTCAATATTCAACTTAACCACAGATACAATACTCCCTGCTGACCCAGGGTAGTCAGTTACCAGAAATAGAGTTGGGTTTCTTCTTACAGTGAGCTGGAAAGAAGGGATGTTAAGGATAAGTTTGGACCAAAGATCCATGAGTCTATAGCGGCTTCACTACTCAGGTCACAGTTAAAGGATCCATGTCAGTAGTGCTGGATGAGAAGGAGCATAAATCACCCGGTCACCTAATGTCCAACACCATGTTCCAAGCCTCCCTGACCACGACCACCTTCTCGATGACAGCACAATGACCAATAAGACCTAGAGGCCTTGCTGAGGTCTGTACTGTTTGGTATTGATCTAAAGGCTTCAGTACAACTTTTGTACCCAGACCTTAACTTCTTTCAAGAAGAAGCAGGTCTACAGTTAAGGTCAAAACCCTTCCTTGTATAATAGGAACTGGAGGCTTCTGTACTGGTTGAAGTGTGTTGGGGAGCTCATGGCACCCAAGATTGCCTAATCTTTTCAGCCCTTTTGGACATTGGGGCACAAGTCATTGTGTCATTTGGAAGACAACATGGGCATGGTCAAAATTTTACTTTGGATTTGTGAATAACTGTCCTATTGAACATGCACAGTTTAATGTTATGGTGGGCTCTTTTGGGACAATACACATGCAAAATATTGTAATGATATTGTTTCTATAAATGATGCAGTTGCTGTTGAGTCCCAGTGTATTGTGGGAATAGGTATACTAAGTATGTACAATTCTTCTCTTGATTGTAAGGGATGTTCCCAATGGGGAAATGCCATGATTAGATCATTGATAGTGGGATGAGTGGACAGCCTGGAGCTCAGCAGTCTCCCCCAGCCCAGGCTTGAGGCAGCAGTAAAGCAGTGTAGGATACCAGGTGGGGTGGTGTGTTGAAGGAGATCCGGACAGTGGTCAATGAACTAATGGAGGCAGAGGTGCTGATATAAATGAAACTACCCTACAGTACTTCTGTATTTGGTGAAAATCCATAGTTGCTGGATGGCTCATACTGGAGTACCACAAGCTAAATGGGGCGGTAATCTTCCTTACCTCTTCAGTTCTAGATGCCATAATGGTCTTGGAGTTTGTTACACAGATGAAGGCCCTAGCACATAGTGGTGGACATGGTAATGCTTTCTTCACATCTTACTGCAACCATGAGATCAGAATCTATGGATTCATAAAGCTCAGATTACAACACGTATCGACACTGGACATGGACTGCAGTAGATCCCTTTTCAGAGAATAGCACCAACAACACCATCCACACAGCAGATTTTCATACTGTGCAAGGACTCTTAGTTGAACTGTATTTTATATTTGGATTCATGGATGGATCTCATCAAATTAGACAATGATGCCACCTCTTTGTGCCATTGAAAGATGGCTCGCGGAGTCTTAAAGAAGAAACTGGAAAGGAGAACTGAATGACCGATGCTTAGTTCCCACTGGAGCATAGGATAAGGATAGCCAGTTTGAACTCTAAATGTGGCATTTCCCTGGAAAGATACCTCCCATTTAAAGAGAATATTTAATTGTGTCCCTTGGAAAATGGAAAACAATGCTCAGATTTTTAAGGATAGAGAAACCAGTGACCACAGAGAGTGCTGTTGCCAAAAATTCTGTGTACTTGCAATAAAACTTGTCTATGTTCCTGGGGTGGGCAAAGAATCTTGCTGGCACAACCAGTTTTGGTCCATTTCTTTGCAGAATGCCCAGTACCTCACTTTTGTATATGTGAATATTTGACATTTATTGTTTTTCTTTTTGGAGTCTCTGACAAATTTCTTACATGAGAGGATGTGTTGCTTTCACCATCCTGTTCAGTACAGCTTTTCAGGCACATGTCTGACTCACAGCACCTTCACCCACTGCACCCTTGATAGTAGGCTCTGCTGGTGTGTTTCCTTATCTATTTACATATGTTAAGCACTCCTTCTGGTCCTAGGACACAGGCAGATGACCCCTTGAAGGAGGAATGGCTGTGTACTGCTGTGACACTCAGAGGGGAGGTTTATGTGCCCAGAAAGCATGTAGGTGGCTCCTCTATCTGGTATAGAACCTCCTTTCCATGCTTAAGAGGATATGTTTTGGAGTCAGGAGCGCTAGGTTTCAGGCTGAACTGTGCCACCTGTAGACCCTGTGTACTTGGGAGAGGTAGTTAATCTCTCTGAGTTTGAATTTCTTTATGTGTAGATGGGATATATTTCAAGACCGTCCCTATGTGGTAAAGGGGAAATGAGATGATAAACATAAAGCCTTAGTACAGCTCCTGATTTTCAATATTGTTGATCTTCTCGTCAATCATAACAACCAAATGTTAAGCTTATTATTAATATAGAAGCTTAAAGCGAGATATGTGAATTAGGCCTCATTGACATGAGAATTACAAACACAGGTCCCAGAACTCTGTGTTAGGCCATGTGAACTTCTAATGCAGACCGTAGACAAATACGGAGAATTTGATGGTTCATCTTTTTACATGAGGTCAAGTTTGTGTACTGAGATGAGTGGGAGAAGGCTACAGTTCAAACAGGATTTTCATTTGACTTTGCATTTTGGAGAAAGAGCAAGAGACAGAGAGAGAGTGTCCACTGATGGGAAGCCTCTCCTGTAGCATTCTTGTGTACTGGGCAGGTGCTTGGGTTTTTTTGAGGATAATCTTAAAAAATTAAGGCTTACCTGCTTTTCCGGTTGGTTTATGACAGAAAATGTTTTTCTTTTTGAGAGATATTCCTCATGTTTTTCTCTCCTTTGCTCTCATTTGCGCATCACCTCTGAAATGGGATGTTAGCATTTCCTGTTTCAGAGGAGGTGACACGCTCTGAAGTTAATTGTCCACATTTGCACAGCTCACTCCAAGTCTTTTATGAGATAATCCTTTTATATTGTCAACCCACATTTATTGGAGGAAAGACAGACCATTTTTTGTATGTTCCAATGAGAAGACTTCCTTCAAGATCAGGTCTCAACACCACTCTGTTGAGCCTGATTTGATGGGCTTAAAGAGAAAACATCTTTCTTGTTTTTACCTTTCTGGTGAAAACTGAATGGGGGATCTGTTCTTCTCAAGTCTGGGAAGAAATTTTAGGACTGTTCTATTGTTGTTTTGTTATTCTTAAATAACCAAGCACGTTGTGATCAGTTCCAAGCTGTTAGAAGCCTAGCATAGTACAAACTTTTCTTATGCAGTTTGGAAGTTCAATTCACTGCCAGCCGGCTGTATTTTACCTTCTGGTAGCTGTAGCACTAGCCCTGCCTTCTCTTCATATGTGAGACAGACACTAGTCCCCGTGTTGCTGTATTTCCAGGGCACAGGAATCAAGCTTTCTGAAACTCTTACAGTTAAGTTACCTATCCCAAATCTCACAGCCTGGTGATCTACTTCCTAAAAAACAGCCACTGAACACCCTACAGAGAAGAGTACTATTCTGACACATATGGGGTAGCCATGAGTCAGATTCGACTGGACAGCAACTGATAATCTGTTGAGGGTCTCCATTCATGCAAGTGTGAGGTCCACAGAGAAACATGTGGTGGATGATCGATGTTATAAGTGTCCTTTTGGAATGCGGTGATTTCCTTACTCATGAGTGTCCTAAGAGGAGGAACCCTCTGCTGGTATCCATGTGTGGGGCAACAGTGATGTCCTGGTGCCTGGACAATATTCCATGTGTCCGTATATGCCATGCAGGGAAAACCTTGAAGCACTGGTCATGTGCCTCTGGCAGAACACCTTGTGATCCTTCTGGAACTTGAGAGGATAGGGGGAGGCACATGAGGAATTGCTCTGAGGCCATCTCCAACTTGCTCCCTGTGTATATTGAAAGTCTGTCATGAGGCAGGTTCTTATTCCTACTGAGCTTGGTTGAGATGTGGGGATTTCTGGTCTGCCCACATCCCTAATATGGAGATTCAGAATGGGAAACAATTTAGTTGCAGTCTAGAATTGGCTCCTCCCACGTGGGTACTCTACCACTCTCATTGTGCTCTTTTAGCCCCTTTTTTCCTTGTCATTGTTTTTGGTGTGTTTCACAAGGATCATGGGGAGGTGACACCTCTGCCTCCTTTTTTTTTGTGCTGCCATTTTAATTATTAAAGGATCTAAATGGAAAAGCGGTTTTCCTATCATTTTCAGAAAAATAAGTTATTTCTTTGGCTTGCCTCATCTTTGTGCATGAATTTCACAGATATAGCACAAAATGTGGGCCATTCTTGCCATGACTACCTTGGTGATGAAAGGAGGAGGAACAGAAGACCTAGACTCCTTGCTTAGATCTGTTCTGTTTGAGCTGATGTTAATCTAATGCCTTCCTCACCACCTTTATACCCAGAAGTCACTACTTTCAAGCACAAATAGGTCTAGCATTGAGTTTGAGGCTCCTCTTTCTGTCATAGGAACTGCGGGCTTTACACAAAGATCAAGATGTACTGGGGACATGCTGGCACCCAAGGTTGCCAAACCTTAACCCTTGTGGAAATCATGTTGCAAGTCATTGTGGTATCTAGAAGCCCACAAGGGTATGTTCAGAATTTTAGTACGAATGGATATGGGAATAACTCTGAGATGGGAAATTTGCCAATGTAAATTTATGGGTGGGCCGATTCACGCTATTACACAGGCTGGTATTTGTTATGGAACTGCTGAATATATTGTGGGAATAGATGTATTAAGTACATGTGATTTTTCTGATTGTAAGGGAAGTTCCCTATGGGGACATGCCATGATTAGAACAGTGGTAGTGGGATGAGTAGACAACCAGGAACCCAGTAGCCTTCCCCAGACCACCCCTGACATATATTATAGCAATATTGGATACTGGTTTGGGGGCTGTGGGTGAAGTAAATTCCTGCCCTGATCAAGGACTAATGGAGACAGAGGTGCTCAAAAAAAAAAAAAAATAGTACCATCCTACAATAGCCCTGTGTGGTTGGTGAAAAATTCAGTGGTAGTTGATTTCACCGTGGACTACCTCATTTCACTGTAGCAGTAGTCCTCCTCACCCCTGCACTTCTAGATATCATAATGATTTTGAAGTCTGTTGGGACGACTGAAGAATCTGTTCCATAGTGGTGGACTTGGTCCATGTGATCATAGCCTATTTGCCTTCATGTCTCTCATATTTAAACACATGTTCAATACGCTGTTGCAAGGCAGCCTAAACTCTTCCATGATTTCTTACCAGTGGTGTGACCAAGACCCAGAGTAGACTGAAACCTCACCTGAGGTGTCCTGGCATAATTAATAACATATATGGTACTATTGCAATTGAAAGGACTATGAATATGTATCATATGCCTTAGATAGATGATCCAGTATGAGCGTATTCACGGCTGGAAGATTAACTCTGACAAGAATCAGGGACAAGGTGCCCAAGTAGTACTCTTGGGAACCATGTGTGCTGATGCCCCGGGAACAATCCTCAAACTTGTTCAGGAAAAACTGATGGTCATAAAACCTCCAGAAAACAACTGGAATCATAGTATGTGATAGACTTCTTCAGTATTTGATGAACTTCATAGCTCACATAGATATCCTGAGTAGTCCATTACATGCAGTTTTTAAAAGGAAGGTACATTGTTCAGTACACCTTTGAACAAAAACATGCCATAGAAACTATCTAATGAGCTATATCGACCACCTTTCCACTCATGGTGATTTCTACAGAACTCTTTGTGAGAAAATGTCAGAGTCTGAATGTTATGCAGACCGGAGTCTGTGTCAAAAAGATATGGTCACTCAGGAACGGCACCTTTTGAGGTTTTGTTCCTGGTACATGGCTGATGCCACCACTCAGTATAGCCCATTTTAGAAATTATTGCTGGCTTGTTAGTGGCTGCTGGTAGACATTGAGAGAATAGCAAAGCAGGTGTGGGGGTTGTTACAGTCTGACATCCCTATCATTGGATTGGTCACAAATGAGAACATCCACAAAGTGGGTTCTGCCCACCAAGCATCCATATTTAAGTGGAAGTTGTATATACAGGAAAGAGTAATTTAGCATCATGATATCTCTGGGCTACAGGAAAAAGTGTACCATCACCCTCCAGATGTGGCTTTCCAAGATGCAGGGATTGTACCAGCACCTTGGGCTTCTTGGTGTGTTTGGTACACTCATGGTTTTGAGGATGCCTTATGTCTTATGGATGTATCAATGAAGTTAAAAGCTAATGGGGTACAGTGGTATTCAGAAGCTGCTTAACCCCAAAGAAAACTGGTTACAACTATGTATTACAGAAGGAACTGTGCTCAGTGGTGGAATTGTAGGCTATGCAGCTTGCCTTGGAAAACATCCCCCAAAATTCACCTTGTCATATTTTGACAACTCTTGGGCTGAGAATTTGGCCTTGTGTCAGGCAGCAGGATTACTGGACGTTCAAGTCTATGCCTCTGTGCAGATAAACATTATCAGCAGATCACCCAAGACCTGTTTGCACCTTATGTGGATGCACATGGATAAGGATCCATGGAGAATAAAAATCAATCAAATCAATAAGGTGATCAGATTGTGCTGCCCAGGTAAGGACCATGACCTCTTGGATTGACCATTTCACAGAGCATTTATTCCATCTATCATTCAGGACCTGGCCCCAAACAGGACATAGTGATTCCAGCACACGAGGTCAAGGAAGTTTGCAAAATGTGCTCAGAGATACAGGTAGAGAGTCAAGTAGTAAAGAAATCTCCAGGTCTCATAGGCAGAAGTGCCAGAGCTGGTGCTACATCCTCCTCTCAAGGGTACCATTGAGCATGGATTGCAGTAGATCTCTTTTCAGAGGATGACTCTACCAACACCATCCAAACAGTAGGTGTGGACATATTATGCAAAGAATCTTCATTTGACTGTGTTTTATATTTGGATTCACTGACCCCATCAAATCATACAACGGTGCCAGCTCCATTGGAAATACTGCCCAGCACTGGGCAGCTTCCTTGCACATTCAGTGTACCGTTCTCTCCTACTAGCAATCCGAGATAGCAGGTGCTGTTGAAAGTTGGCTTGGATTCTTAAAGAAGTAACTGAAATAACAGCACTGGAAAAGTGATGCTCAGCTCCCAGTGGAGCACACACTAAGAAAGTCAATTTGGGCTCCAGATGTGGCATTTCCCCAGGAGGTACCTTCCGTTTAAACAGAATGTTTATTTGTGAGTCTAGGGAGGGAGAAGAGTGCCAGAATCAAAAGGGTTAAGGAGATACCTACCACACTGACAACTCTCCCCCAATTTTTTTTATCCTTCTTCCACCTCAAATCACTCTTGGTGGTAGGCAATGGACCAACGCTGGTGGATCTAGGTTTGGCCAGGTTTTTGGAAAGATAATACAAAATCTCATTTTAGAGGTTGACGTCTATTGTTTTGGCTTTGTAGCCTCCGCTAGAATTCTTACAAGAGAGTTAATGTTGCTTTCAACATCCTTTTCAAGACATGTTTCAGGGATGTGTCTGCCTTACAGTACATCATTCACTAGAAACTTAATCGTAGGCACTGGGGTGCATTTCCTTATCCACTTTCATATTTTAATAGTGAGGGAAGACAGTCCCCCTTCATCTCGTCTTTCTCTGAGTTGTTAGGGTACATGCAGATCCAGGCACATGTATGACTACTTTCAATTCTCTCTGGGCTCAAAGCCTCCTGGTTGTTTTGAGAGAGAATTTTTAGATTACATTATCTGTAGTGTAAATGTAAACTTCATCTTTCAAGCAAGTTTATGTAGACTAAAAAAAAAACCAAAAACAAAAAAACCACAACCTCCTTGCTGTCGAGTCGATTCTGACTCATAGAAACCCTGTAGGACAGAGTAGAAGTGCCCCATAGGGTTTCCAAGGAGCTCCTGGTGGATTCGAACTGCCAGCCTTTTGGTTAGCAGCTGAACTCTTAACCACTATGCCACCAGGGTTTCCTTACATAGACTAGTGGATATTTTCTGGGAGCCTCTCTTCTTTCTAGGGCCCATGAAGAAGACTTGGTATATGTTGGCTGTGGATTTCACTGCAGCTTCAGGCATCTAGTCCATATGGGCTTACCAGTGTGTGTAGCCCTTCATTTGGGCAAATACTAGTTCTCCATCTTCTGTATTTGTCTTCCTTGTGGATCGCAACATGTTTAGGCTCCAGGTGTCAGACTATGAGGCATGATCCCAAGTTTGTCTGTGAGGTGCTGGTGTCACCTCAGATGGCATCAACTCAACATGACTAGTGGCCTAGGCTCCCACCTGGAATGGATGGTCAACGCCCTGGTGCTTTTGGCAGGATCACTCCATGGGATTTTTCACCCCCTCATCATGGAGGCTGATAAGGTCACAATGCCCTTTTGGATGAATTCAGGCAAGACCCTGCGGGCTGCAATGGGACAGAGAGGTTCTAAGTGCAAAAAGATGGAGGAGAACCTGGATATGCTCCATGTTCATGGTCAGACAGGATTGGGGTCCCAGTTCCAGTCAGTGAACCAGTGCATTCTTTGGAGATGTCACTCAGCATAGTGAATGAGAACATGGGAGACACGGGGAAACTGAAGAAAAAGATAAAAAGGGGAAAAGTGGGGCAAAGTAGGTGAAGATATGAGCGGGAAATATGGGGGATGCCAGTCTCCCTTCATCCCACCATTCCTGGGTTGTCAAGGTGCATGCAGACCCCTGCACATGTATGACTGCTCTCACCTCTCTCAAAGTTCCTAGACTTCCTGTTATTTTAGAGAAACATTTCAAGTGTGAACTTCTAGCAGTAGTGGGTGTCTTCAGGGAGCCTCTTCTTTGCATATTTCAAAGCTCAAGAAAAATACTGGAACCTTAGGCTTACACCTAGCTGAGAAGTCACCATAGGTCATAATTTCCTGTCCTGGGGCTGTCGAGTAGTACAGAGTGGAGTGTGCTCCCTCAGTCCTCACTAGAACTGCCTGACTGTCATATTCCTCGGAGCATATTCTGATGGGAATTTGTGCACGTAT
Organism: Dugong dugon; assembly: GCA_030035585.1. Lineage (NCBI taxonomy): Eukaryota > Metazoa > Chordata > Mammalia > Sirenia > Dugongidae > Dugong > Dugong dugon. The sequence goes on from CM057483.1 coordinate 153,965,519, forward strand.
CTGCAGTTGCATCATTTTTGAGCTTGCCTTGATTTGGCAAGGAGGAAGTAATTTTCTTCTCCTCCTTAAGAATGAAAACTGACTGGGTGTGATGTTCTTCATTTGTGTTGGAGGGAATTTCAGGCAGATTCCATAGTTATCTGGGTATACTTCAATAACCAAGCATCCTTGGTTGCTTTTCAGAGGTTAGAAGCCCAAGCTAGCATAATAATCAAAACCTCCAAATTCTGAATATTGAGGAATTTTTACCTTCTCCTAGCTGGCACCTGCTTGGGTTTTTTAATACTGCAAATGAATTGCCTATATGTTTATGTGGATTTGACAGAGTCAACTTCTTTTTCCTTTTCTCTGTTCTTTTTACCTCACTTGATCCCCTGCTGTTTCTCCCCCTCGGGAAAGAGCTGATTGCATGCTTGGTAAAGTTGTAATGTATCCTTGGGGCTGTGTGATATGGAGGAAATCCTGAGCTGATGCGCTCATGGATGCATTTTCAGTTTCCTTCAGGGACCTCACAGAACCAGACAATGCCACATAAAGTGCCTCCCTCTGGCTAGCTACTGGACTCATCCCAGCCCTTAGGCCTTTGGGGCCTTCACCTCTGTTGGTGTTTCCCCTCTAGGTGGTTTTCTTGGGTGGCATCTCTTTTTGGATAGTCTCACGTTACTCCTTTTTCTAGGGTCCACATATCGACTCTAGAGATCAAAGATCTACTTCTGTAAATGGTGGAGATACTGTTTACTCCCAAAGCAGCCCTCCTATTGCCTCTCTCCAGGAACACCTCCAACTCCAGCCATCTGATTTGACTTGCATGGGTCAGACACTAGTTACTGTGTCCCTCAACCTCCAGGGGCTAAGTCACCCTGCTGAGCTCTTCATCACTGGCTGTGACAAGGGGAAGCTATCTCTCTCCTTCCCTCAGGAATGTGTAGCAAATGCCTACATAGCAAATGCCTACTACACTGGCAACTATCTCTAAAAATTCTTTCGTATTTCTTTTACCTTAACTCTTTCTTATTCCTGAGGTAGGAGATGGGCTAATGATTATAGAACCCGTTTTAGTTTGTTTCTTTGTAAGATGACCCTGCACCACACTTTGAATTTGGGGATATTTTGCGTGAGAGGGCATGTGTTCAACATCCTCTCTCTAATACTGGCTTTCAGGAAAGTGTCTGACCCCAGGAACATCATTCACTACAGTATTGGTGTTTTTCTTTATCCACTTTAAGTGTTTATAATGTTCTTTCTGGTCCATGGTAAAGCCTGGATGATCCCACATAGTGCAAGTGCTTATGTACTGATGAAGCCTGAGAGTTACACTCAGACTGGAGGATTTCTTTCCCTGAGAGACATGGGGTTCCACCTCCATCTGTTGTGAAATTTCCTCCATGTTGATATGGATTGGTATTTGGTCTCCGAAGCCTTATTTCTGTGTAGACAGTCACTTATGGGTTGTGATTGCATGAGTCCCTGGAAGGTCCATATATTTCCAAATGTCTTTCCCAGTCACCTCTTCCACTGCCTGCAGTTCTGTCATTGACACATTTTTTCCTTGTATTGAGTCTTCACGTTTTCATGCTGTGTCCTGGTCATACTCATACAGATTAAGCTACCAAGAACAGTTCTTGTGTTAAGTACTTAATTTCTGGAATACTTTAGAGTGCCTATTATGTACCAGACACTGTTTTTCAGAGGCAGCACCAGCCAGAGTGACATGGAGAACTCAGCCTTCCTTCCACAGGTGGCAGAAGGGAAGTACAGTTCGTACCCAGCCAGCCTTCCTGTTGTACCTTCTGACAGGAGCAGCTTCAGCCCTGACTTCTCTTCCTACGTGAGTCAGACACCATTTCCTGTGTCTCTGTAACTCCAGGGACAAGAGTAAAGCTTTCTGAAGCTGTTGTACTTAGGTTACACATTCCAAATTTCTTTCCCCAATCCATTGTGTGTCTCCAGTCACACAAGTATAAGTTCCACAGGAGACGCATGGTGGGTGATTGACTGCACCAGCTTCCTGCTAGAATGGGGTCATCTCATGACTTATGGGTATTCTGGAGGAGACACTCCCTGGGTGTGACCATGTTTATGGCAAGGGCTTTTCCCTGGCATTCTGGCTACCTTCCTAGGTTAGTGATAATATTGATTCTTTGGGCTTCAATAACGTATGCTACTTGTTATAAAAAGGTCTGGATGGTTAGGCAGAAGTGCATAGGATTGAAATCACCTGTTTGCTTGATGCCTAGTTGTTTTTGAAACTGAATTTTTTAAGGTTGTGAGAATGGCTCAAATTATGTGCCAGCCTGTGTTTACTGTTGCCAGTTACTACCCCTGTGGGGCTAATCTCCTTCATTTCCTGATTTCAGCAGAGAAGACTAAGTGGTCTACTGCAATTGGTGTTGTAGTGTCTGTGTAATAATATCCATGGTTTGTGATTCTTTAAAAAGTACCTGAATGCAGATGATAGAACCTGCAATGAAAAGGAACAAAGTAAAGAGAGTTTGTCTTTGAGAGGCCTGCGAGCTGATTCATTGTATGCAAACTGTAATTATGTGTAATTGGTATTGAACTATGTTACCTGTTTGGACAATTCGACTTTGACTGGATTTTTGAATAACTATCAAATTGGACAATGGATGGATGTCATTTTATGAGTGGGCCCTCTCAGGCCAATGTAAACACAATATGTCCTCACTGATACTGCTGCATGTATTGTTGGTATATATGTTTTAACTATTGTGGTTCTTCTTTTGACTGTTGTTCCCAGTGGGGAAATGCCACTGTTACAAAGTGGTAGTGGGACAAATGGACAATGGAGAGCCCCAAAGACTTCCCTAGCCCAGCCATGAGGGATCAGTAAAGCAGTGTAGGATACCAGGTTTGGTATCCTCAGGTCAAAGGAGGTCCCTGCACTGATCAAGGAACTGCACCCACTCCTCACTAACCGGCATGGTTAGATTCCAAAGACCAGGTCGTTATGTGAAAATTGGCATTATGCAAAAATGAAGGATGATCACATCGGATCACAAAATGGAGAATGACTATACAATTACATAACTTACAAATTATGTCATTACATAACTGCCAAACCATTGAGAGTCATGGCCCAGCCAATTTGACATATAACTTTAACCCACATTACTCTTGCCTTGCACTTTGGCATCGTTACTACCAGACATAGGTCGTTAATGTGCAAAATAGATAGATGATTGTTTACTGTTGTTGTAAATGTCAGATAATGAGATAGTTGATAAGTGAGGAGTAGGTGTAATGGAGACAGAATTGCTTAAAAAACTGTACCACTGTAGGGTAGCCCTGTGTGTAAGGCTCGATTTTGAAGTGGAAGTGAAATATCAAGAAAATAAATTAATCAGGCATTTATGTTGTGTTTGACTCTGAAGATGCTGCAAATTCAAACTGAGAAGGACATCATTGTAGAATTTATCAAGAATTAATACTTCAAGTATGTGTGCATGTTGGAGGCACTTTACCTGAGGCTGACAGGCACTGCGATTGATTGCTACAAGTACTTGGAGCCTCTGTACAATGACTATCAAAAAATCAAGAGCCAGAACAGAAATGGGGAATCTGAACTGATGCATGCAGATGAGTTTATTGATGAGATATTGCATAGTAAGAGAGTGTATGACATTATTCTACCTCGATTACAGAAACGCTGTGTGCTAGAGAAGCTGAGCAACTGGATCCTCAAGTTAGTGCCCTAGAAGAGTACATGGATGAAGTAGAGTCCAGTGAAGAGGAGGATGAGAAGTTGGAGAGAGTTCCATCACCTGCCCAATGCCAGAGAATCTATAGAGACTTGGACAAGCCCTGTCACTCTCCTCCCACACTGGGCTACGTGAAGAGTAGGAGCCCGTCTCCCAGAAGGCAGAGTCCATCTCCCACAAGGAGGAGCCATTCCCCTCACCATATTGGGCACAATATCTACCAAACTCATATACAAAGAAAAGGCGAGAACAAGACATAATTCATTTCTCTGATAAAGATTTTTAAAAGCCACTGTCTTAGGCTGGCTTCTCTAGAGAATCAAAGCCAGTAAAGTGTAAAAATAAATAAATAAATAAAAATATAGAGAGAGATAAAGAGAGAGAGAGATTTATATCAAGGAAATGGCTCACGCAGTTGTAGAGGCTGTAACATCCCAAGTCTGTGGATCAGGAGAGAGGCTTCTCCTGATTCATGTAGCCGCAGGGTCTGGCGAACCCAAGATCGGCAGGCCAGAGAGCAGGACTGTTGCTTATAGGCTGTGAAGATTGACAAACCCCAAGACTGGCAGGCAAGACCACAGGTAAGCTGCTAGCTCAAGTTCCAAGAACCGGAGGTCAGATGAACAGGAGCCAGCTGCAGGATCCAGAACGAGCACCAGCCCCCGAGCCCTGCCTGAACGTCTGCCCACACTAGATGCAGGCCACATGCCCAAGGAAACTTGCCGTCGACTGATTGGCTACTCAAAGCAGATCCCATCATGGGAGCGATCACGTATCAAATCTCAATAGGGAAGTGATCACAACATTATACACTGCCAAAACACTGAGAATCATGGCCCACCCAAGTTGACACACAATCTTAACCATCACAGCCACTTTTACACTTAAAAAAAAAAAACCCAAACCCATTGTCGTTGAGTCAATTCCAACTCATAGTGACCCTATAGGACAGACTAGAGCTGCCCCATAGGGTTTCCAAGGAGCGCCTGGTGGATTTGAACTGCCGACTTTTTGGTTAGCAGCTGTAGCTCTTAACCACTATGCCACCAGGGTTTCCCACTTTTACACTTAGAGCCTTTAATACTTGAAAAATACTGCAAAAAAAAATTGCCTCCTTCCCATGATCCTTTCAAACACACCAAAATGATGACAAGGAAACAAAAGTCTCAGATGACCTCAGTGTGAGTCATAGGTTAACCCTTTGTGCAGGAGCCAATTCTAGACTGCATCTAAGTGGTTTTCTATTCTGCATCTCCACTGTGGGATGTGGGTGGGCCAGAAATCTTCATATTTTAGTAGACCTTAGTGAGGATGAGCACCTGCCTCATGACAGCCTTTCAATAGACACAGGGAAGCAAGTAGGAGATGGCCTCAGATCAATTCCTCACATACCTTCCATTCTCTCGTTCCAGGAAGATTGCCAGGCATTCCATTAAGACTCAGAGGAGCAGTGCTTCAAGGTTTTTTCTGCATAGCCTATGTGGATACATGAAATATCTCTAGAGGGCCAGCCCAGAGCCATTGCCCTACATACCAGATGCCACTTAGGGGTCCCTGGGGGAAGGTGACTTCCCCTTGCCTCAGCAAATGACAGAGAGCTTCACAACTTGCCTTAAGTCTGCTGGACTTGAGAGACACATGTTTGTACATACTGTTGCCATCGAGTTGATTCCGACTCATAGCAACCCTATATGACAGAGTAGAACTGCTCCAGAGGGTTTTCAAGGAGCACCTGGTGGATTCGAAATGCCGACCTTTTTGCTTAGCAGACAAACGCTTAACCACTGTGCCACCAGGGCCCCTCATTTGTACATAGTGGTTGTTAAATGTGCATTTGTTGAGGGGAAAGGCATGACTCAAAGTGTGTGTAACCCTGTTCTTACTCATGTTGTTGACTCCCCCTACAGGCCATTCTTTCACATATTTCTTGAGCTTCTAGCTGAGGAGACCATATGATCTACTGGTAGCTGGTGTTGTAGTGTTTGTGTAAAAAAATCCATGGTCTGTATTTCTGTAAAAATTGTCTGAATGCAGCCAATGAAACCTGCATTGAAAGGAGAAAGGCTAAAGAGATTTTTATCACTGAGAGGCCTGCAAGCTGATTCTTTGCATGCACTATGTAATAATGTGAAATTGGTAATGGTATACGTTACATGTTTTCATTGTGAATGATCAAAAATTGTTAGAGAAAAATTTCTTTGATGTCTAAAGTTTTCACTGTATAATGATGTATTCTTGATTGACAGGTTGATGGTGTCATTCTCTATAGCCTTTGTTGTTCATCAGCAAAAGAGAATTATAATTCTCCAAAAATCTCAGGGCAGAGTTGATAGTTATCATAAATGAAATAATGTAGGCAGGTCCACAGCAATGAATCCCTCTGGCAGTCCAGGAACAACAGCTGAGTATTCTGAGACAACACTGTAACGTCTAACAAACTGCTTCAAAAGTTGGATTGTTTGTCTCGTGGTAAAAAGTGCAGCACTACACAGGGCTATGCACCGCCTGCTTTGACAAATTGACTTCATGGAATTTTTAACCCCATCCTCCTGGAAGCTGATAAGGTCTCAATGCCTATTTGGAAGCATACAGGTGGGACCCCGCAGGTCGACTAACCAGTTGTGGAACAGGACTCTGGTGGGCAGTAGCAGACCCCTTTGCTAAATTGTGTGGTGACAAGGGGCCTTGACCTTCGTCCCAGAGACCTCTGCTGTGTCACAGTGGTGGTTTGAGTTAGACATAAAAAGGGGAGAACTCAGTAAATCTAAGAAAAAATTTTTGTGGTCATTACCCACCCTGGGTACCACTGGAAAAGTGAAACTGCCTTCCTCTGTTCAGTGGCTATGACTACCTAAAAACACTCCCTGATGATCAAGGACAGTCAGTTATGCATAAATATACCGAGGTGTGCTCCTACAGTGAGTGGGAAAGAAGTCACATTAAGCATAGATTTGGGAAAAAGCCCAATGAGACTAAAGCACTGGGCTCCTCAGGTAGCAGATGAAAGAGCTGTGCCAGTAGTGCTGGATGTGGAGGTGTGTATATCATTTGGCCATCTAATAACCTACAGCAATGCAGTGAATTACTACTATATGGCCCTTCTAACCATAGTTGTGTGACTCCCACAAAACGATTGGGTGGGACTATGCAAATAAGGTGCTTGTGGCCCAACAAAGGGCTTGGACAGCTGCTAAGTCAAATAAAGTGTATGGAATGCTTGCAGGGGTGGGACTATGCAAATAAGATGCATGGAATTGGTCAGTTTTGCCATCCTGCTAAGCTTAAAAGGGAACCAATCCCAGAGGTAGGGGGGATGGGGGCAGATCTCACTATTATCAAGAAGAAGAGCCAGGAGTGGAGCGCATCCTCTGTACGCAGGGTCCCTGTGCTGAGAACCTCGTAGAACCAGGAGACAGAGAGAGCTATAACACTGAAGACTGGCATGAAACAGCAGCAGCATGAGATGGACAGGCTAGGCTCACCAACCCACGAAGCGAGAGATCTGAGTACCTTCGGACAGGAGGCTTCCTGGCAGAGTAGGGTGCCTCTGGGCACTTATCAATGGAGCTAAAGAGCTTTGTAACATATGCTCGAGTAGGGCAGAGGCCAGGCCAAGAGTTGAGGGCCAGGGGTCAAGGGCTGAGGGCCAAGGGAGGGGCGTGCCTGTGGGCATGGCTGAGAAGAAGCTGTCCTGATTGAAGAACTGTATCCTGAGTTGTTCCTGTTCCCTCCGAGTTGATACTGTTACTTCCCTAATAAACCCTATGATTGTGAATATGGTCTGTGACTTCTGTGTGGCCATTGCAATGAATTATTGAACCCAGCAGAGAAGTAGAGAGTGCCATGGGAGTAATGGCTGGTGTCAGAATTGGTAAAGAGGTTGGGGGGTGAAGGTATGTTTGACTTCTGCCTCATAGGAATCAGCCTTGGGCTCATGCTCATCTTGATTATCCTATACCCTCATGAATTTAGACAAGGAGGTATGATGCCAAAGCTGCCATTTTTACACTGCTTGCATGCTCCAAGCCACTCTGGCCATACTACCTTACGGATGACAGATGGAGGACCAAGAAGACCTAGACCTCTACACTGAGATATGTGCTTTTGGACTGCTTTTCTACCCAAGACCTACTTCTTTCTAGAGGGAAATATGGGAGGGTAGGGGTCCAGGCACCACCTTGTCTAATAGGAACCAGCGTCTTTATACAGTAGTCAAAGTGTGTTGAAGACTTCATGGTATCCAAGGTTGCCAAACCATTTCATTTCTTTTGGATACTGGAGCACAAGTCATGGTCATGTCTGGATGCCCCCATGGGGACATTCCAGATCTTACTTTAAATAAACTGAAAAACCAAACCCGTTGCTGTCGAGTCGATTCTGACTCATAGGGATCCTGTAGGACAGAGTAGAACTGCCCCATAGGGTTTCCAAGGAGTGGCTGGTGGATTCGAACTGCTGACCTTTTGGTTAGCAACCAAGCTCTTAACCACTGTGCCACCAGGGATTCTACTTTGAATAGATGTGGAAAAAACTCTCAGATTGGACAATGGACTGATGGGAATATATGAGTGGGCCCTTTTTAGCCAATACACAGGAAAGGTGTTGTAATTGATACTGCTGAATCTATTGTGGGATTATACGTGGTAAATATATGTTGTAATATCCTGGTTGTAAGAGATGTCCCCAGTGAGAAAATGCCACATAGAACATAGGTAGTGGAATGAATAGGTAACCAGAAGCTCACCAAGGTTTCCCAGGCAGGCCATGAGGGATCGTTAAGGCAGTGTAGGATCTGGGTTGGGGAGGTGAGGTGAAAAGAGATCCATGTACTGATCAAGGAACTAATGGAGGCAGAGGTGCTTAAAGAAACTATACTACCTTACAGTAGCCCTGCATGGTTATTGAAAAATCCAGTGGTACCTGATGCCTCACTGTGGAATACTGCAGCTCAGTGCGACAGTAATCCTCCTTGTCCTGTAGTTCCAGATATCAAAATGATAGTCAAGTCCATTGCACACCCTGAAGGGCCTGATGCACAGGTGGACATGCTAATGCTTTCGTCAAATCCCACTGCATCCATGTGATCATAGTGTCTTAGGCTGGGTTCTCTAGAGGAGCAAAACCAGTGAAGCGTATATATATATATATATATATATATATATATATATATAATATATACATACACATATAGAAAGACTAAAGGAAATGGCTCGCACAGTTGTGGATGCTGGCAAGTCCCAAATCCGTGGGTCAGGCGTCAGACTGGAGGCTTCTTCTGACTCACATGGGTGCAGGGGCTGATGAACCTCAGATCTGCAGGTCAGGCAGCAGGCTGCTGGCTCATGTCCCAAGAAATGGAGGTCAAAGGATGACTAGTTAGATGCAGGATCCAGAAAGAGCTTTGCCAAAACATCTATGTATATATTGGATGCAGGCCACACTCCTAAGGAAACTGATTGGCTTTCAACTAATTGGCTTTCAACTGATTGGCTGCTCACATCAGATCATAAAATGAAGGATGATTATATAATATCTGCCAAGCCACTGAGAATTATGGCCTAGCCAAGTTGACACATAAACTTAACCGTCACTCATAATCTATTTGTGTTCATGAGGCTCATATTACAACACATGTTCAACATACTTCCCCAAGGCAGTGTTAACTCACTCCTGATTTGTCACTAGTGAATAGACCGAAACCTAGAAATGACTGAATCTTCACCAGAGGTGTGTTAGTACCATTACATGGATCACATTATTTGAATTGGAAGAGCTAAGGATCGTGTCCTACCTGCCTTAGTTTGTCAATATATGAGTAAACAGGACTGGAAGACTAACCCGCACAAGAACAAGTGCTCAGCCACCTAAGTAAAGTTCTTGGGAAGCATGTGGGCCAGTGCCTAGAGAACAATCTCCGAGCCTGAACTAGAAAAACTAATGGCAATATAACCTTCAGAAAACCAAAAGGAGACACAGTATATGATAGGCTCTTTGAGTATTTGATGAACTTCTTACCTCACATAGGTATCCTGATTAGCCAATTACATAAAATTGTTTGTAAGGCAGCCACAATGACCAACAAGTTGTACAGACACTTTTTCACTCAGGTCAGCTATTTGTGTGGAGCCTTTTGAACTACAAGTGTCAGAAACTGACATGCTGAGTGGAGACTGTGGCAAAAAGATATGGCTTCTAGGTAGTGGCATCCTTTGGAGTTTCGTTCCTGGCGCTTACCTGACACCTCCCCTGGTATACCCATTTGAGAGACTATTGCTGGCCTGTTAGTGGTGCTGGTGGACATGGAGAGAGTAAAAAAGCACAAGCAGGGTTTGTTACTCCCTGACATCCACATCATGGGATGGGTTGGAAATGAGAACACCAACAAAGTGGGTCTTTCCCAGTAAGCATCAATATTTAAGTGGAGGTGGTATATCCAGAGAACAAGTAAACTGGGCATTACTAGTGTCTCAGAGCTTCAGGAAAAAGTATGCAGTAACCCTTCTGTCTTAGTCATCCAGTGCTTCTCTAACAGAAATACCACAAGTGGATGGCTTTAACAAAGAGAAGTTTATTCTCTCACAGTCCAGTAGGCTACAAGTCCAAATTCAAGGCATCAGCTCCAAGGGAACGCTTTCTCTGTCAGCTCTGGAGGAAGGTCCATGTCATCAGTCTTCCCTTGGTCTGGGAGCTTCTCTGCGCAGGAACCTCAGTTCCAAAGGACGTGCTCTGCTCATAGCACTGCTTTCTTGGTGGTGTGAGGTTCCCATGTGTTTCTGCTAGCTTCTCTCTTTTATATCTCAAAAGAGATTGGTTTAAGACACTATCCAATCTTGTATACCTCATCAGTTTAACTGCCGCTAATCCATCTTATGAGATCAAAGTGATTGAATTTACAACACATAAGGAAATCACATCAGATTACAAAATGTTACACAATTATACAATACTGGGAATCATGACCCAGCCAAGCTGACAGATATTTGCGGGGACACAATTCAATCCATGACACCTTCTTTTTTTTTATTGTTGTGCTTTAAGTGAAAGTTTACAATTCAAGTTAGTCTCTCATACAAAAATTTATACATACGTTGTTTTGTGGCCCTACTTGCTCCCCCTTTACTGTGACAGCACATTCTTCCTTTCCACCCTGAATTTCCTGTGTCCATGGCACCTTCTTATATGGCTCTCTCAGATGCAGGGACTGAGCCAACATCTAAGGCTTCTGGCTGCTTCCGTACACCCATCATATTCCTGAGGAAGCCTGGGTCTAGTCCATGGAAGCATCAGCTAAGTTACAGGTAGATGAGTGTAAACCTGTGTAACTCCAGGGCTTACAGCTGTGCATGGAAAGGGAACTCTGCTCAATGGTACAGTTACAGGCTGTGGTACTTGCCCTGGAACACACCCCCTCCTCCATAATCTTATATTTTGACTGAGTCATGGGCAGATGCTCATGGGATAAGAATGTGGCCTGGTGCGTGTCAGTGAGACAACTGGGCGTTCAAGTCTCAGCCTCTGTGGAGGAAACATTCTCAGTAGATTGCCTAAGACACACCCCTCCTTTTTGTGCCCCATGTGGATTACCATGAATAAGGACCCTTGGAGGATAAAAATCAATTGAATAAACAAGCTGATCAGACCTGCACTGCTTAGGTAAGGACCACGGACACCTGGGTAGACCATCGCACAGGGCGTTGTAATCCATTTACACTTTGGTATCTTGCCCAAAGAAAAACCTAGTGATTCCAGCACAAGAGACCAAGAAAGCCTGGCAAATGTGCCCAGAGTACCAGATACATAGTCAAGTAGAAAGGGTATCTCCAGGTTTCATAGAAAGAAGTGCCAGAGGTGGTATCAAGGGCACTGCTGGGCATGGACTACAGTAGATACCTTTTTGGAGCATGTCACTGCCAACACTGTCCCCACAAAAGTTAGGGGCATAATATACAGGAACTCTTAGTTGGACTGTGTTTTATATTTGTATTCACTGACCACATTAAATCAGATAATGGTGCTACCTTCATAGGAAAAAGTACCCAAGAGCAGGCAGCTTCATGGGATATCCACTGAAGTGTCAATCCCTGTATCATGCCTACATAGTAGGTGCCATTGAAAGATGGCTCAGGTGCTTAAAGAAGAAACTGAAAAAGAGAACTAGACAACCAGTACTTAGCTCCCAGTTGAGCATACACTGAAGAAAGTTCCTTTGGGCTCTAAATGTGGCATTTCCCAAACAGGTAACTCACATTTAAATAGATTGTTCAATTATGAGTTTGGGGAGGAGGAAGTGTCCAGACTCAGGAGAGGGAAAAATGCCTACCACGGTAAAAATTATCTCCAAAAATTTCCTCCTTCTTCCACCTCAACTTTTATATCCCGGAGGTAGGCAATTGCCTAATGCTAGCAGAATCAGTTTTGGTCAAATTTTTTTCAAGATAGTACTGAACCTCACTTTAGAATGTGGGATCCTTGGCAATTGCTGTTTTGGCCTTGGAGCTGTTGTCAAAACTCTTACACATGAGAATGTGTTGGTTTAAAATCCTTTTCAAGCCAAGCTTCAGAGACTTATCTGACCCATAGTACCTTCATTCACTACAACCTTAATTCTAGGAATTATGGGTGTATTTTTTTATGCACCTTACTGTTTCAAAAGTGAGGGAAGTCAGTCTCTCCTCATCCCATTCTTCTCCCAGCCACACAGACCCCAGCATATATATGACTGCTTTCAGCTCTCTCTGGGCTTGAAGCCTCCTGGTTCTTCTCAGAGAGATTTTCATACTGGATTATTTCCAGTGTGATTTTGTCTCCCACCCCTAAGCGGAGTATTTAGACTATAGTGTATTATCAAGAACTTATTTTGTATTAAAAGGCACCTTAATAATACTTTGTATTTGTTGACTGTTGAATACATTACAGCTTCATATATCTACTTGATTCAAGAAGACCTGTATAGGTAACTGTCTTAGTTAGTGCTGCTATAAAAGAAATACCACAAATCGGTGGTTTTAACAAAAGAAATTTATTTTCTCACAGTTTAGGAGGCTGAAAGTCTGAATTCGGGGTGCCGTCTCTAGAGGAAGGCTTTCTCTCTCTGTTGGCTTTGGAGGAAAGTCCTTGTCTCTTATGAGCTTCTGCTCCTGGGCGATCTTCATGTTGCTTGACATCTTTCTTCCCCCATCTGTGCTTCTCTCACTTGCTTGTTTAATCTCTTTTATATCTCAAAAGAAATTGATGCAAGACACACCCTAAACTAATGATGCCTTATTAACATAACAAAAATAAGCCATTCCCAAATGGAATTATAACCACAGACTTAATCTGTGGCTGTGGAGTCGATTCCAACTATAGCAACTCTATAGGACAGAGTAGAACTGCCCCGTAGGGTTTCCAAGGAATGGCTAGTGGATTCGAACTGTTGAACTTTTGGTTAGCAGTTGAGCTCTTAGCCACTGCGCCACCAGGGCTCCAACCACAGGCATAGAGGTTAGGAGTTACAACACATATTTTGGGGAGACACAATTCAATCCATAGTGTTCCACCCTTTGGCCCCCTAAAATACATGTCCCTCCGACATGTAAAACACATTTACCCTATCACATCATCCCAAAAGTCTTAAATCAACTACAAATCCAAAATCTCATCTTCTGAATCATCTAAATCAAATATGGGTGAAACTTTAGGTGTATTCCATCCTGGGGCAAAATTCCTCTTCATCTGTGAACCTGTGAAATCTAGATTACAAGTTATCTGTTTCCAAAATACAATGGTGCAACAGGCACAGGTAGACATTTCCATTACAAATGGGAGAAATTGGAGGCAAAGAAGGGATAACAGGCAAGTTCAAAACCCATCAGAACAAATTACTTTAATTCTCAAGGCTTAAAAATAATCCTCTCTTCTCTGAGACCATCTGGGCAATGGCCCTAGCCCTCCAGACTCTGGGTGTTGACTACGCCCTCTGGATTCTGAGTGGAGGCCTTTTGGCCCTGGGCTTCAGCTCTGCCTTCCAGTCCCACCGGGACAGCAACTCTGCTTCCTCAGCTTTGGCAGCCACATTTACCTAGTCCATCTGAGTGGCAACCCCACCCCCTCTGCCCCAGCAGGTCCCGTTCTTCTACCCCTTGGGCATGACAGCCCCACCCCCTCAGCTTTGAGCAGTGGCCCTATACTCCTGACACACATTAATGGCAGCCCCACACTCCAGAACTGAGTTGATGAAGGTCCGACTCTTTGAAACCTAGGAGGATGGGGCCCCCACCTTTTGAGATCCAGGAGACCATGGACCCATCCTTTCAAACCAAGAAGGCTGTGCTTTCCGTACTGCATCCAACAGTTCTCCTGCTCTCTGAGCTGCTCCAGGGATGATCTTTTTCTTTTCTTGGAGGACAACAGATGTCTCTCCTTTGGCCTGTTTCCTGCCTGTAGAATTCCAAGAGACAGACAGCATTCTTTCCTTTCTTCTTTCTCTGTCCCCTTCAGTCTAAGCTGATGGGTTTTCTGTTATGGTAGTTCGTTAGATCCTTCATTCACAGGCTTAGTTTCTTTAACAAAGGATTGTGTAGCCATGTCCTTGGTGAACATTCTAAGACATGTGTCTTTAGTTTATACAACAGAATTTTCCAAATCCTTAAGTTCTGTTTTCATTTTGCACAGTACATTTTTAAGTCCGTTTCTTGCTTCTCGAATTTTACTGTAAGCGGCAAGAAGAAACCACGCAGCACGTTTAAGATCTTGCTTAGAAATTTCATCAGCCAGATATGCGAGTTCATCACTTACAAGTTATATCTTCCATCAAACATTTGAACATAATTCAGACAAGTTCTTTGCCACTGCATAAAAAGCATCACCTTTCTTCCATTGTCCAATCACATGTTCATCATTTTCTTTTAAAGCCTCACCAGAAGAGCATTTAACATCCACATTTCTAGCAACATTCTGTTGCTGGCACCTTATATATTCTCTAAGACGATAGAGACTTTATAGCTCTCCTCACTTCCTTCTGAGCCCTCACCAGAATTGCCTTTGACATCCATAATTCTACCAGCAGTCTCTTCAAGGCAATATAGGCTTTTACTGTTAAGCACCTTAAAACTCTTACAGCCTCTACCCACTACCCAATTCCAAAACTGCTTCCACATTTAAGGTGTCTGTTAGAGCAGCATCCCATTCCTGGTACCAAATTCTGTCTTAGTTATCTAGTGCTGCTGTAACAGAAATACCTCAAATAGGTGGCTTCAACAAACAAATTTATTTTCTCACAGTTTAGGAGGCTAAAAGTCTGAATTCAGAGTGCCATCGTTAGAGGAAGGCTTTCTCTGTATGTCGGCTCTGGAGGAAGATCTCTTCTGAGCTGCTCCTGGGCAATCTTCCTGTAGCTTGACGTCTCTCCTCTCCTATCTCTACTTTTCTTGCTTGTTTGTTTAATCTATTTTATATCTCAAAAATCTGTCAGTTTGTTGTACTGTGGTGGCTTGCGTGTTGCTGTGATGTTGGAAGCTATGCCATCAGTATTTCAAATACCAGCAAGGTCACCTATGCTGGACAGATTTCAGCAGAGCTTCCAGACTAAGACAGACTAGGAAGAAGGACCTGTCAATCTACTTCTAAAGAAATTGACCAGTGAAAACCTTATTAATAGCAGCAGAACATTATCTAATATTGTGCCACTCAGGTTGGAAGGCACTCAAAGTGCAACTGGGGAAGATCTGCCTACTCAAAGTAGAGTCAACCTTAATGACATGGATGGAGTAAAGCTTTCGGGACCTTCATTTACTGATGTGGCACGACTCAAAATGAGAAGAAATAGCTGCAAACATCCATTAATAATCAGAACATGGAATATACAAGTATGAATCTAGGAAAATTGGAAGTCATCAAAAATGAAATAGAACACATAAAAATCAATATCCTATGCATTGGTGATCTGAAATAGACTAGTATTGGCCATTTTGAATTGGAAATCACATGGTCTACTATGCTGGGAATGACAAATTGAAGATGAATGATGTCACATACATCATCAAAAAGAACATTTCAAAATCTATCCTGAAGTACAGTGCTGTCAGTGATAGGATAAATATGCCCACAAGGAAGACCAGTTAATATGACTATTATTCAAATTTATGCACCAACCACTAATGCCAAAGATGAAGAAACTGAAGATTTTTACCAACTTCTTCAGTCTGAAATTGATCAAACATGCAGTCAAGATACATTGATAATTATTGGTGATTGGAATGTGAAAGTTGGAAACAGAGGAAGGATCGGTAGTTGGAAAATATGGCCTTGATGATAGAAGCGATGCGAGAGATCATGTGATAGAAGTTTTCAAGACCAGTAACTTCTTCATTGCAAATACCTTTTTTTCTACAACTTAAACGGTGACTATACATGTGGACCTTGCCGGATGGAGTACACAGGAATCAAATCGATTACATCTGTGGAAAGAGATGAAGGAGAATCTCAGTATCATCAGTCAGAACAAGGCCAGGGGTCAACTGCAGAACAGACCATCAATTGCTCATATGCAAGTTGAAGTTGAAGCTGAGGAAAATTAAGTCTTTGAGAGCCAAAATATGACCTTGACTATATCCCACCTGAAGGTAGAGACCATGTCAAGAATAGATTTGACACATTGAACACTAATGACCAAAGACAAGATGAGTTGTGGAATGACATTAAGGACATCATACATGAAGAAAGCAAGAGGTCATTAAAAAGACAAGAAAGAAAGAAAACACCAAAATGGATGTCACAAGACTCTGAAACTTACTCTTGAGCATAGAGTAGCTAAAGCAAACAGAAGAAATGATGAAGTAAAAGAGCTGAACAGAAGATTTTAAAGAGCAGCTCAAGAAGTCAAAGTAAAGTATTATAACGAAATGTGTAAAGACCTGGAGTTAGAAAATCACAAGGGAAGAACACGCTCAGCATTTCTCAAGCTGAAAGAACTGAAGAAAAAATTCAAGCTTCGAGTTGCCATAATGAAGAATTCTGTAGGCAAAGTGTTGAACGACACAGGAAGCACCAAAAGAAGATGGAAAAAATACACAGAATCACTGTACCCAAAAGAATTGGTTGACATTCAACTATTTCAGGAGGTAGCATATGATAAAGAACCGATGATACTCAAGGAAGAAGTCCAAGCTGCACTGAAGGCATTGGTGAAAAACAAGGCTCCAGGAACTGATGGAATACAAATTGAGATATTTCAACAAATGGATGAAGCACTGGAGGTGCTCACTTGTCTGTGCCAAGAAATTTGGAAGCTACCTGGCCAACTGACTGGAAGAGATAGATATTTGTGACCATTCCAAAGAAAGGTGATCCAACAGAATGTGGAAGTTAGCAAACAATATCATTAATATCACATGCAAGTAAAATTTTGTTGACGATAATTCAAAAACGGTTGCAGCAGTATATTGACAGGGAACTGCCGAAAATTCAAGCCAGATTCAGAAGAGTACATAGAACAAGGGATATCATTGCTGATGTCAGATGGATCTTGGCTGAAAGCAGAGAATAACAGAATATGCTTACCTGGGTTTTATTGACTATGCAAAGGCATCTAACTGTGTGGATTATAACAAATTACGGATAACATTTCGAAGAATGGGAATTCCAGAACACTTAATTGTCCTCATGTGTAACCTGTACGTAGACCAAGAGGCAGTCATTTGAACAGAACAAGGGGATACTGTGTGGTTTAAAATCAGGAAAGGTGTCAGTGTTGTATCCTCTTACCATACTTATTCATATGTATGCTGAGCAAATAATCCAAGAAGCTGGACTATATGAAGAAGAGCACGGCTTCAAGATT
The DNA here is from genome assembly GCA_030035585.1 of Dugong dugon. Classification (NCBI taxonomy): domain Eukaryota; kingdom Metazoa; phylum Chordata; class Mammalia; order Sirenia; family Dugongidae; genus Dugong; species Dugong dugon. The sequence goes on from CM057483.1 coordinate 153,983,057, forward strand.
GGAAGAAGACTCATTAACAACCTGAGATATGCAGATGATACAACCTTGCTTGGTGAAAGTGAAAAGGACTTGAAGCACTTACTGATGAAGATCAAAGACTACAGCCTTCAGTATGGATTACACCTCAACATAAAGAAAACAAAAAAACCTCACAAGTGGACCAATAAGCAACATCATGATAAAGGGAGAAATTATTGAAGTTGTTAAGGATTTCATTTTACTTGAAACGCCCATGGAAGCAGCAGTCAAGAAATCAAAAGACATTGCATTGCGTAAATCTGCTGCAAAAGACCTCTTTAAAGTGTTAAAAAGCAAAGATGTCACTTTGAAGACTAAGGTGGGCCTGACCCAAGCTGTGGTATTTTCAGTCACCTCATATATATGTGAAAGCTGAACAATAAATAAGGAAGAACAAAGTAGAATTGATGACTTTGAATTATGGTGTTGGCAAAAATATTTAATATACCACGGATTGCCAGAAGAACAAACAAATCTGTCTTGGAAGAAGTACAGCTAGAATATTCCTCGGATGCAAGGATGGTGAAACTTCATCTTATATACTTTGAACATGTTATCAGGAGATACCAGTCCCTGGAGAAGGACATTTATGCTTGGTAAAGTAGAGGGTCAGCGAAAAAGAGGAAGATCTTCAACGAGATGGATTGACATAGTGGCTGCAACAATGGGCTCAAACATAGCAAGGATTGTGAGGATGGCACAGGACCAGGCAGTGTTTCGTTCTGTTGTAGGTAGGGTCGCTACAAGTTGGAACCAACTCGAGGGCACGTAACAACAATAACATGTCTCAAAGGAGATTGACTCAAGACAAACCGTATACTAATCCTGCTTCATTAACATAACAAAGACAACACATTCCCAAATGGGATTGTTACCACAGGCATAGAGATTAGGAATTACAGCACATATTTTTGGAGGACACAATTCAATCCATAACAGTAACTCTTCATTTTGGTGAAAACTAGTCTCAGCATTTGTACTCCCTCTTCCAGTGGGATCTTGATAATGTCTAGGCTCCAGGGACCCTGAATCCAAGCTGGGCCTGTAAACGCACAACTGTGTTTGCCCATGTGGTGGTGGCTGCACCTCAGGAGGCCCATTTTTGATGGTGTCCCTAGATAGTCAGGCCCCAAACTACTTTAGAAAGATTGAGTCCATGGCATATTTAACCCCTTCTCATGGAGAAAGATAAGGTTACAACACCCTTTTGATAAAATACAGGCAAGACTCTGCAGGTCGAAATGGGAGAAGTTGAATGATAAGAGGTTGGAGAAGAACCTGAATGTGCTCCATGGTAATTCGCAGGCAAATCTAATTCAGGAAGCCAGAGATATGGAAGATGACTATGTGTAAATGGATTCCATCAGGATTCTACATGCCCAGCTACCCTTAGGAAAGAATCCTTGTAGGATTGGGATCCTGTTCCCAGTCAGAGAACCACTGAATTCTTTTTAGTTATCACTCAGCATAATGACTGAGAACTAGAGAGACTTGGAGAAAACTAGAGAAAAAGGAAAAAGGGTACAGAATAGAGAATATACACCCTACCTGTGAGAAATCCAGGAAAACAAGAGGGGACCCATTGAGGAAAAGGCAGTCTCCCTTCATCCCATTATTCTCTGGGTTGTCAGGGTGCCTGTAGACCCCAACACATATATCACTACTCTCAGCTCTCTCTGGGTTTCTAGCTTCCTTGTTGTTCTCAGATTGTCTTCAGTGAACTTCTTCCATAGCCTTCAATCAGGGTTCTTAGCAGTAGTAAGCTTTCTCAGAGAACCTCTTTTGTTTTATATTTTCAAAGCCCAAGTACAAAATATAGGACTCTCAGGCTTGTGCGTAGCTGAGAATTCACCATGAATCCTAATCTCCTGCCTAGGGCTATCAAGTAGTGCAGAGTGGAGTGCTCTCCCTCAGTCCTCAACATGACTGCCTGGGAGTCACATTCCTTTGGAGCATTTTATGATGGGAATTTGTGCTCTGTACCTGCAATTGTGTCATTGTTGAACTTGCCTTAGTGGGAGTTTCTTTCTTCTTCTTTCTCTTCTTCATGAAAATATGAAGACTGGCTTAGAGATCTGTACTTTCCATGTCTGGGAAGAAATATTAGGCAGATTCCATACTTATCTGGTTACTCTTTAATAACCAAACATCCTGTGACTGCTTCCAGACAGTTTAAAGCCCAGTAAAGTATCATAGTCAAAACCCTAACCTTCTGAATATTGAGAATTTTTTGTTTTCTAAACTGATGCCTGCTTGAGGTTTGTAATCCTGCAAGTTATGTACATATTTGTGTATGTGGAGTGGGCATAGTCAACTTCCTTTTCCCTTTTCACTTTTTATCTTCCCTCATTTGATCACTAGCTGTTTCTCACCCCTCTAGTAAGGATCTCTAGGGAAACAGCAGATTATGGGAGAAGAGCACACCCTTGCATGGTTGGAAAAGTTGTAACGTGGCTTCAGGGCTCAGCAATACAAAGGAAATTCAGAGCAGATGCTTGTATGGACACATTTTCAGCTTCCTTCACAGATCAGACTGCTGGCCCCTGGCAATCCTGTGTTTTTCCTCAGATGGCCATTAGATTCTCCCTAAGCCTCCAGGCCTTTTGTGACCCACCCCTCTGTTGGGCTACCACTGTTCCTCCTGGTGCTCCTGTTGGATGCTTTCATTTAAGATAATCACAGCCCAATCCCTTTTGCAGTGTCCAAATGTGGCTCTTGAAAAACACAGGCCTCTCTTCTCAAGCAGTAGAAGTGCAGTTCACTCCTAGCCAGCCTCCTTGTTCTTTTAGGAAGAGCCATCTCAAGTCTCAGGTTCTTGACTTCACTTATAATAGACAGTAGTACCTATGTCCATCTAACTGCAGGGTACAAGTCAAGCTTTGTGAAGCTGTTGTACTTACTTTAGCCATCCCATTCTTCAACACCTAATCCATCTTGGGTTCTCCAGCCATGCATGTCTGAGTTCCACAGAGAAACATGTGGTGGGTGATGGACACCAACAGCTTCTTCCCAGAATGGGGTGATCTTCTGATTTATGGGTTCTTCAGGAGGAGGAATCACTTGGAAGTATCCATGTGTACAGCCAGAGCCTTCCCTGGGGGCCTAGCCAGGTTAGCAGTAAGTAGATTCTTCAGAATCCAATAGCATTTGCTACCTGCTGGAAAACATTTGGAGGATTAGACAGCAAGATGTAGGATAGAAATCACTTCTGAGATTTGTTGCCTAATTGCTATCAAAGTGCATTTGTTGAGGCTGAAGGAATGGCCTAAAATATGTACAAACCTGTTCTTATTGGTGCCTTTGCTCCACCTGTGTACCTCCTTCCCCGTGTATCCTAAGCTTCCAACTTAGGTGGAAGATGGCCTTTTGGAATATGGTGTGGTAGTGTCTGCATAACAAAATCTGTGGGCTGTGTTTCTGTAAAACTTGTCTGAATGCAGCTGATGGAATCTGCAGTAAAAAGGAAAAAAGTTAGAAATTTTGTTATTGAGAAGCCTGTGAGCCAGTGCATTGCATGCACTAAGTAATAATGTGTAGTTGATGTTGAAATGTGTTACATGTTTTAATTGGGAATGTTCATAAGGTGTCAAAGAAAAACTACTCTCATATTCAAAGTTTTCACGGTATAATGATGTCGTCTTCATTGGCAAGTTAAATTCAAGGGAGACTCATAAACCCCAAGAAAATTCAGGGCCTACTCACCAAGTGGAATATGTGAAATAGTGTAAGTGGGTTCACAACACTGAATCCCTCTGGCATTCAAAGAAAAACTGCTGGCTTTAGCAAAATAAAGAACTCTACATTCCCTAGACAACACTTGTAACTCCTACAAAACTGCTGCAAAAGTTGGCTCCTTTGTCTTGCAGTAAAAGAGGCAACACTGTTCAGAGCTTTATTCCACCTGCTTTTGACAGAGAGACTTCCTGGGATTTTTAACTCTCTCTTCCTGAATTGTCAAGGATTTCATTTTGCTTGTATCCACAATCAACACCCATGGAAGCAGCAGTCAAGAAATCAAACAACGTATTGCATTAGACAAATCTGCTGCAAACAATCTCTTTAAAGTGTTGAAAAGCAAAGATGTCACTTTGAGGACTAAGGTGCGTCTGATCCAAGCCATGGTGTTTTCGATCACCTCATATACATGCGAAATCTAGACAATGAATAAGGAAGACCAAAGAGGAATTGATGCCTTTGAATTATGGTGTTGGAGAAGAATATTAAATATACCATGCACTGCCAAAAGAACAAACAAATTTTTCTGGGAAGAAGTACAGCCAGAATGCTCCTTAGAAGTGAGGATGGCATCTCATGTACTTTGAACATGTTATCAGGAGGGACCAGTCCCTGGAGAAGGACATCATGCTTGGTAAAGTAGAGGGTCAGCGAAAAAGAGGAAGACCCTCAACGAGATGGATTGACACAGTGGCTGCAACAATGGGCTCAAGCGTAACAATGATTGTGAGGATGGCGCAGGACTGGGCAGTGTTTCGTTTGTTGTACACAGGGTCGCTATGAGTTGGAATTGACTCGATGGCACCTAACAACAAAACAGCCTCCTGGAGGCTGATAAGATCCCAATGACATTTTGGAAAAATACAAGAAAAAGCCTACAGGCTGACTCACTAGGTATGAAACAGGACCCTGGCAGGCAGTAGAGACCCCCTTGCTAAAGTATTTGGTGACAGGGGGCTATATGATCCTTGAACATTGTCCCAAAGACCCCCCTGAGTTGTACCTGTGGTTCAAGTTAGACATAAATCTAAGTCAAGCATTCTGTGATGTTACTCACACTTCTATTTCACCAGAAAGGTGAAACTTCTTCCCTTTTACCGATTGCCCTAACAACAGATAAAATACTCCCTCCTGATCAAGGGCAATCAGTTATAAAGAAATGTACTGAGGCTCATTCCTACAGTGAGCTGGAAAGAAGGGACATGAAGCATAGTTCTGGGCAAAAGACCAGTGAGCCCTGCCAGCTGTGTTGGGTGGAAAGTAGTGAAGATCAGTTGATTACCTAATGGCAGACCATGTTCTAAGCAACTCTGGCGACAACCACTTTGCTTATGACAGGAGGAGGACCAAGAAGACCTAGATACCCTTGCTAAGATTGTGCTGTTCCCACTGTTGTTCATTTAACGCCTTCAACACCACCTTTATATCCAGACCTGACTTTTCTGAAGAACAAATAGGCCTATGGTGGAGGTCGAGTCCCTTCTTCTCTAATAAGAACCAGAAGCTTTATTTGCTGGCCAAAGTGTTTAGGGGGCTTGACAGCACAAAGGTTCCCAAACCTTTTCAGGCCTTCCGGGCACTGTGTCACAAGTCATTGTGGAACCTAGAAGACCTGATATTCAAGGTCAAAAATTTGTTTTGAATAGATAACTCTTGATTGGACAGTGGACAGATATAAATTTATTAGTGGGTCCTTTTGGGTCAATGCACATGAAAGATGTTGTAATTAATACTGGTGGATGTATTATGGGTGTATATGTGTTGTTGTTATGTACCATCTTATTGGTTCCAATTCATAGCGACCCTAGGTACAACAGAATGAAACACTGCCCAATCCTGTGCCATCTTCACAACTGTTGCTATATTTGAGGCTCTTGTTGCAGCCACTGTGTCAATCCATCTCAATGAGGGTCTTCTTCTTTATCGCTGACCCTCAACTTTGCCAAACATGATGTCCTTTTCCAGGGATTGGTCCCTCATGATAACATGTCCAAAGTAAGCGAGTCAAAGTCTCACCATCCACAATTCTAAGGAGCATTCTGGCTGTATTTCTTTCAAGACAGATTTATTCATTCTTTTGGCATATTCAGTATTCTTTGCCAACACCAGAATTCAAAGGCATCAATTCCTCTTTGGTCTTCCTTATTCATTGTCCAGCTTTCACATGCATATGAGACGATTTAGAATGCCATGGCTTGAGTCAGATGCACCTCAGTCTTCAAAGTGACATCTTTGCTTTTTAACACTTTAAAGAGATCTTTTGCAGCAGATTTGCCTAATGCAATACATCGTTTGATTTCTTGACTGCTGCTTTCACGGGCGTTGATTATGGATCCAAGTAAATTGAAATCTTTGACAACTTGAATATTTTCTCCATTTATCATGATATTGCTTATTGGTCCAGTTGTGAGGATTTTTGTTTTCTTTATGTTGAGGTATAATCCATACTGAAAGCTGTCGTCTTTGATCTTCATTAGTAAGTGCTTCAAGTCCTCTTCACTTTCACCAAGCAAGGTTGTGTCATCTGCATATCACAGGCTGTTAATGAGTCTTCCTCCAGTCCTGATGCCACATTCGTCTTCATATAGTCCAGCTTCTCAGATTATTTGCTCAGCATACTGATTGTGTAAGTATAGTGAAATGATACAACTCTGACACACTCCTTTCCTGATTTTAAACCACACAGTATCCCTCGCTCTGTTCTAATGACTGCCTCTTGGAGAGGCTCAATATCATCAGTCAGAATAAGGCCAGAGGCCGACTGTGGGACAGATCATCAATTGCTCATATGCAAGTTCAAGTTGAAGCTGAAGAAAATGAAAAGTCCATAAGAGCCAAAGTATGACCTGGAGTATATCCCACCTGAATTTAGAGATCATCTCAAGAATAGGTTTGATGAATTGAACACTAGTGACCAAAGACCAGATGAGTTGTGAGATGACATCAAGGACATTGTACGTGAAGAATGCAAAAGGTTGTTAAAGACAGGAAAGAAAGAGAAGACCAAAATGGATGTCAGAAGAGACTCTGAAACTTGCTCTTGAATGTAGAGTAGCTAAAGTGCATGGAAGAAATCATGAAGTAAAAAAGCTGAACAGAAGATTTTAAAGGGTGGCTCAAAAAGACAAAATAAAGTATTATAATAAAATGTGCAAAGACCTGGAGTTTGAAAACCAAAAGGGAAGAACATGCTCAGCATTTCTCAAGCTGAAAGAACTGAAGAAAAAAATTCAAGCCTCAAGCTGCAATGTTGAAGGACTCTACGGGCAAAATATTGAACAGTGCAGGAAGCATCAAAAGAAGATAGAATGAATACACAGAGTCACTGTACCAAAAAAAAAAAAAAAAAAAAAAAACTGGATGACATTCAACCATTTCAGGAGGTAGCATATGATAAAGAACTGATGGTACTTAAGGAAGATCTAAACTGCACTGAAGGCACTGGCGAAAAACAAGGCTCCAGGAATTGATGGAATACCAATAGAGATATTTCAATAATGGATGCATTGCTGCAAGTGCTCACTGGTCTATGCCAAGAAATTTGGAAGACAGCTACCTGGCCAACTGACTGGAAGAGAGCCATATACGTGCCCATTCCAAAGAAAGGTGACCCACTGGAATGCAGAAATTATCGAACAATATCATTAATATCATCCGCAATTAAAATTTTGCTGAAGATCATTCAAAAATGATTGCAGCAGGACATCAACAGGCAGCTACCAGAAATTCAAGTCGAATTCAGAAGAGGGCATGAAATGAGGGATATCATTGCTGATGCCAGATGGATCTTGGCTAAAAGCAGATAATACCAGAAAGATGTTTACCTGTGTTTCATTGACTATGCAAAGGCATTCCACTGTGTGAATCATAACAAATTATGGATAACATCGCAAAGAATAGGAATTCCAGGACATTTAATTGTGCTTATGTATATGTGTTGAGTACGTATAATTATTTTCCTGATTGTAAGGGGTGTTCCCAGTGGGGAAATGGCACTATTAGAGCAGTACTAGTGGGATGAGTGGACAACTGGGAGCCCACTAGGATGCCCCAGCCCAGCCATGAGGGATCAGTAAGGCAGTGTAGGATACCAGGTGTGGGAGGCAGGTGAAAGGTGGTCCCTGTACTGGTCAAGGAACTAATGGAGGCAGAGTTGCTTAACAGACTATGCCACCCTAGCATAGTCCTATTTGTACAGTAAAAAATCCAATGGTACTCATGCCTCACTGTGGGGTGCTGCATCTCCACGTGTCAGTAGCCCTCCTTTCCCTGCAGTTCCAGATATCATAACAATTTTAGAGTCTATTGCAAAGACTGAAGGGCCTGATACACAGTGGTGGACATGCTAATGCTTTTTGCTGATTTACTGTATCCATGTGATCATAGCCTATTTGACTTCACTGGACACAGACTATAACACATGTTCAGCCTGCTATCCCCTGGCAACCTAAACTCACCCACATTTTCTCACCAGAGGTGTCATGGTACCATCACATAGATGACATTATTCCAATTAAAATGGCTAAAGTCAGTGTATTCTCTGTCTTAGAACACCCAATATATGAGTAAACAGGGCTGGAAGATGAACCTCCAAAACAATCAGTGATAAGCCCCCCAAGTAAATTTCCTGGGGACCATGGGGGCTAATCCTAGAGAACACTCTCTGAGTCTCCAAGAAAAATGGATTGCCTTAAAACCTCCAGAAAAACAAAAGGAATCACAGCATAGGATAGACTTTTTCAATATTTCATGAACTTCATACCTCAAATAGGGATTCTAATTAGCCAATTATATAAGATTGCTAGAAGGGCAGCCACTTTGATCAACAACATGCCTAGAAACTATCCAACAAAATGTACAGACAGTTTTTCCACTGAGGCTCATCATTTTTGCAGAACTTTTTCAGCTATAAGTGTTAGTGACTGATAATCATGCAGACTGGAGCCTGTGGCAAAAAGATGTGGCCACTAGACAATGGCATCGTTTGGAGTTTTGTTCATGGCACTTGTCTTACACCGCCACTTGGTATATCCCATTTGAAAGACTATTGCTGGCATGTTAGTGGTGCTAGTGGACATCAAGAAAATAACAAAGCAAGAGCAGGGTTTTTTAATGCTCTGACATCATTGGACTGGTCAGAAATGAGAACACCAACAAAGTGGGTATTGTCCAATAAGCATTGATTTTTAACAGGAAGTAGTATATTTTGGGAAGAAGTGAACTGGGCATTCCTGGTGTCTCAGAGCTTCAGGAAAAAGTATGCAGTTACCCTTCTGGCATGGCTGTTTTAGATGTGGGAACTGGGCCAGCATCTGAGGCTTCTGACTACCTCTGTGCACTCAGATTTCTGAGGCACCCTTGGTCTGTTTCATGGACCCATCAGTGAAGTTAAAAGCAGATGGCTATTTAGTGGGCTGTGGAAGCTGTGCAAACCCAAAGAAAACTACTGACAATTGTACATGGGAAAGAGAACTCTGCTCAGTGGGTGGAGTTATGGGCTATGGCGCTTGTCCTGGAAAATTCCCCACAAAAAGCACGTTGTTTACATTTTGACTGACTCATGGGCAGCCACCATGGCTGACAGTGGGCTGGTGCCTGGCAGCAGGATGATCAAATCTCAGCCTTTGTGGGGCAAACATTATCAGCAGATTGCACAAGACCCACATCACCTTTCCTGTCCTATGTGGATGCCTGTGGATAAGGACCTTATAGAATGAAAACCAATTGAATCAATAAGCTGTTAAGACCTGTGCTGCTCAGGTAAGGTTAATGACCACCTGGATAGGCAATCATATAGGGAATGATAATTTAGCTACAACTTGGGACCTGGCTCAAAAATAAGACATACTTATTGTTACATATGAAGGCAAGGAAGCCTAGAAAATGTGCCCAGAGTGCCAGACACACAGTCAAGTAGAAAAGGGGTCTCTAGATCTCATGTGCAGAAGTGCCAGAGTTGGTGCTATAACTTCCCCTTGAGGGTACCGCTGGGCATGGACTGCAACAGATAGCTTTTCAGAGCATGGCACTGCCAACACCGTCCATGCAGTAAATTGAGGCATAATATGCAAAGACTCTTAGTTGGACTGTGTTTTATGTTTGGATTCATGAACAACATCCAATCAGTCAGTGGTGCCACCTTTGTACCAAAACCTACCTAGCAGTAGGCAGCTCGATGGGATCTTTCATAAACGGTTCATTTCCAGTATCAGCCCCAGGCAGCAGGTGCCGTTGAAAGATGCTACAATTCTTAAAAAAGAAACTGGAAAAGAGAACTGAACAACCGATGCTCATCTCTTGGTGGAGCACATGCTTAAGAAAATCACTTTGGTCCCTGTCATGGATTGAATTATATCTCCCCGAAAATATGTGTATCAGTTTGGCTAGGCCATGATTCCCAGTATTGCGTGGTTGTCCTCCATTTTGTGATTGTAATTTTATGTTAAAGAGGATTAGGGTGGGATGTAACACCCTTACCCAGGTCACATCCCTGATCCAGTGTAAAGGGAGTTTCCCTGGGGTGTGGCCTGCACCACCTTTTATCTTCTGAGAGATAAAAGGAAAGGGAACCAAGCAGAGAGTTGGGGGTACCTCATACCACCAAGAGAGAAGCACCAAGAGCAGAGCGTGTCCTTTGGACCCAAGGTTCCTGCCCAGAGAAGCTCCTAGTCCAGGGGAAGACTGATGACGACGAGGACCTTCCTCCAGAGCCGACAGAGAGAGAAAGCCTTCCCCTGGAGCTGATGCCCTGAATTTGGACTTGTAGCCTACTAGACTGTGAAAGAATAAATTTTTCTTTGTTAAAAGCCATCCACTTGTGGTATTTGTTAGAGCAGCACTAGGTGACTAAGACAGTCCCTAATATGGCATTTCTCCTACAGGTGCCTGCCATTTAAATCCGATATTTTATTATAAGATTGGGGTGGGGAAGGAGGAGATTTGGACTGGGTTCAGACCAGGCTTCTGGAATTTGCAAGATACAAAGTGAAGCTGTGGAGTAGAAGACTCTAACCTAATATTTCCTTTTCCGCCTGGCCATGCTTGTTAACTGTGGGTAATTACGGTTAATGGTGATAATGATCATGAATATGAGGTGACAGTTTTTAATGGGTTCCCGGGGTGGCCAACATTTCTGGGTGTGGAAGATGTCCTAGGGTGGTGCAATGTATATAAGGAAGAAACTGGTGAGATGCATAGGATGAGTCTGAGCATGTTATGTGGGTAAGACAAGGGAAGGATTGGAAAAAAGCGTAGTTATTATTGCAGAGAATGATCATATTGACATCTCACAGTTGATCAGATCTACGGGTCCATTCTCACTCAGGCTTTCTCCTCTTCAGTATAACGGATGACTTTTCTGCCCCCATGACTTTTATGCTCTCCTGTTTTTCATCCTATTGCTCTCACTGTTTCCTCTCTGACTTGTCTTTCTCCTCCAACCCTCTAAGTTTTAGTTTTCTCCAAGGAGTTGTATTTAAACTCCTCTGTTCTCTTTTCCCTCCTTTGCCAAATTTCACAAGTGTGAAAATGGTGTTTACATCCGTATTTCCTCCCTCGACCTCTCCCTTTTGCTTCTGGCTCCCTGCTCTAACATCCCCACTTGTACAAATAGGATATTCATTTCTCTCTTATGTAAAATTGTGGTTAGGAACTCCAGGGCTGGTTGTCGATCTCCACAATGTTGGGGACCTAGGCTTCTATCTTGTTAGTCTGCTGTTTTAGCCTGTTGCCTTCCTTCATATGGTTAGGGATTGCTCACCACCATGTATAGCCCCTAGAAGGAGGTGCAAGGGGTAAGGGGCACACTGTAGGAGAGGCTAAGTTCTGTAGTGTTTACATAGGGCCTGGCCATTTGTTCAGGGGAGTATGAATGTTGATCGATAACTTGCCATCTCTTCCACAAGTAGCTTTACTATTCATCATATAGAGGTTTAATAGTATAACAAAATTTGGAGTAGATTAGAGAATTATTAGAGATTTCTCCTTCTTCATTAACTGACATCATGTCCTCAGAAGACAATTCTTAAGGGTTATCACATTGCAACGATGGCTTTCCTGTGGTTCCTTTTCTTGTTTCTGCTGTCCTCTACTAATAACTTTAAATATCCCAGTGATTTTTATAAATTTGTAAACTTTGTCTACTTGGGGGTAGTGTAAGTTCTGTTCAGAGCTATTTGGAGGTGATGTTTATTGCAGAATGTCGAAGGGAATAGGGCTCTGGTCAAGACGGGCACCAGGGACATCCTTTGCTGTTTTTGTATGGGTGTTTCCTGGTGATGGGAGAATTAACATGGAGGAGGACCCAAGAGGAGATTTTGTAGTATTGGAACGTAAAAAAGCTTTGTGAAAATGTCCCTGTCTGGGGGTGTGTGTTAACAGTACAAACCTTTGCCTGACTACCATGATGGGGTGAATGCCACATAATATTCTGCAGCCAGACTCAGAGGGGCCATGATGACTGAGGAGATAAATCTTGGTACCATAAATATTACTAAATGCTCATTTCACAGTAAATACATACCCCTCACTCTAAAATGTTCTGCTAGAATGTTTACTCCCTCAGGGTTAGAAACCTTACCTGAGAAAGCCCTTGATTTAAGTAGGAGGCTCATCTGTATGACTGTGAGTGCCTAAGGCGTAGGGTGGGACCCCAACAATGGCCACTATACCCTGGAATAGCTCTCATGTAGCCAAAGCAACATAATCAATGCTATGGAAAGCAGTGTTTGCTTCACATTTGTCCACTCATGTTGGGCGCATTCATAATTTGGTTTCTCAGTTCTTACATTTCACCAGGCCTCCTTTGCCATGTTCAAGAAGAATGTGATTAATAAGACCAGACATATTTCACATGTTCTACATGACATAGCACACTAGAGGAAAAGCCTGACCAATAGAATGACATATTATGTGGAATAGGAGCCAAGCTGGAGATGAGGATACAATGCCAATTTGCATGAGAATCAAGTCTTCTGAGCTTAAATTTAGGTTGAGTATGACCTATGACCCTTCCCTCTGATCAGTTTATGGTTGGCCATCAAAATAGCTTTTATCTTATTTAAATGGGAAAAAGGTGCAATGATGTGTCTTCAGCAGCCTTTTCCTCCTCTTTCTTCCTTGCCTCTTATACTTGATCCTTTGGAACGTGTTAAGAATTTCGGATTAAATATCAATCAAGAAGGTTTATTTTTACAACCACAAATTCATGTATCCAAGAAGAATCAGATGAAGGTAATGAAGTGGTAGAATGACTGTGTCAAAGCGGAAAAATGTTTCTGTGCAAAGGTTAGTAGCTCCACTAGATGGTAGCAAATAATTACATTTTGTACCTTCACAGTGACTGGGTTATTTACAAAAATAATTCTGGAAAGTAAAAATTGTGTCTGAAACACTGCTTCTTTTGGAGAGGGTAAAACACAATTGAGTTCAAGTCTATAAAAGAAAGTTGCAGTAAAACTCATTTTCTTAAAAAATTAGTCTCTGTTGAAATGGCAAGAAAATACCAGTTTCAGGCCTGGTTCCTGGTGACCTTGACTTGTATTTGATAAAACTTTGCAGAAAAACGTGAGTTTTTGTCTCCTTGCCTTTGTCTCCTAATCATATTCAATGTATATGCTTTAAAATAAATTCTCCCTGGATTTCCATGGTGGGCCATGAAGTTATTTGTGTTGAAATAACATTTGAAATTACAGAGAACGCTTGGAGGAGGTAAATTTGGCAATGGAATAACAGCATACATTAACATTTTTAAACAAGATTTTATCTGTTTTTGACCTATTCCTTACAAACTCTTCATTAGTTTTGCTGAGTACAGTAACATACAGGCAGTCTGCTACGGTGGTTCAAAGTTCAACATAGGGTACTAATGAAAAATAGCCACCACCTCTCTGTTTGTCATATTGTTGTGGCTTGTGTGTTGATATGATGCTGGAAGATATGCTGCTAGTATTTCAAATACCAGCAGATTTCAGCAGAGCTTCCAAACTAAGACATACTGGAAAGGACTGTCAATCTACTTCTGAAAATTAGCCACTGAAAACCCTGTAGATCACAACAGAATGTTGTCTGAAGATGATCCTCCTAGCTTGAAAGACATTCAGCATACACAGTAGCCACAACGATGGACTCAAGCATACCAATGATGGTGAAGATGGCGCAGGACCAGACAATGTTTTGTTCTGTTGTACATGGGGTCACCGTGAGCTGACTTGATGATAACTAACAACAATTAAAAATAGATACTTCAAAGGAAGGATAGTATTGAAAGAAATAAGTGACTAAAAAGTTGTCTTCCAGAGGAGCCACAAATTGGTAAAATATGACTAGCTCTCTGTCTGTTCATGCATGCATATGTGAATACCTATAGAAGTTCTTCCGTGTGATACGTTATGAGGATAGTCAGATTACTTGGTAATGACTGATTCCATAAATTAAAAAAAAATTTTTTTTCTGTCTGCTCATCAGGCCTTACTGGATAGGTGTTGGAAATTTGGGACATGAGAATTAGCCATGAGGGTTTTAAAGTTTCTACAGCAGGCCTTGTTGGTGCCCTACATATCCCTCAGGCCTTACCTCTTCAGTGTGCTCCAGTGGGGTTCCACTGCCAGTATCTGCATCTTGGATCTGATGGCTTTCCACGAATCCTCAGAAGCCTGCTCTGCCTTAGTGCCCCTCCTCCCCCAGAGGATTATGACCCAGCACTCTGAGGGGGAGCTTGGGTGGTAGAAGCAGTTTGCGATCTACTGCTAACCTAAGGGTTGTCTGTTTGAACCCACTCAGCGACTCCACAGAAGAAGGGCCTGGTGAACTGCTTCCATAAAGATTACAGCAAAAAAAAACCTATGGAGCAGCTTTACTCTGTAATACATGGGATCATCTTGATTCGGCAGCTAACAACAGCAATGATAAATTCAGTGTGGTACCCCACAGAGGTAGTGAGGTTAGTAATTTCCCTACTTCCCACCCTCCTCCCAGTGCACTTAGGAATCACTCCCAAGTAAAGTCTTTTTTAAACGAAAATTTTTATTGAGATAATTGTAAATTCAAATGCAGTTGTAAGTAATTATATAGAGAGATCCCACGTACCCTTTATCATGTTTACCCCGGTGATGACATTTTACAAAACTATAGTACCATATCACAACCAGGATATTAAAACTGATACAATCCACCCATCTTATTCAGATTTATCCAGTTTTACTTGTACTTGTGTGTTTAGTTTTGTACAGTTTTTGAACATTATTGATTTAATGAATATTTGTTAAATATATATGTGTATACATATGTATATTTTTTATTGAGGTAAAATTCATATAACATAAGATTAACTGGTGACCATTTTAAAGTGTACAATTCAGTAGCATTTAGTAAAGGTATTATGTTGTGCAACCATCACCTCTATCTAGTTCCAAGGTATTTTCATCACCCCAAAAGGAAACCCCATACACATTAAACAGTCACTCCCCTTTCTCCCCTACCCATAACCTGTGGCAACTAGTAACTGCTTTCTGTCTTTATGGTTGCACCTATTCTGGCTGTTTCATACAAATGGGGTCACACAACCTGTGACCTTTGTGTTTGGCTTCCTTCAGGTTAGCATAGTGTTTTTGAGCTTTATCTACGTTGTAGCATGTATCAGTATTTCATTCTCTTTTATGGTAATATTTCATTGTTACACTTAATCCTTTGGATCAGTGTAACGATATTTCATTCTAACCTTGGAACGTTATAACAATATTATTTCATTATATGCGTATATGACATTTTGTTTTGGCTATTGTGAATAGTGCTGCCATGGACATTCATGTACAAATATTTGCATACTGTTTTCAGTTATTTGGGGTATATACCTAGGTATGGAATTGCTGGGTAAAATGGTAATTATTTGAATCATGGTGTTGGCAAAGAATATTGAATATACCATGGACTGCCAGCAGAACAAACAAATCTGTCTTGGAAGAAGTGCAGCCTGAATGCTGCTTAGAAGGGAGACTTCATCTCACATATTTTGGACATATTAATTATCGGGAGGGACGAGTCCCTGGAGAAGGACATCATGCTTGGTAAAGTAGAGGGTTATCAAAAAAGAGGAAAACTGTCAATGAGATGGATTGACACAGTGGCTGCATCAATGGGCTCAAACAGCAACGATTGTGAGGATGGCACAGGACTGGGCAGTGTTTTGTTCTGTTGTACATTAAGATCACTATGAGTCAGAACCAACTTGACAGTACCTAACAGCAATGACAATGGTGATTCTATGTTTAACTTTTCAAGGAACTGTCAAACTGTTGTCCACAGTGGCTGTATCAGTTTACATTCCCACCAGCAATGTACGAGGGTTCTAACTTCTCTAAATCCTTGTCAACACTTGTTATTTTCTGTTTTTATTTTTATTTTTTATAATTGCAATCCTATTTCATTGGTCTGTATGTCTATCATTACATCAGTACCAGGCTGTTTTGATTACTGTATCTTTATAGTATGTTTTAAAATCAGAAAGTGAGTCCTCCTACTTTATTCTTCTTTTTCAAGCTTGCTTTGGCTATTGAGGGTCCCTTGCCATTCCACATAAATTTAAGGATTGGCTCTTCCACTTCTTCAAAGAAGGCTGTTGTAATTTTGATGGGGATTGCTTTGAATTTATAGATTTCTTTGGGTAGTATTGACATCTTAACAACATGAAGCCTTCCAATCATGAACACGGAGTGCCCTTCCATGTATTTAACCAAAACCAAACCCATTGCTGTCGAGTTAATTCTGACTCATAGTGACCCTACAGGACAGAGTAGAACTGTTCCATAGTGTTTCCAAGGGGCGGCTGGTGGATTCAAATTGCTGACCTTTTGGTTAACAGCCAAGCTCTTAACCACTATACCACCGGGGCTCCATTTGAGACATACTTACACTTAACCATTGTGCAACCATGTATTTACGTCTTCCTTAATTTCTTTTGGAACCCTGGTGGCACAGTGGAATTGTTTCCTTAATTTCCTTTTCAGTGTGCTCATTTCTGATGTATAGAAACGCAACTGATCATTGTCTGTTGACCTTGTACCCTGCCACTTTGCTGAATTCATTTATTAGCTCTAATAACTTTGTTGTGGAATCTTTGGGATTTCCTATACAGAGGATCATGTCATCTGCAAAAAGGGATAGTTTTATTTCCTCCTTCCTGATTTCGATACCTTTTATTTCTTTTTCTTGCCCAATTGCCCTGGCTAGGACTTCCAGAGCAATGTTGAATGGCAGTGGTGACAGTGAGCATCCTTGCCTTGTTTCTGATCTTAAGGGGAAAGCTCTCAGTCTTTCTCGACTGAGTGTGATGTTGGCTGTAGGTTTTTCATAAATGTCCTTTATCATATTGAGGAATTCCCCTTCTATTCCTAGCTTGTTGAGTGTTTTTATTATCAAAGGTGTTAGATTTTGTCAAATGCCTTTTCTGCATCGATTGAAATGATCATGTAGTTCTTTTCCTTTGTTCTATTAATGTGGTGTATTACATTAATTAATTTTATGATATTGAACCACCCTTCCATTCCTGGAATAAATCCCATTGGGTAATGGTATATAATCCTTTTAATATGCTTTTGGATTTGGGTTGCTATTATTTTGTTGAGGACTTTGGCATCTATATTCATAAGGGAGATCTGTAGTCTTCTTGTGGTGTCTTTGTCTGGCTTTGGTATCAGAGTAATGCTAGCCTCATAGTAGGTTGTTATTGTTGTTTGCAGTCAAGTCACTTCTGATTCATAGTGACCCTGTTAGTAAGAATTCTTCCTTCTTATATTTTTTAGAAAAGTTTAAGTAGGATTGGAGTCACTTCTATAAATGTTTCATGGAATTCCCCAGTGAAACCATCTGGTCCAGGACTTTTCTTCGTTGGGAAGTTTTTGATTACTGATTGAATCTCTTCACTTGTGTGTTAAGATTTTCCATTTCTACTTCAGTCAATGTAGTGAGTTATGTGTTCCTAGGAATTTGTCCATTGCCTCTAACAGTGATAGAAATATCACGTGGATTAAGGGTAGTGTTGCAAAGTTGATTATTGTAATTGCTGTCAATAAGTTGTACACCTGTAAAAAGTTGAATTGGGAAAAGTTGTACGATATATTTGCAGCAATAACAACAACAAAGAGTAGTTTCTGAGGCTGCTTATGTACAACCAAAAACTTCATGGGATTTGGTTTCTTGGTTTGGAAGTTTAGGGTCATGGTTTCATGGGACATCCCTGTTAATTGGCCTAATAACGTGTTTTTTTATTTTTATTATGCTTTAGGTGAAAGTTTACAGAGAAAATTAGTTTCTTATTAAAAAATTAATACACGTATTGGTTTGTGACATTGGTTGCCAGCCTTGTGACATGTTAACACTCTACTCTTCTTGACCTTGAGTTCCCCATTTCTATTTGTCCAGCTTTCCTGCCCCCTCCTGCCTTCTTGTCCTTGTCCCTTGGCTAGTGTGCCCAGTTAGTCTCATATACATGGTTGAACTACGTGTTATTGTTTGTTTTATAGACCTGTCTAATCTTTGGCTGAAGGGTGAACCTCAGGAGTGACTTCAGTACTGAGTTAAAAGGGTGTCTGGGGCCATACTCTCGGGGTTTCTCCAGTCTCTGTCAGACCAGTAAGTCTGGTCTTTTTTTGTGAGTTAGAATTTTGTTCTACATTTTTCTCCTGCTCTGTCCAGAACCCTCTATTGGGATCCCTGTCAGAGCAGTCAGTGGTGGTAGCCAGGCACCATCTAGTTGGGCTGGACTCAGTCTGGTGGAGGCTATGGTAGTTGTGGTCCATTAGGCCTTTGGACTAATTTTTCACTTGTGTTTTTGGTTTTCTTCATTCTCCCTTGCTACAGATGGGGTGGGACCAGTAGACGTATCTTAGATGGCCGCTCCCAAGCTTTTAAGACCCCAGAAGCCACTCGCCAAAGTAGGATGTAGAACATTCTTGATAAACTGTGTTATACAGATTGAGCTAGATGTCCCCCAAGGCCATGGTCCCCATCCCTCAGCCAGCTTTCATTTATTTAGTTTTACTATGTGTTAAAAAAACAAAACAAAACCCATTGCCATAGAGTTGATTCCGACTCATAGCGAACCTATAGGACAGAGTAGAACTGCCCCACTGGGTTTCAAGGCCCCACTAACTTAGTCCCTCAGGGAATTTGGATGTGTCTATGAAGATTCTACTACTTTGCCTTGGTCAAGTTGTGCTGACTTCCCCAGTATTGTGTACTGTCTTTCCCTTCACTAAAGTTATCACTTATCTACCGTCTAGTTAGATAACCATCTAACCCTCATAACCATCAAAGATTGTTTCTTTCTCTGTGTAAATCTTTTCTTGGGTTTTTATAATAGTGATATCATACGGTATTTTACTTTTTGTGATTGACTTGTTTCACTCGGTATAATGCCCTCCAGATTCATCCATGTTGTGAGGTGTTTTGCAGATTCATCATTGTTCTTTATCATTGCACTGTATTCCGTTGTGTGTATGTACCATAGTTTGTTTATCCATTCATCTGTTGATAGGTACTTCGGTTGTTTCCATCTCTTTGCTATTGTGAATAATGCTGCAGTGAACATGGGTGCATATGTCTATTCGTGTGATGGCTCTTATTTCTCTAGGATATATTCCTAAGAGTGGGACTGCTGTATCGTATGGTATTTGTATTTCTAGCTTTTTAAGGAAGTGCCATATTGTTTTCCAAAATGATTGTATCATTTTGCATTCCCACCAGCAGTGCGCATAAGAGTTCCAATCTCCACAGCATCTCTATCATTTGTTATTTTCTGCCTTTTGATTAATGCCAGTAATGTCGGAGTGAGATGGTATCTCATTGTAGTTTTGATTTGCATGTCTCTAATGGCTAGTGATCGTGAGCATTTGCTCATGTATCTGTTAGCCACCTGAATGTCTTCATTGGTGAAGTGCCTCTTCATATCATTTGCCCATTTTTATTTTTTAATCTTTATTTTTATTTAATTGTGCTTTAAGTGAAAGTTTACAATTCAAATTAGTCCCTCATATGAAAACATATGCATACATTGTTTTGTGACCCTAGTTGCTCTTCCTGTACTGTGACAGCACACTCTTCCTTTCCACCCAAGACTTCCCGTGTCCATTCAACCAGCTCCTGACCCTCTCTGCCTTCTCATCTTACCTCCGGACCGAAGCTGCCCATTTAGTCTAATGTATCTATAATCCAGTCTAATTTTTGTCTGAAGAGTTGCCCTCGGGAGTGGTTTCAGTCCTGGGCTAACAGAGAGTCTAGGGGCCATGCTTTCTGGGGTTCCTCCAGTCTCAATTAAACCATTAAGTCTGGTCTTTTTACTAGAATTTGAGTTCTGCACCCCACTTTTCTCCTGCTCCGTCAGGGACTCTCTGTTGTGTTCCCTGTCAGGGCGGTCACTGTGGTAGTCAGGCACCATCTGTTTCTTCTGGTCTCAGGCTGATGAAGTCTCTGGTTTATGTGGCCCTTTCTGTCTCTTGGGATGATACTTTCCTTGTGTCTTTGGTGTTCTTCATTCTCCTTTGCTCCAGGTAGGTTGGGACCAATTGATGTATCTTAGATGGCCGTTTGCTAGCTTTTAAGACCCCAGACGCCACCACCAAAGTGGGATGCAGAACATTTTCTTAAAAAACTTCATTATGCCAATTGACCTAGATGTTCCCTGAAACCATGGTACCCAGACCCCCACCCCTGCTACTCTGTCCCTCGAAGTGTTTGGTTGTATTCAGGAAACTTCTTAGCTTTGGTTTAGTCCAGTTGTGCTGACTTTCCCTTTAGTGTGTGCTGTCCTTCCCTTCATCTAATTCTTGTCTACTTTCTAGTTAGTGAATACCCTCTCTCCCTCCCTCCCTCCCTCCCTCCCCTTGTAACTGTCAAAGAACACTGTCTTCTGTGTTTAAACCATTTCTTGAGTTCTTGTAATAGTGGTCTTATACAACATTTGTCCTTATGTGACTGACTAAGTTCACTCAGCATAATACCTTCCAGATTCCTCCATGTTAAAGGATGTTTCATGGATTCACTGTTGTTCTTTATCATTGTGTAGTATTCCATTGTATGAATATACCATACTTTGTTTATCCATTTGTCCGTTGATGGAAACCTAGGTTATTTCCATCTTTTTG
Organism: Dugong dugon; assembly: GCA_030035585.1. Taxonomy (NCBI): domain Eukaryota; kingdom Metazoa; phylum Chordata; class Mammalia; order Sirenia; family Dugongidae; genus Dugong; species Dugong dugon. Next base: position 154,003,945 of record CM057483.1, read on the forward strand.
CTATCATGAACAGTGCTGCAATGAACATGGGAGTGCATATATCTATTTGTATGACAGCTCTTAATTCTCTAGGATATATTCCAAGGAGCGGGATTGCTGGATTGTATGGTACGTCTATTTCTAGCTTTTTAAGGAAGCACCATATCGTTTTACAAAGTGGTTGTACCATTTTGCATTCCCACCAGCGGTGCATAAGAGTTCCAGTCTCTCCACAACCTCTCCAACATTTATTATTTTGTGTTTTTTGGATTAATGCTAGCCTTGTTGGGGGTGAGATGGTATCTCATTGTAGTTTTGATTTGCATTTCTCTAATGGCTAATGATCGTGAGTATTTCTTCATGTGTCTGTTAGCCGCCTGAATGTCTTCTTTGGAGAAGTGCCTGTTCATATCCTTTGCCCGTTTTTTAATTGGGTTGTTTGTCTTTTTGTTGTTGAGGTTTTGCAGTATCTTGTAGATTTTAGAGATTAGATGCTGATCAGATTTGTCGTAGCCAAAACTTTTTTCCCAGTCTGTAGGTTGTTTTTTCACTCTTTTGATGAGAATAAATGTTTGATTTTTAGGAGCTCCCAGTTATCTAGTTTCTCTTCTGATGTTTGTGCATCCTTTGCCCATTTTAAAATTGGATTATTTGTTTTTTTTGTTGTAGAGGTGTTGGATTTTCTTACAGATTTTAGAGATTAGACCTTTGTTGGATATGTCATAGCCAATTTTTTCCCCTAGTCTGTGGGTTCTCTTTTTACTCTTTTGATGAGCATAAGTATTTAATTTTTAGAAGATCCTAGTTATCTATGTTATCTTATGGTATCTGTGTATTGTTAGTTGTGATTTTTATCCTATTTATGCCATATATTAGGGCCCCTAGCATTGATCCTATTTTTTCTCCCAGGATCGCCAAACTTATTGGTTTTATATTTAGGTCTTTGAACCATTTTGAGTTAGTTTTTGTGTATGGTGTGAGGTATGGGTCCTCTTTTATTTTTTTACAGATGGACATCCAGTTTTGCCAGCATCATTTGTTAAAAAGACTGTCTTTTCCTCATTTAATGGACTTTGAGTCTTTGTCAAATATCAGGTGACCATAGGTGGATGGATTTACATCTGGGTTTTAGATTCTGTTCCGTTGGTCAATGTGTCTGTCGTTGTACTAGTACCATGTTGTTTTGACTACCATAGCTGTATAGTAGGTTCTGAGGTCGGGTAGTGGGAGACTTCCTACTATATTCTTCTTCTTCAGTAATGCTTTACTTATCTGGGGACTCTTTCCTTTCCATATAAAGTTAACGATTAGTTTTTCCATCTCTTTAAAGAATGCTGTTGGTATTTGGATTGGGATTGCATTGTATTTATAGATTGCTTTGGGTAGAATTGTCATTTTCACAATGTTGAGTCTACCTAGCCATGAGCATGGTATGTTTTTCCATTTATGTAAGTCTCTTTTGGTTTATTGCAGTAGTATTTTGTAGTTTTCTTTGTATAGGTCTTTTACGTCCCTGGTTAGATTTATTCCTAAGTATTTTATTTTTTTAGGGGCTATTATAAGTGGCATTTTTAATAGCCCCTAAAAAATAACTTTTGAATAAATGGTATGTAGAGGGTCAATGAAAAAGAGGAAGACCCTCAATGGATGGATTTGACACAGTGGCTGCAACAATGGGCTCAAGCATAACAATGATTGTGAGGAGGGCGCAGGACTGGGCAGTGTTTCGTTCTGTTGTGCATAGGTAGCTATGAGTTGGAACTGACTCGACGGCACCTGACAACAACATAACAACAACGTGAATGGTATTGCTTTTGTAATTTCCTTTTCTTGGTCTTCTTTTTTGCTGTATAGGAATCCAACTGATTTTTGTATGTTCATCTTATATCCTGCTACTCTGCTGAATCTTTCTATTAGCTCCAGTAGTTTTCTTGTGGAGATTTTAGGGTTCTGTATGTATAGTGTCACATCATCCGTGAATAGGGATAGTTTTGCTTGGTTTTTACATATTCCCTTAATTTCTGTTTATCTGGAAATCTCCTAATTTTGCCATCATAATTGAGTGACAGTTTTGCAGGATATATTATTCTTGGTTGGAAATTTTTTTCTTTCAAGGTTTTATATATGTCATCCTATTGCTTTCTTGCCTGTGTGGTTTCTGCTGAGTAATCAGAGATTAGTCTTATTGTTTCCCTTTTGTATGTGACTTTTTGTTTTTCTCAAGCTACTCTCAAGAGTCTTTCTTTGGTTTTGGCAAGTGTGATTATGATATATCTTGGTGACTTTTTTTGAGGGTCTGTCCTATATGGGGTTCGTTGACCTTCTTGAATGGTCAGCTTTTCATCTTTCATGATATTAGGAAGTTTTCTGTAAGCAAAACTTCAATGATCCTGTCTGTGTTTTCCATTTTCTCCCCCCGTTCTGGAACTCCAGTCACATGCAAATTTTTGCTCTTGATTGTATCCCGCATAATTCTTAGGTTCTCGTCATTCTTTTCTCTGATTTTTCCTCAAAGTGGTATCCAAGGATTTGTCTTCAATTTTGCTGATCTTGTGTTCCATTGTTTCAAATTTCTTCCTAAAACCTTCTATTGCATTGTCCATTCTTGAATTCTTGTTTATATTTTGGCTTCCTAATTGCTGTTTTTGTATGATTTCTAATTGTTTATTTATCTTGAAATTTTGTTCTTGTATTATTTTCCTGAATTCTTCCATTTGTTTGTGTTTTCCCTGATTTTGTTGTGTTTTCCATGATTTTGTCTGTTTTTTCCCTTAGTTTTGTCTGTATTTTCCTTCATCTCTTTCCTAATCTCTTGGGTAGCCCTGAATATTAGACTTTTGGATTCCCTATCAGGTAGTTCCAGTGCCTTTTCTTCTACTGGAAGGTTGTCTGATGTTTTATTTTGGTTGCTTACTGGAGCCATCCTGTCCGTTTTTTTAAAATATATTTTGATATTGTCTGCTGTCTCTGAGACATTCAGGAATTATTTTCTTCATTTATTGATTGTAGGTTTGTTAGTTTGTCATGCTTTTTAATTTTATTTGGTTATGTCTGGGCTGGCAGGCTGGGTGTGTTTTGTTGCTTGTTTGTCTGTGGCCACAATAGTTCTCACCATCCTGTCCAGGTAGGCAGGTCCAGTCGCTCAGCTATGGTAAAGCAGGGTAGGTCTAATGGGGGGGGGGGCAGGGATAGATAGAGATAGGTTGTTTGCAGCACAAACTGGAGCCGGCAGGGTGGATCTGAGGGTGGCACGGTGGGGCAGGGTCCGGGGGTCCAGAGGTCCGCATCAGTCCTGCTTGGGGGTGTGGCATTCAGTAGGGTGGTTTCTGGGGTCCGCTCTAGAGCCACTTGGGGCAGTGCTGCTTGGTGAGGCAGGGCCAGGGGCAGCATGGGGTGGGGTCTGAGGAATCTGTGCCAGTGCTACTCAGGGGCACAGCGCTCAGTGGGGTGGGGCTGAGGGGTAACACTGTGCGGGGTCCAGGGTTCCATGCCAGTGCTGCTCAGGGGTGTGGTGCCCAGTAGGGCAGGCCTGGGGAGAGGCGTGGGGCTCAGTCTGGTGGTCTGCAGGTCTGCTCTGGTACTGCTTAGGGGTACGACGCTCAGCAGTGCAGGGCCGGGAAGGCATGGGTTGGCTCCCAGGACTGTCTAGGTCTGTGCTGGTGCTGCTTGGGGGTGCGGTGCTTGGTCAGACAGTGCTGAGGGGTGGCACAGGGCAGGGGCCAGGGGTTCAGAGGTCCACACAAGTGTTACTCAGGGGCATGGTGCTCGGTGTGCAGTGCAGAGAGGCAAGAGGGAAGGGAGAGTGTGTGGTGTGTAGACCAGGTGTTCTGTCTCCTGTTGGGAGCTCTGTAAAGTTGCCTTCCTGTGCTCCCTGTCCAGGGTCGTTGGTGGCTGTGCTGAAAGATGACGAATCCGTGCTGCGTTAGCTGGCAGTGGTCCTCCACTCCATAGCTCTCCTCATTCTCTGTCAGTTTCTTCTTCTTTTTGGTGATTGATCTAGTTCTTTATCCCTTCATTTGAGGCTTAGGGTTCCAGAATTGACGTTTGTATCTGTTTTACATAGTTCTCAGGTCTTTGCTGCAGACAGATGGCATGGTGCTTCTGTCTATAGTGCCATTTTGGCTCTGCTGTCCTCTTTCTTCTTTTTTAATATAGGCATTTCATGATATTTATTTCCCTTTGAACACTGCCTTTGCACAATCCTATCAGTTTTGGTTTGTTGTGCTTTCATTTTTATTCAACTCTTAAATATTTTTGATTTTGATCTTGATTTCTTCCTTGAACCATTGGCTGTTTAATAATGTGTTGTTTAATTTTCGTATATTTGTGTATTTTCCAGTTTTCCTTCTATTATTGATTTCTGTTTCAACCCATTGTGGTCAGAGAAGATACTTCATAGGATTTCAGTATTTTTCAATTTATCGAGACATACTTTGTATGCTAACATATGCTCTATACTGGAGAATGATCCATGTGCACTGGGGAAGAATATGAATAGTGCTGTTGTTAGGTGGAGTGTTCTAGATGTCTGTTAGGTCTAGTTTGTTTATACTTTAAATTTATGCTAACTTATCTTCAATAACATACAAAACTCTATTCCTATACCACTCCTCTCCCTGATTTATGTTGTTGTTATCTCCAGTTGCATCTTTATACCTTATGTACCCAATGACCTGAATTTATATATTTTTTATTCATTCACCTAACTTCAGAGCCCCAAAATATATAAGGCAAACACTGACAAAATTTAAGGAAGAGCTACACAAGTCTATAATAACAGAGACTTCAATATATCGCTTTCAATAATGGATAGAACAACTAGAAATAAGATCAATAAAGAAATATAGGTGTGAAGGACTCCCTTTAGCATTTATTTTATATCAAGTGTAGTTATAATGAACTCCCTCAACTTTTGTTTATCTGGGATGTCTTAATTTTGCCCTCATTTTTGAAGGATAATTTTGGCAGATATTGAATTCTTACTTGACAGTTCTTTTCTTTCACCGTTTTAAATAAGTAATCCCATTGCCTTCTGGCCTCCATGATTTCTGAGGAGAAATTGGTATTTAATCTTATTGAGAATCCTTTGTATGTGACAATTCACTTCTCTCTTGCTGCTTTCAGGGTTCTCTTTTTATCTTTGGTTTTCAAGAGCTTTACTATAATGTGTTTCTGTGTAGGTCTCTTTGGGTTTATCCTACTTAGAGCTCATTGAACTTCTTGAATGTGAAGATTCGTGTCCTTCATAAAATTTTGGAAGTTTTCGGACATTATTTCTTCGGAGACTCATTCTGCCTTTTTTCTCTCTCCTGTTCCTCTGGGACTCTCATTGTCTGGTACGCTTGATGGTATTCCACAAGTCTCTTAGGTTCTGCTCACTTTTCTTCATTCTTTTTTCATTTTGTTCCTCAGACTTGACAATTTCGTTTATCCTATCTTCAAGTATTTACATTTAAACTAATAACTGATAATGAAGGACTTCTGCAACCCTGGTGGAGTAGTGGTTAAGAGCTATGGCTGCTAACCAAAAGGTCAGCAGTTCAAATCACCAGGTGCTCCTTGGAAAACCTATGGGGCAGTTCTACTCTGTCCTGTAGGGTTGCTATGAATCGGAATTGACTCAGTGGCAACGGGTTTGTTTTTTTTTCCTGCCATTTTGCTATTTGTTTTCTATGTATCTTACACTTTTCTTCTCAAATTTTTGTTATTGCCTTATTTTGTGATTGATTTTTTTCTAATGTTTCATTTTGATTCCCTTCTCATTTATTTTTCTGTATTTTTTTTCCTCAGTAGTTACTTTTGGAATTACAATTGATATCTTAATTTTACAATAGTCAAGTTTGAATTAATATTTAGTTCAATAGTATACAAAAGCTCTGCTTCTAACTCTATCCACCACTTTATGTTGTTACTGTAACAGATTACATCTTTCTATATCATGTGCCCATTAACATAGATTTATAATTATTTTATGCATTCATCTTTTAAATCATATAGAAAAAGAAATATGCAGTACTATTGGATTTTATATTTACCTATGTAGCTACTTTTACCATTGTTGTTTATTTCTTTGTACAGCTTTGAGTTGCTATTTAGTGTCTTTTCACTTCTGCCTGAAGGAGTCCCTTAGCAGTACTTGTGGGGCAGATCTTGTAGTAATGAACTTCTTCAGTTTTTGTTTATCGGGGAATGTCTTAATTTCTCCTTCATTTTTGAAGGATAATTTTGCTGGATATAGAATTCTTGGTTGATGTTTTTTTTTTTTTTTCCTTAAACCACTTTAAATATTTCCCCCATGCCTTCTGGCCTTCGTGGTTTCAGAGGAGAAGTCATCTGTTTATATTATTGAGGATCACTTGTATGTGATAAGTCACTTCTATCTTTTTGCTTTAAGATTTTTTCTTTGTCTTTGACTGTTGATACTTTGACTACAGTTTTTTTTTTAGTGTGCATATCTTTGATTTTATTATGCTTGGAGTTTGCTCAGCCTCTTAAATGTGTAGATTCATGTCCTTCATCAAAATTGGGAAATTTTCAGCCATTATTTCTTCAAATATTCTTTCTGCCCTTTTTCTCCTCTCCCTCTGGGACTTCCATTATATATATGTTAGTACAGTTTATGGTATTCCACAAATCTCTTAGGCCTTCTTCATTTTTCTTCATTTTTATTTTTCCTCCTTAGACTGCAGCTACATTTTAGCTTTTTTTGCTTCAGGATTGCTATTTGGTTCCTTTTAAAATTTCTGTCTCTTTCTTGGTATTCTCTATTTGCTGAGGCATCATTCTCTTGGTTTCCTTTTCTTCTTTGTCCATGGTTTACTTTAGTTCTTTGAGCATTTTTAAGATAGCTGATTTAAAGTCTCTGTGTAGTAAGTTCAATTTCCGGGCTTCCTCATGGACAGTTTCTATTAATTTATATTTTTTCCCTGTGTATGGGCCAGACTCTCATGTTTCTTTGCATTCCTAATAATTTTTGTTGTTGTTTAAAACTGGACATTTTCAATATTATAATGTGGGGGCTTTGGAAATCAGATTCTTCCCCCCTTCCTAGGGTTTATTGTTACTGCCTCTTTTAGGTAATTGCTGTTTGCTTGTTTAGTGTCATTTGTAAACCATTTTTGTACAGTCTGTATTCCTCATTGTGTATAGCCCCTGAAGTCTGTGTTCTGTTAGCTTAGTGGTCAACTGGTGTTTTGACAAAGTTATGTTAAACTGCACAAAGCAGCAGCTTCTTTCTTCACCAAGCCTTCTTCTGGTTGTTGTAAGTTTTTGACTAGATTTTAGAGCTTTCAAATGTTGATTCTGATAGTTTTTGCCAACTCATTAGATGCTTTTGGGGAGGGACAAAGTGATGGGATACCATACTCTTCCATCTTCAGTGATGCCTTCTTGTTCTGTACAATTTTATCACATGTGTAGATTTGTGTATTCCCCATCACAGCCAAGATACAGAATGTTTCTTTCACCATAAGAATCCCTTGTGCTGCCTTTTATAAAAACATCCACTTCCCTCTCACTGCCCCCTCACTCCCCATCTCCCAATGCCTAACTTCTGGTAAGAACTAATGTGTTCTCTATTTCTAAAATTTTATTATTTCAAAAATGTTATATAATTGTAATAATACAATACTTAACCTTTTTGAATTGACTTTGTTCACTCACCACAATTCTCTGGAGATTTATGCATGTTATTGCATTTATGGTTTGTTTCTTCTGTTTGTTTGCTACTTTTTACTGCCGAGTGGTATTTCATGATATGTATGTACCATGGTTTAACTGTTCACCCATTGAATACCTGGGCTGTTTCCAATTTTTGTCTGTTAAAAAGAAATAAGCTCTAAATATTTGTGTACAGCTTTTTGTGTGAATGTAAATTTTCATTTCTCTGGGATAAATACCCAGGAGTGTAATTGCTGTAATTGCATGTTTAGTTTTAAAATAAACCATAATTTAAAAAAGTATTTGTTGAGTACCTACTGTGTACAAGACACTGTACTCAACTTCAAAGAGGATTCAGGATGAATGAATACAGTACCTACTCTCAAAATAGTTCATAATCTAATTGTGGTAGAGGACAGGAATAAAAGGATAGTCAATGACAATGAATGATCCAATTTGTCCACATCCATGTCAGCATTTGGTGTTGTCACTATTTTGTATTTCAGCTATTCTGATAGTTATGTAGTGATATCTCATTGTGATTTTAGTTTGCATTTTCTTGATGGCTAGTGATGTTGAATATATTTTCCTCTGCATATACTCTTCAGTAAAATATCTGTTCATGCCTTTTGTCTGTTTTCTAATTTAATTGTTTATTGTTCAACTGTTGAATTTTTAGAGCTCCTTGTATATTATAGATACTAGTTCTTTGTTAGATATGTGGTTTTTAAATACTTTCTCCCAGTTTGTACTTTGTCTTTTCATCCTTTTAGCAGGTTTTTTCACAGAGGAAAAGTTTTTCATTTTGATGAGGTCAAATTTACCAAATAAATTCTTTTACTCTAGTTCTTTTCTGAGGTTTGGCTTCTGGAAGAACCCAAAATAAGACAGTTTCTATAAATTCATTGTAATATAGTTTAAATAAGCATGTTCCATATTGGCCTAAAACAAAACTTTTACAGAAAACATAATGTACCTACATTCTTCTAAGTAATATGACTATCCTTTTATTCTTGTCCTCTACCACAATTAGATTATAAGCTTTTTGAAAGTAGGGACTATATTCATTTATTCTGAATCCTCTGTGAAGTTGAATACAGTGTCTTACACAGAGCAGGTACAGTCTTACACAGATCCAGAATTTGAACTCAAGACTAAAAACTCTACCCCTTTACATCCTGCCATGCTGCCTTGCTACTGTGAGAACTTGGGCAAGTCATTTACTGTCTTCAAGCTTCAATTTCCTTACTTCACATTTGAGGTAATAATACCAACTTCATAGGCTTCTAGTGGGGTTCAAATGAGATACCATATATCCCATCAATCAGTGGAGTGCTTGGTTTTAACTTATTAGATGGTGAATAAATGATAACTATTGTGGCGTAGTGGTTCAGTGCTATGGCTGCTAACAAAAAGGTTGGCAGTTCAAATCCACCAGGCACTCCTTGGAAACTCTGTGGGGCAGTTCTGCTCTGTCCTATAGGGTCGCTATGAGTCGGAATCGACTCAACAGCAACAGGTTTGTTTGTTTGTTTGTTTGTTTTTTGGTATTGTAGTTATCAGAATTTCAGCTCTATAAATCCTGAGCAAGGATTTGCAAAGATTGCAAGAGTTGAATCTATGAATAGATACCAGGTGATAAGAACTGAAATGCATGAAAAGTTCTGATCATTTTAGACCATACATCCAAAAGGAAAACCATACTTTCATTGACGTACACCATCATTCAACACAATTTTATTTTATTTTTTTTAGTTTGGTGGTTACATTAAAGGAGCCCTGGTGGCATAGTGGTTAAAGTGCTCGGCTGCTAACTGAAAAGTCGGTGGTTCAAACCCATCAGCTGCTCTATGGGAGAAAGATGTCACAGTCTGCTTCTGTAAAGATTTACAGCTTTGGAAACCCTATGAGGCAGTTCTGCCCTGTCCTGTGGGGTCACTATGAGTCAGAATCTACTCGAAGGCGATGGGTTTGGTTGCATTAAGGCCATTTTCTAATGTAGTTTATGCAGTTGATTGGTGTTGCAAGTTGAGAAATCTTTGAACCTAAGCAAAACAGCAAGTGCTTATAATATATTAATGTATAGCACAAAAATCTCAACTAATTAAAATGTCATTATAAAATAGTTATCCTGTTTATTTCCTGTTGCATTTCTACATAAGCATAATATAATGCAGGAGCTGAATTAAATGTCTATGCTTAAGTGTATGATAAATTTAATCAAGTGCTGAATATCAAATTAACATGGAAAATTACAGAGCAAAACATGAATATTTTAAGTCAGTTAATGACTTAGCATTAACTAAAAGAAATTTCATTTCACCTATGTTTCAATTAGCAATATAAGTATATTTGCAGTTCAGAAATTGCTTGTCTTATGTTGTTATAGTTAGCAATTTGTATCAACACAATTTTTCTATATTCTTGTAAGCATTTTAATTTTCAAGGGTTGGAGAATTTGATTCCATTGGTCTTTAGTGAAACCTTCTTGAATTTTGTGATTAAATAAATGTAATTGATTTAATCAATTGAGGATTGAATACAGTAAGAGTATAGCTATTAATGCACATATATAAATATGTTGGTATGGTTTGAATTATGTTCCCCCAAAATATGTGTTGTAAATCCTAACCTGTATGCCTGTGATTATAATCCCACTTGGGAATGGGTTGTCTTTGTTATATTAATGACGTGGGATTAGTGTAGAGTGTATCTTGAGTCAATCTCTTTTGAGATATAAAAGAGATTAAACAAGCAAGGGAGAGAAGCAGAGATGAGAGAATATTGATGCCAAGCCACATGGAGATCTCCAAGGAGTCAGGAAACAAGCTGAAGAGACAAGGACTTTCCTCCAGAGCCAACAGAGAAAGAAAGCCTTTCCCCTAGAGCCGGCACCCTTAATTTGGACTTCTAGCCTCTTAAACTGTGAGAAAATAAATTTCTGTTTGTTAAATCTATCCACTTATGGTATTCCTGTTATAGCAACCCTAGATAACTAAGACACATGTTTACAAAATTGATAAGTATATTTCATTGGTTTTGAGAAACCCTGTGGAGATACATTATGTTCATTGTAACTACATCCTAAATTTTACTAACCTGATCTTATAAAATACATCAGGAATTAAAAACCTGGGGCATTTTTAGGAAGAAATATGTAAAAAACAGATTAATTTTTTTATAGCTTCACTTTTTCATCTGTAAAGCACCTAGAATATTGGTTAGAGTTTTGTTCTTCACAATTTTCTGAGCACTGCAACAAGGATACAAAATGTGAAATTTAAGTGTTAAAGAACACTTATGCTAAATAGTTGCAGATTTTGGATTTTTCTAGGAAAAATGGGGGGGGATTAAAAAAAGCCATATGAGCATATGTCTTCTAAGGTAATGCTTCTCAAAGTTTAGTGTGCATATGAATCACCTGTTGATCTTGATTTAAAAATGCAGATTCTGATTCAGTAGGTCTAGGATGTGGTTCAAGAGTCTGTATTTCTAACAAGCTCCCAGATAATGCTGATGCTGCTGGTTCAGGAACTGCAAACCACATTTTAAGTAGTGAGAGACTGTTAAAGTGGTGAATTCTAGAGCTCTTTGCCATGCAGGGATTCATAATGGACACTAGTGGCCATGGTTGTATTTCAATACCTCATTAAAGCAAAAGTATCTGTTGAAGCCCTTATGATGCCTGTTTGCTGGCTTTGTATTTCAAACTCAGAATCAAGAAGAGAGCCTTCAGTTTCTTCTTTTATTCATTTATTCATTCATTCCACATACATTTTTTGAGCTCTGACTAGCAACCAAGTAGTATATTGAGTTCTAGGGAAATAATAAAGAATATGATTGTCACTTGCCTTCTAGGAATTTAAAAATACTGATGAGAGAGATAGTCAATTAAACAGGTTATTTAAGAGTGGGGAAATATTACTGGGATCCATTAGTAAATGGATTGCATATTGATTGAGAGCATGTAGAGTAAGGATGGGAGAAGCTTGAAAATAGAACTTCAAGGAACTCCAGCATATAAGTGTTGACTAGAGAGAGAAAAGCCCCTTAAAGAAGTAAAGAAGGGTGGCCAGAAATGTGGGAGAAAAACCAAGAATTAAGAAAACATCAATAGTATGAAATGCTATAAAGTCATCAAGTAAGATAAATTTTGAAGAGTATGCAACAAAGGGATCTATGATGAAACTCTGACAAGAGAAGTTCCGAAGTAGGCTTTGAAAACTCTGACACATTTCTGGGGATCTAGAAGGCCACACACATGTGCAGGGCTGTGTCCATGCCCAGAGTAGAACTTGTTGTTGTTAGGTGCCATCAAGTCAATTTTTGAATCATAACCACCCTATGTGACACAAGTAGAACTGCCCCACAGGGTTTTCTTGGCTATAATATTTACAGAAGAAGATTGGCAGGTCTTCTCCCATGGAGCCCCTGGGTGGGTTCAAACCACCAACCTTTTGGTTAGCAGCTGAGTGCTTAACCATTGGCTACCAGGGATCCTTCAAATATGCATTAGAAAGCCCTAATCTCTCACCTCTGGTTGACCTTGAGGCAATGAGCAAGCAGGAAGTGAAGGCTAAGGCAGAATTGTAAATTGCCTGCCAGATCATTAAAGACATGCTCCAACACACAGAGAATTCTTTGGAAAATGCTGGGAGACTTAGTGCTTCAAGGTATACAAGGAACTCTCCGTCCAATCATTAACCAATGATTAAGCTAACTGAACAGAAACTGAACATGGCAAGTAAAGACTTTACATAATTAGTCCAGTAAAGTCACTAAACAGACAAACATCAACGACAACAACAAATATCAACAACAAGCCCTGGAATGGGAATCTTATTTCCAGAGTTGCCACATTAAATTATACAAACGTACATTTTTTTGACAAAAAATTATGAGACATGCAAAGAAACAGAAAGGATGGCTCATAAACAGGAAATAAAAAGAGTCAATAGAAAGTGTCCCTGAGAAAGCTCAGCTGTTGGACTCATTAGGCAGATACTTTAATTCAGCTATTATAAATATGTTCAAATAATTAAAAGAAACCATGTGTAAAGAATTAAAGGAAAGTATGAGAGTGATGTTTTACCAAATAGAGAATATTCATAGGTAGAAATTATAAAAGAAATAATCAAATACAAATTCTGGGGTTGGAAAGTTCAATAACTGAAATGAGAAATTCAGTATAGGGGTTCAACAGCAAATTTTAACTGGCAGAGAAAGAATCAGTACATTTAAAGGAAGATTAATTGAGATTATCTATTATGAAGAACAGAAAGAAAAAAATAACAAAGAGAGAAAAATGAACAGGAGTTCAAAGATCTGTGAGATGCCATCAAGTGTACCAACATACAGATAATGGAAATCTCAGGAGAGAGGAGAAAGAAAGGGCAGAAGAGTATTTGAAGAAATAATGGCTGAACGTGTCCCAGATTTGATGAAAACATTAATCTGCACATCTGAGAAGCTCAGTGAACTCCATATAGGATAAACTCAAAGAGACCTGCACCTAGACAAATCATGGTCAAACTGTTGAAAGCCAACGGCAATGATAGACTCTTGAATGCAGCAGGAGAAAAAAACTCATCACATATAAGGGATCCTCCACAGATTAACATACGACTCCTTAGCAGAAACTATGGAAGCCAGAAGGCAATGGGATGAAATATTCAAAGTGCTGAAAGAAAAAGATTGTTAACCAAGAATTCTATATCCAGCAAAACTATCCATCAAAAATGAAGGAGAAATCAAGATATTCCCAGATAAGCAAAAACTAAGAGAATTTGTCACTAGTAGACCTGTTCTACAAGAAATACTAAAAGAAGTCCTTCAAGTTGAAATCAAAGGACACTAAACAGTAACTCAAATTCACATGATGAAATAGAAAGCACCAATAAAGTTAACTACATAGGTAAATATAAAAGGCAGTATAAATATATTTTTGTTTGTAACTCATTTCTTCTCTTATCTAATTGAAAAACCAGCTGCATAAAGCAACAATTATAAAACTGTGTTGATGGATTTATAATGTATAAAGATGTAATTTGTATGTCAATAATAGCAAAAAGGAGGGTGAGGAAGAAGAGCTTTATTGGAGCAAAAGTTTTTGTATACTATTGAAATTAAGTTGGTATTAATTTGAACTAGATTGTTTAATGGTAAAATGTTAATTATAATCCCCAGTGCAACCACTAAGAAAATAACTTTTAAAAGTATAGTAAAAGAAACAAGGGCAGTAAGATATTATATCAGAAAATATCTATATAATGCCAAAGAAGGCAGTAATGGAGGAATAGAGGAATAAAAAAAGACATAAGACATACAGAAAACAACTAGCAAAATGGCAAATGTAAATCTTACCTTATCAGTAATTACATTAAACGTAAATGGATTAAAAACTCCAATCAAAAGGCAAAGATTGGCAGAATTGATTGAAAAAACTCATGATCCAACTATATGCTGTCTACAAGAGACACATTTTAGATTTAAAGACACAAATAGGTTGAAAGTAAAAGGATGGAAAAAGATACACCTTGCAAATGGTAATCAAAAGAGAGCTGGAGTGGCTATACTAATATTAGACAAAATAAATGTTAAGACAAAAATTGTTACTAGAGAAAGGAAGAACATTTTATAATGATAAAAGGGCCAATCCATCATAAAAATAATGTGACAGCAGGTGGTAGGGTAGTAGGGTACCTAAGGAGAGTAGACATGGCTTTAAGTATCCTCTGTGGGGAACATGGGAAGTTGTGGTGTCTGATGGACTATTTACATGAACAAAGACATCATCCAGGATGGTGGCATGGCTTGCTATTGAGAGGAAGACAAAGAAACATAAGTGAAGAGTAGTGACTACCTGAAGGTTAGTAGATGACAGCAACAAGGGCATAGACAGAGATAAGCATATGTTTCAAGCCTCTTATTACGGTGCTTTTTACCAAGGATGGAATTGCAGTGTTAAAGCATTTGGCTGCTAACCAAAAGGTTGGCGGTTTGAACCCACCAGCTGCTCTGTGGGAGAAAGATGTGGCTGTCTACTTCACTAAAGATTTACAGCCTTGGAAACCCTGCAGGGCAGTTCTACTCTGTCCTATAGGGTTGCTATGAGTCAGAATCAACTCGACAGCAATGGGTTTGGTGTTTTTTGGTTTTGATTCCACCTTGTGGTGCAGTGGTTAAGAGCTACAACTTCTAACAGCCTTGGAAACCCTATGGGGAAGTTCTACTCTGTCCTATAGGGTTGCTATGGGTTGGAATCGACTTGATGACAGTGAGTTTGGTTGGTTTTTTTGACCTGAAGAACATAGGGTGTAGTAGAATGAGCAGTATCCATTAAAGAGAAGTAGTGTCTTCAGACAGGAACAAGGTTTCAATTAACTCAAGCAGCTGAAGGATGCTGTGATTAGGGTAATAAAATAAGGGGGTTCCAGAGTCACAGTGGAAATGTTTGAGAGGGAGGAGAGTGTTAGAGGGTGAACTCAGAACACTTTGGGAAAACTCTTACTCTAAGTCCCTAGGTACTTGGCTTATCTATTGAATGGATGGAGCTGTAAAAGGGATTTAACTCGTTAGCCCCTAAGTGACTTTTAGGGGTTCTTTATGGGGTGGGCTTGTCCTTTGAGTCAGTGGACAAACTAGAAATGTTGAGGTCTTAAACTGCTTTTCAAATTTGTAAGGATTTAGTGAGGTAAAATATGGACCGAGGTAGTAGAGTATCCTGTGTACAGTAAAGGCTACAAACATGGTAGCTACTATTCTTCTTCACTGTAAGTTTGCAATCTAATATGATATGTTGAGTGTCTTCATGTAACCACCGTCTAAGCTGTGAGACTACAGCCAAGATCACTGCGTTATGTCTCCTTGAAAAATCGTTATCAAAATTCCAAGATGTATCTAAAATGAATTTGTTGTTATGACATCCCTTTTTGTTTAAGATACAAAAGGCTTTATTAAATACACTCCCTTCCTCGGTTTAGTTAAAGTGAATCAGACAGAATTAATGTACAGTCAAAAAATCATGTTCAAACATTTTTTCATCATTTGGCACAATGGATAGACCCCATTAAAGCAGCTATACCTCTTCATTCAGAGACTATTGAAGTTACTACTTTTCAATACTGAGTATTTCAGTTCTACATAGTTCCATAAAATGGCACTTTTTAAAATAAGGAAACAGAAATGTACATAAAATACTTACTACAAGGAAATACAAATTTATTTCTTTCAATTAATATTATATAAATCTCCTGTGATTTGTTTGTCAAGTTAGTATAGTCCTCAAATAAAAATCAACTGACACAGAATTAGAACATAATAGTCAAAATGCTATGTTTCTGTCTCAAATCTGTATATAGATGATGACATTTTAAAAGAAATGGTAGGAAAATTATTCTTTTATTTTGAGATATACAGAATATATTCAAGTAAATATAATAGCAGTTTTCCAATTTTCCTGGGAAGAGGTCGTTCTGACTAATCCAGAAGTATAATTTTTTGACTACTTTATGGAAGGTAATGTGACTTTTGGTTAATCCTTTAGCCTCTCTGTGCCCCATTTCCTCATCTGCTAAATAAAGGATTAGACCTTATTGGGGTTTTTTTAGCCAGAAGCTTCAGAGAGTCTGTAAACACCTTTTTATAAGTTAAAAAAATAAATGAATGTGTGTGCATATATATTTTTCTGAAGTAGAAGTTCATAAAATGTTTATTACATTCTCTGGGAGATACATGAACCCCCCCCCAAAGGATTAAGAACCATTTATTTCTAAGGTCTGTGCCAGTCCTAAAGTGTCTATGTAAATATGAAATTAGATTATAAGACTTAAGTACTATATATAGAGTGACAAGTGAAAAGGAACAAGATTAGATGGCGATAGAGACTTACTACTGGTTTTGCGCAGTATATAGAAGAGTCTGGAAGTAAGAGAACACAATTATAATCCCAAATCCACCACTCACTAATTGTGCCACATGGAGTAAATTATTTAATGTCTCTGAGCAGTTTCCTCACTTATCAAATGGACCCATTCTAATTCTGAACTTTTATGGTCCTATAGAGTTATTAATAAATTCCTTTGGATCTTTGAATACAAAGAAGCCCTTAAAAATGGATTGCTTAGCCTTCATTATCACCCAGGGACTCCATCACTAAATTAGTCAAGGCAAATTCAAAGAGCTGAAGACTTCGTAACTAGTAAAATACCTAACGAATGATACATATTTATTACTAGCCTTGTCAACAACTTGCCAGAGGCTTAAGAATTATGCCCAAGGGTAGTAAGAATTCTTTCCAGTGCTCTTCATCATTACAAATTTAAACAGGTTACAGGATGAGGAATGTCTTAACTGGTAAAATGAGAAAGCATGACATATAAACTGTGATCTGAATGCAACTTCATGTCTCCCACCATCACAGTAAACTTTGTTCCTGGGAAGGAATCATCCTCTGCCCCTTAATGAAAACTCTGACATGCCCCATGGCTTTTCTGCTCACTCTTAAATAATCCTACAGTGGCAGACATGTTTAGTAATTAGAATATCCAGTCCCAAGTAACTATCTAATGGCCAATCTTCTCCCCTTCCCCAGCTTGGCTAGATGCCTGCAGCAGAGAAGGGAGAGAAAGTCCTTTGACTTTTTTTTCCTGCTCACTCTTTCACACTTTTTTTATTGTTGTGCTTTAAGTGAAAGTTTACAATTCAAGTTAGTCTCTCATACAAAAATTTATACATATACTGTTATGTGACCCTAGTTGCTCTCCCTGTACTGTGACAGCACACCACTCCTCTCCACCAGGGATTTCCCGTGTCCATTCACCCAGCTCCTGACCCTCTCTGCCTTCTCATCTTGCTTCTGGACAGGAGTTGCCCATTTAGTCTCATGTGTCTACTTGAACTAAGAAGCACAGTCTTCACGAGTATCATTTTAGGTCCCATAGTCCAGTCTAATCTTTGTCTGAAGAGTTGGCCTCAGGAATGGTTTTTTTTTAGGTAAAAAGAGAGTCTGGGGGCCATGTCTTCTGGAGTCCCTCCAGTCTCAAACCATTAAGTCTTGTATTTTTACTTCAGTTTGAGTTCTGCACCCCACCTTTTTCCTGCTCCATCAGGGACTCTCTGTTGTGTTCCCTGTTAGGGCGGTCATTGGTGGTAGCAGGCACCATCTAGTTCTTCCAGTCTCAGGCTGATGCAGTCTCTGGTTTATGTGGCCCTTTCTGTCTCTTGGGCTAATACTTTCCTTGTGTCTTTGGTGTTCTTCATTCTCCTTTACTCCAGGTGGGTTGGGACCAATTGATGTATCTTAGATGGCCACTCACTAGCTTTTACGACCCCAGACGCCACTCACCAAAGTGGGATGCAGAACATTTTCTTAATAAACTTTGTTATGCCAATTGACCTAGATGTCCCCTGAAACCATGGTCCCCAGGCCCCCGCCCCTGCTACTCTGTGAAGTGTTTGGTTGTATTCAGGAAACTTCTTAGCTTTGGTTTAGTCCAGTTGTGTTGACTTCCCCCTTGTGCTGTCCTTCCCTTCACCTAAGATACTTCCTGTCTACTATCTAGCTAGTGAATACCCCTCTTCTTCCCTCCCCACCCTCATAACCATCAAAGAATGTTTTCTTCTGTGTTTAAAACATTTCTTGAGTTCTTATAATAGTGGTCTTATACAACATTTGTCCTTATGTGACCGACTAAATTCACTCAGCATAACACCTTCCAGATTCCTCCATGTTTTAAGATGTTTCACGGATTCATCATTGTTCTTTATCGTTGTGCAGTATTCCACTGTGTGAATATACCATAATTTGTTTATCCATTCGTCCATTGATGAGCACCTTGGTTGTTTCCATCTTTTTGCTATTGTGAACAGTGTTGCAGTGAACATGGGTGTGCATATATCTATTTGTGTGACGGCTCTTAATTCTCTAGGATATATTCCAAGGAGTGAGATTGCTGGATCGTATGGTACTTCTATTTCTAGCTTTTTAAGGAAGCACCAAATTGATTTTGAAAGTGGTTGTACCATTTTACATTCCCACCAACAGTGTATAAGTATTTCAGTCTCTCCACAACCTATCCAACATTTATTATTTTGTGTTTTTTGGATTAATGCTAGCCTTGTTGGGGTGAGATGGTATCTCATTGTAGTTTTGATTTGCATTTCTCTAATGGCTAATGATTGTGAGCATTTCCTCATGTGTCTGTTAGCCGCCTGAATGTCTTCTTTGGCAAAGTGTCTGTTCGTATCCTTTGCCCATTTTTTAATTGGGTTATTTGTCTTTTTGTTGTTGAGGTTTTGCAGTATCTTGTAGATTTAGACATTAGATGCTGATCAGATTTGTCATAGCCAAAAATTTTTTCCCAGTCTCTGGGTTGTCTTGTTACTCTTTTGGTGAAGTCTTTTGATGAGCATCAGTGTTTGATTTTTAGGAGCTCCCAGTTATCTAGTTTCTCTTCTGGTGTTTGTGTCTTGTTAGTAATGTTTTGTATTCTGTTTATGCCATGTATTAGGGTTTCTAGCATTGTCCATATTTTTTTTTCTTCCATGATCTTTATCGTTTTCAATTTTATATTTAGGTCTTTGATCCATTTTTTAGTTAGTTTTTGTGCATAATGTGAGGTGTATGGGTCTTGTTTCAGTTTTCTGCAGATGGATACCCAGTTATGACAGCACCATTTGTTAAAGAGACTGTCTTTTCTCCAGTTAATGGACTTTGGGCCTTTGTCAAATATCAGGTCCTCATAGGTGGATGAATTTATGTCTGGATTCTCAATTCTGTTCCATTGGTCTATGGATCTGTTGTTGTACTAATACCAGGCTGTTTTGACTACTGTGGCGGTATAATAGTTACTAAAATCAGGTAGTGTGAGGCCTCCCACTTTGTTCTTCTTAAGTTATGCTTTACTTATCCGGGGCCTCTTTTCTTTCCCTACGAAGTTGCTGATTTTTTTCTCCATCTCATTAAAAAATGCTGGTGGAATTTGGATTGGGATTGCATTGTATCTGTAGATTGCTTTGGGTAGAATTGACATTTTCACAACATTGAGTCTCCGTATCCACGAGCAAGGTATGTTTTTCCACTTATGCAGGTCTCTTTTGGTTTCTTGCAGTAGTGTCTTGTAATTTTCATTGTAGAGGTCTTTTACGTCGCTGGTTAGATTTATTCCTAAGTATTTTATCTTCTTTGGGGCTATTGTAAATAGTATTGATTTGGTGATTTCCTCTCGGAGGTTCTCTTTGTTAGAGTAGAGGAATCCAACTGATTTTTGTATGTTTAGCTTGTATCTGATTCTTTGCTGAAATCTTCTATTAGTTTTAGTAGTTTTCTTGAGGATTCTTTGGGGTTTTCTGTGTATCAGATCATATCATCTTCAACTAGAGATACTTTTACTTCTTCCTTACCAATTTGGATGGCCTTTATTTCTTTTTCTAGCCTAATTGCTCTGGCTAGGACCTCCAGCACAATGTTGAATAAGAGTGGTGATAAAGGGCATCCTTGTCTGGTTCCCATTCTCAAGGGGAATACTTTCAGACTTTCTCAATTTTGGATGATGTTGGCTGTTGGCTTTATATAAATGCCCTTAATTATGTTGAGGAATTTCCCTTCTATTCCTATTTTGCTGAGAGTTTTTATCATGAATGTGTGTTGGAATTTTTCAAATGCCTTTTCTGCATCGATTGATAAGATCACGTAGTTCTTGTCTTTTGTTTTATTTATGTGATGGATTACATTGATTATTTTTCTAATGTTGAACCATCCCTGCATACCTGGTGTAAATCCCACTTGATCACGGTGAATTATTTTTTTTTGATATGTTGTTGAATTCTACTGGCTAGAGTTTTGTTGAGAATTTTTTCATCTATGTTCATGAGGGATATTTCTCTGTAATTTTCTTTTTTTGTGGTGTCTTTACCTGGTTTTGATATCAGGGTTATGCTGGCTTCATAGAATGACTTTGGGAGTATCCTATCCTTTTCTATGCTCTGAAATACCTTTAGAAATAGTGGTGTTAACTCTTCTCTGAAAGTTTGGTAGAATTCTCCAGTGAAATCATCCGGTCCAGAGCTTTTTTGTTGTTGTTGTTGGGAGTTTTTTAGTTACTTCCTCAATTTATTCTTTTGTTATAGGTTTATTTAGTTGTTCTACTTCTGTTTGTGTTAGTTTAGATAGGTAATGAGTTTCTAGAAATTTGTCCATTTCCTCTAGGTTTTCAAATTTGTTAGAGTGCAATTTTTCAAAGTATTCTGTTATGATCCTTTTAATTTGAGTTGGTTCTGTTGTGATATCAGCCATCTCATTTCTTATATGGGTTATTTGCTTTCTCTCCTGTTTTTCTTCTGTCAGTTTAGCCAGTGGTTTATCAATTTTGTTGATCTTTTCAAAGAACCAGCTTTTGGTCTTGTTAACTCTTTCAATTGTTTTTCTATTCTTTACTTCATTTAATTCTGCTCTAATTTTATTATTTCCTTTCTTCTGGCACCTGAGGACTTCTTTTGCTGCTCTCTTTCTGCTTGTTCCAGTTGTAGGGTTAATGTTTTGATTTTGGCCCTTTCTTCTTTTTGGATGTGTGCATTTATTGCTATAAACTAACCTCTGAGCACTGCTTTTGCTGTGTCCCAAAGGTTCTGGTAGGATGTATTTTTATTATTGTTTGATTCTATAAATATCTTTATTCCATGCTTATTTTCTTCTATAACCCAGTAATTTTTGAGCAAAGTGTTGTTCAGTTTCCATGTGTTTGATTTTTTTCCCTTGCTTTTTCTGTTGTTGATTTCTACTTTTATGGCTTTATGGTCAGAAAAGATGCTTTGTAATATTTCAATGCTTTGAATTAAGCTTGCTTTATGGCCTAATCTGTGGTGTATTCTGGAGAATGTTCCACGTGTGTTGGAAAAGAAAGTATACTTGGCTGCCGTTAGGTGGGGTGTTCAGTATATGTCCATGAGATCGAGTTGGTTGATTGTGGCATTTAGATCTTCTGTGTCTTTATTAAGCTTCTTTCTGGATGTTCTGGCCTTCACTGAAAGTAGTGTGTTGTAGTCTTCTGCTATTATTGAGGAGCTGTCTGTCTCTCTTTTCAGTGCTGTTAGAGTTTTTTTTTACGTATTTTGGAGCCCTGTCATTGGGTGCATAAATATTTATTATAGTTATGTCCTCCTGGTGTATTGATCCTTTATTATATAGTGTCCTTCCTTATCCTTTGGGGTGGATTTTACTTTAAAGTCTATTTTGTCAGAGATTAATATTGCCACTGCTGCTCTTTTTTGAGTGTTGTTTGCTTGCTATATATTTTCCCCATCCTTTGAGTTTTAGTATGATTGTGTCTTTAAGATGTGTCTCTTGTAGGCAGCATATAGATGGATCGTGTTTTTTTTTTTTTTTAATCCATTCTGCCACTTTCTATCCCTTTATTGGTGTATTTAGTCCATTTACGTTCAGAGTAATCATTGCTATGTATAAGTTTAGTGCTTTAATTTTGATGTCTTTTTTTTGTGTGCTGTTGACAGTTTCTTTGTTTTACTTAATTTTCTGTGCTGAGTCGTTTTTCTTTATGTATTTTCATCTTTTTGTTGTTGTTGACTTTCTATTTGCTGAGTCTTTATATTTTTCTTGTTTTTTATTTTAATATGTAGGATTGTTAGTTTCCTTTGTGGTTACCTTAATACTTACCCCTGTTTTTCTAAGTTTAAGCCAGTCTGTTATTTCTTTATATCGCCTTGACTTCCTCTCCATATGAAAAATCTATGTCTACATTTTTTAGTCCCTCTTTTTTATTTTAGTGTTGTGATCTTTTACATATTGACATCTCTGTTTCCCTATTTTCAGTGTTTTAGCTTTGATTTATTTTTGTGACTTCCCTATTTGGGTTGATATCTAGTTGCTCTGTCCTGTGTTCTAGCCTTGGGTTGTTCTCTGATGTTATTGATTTTCGAACTAGAGGACTCCCTTTAGTATTTCTTGTAATTTTGGTTTGGTTTTTGCAAATTCCCTAAACTTCTGTTTATATGGAAATGCCCTAATTTTTCCGTCATATTTGAGAGATAGTTTTGCTAAGTAAATAGTTCTTGGCTGGCAATTTTTTTTCATTCAAAGCTTTATATATGTTGTCTCATTGCCTTCTTGCCTGCATAGTTTCTGCCTAGTAGACCAAGCTTAGTCTTATTGGCTCTCTTTTGTAGATGACTTTTTGTTTATCCCTAGCTGCTCCTAAAATTCTCTGTTTATCTTTGGTTTTGGCAAGTTTGATTATAATGTGTCTTGGTGACTTTTGGGATCTGCTTTATGTGGGGTTTGATGAAGGTCTTGGATAGATATCTTCTCATCTTTCACAATATCAGGGAAGTTTTCTGCCGACAAATCTTCAACAATTCTCTCTGTATTTTCTGTTGTCCCCCCCGCCCCGTTCTGGTACTCCAATCACTCGTAGGTTATTCCTCTTGATAGAGTCCCATTTATTTCTTAGAGTTTCTTCATATTTTTAAATTCTTTTATCTGATTTTTCCTCAAATAAGTTGGTGTTAAGTGCTTTATCTTCAGTCTCACTAATTCTCCCTTCCATTGCCTCAATTCTGCTCCTATGACTTTCTGTTGAGTTGTCTAATTCTGAAATTTTATTGTTATTCTTCTGGATTTCTATTTGCTGTCACTCTATAGATTCTTACAGCCTGTTAAATTTGTCGTTATTCTCTTGTATATAACCTTCTTAAGTTCCTCTGTTGCTTTATGTGTTCCTTGGCTTGTTGTGCATTTTGATGATTTCCTTCCTGATCTCTTGAAGAGCTCTGTGTATTAATCTTTTGAATCCTACCTCTGGTAATTCCAAGACCTTCTCTTCCTCTGGGAGGTCTCCCCCTGCCACTCAGTCCGATTC
Source organism: Dugong dugon (assembly GCA_030035585.1). Lineage (NCBI taxonomy): Eukaryota > Metazoa > Chordata > Mammalia > Sirenia > Dugongidae > Dugong > Dugong dugon. The sequence continues at coordinate 154,027,455 of CM057483.1, forward strand.
CTCAACTTTGCTTTTCATGTTCAGGGCTCCTAGATTGTCATATATCATTGATTCGCTTATTTTTTCGGGTCTTTGTTGTAAGAGGGATCACAGGAAGCATCTGAATACTCCGGAGTCTTGGCCCTGCCTCCTCTTTCACATTTCTTAATTGATGTTTTATACTACCCCAGGTTCCAGGGGTGGTAAAGTTGGAAAGGAAACAGAAGCCTCAGATTGTAGCACAACTTTAGCCTTTTTCTGCTGAGATATCTTGGTCTTCCTTAGCTCATTGAACAGGACCCATGATGATTCCACACAGCCTCTCTTTCCCGTCTGACTCTTACCTGGTCCATTGGAAGCACTCACACATCTTTTGCTGCAACAAATTCTGGGAGTGTAGACAGATCCCAGAGTCGCAGCATTCTTAACTGCATTACCAAAGATGTTTTTAGTTCTGCTCAGTTCTTTTAGATTTCATGGCACATGCCACTTCAGCTTTCCCAGGCATTAGTCAGGCCCTATCCTCTGTGACTCCTAACTTCAGGGAACATATTTACACTTGGGGTTCTAGTCCCTTTTTATATCCCTTATCTGGTCAAGGGATTAATGTGACTTGCTTTGGCCAATGGGATGATAGGAAATATGATGCAAGCAGAGACTTAAAAAGTGCTTGCACACTGGAGCTTGACCTTTCTTTCTGTTCTTGGGAATCTTGTGATGACCACTGTGAATAAGCCCAGGTGTATTGGTCATGTAGTGCTGCTATAACAGAAATACCACAAGTGGATGGCTTTTAACAAAGAGAAATTTATTCTCTCATAGTCTAGTAGGTTACAAGCCCAAATTCAGGCTGTCAGGTCCAGAGGAAGGCTTTCTCTCTCTGTCGGCCGTGGCAGAAGGTCCTTGTGATTCATCAGTCTTCTCTTGGTCTAGGAGCTTCTCTGCACAGGAACCTCAGGTCCAAAGGACACACTTTGCTCCTGACACTGCTTTCTTGGTGGTATGAGGTTACCATGTGTCTCTGCTCACTTCTCTCTTTTATATCTCAAAAGAGATTGGCTTAAGACATTACCTAATCTTGTAGACCTCATCAATATAACTGTTGCTAATCCATTTTATTACATCATAGTGATAGCATTTACAACACATAGGGAAATCACATTAGATGATAAAATGGTAGACAGTCATACAATACTGGGAATCATGACCTAGCCAAGTTGACAGATATTTTTGTGGGACACAATTCAATCCATGACACCAGGCTAGCATGCTGGATGATGAGAGTATTATGGCCAAGCTCTCCCCATCACCCCATCTGACATCAAGTCAACAGCCAGACATAAGAATGAGGACATCCTACATCATCCAGCCCTGGGAAATCTGCCAAACACACCAGAAGAACTGCCAAGACAATTCACAGAAGCGTGAGAAAAATAATGTTTTAGTTTTAAGTACTAAGTTTTGGGGTGATTTGTTATGCAGCAAAATCTATCTGATGAGAGTGTTGTGGATCATTTTCTTAGTAACTCTGTCTATTTAGTATTTTCCCCCACCCCACCCATCCCTTGTAACCAACAAAGATTTTTAGATTTTGTGTGTAAACTTTTTCATGAATTTTTACAATAGAGGTCTCATACAATATTTGTCCTTTTATGATTGACTTATTTCACTCAGCATAATGCCCTCCAGTTTCATCCATATTATGAGATGCTTCACAGATTCATCATTGTTCTTTATCATTGCAAAATACTCCATTGTGTGTATGTACCATAGTTTGTTTATCCATTCATCTGTTGATGGGCATCTAGGTTGTTTCCATCTTTTTGCTATTGTGAACAATGCTGCAAAGAACATGCGTGTGCATATGTCTATTCATGTGACGGCTGTTATTTCTCTAGGATATATTTCTAGGAGTGGGACTGCTGCATCAAATGGTATTTATATTTCTAGGTTTCTAAGGAAGCGCCATATCATTTTCCAAAATGGTTGTATCATTATGCGTTCCCACCAGCAGTGCATAGGAGTTCTGATCTCCCCGCAGCCTCTCCAGCATTTGTTATTTCCAGTGTTTTTGTTTGGTGCCAGTAATGCCAGGGTGTGATGGTATCTCATTGTGGTTTTAATTTGCATTTCTCTAATGGCTAGTGATCGCGAGCATTTCCTCATGTGTCTGTTGGCCGCTTGAATGTCTTCTTTGGTGAAGTGTTTGTTCATTTCCTTTGCCCATTTTTTAATAGAATTATTTGTATTTTTGTTATAGATGTGTTGGATTTTCTTGTAGATTACAGAGATTAGACCTTTGTCTGACTTGTAATGCCCCAATTTTTTCCCCCAGTCTGTAGGTTCTCTTTTTACTCTTTTGGTGAAGTCTTTTGAAGAACATAGGTGTTTGATTTTTAGAAGATCCCAGTTATCTAGTTTATTTTCTGGAGTTTGTGTGTTGATGGTTATGGTTTTTATCCTTCTAATGCCGTCTATTAGGGCCTCTAGCATTGATCCTATTTTTTCTTCTATGAACTTTATAGTTTTTGGTTTTATATTTAGGTCTTTGATCCATTTTGAATTAGTTTTTGTATATGGTGTGAAGTATGGGTCCTGTTTCATTTTTTTGCAGATGAACATCCAGTTTTGCCAGCACCATTTGTTAAAAAGACTGTTTTTTCCCCATTTGATGGACTTTGTGCCCTTGTCAAAGATCAGGTGACTGTAGGTTGATGGATTTACGTTTGGGTTCTCAATTCTGTTCCCTTGGTCAATGTATCTGTCATTGTAGGTGTACCAGGCTGTTTTGACTATCATAGCTGTATACTAGGTTTTGAGGTCAGGTAGTGTGAGTCTTCCTACTTTATTCTTCTTCTTCAATAGAGCTTTACTTATCTGGGGCTTCTTCCCTTTCCATATAAAGTTAATGATTAGTTTTTCCATGTCTTTAAAAAATGTTGTTGGTATTTGGATTGGGATTGCATTGTATTTGTAAACTGCTTTGGGTACAATTGTCATTTTCACTATGTTGAGTCTTCCTACCCCTGAGCATGGTATGTTTTTCCATTTATGTATATCCCTTTGGGTTTCTTGCAGTAGTGTTTTGTAGTTTTCTTTGTATAGGTCTTTTACATCCCTGGTTAGATTTATTCCTAGGTATTTTATGTTTTAGGGGCTGTTATAAATGATATTGTTTTCCTGATTTCCTTTTCATCATTCTCTTTATTGGTGTATAGGAATCCCACTGATTTTTGTATGTTTATCTTGTATCCTGCTAGTCTGCTGAATCTTTCTATTAGTTCCAGTAGTTTTCTCGTGGAGTCTTTAGGGTTTTCTATGTACAGTATCATATCACTCGCAAACAGGGACAGTTTAACTTCTTAATTACCAATTTGGATTCCCTTATTTCTTTTTCTTGCTTTATTGCTCTAGCTATAACTTCAGCACAATGTTAAATAGGAGTGGTGATAAAGGGATTCCTTGTCTTGTTCCTGTTCTCAAGGGGAATGTTTTCAGCCTCTCTCCATTAAGACTGATGTTGGCTGTTGGTTTTGCATAGATGCCCTTTATTATGTTGAGAAATTTCCCTTCTATACCTATTTTATTGAGAGTTTTTATCAGGAATGTGTGTTGGGACTTTGTCAAATGCCTTTTCTGCATCAGTTGAAATGATCTTGTGATTCTTTTCTTTCCTTTTGTTTGTGTGGTGGATTATGTTGATTGATTTTTTAATGTTGAACCATCCTTGCATTCCTGGTATGAATCCTACTTGGTCGTGGTGTATTATTTTTTTCATATAATACTGAATTCTATTGGCTAGAATTTTGTTGAGAATTTTTGAATCTTTATTCGTGAGAGATATTGGTCTCCAATTTTCTTTTTTTGTGGCATCTTTTCCTGGTTTTAGTATCAGGGTTATGCTGGCTTCATAGAATGAATTCAGAAGTGTTGCTTCCTTTTATATGTTCTGAAATAGTTTGAGTAGTACTGGTTCAAGCTCTTCTCTGAATGTTTGGTAGAATTCTCTAGTGAAGCCATCTGGGCCAGGGCTTTTTTTTGTTGGGAGTTTTTTTTTTTTTTATTATTACCTTTTCAATCTCTTCTCTTGTTATGGGTCTGTTCAGATTTTCAACATCACTTTGTTGTAGTTTATGTAGGTAGTGTGTTTCTAGAAATTTATCCATTTCCTCTAGGTTTTCAAATTTGTTGGTGTATAGTTTTTCATAATATTCTGTTTTGATCCTTTTTATTTCAGTTGGGTCTGTTGTATTGTCACCCATTTTGTTTCTTATTTGTGTTATTTGCGTCCTCTCCTGTTTTTCTTTTGTCAGTCTGGCCAGTGGTTTGTCGATTTTGTTGATTCTTCCAAGAACCAACTTTTGGTTTTGTTGATTCTTTCTATTGTTTTTCTGTTCTCTATTTCATTTATTTCTGCTCTGATCTTTATTATTTTCTTTCTTCTGGTGGCTGTGGGCTTTTTTTGCTGTTCTCTATTTGTTTGAGTTGTGTAGTTAATGTTTTGATTTTGTCCCTTTCTTCTTTTTTTGATGTGTGCATCTATTGCTATAAATTGTCCTCTGAGGACTGCCTTTGTTGTGTCTCAAAGGTTTTGGTATGATATGTTTTCATTCTCATTTGATTCTAGGAATTCTTTGATTCCATCTCTGATTTCTTCTATTATCCAGTGGTTTGTAAGCAGGGTGTTATTCAGTTTCCACGTAATTGATTTTTTTCCTTGCTCTTTCTGTTGTTAATTTCTACCTTGATGGCATTGTGGTCAGAGAAGATACCTTGTATTATCTCAACATTTTGGATCTTGTTGAGGATTACTCTGTGGCCTACGATGTGGTCTCTTCTGGAGAACATTTCATGTGCATTGGAAAAGAATGTGTACTTTGCAGCTGTACGGTGAAGTGTTCTATATATGGCTATGAGGTCAAGTTGGCTGATTGTGGTCTTTAGGTCTTCTGTATCTTTGCTGAGTTTCTTTTTAGATGTTCTTTCCTTTACCAAGAATCATGTGTTGAAGTCTCCTACTATTATTGTGGAACTGTCAATTTCTTTTTTCATTGCTGTTAGAGTTTGTTTTACATTTTTTGGAGCCCTGTCATTGGGTGAGTAGATGTTTATTATGGTTATGTCTTCGTGATGGATCAAGCCCTTAATTATTATATAGTGTTCTTTGTCTTTCATGGTGGATTTTGTTTTAAAGGCTATTTTATCTGAGATTAGTATTGCCACTCCTGCTCTTTTTTGGTAGTTGTTTGCTTGATATATATTTTTTCCCAACCTTTTATTTTTAATAAATTCACATCTTTGTTTCTAAGGTGTGTCTCTTGTAGACAGCATATTGATGGATCTGGTGTTTTATCCATTCAGTCACTCTCCTTCTCTTTATGGGTGCATTTAGGCCATTTACATTCAATGTAATTATTGATATGTGTGAATTTATTGCTGTCATTTTTTACCGCTTTTTTTGTGGTGCTGATGTTTTCCTTGTTCCTCTTACTCTCCTGTGCTGAATTCCTTTTGTTTGTGGATTTTTTCCACTTGTTTTGTTTTTGTCGTTTTTTTTTTTTTTTTTTTTTTTACTGAGACTTTATGTTTTTCCTCTTTATTTTTATGAGTAGGTTCGTGAACTTTCTTTGTGGTTACTGTGAAATTTACCCTTGTCTTTCTAAGTTTGAAGCAGTCTATTATTATTTGGTATCACCTTGCCTTCCTCTCCATTAGAAGGTTCTATACCTACACCGTTTATTCCCTCTTTTATTGTTCTGGTGTTGTTGTCATTTACAGATTAACTGCTCTGATTCCCTGTTGTATTTCTTTTGGTTTTGGATAGTCCTTGAGAGTTCATTTCCTAGATTGTTATCTGGCTGGTATGATCCTGCATCCTAAATTCAGCCTGTGAGCTGAAGTTGTTTGTTCTCAGTTCGTAGGACTCCCTTTAATAATTCCTGTAAGTTTGGTTTGGTTTTTACATATTCCCTTAATTTCTGTTTATCTGGAAATGTGCTAATTTCACCATTATATTTGAATGAGAGTTTTGCAGGATATGTTATTCTTGGCTGGCAGTTTTTTTCAAGGTTTTATGTATGTCATCCCATTGCCTTCCTAACTGCATGCTTTCTGCCGAATAATCTGAGCTTAGTCTTATTGTTTCTTCTCTGTATGTGACTTTTTGTTTTTTTCGAGCTGCTCTCAGGATTCTTTGTCTTTGGTTTTAGCAAGGGTGATTATGACAGGCCTCGGTGATTTTCTTTTGGGGTCTCTTCTATATGGGGTTTGTTGAGCTTCTTGGATGGTCAGCTTTTCATCTTTCATGATATTGGGGAAGTTTTCTGTCAGCAGTTCTTCAATGATCCTCTCTTTGTTTTCTGTTTTCTCCCCTTGTTCTGGAACTCCGATCACTCAAAAATTTTTGCTTTTGATTGTATCCCACATAATTCTCAGGGTGTCTTCATTTTTCTTTCTTCTTTTTCCTCAAACAGAGTTATATCTAAGTGTTTGTCTTCAATTTCGCTGATCCTATCTTCCATCGTTTCAGACCTGCTCCTCAGCCCTTCTATGACACTGTCCATTTCTGAAATCTATTTTATGTTTTGGATTTCTAATTGTTGTTTTTGCATGATTTCTAGTTGTGAATTTATTTTGGCATTTTGTTCCTGCATTATTTTCCTGAATTATTCCATTTTTTGTCTGTATTTTCCATGAATTTGTCTGCCTTTTCCATGAATTTGTCTATTTTTTCCTAATTTTTGCTTCAACTCTTTGATAGCTCTGAATATTAGAGAGTTGAATTCCCTATCAGGTAGTTCTTGTGCCTTTTCTTCTACTGGAAAGTCATCTGGTGTTTTATTTTTGACACCTACTGGAAACATCCTGTCCTGTTTTTGTAAATGTTTTGAAGTTTCTGCTGTCTTCGGGACATTCAGTAGTTATTTTTCTGGTTTATTGATTGTGGATTTGTTTGTTTAATGCTTTTTTTTTTTTTTGTTATTTCTGAGCAGGCAGCCTGTGTGTTTTTTGTTGTTTGCTCATCTGTTGGCATGATCCTTTTCACCTCCTTCTCTAATTGGCAGGGTCAGATGCTCAGATATGGTACAGCAGGGCAGGTCTAGCTGAAGAGGAGTTGCTGGGATGGGTTGCTTGTGGCACTTACTATGGCCACCAGGTCAGGCTGGTAATCAGTGCAGGGCAGGTTCTGGTAGGCTGTGCCTGTGCTGCTTGGTGGTGTGATGTCAAGCGCATGTGCAGGTAGGCAGGATGGAGGGGGGAGATTGTGATGTGTGGAGCTAAGATGGGTATGTGAGAAAGGAGAGAGAGGAGAGAGGAACAGGAGCCAAAAACATACAAACAAACAAAAAAGAGTGCTAGGAGAGCTTGCTGTTGGAGTGGAGAGATGAGAGACTATGAAATGGAGAAAAACAAAAAGGAGAAGATGAAAAAAGTAAAGAAAAGATAAAAAATGAATAAATAAAAATTAGAAAAAAAAAGGAAAAGCAAAGCTCCCAGGGATCCCACCGGTGTGGCTACCAGGTATGGGGAAGTTGTTCCCAAGCCATGAAGTAGAGACTGGCTAGAAGGCATAGAGGTGTCACTCAGCACCAGGTACTCGGGACAGGAAGAGAAGGAATGTATAGAGAGATGAGAAACTGAGTAATGAAGAAAGAGAAAAAGAGGAAAACAAAACAAACAAGTTAAAACAAAAAGAACAGGAACCCTCCCCCCCCAAAAAAAAAACAGGAAGAAAAAAAAAACAAGATAAAAGAAATGCCCTCAAAGAGCCCTCTGCATGTCTGTGCAAACTGAGGGGGTAGGTCCCAAGATGTGCAGCACTTCCTGGCCAGAACGGGCTCCCAATTCGAGAAAAGAAAAAGAAAACAAACAATTCAAAACAAAGAAAAAGCCCCAGGATCCCACCAGCGTGGCAGCACGGACTGGGAAGCAGTTTCATATTTGAGCAGTGCTTCACAGACTTTCAGGAAGAAGCAAAGATAGTGCTTAGAGCCAGGTATTTGAGAGAAAGGACGGAGAGGTGGTGAGAGGTAAGGAAGAAATCTAAAGAGTGGAAAAAAGCAATGCCAGCAGCCAACAAATGACAGGGAGCCGGCCAGTGCAGGCAGGTGGAATCCAAGTGTCACCAGGGTGAAGCCGATGCTTCCCGGCCAAGAGACTGTGGCCATAGGAAGCAGAGGAGGCGGAGTGGGGGTGAAGAAGGGTGGGGGGTGGGAAAGTGTATATCACTGGTTACCGGTTGTTCTGTCTCCTGCTGGAAGGTCCGTGAAGCTGCTTTCTCGTACCCCCTGTCCGCTGGTCTCTGACAGGAGTCCAAGATGGAAGAGCCATGCTGTGTTAGCTGATAGGGGACCTCTGCATGTATCTCTCCTCGCTCGCTGTTCTCTGTCAGTTTCTTATTCCATTCACTGCTTGGCCGAGTTCTTTATCTCTTCATTTGATGCTTAGGGTTTCAGGATTGCCATTTTCTCTGTTTGGCTTAGTTTTTCGGATCTTTCCTGTGGAGGGATGGCATGGTGCTTTTGCTTATGACACCATGTTGCCTGGAAATCTGCTTACCTCTTTGGGTCCCTGTTTTCTGTAAGGTTTTAGGTTGTTAATTCCTTACTACCTGTTATCTTTTCAGTCCTTTTAGTTTTTTTTCACGAATCATTTGTATTTGTTTTAAGCCAGACATTGACCAAATATGCTTGCCCACCCTTACCAGAAATGGAAGGCCTTACTGCCTAATGAACCGTCAGACTGTACTTTTTTTTTTTTGATCCCACCTTCACTACCATCACTAGAGATACTTGGTGCTTCCAGTTTATTAACATATTGAGGATTCTGCCGTGTAAATCAGGTTGGTTCTTAGCTTTCTTCCCTTCAGCTTCAGATCTTATGTCGGCTAAATTAACTTACTACTCGTTATCTGCATTCCAGCATCCAGAATTTTATTGTATTTGTCTCCTCTCCTATTCTCTTTGTCCTTGTGGGGGCTATGCTTTCTTTTTAATATATTTTTACTGTTCTTTTGGTGGGCTTTCTTGAGGGAACAGAGAAACAAAGTTAAATGCATGTGTTCAATCTTTCTGGAAGTTTCCTCTTTTGCTTTTCAAGATATTCCATGATGGCATCTATTGGCACAGTTCTTTCTCTGACTCATCTGGGATGGAGTCTCTGCTTTTAAGAATTTATGTGATTATATTGGGGTTACCTGGATAATCCAGGCTACTCTTCCCATTGCAAGGTCCTTAACTTAATCACATCTGCGCAGCCTCTTTTGCCACATAAGGTAACATATTCACAGGTTCTGGGGATTAGGATGTAAACATCTTTGGGGACCATTATTATGCCTACTGCACTCACAGTTGTTAACATGATCTTTTCTTACTCCTGAATAGAATTATATTGGGCCAATTTATGAATTCCCATATCTTTTTTATTCCTGCTATTCTTTCTTGGTTCACTTGGCATATGATAACTTTTTTCTAATGTCAACAAAATGATGAAGAGGAGAAATATAGGGTTGGAAGGGATTTTCAGAGTATTTATCAACATCTGCCCCTTATAGAATCTTATGCAAAGCACCTCTTACCTTATCCAGTTATCCATTCATTACATTAGTTGTACTAATAATGGTGGAAACTTAAAATGCTTTTGTGAATTAACATGGTGTCTCCCATGACAGTGTTGGATTTTTCATGGACTGTTTCTTCATTTTTTCTGGAAAACTTTCATGCTGACACCTAAAGAATATCTGTAGGGTCTAATGATTCAACTTGTAAGTAAAAATATTAATTATATTGAAGGTAGACCTTGCTCTGTCCTGTTGGAAAGGTCCCTGGCTAATGCATTATGAAATCATAATTTAAAATGGTTTTCTTATATCTGCTAGGGTCTTGGCATGTATTGGGATTAATCAACATATTACTCCCATGTGAACTTCATTCCTTTGATTGCACATCACATTTAATATCCACGACAGAAATCATGATTTTACTTTAGTAAGGAGTGACACCATCTTCCTCTTTTCCTTTCAGTTATCAGATGTCTCATTCCTATGTTGGGAAATAACATATTGTAGCATTTGTGAGTGTTATTTCAAGTCTGACTTTTCTTTTTTAAGTTCATTATTCCTTTAAGTTCTTAATAGCTGTCTTCCACTTATTCTAGTTGACTACTTCTGATACCATAAGAACCCAGACTCATCAGTGGACTGAAATTTTAAGATGGGACACATAGTTTGAAACCTTGTTCAATCATTAACTTGCTCTCTGCCCATAGTTTGAGTTTTAATGAGAATCTAATTTGTGTTGGGGTTCTGGCCTTATTGTGAATAAACCTAAATGGTTAATCTCACCGTTTCTACCCTGGTTACTCAGGAGAAATAATAAACTGAATCAAATGGAAATTATATTTTAGTTATTGGTGTTCAGAGAATAAAGAGTATACATTTTAAGAAAATATTTGCTAAATAGACACAATTTGATCACTGCCATTTTAAAATATGGCCTTAATGTATCCCCCTTTTTCTACCCAAAGGATAACAACCAAGTCAGAGCAAGACATTTTAACTTGAGAAATTTCTGCTGAAAATTTCTTGGTTAGGGTGGGAGGGTAGATTGTGTAAAGGTGAAATGGCTGCTCATTGCTATGAATGTGGCTTCACTGGCAATTTTTTCCCTTCATTTTCCTAATTCAGTCATGTGAACTCTCAATTACATAGAATCTGCATCATTCATGGTTTTGCCTAGGGCTGACCCTGATCCTGGTCATATAATCAGATGAAACTGGAGGGAATAGCCCTCTAACAGCCCTTTGTCATGGCTGTTGTGATCCTGGAATGCTTGGGGCCCATTCAGACCATGTGGAAATAAAGGATCCAAACAAATGAACATTCATATTAATGTGTGTCCTCTAGGTATAGCATGAGTCTTTGATTTGTATTCAATTAGGGACAAACGTAGCAATTTGGAAGGTGTCATATTCATCAGATTCAGATGTCTCAGTAGATATGAATAACAAATGATCCTGTGTTCTTCTGGAGCACAGTTCTGAAACTCAGTGTGCTCTGAAGCTGCATTATCTTTAAAGAATTTTACAGACGAAATCAAGATACCAACAGTTAAACGGACCCTCTGCTCCAAATCTACTCATTTTGTTAAATCCCCATTTTAGAGAAATATGAGTCTTTCCAGGATATGTTGAGGGGAACCTAGCTGGAGAAAGGCAGTTTTCCACCTTCTACCCATTTCCTAATTCCCTCTGGGCTCTGTCCATCTGGAGACTCTGATGGCTTTTGGCCTTAGGCCCAGCCTTTCACAGTCACTATAAAGATGAGTCCCAAACTTGATCTTCATCCCCATCAAAGGACATTTGGAATTAATTTGTGTTTATTCCCAGTTTCAGACCTTGGTACTAGATTAAGGGCACTCGCTGAGCCATGTGTCCCAGCCTTCAACATGATGCCCCTGTTTCCTGATTTGCATTCCAGTTCCTCTTAGGAACTGAGCTATGCTCTGCATCTTGGGCTGTTTAATTAGGGTCCTGACAACCTGCCTAGATCCCACCTTTGCCAATCTCCCTCTGCTCTGTGGCCATGGGTCTGTCCTGCCTTCTGCTTAAACCCAGGCTTAAAAAAACCAAAACCAAATCCATTGCCGTCAAATCGATTCCGACTCATAGTGACTCTAAAGAACAGAATAGAGCTGCCCCATAGGGTTTCCAAGGAGTGCTGGTGAATTTGAACTGCCGACCTTTTGGTTAGCAGCCAAGTTCTTAACCACTTCGCCACCTGGGCCAGGGAGATTCTATGTGCCAGAAAATACCCCCCATATTGAACCCCTTGGTTATCAGTGCCTATCTGGATGGAGGCCTCCTTGGACTGTGACTACTGGGCTATATAGATCACACTTTGGAGGGCCAACTCTCCTGGCTCTCCTGGCTTACCTTACTTCCTGCTGAAGTCTAGCATGCCTCCCAGCTGGCCTTGGAGACAAGACACATCTACTATCTATTTAACCTGTCCTGGTCTAAACTTCCAGAGTTGAGTTATTTTCCTCTACGAATCTTACAATATCCTTTGATTAGGAAAACATCTCATGTGCTAGAACACTCCAACACATCAATGTGATCAGTAGTAATAGGAAAAACCTAACATAAATGTTTAATTTGAAGACACAATAAATTGAAAACTATGTTTCTTTTGCAGAGAAAAGGGGAGAAGAAAATAAAAACAAACAAACAGACATGCAGCTTTAGGTGTAAATTTAAATTTTCATGCTACCCCCTTTCTAATAATAGTATTTATTATTTAATGGCAAAGCACAAACCCTGGAAATAACCATCTTAATATCCATATTTTCACAAATGCCCTTGGTGATTATAGGTGTAATTTCCAGAGCAAGGATCAGCTACATGGAATAGAGAAGTTTGAGAAAAAAACACAATCGCAATCCTGCTATTGGGAATGACTTTAATAATGGCCTTACAAGAACCTTAGATCTGTAATGCCCTTTTATTCCAATGACATGTATTCTGATTGGCTGAGCAGATCAGGTGTGGAGCTGTAGATCTGAGTTTGTTTAAAAAAAAAACATAATGGAAAGTACTGGGAATTAAAAGAGAGGAAATTAATGTTTGTGTATGAAATCTTGGTTACTATAAGACGACTTTCTTCTTTCAAAGCTCAGAACTAAATTCATGTTCAACAACAACTTTTAATCAGTAAATATTTATTGATATTTGTGGGCACTCTTCTAGGTGTTAGGGATATAGCATCAAACAAAACAAAGTCTCTGCTCTCATTTAACATTCCAGTGATGACGATGTGATTACAGTGTTAGGTCGTGGGGGGTTAGCAAATGATAAACCCAGCATGGCACACTTCTTTCCTACCTGTCTTTTTAACCAGTGGCTTTGGATGGGATACAGTGCAATCAGAATGTCTTAGTGTGGGTTTCTCCTTAAGGTCAGGAATCAAGTACAAATAATTTATCTGGAGGCGAAGGAAACATGGGTAGGGGAGTAGGGACATGAGACATGGCACTCTGGGTAACTGGAGTTTAATATCATGAGAAAACTGTAGGAAACAGAGCCTGCCTCCTGAGGGATGAGATGGAGCTGGGATGTTTATACACCACCTCTCATTAGTCACTAGTTGAAAGCTTCTGTAAGCAGGGTTGATGTTAAATTTGGCCTACTGTGTGAGCAACAAAATGGGCTTTGGTGGCCTGAGAAAGCCCTCAGACACAGGCATACAGGTGCTGCAGGTTGGAAATCAGGCGTGCACTGAGTTGGTAAAGATGAGGGCTGGGCGCATAGATATTGAGGGAAAGTTGTCTTTCCAAAGTAAATGAAAGTCCTCCTGCTGTTTCACAGCTGGACCTGATGCATGGGAGAAGCAAACTGAAATAAATAAAAGACTTTGTTAGAGGTGTTATAGAGTAGAAAGACTTGTCACATGGGTTAGATTTAGCAGTAGAATTCTCTCATTGCTGTTGTTGGGTGCCATCAAGTCAATTTCGACTCAGTGAATTTTCTCATACTGCTTGCTAAACATCCACTTAATAGGAGATGGTAGCTTCCCGTTGAAACACTAGATGGTGCTGTTCTCTAAATAGAAGATAATCTACAACTAGATTTTGATGCTGATCTATTATTATAGTTTAGCACACAATTTTAAAACAGTTGGGCTTCAATCAATCAAAAAGTATTTACTGAACAACCATTAAGTGCCAGAGTTGGTCCTGAAATAGAAGGGAAAATAGTATTAAGAAGAGAAAGAGCAAAGCACAAAACAGCAGCAGCTTTCCAATTTAAATCAATCTAGATTTTTCCTTTCTTTAGAGAATTTATGTAACATAAGAAATTTTTCATTTTGAAATAACTTTATATTAATGGAACAATATTTACTATCAGGTTTTGGACTGTATTATTTCATCAATATTATATATTCAGTTACTGATTAACTATATCTGATATTTTAGTATATGATGAAATTTTTTTTAAAAAATCGTGTTTTCTTTTCCACAAAATACTATTTTAATATCCCTCTCAAATTCATCTGTCTTCCAAGAACCTTTCATATTACATCCTATTAGCTTTAATTACTCCAAACTTCTAGCATTACCCTGAGTAACTATAGGAAGTCTTTTAGAACAGTACTTCTTAAACTTTAATATGCACACAGGCACCTGGCAATCGGCTTAAAAAGTCAGCAGGTCTAGAGTGGGGCTTGAGATTTTGCATTTCTAACAATTTCCCAGATGATGCTGATGCTTCTGCTCCACAGTCTCTGAGTAAATTTTTCTTGTAGAACTGGAAATTGAATGAGTTTGTGACTCCATTCCTCTATCTTCATCCTCCTTTGTCCCCATCCCACCATGGCCTTATAATTAATTGTGTATTGCATACAGTAGTCACTCAACAGATGTAGTTGATGATTGGGAGAAAAGCAAGTTTTCCCCTCAAACGTGGTATACTGGATAGCTTTCATCTATTCCTTCAGATCCATTGTCCTCCAGATCCATTGTCCATTTTGCTTCATCCTGCGCTCTGCCCTGGGAAGCTGACTTGTATGGACCTCATCAAGGGGCTCCCTTGTCCTCTGGCTTCCAGGTGGGTTCAGCCCATGGGAACCCCAGCAGAAGGTTGGAGAGAGAGAGGAGGGTGAGATCAGGGTATTTATCTCCTGGCTCCCTCCCTGCCAGGTCGCCTTAGGCTGGCTGAGAACTTCTACTGAAGGTCAATACTCTTCTCAAGGTGGCCTCCTTCATATAACTCTCTCTTTTTGGGTTCTGTTAACTGATCACCTACTCCCCCCAACCCCACCCCCGCTTTGGGCCTAGGGGAGGTAACTGCTCATATATTATTAGCCCTGGGCTACGTTGTGGTTTGTCTGCATTTTGCCCACCCCCCCTTGAAATAGTTTTCTTCTGTGAATAATCCCTCCTGAAATTAACCTAATTTGAGCAGGCCTACAGTTTCCCCCTTGAGACTCTGACCGAAACATGTGATTACCATTGCTTTTGGAAATATGTTGATAAAATTTGATTGAGTGGTTGCTGCTTGCTTGTTGTTGTGGGCTGTCGAGTCGATTCTGACTCATAGCGACCCTGTAGGACAGAGTAGAACTGCCCCATAGGGTCTCCTCGGCTGTAATCTTTACAGGAACGGATCGCCTGGTCTTTTCTACCACAAAGTGGTTGGTGGGTTTGAACCACTGACCTTTCGATAGCAGCCAAGCATTTAACTATTGCATCACCAGTGCTCCTTGATTGAGTGGTAGGAAGACATAAAACAACAGAACTTGAGCTGAATAGGAAAGGCTTCATTTTGACAAACATTTAATTGCTTTACAGTTACAGGGACACATCAGCATTGCATGGCATTATCAACTCTGTTGGGACAAGGACTGAAATTTGCCTTAGGTTTTCCATTGCCTCTGTGGTATTTGAAATGTTCAAACAATTTTTCTGTTTCTTGGGTCAGTGTGGGTCAGAGTCCAAGTTAGATGTAACCCAGCAGGTGCTCCTGGCTTATTAAAGATTTCTCAGGCTGCTGGTTTCTATCCTCATTGCAACTGATTATGACAGCAGAAATTATAAATTTAACTTACTCTGTAAAACAACACTAGTAATTGTCTCTCATCGCCTCACTTTTTCTCTGAACAGATTAGCTTTGCCTATTCTCATCTCAGTTCATTTAGTATTTGTGCATATATAAGGGGGTAGAGGCACTCAATTCAAGTGTTTATTAGGAAAAGGAGCTTTTTGTGGCTTGAACGCAGATCTCACTTTGTGCGAAATATGCCCATCACCATATTTAATTTGCACTTATTTAAATGTCAGAGAATGATCCATCTTGAATTTGACTTGGAATATTTTAGGTGATAAAGTTTTTAGTCCTCTTAAATGTAGCATGGAGTTTCTTTTTGGCTGTGTTGACTCCTTCTCCATTGTACTCTAACACTTGAGGCTGCAAATTTACCAGAATTTTATTACTATGGCAGAGACCTCATCACTGGAATTTTTTGTAATGGGGAAATTTCATGGCCTGTTTTCAAGGTTATTACTCAGACCAGCAGATATGTAACAAGGTTTTATTTTTCTTTTATAGTTATTGTCACAATAGATGCCAACATAGCAGTTTCAATTGCACAAATGATCATGGCTAGCAGGAACTTTTCATATGAGACAATTAAGAAATCTAGTTGGGAAATTTAGAAAAATAAACAACCATCTCTGGCTCACTAATTGATTTCTTCTCTACAATCGTTCATCCGTTTACCATCTGACAAATGAGAATAAGTGCTAAATGTATAGAGAGGAACAGTAGATAATCTGTTTCTTCATTTTATAGATGAGTGACACCTATACACAAATAAAATATAATTTATTTGAGGAGCGATAAGAATATTAGGTACATGATAATAGAGAAAGGAGGGCCTAAATTGACTGTGGGGAGAGCGTCACTGAGGAGTTGACATCTGAGTGGGGTTTTAAAGGCTGAATAGGAGATGAGAGATGGAAGGTAGGTAGGAGCCAAATTATAAAAGGTCTTTGTCTTAGTTTCTTATTGCTGCTTGTCTTAGTTATCTAGTGCTGCTGCAACAGAAATACCATGAATGGTCAGCTTTAACAAACACAAATTTATTTTCTCACAGTGTAGGAGGAGTCTGAATGCAGGGTGCCAGCTCTTGCGGAAGGTGTTCTTTCTCTGTCGGCTCTGGAGGAAGCTTCTGCTCCTGGGTGATCTTCATGTGGCTTGATATCTCTCTTCCCTCATCTCTGCTTGCTTCTCTCTCTCTAATCAGCATGGTTTATGTCTCTATTATATCTCAAAAGAGATTAACTCAAGATACACCCTACACTAATCTTGCCTCATTAACATAACAAAGACAACCCATTCCCAAATGGGATTATAACCACAGGCATAGAAGTTAGAATTTACAACGCATATTTTGGGGGACATAATTCAATCCCTAACACTGCTATAACAGAAATACCAGAAGTGGATGGCTTTAATGAACAGAAAATTTATTTTCTCATGGTTTAAGAGGCTAGAAGTCCAAATTTAGGGCACCAGCTCTAGGGGAAGCCTCTTTCTCTGTCTGCTCTGGGGGAAAAATCCTTGTCTCTTTCAGGTTCTCTTCCTTGGTTCATTGGAGATCTCCATGTGGGGTCAATCTTTCTCCATTTGTGCTTCATTGCTTCTGTGCCTAATCTGCTCTTTTTATGTCTCAAAAGTGATTGATTTAAGACACACCCTACACTGAAATGGCCTCCTTAACATAACAAAAAAACCTATTCCCAAATGGAATTACATCCATAAGTATAGGAGTTAGGATTTATAATACATATTTTTGGGGGACACAGTTCAATCTATAACAGGCTTATACCTCCTGCTAAAGAAGCTGGGTTTTATTCTGTAGGCAATGGGAAGTCTCTAGAGAATTTTGCCTAGGGAAGAGATATGATCAAGTTTGCATTTTAGAAAGAACTTTTTGGCAGGGATGTAGAGGATGGACTGGAAGGGAGGGGTGGAATTGTGTGTGTACATGAGGCTGGAGGTAGGGAAAGCAACTAGGAGCCACTGTAAGAGCCCACAGAAGAGCTGAAAACGGACTGAACTAAGGATATAGTAGTGAGAATGAAAAGAAAGAGGCAGATTTAAGAGATAATTAGGAAGTAAAATTGACAAGACTTAACGTCTGTGAAATTATTGCTAAGACGTGGAATATAGGGAGAACATGTTAGGAGAAGGAGCGAGTAGAGAGGATGAGTTTACTTTTGGATACTATGAGGCTGTGGCACCCCTAGCAGACAGCTAGACTGCTAGATAACCCTGGCACTCGGAAAACAAGTTTGGAGTAGAGACATGCGTTTGTAAATCAGGGAATAGTTAAAACTAGAAGAGTAGATGGGATGCTCAAGGGGTTGAATGCAGAGCAGAGCTTTTCCATCTTTTTTCTGTCCCCATACTTTTCTTTTGTGCAACACTCCGATCTCATGTCACCAATTACAGGATGTGATTTCCGCCAGGCTGGGGAGTGGCAGGGGCATGCCCTGAATTCAGTTAAGAATCACTAGAAGGTAGACTGAGAAGTTGCTCATAAACGTGGGGAAGAATGAGGAGAAGGTGAAGTTTCAAAATCCAAGGAAAGAGGGTGTTTTAATAAAGCAACACTCAATTGCTCAATGGCATAGTTTGGTTCAAATAAGAAAAAAAGCGAACATTTTTAATTTTTAAAAATATGTGCCGTTATAATCATACTTAAGCAGAGGTCTAATTCTAGTGTGGGATGTGGAAGACTCTGAAATCAGAAATAATTGAAAAAGCTCCCCAAGCATTTGAAGTGGTTGTCACGGACTGCTTTGTTAAAACTTTATGTCTTTGCTAGGCTTATCTTCACTTTATTTTGAGCAAGCTTTGCCATTTTTAATACCAGCAATAACTACTTTGAACTGGTAATTAAAATGACATTGTTTCTGCTTTCTTGAAAATTTTTTCTCTGGTAAAAATTAGGGTACAAGGCCTGATTTTCTAGAAACAGAATGATATACCTAAACTGCTGAGACTAATAGAATTCAGAGTCCAAACATGGATATGATAGTAAAGTTCCTTCTGTCTACACTATGACTAAGTTTTGGTGGATACAGTTTGTAAAACTGCTTCATGAGAGCCTGAGAGTGCTACATCCAGGCTCCCCACTGCTCCTAGTTTTGCTGCTGTTAGTCAGACTTATTTATATCCTCTAGCAATAGGGATGTTAAGCTATGCTATACATGGATCAGCAGGAAGAATAAAAGCAGTTAGGTCACCTGTAAAAAGCTTCACAGAAATGTTACGGTGAGCACTAAGGAAATAGGTGCTTGTACATATGTACCTACGTTTATGTCTAGTTCAGTCCTCTGAGGCCAGACTGGGAAGGTGAGGGCCCCTTCTCTGGGCTGCTTGTGTGGGCTAACTTAGATGCTGGGAGGTTCTTGGACTGAGCCATATGCCTAGGGTGACTGAGAGGGCTTGGTAGGGTTTAGGTATTAAAGCAAGGAGATAATGACCTGAGAAGTCAATGGAATTGGATGGGAAAACAAACTTGAGGAGCAGTGGAAATATCCAAATTTGGATGGCCACTGTTTAGATGAAACCCAAATGGAACTAATGTCTATCTCCTGGAAATAGGTAGTGGCCAGATAGTAAAGAGTCATATACATCTCACTAAGGAAGTTAGATTTTTATCCTGAAGGCAGTGGGAAGCCATCTGCTTAAATATGTCATAGTATGTTCTAGGATTTCTGTGTATTTCTTCTACGTGAATTGTTTTCAGCCAGGTTTATTGAGGTATGATTTATATACATAAAATTCACCCTTTTTAGTATATAGTTTTATGAGTTTTGACAAATGCATGCAGTCATGCAACCACCAAAGTCAAGATGTAGAATAATTCCATTACTCCAAATAATTCCCTTGTGCCCATTTGTAGTCAGTCCTTCTCCCCACCCAACCTCTGGTGACCACTGGTCTATTTCCTGTCCCTATAGTTTTGTTAGTTTGGAATAGCCACTGTGGAAAACAGTTTGGCAGTTTCTTCTAAAGTTAAACATATACTTACTATATGACTCAGTAATCCTACTCTTAAGTATTTACCCTCAATAAATCAAAATGTATGTACACACGAAAACCTGTATGTGAATGCTTATAGCAGCATCATTCAGAATTGCCCCAAACTGGAAACAATTCAGATGGGTGAATGGATAAACATTGGTATATCCATAAAATTGAATACTACTCAGTGATAAAAAGGAACTAACCACTGATACACTGAATGACATGGATGAATCTCAAATTGGATGAATCTGAAATGCATTATGATAAGTGAAAGAAGGCAGCCTCAAAAGGCTACACACTGTATGTATGATCCCTAGTGGATGTACCATTCTGTATTCCCACCAGCAATGTATGAGAGTTCCAGTTGCTCCACATCCTTGCCAGCACTTGGTAGAGTTAATTTTCTTTATTTTGATCATTCTAATAGATTTGCAGTGGTGTCTCATTGTGATTTTAATGTGCATTTATCTAATGACTAATGTTGAGCATCTTTTCATGTGTTTATTTTGCTATCCATATCTCTTCTTTGGTAAAGTGTCTGTTCAAATCTTTTGCCCATTTTTTATTGGGTTTGTTTTTAGTTGAGTTTTGAGCATTATTTATGTATTCTGGATACAAATCCTTTATCAGTAATGTTTTTCAAATATTTTCTCCCAGTCTGTGGCTTGTTTTTTCATTATCTTAGTGTGTTTTGTGGAAGAGAATTTTTTTGATAAGATCCAATTTATCATTTTTTTTCTTTTACAGATCCTGGTTTTAGTATTATATATAAGAACTCTGCCTAACTCCCCCCACCCCCCCAAAAAAACTGTTGCTGTTGAGTCGATTCCGACTCATAGCGACCCTATAGGACAGAGTAGAACTGCCCCATAGGGTTTTCAAGGAGCACCTGGTAGATTCAAACTGCCAACCTTTTGGTTAGCAGCTGTAGCTCTTAACTAAAATTTTTCTCCTATATTTTCTTCTACTAGATTTATAATTTTAGGTTTTACATTTAGGTTTATCATCCATTTTAAGTTTATTTTTATGTGTATTATGGGTTAAGATATTTTTCCTTCATTTTTGGGGGGAGTATGGATGTCTAAATGTTCCAGCACCATATTTGTTGAATAGGCTATCCTTTCTCTATTGAATTGCCTTAGCATTTTTGTCGGAAATCAACATGTATATGTGGGTCTATTGCTGGACTCTGTTTGGTTCCATTGATCTATATGCCTATCCTTTTTGCCAGTAGCACACTGTCTTGCTTATTTTATTACAGTAAGTCAGTTAATCAGGTAGTGTGAGTCTTCCAAATTGGTTCTTCTTTTTAAAAATTACTTTGGCTATTCTGGTTCCTTTGCCTTTGCGCATATGTTTTAGACTCAGCTTGTTGATTTCTGCAAAAATCCTGCTTGGACTCTTATTGAGATTACATTGAATCTATAGATTAATTTGGAAGAAGTGACTATCTTAAAAATATTGAGTCATCTGATCCATGAAAACAGTTCTCTCTCCATTTTTTTTACATCTACTTCGATTTCTTTCATTAGTCTTTTGTTTATTTTATCATATATATCCTCACTTATTTTGCTAGATTTATACTGAAGTATTTCATGGGTTTATTTTATGCTATTGTTAATGGTATTTTAAAAAATATCATTTTCCAATTGTTCATTTCTTGACTATAGAAATACAGTTAATTTTTGTATACTGACCTTGTGTACTGTAGCCTTGCTAAAGTCACTAGTTAGTTCTTCGGGATTTTCTACATAGACAATCATTTATTATGCAAATCTCTATACCTTTTATTTCCTTTTTTATTGCTTGGCTGCACTGGCTAGGAATTTCAGTGTGATGTTGAGTAGGAGTAGTAAGAGTGGACAGCCTTGCCTTATTCCCTGGTCTTAGGGGGAAAGCATTCAGTCTCTCACCATTAAATGTGATGTTAGCTGTAGGTTTTTTGTATATGCTCTTTATCATATTAAGGAAGTTTCCTTATGTTCCTAGTTTGCTGAGTTTTTTCCCCTAAAACATGAATGAATTCTGTCAAATAGTTTAATATTTTTCAACATCTGTTGAGATGGTCTTTACACATTTATTCATTCTCTGCATTCACATTATTTTACCCTTCCCACTCTGTATCCAATTTGTCCTTTATAATGTAGAATTCAATGCCCATGGAAGCAGCAGTCAAGAAATCAAATGACATACTGCATTGGGCAAATTTGCTGCAAAAGACCTCTTTAAAGTGTTAAAAAGCAAAGATGTCACTTTGAAGACTAAGGTGCACCTGATGCAAGCCATGGTATTTTCAGTAACCTCATATGCATCAAAAGCTGGACAATGAATAAGGAAGACCAAAGAATTGACGCATTTGAATTATGGTGTTGGTGAAGAATATTGAATATACCATGGGCTACCAGAAGAACAAACAAATCTTTCATGGAAGAAGTACAGCCAGAACGCTTCTCAGAAGCAAGGATGGTGAGACTTCATCTCATGTACTTTGGACATGTTATCAGGAGGGACCAGTCCTTGGAGAAGGACATCATGCTTGGTAAAGTAGTGGGTCAGTGAAAAAGAGGAAGACCCTCAAGGAAATGGATTGACACAGTGGCTGCAACAAAGGGCTCAAACAAAGCAACGATTGTGAGGATTGTACAGGACTGGGCAGTATTTCATTCTATTGTTCATGGGGTCGCTATGAGTTGAAACTGACACGACGGCACCTGAAAACAACAATATAGAATTCACTGATTCCAAAGGATTTCAGTCATTTAAGAACCATATAAGACATAAAGAGGTAGGTTCTTTGGTTTATTCTATTGAACACTTTCCCAAGTTCAAAGTTTCCTCTATGGGAATGAGGAAGTGAATAGTGTGAAAGCCATTAAGAATTCTGAGTATTTGGATGTGGCTTTATTTTTCTTAAAATAACATTTATTTTTATAAATATAACATAAATACGGAGATACACACTCTCACCTTTTTTCTGTGTTTGTCCCTCTGGTGCTGGACTTGGGAGAAGCAAGAGAGAAAAAATAGATGCTTTCTTATATGACTTCCCATGACAAGTTGGCTGTCTTTTTCTTTCTAGTCATGACTGCTTTTCTCATACATGAGCAGGAACACTTTTGGTGGTGGGAAGAGTGGTCGTCCTTTCTGTGTATCACTCCAGTAGTTCTGTCTCATTTGTGGGCTTGGCAAGAACTGGTGGTGTTCCTAACATGCCTACTGGAGGGGGTTTCAATCCTAAGAAACTGTCCTAAGCCTTGGAGGTCCCTTGGGAATTTCAACTACATCTTCTGGCTGGTAGCCTCGTGCCTATTTTCTTGGATTCTCTTCTTAGAACTGGTTGACAGAACCAGAAAGAAGATAGACTCCATTTCTCATCTTTCATTCCTGTCTCCAATTCTGGTGACATTGATATGTTCCAATTTCTATATATCTTTTGAGGCCTAGGAACTTCAAGGGAGCAACCCTTGCCCACTTTCTGTCTAGTCATACCATGACATCACCTCTCAACACTTCATAGTCTCTTTCTTTCAGAATCTACCACCTTGAGAATAATTATCTTGTCTCCTCCTCCCCATTTAGTTTCAAGAAAAAGAATATGTCAAGTTCTGCTTCAATAGGGTAGAGTGACAGCTAGCTTCTTACGCTCCTTAAAAGACACTTTTCCTTTTCCCTCACAGTCCTACTTCTTGTATCAATTTGGCTTCTCTTCTACCTATGAGAAGACCAGAAATCTTACACCAAGGGTGGGACGTTTATTTGGAGAATTAAGTACTTTTGTTCACAACAAGGTTTTTATCTTTGCTACAATCTCTGCAGTATTTGTTAAAGTTTGGCGTAAATAAAAATATTTTAATCATTACCTCATTCAATTTTGTTAACACTTTAAATGTTTTTTTTTTTTTTTTCCTACTAGTGTTAGGATTCTTTGTGTGCAAGGGACAGAAACCCAACCTGAACATTCTTCGGAAATGTTGAACTTCCTGAAAGAATACCTGGTAGCTGACAGAATTCAAAGAAAGTTTGATGTAAGAGTATGATAGAGATGAGTTTTCAGAACAATTTGAATAGTACAAAGTCTGTCTATCCCTCCATCTCTCATTTCTTTTCTCTCTGCAGACTATCTTCATCAAAATGTGAAGAACCCAGCTACAGACTATTTTACATTTGTACACCTTCTTACAACTTCAGCTGCCAGAAAAGGGATGATTCTATTACAAATCCAAAACTCCCGAGGAAGGGTCTATTGGGCCAGCTTAGGCCAGTTGCCCTCTTCTGGATTAATCAAGTGTGGTCGGAGCATGATAGTACGTTTTAAAATGGCTGTTTCTCCTGCCACAATGCAGATGGGACTAGGAAGAGAAGAACATAGAGTGGAGAGGGGTGCTGGCCATTTAACCTCACTGATGTCCACTCCATAAATATGTATACATTCATATTTTAACATTGTGATCATCTCTAGATGCATTTTGTATGATACTTTTAAAACCATTTTAAACCACATACTTTTAAATATATACATGTATATGTAATGTTATATATATATGATGTTATATACTATAATATGCAAATGTATACATTTGTATTAATTTTCTAGAGCTGTCATAACAAATTACCACAAACTGGGTGGCTTAAAACAACAGAAATTAATTCTTTCACAGTTTTGGAGGCTAGGAGTTCAAAATCAAGATGGTAGGGTTCGTTCCTACTGGAGGCTCAGAGGGAGAAACCGTTTCATGTCTCTGTCCCAGCTTCTGGTGGTGGCCAGCAATCCTTGATATTCCTTGGCTTGTAGATGCATTGCTCCAAGCTCTACTTCTGCCTTAGCATGGTGCTCTGTGTGTCTGTGTCCAAAGTTCCCTCTGCTTATAAGGACACTAATCATTGGATTAGGGCCCACCCTAATCCAGTATGACCTCATCTTAACTTAATTACATCTACAAAGACTATTTCCAAATAAGGTCATATTCACAGGTTCTGGGTGAGTATGAATTTTTGGGCACCTCCATTCCTTCTGAAGCATGCTTTTTAGTGGCTGCATATTTTCTTCCATCATGTAGTTAACTCTAAGTTATTTTTATAGTTTTAACCATCTAGGTTATTATTGAGTTTCTATTTTAACTAACACCGCAGTAAACCTTCTTATGTATAAATCTCCATGCATCTCTCAAAAGTTCCTTGCAGTACATTGACAGATGTGAAATTCGGAATTATTTCCATTACTTTTAACCTAAGTTTTCACAATAAACTTCTTATAAAATCATTTTAGCAAAGAAATTCCAGATAACTTCCTCTTCCAAGGCTAGAGTTTTGGATAGTACCATCCTTTGTCTTTGAATTTAAAAATCTTAAAACTTCAAAGGGAAATAGCTCTGATGAAATAAAAACAACACAGCACCCAAACACACCACACACACACACATATACACGCACATGCACACAAATACACAGCTTGTTGCATCTTTGACAAACAACTTCTAGCTGGCTCTCTGTAGGCCTCTAACTTGGCTATGCTTAAAACTTTATGCAAGGAAAAGTAGTTGAAATCACATTTCATTGTACCGCCCCAAACACCAGGCATTCGCAAACAGTTCAATGAGGTATAGACTGTTTGTTCCTCCAATATGGATCTCTTGTCAATAGAAAGAGAGAAACCCTTTATGAAATCTTTTTCTTTATACTGTGAACATACTATTTGCAGTGTCATAGTACAGCAGGAGTCCACCTGACAGGTGCTTCTGATGCTTCTGGTGCTTCTCCTCTTGGCCAAAGTGGAGTCATTTGCTAAGGGTCAGGCCCTGTCATTTATTTGAAAGGGAAGTTTATTGTTACAGTATTGGCATTCTTCCTATGCAGCTTAGGCAAAATACATAGGAAATGCTTGTAACTTACTTCTTTTTAAAAGAAATTTTTTAACTTCATTTTTATTTATTTATTTTTAATTTGTTTTCATTTTTTTTAAAGCAATAGCTCCCCATTCTCTCCTGCCACCAGCCCCTGGTAACCACTGATCTACTTTCATCTCTATGTTTTTGCCTACTGTAGATATTTCACGTAATTGGGATTGGATCATACAATATTTGTCCTTTTGTATAAGTAAGTGTAACTTATTTCTGATGCCAAGCTGAGCTTTGGCTTGGTTTGCATATAACAGTCATTTTGGATAATCCATTTTGCTTGCTTGAGTATAATTTCTACAAAAGAGTAAGAAAAAAAAAACCTCACTAATTTTTACAATAATTTCTGTGCCTTCAAACCCGTTGCTATCAAGTCAATTCTGAAGCTTTCTAGTGGTTCTGTTGCTTGGGAGAAACTATTTCTTTAAAATCTAATGACTGAATTATGGGAAAGTCATAAAGTGGCATCACTGTTGCTCCTATGACACTGTTTTCTGGTAAAGCCAAATGTCATGACCAGTAGTCTCATAATTACATTTAAAGCACTGCTGACTGGGGCTAGAAACATTACATTGGCTTTATGAAGCTTACATTGGCTTTAACCACATTGGCCTGAAATTTATAGGCAAGCAATGGCCTGAAGCAAATGTATTCAAGTACACCCTAAACACAGGTGTTCGGTATCAGGGTTATGCTGGCTTCATTACTCAAGTTGGAAAGAGTTTCTTCCTTCTCTGTTTTCTGTAAAATTGGCATAATTCTTTCTTAAATGTTTGATAGGATTCATCAGTAAAGCCAGCCTTTCCTTCAGTTTTCTTTGTAGGAAATTTAATAATTTCTTTAAAAGATATGTCTATTCATATTTTCAATTTCTTTTGTTAGTTTTGGCAAATTGTAAATTATGTCATTCAAGGAATTTTGTTCACTTTATCTAAGTTGTCAAATTTATTGGCATAAAGTTGTTCAAATATTCCATTATTTTTTTAATGTGTGTTGTATCCTCATATTGGTAATTTGTGTTTTCTGTGTTTTTTTTCTTCATTGCCCTAGATTATATTTTATTTTGCCATGAAGATATTTTTAAATTTTTTTTTGTCAATTTTATCACTATTTTACTTATGGCTTCTGAATTTTGCATCTTGTTTAGAAAGGCCTTCCCCACACCAAGATTAAAAGTAAATTCACTTGAATGAAATAGAAATTTCTTCTCTCTCTCTTATTTTATTTTTTACATGTATACTTTTGTTTTATGAATAATTTATTTTGGTGTCAGGTGTGAGGTAGGAATTCAGTTTTATATGCTTTTTCCGTATATTTAGCTAGTTATTCTAATGCAACTTATTTAAGAAAAACTTTCTCCCACTGATTTGAAATGTCATTTTTATCATAAACTAAATTTCCATAGTGAAGTAATATTTAAATTACTTAACCAAATGTCTTAGGCTGGGTTCTCTAGAGAAGCAAAACCAGTAAAGCGTATAAATATATATAGAAAGAGATTTATATCAAGGAAATGACTCACATGGTTGTAGAGGCTGGAACGTCCCAAGTCCATGGATCAGGAGAGAGGCTTCTCCTGATTCATGCAGACGCAGGGGCTGGTGAACCCAAGATCAGTAGGTAAGCAAGCTGCTAGCTCAAGTCCCAAGAACTGGAGGTCAGACGAGCAGGAGCCAGCTGCAGAATCCAGAGCAGGCAAAAGCCAAAACGTCTGCTTATATTCAGATGCAGGCCACACGCCCAAGGAAACTCCCTTTCAGTTATTGGCTACTCACAGCAGATCCCATCATGGGGGTGATCACATATCGAATCTCAACGGGGAAGTGACCACAATATTATACAACTGCCAAAACACTGAGAATCATAGCCCAGCCAAGTTGACACACAATCTTAACCATCACACCAAGCAAACCATTTTCAAGAATAAACTTTCTAAATATTCTCTGGCACTTTTGAAGCCAACAAATTATATTCTGATTAAATACAATTTTTGACTATTTATTAAAAGCAAATTCCCTGGCGTCTTGGTTAAGCAACAATTTATTAGTCTAATTCTATCTATTGTACTTTGAGGAAGATGTACAACTTGATATCTTAAAATATTCTAAAATTTAGGCCAGCTTCCATCTCATTACTTGGAATTAGTGGGCTCTACCCATTAACTTTTCATTTCTTTATGTTCCTATTATTGTTAGTTACAGTATTTTATCCAGCTACTGAAATAGTGTAGTCTGAGATAAACTGAATCTCAATCACTTTTAAGATACCAAACAATTCTATCAGTCTTTACCTTTTATGTTTAAAGAATGACTGCAGATATGATTGATTTGACCCTTTGTAGTTTGAATTTTTATATTTTGTCCTTTCCATTTAATGGCAGCCTTATTAATACATTAGTGGAAACATGTTTGGGTCACACTCTTACATATATGTATATCAAGGAATTCATGTTACCATATCTGACATCTTGCACCACAAGCATTTTATATTAAAGCAGTGTTTTTTAACCCTGGCTGCACGTAAGAATCCGACAGGGAGATTTTAAAACCCTGATGCCCAGACCTCAGCCAAAACCAATTAAATCAGCATCTCTAGGTATGGGACTTAAGTAGGTTTAAAAATTCTCCAGGTGATTCCAATACGCAGCCAAAATTGAGAACTACTGACCTAACTAAAACCAAAATCAAACCCACTGCTCTCGAGTTGATTTCAACTAATAGCAACCCTATAGGACAGGCTAGAACTGCCCCATAGTTTCCAAGGCTGTAAATCTTTACGGAAACAGACTTCCACATCTTTCTCCCATGGAGCGGCTGGTGGGTTCAAACTGCTGACTTTTTGGTTAGCAGCACCACACTACCAGGGTTCCTTTTACTGACCTAAAGGGACTTGGAAATCCTAAAAGATTGTGCAGAATTACTCTATACAGAGGTTTAGAAATTCTAAAATAGAGTACAGTCATGCGTCACTTAACGTCCATGATAAATTCTGTGAAATAGGATGTTAAGAGATTTGGACGTTGTGCAAACACCATGCCAGATCAGGTCCCTGGAGGCCACTGTTTCACTGCCCAGGGTGACCTGGAGGACAGGGCCCATGAAACATCAGGGTGTGGAGACTCCCAGGGCCCAGAGGAGCCTGGTGAGGTCAGCACAGGTTATCCACAACAAAACCCTCTGTCTTTCCAAAAGGACCAGGAAAGTTTCCTTTTGTGTTGTGTTTGGTCCCGTTCCCCGATACACATCCGGTTCTCTAATCGGTATTTTTGAAGTCTGTTATAACCTTATGGGACCACAGACATATATGCAATTAGACGTTGCCTGAACAGACATTATGTGGTGCATGACTGTATTTAAGACTGATTATGGTTTGATTTATTGTTATGTTTTTCACTACACTGTGGCTTTGTGGATTTGTTATTTTGTAAAACTGGTGTGGGTGTTCCTCCTATCTCCTCAATTCTATAATAAGCTGCTTGAAGGTAGGCACATTGCTTCTGTTTATTTGGGACTCCTGTATATAATTTAAGGAGCCCCAGTGGCACAGTGATTAAAGTGCTCTGCTGCTAACCAAAAGGTCAGTGGTTCAAACCCACCATCCGATCCTTAGGAGAAAGATGTGACAGTCTGCTTCTGTAAAGATTTACAGCCTTGAAAACCCTATGGGGCAGTTCTACTCTGTCTTATAGGGTTGCTATGAGTCGGAATTCACTCGACAGAAATGGGTTGGGTATATAATTAATAGTGAAGTTACTGAAAACTGTGAATACCATTAATTATCTTAAACCAAATTCTATGTAGTGCTACATATGCACAAATCCTGTTAGGACAGTCATTCATTCATTCAACAAGTATTTATTGAGTACCTACTCTGTTCAGTTCTATGGCTTTACTATACTCTGATTGTTTCTAAATATATGTCTCTAGGTGAGACTTACCTCCTGAAATCTAGACACATGTATTCAAATGCCTAATTTGGTCATATAATGCCTAACTACCTCTTGGTCATATAATAGGATTCTCTAACTTAACATGTCCAAAAAAGAACTCTTGATTTACCTGTCTAAATACAGTTTTTACCCAATCTTTCCCATTTTAGTAAAGGGTACCAATATTCACCTACATGCTTTGGCCAAATCCTTGATTCATATTCTATTAGCAAGCCCCCATTAAATCCATTTGCAAGTCCTGTCTATTCTAACTTTCAAAGCTGACCACTTCTTAACCATATCCACATATGCCACCCTTGTTTACTAGGGGTTTCTAGCCTTTAGTGTGCTTTTGTGACATTTAGAAAAAGAAGCTCTTTCTCAAGTGAAAGTTTTTTTTATGTTTGCATATTATTGATCAATCTGAACAACTGTAAGTGGGTGGTCCAGGGAATGTGGGTGGCTGCTCCCCTTGGCCGACTCAGGCAACCTGGTACATGGACTGAGGGTAAAGGAGGGATAGGGGAGAGGAGCATGGGGTCTTGATCTTATGTGTCCATGAATGTGTGCTTGTGTCCTTTCCCCAGTAAGTGCTAGGCTGTATGCCCAGGTGGGTTTATGTAAAAAGAGGTTCTGTTCCCCATTATTCCAGGACTCAGCCAGGAGACTTGGAATCTCCATGCCTGCCTACATCTCTCAAGTCAGTTACTATAAGTCTATTTTGTGAATAAAAATTAAAAATAAAAAGCCCAGTTGACGTCGAGTCATGGTGACCCCATGTTGGTCATAGTAGAACTGAGTTCCATAGGGTTTCCAATGGCTGTGATCTTTTGGAAGTAGGCCTTCTTCCAAGGTGATTCTGGGTGGATTCAAACTTCCAGTCTTCCAGTTAGTAGCTGAGTACTTAACCATTTGAGGCATAAACCAACCAAACCAAACTCGTTGCCATCGAGTTGATTCCGACTCATAGTAACCCTATAGCAACCCTATAGGGCAGAGGAGAGGTGCCCCATACGGTTTCCAAGGAGCAGCTGGTGGATTTGAACTGCTGGCCTTTTGGTTAACAGCCATAGCACTTAACCACTGTGCCACCAGGGCTCCATTTGAGACATAACACCCCCTTATATATGACCCAGTCACGCCATGTTCAAACCAAACACCTGAATGAGGTGATCCTACTCCTCCAAACCTTACCTAGTTACTTCAGTAGCCTTCTACCTAGTCTCCTTGGTTTGTCTCTTAATCTCCTACAGTCTAGCAGTGAGAATTATCCCTTTAAACCAGAACACATCACGTCACTGTCACAATCTAGACTCTTCAATGACTTTCCATCACACTTGGAATGAAATCAGAAGTTCCTACCAAAGCCTACATAAGCTGCCCTACCTATCTCTATGACCTCATTTTCTACTGCTTTTCCCCTTTATCACTCTGTTTCAGGTACTTGGGCCTCCTTGTAGTTCCTGAAACACATCAGGAATGCTCCCACCTCAGGGCTTTTGCATTTGCTATTCCCTCTTCTTCAAATGCTCTACCCCCATGGCTCTCTCCCTCACTTCCTCCAGGTCTCTGCTGAAATGCCACTTTCTCAGAGGAGCCTAGCTTGACCTGTCTAAAATAGCGTCCTCCCTTTGTGTAACTGGATCTCTCACTATTCTCTTACCCTGCTTTATTTTTCTTTTTTGGCACTTATAACTACCTGAAAAAAAAATATATTTTCTACACATTTAAAAAAAATTTTTATATTGTACTTTAGATGAAGGTTTACAGAACAAATAGTTTCTCATTAAACAGTTAGTACACATATTGTTTTATGACATTGGTTAACAACCCCATGACATGTCAACACTCTCTTTTCTCAACTTTGGGTTCCCTATTACCAGCTTTCCTGTCCCCTCCTGCCTTCTAGTCTTTGTCCCTGGACTGTTGTGCCCCATTAGTCTTGGTTTATTTTATGGGGCTGTCTAATCTTTGGCTGAAGGGTGAACCTTGGGAGTGACTTCATTACTGAGCTACAAGGTTGTCCGGGGGCCATACTCCTGGGGTTCCTCCAGTCTCTGTCAGGCCACTAAGTCTGGTCTTTTTTTGTGAGTTAAAATTTTGTTCTACATTGTTCTCCGGCTCTGTCTGGGACCCTCTGTTGTGATCCCCGTGAGAGCAGTCAGTGGTGATAGCCAGGTACCATCTAGTTGTACTGGACTCAGTCTGGTGGAGGCCATGGTAGTTGTGGTCCATTAGTCCTTTAGACTAATCTTTCCCTCTTATCTTGTTTTCTTCATTCTCCCTTGCTCCCGAAGGAGTGAGACCAGTGGAGTATCTTAGATGGCTGCTCACAGGCTTTTAAGACCCCAGACGCTACTCAACAAGGTAGAATGTAGAACATTGTTTTTATAAACTATGTTATGCCAATTGAGCTAGATGTTCCTCGAGACCATGGTCCCCACGGCCCTCCATCCAGCAGTTCAGTCCCTCAGGGAGTTTGGATGTGTCTATGGAGCTTCCATGACCTTGCCTTTTACAAGTTGTGCTGGTTTCCCCAGTATTGTGTACTATCTTACCCTTTACCAAAGTTACCACTTATCTACTGTGTATTTAGTATTCCCCCCAACCCCTCCCATCCCTCAAAACCATCAAGGATTGTTTCTTTTTGTGTGTAAACCTTTTCATGAGTTTTTACAGTAGTGGTCTCATACAATATTTGTCCTTTCATGATTGATTTATTTCACTCAGCATAACATCCTCCATTTTCATCCATGTTATGAGATGCTTCACAGATTCATCATTGTTCTTTATTGTTGCAGAATACTCCGTTGTGTGTATGTACCATAGTTGGCTTATCCAGTCGTCTGTTGATGGGCATCTAGGTTGTTTCCATCTTTTTGCTATTGTGAACAATGCTGCAATGAACATGGGTATGTGTATGTCTATTCGTAAACACATTTTTTTAATTTGCTTTCTTGTTGTTGCCTGCACCCTAGAATGTAAGCTCTAGAGTGAGGGGACTTTGTCTATTTTATTCACTATTACACCCCCAGAGCTGGGACCATTTTCCTATCACATAGTAGTTGCTCAACAAACATTTGTTTAATGAATAAAGGGCACTGTGCTACGTGATCTGTGGAACATAAATGTGAATAAGACACGGAATTAGTGGTGTACTGATATATGTTTAACAATGATTCTCGAGGGGAGAAAAAGCCCTGATTTGTAGCATTTACTTATATCTATGGTGTAAATGGAGCCCTGGTGGCACAGTGGTTAAGAACTTGGCTACTAACCAAAAGGTCGGCAGTTCGAATCCACCAGCCACTCCTTGGAAACCCTATGCGGCAGTTCTACTCTGTCCTATAGGTTAGCTATGAGTTGGAATTGACTTGACGGCAATAAGTTTGTTTGTTTTTTTTTTTTTTTTGGTTTATGGTGTAAATATGCCCACCATGATCCATTTCAAGCTACCAGCATGACATCATTGAATGCAGAGTTGGAAAGAGATGCATACATTTGGTTCTCAGGAGCTGGTACACAGCAGTTTAAGCACACAGCTACATAGAATTTAGTGGTAAAGACGTGTCTATAACTACTCATAATACATGATAAAATAGAATAAGTTTTAAAAGAAAGGGGTGAATTTTAGTGTATAAATTTCAAAGGAAGGAGATTGTCTTTTCCTGGCCATTTTAATGTTTGCACCTTGGTGGAGTCAAGATGGATCCTATCACTTCTCTTTAACTTGCTGAGGAGCTACAGTTTTTCAGTTTACCCTGTAATGGCAGGGTACTTGGAAATTGATTGTAAAAACATGTGTTAATTAGGATATTTTTAATTATTAGTATCCGAGGACATAATTCAAAATTGTCGAAGTAATAAGAACATTTTATTATATCCCATATTAAGAAGTCCAGAGGTATGTGCTCAGGGTTGGGTAATTCAGTGGTTCAGCAATGTCATCAGTGGCTCAGGTTTCCCATCTTCTTGCTCTTCTATCCTTAGCGTGCTAGTTTTTTCCTTCAGGCTTGCTCTCCTCATGATATCAAGATGAATGTCTCAGTTTCCAGGATCTTATGCAGACCCAGCAACATCCAGTGGGAGAGAGACTCTTATATTCTCATTTTTTGTACTGTTTATTATTTTAAAAAAGTTCAAATGCATAGAAAAGTAGAGAGAACAATATAAAAAAGACTCACATACATCACTTGGATGAAATCATTGTTAACATTTTGACATATTTGCTTCATCTTTTTTTGTGCTGAAGTATTTTAAAGTAGTTAGTGACATCATGAAATTTGTTTAGAATGCATCTATAAAAATCAAGAATATTTCCCTGTTATGGATTGAATTGTGTATTCCAAAAATATGTGTTGAAATCCTAACCCTAATCCTAACCCATCTAATATTTCAGTCCATGTTCAAATTTCACAGTTTCCCCCAAAAATGTCTTTTATGGCTGGTTTGTTCAAACCAGAATTCAATGAAGGACTTTACATTGCATCTTGTTGTTACATCTCCTAAATATCTGTTAAGCTTAATTCTAGAAAATTACTTCCCTCCTTTTCCCCCATAAAATTGAAATGTTAATTGTTTCAGTCCTGTTGTCCTGTAGAATGTTCCAAATTTAGGCTTTGTCTGGTTGTTTCCTTAAATTGTTCCTCAGTCTTCCATATCTCCTGTAACCTGAATGTTAGATCTAAAGAGTTTTATAGATTCAGATTACACATTTTTGGAAGAAATACTTCATAGGTGATGCTGTGTACTTATTGCATCACATTAAGAGGTATTTTTATCGATGCTAAAATCAATCACTGAGTAAGGGGATTTCAGCCTGACCTCTCAGTTATAAAATAACAGTTTATAATAACATTTTTCTCCTTGAAACAAGTAAATAATTTTGAGGGTGGTACTTTAGCACTGGATGTAACTATCCAGTTCCTCATTACCTTTTTTTTCACTTTTTTTTTTTATTGTACTTCAGGCGAAGGCTTACAGAACAAATAGTTTCTCATGAAACAGTAGTACACATATTGTTTTATGACACTGGTTAACAACCCCACAACATGTCAACCCTCTCCCTCCTCGACCTTTTTTTTTTTTTGGTGAAAATACACATAGCCAAAGATACACCGTTTCAAAAATTTCTACATGCACAGTTCAGTGACATCGACTACACTCTTCCAATTGTGCTGCTATTCTCACTTTAGATGAAGGCTTACGGAACAAAATAGTTTCTCATTTAACAGTCACTACAAATGTTGCCCTATGACAATGGTTAACAATCTCACAACACATCAACAATATCCTTACCCAACCTTGGGTTCCCTATCAGCAGCTTCCTTGTCCCCTTCTGCCTTCTGGCCCTTGTCACTGGACTACTGTACCTCGTTAGTCCCATTTGGTTTTACGGGGCTGTCCGCTCCCAGGCTGAACGGCGAACCTCGGAGATAACTTCACCACTGACCTAAAAGGGTGTCTGGGGGCCATACTCTCGGGGTTTCTACAGTCTCCTTTAGGCCAGTAAATCTGGTCTTTTTTTTGTGAGTTAGAATTATGTTCTACATCCTTCTCCATCTCTGTCCAGAACCCTCTTCATTACCTTTTTTTTTTGTCAAGTGGCTTTATCTTTCACTGAAGATAGTTGCCTGAATCAATTATTTCATTAGAGTTTACAAAATAATATTTATTAGCTGAAATTATTCTGGGAAAAAGAGCTATCAACTAGGGCTGTTTAGTTGATTACCCTGAAATACCATTTCTCCCAGAAAGGCAAGATGAATGGTTACCTCTTAACTTCTAATGGCCAATTTTCAGAGCAAGGTTTTTGTGTAATAGTCAGCTCCAATGGTGACAATTGAGTTTATTTTTTGGGGCTTTCTTTTTAAAATATTCTGAACTCGTGGGTTTTAATATATTTAAAATATTTCAATCATTTTTAGTCGTTACTCTTTTGATATTAAGTTTCCCCAACTTTGGTCAAGGGGAGAATTTCCTGGTGGCTACTGTGTCCTTTTGATATGACTCCATTCATCTTTGAAAGCTCCTTTGTTTTCTGATAAAACAAGATGTTTCAGACTTACCTTATACATTCTCTGTCCCAGATCTGAGATCAGCCATTTCTTCAGGAGCTCTAGTCAGTTCGCATCTCTTTAAGAATGAAGAACATTTTCTGAGAAACCCTGTCTTAGTTATCTAGTGCTGCTGTAACAGAAATGCCACAAGTGAATGTCTTTAACAAACAGAAATTTATTATCTTACAGTCTAGGAGGCTAGAAGTCCAAATTCAGGGGACCAGCTCCGGGGGAAGGCTTTCTCCCTCTGTCAGCTCAGGGGGAAGATCCTTGTCATCAATCTTCCTTTGGGTCTAGGAGTTTCTCAGCGAAAGGACCCCAGGTCCAAAACACACACTCTGCTCCGGGCTCTTCTTTCTTGGTGGTAGGAGATCACTTTCATCTCTGCTTGCTTCTCTCTTGAGATTGACTCAAGATACAGCCTAATCCCATAGATTGTCCTGCCTCATTAACATAACTACCTCTAATCCTGCTTCATTAACATCATAAACAAAAAACCCAAACCCATTGCCGTTGAGTCTATTTTGACTCATAGCGACCCTATAGGACAAAGTAGAACTTCCCCATAGGGTTTCCAAGGAGCACCTGGTGGATTCAAACTGTCAACCTTTTGCTAGCAACCATAGCTCTTAACCACTGTGCCACCAGGGTTTCCCATTAACGTCATAGAGGTTAGGATTTACAACACATCGGATAATTACATCAGCTCACAAAATGAAGGACAGCCACACAATACTGGGAATCATGGCCTAGCCAAGTTGACACACATTTTGGGGGACACAATTCAGTCCATAACATTCCACCCTTTGGCCCCAAAGCTTCATGTCCCTGCCAGCCACATGTAAAACACATTCACCCCATCATGACCCCCTAGCGTACTTGCCCTCTCATCTCATCAGTCAGAACTGCCTCACATGTTCATTGCTAAACTATTACCTATGTTTGATTTAGTGAAACACGTGGCTATGTAGAGGAGGGTTTTAGAGGTTTAATTAAAAGGGATAAAAGCATCTCTAGATTGTAGTCACTTTTTGTTTATGGTGATGGGAAAGATAGCACCGAATGTGGGTGAAGTACGAATAGCTTGACTAGTGTAACTGATACCACTAAGTTGTACATAAGAAAAAGGGTGTATTGGTAAATGCTATGTAATATACAATTTTGCAACAACAACAACCAAAAGTACATATACATATAATAAAACAAATAGGGGCTATAGATGCTGATACTTCTTAGACAAAACTGGTCACCTCATGGGGTTAGTTTTCTTGTTTTGAAGATTTAGGGTCATAGTCTCATGGGACAATTCAGTCAATTGGCATAATATAGCTCATAAAGTTTATGTTTTCCATCCTACTTTGATGAGTAGCGTCTGGGGTCTTAAAAGCTTGCAAGTGGCTGTCTAAGAGACAACTATTGGTCTCTATTCATCTGGAGCAAAAGAGAAAGAAGGACACCTAAGAATCATAGAAGGAACCAGACTATAGGACTAATTGTCTCCATGAACCACAGCCTCCTCTACGTTGAGACCAGAAGAGCTATGGTGCCCAGTTACCACTACTGAATGTTCTGATCAGGGTCACAAGAGATGGATCTTGATAGAAAGGGAGAAAAATGTGAAACAGAACTTCCCATTTTCAAAGAATCAAGACTTATTGAGACTGGAGGAATCCCTGACACTATTGCTCTGAAATACTCTTTAAACCTTGAACAGAAACTATCTTCTGAAATCACCTTTTAACTAAATATCAGGTTAGCTCAAAAAGTAAAAGATGTTACCCTTGAGTATTGTGCTCTTCTAATAAATTATCTGTATGAGGCCAAATGGACAATACTCTAAAGCATAGATGAGAAGTTTGGGGAGCAGTGAGACTAAGATAATGGGAGAGAAACAACTAGAACAGAAATAATGAAAATGTTGACACAAAGTGAAGAATGTAACCAATGTCACTGAACATTATGTATAGAAATTGTTGAATGGGAACCTGTTTTGCTGCATATACTTTCACCAAAAATACAATAAAATATTTTTTTTTTAAATAAAGACACGGCACAAGAGGTGGAATAAATGGCTGCTGGGTAGGAAAATCCAGTCATCTGTGCTAATTAAAATCATAAATTGCCAGTTTATCAGTTTACATTGAGAACTCTTTCTGGTAGGAAAACTGCTCACAGTAATTTATACAGGGGATGCACATTCAGGAGGCTCCATCACATGTTTGCTTGGTAAGTAATAGGAATTGGAAGGACTTAAGGAATACTTTCATCAGGTTTTGTAGCTGGTTGTAGAAGTATTTTGCTCTATGCAACTATGATAGGTTAATAGGATCAGGGCATTCTCTTGTCTAAAATATTTCTGACTAACACTAACATTTTACTGTCCAATGCTTTGGAATAATGCAAAATTAGAATGCTAGCTCTGCCACCTGCTAGCTGTTTATTACCTAATCTCTCTGAGCCTCAGTTTCTGCACCTATAATATGGAAAGCGTGACACACATTTGGTAGAGTAATTTGAGGCTTACCTAATATATAAAGTACCTAGCCCAATTCACTCATGTTTGTTTGTTAGGTGTCATCGAGCCGATTCCGACTCATAGTGATCTTATGTACAATAGAACGAAACACTGACTGGTCCTGTGCCATCATCACCATTGTTGTTATACTCGAGCCCATTGTTGCAGCCACTGTGTCAGTCCATCTCATTAAGGGTCTTCCTTTTTTTCATTGACCCTCTACTCTACCAAGCATGATGTCCTTCTTCAGGGACTGGTCCGTCCTGATAACATGTCCAAAGTATGTGAGACAAAGTCTCACTATCCTTGCTTCTAAGGAGCATTCTGGTCGTACTTCTTCCCAGACAGATTTGTTCGTTCTTTTGGCAGTCCATAGTATATTCAATATTCTTCTCCAACACCATGATTCAAAGGCGTCAATTCTTCTTAGGTCTTCCTTATTCATTGCCCAGCTTTTGCATACATAGGAGACGATTGAAAACACCATAGCGTGGGTCAGGTGCACCTTAATCTTCAAGGTGACATCTTTGCTTTTTAACACTTGAAAGAGGTCTTTTGCAGCACATTTGCCCAAGGAAATGTGTCTTTTGATTTCTGTTTTTTTTAAATTGTACTTCAGGTGAAGGCTTAAAGAACAAACAGTGTCTCATGAAACAGTAGTACACATATTGTTTTATGACATTGGTTAACAACCCCACAACGTGTCAACCCTCTAACTTCTCAACCTTTTTTTTTTGGTGAAAATGCACATAGCCAAAGATACACCATTTCAAAAATTTCTACATACACAGTTCAGTGACATTGACTACGCTCTTCCAATGGTGCTGCTATTCTCACTCAAGATGAAGGCTTACAGAACAAAATAGTTTCTCATTTAACAGTTACTACACATGTTGGCCTAAGACAATGGTTAACAATCTCACAACACATCAACAATATCCTTACCCAACCTTGGGTTCCCTATCAGCAGCTTCCTTGTCCCCTTCTGCCTTCTGGCCCTTGTCACTGGACTACTGTACCTCGTTAGTCCCATTTGGTTTTACGGGGCTGTCCGCTCCCAGGCTGAATGGCGAACCTCGGAGATAACTTCACCACTGAGCTAAAAGGGTGTCTGGGGGCCACACTCTCGGGGCTGCTCCAGTCTCCTTTAGGCCAGTAAATCTGGTCTTTTTTGTGAGTTAGAATTATGCTCTACATCCTTCTCCAGCTCTGTCCAGAACCCTCTGTTGTGATCCTGGTCAGAGCAGTCGGTGGTGGTAGCCGGGCACCATCTAGCTGTACTGGACTCAGTCCGGTGGAGGCCTTGGTAGCTGTTGACCATTAGTCCTTCAGACTAATCTTTTCCTTATATCCTGTTCTTTTCATTCTCCCTTGCTCCTGAAGGGATGATACCAATGGAATATCATAGAAGGCTGCTCACATGCTTTTAGGACCCCAGACACTACTCACCAAGGTAGAATGTAGAACATTGTCTTTATAAAATGTGTTATGCCAGTTGAGCTAGATGTTCCCTGAGACCATGGTGCCCACAGCCCTCTGCCCAGCAATTCAGTCCCTCAGGGAGATTGGATGTGTCTATGGGGTTCCATGACCTTTCCTTGTACAGGTTATTCTAGTTTCCCCTGTATTGTGTACTGTCTCACCCTTCACCCAAGATACCACTTATCTATTGCCTATTTAGTATTTCCCCCCAACCCCTCCCATCCCTGGTAACCAACAAAGATTGTTACATTTTGTGTGTGAACTTTTTCATGGGTTTTTACAATAGAGGTCTCATATAATATTTGTCCTTTTGTGATTGACTTATTTCACTCAGCATAATGTCCTCCAGTTTCATCCATGTTATGAGATGCTTCACAGATTCATTGTTGTTCTTTCTCATTGCATAGTACTCCATTGTGTGTGTGTACCATAGTTTGTTTATCCATTCATCTCTTGATGGGCATCTAGGTTGTTTCCATCGTTTTGCTATTGTGAACAATGCTGCCATGAACATAGGTGTGCATATGTTTATTTGAGTGACGACTCTTATTTCTCTAGGATATACGCCTAGGAGTGGGATTGCTGGATCAAATGGTATGTCTATTTCTAGCTTTCTGAGGAAGCGCCATATCATTTTCCAAGATGGTTGTATCATTTTGCATTCCCACCAGCAGTGCATAAGTGTTCTGATCTCCCTGCAGCCCCTCCAACATTTGTTATTTCCAGTGTTTATGATTCGTGCCAGTAATGCCAGGGTGAGATGGTATCTCATGGTGGTTTTAATTTGCATTACTCTAATGGCTAGTGATCGCGAGCATTTCCTCATGTGTCTGTTGGCCATTTGAATGTCTTCTTTGGTGAAGTGTCTGTTCATTTCTTTGCCCATTTTTTTAAATAGGATAATTTGTCTTTTTGTTGTCAAGGTGTTGGATTTTCTTGTAGATTATGGAGATTAGACCTTTGTCTGACTTGTACTGTCCAAAAATTTTTTCCCAGTTTGTAGGTTCTCTCTTTACTCTTTTGGTGAAGTTTGAAGAGCATAGGTGTTTGATTTTTAGAAGATCCCAGTTATCTAGCTTATCTACTGGGGTTTGTGCATTGATGGTTATGGTTTGTATCCTGTTCATGCCGTGTATTAAGGCCTGTAGTGTTGGTCCTATTTTTTCTTCTATGAACTTCATAGTTTTAGGCTTTATATTCAGGTCTTTGATCCATTTTGAAGTAGGTTTTGTATATGGTGTGAGGTATGGGTCCTGTTTCATTTTTTTGCAGATGGATATCCAGTTTTGCCAGCACCGTTTGTTAAAAAGACTGTCTTTTCCCTATTTTATGGACTTTGGGGCCTTGTCGAAGATCAGGTGACCGTAAGTAGACGGATTTACGTCTGGGTTCTTAATTCTGTTCCATTGGTCAATGTATCTGTCATTGTACAAGTACCAGGCTGTTTTGACTACTGTAACTGTATAGTAAGTTCTGAAGTCAGGTAGTGTGAGTCTTCCAACTTTATTCTTCTTCTTCAGTAGTGCTTTACTTATTCAGGGCTTCTTCCCTTTCCATATAAAATTAATAATTAGATTTTTCATCTCCTTGAAGAATGTTGTTGGTATTTGTATCGGGATTGCATTGTATTTGTAAATTGCTTTGGGTAGAATTGTCATTTTCACAATGTTGAGTCTGCCTATCCATGAGCATGGTATGTTTTTCCATTTATGTAGATCCCTTTGGGTTTCATGCAGTAGTGTTTTGTAGTTTTCTTTGTATAGGTCTCTTACATCCCTGGTCAGATTTATTCCTAAGTATTTTATCTTTTTAGGGGCTATTGAAAATGGTATTGATTTCCTCATTTCCTTTTCTTCATTCTCCTTACTGGTGTATAGGAATCCAACTGATTTTGAATGTTTATCTTGTATCCTGCTACTCTGCTGAATCTTTCTATTAGTTCCAGTAGATTTCTCGTGGAGTCTTTAGGGTTTTCTATGTATAGTATCATATCATCTTCAAACAGGGACAGTTTAACTTCCTCATTACCAATTTGGATGCCCTTTATTTCTTTTTCTTGTCTTATTGCTCTAGCTAGGACTTCCAGCACAATGTTGAATAGGAATGGTGATAAAGGGCATCCTTGTCTTGTTCCTGTTCTCAAGGGGAATGTTTTCAGCCTCTCTCCATTAAGAATGATGTTGGCCGTTGGTTTTGCATAGATGCCCTTTATTATGTTGAGAAATTTCCCCTCTATACCTTCTTTATTGAGAGTTTTTATCAGGAATGGGTGTTGGACTTTGTCAAATGTCTTTTCTGCATCAATTGAGATGATCATGTGATTCTTTTCTTTCCTTTTATTTATGTGGTGAATTACATGGATTGAATTTCTAATGTTGAACCATCCTTGCATACCTGGTATGAATCCTACTTGGTCATGGTGTGTTATTTTTTTGATATGATGCTGAATTCTATTGGCTAGAATTATGTTCAGAATTTTTGCATCTATATTTATGAGAGATATTCGTCTGTCATTTCCTTTTTTTGTGACATCTTTGCCTGGTTTTGGTATCAGCGTTATGCTGGCTTCATAGAATGAATTTGGAAGTGTTGCTTCCTCTTCTATGCTCTGAAATAGCTTGAGTAGTACTGGTACAAGCTCTTCTGTAAATGTTTTGTAGAATTCTCCAGTGAAGCCATCTGGGCCAGGGCTTTTTTTGGTTGCGAGTTTTTTTAATTACCTTTTCAGTCTCTTCTCTTATTACGGGTCTGTTCAGATTTTTAAGATCTCTTTGTTGTAGTTTGGGTAGGCCGTGTGTTTCTAGAAATTTATCCATTTCCTCTAGGTTTTCAAATTTGTTGGAGTATAGTTTTTCATAATATTCTGTTTTGGTCCTTTTTATTTCAGTTGGGTCTTTTGTAATGTCCCCCATTTCTTTTCTTATTTGGTTTATTTGTGTCCTCTCCTGTTTTTCTTTTGTCAGTCTGGCCAGTGGTTTGTCGATTTTGTTGATTCTTTCAAAGAACCAACTTTTGGTTTTGTTGATTCTTTCTATTGTTTTTCTGTTCTCTATTTCATTTATTTCTGCTCTGATCTTTACTATTTCCTTTCTTCCGGTGGTTGTGGGCTGTTTTTGCTGTTCTGTTTCTATTTGTTTGAGTTCTGTAGTTAATGTTTTGATTTTGTCCCTTTCTTCTTTTTTGATGTATGCATCTATTGCTATAAATTGTCCTCTGAGGACTGCCTTTGCTTTGTCCCAAATGTTTTGGTATGATGTGTTTTCATTCTCATTTGATTCTAGGAATTCTTTGATTCCATCTCTGATTTCTTCTATTACCCAGTGATGTGTAAGAAGGGTATTATTCAGTTTCCATGTAATTGATTTTTTTTCCTTGCTCTTTCTATTGTTAATTTCTACCTTGATGGCATTGTGGTCAGAGAAGATACTTTGAATTATCTCAGCGTTTTGGATCTTGTTGTGGATTGCTCTGGGGCCTAAGATGTGGTCTATTCTGGAGAACGTTCCATGTGCATTGGAAAAGAATGTGTACTTTGCAGCAGTTGGATGGAGTGTTCTGTATATGTCTATGAGGTCAAGTTGGCTGATTGTGCCCTTTAGGTCTTCTGTATCTTTGCTGAGTTTCTTCTTAGTTGTTCTGTCCTTTACTGAGAGTGGTGTGTTGAAGTCTCCTACTATTATTGTGGAACTGTCAGTTTCTCTTTTCAGTGTTGTTAGAGTTTATGTATTTTGGAGCCCTGTCATTGGGAACGTAGATGTTTATTATGGTTATGTCTTCATGATGGATCGTCCCCTTAATCATTATATAGTGTCCTTCTTTGTCTTTTATGGTAGATTTTGTTTTAAAGTCTATTTTATCTGAGATTAGATTTGCCACTCCTGCTCTTTTTTGGTAGTTGTTAGCTTGATATATTTTTTTCCAACCTTTGACTTTTAATAAATTCACATCTTTGTTTCTAAGGTGTGTCTCTTGTAGACAGGATATTGATGGATCCTGTTTTCTTATCCATTTTGTCACTGTCTGTCTCTTTATGGGTGCATTGAGTCCATTTACATTCAGTGTTATTATTGATAGGTGTGAGTTTGTTGCTGTCATTTTGTAGTGCTTTTTTTTGTGGTGCTGAGGTTTTCTTTGTTCTTCTTACTCTCTTGTGCTGAGTTACTTTTGTTTGTGGATTTCTTTTTCATTTCTTTTGTTTTGTAGTTTTTGTTTTTCCTGAGACTTTATGTTTTTCCTCTATTTTATGAGTATGTTTGTTAACTTTCTTTGTGGTTACCATGAATTTTACCCTTATCTTTCTAAGTTTGCAGCAGTCTACCATTACTTGGTTTCGCCATGCTTTCCTCTCCATTAGAAGGTTCTATAGCTATGCCGTTTATTCCTTCTTTTTTTTTTTTGATGTTGTTGTCATTTACTGATTAACTGCTCTGATTCCCTGTTGTATTTCTTTTGGTTTTGGATAGTCCTCGAGCGTTCATTTCCTAGATTGGTATCTGGCTGGTACGATCCTGCATCCTAGATTCTGTCTGTGAGCTGAAGCTGTTTGTCCTCAGATCGAAGAACTCCCTTTAATAATTCTTGTAAGTTTGGTTTGACTTTTACATATTCCCTTAATTTCTGTTTATCTGGAAATGACCTAATTTCACCATCAAATTTGAACGAGAGTTTTGCAGGATATATTATTTTTGGCTGGCAATTTTTTTCTTCCAAGATTTTGTATATGTCATCCCATTGCCTTCTTGCCTGCATGGTTTCTGCTGAATAATCTGAGCTTAGTCTTATTGTTTCTCCTCTGTATGTGACTTCTAGTTTTTCATGAGTTTCTCTCAGGATTCTTTGTTTCTCTTTGGTTTTGGTGTGTGTGATTATGATATGCCTTGGTGATTTTCTTTTGGGGTCTCTCCTTTATGGGCTTCGTTGAGCTTCTTGGATGGTCAGCTTTTCATCTTTCATGATATTGGGGAAGTTTTCTGTCAGCAGTTCTTCAATGATCCTCTCTGTGTTTTCTGTTTTCTCCCCCTGTTCTGGAACTCCAGTCACTCACAGAGTTGTGCTTTTGAGTGTATCCCTCATAATTCTCAGGGTGTCTTAATTTTTCCTTGTTCTTTTTTCTGATTTTTCCTCAAACAGACTTGTATCCAAGTGTTTGTCTTCAATTCCACTGATCCTGTCTTCCACCGTTTCAAGTCTGCTTCTCAGCCCTTCTATGACACCGTCCTTTTCTGAAATCTTGTTGTTTACCTTTTGGATTTCTAATTGTTGTCTTTGTATAATTACTAGTTGTGATTTTATTTTGGCATTTTGTTCCTGCATTATTTTCCTGAATTCTTCCAATTCGTTGTCTGTAATTTCCATGAATTTGTCTATTTTTTCCTCAAGTTTGTCAGCTTTTTGCTTCAGCTCTTGGAGAATTCTGAGTATTAGAGATTTGAATTCCCTATCAGGTAGTTCTAGTGCATTTTCTTCCACTGGAGAGTCATCTGGTATTTTATTTTGGATGCCTACTGGAACCATCCTATCCTGTTTTTGTAAGTGTT
Source organism: Dugong dugon (assembly GCA_030035585.1). NCBI lineage: Eukaryota > Metazoa > Chordata > Mammalia > Sirenia > Dugongidae > Dugong > Dugong dugon. The sequence continues at coordinate 154,072,442 of CM057483.1, forward strand.
TTGATATTGTCTGCTGTCTTCGGGTCATTCAGTAGTTATTTTTCTCATTTATTGATTGTAGATTTGTTTGTTTCGTCCTTTTTTTTTAAAATTTGACTATTTGTGAGCAGGCAGACTGTGTGTTCTTTGTTGTTTGCTCATCTGTGGGCAGAATACTTTTCGCCTACTTCTCCAATTGGCAGGGTCAGTCACTCAGACATGGTATAGCAGGGCAGGTCTAGCTGAAGAGGAGTCACTGGAACGGGTTGTCTGTGGCACTCACTACAGCCACCAGTGCGGGTTGGAAATCAGTTCAGGGCAGGTTCTAGTAGGCCGTGCCTGTGCTGCTTGGTGGTGTGACGTTAAGCGCATGGTGCAGGTAGGCAGGATGTAGTGGGGTAATTGTTATGTGTGGAGTTAAGATGGATATGGGAGAGAGGAGAGAGGAACAGGAGCCAAAAACATACAAACAAAAATGAATGCTAGGGGAGCTTGCCGTTGGGATGCAGAGATGAGAGACTATGAAATGGAGAAAATTAGAAAGGAGAAGAGGAAGAAAGGAAAAGGAAAGAATGAATAAATACAAATCAGAAGGGTTAAAGAACCGCAAAGTTCCCAGGGAGCCCACTGGTGCAGCTTGTGGTCTGGGGAAGTCACTCTCAGGTGTTGCAGTACAGCCTGGCCAGAAGGCGCAGAGGCATACAACGCCAGGTGTTCAGGGAACAGAACGAGAAGGAAGATATAGAGAGACAAGAAACTGAGTAATGCAGAAAGACAAAAAGGGGAAAATAAAACAAATTTAAAAAAAAAGTACAAGAAAAGCCCCCAAAAAACAGAAAAAGAAGAAAAAAGAAAACAATGAAAAAAGAAATGCTCTCACGGATCCCTCTGTATGTCTGTGCAAGCCGAGTGGGTAGTCTCCTTTCCACGCAGCACCGCCTGGCCAGAAAGGGCTCCCAACTCAAGAAAACGAAAAGAAAACAAACAAAAAATTCAAAACAAACAAACAAAAGCCCCGGGATCCCACCAGCGCGGCAGCCCATACCGGGAACCAGCTCCACACTGGAACGGAGCTCCACAGCCCCTCAGGAAGGAGCAAAGATGGCGCACAGAGCCAGATATTTGAGCGAAAGGAGGGGGAGGTGGTGAGAGGTAAGGAAGAAATCAAAAGAAGCAGAAAAAAAAGCAACACCAGCAGCCAACAAATGGTACTCTGAGAGTCAGCTAGTGCGGGCTGGTGGAATCCAAGCAGCCGGTGTTTCTCGGACAAGAGACTGTGTCCACGGGAAGCAGAGGGGACCGAGTGTGGGTGAAGAAGGGTAGGGAGTGGGAAAGCATCTATCACAAATTACCGGAGCTCTGCAGCCCCTCAGGAAGAAGCAAAGGTGGCGCAGGGAGCCAGGTATTTGAGCGAAAGGAGGGGGAGGTGGTGAAAGGTAACGAAGAAATCAAAAGAAGCAGAGAAAAGCAACACCAGCAGCCAACAAATGGAACTCAGAGAGCCGGCCCGTTCGGGTGTGTGGAATCCAAGTAGCTGGTATTTCCCAGTCAAGAGATTGTGGCCGTGGGAAACAGAGGAGGCTGAGTGGGGGTGAAGTAGGGTTGGGGATGGGAAAGCGTATATCACAAATTACCGGTTGTTTTTTCTCCCGCTGGAAGCTCCATGAAGCTGCTTTCTCGTACCCCCGTTTGCTGGTCTCCGATAGGAGTCCAAGATGGCAGATCCGTGCTGCATTAGCTGGTAGGGGACCTCTGCATGAATCTCTCCTCGCTCTCTGTTGTCTGTCAGTTTTCTCACTCCGTTTGGTGCTTGGCTGAGTTCTTTATCTCTTCATTTGATGTTTTAGGGTTTCAGGATTGTTGTTTTCTCTGTTCGGTTTAATTTTTTGGATCTTTGCTGTGGAGGGACGGTGTAGTGCTTCTGCCTAGAGTGCCATTTTGCCAGAAGTCTCTGTCTTTTGATTTCTTGACTGCTGTTTCCGTGGGTGTTGATTGTGGATGCAAGTAGAATGAAATCTTTGACAACTTCAGTCTTTTTTCGTTTATCATGATGTTGCTTATTGGTCCAGTTGTAAGGGTTTTTGTTTTCCTTATGTTGAGGTATAATCCATACTGGAGGCTGTAGTCTTTGATCTGCATCAGTAAGTGCTTCACGTCCTGTTCACTTTCAGCAAGCAAAGTTGTGTCATCTGCGTATCGCAGGTTGTTAATGAGTCTTCCTCCAATCCTGATGCCCCGTTTTTCATGTAGTCCAGTTTCTTGGATTCTTTGCTCAGCATAAAGATTGGATAAGTATGGTGAAAGGATACAACCCTGATGCACACACACCTTTCTTGACTTTAAACCGTGCAGTATCCCCTTGTTCTGTCCGAACGACTGCCTCTTAATCTATGTACAAGTTCCTCTTGAGCACAATTAAGTGTTCTGGAATTCCCATTCTTTGCAATGTTATCCATAATTTGTTGTGATCCACACAGTCGAATGCCTTTGCATAGTCAATAAAACACAGGTAAACATCTTTCTGGTATTCTTTGCTTCCAGCCAGGATCGATCTGGCATCAGCAATGATATCTCTCATTCCATGTCATCTTCTGAATCTTTCTTGAAATTCTTGGAGTTCCCTGTCAATGTACTGCTGCAATTGCTTTTGAATGATCTTCAGCAAAATTTTACTTGAGTATGATATTAATGATGTTGTTCAATAATTTCACATTTGGTTGGATCACCTTTGCAGTAGGCATAAATATGGATCTCTTCCAGTTGGTTGGCCAGGTAGCTGTATTCCACATTTCTTGGCATAGACAAGTGAGCACTTCCAGCGATGCATCCATTTGTTTAAACATCGCAATTGGTATTGTGTTAATTCCTGGAGCCTTGTTTTTTTGCCAATGTCTTCAGTGCAGATTGGACTTTTTCCTTCAGTACCATCAGTTCTTGATCATATGCTACCTCCTGAAATGGTTGAACGTATACCAGTTCTTTTTGGCACAGTTGACTCTGTGTATTCCTTCCATCGTCTTTTGATGCTTCCTGCATCGTTCAGTATTTTGCCCATAGAATCCTTCAATATTGCAACTCGAGACTTGAATTTTTTCAACTTGAGAAATGCTGAGCGTGTTCTTTCCTTTTGGTTTTCTAACTCCAGGTCTTTGCACATGTCATTATAATTTTGTCTTCTCAAGCCGTACTTTGAAATCTTCTGTTCAGCTCTTTTACTTCATCATTTCTTCCTTTCACTTCATCTACTCGATGTTCAAGAGTAGGTTTCAGAGTCTCTTCTGACATCCATTTTGGTATTTTCTTTCTTTCTTTTCATTTTAATGGCCTCTTGGCTTTCTTTCTGTATGATGACCTTGATGTCATTCCACAACTTGTCTGGTTTTCGGTCATTAGTGTTCAGTGCATCAAATCTATTCTTGAGATGGCCTCTAAATTCAGGTGGGATATACTCAAGGCCATACTTTGGCTCTTGTGGACTTGTTCTAATTTTCCTTAGCTTCAACTTCCATATGAGCAATTGATGGTTTGTTCCGAAGTCAGCCCCTGGCCTTGTTATGACTGATGATATTGAACTTTTCCATCGTCTCTTTCCACAGATGTAGTTGATTTGATTCCTCTGTATTCCATCTGGCGAGGTCCACATGTATAGTTGTTGTTTATGGTGTTGAAAAAAGGTATTTGCAGTGAAGAAGCCATTGGTCTTGCGAAATTCTATCATGCGATCTCCAGCATCATTTCTATTACCAAGACCATATTTTCCATCTTCCGATCCTTCTTTGTTTCCAACTTTCATATTCCAATCACCAGTAAGTATCAATGCATCCTGACTGCATGTTGAATCAATTTCAGAATGCAGAAGTTGGTAAAAATCTTCAACGTCTTCATCTATGGCCTTAGTGGTTGGTGAGTAAATTTGAATTATAGTCGTATTAACTGGTCTTCCTTGTAGGCATATGGATATTATCCTATCACTGACAGTGTTGTACTTCAGGATAGATCTTGAAATGTTCTTTTTGATGATGAATGCATTGCCATTCCTCTTCAATTTCGCATTCCCTACATAGTAGAGCATCTGATTGTCCTATTCAAAATGGCCAATACCATTCTATTTCAGCTCACTAATGCCTAGGATATTGATGTTTATGCGTTCCATTTCATTTTTGATGATTTCCAGTTTTCCTGGATTCATACTTTGTACATTCCACGTGGCAATGATTAATGGATGTTTGCAGCTGTTTCTTCTCATTTTGAGTCATGCCACATCAGCAAATGAAGGTCCCGAAAGCTTGACTCCATCCATGTCATTAAGGTTGACTCTACTTTGAGGAGGCAGCTTTTCCCCAGTCGTATTTTGAATGCCTTCCAATCTGAGGGGCTCATCTTCTGGCACTACATCAGACAATTTTCCACTGCTATTCATAAGGTTTTCACTGGCTAATTTTTTTCAGAAGTAGACTGCCAGGTCCTTCTTCCTAGTGTGTCTTAGTCTGGAAGCTCAGGTGAAACCTGTCCACCATGGGTGACCCTGCTGGTATTTGAATACCGGTGGCATAGCTTCCTGCATCACAGCAACATGTAAGTCCCCACAGTACGACAAACTGACAGACGCGTGGGCAAATGCATACATCGTATTCAGTATATGTTGGTTTTCATCACCTCATCTTCCTCCCTCCCTTCTCAGTTATCACATTTTTTTCTGTCTTTATACACTTCCTCATTTTAGACAAGTTGGTTTCCAAGACTGTAATTTATCCAGTGGCATCACTAGGATTGGTGTCACCCTGTGCGGTGACTCATAGTGTCACCCACCCCTATGGACCTCCTCCAGTACCAGAACATACAGAATACTTAGTATGTATCCTATCAATTTTAATCATAGAATAATATGTGATAAATATAGTTGTAAATTGCTTAAATGTAATATTTCTCACATTATATGAATACCAACAAAAAATAGTTTTGTAAAATCTTTCTACATTGAATTACAACATTATTAATTACAACATTATTAGTAACTGAGCAGAAGCCTTTTTTGATTTTTCTCCTTCTTTTCCTTTAATTACTACTTCATTCTAAAAAAGGCTATTGATATAGGTTCACAAATACTAATTACCACAATATTGTAGCTAAAACAACAGAAAATTTGACAAAAGCAGCGACTATAAAAACACCGGAGCAACGCAAACAACAGTGTGTGCTTGTAGCTTTCTCAGATGAAACCACGTAATTCGAAGTGTCATTGTAATTGGGTAATAGTGACAGCTCTGACCGGAATGCGTTAAAAGGTTCAAAAAGTAAATTAGCATAGTTTTAGCCTTATAGGTATATTGATACATGTAAGCTTGGCTTATGAAAAATGTTTTTGTTTAAACTACAGGGATATTTTTATTAAAAAATAATAAGTTTCTGCTGAAACACTGCACAAAAATTTTATAGACAGTCATTTTGCTGTCAACCCCCTGACAGTGTCACCTGGTGCAGTCCGCACCCCCCACACACCTTTAGTGATGCCATTGAGTTTATCTACCAGTAGTTATAATTTAGATTTCATTTTAGGGAAGAACTCAAGTCTTTTTCTGAGATTTAGAAAACAATTTTCTTTTATCATCACTTCAGAAGTTATCTTTTAGATGAGTTATCTGTTGGGGAGGTGCCTACTCTTTAATATGCTAGCTCTTATTAACTGTTATTTCAGAGAGAATTTTCCAACTTTTCAGGAACACACTTGTTGGGGGCCTTTTTCCTTCTGTGTGCTGATTACAGATGACTCCCAGAAAGAGGTCTCTTAACAGCTCAACAGTTGATCAGAGACCAAAGTAGCAATCTAGAGCTCCCTCCACTTAATGCATTTGGTAATTGCCTTTCACAGCTTTAGACATTCACAATCAGCCTTGATTATCTGAAGTTAGTTATCAACTTCATCAACTTGGCCCCTGTCTCTTTGCTCTCACCTGCTGATTGACCAGTTCACTGTTCATTAACAGCTTTTAGAAAGATGGACAAAGAAGGAAAAAGTTGTTACATTTTAATAATTTTACTTAGGTTAAAAACATTTCTATTCATGTAAATAGGGTTTAATCAAGGTGGAGGAGAGGGATGAGATTAAAAGGGAAAAACTAAAATGATATTTTTTGGTGTACTATTTGTTCATTTGAAACTATCATGATTCTCCAGTCCTTATTACGATGGCAAACTGGGAGCTAAAAAATATTATATAGGATAATCCTAAAGAATATTATTATGTAGGAAGATCCTAATTTTGCAAATAGGATATGTATATGGAAATAGGAGTAGAAGAAAATATATCAAAGTTTAATGGTGATTTCTTTGGTGATGGAACTTTTATTTTCTCTTTTCATTTTTAGTATTATTCAAATTATCCACAATCACCTCAAGTACTTTTAGAATGAGAATAAAAGATATGACAATTTTATTAAAGTGAACTTTGAAAGATGAAGAACAAATGGGTGCAATGATTTAATATTTGCTAAGTTTATGTTCACTGTTCCTTGAAGCTTTTATAACATTGACTAGGCAGTGTTCCTGTAGAAATCCCATTAAATTCTGTGAAACAGACACAAGAGAAAATGCTGAAGGACCAGGGTAGATGATAATCTTTGGTAATCTAGTATCAGGCTCAGAAATGTTCCTTTATATCTAACTTTTTAGTCAATAAGTCTGTGGCCTTTGAACCTAAAGGGTTTCATTTTGTTTTCACACCAACCTTTGTGAGAGACAGAATTTGGGAACTTAAGAGTTCATGTCCTTCTCTGGCTGCTTGTTTGCTATTTAGAGTCCTAGACATTTGGGATCCCGTCTTTTCCCTATCTTAGCCTACCTTCCTCTAGAAGCTGACTTCGAGGCAAGGATTCCAATGCAAGTAGTTAATTTAAGAGGTGATCCCAGGAAGCACTTGCAGGGAAGTGGGGACGTGTGTTAGGGAAAGGAAAGGTGTGTTATCAAGTAAGTTAGTATCATGGACAACTAGAGCGTAATTCCACTGGGAACACTGGGAGCCAGAGTTATCCAACACATCATAGGCTGAGGGTTGCTCCTGGGGGCATCAATTCTCTGGCATTTCAGAGTATTGCAGGCTCTGGTGGCCAGAGAAAGCCCTCAAGTGGAGAAGTGACCTCTCTCTGATTTGCAGTGAGCAGCAGAGCCTAAGATATGAGCTCTGGTGGCCTTTGTGTCTGAGCTACCACAGGGACCACAGCAAGAAGGTAGAAGAGAAGACAAGTACAGAGCCCTTGTGGGGTGTCCCTTAGAAACACCCAACTTTGGGAAGATGTTAGAAAGGGATTAGAGAGCCACAACTATGGACAAGGGATTTTCTTTACCTTTATTTGACCTACTTTTGTGTCCAAAGGCTGTTGTGGCCTGGGCATTCCAGGTTCTAATAGAATTTTAGTGCTAGAAGGAGGCATTAGGCATTAACCTCCCCCTTACAAGGTCCTGCTTCTTTTTCTCTGTCCATCTGTTTTATACTGGATACTGAATGGGGCTGGGACTAGGGCAGGGTTTGGAGATGATGTAAGTGCTAGTAAGATCTCTTACATAGTAAGAGCTATGGACCAGTTTCAGGGTAAAACATCTACAGGACAATCAGACCTTTTACATTTCCAAGATCCACTCCCTTTTATGTATCTACTGTGGGTTATTATGCTAATAATGTGCCTCTTTCCCAGCCTTTTCCTACTATTTTAGTCTCAGTATATATCAGAATCTTGGATGGAAAGTGGAGGGATGTGTGTGTCTGTGTGTCTGTGTATGTGTATGTGTATTGTGTTTGTGTGTGTGGTGACGGTAGTAGAAGGTGGTAAGAATACCTTTAATTCTTATTAGAAACTCAAACTCAATACTTCTGAATGGGTTAATCAGGGAACTAAGTTCATTTAAGGGGCTTCATATACCTAATAAAATATTTAATCTGATTTCCTATTTGTTATTCTCATATTTATCCATCAAATATTTCTTGAGGGCCTGCTATGTGCCAGGTATAGTTCTAGGTGCTGGGGACTCAACAGTGAGTAAGACAAAGTCCTTCCTTTATTAAATTTATTTCCTAGTGAGGAATTAGAGGTGCGCCTGGGATAGGCCAGCTCTGCTGTATATGTTTCATATGCTTTCATATATTCTAGTCAGCATTGTCTTCATATATGTGTTAATTGCTGTTGCATGTTGGACCACAAACCTGTTTGGTTCATCAATCCAGGGAAATTTACTCATTATCACCATCAGCTTCCATAGTGTGCTTAAATCTGAGGAACCAGAGAAAATTGAATGTTATTGTGGAATACAGAGGTCAAGTATTGGGCAGGAAGTTTGAGAAAACTCAGTAACTTTGGCCTAACTCTTCTGTTCAGCTAAGCTATCAGTGCAGGATAAAATTATTGAGAACAACTAATAAATAATTCTGACTTAATTTCATACATGTGTTTCAACTTATATTGTGCATAATATTTTATTAGGAAAACACAGTTTATTTCCTTTAATGAGATTTTTTAAATTTATTTTAATATGTGATTTCATTTTGTAGAGGGAAAAAAATCCTCCCTCACACCTTCCCAGAAGAACACAGATATCTTTTTATAATGGTAATTACTCCAATAATAGTCATTGATAATCTTTGCTGAGAACCTTCTTGTTTCATTAATTAGTTAAATGATTGATTGAGTCATTCAACAAATATACATTACACTCCTACTGCGTGCCCATCAATGTGCTCAATCCTGGAGATACAACACCAAGCAAAATAGTCATAGGGCACGTGCTCATGGGAGGGGGTGGGAGGGCAGCTGCAACACCTGTGTAGCAGCTGCAGCTCATGTGCCTCCTTGACAAATTTAAATGATAGAGAGGCAGCTGGTTGAGCTCTGAGTGCAGCTCTGTTTTGTCAGTCCCTACTTCACTCTAGGTTTCTTTATCTTGTCTCCTGTTATCCCTGTGTCTGTCTCTATGGGATTTTCTGGACTGCCTCTTCCTTCTAATGGCTGGGTTCCCCTGGCGCTGGCTCTTGTTACACAGCCAGCTCTTGGAGGTTGTGGAAAGAATGTTGCCTTGTTTTTCCCTCTAAACTCTCCTTATATATTTAGAAATCCAAGGTGATTAATGGCAATGATTCATACTCTGCAGCCCTGGGATTGGATGGTTGAACCCCAGGAGCATAGGAGCAAGGAAGGGCTGAACCCCTCAAATTCAGACATCTAGTTATCATAAGCATTTGGAAATTATGCATTCAAGCAATGCTTTCTTTTTCTCACATTTTACTTGGCATGTGAGCAGGTAGGCGAAACCTGGTAGGTGGCATGGGCTAGAAAATGCTGTGAAGAATTCCTAACAGCTCCTGCCTGAACCTTCTGACAGTGAAACTGATTTGCATCTGAGCCTGTAGTTATGTAGGGCTGTGTGCTGTATTAAGTATGTGCTTATTTAATTACCTTCTTTACACATGATTCCTTCCTGTACATTTGAATTTGGTCTGTTCCCTGAATAACAGACTTGATTATTTTTAAACTGTTTGGCATTAAATACAATGTTGTTTCCCTTTAAATTTGTTGGTTGGGTAAATTAATTTAGAAAAAGCCGTGGACATCTGGGGTCTTAAAAGCTTGCAAGTGGCTATCTAAGATGCATCAATTAGTCGCAACCACATGGAGTGAAGGAGAATGAAGAACACCAAAGACACAAGAAAAGTATTAGCCCAAGAGACAGAAAGGGGCACATAAATCAGAGACTTCATCAGCCTGAGACCAGAAGAACTAGATGGTGCCTGGCTACTACCAGTGACTGCCCTGACAGGGAACACAGCAGAGAGTCCTTGACGGAGCAGGAGAAAGGTTGGGTGCAGAACTCAAATTCTAGTAAGAAGACCAGACTTAATGGTCTGACTGAGACTGGAGGAGCCCCAGAAAGCATGGCCCCCGGATTCTCTATCAGCCCAGAACTAAAACAATTTCTGAGGCGAACTCTTCAGACAGGGATTGGACTGGACTGTGGGACATAAAGTGATACTCATGAGGAGTGTGCCTCTTAGCTCAAATACATACAAGAGACTAAACGGGCCCCTTCTCTCCAGAAGTGCGATAGGAAGGCAGAGAGGGTTAGGAGCTGGTTGAATGGACATGGGGAATCAGGGGTGGAAAGGAGGGGTGTGCTGTCACAGTATGGGGAGAACAATTAGGGCCACATAACAATGTATGTGTAAATTTTTGTATGGGAGACTAACTTGAAATGTAAACTTCATTTAAACTACAACAATAAAAAAAGAAAAAAAGTATGATGCTAATGGATAAACAAATTATGGTATATCCACACAATGGAATACTACACAACGATAAAGAACAACGATGAAGCTGTGAAACATCTTATAACATGGAGATATCTGGAGGTCATTATGCTGAGTGAATTTAGTCAGTCACAGAAGGACAAATATTTTATAAGACCACTGTTATAAGGACTCAAGAAAAGGTTTAAACACAGAAGAAAACATTCTTTGATGGTTACGGGGGTGGGGAGGGAGGGTGAGGGTTATTCACTAACTAGGTAGTAGATAAGAATGATCTTAGGTGAAGGGAAGGACAGCACACACTACAGGGGAAGCCAGCACAACTGGACTAAACCAAAGCTAAGCAGTTTCCTGAATAAAATCAAATGGTTTGAGGGACACAGTAGCAGGGGTAGGGGTCTGGGGACCATATTAACTTAAAATGAATGAAGTAACTAATCAATTAGCTTATCAAATAGGTATGTAGAAACTGTCTTACACAGTGTATTTCAGGGGACATCTATGTCAATTGGCATAACAAAGCTTATTAAGAACGTCCTGCATCCTACTTTGGTGAGTGGTGTCTGGGGTCTTAAAAGCTTGCAAGCAGCCATCTAAGATGGATCAATTGGTCCCAACCACCTGGAATAAAGGTGAATGAAGAACACCAAAGACACAAGGAAAGTAGTAGCCCAAGAGACAGAAGGGGCCACATAAACCAAAGACTTCATCAGCCTGAGACCAGAACTAGATGGTGCCTGGCTACCACCAATGACCGCCCTGACAGGGAACACAACAGAGCCCCCCAGATGGAGCAGGAGAAAGGCGGGGTGCAGAACTCAAATTCTAGTAAGAAGACCAGACTTAATAATCTGAATGAGACTGGAGGAACCCCAGAAAGCCTGGCACCTGGATTCTCTATCAGCCCAGGACTAAAACAATTTCCGAGGCCAACTCTTCAAACAGGGATTGGACTGGACTGTGGGACATAAAGTGATACTCATGAGGAGTGTGCCTCTTAGCTCAAGTAGATACAAGAGACTAAACGGGCAGCTTCTGTCCAGAAGTGAGACGGGAAGGCAGAGAGGGTTAGGAGCTGGTTGAATGGACATTGGTAATCAGGGGTGGAAAGGAGGGGTGTGCTGTCACAGTATAGGGAGAGCAATTAGAGTCATATAACAATGTATGTATAAATTTTGTATGGGAAAAAAGAAAAAGCCGTGGAGATAAACATTTAAGAGAAGATTTTTAGGGAGAGGCTGGGACTTGATTCGCTATCTTTCCAGGCTGCTGTTAACGCAAATGAATTTCTTGTAGTCATATTCCCGAACTTGTCTATCTCATGTCAGGATATTTGTTATGTACAGATGCTGCAAAATGGAGGATTTTCCCATTATTTGTTCAGAGGAGTGAAATAAAAATGCATGTTCACAGCAAAGAAGAAATTGAATTTAAGAACATAATAAGAATAAAATGGCCTGGAACTGTGGTAGAGAAAAGGAAAACATTCACTAGATGGGCAGAACCACATACTCATAGTAGTATAATTAATTTACTTGTCATTCATATTATTACCCCAGATTGATTGACCATGACAAGAGATTTAACACAGAACCATTCAGAGTGCCCTACTTACAGGAGAAAAAAGGGGAATGTAGTTGCCAATTAAGGTGTTGGTTTTGAATATTACTTTCTTCCCAAGGGATTCTTTTTCACGGTGGAGATGTTTGAGACCAAGAACCCAAATAAAATAAATATGAAATGGTGCATTGTGCTGTCACACTCCTGGGTGGTTGGTATCTGCTTCAAATTAAGGATTTGGTGTCATGGAAACAGCTTGTTCATTTGAAAGCTGCTGCCGCTCTGTGGGAAGGCAAAGGACCAGTGTGTACGTGTGTTTATGTGTTTAACATTCCCTACCAACCCTCAGCAAAACAAACACAGTTCATGCCAGATAGTATGGAATTATATGGGAGAGTTAGACTTCTCTTTTACTTTTGGAATCAGAGTTTTAGAACAGAACATATGAATCATCTGGAGAATAATGGTAGAATGAAAATTCTGATTCATAGGTCCTGGGTGGGGACAAAATTCTGCATTTCTGTTGAGCTCCTAGATGATGCTGAAGCCATTGGTCTGGGGATCATACTTTGAAAACTACTGCTCTAGAGTGGTTCTCAGTTTGGCTGAATATGAGAATCACCTCCCTCTTTGGCTACTGTGAATTACTTAGTTACTTAGTGTTTGGTCCAATTTTTCAAAAAGAGCCTTAGTTTTAAATTGTTCTTTTTGCTGTTTTCTATGTCAGTTTTAACTTTTACCTAGAGTTAAGATATGCCTTGGCAAATGTAAGAAGGTAAAAATTATACACCTGTTTAATACATTGTTTTGAATGGGCATTGTTTGTAGACTATCAAATTAGAATGAAATGAAACTGGAGTTTGGAGACCTGGAGAGGAAACAAAATTTGCAGTCTCCTGCCTTTACATGGGACCAAGAAGCCTTATAGGATACCAGTATGGTAGAACTTTGACTCTTTGGCACCATGGCAAATTGAGAATGACCACTATAGTGGGTTGAATAGTGTTCCCCCAAACTGGTAACTTTGATGAAGGGCAAGACAGTACACAATACTGAGGAAGTCAGCACAATTTGACCAGGGCAAAGTCATAGAAGCTTCACAGACACATCCAAATGCCCTGAGGGACCGAGCTACTGGGCTGAGGGCTGGGGACCATGGTCTCGGGGGACATCTAGCTTAACTGGCATAACATAGTCTATAAAGAAAATATTCTACATCCCACTGTGGTGAGTAGCGTCTAGGGTCTTAAAAGCTTGCGAGCAGCCGTCTAAGATACATTTACTGCTCCCATCCCAGCTGGAGCAAAGGAGAATGAAGAAAACCAAAGATACAAGGGAAAGATTAGTCCAAAAGACTAATAGACCTCAACTACTACAACTTCCACTAGACTGAGCCCAGAACAACTAGATGGTGCCTGGTTACCACCACCAACTACTCTGGCAAGGATCACAACAGAGGGTCCCAGAAAGAACGGGAGAAAAATGTAGAACAAAACTCAAATTCACACACACAAAAAAAGACCAGTCGCTGGTGTGACAGAGACTGGAGAAACCCCGAGAGTATGGTCCCTGGACACACTTTTAACCAATACTGAATTCACTCCTGAGGTTCACCCTTCAGCCGAAAATTAGATCCATAAGGCCAACAATAACACACGAGAGGAACGTGTTTCATAGTTCAATCATGTATCTGAGATTAATGGGCACCCCAGCCCAAAAGCAAAGACGAGAAGGCAGGAAGGGACAGGAAGACTGGACGAGTGGAAACAGGGAACCCAGAGTGGAGAAGAGGAGAGTGTTGATACATCACAGGTTGGCAACCAATGTCACAAAACAATTTGTGGTGAACTGTTTAATGAGAAACTAATTTGCTCTGTAAATTTTCACCTAAAGCGCAATTAAAAAAAAAAAGTTGCGGTCATACTGGATTAAGGTGGGCCCTAAATCCAATAACTGATATAAGAAGAGGAGAGGATACACACACAGACACAGAAGGAAGGGGGTCATGTGATGACAGAGGCAGAGATGCAGCTGTAATCCAAGGAATGCCAAGAATTGTTGGGAGCCACCAGAAGCTAAGAAGGGGCAAGGAAGGACCAGAAGCTAGGAAGAGACAAGGAATGATTCTTCACTAAAGCCTTGAGAGGGAGCCTGGTCCTGCTAACACCTTGATTTCCAACTTCTGGCCTCCAGAACAGTGAGAGAATAAATTTCTGTGGTTTTAAGTCAGCAGGTTTGTGGTAATTTGTTATGGCAGCCCTAGGAAACTAATACAACCACCATAACATAGTGAGCAGCACTGAGACCTGGTCTCATCAGAGCTGAATAAAATATGCTTTTCTTTCCTTGGGATGGATAAGCACTTCGTTTCCTAGGGGAATTATATAATTTCCATTCTATTGAGCCATGAATTTAAATTCCTCTATAAATTCAGGGATCATCTATTGTCCTGTGGTTTTGAATAGTCTGTCATTAAGCACATGGTTCCAATCACAGCTATGAATTAACAGTGATAAAGTAGTACATCTTTCATCCAGTTTTCTTCAGCATCCTTAGGTTATACTCAAGAGCTGTACAGTAGTTGTACAGCTGATTTATGTGTGATTCACCATGACTGCTTAGATGTTTATGGGGTCAAGGTCATGGATTTGATTCCCCGGTAAAACAGTAAGCTTTGTTCTAGTTCTTGGCCATAGACTTCTCACTTAACCCTGGCTAGTGTCTTTGAATATACCATGGACTTCCAGAAGAATGAACAAATCTGTCTTGGAAGGACAGACAGAATGCTCCTTAGAAGGGAGGACAAGACTTCGTCTCACATACTTTGGACATGTTATCAGGACCGACTAGTCCCTGGAGAAGGACATCATGCTTGGTAGAGGGTCAGCAAAAAAGAGGAAGACACTCAATGAGACGGATTAACACGGTGGCTGCAACAATGGATGGTGCAGGACTGGGCAATGTTTCGTTCTGTTATACATAGGGTCACTGTGAGTCAGAACTGACTTGATGGCACCTAACAACAACAGTGGCCTTGAACATGTTGGTCAGAATTGAAATTGAGTGAAAAATGTATGGTGCAAATTCAACACTCTAACAGACAAAATAGCTCAAGGGCACAGACTGCTAAAAGTGGGTCAGTAGGTGTCAACATCTCATGCAAACGACAGTACGATGATGATGATATAAATTATATTTTATAGGGATGTTGGGTCAGAAGTTTCACTATCAGCATTGAGTTCATAGTTCGGAAAATTAATTGCGTCCCAGGTTTGATCTCAATCTGTGCTGGATTTGTAGGCACAATTGAGATGGCTTTGAATTTACTTAAGTTAATTATTAACATGACTGCTTTGATTTTTAGGATGTAACTCATTCCCTAGTTTTTTGTAGTTGCCTCAGATATAGCTTTGGGAGTTCCAGGGAGACAATGAAAACATTGCCCATTAATTTCTTGTAAGCCTTAGAATCCTATCCCAAATCTGACAAATTAGTCAGGGTCTTGTGACAATTCCTAGCCAGGTATTAGCAACTTAACCTGTAGGGTGGTTGTGTTAGTACGTATTAGCTGTTATGATTTACATTATAATCCCAAACCCACTGCTGTCAAGTCGATTCCTACTCATAGTTACCCTATAGGACAGAGTAGAACTGTCCCATGGGCTTTCCAAGGCTATAAATCTTCATGGAAGCAGACTGCCACATTTTTCTCCTGTGGAGTGGCTGGTAGGTTGGAACTGCCAACCTTTTGGTTCACAGCCTAGCGCCTTAACCACTGCACCACCAGGGCTCCTTACATTCTGGTAGAGGTAATGAAAAAAGACCTTGGGAGTTATTTCCTTTATGGAAAGATTCTGTGATTTCAAGAAAACTGTGAACTTTTTACAGTAAATATTAATTGGTAAAATGTCTTGGTAAAGGCTGAGGGCAAGGAGCAAGGAAGCTCAGGCTTTTCCAGGGTTTGAATAATGATTTCATTACCCTAAGA
Source organism: Dugong dugon (assembly GCA_030035585.1). Taxonomy (NCBI): domain Eukaryota; kingdom Metazoa; phylum Chordata; class Mammalia; order Sirenia; family Dugongidae; genus Dugong; species Dugong dugon. The sequence continues at coordinate 154,088,257 of CM057483.1, forward strand.
TGAAAGAAGGAATTGGATTTGTCTTAAAGCATTTGGGCTTTGAGAGAAGAAATTTTAAAATGCTCTGTCTTAATGCAGCATTTCACAGTTTCTCAGAGGTTAAATAAACTTTGTGGTAGGTTTTGTCAGAGAAAGGGGACTTTGGCAGAATACCAGCTGATTACATTAGCAAGATGCCTATCACCCTGGCTGCCCAGTCTGTTTTATTTGGTATCATTTTTTACAGGGATGGGTGCCTCCCTAAACATCTTTGCTGTTTCTTACTTTTGTTCCATCAAGAAAAAGCCCAGGAAAGTTTCAGAGAGAAGCTGAGATACTATATATGATAGCGTTTATTTGTCCCATTTGTTTGCTCCTTGGGTTATAGAGGGGAAAAAGGCTTAGAATTTTAAGACACTCATAAAAGAGCAATTTCAATATGCCTGACTAGAGAGAGGATTGAAACTAGTATTCATCTGAGCACCCATCAAGTGCCAGGTGTGGTGCTAGTAAATTCAAATATCCCATCAGCCCTCTAAGGTAGGGATTATGATTCTCAGTTCTCTTTTAAGAAACTGAGGTTCAGAGAGATGATATAATTTGCCCAAGATCATACAGCAATCAAATTGGAATCAGGTTAGTTTGATTGCAAAGCCCAAGTTACCTTCACTGTATCATATAAAAAAAAAAGGTAAAATAAAGTATTGAGTCCCACCTCCATATTCTCCAGGCACTTTCACCTCCTAGGAGGTGGTAGAGTGTGGTGAGTAAGAGGGCAAGTCTTACTTACAGGTTGCCTGGGTTTAAACCTCATATCTGATACGTAATAGCTGTGTGACCCTAGGCAAGTTGCATGCCCTCTCTGTGCCTTAATTATTGATCTATATAAAGGGTAATATTAGTATCAGGAGTCCTGGTGGTACAGTGGTTAAGCGCTCAGCTGCTAACCAAACAGTCAGCAGTTCTAACCCGCCAGCAGCTCCGCAGAAGAAAGATGTGCCAGTCTGCTTCCATAAAGATTTACAGCCTTGGAAGCCAAATGGGGCAGTTCTCCTTTGTCCTATAGCACTGCTATGAGTCAGAAGCTACTCAGTGGCAGTGGATTTGGGTTTTTGGTTTGGAATATTAGCATCAAGGAGCCCTAGTGGCACACTGGTTTAAGTGTTCAACTGCTAACCGAAAGGTTGGCAGTTTAAACTCACGGGGTGCTCCGTGGGAGAAAGATGTGGCAGTCTGCTTCCCTAAAGATTATAGCCTTGGAAACCCTGTGGGACAGTTGTACTCTGTCCTGTAGGGTCGCTATGAGTCGGAATCGACTCAATAGAAACAGTTTTTTTTTAATATTAGCATCTAGCCAGTGGTGTTGTGGTAAAGACAGAATACGCAGCTAGAGCAGCGTCTGACACACGGGGACCAGGTTAGTTTTTACCATTAAGCCTCGTGATAACCCTGAGGAACTAACTAACTTTTCTGGAGTGGCACAGCTAGAAGGGAGGGAAGTCAGAGTTTGAGCCCAGCCTGATGATTGTTCAGGGCTTTTCCCACTCCATCTGAAGTGAAACTTAGCAGGAATCACTGCGAATTCAGGAGGACACAATGTGCTCTTCTGAGTCCCTGCAGCATTTGCATTGGTCTCAGAAAACAACAAATCAGAGCTGTTCTCAGGGATAAGTGAAATCCAGCACCCATAACCAGAGGGCTCTGGTTTCTAGTTCCAGCTCAGGAAACTGGTTATTAAAAAGGTCTGATGGCCAGTATTTTCCAGTAGACTCATGGCTCACTGCAGCCTACATCTCCCTCCTCCCCAGCACAAGCCCCAGGATTGCTGTGGAGGCAGCAAGAATATGATTATTGTGAAGTAACTGGGTTTTGGGTTTCTTTGCAGAGCTCACTCTCACATCAGTTGATAGGTAGTCAAAGCTTTGTAGAAGATGGCCCTAGTAGTGCTCAGCAAGCCCTTTCTGACTGTTGGTTCAAGTGTGAGTTGGTGGCTGGGGTAGGATTGAGGGACACACTGGTTAGGCTTCTCAGCAGGAGGGACTAAGGACCATGTTGTCACCTCCCCTTTCTTCTTTATCCTTGATGAGCATGAGTCACCTTTCATTCACATTTAAAGGGACTACAGTTCACACAAGCTAGTTTAACACAAGTCTCTCCAAATGTTTCTGATGGAGATTGATTTGCGGTCCCTGTCAGTCCCCACATCTCCATTTCTCCTCCTTGCTGTAGTTTCTTCCTTTCCACTGCTTCACTTGAATTGATAGTAATGGTGCTACAAAGAGACTTGCTGCCACTAGCCTGGTTTCCTTGACATCTCTGGAGCACCCTTTACATACCCAGCCCCAAGACTTGGCTAGTGCCCTGCCTTCTCCATGCTTCCCATCCACATCCTGCTCCTCCTTTAAGGGTCAATTCAAACTGTACTTCCTCTGCAACTAGGCTGATCTGTCTGTCTTAGCTGCCTATTTGGCACCTATCATATAGAACCTGCGGCAGACACTGTCAGCATCTCTACCATATAACCCCTCAACACACACCTCTGATTCCTGTAAACACAAATGGTGACTTCTTACTGGGAACCCTTGCTGCTCCCTGCCTGTGGGTTTTTTTCTGGTGGAAAATGCTCAGCCCATGTGCAGGGCAGCCCAGAGTGTTGGGGAGTTAATGCCCCAGAAGCAGCCCTCAGCCAGTGATGATGGAAAATTGGTAGATAAATTCCCCAATTTCTTCATTCTTTGGTGGGATAACTCTGAGACATGTTCTACAGTGTGTTCCAGAGGACTCCAGCTGGATTGAGCTCAATAATGAGCCTTTGACTGGCTTCTTTCCCTTCCTGTGCTTATTTCCTCTCTCCCTTACCAGAACTTCCTGGAATCCTCTCCCAAGTAAATTACTTATACTTGAATCCTTGTCTCAGTATCTCCTTCTAGAAGAATCCAACCTAAGACAGACCCTTTAGATTAATTATCTTTTAAAGTGATTGTTTGTTTTCCCCAACTGTGTTGCAAATTCCTTTTTGGAGTGGGGTGGGGAACTGTTCCTTCTCTTGAGTTCATAATATTTATGGAGTACCTACTGTGTATAAGACACTGTACTGGATTATACAGGGGGATTAAAAAATGAATGACATAGTTCTTGACCTCTAGGGATTGTGATGTAAAATTGGATTTCAATTTCAAAATAGCAATCCCCAAATTTCTTTACAGTTTCTTTCTCTTGTTTTTTTTAAATTTTATTGTGCTTTAGGTGAAAGTTTACAGTGCAAATTAGTTTTTCATTCAAAAATGTATACAAAATTGTTTTGTGACATTGGTTGCAATCCCCACAATGTGTCAGCACTCTCCTCTTTTCCCTTTCTAACCTGGGTTCTTCGTGTCCATTCGTCCAGTTTTCCTGTCCCTTCCTGCCTTCTCGGCTTTGCTTTCGGGCAGATATTGCCCATTTTGTCTCGTATACTTGATTGAACTAAGCAGCACACTCCTCACATGTGTTAATGTTTGTTTTATAGGTTTGTCTGATCTTTGGCTGAAAGGTGAACTTTGGGAGTGGCTTCAGTTCTGAATTAGCAGGGTGTCCAGGGGCTATACTCTTGGGGGTTCCTTCAGTCTCCATCCGACCAGTAAGTCTGGTCTTTTTTTTGTGAATCTGAATTTTGTTCTACATTTTTCTCCTGCTCTGTCCGGGACCCTCTATTGTGATCCCTGTCAGAGCCAGCGGTGGTGGTAGCCGGGCACCATCTAGTTCTTCTGGGCTCAGGCTGGTGGAGGCTATGGTTCATGTGGTGCATTAGTTCTTTGGACTAATATTTTCCTTGTGTCTTTGGTTTTCTTCATTCTCCTTTGCTCTGGATGGGATGGGACCAATAGATGTGTCTTAGATGGCTGCTCACAAGCTTTTAAGACCCCCAGATGCTACTCACCAAGTAGGATGTAGAACATTTTCTTTATGAACTATGTTATGCCAGTTGACCTAAATGTCCTCCAAGACCATGGTCCACAGCCCTCAGCCCGAGTAACTCAGTCCCTCAAGGTATTTGGATGTGTCTAAGAAGCTTCTATGCCTTGGTCAAGTTGTGCTGACCTCCCCTATATTGTGTATTGTCTTTCCCTTCACCAAAGTTACCACTTGTCTACTATCTAGTTAGTGAGTTTCCCTCCCCCACCCCTCGTAAACTTCAAAGATTGTTTTTGTTTTTTTGTTCTGCATGTAAACCTTTTCTTGTTTTTTTTAATAATAGTGGTCTCATACAGTATTTGTCCATTTGTGATTGACTTATTTCATTCAGCATAATGCCCTCCAGATTCATCCATGTTATGAGATGTTTCACAGGTTCCTCATTGTTCTCTATCATTGCGTAGTATTCCTTTGTGTGTATGTACCATAATTTGTTTATCTGTTCATCTGTTGATGGGCACTTAGGTTGTTTCCATTTTTTTGCTATTGTGAATAATGCTGCTTTCTCTTGATTTTAATTGGTATACTAACGGAAACAATGTTACAGTAACACTGAAATTTAGAGATGACACGTTGCCTGCTATTCAGTTTTAGCCATATTAGGTGATCCTCTGAATAAAATAATACCCATCAAATGTCATTTTATTTTCATGTTATTTTCCATATTCATAAATATTATAATAGACGGCAGAGCATAGAAACAATTTTGAGTTCTGCTTTTAAAAATTATCACTCTACTATGTACGTGTTTCTATTTTTTAGACAACCTTCATAATTATTGTGAATAACTGCACAGTGCTGAACAGAGCTGATGTATCATAAATTATATAATAGTTTTCATATTGTGGAACATTTAAATTGTTTAAAAATTTTCACTATCATATATAATATTTCAGTGAATATTTGCTGACATATAGCTTTTCTTTTCCTGTTGAAATATTTCCTGTTTATAAATTCTCAGAATTAGGATTACAAGCACCAAAAAGTCTGAATATTTTTATGGCTGTTCTTGTCTCTGGTGTTTTTATTCTTTACAGTACCTGGAGCAAAGAAAGTTGTTTAAATCTACATTATGGGGAAGGTGGGGAGATGTCAAAGAGATACTGGGTGTTCCTTAAAGCTTTTTCTCATTTCCCAATACAAAAAAAAGAAGACCCCACTGCCGTCAAGTCAATTCCAACTCATAGTGACCCCATAGGGTTTTCCACATATAAATCTCCACAGAGGCAGACTGCTACATCTTTCTCCCACAGAGCCACTGGTGGTTTTGAACCACTGACCTCTTGGTTAGCAGCCCATCACTTTAACCACTGCTCCACCAGGGCTCTGTTGGCATGGGTTAATGGGAGAGACAAGTTAATGATTGTATTGGCAGTCACTTAGAGTCTGGCCATGAGGCGCCAAGATACAAGGCATCTAAGCAGGACCATGCTGTGAACAAAAGAGCACGGGCCCCAGTGCACTTTGTGGTGGGATGTGTGAAGCACTGCAAGCAACGTGAGAGACGCAGGAAAACTGTTAGCCTGAGAGGCGGATTTTGATTAGTGCTGCCCTTGGCTGCGTGGGCCTGGAGGACTTAGGCTAGCTAAGAACTCTTAGCAGCTACTGCTTGCCTAGAGATGGATTGTGATTTCAGTGTGACACCTCTCACTCCAGTGGTCCCTGACTTACCTAACATTGTGCTGATTACTTGTCAGAAGGAGGAATTCTGTGTGCTCTTTGCCTAGTGGGCCACAGCCAGGAATGGTTGTATGCTTCAGAAAATCTCTGACACCTCTAACTCCGTAGCTTTAATTTAAAAAATGCACAGGACCAAATACACTGTGTAAGACAGTTTCTACATACCTGTTTGATTAGCTAATTGATTAGTTACTTCATTCATTTTAAGTTAACAAACACCTATTGTCATGGTTTGAATTATGTCCCCCCAAAAATGTGTATATCAGTTTGGCTGGGCCATGATTCCTGGTACTGTGTGATTTTCCTATATGTTGTAAATCCTGCCTCTATGATGTTAATGAGGGAGGATGGGTGGCAGTAGTGTTAGTAAGGCAAGACTGGATCTGCAAAACTGGATTGTGTCCTGAGGCAATCTCTTGAGCAGTGAGCCAGGGGGACCTCATTGCTATTGATTGTTTCAGATACTAGGAATATAAAGATCAGCAAGACTTGGTACCAGCCCTTGGGGGAGTGGTCTGTGACACAATACTACACTGTAACTGCTGTAGGAATCCAGAATAAGAACAGGAAGTCAAAACCCCAAATTAGTTTTGTAGTTTATACCCTAGCAAGTTCTAAAAAGGATTTAAGGATCCTAACCCAGGGCATGTCATGACTAGCCCTTGTATACATACACTGTTTGTCCCATTTGAAAGCATATCTTTGACACCCCTAAACTCCTCCTTCAAACCTCACCTCAATCTGTAACATCTTCCTTCGAAACCTGACTCAAAATTTACCCCGAAAACATCTATCTCAATTGACATAACACAGTTTATAAAGACAATGTTCTACATTCTACCTTGGTGAGTAGAGTCTGGGGTCTTAAAACCCTGTGAGCAGCCATCTAAGATATTCCACTGGTCTCATCCCTTTGGGAGCAAGGGAGAATGAAGAGAACAAGATACAAGGAAAAGATTAGTCCAAAGGACTAACGGACCACAGCTACCAAGGCCTCCACCACACTGAGTCCAGTACAGCTAGATGGTGCCCGTCTACCACCACTGACTGCTCTGACTGGGATGACAACAGAGGGTTCTGGACAGAGCTGGAGAAGAAGGCTGCAGAACAAAATTCTAACACACACAAAAAAAGACCAGATTTATTGGCCTAAAGGAGACTGGAGAAACCCCGAGAGTATGGCCCCCAGACACCCTTTTAGCTCAGTGGTGAACACTTCTGAGGTTCCCCGTTCAGCTGGGGATTGGACAGCCCCATAAAACAGAAAGGGACTAATGAGGCACAGCAGTCCAGGGACAAGGGCTAGAAGGAAGAAGGGAACAGGAAAGCTGGTGATAGGGAACCCAAGGTTGAGTAAGGACAGTGTTGATGTGTAGTGAGGTTGTTAACCATTGTCATAGGGCAACATGTGTACTAATTGTTTAATGAGAAACTATTTTGTTCTGTAAACCTTCATTTAAAGAGAGAATAGCAGCACAAATGGAAAAGTGTAGTCGATGTCACTGAACTGTGCATGTAGAAATTTTTGAAATGATGTATCTTTGCCTATGTATATTTTCACCAAACAAACAAAAAAAAAGGTCGAGAAGGGAGAGGGTTGACATGTCGTGGGGTTGTTAACCAATGTCATAAAACAATAGGTGTACTACTGTTTAATGAGAAACTATTTGTTCTGTAAACCTTCACCTGAAGCACAATAAAAAAAAAAATTTACCCCGATATATCGTCTTAGTTTATACCCTGTCTGTTCTGATTATTCCTACATATAGGATGCCTTGGTATTTATGGTGGGCTGTTGGTTTATCCTATATGTATTTGGATTTGGGAGTATGTAAGTGTGTATATTTTAATGTACATTTTATTGAAATATAAGAGCATACAGAGGATGGCACATATTTTAAGTATACAGCTGAATGAATTTTCACAAAGTGGACATACTCATGTAACCAGTACCCAGTTCAAGAAACAAACCATTCTGAGCAACCAAGAAACCCCTCTTATGCTCCCTTCCAGTCACTACTCTTCAAAGGGTAATCACTAACCTGACCTCTAATACCACAAATTAGTTCTGCCTGGTTTTGAACTTTATATAAATGGAATTATGTGGTCTACATTGTCTTGTGTATACATGTATACATATATATGAATTTCAAACATACGTCATATATATGACATATACCCATTGCTATCGAGTCATTTCTGACTCATAGCGACCCTATAGAACTGCCACATAGGGTTTCCAAGGAGCTGCTGGTAGATTCGAACTGCCGGCCTTTTGGTTAGTCTGTAGTCACATGTATATGTGTGTGTGTATCTATCTATTCACAAAACACTCACTAGAATGGATACAATGAAAAAGACAGACAAGGCTAAATGTTGATGAGATTTTAGAGCAACTGGAACTCTCATACAATACTACTGGGGTGAAAACTGGTACTCTTTGAAAACCATTAGGCGGTATCTACTAAAACTGAACACACACATACCCTGTGATCCAGCAATTCAAGTTCTAGATATATACTCAATGGATATTTGTTCACCAGAAGATATTTACAAGAATGTTAATAGCAGCACTATTCATAATAGCCAAGAACTGGAAAGAATCCAAATAGTCCTCTATAGTAAACTGAAAATTTTATTGTTATGTTCATATAATGAAAAAGTGTACAATTATGAGAATGAACTATAACTACACACAATAACATGAAGAATATCTCAAATAAAATGTTGAAAGAAGACAGACACAAGACAATACAGACCACATAATTCCACTTATATAAAGTTCAAAATCAGGCAAAACTAATTTGTGGTATTAGAGGCCAGGTTAGTGATTACCCTTGGAAGAGTAGTGACTGAAAGGGAGAGGAATTGACTCGACCGCAGTGGGTTTGGTATATATATTGCACATCACATTGTGATTTGGATAGCTGTCTCTTCAGTGCAACTGTGAGCTCCCTGAGGGCAGAATCTATCTTTTCTATATGTTTTTTAAATTCTGATTCTGCAGTATAATGCTCTCCGCCAAATGAACAGTCAATAGGCTATTGCCAGTTGGCTCTATAACCCAGAAGGGTGAAGAATTAGGCTGATGATACAAAATACGAGAATAAAAGTGAATCATCTCTTATGCCTCTTATAGCTCTTTAATTTTCAGAAATGCTCAAGATCCTACAACCTTAAGAAAACCCTTCAACACAGTTAAACAGTAATCAAAGAACTAGTTGCTAGAAGGGCAAGGTGTAAAATTTCTAACATGTTAAGTAAGAGTGTTTCTTGGTAATGTTGTAAGGACAGCCATGTTGGTTGACATTGTTTCCAGGCTCCTCTTACCTTTTTTGAACCATCTTCTTTCCTTCTCTTTCATATTCTCATGTTTCCAGTGAAAGCCCTGTGATTTCAGTTCTCCAACCTAAGGTCCAAACCTATTCACATAAAAGGATCCTATAAAATTTGTACCTCATTTGGAATTTGAAGTAATGTGCTCTAAAGGCTCATATAGTATCCCATAGTCAAAGAATATTAATGTTGGATAGTACTTTGGAATTCATCTAACCTGGATGTGTTGACCTAAGTTCCATAAATGACCTTCAGAGGATACCTAAACCCCTTGAAACTGAATGCAAAATTTTCTCAAGACAACCCATAGACATTAGAAGATTCATTGTTGTTTTCACCTGAGGGACCATTTTTTCCTAGCGGTACGCAGAAAATGAAAACTGATAGGCACATTGAACTTGGCTAGAATGTTATGATGAAGATTAAAGACTACAGTCTTCAGTATGGATTACACCTCAACATAAAGAAAAGAAAAATCCTCACACCTGGACCAATAAACAACATCATGATAAGTGGAGAAAATATTGAAGTTGTCAAGGATTTCATTTTACTTGGATCCACATTCAGCACCCATGGAAGCAGCAGTCAAGAAATGAAAAAACTTACTGCATTGGACAAATCTGCAGAAGACCTCTTTAAAGTGTGAAAAAACAAAGATGTCACTCTGGGGACTAAGGTCTACCTGACGCAAGCCATGGTGTTTTCAGTCGCCTCATATGCTTGCGAAAGCTGGACAACAAATAAGGAAGACTGAAGAATTGATGCTTTTGAATTATGGTGTTGGTGAAGAACATTGAATGTACCATGGACTTCCAGAAGAATGAACAAATCTGTCTTGGAAGAAGTACAGCCAGAATGCTTCTTAGAAGGGAGGATGGCAAGACTTCGTCTCACATACTTTGGACATGTTATCAGGAGGGACCAGTCCCTGGAGAAGGACATCATGCGTGGTAGAGGGTCAGCGAAAAAGAGGAAGACCCTCAACGAGATGAATTGACACAGTGGCTGCAACAGTGGGCTCAAACATAGCAACTATTTTGAGGATGGACAGGACCAGGCAGTGTTTCGTTCTTTTGTATATAGGGTCATTATGAGTCAGAACCAACTCGACAGCACCTAACAACAACAACAGAATGTTATGGAAGGATTTTTGGAAGGAATTAATTGGGGTCTAGGAGGAAGGGAGGACTTCAGGACAGTACCATTTCCCTTGCTGAACTTTGGGAACAAGTGCACTGGCCTCCTTTTTCCTTCTTTCACCTCCTATCCTTCTGCTGTTCCTCTTGGGACATTTTTTGCCTTAGGTGCATCATGAGTGTTTGTATCCAGTATTTCTCTAATGTTTTCTTTCTTCATCTAAACTTTCAATATGCATAGGGTAGGATTAGACAACATTGCAAATGAAGGGGTAACAAATGTGGAAAAGTCTAGATAGTCACCTGCTATAGACCAGTTCTGAAGTAACAGTTCCCACAAGTTTCCACTCATGTGAGTAGTCAAGGAAAACGTGTCTTGTTATGCACAGTTTTATCTACCTTTCAGATAACTTTCAATTTTAAATTAAAAATGTATCTCTGGTCTGTTTTTTTTTTAGCACCTTAGGAAGGTTGTAGCTGTGAAGCTAAATATACCGTCTAGTGTAGTTCCTGTCTCTTTGTCTCAAGTGTTTACTCAGATGGTCAGAAAGAGAAAGAAACCAAGTCACAATAGTGCTCAATAAATTGTTTGGACTTGGAGAATAAACTGGTGGCAAAATAGATTAGGCCTTTAATACAGAAGGGGACTGAGAACAATTAACTTAAGCCACTCAAACATGAGTTTTCCTTACCCATAAAACTTAAAGGAATATTCAAATGACAATATTGGTTCTTTTTGAACAGTAATTTGAAATGTAATATGTTAAATTCAGGAGCATAGCTAAAATTTTTTGCTTCACCAGTAACAATTCTGAAAGGGTTACTCATCTTCTATTAATCAAAAATCAAGTAAGTAAATAGCATTCCCCACTATTGATTCTGGGATGGTATGGCCTTGTAGTTAAGAGTTTAGGCTCCACATTCAGGTTTTCTGGGTTCATACGCCCACTCTGTAAATAATCTTTAACAAAAGTAAGTTTAGGGGTTTAGTGGAGTGAGCCACTGTCATAAATAAAGCTTCATAAAACCTTATATACCTCTTGTTGAATTCAAACAAAAACATGTAATTTCAGGATGGTTTATTAGGTCCCTTTAGCCTGTGGGCCCTTAAAGACTTTTAAGTGTGTATTGGGCACAGCTATATCCATTAGTCATTTTTTTTCCAGTGATATATATTGTATTACTGTAACAATAATGAGAGAATGCTCAACATAGGATTAAATAAAAAGCATGACACCATTTTTACTTCTTGGTCTACAATTCTAAGATACTAGAATTGTCTTAGGTTGGGTTCTCCAGAGAAGCAAAACATATATATCTATATCTATACCTATATATATAGATATATAGATATAAAGAGAGATTTACATCAAGGAAATGGCTCATGTGGCTCCTCGAGGCTGTACGTCCCAAGTCTGTGAGGCAGGAAAGAAAATTCTCCCGATCCACATAGCTGCAAGGGCTGGCGAACCCAAGATCTGCAGGCCAGAGAGCAGTTTTGCTGCAGGCCGTGGAAATCAATGAATCTCAAGATCGGCAGGCAAGACCGCCAGCAAGCCGCCAGCCCAAGACCCAAGAACTGGAGGCCAGACAAACTGGAGCAAGCTGCAGGATCCAGAACAAGCAAAAGCCCTGGCAAGGCGAGCAGGAAGGAAGTAGGCGGAGGAGGACAGAGAGATGAAGGCTGACGGGGCGGGGATCCGCCACAGGCCCCGCCTCGGTCGGTACCACTCAGCAGACTCCATCATGGGGGTGATCACGTATCAAATTTCAACAGGGAAATGATCACAACATTATACAGCTGCCAAAAGACTGAGAATTATGGCGCAGCCAAGTTGGCACATAATCTTAACCACCACAAGGATTCTTTGGCTTGCAAGTGACAAAAACTTATTCAAATTATCTTAAACACAAAATGAATTTTTTTTGTTTAGATAAATAAGAATTACAGAGCTTCAGACCCAGTTGGATCTGGGGCTTCAAATGGTGCCATCAGGAACCATTTTCTTCTTCTTTTGGTTCTGTTTTCTGCTGTCGTAAGCTTTAGGCTCAGGTGGATTCTTCCTGCACTGTGGCAAAGATGGCTCCTGGCAAATCTAGACTAACATTGTTCCCAATAATAATGATTCCACAGAACAGAGAACGTCTTTTTTCCAACTGCTCCAGCAAAAGTCACAGGGAGGGCTCCGATTGGCCCCGCTTGAGTCACATGCCCATTTTTGAAACAATCACTGTGTCCTGGAGGATGGGGTATCTGACTCATTCTATAGTGGTGATGGAGGCATCAGCCCCACGGGACCACATGGAACATGTTCTCCAATAGGAGGTGGTTATTACTGGAAGAAGTTATGAGAGAAGTATGCTACCTATTGCTGTCCAGTTGATTTCAACTCATAGTGCCCCTGTAGAACAGAGTAGAACTGCCTTATAGGGTTTCCAAGGCTGTAATCTTTACAGAAGCAGACTGCCACATCTTTCTTCCACAAGAAGTATGCTAGGAAGACAAAAACTATAGCTAACACAGTTTCCTACAGATATATCCAGGTAGAATATAAAAACTGGAGATCTAAACCAGTTGGTCACAACCCTGACTGCATGTTACAATCACTTGAGGAGCATTAAGAATGGTGCTTGCCTAAGATCTGTCCCTGAGACTTTTTTTTATTGTAAAAAATTATAGATAACACGGCATTTGCCAATTTAACATTTTTCACGTGAACAATTCAGTGACACCAATTACATCAGTCGTGCAAACATCACCAGTATTTGTTGCCAAATCTTCCATCACCATAAGAAAACACAATAATTTCTAAACAATGATTTCCCCTTTCCCCTTCCTGGTAACCACTATTAAACTCTGTTCTCTATACATTTGCCAATTCTTGGTATTTCATATTAGTGAGATCATACAATATTTGTCCTTTTGTGATAGACTTACTTCACTCAGTATAATGTTTTCAAGGTTCATCCATGTTCATTTCTCTTTATGGCAGAGATTTTGACTGGAGTGGTACCAGGCATTGGAATTTTTAAAAAGCTCCCCAGGAATTCTAAGGTGTAGCCAGAGTTGAATACCACTAGTATAAACCTGTTGCCATTGCGTCGATTCTGACTCATGGCAACCCAATGTGTTACAAAGTAGAACTGAGTTCCATAGGGTTTTCTTGACTATTTTTTATGGAAGCCAATTGCCAGACCTTTCTTCTGTGATGCTGCTGGGTGGGTTTGAACCACCAACCTTTCAGCTGGTAGCTGAGAGTAAACCATTTGCACTACCCAGGGACCTAAACCAACTGTAACTTCTCTGAAGTTATAAGAAGTTAAATGACTTGCCCAAAGCTATGCAGCTAATACGTGGTGGAGTTTGCTCCAGGCCTAGTGAGTTTTTCTATTATGCTATGCTTCCTGTTTCATTACCTTGGCAAATTCTATCTCCCTTTTTCCCCTGTCACCTCTCCTCTGCCAGTCCCCCTCACCCCACCTTTTGACATAACAAAGCAAACAGTCTTATTCTGTGAAGGAAGTGGTGTGTTTTGACTCCTAGAGGTAAATTACTTCTTATGAACAAGTATTTTCCTCCGAGGGGAGCATATTTTATTTACCCTACTTCACAGCACCACAGGGGTCCCACAGACATGTTAAGCAGCAGAAATTCTTTGGGGGATAAATAAGGCATTGTATTGAAAGGGCATGATAGCTCTTTGGAAATATAAAGTGAAAGCAAGTTTAGAAACCTCCTGAATCTTGTACATGAGCTTTGGAAATGAGTTTTGAGGTCTTGGGGTTTTTCTGGAACATATGACTTATTTCTAAGATAAAGGCCTTAAGTCTATTTTTCAGACTTGTAGGTTTCTGATGAGCTTTTAAAGAGCAGTATTGCAGAGATATTTGTGAGAAACTGGTAAGGATTACATGGGGAAGGTGCAGAATTTTCTTTCTAATAAATCTTTTTTTCCTTTTTAAAAAAAATTAAACAATATTTCAAACATATAGAAAAGAATATTATAAATAACTAGGTACCTACCTCCAGCTTTTTCAAGGCTTAACATTTTAATATATAATATGTATATAAAAACTTTTTATTATGAAATATTTCAACAATATACCACAGTAAAATATATGTTATAATGAACATTCATATCCCTTTTATTCAGCTTTAACAGTTATCAACATTTTGCCAATCTGTTTTCATTTATTATTCCCCCTCCCCTTTTTTTAATATGCTAGAATAGTTTAAAGAAAATCTTAGACATCATGCCATTTCAGTTGGAAATATTTTGGTATGCATCACTGAGGTCATTGTTCGTTTGTTTTTATATGACTACCATTTTATTATTGTACCTAACAAAATTAGTGAAATTTTCATAATATTATTTAATACTCAGTCCATAATCACATTTCTCCAATTGTTTCTAGTTTTTTTACAGTTGTATGTTCTATATAGTAACTTTTAAAATAATTTTATTTTTGTTGTTGTTGAGAATATACACAGCAGAACATACACCAGTTGAACAGTTTTTACATGTACAATCCAGTGACATTGTGTCATGGTTTGAATTATGTCCCCCAAAAACTGTGTGTATCTGTTTGGCTGGGTCATGATTCCTGGTACTGTGTGATTTTCCTATATGTTTTAAATCCTGCCTCTATGATGTTAATGAGGGAGGATGGGTGGCAGTTGTGTTAGTAAGGCAGGACTGGATCTACAAGACTGGATTGTGTCCTGAGGCAATCTCTTGAGATGTAAAAGACAGAAGTGAGCAGAGAGACAGGGGGACCTCATACCATCAAGAAAGCAGTGCCAGGAGCAGAGCACATCCTTTGGACAGGGGTCCCTGCGCCGAGAAGCTCCTAGGCTGGGGGAACACTGAAGAGAAGAAGGCCGACAGAGAGAAAAATCTTCCCCTGGAGCTGATGCCCTGAATTTGGACTTTTAGCCTACTTTGACTGTGAGGAAATAAACTTCTCTTTGTTAAAGCCATCCACTTGTGGTATTTCTGTTATAGCAGCACTAGATGACTAAGACACATTGATTACATTCTTTGAGTTGGGTAACCATTCCCACCCTCCTTTTCTGAGTTGTTCCTCCCCCGTTAACATAAACTTACTGCCCCCTAAATTTCCCATCTAACCTTTTGAATTAGTGTTTTCAGTTTGATCCCGTATAGATAGATCTTACAAGAACACAATACTCAAGGCAGACATTGTTTACTAGTTAAGCTAAACTAATGTTTGGTTTTAAGATGACTTCAGGGGATATTTTTGGTTTAAGGGTTGAGGTAGATTATCTCAGGGTAATAATTTCAGGGGTTCATCCAGCTTCCCTGACTCCAGAAATTCTGGATTCCATTAGAATTTGAAATTCTGTTCTTTATTTTCCCCCTTTTGATCAGGATTCTTCTGTAGAATCTTTGATCAAACTGTTCAGTAATGGTAGTAATTGATTTATTTCACTCAGCATAATGTCTTTAAGCTCCATCTGTATTGTAGCATGTATCAAGAATTCATTTCTCCTACTGGCTGAGTAGATTCCATAGCATATATGTACCACATTTTGTTTATTCATTCATCTGTTGATGAGCATTTAGGCTGTTTCCACCTTTTGACTATTATGAATAGTGTTGCAATGAACTTTGGTGTACAAGTCTCTGTATGAGTCTCTGATTTCAAGTCTTTTGGGTATATACCTAGGAGTGGAATTGCTGGGTCATATGGTAGTTCTATTTTTAGTTTTTTGAGGAACCGCCACACTGTTTTCCACAGTGGCACTACCATTTTGTATTCCCACCAGCAATGGATAAGTGTTCCAATTTCCCCACATCCTTGTCAAAATTTGTTATTTTCGGTTTTCTTTTTTTTTAATCTTAGCCATCCTAGTGAG
Organism: Dugong dugon; assembly: GCA_030035585.1. Lineage (NCBI taxonomy): Eukaryota > Metazoa > Chordata > Mammalia > Sirenia > Dugongidae > Dugong > Dugong dugon. The sequence continues at coordinate 154,104,223 of CM057483.1, forward strand.
AGTGAAATGGTATCTCATTTTGGTTTTGATTTGCATCTGTCTGATGGATAATTATTTTGAGCATGTTTTTATGTGTTTGGTGGCCATTTGAATGTCCTCTTTGGTGAAATGTATATTCAAATCCTTTGTCCATTTTATGATTGGCTTATTTGTCTTTCCGTTGTTAAGTTGTTGACGTTTTATATACATTTTGGTTATTAGAGTCTTATCAGATATATGGTTTCTGAAGATATTCTTCCAGTCAGTAGCTTGTCTTCATTTTTTTGGTAAAGTCTTTTGATGAACAAAATTTTTTAGTTTTTATGAGTTTCCATTTATTTATTTTGTCTTTTGCTGTTTGTGCTTTATTATTATATTAGATAATCCATTGTTAAAAGCTAGGTGCAACACCGTTGCCCTGGCATTTTCAACTGAAAATTTTATGCTATTAGTTTTTATATTTAAGTCTTTAATACATTTTGAATTTTTTTTTGTGTATGTTGTGAGACATGGACCTTGTTTCATTTTTTTTGCATGTGGAAATCCAGTTTTCCCATCACTACTTGTTGAAGAGACTCTTCTTTCCCCATCAAGTGAGCTTAGCACTCTTGTCAAAAATCAGTTGACCATAGACGTGTGGGTTTATTTCTGGGTTCGCAATTCTATTCCACTGGTCTTTGTGTCTATTGTTATACCAGTATCAGGCTGTTTTGATTACTGTAGCTGTATAATATGTTTTAAAATCAGGAAGTGTGAGTCCTCCTATTTGTTCTTCTCTTTCAACATTGCTTTAGCTATTCAGGGCCTCTTGCCCTTCTATATAAAGCTGAGGACTGGTTTTCTATTTCTGTAAAGAAGGCTGTTGGAATTTTGATCAGGATTGTGTTGAATCTTTAGATTGCTTTGGGTAGTATTGACATCTAAACAATATTAAGTCTAATTTTTATGTTAATTGATTGTTTTGGGGTTCTCAAACCATGCTGGAGTATAAATTCAAACACCAAATCTTAGTAAAAGCAAGTATATTATTATAAATTTGGAGAAAATAACTTTTTTTCTTTATCACCCAGAGCATGGACCGTGAGAGGCAAGTTTCCATGTCATCTTTATCTGCTGGTGTGTGGATTTTTCTTGTTTTCCTTTCACTGTGGGTATAGCCCTTCAGGGGTGTCACCTTTATGTGGAAGTCTCAGTTCCTACTCCCTGTCTCAGGTGGGTCTAGTACCCTGTCTTCTATCCCCACATAGGCACTAACTCCTGTTATAGAGTAACGATGTGAGCTCTATTTAAAATGAAATTGAGAGAGATTTATTGGAAGGAAAGACGACTTGAGTTGGGGAGGAACTGAGTCTCACAGTGTGAAATCCAACACACTACGGGGTGGTGAGGCTACAGAAACAAATTTATATGGTAAGAACAAAGAACTTAAGGTACACTATTTTGATTGGAAGTTACAAACATAGATCAGCATAAGGCGGGTTATCTGAATGTGGGGCTTTTGCTATAATGGATTCAAGGGGAAAATGTGGGGTTTTTTCATTGGTTTGACACTGTATCAAGGCTTCTTAGGAACAAGCTGATGTTAGCATCAAGGTTCCTTGGGAGCAAACTGACAACATTCTTTCTTAATTTTGTTACAAAGAAAAACATTTCCATAAATACAAGATTAAGTCTCTACAAGATTAACTGCTGCTGAGGCCAAAAGCAAAGGTTCAAAATGGAGTCAGGCCCAAGATTGACTTTAGCCTTTTCAAATACACCAGATACCTCTATTTTAAAAGCCCCTACACATGAAATGTCAAAAGAGTGAAAACCCGTACCCTGTTAAAATAAAAGCAAGGGGTTTTATTGAAGGCGGGATACAGTTTAAACTGAGGAAATGCATAGTACACAAAGTGGAACTGCAGCACTCCTAGGAGTTACAAGAATTCAGGAAATATTTATATTGTTAAACCAGGAACTAATGACATAATATGCTGATTGACTTACTAGTGATTTGTAAAAGTCAAAGGCAGGTTAATAAAAGCAGGGGGTTTACAGTGACTGGTGACTATTACACGTGTAGTTTTACATGATTGGTTTAAAATCTTTTTTTATTAGTTACTGCTTGGTGATATGTGTACTTTGTTGATTAGTTGCTACTTGGTGACTGTAGGGGGAATTTTACAGGTGGCATGTCTTAGGCTGGGTTCTCTAGAGAATAAAAACCAATGAAGCATATATATATATATATATATATATATATATATATATATAGAGAGAGAGAGAGAGAGAGAGACAGAGAGACAGAGAGAAAGAGAGAGACAGAGAGAGAGAGAGATTTATCTCAAGAAAATACCTCATTAGGTTGTAGAGACTGGTAAGTCCCAAGTCCATGGGTAAGGCTGGAGGCCTCTTCTGATTCATGTAGCTGCAGGGGCTGACGCACCCAAGATTGGCAGGTCAGACGGCAGGCTGCTGGCTATTGGGCTGCATTGGCTAATGAATCTAAGATTGACACGTAAGATGGCAGGCTGCTGGCTCACAGGCTATGGAGGCTGATGAATACCAAGATTGACAGGCAATACGGCAGATAGCTGGCTTAAGTCCCAAGAACCGGAGGGTAGATGATGACAAGCTGGATGCAGAATCCAGAGCAAACAAGTAAGTTTTGCCAGAACATATATATATTGGATGCAAGCCACACCTCTGAGGAAACTCTCCTTACAGCTAATTGGCTGATCACATCACATCACATCATGGAAGATGACTACATCATTACATAACTGCTAAACTACATCATTACATAACTGCCAAACCACTGAGAATCACGGGCCAGCCAAGTTAACACACAACCTTAACTATCACAGTTCACCCCTTATCAACTTGGCACCTGTACACGTCTCCTTAAATCATATACAATCTCTAAATAAAGACAATTACAAAGTCATACTTGCACCTAACATGATACAACTAAAGTGCATACAACCAGAAATGCACTAGCCCCGTTTACATTTTCTATTTTAGAAGTGAAGAAAACAAAAATATTTGATGCACACATACAAGGGAGAAATACTCAATAACAATTATAGTCCTTGTTTCTGCAGCTGGTCATGTGGTCATAACTGATATTTAGAACTACATTTTTCCACCACTCATTTTGTATTCCCTTTTCCCTCAGCAAGCACCTCAGTTGGCCGTGGTTCTTTGCCTGGTGGGGTGACCCAGATCTTCATTCCTGAAGGGTCTGGGCCATTAGTAGTCATGTTGGAATTGGGTTGCTGTAGTTTTCCATTGATTTTAATCACAGGGTATGATAGTACTGAGGGATGCCCTAAGGAATCTACTGTATTCCAGACATAACTCTTCTTTACCTTCATTATGCAACACCAATCCAATATCCCCTTGGTAGTCAGGATCAGTCACGTAAGTCAATATGGTAACTCCCTCTGCCTGCTGATCCAGAGGAATGAGGAGCCCAAACTGGCCGGGTAGCATTCTTAACTTCCAGTTCAATGGAATCCATGTTGTCTCCTCAGGTGGGAGCATTCCTTCATTTGGAACTAAGACCTCTAGACCTGCAGAGCATAGGGCCGTGGGGACAGGAAGCAAAAATTCTGCGAATGGTTCACTAGGGGTAATAGTGAGTGGTGCCACTCCCATTTCCACCCCTTGATTCCTAGAACCATGAATCCTGGCTACAGGACAAATAGCACCATATACTGGATGCTGGGTTAGAGCATATATAGCCTCCTAGAGAACATTGCTCCAACCCTGCAAAGTATTCCCACCTAGCTGGCACTGTAATTGTGTCTTTAGGAGGCCATTCCATTGTTTTATCAAGCCAGTTGCTTCAGGATGATGGGGAACATGCTAAGACCAGTGAATTCCATGAGCAGAGGCCATTTCTGCACTTCATTTGCTGTGAAGTGAGTCTCTTGATATGAGGCAATGCTGTGTGGGATACATGATGGTGGATAAGGCATTCTGTGATTCCACGGATGGTAGTTTTGGTAGAAGAATTGCATGCAAGGAAGGCAAATCAGTATCAAGAGTAAGTATCTATCCCTGTAAGAATGAAACACTGCTCCTTCCATGATGGAAGTGGTCCAATGTAATCAGCCTACCACCAGGTTGCTGGCTGATTGTCTCGAGGAATGATGCCATACTGGGGACTCAGTGTTGGTCTCTGCTGCTGGCAGACTAGGCACTCAGCAGTGGCTGTAGCCAAGTTGGCCTTGGTGAGTGGAAGTCCATGTTGCTGAACCCATGCATAACCTCTATACCTGCCACCATAGCCACTTTGTTCATGAGCCCATTGGGCAATGATGGGGGTAGCTGGGGAAGGAGGATGACTGCATTCCACAGAACGCATCATCCTATCCACTTGATTGTTAAAATCCTCCTCTGCCGAGATCACCCTTTGGTGAGCATTCACATGAGACACAAATATCTTCACTTCTTTAGCCCATTCAGAGAGGTCTATCCACATACCTCTTCCCCATAACTCCTTGTCACCAATTTTCCAATTATGTTCCTTCCAATTCCCTGACCATCCAGCCAAACCACTGGCCACAGCCCATGAATACAGTCGCACATCTAACCATTTTTCCTTCCAAGCAAAGTGAACAATTGGGCGCAGTGCTTGAAGTTCTGCCCATTGGGAAGATTTTCCTTCACCACTGTCCTTCAAGAAGGTCCCATAGAGTTCTGCCCCTGTCCACTTCCCAGTGGTGCCTGCATATCACACAGAACCATCTTTAAACCAGGCACAAGTATTCTCTTCCTCAGTCAACTGATCATAAGGAACTCCTCATGAGGCCATAGGTGCACACTAGAGAGGGCAGGTAATGTGACGGGAGTGGAGACCATGGGCATTTGGCCACTTCCTCATGCAGCTTACTTGTACCTTCAGGTCCTGCTCGGGCCCGATCTCGTATATACCACTTCCATTTAATGATGGAGTGCTGCTGTGCGCATCCAACTTTGTGACTCTGTGGATCAGACAACACCCAATTCATGATGGGCAGCTCAGGCTGCATGGTGACTTGGTGACGCACGGTTAAGCATTCAGTCACTACTAAGGCCGAGTAACAAGTCAAAAGCTGTTTCTCAAAAGGAGAGTAGTTATCTGCAGAGGACGGCAGGGCTTTACTCCAAAATCCTAAGGGTCTGTGCTGTGATTCACCAGTTGGGGCCTGCCAAAGACTCCAAAGAGCATCTCTATCTGCCACTGACACTTCAAGAACCGTTGAATAAGCTAGATCATATGGCTTTAGTGGCAGAGTAGTTTGCATGGCAGCCTGAACCTGTTGCAAAGCCTTCTCTTGTACTGGGCCCCACTCAAAACTAACAGCTTTTCAAGTCACTTGATAAATAGGCCAGAGTAGCGTACCCAAATGAGAGATATGTTGCCTCCAAAATCTGAAGAGGCCCACTGGGCATTGTGCCTCCTTTTTAGTTGTAGGAGGGGCCAGATGTAACAATTTATCCTTCACGTAGAAGAATATATTTTTTATTTTTTTTAATGTTTACACATAATTTCAATAGTTATTTTATTATACTTTAGATGAAGGTTTACAGAACAAATAATTTCTCATTAAACAGTTAGTACACATATTGTTCTATGACAATGGTTGACAACCCCAAGACATGTCAACACTGTCCCTTCTCAACTTTGGGTTCCCTATTACCAGCTTTCCTGTCCCCTCCTGCCTTCTAGTCCTTGTCCCTGGACTGCTGTGTCCCATTAGTCTCATTTTATTTTATGAAGCTGTCTAATCTTTGGCTGAAGGGTGAACCTTGGGAGTGACTTCATTACTGAGCTAAAAGGGTGTCCAGGGGCCGTACTCTCGGGGTTCCTCCAGTCTCTGTCAGGCCAGTAAGTCTGGTCTTTTTTTGTGAGTTAGAATCTTGTTCTATGTTTTTCTGCAGCTCTGTCTGGGATCCTCTGTTGTGATCCTGGTCAGAGCAATCAGTGGTGGTAGCCAGGCACTGTGTAGTTGTACTGGACTCAGTCTGGTGGAGGCCATGGTAGTTGTGGTCCATTAGTCCTTTGGACTAATCTTTTCCTTGTATCTTGTTATCTTCATTCTCCCTTGCTCCCGAAGGGGTGAGACAAGTGGCGTATCTTAGATGGCTGCTCACAGGCTATTAAGACCCCAGGTGCTACTCAACAAGGTAGAATATAGAACACTTTCTTTATAAACCATGTTATGCCAGTTGAGCTAGATGTTCCCTGAGACCATGGTTCCCACAGCCCTCCACCCAGCAATTCAGTCCCTCAGGGAGTTTGGATGTGTCTATGGAACTTCCATGACCTTTCCTAGGAGGAATATCTTGACATGCCCCCATCACTGGACCCCTAGAAATTTCACTGAGGTGGAAGGTACCTGAATTTTTCTGGGATTAATTTCCCACACTCTAGCACTCAAACTTTTACCAGTAAGTCCAGAGCCATTGACACTTCTTCCTTACTAGGTGCAATCAGCATAATGTCATCAATGTAATGAGCCACTGTGACATCTTGTAGAAGCGAAAGGCAATCAAGTTTCTTACGGACTAAATTATGACATAGGGCTACAGAGTTGATATACCTTTGAGGTAGGACAGTGAAGGTGTATTGCTGGCCTTGCCAGCTGAAGGCAATCTGCTTCTGGTGTTCCTTCAAAACTAGAATAGAGAAAAAGGCATTGGAAAAATCAAGAGCTGCATACCAGTTACCGGGGGATGTATTAATTTGCTCAAGCAATGGGACCACATCTAGAAAGGCAGCTGAAATTGGAGTCACCACCTGGTTAATTGTATGATAATCTACTGTCATTCTCCAAGATCCATCTGTTTTCTGCACAGGCCAAATAGGCAAGTTTAATGAGGATGTGATGAGAATCACCACCCTTGCATCTTTCAAGTCCTTAATAGTGGCAGTAATCTCTGCAATTCCTCCAGGAATGCGGTATTGCTTTTGGCTTACTATTTTCCTAGGTAAGAGCAGTTCTAATGGCTTCCAGTTGGCTTTTCCTACCATAATAGTCCTTACTCCACTTGTCAAGGATCCAGTGTGGGGGTTCTGCCAGTTACTGAGTATATCTATTCCAATTATGCATTCTGGAACCGGGGAGATCACTACAGGATGGGTTCAGAGACCCCCTGGACCCTCTGTGAGACAAACCTGAGCTAAAAATCCCTTAATAACCTGACTTACATATACTTTCCTTCTGACTGGTGGGCCACGGTGACATTTTAGGTCTCCTGGAATTATTGTTAGTTTGAAGCCAGTGTCCAGTAATCCCCCAAAAGTCTGATTATTTCCTTTTCCCCAGTGAACAGTCACCATCGTAAGAAGCTGTAGATCCCTTTGGGGAAGGCTGGGGCAAACATTAACTGTATAAATTTTTGGCAGTGTAGTGGGGTCCTTCCTCAAGGGGACCGATCACCCCTTCATTCAAGGGGTTGTGGGCCTGTGAACTCGCTCAAGTCTGGGAATTGATTAAGGGGCCGTGATTCTTTATTCTGGTGGTTTGAGTTAGACTGCTGTTTACTTGACCTGGAATTCGTCTGCTTGTACAGATCAAGTAAATATTTAGTAGATTTCCCATCTATTTCACTCCTCGGGACACCATGACTAAGTAGCCAACGCCATAAGTCCATATGAGTCAGACTATTCTAATCACTTCTTTGACTCTGCTGTCCATTACAATAACTACGGCCCGTTTGTCTTTGTTGATTGAGTGCCGCCACTTGGCCCCTACCACCACGGGGTCCAGTCAGCCCCATTGTAGTTACATGTCTTAATTCAGTTTGGGCGGTTCCCACTGTCAAATCTGACTTACATAAAATAGCAATCACAGCAGTCTTCAAGGATGCTGGGGCTCCCTTCACAAATTTGTTTCCTCACCGTTGTGGTAAAAGGGTGTCCTCTAGGCACTTTGGGTCTAACCTGATAAATCCACTCTAACATGCCAATTTCCCTAAGCTTTTGGATACCTTCTTCTGCAGTATACCAAGGCAGGTCTGGTACAACTTGATTTAGTGTAGGCTGCCTCGTAATCTATGTTTCAGTGAACCAACCAAATAAACTATTAGATCCTTTCCTAACCTCTCGAGCTGAAACACTGAATGAGGAGTCTGTGCTTAGTGGGCCCTTATCAACAAACTCAGACGGATCCAATTTTATGTTCCTTGTATCATTATCCGACACCCTTAATAGCCATTCACACGTATTCCCCAGGTTTCTGTTTGTACATATTAGAAAATTCAAGCAGTTCTTTTGGACTATAGTGTATCTTCTCCTGGTCACACTTTGTATTTCACCTTTTGAGGCTCATTGGGACTTAAATCTAGTTATAGGTTTAGAAGCAAAAGTGAGTGATGGGGTGGGTCCTGGGAACATCCAGTGATGTCTTGTAAGGCATATACCTCAGATGCGGCCCTAGGTGATGACTCAGACACTACCTCAGGCAATATCTCAGACAAAGGCTCTTCAGACACAGCTGGGTTAATCTCATAAGATGAGGGTGGTGGGGATAATGATTTTACTGGGTGGGGGGTGGCTTAGCAGACAAACATGGAGTAATCTCTTCAGATAGGAGTAAGAGGATTGGTTCTGTTAGCAGGAGTGATTAAACGGAATTTAGGGGATCAGGGTCCCCAGCTTCCTGATTATCTGCCCATATGTCCCCATCCCAAGGTTCAGGATCCCATTTCTTCCCAATCAATGCCCTCGTTTTAACTTCAGACACCATTAGAGGTTGGGAATTCAGTTGGCATTGTAATTCAGCCACTCTTACAGTAAGACTCTGGGTTTGTAGAAGTGAAAGGCGATCAAGTTTCCTACAGACTAAATTATGACATAGGGCTGCAGAGTTGATACACCCTTGAGGTAGGACAGTTTGGTTTTCGGCAATATCAGCTGGTGTTACTACAAGAAATAAGACTTTCAGGGCACAAGTGGCAACTTTGAGGTCTTTTATGCAGCACTTTAGCCCTGAGCTCATCTCTTTTTTTCACCGCTTTGTCTAGTGAAAGTAGACCAGCCAACCAGCTTCCCAATACTTCTCATACTGACAAAATTGTAGAACAGTATCAAACATACAATCACCCAGAGCCTTACTTCTCACAAATACTTGATCTATTGGTGGTGATGTCTTGTGTATTAATATTGTTATCTCACACCATGGATTAGCAGCACCCTCTTTACTACTGGAGGCAGAGTCATACACCTTTAAGACTAGTCAGACTTGATAACCAATTTAGAATACTCTTCCTTAAGATTTTATTTCTCTAGAACCACTCTCAGTACTAAATGTCTTAGGCTGGGTTCTCTAAAGAAGCAAAACCAGTGAAACACGTGTGTGTGTGTATGTGCAGAGAGAGATTTATCTCAAGAAAATGGCTCATATGGTTGTAGATGTGGGCAAGTCCCAAGTCCGTGGGTCTGTGGGTCGGGCGTCTGTCTGGAGGCTTCCCCTGACTCACATAGCTGCAGGGGCTGACAAACCCAAGATCAGCAGGCAAGACAGCAGACTGCTGGCTCACAGGCTGTGGAGGCTGATGTATACCAAGATCAGCAGGCAATACAGCAGGCAGTTAGCTCATGTCCCAAGAACTGGAGGTCAGACAATGACAAGCCAGATGCAGGATCCAGAGCAAGCAAGCCACACCCCTGAGGAAACTCCTCTTAGAACTGATTGGCTGATCACATCATATTACATCATGGAGGATGACTACATCATTATATAACTGCCAAATTACATCATTGCATAACTGCTAAACCACTAAGAATCATGGCCCAGCCAAGTTGACACACACCCTTAACCATCACAGGAGGTTACAAAACAATCAAAGGACATTCTTTTTTGCTAACATAGTTTTCTTGTACAATGTAGTTCCTGGGAATGGCTTGCATAGCTTGGTTACAAAGAAAACATTTCCTTAGGTATGAGATTAATGGTAAACTGTCGCTAAGGCAAAAACAGAAGTCACTAAAATGGAGTCAGGCTTAATCCTAAACCAGCCTTCTTAGATATGCCAGATACCTGTATTTTAAAAGCCCTTACACACTCCCAAGCTCTTGTTATCAAGACCTGAAAAACCTTTCAGGGCTACCTCAGAGTTCGCTTATGTTCTTACCACTCTAGTTTTTACTTCTTTCCCCATTTTGAGTATTTCTGACTTAACTTGTAAAATTAGGCATAAATTTAAAAGGAAGTTCATTATATTTTTCCAGAATTTCTATGTATTTTGTACTGAGAGGTACCTTCAGGCCTGGGATGTTAGAGACTTTTTAGTTTTGTTAGGTCTTTAGTGTTTCACCATTCCTTGCTGATTTTCCTTAACTCTGTCCAGAGCTTTGGAAACAGTACTTCTGTTGTTGTTTTTGTTGTTAGTTGCCACTGAGTCGATTCTGACTCATGATGACCCCATGAGTGCAGAGTAGAACTGCTCCATAGGGTTTTTAAGGCTTGATCTTTTGGAAGCATATTGTCAGGTTTGTTTTCTGAGGCCCCTCTGGGTAGGTTTGAACTTCCAGCCTTTTGGTTAGTAGTCTAGCACTTAACCATTTGTGTCACCCAGGGATCCCAGTCCTTCTATTAAACCTCCTCAATTACCCACTTTGAACATGCCATTTGTTTCTTGCGAGGGCCCAGATAGATACAAGGCATTATGTAATGGTGACTTGGTAAATTATCAGATTGAAATGACCCTTTCTGTCTGTCTTTTAAAACTTTTCCAAAATATCTCTAAGCATTAAATAAGTCTGATTTCACAATAATGTGAGTTATATAAGACAGGAAGTACATACCTATGGCAGAGGAACAAGAGAGCAAGTGGAAACCTTCAGGGTTCTTTGAGGCCTAGGCTTGCAACTGGCTCACTGTCACTTCTGCTACATTTCATTGGTTAAGGCAACTCACAAGGCCAACTCAGATTTAAGGAATGATGAAATAGACTCCATGTCTTCAGTGAGAGGGATTACAAAGACATATGGCAACAGGTGTGGTTACATGGTGGGGTGAAGAATTGGGGTCATTAATGCTATCAGTCTACCTTACTTCTTATATCCCTTCATCCTATTTTTCTCCTTACTTCGCCAAGGTTCGATGCTTGGTAGAAAGGCCTATTTATATCATTCCAGTATAGCAGGAGAAGCCCTGGTGGTGCAATGGTTAAGTGTTGGCTGCTAACCAAAAGGTTGACAGTTCAAATCCACCAGCCACTCCTTGGAAACCCTATAGGATAGTTCTACTCTGTCCTATAGGGGTGCTATGAGTTGGAATCGACTCAACGGCAATGGGTTTGGTTTTGGCTTTAGTACAGCAGGAACTGAGACAAATGCCAGTGAACTATGCTTGTAAATTCTGTTCTTCCTTGCTTGAAGCTCCTTTTAAGATAAATTACTCATTGCCCCTTCAGAAAGGATAGCCTTACACAGGTAAGATGACTCTACCCCCTTGACCATAGTTCATGGCACCATGGAGTGGGCACCTGAACCACAGCTTGGCCTGAAAAGTCTTTTGTTGGCCAATCAGATTCCCTTTCTTGGAAATCTGAGCTGAGAAAATGAGGCAGTTAGCATCAGGAACTGAAACTGAAAGAATATATATAGATAGGTCTTATGATTTAGAATTAGTTTTTTACGAGGGCTCATGGAAGACCAGATTTTGAGAAAGCAGAGAGCTACAGGGAATCCATAAGCAAGAGATCATGTGGCCTATGACAGAGGAGATAACAGTCAATCCCTAGAGTTCCCTCAGCTTTCAATGGTTTCACAGTTCTACTGCCTGTGTATCCTCAAAACAAACTCCATTTCTTGAGGTTCCTTGTGTGATTCTCTGTTTCTCATAGCCTATGGAGCCCACTTGAAACCTGAGATGATCTTCAGAGGCCTCAATCACTGTTCTGAATTTTGGGGAATGTATGTGTGTCATCTCTCTAACACAGCTTGTATTTCTCTTACAAAGCTACCAGTATTAAGAATGAAAAGGAAAACATCAGAGCAAATATCTCCACTGAAACCAAATCATGTGAAAAATAGTTCAAAATACCAGCTATAACTAGATTAATTCATCCTTTAAAAAAGCAATTGCCCTTTGTGATTTTTGTTTGGCCAGATTCAAAGCCGGGTAGAAGTTTGAACATTTCTCTGCACCATGAAAATTCCTCTCTACCTTATACTAGAATACCACTGTGGAAAGACTCTGTATGAAAAGAAGGTGGATTCTTCCTAGACAGGTTTCTCCAAGAAGAGTTACAAGTGCATTTACTCAAAGGAGGGATGTAGTTGCACATATGAAGGGAGACAACTGCCTCCTAATAGGGTAGCAGAGACAGAAGGCAAAACAGGCACTAAGTCAGACAATCATTCTGTGTTTGTTTTTATGAGTAGAAGAGGGAAATGTGCTCAGAGCAGCTGTATAAGACTAAGAGTGAGTAATTAAACTGTCTGCAAAGACTCTGTTATTGCTGTTTAAGAAGCTTCTAAAATGAATGAGACACCAGAATCAATCTGCCTGCTTACATGCTGAGTCAAAGAAATGAAAAATCCCTTGGGGGAGATTTGAGCATTTGATTGGTTCTATAGGAAGTGCTACTGATTGAAAAGTGGCAGATGGCATGTTCTTATCAGGGTAAATGTCTTTTGAGTCCATTGGCAGGCACCTCAGAGGCCCAGGTTTGAATCAAGCTAAAGGAACATGAGGGATTTTTTTCCTCTTGTCTTATTACTAAGAATACAAATTTAGGTACATGAACGGGAGCAATAGTTCTCAATCTTTTTTATTTTCAACCCATTTTCCTTTTTGACAAAAATAAAAATATCATGTCTTCCTTTAATTTTATTTGAAATTTTGAAATAAATTAAATGTTATTTAAACTAAATCAATGTAATGGGACACAGGGCTACTTTATTTTCAAGCTAAGCACATCTCCCTTTATAATCACTAAACAGGATAACAAGTTTATTGACTAATATAAACATATTCTGTAGCCTTTGTGTTTACCTTTTGTCAAAAATATATTTTATATATATATGTAAAATCAATGTTCAACTAGATGATGTGAACAATTATAAAAACCAAAACCAAACATGGGAGGCGGGGCCAAGATGGCGGAGTAGTCAGATGCTTCTGGTGGTCCCTCTTACAACAAAGACCTGAAAAAACAAGTGAATCAATTATATATGACAATCTAGGAGCCCTGCACATCAAAGGCAAAGTTGAGGAATTTGACTGAGTGGCAGGGGGTGGGAGAGACGATTCAAAAGCTGCCAGGAGTTGCCAGACCTGACCTGGGGAAACTGGCACCCTGCAGGCCGGATGGGCTGGCATGCACGGTGAGGTAAGCAGTGGCATCCGGAATGTGTTTTCCACATCGGGAGAGACCAAGCAGCGAAGAGTCTACTCAAGCTTCGAGAACCAGTGAAAAGTGTCACTCAATCAGCAAAAGATAAGTAATGCGTCTAACCTACCTCGCGGATCAAAAAACAATCCATTTGGGAAGAACCTGTCTCCCTTTACCTGCTCCCTTCCCATGCTGCACCGGGTCATGGCCAGCTTTAGCAATTGCTGAGTCCCCTGGGACAGAAGTAGGACCTGTCATGCACCCTGAGCAATTCTCCAGGCCTTGGAGAGGGAACAAATTAACAAACAGAAAAAAATAATCTGCCAGCTCCCCTACGCTGGGAACTCAGAGCAGACACAGCTCCCTGGCATAGGCATAAGGGGTCCACAGACTTTGAATGCCTTTCACCCCTGCATAGACCTGTAAGGGCCCATTTCAACAGCATAGGCCCTCATTACCACAGTAAAATGGTATATACCTGAAGCCTAACTTCAACTGTATCAGCTATATGGTGAAGTGGAAGATTTGTGACATTTGACATTGCTCTGCCTATTAAGCAGGGTCCTTACCTACCCGCATCAGGGGTTTCAGGACTGGTAGCTCCACCCAATCCATCTAGCCACCAGCGACAGGGGTCCAAGAATAAGTGGTGCCACCTAGTCCTTACAGCCAACAGCATAGGGTGCCACATAGTCTGGCTTCAAAACCCACCTACCTGCATGCTCTAGGGAACAGGGACATGCTTTCCTTCCAAACACACTCAGGGATAGCCGTCAGCCCCCTGCCTTGCTCAACACATGACCCCCTACTGCAGCCAGATACCTGTGCCTACGCCAATCACCCCTGCCCAACTAGGACTGTAGGTGAGAGCCTGCACCACACACTTGATGACCTACTACCTGGACACCTAAGCTGAATCCATACAAGAAAAGTAAACGGACTCCTAAGCTCCCATACCTAGTAACAGATCTAATGACCTGGTGACAGGACGTTAAACCTTCGAAGGCACTAATAATCAAACTAGCTCACACGAGCAGCCTATTTGGGCATATCAAATAAAACAAAACAAGAAGCTAAGACATAGTAAGCAAACATAAATAAATGTAATTTATTGATAGCTCGGAGACAACAGTCAATATCAAATCACATAAAGAGGCAGACCATGATGGCTTCAGCAAGCTCCCAAAACAAAGAATCAAGAAATCTTCCAGAGGAACAGAATTTCTTGGCATTACCAGAGGTAGAATACAAAAGATTAATATACAGAACTCTTCAAGAGGTCAGAAAGGAGATAATGCAAAATGCAGACCAAGTCAAGGAACACACAGGCAAAGCAATAGAGGAACTTAAGAAGATTATAGAAGAGCACAAATACAAATTTAACAGGCCGCAAGAATCCATAGAGAGACAGCAAACAGAAATCCAGAAGGTTAACAATAAAATTTCATAATTAGACAACTCAATAGAAAGTCAGAGGAGCATAACTGAGGCAATGGAAGTCAGAATTAGAGAGACTGAAGATAAAGCACTTGACATCAACTTATTTGAGGAAAAATCAGATAAAAGAATTTTAGAAAAATGAAGAAACTCTAAAATTATATGGTACTCTATCAAGAGGAATAACCTACAAGTGATTGGAGTACCAGAACAGGTGGGATAACAGAAAATACAGAGAGAATTGTTGAAGATTTGTTGGCAGAAAACTTCCCTGATATTGTGAAACATGAGAAGATATCTGTTCAAGATGCTCATTAAACTCCACACAAGGTAGATCCCAAAAGAGTCACCAAGACATATTATAATCAGACTTGCCAAAACCAAAGATAAAGAGAGAATTTTAAGAGCAGCTAGCGATAAATGAAAAATCATCTACAAAGGAGAATCAATAAGACTAAACTCGGACTACTCAGCAGAAACCATGCAGGCAACAAGGCAATGGGATGACATATATAAAACCTTGAAGGAAAAAAAACTGCCAGCCAAGAATTATATATCTAGCAAAACTGCCTCTCAAATATGATGGTGAAATTAGAGCATTTCCAGATAAACAGAAGTTTATAGAATTTGCAAAAACCAAATCAAAATTACAAGAAATACTAAAGGGAGTCCTCTGGTTCAAAAATCAATAACATCAGATAACAACCCAAGACTAGAACACAGGACAGAGCAACCAGATATCAACCCAGATAGGGAAGTCACCAAAAAAAAAAACCAAAAAAACAAAAAAAAAACAAAGCTAAAACGCTGAAAATAGGGAAACAGAGACGTCAATATGTAAAAGATGACAACGTTAAAACAAAAAAGAGGGACTGAAAAATGTATTCATAGATCTTTCATATGGAGAGGAAGTCAAGGTGATATAAAGAAATAAAAGATTGGTTTAAACTTAAAAAAATAGGGGTAAATATTAAAGTAACTGCAAAGGAAACTAACAATCCTACACATCAAAATAAAAAACAAGAAAAGCAAAGACTCAGCAAATACAAAATCAACAACAATGAAAAAGATGAAAAGAAACTACATGAAGAAAAACGACTCAGCACAGAAAATTAAGTGGAACAAAGAAACTGTCAACAACACACACACACACAAAGACATCAAAATGACAGCACTAATCTCATACCTATCAAGAATTATGCTGAATGTAAATGGACTAAATGCACCAGTAAAGAGACAGAGTGGCAGAATGGATAAAAAAACAAGATCCGTCTATATACTGCCTACAAGAGACACCCTTAGACTTAAAGACACACAAACAAACTAAAACTCAAAGGATAGTAAAAAACATATCAAGCAAAAAACACTCAAAAAAGAGCAGGAGTCACAATAGTAATCTCTGACAAAATAGAATTTATAGTAAAATCCACCACAAAGGATAAGGAAGGACACTATATAATGATTAAAGGGTCAATACACCAGTAGGGCATAACCATAATAAATATTTACAAACCCAACGACAGGGCTCCAAAATACATAAAACAAACTCAAACAGCATTGAAAACAGAGATAGACAACTCCACAATAATAGTAGGAGACTTCAACACACCACTTTCGGTGAAGGACAGAACATCCAGAAAGAAGCTCAGTAAAGACAAGGAGGATCTAAATGCCACAGTCAGCCAACTTGATCTCATAGACATATACAGAACACTCCACCCAACAGCAGCCAAGTATACTTTCTTTTCCAATGCACATGGAACATTCTCCAGAATGCACCACACATTAGGCTGTAAAGCAAGCCTTAACAGAATCCAAAGCATCAAAATATTACAAAGTATCTTTTCTGACCATAAAGCCATAATAGTAGAAATCAATAACAGAAAAAGCAAAGAAAAAAATCAAACATATGGAAACTTAATAACAGTTTGCTCAAAAACAACTGGGGTATAGAAGAAATCAAGGATGAAATAAAGAAATTCACAGAATCAAATGAGAATGAAAACTCATCCTACCAGAACCTTTGGGACACAGCAAAAACAGTGCTCAGAGGTCAATTTATAGCAATAAATGCACACATCCAAAAAGAACAAAGGGCCAAAATCAAAACATTAACCCTACAACTCGAACAAATAGAGAGGAGCAAAAGAAGACCTCAGGCACCAGAAGAAAGCAAATAATAAAAATTAGACCAGAACTAAATAATATAGAAAATAGGAAAACAATTGAAAGAGTTAAGAAGAACAAAGGCTGGATCTTTGAAAAGATCAACAAAATTGATAAACCATTGGCCAAACTGAGAAAAGAAAGACAGGAGAGGATGCAGATAACCCATATAAGAAATTAGATGGGTGATAGCACAACAGACCCAACTGAAATTAAAAGAATCATAACCGAATACTATGAAAAATTGTACTCTAACAAATTTGAAAACCTAGAGGAAATGGACAAATTTCTAGAAACTCACTACCTACCTAAACTAACACAAACAGAGGTAGAGCAAGTAAGTAAACCTATAACAAAAGAAGAGATTGAAAAGGTAATTTAAAAACTCCCAACAACAACAACAACAAAAAAACCTTGGCCCCGATGGTTTTACTGGAGAATTCTACCAAACTGTCAGAGGAGAGTTAACACCACTATTACTAAAGGTATTTCAGAGCATAGAAAAGGATGGAATACTCCCAAACTCATTCTATGAAGCCAGCATAACCCTGATACCAAAATCAGGTAAAGACACCACAAAAAAAGAAAATTACAGACCAATATCTCTCATGAATATAGATGCAAAAATCCTCAAGACAATTCTAGCCAATAGAATTCAACAACATATCAAAAAAATAATTCACCTTGACGAAATGGGATTCATACGAGGTATGCAGGGATGGTTCAACATTAGAAAAACAATGTAGTCCATCACATAAATAGAACAAAAGAGAAGAAGCACATGATCTTATCAGTCGATGCAAAAAAGGCATTTGACAAAGTCCAACACCCATTCATGATAAAAACTTCAGCAAAATAGGAATAGAAGGGAAATTCCTCAACATAATAAAGGGCATTTATACAAAGCCAACAGCCAACATCGTCCTAAATGGAGAGAGTCTGAAAGCATTCCCCTTGAGAATGGGAACCAGACAGTGACACCCCTTTATCACCACCCTTGTTCAACATTGTGCTGGAGGTCCTAGCCAAAACAATTAGACTAGAAAAAGAAGTGAAGGGCATCCAAATTGGTAAGGAAGAGGTAAAATTATCCCTATTTGCAGATGATATGATCTTATACACAGAAAACCCCAAAGAATCCACAAGAAAACTATTCGAACTAATAGAAGATTTCAGCAAAGAATCAGGATACAAGATAAACATACAAAAATCATCAGTTGGCTTCCTCTACACCAACAAAGAGAACTTCGAAGAGGAAATCACCAAATCAATATCATTCACAATAGACCCCGAGAAGATAAAATGCTTAGGAATAAATCTAACCAGAGACGTAAAAGACCAGTACAATGAAAACTACAAGACACTACTGCAAGAAACTGAAAGAGACCTGCATAAGTGGAAAAACATATCGGCTCATGGTTAGGAAGACTTAACATTGTGAAAATGTCTATTCTACCCAAAGCAATCTACAGATACAATGCAATCTCTATCCAAATTCCAATGGCATTTTTTTAATGAGATGGAGAAACAAATCACCAACTTCATATGGAAAGGGAAGAGGCCCCAGATAAGTAAAGCATTACTGAAGAAGAAGAAGAAAGTGGGAGGCCTCACACTACCTGATTTTAGAACCTATAGTACTGCCACGGTAGTCAAAACAGCCTGGTACTGGTAGAACAACAGATACATAGACCAACGGAACAGAATTGAGAATCCAGACATAAATTCATCCACCTATGAGCAGCTGATATTTGACAAAGGCCCAAAGTCTGTTAACTGGGGAAAAGACAGTCTCTTTAACAAATGGTGCTGGCATAACTGGACATCCATCTGCAAAAGTATGAAACAAGACCGATACTTCACACCAGGCACAAAAACTAACTCAAAATGGATCAAAGACCTAAATATAAAATCTAAAACGATAAAGATCATGGAAGAAAAAATAGGGACAACACTAGGAGCCGTAATGCATGGCAGAAACAGAATACAAACTATACCTAAGAATGCACAAACACCAGAAGAGAAAGTAGATAACTGGGAGCTCCTAAAAATAGAACACTTATCCTCATCAACAGACTTCATCAAAAGAGTAAAAAGACAACCTGCAGACTGGGGAAAAATTTTTGGCTACGACAAATCCGATCAGTGTCTAATCTCTAAAATCTACAGGATACTGCAAAACCTAACAACAAAAAGACAAATGACCCGATTAAAAAATAGACAAAGGATATGAACAGGCACTTAACCAAAAAAAGACATTCAGGCAGCTACCAGGTACATGTGTAAATTCTCATGATCATTAGCCATTAGAGAAATGCAAATCCAAACTACAAAGAGATACCATCTCACCCCAACAAGGCTAGCATTAATCCAAAAAAACCCAAATAATAAATGTTGGAGAGGTTGTGGAGAGACTGGAACACTTATACAGTGCTGGTGGGAATGTCAAATGGTACAACCACTTTTTTTTAAAATATTTTATTGTACTTCAGGTGAAGGCTTACATAACACATAGTTTCTCATGAAACAGTAGCACACATGTTGTTTTATGACATTGGTTAAAAACCACACAACATATTAACCTTCTAACTTCTCAACCTTTTTTTTTTTTGGTGAAAATACACATAGCCAAAGATACACCGTTTCAAAAATTTCTACATACACAGTTCAGTGACATTGACTACATTCTTCCAATTGTGCTGTTATTCTCACTTAAGATGAAGGCTTACAGAACAAAATAGTTTCTCATTTAACAGTTACTACACGTTGCCCTATGACAATGGTTAACAATCTCACAACACATCAACAATACCCTTACTCAACCTTGGGTTCCCTATCACCAGCTTCCTTATCTCCTTCTGCCTTCTGGCCCTTGTCACTGGACTCCTGTACCTCGTTAGTCTCATTTGGTTTTACAGGGCTGTCCACTCCCAGGCTGAACAGTGAACCTCAGAGGTAACTTCACCACTGAGCTAAAAGGGTGTCTGGGGGACATACTCTCGAGGGTTCTCCGGTCTCCTTTAGGCCAGTAAATCTGGTCTTTTTTTTGTGAGTTAGAATTATGCTCTACATCCTTCTCCAGCTCTGTCCAGAACCCTCTGTTGTGATCCTGGTCAGAGTAGTCAGTGGTGGTAGCCGGGCACCATCTAGCTGTACTGGACTCAGTCCGGTGGAGGCCTTGGTGGCTGTGGACAGTTAGTCCTTTGGACTGATCTTTTCCTTGTATCCTGTTCTCTTCATTCTCCCTTGCTCCCGAAGGGATGAGACCAGTGGAGTATCTTAGGTGGCCGCTCACAGGCTTTTAAGACCCCAGACACTACTCACCAAGGTAGAATGTAGAGCATTGTCTTTATAAGCTGTGTCATGCCAAATGATCTAGATGTTCCCCAAGACCATGGTCCCCAGAGCCCTCTACCCAGCAATTCAGGCCCTCAGAGTGTTTGGATGTGTCTACGGGGCTTCCATGACCTTTCCTTGTACAGGTTGAGCTAGTTTCCCCTGTATTGTGTGCTGTCTCACCCTTCACCCAAGATACCACTTATCTATTGCCTATTTAGTATTCCCCCCCGCCCCATCCCTGGTAACCAAGAAATATTGTTAAATTTTGTGTGTGAAATTTTTCGTGGGTTTTTACAATAGAGGTCTCATACAATATTTGTCCCTTTGTGTTTGACTTATTTCACTCAGCATAATGTCCTCCAGTTTCATCCATGTTATGCGATGCTTCACAAATTCATTGTTGTTCTTTCTCGTTGCATAGTACTCCATTGTGTGTATGTACCATAGTGTGTTTATCCATTCATCTGTTGATGAGCATCTAGGTTGTTTCCATCGTTCTGCTATTGTGAACAATGCTGCCATGAACATAGGTGTGCATATGTCTATTCGAGTGACAACTCTTATTTCTCTAGGATATTATTCCTAGGAGTGTGATTGCTGGATCGAATGGTATGTCTATTTCTAGCTTTCTGAGGAAGCGCCATACCATTGTCCAAAACGGTTGTATCATTTTGCCTCCCCACCAGCAGTGCATAAGAGTTCCGATCTCCCTGCAGCCCCTCCAACATTTGTTATTTCCAGTATTTTTGATTCGTGCCAGTAATGCCGGGGTGAGATGGTATCTCATTGTGGTTTTAATTTGCATTTCTCTAATGGCTAGTGATCGCGAGCATTTCCTCATGTGTCTGTTAGCCATTTGAATGTCTTATTTGGTGAAGTGTCTGTTCATTTCTTTGCCCATTTTTTGATAGGATTGTTTGTCTTTTTGTTGTCGAGGTGTTGGATTTTCTTGTATATTATGGAGATTAGACCTTTGTCTGACTTGTACTGTCCAAAAATTTTTTCCCAGTCTGTAGGTTCTATTTTACTCTTTTGGTGAAGTCTTTTGAAGAGCATAGGTGTTTGATTTTTAGAAGATCCCAGTTATCTAGCTTATATGTTGGGGTTTGTGTGTTGATGGTTATGGTTTGCATCCTGTTAATGCCGTGTATTAAGCCCTGAAGTGTTGGTCCTATTTTTTCTTCTATGAACTTTATAGTTTTAGGCTATATATTCAAGTCTTTGATCCATTTTGAAGTAGGTTTTGTATATGGTGTGAGGTATGGGTCCTGTTTCATTTTTTTTTTATGGATATCCAGTTTTGCCAGCACCGTTTGTTAAAAAGACTGTTTTTTCCCCATTTGATGGACTTTGGGCCCTTGTCGAAGATCAGGTGACCGTAGGTGGATGGATTTACATCTGGGTTCTCAATTCTGTTCCACTGGTCAATGTATCTGTCGTTGTACCAGTACCAGGCTGTTTTGACAACTGTAGCTGTATAGTAGGTTCTGAAGTCAGGTAGTGTGAGTCCTCCAACTTTATTCTTCTTCTTCAGTAGTGCTTTACTTATTCGGGGCTTCTTCGCTTTCCATATAAAGTTAATGATTAGTTTTTCCATCTCTTTGAAGAATGTTGTTGGTATTTGGATCGGGATTGCATTGTATTTGTAAATTGCTTTGGGTAGAATTGTCATTTTCACAATGTTGAGTCTGCCTATCCATGAGCATGGTATGTTTTTCCATTTATGTAGATCCCTTTGGGTTTCATGCAGTAGTGTTTTGTAGTTTTCTTTGTATAGGTCTCTTACATCCCTGGTCAGATTTATTCCTAAGTATTTTATCTTTTTAGGGGATATTGAAAATGGTATTGTTTTCCTGATTTCCTTTTCATCGTTCTCCTGACTGGTGTATAGGAATCCAACTGATTTTTGAATGTTTATCTTGTATCCTGCTACTCTGCTGAATCTTTCTATTAGTTCCAGTAGATTTCTCGTGGAGTCTTTAGGGTTTTCTATGTATACTATCATATCATCTGCAAACAGGGACAGTTTAACTTCCTCATTACTAATTTGGATGCCCTTTATTTCTTTTTCTTGCCTTATTGCTGTAGCTGTAGCTTCCAGCACAATGTTAAATAGGAGTGGTGATAAAGGGCATCCTTGTCTTGTTCCTGTTCTCAAGGGGAATGTTTTCAGCCTCTCTCCATTAAGAATGATGTTGGCCGTTGGTTTTGCGTAGATGCCCTTTATTATGTTGAGAAATTTCCCTTCTATACCTATTTGATTGAGAGTTTTTATCAGGAATGGGTGTTGGACTTTGTCAAATGCCTTTTCTGCATCAATTGAGATGATCATGTGATTCTTTTCTTTCCTTTCATTTATGTGGTGAATTACATGGATTGATTTTCTAATGTTGAACCATCCTTGCATACCTGGTATGAATCCTACTTCGTCATCGTGTATTATTTTTTTGATATGATGCTGAATTCTATTGGCTAGAATTTTGTTGTGAATTTTTGCACCTATATTCATGAGAGATATTGGTCTGTAATTTTCGTTTTTTGTGACATCTTTGCCTGGTTTTGGTATCAGCGTTATGCTGGCTTCATAGAATGAATTTGGAAGTGTTGCTTCCTCTTCTATGCTCTGAAATAGCTTGAGTAGTACTGATACAAGCTCTTATGTAAATGTTTTGTAGAATTCTCCAGTGAAGACATCTGGGCCATGGCTTTTTTTGGTTGGAAGTTTTTTTATTACCTTTTCAATCTCTTCTCTTGTTATGGGTCTTTTCAGATTTTCAACATCACTTTGTGGTATTTTGGGTAGGCCGTGTGTTTCTAGAAATTTATCCATTTCCTCTAGGTTTTCAAATTTGTTGGAGTATAGTTTTTCATAATATTCTGTTATAATCCTTTTTATTTCAGTTGGGTCTTTTGTAATGTCCCCCATTTCTTTTCTTATTTGGTTTATTTGTGTCTTCTCCTGTTTTTCTTTTGTCAGTCTGGCCAGTGGTTTGTCGATTTTGTTGATTCTTCCAAGAACCAACTTTTGGTTTTGTTGATTCTTCTATTGTTTTTCTGTTCTCTATTTCATTTATTTCTGCTCTGATCTTTACTATTTCCTTTCTTCCGGTGGTTGTGGCCTTTTTTTGCTGTTCTCTTTCTATTTGTTTGAGTTCTGTAGTTAATGTTTTGATTTTGTCCCTTTCTTCTTTTTTGATATGTGCATCTATTGCTATAAATTGTCCTCTGAAGACTGCCTTTGCTGTGTCCGAAAGGTTTTGGTATTATGTGTTTTCATTCTCATTTGATTCTAGGAATTCTTTGATTCCATCTCTGATTTCTTCTATTACCCAGTGATGTGTAAGCAGGGTATTATTCAGTTTCCATGTAATTGATTTTATTTCCTTGCTCTTTCTATTGTTAATTTTTACCTTGATGGCATTGTGGTCAGAGAAGATACTTTGAATTATCTCAGCGTTTTGGATCTTGTTGAGGATTGCTCTGTGGCCTAAGATGTGGTCTATTCTGGAGAACGTTCCATGTGCATTTCAAAAGAATGTGTACTTTGCAGCTGTTGTTTGGAGTTTTCTATATATGTCTATGAGGTCAAGTTGGCTGATTGTGCCCTTTAGGTCTTCTGTATCTTTGCTGAGTTTCTCCTTAGTTGTTCTGTCCTTTACTGAGAGTGCTGTGTTGAAATCTCCTACTATTATTGTGCAACTGTCAGTTTCTCTTTTCAGTGTTGTTAGAGTTTATGTATTTTGGAGCCCTGTCATTGGGTGCATAGATGTTTATTATGGTTATGTCTTCATGATGGATCATCCCCTTAATCATTATATAGTGTCCTTCTTTGTCTTTTATGGTAGATTTCGTTTTAAAGTCTATTTTATCTGAGATTAGAATTGCCACGCCTGCTCTTTTTTGGTAGTTGTTAGCTTGATATATTTTTTTCCCAACCTTTGACTTTTAATAAATTCACATCTTTGTTTCTAAGGTGTGTCTCTTGTAGACAGGATATTGATGGATCCTGTTTTCTTATCCATTCTGTCATTCTCCATCTCTTTATGGGTGCATTGTGTCCATTTACATTCAGTGTAATTATTGATAGATGTGAGTTTGTTGCTGTCATTTTGTAGTGCTTTTTTTGTGGTGCTGACGTTTTCTTTGTTCTTACTCTCTTGTGCTGAGTTACTTTTGGTTGTGGATTTTTTTTTTTTCATTTCTTTTGTTTTTGTAGGTTTTGTTTTTGCCGAGACTTTATATTTTTCGTCTTTATTTTTCTGAGTTGGTTTATTAACTTTCTTTGTGGTTACCATGAATTTTACCCTTATCTTTCTAAGTTTGAAGTAGTCTACCATTACTTAGTATCGCCTTGCCTTCCTCTTCATTAGAAGGTTCTATACCTATGCCTTTTATTCCCTCTTTTATTGTTTTGATGTTGTTGTCATCCATCGATTGACTGCTCTGATTCCCTGTTGTATTTCTTTTGGTTTTGGATAGTCCTCGAGAGTTCATTTCCTAGATTGGTATCTGGCTCGTACAATCCTGCATCCTAGGTTCTGCCTGTGAGCTGAAGCTGTTTGTCCTCAGATTGAAGAACTCCCTTTAATAATTCTTATAAGTTTGGTTTGACTTTTACATATTCCCTTAATTTCTGTTTATCTGGAAATGACCTAATTTCACTATCAAATTTGAACAAGAGATTTGCAGGATATATTATTTTTGGCTGGCAATTCTTTTCTTTCAGGATTTTATATATGTCATCCCATTGCCTTCTTGCCTGCATGGTTTCTGCTGAATAATCTGAGCTTAGTCTTATTGTTTCTCCTCTGTATGTGACTTCTTGTTTTTCATGAGCTGCTTTCAGGATTCTTTGTTGCTCTTTGGTTTTGGTGAGTGTGACTATGATATGCCTTGTTGATTTTCTTTTGGGGTCTCTTCTATATGGGGTTCATTGAGCTTCTTGGATGGCCAGCTTTTCATCTTTCATGATATTGGGGAAGTTTTCTGTCAGCCGTCCCTCAATGATCCTCTCTGTGTTTTCTGTTTTCTCCCCCAGACACTACTCAACAAGGTAGAATGTACAGCACTGTCTTCATAAACTGTGTTATGCCAGTTGAGCTAGATGTTCCTGAGACCATGGTCCCCACAGCCCTCTGCCCAGCAATTCGGTCCCTCAAGGAGTTTGGATGTGTCTATGGAGCTTCCATGACCTTGCCTTGTAAGTTGTGCTGGCTTCCCCAGTACTGTGTACTGTCTTACCCTTCACCAAAGTTACCACTTATCTCTTGTCTATTTAGTATTTTCCCCCACCCCACCCATCCCTTGTAACCAACAAAGATTTTTAGATTTTGTGTGTAAACTTTTTCATGAATTTTTACAATAGAGTTCTCATACAATATTTGTCCTTTTGTGATTGACTTATTTCACTCAGCATAATGCCCTCCAGTTTCATCCATACTATGAGATGCTTCACAGATTCATCATTGTTCTTTATCATTGCATAATACTCCATTGTGTGTATGTACCATAGTTTGTTTATCCATTCATCTGTTGATGGGCATCTAGGCTGTTTCCATCTTTTTGCTATTGTGAACAATGCTGCAGTGAACATGGGTGTGCATATGTCTATTCATGTGATGGCTCTTATTTCTCTAGGATATATT
The DNA here is from genome assembly GCA_030035585.1 of Dugong dugon. NCBI lineage: Eukaryota > Metazoa > Chordata > Mammalia > Sirenia > Dugongidae > Dugong > Dugong dugon. The sequence goes on from CM057483.1 coordinate 154,130,109, forward strand.
CCTAGGAGTGGGATTGCTGGGTCGTTTAGTATTTCTATTTCTAGCTTTCTAAGGAAGCACCATATCATTTTCCAAAATGGTTGTATCATTTTGCATTCCCACCAGCAGTGCATAAGAGTTCTGATCTCCCTGCAGCCTCTCCAGCATTTGTTATTTCCAGTGTTTTTGTTTGGTGCCAGTAATGCCAGGGTGTGCTGGTATCTCATTGTGGTTTTAATTTGCATTTCTGTAATGGCTAGTGATCGCAAGCATTTCCTCATCTGTCGGCCACTTGAATATCTTCTTTGGTGAAGTGTGTGTTCATTTCCTTTGCCCATATGTTAGTTGGATTATTTGTCTTTTTGTTGTAGAGGTGTTGGACTTTCTTATAGATTTTAGAGATTAGACCTTTGAGTTGTAATGTCCAAAATTTTTTTCCTAGTCTGTAGGATCTCTTTTTACTCTTTGGTGAAGTGTTTTGATGTGCATAAGTGTTTAATTTTTAGAAGATCCCAGTTATCTAGCTTATCTTCTGGAGTTTGTGTGTTGTTGATTATTGTTTCTATCCTGTTAATGCCATGTATTAGGACCTCTAGCATTGATCCTATTTTTTCTTCTATGAACTTTATAGTTTTTGGCATTATATTTAGGTCTTTGATCCATTTCGAATTAGTTTTTTATATGGTGTGAGGTATGGGTCCTGTTACTTTTTTTTGCAGATGGACATCCTGTTTTGCCAGCAGCATTTGTTAAAAAGACTATCTTTTCCCCATTTGATGGACTTTGGGCCCTTGTCAAAGATCAGTTGACTGTAGGTGGATGGATTTACATCTGGGTTCTCAATTCTGTTCCATTGGTCAATGTATCTGTCGTTGTATCAGTACTAGGCTGTTTTGACTACCATAGCTGTATAGTAGGTTCTGAGGTCAGGTAGTGCGAGTCCTCCTACTTTATTCTTCTTCTTCAATAGTGCTTTACTTATCCAGGGCTTCTTCCCTCTCCATATAAAGTTAATGATTAATTTTTCCATCTCTGGTACAACCACTTTGGAAATCGATTTGGCGCTTCCTTATAAAGCTAGAAATAGAAGTACCATACGATCCAGCAATCTCACTCCTTGAAATATATCCTAGAGAAGTAAGAGCCATCACACGAAGAGATATATGCACACCCATGTTCTTTGCAGCACTATTCACAATAGCAAAAAGATGGAAACAACCTAGGTGCCCATCAACGGACGAATGGATAAATAAATTATGGTATATTCACACAACAGAATACCACGTAATGATAAAGAACAACGATGAATCTGCAGGACACCTGATAACATGAATGAATCTGGAAGGCATTGTGCTGAGTGAAATTAGAGAGATGCAAAAGGACAAATATTGTATGAGACCGCTATTATAAGAACTCAAGAAAAGGTTTAAACACAGAAGAAAACAGTCTTTGATGGTTACGAGGGTGGGGAGGGAGGTAGAAGTATTCACTAACTAGGCAGTAAACAAGAATTATGTTAGGCAAAGGGGAGGACAACACACACTACAGGGGAAATCCACACAACCGGACTAAACCAAAAACTAAGAAGTTTCCTGAATAAAACCAAGCACTTTGAGGGACAGAGTAGCAGGGGCAGGGGTCTGAGGGCCATAGTTTCAGGGGACATCTAGGTCAATTGGCATTACAAAGTTTATTAAGAAAATTTTCTGCATCCCATTTTGGTGAGTGGTGTCTGATGTCTTAAAAGCTAGTGAGCAGCCACCTAAGATGCATCAGTTCGTCCCAACCCACCTTGTGCAAAGGCGAATGAACAATACCAAAGACACAAGGAATCTATTAGCCCAAGAGACAGAAAGGGCCACATGAACCAGAGACTCTATCAGCCTGAGACTGGAAGAATAGATGTTGCCTGGCTGCCACCAATGACCGCCCTGACAGGGAACACAACAGAGAATCCCTGATGGAGCAGGAGAAAAGTGGGGTGCAGAACTCAAATTCTAGTAAAAAGACCAGACTTAATGGTCTGACTGAGACTGGAGGGATCCCGGAAGACATGGCCCCAGGACTCTCTGTTAGCCCAGGCCTGAAACCATTCCTGAAGCCAACTCTTCAGACAAAGATTAGACTGGGCTATAAGACATAAAATTATACTCGTGCTGAGAGTGCTTCTTAACTCAAGTAGATACATGAGACTAAATGGGCAGCTCCTGTCTGGAGGCGAGATGAGAAGGCAGAAAGGGACAGGAGCTGGTTGAATGAACACTGGAAATCCGGGGTGGAAAAGAGTGTGCTGGCACATAGGGAGAGCAACTAGGGTCACATAACAATGTGTGTATAAATTTTTGTATGAGAAACTAACTTAAACTGTAAATTTTCACTTAAAGCAAAATTAAAAAAAACCAAACCCGTTGTCACTGAGTCGATTCCGACTCGTGGTGACCCTATAGGACAGAGTAGAGCTGCCCCATAGGGTTTCTAAGGAGTGGCTGGTGGATTTGAACTGCTAGCCTTTTGGTTAGCAGGCAAGCTGGTAATAATTGCATCACCAAGTCACCCAGTTATAAAAGGGCACAGAAATAGTTGTCATTAATACATTTGTGAGATAAGACTTTCATATATAAGTTGGCTATCACTACATTTAATCATAGAGAAAATCTACATTTAATCATAGAGAAAATTGTGTAAGCACAAGGTAAAAGGTATAAACAAGTACTACTGGGAAGGAGACATAGCTGTAAGTTGTTTCTGCCAGAAAAGGCTTCTTAGACGTGGGTCAGAGTTGTCCTGGGCCTTGAATAAAGAATAGGAACTAGAGAGGTAGAGGAGAATGGGTAGGGCTTTCCAGCCTTGTAGAATCCTATGCTTTTTGTTTTCTTTTTCAGAGACTCTGAAGACCCGATTCTGAAAAGCTCCCCACCCTAGTGTTAAGCCTTCAAAGCTTTATTGAGATCTTTCTGAAACTCTTTCCCTTCGATGTCAGTTAGTAGTGTTAAGAACTCACTCAAGGCACTCAGTTGTTTGGGACAGGCCAGGACACAGGTAGTTGACATATTTAAAAGAATGTGCCATTTAAGATACAAATATTGGTCTCTACTCATCTGTAGTAAAAATAAAAAAAGGAAATCAAAGACTCAAAGAGGAAACTAGTCTACAGGACAAATAGTCTACACGAACTACAGTCTCATCTACTCTGACACCAGAAGAACTAGATGAACCACTACCACTACCTACCATTCTAATCAGGGCCACAATAGATTGACCCTGCTAGAATGGAAGAAAAGTGTGGAACAGAACCTCAAATTCTAAAAAAAAAAAAAAAAAAAAAAAAAAACTACTGGACTGGTTGAGACTGGAGGACACTCTGAGACTTTTGCCCTGAGATATTCTTCAAACCTTGAACCGAAACTAACCCCTGAGGTCACTTTGTAGCTAAATAACAAATTGGTTGAAAAATAATGAATATCACCCATAAGTACTGTGCCCCTTTAAAAAATCACCTATATGACACCAAACAGTCAACAATTACTTTAAAACAAAGATGAGAATGTAAAGGGGTAGGGAAACTAGATTAATGAAAACAGAAAAACCAGAACAGAAATAGAACATTCATGCGTTGTGAAGAATGTAACCAGTGTCACTGAACAACTTACGTAGAAATTGTTGAAAGGGAACCTAAATTGCTGTGTAAACCTTCACCAAAAACACAATAAAATATTATTTAAATAAAAATAAAAGTATTTGAAGAGACTGATTGCAAAGTTGATGCATGGAAAACATTACCCAAAGAGGAAATAGTTGTCTAGAAAAATGGTAACTAGCCTGTGGCTGAACTTCTTCAGGTAGTCTGGGTTGATTCTGGGAAGCCATGTTGAATTCTTGACCTGCTCCCACATGGGCAACTAATGTAATGTGCCTTCTAAGGTGGCTTCTAATCTCTTTACCTCACTGAGACAGTGGTTCCTTAACATGATGGATAGACTTCTTAAAAAAATCTCAGGTAGAGTCTCATATATAATCATTGTTTAATATGCCAAGCAAAACCAACCAGTAGGCAAAACTTAATGAAAAGCAGACAGAATTTAAGGAATGTCTTAGTTTGAATTTTTATCAAGAAATAAAATAGAACAGCAAGAAAAGAACTAACTCTTACTTAGGCTACGACCTGGCAAGCAGCACAAGCATCTTCTTATTGTGCCTGTCAGCCACTCTGCCTTCTCCCCACTCTCCCTTGTTTTTATTTTCTCCCCCTGCTCTATATTCAGAGCCAAGTCTGGAGTGTTTTGAAAGCTCACCATGTGCCCTGAGGCTCTTTTCTCTGGAATGGTACAGCACTGGCCACTTAAAATTGTTTCCCTCCACTATTGTTCTCTTTTGAGCTAAGTCAAGTGTCCTACACGTCTGTTTGGGCTCCATTTCCACCTCCATTTGTCTGTGGGTATATATTGTTTAGCCTCTTTTTGGTTTAAGGTGTTCTAACCTTGAGGGAACAAAAGGCCCCTTCAGATGTTTTCTTTCTACTTTCACTTGCCTTTAGCCTAATTGTGGCCACAATCTAAATCATTCAAACATCTTCAGTGTTAGCTAGCTCCTTTACTCTTCCCTTTGTCCCACCTCTAGTCCAGGGATTCCACAGAGTTATCTCTGTCCATGCCAATCCTTGCATAGAGCATTACAAGTGATCCTACTGGGAACCTCAAAAGACAACTGATGCTTTACACTCAGAATCCTTAAAAACTTTTCATGGTTTCTCAACAGTATCAGGATAAAGTTCACATTCCTTGGCATGGCCAATGGGTCTTTACTATGTAGCTCTAACATACTTTTAACAATCTGATGTGGTGGGTAAATTGACTAAACAGAAGAGATACTTCCACATCACCAGGAATTTGCTCATACCAGAACCTCTGCTCTGAAAACACTTTTCTTCATCTATTACTCTGACATCAAGGTCTAGTTCAATATATCATTTCCTATATAAATTTGACTCATCCACCATCCTAAAATTAATTTCTCCTTAACAACTGTTTTAGTCAGGATAGACCAAGTTATGCTGCATAACAAAGAGCCTCCAAATCTCAGTGACTTAGGTTTATTTCTCATTTATGTTACATGTCCATCTTGGGTGAGCTGTACCTCTGCTCTGAATCATCTTCACTCTGGGCCCAGGCTGTCAGAGCAGCCTTTATCTGGACATTGCTGGTCAGTTGGCATAAAGAAAAGAGAATATAGTGAAACCAAGCAATGGCTCTTAGCTTAGAAAAGGCACATGTCAATTCTGCTCATATTTCATTGGCTACAAGAAATCATATGGCATTAGTCAATGGGATGAGGAAGTAGAATATACTCCCAGAGAGGAACAGCTGATATTTTTTAATATTAATAAAAATCAACACAACATTTCACCACAACACTTTGCCTATACCATTATGATATTTGTTATATAGTGTTACTGTTTATATATCTTGTCCCATTGGATTATGAATTCCTTATGGGGAAGGTATGCTTTCCTTCATCTCTTTATCTCTAGAGTTTACACTACACCATCCAGATATGTACAAGCTGCTTAATTATTGTTTGCTGACTAACTGGGTAGATGAATAAATGGATAATTTTTTACTTGAATTTGATTGGGACATTTGCAAAAAAAAATCCTACCCTAAATTTGCTCAGTGTCTTGGAAAAATGTATTTTTTTGGTGAAATATCTTTATGGTGTTTTTTAGACTTTATGTTTCTGAATTATTTTCACAAAATATGAAATCTTTGGGAGCCAGTTGGCATCATCATTAGTCACTGGAAACCATCCATTTGACACCAGCAAAAATGCAGGCCTGCTGGATTTCTCATAAGGGCTCTAAGTGGAATGCCCAGCAGTAAGAATACATCATTGTCCTTTCAGTTCAGAGATGACACAGATGATGCTCGACCCTTCTGTTGGGATGTGGAACATCAGTCTCAGACATGACTAGTGAACCTTGGAGTACTAAATCAAATTTGTCCTTAGGACAGGGCTACCCTTATACAAGTGACCATGTAAAGATATTGTTTTAAGTGGCTCTGAGAGAGAGAAGAGAGAGAATGAATACAAATAAAACTATCATCTCAGAAGAAAAAGGAAGAGGGCTTATTAGAGTTTTAGTTCCAAGAAATAGAAATTGAGATTGAGCTCTGGCTGATTTAATTAGAATCTCCAGGAGGGCAGGAGGACCAAATGTGGAGTTTACACAGCCAGAATAGGTGTCTCAGATCATGCCAGATGACTGGTCTGCTGCAGTATCATTGCTGCTAGTACCACATTGTTGTTGTTGTTAGGTGACATCGAATTGGTTCCTACTCATAGAGGTCCTATGTACAACAGAATGAAAACTGCCTGGTCCTGTGCCATCCTAACAATTGTTGCTGTGCTGGAGCCCATCTTTGCAGCCACTGTGTCAATCCATCTCATTGAGGGTCTTCTTCTCTTTCGCTGACCCTCTACTTTACCAAGCATGATGTCCTTCTGCAGAGACTAGTCCCTCCTGATAACATGTCCAAAGTACATGAGACGAAATTTTGCCATCCTCGCTTCTAAGGAGCATTCTGACTGTACTCTTCCAAGACAGATTTGTTCGTTTTTCTGGCAGTCCATGATAGTCAATATTCTTCACCAATACCATAGGCTAGTACCATAGACTCCATTAACCCTGAGCCATTTTTCACCAGGGTGGGTTTAGCAAGGTTTCTGCTTCATCCTGTTATTAGTTTCTGTATCAGGCAGGGTTCTGACGTGAAATAGATGGCATACTCAAAGGGGATCACCAGAAAGGACTATTTAAAAAGGAACTAGAAGAACTGACAAAACACACAAAAGCTAGCAATGGGGGAAAACTTCACCACCCCTAGGTCTGAAGGGGCAAGGAAGGGAACAATTACAGGAACTCAGCAAGATGTAGCACCATAAGAGTGAATCTGCCTTACATAGAGGAAAGTAGCCATTTTCAAATTGTATCCCAGCAAGGAAGAAGCAGAGGGACTAGAATTCAACCTCACTTTCCTCTGGCCCTCTGGTCTCTTGCCAGGGTCTCCCATTGGCTAAATACAATGAGAGACAGTTGGCAAAGGAAGGCCAGGGGATGTGGTCTCTACTCGTCAGCCTGTTGGGCACAGAACAAGGTGGAAAAGGGTGGAAAATGTATCTAGAAGGGTAAATGAGAATATCCAGCACAATTCAAAACGTGATTGACAGATCCCGGATCATGTGACCATGACTTGGCTTCCAAGGAACTTGGGGAAACAAGCCTCTGTCGTTGTCAGAATGTATACTGGGAAACGGGCTACATTCAAATGATAGGGGAGAAAGTTTGGCCATAAATAATGACAACTGGCCAAGGATAGGGCCCTGGGAAACACCAACATTCAAGAGGAGGGCATATAAGGGGCATACTTTGAAAGGAAACTGAAATGGTGTGATTAAAGAGGAAGGAAAGAAAGCCAGGGGAAACCAGAGTCACATAAACAGAATCACCAGTGTCAGGGGCTCAGAGAGGTTGACTGAGCTAAGAGTTGTTTCTGTGGGATGGTACATGTGGAAATGACATCACTAAAAAGTGAATGGGAGGTGAAGAGGTGCTGAAAGCGAACACATTACTCTTTCTAGAAGCTTGGCTTTTTTGAGGAAAAAGAGAGATTCAGCATGATAACTTGTTGGGGGCAGCATCATGAGTTTGAATGAGAATTTTTTTATAGAAGAGGAAACTTGAGTGTTTATATGTGTGGGAAGAGCTTATGAAGAATAAAGAGATGGTGGAGATAAATTATCCACCACCGAGAGATAGCTTATTAGTCCCATTCTCTCACCTTCCTTCCTCCCTCTTTCTCTCTTCTTTTCTTCTCCCCTATCTGTCTTACAACCTATCTTTCTACCTCTACCTACCTATCTACTCGTTTTTTAAAACAGGATTATCCCACATGTGCTGTTTATTATTTTTCACTTATTTTCATATCAATAACTATATATTAATGCCATAATTTTTTAAATCAGAATTCCTCTTTAATGGAGCTACCACAATTTATTTAACTAATCCCCTATTTTGGGCACTTAGAGTTTTTTTAAGTTTATTTTAAACAATGATGTGATAAATGTTCTTGTACAATTTTATTGATGATAATAAATTATAAATTTTACCAGACAACTGAGAATCTTGAAATACCAAATATTTTTGTTTTTTGAAAAAGGAAAAATAATTAATTCTTATAATTACTGAAAAAGTTCCAGGGGAGAATATTTAGCAGCTAGATGTTTTGTTTGTTTGTTTTTGCCAATTCAACTTTTTATAGGTGTACCACTTACTGACAGCAATTACAATAATGGGCTGTGCAACTCTACCCTTAATGTGATTTTCCATCACCATTAACCCCCCTTATCCCCTTCCCTCTCTCCCCTGGTAACCACTAATAAACTTTGGTCTCCATACATTTGCCTTTTCTTGTCTTCTTATATAAGTGAGGTCATACAATATTTGTCCTTTTGTGATTGGCTTATTTCATTCAGCATAATGTCTTCAAGCTCCATCCATACTTTAGCATGTATCAAGACTTCATTTCTCCTGCTGGCTGAGTAGTATTCAATAGCATGTATGTACCACATTTTGTTTATTCATTCATCTGTGGATGGGCATTTAGGTTGTTTCTAACTTTTGACTGTTATGAATAGTGCTGCATTAAACATTCGTGTTCAAGTCTTTATTTGAGTCTCTGCTTTCAAGTCTTTGGGATATATACCTGAGTGGAATTGCTAGGTCGTATGGTAGTTCTATTTTTAGTTTTTTTTAGTAACTGCCCCTCTGTTTTCCACATGGTTGTACCATTTTGCATTCCCACCAGCAATGGATTAAGGTTCCAATTTCCCTACATCCTTGCCAACATTCGTTATTTTCTTCTTTTTTAATCTTAGCCATCCTAGTGGGAGTGAAATGTTATCTAATTGTGGTTTTGAATTGCATAACTCTGATGGATAATGACACTGAGCATCTTTTCACGTGTCTGGTGGTCATTTGAATGTCCTCTTTAGTGTAATGTCTATTCAAGTCCTTTGCCCATTTTATGATTATTTGTCTTTTTGTTGTTAAGTTGTTGACGTTTTATATACATTTTGGTTATTAGATTCTTGTAGGATATATGACCTCCAATGATAGTCTCCCAGTTGGTAGCTTGTCTTTTTCATAAAGTCTTTTGATGAACAAGTTTTTAATTTTTATAAGGTCCCATTTATTTATTTTATCTTTTGCTGTTCGTGCTTTTGTCATTATACTAGATAATCTATTGTTGAAAGCTAGGCCTGACAGCATTGCCCCTACTTTTTCTTCTAAGAATTTAATGGTTTTAGTTTACACATTTAGGTTCTTAATCTATTTTGAATTTGTTTTGTGGATCCTGTTTCATTTTTTCTGCATGTGGAAATCCAGTTTTTCCAGTACTATTTATTGAAGAGAATCTTCTTTTCCTATCAGATGGACTTAGCACCCTTGTCAAAAATAAGTTGACGGTAGATGTGTGGGTTTATTTCTAGACTCTCAATTCTATTCCATTGGTCTCTGTGTCTATTATTATACCAGTACCAGGTTGTTTTAATTACAGTAGCTGTATAGTATGTTTTAAAATCAGGAAGTGTGACTCCTCCTATTTATTCTTCTCTTTCAACATTGTTTAGCTATTCAAGGCCTCTTGCCATTCCATTTAAGTTGAGATTGGTCTTTCTATTTCTGTAAAGAAGGCTATTGGAATTTTGACCGAGATTGCATTGAATCTATAGATCACTTTGGGTAGTACTGACATCTTGACAATATTAAGTCTTTCGATCCATGAAAATGGAATATCTTTCCATATATTTAAGTCCTCTTTAATTTTTTCAGCAATGTTTTATAGTTTTCACTGTTTAAGTCCTTCACGTCCCTAGTTAGATTTATTCCTAGGTATTTTAGTCTCTTAGATGCTATTGTAAATGGAATTATTTCTGTAATTTCTCTTTCAGATTTCTCACTGTGGATATATAGAAACCCCATCAATTTTTGTTTGTTGACCTTGTACCCTACAACTTTGCTAAATTCCTTGGTTAGCTCTAGAACTTTTCGTGTGGACTCTTTGGGATTTTCTATATATAGGATCACAAAAAAAAAAAAAAAAGATTGAGCTGCCGACCTTTTGGTTAGCAGCTGTAGCTCTTAACTACTATGCCACCAGGGATATAAGATCATATCATCTGCAAATAGAGATAATTTGACTTCTTCTTTTCCAATCTGGATAACTTTTATTTCTTTTTCTAGTCTTATTGCTGTGGCTGGGACTTCTAATACAATATTGAATGAAAGGGCTGAGAGAGGACATCAATGTTTTGTTCCCAATTTCAAGGGGAAAGCTCTCAGTCTTTCTGCATTAAGTATAATGTTGGCTGTTGGCTTTTCATATATATCCTGAATCATATTGAGGAATTTCCCTTCTATTCTCGTCTTCTTTAGGATTTTCCTCAAGAAAGAGTGTTGAATTGTATCAAATGCATTTTCTGCACCCATAGAGATGTTCATGTGGTTCTGTTCCTTTATTCTATTGGTATGGTATATTGTGTTGATTGATTTTCTAATTTTGAACCATCCCTGCATTCCTAGAATAAATCCCACTTGGTCATGGTGTAGGACTATTTTAATATGCTGTTGCAGTTAAGTGGTTTTTATTAGAACTTTTTTGAAGAGAGGATCCAGCATGGTTTATTAAAAAAGAATAATGTCAACCTAGTTTTATTTCCTTTTCAGACAGGATTACTAGATTAGAAGAATAGAAACTGTAAACATGGTGTATCTTGATATAAGTAGTGTGTATGTGAGTATGTGAGATGTGGAAGTGGTCATTATACCATTAGGTGGAATTCACACCTGGTTGAACAAAGTGTGTTCATTATTTTATTGCTGTTTATCTGGAGAATAGTTTCAAACTTGATAAAGAACTAGCATGACACCAAAGATTCCACAAGAAAACTGCTGAAACTAATAGAAAGATTCAGCAGAGTAGCAGGATATAAGTTCAGCGTACAAAAATCAGTTGGATTCCTATACACCAACAAAGAGAACTTCGAAAAGGAAATCAGGAAAACAATACCACTTATAATACCCTTAAAAAGATAAAATACTTAGGAATAACTCTAACCAGGGAAGTAAAAGACCTGTACGAAGAGAACTACAAAACACTATTGCAAGAAACCAAAAGAGACCTATGTAAATGGAAAAACATACCATGCTCGTGAATAGGAAGACTCAGCAACTGAACATTGTGAAAATGTCAGTCCTACCCAAAGCCATCTACAGATATAATGCAATCTTGATCCAAGTACCAACAGCATTCTTTAACGAGATGAAAAAACTAATCACCAACTTTATATGGAAAGGAAAGAGGCCCTGGATAAGCAAAGCATTACTGAAGAAAAATAACAAAGCAGCAGGCCTCACACTACCTGATCTCAGAACCTACTATACAGCCACAGTACTGAAAACAACCTGGTACTGGTACAACAACAAACACATAGACCAATGGAACAGAATTGAGAATCCGGATATAAATCCATCCACCTGTGGTCAGCTGATCTTTGACAAAGGACCAAAATCCATTAAATGGGGGAAAAACAGTCTTTTGAACAAATGGTGCTGGCAAAACTGGATGTCCATCTGTAAAAAAAAATGAAACAGAATACTCCCGAACTCATTCTATAGCCAGCATAACCTTGATACCAAAACCAGGTAAAGACACCACAAAAAAAAAGAAAATTACGGACCAGTATGTGGGAATCTATCAAGAGGAATAACGTACGAGTGATTGGAGTACCAGAACACGGGGGGATGACAGAAAATACAGAGAGAATTGTTGAAGATTTGTTGGTAGAATACTTCCCTCATGTTGTGAAAGATGAGACGATATCTATCCAAGATGCTCATCGAACCCCACATAAGGTAGATCCCAAAAGAAAGTCACCACGACATATTATAATTAAATTTCCAAAGCCAAAGATAAAGAGAGAATTTTAAGAGTGGCTAGGGATAAACAAAAAGTCATCTACAAAGGAGAGTCAGTAAGACTAAGCTCTTGACTACTCAGCAGAAACCATGGAGGCAAGAATGCAGTGGGATGACATGCATAAAGCCTTGAAGGAAAAAAATTGCCAGCCAAGAATTATATATAGATAATTATTATATATATATATAATATAATATATATACACATATATATCTCCAGCAAAACTGTCTATCAAATATGATGGCAAAATTAGGGCATTTCCAGATAAACAGAATTTGAGGGAATTTGCAAAAACCAAACCAAAATTACAAGAAATACTAGAGGGAGTCCTCCAGTTAGAAAATCAGTAACATCAGATAACAACCCAAGACTAGAACACAGGAGAGCAACCAGATATCAACCCAGATAGGGAAGTCAAAAAACGAAATCAAAGCTAAAACACTGAAAATAGGGAAACACAGATGTCAATATGTAAAAGATGACAACATTAAAACAAAAAAGAGGGACTAATAAATGTAGACATAGATATTTCATATGGAGAGGAAGTCAAGGCCATATAAAGAAATAAAAGACTGGTTTAAACTTAGAAAAATAGGGATAAATGTTAAATTAACCACAAAGGAAAGTAACAATCCTACACATCAAAATAAAAAACAAGAAAAATATAAAGACTCAGCCAATACAAAATCAACAACAATGAAAAAGATGAAAAAAATACAAAAAAAAAAAAGCACAGAAAATTAAGGGGAAAAAAGAAACTGTGAACAACACACACAAAAAAAGACATCAAAATGACAGCACTAAATTCATACCTATCTATGCTGAAAGTAAATGGACTAAATGCAACAATAAAGAGACAGAGAGTGGCAGAATGGATAAAAAAACACGATCCATCTATATGGTGTCTATAAGAGACACACCTTAGACTTAAAGATACAAACTAAAACTCAAATGATGGAAAAAATATATCAAGCAAACAACACTCAAAACAGAGCAGGAGTGGCAATATTAATCTCGGACAAAATAGACTTTAAAGTAAAATCCACCACAAAGGATAAGGAAGGACACTATGTAATGATTAAAGGGTCAGTACACCAGGAAGACATAACCATAATAAATATTTATGCACCCAACGACAGGGCTCCAAAATACATGAAACAAACTCCAACAGTATTGAAAAGAGACAGCTCCACAATAATAGTAGGAGACTTCAACACACCACTTTCAGTGAAGGACAAAATATCCAGAAAGAAGCTCAGTAAGGACACGGAACATCTAAATGCTACAATCAACCAACTTGATTTCATGGACATATACCAAACACTTCACCCAACAGCAGCCAAGTATACTTTCTTTTCCAACACACATGGAACATTCTTCAGACTAGACCACATATTAGGCCATAAAACAAGCCTTAAGAGAATCCAAAGGATCAAAATATTACAAAGCATCTTTTCTGACCATAAAGCCATAAAAATAGAAATCAATAACAGAAAAAGCAATGAAAAAAAAATCAAACACATGGAAACTGAACAAGACCTTGCTCAAAAACTACTGGGTTATAGAAGAAATTAAGGATGGCATAAAGATTCATAGAATCAAACGAGAATGAAAACACATCCTACTAGAACCTTTAGGATACAGCAAAAGCAGTGCTCAGAGGTCAGTATATAGCAATAAATGCACACATCCAGAAAGAAGAAAGGACCAAAATCAAAACATTAATCCTACAACTGTAACAAGTAGAAAGAGAGCAGCAAAAGAAGCCCTCGGGCGCCAGAAGAAGGGAATAATAAGAATTAGGGCAGAATTAAAGGAAATAGAGAATAGAAAAACAATTGAAAGAGTTAACAAGACCAAAAGCTTGTTCTTTGAAAATATCAAGAAAATTGATAAACCATTGGCTAAATTGACAAAAGAAAAACAGGAGAAGAAGAAAATAACCCATATAAGAAATGAGATGGGTGATATCACAACAGACCCAACTGAAATTAAAAGAATCATAACAGAATTCTATGGAAAATTGTACTCTAACAAATTTGAAAACCTAGAGGAAATGGACAACTTTCTAGAAACACACTACCTACCTAAACTAACACAAACAGAGGTAGAACAACTAAATAAACCTATGACAAAAGAAGATATTGAAAAGGTAATTTAAAAACGCCCAACAAAAAAAGCCCTCTCCCTGACGGTTTCACTGGAGAATTCTACCAAACTTTCAGAGAAGAGTTAACACCACTACTACTAAGGTTATTTCAGAGCATAGAAAAGGATGGAATACTCCCAAACTCATTCTATGAAGCCAGCATAATCCTGATACCAAAATCAGGTAAAGACACCACAGAAAAAGAAAATTACAGACCAATATCCCTCGTGAAAATTGACCCAAAAATCCTCAACAAAATTCTAGCCAGTAGAATTCAGTAATATATCAAACAAATAATTCACCGTGATCAAGTGAGATTTATACCAGGTATGCAGGGATGGTTCTACATTAGAAAAACAATCAATGTAACCCATCACATTAATAAAATAAAAGACAAGAACCACGTGATCTTATCAATCGATGCAGAAAAGGCATTTGACAAAGTCCAACACCCATTCATGTTAAAAACTCTCAGCAAAATAGGAATAGAAAGGATATTCCTCAACATGATAAAGGGCATTTATACAAAACCAACAGCCAATATCATCCTAAATGGAGAGAGTCTGAAAGCATTCCCCTTGAGAATGGGAACCAGACAAGGATGCCCTTCATCACCACTCTTATTCAACATTGTGCTGGAAGTCCTAGCCAAAACAATTAGGCTAGAAAAAGAGGTGAAGGACATCCAAATTGGTAAGTAAGAAGTAAAATTATCCCTATTTGCAGATGATATGATCTTATACACAGAAAACCCCAAAGAATCCACAAGAAAATTACTGGAACTAATAGAAGATTTCAGCAAAGTTTTAGGGTACAAGATAAACATACAAAAATCAGTTGAATTCCACTACACCAAGAAAGAGAACTTCCAAGAGGAAATCACCAAATCAATACCATTTACAGCAGCCCTCAGGAAGATAAAATACTTAGGAATAAATCTAACCAGAGACATAAAAGACATTTACAATGAAAACTACAAGACACTACTGCAAGAAACCAAAAGAGACCTCCATAAGTGGAAAAACATACCTTACTCATGGACAGGAAGACTCAACATTGTGAAAATGTCTGTTCTACCCAAAGTGATCTACAGATACAATGCAACCCCAATCCAAATCCCAACAGCATTTTTTAATGAGATAGAGAAATAAACCACCAACTTCATATGGAAAGGGAAGAGGCCCCGGATAAATAAAGCATTAGTGAAGAGGAAGAACAAAGTGGGAGGCCTCACACTACCTGATTTTAGAACCTATTATACCGCCACGGTAGTCAAAACAGCCTGGTACTGGTACAACAACAAATACATAGACCAATGGAACAGAATTGAGAATCTAGACGTACGTTCATCCATGTATGAGTAGCTCATATTTGACAAAGGCCGGAAGTCCATTAACTGGGGGAAAAGACAGTCTCTTTAATAAATGTTGCTGGCATAACTGGACTTCCATCTGCAAAAATATGAAACAAGACCCATACCTCACACCATGCACAAAAACTAACTCAAAATGGATCAAAGACTTAAATATAAAATCTAAAATGATAAAGATCAAGGAAGAAAAATAGGGACAATGCTAGGATCCCTAATACATGGCATAAACAGAATACAAACCATGACTAACAATGCACAACCACCAGAAGAGAACCTAGATAACTGGGAGTTCCTAAAAATCAAACATTTATCGTCATCAGCAGACTTCACCAAAAGCGTAAAAAGACAACCTACAGACTGGGGAAAAATTTTTGGCTATGACAAATCTGATCAGTGACTAATCTCTAAAATCTATGAGATACTGCAAAAACTCAACAACAAAAAGACAAATAACCCGATTAAAAAATGGACAAAGGAGAGTTCTGGCAAAATGGCACTCTAGGCAGAAGCACCACGCCGTCCCTCCACAGCAAAGATCCGAAAAACTAAGCTGAACAGAGAATACAACAATCCTGAAACCCTAAAACATCAAATGAAGAGATAAAGAACTCAGCCAAGCACCAAATGGAGTGAGAAAACTGACAGAGAATGGAGAGCGAGGAGAGATTCACGCAGAGGTCCCCTACCAGCTAACGCAGCGTGGATCCACCATCTTGGACTCCTATCGGAGACCAGCAAACAGGGGATACGAGAAAGCAGCCTCACGGAGCTTCCAGCGGGAGACAAAACAACCGGTAATTGGTGATATATGCTTTCCCACCCCCCACCCTTCTTCACCCCGACTTGGCCTCCTCTGCTTCCCATGGCCACAGTCTCTTGCCAGGGAAACAGCGGCTGCTTGGATTCCACACACCCAAACGGGTGGCTCTCTGAGTGCCATTTGTTGGCTGCTGGTGTTGCTTTTTTTCCACTTCTTTTTATTTCTTCCTTGGCTCTCACCACCTTCCCCTCCTTTCGCTCGAGTACCTCGCTCTGTGCTCCATCTTTGCTTCTTCCTGAGGGGCTGAAGAGCACCAGTAATTTGTGATATACGCTTTCCCACTCTCTACCCTTCTTCACCCACACTCGGCCCCCTCTGCTTCCAATGGACACAGTCTCTTGTCCAGAAACACCAGCCCGCACTAGCTGGCTCCCTGAGTGCCATTTGTTGGCTGCTAGTGTTGCTATTTTTTCTGCTTCTTTTGATTTCTTACTTGCCTCTCACCACCTCCCGCTCCCTTCGCTCAAGTACCTGGCTCCGTGCGCCATCTTTGCTTCTTCCTGAGGGGCTGCGGAGCTCAATCGAGTGTGGAGCTGCTTCCTAGTTTGGGCTGCCGCGCTGGTGGGATCCCAAGGCTTTTGTTCATTTGTTTGTTTTGAATTGTTTCTTTTCGTTTCCTTTTCTTGAGTTGGGAGCCCTTTCTGGCCAGGCTGAGCTGCGTGGCAGGGAGACTCCCCTTTGGCTTCCACAGACGAGCAGAGGGATCCCTGAGAGCATTTCTTTTTACGCTGGTTTTTTTTTCTGTTTCTTTGGGGACCTTTCTTGTTGTTTCCTTTTTTTTTAATTTGTGTTGTTTTGTTTTTCCTCTTTTTCCCTTTTTGTCTTTCTTCATTGCTCAGTTTCTCGTCTCTCTATATCTTCCTTCTCTTTCTGTTCCCTGAATACCTGGCATTGTATACCTCTACGCCTCCTAGCCAGGCTGTACTGCAACACCTGAGAGCGACTTCCCCAGACCTCATAGCTGCACTGGTGGGGTCCCGGGGAACTTTGCAGTTCTTTAACCTTTCTGATTCTTATTTATTCATTCTTTTCTTTTCTTCCTCCTCCCCTTTCTGTTTCTCTCCATTTCATAGTCTCTCATCTCTCCACTCCGACGGTAAGCTCCCCTAGCATTCTTTTTTGTTTGTTTGTATGTTTTTGGCTCCTGTTCCTCTCTCCTCTCTCCCATATCCATCTTAGCTCCACATATAACAATCTCCCCGCTGCATCCTGCCTACCTGCACCGTGTGCTTGACATCACACCACCAAGCAGCACAGGCATGGCCTACTGGAACCTGCCCTGCACTGATTACCAACCCGCCCTGGTGGCTGTAGTGAGTGCCACAAACAACCCGTCCCAGTAACTCGTCTTCAGCTAGACCTGCCCTGCTGTACCATATCTGAGTGACTGACCCCGCCAGCTGGAGAAGGAGGTGAAAAGTATTGCATGCAGAGATGAGCAAACAACAAAGAACACACAGTCCGCCTGCTTAGACATAGTCAAATTTTTTTTTAAAAAAGGGACAAAACAAACAAATCTACAATCAATAAATGAGAAAAATAACTACCGAATGCCCCGAAGACAGCAGATAATAACAAAACATTTACAAAAACAGGACAGAATGGTTCCAGTAGGCGTCCAAAAAAGAACACCAGATGACTCTCCTGTGGAAGAAAATGCACTAGAACTACCTGGTAGGGAATTCAAATCTCTAATACTCAGAATTCTCCAAGGACTGAGGCAAAAAGCTGACAAACATGAGGAAAAAAGAGACAAATTCATGGAAAATACAGACAAAAAATTGGGAGAATTCAGGAAAATAATGCAGGAACAAAATGCCAAAATAAATTCACAACTAGAAATTATACAAAAACAACAACTAGAATTCCAAAAGATAAAGAACAAGATTTCAGAAATGGACGATGTCATAGAAGGGCTGAGAAGCAGATTTGAAACTGTGGGAGACAGGATCAGTGGAATTGAAGACAAACACTTGGATACAACTCTGTTTCAGGAAAACTCAGAAAAAAGAACAAAGAAAAATGAAGAGACCCTGAGAGTTACGTGGGACACAATCAAAAGCAAAAGTTTGCGAGTGATTGGAATTCCAGAACAGGGGGAGAAAACAGAAAACACAGAGAGGATCATTGAGGAACTGCTGACAGAAAACTTCCCCAATATCATGAAAGATGAAAAGCTGGCCATCCAAGAGGCTCAACGAACCCCATATAGAAGAGACCCCAAAAGAAAATCAACAAGGCATATCATATTCACACTCGCCAAAACCAAAGACAAACAAAGAATCCTGAGAGCAGCTCGAAAAAAACAAAAAGTCACATACAGAGGAGAAACAATAAGACTAAGCTCAGATTATTCAGCAGAAACCATGCAGGCAAGAAGGCAATGGGATGACATATATAAAATCCTGAAAGAAAAAAATTGCCAGCCAAGAATAATATATCCTGCAAAACTCTTGTTCAAATTTGATGGTGAAATTAGGTCATTTCCAGATAAACAGAAATTAAGGGAATATGTAAAAGTCAAAACAAACTTACAAGAATTATTAAAGCGAGTTCTTCTATCTGAGGACAAATAGCTTCAGCTCACAGGTAGAACCTAGGACGCAGGATCGTACGAGCCAGATACCAATCTAGGAAATGAACTGTCGAGGACTATCCAAAACCAAAAAAAATACAACGGGAAATCAGAGCAGTTAATCAGGAAATGACAACAACATCAAAACAATAAAAGAGGGAATAAACGGCATAGGTATAGAACCTTCTAATGGAGAGGAAGGCAAGGCGATACCAAGTAATGATAGACTGCTTCAAACTTAGAAAGATAAGGGTAAGATTTATGGTAACCACAAAGAAAGTTAACAAATATACTCATAAAAAAAGAGAAAAAACATAAAGTCTCTGCAAAAACAAAACCTGCAAAAACAAAACCTACAAAAACAAAAGAAATGAAAAAAAATCCACAACCAAAAGTAACTCAGCACAAGAGAGTAAGAACAAAGAAAACGTCAGCACCACAAAAAAAGCACTACAAAATGACAGCAGCAAACCCACATCTATCAATAATTATGCTGAATGTAAATGGACTCAATGCACCCATAAAGAGACGGAGAGTGACAGAATGCATAAGAAAACAGGATCCATCAATATGCTGTCTACAGGAGAGACACCTTATAAACAAAGATGTGAATTTATTAGAAGTCAAAGGTTGGGAAAAAATATATCAAGCTAACAACTACCAAAAAAGAGCAGGAGTGGCAATTCTACTCTCAGATAAAATAGACTTTAAAACGAAATCTACCATAAAAGACAAAGAAGGACACTATATAATGATTAAGGGGACGATCCATCATGAAGACATAACCATAATAAACATCTATGCACCCAATGACAGGGCTCCAAAATATATAAAACAAACTCTAACAGAGATTGTTAACCATTGTCATAGGGCAACATTTGTAGTAAGTGTTAAAGAGAAACTGTTTTGTTCTGTAAGCCTTCATCTTAAGTGAGAATAACAGCACAATTCGAAGAGCGTAGTCAATGTCACTGAACTGTGCATGTAGAAATTTTTGGCTATGTGTATTTTCACCAAAAATAAAAAAGGTTGAGAAGTTAGAGGGTTGATATGTTGTGGGGTTGTTAACCAATGTCATAAAACAACATGTGTAGCTCTGTTTCATGAGAAACTATTTGTTCTGTAAACCTTCACCTGAAGTACAATAAAAAAAAATGGATAAAGGATATGAACAGGCACTTTGCCAAAGAAGACATTCAGGTGGGTAACAGACACATGAAGAAATGCTCACTATCAGATCATTAGCCATTAGAGAAATGCAAATCCAAACTACAGTGAGATACCATCTCACCCCAACAAGGCTAGCATTAATCCAAAAACACAAAATAATAAATGTTGGAGAGGTTGTGGAGAGACTGCAACACTTACACACTGTTGGTAGGAATGTAGAATGGTACAACCACTTTGGAAATCGATTTGGTGCTTCCTCAAAAAGGTAGAAATAGAAGTACCATACGATCCAGCAATTCCACCCCTTGGAATGTATCCTAGAGAAATAAGAGCCGTCACACAAATATATATAGATATATGCACACCCATGTTCATTGCGGCACTGTTCACAATAGCAAAAAGATGGAAACAACCTAGGTGCCCATCAGCGGACGAATGGATAAAGAAATTATGGTATATCCACACAATGGAATACTATGCAACGATAAAGAACAACAATAAAGTCATGAAACATCTTATAACATGGAGGAACCTGGAAGACATTATGCTGAGTGAATTTAGTCAGTCATAAAAGGACAAATATTGTATAAGAGCACTATTATAAGAACTCAGGAAAAGGTTTAAACACAGAAGAAAACATTCTTTGATGGCTACAAGGGTAAGGAGGGAGGGAGAAGGTTATTCAGTAACTAGATAATAGACAAGAATTATCTTAGGTGAAGGGAAGGACAGCAGACACTATAGGGGAAGTCAGCACAATGGGACTACACCAAAGCTAAGAAGTTTCCTGAATACAGTCAAACACTTCAAGGGATAGAGTAGCAGGGGCGAAGGTCTGGGGATCATGCTTTTAGGGGACATCTAGGTCAACTGGCATAACAGAGTTTATTAAGAAAATGTTCTGCATCCCACTTTGTTGAGTGGCATCTGGGGTCTTAAAAGCTAGGAAGCGGCTATCTAAGATGCATCAATTGGTCCCAAACCACCTGGAGTAAAGGAGAATGAAGAACACTAAAGTCACAAGGAAAATATTTGCCCAAGAGACAGAAAGGGCCACATAAACCAGAGACTTCATCAGCCTGAGACCAGAAGAACTAGATGGTGCCCGGCTACCACAAATGACCACCCTGACAGGGAGCACAGCAGAGAGTCCCTAATGGATTAGGAGAAAAGTGGGGTACAGAACTCAAATTCTAGTAAAAAGACCAGACTTAATGGTCTGACTGAGACTGGAGGAACCCCAGAAAGCATGGCCCCCAGAATCTCTGTCAACCCAGAACTAAAACCGTTCCCGAGGCCAACTCTTCAGACCAAGATTAGACTGGACTATGGGACATAAAATGATACTTGTGAAGAGTGTGCTTCTTAGCTCAAGTAGATACATGACACTAAATGGGCAGCTCCTGTCTAGAGGTAAGATGAGAAGGCAGAGAGGGTCAGGAGTTGATTGAATGGACGTGGGGATTCAGGGGTGGAAAGGAGGAGTGTGTTGTCACAGTATAGGGAGAGCAATTAGGGTCACATAACAATGTATGTATAAATTTTTGTATGAGAGACTAACTTGAATTGTAAACTTTCCCTTAAAGTATAATAAAAAAACAAATAAAGCCAGTAAACCAGTTGCCTTTAAAAACTGGTCAAAATGGCAAATTTTGTTATATATATTTTACCACAATAAAATTTTTAAAAACTTATGATTAGGACGGAAAGTGTTTGTAACACACGACTTTAAAGTATAAAGGATTCTTACCAAATAAATAAAATAGAGAAAGAAACAAACAAAAAAAAAAAAAACAACTTAGGCCAGCAGTCAGAGAATGAGGAATGAGG
Organism: Dugong dugon; assembly: GCA_030035585.1. Taxonomy (NCBI): domain Eukaryota; kingdom Metazoa; phylum Chordata; class Mammalia; order Sirenia; family Dugongidae; genus Dugong; species Dugong dugon. The sequence goes on from CM057483.1 coordinate 154,152,039, forward strand.
AGGATCCAGAGATGGAGGCAAGGTGTCAAGATAGCAGACTATGGGAAGGAGATCCTGGAACTCGGGTAATTTTTGCCCCAGCCAGAAAGTTCTGTGTATTGTCTTAAGAACAAAACCCGATTTCAGGGCATGCCAAATTAATTTCTGCAGGAGATAACCAGGTGAGTTAGTTAGCATGGAGGAAGGGCTGTGAGTAGGGTTGGGAGTAGAGCTGAATTTTGGTGTTAATGGTTTATCATTAAATAAGGTGTCTCCCCTAGGTGTTTGAACTGCCACGTCCATCTTCTTTGTATTCCTGGTGCATGTATTGCATAATGTTTTCATGCTTTCTTCCGCCTTATTGAGTGGTGATTTCCTGCTCTGGCCATTTGGGACTATGCTAGCCAAGTCTCCAGCTTCCCAAAGTTTAATGTTCCAGATGAGAATATGCTAATATTGCTGGTGAAGGGAAAAGATAATTGTTTCATGAAGACGCAACTGAAATTAGAGACCACATTCCTCAGGTGTAAGTTAGGAATTGATGGCAAACAACAGAGAAAAATTACTTAGGAGAATTAGAAATCAGTGCTCTGCAACAGTAAAAGTACAGGTGTTGAAGATGGACAGCAACACCTGATGCTCTTTCTGACAAATTGCTTTGAGGCTTTGAACATTTATTGTGAGTGTGCTTCTGTTGAATCATACACAGAGTATAGCCTATTCTTAACATACTCATCTAAGTAGCCCCCATGGAGAAGAGAGAAAGAAAGAGAATGTGTAGTAAGACAGATGAAATGGTATCTTTCCCAATAAACTATTTTTTATATTGAAAAATCACTTTGCAGTGTAGAAACTGACTTAGGTTATGCCTCGATGGAATGGCTGCAAAATGTTTTGTTTCTCAGGAGAATTGTTAGCCTTAAAATATCTCCTCCCTCAGATGTATCCTAGTTTACTTTTTATCTTTCTAATGCAGCCAACGTATCTCCCAGAATTGTTTTTCTTGTTCTTTAACCATGGTTCTTTACATTTTCGATATTCCTTCAGATATGATGTACTTACTCCCTCCTCTGCCTTTGGGCCCTGCCTCGCTCTAGGTGCTTCACGACCTGGTCAAAAACTTAACCTCTTCAAAAGTCTTCCAAGATTAACCCCTTCTCCCATCATTGCCAAACTCAGAGTCCTCTTAAGTCTTAAGTATTTAGTTGATGGTGTATTATTGCAAACTGGTTGTTTTAATGATTCTCAAGCTGTATCTTTTCTGTTGTCCAATGTGGCAGTATAGTTGTAGTTGAGAGTACGGGCCTGGATTCTAACTGCCAAGGATCAAATCCCAACTGTATCACTCATTAGCTGTGTGACCTTGGGCAAGTCAAGTTACTTAACTTCTCTATACCTCAGCTTTCTTATCTGTAAAATGAGGATAATGTTAGTGCCAATATTGTAGGGTTGTTGTCAATTTTGAAATACAATCTATAGCAAATTCTCAGAAAGCACTCAATAAATGATAGTTATTAGTAATAAGAGAAGCTGAAACTGCACGACTAGTATGTATAGAGGAAAAGGCATGATTTTGTTGAAACCCAGATCTGCAACTTACTAGCATAGTGACCTTGGGCATGTTACTTAAGCTTTCTAAGCCTTAGTTTTCTTATATGTAAATGGGAAAATGATAAATATGCCAATTTCTGGGCTGAACTGCTTATGAAATGAACACATGGCTGGTACTTGGAGGTGCTGACAAACGTCTGTTTCCTTCCTCCCTAATAGGTCAATTAAAAACCAACTACTGCTTATTTTAATCAAACTAATATCTTCTTTCCTAATCACCTCCCCACCCCAGGTTAATTCAGTAGAAGTTTGGTAAAGAAAAAAAAAAACCCTGTATATTCATCATCCTGGAGAATGAACATCCAGCTGGTTGAATTTTTTGCTCTGCAGCCAGCTGGATTCACATTGCTTGCGTTATTGTCTAGGTTTGTTCAGTAAGCCCAAATATCAAGGTTGCTTTTTTGGTCCTTATTATACCCCATGAAAAAAGGTAAGAAGTTTGGGTCTTTGTCTTGCCACATAATGTAGACCTGAGATTTGTGAAGAATCCTTTACAGTTTGTGGTCCACATACCTGCAGCATCAGCTTCAACTGGAAGCTTGTTAGAGATGCAAGTTCTCAGGCCCTAACTCACACCTACTGAATCAGAATCTCTCGGGGAGCAGGGGCAGGGGGTTTGAGGCCAACCCATCTGTAGTTTAACAAACCCTCCAGGTGATTCTTGTGTGAAAGTTAGAGAAACGCAACTCTTCAGAATCTTGCCAAATCTTGGGCAACTTGTAACAAAATGCTTTTAAAAAAAAAAAAAAGCAAACTATTTTTGGGCACAGAAAACTAAAGAATGTTGGCTTAGTTTAAATTTGTATTGTTTAATTCTTGAAACCCTGAATCACTAATTCTTTACTTCAGAATTTATTCCAATCCTGGGGCTGTCTTTCAGTGACCTTGAAGGATGTTATGGGATTCTAAAATAATAAACATATAAAAACAAAATAAATTTTAATGTATTAAAAAAACTATGCCACACTGGAGCAGGATATGGCAACGAAACAAACAAAAAAATGCCATAGTTTTCTAAATGTGAGAATCACTGTCCTCAATATTTCCATGACCAGATGTGTTTTATGATCTTACCACTAATTGTACACGTAGACATGACTCGTGCTGTTGTTTGTTCTTTAATAAGCCAATGCTCAATCGAAATCTCTAGAATTGTAGATCCTAACATAAAAATGTTTCTTTCCTAATACTCCAGAAATGATAAATAAATCTGAATGTGACCAAATAAATACACAGTATGCTGGACTTCCACAGTGCAGATCCTTCTTGAATTAGCTTTTCCTCCTTTGGCAGAATATGTAATTTCAGTGCAGCCTGCTTTAATGCAGCCAAAATAAAAACAACCCATCATCTGCCAAGCACACCTCTGTTGCAGAGGTGAATGATTCAGGCAGACTTCAACATTTAATGAAGCCTGTTGTTTCTTATACATTGAGTGCTATCAAATTTTGCTGATACCAAATAACCATTCTGACTATGAGACCCTCCATTTATCAAGCTTGAAAGGCAAGTGACTATCTGGAGTAATACAGATAAAACAAAATAGAAAAAAAAAAAACCCTGAAGGAAGGAATTTTTTATGGCCTTGTAAAATGTTGGCTTCCATATAAAGAGATACTGTTGGTGACCCACTCAGTGCCCTAGGACAAGCCATTAAATAGTTTCTTCAATGCTGGGGCATAGAGTGACAGGTATAAATTATGGCTTGGAATTTACTACTAGCTAGCTTAGCTCCTTTCAGAGGGAAGTATCTCAAAAGCAGGACCTGGTATCCATTGTGGGCACTGGAGAAATGATCACAGTCAGTATTACTCTACAGATAATATTCTTTGGCTTGACAATGAGGGACAGAAACCAGAAGAGGAGCTGGCTTCACCCTTCTTGCCAATGAGATGTTCCTATGACTGGTCTTATACTTTCTTGCTCCTCAGTTACCTCATGTCTTGATGAAATGGGATACCTGTAAGTCTTTCAGTTTTTTCTTGAAAAATCAGCACAAGAATTAAAGTGCCTAAAGTGGGGCCATGTCTGGTGAGAGAGGAGAAGCATAGGAAGACTCCTACCTACTCTATCATTCTGGGTGCCTTTGTCCCCCTTGTCGATGAGAGGCAGAGCCCAAGGAGCAGGAGAGGTGGGATGGCAAGGAGGTGAGGAATAAATGATGGCCACAGATAGAAGTAGCAGGTTCCCAGACAAGCAAAGCATTTTGAGAGTTACGTCTCAAGGGTGCTCTCCTCTATCCTTGGCCATGGTATAGAGCTATGTCCTTGAGTCTTTTGACAGCTGTTCTTCTGGACAGATACCTTCTGATGTGCTCATTCTCCCCATGTCACTGGGGTAGAATTGTCTGGTGTACTGGATGTGTCAGTCATAGTCCTATGTGGCCACTAGAAAACTAGTTGCCATTGAGTTGATTCCGACTCATGATGACCCCATATATGTCAGAGTAGAACTATACTTCATGGGGTTTTCAATGGTTGATTGTTTGGAAATAGATTGCCAGGCCTTTCTTCCAAGGTGCACAGCTCCTACTAAATGACACTGCCTGTACATGCAGAGCCCTCACCAATTTATCATCTTTCAAAACACAATACACGTAATCTGGGATCCCTGTAAATTTATGGTGTGAGGAGAGCAATGAAACAGGACAGAGTGTGGATGGTGACTTCCCCTTGTACAGAAAGATTGCTTCTCTATGGTTTTCCTTCACCAGCCTAGTAACCACAAGTATATTTCTGTATAGGTTTTCCTCAACCTTGAGAGTTTTAGTTCCATTGCCCAATTGATAAAGTCCATCCATTTAGGGAGAATTGAAAAAAGAGAGAAACGAGGATTGGCAAATATGAGAAACAGAGTGGGGATGACTGTTTTTGTCTTAAATTCTTAGCAAATACAGTAAAACCTGTGAACGCCGGAACCTGCGTAAGGCGGAAACCTGTCAGAGAAGGAAAGTGCAAATATTTTCCACTAAAAGGAGTGATAGAAAAGTGGTAAGACTGCACCCTGTCAAAGGCGGAAAACTTGGGAGACTCAGAGAAACAAGGCAATCCCATGGAGTTCCAACTCTTACAGGTTTCACTGTATAAAGGAAGCTTAGAATTCTCCTCTGGGAGGAGGGAGATGAGTTGCGTGTAAAAGAGACCAATGACACATGCTTTGTAGAAAAGTTATCATGGCACACTTAAGACTGTATAGTCCACAGTAGTGAGGGCAGGGCAACAGCGTTGACATACCTCATTCCCACTGCCATCGAGTCGATTCTGACTCCTAGAGACCCTATAGGACAGAGTAGAACTGCCCCATAGGGTTTCCAAGGCTGTAAATCTTTATGGAAGCAGACTGCCACATCTTTCTCCCACAGAGCGGCTACTGTGTTTGAATTGCTGACCTTCTGGTTAGCAGCTGAGCACTTAAGCACTGTGCCACCAGAGCTCCTTACATGGCTCACTAGCTAGGCCAAATGGGTTAAATAAAAATTACCTAAACATTGAAGCTACTCTGTGTGTCTAGTGCCTTGTGGGAATTGGTAAGTAAATGGAAGACCAGGCAGAGAAAACAGAACAAAGCAAAATAACAAAAAGTATCTAACAGTCCTATTATTTACAATGAGACGAAATGAACTTACAGGGCATTGCTCTGAAATGTGTGAATAAAGTGTCTTAAAAGCTTCTATAGCTCAAGAAATGGTTAACAGACATTAAATAGTATCTATTATTATTAAGAGGAGGTAAATGTCATTAATAGTTGTGACATTCAGTATGCTATCTTTATTACTTTAAGTGAAATTAATTATAAGGTAATTAAGGCCAGTTGACGATAATTAAATGTCCAAATGTGCATTTTCCAGAGATGGTAGTATACAATAGTATCCATAACTTCCCATTACTGTAGCCCTTTTTGTGGTAGTTATTAATTTTAACTTTCTGCGTGACCTCCAAGGTACCTCTGCGCTCCCTTTCTAGCTTTAAATTCAGATTAGGGCCATCCAACCCTGAGCTTGACATGGGAAATTTTAAGAACCTTGAAGACAAATCGAATACATATTATTAAATAATATCATCAGCAAAGTGGTAAACACATTTAAGGACAGAGACTGCAGACTAACCACCGAATCTGTTTTCTGTGGGCACCTATTTCCCAGCTGCCCTTGCAAGGAGATATTATTGAACTTTAGCCATTGGAATATGAGTGGAAGTGACACATGCCACTTCTAGGCCAAGCCTATAAACCTACAACAATGGAGTTTCATACTCTTTGCTCACATGATCACTAGATGGCAAGGGTGATCTTGAAAGTCATATGCTGAAGATACTAGTGACTCCATTAACCTAGATCCCTGAATGACTGTGGAATAGAATTTCCTCTCTCTGCCCCAGTGTTCCACTGATCTGGGCCACATAGGACTATTGGGTGAATACGAAGTAATTTCTATTTTGTTAAGATATTGAAAGTTTAGGGTTTCTTTGTTACAGTAGTTGCCCTACTTAACTCAGTGAGTTACTGGGCATTGTAGCCATTTCACCAACATTCATGCTCCCTTCTTTTGATATTTGTTCAGATATTCACACCTCACATATGCTTTGGGGGAAACTGACTCCACCTGTGACTCTAGGAGTGAGGTCTGCCACTTAGGCCTAAGTTCCTCAGAGTAATGTCATTCCTTGGCCATAGCTATTAGTTCATGGATGGATCTTTGACTCAAGACTAATGACTACTGGGAAAGAAGTTTACAGGGTCTTTAGAGCTTGATTGACTCTCTCCCTCCCTTGAAGAGGGATAGGTAGCATGTAGCTCTGGGAGTCACTGAGCTATCTTGAGACCAGAAAGAGGGAACAACCTGAGGATAAAGTTGACACATGGAGGAAAGAACTTAGGAATTTGATATCACTGTTGAACTGCTGGATGAAACCTACCCTGATACCTGAATCCCTACCTCTGGACTTTCAAATTACATAAGCCTTTTATCATTTAAACTATTTCGAGTTGAATTTTGTGTTAGTTACAATAATACAGTGAGTTAGCTACCTAACAATATAGTGAGTGGAAGTAGGATGTGAGAGGGGGCAATGATTAAATGAAGATAAATTTCCACCATGCTTTCAAATTAGTAGAGGAGACCTTTTGGAGGTGGCAGAATTCAGAGATAGCTGGAAAGAACTGCAGACATGAGTGAGTCTTTTGGATGCTACTGTTGGTGTGCATGTCTTCTTTTAATGTCTAGGTATAGGCTCACTGTAAGTTATTTCTCCCATAGCTGCCTAGTATTGAACAAGTACCCTATTAACTGTCATACAGAATTGAATGAAACCAATGCTATACCGTAGAGAAAGCACGCACACCTCTTCCATTCACTTCTTGGTTAATACAGTAGTGTCACAAAGAGGTCACATTTCCACAGCCCAGCAGCTCCTGAGTTATCATGCTTTTTAGTGAAGAGTGAATCTTTGGGATTATGGGGGAATGACCCTTTGCAGGACACTTGCAACAGATAGTGCCATAGAGCAGAGGAAGGGCAGGCCCCACAAATTAAGCCTTCATTCTTGATGCAGTTGCCTCCAAAATGTTTTGTCACTCTTTTGCCCTCTTTAGTTCCTTTCTAAGCTGTAGTGACCCTTGTATCTTTCAGTGTCACTTAGATTATATATTTATTATATATAAATGAATGAGTATGTGTCAGGGAACTTGCACTTTCTGTAGAAACCAGTCATTCCTATAGGACGTTGATAATATATACTTGCTGCCACTGAGATGATTGGGATGTGTTTCCTGGGGAAACGTGTCCCATGTTTTCTTCCACACCCTCTTGACCCCACTATGGGTCCCATCACAATTTATGCCCACCACAATGTAGGGCCAACAGCTAATCTGAATAGGCTCACCTTTTAAAATTATCTACTTAGTATCTGTTTCTACAACAGATTATACAGTAGGCCTCCCAGCTAATGCTGCAATGAATACAATCTGGTTTATGAAATCACCAGATTAGAGGTAAGCAGCAATTTAAAGACTTAATTTTTTTTTTTTTTTGGTGAAAGTATACACAGTCAAATATACACCATTTCAACAGTTCCTACATATACAAGTCAGTGACATTGGTTACATTCTTCGAATTGTGTTACCATTCTCACTATTCTTTTCCACATTATTCCACCATCATTATCTTAAACTCACTGCCCCCTAAACTTCCTATCCAGCCTTTAAAGTTGCCATTGTCAATTTGATCTCACATTGATAATTCTTTAAAAGAGCACAATGCTCAAAGAAGATGCTATTAACTAATTAAAATAAGCTTTTTTTTTGGTTCAAAGAAGACTTCAGAAGATAGTTTTGGTTTAAGGTTTAAAGTTTAATTAAAGATTATCTCAAGGTAATAGTTTTGGGGGCTCATTTAGCCTCAATGGCTCCAGAAAGTCTGGATCCCATTGCAAATTTGAAATTCTGTTCTACATTTCCCCCCATTTGGACCAGGATTATAATAGAATCTTTGATCAAAGTGTTCAGTAACAGTAGCCAGGCACCATCCAGTTCTTCTGATCTCCTGGGAGAGGAGGTAGTTGTTCATGACCGCAACTAGTCACGTGTTCTATTTCTTCCTCTGATTACCGACTCTCCTTCTTCCTCTGTTGCTTTAGATGAATGGAGACCAATTGTTGTACCTTGGATGGTTGCTTCCTAGCTTTTAAGACCCCAGTCACTATGCAATAAACTAGGATGTAGAGCAGAAGTACTGAGAAACAATATTAGGCTAACTGATTGGAATGTCCCTCAAAACCATGACGCTAAACCTCCAAACCAAGAAAATAAATCCCATGAGGTATTTGGTTGCGTATAAGCAGCCTCAGTAACGGCCCCTTATTTTTGTAAGAACGTATATAACACAATATTTGCCAATTCAACCTTTTTCAGGCGTATAGGTTAGTGATATCGATTACATGAATCAGTTGTGCAACCATTACCCTTAATTGATGCCAGATTTCCCACCACCATAAACAGAAACTCACTGCTCAAACAGTGGCTCTCCTTCTCCCCCACCTCCCACCCCTGGTAACCACTAATAAACTTTGGTCTCTATACATCTGCCTATTCCTGTCATTTTATATAAGTGAGATCATACGTTATTTGTCCTTTTGTGGTTTATTTCACTCAGCATAATGTCAAGGTTCATCCATGTTGTAGCATGTATCTGGATTTCATTTCTCTTTATGGCTGAGTAGTATTCCATTGTATGTATGTACCACATTTTGCTTATCCATTTTCCTGTTAATGGACATTTAGGTTGTTTCTACCTTTTAGCCATTATGAATAGTGCTGCAATGATCATCGGTGTACGTATGTCTGTTCGCATCACTGGCCTCAAGTCTCTTGGATATATACTTAGGAGTGGGATTGCTGGGTCATATGGTAGTTATATTTTTAGTTTTTTGAGGAGCCACCACACTGTTAAACACAACATTTGTACGATTCTGCATTCACAGCACCAATGGATAAGAGTTCTAATTTCCCAGCATCCTTGCCAACATTTGTTATTTTCTGCTATTTTTTTTTTAATCTCACTCATCCTGGCAGGAGTGAAGTGGTATCTCATTGTGGTTTTGATTTGCATGTCTCTGATGGCTAAAGATGTTGAGTATCTTTTCATGTGTTTGTTGGCCATTTGAATATCCTCTTTGGTGAAATGTATTTTCAGGCCCTTTATCCATCTTTCAGTGGGTTGTTTGTCTTTTTCTTGTTAAGCTGAAGGAGTATTTTATATATATAGTTCCCAAAATTTTTCTCTTAGTCTGTAGGTTGTCTCAACTTTGTTGACAAAGTCCTTTGATGAACAGAAGTCTTTAAATTTGATGAGATCCAATTTATCTATTTTGTCTTTCATTGCCTGTGCCTTTGGTGTCATGTTCAAGAATCTGTTGTTGAGAACTAGGTTGTGAAGCAGTACCTCAACCTTTTCTTCTAAGAGTTTTATGGTTTTAGATCATACATTTAGGTCTTTGATCCATTTTGAGTTAGTTTTTGTATATGGTGCAAGGTATGGGTCTATGAAGAGGAAACAGGCTTTGTGAGGCCAAATGTGCCTGCCCTCATGCTTTCCATTAGTTCACTGCTGTTTGCCAAGCCTCTGTTATGTGACCTTGCTGAGGTGGACTTATGTAACATCCCTGGCATGTAGCCACTATTGTCCTAATCACTATAAAACCTCCTCCCCCGCTACTGTGGGGCACAGAGATCTGCTTTGGTCCTTTGGCTGCCCAGGACCACCTCACACATAAGTCTCCCTAATAAACTCCTTTGCTGCCATACTGGAGTTGCCCGCCTCTTTCTTTGGGCTCTTGGCACCCTCCAATTTTGGAGACAAATTTCAAGTTACTGGTCCATGCCTGGACAGTCTATCTTCATTGTTTTGCATGTGGAAATCCAGTTGTCCCAGCACCATTTGTTTAAAAGGCTATTTTTTCCCATTTGATGGATTTGGCACCCTTGTCAAAGATTAATTGACTGTAGATGTATAAACTTAACTTTGGGCTCTCAATTCTATTCCATTGGTCTATATGTAAAGAATTAAAAAACAGTTAATTTATTTTTGGTGAAAATATGCACAGCAGAACATACACAGGATTCATCTATTGAGTCCTTGATCAAAACATTCAGTAATGGTAGCTGGGCACCATCCAGTTCTTCTGGTCTCATGGCAAAAGGAGGCAGTAGTTTGTGGAGGCAGTTAGACCTGCAGTTCAGTTGCTTCTCTGATTCCTGGTTCTCCTTCTTCTGCTGCTACTCTGGGAAATAGAGACCAATTGTTGTATCTTGGATGGCCTCTTGCAAGCTTTTGATATCCCAGGTACTACTCACTAAACTAGGGCGTAGAACAGAAACTCTAAAAACAATATTAGGCCAATTGACTGGACAGTCCTACAAAGCTATGACCCTAACTTTTGAACCAAAAGAACTAATCCTGTGAGGTGTTTTGTTGTACCTAAGTAGTATCAGCAACTGCAGCCTCTTTTTTTCTGATTGCTGTTGTTGTTGTAAAATTATATATAACACAACATTTGCCATTTCATCCTTTTTCTGGTGTACAACTTAGTGATATCAGTTAAATTGTATAACCATTACCTTTAATCAGTGCCAATTTTCCCTTCATCACATACATAAACTTACTACTTCCCAGAGAATGATTTTCTCTCTCCCTTCCCCTCCTGCCCCAGGTAACCACTAATAACCATTGGTCTCTATACATTTACTTATTCTTGTCATTTCATATATATGAAATCATACAGTATTTGCCCTTTTTTGATTGACTTATTTCACTCAGCATAATGACTTTGAGGATCACCCATGTTGTAGTGTGTATCAGGACTTCATTTCTCTTTATGTCTGAGTAGTATTCCATTGTATGTATGACCACGTTTTATCCATTCATCTGTTGATAGGCACTTAGGTTGTGTCCACTTCTTTGCCATTGTGAATAGTGCTCCAGTGAACATAGGTTTGCTTTTATGTCCCTAGGGTACATACCTAGGAGTGGAATTGCTGGGTCATATGGTAGTTATATTTTTAATCTTTTGAGAAATCACCATAATGTTTTCCATAACAGTTGTACCATTTTACATTACCATCAGCAATAGATAAGGGTTCCAACTTCCCCACATCCTCACCAACATTTTTTATTTTCTTTTTTATCATTGCTACTCTAGTAGGGGTGAGGTGGTATCTCACTGCTGTTTTGATTTGCATCTCTCTAAAGGCTAATGGGAGCCCTGGTGACACGGTGATTAAGAGCTCAGCTGCTAACAAAATGTCGGCAGTTCTAATCCACCAGCCACTCCTTGGAAATCATATGGAGCAGTTCTACTCTGTCCTATAGGGTCGCTTTGAGTCGGAATTGACTCAACAGCAAAGGGTTTGTTTTTTTTGGTTTTAATGGCTAATGATGATAAGCATCTTTTCATGTGTTTGTCCGCCACTTGGATATCCTCTTTGGTGAATGTCTGTTCATGTCCTTTGCCCATTTTTCGATTGGGTTATTTGTGTTTTTATTGTTAAATTGTAGCAGTTTCATATGTATTTGGGATATTAACGCCTACTGCATATATTGTTCCCAAAGATTTCTTCCCGGTCTGTAGGTTGTCTTTTTACTTTTTTGATAAATTCTTTTGATGAACATAAGTACTTAATTTTTTTGAGGTCCCAATTATTTTTCTTCTGCTGCTTGTGCATTTGTTGTTGTATCTGCTAATCTATCATTAAAATAAAAACTAGGTTCCATGCCTTCACCCCTATATTTTCTTCCAAGAACTTTATGGTTTTAGATTTAACATTTAGGTCTTTGATCCATTTTGAATTAATTTTTGTGTATAGTGTGAGGTATGGATCTTGCTTCATGTTTTTGTATGTTGAAAATCAATTTTCCCAGCACCATTTGTTGAAAAGACTGTGCCTTCCCCCATTGAGTGGACTTAGAAGCCTTGTTGAAAATCAGTTGACCATAGAGGTATGAATTTATTTCTGCATCTCAATTCTTTTCCATTGGTCTATGTGTCTATCATTAAACCAGTACCAGGCTATTTTGAATACTTTAGCTGTATAGTGTTCTTTGAAATTGGGAAGTGTGAGGTCTCCTATGTTGTTCTTTTTCTTCAAATTGTTTTGGCTATTTGGGGCCTCTTTCCTTTCCATATAAAGTTGAGGATTAGTTTTTCCATTTCTTTGAAAAATGCTTTAGAATTTTGATCAGGATTGTACTGAATCTATAGATTGGTTTGGGTAGAATTGACATTTTCACAATATCAAGTTTTCCAATCCGTGAGCATGGAACATCTTCCCATTTATCTAGGTCTGTTTTAGTCTCTTGTAGCAGTGTTTTATAGTTTTCATTGTATAAGTCCTTTGCATTCTTGGTTAGGTTTATTCCTAGGTATTTTATTCTTTTAGGTGCTACTGTCAGTGGAATTGTTTTCTTTTCAAGTTTCTCCTTGTCGGTGTATAGAAACCTAACTGATTTTTGTGTATTGATCTTGAACCCTGCACTTGGCTAAATTCTTTTTATTAGTTCCAGAAGATTTCCTGTGGGTTCTTTGGGCTTTTCTATATATAGGATCATGTCATCTGCAAACAGAGATAGTTTTACTTCTTCCTTTCCAGTTTGGATACCTTTTATTTCTTTATCTTGCCTTATTGCTCTGGATAGGACTTACAGTACAATACTGAATAGAAATGGTGATAGTGGGCATCCTTGTCTTCCATCTTCCTCAGTTGATAACGTCTCTAATCTGATTTCAGAGCCCCTAGGTATATTTTCAAATCTTTTCTATGGTATATGCATTTTGTTTTGGAGGTGGTACTCCAGCCCTGTTTCCTTTCCCTTTTTACTCTGTAAGTTTCAAGTCTCTGAAGGCATGTTGTTAAGTCAGTCTGTTGATTACAACTATCCAGCTTAATGGGTCTTCTTTGTTTGATGGGGGCCCTGGTGGTACAGTGGTTAAGAGTCTGGCTGCTAACCAAAAGTCAACAGTTTGAATCCACCAGCTGCTCCTTGGAAGCCTTATGGGGCTGTTCTACTTTGTCCTATAGGGTCACTATGAGTTGGAATTGACTTGAAGGCAACAAGTAGTAGAAGTTTGTTTGATGTGGGTTGGAGTCAATGTATACTACCCTTTTTTTTTCTCAACTCTCTGACTTGCCTGGGGTAGGGGTGGGGCTGGATTTTTCCATTTGAGTTCCAAGTTTTCTCTATTCCTCTGGCTGCCACCTGACTGATATGAAGTCTCTGAGACAGCAGATAATCAGCGAAAGTTAAGTTTTACTGTTTCTTTCCTGCTGTTAGGGTACCCAACTTACTGTTTTTTTGTGGCTCACTGTCTGCCTCTTTTCAGAGGCTGCTTCTGTTCTGAAGACAAGGTCTGGTCAGGTCCACATACGTGGGTTCTGGCTTCACTGCGGTGGGGGTTGGGCTGGTGGGTTTCCCTGGTGACACAGGGGGAAAAAAAAGCTTCTTGTTGGCTACTTTCTTCCTCTTTCAGTTCACAGCTGGTAGCTTTAACTTTTGGGTTGGTTTCCAGGGTTCTACATGCATGTTTCTGTCTCCTTGTTGGTGCCATTTTGCTGATTTTTTCCTTATTATTGTTGCGGGGAATTTGAGATGTGCTTCTGCTCATGTTGCCATCTTGAGGAGAAGTCAGTAATTTAAAGAGCCATAGTAGTGCAATGGTTAAGCTTGGCTGCTAACCAAAAGGTAGTTGGAATCCATCAGTGACTCTGGTGGGAGAAAAGACTTGGCCATCAGCTCCTGTAAAGATTACAGCCTAGGAAACCCTATAGGGCGGTTCTACTTTGTCCTACAGGGTTGCAATGAGTCTGAGTCAACTCAATGGTACACAAGAACAATATATAGAGTAGCCACAAAATCCCTGTGTGGTTTGAATTTTTAATAAATTTACTTCTATATAAAATAAACCATTTACAAATGCAGCGTAGTCTTTATTCAAGATTTAAATAGAATTGTTAATGATTCATGTGTTCCAACTAGTTTATTTTGTTTTCTTATGTTATACTAAATATTTATATGCAAGTAAATCGGTAATGATGGCAGAAATGATGAAAGCTAACATTACTGCAATTAAATGAGCTAAATCTTGAGTCATTTGCAGGTAGTGGCAACAGTTTACAAATATCTTTTTCCATAAGACATCAATTTTGTCTTCTGAATTGCTTCTCAGTCTTCATCACCTGAAGCAACTTATTGTCTTAGTAGTTAATTAGAAGCCAGTATGAACAGGAGAAATAATCTAAATCTCACCATTTCCCACCCCATTTACCCACCTGTCTCATAGTTTCTGAGTATCTTTTGTGTTTCTTTGGTGGGTGGGGCCTTGGTGGAGCAGTGATTAAGTGTTGGGCTGCTAACCAGAAGGTCGGCGGTTCAAACCCACTAGCTGCTCCTTGGAAACCCTATGGGGCAGCTCTACCCTGTCCTACAGGGTTACTCTGAGTTGGAATTGACTTGATGGCAATGGATTTTTTGGTGGGTAATTGAGGAAATTTAGGTGACTTTTGTGTAGGAAGTTGGCTGTTTGATGGGGGAATGGATGCAAGTAGTTAAAGAGAAATTGTCAATTGATTACAACAGAACATTATGATTTGTGTGCAGTAGCTAATAACCAATTTCATTCCTTACAGGGGGCCACTGTGTCAGAGATGCCATTTGTCACATGGACCTATTCAGTATATAAAATTTGTAATCAGATTAACAAAGTGTTTTCTTCTCTCCGACAGTTGAGAAAAAACCTTGCTCCATAGAACCCCTATTTTACAGTAATACATGTTGTAATACCATTTAACCAAGAAGTTCTTTGAAATAGCAAGTTCCCTCATGCATTAAGGAGTTTGTTTGACAATCACTAGTTGAAAGATTGGTGGGCAGAACAATTTAAACCTGAGTAACTTAATAGAAAATTAATTTGATATTAAGAAAAAAACTTTCTGAAATGAAAATATAAATTAGTTGGGTTTCAACAGAAAAAAATCCATTTAGGTATTTTTTAAAAATAATATTATGTATTTTTTAAAAACTGAGGTACACTTCCACCATTGGCAAGTTCTAGGATAGCTAGAAATGACAGGCTCCAAACAGCCAAATACCTAATGAGAAGAGATACTGTGTTAAGGAAATGAAGTATATTTAAATATAGATTAGGCATTCTACTCTTCCCCTTCCTACCCCCAGCCTGTATTTCATCTTATTAGAGACCCAGGTACTTTAATCATGTGGTTAATTCCTAAGTGACAACCTACCATCTTAAATCCTGTCACTGTCCTTGAAAATCAGTTCAGTTTTGCGATGAAGCTGAGGATTTGGAAATGTTGCCTTCGGACTTAAGATGCTGGGAAATGTTAAAGCTGACATTTTTGCTGCCTAGAACCAAGAGCAAGTACTTTGAAAAAATATATATCAGGCAATATTCCTAATTGTTCAATAGCCAGTTGTTCTTGTCTGATTATTTCTTCCACTGATATGTACCATCTGTCTGCTTTGGACAGAAGGATGGGAGAGATGTAGTAGAAAATGAAATATTTTGTAGATCACAATTTCTCCAAAGGAAAATCTGTCAGGGAATAGTAAAGAAGCGCTTTTGTTTGAATACCTCTTGAGGAAATGCTGGAACTATCTTGAAAGGTTGTTGTTATTCACATTGCCATTTACTGCTAGTAGGCTTCAGATGAGAGCAGAAAATTGTACAAAGGAGTTTAATATAATAGCCTTGATCAGAGCCAAGGGGCAGCTATCATAAAGTGAAGCTCTACAAAGACAAAGAATTCTAAGATGCTGGGTGGTTTCTTCCTCTCCAGCCCTTTCTTGAAATGCCTTCTGAGTACTAGAACTTCCAAAGCAGGCCATAGACAGTTAATTGGAACCTTGTCCTCTTTCTTCCTCTAATATGCTAATAGACATAGTTAAGAAGTTCTTTGTCATAAAGCATAAGAACAGAAGAATTCAAATATTCCACCTTAGTAGTGAAGAGGGCCAGCAAAGTGTGGGAGAACTGAGGTGCAAAAAAACCTGAAGAGTACATGAGAGGTATCTTAGTAACTAAATTTATCTAAGATAGACAGGGAAAGAGGGATTTTTTTATTTTGAAAATGGAACTAGCTTTCTTTTTGAGCACAGAAGAAACAACTTAGAAATTGTAACCCAATTCCGCATGGAATCAGGAGTAAAACTTGTGTGGCTATCAGGAGTTTATAGAAATGTAGCACTTAATAAAGAAACATATTTTCCAGGTGATATAAATTACTTGGGAGTCAGTGATGATGCTAAAATATGAAGGTCATGATGTATGCCAATTTGTGGTGTGCAACTGTTTTAACAGTTGCTTGCAGAGAAGGGGTGGCTTATTATAGCTATGATTGACCATGACCTCTGTTAGGGCATGATGGAGAGAGACAGGGATTTCTGAAGTCTAGGTGGGGAGGAAATCAGATGTCGTATGAATTGAATATACCTTTCTGTTGAATTGCACATGCAACATTTTTTTCATGGTTTAGGGCAACATATCTGTATTAATTATAATATCTGGAAGAGGGCTGAGCACATGGCTATGATGTGATAAACATTCATTAACTTAAGTACTCATGACAGTTCCAGGTTCTTCTGATTTTGGATATGAGTATAGTTTGATTTTACTTGTAAATAAATGGAGCAGATGTTTGTGTTTAAGCCAATGGAATAGGCATGTTTCTGCCATTATAGATGCCAATGCCCAGGTAGGGGTAAAGGGCTGCCAAAGTCTGCCCCAGAGGCACTTCTGTCAGAATCTTAATTAGAGCATCAGGAGACTTGAAAGGATCTGAGGAAGACAACAATGAAGGAGAATCAGAGGGTTCCAAGAGGTCAGCCTCCACTGAGTATCCTTGAGATCCAAATCAATGGTGTTTCCCACTCACACAGGTCCTGAGGTAGTTGCAGGCATAACCTCCAACATGAGGAGCTGGATGTGCTTTAGTGGTTAGCCATTAGCCCTTCAAACCTGAAAAAGTGGCTGGATCTTGGGTGGAGAGATGGTGTGCTGAAGCCAGCTCATGTGGATTTCGAGAGCCAATTCTTAAATTTTCAGAATTTTGCAAACCATCTATTAAACCATGGGTAGCTTAAAATTGACTATAATTTACATTATGAGTATTTACATTACAGAAATCAGTAAATACTACAAATTAGCCCCTCCTCCTTCCCCAGAGAGCCGATTGTTAAACATTTATCAGTACACCACTGGGTATGGTGCTTGTCATGGATTGAATTGTATTCCCCCAAAATATGCATCAACTTGGCTAGGCCATGATTCCCAGTATTATGTGATTTTCACCATTTTGTCATCTGATGTGATTTTCCTATGTGTTGTAAATCCTACCTCTACGATGTTAATGAGGTGGGATTAGCTGCAGTTATGTTAATGAGGCAGGACTCAATCTACAAGAGTAGCTTGTGTCTTAAGTCAATCTCTTCTGAGATATAAAAGAGAGAAGCGAGCAGAGAGATATGGGGACCTCATACCACGAAGAAAGCAACGCCAGGAGCAGAGCACATCTTTTAGACCTGGGGTCCCTGCGCCTGAGAAACTCCTTGCCCTGGAGAAGATCGATGACAAGGACCTTCCTCCAGAGCCGACAGAGAGAGAAAACCCTCCCCTGGGGCTGATGCCCTGAATTTGGACTTTTAGCCTACCGGACTCTGAGACAATAAATTTCTGTTCATTAAAGCCATCCACTTGTGATATTTCTATTACAGCAACACTAGATGACTAAGACAGGGCTTCTTGCACATCCAAAGATAAACCTAAAACTGGCACTCTCTTTGGTCCTGACACTAGATCATGGTCTTTCGCCAGTCATCCAGTGTCTTGATCCTGTTCATACCTCAGAATGACTTAGTTTCCCAAGCACCTGATGGACCATGATCTTTATCTGTGCTGACGATACCTACAGCCTTAGTTCTTCAGTATCCTTAATTAGTTTTTTGTTTTCCTGGGGTAGTCTCATTCTGCCTTCAGTCCTGGCTTTAGGTCCCTGCAGCCCTAGCATCCATGGTGTCTCAGAGAACCAAACAATAATTTGATCAGTGTCTATCTGTAAGTGGAGCCCTGGTGGCACAGTGGTTAAGAGTGCCACCAAAAGGTCAGCAGTTCGAATCCACCAGCTGCTTCTTGGAAACCCTATGGGGCAGTTCTACTCTGTCCTATAGGGTTGCTATGAGTCAGAATCGACTCGATGGCAATGGGTTTGGTTTGTTTTTCCGTCTGTACATAGCTTGAAGAACCTCATTGTAGCAGACGGTGCTCTGTCCATATCCTTCAGCACTCACCATTTTAGTATATGCCAACAGCATCTACTGCAAATACCTGCAGTTCTCTCCCTGAGGATTCTTTTTCCAATCACAGATGGGGCAGGCTGGAGGTGCTGGCAAGTTAATGTCCCAGAAGCAGCCCTCATCCAATGACTGATGGGAATTGGAAATTAAATACCCCTGCTTTCTTATTGCTCAAATGGAACAACTCTGAAGCGTGTTCCACAACCGTCTCTAGAAATCTCCAATGAAATTGGACCCCAGTTGCCCATCGAGGTAAATTGTTCATTAGCACATCCTGTATTGTTTTCCTTCCTTTCCCTGTTTCACTTTCTCCCTCCCCTGCAGGTGCTCCTGGGATTACCTCCTAAATAAACTACTTGGTACACACATCCTTGTCTCTGGGTCTGTTTCTGGGGGAGACCCAGGCTAAGACATTTATCACTGTCATTATTATCTGGAATGCTGTGTAAGGCCCAAACATTTTGCAGTGATGCTTGTGTTTTCCCTTTGCCATAATCAAAGTAATGCAAAAGGGACACACACATGTTTGTTTTTAGTTGTGTGCTTTATTTTTAAATCTGTATAAATAAATACAAAATGACAAAGAGGTGTATGCTTACTAAACATTGCATTTGATTGTATGACTTTGCACAGTGTGTTATAATAGTTCAGCTTGTAATTGTTCCATTAGCTATCGGTGCATAATTCTATAACTTTTAGGATACAGTTAATCTGGAAGCTGTATCAGTCACCTTTTATTGGAACCCCTCAGTGCTTGCAATGGCAAAAGTTTATTTGGGGAGCATTTGAGCCACACTGGCTAAAATCTGTTTTTGTTTTTGTTTTTTTTTTCTTGAAACCACTGAAACAATAAAAGAATTAGAGATGGGGAGAGGCATTTCTAGAGAGGGGAAAAAAAAACATTCAATTTAATACAATGATCAAAATATTTTCATTTGTAAATATTTCCCCTTCCTTTAATAATGGAAAGGAAATTCCCAGATCCTAAAAGGATTGAAAGTAAAGATATATTATGAATTTGTGTTTTCATAACATTGCCAAATTTCTAGATTTTCTTTTCACATTCATAAAAGGTATGCTAGGGTACAAAGCTCAGAATTCCACAACCATAGTCATTTTAAGTTTAAATATTGGACTCAATATGTATATGTATAAAAAGTATTCGGTAGTACTGGATCCTTCTAAAATTCACATTTTAACCATGGAACATCAATTGCCAAGTCCTGTAAGCAACATTCAGTACTACTTCCGGGGTTTTTTGTTTTTTGTCTGATATATTTCTATAATGGAAGTTCAACTGAACTGAAAAATGAAATGGGCCTCTTTGCTAACAACCCTACACTTCTTAATTCATATGAATGCAGACAAATACAACAGCCTGGGATTTGTTGGCCTCCAGTTCATGGGATTCAGCATTCTTGTAGATTTGACGTCTTTATTTCTTTTCATGCTATAGTGATGAATACTTACTACACATTCTTTTAGGGCCTCTCACTAGATGTTTTTGAATTTGGTGGCTTAAGTAATGAAACTCAAGAGGATTTGGTTTTATGTTCTAGTGAGTCAGCAACAGTCTCTGCTGAAGTGAAGATTTTCATGTAGATGTTGAAACGTCATCTCAGTGTAAGACCCCAGGGGAGATAGCACTTGCCCCCAAGAGAGAGGGGCCTGACATCTTGAGCCATGCCTTACCCGTTTACCATTTACTGGTTGCTGTCGAGTCGATTCCAATCCATAGTGACCCTATAGGACAGAGTAGAACTGTCCCATAGGGTTTCCAAGGAGGGGCTGGTGGATTCGAACTGCTGACCTTTTGGTTAGCAGCCGTAACTCTTAACCACTGCGCCACCAGAGCCATGCTTTAGTCATGAAAAATTTTAGTTTTCCTGCCCCTCACTCTTCACTTATGATTTTTTTTTTGATCCTAAGAAATGACTTTTACATTTTATAAAGTAAATCATTTCCTCCCCCCACCATGGTTTTGAATAGAGACTTTACTAATCAATTTTCTAATACTAAAAATGGCATTTGCATTCTATAAAATGAAACTATTACCCCTCCATGGTTTTGATTATAAGCTATCAACACCCCATCCTTTTATAAGACTGCTCATCAAACTATGAAGTACAAATGAGACCATATTGCAATGAGGTTAAAACAAAAAACCGAAAAGAAACTCATGCTTAAGATCAAACTCTGTTGCCCTGTTAATATTTTCCAGCTGAAAAATACAGCTCTCCATCTCTTTTTTGTTGTTATTAGTTGCCATTGAGTTGGCTCCGACTCATGGCGACTTTATGTATAACAGAACGAAACATTGCCCTGTCCTGCCCCATCCTCACAATTGTTATGTTTGAGTCCATTGTTGAAGCTACTGTGTCAATCCATCTCATGGAAGGTTTCCCTCATTTTCAACCCTCTACCCTCTACTTTACCAAACATGATGTTCTTTTCTAGCAATTTGTTTTAGATACAAGCAAAAACCAAATAGTTCATGAGGTGCAAATCTCACCAGCTTTGCTGGGGGGTATGGTAAAAGAACCTAACTCAAGATCCGAAATCATTACCTATAATCCATTTTAAAGTGAAATACTTTATAAATAAATCCTGGTCTTATCTTTTATTATGGAAAAAAGGAACAAAAATGGAAAGTAAAACATTTTCCCCTATCAAAAAATTGTCTGTGTATAGAAAGAAGGTATCTGGGTTGCCTGATGACCTCATTAGAGGAATATGGAAAGAGACAGTATTAATTCTTCTTCCAGCCTTACTGTAGGTTTTAGCAGGGCCCTTTTATAGACAACAACTTGAGTGTTGGCCTATCTTCCAGGGCAGATGTGGACTTCAGATGGAATCATTTATTATAAAATATATTCATAAATATGGAATGCACACATACTATTTCACCATTAGGATGGAAATTTAACCAAGTGTATGTTGAAAAATTAAAATGAACTCATTCAATTTCTCTTTTCTCTTTGCCCCTATTTTCCAGGCTATTTAGGGAAATGTCAATTCTTAAGAGTAAAAGCAAATTGGGCAAAAATCCAAGAGATTAAATTTAGTTCCTGTGGATGTTTTCTCACCATAAAATATTTCCAAGTTAGCTAGCTAAATTAATTGAACATGCAGCTATGAAATAGAATGCTCCAAGCAATTGGTAGCCAAGGCCTGCTGTGATATACTTACTTTTCTAACCTGAGTTTTTCATCAGCGTTACAGGGTTGGCTTCTAAAAAAGGAAGTCAGCCTGGATATCTGGCCTTTCTTCCATTTGTTGGAGAGTTGTCACTGATGAGAGAGTGTCCATTCAGAAATTTTACTTTGGATACTTTACAGACACCCGCCCCAAACTCTAGCCAGTTTTTTTTTTTTTTTTTGGAATGTGTGTGTGTATGATCTGATTTCAGTTTCCATGGAAATGGGCTAAATAAGGCCTTTAACAGAGAGTAGTATGAGTGAGACTTCTCCTTTGCTATTCCCAGCTGCTGGGTTCTAACTCAGGACTACTGAGACAAAATCTGAAATCATCCCAATCCTTTACATTATGAGACTAATATTGTAATTTGGTACCTGTAACATAGAGTTTGGATTCAGAATTTCTTTGTGATAGTGATAAGCACACATCCATTCAGTTAGCCCTGTGAAATGAACTAAAAAAGAAAACCCACCCACCAACCCCCAGTGATTTGTTTGACACCCCATGCATATATATACTTCTTTGTTACAACCCTCCCAAGTCTCTTCTTCCTCTGCATACAGCTGTTGACCTACAACTAATATGTTCAGCATCCCCCTCACCAATCCTAAATGCCCTCAGAAGACCAGAATTCTACTGAAATGAGAGGCCAAGCTTATATTTTTCTCAGGTTACTCTGACTGACAAGATGTGGTCTTATGATCTATTGCCACAGATGACAATTTACTTTACAAAATAATATGCAATTTCAGGAACTTCTTTCATAGTGATGATAATAAGGACCACATTTTAATATTTAAACCATTTTGTGTCTAGGGTGAGGATTTTTTTTCCAACATTGATAAATAGTATAGACTCTCTTCCCTGTTCTTCTGTTTTTTACTAAAATTCGATCGCTAAAGGAATATTTAACTGTTCATGACTATTTCCTTGTTAATAATCACTGGCAGAGGTTATCTTTGAGGTTTTTTTTTTTTTTTTTAAAAAAAACTAAATAGTATATGGGCTATCTAGACGCACTTTTTAGAGCTTTGAAACATTTGCACATTTAGATGAATGAGAGCAATTTGACCAAGGAATTACTAAAACAGGGCTGAGACATTCCTCGTTTGGGCCTAACACTCAATCATTTCTGCTCACAGGTTCTAAACTGGATGATTGAATTATGGGATCATAAACAATACAAACAGAACCTGAGTGTATTCTGACCAAGTTACTGAGGAGGAATTGTGGATCAACAATTCAAAAGCCGATATGGGGTTCTTTTACTTTGTTCAAAAAAAGTACAGATTCAGGCTCTGTATCTTTATCTTACAGAGAATCCTGAAAATCTCTATTATTCTCAGTTCATATTTTTAGTCATTTCCCACATTTTGATTGGTTTCAGCCTCTCAATAATTATTCTTTTCTTGCCACACTCTTTATGCCTAAATTTTTTAGGAACTGCACTAGGGACCCTCTTAATGCTTTCTCTCCAACTCTCTCTCTCTCTGTGTATGTGTTAGCTGTAAGTTTCTAGTCTTGGATAATCCTTTTTTCTGACTTGTGAGACTTTTTTTCCCAAACTGATGTTTCCTATCACCCAGCTTCCCTGAATGGCGCCTTCTTTCCTTGAGGTGGATGAAGTGCACAGGTTTTCCCGTCAAGCTGATACTAGGGATAAAGGGAAAATGGCCACTCCTTCTTAAGCCTGGGAATTGGCAAGATGAAGTGACCACCCTTTATGTGCTTCCTCCTTCTTCCCCCTTCATCTTCCCCTTCTCTGGATTGCCAAGCAAAAATTCTAGATACATTTCCATAGTTCTAGACTTTGGTGGAGATCTCTGTGGTTTTGAGTCTCTGCTGTTCTTTCCTATGACTTGCAAAATTCCATCATATGCACTTTTTGCACTATGAAACTGTCAGCAACCTGTAAATTCCAAGACATATTTACTTCCCCAGGTTTCTTTTCTTTATAGTGTCCTATTTAGCTGGTCTCAGATGTGCCCATGCACAAGAAGCATAGAAGGGGAAGATAACATTGTTTTATGGTTCTCTGTAGGCAGCTGAATCCCTTGCCTGCCAAACTGAACAGTACCACAGGGGTTCTGGGCTGGCTAAGACATTTGAACATGCCTCAGATGTGTCAAGAAGTATGTTATAAAAGGCAGTGTGTACATATGACCCAGCACTTCCACTCCTAGGTATATACCCCAGGAATATAAAAGAAGTGACACAAGCATACATATGTACATCTATGTTCATCGCAGCACTATTCACAATAGCAAAAAGATGGCAACAGCCTAAGTGCCCATCAATGGATGAACGGATAAATACAATGTGTTGCATACATACAATGGAATACTGTTGTTGTTAGGTGCCGTCGAGTCAGTTCTGACTCATAGTCACCCCGTGTACAACAGAACGAAACACTGCCCAGTCCTGCACCATCCTCACATTTGTTGCTATACTTGAGCCTATTGTTGCAGCCACTGTGTCAATCCATCTCGTTGAGGGTCTTCCTATTTTCGATGACTCTCTACTTTACCAAGCATGATGTCTTTCTCCAGGGACTGATCCCCCCTAATAGCATGTCCAAAGTGTGTGAGACGAAGTCTTGCCATCCTTACTTCTAAGCAGCATTCTGGCTGTACCTCCTCCAAGACAAATTTGTTCAATTTTCTGGCAGTCCATAGTATATTCAATATTCTTTGCCAACACCATAATTCAAATGCATCGATTCTTCTTCAGTCTTCCTTATTCATTGTACAGCTTTTGCGTGCATATGAGGTGATTGAAAACACCATGGCTTGGGTCAGGCATAGTTTAATCCTCAAAGTGATATCTTTGCTTTTTAACACATTAAAGAGGTCTTTTGCAGCAGATTTGCCCATTGCAATATGCCAGTTTCTTGACTGCTGCTTCCACGGGCATTGTTTGTGGATCCAAGTAACATGAAATCCTTGACAACTTCAGTCTTTTCCTCGTTTATCAAGATGTTGCTTATTAGTCCAGTTGTGAGGATTTTTGTTTCCTTTATGTTGAGGTATAATCCATACTGAAGGCTGTGGTCTTTGATCTTCACCAGTAAGTGCTTCAATTCCTCTTCACTTTCAGCAAGCAAGGTTGTGTCATCTGCATAACACAGGTTGTTAATGAGTCTTCCTCCAATCTTGATGCAGCGCTCTTCTTCATATAGTCCAACTTCTCAGATTATTTGCTCAGCATACAGATTGAATAAGTACGGTGAGAGAATACAACCCTGACGCACACCTTTCCTGACTTTAAACCATGCAATAGCCCCTTGTTCTGTTTGAATGACTGCCTCTTGGTCTATGTATAGGTTCAGCATGAGCACCATTAAGTGTTCTGGAATTCCCATTCTTTGCAATATTATCCGTAATTTGTTGAATGCCTTTGCATAGTCAGTAAAACACAGGTAAACATCTTTCTGGTATTCTCTGCTTACAGCTGGGAGTCATCTGACATCAGCAATGACATCCCTCATTCCACATCCTCTTCTGAATCCAGCTTGAATTTTTGCCAGCTCCCTGTCTATGTACTGCTGCAACCATTTTTGAATTATCTTCAGCAAAATTTTACTTGTGTATGATATTAATGACGTTGTTCGATAATTTCCACATTCTGTTGGATCACCTTTCTTTGGAATGGGCACTAATATGGATCTCCTCCGGTCAGTTGGCCAGGTAGCTGTTTTCCAAATGGAATATTACTTAGTAATAAAGAAAAATGACTTCCCAAAACATCTTGGAACATGGATGAACCTGGAGGAGGACATTATGTTGAGCGAAATAAGTCAATCACACACACACATGCAAAATGTATGTTCTCACTTTTATAAAATTACATGAACAAGTTACTATACAGAAAGTAATGTTAATTAGTGGTTACCAGGGATGGGAGGGGTGGGATTCACTCTCTGGATAGTACATCTGCTCCTCATTTATTGACTGTCTAGTTATCCAACATTTCACATTTATGACAATAGTAAAAAAAATATATCCTATCCAAGTATTTTGCACATTAATGACGTATGTCTGGCAGTAATGAATGCCGAAGTGTGAGGTGAGAGTAACACTGGCTGTGATGGTTAAGGTTATGTGTCAACTTGGCTGGGCCATTATTCTCAGTGGTTTGGCAAGTATGTAAATGATGTAATTTGGCAGTTATGTAATGATGTAGTCACCTTCCATTTTGTGATCTGATGTGGTCATCTTCCATTTTCACGTAACACCTATTTTTGCATAATGACCTGGTCTTTGGCACTTAACTGTGTCAATAAGTGAGGAGTGGGTGTATATGCTTGTTATTTTTGGTGATGGGAAAGGTAACACTGAATGAGGGTGAACTGTACACAGCTTGATGAAGGTAAACAATGTCACCAAAAAAGTACACAAGAAAAAAGGACCTGTTGGTAATTCCTATGGCATATATAATTTTGAAACAACAGCAAAAAAACCCAAAAATATATGTGTGGGTATATATGTATGTATGTAGGCATATATGTGTATAGGTATGTATATATACGTGTACATATAGGTGTATACGGATGTACATGTGTATGCATCTATATGACTGTATGCACATATATTCGTATATATAATAAAGCTCACAGGGGGCACAGTTATGGATACTTCTTAGACATAACCAAACACTTTGTGGGATTGGATTTCTGGGTTTGAAGGATTAGGACCATAGTCTCATGGGGCACCTTGGTCAATTGGCATAATATAGTTCATAAAGTTATTTTCTACGTCCTAGTTTGGTGAGTAGTGTCTGGGGTCTTAAGAGTTTGTGTGTGGCCATCTAAGATACAACTATTGGTCTTTACTCATCTGGAGCAAAAGGGAAAGAAGGAAACCAAAGACTCAAAGAAGAAACTAGTTTACAGGACAAATAGTCTACATGAACCATGGCCTCATGTACCCTGAGACCAGAAGAACTAGATGGTGCTCAGCTACCACTACTGACCTTTCTAATTAGGGCCACAATAGATGGACCCTGATAGTATGGGAGAAAAATGTGCAACAGAACCTCAAATTCCTTAAAAAAAAAAAAACTCTATTGGATTTATCAAGATTGGGGGAATCCCCAAGACTGTTGCCCTAAGATACTCTTCATACCTTGAACCAAAACTAACCCCTGAGGTCACCTTGTAGCTAAATAACAAATTGGCAAAAAAAAAAAAAAAAATGAATGTTATCCAAAAGTACTGTGCTCCTTTAAAAAAATCACCTATATGAGACCGAATTTCAACAATTACTTTAAAATAAAGATGAGAATGTAACAGGACAGGGAAGCTAGATTAATGGACACGGAACAACCAGAATGGAAATAGTGAGAATGTTCACTCGTTGTGAAGAATGTAACCAATGTCACTGAACAACTTGTGTAGGAATTGTTGAATGGGAACCTAAACTGCTGTGTAAACCTTCACCAAAATCACGATAAAATACTACTTGTTTAATAAAAAAAGCAGTGTGTGTGTGTGTGTGTGTGTGTGTGTATGTATGGGCATGCCTGTGTCCATGTGTTTGCATGTGGTGTGTGTAGGTGTGCACATATATGTGTCTATGTGTGTGTACCTGTGCTGTGTGTGGTATATATAGGTATGCACATGTGTCTCTGTGTGTATTGTGTATGTGTGTGCCTATATGTTCATGAATAGGTGTTCATGTGTATGTGTGCATATGTATGTGTAAGGCAGAGCCAGTGGGTCTCTATCACTTTTGTGCACTCATCCACAGTCCTGGGAGGCACCATGGCATCTACCTTGGTGATTCTGGGATAGGTGTCAAAGGCAATTTTGGCAGGATGTTAATTTAAAAAATAAAGATCCGAAAGTCAGTGTTCAATGTTTGGCCTGGAAATTAAGTACATTGTTTTACCAAAGAGAATCCTGTGGATTTTCCCAAGAATGAGGGCAGAATAGGTAATGGAAATGGGCTGAGTCTTTGCCATTTTGTAGGAGTTAGACAAAGCATTTTCTAGATCTCAATGAGTAAAGCCCTCAGACTTCATATTAGATGCTACAAAGTGGACTGATATTCCTCCATGTCTGCAGAAGGCTTCCCTTATCATGGCTGGGCAGAGATTGATGTAAGTGGCCCTGCTCAGTCGCTGGTGCCTCCTTTGTGCTTCGGGGATGGCCAAGTAGTGGTTCCACCAGCCTTGTCCTTAGGTCAATCCAGAGGCATTCCATTGTGCCTGAAGTTATACCAGAAGAATCAGAGCCAACAGGTACAAGTAGATTATTTTCCAAATTCCTCTATCAACCTATACTATATCTAGGTTGTAGCTAGGAGTCAAAAGAGAACTGGGCTTCTGTTTGCATATCTGTGTCCAAGACTTACCTATCCTTAAATGTACCTATCTGTCCATGGTCATGACTTCTTATTTGCCCACTACATCAAATTGAATGAGACAGATTCTATCCCTGTTTACTGGAGAGTTAGATGCTTCAAGGGCTGACGGGTGTAGACACATCTCAGAATAGGATTCACCTGGGAACAGCTCCTTCCAAGGATGTGGTGTGCTGCTGCAGTACATGACCTGGAAATGGGCTTCCCTTCCCCTGGTTCTTTGACAGGACCCACTTCTATATGTTGTCTTTGTTGGCTGCCCCCTCTGAGTACGTATGAGATTATACAGTAACGCCTATGAAAGACAGAACCTGTGTAAGGCGAAACCTGTCAGAGAAGGAAAACTCAAATATTTCCACTAAAACAAGTGATAGAAAAGTGCTAAGACTGCACCCTGTCAAAGGCAGAAAACCTGCAAAACCTGGAAAAACAAGGCAGCCCTTTGGAGGAGTTCCAGCTTTCACGTTTCACTGTATATACTTCGTTGCAACAGTGAGCAGCAACTTCGTATTCATCCTGCCAACAAGAGCACAGTGTGGAGGGGTATTTTCCCGGTCCTGCCTTGGAGAGCATGGGTAGCTGGTACTGGACCATAAAGTGAGTGCTGAAAATATGTTTGCAGAATAAACAAGTGAATAAATAAAGAATAGATGAGTGAAAGCCAGTACTTGGCTGGGCATGATGAGACCAATGTTCGGAAGCACTTTTGGCTCCTTAAAGAAAAGATGGTTAAGAAGTTCTTGATTTCCCATTAGCCAAAATGAGGATACCAGGATCACACTCCCAATGAGGTCTTTATTAATTTAGCACAGTGGTTCATCACCCTTTTTGGTCCACAGACCTCTTTTGGAATCTGATAACTTATGAACCCTCTCTTTTGAAAAATGTACATAGTGAGCATATACACATATTTTTGCATATAATTTAATTTTAGGGAGTTCAGAGTCCCCCCTCCCACTAGCTCATTGATGACCCCCAGGTTCCAAGCCAAAACCAAACCTGTTGCCGTCGAGTCGATGGTAACTCACAGCAACCCTACAGGACAGAGTAGAACAGCCCCAGAGGGTTTCCGAGGAGCAGCTCGTGGATTCTAACTGCTGACCTTTTGGTTTAGCAGCCATAACTCTTAACCACTATTCCACCAGGGCTCCCATAATTTAGGTACACACAATTTGGCAGTAAAGTGGCAGAAAGAAAAAAGAACTTAGGCTAGAAGCTAGGAGACTTCAATTATAGTCCTGTACCCGCTTTTAACTACCTCTGTGAAAGTAATTTCACTTCTCTGGGTTTCAGTTTTCTCATGTGAAAAGCAAGGGGGGAGGGTTAATTCTAGCCAAAGATTCATCTGGTGTGAATATTCTGGAGGGAGAATAAGCTGGCATATCCCACAGGCATAGCAACCCCTTCCACCAAGGTTCCTCTGTGTGTTGCCTCCTTGGCACACATTTCTTTGTACTTCAAAAATAAGCCTTCTTTCCCCACCAGGAAAGCTCCTCCTAACCCTTGTGGTGCTAATTTTAATCTAACTCGAAAATCTGCACAGAAGCCATAGCTGTCTGGTTGCCTCACTTCCTCTTCCTTGCATGGTGCCCTCACAGATATGAAAGAGGACTTCAAACGGATCACCTGGGCAGAGGAAGAGGCAGGTGAGAGGCAGGCTGGGGAAGACATACTGACACTGCCTATTCAGGTGAACACATTCTAGCTAATTCACTTTCCTCTTTGCTTTCTTCTGGACTGGCATGAAACAGAAATAAATGGTTGTAACCACCACGGGGAGGAATTCTGCTGGCTGCAGCCATTCTCAGTTCTTTGCCAGAAAATCCAGTAGTACTAATCTAATGATTTCCTTTGTGTTGGAGCGTTAACGTGCTTTTTTCTAAAAAAAAAAAAAAAAAAAAGGAACTTCATGTCTCCAAATACCTGGTGCTTTTTATTTATCACAAATGTAAAGCAAATTACCTAAAGGAAATGTTCAAATGTTTTCAGGCAAGCCAGGCACAGTTAAGTAGTCAGTGCCCTCCTCTCCCCACCCTACTCCCACCCCAAGTGCCTGTATCCCATTTCTTCAAAATTATTGTCCATCCCCAACATCCAGGGCTTGTGCCCCACTAAGTGGTGATCCAGCCTAATTTTGAGTAACTGGGAATTCACTACCTCCTGTGGCAACCCGCAGTATCTTTATACAGCCCTAATCCTGGGCCAAAATCTACTTCTCTGTAGCTTTGCATCCTGAGCCCTAGTGTAACCCTTTGGGACAAATTACAAATAATAGTGTCTTCAGTTCCTTCTATTTGCTAGGCCTTGCCATGAGTGCTTTCCCAACATTATATCGCTTAATCCTCATAGTAAACCTGCAATATGACCCAAATGTAGGCTCTGCAGAGGGCAGAATTTTTATGTTTTGCTCACTGCTGTGTTCCCAGTCTCTAGAACAGTGTCTGGGTGATATTAGGCACTCAGTATTTGTTGAATTTAAAGATAGTTACTGTTATTATCCCCATTTAACAGACGAGAAAACAGAGATTCACAGAGGTCAAACACTACTACAAGCTGCAGGGGTACTTTAATAGAATCCAAAGGAATAAAGCAATATGAGGAAGGTAACATTTGTGTCCAAGAAGCCCTGCCCAACACCACACTCCCAAGACCACTGCCCATCCCACCTGTTCTTGAGATAGACACAGCCAAGCTCGGTCACTGTGGCTGGAGAAAAGTGGTATCATGGTCCTAGAATGCCACTTAGAACTGGGTGATAGTTAAAAGAGTAATAAAGAGGCTTGATTAACAGCAGTATATTATGTAAATAACTGTGGCCATGGAGGATGGCAACTGATTAACTCATTTCTGAATGAAAATTGAGGGGGGTAAAAATGGTAGGAAAGGCAGGAGCAAGACAAATGAACACAACCACCAAACCAAACACCAGAACACCTCAAACCCAAAACCCCGAAATAGAACTTCGAACAATGGAGAGAAAAAGTTTCATGAGGGGTTGCCTTATTTTTTCTCTAGAACAACAAAGTATACTTCTTTTAGCCTGAGGAGTGCTGATGCTACTTGCTGGCAAATTGTTGTAGGACTAACAAAAATGCCCTATTTCAAGTATTATTTTCTTTCTTGCGGACCCCAAGTTCCTTGTGAATTTACATCTTCTGCTGAGTTTTAGTCAATGAGAAATTGTCCCCCTTACCCTGACTTTTTTTCCTTATGAATGGCAAAGAAAGCTCAATTATCACAGTTT
The DNA here is from genome assembly GCA_030035585.1 of Dugong dugon. NCBI lineage: Eukaryota > Metazoa > Chordata > Mammalia > Sirenia > Dugongidae > Dugong > Dugong dugon. The sequence continues at coordinate 154,183,288 of CM057483.1, forward strand.
TTTAATTGACAAGCAGAAGTATTTTTTGATGAATGGAATATTTTCTTTGGTAAACAAACAACAAACACCAACTCCAAACCAACCGAATAAATTTCTTTGGTAAAGTGGATATTAACGTCTTGGTTGGGATTAACTGAAAAACAAACAAAAACAAAAACAAAACTTTGAAAGTGTTTGCTGGGATCATTCCTTCCCTCTTTATAGCAATTCAAAACGTTATGAAGACTTAAATTTTATGGGTATGTGATTCTGGTTTACTTCTAAAGTGTCTTCTCCATGGTGGGGCTAAATGAATGCTGTCAGAGCAATAATCAATATTAACAAATAAATAATAGTGATCTAACAGTAAATAATACATCTTGGCATGCAGAGTCCCCCAGTAGAAAAATTCATTCCACAGTCAAAGTCCAATAAGCCTTGATTTCAAGCGCTGTGAAGAGAAGTCGACAAGTTTGAAAATGCCCTTCATTTAAAAATACAATATCCCAACGTATACAGAGACTCAGTCAAGTTGGAAGCCTCCTGTCATAAAACAAAGTTCCACAGTAAGTCATTCTGGTTGACCAAACTGAATGATTTAAATTCTCAACAAAATCCATTTAATTGGGGGGGGGGGTGTGTGTGTGTTGTGTCAGTTTTGCGGAGTCATTTCAAGCCCGGTACTCCACATGGCCGACACTAAATCAATAGCTGATTTAGAACACACTGTTCAGAAAGAGATTTAGCCACCTATGATTTAAGAATAAAACCAATCCCCTCTTCGGTTGTGTTTTATAAATAATAGCCAGGTTGCAGGCCCCTTGGGGAGAGAATCGATTGCAGATCCATTATGCAAACTTGCCCTTTTGGGAGGACCATACTTGTCCGCAGATTAAAGCTCATTCTCTTCGAGCTGAGCGCGTAACATGTTGGTATGATCACTTAGTGTGTCTGCAGGGGAGATTGAACAAGTCTGTAAAGCACTAGCTAGGATGCCCTGCACATGTATTTAACACTGTGTGCACAACAGTATATAAAATGGAGAGAGGGACGCAGGTTTGCACTTGGTGTAGTTATATCTGAATCATTTGGGCATTTTTACTGGTTGGAAAGACAACTGCAAACCTAAATCCCAAAGGGTTTTTTAAAAAATGTCTGCCCTGTGGCCAGCATAGTCCTATGTCCCTTCCTTGGAAATGTATTTTGAGGGGTGTGATAGCCATCTCATGAGAAAATCTCAAATTGGCCTGCCCTATCTTAGGTATGCTATGATGGAAACCCTTTAATGGTGTGACCCTGAGCGAGTCGCTTTATTCTCCTAAGTCTCAGTTTCCTCTTCTGTAGAGGGTAGGGGAGTTGCCCAGTAAGTCTGCAAAGGTCCAGAAAGATAAGATGCTTTTGGGAAATGCTTACCACTATGAATGCCTATATAAGCTACATCTCTAAAAGGGAAAAATACTGTGGGCATATGCCTCCAATGTGACAAGGTTTTAGTTCATTTTCATAGATTTAAAGAAATGCAGGTGTCCGTGGCAGCACAGGCAGCCTCTTCAGAGCGAACCATTTCTGTTTAGAGCCATGAACTCTTCCTCCACGGATACTGCAGCTCAGCAGTATAAACACGTAGACTTGTTAATGTACAGAAGGCCTTGCAATGAAGTAGGAGGGCACCAAAAAGGGAGGCAGGGAAGTGAAAGTGCAGCCCGTTTTGCTGGGAATGAAACTTTAAAGACCCCAGGAAAGTTGGAGTGCCATCATCGACGCCTTTGTACTGGCGATTCCTTTTTCCAGTCATTTCCATCTATCTCCCCTTTAGCCCTTTATCTCCCTGCATGTGTGTGAAGTTTCTGTTTCAGGACTTAAGACTCAACAAAGACCTCTTTTCCCCTCTACGGCTCTTAGCAGGCATGTCTCCCAGCAAAGGAAGGCTGGCCACTACAAGTTGGAAGCTATGCAAGTAACCATTTCAGTGTTCATTTTTCGTTCCTCAGCTATGTGTGGGCAGATGTTGTTTCTGGGCACCCATGCGAAAAGCTTGTAGAGCCAAACTACAAACAGCTGTCGCAGCTGGCCAGCTGCTTCTTTTTCTGTTAAAATGGAGATGCTGTCTCTGGGTCACAGTAGACACCTGCTTTTCCTCTGTTATGCCAGGTATTTAGGTCTGGCTCTCTGGTTTTGGATACTGGAGCCTCCTGCCAAGAGCTGTAACTAATAAAGCAGACTCATTCAGTGACAAGCAACAAGATATTCCAAAATAGAATCACCCCAGCTCACAATGCTGGAGCTGTCATTGGTTTAAAGGTGTATTAACCCAACCATACAAATGTTGAACCTGTATTGATGGGGGAACATACATACATTCTAGACAACAAAACTGCCTCACCCGGCTGAATTTAGGGGTGACTCAGTTCCAGCCCAGAGGTGATGGCCACTCTGCATGTCTGCTTCTGAGGTTCTAGCTTTGCTTTTGCTGGTCAGAACTTGCACACACATCTCCTTGGGGTGTTGGGGAGCTAGATGCAATGGCTAAGATCTCAAACCTCTGACCCTGACTGGTTGTTTGAACAACACTTAAAGCTATTTCTACTTTGACAGCTGACCTTATAATCAGCAGATTTTGTCACAATAACAGCAGCATCTGCAGGGTGGATAGAATAGAATCCTGCTTGCTAATACGCTTTCTTCTATTTAATCTTAAAAAAAAAAGACTAGAAGTCTCCTAGGGTCTCTGTGTGTGTGTGTGTGTGTGTTTGTAAATTCTTTCTCATATAACCCTTTTTGTTTTAAATATTGAAAACATGGCATGCCCATTTCTCCCCCTTGTCCTTTGCTCTTTGGGGAATGCCTGTTTCTTGTCTTTGAAAAAAAAAAAAAGAACTTTTATTTTAATTATTTCATTAACATAATCTCTTTGCGTTCGATAAGACCTAGGGTGAAAACATATGAAGCAGACACTATCACACTGTTGTAATTTGGTCAACCACTCGGGTACTATCAATATCTACCATTTCTACGCACTCAATTTCCTCCCGGTTTTCAGGATTTTTCTTCTCTTTCCTTTTTTTCTTAGAGGGTGGCAGGAAAGTCAGTATCACAGGTAAAATGGCAAAGCAGTGAAAGAAGGTGACAAATGCTATTAAAAACAAGCACCTGAACAGTGTACAGGTCAGATTTGAAGGCACAGCTGCGAGAGGAATCAGACCAACAATATAACAGAGGTAACTCTGTAAAATAGCTACCCCGTGCACTTCCAGGGCATTTTTCACCCATTTAGTTCTTGTGAAATCCTTGCCCAGAACAAATGTGGATAACAGTGGAGCACAATTGTCAATTGTGTAGTTAATTCCATAAATTAAGCATAGCACAGAAATGCAGTCTAGTTCTACTTTCCATAAGGTCATGAAACCTATAACTCCAAACTCCACGGACACAACCGTCAGGGTGATCCAGACATTGATCAGAGAATCTGCCACCAGGAATGCCGAGAAGAAGAGCAGGAATAAAGCACTGATGCAGGAGTTGTGCAGGGGGGCTCCCAGAGAGGAGGCATATCGATCCATGTACACAAAGGATGGATTGAAGACTATGAACTTCACCTTGGAGGTGACAGAAAGTCTCCTCAGAGTCTCCAGGAGATCATAGAGTTCTTCTCTGTTGGTTTCCATGGTCTTGGCCACCAAAAACATTCTGGAGGCCACTACATCAACCTCATCATTGTACTTTTTAGAGAAGATGATGTCCTCTTGAAAATGTGAAAACTGGGGGGCTTTCAGGAAGGAATTCCTCAACATGTCTGTGAAATTTTTCTTAGGCAAGCCAGTGGACACATTGAGTTTCCGAAGGTAATTTAAATAGCTCTCGAACCAGGATATCCGCACAAACCCCTTGGTGTATTCTAGCACGTCTTCTTGGACACTAGTATTCCAGTATTCTATGGACTCATATATGTAAAACCCAATCACTGGACTGTAGTTGCTAAAGTACTTTTGCTGGGCAGTAGTGTACTCAATGGTTTGCGTCGCAGTTGCTACGATGTTACTAAGGTCTGACCCTTTACTGACCTGCAGATAGCCCATTAAGGCAAAGGAAATATAAATAAGGTAAAAGAGAACTACAAAAGGCTTGACATAGGTGTTGGTTATCCAGTCACAGTAATAGCGTTTGAGGAAACATACCAATAGGTGACTCTCGTAAGTGTTCGCTTCCTCAGCGTCAGCTGTGTCCTCGCTGAATCTGGCCGTCAGGAGAAACCTGTACCATGCCGGCTTCTCCTGCAATACCTCAGGCTTTGGAACTTTTCTACAGAAGATACTATGCTGGTAATTGTTTTCTATGTAGCCAGTGAACACCAGGCTGGAACCATAAAACGAGAGTACATAGAGGTAGTTGAAGAAGATTGCAATACAGGAATTGCAGCAGAAAATCCTGGCTGCCTCAATGTTCGTGAAAGGGCTGGCCCCTATGCCAAAGGTGACCAGGTACATGGCAGTGGTGAGAGAAAAGGAGAGCATGGAGTCTGCATAGACTGCTGCAGTTCTCTCTTTAACATGTTGGTCTTCTCTAGTTTTCCTCCAGGAGGATAACATTTCAAAAGTCCCATATAATCCATGACCTGAGGAGGGCAGAAAAAGACCAGAGCAAAAGTTTAATGGCCTAATCTCTTTAAAGGAGGGAAACAACTTGGTCAGGGAAGACTACTGGGTCAGAGAAAATATAACCAGCCCTAGTGGTGACAGGCTCTCAAATGCCAGTGATTTCTCCTATGGAGAGACAGACTTGTGTTTTGGTGAATCATAAATTTTAATGGATTGTAAAAGGGCAGCTAGGGGAGCTAAGATCTTTATGCTCCCTTCTGGCATAAGAAAGCTGAAGGGACTTGTGCCTACATGAAGCTGGGTAGACTTGTGCCTGTGTCTTTTGTGGAGTGTATATATCAACAGCTTAGGGTTGTTGGTGCAGTTTGCAGAGTATTTGTTTCTGTTGGTTGGGGGAACACTCCAGAGATGTCTGGACACTCATCATTTTGCTTGTCATCCCCACGTGTCTGGCTGGAGGTCAGCACAGAGGAAGGCAGTGGGCAGAGCGTTCTGAGGTAACATCCTGTCACCTCATTTAAATTTGGCCATGTGGAGGGCTTTAGTGAGAAAGAGGCACTGTATTTAATTTGAGCTTTGACAGGAAACTAAATCACAGCCTCTTTTTTTCTCTCCCAAATATCAGGGCAGGAAGCAATAAATCTAAGAAACAGAGGAAAGCAAAATAAGTAGGAACTAGTTTGAGTGAAGAGGAAAAATGGAAGAAAATGCAGAAGGAATAAGATTCATATGAACTCTCCAAGCAAATGATAAAGATCAGAATTTAAGTTGAAGATTTATGGCTTGCATTTTGTCTTCAGGGATTAGTTTGACCAATTTTGGTTGTTCATAGATGACATATCAAGTAGGTAGTGATGCTGCTGCCTACTCTGCCCTATTTGGCAATGGCTTTTGATGGAGAGAGCCAGGTCAGTGACCTCTTACTTAACTGCTTAATGCCTTTGCCTCTCCTAGAATATTAGAGGTATCATATATGCCCGTGTTCTGATTCCATTCTATTTCCTGGGCGGGACGTAATCTAGGATGACTTCTCCTACCTCTCCTGGTAGGAATCAGACACTTCCCCACTGCCCCTTCCTGGGTTTCCAGGCCCCTGCAACATTGGAAAGCCCACCCAAGTGACCCATGTGGCTTTCTCTAACCCTTCTCTTGGCACTGGAATCAGCAGATCTAATTTTCTGCTTCCACGCCTTGGCATATTCAGTCCCATTACTGAGGATAATAAAATCTTTACCCTGTGGTACAACAGTCTTGTTTTTAAAAAGGAATTTAAAATCTCCAGCCAAGCGTAATGCTGGGGGAAGTGAATCACTATTATCTTGTGTGTGTACAATAACTGAGCACATGTCCTCCCTCATGACCGGTTGGTATTTATATCCTTATTGTGAAGTCATGGCCCCAAACCCAAATGCCCATTTCATAGTAATAATATAGGCCTATTTCCTCAGAGGGAGTTGGCATTTATCTTAATTTACTAGGCATCGTTTTACAGTCACTTTTAGAGGTCAGGCCAAGACTGTCAGTTTGATAACTAGCACCATGGCCCCTATTAAATTGGAGGCACCTAAACTCCCCAGACATGAAGTAAAAAGTATACTCGTTGACTGGCATCCTGTTGTTAATTATGTTAGCATCTAGTCTCAGGAGGGAAAACGATTTATTAAGCCTTCCACTGTGTTCTCAGGAAGGACCAACTGGACCTTTGATTGAGAGTTAATAGTTTTCTTGAAATGAGGGTAAAAAGAGGATTAATACCTCTGAGGCATTTACATCCTGGGGGAACATTACTGACCACTTCACCTCGGGTCATGTAGAATAAGTTCTGGAGGGCAAAATACACTTCAAGTGTTCACTGAAAATGGCAAATGACTTTTTTTTTTTTTTTACAGTATTTACTTGCTAGAAACAAATATATTGTAAAACAGAACTTTAGTACTGAGTCATTAAATAGGGTAAGAAAATAAAGATACATTTAGTGGGATTAGAATTAGTCAAAGAATTTATACTAAAACTGTTCTGATGTCTTTTTTTAAATCAGTGCCATGCTTTATAATCTGACCCTGAATATTGTTGAAAAATACAATAAGAACATATTTCTTACCTTGTTGTTGAATAATTTTAGAAGCTAGCTGAGAAAAGGAATTTGGGTTAACAGAGCCATTAGGTGAAAAGAGTAAGGCTCAGGGGTCCAAAATGAAAATAATCAAACTTAAGGAAAGGTGGAAGTTAGGCTATTAGCTTTTGTCTCTTGAGTTCTGTTGCCGCATTTGAAATGCCTTGTACTTCTATAGCTTGATCTTTTTCCTTAAGTCTTGAGTCTTTTTGCATATGTTAAATCCATATGCTGACAAAAGAGGCTAGCCAGTAAAAGAGATGCTCCTGGTTCTGGGGGCAGCTCCAGAGAAAATTCTAATTTTATTCTGATGGGTTTTGGACATACAGCTTTTTGTTTGGTTCCTCTTGCTACCAGGGTGTTTGGGCAGACAGAGGCTGGGATACCCACTGCCATCGAGTCAATTCCGACTCATAGCGATCCTATAGGACAGAGTAGAACTGCCCCAGAGGGTTTCCAAGGAGCCGCTGGTGGATTTGAACTGCTAACCTTTTGGCTAACGCTTAACCACAGCGCCACCAGGGCTCCAGAGGCCAGGATAGGAGGCCCTAAGAAAGAATGTATTCTACCTGATCACTCAAGATTTGATGCTAGTCATCACTGGCCTTGCCTCCAAACCCCTCCCCCTACCATTCCTGATAGACCAGATTCTTGTTTCTCAACCCACACCTCTCTAACAGATGTCCATGGCCTAACCCCCAAGGTGGAGTTGTGTGGTGTCTGAGAAGAGCACTTTGGATTTCAGGAATAAGCAGGCCTCCTTCCTAAAGCTCCGTCAGTCAAGGGAGGGACAACTGCCAGCATAGCTGTGCGTGCCTCCCAGGGATTAGTGGCCTAGAGGGCCTGGCTGGCAGTAGACCTGATTCATAGCTGGGTATTTATGCTGAAGAGGTGGATCTGTCACCCTGAAGGAAAGCTGAACTGTGGGGCTCTGTTTCTTGGCCTGGACTAAGGAGAGAAACATTCCAAGAGCCCAGGACATGAGGAATGCCCTGACCTCACCCCCTAGCAAGCCTGCTCTGCCCATAATTACAGCTGAATTTCCTTTGGTTTTGGCCTTGAGGGTATCCTATTAAAATGCAAACTCCTTTGGGACAGCAGTCTACTGAAACAGCTTCCCTTAGGTCTGGTAGTAGGACCCAGAGCAGAGGTGGGGAGGAAGCGAAGAGGAAACAGCAGGTAGGAGGATGTCACAGAGAATAACTTCCTCACAGTTTTTCCTCCCGCCAGTCCTGGCCTTTTTCTTTTCCTTCCTTAATAATATTTTATTGCGTTGAGGGTGAAAGTATACACGGCAAGTTAGGTTCCCATTTAACAATTTCTACACAAATTATTCAGTGATACTGGTTACATTTTTCACAATGTGTCATCATTCTCATTCATTCTTTTCTGGTTGTACAATTTCCAGTACTCCAGTTTCCCTACCCTCTTACCTTCTCATCTTTGTTTTAGAGTAATTTTTGACCATTTGGTTTCCTATAGAGGATTTTTTCCCCTGGCCTTATTTTTGATTGCCACTTCAGAAACTGGGCCGTTGGGAGTCAAGAAAAGGCAGAGAAAAAAAGAATTTGGTAGTTTCTGTTTCTTCCCTGCCTTATCAGCAGGTGTCTCCCTTCGTTCTTTAGCATCATGACATCATCCATCCCTCTCTTAACTTTGGGGCTGGAGTTCAGCAAGCAAGACTCTGGGGCCAAATCTTAAAGATAGGCAAATAGGTACTGCATGTGGGTTGAAGATACTTTTCAGAGGTTTGGCTCTTGTTTCCTCCATTTTTAAAAACTTGCTTTAAAGGCAAAAATATTGCCGTCCACTTTGCACTCAAATTAAATTTTTTTTTTTTTAAATGAAGTAGATGCTCTGTAAGGTTCTCTATTAAATCTGGCCGAGGGGCATGTGTCATTGACATGAAGCATCACTTTGGTAAGGGACAATTTTCTATCTTCAATGTCCCAAGCCTGTTCATGAGGGTTCTCTGGTAGTAGCACTCACGTGGGGAGCTATCTAAACGTGAAGCTCCAAACAGATTGAGACCTTGATGACCAGGGGTCCTACGATGGTAATGGGAGCCATGTCTCATCCTCAGAGGGACAGGACACAGCCTGAAACATGGAAGTAAAAGACTGTATCACAGCGAGGATGCTAGGAACTGACCAACATCCCAAGAATTCCCTTTTTCACAGTATTGAAGGCTGAGGCCTTGCCAACTTGGAACTGCTAAATGACACATACTGATCCTATCAAATTCTGAAGATAAAGAGCTTTTAAAACATTCAGTTGTCTTTTAAAACCATATTCAAGATGCTTGTTTCTAGTTTCGTTCCTTACATGATTATATTTTTACACGCATATGGACACATGTGTAGCGGTGTCAAAACACACACACACACACACACACACACACACACACACACACACACACACACGCACACGCACAGGTTCAAAGTTTAATTATTCAGGAGTGAATGATTTGAAACAATGTGGGCTAAGGATAGTAGAACTCACCCAGAAGGGTTAAATGGATGCTACACCCTTTTCTGTCTATCACAAGGATGACAGTATGCTATGAACAAGTGCTTGTGTCTTCACCAATGCTCAAACACAATTTATACCAGGTATGTGATTTAAAGGAGCCCTGGTGGTGCAGTGGTTAAGAGCTAGGGCTGCTAACCAGAAGGTCAGCAGTTCAAATCTACCAGCTGCTCCTTGGAAACGCTATGGGGCAGTTCTACTCTGTCATATGGGGTCACTGTCAGTTGAAGTCAACTAAACGGCACACAACAACAGCATGTACAGTTAACTTTCAGGCTTTCTAGCCAATGAAGAGAAAAAGCAGCACGTATGATAAATAACACTAATGGTGGAAAAAACTCAACTCAGGAACATTCACAGATAAAATCTTGCTCACTCTTTTCTGGGGCCTGCCCAAAGCCTTCAGGGTTGTTTATAATCCACCAAGCCAGGACTCCACTAGCAAATAATTGAGAGTTAAACTAACTTTAGCAAGTGGATTCTGAAAAATTGTTCACAGAGCGAATCATATTTTAAGTTTATTAATTAGTCTTGCTATCAGAGCCAGTCTGGGTGATTTATTTACGTCAAATGAATAATAATCGGCAAATTTATCTACTTTGTAAATCTGGATTTTTGTAACTCAGATTATTCTTAAGGCCAAGATTTCCCAGTCTTCCCTAGTACGCACAGCCACAGCACAGAGGCTGATGCCTTTGAGTGCTCCTGACATTTTAATCCTCTCCATGCTAGCCATGATTTCCTCCTCCTGAGCGCCTAAAAATGAGGAATGGCTGGACAATGGGGAGGTGAGATGGAATGGCTTGCGAATAGGTGACCTTTTTGTTTCAGTGTGAAAACATTTAATATTACAAAACAATGAAGCCATATAGCATACCTCGGCAGTGCCAAATTTCACATATGGAAATAAGATTACTACATTCTTCTAGAAAATCCATATAGTATAATGTGTGAGCAAAATCTGCTTAAAACATTTACTTAGGCAAGCTTTACCGTTAGCAGTTCATGTTTATAAAATACTTTTCTTTCAATGACATCCACATAAATTTATGATTTTTGTTTTTTGGGGGAAGAAATTTAAAGTGTATATATGTGTGAATTAAGTAACATCTAGTCTCAGGGAGAAGTTCATTAATTGGGTTACATTTACACTTTGCCAGTTATAAACATTTACTTTATAAACGGAATTGTTTGGTTTCTCACAGTCTGTTCTGTCTCACAGTTAAGAGTAAGAGTAACGGTGTACTCTGCTTAAGTAAAGACAGACGCTTACATCAGGGGGAATACACACACCCATCTTATTCTTTTTACCAGAGACTCGTCACATTTTGATCATTCTAATCATGGCATTAGATTTTAATCTCAGAAATTATCTTCCTTCACTAGAGAGCTGCAAATAAGAGCCCAAGAAATAAAATTTGCTAATAGCTCTTTCTTGTTTAAAGGTAAGGTATTTAGGTATTGTGTGTGAGCACTGTATAAAATCAGTGTGTACAAATGTGGCCTGTAATATATGCTATAGCTATTGTGTAATAGCTTTATGTATAGATGATATATGTTATAAATATATGTATATGGCACATACTATTAAGACATTTGTATATATGTTTGAATATATACTGTATATTATAGACAGAGAAACATATAGTGTTTATTTATATTCAAACATTCAGACAATATATACCTCTTAATATATGCTATAAACATGTAGTATATGCATATAAATACATAACATGAGCTTATTACATATTATATTATATATGATATATATATCAAATGTGATATATGTTATGCATACAAATTATATACATACACACACACGAGATGTGAAATTTATTTTACTGATGAGTAAGTTAAATGTTAGTATTGCTATACCAATCAATGCAGAGAAGGGCTAGAATCCCTCTCTTGGGTTCCATCTGTCCAAATTTTGGTTCTTGGCTGGTGGAGTAGCCTAGGTGAGATGCAAGGTTTCCTTAACAATGACTATGACTGTTTGGTTCATGATGCTAGTTCAAATGTAGGTTCTAGGTGTTTCTCCTCATGGCCTATTTCTGGCAGCTAAGTGTCCTGACGTTGCCTCCTGCTGCCCAACATTTCCTGGGCAAGGCTATGTAGACAGACCACATGGAGGATACCCAGGAGACTTGGGTCAAAGGGAAGGGAATCCCCTTTGCATTCCTCTGCCTAGCGGAGTTCTGCCTTCCTGGACCTACACCCCCAGTCCTGTTCTTGTCTGACTTTAAAGATGAGAATAAAACTTGTTCTGCTCATCTTCCCAGACTTATTTCTCCACACACAGCCCTCACTGCAATATGATTGGTGAAGCATAAGAATAAAAGAACGAGAACTAACCACAAAACTAGATCGATTACACGATCTTTTTGAAAATTTGTCCCACAATGACCATGGACCATTAAAAAAAAGATATTCAGGGAACAAACTTGACAAATATTATATGGAATTACTCTCCTATTTTAAATCAGATGTACACAAAAATGTGAACAACAAAACTCCTATAAACCAGTTTTTTTTTTTTCCCCAGAAACTACTGAACCTATTACTGGTTTATATCTAAGCAGGGTATTTCCATAGCACTCTGAAATACTTCTACTCCATCATGCAGATTGTCATATTGTTGCAAACAGTCGATTTCTACAGTAAGGTATTAGGTTGAACCATATGATATTACCTTTTTTGTAGCTGAAAAATGGTTGGATATTGGCAAGTTCCTGTTCTGAACTTTTCCAGTTTTGCTTAAATTTAGAGGAAAAATAATTAAGAGTTCTATTTTTTCAGTTGGAACTAAATTCCTTGCACAAGAACTTTTGCCTTTTTATAAATCTCAATTTCATATACTGCATCATATCCCAAGTGACAGCACCTGAGTACAAATTCTTGGAGAACTGAACCTAATCTTCTGGTTTCTGCTAAATACAGATAATCCTAGAGTATTTACCACCACCACCACCCCAAAAAAGCCAAACATCCCCATTATTATTAACTTCCTAGCACCTATTCTACATCCATTTTTCTTTTCACATCTCTGTATCTGAGTGGCCTGATTGGCTAATTCAGAAGGAAGAGGGCACCCTAGATCTGATATTTTACTTTCTCAAAATCCCAAACATTTGAAATAGGGCTTAAAGAATATTGTTCATCTCATCCAAACTCCTGTGGTCATATATCTTGATAAATGCAAAGTGAGCCTCATGAGGTAGATCACCATGTAGAAACTAATATCCAAACAAACTATCTTTCAACATGACTTCAATTCTCCACTTTTAGCTGTATAGAAAGTACATGAAACAACAAACCTTCCAGATACAGAAGGAAAAAAACTTCCTTCCATTCCCTTCTATATTCTCCAGGATTCCATTCCTTTCCTGATTTGTGTCTGACCAGCAAAGCTGTGGAAATATTAAGCCTGTAAGGAAAGCTTGCACATACAAAGTCCATGCCAATGTCTTGACTTATACCCAATTGGAGGACAATGATGTAAATCCTTATTCTTTAAAGGAAATGCCATAAGACATTAAAATGACGAGTGTTACATGTTTACAAATGACAATTCAGGTACCTCACCAATTGACAGCAATACAGTTTGGAAAGTAGGGATTTTTTTATGCATGATAAGAGGTATGAACCAAATAAACTCTTCCAAATTCTAGTAACTGAAAAATGTCAATGAGTATTTATAACACTGTAGACCTTTTAGGATTTCAGTTCCAAATAAACTGATGTGACTCATGTGGACTGAAGTTTTGGCAGAAGTGGGATCGTCTAATATGCAAGACGCTGATTAAAAATATTTTAAATCATGATGTATCTATGCTTACATCATTGCCAAAATGATTAATCTGTGTAGGATATATTCCTATTGCCAGAGATGTCATATAGCATCTTGGCTAGAAACACACAGTCACAGCCCATTATGGTGAACTCTTAGAGTTTATACAAATTCTTTCCTATTCTGGAATTTTGTCAGGTTAATATTGCTTGACATACATAGTCTTAAAATTTTCCATTCTGAATCTACTGCCATTTTGGCATTTGACTGGATCTGGCCTTACGTGACCGGCATCAAGCTGAGAATGTTTAGTTTGTTCAATTTTAAATCTATAATGTTTATCACATCATAGGCTATTGTTAGCCAAAGAAACGTCGGCATTCAAGACTTTTTCTAAGATATGTTCCCTTCTAGATGAGGCTGTATACATTTTTATTTTACTTGATATTTTATTTGTGTAACAGTAAATCAGAAAGTTTTGCTTAAATCTGCTTAGCTTAAGCAGTCATCTTATGTTATAGACAGGCAAATTAAAAAACCAGACAAACAGTTTACTGACTTGTAGAGCAAAACCCTTAGCACTGCATTTCTTCTTGGTTATTTGAAATGTATTGGCATTTTAGGACTGGTCATCAAAAATCTAGAATTAAACACTGGCCCTGGATGCAACTTACACAAATATGCTCTTGCTTATATTTCACTTTAAAATCAAACTCTAAGAATGAATAGTTTATCTGAGAAATACAGAAGGACAACCATCCTAAATTCAGGCACTGTGAGTTTTATAAGCATATTAAGCACCCATTACATCATGCAAAGTATTTATTGTAAATGGGCCTTAGCTACTAAAATGCATAGCTTCCTTTCATGTTGTGACTAAGTAATTTGAGTTCTCTCTGGGCTGAAAATGTACAGAAAGGTTGTATACTGATGGTCAGCAGGGAGAACTGCCATCAAATCGATGCGTGTAACATTCCTTACAAATTGCAAACAAGGGAGTATTGGGCACCTTGAGTGCTTGGTGTCTTTCTCTGCAAGTGCCAGATTTTTCTGAACTGAACTCTGACATAAAGTTCAGTGATACTCGGTCTCCGTAGAGCTGTGGCACTACTACCTATTTCTGGCTTTATTTTTTAGACACTCTCCAGCTAACAGCATCTCCCCATCCTGCTATCTCTTACATCTTCTCCTGATCCAGTATTATCTGGCATATTTTGTGTGTTGATTTTTACATACAGAAATTACAAAACGTGTAACTTTTTAAAAGTTATGTTTGTACTTTCAAAGAAGTTTATATTAGTTTAAATACTGTAATTTTATTTTACTTAATAAAATTAATTTTAGGAAGTTTTATATATTGTAATTTTATTTCAGTGGAATTAATTCTAAGAAGTTTCAAATACTGTAATTCTATTTCACTTGATTTTAAGAAGTTTTCAATACTTAATTTCATTTGACTGAATGTAGTTAATTTTAAGAAGTTTGAAAGGTTGCTCTTTTATTTTACTTAAAAATTAATCTTAAGAAGCTTCAAATATTGTAATTTTATTTTGCTGTTGTTGTGTATCATCAAGTCGGTTCTGATTCATAGCAACCCTATAGTTTTCTACTCTCCTATAGGGTCGCCATGAGTTGGAACAGACTCAACAGCACACAACAACAATCTTTACTGGAGCAGATCGCCAGGCCTTGTCTCCAATCTTTTGGTTAGCAGCCGAGTGCTCATCCGTTGCACCACCAGGGCTCCTTAACTGTATTTTACTTAACAAAATTAGTTTTTAAGATGTTTTAAAATATTGTAACATACTTTGAGCTCACTGGTAACATCCTGGAGTGTCATAAAACCAGCGCTGATCATTCTTTTTCTAGCTCCAACAGCCTTTTTTTCCCCTTACTTCACTTTAAGAAACTACTGTCTCCCTTCAGTTTCCCACCCTTTTCTTATTCCTGTTTACCCCCTCAAAAAAAGAAAACACTGTATTTTAAAAATGAAAAGCTAAAAAAAAAAAAAAAAAAAGAGAAAGAAAATCCCCAAAGCAATTATGTGACTAATCATGAGCAAAACATCTTAAACTTTGACTCAAGCCTTGGCGAAAGCCACTAATACCCAGTCACCTCCCTCTTCAAGGAACCGCCCCATAGTTCACAACGGATCCACACTGTCTTGGGTTATTTTCAAGGCAAGTTATGCTGCCTTCTTAACAGACTGACTGCAGGAGGAAGTGTATCAGCCTCCTTCTCTCTTGTGTTCAGTGGTGATTAAATAGATCTGGTAAATTCTCAGAGTGCTCAGTCTCCCCACAGTGCCCCACTTTTCACAAAAGCTACTAGTACACATTTACTACATTTAAATTCCCGCCAGCTGCAGAGCACTGAGGGGAGAATGTAATCCTGCAGCCTTGCAGCCCCACCAGCCCTGCTTATCGTTTAACCATAACACAGCTGAGGTTCCCAGAGTAAATTATTTTCTTTTCTACTACTCCAAACAGGGCAGAAGGCATACTAATGAACTCAATCATAGTTATTTCTCAGTCAACTAAAAATGCTATTTCATTTGTCATTTTAGTATCTGATGCCAAATGACATTTTAATTTTGCTAACGGAAATGATGGTAAGTTGCCACAGAAAAGGGGGAAACTAACTGCTTTAATCCCTGGCCCTCAGGAATCCTGCCACTATCAGGCTTGCTGCCCATGTCATCTTCCTTACGAGATGGACAGAGCAACCAGTATTATGTTATGACCACTATGGCTTTGTTTTGACCATTACTTACTTCTATCAGGGAATTCCTGCAGCCCTCAAGAGTGAATACACTCTCACCCAGGGCTTCGAACCAGGTAAATGGATCTTGTTAAAATGTAGATTCTGATTCAGTATATCTGGGGTGAAAAGGCAAATTCTCAGCAAGGGGTCGAACCGGACCGAACCAGTTCAAAGCCCTGCTCTCAACACCTTCTCAAAACATTCTCCTGAAAGCATAGCAAGAACAGGAAAAAAATTACCTTCCCCTTTATCTCTCACTTGTAGCTTTCAGAGTTCTCATACATTTATCTCCTTTTGTGTGATGTTCACTTGCACCCTATCCTGAAAGTGGGGAAACTGAGGGTAGCAGACACTTTCAGTGCCCAACCCATGTGCCCTCCCACTCACCATTCCTGAGCATACTGAATGCTTCTTACTACAATACCTGTTGGCCTGAGGGCTTTCTCTGGCCTGAGGACTGTGCTCAGTCTTCCCTGGAAAGTGCTGGGGAGCTATCACCTCTGGGAAGTGGCCCTCGTTTCTAGATAAATACCCCGGCTTCCTCACTCCTCAGGAGGGTGGGTGCCTCTCTGAGGTGTCTTCTACACTGTCTTCCAGAGGTCCCCAGTGGGACTGAGCCACAGGTACCCACAGCAGTAACCTGCTCATTAACAACCTGGATTGTCTTCCTCTCCTGTCTCACTTTCTCATTCCCACACTGGTGCTTCCTAGGTTCACCTCCCAAATAAACTACTTATATCCAAACCGTTGCCTCAGGGCTTGCTTCTGGAGAAGCCCAACCTAAGGCACTGAGGCACAGAACAGATTGTGGTTGTTATAAAGTGCCCTTGAGTTGATTTTTTTACTCATAGTGACCCCATGTGTCAGAGTAGAACTGCCCCATAGGGTTTTCTAGGCTGTAATCTTTACGGGAACAGATGCCAGGTCTTTCTCCTATGGAGCCACTGGTAGCCAAGCACTTAACCACTGCACCACCAGGGCTACTTCAGAACAGATTAATATCTGCTAAATACCATACACCTACTTAATGGAGAACCGGGGCTGGAACCCAGGACTTTGAACTTCTGGTACATTTACCAGATTAGGTTGCTTCCTGCCGATGACTAGCACTTTATAGAACTGCTCCCAGGACTTCTGGGCAAAATGAAGACACTATAAATGAAACAAAGTTGTTAGATGGCCAGTCCTTGCCTTTTAGGAACCCAGTTACCACCACAGGAGGAAGCAGAAAAATGAAGTACAGTAATTACCTAGCATGATGAAAGGGACTCCCAGGAAGGTGGAATTGTATTTCCCACCAGTGAGATTGATGATCCCGGCTGCAGTGAGAGTGGCCAGGCTTATGGTCACCAACCCAAGCAGGCCTAGCCAGGGTTTGCTGCGGACGCAGTCCTGCATAGAGCAGCAGAGGATGGCCATGGTGACCACCAGGATCAGGCTGGTGACCAGGTAACGTTCCGACACACGGCTGGTCTTCTGGAAATCTTCCCTCAATGATGAGGACGTGTAAGGGTACATTTTGACTTTGCTATTGGATTTCTGGAACAGCCGGACAGTGTCGCAGAAGCTGGATTCCCACCTCTCGGCCACCATGTCGTTGAGAGTGTTGATTGACTGCAGGTAGTAGGTGAGCTGGACAGCCTCTGCAGATTTTACTCGGTCCTTGCTGTGTACGGTGACTCCCCCAAGCTGGTGCCCATTGTATACTGCCCTCCCGTCCTTTAAGTGAGTGATCGGATACGTGATAGCAAAATTGGTCCGGTTGGTGGCCCGAGCATTCTTTAGCTCCTCCAGGACATGCACTATGTCATCCACGATGCAAGTCTTATCATTATTCAGGATACATATGTGGGCGAACGTGTAATTAAAACCAGGTCTTGGAACCTGGATCCTGGTCACAGCAGCATGCAACTATGGGGAAAAAAATACAGTCAGTGTTTATTACCAAAAGAAGGCATTAATAAGTGACATTAGCTCTGTGGACTCAAATATTTCTTTTTTGGGGGGAGGAGGGGCACTCATTTCATCTCTAACGTAAAGAGTTCAAATTAAATGTTACAACTTTAGATTAGAAATAGGTAGTAGGGATGCAAAAACGCATTTGACCATGTGTTCCCTGAACCAGCAGCATCAGCACAACCTGGGAGCTTGTTAGAAATGAAAATTCTCAGGCCCCACCCCTGATCTGGGACATAAAAATCTCTGGAGATGGGACCTAGGAATCTGGGTTTTAACAAGTCCTCCAGGTGATTCTGATACAGCTAAAGTTTGAGAAAAGCTGCGTTAAAACACCAGCATTATTTCCACATGTATTTGTGACCCAATTGGTCTATAAAGTCTACAAATCCTATACAGGTCCGCTGTTAGTCTTTCTCTTGAAAACATAATTTAAAAATTGAACTAAAAAGCAATTCTGAGTGCAAAGGTCCTCAGCAAGCTAGTCCCTTGCTGGTGATTTTCAGGTTGGCTAAATAATCTCATCCAATTCAATCATTATGCACCATAAAGACAAGAGGTTCACCTTAAGAACCCTCATATCCTCTGGCTTTCCTTGTCTACATATATGAGAAGGGAGCTGTAACCATAAGAGACTGGCTGGGATACATGGGAATCGTGCTAAAGGAGCACAGTGGGATTCATTCTGTACACCTCCCCGAGTCAAATCTGCTGTGTCCAAGTCCTGTACACCTGCAGTCAAAGTGCACAAGAGAAGGCAAGCACTTATTTAACAGCCCTTGCTACATGCCAGGCACGGGGCTAGGCCCTTTACACGGATTAACTCCTTTAACCCTTACAACAAGTCTACAGAGTTGATATAAGCACTAGCCTCATTTTACAGAGGAAGAACCTGAGACACAGAGAAGTCAAGTCACTTGCCCAAGGTCAAACACATGTAAGAGGCAAAGCTGGGGTACACCAGGAAGTCTGGCTCCAGAACCTGGGCTCTTAGCCCCTCATCTAATGCCTCTAGGTTGGCAATGCCAGCAGCTAAATGAAGGTTCCTGCAGTCAAACATTCCTGAATTGGTGCTTCTTTCTGCCCTAAAAATCTCAAGTCCTCAAGTTCAGATATGTAAGAGTACATGTAATCTCCTACAGTCCTAAAGTGAGATAAAAAGGCAGTGATGGTGTCTGTGGGAGTAAGGGACTTTAGTGAGCTACTACTGTGTGTCAGGGTTTCACACCTTAAATACTTAAATCATTTTACAGATGAGAAAGCTGAGGCTCAGGGAGGCCATGCTGCTAGGCTGGCTAATTATTCTTTTTTTTTTTTTTTCACACTTTATTGTGCTTTAGGTGAAAGTTTACATATGAAGTTAGTTTCCCATTCAATAGTTCATATACAAGTTGTTCTGTGACATTGGCCGCTATCCCTGCAATGTGTCAGCACTCTCCTCACTTCCACTCTGGGTTCCCTGTTTCCATTCATTTAGTTTCCCTGCCCCTTATTACCTTCTCATCTTTGCTTTTGGGCAAATACTGCCCTGGGGCAGTGCTTAAGCGTTTGGCTGCTAACCCAAAGGTCAGCAGTTTGAGTCCACCAGCTGCTCCTTGGAAACCCTATGGGGCAGTTCTACTCTGTCCTATAGGGTCATTATAAGTCAGAATTGACTCGATGACCATGGATTATGGTCTTGTACAGTTGATTATTCTAAGAAGCACATTCCTCACAGGTGTTACTGTCTACTCATTGGGCCGGTCTATTATTTGGCTAGAAGGTGATCTCCGAGAGTGGCTTCAATTACAAATTATAAGGGTATTTTAGGGCTATAGTCTCAGCAGTTCCTCTGGTCTCCATCTGACCAGTAAGTCTGGTCTTTTTTGTAAATTTGAATTTTGCTCTACATTTTTCTCTCACTCTAACCGGGACCTTCTATTGTGAGCCTGGTCAGAGCGGTCGGTGGTGCTAGCTGATCACCATCTAGTTCTTCTGGTCTCAGGCTAGTGGAGGCTGTGGTTCATGTGAGCCATTAGTCCTTTGGACTAATTGCTTCCTTGAATCTTTGGTTTTCTTCGTTCTCCTTTGCTCCCAAGGTGAAGGACCAATGGTTGTGTCTCAGATGGCTGCTTGCAAGCTTTTAAGACCCCAGACGCTAGTCACCTAGGTTAAGATGTAGAACGTTATTTTTATGAACTGTATGGTGCCAACTGACCTAGATGTCCCCTGAGCCTATGGTCCTTAGCCTTCAAGCCCAGTCCCTCAGTCCCTCAAGGTATACAGTTTCCATACCTGTACCCCCTATATGCTCTATTATATATATGAATATACCTGCAGTACATACAAATATGTATGTAGAAATATCCACAACCATACCTATATATGCATGGGGGTGTATTCTTGTATGACCTCCCTAGCCTATTCAGCATACATATCTATCTGTGTATCTACTCATAAATTATTGTTTGTTCTTACTGTTGTTGCAGGTTTGCATATGCTATAGTATTTACTGTAGTTGCCCTTTATTCTTATGTACCTCTCAGTGTGTTCATTTGCCTCGGTCACATTGCACTGACTTCCCCCATATTGTGTAGTGCCTTTCCCTTCACCAAAATTAACTCATGTCTGCTATCTAGTTATTCATAAGGTTTTCACTGGCTAATTTTTTTCAAAAGTAGACTGTTAGATCCTTCTTCCTAGTCTGTCTTAGCCTGGAAGCTCTGCTGAAACCTGTCCGCTATGGGTAACCCTGCTGGTATTTGAATACCAGTGGCATAGCTTCCAGCATCACAGCTGACACATAAGCCCCCACAGTATGACAAACTGCTACACGCCATCTAGTTGGTGATTCTCCCTCCCTCCCCGTGCTGTCCCTGGTAACCATCAAAGAATGTTTCTTTCTGTGTGTAAACCTTTTCTTGATTTTTTATAATAGTGGTCTCATACAGTATTTGTCCTTTTGTGATTCACTTATTTCACAAAGCATAATGTCCTCCAGATTCATCCAGGTTGTGAGATGTTTCATAGATTCATCATTAATCGTTACTGTTTCACAGTATTCCATTGTGTGTATGTACCACAGTTTGTTTATCCATTCACCTGCTGACGGGCACTTAGGTTGTTTCCATCTTTTTGCTATTGTGAACAGTGCTGCAATGAACATGAGTGTGCATATGTCTATTCGTGTGATGGCTCTTATTTCTCTAGGATATATTCCTAGGAGTGGGATTGCTGGATCCTATGTTATTTCTATTTCTAGCTTTTTAAGGAAGCACCATGCCATTTTCCATAGTGGTTGTATCATTTTACATTCCCACCAGCAGTGCGTGAGTTCCAATCTCCCCACAACCTCGCCAGCATTTGCTGTTTTCTGTTTTGATCAGTGCCATTCTTGCTAGGGTGAGATGGTATCTCACTGTAGTTTCAATTTGCATCTCTCTAATGGCTAATTATTGGGAGCATCTCTTCATGTATCTGTTAGCTGCCTGAATGTCTTCTTTGGTGAAGTGTCTGCTCATGTCCTTTGCACATTTTTAAATTGGGTTATTTGTCTTTTTGTTGTTGAGGTTTTGCAGTATCTTGTAGATTTTAGAGATGAAACGCTGATCGGATTTGTCGTAGCCAAAAATTTTTTCCCAGTCTGTAGGTTGTCTTTTTACTCTTTTGGTGAAGTCTTTTGATGAGCATAAGTGTTTGATTTTTTAGGAGCTCCCAGTTACCTAGTTTATCTTATGCTGTTTGTGCATTTTTAGTTATATTTGATAGTCTATTTATGCATACATTAGGAGCTCTAGCTTTGTTGCTATGTTGTCTTCCACAAACTTTATAGTTTTAGGTTTTACATTTAGCTCTTTGATCCATTTTGAGTTAGTTTTTGTGTGTGGTGTGAGGTATGGATCCTGTTTCATTTTTCTGCAAATAGATACCCAGTTTTGCCAGCACCATTTGTTAAAGAGACTATCTCTTCCCTGTTCAGTGGACTTTGACCCTTTGTCAAAGATCAGTTGTCCATAGGTTGATGGATTTACTTCTGGCTTCTCAGTTCTGTTCCATTGGTCTATGTGTCTGTTACTTTACCAGCACCAGGCTATTTGACTAGGTTCTGAGATCAGGAAGTGTAAGGCTTCCTACTTTGTTGTTCTTGAATAATGCTTTACTTATCCAGGGCTTCTTTCCTTTCCATATAAAGATGGAGATTAGTTTTTCCATTTAGTTAAAGAATGTTGTTGGAATTTGGATCAGGATTGCATTATATCTGTAGATTACTTTGGGTAGTATTGACATTTTCACAATGTTAAGTCTTCCTATCCATGAGCATGGTATGGTTTTCCATTTATGTAGGTCTCTTTTGGTTTCTTATAGTAATGTTTTGTAGTTTTCTTTGTATAAGTCTTTTACATCCCTAGTTATATTTATTCCTAAGTATTTTATGTTTTAGGCGGCTATTGTAAGTGGTATTATTTTCCTGATTTCTTTTTCAGAGTTCTCTTTGTTAGTATAGAGGAATCCAACTGATTTTTGTATGTTGATCCTGTACCCTTCCACTTGGCTGAATTCTTCCATTAGTTCCAGTAACTCTCTTGTGGAGTCTACGGGGTTTTCTAAGTATAGCACCATGTCATCTGCAAATAGGGATAGTTTTACTTCTTCCTTACCAGTTTGGATGTCCTTTATTTCCCTTTCTTGCCTTATTGCTCTAGCTAGGATTTTCAGTACAATACTGAATACAAGTGGTGATAAAGAGCATCACTGTCTGGTCCCCATTCTCAAGGGGAATGCTTTCAGTCTCTCTCCATTGAGGACAATGTTGTCTGTTGGTTTTGTATATATGACCGTTATTGTGTTGAGGAATTTCCCTTCTATTCCTATTTTGCTGAGCATTTTTATCAGGAAAGGGTGTTGGATTTTATCAAATGTCTTTTCTGCATTGATTGAGATGTTCGTACGGTTCTTTTCCTTAGTTTTATTTATGTGGTGAATTACGTTGATTTATTTTCTAATGTTGAACCATCCTTGCATCCCTGATATGAATCCTATTTGATTATGATGTATTATTATTATGTTGTTGTTGTTGTCATTGTTAGGTGCCATCAAGTCAGTTCTGACTCATAGCGACCCTATGTACAACAGAACAACACACTGCCCAGGCCTACACCATCCTCACAGTCGTTGTTATGCTTGAGCCCATTGTTGCAGCTACTGTGTCAATCCATCTTTTTCACTGGCCCTCTACTTTACCAAGCATGATGTCCTTCGCCAGGGACTGATCCCTCCTGATAACATGTCCAAAGTATGTGAGATATAGTCTTGCCTCCTCCCTTTTAAGGAACATTCTGGCTGTACTTTTTCCAAAACAGATTTGTTTGTTCTTTTGGCAGTTCATAGTATAGTCAATATTCTTCACCAACACTACAATTCAAAGGCGTCAATTCTTCTTCAGTCTTCCTTATTCATCGTCCAGCTTTTGCATGGAAATAATATCATTATTATGATATGCTGTTGAAGTCTATTGGCTAGAATTTTGTTTCACTAATGCCTTGCATATTGATATTTATGCATTCCATTTCATTTTTGATGATTTCCAATTTCCTAGATTCATACTTTGTACATTCCACATTCTGATTATTAATTGACACTTGCAGCTGTTTCTTCTCATTTTGAGTCATGCCACATCAGCAAATGAAGGTCCCAAAAGCTTGACTCCATCCATATCATTAAGGTGAACTCTACTTTGAGGAGGCAGCTCTTCCCCAGTGGTCTTCTGAGTGCGTTCCAACCTGAGAGGCTCATCTTCCAATCAAATCATATGGTCTACTATGCCGGGCACGACAATTTGAAGAGGAATGGCGTTGCATTCATCATCAAAAGGAACATTTCAAGATCTATCCTGAAGTACCATGCTGTCAGTGATAGGGTAATATCCATATGCCTACAAGGAAGACCAGTTAATATGACTATTATTAAAATTTACACATCAACCACTAAAGCCAAAGATAAAGAAATTGAAGACTTTTACCAACTTCTGCAGTCTGAAATTGATTGAACATGCAATTAGGATGCATCGATAATTACTGGTGATTGGAATGCGAAAGTTGGAAACAAAGAAGAAGGATCGGTAGTTGGAAAATATAGCCTTGGTGACAGAAATGATGCCGGAGACCACATGACAGAATTTTGCAATACCAATGACTTCTTCATTTCGAATACCTTTTTTCAACAACTTAAATGGCGACTTTACACGTGGACCTTGCTAGATGGAATACACAAGAATCAGATTGACTATGTCTGTGGAAAGAGACGATGGAAAAGCTCAATATCATCAGTCAGAACAAGGCCAAGGGCCGACTGCGGAACAGACCATCAACTGCTCATATCCAAGTTCAAGTTGAAACTGAAGAAAATTAGAACAAGTACACAAGAGCCAAAGTATGACCTCAAGTATAGCCCATCTGAATTTAGAGCCCATCTCAAGAACAGATTTGACATGTTGAATGCTAACGCACAAAGACCAGACGAGTTGTGGAATGACATAAAGGACATCATACATGAAGAAAGCAAAAGGTCATTAAAAAGATAAGAGAGAAAAGACCAAAATGGATGTCAGAAGAGACTCTGAAACTTGCTCTTGAACGTCGAGTGGCTAAAGCAAATGGAAGAAATGATGAAGTAAAAGAGCTAACAGACGATTTCAAAGGGCACCTTGAGAAGACAAAGTAAAGTATTATAATGACGTGCAAAGATCTGGAGTTAGAAAACCAAAAGGGAAGAACACGCTTAACATTTCTCAAGATGAAAGAACTGAAGAAAAAATTCAAGCCTCAGGTTGCAATGTTGAAGGATTCTACGGGGAAAATATTGAACGACGCAGGAAGCATCAAAAGAATATGGAAGGAATACATAGTCACTGTACCAAATAGAATTGGTCGACGTTCAACCGTTTCAGGAGGTAGCATATGATCAAGAATCAATGGTACTGAAGGAAGAGGTCCAAGCTGAAGGCATTGCCAAAAAACGAGGCTCCAAGAATTGATGAAATACTGGCACAGATTGAATTATGTCCCCCCAGAAATGTGTGTATCAATTTGGCTGGGCCATGAGTCCCAGAATTGTGTGGTTGGCCTCCATTTTGTGATTGTAATTTTATGTTAAAGAGGATTAGGGTGGGATTGTAACACCACCTTTACCCAGGTCACATCCCTGATCCAATGTAAAGGGAGTTTCCCTGGGGTGTGGCCTGCACCACCTTTTATCTCTCAAGAGATAAAAGGAAAGGGAAGCAAGCAGAGAGTTGGGGACTTCATACCATCAAGAAAGCAGTGCCGGGAGCAGAGCGTGTCCTTTGTACTGGGGTACCTGTGCAGACAAGCTCCTAGTCCGGGGGGACACTGAAGAGAAGAAGGCCAAGAGAGAAAAAGCCTTCCCCTGGAGCTGACGCCCTGAATTTGGACTTTTAGCCTACTTTGACTGTGAGGAAATAAACTTCTCTTCGTTAAAACCATCTACTTGTGGTATTTCTGTTATAGCAGCACTAGATGACTAAGACAAATACCAACTGAGATGTTTCAACAAACGCAACAAACGGATGCAGAGCTGGAAGTGCTCACTCATCTATGCCAAGAAATTTGGAAGACAGCTACCTGGCCAACTGACTAGAAGAGATCCATATTTATGCCTATTCCTATGGTCAGCAGCTACTAGTGTGAGCACTGGTCTCTGCTCATTGGTCATGCAGGGTAGCTGAGGGTAGGCTGGGTGGGCATTGGCTGCCACCTGTTGTCATTCCAGTGGTGCAGGAATGAGCAATGGCACTCATCGAGTGGGCAGGGCTGTGGTTGGGGATGGGACGGTGCTGGTCACCACTCACTGGATCAGCGGGTGGTGGTAAGTGGCAGGCGAGGGAGGGACAAGAGTGTATCCTCTGTTGCTCTGCGAGTTGGTAGGCAGGGGTGGGCGGGAGGCTAGCGGGGGGTATGGGTGAATGCTCACCACCACCCACCGGTTCAGAGGGGCGAGTGGTGGATGAGCAGGAGTGCACCCACCGCTATTCTCTGGTTTGGGATGGTGGGTGGTAGGTGAGCAGGGGCGTGGGAGCTTGTTTACTGACACTTGTCAGGTGTGCAGGGGAGGATGATGAATGGGTCTGGGTAGGAGGGCTGGTATTATGATCACCTTGTGGGCAGGGTGGCAGGGGTTTGTGGTTTTCCTCAGCTAGTGATCAGGAGGCTGAGAGGATGGGGAGCATGCCCTCTGTTCACCAGATGTGGGTGCCTAAACACTTCCCATTGGCTGCAGCCAGCAAACAGGTCTGACAGAGTACGAGGAGGGGGGTGCTGCCCAAAGTCTGGTCAGATAAGGGAGCTCCCACCAACACTCTATGGATCTATTACTTCATCATGTGCGCCACCCACCCTAACGGACAGGGACCATTGCTGATGCATATACCTGTCTTTGGGTCCTGGCTCCCTCCCTATTCTGTGGACGCCAGGGTCCCTGGAGCTCTGGCTCTCGTTCCTTTACTTTCCTTCCTTAGAACCAGATCATGTTCTGCTCACCTTGCTTCACTACAGGTATGTCTAGACAGTTTCTCTGTTTCTTATTGGGGATTCTGTGAAATTGCCTTCCCGTGCTCCTTTTCCAGGGTCAGTGCTGGCTTTGTCTTAAGATGGCCATGCTGTGCTGGGGCAGCTGGTAGGGCACCTCCACTCCGTATCACTCCTTGTTTGTTGCCTTCATTCAATTTCTTCTTCCAATTGGTGTTTGAGCCAATCATTTATCCTTCCTTTTGATGTTCAGGGTTCCAGGATTGTCATCTGCATGTTTCACTTGGTTTCTTGGGTCTTTGCTGTAGAGGGATGGCCTGGTGTGTCTGACTAAGTTGCCATCTTGGCCCTTCCTTCTGTCTTTTTAAATAGCATCATACACCATTTTAGCTGTAGCTACATGGGTACACTTTTTTTTTTTTTTTTTTGACTAGCCGGCCACTTACCCTCACGATGGCTTTGCCTTCTCTCTGTAAAATGTGGTCAGTCATGCCTACCTTTCAGACTTGGTGTTGGGTGTGTGTGAAATAAATGAGTGCCTAGCACCGAGTAGGCTCTCACAAAAACGTAAGTATTGCTGTGTCTCTGATGAACAAAGAAGAATAGTTCATACACAAAGGCAATAAAGCTTAACATCCAAAGAGTTGCCTTACTGTGGCTATGCTATTATAACCTTCTAGGCATGTCTATGACCCTGATATATTTTCTCTTAAATCTCTCCTAGATGGGCTATTTGTTAAGACCTTTTGCTGTACATGTTCCAGGGTGAGTGGGACATTTATTATGCTTTTTGAAAATGTCTGAGGGGCACCAGCTGTCTAAGCCCTTTAGTTAGCACAGAGCATGAGTTGTTAATCCTAATTCTCAGTGCCCCCTCCCCACATCTCCTCATGGGCACCAACTCTTAGGTTCAGAAAATACTTTATTTTATTACATTTGGCTGAAGTGTTTTGAGTTCTTTCATACAGATAGATAGACAGAGATATATTCATATATCTATATTATGAATGGATGAACATACTTGGTCTCCCAGAAATAACTAGAAAGCTGTTTTCACAGAAATCTAACCATATGCTAAATTTTTGTTTCGATGTTTTGGGATTAATGATGAGCAAAATGTCTTCAATGGATTTAAGCTGTGAAGTATATTTTCATCCATTCTTTGTAAGCATGGCCCAGTAAATTTTGATTAAAAGAACACCTAACTACAAAAAAATTCCAAAATGTAAAAGGTTATTTTGGAGAGAGGAACTAAGAGAAATTTAAAGACAAGGGAGAATTTTGATAAAAGCTAAAAGACTTTGGAGAAAGATTCAGAATAGGCTAGAAAAGGAGTGGTATTGAAAGCATGCATATGTGTAATATTTAGTGTATTGTTTGTTCCCATGAACAGCGTAATAAATCTCCCTTAGAGTGATTACTAAATATGTCAAGACAAAAAATTGCCAAATAAGATGGTGTTAAGCCACAGGGCTAAACCCAATTATAGCAAGGGGATATTTTCCATCCATTCTCTGAGACCGCCATGCCCTCCTGGGTGGGGAGCTGTAAACTATTTAGTGATCTGCCAACTGTGCAGATCTATTGCTTTGACCTCTGGGACCATACACCGAAGAAAGTGGACTCCATGTTAACCCTGGTACCAGCAGACCACAGAAGGGAGCCTTGGAAAATGAGAACCTTACTGAAGTTTGAGGGGGAAGATTTCTAAACTCTCAGCAACAGAGCTGCTATGAAATGCAGCTGCTTTGAATTTCTGATGCAGTACTGGGTAGAACGTGTCACTTTTGCTTTGAGTGGCAGGGAGATGCAGAGTGGCAAAGCAGCCAAAGAGGGGCTGTTGGCTGAGGTCACCCACCTGGCAGAGGGAGTATGTAGGGTTCTACTGTGGGATAAGAGATAGGAGGATAACAAGAGGCATGGAAAACGATACTCAAGACCCTCTTCCATGGCTTCCGAAACTGTTCAGTTCTGACCTTTGACTCTTATGACTACATATCAAAGCACAAGTGTATACACAATCCACTCTTGGGCATCCACATGGCCACGGACAGACATACTGCACATGTTTCTTGACATCTACCTGTATAGGGTTTTAGAATGCCCTAATTTAATTTCCTAAAGAAGTCCACTCAGGACAGTAGGAAAATTAGTAGGTATTCTCAACTGTGGTCCCAGAGATATTCATCAGGGAAAAAGGAAACTAGAGATTGAAACTATCTTTCAGATCATCCACAAAATGGCAACCTAAATCCACACAAGCTTATTATTGAGCTAGGTTAAGAGACCCTCTTTTCAGGAAAGTAAAGGAAGGAAAAATGACATAAAACAATGGTCCTGACCCTTAATATAGTCTGAATCTCTCATGTCAATCAGCATATAATCCATGTTTTACTAACTATGTGCAGATTCTAGATTATACACTCAATACACATTCAATAAGTGCTCATCAAATCTACTGTGCTGTCAGTACAGGATATTTCCCCCTGAATTTAGCTCACACATAGAAAATCACTTGAGACAAAATGTCCCAAACAAAGGGACAATCTTAACAGTAAACAATGCCAAGTGCTTTGTACCAGTAAAGCCCAATCCAATGCCAATTACAATCACAGTATTTTTGATTATTATTGTATTTTCTGCCACAGAGGCCAGAACTAAAGCTAAAGCAAGATTCATTCTAAGGTTCTGAATATAGTTTCAATCGTTAGCTTCTTTGTTCTTCGTCATCCTACATGTTAGCAATGATAATGATAACAGTAACTACTCTACAAAATGCTTTCTATACAGTTTTTAAAAATTTATTTAATACAGACTCTATGGAAATGGCTATATTATTATCACTATTTTACAGGTGGAGCAACTGAGGCCTAGAGAGTTTCCATAAACCTAAAACCAAATCTGTTGCTGTCAAGTTGATTCCGACTCATGGCGGCCTCATGTGTTACAGAGTAGAACTGTGCTCCATAGGATTTTCTTGGTTGTAATCTTTATAGAAGAAGATCGCCAGGTCTTCCTTCCGTGGCACTGCTGGGTGGGTTCGAACTACCAACCTTTATGTTAGTAGACGAGCACAAACCGTTTATACCACCCAGGGACCTATAAAACCAGTTACTGCCGAGTCAGTTCCAAATCATAGCAACCCTAGGACAGAGTAGAACTGCCCCACAGGGTTTCTAAGGAGCAATTCGTTGATTCAGACTGCCGACCTTTTGGTTAGCAGCCAAACGCTTAACCACTGCACCACCAGGGCTCCATAAGCTCACTTAAAATGACCCAGTAAGTAAAAGGCAGATGCAGGATTCTAACTCAGGCCTTACTCCACAGGGGTGCATTTGGGCCTAAGCAAACACAAGTTCAGGCATGAGGATGTTTTGGGGAAGAATGAAGAATTTGTCACCTACCTGGTTCAAATGACTGGTGATAGATATGACTGAGTTGTTAGACTGCCATACTTGGCTATCTGGGGCCCAACAGGAGAGACTCATAAATAATCCAGACAGCCCAGCCTCATCTTTAGAAGGCAACACAGCATGCAATATTAATAGGTAATGAAGGGAACGGGTTTTGAGTTTACTGACTTTTCTTATTCTCCATCCAGCCTCTGCAGTTGCCAAATAAAACTTTTCAAAAACAGGCTTACCAAGAAAAAAGGCCATGGAATCTAGCAATAAGTTGTGGTTTAAATCTAGCTTCTGCTCCTACTTAGGAGTGTCAGAGACCCTAGGAATATCACTCTACTTCTTCAGGTCTCAGAAAAAAAGGGGGTTGGTGTAGCTAATATTTAAAGACAGACCCTTCTAGTTCTAATACTACATAATCCTAACATAAGTGACATCCACAAACTATGCAGTGAAATCCTGAGTGAAAGTTAACTTCATAAATATAAATTTGAGATGTATTATAGCTGCTTGAGGTATACTTTTCCAACACGCTGAAGTTCTTTTTAGGGCAATGACAAATCTGCTAGTAGATGAAACCCAGAAAGGAAACCACAGGATAGAGAAAATAGATTAACTGGGAAAAAAAGATTCCCTTCTCTGAGTGATTTCCCATTCTGGGGAGGCACTGGCTCTTATAATCCCCTTCTGCCAGAGCCTGGGACAAAGCCAGTGTGGGCTGCCGGTCACGACAGGCCAGAGTCTAATTTCCTCTCTGCCTCTCCTTGGCACACTCAGATCTTCCTCAGAAGACAGCAGGGACACCTTGTAGAGGAGAGTACAGAAGGGATCTGGGAGGAAGGAAGTGTCTGTTCCTGAGCAGTGATTAACATAGGAAAAATACCTGTGGGTTCGAAGGATCTTTTCCAATACCTTTCAGCTATTTTTGTATTTTTTTTTTTTCATTTAGAAAGGGGAGAGGGAAGGCAGGGGGGGCCACTCTGCCCATGCAGAGTAATTAACACCCTCTCAGAGCAGCCCTCAAGGAGCCCTGGTGGTGTAGTGGTTAAAGTGCTTGGCTGCTAACCAAAGGGTCAGCAGTTCAAACCCACCAGCCGCTCTGTGGGAGAAAGATGTGGCGGTCTGCTTCCTTAAAGATTTACAGCCTTGGAAACCCCGTGGGGCAATTCTACTCTGTCCTATAGGGTCGCTACGAGTCAGAATCGCGACTCTATGGCAGTAGGCTTGGGTTTAGGGGGTTGGGAACAGCCCCCAAGCAAACTCACCCTATGAGGGAAGACTTGGAGCAGGTGTGGGTTCTACAGTTGCCCAGTTTCCCTGCGGGATGGAGCTCCAGTCTTCCTCAGTTAATGCGATGATGTTCCCTTTACTGGCTGCCTTCCCTTCTGTCTCACTTCCCCACCCCCCTTCTGCGCCTCATAAATAACTTGCATGCGTTAAAAAAGATTTTTTAAGGGGTGATTGTTGTTTCGTCTTCCTAACCTATATCATTTGCCCCCAAATATCACCTTCACAGTGACACTAAATCAAAATTGCTTAAGAAATGCTTTCAAGGAATATCTGGTTTTCACCCTCAAATGAAATCTTTTTTTTGACTGTATTCCTCTAAA
Source organism: Dugong dugon (assembly GCA_030035585.1). Taxonomy (NCBI): domain Eukaryota; kingdom Metazoa; phylum Chordata; class Mammalia; order Sirenia; family Dugongidae; genus Dugong; species Dugong dugon. Next base: position 154,214,546 of record CM057483.1, read on the forward strand.
CCCCAGGTCTTGCTCTGGGTCTATATTTTGCAACTGTAAATGGGTAGGTAGTGACTGGTAAGGTATCTACAGCCAGGACACAAGAAAACACCTTGAGGTGGATGGATCTGGTCTTTGCATTTCATAAATTACACTAGCTCCCTCGATGTTATGTTCTGTCTTTGCATGATCTCACTCTCACCCACTCTCTTTCCTCTTCTTTTAATAGAAATGCATTACATCAGAACACCAGAAGTCGCAAGTTAGGGATTGTTACCGTGATTCATTTGTAGTGCAGCCAAAAGCAAGTTAGTCATCCCTTAATAAGTGAACAGAAATATCATTCTGCCTTTGAAACATTACATTTTCGGAAGACACCAAGTTTAAGCTATGGATATAGCCAAACAAGTGACTACCTATCTACATGCTTCCTCAGCATGCGTGTGTGTGGGGGAGGTTGTCATGCTGACCTGCACCAGTGACAAATGACAAATGGTACCTCTGTCTATACTGCAGTGCCAGTGCAGGTCTGGGAGAGTGAAATGCCTGTTTTACTCCTTGCTTTATGGGGCAGGGAGAGGGAACACTCTTATTGCAGGTGTTGATACTAAAAAGCAGCCAAGACAGCCCCACATTGTAATTTCCCAAACAGTCTGAGTTTGTCTTTGCAGCCTTGGCTGAAAAAATAAAGCAGCTTTGGATTTGAGGCAAATAAATTTGAGAGAGAAACAAAAATGGGTAATGGCAAAGGAAAATAAAACTCTCACTGAAACTTTTGGCTGATTTCATGTTGATCTGGATGAGAAAGGCAATACGATAAACTGCAGGTCCAATAATCTATTTCCATTGTCTGAGAGAAAATTTCACTTGGTCTTGATATCAAAAACCAAAAACCTTGATACTATGATGAGGCCTGGAAATCAGTAAAGTGAAACTTTCAGATGAGAGTGGTTATTTAAAATTCCTGCCATCTTCACTTGACCTTCATGGTCAGGCTTAAACACTGGTTAAGCAAGTTTGTGGGTGAGACTGGCTGCTCACCAAAATGGGAGAATGTTAAAGCAGACTGGCAAAGGGAAGTCCCAAGGAGCCAAATGCACAGGCAACAGGAAACAGCCATTCTGAGATACGGCCAGGAGACCATGAATCACTCTGCAAAAGACAGGGCTCCTGGTGGCACAGTGGTTAAGAGCTCAGGCTGCTAACCAAAAGGTCAGCAGTTTGAATCCACCAGCCACTCCTTGGAAACCCTATGGGGCAGTTCTACCCTGTCCTATAGGGTCGCTATGAGTTGGCATCAACTTGACGGCAACCGGTTTGGTTTGGTTTTTGGTTTGAAGGCCATCCAGAGGAGCCCTTGTGGCACAGTGATTAAAGCACTTGGCTGCTAACCGAACAGTCGGGGGTTTGAATCTATCAGCTGCTCCTCGGGAGAAATATGTGGCAGTCTGCTTCCATAAAGATTACAGCCTAGGAAACCCTATGGGGCAGTTCTACCCTGTCCTATAGGGTCACTGTGAGTCGGAATCGACTCGACAGCAGTGGGTTTGGTGGGAAGGACATCCAGGTCTAGAGACAACCATAGTCTTGAGTGGGAAGAGCACTGGATCAGGAGTCAGAAGGCTTCAACTTAAGTCCTGGTTCTGGGTCTTGATGGTCACATGACTTTGAGATAAATAAAAAATAAACCTTTAAAAATATATATCATGCCACTTTGCTTGTTGCAAATCCTCCAAAGGTTCCCAATCATGCTCAGAATAAAAACTCAAGTCCTGACTATGGCAAACGAGGCTGTACATGACCTGGCCCCTGCTTACCTCTCTGGGCTCATATCTGGCCATGCTCCAGTTGCACTGCCTGTCTTGCTCTTACCTCTGCCTGGAATGTCCTTCCTCCAGATACGTGCAAAACTCAAGCCCTCACTTCCTTCATCTCTTTGCTCAAATGTAGATACTTGCCCTGAACCAACCCCAAAATTAAAAAAAAAAAAAAAAATCTTCCCTTGCCGTCACCCTTCACCATTACCTTTTCTTGTTTTAACTGTTTCCATGTACCAATCATGATCTGACATTATATGTCTTTCTTTCTTTATTCCGCTGCCCCACTAGAATATGAATTCTCTGAGAATGTAGGCTTTGTCCGTTTGGCCTACCTATACATCCTCGGTACTAGAACGGTGCCTGAACACATACTCTATATTTGTGGAATGAGCACATGAATAAGTCTCATGAATGAATGGATTTTAATCCGTCTCATGGGCATGATGAGGGCCAAAGGAGGTGATGGATGTGTGTGCATTCTGTAAACTCTAGAGGGCTACACAAATGTAATTGGTCTTATTAAATAGCAGAGAAGCAGGGAATGGTATTTCCTCTAGTTAGTGGTCTTAACAACTGGCCGGAAGTCATTCTTGAGTAATTCCAGAATATCCTGGAGCGCCTAATCATCTCAGGATTTGACATTATATGTGTAGTGGTTAGGAGGTCAGCATGCTGCAAATTCAAATCCTTCCTCTGCTATTACTAGCTGTAGCAGACAGAGTTGGGGACCTGCCCATACCCCTTCACCCTTACCATTTCAATGCATACCAGTCCCACTTCTAGCCTGCTATGAAAATACTGGGGCATTAACATACTAGTTCAATCCCAAACAGCCTTGACCTATGACTAAAAAGAGTTTGTGTATAAATATCCTACTCCCTTGTTCCCCAGGTGGGAGAATCCTGAGGCACGTGTTTCTCACTGTTTCCCAGAGTTCGCCAGCAGGATTGGGCTCCAGTTGCCCACAGGGTAGGGGAGCTAGCTTGACAATGTACCCATAACCGACTGCTTCCCTTCCCTGTCTCATGCAGCCACTCTCTTACCAGTGCTTCCTGGAATTGCCTTCCAAATATACTACTAGCATCAAATCCAAATCCCTGACTCTAGGTCAGCTTCTGGGGGAAACCAAGCTAAGACAATGACCTTAGGCATTTCCTTCAGTTTCATTATCTGTAAAATGGAGATAACCCTTACCTCATAGGGTCATTATGAAGATCAAGTGTGATCAAATATAAAAGAGGCCCGATGTGGCATTTAGCATTAGGTTAAATCATATGAAATTGCCATTTCTGTAGGTCAAAAATGGTTCCGTATTGGCAACTTTATGGGATTCACCAACTGACCCTCAGAAAGTGTTCTTTTTCCTTCCCTCCCCTCTTCCTCCCTCAAGGTTCTGTCAGAACCTGAGCTCCCCTAGCTGGTATCTGACTATTTTATTTGCTTTCCAAGAGACAGTTTGGTGGTACCAGGGCAGGCATTTGGGAAAAAGACAACAGTTCTAGGCTAGGAAAGATCTTGTATATCCACTCATTCCCTTTTCCACAGCAAACACAGGACTGCATACATTGTGGGCATAAGCCCGGCATGCAAGTGGAATTCACACTTTCAGTTGTTCCAGCTTATGAAAAAAAAACCAAAATGCCATATAGCCCACCAAAAACCAAACCCATTGCTGTCCAGTTGATTCCAACTCATAGCGACCCTATAGGACAGAGCAGAACTGCCCCATATGGTTTCCAAGGAGTGGCTGGTGGATTCAAACTGCTGACCTTTTGGTTAACAGCCGAGCTCTTAACCACTGCACTACCAGGGTTCCATACAGCCCACATCCCTGAAATATTTTAAACCACAAATAATTAAGAAGAATGTTAAATCTACAAAATTATGAACAAGTGATTCCATCTGATGGACTCTTCGGTCTTGTTTTTCCCTTGAAAGGATTTTCTAAGTTTCTAATGGGCACTGAGCTTGAGAACAATGAAAATTATGGCTGATGAAAGAAGAAAGGAGAATGAAGTTCCACCTAACGGCACGGTAACAGCTCTCCTGAATGATGGACCATGAGTCTTACAAGAGTGAGTACTTAATTCAGAAAAGACTGTATTTATTACCTGATAGTGCATTTTTTCCTGGAATTTTTCTCTTTCCAAAGTTCTCAAAGTTACCATCTTTAAAAATCACAGGAGTGTCTCAGGTGCTGACATTCTTTTTTATATCCGAAAGAGCGAAGGTCTAAGGCTATGACAGTTCAGGTTGCTAGGGCCTTTGACCCTTCTGGTATGGCACGATGGAGACATACTGTTTGGGATCAAATCCCAGCTTTGCCACTTAGTAGCTATGTGATCCTGGGCACTGAGCTGTTACTTAACAGCTCTCTCTGTACCTCAGTTTCCTCATCTTTAAAATGGGGACAATAATATTACCTACGTCTTTAGGAAATTGAAGAGTAAATGAGAAATTGAATGTAAACTGCTCAGTATAGTGTCTGTCACACAAGTGCTACATAGTAAATGTTTGTAACCAAAAACAAAATGAACAAACAGAAACTCTCACTTCTATTCTGATTTGCCTTGCTCCCTAATCAACTTTCTTCTTTAGTCAATGAGCTTCTTCAGTCATTCTTGAAGAGTATATTCAGTGAAGTGTAAAGGTGACAGATTTTTGCATCTACTTTTACTGAGAGACTAAGGCGTAAATGGGGTTAATATGCATCTGTACAAATGTTTGAAGAAAATAGCTGGATAGCATGTATTTAGAAGTCGGAACTCCCTAATATAAGACTGCAGCCTAAAAATCATCCTGTCTTCTTCAGGTAAACTGCCCTGTCAGCTGAGCATGCACATCAAACAAAGGAAGCCAGACTAGGCAGGGAAAGATTGTGAGGGCCGAAGAAGAAAACTAAAAGGTATTAAGGGCTGGGCACTGTGCAAACAATGCTGCATCTATCCTCTCATCTCATCCTCACAACTCAACGAGGTAGACATCATGTCTCCATTTACAGATGAGGAAACTGAGCCTCGAGGAGCTTAAATAACTTGCCCACGGTCACAAATTTAGTAAGTGGAGCAGCCCAGATTCAAATCTTGGGCTCTGGAGACTGTCCCCTAATGGAAGTTACTTTGGCAAAGTAAAGACTTTCTCTTTTAATCTTCCTGCTTTGGACATTTAGATATCGATATATTTGCATCCAGGTATTAGGGTTAAAGCATGGTCAACTTTCAGCATGAAATGATTAGCAATAGTTATGAATTAAAAGTGGTGATGACTTGGCAAAGTCAAGGAGTCAAACATGATAAAGCAGCCTAGGAAAAGCAGCAAGAGTCACGCCTGTATTGAGTGGTGAAGCCCAGCAAATGCCAGAGATTTACAATAGGAACCTCAGAGAGAAGCCACAAGCCCTTACCAATGACAAGCACACTCAACCCACTAGAGACAGAAGAAAACAGACGTGAAAAGAGACAAGACTTACATCAATCCAAATAGAATTCTTTGTACCTTGTATGTTTCCTACGTGCAACTCTCCTCCAAACCCCCAAGAAAAAAGAAAAAGGCCCCAAATACTATATTAGTACAAAGGGCTGACAGTTTAGGGATTTATTGCAAAACATCAGGTTGGAGTTGGGGTGCTAAAGGGCTTGGGTATCTCCCTTCCCCCAAAGGCAGTTTAACACCAGAATGTATATGGCTCCATGAGGGCAGGGACTTTGTTTCACTCACTTCTATGCCTGACACACAGAAGGAGCCCAACAAAGATGTGTTCACTGAACCTTCAATGTTTGTTCCTTCTTGCTGATTTATATTTTCTCTGGTGACACTGAATGATACTTTATCTGTACCCAAAGGCTACTGTGCTACATACATACCATTTACATCTTAAACAAACAGATGACATTGAATTTGGTCCTGTCACTTACACACTGCAGACAAATAGCTGGTCTTATTAGACAAATGGACATGGTTAGACAATAATCTAAAAAATATAAAAGCAGAGAAACAATTTAGGTAGGAGACTGGGTACTGAAATAATTATGTGTCATGCTTCATTATAGGGTAGTTTGAATTTTTCATGTGTATTTGTTTGTTGGGCCTCTTTTCTTGGAGGGGAAAGGTTTAAAAAAAATACAGAAAAGTCTAGAGACTAATATAAAAATTCCCATGTACCTACTATCCAGGGTTATGTCTGAAGATTCTGCCCCTGCTGTAATGCTGTCTGTGGGTAAGGTAACCATATAATGTACAATCATAACTGGAACACTTTTGAGAGTGCAAGAGGCAAACCAGGATGTATGCTCTCCCCACCTACTGGTGTCTAAGAGGATGTGAGCACCAACATGACTTTATTCCTTTATGCCTCACAGAGGACAAGAGTTAGCAATCCTTTGGTTTGTAGCCTATCATTGCTGATAGAACACAAAATATTACACAAAATAATATCATTAGACAGGCCTCCAGGAAAGGAATTTAGAAAAACTCTTTCCATCTCTAACCACTTCCAACCACACCTACCTTCTTGCCATTTTAACTTCCTTCCATTTCAAAGTTCTGATATTTTATAGGACTCAGCTATCCTGCAACCCAGTTCTGTTCATTACTGAGGAGGTGGAGTGCATCCACAGCACCCTCAGAACATTTCATCTACCTGCCCTGAGCACAATGGCCCTGCTGGAATTTACAGATGGCTTCCACTTAGTTGTCTCACTGATATGCGGCTTCTGGAAGTGGCTCACCCAGCCAGGAGCAAAGATTGCTTTCATGTCTAAAGATGTCACTCTGGGTGATTCTATCTTGCTTTAATGCTGACAGTGGCTCACAGACTTGGCTGATGAAAATTTTCAAGGCTTGCAGATGTAAAGTCTATGATAGGTCTCAAAGACTGGGCAGGAGGGAGTCCACCAGGAGGCCAGAGTCTTTTTGCTTTGTTGGGGGTTAAAGGTCATGCAGAGAAAGTCCTCTCTACTTAATCATCAATTACAGCCATGATCCATTTACTCAACATGTAATAAGTGTCTAGACTATGTCAGGCATTATTTAAGCCCTGGGCAGATTAGAACATTAAGACATGGTTTTACCCTCAAGAAACTTAGAGTCTAGTGGAGGAACTTCAGTCATAGGCAAACCACACCGTGAAGCAAGATGATACAGTGCTATGATACCCATTGCTGCTGAGTCGATTCTGACCCACAGCGACCCTATAACAGAGTAGAACTGCCCCATGGAGTTTCCAAGGATCGGCTGGTAGATTCAAAGTGCCAACCTCTTGGTTAGCAGCAGTATCACTTAACCACTGCACCACCAGGGCTCCACAGTGCTATGATAGGAATACTTAAAGGGGCAATGGGTGCACAGAGAGTCTGGTATGTTGGTGTGTAGGATGTGTGTGTGTTGGTGGGAGGGATACATGGGTACACGTAATAGTGTGTGTAGCAGTAAGGTAGTGTACAATGAAATATAAAGTTGGAGAGGATACAAGGGCCAGATGAGGGAGGACCTTCTCACTCATCCATTCAATGAATATTTATTAGTAACTATTAGTAAATCTGGAGCCCTAGTGGCACAGTGGTTAAGCATTTGGCTGCTAACCAAAAGGTAAGCAATTCAAATCCAGCAGCCGCTCCTTGGAAACCATATGGGTAGTTCTACTCTGTCCTATAGGGTCACTATGACTTGGAATAGACTCGATGGCAACGGGTTACTAGTAAATCTGGAGCCCCGGTGGCACAGTGGTTAAGCATTCAGCTGCTAACCAAAAGGTGAGCAATTCGAATCCACCAGCCGCTCCTTGGAAACCCTATGAGGCAGTTCTACTCTGTCCTGTAGGGTTGCTATGAGTTGGAATCAACTCAACAGCAACGGGTTTAATCTGTAAATCTTACGTTAGGCCATGTAAGACAGATACGGGTCTGTCCTCACAGAGCATTCAAACTATAGGAGATAAAGACAAGCAACGAGGTGATTACAAAATCTGCATGGAGTTCTAAGATGAAAGAAGTTCAGGGTATTAAGGGAGGGGCACCCATGCTGGCCTTGTGGGCATCAGGAAAATCTTCTTGGAGGAAGTGACTTCTAAATTAAGACCTGAAGGATGAGGAGGAGTTAGTCTTGGGCTGAGGCTTGGCATAGGGATGTGGAACTGATGGAGAGAGTGTATCAGATGGAGATTAAAACCATGGGCAAAGTCCCCGAGACACAAAAAGGATGTGAGGGTAAATGGAAGTAATTCAAACTGTTGGGAGAAGTGAGAGCCAAGGTAAAGAGGCAAGCAAGGTCCGCTCATACAAGGCCTTGTCCACTGAACCTGTAAGACGGACTTTGTCCTGTGGGCAACTGGGAGCCAATGAAGAGTTTTAAACAAGGGATGAAATTATTGGAATTGTGTCTTGGGAAGATCATCTTGTCTTTGGTAGTAGATGGATTGGAAAGGCTGGAGAGTGGAGGCTGGGAGATGGAATAAAATACTAACGCAATAACTAGTTCACTGGTAAAATGAGGATCTGAAGCATGGCAGTCATACTGGCTTGAAGGAGGCAGAAAGTTTATGTCTCTACTTTTTTATAGATCTAGATAGATTAGAACAGAGAGCGAGCCAGGTATCAGAATTATTTTTTACTGTGCTTTAAATGAAAGTTTACAGTTCAAGTTAGTTTCATACAAAAATTTATACACACACTGCTATGTGTCCCTAGTTACTCACCGCACACTGTGACAGCACGCTCCTCCTTTCCACCCCAGATTTCCCGTGTCCATTCAACCAGCTCCTGCCTATTTCTGCCTTCTCATTCTGCCTCCCAACAAGAGCTACCCATTTAGACTCATATATCTACTTGAGCTAAGAAGCACATGTTTCACAAGTATCATTTTATGTCTTATACGCCAGTGTAATCATTGTCTGAAGAGCTGGCTTTGGGAATGGTTTTAGTTTTGGGCTAACAGAGTACCAGGGCCATGTCTTCCGGGTCCCTCCAGGCTCAGTCAGGCCATTAAGTCAAGTCTTTTTACTAGAATTTGAGTTCTGCACCCCACTTTCCTCCCACTCTGTTAGGGACTCTCTGTTGTCTTCCCTGTCAGGGCGGTCATTGGTGGTAGCTGGACACCATCTAGTTCTTCTGGTCTCAGGCTGATAGAGTCTTTGGTTTATGTGGTCCTTTTGTATCTTTGGCTAATATTTTCGTTGTGTCTTTGGTGTTCTTCCTTCTCTTTTGCTCCAGGTGGGTTGAGGCCAACCGATGCATCTTAGATGGCCGCTCGCTAGCTTTTAAGACCCCAGACGCCACTCACCAAAGTGGGATGCAGAACATTTTCTTAATAAACTCTGGTATACCAATTGACCTAGATGTCCCCTGAAACCATGGTCCCCAGATCCCCATCCCTGCTACTCTGTCCCTTGAAATGTTTGGTTATATTAAGGAAACTTCTTAGCTTTTGGTTTAGTCCAGTTGTGCTGACTTCCCCTGTAGTGTGTGTTGTCCTTCCCTTCACCTAAGATAATTATTGTCTATTATCTACTTAGTGAATACCTCTCTCCCTCTCTCCCCACTGTTGTAACCATAAAATAATGTTTTCTTCTGTGTGTAAATCTTTTCTTGAGTTCTTGTAATAGTAGTCTTATACAGTATTTGTCCTTTTGTGACTGACTGATTTCACTCAACATAATGCCTTCCAGATACATCCATGTTATGAGATGTTTCATGGATTCATCGTTATTCTTTATCATTTCGTAGTATTCCATTGTGTGAATACACCATAATTTGTTTATCCATTCGTCCGTTGATGGGCACCTACGTTGCTTCCATCTTTTTGCTACTGTGAACAGTGTTGCAATGAACATGGGTGTGCATATATCTATTTGTGTGACAGCTCTTATTTCTCTAGGATATATTCCAAGGATTGGGATTGCTGGATCATATGGTACTTCTATTTCTAGCTTTTTAAGGAAGCGCCAAATCGATCTCCAAAGTGGCTGTATCATTTTATATTACCACCAACAGTGTGTAAGTGTTCCAGTCTCTCCACAACCTCTCCAACATTTATTATTTTATGTTTTTTAGATTAATGCTAGCTTTTTTGGGGTGAGATGATATCTCATTGTAGTTTTGATTTGCATTTCTATAATGGCTAATGATCATGAGCATTTCCTCACGTATCTGGTAGCCACCTGAATGTCTTCTTTGGTGAAGTGCCTGTTCATAGCCTTTGCTCATTTTTCTAATTGCCTTATTTATCTTTTTGTTGTTGAGGTTTTGCAGTATCTTGAAGATTTCAGAGATTAGACCCTGATCAGATTTGTCATAGCCAAAATTTTTTTCCCAGTCTGTAGGATGCCTTTTTACTGTTTTAGCAAAGTCTTTTGATGAGCACAACTATTTGATTTTTAGGAGCTCCCAGTTATCTAGTTTCTCTTCTGGTGTTTGTGCTTTGTTACTTATGGCTTGTATCCTGTTTATGCCATGTATTAGGGCTCCTAGCATTGTCCCTATTTTTTCTTCCATGATCTTTATCATTTTTGATTTTATATTTAGGTCTTTGATCCACTTTGAGTTAGTTTTTGTGCACGGTGTGAGGTATGGGTCTTGCTTCAATTTTTTGCAGACAGATGTCCAGTTATGCCAGCACCATTTGTTAAAGAGACTGTCTTTTCCCCATTTAATGGACTTTGGGCCTTTGTCAAACATCACCTGCTCACAGGTGGATGAATTTACATCTGGAGTCTCAATTCTGTTCCATTGTTCTATGTATCTGTTGTTGTACCAGTAACAGGCTGTTTTGATTACCATGGTGGTATAATAGTTCTAAAATCAGGTAGTGTGAGGCCTCCCACTTTATTCTTCTTCTTCAGTAATGCTTTACTTATCTGGGGCCTCTTCCCTTTCCAAAGGAAGTTGGTGATTTTTTTCTCCATCTCATTAAAAAATGCCATTGGAATTTGGATCTGTAGATCACTTTGGGTAGAATAGACATTTTCACAATGCTGAGTCTAAGTATCCATGGGCAAGGTATGTTTTTCCATTTATGCAGGTCTCTTTTGGTTTCTTGCAGTAGTGTCTTGTAGTTTTCACTGTATAGGTCTTTTACATCTCTGGTTAGATTTATTCCTAAGTATTTTATCTTCTTGGGGGCTACTGTAAATGGTATTGATTTGGTGATTTCCTCTTCAAAGTTCTCTTTGTTGGTGTAGAGAAATCCAACTGATTTTTATATGTTTATCTTGTACCCTGATACTTTGCTGAAATCTTCTATTAGTTCCAGTAGTTTTCTTGTGGATTCTTTGGGGTTTTCTGTGTACAAGATCATATCATCTGCAAATAGAGATACTTTTACTTTTTTCTTACCAATATGTATGCCCTTTATTTCTTTTTCTAGCCTAATTCCTCTGGCTAGGACCTCTAGCACAATGTTGAATAAGAGTGGTGATAGAGGGCATCCTTGTCTGATTCCTGTTCTCAAGGGGGAATGCTTTCAGACTCTCTCCATTTAGGATGATGCTGACTGTTAGCTTTGTATAAATGCCCTTAATTATGTTGAGGAATTTGCCTTCTATTCCTATTTTGCTGAGAGTTTTTATCATGAATGGGTGTTGGATTTTGTTAAATGCCTTTTCTGCATTAATTGATAAGATCATGTGGTACTTGTCTTGTTTTATTTATGTGATAGATTACATCGATTGTTTTTCTAATGTTGAACAATCCCTGCATACCTGGTATAAATCCCACTTGATCATGGTGAATTTATTTTATATGTTGTTGAGTTCTATTGGCTAGAATTTTGTTGAGGACTTTTTGTGTCAATGTTCATGAGGAATATTGGTTTGTAACTTTCTTTTTTGTGGTATCTTTACCTGGTTTTGATATCAGGGTTATGTTGGCTTCATAGAATGAGTTTGGGAGTATTCCATCCTTTTCTATGCTCTGAAATACTTTTAGTAGTAGTGGTGATAACTCTTCTCTGAAAGTTTGGTAGAATTCTCCAGTGAAACCGTCTGGGCCAAGGCTTTTTTTTTGTTGGTAGTTTTTAAGTTACCTTTTCAATCTCTTATTTTGTTATAGGTTTATTTAGTTGTTCTCTCTGTTTCTGTTTAAGCAGTTAGTGTGTTTCTAGAAATTTGTCCATTTCCTCTAGGTTTCCAAATTTGTTAGAGTACAATTTTACATAGTATTCTGTTACGATTCTTTTAATTTCAGTTGGGTCTGTTGTGATATTGCCCATCTCATTTCTTATTTGGGTTATTTGCTTCCTCTCCTGTTTTTCTTTTGTCAGTTTGACCAGTGGTTTATTGATTGTGTTGATCTTTTCATAGAACCAGATTTTGGTCTTTTTAACTCTTTCAATTGCTTTTCTATTATCAATTTCATTTAATTCTGTTGAAATCTTTATTATTTGCTTTCTTTTGGGGCCCAAGGACTTCTTTTGCTGCTCTATTTATTCGAGTTGTAAGGTTAATGTTTTGATTTTGGCCCTTTCTTCTTTTTTGATGTATGCATGTATTGCTATAAACTGACCTCTGAGTACTGCTTTTGCTGTGTCCCAAAGGTTCTGGTAGGATGTGTTTTCATTCTTGTTTGATTCTATGAATTTCTTTATTCTGTTCTTGATTTCTTCTATAACCCAGTAGTTTTTGAGCAAGGTGTTGTTCAGTTTCCATGTGTTTGATATTTTTCCTTGCTTTTTCTGTTATTGATTTCTACTTTTATGGCTTTATGCTCAGAAAAGATGCTTTGTAATATTTCGATCCTTTGGATTCTGTTAAGGCTTGCTTTATGGCCTAATATGTGGTCTACTCTGGAGAATGTTCCATGTGCATTGGAAAAGAAAGTATACTTGGCTGCTGTTGGGTGGAGTGTTCGTATATGTCCACGAGATCAAGTTGTTTGACTGTGGCATTTAATCTTCCATGTCTTTATTGAGATTCTTTCTGGATGTTCTGTCCTTCACTGAAAGTAGTGTGTTGAATTCTCCTACTATTATTGTGGAGCTGTCTATTTCTCTTTTCAATGCTATTAGAGTTTGTTTTTATGTATTTTGGAGCCCTATCATTGGGTGTGTAAATATTTATTATGGTTATGTCCTCCTGGTGTACTGACCCCTTAATCATTATATAGTCTCCTTCCTTATCCTTTGTGGTGGATTTTACTTTAAAGTCTATTTTGTCAGAGATTAATATTGCCACTCCTGCTCTTTTCTGAGTGTTGTTTGCTTGATATATTTTCTTCCATCCTTTGAGTTTTAGTTTGTTTCTTTAAGTCTAAGGTGAGTCGCTTGTAGGCCCATATAGACAGATCGTGTTTTTTCATCCGTTCCGCCACTCTCTGTCTCTTTATTGGTGCATTTAGTCCATTTATATTCAGCGTAATTCTTGATAGGTAGGAATTTAGTGCTGTTACTTTGATGTCTTTTTGTGTGTGTGTGTGTGTGTGTGTGTGTTGTTGACAGTTTCTTTGTTCCACTTAATTTTCTGTGCTGAGTTGTTTTTCTTTATGTAGTTTCTTTTCATCTTTTTCATTGTTGTTGATTTTGTATTTGTTGAGTCTTATGTTTTTCTTGTTTTTTACTTTGATGTGTAGGATTGTTAGTTTCCTTTGTAGTTACTTTAATATTTACCCCTATTTTTTAAGTTTAAAGCAATCTTTTATTTCTTTATATCGCCTTGACTTCCTCTCCATATGAAAGATCTATGAATACATTTTTTAGTCCCTCGTTTTTTGTTTTAATGTTGTCATCTTTTACATATTGACGTCTCTGTTTCCCTATTTTCAGCGTTTTAGCTTTTTTTTTTTTTTTTTTTTTTTTGGTGACTTCCCTATCTGGGTTGATATCTGGTTGCTCTGTCCTGTGTTCTAGTCTTGGGTTGTTATCTTATGTTATTGATTTGATTTTCTAACCAGAGGACTCCCTTTAGTATTTCTTGTAATTTTGGTTTGGCTTTTGAAAATTCCCTCAACTTCTGTTTATCTGGAAATGCCCTAATTTTGCCATCATATTTGAGAGACAGTTTTGCTATATATATAATTCTTGGCTGGCAGTTTTCTTCCTTCAAGGCTTTATATATGTAATCCCATTGCCTTCTTGCCTGCATGGTTTCTGCTGAGTAGTCCGAGCTTAGTCTTATTGACTCTCCTTTGTAGGTGACTTTTGGTTTATCTCTAGCCGCTCTTAAAATTCTCTCTTTATCTTTGGTTTTGGCAAGTTTGATTATAATATGTCTAGGTGACTTTCTTTTGGGATCTACCTTGTGTGGGATTTGATAAGCATCTTAGATAGATATCTTCTCATCTTTCAGGATATCAGGGAAGTTTTCTGCCAACAAATCTTCAACAATTCTCTCTGTATTTTCTGTTATCCCCCCCTGTTCTGGTACTCCAATCACTTGTAGGTTATTCCTCTTGATAGTGTCCCACATAATTCTTATGGTTTATTTATTTTTAAAAATTCTTTTATCTGATTTTTCCTCAAATAAGTTGGTGTCAAGTACTTTAACTTCAGTCTCACTAATTCTGACTTCCATTGCCTCAATTCTGCTCCTATGACTTTCTATTGAGTTGTCTAATTCTGAAATTTCATTGTTAATCTTGATTTCTATTTGCTGTCTCTCTATGGATTCTTGCAGCCTGTTAAATTTGTCATTATGCTCTTCTACAATCTTCTTAAGTTCCTCTATTGCTTTGTCTGTACGTTCCTTGGCTTGGTCTGCGTTTTGTCTGATCTTCTTCCCGATCTCTTGAAGAGTTCTGTATATTAATCTTTTGTATTCTACCTCTAGTAATTCCAAGAAGTTCTCTTCCTCTGAAAAATTTCTTGATTCTTTGTTTTGGGAGCTTGCTGAAGCCATCATGGTCTGCCTCTTCATGTGACTTGATATTGACTGTAGTCTCTGTGGCACAATAGGTATATTTATTTTATGTTTGCTTACTGTGTCATAGCTTGTTGTTTTGTTTTGTTTTGATATGCCCAAATAGGCTGCTTGTGTGAGCTAGTTTGATTATTGGTGCCTTTGCAGGTCTAATGTCCTGTCACCAGGTGTTTAGATCTGTTACTAGGTATGTGAGCCCAGGAGTCCATTTACATTTCTTGTATGGATTCAGCTTAGGTGTCCAAGTAGTCGATCACCAAGTGTGTGGTGCAGGCTCTCACCTACAGTCCTAGACAGGCAGGGGTGACTGGTGTAGGCACAGGTATCTGGCTGCAGTAGGGGGTCTCGCGCTGAGCAAGGCGGGGGGCTGACAGCTGCCCGAGTGTCTAGGAGGAAAGCATGTCCCTGTTCCCTAGAGCACATAGGTAGGTGAGTTTTACAGCTGGACTATGGGCACCCAGTGCTGTTGGCTATAAGTACTGGGAGGCACCACTTTTTCTTGGACCCCTGTTACAAGTAGCTAGGTTGAATGGAAGAGCCACCAGTCCTCAGGCCCCTGATGTGGGTAGTTGAGGACCCTGCTTAATGAGAAGAGTGATGTCAAGTATCTTGAACCTACCACTCCACCATATAGCTGATACAGTTGAAGTTAGGCTTCAGGTATATACCCTGTTGTACTGTGCTCATGAGGGCCTATGCTGTTGAAATGGGCCCACACAGTTCTATGCAGGAGTGAAAGGCATTCAAACTCCGTGGACCCCTTATGCCTGTGCCTAGGCAAAGGAGCTGCGCATACCCTAAGTTCCCAGCTTAGGGGAGCTGGCAGATTATTTATTCCTGTTTGGTAATTCATTCCCTCTCCAAGGCCGGGAGAATGGCTCAGGGTGCATGATGGGTCCTTAGTTGCGTCCCAGGGGATGGGGCAATGGCTGAAGCTGGCCCGGGACCTGGTGCAGAGTGGGGAGGTGGCAGGTAAATAGGAAAGAAGTTTTTCCCAAAGGGGGTATTTTTTGATCTGCGCGGTAGGTTAGATGCATGTATTTATCTTTTGCCGACTGAGCGCCACTTTTCACTGGTTCTGGAGGCTTGAGTAGACTCTCCCCTGCTCATTCTCTCCCGATGTGGAAAATGCATCCCGAATGCCTCTGCTTGCCTCACCACATGCGCCGGCTGCAGGGTACTGGCTCCCACGGGATCAGGTCTGGCAACTCCTCGATGCTTCTGAACCGTCTCTCCCTCCCCTGCCGCTCAGTCCGATTCTTCAACTTTGCCTTTGATGTTCAGGGCTCCTAAATTATCATATATAATCAATTCACTTGCTTTTTCGGGTCTTTGTTGTCAGAGGGACCACAGGAAGTGTCTGACTACTCCGCCATCTTGGCTTCGCCCCACCCAGGTAGTAGAATTTGATGACAACTTTAAAGTCCATAGTACTGATCAAACATTTGGGCTGCATTTCTAGATTTGGTTCTTGACATGCCATCTATCACTTGTAGATCTATAGACATGCATATTTAGCCAATGTTTGACCTTTCAGTCTCCTGTATGTACGCTTCTAACGTGCTGTCATAGATGATACAAGTGCAGAAATTTCTGGCCAGTTGCTTCAAGTTCCTCTGTAGCAGATGCTGTTGCTGCCCTGCTCATATCCTCTAGCCCTTACTTCTTGAGCGCACACCTGCCTGACTTCCAAATGCCAGCAACCACACTTCTTTGTCAGAGAGCCCACTTTGCCATCTGCTTGGCAGTCCAGAAGTGCTGAGGAATTAAGACCCCTTGGGAGCAGCTCTTCACCAATGACAGATGGGAGGTGGTTTATAAATACCCAACTCCCTTCTCATGGATAACTCTGAGGTGAGTGTGTTTTAAGTGGTTCCCAGCCAGAGTTTCCCCTGCCAGATTGCGCTCCAGTTGCCCATAGCAGTAGTCTGCTTAATTGTTGCTGTTGTTGTTAGGTGCCGTCATGTGGGTTCCGACTCATAGCGACACTGTGTACAACAGCATGAAACACTGCCCGGTCCTGTGCCATCCTCGCAATCATTGCTATGTTTGAGCCCACTGTTGCAGCCACTGTGCCAATTCATCTCATTGAGGGTCTTCCTTTTTCTTGTTGCCCTCTTCTCTACCAAGCATGATATCCTCCTCCAGGGACTGGTCCCTCCTGATAACATGTTCAAAGTACATGAGATGAAATCTCGCCATCCTCACTTCTAAGGAGCATTCTGGCTGTACTTCTTCCAAAACAGATTTGTTCATCCTTCTGAAGTCCATGTTATATTCAGTATTCTTCACCAACACCATAATTCAAAGGCATCAATTCTTTGGTCTTCCTTATTCATTGTCCAGCTTTCTCACGCATATGACCCGATTGAAAATACCATGGCTTGGGTCAGGTGCACCTCAGTTCTCAAAGTGACATCTTTACTTTTTAACACTTTAAAGAGGTCTTTTCCAGCAGATTTGCCCAATGCAATACATCCTTGGCCTTCCTGGCTGCTGCTTCCATGGGTGTTGACTGTGGATCCAAGTAAAATGAAATCATTGACAACTTCAATATTTTCTGTTTATCGTGATGTTGCTTATTGATCCAGTCTTGAGGATTTTTGTTTTCTTTATGTTGAAGTGCAATCCATACAGAAGGCTGTAGTCTTTGATCTTCAGCAGTAAGTGCTTCAAGTCCTCTTTGCTTTCAGCAAGCAAAATTGTGTCATTTGCGTATCGCAGGTTGTTAATGAGTCTTCCTTCAATCCTGATGCTGCGTTCTTCTTCATATTTTCCTGCTTCTCAGATTATTTGCTCAGCATACAGACTAACTATGGTGAAAGGATACACCCCGACACACACCTTTCCTGATTTTAAACCAAGCAGTATCCCCTTGTTCTGTTTGAACGACTGCTTCTTGATCTATGTATAGGTTCCTCATGAGCACAATTAAGCGTTCTGGAATTCCCATTCTTTGCAATGTTATCCATAATTTGTTATGATCCACACAGTCAAATACCTTTGCATAGTCAATAAAACACAGCTAAACATCTGCTTAATTACACAACCAGTATAGGCTCCTTCACCTTTCTGTCTCACTCCTGTGTTCCCTTTCTGGTTACCGTTCACCTCCCAAATAAATTGCCTTTACTCGATTTCTTGTTTCAGAGCCTGCTTTTGGGGGAACCCAAACTAAGACAATGTCCAGTAACACTCAAAGCCTTTGGAATTACAAGAATTTCCTGGTGTTCTAAAAACACATTCTAAAACCAACTCCCAACTTTTGTGTATTGAAATATGTTCATGTAAACAAACAAACAAAATCAACCCTTAGGGAGTAAAGTTAGAATCTTGAGAGCTTCTCTTCATACTCAGTCCTTTGATGGTGTACGCATTTCTCTGAGATGCCAAGTTGCACACAGTAGGTATGCAATGAACATTTCTCAAGTGGCTCTGATAGGTTCCTGAATGTAGATGGCCTGATGCTATCAACTGCACTTGTCCCTCATTTGGGGCATAGTCCAATCTTTTCATTAAGACTTAAAGTTAATCACATGTTGGGTCCAGGATATACTGATGACAAGAATGCAGCATAACTCCTCTGGAAGGGCTTCAGCGTACATCCTTCCAGGAGTGTAGAACTGTGAGATGACACGATCTCTCATCTTTCTTCTTGCTGATGATAAAGGAAGCAGGCATTTCTTTGGCTTTTATTTTATTTGAAAAAAATGCTCAGAGACAAAGTTAGCAGCCTCTTTGCATGCTTCTGGAAGATCTCAGCAGGTAAGGTCTCAGACTTCAGTGTTCTCTGTTGGCAGCAAGTGCTGGAATATTGCCCAAGTTGGATGAGAGTCCCTTATCTTTATATTTCTGATTTTTGCTGCTACGGTGGTAGGTGTGTGGGAGAGACAGCTGATTATGTTCACTGGATTCCTTCCCAGGCAGCAATGTGCCTGGGGAGTATGTGATGGTGGGGGCAAATTCTCCAAGCATCAGCACTGCTGCCAGTACAGGTGTTGAGAGGCTCCATGATGGCAGTCAGATGTCGGTAAAACTAAGCCTGATTTGTCTGCCAAGATCAGGCTGCCTTTCTTCTTGTTGGTACTCACCATTGTTGGATGTTCTTCCCTGCTGGGATGGTAGTCTAACTCTTCTCCCTTACTGACAGGGCCAATGAACAGAATATGTGTACATGAGCGTGTGTGTGTGTACACTCTTCGTTATTGAGGTATAACATATATACAGTAAAGTGCACATGTCTTAAGTCTATGGTTCAATGAATTTTTATATGTATATATCCATAGAAACACTGCCCCAGATCAAGACATAAAACATCTATGACACCCAGAAAGCTCCCTTCTTAATCAATGTCCCTTCCCAGTCAATACTCCCACCACTCCCAGAGGAAAACTATTCTAATTTCTATCAACATTGATTAGTTTTACTTGTTCTTGAGCTTCTTATAAATGAAACCATACAATATATACTCTTTTGTGTCTGGCTTCTTTTACTCAACCTACTGCCTGTGAGATTCATCCATGTTTTTGTATTTATCTATAGTTTGTTATTTTTATGTGTTTAGTTTGTTAATGCTGTTTGGTATTCCAATTGTAGTATGAAGATACCACAATTTATTAAGGAAAAAAAAAGAATCTACAATTTATTTTTCCATTCTCCTGTTGGGGACCTTTGGGTTGTTTTCAGTTTGGGGTTCTTATAAATAAAACTGCTATGGACATTCTTGAACATATACTTTGGTGGACATAGGCACTCATTTCTCTCTGCTGTATACAATGGCATACTGGTAAATATTTAACAATCGGTTCTCCAACAAAAATAGCCCTGATGTGTAAGCATTTGTAAATACTCCCACAGTAGCCAATTTCAAGCTACCAAGGGGGCATGAGTATCTCAGGAAACAGTAGAAGCCAGCCTCAGCACACCCTTGAGTATATAGATCTAGGAGTGGAATTTCTGGATCATAGAGTAGGCATATATTTAGTTTACATTTTCCAAAGTGATTGTATCATTTTATATTCTTGCTGGTAATGTATGACAACGCTGGTTGCTCCACATTCTCAGCAACACTGGGTATTATCAGTCTTTTTAAATTTTAACCATTCTAGTGGCTGTGTTATGGTATCTCATGTTGATTTTAATTTGCATTTCCATGATGACTAATGACGTTAAATACCTTTTCACAGGCTCATTAGCCATTTGGCTATCTTTTTTTGCAGAGTGCCTATTCAAGCCTTTTGCCCATTTTGTTACTGAGCTATTTGTTTTTTCCTTATTGACTTGTAGGAGAGTATCTAAGTTTGAGATAAGTGAAACTGACTGTAAAGAACGTAATAAAGAAGAGCTCCAGAAGCAGTCTGGCATGCTAGAAAGAGCCAGGCATTGGAGTCACATAGACTAGTGTTCATATCCAACTAAGTTACTGTCTGATAAACTTGAGCAAATTACCCTTCCTTCAGTTTCCTTATCACCAAAATGGGATCCCTGTCTTGTAGTGTTGTTGATTCCTGAATGAGACACTATAGATAAAGTACCCGGCAGAGGCACCCATCACAGGTGCTCAGTAATCTCAATCAGAACGTGTAGCTGGCACCTTTGCCCAGGAGTTGTTATTCATGAGGCACATCCAAAACCCAAACCCACTGCCACCGAGTCAATTCTGACTCATAGAGACCCTACAGGACAGGGCAGAACTGCCCCACAGGGTTTCCAAGGCTGTAAATCTTTACGGAAGCAGCCTGCCACAACTTTCTCCTGCAGAGCAGCTGGTGGGTTCGAACCGCCGACCTTTCAGTTAGCAGCTGAGTGCTTAACCAGAGTGCTACCAGGGCTCCTTCAGGAGGTGCATAATGCTTTTAATTTAATGCCTGGAAATACCATATTATTCGTGACTGTCTACTGGTGTTACTGTCACAGAGGAAGTGCCTCTCTCATAACGCAAGGATTGTATTCTTTGTGCAAAGCAACATTTCTCTTTTGGTGGGAGGATCCATGGCAAGGTTTACTAAAAATTATGTTCTGCAGTGACTTACTTGATGTGAGACAGGAAGGGTCTTCAGGGCACTTTTTAGAGCCCGGTCCTCTATTTTGGGGGAGAAGCTGCTGAAAATCAGCACTAATAAGAAGCCAAGACTGTTGCTGAAAGGGCAGTATAGTCAGCAGCCAAATCGCAATTCCCAGCCTTCCTTCCTAGGACTTTGGACTTGTGAGGAGTCATGGGCTCAGCTGGGGCATCACCTCTTCCTGGAAGCCTGCCCTGAAATGCTTATTAGGCCCTCCCTGGTCCCCTGTGTATGTGTGTACATCTGTGTTATCACCTGCCCTATTATAAAGATATCTTCTTTCAGCTCTTTGAGAACAAGAACTGAGTCTTATTCTTTGTTATACCGGAGCTCCCAGCACAGTGCGGGCAAAGAGTAGGCACACAATACTCAAAGAACAAAAACATTCTGGATGAGCCAACACACCCTCTTAACTTCAGACTCCTTGGCATCACCAGCATGCATTAAACAGCTTCTCCTTGCATGTCCTAAAACCTAGTTAAATATTGAGAAGTGATTAAGCAAAATGCACTAGCTAGCTCTTAAATAGTCAGGAGAAAAAAAAAAAAAAAGCAAAACCAAAAAAAAAAAAAAAAAAAAAAAGCAAATAAGATGAACCAGAAAATGTGGGGATAGATGATTGTTAAAATGAGTCGTATATGTGCTTTTTGTCTGTAAAAGTAAAGATGCTGTGGCGATTTAAAACAAAAAACCATTGCAGTGCTTTCCCAGCCCAGCTCTCAAGGGAATCCACAGGCAGATATTAATATATGCAGTTCTAGAAAGAATAAACTCGTAAAAACCTGTTCCTGTCCAGTCGATTCCGACTCATAGCGACCCTAGAGGACAGAGTAGAACTGCCCCATAGGGTTTCCAAAAAGCAACTGGTGGATTCGAACTGCCAACCTTTTTGGTTAGCAGCCACTATGCCACCAGGGCTCCCTAGAAAGAATAGGAATGTGAATTAGAAATAAAGAGATTTTTAAATTCTTTCATTTCCTTGTTCCCCTTCCAGGATGAAGCAGCTTTATCAGAACCAATATAAAGCAGCCTGCCTGCAAATCTCAAACTAAGTTTCGGTTCATTTAAGGAATGGATGAGCTTAGGTGTTCCTCCGTTACCTTGTAAATAACATAGTTAGTGGAAACCCTGGTGGCATAGTGCTTAAGTGCTATGGCTGCTAACCAAAAGGTCAGCAGTTTGAATCCACCAAGTGCTCCTTGGAAACTCTTAAAGGGCAGGTCTACTCTGTCCTGTGTTCCTATGAGTCAGAATCGACTTGATGGCAACGGGTTTGGTGAGTAGAAAGCTGAAACGTAATAAAAGAATCCGAACACAGTAGAATCCCAGTAAGTGGCACCTTAATGTTTTTATCTCATATTAACCATTTAAAATAACGGTTAAAACTTGTGATGTGTTTATCATATGTTATGAGGTCCTTATGTACTATGGGAGTCCCTGGGTGGTGCAAATGGTTAAGTGCTCAACTAGTAACCGAAAAGCTGGCAGTTTGAACCCACTCAGAGGCGTCTTGGAAGACAGTCCTGACGATCTGCTTTGAAAGGTCACAGCCTTGAAAACCCTATGGAGTACAGTTCTACTCTGCACACATGGGGTCGCCATGAGTTGCAACTGACTCGATGGCAACTAACAAGTAACATGCATTATTACAACGGATAATCATGGGCTTTGTAGCTTCTCTTTTAAGTTAAAAAAAAAGGGTCAAAATATCCTTCAAGGGGAAAATTGAACGCTAAAAGAGCAGATCATTCTGAAATGGAAATATTGTCACAGTGCTTCGCACACAACTTTATAAAGAGAGATCCCAACAGGCGGCAAGCAACGCTCGGTAGGAAAACCCCAGATTGTCTGGTGAGGCACAGACTGGTGGCTTTGGCAGGTCACCTTGGAGAAGACAGTTCGTAAGTCATCAGTCATTTCCTGCTCGTGGGGCTGAGGGCCTGGCACATCCTCTCAGAACACCTTCCATGGAATCTCGAGTTTATTAGCAGTAAGTGCTGACTGAGGAGGCTTGGCTTTGCTGTGCCTGCTGCCCGGCTGTTCCAGAGGAATGGGGAGCAGTGAGCTGGAGCAACCACACTCTGCACCTGTTGCAGTGTTTGGATGGATTCCAAATGACAGCCGCACAGGAGCAAACACTAACCAACCCAAAATGTAAAACCTGAGGGGAGGCTTACGGGAAAGGTAACTGGGTAGACTTCAGGAGAAAGGGGCTTTGCAGACATATGGGCTGACAGCAGTAAAACCAAAGAATTTCACTTTGTCCCCAAACCATTCTAGTCCAGCTGACTGAAGATATTCAGCTTGTACAAATACTTCAAAATCTGGGGTTGGCAGAAAGTTACTTTTTAAAAAATAAACTGAAGGAATGTTTAGATGGCACAAACAATTGAACTAAAGTGTTTTTTTCTTTTAGAAATATGTTTAGACAGGCCATAGAAAGATAGGTAGGTTGTAAGGATTATGGCATTACAAATTTTAATTCAAAAGTTTACAATTTTACTCAACATAAAACAAGCAGGAGGGAGAGGAGGAGGGCAAAGGCTACTTCCCTAACTTATCCCCGCCATTCTATCCATGGCTCTTCCTCATCCCGTGCTAGTTCCTGACACCACTGGACTGGAAACTTCTGGGACTTACTCTGCACTTCCTGCTTCCTCAGCCTGAACCTCTGATTCAGCGGTTCTCATCCCTGCCCTTTTGGACCACCCAAGGAACTTACAAACTCAGATGCCTGGGCCCTCCTTCACACTGTTAAATCACAATCTCTTAGTGAGGGCTCAGGCATCTGTATTTTAAATAACTTCCCAGGGGATCATAACACAGAGCTAAGGTTGAGAATCCTTTCATCATTCAACAAATCCTGTCGATTTTACCTCCAAAAGCTCTCAAATCCATCCTCTCCTGCCCCATTTCCATTGCTTCTCATTTGGTCCGAGCCCTTATAATCTATCTGGACAACAGAAACAGGCTCCTAATCATTTTTTTTTTTTTTTTTGCTTTCAGTCTCTTCTCCAAACTGCCACCAGATTTACTTTCCTAAAACACAAATCCATACCTGTCTCTCCTTGTCTTTACTTCTCCAATGGCCTTCCTCCAAATGAATGATACCAAACCCATTGCCACTGAGTCGATTCTGACTCATAGCGACCCTATAGAACAGAATAGAACTGCCCCATAGGGTTTCTAAGAAGTGGCTGGTGGATTTGAACTGCTGACCTTTTTGGTTAGCAGCCGTAGCTCTTGACCACTGCACCACGAGGGCTGAATGAATGATGGAGCCTGTTTATTTCTTAGATGATGACAAAGAACAGCTGCTCCTCATCCTAGGCAGGATCTCTCTTGGGTTAAATTTTTTTTTTTTTTTACTTTTAATTTTGAAATAATTTAAGACTCACAAGAACTTGCAAATATAGTGCAGAAGTCCCATGTATCCTTCCCCCAGCTTCCCCCAATGATAACATCTTACATAATCATAGTAAACGATCAAAAACAGAAACTTGACGTTGGTATAATATTGTTAACTATAGACCTTATTTGGATTTCACCAATTTTTACATGCAATCTTGTGTGTATGTAATTTTGGGGTAAATTTATGAAATTATCATATGAGCTTAATACAGTTTTAAAATCACCCCTTCTTCTATCCAGCAGCGATTCTCAACTCTGGTTGCACATTAGAGTCTCCTGGGGGAGCTTTAAAAAAATACTAATGTCTGGACTTCACTTCCAGGTCATGCGCTAGTCCAGTGCTTCTCAGACTTTAATGGGCACACAAATTAACTGGGGATCTTGTTAAAATGCAGATTCAAATTTAGTAGGTCTGGGTAGAACCTGAGTTCTGCATTTCTAACAAGGTCCCAGGGGATGCTGATACTGGTGATGCTGCCAGTCTGTGGACCACATCTGGAGTAGGCCACACTGTTTTAGAACAACAGAATGAGAATCTTTGGTGTGGGGCCTGGGCATGGTATGTTTGAAGTTCTCAAGTGGTTCTAACCTGTATCCAGGGTGAGGACCACTGAGATACATGATGGAATTTGAAGGCTATGTGACCCCTGGGGAGCCCTGGTGGCACAGTGGTTAAGAGCTCAACTGCTAACCAAAAGGTTGGCAGTTTGAATCCACTAGCTGCTCCTTGGAAACCCTATGGGGCAGTTCTACTCTGTCCTCTAGGGTCGCTATGAGTTGGAATCGACTCAATGGCAATGGGTTTTGGTTTGGTGACCCTTGGAGGTCACAAACTGCAGTGTGATAGATCACTTTTATGTGTGGCCTTCCTAACCATGGTCTTGCAACTCTCACCCAAGTGACTGGGCAGGACTGTGTGATAGGGTGATTGTGGCCCACCAAAGGGACTGGTCAATTTTGCCATCCTGCTGGGCTTGAAATGAGCCATCCCAGAGGCAGGTAAGAGAAGACCCCACCACTACCAAGGAAGAGCAGCCAGAAGCCAGCATGTCCTTTGGACCCAGGATCCCTGCACTGAGAAGCTCCTAGAACCAGGCGACAGAGAGAGAGAGAGAGAGAGAGAGAGAGAGAGAGAGAGAGAGAGAGAGAGAGAGAGAGAGAGAGAGAGAACTGTAACACTAAAGGCAGCGAGAAGCGGCAGCAGAAACCCAGCAGCAGAGACCTAGCAGCAAAGACAGCATGGTGGGCTTCCCGGGCCACGGAGAGAGAAAGCTGAGTGCCTTTGCGCAGAGGCCGAGGGCCAGGGAGAGGCGTGCCTGCAAGCACAGCTAGGAAGAGACTGTCCTGATAGAAGAACTGTATTCTGAGTGTTCCTGAGCCTGAATTGTAACTGTTACTTCCCTAATAAACCCCATAATTGTGAGTATGGTCTGTGAGTTGTGTGGCCATTGCAATGAATTATCGAACCCAGCAGAGAAGTAGAGAGTGCCGGGGGAGGGACAGTTGGTGTCAGAATTGGTAAAGATGGCAGAGACAAAAGGCATATCTGACCTCTGCCTCATGGGAATCAGCCTTGGGCTGTTGATCTTGATTCTCCTTCCCCCTTGTGAAGTTAGAGGAGGTCAGACACTGCCTCCATGTCATTTTTACACAGTCCCAACCTCTGTTTAAACCACTGTAGGTCATGTGTAAGTCTTCTCTGATGAGCCATTCAAATGCTGAACTCTTGGAGTTAAGAAATCCTTCCTTCTACAATAACCATATTCTTCTTTTAAAATTTAAATATATCTACTGTGAACTCTCTCAACTTGCCTCTCACTTCCACTTCAATTTCTTCTCTATACTTTTGTCCATCTTGAGACAAATGAGGAGAGACTGTCTCCTTGCTTTCATACCCAAATTCCATAAAAGAGATTGCTTCCACTTTACTACCTAATCTTTTCTCATTCTGTTGCCAATTGGCCTCCAAGTCCACAGATAGTAGAAAATGTTCTCTTTCTCTTAGCACTTGATAGGACTGACTTTCAGCTGCTGACCTTGTTTTCTATCTTACAGAAAAAACCCAAGCCATCAGATAGGAATTACCCTCAACCTGCTGCCACCATATCCATAAAAATATCTACATCTGCTCTCATCCTCCCCTCCTGTGAAAATCAAGGCCATGGCCCTCTGTCTCTCTAAGGCCACTTCCTTCCATTGTATTCTGGCTTTCCTTCCCTACTCCCTAATACAGTTTATCCCCTCTTCTCCCATATCCTCAAACTCTTTTTATTAGGTCCTTTCCAAGAACTTTGAAACATACTTGTCTCTCCCATATTAAAAAAAAAGCCTTTGTTGACCCCACTTCTTTTCCAATTTCTGCCCCATCTCCCTATCTCCCTTTCTTTAAAGAGCCCTTTACATTTATTTGCAGTCTCCAGCTACACTTCAAAGAGCGATTCATACTTGTAACTTTATTTCCTCATTTCCCACTCAACTTCTCAAACCACTCCAGTCTAGACTCTATCCCAGCACTCAACCAAAACTCAACAATGACTTCTAAGCAGATAAATCCAATGGCTTTACCCTCATCTTCCTTAACTTCTCAGCAGATACACAGTCAATAATATGACATCAGAGAAGTACTTTAAAAATATCTGAGACTGTTAAGCATGTTGAGGTTTTCATGGAAATCCAGTAGGCCCCATTAAGGCATGGGGCATGGTTTATTCACTGCTGCATCCTCTACTATGTGCCTGGCAAACAGAAGATGCTCAATAAATATCCATGGTTTGACAGCACTTCATCCTCTCTCCCTTGAGAAATTCCATGACACAATTCTCTCCTCTCCTACCCCTCAACCTGGCTTTCTCAACGTCCTTCTGACTCCACTACCTTTGCCCACCTAGTAAACTTGGTATTGCTCAAGGTCCTATCTGTGAAACTTCTGATCTTGTCATTGAATAAACTCTTCCCGGACAATGAATTCCATGCCCATGGCTTTACTTGACACCTTTATGCTGACCAATCCCCAGGTCACATCAACACCTCACCTCTCTTCCAAACTCCAGACCTGAATTTCCAGCTGTCTCCTGAAGATCTGCAAATGCAGGTTTTGTAAATATTTCAACCAGGGCTTCGAACTGGTTCATTCCATTCCAACCCCCTGCTGAGAATTTGCATTTCCACTCTGGATATACTGAGTCAGAAATCTACATTTTAACAAAATCTCCAGGTGATTCTTATGTTTGATAAATTTTGAGAACCACTGCTCCACTAGTGTGGTTCTCAGAATTGGTTCCTAACCAGCAGCATTAGCATCACCTGGGAATGTCTTAGAAATGCAAATTATCAGCAGGAGTTCAAACTGGAATGAACAGGTTTGAAGCCCTGGTTTACACCTAGATCCAATGAGCCCTAAGTCCTATTGAATCCGTCTTCTTATTCTGGAGCTAGTATTTTCAGTGTGATTCTGAAGCACATTAGTTCCTTGGGATGTTAACAGGTGTGGTCAAAAAAGTATCCACAATCAAATAAATTTGAGAAATGCTGAGCTGGACAAAGTTAAATATAAGTAGATCTCTTTACAGAGGAACTTCTTAGAGCCTTTAATAGGCTAATGTGCATTCACTATGGGGATCCAATATAGGGGTACCACAGGTATTATTTCCCAAAGTTATTTGGCTACAGAACCCAAAATTTTTGGATCACCAAAGGAATCTTTCCAAAACACATTTTGGAAAATAGCGGTCTAATCTATCCCCTTTCTTCTCCTTCTGCAGCTATCCTAGTCCAGGCCTCTTGCTTACAGACTTACAACAGTCTCCTGGGTGGAAAAGTGGCTGTCCCTATCTCAAATGCCTTTCTTCAATTAACCTCAACACTTCTATAAGAGCTATCCTTATAAAAGTTGGATCATGACTCTCCTCAAAATGTTGACTATCCTTCTTCTTACTCTGTCCAGGTCATCTATATCCTTACTGATTTTCTGCCTGATTATCAATTATTGATAGAGGGGTGTTGAAGTCTCCAACTATAATGTTGGATGTGTCCATTTTTCCTTTCAGTTCTATCAGTTTTTGCCTCATGTATTTTGATGCTCGTTTGTTAGGTGCATTAGGATTGTTATGGCTTCTTGGAGAAGTAATTCCTTCATCATTACGTAATTCCCCTTTATCTCTAATAAGTTTCTTGTTCTGAAGCCTGCTTTGTCTGAAATTAATATAACTACTCTAATGAGACTAAATGGGCAGCTCCTGTCTGGAGGCAGATGAGAAGGCAGAGAGGGTCAGGAGCTGGTTGAATGGACACGGGAAATCCGGGGTGGAAAGGAGGAGAGTGTTGTCACAGTACAGGGAAAGCAACTAGGGTCACACAACAACGTGTGTATGAATTTTTGTATGAGAAACTAACTTGAATTGTAAACTTTCACTTAAAGCACAATAAAAAAATAAAAATAAAAAAATGCTAAAAAATAACTACTCTAGCTTACTTTTGATTAGTGTTAGCATGGTATATCTTTCTCTACTGCTTTACTTTTAAACTATGTGTGAGTTTTTATGTTTAAAGTGGGTTTCTTGTAGACAACATGACAACATATAGTTGTGTCTTAATTTTATTTTATTTTTAATCCACTCTGATAAACTCTGTCTCTTAATTGGTATATTTAGACCATTCACATTTAAAGTGGTTATTGATATAGCTGGATTCATAGCTACCATATTTGTAACTGTTTTCTAGTCATTGCATTTGTTCTGTTTCTTTTCCCCCTCTTTTTCTGCCTCCTCCGATTTTAATCAATCATTTTATGATTCCATTTTCTCTCCTCTCCTAGCATATTAATTACACTTCTTTTTTAAAAAAATTTAATGGCTGCTCTAGAGTTCAAAATATACATTTTTACCTAATCTAAGTCCACCTTCAAATAATACTATACTGCTTCATGTGCAGTGCAGTTACATTGTAACAGAATATTCCCAATTCTTCCCTGCTGTTCCCTGTGATATTGTTATCATTCATTTGACTTATCCACAATATAATCATCCAGTAAATTATTACTATTATTGCTTAAAATGAACAGTTATCTTTTTGATCAATTAAGAATAAGAAAAATAAAAAGATTTTATTTTACTTTCATTTTTTTTCCTTCTCTAGTGTTCTTTTCTTTATGTTTCTAACCTATATAATTTTCCTTCTGCCTGAAGAACTTCTTTAACAGTTTGGGAAATTTCTATTGCCCTATCTTCAAGCTCAATGATTCTTTCCTTGGCCATGTTGAGTTTACTGATGAGTCCATCAATGGCAATCTTTATTTCTGTTACAGTGTTTTTGATTTCTAGCATTTCCTTTTCATTCTTCCAAAGAGTTTCCGTCTCTGCTTATACTACCCATTTGTTCTTGCATGTTGTCTACTTTTCCCAATAAAGCCTTAAATAATAGTTATTTTAAATTCCCTGTCTGATAATTCTAACATCTGTGTCATACCTGAGTCTGGTTCTGATTATTCTTTGTTTCTTCAGACAATTTTTTTTCTCTTGGCATATCTTGTAATATTTTGTTGAAAAGAAAAATTGGATACATTGTATTGGTTAATAACGGAGCCCTGTTGGCAGAGCAGTTAAAATGCTTAGGTGCTAACTGAAAGGTTGGCAGTTCGAACTCACCAGTCACTCCCAAGGAGAAAGATGTGGCAGTCTGCTTCTGTAAAGATTTACAGCCTGGGAAATCCTAAGGGGCAGTTCTGCTCTGTCCTATAGGGTCTCTATGAGTCAGAATCGACTCAATGGCAATGGATGTAGTTTGGGGTTTTGGTTAATAGGACCTGCAATAAATAGGCCCTTCGTGTGAGGATTTATGCTAATCTGGCTAGGAGTTAGGATGTATTTAATGTGTGTTGTTCCAGAAGCTTCACATTCCTATACCGCCCTTGTTTTTGTCTCTCAACTTTGGGCTTCCCTATGTACTGCTCCTCAGAGAGAGTCTGTCTTGCAGCTCTTCAGCTGTAATCCACTGTTACTATACTGGAGCCTGTAACCCACTGTTATTATACTGGAGCCTGTAACCCACTGTTATTATACTGGAGCCTGTAACCCACTGTTATTATACTGGAGCCTGTAATCTACTGTTATTATACTAGAGCCTGTAATCTACTGTTATTATACTGGAGCCTGTAATCCACTGCTATTATAGTGGAGCCTGTAATCCACTGCTGTTATACTGGAGCCTGTCAATGTAGTGGTAAGGTGCAGGGAGGAGAAATGATATATAACCTTGATTAAATCTCAGTCTTTTAGTGGGTCTGTGTCTCAGGGCTGGGACCTTCACAAGTATTTCTCCAGTGGTACAGTTTTTCCCCCTGCCTCTGGCTCTCTTTCCTGGCTGCAGTGTTCCCAATCTATTTCCTTGAAGCCCTGACCCCTGTTGACTATGATTTTTCCCCCATTAGGTGAAACAGGGAGGCTGAAGAGGGATGCAGTGGGGAGGAATTCCCTTCCATCACCTGAGACAAAGTTTCAGAACTGTGCTCTGGGAAAGTCCTTTTCCTTAAAGAGTAGGCCTTTGTTTTGGAGAAGGCTCTGGGTGGGTTTCACAATAATTACTATTCCTCTCCCCCTGCTAGAGCCACAGGGGAATCTTTCTCAGGATCTTCACCATGAAATACTGGTGGGGTTTCTGGAGGGAAAGCCCAAGAAAGTGTGAGGCCCCCACAAAGACTGTGACTGGGGGCCCCAAGAGTTTCTCACTATTATGTTAATCCATACTCAGCCTCCAAAAATTTGTTAAAATTACCATTTAGTGTTCCTACCAGCTTATGACTACAGGGCCTTCTGGCAGGTAAGCAGATATTGTCTGTCTCTGTGGAATGTGCCTGTCTCTCCAGAACTGCAGGGGAGAGTTTGCCCTGTGATCCCAGTTCTCTAATAGGTCTGAGAAAAGCTGATGATTTTTCAGTTTGTCTAGTTTTCTCTTTCTAAGAATGAGTGGTGACTTTCAAGTTTTTTACATGTCAGAGCTGAAACCAAAGTTTCCCGAGAAATTGTCACCTGTTAGGATTAAGCACTCTTTTCACATTTTCAGTGGATTCTAGTTGAACTTCTTTACCTCACTTATTTTATTCTATTTTGTATTATAGTTAGAGGATCACATGTCTGCCAGCGCCACTAAACCATAAGTTGCCTGACTGCAGGGATCATGGCTTACTCATCTATTTCTGTATTTCATGAGTCAATCTGATATAGTTGGTGTAAAAGTGGTATGTGAGAAGCCAGACCTGTGTTTGAATCTTGGTTCCATCACTTATTAGTTAGGCTATGTGACCTTATGATGTGTTGGTAATTTCATCTGTGAAAAGCAACACTGTCCAGTAGAACTTTCTGTGATGATGGAAATGTTCTTTATCTGAACTATCCAGTACTGGCATATGTGGCTATGGAGCACTTGCAAAGTGGCTAATACAACTGAGGAACTGAATTTTTAATTTTAATTAATTTAAATTTAAATCAAATAGCCATGTGTGGCTAATGCCTTCTGAATTGGACAGTGCAGGTCTAAGGCTTTAGATGTGTAGACAATGGATGATCAGATATGCTATTTTTTATCCTCCTCAGGTCATTTAAAGTAAAACTATAGACTGACAACAGTATTACATCATCTGGGAGTATAAGGTCATATCAGCAAAGCTTCTAGTTAGTAAAAGGCCCTCACTGACTGTAAAGGCACTTTTTACAAAAGGAGATAGTGATGCATAACATGTTAATTGGGTGACTAAGGTGCCTTTCTTCTCTCTTGAGAATCCCTAGGGGACTGTTCTCTTGCCCCAGACAAACATGTGTGCGCTCAGAGCAGATATTATGAGAGATTTATGTGGCCTTAGGCACACCGTAATTTATAGTTTGTTCACACACATTATTATCTCTTTTTATCTTCACAACCCCATGGGGATGATATTGTTGATCTCATTTTATAGATGAGAAAATTGGGATCTCAGAGAGATTAAGGGCTCGATCAGAGTGGAGTGAGCATTGTTTCAGAACTCCAAAATTCTATGTTAAAGGTTGTAAACCACTGTTGTTGTTTTAAGTGCTACCCAGTCGGTTCCGACTCATAGTGACCTTATGCACAACAGAACAAAACACTGCCCAGTCCTGCACCATCCTCACAATTGTTGCTATGTTTGAGCCTGTTGTTGCAGCTGCTGTGTCAATCCATCTCGTTGAAGGTCTTCCTCTTTTTTTCTGACCCTCTACTTTACCAAGCATGATGTCCTTCTCCAGGGACTGGTCCCTCCTGATAACATGTCCAAAGTACATGAGATGAAGTCTCATCATCCTTGCTTCTAAGGAGCATTCTGGCTGTGCTTCTTGCAAGGCAGATTTGTTCGTTCTTTTGGCAGTCCATGGTATATTCAATATTCTTCACCAACACCATAATTCAAAAGTATCAATTCTTCTTTGGTCTTCTTTATTTATTGTCCAGCTGTCACATGCATATGAGGCGACTGAAAATACCATGGCTTGGGTCAGGTGCACCTTAGTCCTCAAGGTGACATCTTTGCTTTTTAACACTTTAAAATTAAAACCATTAAACACATTAATTTATGTAAACATATAACTTTGGGGTTCTGAAATAACGCTCACTCCACTATGGCAAAGCCAGTATTTACTGAATGTCATTCCAGTTCTTCTTCACTTCTCTCTAACGCTGATATCAAAACAGTAGTTGATACTGAAAATTAGCTGTCAGGGCCCTCCCTGAGGACACCTCACCTCTGACAGCCACAGAGCTGAGTCCCTATCTGGAAAACACAACATGTAGCTCCTATTTGTACCTGCTGTCTCTTCTGGTTTGATTTAAAGAAGTTCCTGCAAAGGCAAATGGCAGGTGACCCCATGTAGGAAGTCTCTGGAAGAAAGGAAGCTTTGGCAATCACATGGTGACAGTAACAACTCTACTCTACTCTACTCTGTGTGTGTGCGTGCGTTTATGTGTGTGAAGGAAGTATCTCTCTCCTTTCACTTCAGGGTGTCCTTTCCTCTACCCAGCCTCATTTTCCTGAACTCCAGCACCTGGAGACAGGCAGTGAGCGGTCCCTCTGTCTAACATGCCAGCCTTAAATGGCAAACTTAAAAGGTTCAGGTTTATGGAGCACCCTCTGCACAACAGCTAGTACAGCATCATTCAGAATTAACTGCTGAGCAAATAACTTTAGCACCATGCTTGTATCTGTTGGCCAGAGTTTACAGGGAGAGACTGCATTTTTGGAGTTAGTCCTAGCAGCTAATTAGTAGGATGCTTTATAGCAGTGGCTGTTTAAATGTGGTTCCTGGACCAGTAGGAACAGCATCGCCTTGGGAACTTGTTAGAGAAGCAAATTCTCAGGCCCTAACTCAGACCTACTGAATCAGAAACTCTGAGGGTGTGGCCTAATAATCTGTGTTTTAACAATTCCTCCAGCTGATATTGAAGAACCACTGCTTTAGAGTATGGAACAATGAAATAGAAGTTGGCAACGGGTCAGGATATACAAAGGTTCAGCACTAATCCAATGCTCTACTCAAAGTGTGGTATTTCGGGTCAGCAGCATCAGCATCCCCAGAAACTTGTTAAGTGCAGAATCCCAGGCCCCACCCAGACATACTGAATCGAAATACGCCATGTTAACACAATTTCCAGGGGATTTGGAAGAACAATTGAAGTTGAGAAGCATTGCTAACCCTCACTTACACTGAGGTTACTTTTGTTTAAAGAATTCAGGCATAGAGAACCAGATAGGCAGAGCAATTTTCTTTCTGGATTTGATTTTGAGCCTAAATAATTATAGATTTCTTTTAAGACCTTCTAAGAAGAGATTTTTAAAAACGGGTGGGAGCGGGAAAGCGCACAGACCGAAATGATCAAAACTCCCAGTCAGCAACGTTTTACATTTCACAGTTTCAAAGGGCTTTACAATTATCACTCTGCCTGGTTTTCTTGATCTCTGGCAATTGTGAGGACACTCTTCTCTTTGAAGTGCTTGCAAATCTACTTATGTCAGCAAGATTCCCCATGTAAATACTGTAGTCATGTAAATTAAGTCAAAGAGGAGAATTAGCAACTCTTTCACCTAAAACCCAAACCAAACCAAATCTGTTGTCTTCAAGTCAATTTGCACTCAGTGACCCTATAAGACAGAGCAGAACTGCCTCACAGGGATTCCAAGCCTGTAATCTTTACAGAAGCAGACTGCCTCATCTTTCTCCTGCAGAGCAACTGGTGGGTTTGAACCAGCGACCTTTTGGGTTAGTGGCCAAGCACTTTAACCACTTCGCTCCTTGCCTTTCACCTCCATTGCTACAGAATCCCTTTTTTGGCTTGACTTTTAAGGAGTGGCAAAGAGAACCTTACAACCAGAGCTCACAGCCTCTGAGAGATTTGTATTGCAAAGACACTTCCCTGAGCAGACAGTGAAGGCTTTGTTTGTGTGTAAAGCCCCGTCAAGCATGAAGATGAGGTTCTGAGCCCCAAGAAACCACCTTGATGAGCTACCATGCATTGCACCCATTGACAGCTCTGCCTGCTAAGAACTTTCTGCGGGAGGAGGAGCTGCGTGCTCAGCAGCAGAATGAATCCAATAGTCTGTAATGACTCGGATGGAGTCATTAAAGACCAAAAATTTGCCAATCTGAGTATTGAGAATGTAGATTGAACACCCATTATTGCCTGTTGGATCGAAGAAAAAAATGCCTACATGTGTATTTACTCAACAGGCAATAACGGCTCTGAAAGAGCTGGCAAATGTAAGGAAATAATACCTATTTTCAACGCAAATAGTAATAACGATAACACATCTTACAGAGGGCTATGGTTACACAGGGCCTTCCCGTACCTTATCTCGTTGCACTCTTACCAGAATTGGGTGTGGGAGATGCTATTACACCCAGGGGCAGATTATCCAACAGGCAAGGTAAACATGGTGCTTACTTTGTTTAGCAGATCATCTGTAGTGAACAACTGCACATTTTTTCCACATCAGAGATTCTCTGCTTCTAGACATGGCTGGCATCTGTCTCTCTCCCAACCCCTACAAAAACTTCCTACAGAATCAAAGCTTCTTTCCTAATTCATAATCCTGATAAGGGCAGATGACTCAGTAAGCAAGGTAAGCACAGGCTTACTTGTGTGCTGGCTGACTGGGTAATCTGTCCCTGACTTCAGAGTGCGCCATCCTCCAACATGGCAATGGACCACTCCCAGACTGAGGTCAAGTTTCTACCTTCCCAAACTGTACGTGGACCAGAGGAGGTGGTCAGGTGTTTGATTTGCTAAGAATTTATCCTCATAGAAAGTAAATGTCAGCAGATCCTGAAGTAGAACGGACGCTTATTGCTTATCAACAAGTTTGAAACCAAGATCTGTCAAGGATGAATGATGAAGACAGATCTAAAGAAATCACATGTTCATTTTACCAGGAA
This sequence comes from Dugong dugon, assembly GCA_030035585.1. NCBI lineage: Eukaryota > Metazoa > Chordata > Mammalia > Sirenia > Dugongidae > Dugong > Dugong dugon. Next base: position 154,250,088 of record CM057483.1, read on the forward strand.
AAATTATAACAGACCAAAATAAATCAGTAGGGAGGGAGAGCACATTTCCCATTCTATAAGCCATCAACCTATAGCAACTTATTAAGCATGTGCTATACACGCCACACTATGCTAGGCTCTAGGAGAGATTTAGGAGTATCAGACATTGTTCCTACCCTTTAAGAGCTTATGATATTGCTCCAGAGAAACTATCAAAGGACAATACAACAAATTATACGATGGTTGTTATGGACTGAATTGTGACCCCCCAAAAATGTGTGTTAACTTGGTTAGTCCATGATTCCCAATATTGTGTAATTGTCTACCATTTTGTCATCTGATGTGATTTTTCTATGTGTTTTAAATCCTACTTCTGTGATGTTAATGAGGCAGGATTAGAGACAGTTGTGTTAATGAGGCAGGACTCATTCTACAAGATTAGGTTTTGTTTTAAGTCAATCTCTTTTGAGAAATAAGAGAGAGAAGTGAGCAGAGAGACAGGGGAAACCTCATACCACCAAGAAACCAGCGCCAGAATAGCACATCCTTTGGACCTGAGGCACCTGTGCTGAGAAGCTCCTTGACTGGGGAAGACTGATGACCAGGACCTTCCTCCAGAGCCGACAGAGACAGAAAGCCTTCCCCTGGAGCTGGCACCCTGAATTCCAACTTCTAGCCTCCTAGACTGTGGGAGAGTAAATTTCTCTTTGCTAAAGCCATCCACTTGTGGTATTTCTGTTATAGCAGCACTAGATGACTAAAACAATAGTCTATAGTTAAGCATTAAGGAACAAGAGTATGACTGAAAGATAGACATATTTAAGGAAATTCATGAATCTGGGGAGGCTTCATGACATAAGAGGCACATGAGTTAGACCTCAAAGTAAGAAGTGAGGGTGTTTCTACTGAGGAGTAAGGAGTGAGGACATTTATAAAAGTAAATGTGTGAAGATGGGGCTATGAGAAGGTAGGCCTGCAGACTTCAACTGAGCTCATAAAGAGAAGAATGACTGGATACATGTCACTCATATGTGGAGGCTTGGCATATACGTAAAGCCACCAGCAAAAACTCCTGGGGGTGTCCAGCCCTGTTTGGAATCATCTTTACTAGCATCCAGTGGCAAAACTGAAGATGGTATTGCTTGTCAAACTCAAGAATAACTGAACAGCTATGCTGAATCCCTCTGCAGTGTAGATACTAAGCTTCATGTCCATCTTGCTGAATGAAGCGATGAACATCCCTTATGAGCATGGGCCCTAAATTTCTAGATTTCTAAGCCTAGATGGGCATAAGACCCTTATGGCAGATGCTCTCAGGGTTCCACCTATACTCTCTCGGCTTACAATCACCTCTGCATGCCAAGGTCACTTACTGAAAACACCTGCAGCTCTCAATCGGAGACTATTTTTTTTTTTTTAAAAAAGATTCTTGTAGGGGCATATACAGCATCTGGAAGTTGCAGAGATTTAATGCCCCTGATGCAGCTAGATCAACCAGTGATGTATGGGGAGTTGTTGGATAAATATCTGGCTTCCTTGTCCACAGCTGGGATAACTCAGACACATGTTCTACACTGTTTCCCAGTGTTCCCCAGTGAGGCTGAGCTCCCAGTTGTCCACAGTGGACACCTGCTTGATAATGCTCCCTCGGTTGGCTTCCTGCTAGTCCCTATTTTATTTCCCACTCCCCTACTAGTGTTTTCTGATATCAACCCCCCACCCTTCCAAGAAAACAGCTTGCATTCCAGTCCTTGTTTCCACCGTACTTGGAGCTTACGAATTAAACCTAAAGTGGAAGACCTAACAATGGGGATCTTTTAAAAAGAGCAGAAACAATATTCTCAAGAAGATTTCTTAGAGACAAGAAGACAAAAATAGACTCTTTATTTCCTTATTGTCTCCTTTTGTTCAAAATATGAATTCTATAGTTGAAGGCAAGGACATATTATTCAGAGCCTCCCATATGAAATAACAATAGGTGTTGATTTCTTTCTTTTTTTTTATTGTCTTTTCGAGATTACTCACCTCCCTGCTGGTCATTAAATCAGTCTGGCAGGGTTCCTCGGAAGTTCCGTGGCCTTCCAGGTATGTGGCGGAGTGCAGGAGACAGGCCTGCTTATTGTGATGTGCTACCAAGCAGGTGACTTCAAAGGTCTGCTTCAAGCCTATCTTAATCATTTGGGACTCACACTGAGCCCCGAAGTCAGGTACCATATGGTGTATCCCACAAGGTCAAAGTTGATCAGATCACCAACATCTAGCATTTTCTGAGCTCTTGTGCCAAGGGATGCCACAGCATCTCAGGTAGGAAACAACTTCATTTAGCTTACTTATTTATCCTAAGAAGTTACCAGTCAAATGCTCAGCTGTGCTGCAAGGTGTGTAGGGCTGCTTAATTCTGAGAGGTCTCAGGTGTTTTTTTGTTTTGTTTTGTTTTTTAATTAAAAAAAAAAAATCATGCTCCCGTAACTGTAATATAACACCTATCAAGATAACATGTCATTACAAAGCTGGGATTCCTCTCATATTGTGGCTTTATACTTAAGTTTCAGTTTAAATTAGGTGTTTAACCAAAGTTTCTTCCAAATGTTTACCCGCGCAGGGAAGTAAAAGATTGTTCCCAAAATCGAAATGAGTCAAGTCGGGTAGGCATTTGAGGATACTGGTTACACAGATAAAATGTGCTCAAATGTCTGACTACCCTAGAATGTACTGTGCCTAAATTATTTGGATGTACCTCCTATGAAATGAATAAGGCATCTCAATCCCTCCTTAATTTTCCCCTAATGCATAAATAAGGCACAAAAGGCAAATTGGCTTTGGCCCAGCAGGTGCACAAATGTCACCCTTTCAGTCCTGGGCTCTCAGTCTTTTGTAAGACTATCTCTTACTTAGGTAACTCCCTGAAGGGATTGGACTGCCTAAGGTGTCATAGTACCTGTCACCAGACAAAGCACCCTGAGATGCTAAGAGCAGATTCTGGCATCAGAGTCTGCAGAGATGACCTTTAAGGTCCCTTCCAAATCCAAGGTTCTTTGATTCCGTGTTCTTTGGATGCAAGCTTTTCTTTCGTTATTTTACACTCAGAAAAGCAGAGCAGCTGGAATCGACAACAAAGCACTGCCTCCTGCCTTCTTGGCAGTGGGGTCTTACACACCCTCAGGAGAAGCAGGGCCTAGTGGGCGACTGCTGCAGATTGAGGCTTCGGGTCTGCCGATAATGGGCACTCTACTAAACTGACAAGTCTCATAGGCCAGTGTCAATTCAGCAGCTTTGCCATTCAAGCAGTTAAACTGCATACAGTTTCTTAGGTTCCTTTAAGGTGGCATTTAGACCATAAGGGACAGAGCTTTAAGAGAAAGCAAGTAGTTACTTACTGGGGGAAGGTTATTGGAAAATCTGGTCTCTAGCCAGTTGTCAAAGAGAGTGTCTCCTAAGAGGTTACGATATTTTGTCCCTAGTCGAAGAGCTATAGGATTTTTGGATGTGAACTTCTCTTTAGCATTTTCATTTACATAATAAAGGTAGCTGAAAAAAAATCCTAACAAAAACAGAAGAAACACACAAACTCCCTAGAGCAGGGTTTTTCAGCCTCCACAGTATTGATATTTAGGACTGGATCATTCTGTGTTGCATGTAGGGTGGGGGGCTGTCCAGTACATTGTGGTGTGGATGTTAGTTGCAGCAGCCTTGGCCTCTGCCCACTAGATGCCAGTAACACCCCCACCCCTGCAATTGTGACAACCAAAAACATCTCCAGTCATTGTCAAATGTCCCGTGGGAGCACAATCGCTCTTGGTTGAGAACCATGCCTTCGGGGTTATTTTTACAGCATTAACAGCCTGAAATCATCCCAGTAAAGGAGTTTGGAGTACAGTATATGGACTTTTTATATAAAGGATCAGATAGTAAATATTGTAGGCTTTGTGGGCCACATACAGTCTCTGCTGCCTATTCTTTTTTGTTTGCTTCGGTTTATTTTTTTACAGCCTTTTAAAAATGTAACAACTCATTCCTAGCTAGAAAATAGGCCAGAATTTGCTGACCACTAGACTGTAGAGGAAGAAATGATGACAAGTCCCATAATGATTAAAAATACTGAGATTGTATTTGGAAAAACTGGGATCTAGATCCAGCTACTTGGGTCTTCATGACCCTGAGCTAGCAGTTCGGTTGCCCTTCTTGAAAAGACTGAATTAAATAATTTCAAGTTAAATTCTATTAATCTTGTTTTGCAACTTCATTCTGTTTAATGTATTTAAACACAAAAAGTTTAAATGAAATAGAAACTCAATATTTGAACAAAAGGCGATCCCCCAGTAAATGGAAGAATGTTTGTGTAGTGAAGATGTGTCCTTGTCTTTGTTTGGAATAAAACATCCTATGAGTTTCTTCTGAAGAAGAGAATGTTACACAAAGTAAACGTCCTTACCCAATTTCAAAACTGAAATATGCTTTGATATGACTACAGAGGTTATATCTGTAAAGGAATGAAGGTTATATAAAGAAAGGAAGGATGGTATCTTAGAAAAAGAGAAGCCTACAAAACTGCCCATAAAGTTATAAAGATAAAAAAATGTCATTTTGAAAATACATTTCAAAGTAGTTCCCCTGGAACTTTCTTTACCCATCACATAAATGTCTGATTAAACTAGGGCAAGTCCACTCAACAATTATTTATTGAGGGCCTACTATGTGCCAGGGACTGTGTGAGATACTGGAGTTGAATCCACCTGGTCCCTGCCATGAACAGCACTCAAACAGAAAATAGCTATGTTCATTCATCCAGAAATTCTTCCAGTAAAATAATCCACCTTTCTATCCTTGCATATTGCTAAATTACAAGTATCTTATGCTTTACTATTGGCCATTTAGTTTCTATATGTGGATTTTCACAGACAGAATCAATCAAGAAAATGTCCTTATGATTCAATTACCACCGTTAGAACAATGATATGGGATGGAATACAAGACTTTGGTCAAATATACTTCATTTGGATGACAAAAATGTAAATTTTAAATCATTCAGGTAGTTTATTTAATCATATGAGAGGCAGAAAAGAGCATTGGGCTGGGAGTAAAAAAAAAAAAAAAAAAAACAAACCTGGTCCTTGTCTTAGATTCTGCCTTTGTCTTTTTTCCATGGACAAGTCAGTTAACTTCTGAGAAGCAGTCTTCTTCTTGGCTAAATGGATAATAGCACTTTTCCTGCCTACCTCAAGATGTTTACTGTGTAAATATACCATAGGTTTATAGTCTATAACATGCTATTATTATCATAAGGACTGGGCTAAACTGACTCTTTGCTCTACACAGAAAATTCTGGAAGAAATCAAGTATTGTCTTGGTCACATCCCAGATCAATTATCAACAGGGCCTTCTTACACTTCATTTTAAGTGATCACAAAGAAACATAGCTGCAAAAGCTCATGAAACCCTACAGTGAGTTTTGTTCTGAGAAGAACATCATGGATTTCCTGTTAAAAGGATAACAATGAGCTAAATTTAATCTTCAAGTGAAATGAAGATTTTGAGGATCTACATTTATTTAAAGAAGTTCAGAAATTAATGGTTGATCCCTTATCAGCACCATCGAGTCCCACCCACTTTTGCCCAAAATCACATCTTTGTCCTGAAGCCCTCAGAGGAGACCACTGCTAGGGAGAGTCACCCTATCATCTTTTGGGGTCAAATTCTATGCCACAGAGTCAGGGTATGGCAATCATATCACGTGCACAGACTTCAGAAAGCTCCTCCAAACCAGATCACCTGGATCGTCAAATGTAGCTTTTTTTTTTCTGTGATAACTTCGTTACATTTAAAAATCAACCTGGCTTTTCATTTTTCGTCATCCCCCTTCCCCGTCTATTTTCTGGTCAGAAAGTAGCTGGACTAATATCCCAAGAGAGGATCTCCGTTGACTAGGTACAGCCCCAAAGAATCAGGACGAGTGAAAGGGTCTACTCTTCATGCTCGAAGCAGCACCCTACACAGCCCTGCAAGTGTTTTTCCTTCAGTTTCATACTAGGGCCTGAGAAAGCCTGAAATCCTGGGCACACTTTGTCCACTTCCCTTCAAATGGATGCCATGAAAGAGGCAGGGGCTGTTTTGGTGTTTTGTACAGTGTTAACTGTCAGAGCTATTCTTGATGCCAGTAACGAAGTATCAAAACAACACTAGTAACAGCAGTAACAATAACTCTTTCACTCCTAACGGTTTTTGTAAAGGACAAGTCTTCATCATGGCTCCAATGGAAAAAAGAAAGGGGGAAAAAAAAACAAAAACAAAAAACCTCTAAGGCCTCTCTCCCACAATTTACATTACTATGACTGCTGAAGGTCCATTTTCCTGTTCCTAGTTCCACACCTACCAAAAATAGGGGTTGGATGTGGAAAGAAAAAAAAAAAGAGATATAATTTAAAATGGAAGGCGAATACCTCAGTTTCCTAAGTTCAGGTTTTTATGAGCTGGATGAACTCACTTGACCAGTCAGTCATCGGCTAGAAATGATTTCTAACCACTACTCAGCTTGGTTTAGATTGTACCCAGACACCTAGAACATGAGAAACCTTCCCATTTCTTGAAACAATCCACTGACTCAACCGCTGTCCTTTAAAGTTGCCCTTTAGACATGGGAGCAAAGTTGGCCTTCCTCTCTCTCCAGTCCCACCCTTCTCTTATAGTATGATTTTCTGCCCTGAACTGATCAAAAGCAAATAGGAGAGAAAAAATCCAGCTGAGAAGAGATTTTATGTGCCCGCTGATGTCTCATTAACCTTGAGAGTAAACGTAGCCGGTGACTGCCCGTCACTGTGGTGTGACGGTTTGTTGGGAAAAAAGGCCAGGGGAAACATCACCTCGAAAAAAAATACAAAGAGAAACACCATTTAGTAGATCGTCTATCAAAATATGGGGCAGCTTTCCAACTGTCAGACTTGCTAAATTATAATTTCCTTAAGCCTGTAATGAATCTTCTGCATGTTTTCTTGAGAAAGTATTTGGAGCAGTATTTATTTGTATGTCAAAATGATGTTCACTGAAATATTAAGATTAAAAAAAACTTCATTTTGAAAGTATAATCATGAGAAAAACAAACATCTCAGAATTAACATTACTAAGATTCTGTGATGAGTGAATAAGTGTAATGATTTGTATGTCATCAAAACATATCACGAGGCACACTGACGTCTGCGGGTCCTAATTCCAGTGAGTCCTAGATTCCCCTTATTTACTGATTGCTGACTGATAACATGTCAACAAACAGATGGAAATAATATAGGAAAATGAGCATGCCCCTAGAGATGAAGGGTTACCTGTAGAGGAAAAGAGGATGAAAGAGTTCCCCAGGTTCACTGGCAGACTTCCCTTGGGATAAGTGGACTAGAAATCAAAGGACTTCTAGTTCCATTTCTGGACCCAAAACCCACATGTGACCCGCACCTTCCATTCCTCAACACCAGGTCCCAGCTGGGACTGGTTTCTGCCTGCCCCCCTCTCCCCAGAGCAGAACCTTAAGTAAACAAGCCCCACAATCCCCACTGGAGGAGGTTCTAATGGAAACTTCTCGCCTATTTTTGCTTTTCTCTCCCACATTCTCCACTTTTCCATACCTAGTCCTTACTCCTCTGCTTTTCTTAGGAACTCCCTAAAAGTTATCACCATGAACATCACTTTTCACATCAAATTCCCACCTCGGGCTGATGCTGCAACCTGTTTCTGGGAGTGTCGCCGTCAAACCAGCTGCTAGGTTTCCTGTGCTCTCCTCTGGGCCACACAGCCTCACTTCTGTCCTCACCCTTCTTGCCCTGCCCCTCACCCCCACGCCCAAATGCACAAAAATCAAGGTGGATCGGATCCTTCTTTTCCCAAAGAAGTTTTAACCATTCAGAGGAGAGAAGCCACTGTGAAAAAACGGAACAACTGCGAATTACAAACATCTTTTCCTACCCTAGAAGGCGGAGACCGGATAACTCACTCCGAGGAAAGAGGGCAGCTGGGCAGCCCCTGCCTCGCCAGGGACTACACTTTACTTTCTTTCCGGGTGTGTGGGACGCATTTTCCTCATCACCCCATCTCACATTCCTCTGCCCCCCCCCGCCCCGTCCCTCCAAGCAGCCCTTTTCCCAAACACTCTGGGGGCCCGAAGAAGAGAGAAAAATTGGGGAGAGGGCACAGTATTTGGTTTTCAAGTAGCAGGACTTTCCAGACTGTCTTCTCTTGTTTTGTTCTCTCCTGGCCCAGTTCCCTCAAAGCCTCCCTGCCCCCAACCCCACTGCAACCAAAACAAGCGCACCGACCACAGCACCGTGGCCGCCGCCGCCCCAACTGTTGCAGCAGCTGCTTGGGTGGTGGCGGCGGCGGCGGTGGTGCGGGCAAGGCAGGGCCCGGACCCAGACGCTCCCTCCCCGGGAGGCTAGGAGGCTCCGGGCGGCCGCCAAGGGGCGCGCGGTGCAGGGGACCCCCTGCAGCCGCCTGGGATGGGAGAGGCGGCGCTCTCAGCCCGGACCCCCGCGCGGAGCCAGCCCCGCAGCGGTAGCGGCACCGGCAGAGGCTGCCCGCGCCCGCTCCATTCTCACCTTTAAGATCAGGTCGGTGTGATGCTGGTCCAGCATGTTGGCTTTCTGGAAGGAGGTGACGATGACCCGGCCGTAGCGCCCGGGGGTCTGCAGGTCCGAGTAGAGCCGGTGCTTGGAGCGGTTGACCGGGAAAAGGCTGTTGACGAGGTTGCGCTCGATCTTGGCGAGGCTGTGCTGGGGCGCCAGCAGGTGCTCCACGCTCTCCTCGACCTGGTAGCGGCTGAAGCTGGCGCCGAGCAGGATGGAGATGAGCACGGGCGCCGAGACGAAGAAGACCGGGTGACTGGCAATGAAGTGGCCGAGCCGGGAGAAACACGTCCTCAAGCCCCTGTGCAGAACCTGCCGCAGCATCCTAGAGCAGAGCGGGCGCGGGAGGAGGGCGAGGCGCACGCTCGGCGCGGGCTCGGGCGGCGGCGGCGGCGGCGGCGGCGGCGGTGGCGCCCGCGGCGGCGGCGGCGGCGGCGGCGGCGGCGGCAGCGGCGAAGGCGAGACCCGGAGCTCTCCCGGAGCCGCGGCACCACCATCGGGGAGTCCCGCGCCGCGCCTCGGGAGGGTCCCCTCGGGCTAGAGACACGCCCTCCTGCCCGCAGCCGCGCCGGCCCGGAGAGCCCCCCAGCCTGGCAGCGTCCGCGTCGCCCCCACCCCGCTCTATCCCTTGCGCCCTCCCCACCCCCCGCCGCCTCCCCGCCCAAGGGGCTCCGCGCTGCGCGGCCGCGTCCCCGCTCAGCGCGGGAGGGGCGCGGAGTAGCCCCCGCGGCGCGTCATGACCCCACTCACCGGACCCCCAAGGCCAACGACCGGGTTGGCGCGGGGAGCGGCGGCGGCGCTATGGCGGGGAGACTCTGCGCGCCAGCCGGGGAACACGAGGACGGAGAATTCCCGGCTACACCCAGTCCCCTCCCCTCGTAACCCTCCCCTCCCTGGCCCGGCCCGCCGCGCGGGCCCCTCCCCTTCTCTGCCCTCCTGCGGGGAGACCCGGAGATGAATAAAGAAATGGCCTCGATTTCCCAAACAAAAAGTAAAGAGTTCTCCCGGGGGGTGCCTGGCGGACCCGCTCAGAGCCAAGTCTCCCCAGAGGCAGAAAGGAGGAGGCTGAAGACTGCGTGCGCCCTGGCTCTTGCCAGGCTCAGGTGGTGGCGCGCACTGGCTGGTGCCGAGAGGGGGTGGGGAGCGAAGACGCTCGAACAGGGAAATCACGCCTCCTCCCAAGTAAGAGCCGTTTAAAATACTCCCAACACTGCAGCTTTAGCCGGGCCACAGGGCCCGGGAGTGCGTCTGGGGCACGTCCACCCAAAAGATGTCCGTGAATAATCTTTATCTCGCGCCCTCATTTAGGGTCGCTTCACAGTGGATGGGGGCTAGGCAGTTCTGCTGTGCGCACCCCAACCTCCCCACCCTGTCCCCCAGTAATTAAAGTGCTGATAAAGACCGTCAGGCAGTAGAGCCGCCCGTCTCTGGGGCTCCCGGTTCTCCGCCTTTCCTTCTCCTCTCTCTGTCGTCATTGGCGGGTCTGGGGGACCTGGTGCAGTGGGCCGGCACGGGCACCCCAGCGGGCAGAGAGTTGTTTGAGAACGGCTAGCCGGGGAGTCAGTAGCGTTACTCCCTTTTCTCCCCCCCCCGCAACCTCTCTTGCTCCAAAAGCTCGGTTGTGGGCGTGGGCGGCACCTTATCTCAGACCGGGAGAGATACTGGTCTCTTAGCGTGTGTGCCACAGGGGGCGCGGGGGAGCCCGGGGGGCGCCAACCGCTCGGCAAAGTTGGGCGTGTGCGTGTGTGCGCCAGCCGTGAGCTCGCGGGCAGCCGCTGTGGTTCCCCTCGCACTCCCCCTCCGCAGAATGCCGCGAGAAGGCGGGCACCGGATTCGGGCCCGGAATAGACCTGCGGCGGCGGCAGGAACGGCCACGCACAGGTACAATTTAGCGCGTTTCGTTGCGCGCTCCAAGTCCTTGGGTCTGTTCACTGCAACGCAGACCGAGCTGGATCTCGGAGTCTGGGTCACTAAAGCGCCCTCTCCGGCCAGGGGGGGTGGGGACTGGCGCGCGGCGAAGGGTCTCCAGGCTGTGCGCCCCGAGTGCTAGGCCTCCCCATTCCGCACCTCCCTCCAGTCGCTCCTGCTTGACCTCAGGGTGCTAAGGGTCGAGCGGGAGGCGGCGGAGGCTGGCGGCGCGGTCCCTGGAGTGTGGCCCGCACTGCTGAGCATGGACTTGCATATTAATCAAAGCTGAAGGAAGACGGAATTGGGAGAAGAGGAGGAGGAGCAGGAGGAGGGAGGCAGAGAGAGAGACAAAAAGAGAGAGAGAGACGGGATGGGAAAACGCGACTCAGGGAGGCTTTTCCCTAACGTTCCCATCCCAGACTCCCCAATGCCAGTCAGCCCTCCACTTCTCAAACTGAACTTGGGAACTTGCACATTGGAAACAGGAAGTCGTGGGCTGGGAAATCCTCCTTTTTTGGTTCCTCTCCTCCCTTCCGCCATCCCAGACCCTCTTCCCTCCACATCACCTGCAACTGCTGCGTTGCCCACCCCGGGGGCGCAAACGCCCTGCTCTGCTTGCGCTCCCTAGGTGTTCCACCCATCCGTACCCTCGTTCACTTTCTCTGCTCGCCCTCGCCATTCCCCATCCCGCTGTCCATTTCCATAGGCTCCCCTGAACGCCTAGGTCCAGCAGCTTCCAGCCGCCCCACCTCCACCCCAGGATTGCCATCCCCGGTAGGGACACATTGGGAAGGGTTAGAGATTCCCCTGCAACACTCCACTTGTGCCCTTCCCCCAGCATCTTCATTTCTGCTAGCGGAGATGCCGCTGCTCCGCAGCGCTTTGCTGATTCACTGTGATCGCGGAGGGAAAAGCCTCATTGACTTGTGCCCCTGCAAGCCGCGAGGCGAGCGCGAGTAGCTGCGAGGGCACACGCTTTGGGAAACCACCCACCATTGCGCAGCGGAGGTGCTTAGCGGCAGGGTGGATGCCCCGCGTGGCTCTCAGCCAGGGCAGACGGAAAGGGCAGGGCTGGGGGGTGACGGTGGGAAATACTGCGAACCCAGCTCTTTGCAGCTGAGCCGGCAGCAGCTGGTGGGTGGGCATCTCTAAGGAGACCTAAAGTCGTTCTCTGCGCGGGAGCGAACAGGGATGTTTCATGTGTCCTGATGCCAGCTCAGGGACAAGAGAAAGAGACAAGAAAGGAAACAAGCCGACAGGTCTCCTTGGGAGCCTGTAACATTTTGGCGAAGTTCTTTTTATTGTGACGTCTTCGTCCCTCCAAACAGTTCTCTCCCAATCTTCGTTCGCTCTCCTCTGTCCCTAGAATTTCTGGCCCTTTAATGTAAGCCCTCACTCAGGCTAAATGTGCTGGTGGAAGCTCTGTGTCCTCTCTCAGTACCTAGACCAAATCTTAGAGCGGGAGAAACCCAGCTCAGATGGCCGGGCCTTCGAGGCCGAGGCATTGGCTCCTTGTCCTCTCAGCTCCACTCCTGTCTGGATGCCTGTTTGGGGGAACTTCCACCCTGCTTTAATTCAAAGACACAGAAGCACCTGAGAGTGGATCTTCAAGCCCCTTTTTATTGTGAGTGTTCCAGTTAGTGTTGCCTAAATTGAGTTGGAGCAAGAGAGAGGTAGAGCAGGAGGGGCATTGCCTCCTCCTGATTTTTCTTCTCTTTGGATTCAGACGTTCAGGGGACCATTGCCACCCAAAAGACTTGGGTTTGCATTTGGGACGATGACCTTGGGAATGGAGCTACCACCAGTAATCCATAAATTATTACTTTTCCTGATTAAAAATAATACACATTAATTATAGACAATTTAGAAAATAAAGAAGGAAACAAAAAGACTCCTGTTTCCCCACCACCTTTCAAAGGTAACCTCTGTCGACAATTTATTGTACACCTAGACAAGATAATATACAGATTGACAATATAAATGTTCAGTAGTAGAGTTGAGTACTTGCTTCACTACTTACCAGCTATGATACGTTACATGAGTAACTTAACCTTTTTATGCCACAATTTCCTCTTCTGGAAATTGGGAATAATATTCATATGTACCGCATCAGGCTCCTGGGAGGATGAAATAGGTTAAAACATAGAAAGCACTTAAAATAATACCTGGAATATCACAAACATCCGGTTAATGGTATTTGTTATAATTCTAGTCTCTTCTATATATGTTTGTGAGCAAAGAAAATCAGTCCGTGACATCTGGGAGCTGGCCTGATAATATCAGCTAGGCCTTGGTGTTCCTAGGAGGTGGCCTTGCACTTACAGCTAGGCTTTGGTGTTCTCCTGTTGAACATAAACAAGTTCCCAAAACACCAACGTCAGATATGGTCACTCTGTGATTATGATGGATCAAGGCAAAATCAGGACCGCTCTGTAATCTGAACACAGAGAAAACGTGAACATTGTCCAACCACAAAAATGACCAAACATATCTCTATCCTAACTAAAGAGTTGCTGCTGTTTTTTTTAAACCAATTACAGCTTTAGCCTCAGTATAGTCTTGTCTTCCTGTAGATGAAGACTTATTAAGACACCAAAACATAAAACTCCCCCCAATTTTTGACAGCATCCAATCCAGACCAAAGTCCCACTTCCTTAAGCCCTCCCCCAAATCACTTAACACAAGACCAAATCCTATAATAAGCCCTTTCTAACACCGAATAACTGAAATGCCCCCACAGTTCTCCACTGTGTTTGTTCTCTCTTGCTGCAATGAGAAATAAACCCAACTTGTTCAGCTCTTGATGTGCTGCTGGTGGTCTTTGGCAGGAGGTCACTGACAATGTATATACCATACTGATAAACTTACGTACTCCCCTAAATTGTAACCAAGGGGAGACTTCTGAAGATAGTTTAAACTTGCACTTGAAGAGAGGAAGAATGTGTGCCAAGTTCTAAGTAGGATGCTTAAGACAGAGACACACTGCTGTGTGTAAATGATCCCTATCTGGGTCCTTCAGGGTTTTCTGCCAACTCAGCAGGCTCTCAATGATATCATGAGTCTTTCAGAAGAATTACTCATAATGACGTGAGAGAGAAAGTCATGCAAAATCATTTTTTCCTGAATAAACATAGGACTCAGTGCTAAGAGAGAAATATTTCATGCATTGGTCTGGGGGAAAACATTCTGGCACATACTATCTGGGTGTCTGTGCTCACCATACCACCTGTGGGTTGAGGTAGCGAAGTCCAAACCTTTGCTTTGATTTTTTTCTCCTAACAGAAAGCATGGCCTTACCTTTCAAAACCCTTTCATTCTTCAAGGCTCTCTTAAAATTCCAGCCCACATACCTAAGAAACTTTCTCTGACTGCCACAACCAACATTGATTAATTTAATTTGATTGAGCAATTTGTTTAGTTCTTTCAGTGAGCAAGTTCCTACTGTGGTAGACAACTAAGAGAAATTGAGCAAGGGGTAACCAGCTCTCAAGGAATTTGTAGTCTGAGAGAATTGAATAAATATACCCAAAAAAAAAAAAAAAGAATTCTGTCTCATAGTGACCCTACAGGATAGAATAGAACTGCCTCATAGGGTCTCCAAGGAGCAGCTGATGGATTTAAACTGCCATAGCTCTTAACCACTGGGCCACCAGGGTTCCGAATAAATATACAGAGAATTAAAATATAAAGTCAACTAAGGCAAATGCTGAAGGGGAAGTCCTAGCAGTGTCTGGGGGCTCATAAAAGGCACAGATGATATCCTATTGATCTCTAGCTTTAGAATACCTTAATTTCCTAAAGGCCAAGAGCCTTACCTTGCAATTTTGATTCCACCTTCAGACCCTTAATGTCAGGACTTGGCATATAGCAGACTTGAATAAATACCTGTTGTTGGCTTGTTAGAATAAAATGTGTAGACCACCCAAGGAAGATGAGGGTGTTGCCACATTCAAACAAATGATTTGTAAAGTCAGTTTTTTTGTAACCAGTGATCAGTCATGAAAAAATCAAAGAAGTTAACGATTTTGACTTTACATATTCAAAATTTTGTCAATCCACATGAAAAATTTGGGCTATAAATTATATGGGTGGGGGTGCTGATTTAAGAGAATCCCTTCAAATGGCATGATCACATTTTAATATGCAAATGAATGCTACTAATCATAAATGAGTTTATCTTTTCATTAAACTGGGCTGGATGGGACACTGGTTTAGATACATTTTACAAGGACTAGTTTGGGTCACTGGGAACATTGAAAGCAGTATATTTATATGTTTAAAAATAATCTATAAATTAAGTTGATGTGTAGGAAATTGGGTTTCAGCACATATCAGCCTTATGGCTGAGCTAGTGGAGGTCCCTTTCCTCTCTCTTCCCTTGGCATGCTCCTAACATTTTTAGTTAGTTGAAGAGGATGATCGCTCCTTATTCTGGGGGTACCTGAGTAATTTCACTCTCTTGATAGCAAACAGGCTTCAATCCAGGCTTTTCACTAAGTAGAATGGCTTTTAAAAATTTTTTTGTAATTGTCCTTTAGATGAAGGTTTACAGAACAAATAGTTTCTCCTTAAAGTTAGTACACATACTGTTTTATGACATTGGTTAACAACCCTACAACATGTCAACACTCTCCCTTCTTGACCTTGGGCTCCCTATTACCAGCTTTCCTGTCCCCTCCTGCCTTCTCGTCCTTGTCCATGGGCTGTTGTGCCCCATTAGTCTCGTTTTGTTTTATGGGCCTGCCTAATCTTTGGCTGAAGGGTGAACCTTGAGAGTGACTTCATTACTGAGCTAAAAGGGTGTCTGGGGGCCATACTCTTGGGGTTTCTCCAGTCTCTGTCATGCCAGCAAGTCTGGTCTTTTTTGTGAGTTAGCATTTTGTTTTACATTTTTCTCCAGCTCTGTCTGGGACCCTCTGTTGTGATCCCTGTGAGAGCAGTCAGTGGTGGTAGCTGGGCACCATCTAGTTGTGCTGGACTCAGTCTCGTGGAGGCTGTGGTAGTTGTGGTCCATTAGTCCTTTGGACTCATCTTTCCCTTGTATCTTGTTTTCTTCATTCTCCCATGCTCTCGAAGGGGTAAGACCAGTGGAGTATCTTAGATGGCTGCTCACAGGCTTTTAAGACCCCAGACGCTACTCACCAAGGTAGACTGTAGAACATTTTCTTTATAAACTATTTATGCCAATTGAGCTAGATGTTCCCCGAGACCATGGTCCCCACAGCCCTCTAAGTAGAAGGGCTTTTTCTCACTGCATCTAAATGAGGAGAGTTTAGGTACATTTTTTCCTTTTCAGCACCAGGGACAGCTCATTTTAAACCTAGCTACCCCTGCCCCACTTTCAGTCTTCAACACTTCTAAGTTGCTTTAGAGAAATTTTAGAGCTAAGGAGGTCCTTTGAACTGATATTATCCAAGGGTCGATTATCTTTTTCTAAGCCAGGCCAATTAAAGTGAAAATAAATTTAAACTGTTGGACCACTAACCCAACATGGTCATATTTAAAATTGTGCCCAGTACTTTTATGTCATTGTGAAGTGTTTGTATGAGAGATTTAAAGGGAAATACTAGAACTGACTCTAAAATGCAATCTCTTAAATTTTAGGGGTAATTGTACTGAAACTTACTGGAATGATAGAAAATGGGGAAAAAGGACATTTTAATGCATTTTATCTGTCAAGTTTAGCCCTAGGTACTTTCAAATATCTTAGCCTATGTAATTTTCAGAATTACTCTGTGGGCTATTAAGTATTGCCAAACCCATTTTGAATAGAGTTAACTGAGGATTAAAGAAGTTAAATAACTTGTTCAGGTTACACTGTAATGGAGGTATACATAGAACCCAGGACTATCTGATAATAAAACCATGTTTTGCTGTTCAGTCATTCTGCCTCTTAAGCAGAAAATTACTTGATTTCTTTTCTAAAGTGCCTTGAGTGGATATTATAATGGATCAAAAATATCTTAATCAGGTGATATGATATGCCATGAATATTATAAACAATTTAATGCTATTTCTGTATTTGCTATTCATTTAATAGTGTTGTAAAATGGCAATATTGTGGCCTATCCATTAATCAGTTGTTATGTGCTTGAATTCATTTCTGATGTTTTGTATTCCTTAGAGGAGTTCTGTGGACCAACAAAAATATTATTATGGAACCCAAAGTGTTTGCTGATCTAATCCAGCCCACTCTTTTTGCAGATGGCAAAACTTCTGCAGTCCTTGTCTGGATTCTACCAAGAAAAATCCCTCAAAACGTTAAAATGGAAAACTGTCAAATGGTTTCAAAATACATAGCAGAAAAAGCAACCAAGTAGACTCTGACCTTATGCATGTTGGAATTCTTCTGTTTTTGAATGGTTCATCAGTAGTCGTTATATGCTAATGGAAAGCTTCTTAAATTCCCTTCCTTTACTTTACTGTGTAAAATGAAAAAAAAAAGAACATTATAATTACCAGATCCATTGTCTTATGTATGAAACATTGGGGACATAAGAAAGCAGGGGGTTTCCTGATACAACTTTTAGCTTCAGGGCAGTCTTTCTTTGATATTTATGTATTTGATCCCTTTAAAAAACGTACTCCAGAGCATAACCTAAGAACAAAGCACTTCATCCCTTCTGTTATTAGAACTGTGTACTTCTTGCTTTGACTTTTAAAAATGACAGAGCTACAAGGCATTCTGTTCCCCATGGCTGATCGCTTCCTTCTAGTGAATGGCATTATGTTGGTGAATTAATTAATAGTAAAGATCTTACTTACATATTCACAAATATTAGAATTGTAGAAAAGTTACATCAGGAGGCAGCTCCTAGGAGAGGCTAAGTTAGGGAGGAAAAAAATCAAAGACTCCTTTTTTCAGACAATGCACAGGACTCGGAATTTCTAGGGCTGCTTTGCTTCCACCTGCAGGCATCTTCTGAATATTGTAAAGGGGATTATTTTAGCTATGGAAAAATCTGTTCTGCCATGGGTTGGAAGGTTTAGCCTCAGGTGAATGCTATTGCTTCCTGTAGTGCGCCAAGCAGCAGAAACTAAACTAGTCTGGGTACTGGCCTAGCCATCAGCTAGGTCCTCCGTCTAGCTCTGTCTCATCACTGTATCCTCAGATTTCCATCCAGAAAATGAGAATAATAAAGATGATGATGATACATCTCCCTGCTAAGAGGTTTTCAGATGTAAAACATGATGATAAATGCAAAGTGCTTTGAAACAGCCACATATATTATTGGGCCTACTAGTTTCCTAGGATTGCTGTAACAAAATACCACAGACTGTTGGCTCATAAGAATAGAAGTTTATTATCTCACAGGTCTGCAGTCTTGGAGTCCAAGATCAGGGTGTCAGCTGTGCTGATTCCTTCTGAGGCTTTGTGGAAAAATCTTGTTCCATGCCTCTCCCCTAGCTTGTGGTTGCTCCAGACGTTCTTTGGCTTACAGGTGCAACGTCACATGATGTCCTTCCTCTGTCTCTGTGTGTCTTCTCTTTTATGAAGACACCAGTAAAATAGGATTAGAACCCACCCTACTCCAGTATGATCTCATGCTAACCTAACTGATAACATATTCAAAGACCTTACTTCCAAACAGGGTCACAGTCACAGGTACCAGGGTTAGGACTTCAACATAGCTTTTTGAAAGACATAATTCAATCCATAACAAGGTCCAAGGCAGCTTTGCTAAGTGTGCATCATGAAGAGATATAAAGCCCTTGCCTTCAAGATGTCCACAGTCCAGGTGAATGAGACCAACAAATGAAAAACAGTGTGGGAAGGACTTTGGTGTGCTATGGGATCAGTGAGGAGGTTCCTCTAACCCAACCTGGGTAGCATAGGTGGGATTTCAAAAAACTTTGAAGAGCATGTATAGAGATGCACTTATCCTCTTGGCCCAGATTGGAGGTTTACTCTGTGTAGCTCCCATATTTGCTATTGGCTTTCTGCTCCTCTTTGTCTGAAGATAGTCTCTGGTCATGGGGCAGGCTGGAAGTGCTAGGAAGCTAACATCTCTAGCAGTGGCCTTCAGTTAATGAGGGACGGGAAAGATAGACAAATACCCAAAATTCTTTGCCTGTCTGTGAGACAACTCAGAGGTATGTTCCACACAGTCTCTCAAAGAACCCCAACAGGGTTGACCCCTAGTTTCCCACAGTGATATCCTTCTCTTTAACACACTCTTTATTGGCCTTCCTCCCTTCTCTGTCTCTTTTCTCCATGCCTTCTCTCCGTTTTCCAGGACTCACTTTCCAAATAAATCACTTGCACTCACATTCTTGTCTCAGGATCTACCTTTGGGGGAACCCAGCCTAAGACAGGAGATGATAACCAAATGGAGTCTTGAAGGTTAACAGTCAAGCCAAGTGAATTTCATGGTATGTAAATTATACCTCAGTAAAGTGTTTAAAAAAATGAAAGAGTTAACCATCATGGAGGGAAAGGATATTCTAGGCGGAGGAAGTAGCATTTGAAATGATAAGGATGGGTTAGAAAGCTTGGCTTGTTTTGAGAACTACAAATAGTTCAGGATGGGTAGGCAGTAGTTAGTTTGGAAAATTAGACAGGAGCTGGGTTAAAAGGGAACTTATAAGCTTAGATAAAAAGCTGGGTGTTTATTTTGAACGTGATGGGGAGCCATTTCAGGGTTAACAGGGTAGTTTATGGCCAGAGAGTTTTAGAAAGTTACTCTTGTAGCCATGTGGAAGATCTATAAAGGGAGGGCAAGACAGAGGCAAAGAGATCAGTTAGAAGGTCATGATAATAATTATGGCAAGAAGGAATGAGGGCCTGAAGCAAGGTAGAGGCCTGTGGGATGGAGAGGAAGGGGTTAGATGATGTGTTTTTAAGGAGATAGAATTGGAAGGACTTGGATGATTGCAAAAGGGAGTAGGATACTGTATCATGGGTACTGAAGACCTAGTAAGACCAACCCCAGAAGTATTAGTTTATTTTTACATAATTCCACTGGAGAACAGAGCTTTTTGTAAGAGTGAGGAAAGAGGAAAGGTAGACTGTGTTAATCTGTAAACTGCAACAAACTGGGGATTGCATATAATGGTTTGGGAATGAGAGCTGGACAAGAGGGGGGGTCAGTTGCCTGGAGGAGTCCATAAGGTGGAGGCTCTAATTCATTAGGCCAGATCCATAAGGTGGACATTCATGTGGATTAATAAATGTCCTTGATCCCAAGGGAATTGAGTTATTAGTCATTTATAACTTAGGACCAATTGCTTAAATGAGACAATTTGCTTTGGATAAGGAAAGCAGAAAAAATGAGGAGGAAGAGGAGAAGGAGGAGGAGGAAGAAGAGGAGGAAGAGGAGGAGGAAGAGGAGGAGAATGAAATGTAAAGCTTACATGGATAAGATTTCCTTGGAGGCCTCCACTTTTTAAGTTCATCTCAATTCTCTTCTTTCCTTTCTGATGACCCTCTAGAACACATTCCTGAAGGTGACCAAAGACCATATCCTCTATTTATAAGGCCCCCATTCCCTAGTGGTAGTTTACATTTCAGTTAGGAGACACACACACACACACACACACACACACACACACACACACACACACACACACACATTTTAATTTACACAGTAATCACATTGGAGAAAATCAGCACCAATATTTTACAGTATTAAACATTCATTCTTCCCTTGACACCTATGCAGCAGCACTGTAAATATGAGACCAGTTTAATGAAATATTTTTAGTACTTTAGAAACTAAAACTTCTTGAAAGATATCCAAAAAAGAGCTGCCATACTAAATACAGTTGCACTGAAGCGGTCATCATTGTGGTTAAGAGCATCAATTTGGGAATCAGACAGGTTCAGCTCCTGGTTGTTTCACTTATTATCTGTGTGAACTTGAACAAGTTATTTAACTTCTCTGTGGCAAGTACTCTTAGTTACCCTTCTCTGCCATGCCTCCCTTGCAGCCAGGGGTAGCCATGTGACAGTTATGACCAATTATATCTAGGCAGATATCTTCAGGGATTTTCTGAGAACACTCTTCCTTCCTCATAAACGTGACCAGTGGTGGCTATCAGTGTCCCATCCAGCCTTCCTCTTCTCCCTACCTTAGATGTAGACACAATTGCTGGAGCTGCAGTGGCCACAGTGGAACCATGAAGGAAAGGGTTAGAGGGCTATGGAGGTATTGGTCTTGACATTGTTGAACCACACTGCTGATTCTGGCAATGGTTAACTTAGTGCTTCTGGATATGGGAGAAGAATAACTTCTGTTGGTTTTGGGGATTGTAGTCAGATTTTCTGTTCCCACGGTAGATTGCAATCCTGGCTAGTACTTTCTTTAAGCCTCATTTTTCTCATCTGAAAAAGGTTGTTATTATAGCACCTGCCATTTAAAATACATTTACATGGCTAGCACAGTGCTGACCCATAGTAAGTACTTAAAAATCTCTTTATCTGGAAAATTCAAACATACACAAAAGTAGAGAGAATTGTAAAATCAATGCCCCTGTATTCACCACCTTGCTTCAAAATTATCATCATTTGCCAATCAATTTTTAATTTTGGGAGTAGGGTGGGGCTGGCAGGTTTTGAAGCAAATACCAAACATACTATTTCATACATGAACACATAGTAAAATTTTAATAAATAGCAACTATTTTTTATAAGTGATAGTATCATGGTATATTGAAAGAAGTATTACCATAATAGACATCCAAATGAATGCATTTATTTTGGGGACTGTTCCATTAGAAAGCTGTGAAAGTTCTATGTATGGAAAGGGCACCACTGGAAGAAAAGTGATGGGCACTTGAGCAAATATGGTTCCAGGTCATCTGCAAATTGAAATAATCTATATTAGTTAGCCTTATTTCCACTTCCCACAAATATTAGGAGTTGGAAGTATATTTTTAAAATCTCATTCTTAGTCTCTATTCATGTATCTGTAGCTGAAGTTTTGCTTTCATCTTATCCCTATAATTTTCCCCCAGTTTCTTTTGGCACTGTTTTTATTTTTTTGTTTTATTTTTAATTGAGATATAATTCACATATAATAAAATTAATTAAACCTGTTGCTATTAAGCAGATTCTGACTCATGGTGACCCCATGTGTTGTAGAATAGAACCGCTTAATGGGATTTTCTTGGCTATAATCTTTACAGGAGGTAGCATATTAATCAGGAACCAATAGTACTGAAGGAAGAAGTCCAAGCTGCACTGAAGGCATTGGTGAAAAACAAGGCTCCAGGAATTGATGGAATACCAATTGGGATGTTTCAACAAACAGATGCAGCGCTGGAAGTGCCCATTTGTCTATGCCAAGAAATTTGAAAGACAGCTATCTGGCCAGCCGATTGGAAGAGATCCATATTTATGCCTATTCCAAAGAATGGTGATCTAACCGAATGTGGAAATTATCAAACAATATTAATATCACACGCAAGTAAAATTTTGCTGAAGATCATTCAAAAGTAGCTGCAGCAGTATATCGACAGGGAACTGCCAGAAATTCCAGTCGGATTCAGAAGAGGACTTGGAACCAGGGATATCCTTGCTGACATCAGATGGATCCTAGCTGAAAGCAGAGAATACCAGAAAAATTTTATTGACTATGCAAAGGCATTCGACCGTGTGGATCATAACAAATTATGGATAAGAATAGGAATTCAAGAACACTTAATTGTGCTCATGAGGAATCTGTACATAGATCAAGAGGCATTCGTTTGAACAGAACAAGGGGATTCTGCGTGGTAAAAGTCGCGAGAGGTGTGCATCAGGGTTGTATCCCTTCACCTTACCTATTCCATCTGTATGCTCAACAAATAATTCGAGAAGCTGGACTATATGAAGACAAAGGGGGCATCAGGATTGGAGGAAGACTCATCAACATCCTGCGATATGCAGATGACACAGCCTTGCTTGCTGAAAGTGAAGAGGACTTACTGATGAAGATTAAAGACTATAGCCTTCAGTATGGATTACACCTCAACATAAAGAAAACAAAAATCCTCACAACTGGAACAGTAAGCAACATCATGACAAACGGAGAAAAGATTGAAGTCGTCAAGGATTTCATTTTACTTGGCTCCACAATCAACACCCATGGAAGCAGCAGTCAAGAAATCAAAAGGTGCATTGCATTGGGCAAATCTGCTGCAAAGCAAACAAAAAAACCTGTTGCTGTTGAGTCAATTCCTACTCATAGCGACCTCTTTAACAGACCTCTTTAAAGTGTTGAAAAGCAAAGATGTCACCTTGAAGACTAAGGTGCGCCTGACCCAAGCCATGGTATTTTCAATCACCTCATGTGCATGCAAAAGCTGGGCAATGAATAAGGAAGACCAAAGAAGAATTGATGCCTTTGAATTATGGTGTTGGTGGAGAATATTGAATATACCATGGACTTCCAGAAGAACAAACAAACCGGTCTTGGAAGAAGTATAGCCAGAATGCTCCTTAGAAGCAATGATGGGGAGACTGTGACTCACATACTTTGGACATGTTATCGGGATGGACCAGTCCCTGAAGAAGGATATCATGCTTGGTAAAGTAGAGGGTCAGTGCAAAGAGGGAGACCCTCAACAAGATAGATTGACACAGTGACTGCAACAATGAGCTCAAGCATAACAATGATTGTGAGGATGGCTCAGGACCAGGCAGTGTTTCATTCTGTTGTACATAGGGTCGCTATGAGTTGGAATCGACTCAGTGGCACCTAACAACAACAACAATCTTTACAGAAGCAGTTCTCCAGGCCTTTCTTCCAAGGAGCTGCTGGGTAGGTTTGAACCACCAACCTTTAGGTTAGTAGTCGAGTGCAGACCATTTGCACGCCCCAGGGACCATCATCACTGTGTAATTTCAGAACCTTTTCATCACCCCAAAAAGAAATCCTGTACCCATTAGCAGTCATATGGAAATTTCATATAAGTTGAATCATACAATATGTGGTCTGGCTTCTTGCACTTAACATAATATTCTCAAGACTCACCCATGTTGTAGAGTGTATCATTTCTTCATTCCTTTTTATGCCCAGATAATATTATGTTGTATGTATATATCACATTTTGCTTACCCATTCATCAGCTGATGGACATTTGGATTGTTTCCACCTTTTGGCTATTATGAATAATGCTGTTATGTACATCATGTACAAGTTTTTTGTGGGCGTACGTTTTCATTTCTCTTGGATACATACCTAGGAGTGGAATTCCTGGGTCATGCGGTAACTCTGTGTTTAACATTTTGAGGAACAGCCAGATTGTTTTCCAAAGTGGCTGCATTATTTACATTCCCACCAGCAATGTTTTTTGTTTTCTTTTTATCATTATATATAGCTATGTTTTTTTCCTATGTAATATTATATGTTAGTTCACAAAACCATTGCAATCTCTTCCTTCATTTGTCTATATTTTAAATTCATCTTGGTGAAAGACCCTCCTCTCTTTTTTTATACCTTAAAGTCTTACTTGAAAATCCCCATGATATCCTAATAAGGATCAGTGAGATTGCCTAGAAAATATACTATATTAGACAACTCTATTACTTAGATAGATGTGGCAGGTTCCTTGTTTGAGTATCCTGAATTATATATAGACTGAGACATCCGCATCTTGTTGTGACAGCCCAAACCTTCTACAGAATCTCCAATTTTGAGGGATTTTTTTATGTCATGGACCATCGAAGATGGCCTATGGGGATCACATTTTATACTCAGAAGGGGAAAGAAAAGATGGGGAGGCTAAAAGGAGGTGAAAGACTCAGAGAGAGTTGTGAGAAGGCCACAAAGACATAATGTACCTAGTGTTGTTTATGGCCATGATGGTAGCCAGAGGGCCAGTGCCTGAGTTACAGTAGTGCATCTGGTTTGTACCCACTTGGAAGGTTGCCCAGTTTACTCCTTCCTCTTCCTCCAGTTCAAACTAATGTCCCCAATTTACTCTTTCTGGTTCCACCCTATATCCACCAATCCAGTCTCCACCATTCTGACCAGTGGGTGGTGAGGATGATTAGGGAAAAGGTAAAAGAGGAAAATGAGGACATATATGTTTATGACCCTTCCTCCACTTCTTCACCTCCCTGTTTATCGTCAGTCCAGTAGGCATACTATTAGGAGCCCTGGTGGTACAATGGTTAAGTGTTCGGCTGCTAACTCAGAGGTTGGCAGTTCAAACCCACCCAGTGGCTCCACGGAGGAAAGACCTGACAATCTGCTCCCATAAAGATTACAATCTAGAAAACCCTATGGGGCAGTTCTACTCTGTTACATGGGGTCACTATGAGTTGAAATTGACTCAACGGCACCTAACAACAACAAGGCATACTGTTTAGTTGGCCCCACCTGAAGCGATTTGAATTTGGTCTCTATAAAGCAGTAGTATCACCTAAGCCATGGTAATAAACTCACCTATAGAATAATAAAGGTGAAATAAGGTGGTGACAAAACCCCACAGGAAGAACTATTAACTAATATTATTAAGTGATACTTCCTTAGTGAAAAATTCCCTCCACTGTAATATTTCATTATTAATAGTCCTTGGGAGTTTAAAGAAAAAGACCTTTTTATTTTTCTGGCTTGGTCTCCTGGTACTCATAAAGGAATCTAGGCTATGCTTTATGATGCCAAAAACCACTGGTCAATTCAGTCAATTCCATAATAGAACAGCAATTAACCACATTATTTGGCATGATACAGACAAAACAGCTAATTGTTTGACTGAAATGTTCACATGCAAACCAGTTATTTTGATCACATGGGCACAGTCCAAGTCAATATTTAAACAGTAATTTTAAAAATCATTAATTGGAGCCACATTTGTTGATTATCTCATATATAAAGGAATATTTCTCATTTAACAGATGGCTTTGCATCAATCCCATCGTAGAAACTAGTAAACACAGATTTTCCTAACAGTGGAAAGGAAGTAAATACATAAGAAGGGGCCAGAGGCAGAAGGCAGCGTAAAGAAAATGTCTCTGAAAACGGAGGCAGTGGCAGTTCTTTAGTTGATGGCGAGATAGTCTGTGGGGGAGATGGCACTTGGGAATTCAACCATTGGAGGCTGCAGTTATTAATCTGATAAGCGAACAACACTACCTCCACAGAGGATCAGCAGTCCCTGGGAGCTCTGACAAACGTCATCTTTGATTGGATGCTTGGGTGAAGATAGGGCAAAGTGGGGAAAGACCGATCCAGTTTTTCATAAATGTGCTGTCAACCGGACACTAGGAACATATCATCCTGTTTTTTTCACTTAATGCTCTTCTGATGCTCCATCTCCACATTTCAAAAGACTGGGACTAAAAGTTGCTTTAAGATTTGGGATCCGAGAGAAATTTAAACGTTGGTAAAATACATGTTTTTTGAGAGTGCTTTGGGTCTCCTTTAGACTTGAAGATTATAATGTGATAATATCCATACTTTGGGTATTTCCTATTTTTTCCAGTGTAACTTGAAGCTTTGTCAGAAGACCCATGGGCTTTTTTTTTTTTTTTTTTTTTTTTACTCTCTCCCACAGAAGGTGTTCTTCCCAAGAATCTTCATATTCTTAACCTAAAAAATGTCCTCCCAGAGTCTTTCCTTCTACTTACTTGAAAACATGTGCCCCTGGTTGCCTAGCTCACCTGCCACATCCCCTTCCCTAGCCAGCACTATGTCCATTTCCTCCCCATCCTCACTTTTACGTGGCTTTGTCTTTGGATATTGGAGAGTCACTTGGCTACCGTTTATCATCTAGAAGAAAGGGGACTGAGGTCCTTCTTTCAAATACCCTAAGCATCTAGGTTAGAACCATCATGTGTGAGTGGTCAGCCCTTGCTGTGAGTGATGAATTGTGCTTTGTGAGACTGCCCCTTTCTTGAGAACATCACTAACAATGTCCTGGTAGCCTGTAGAATTTTTGTGAGTAGTGCCACTGGATATTTGAATCAGTGTTAAGATGGACTTTGAAGGTATATTGCTCTTCTAGCCTGTGATAAAGCCCTCATATCTTGCTTTGCTTCATTTGATAACTTCTTCAGAAGTGGCTTCTAGTTTTTGATGATTTTTGTTGCAAAGCTTTTAGTAAGAAAATATTAAAGGTTATGTCTGCATGATGCAGAAACAATTGGAGGATTGAGTCCAGCCACCAGTCATTTTTGTGGGGGAAAACATTAGGCCAACTTTCTATTTGACACCCCTTGGCTAAAGTTTGTATATGTTTACACATAGATATTTCATGATTAGATGTCTCTCTATATATTCAAATACAAACAAAATAAAGTTCCCTTCTCATCCAGTGGAAGTTATTGAAGTAAACATGGTTGTCTCTGTATACAAATTAGTGACCAAATACCTATCAAAAGCCCACTGTGTACATCATTAGGAGAATGCAAGGAGGCAAAAGTCCAACTTCCTGTTCTCAAGGGGTATAACATCTTGGTGGGGAGATAAGATTCTTCATTCATTCAACAAATATATTGAGCATCTAATATGTGCTGTATCCAATTTGAGAACCCATCTATGTGATAAGTAAAATAACATGCTTCTCTCAAGAAGGCCACAGTTTACTGGGAGATGTAGAGAAGTTGACAGAAGGTGGCAAAAGTGTGGTGAGGACTGTATTAGAGGGAAGCAAAGGGGGTTGTAAGAGTTGGTATTAGGGGTGTCTAACTCAGACTGAGAGGGTCAGGGGAGGCTCCCGGAGGCAGAAGATAGCTAAGACCAATGCATAACAGTACCAAAAGTGTTCAGCAAGTGTAAGTGGCATTCAAAGAAAGGGGAGGTCACTTTACCCTGGAGTAATGAGAGGGGACTTCATGGAGCAGTGGGGTTTGAGCTAAGCTGCGAAAGTTGATGTTATAAACTGCACAGACCTGGTCATTCTGAAACTGTGCATTGTGGGAACTCTCTGCAGAGAATTGGGGTGATGAAACAAGACTGGGGCCTAGTATGGGTCAGAACTAGATATAATTATCCCGAAGAGAAGGGCTCAAAATTGAATGTGAACCCAGGTGGTACTGCTATCCAAGGGGTGTCACCTGAATCACCAGTATATATGTAGACTAAGGGGTTCCTAGGGAGGGATGGGTCTCACAGCACGTGGATGTGGGAACAGAGAAATGTGGTTACTTTGAACTGATGGAGAGCTATTGGAAGGAGGGGCTGTTCTGCTGTGTGAGTTTGCAGTGCTTTTGTCCGCAAGTAACAAAACCCAACTAAGAGTGTCTTAGACAGAAAAATATCTGTTTTTCCTGCATAACTCAAAGTCTGGAGGTGGCTGCTGGGGCATTCTCTTGGCTTTCCCTTGATGTTTGTTGCCTTATGGTAGCAAGATGGCTCTCACAGTTCTAGACATCAGGTCTGCATTTAAGGCAGGAAGAAGGGGAAAGCTATGTCTGATTCTTAAATCAGGGAAGTAATTTTCTCCAGAAGCCTGTCAGTACATTTCTCCTTATGTCTTAATGCCCAGACTCGTAGCACATGGCCACTCCTAAAATCAAAGGAGGTCCAGAAAGAGATTAGTTAGCTTTCTCAGCTTGTAAGAAAAGGGAGAAGGGGGTTGGGAATAAGTGCTGGGAGGATGGGGTGGGTACTAGGGTGTGTGTGTGTGTATGTGACACAGAGAGAGAGTAGCAAGTTGTTAAGGAGCACTGGTAGTGCAGTAGTTAAGTACTCAGCTGCTAATTGAAAGGTCAGCGGTTTCAACCAACCCAGCAGCTCCGTGGGAGAAAAGACCTAGCGATCGGCTCCTGTAAAGATTACAGCCTAGGAAACCCTATGGGGCAGTTCTACTCTGTCCCATGGGGTCTCTATGAGTCGGAATCCACTCAATGACACACAACAACAACAGTGAAGAGCTAGAGTTCCCTGGGGCCTGAGCTGGTGTAGGGACAAATGCAGTACCAGTAGCGGCCTCAAGGGGGAACCAAAGAGAAGGCCATACAACTCTCGGGCCCCACACAGTGCTTACTTCATGACTCCAGGCTCTTTTGGGGTAGCTCTTCTCTACCATCATTCCTTCTCCCTCCCTCTCCTGGATCCATATCCTCTCCCTGCCCCTCAGATGTTAGCTTTCTCTTGGATTATGTCATTGGCACCCTTCTCTTCTTACTCTGCCCACACCTGGAGAGAAGTCAGGAAGCAGACGTTGGCAGGGCTCGAGAATCCTGCCAGGCCTAGCAGCTGTGCCAACAATGAGCCCCTTCTGGGTAGGGCTCGGAGTTGCCAAGTTTCACATCCCAGCCAGACAGAAAGGAGGAAAATAACAGGGGTTTGAGTGCCCAACAATCAGTGCCAAGCCAGTCAGTGTGAGGCCACACTGGAGTCACCCTGGATAAGGAATCTCTTCTCTGAAGACAAGCTTGATTCTGGATTTCTGCATTTTCTATGTAGTTTCTGCCCTTCCTTTTAGTGTTTTGGCTAACTTGTTTTCCAGAAACCCCACACTTGTCATCTCAGAACTAAAAGGAAAAAGAAAATTGCCCACACCACACCAAAGAGCCCCGTCTCCCTTACCTCCCAGGCCAGGAATGGGGGCAGTCAACCTGTCCTAGCCTGAGAATCCGATAGGAATAGGGAAGTTAGCAAGGTGAATTCCTAGGAGAGGGTAGCCAAGGATAAGGGTGATTTTTGCTCTCCTCTCCCAAGGAGGAGCACTGGCGGTGCAGTGGTTAAGAGTTCAGCTGCTAACTGAAAGGTTGGCAATTCAAATCCACCAGCCACTCCTTGGAAAGCCTATGGGGCAGTTCTACTCTGTCCTATAGGATCAGCAGGAGTCGGAGTCGACTCGACAGCAACAGAGGTTTAGGTATTTTTTTGTTTCTCACAAGGATATTCATTTAGAAGTAATTCTCAACCAAGGATGTTGGTGACCTTGAGGAATCAAAATTTCTGCTGAAGATGACGTGTGAGGGTTTAAAACATTGAGTGGTTTTTAATCGCAGTGTTTAATTTATTTTGCATTTCACAGAAAATTATAGGTGGGCTTGAATGTTTATTAAAGGGTAGCATGGCCTGAAGAGGCAGAGAGACACTGACAGGGACGGTGACACAGGACCGGGCGGGGTATCGTGTGGAGACAGGTAAGACAAACCTTATCTGTATTGCAAAGCTGCCTAAGACAGAAACTTCTCTGAAAAATCAGTGAGAGGATTTGGTCACTTTAGTGTGTGACCTAAGGTGGGAGCTAGGGCAGGCATTCTTAACCTTTTTGGTGCCACAGACTCCTTAGGAAGTCTAGTGAAACCTATGAGCTTCCTCTCGGAAAATGTTTTTAAGTGCACAAAATAAAATACAGGAGATAACAGAGGAAGCCAATTATATTGAAATACAGCGATCAAAATATTTTTTAATAAACCAGGTCTGTGATAGAGTAGTAGATGTGCTTTTTTATTAAGGTGTCAAATAACAAGACCTAGCGACAGTTCTAATAACTGCCATAATGTCGACGTAGCGATGAGTGTTAACAACTGGACCGTGATGTTTAATGTTCACAAAGTCATAGGCACTGCTAGTACTGCTGTGGTTTGTTGCCTATGTTGAATTGAAGAAAATGCTAAGATAAAAAGGTAAATTTTCCCCATCCAAGTTCATGAACCCCCTGAATGTTGCCTGCAGACCACATGGGGGCCCACGGGTTTAAAAAGCCTGGGCTACAGAGAGGAGACAAAAAGGGGCTACAAGGCAGGTTAATATCACAGTTAAGGAGGGCAGGCAGGATACCAGATGCTAACCTGAAGGCCAGCTCTGTCATTTGTCCCAGGCGAGATCCATCCTTTCTGAAGGATCAGAGTAGAAGCTGCGTTCCATTTTCTGGGTCTTTTTGGACTCTTAGATGATGCCATATTCAGGAAATGGAGCCGTTAATTTTTTATTGGTAGTAGACTTGGCTATCTTGCAGGAGATTAATGAACTTCGAGTCTGCTCTCTGGTCCCAGCCTGTGAGGGTTTCTTGTGACAGTTTGCTTCCAGCCTTTCTGCCCTGACTTGATCTGATGAGTGCTTACAGGGTGTCAGCTGGTGTAATGTTTATTTGCCTCTTCTTTGAATGTGCTAAATACAAATGAAAAGCAAACATAAAATGCAAAGGGAAAGGTGCAAGAAAAGGATTTGGCTCTGGGTCGTCTCTCTCTCTGAGTATGGCACTGGAGTCTAATTGCTAACATACGTCTAGCGCTCAGAAGGTCACCTCAAGACTCATGTAAATCATTATTCTCATTTTGCAGAGAAACGAGAAATGGTGAGGAGTTCAAGGCTGAAAAGCACGTCAAGCAGAGTGTGATGAATAGACTTTCTGACTGAAGAATCACAATCCTTCTGGCCATGCTTGTAGTTAGTTATACTTTTAGAAGAATATCCATCAGTAAGCAAGTAATTATGGAATGCCTGGCATGGGATTGGCAGGACAGAGATGGAGACCTCTTTAGCTAAGATGGCCAGGCAAGGCCTCTCTGAGGAGGTGACATTGGAGTTGAGAAGCAGTCAGCCATGAAGGTAAAAGTATTCCAGGCAGCCCTGCAATTGCAACAAACTTTGAGGGACAGGTGGAAGGCCAGTGTGAATGAGAAGGGGCGTGGCAGGAGATGGAGCTAGAGAGATAGGCCCAGAGCTTGGAGGGCCTTGGAGGCCATGGGGGAGGAGTCAGGATTTTGGTCTGGTTGAAATGGGAAGCCACTGGAGGGTTTTAACAGAGCAGCATGCTTGTTCATTACGATCTGATTCGTGTTTTTGACAGTAACTCTGGCTGCTGTGTGGAGGACAGACTGTAGAGGGGGCAAGAGTGACAAGAGGGCTGGGGCAGTTGTCCTGGCAGGGAATCGTGGTGACTGGGACTAGGGTTGTAGCTGTGCAGATAGCAAGAAGAGGCCAGATTCTGCGTATTTTTTAGAGGCATAGGTACTAAGATTTACTGATGAATTAGATAAGGGGTATGGGAGAAAGGGTGATTCCTTCAGTAACTTGGGGAGGAGTTTCTGAGCTAGGGAAGGCTACATACAGGTTGGCCATGGCTGGAGGACTGTCCATGGGAAAAACTGAGTGATGTAAAGTTTGTCTGTGTCCTCTGATACTCCCTCCACTACTCCCCAGGACCCTTCTCAACCCCACCACCTTCCTCTTCCTCAGTCTCTAGTTTTCCCTTTTGGCTTCTCAAGGGCTGCAACTATGTACCTCTTAGAAAACAGTATGGAAGT
The DNA here is from genome assembly GCA_030035585.1 of Dugong dugon. Lineage (NCBI taxonomy): Eukaryota > Metazoa > Chordata > Mammalia > Sirenia > Dugongidae > Dugong > Dugong dugon. Next base: position 154,281,714 of record CM057483.1, read on the forward strand.
ACTAGATAGAGAGTAGGGCTTAGAACAACAACAACAAAAAGGACTAGGGCTTGAATCCTGGCTCCCCCATTTACTTGTTGTGTGACCTGGGTAACTTGCTTCTCAAAAGATCAATTGCTTTTCATCTATGAAATGGGATGGAAAGAGTTATCTGATACAGTTGTTAGGATACTAAATAACATAATGAATGAGACGTGCCTAGTCTAGAGCAGGCTGTCAGCAAACTCATCCTGACTTCAATTTCAGTTTATCTCTTTTGTATCCTATTGGGTTCTGGCTCGGTGAGAGGCCAGCTAACTGTTCACTAATAAAGTAAATCATATCGAGATATTACGCTGCATCTCAAAGCTGGCCACACATAAAAGCAACTGGGAAGCTTTAAAAAATACTCAGGCCCAGGTTCCACCTTTCAGACGTTTTGATTTAATTGGACTGAAGTGAGGTCCGAGAATCAGTATTTTTAAAAGCTCCCCAGGTATTTCTAAAGAGCAGCTAGGTTTGAGAACGCTTGTTAAATTAGTGGATGGTTTTAATTTAATGAGTGAATCATTAAGTAGGCACTAGCATTTCTAGAAAAATGTTAGGGGTTGTAAAGATTTATTCTATGCTGGGGGCTTCACTTGAGGAAGTGAGGGCTTTTCTAAATAGTCCCTCAGCAGCTAGTATTTATTGCATACTTAACTGTGTGTCAAACATTGTTCTAAGTTCTCTGTCTTTTGTGTGTGTTTGTGTGTGTGTGTGTGTGTGCGTGCTGTCCACTAAAATTTGGGAAATCCACAGAATTGTGATTCAGACTGATCTGCTTCAATACTATGGCTAACACTGGTGCGGCCCCCTTCCTTCGCCCTGGTGGTGCAGTGGTTAAGAGTTTGGCTGCTAACCAAAAGGTCAGCAGTTCGAATTCACCAGCCGCTCCTTGGAAACCCTGTGGGGCAGTTCTACTCTGTCCTTGGTACAGAAATGATGCCGGAGATCCCATGATAGAATGTTACAAGACCAACGACTTATTCGTTGCAAACATCTTTTTTCACCAACATAAACGTCAACTATACATGTGGATCTCGCCAGATGGAATATACAGGAATCAAAATGACTACATTTGTGGAAAGAGATGATGGAAAAACTCAATATCATCAGTCAGAACAAGGCCGGGGCCGACTGGGAAACAGACCATCAATTGCTAATATGCAAGTTTAAGTTGAACTGAAGAAATTTAGAACAAGGCCACTAGAGTCAAAGTACAACCTTGAATACATCCCACCCGAATTTAGAGACCATCTCAAGAATAGATTTGATGCATGGAACACTAATCACTGAAGACCAGACGAGCTGTGGAATGACATCAAAGACATCATACATGAAGAAAGCAAGACGTCATTAAAAGACAGGAAAGAAAGAAAAAACCAAAATGGATGTCAGAAGAGACTCTGTAACTTGCTGTTGAACATCAAGTAGCTAAAGCAAAGGGAAGAAATGATGAGTAAAAGAACTGAACAGAAGATTTCAAAGGGCGGCTTGAAAAGACAAAGTAAAGTATTATAATGACACGTGCAAAGAGCTGGAGATAGAAAACCAAAAGGGAGGTACATGCTCAGCATTTCTCAAGCTGAAAGAACTGAAGAAAAAATTCAAGCCTTGGGTTGCAATAGTGAAGGATTCTGCAGGGAAAATACTGAATGACACAGGAAGCATCAAAAGAAGATGGAAGGAATACACAGAGTCACTGTACCAAAAAGAATTGGTCAATGTTCAACCATTTCAGGAAGTATCATATGATCAGGAACTGATGGTACTAAAGGAAGAAGTCCAAGCTGCACTGAAGGCATTAGCGAAAAACAAGACTCCAGGAATTGACGGAATATCAATTGAGATGTTTCAAAAAACGGATGCAGCGCTGGAAGTGTTCACTTGTCTATGCTAAGAAGTTTGGAAGGCAGCTACCTGGCCAACCGACTGGAAGAGATCCATATTTATGCCTATTCCCAAGAAAAGTGATCCAACTGAATGTGGAAATTATCGAACAATATCATTAATATCACACACAAGTAAAATTTTGCTGAAAATCATTCAAAAGCGGCTGCAGCAGTGCATTGACAGGGAACTGCTAGAAATTCAAGCTGGATTCAGAAGAGGATGTGGGACCAGGGATATCATTGCTGATGTCAGATGGATCCTGGCTGAAAGCAGAGAATACCAGAAAGATGTTTACCTGTGTTTTTATTGACTATGCAAAGGCATTCAACTGTGTAGATAACAAATTATGGTTAACATTGTGAAGAATGGGAACTTTAGAACACTTAACTGTGCTCATGAGGAAGCTGTACATAGATCAAGAGGCAATTGTTTGAACAGAACAAGAGGATACTGCATGGTTTAAAGTCAGGAAAAGTGTGAATCAGGGTTGTATCCTTTCACCATACTTATTCAATCTTTATGCCGAGCAAATAATCCAAGAAGCTGGACTCTATGGAGGAGAATGGGGCATCAGGATTGGAGGAAGATGCATTAACAACCTGGATTATGCAGATGACACAACCTTGCTTGCTGAAAGTGAAGAGGACTTGAAACACTTACTGATGAAGATCAAAGACCACAGCCTTCAGTATGGATTACACCTCAACATAAAGAAAATGAAAATCCTCACAACTGGACCAATAAGCAACATCATGATAAATGGAGAAAAGATTGAAGTTGTCAAATATTTCATTTTACTTGGATCCACAATCAACACCCCTGGAAGCAGCAGTCAAGAAATCAAAAGACGCATTGCATTGGGCAAATCTGCTGCAAAAGACCTCTTTAAAGTGTTGAAAGGCAAAGATGTCACCTTGAAGACAAAGGTGCGCTTGACCCAAGCCATGGTGTTTCAATTGCCTCATATGCATGTGAAAGCTGGACGATGAATAAGGAAGATGGAAGAAGAATTGACTCATTTGAATGGTGGTGTTGGCGGAGAATATTGAATATACCATAGACTGCCAAAAGAATGAACAAATCTGTCTCTGAAGAAGTACAACCGGAATGCTCCTTAGAAGCAAGGATGGTGAGACTATATCTCACATACTTTGGACATGTTATCAGGAGGAATCAGTCCTTGGAGAAGGACATCATGCTTGGTAAAGTAGAGGGTCAGCAAAAAGAGGAAGACCCTTAGCAAGATGGATTGACACAGTGGCTGCAACGGTGGGCTCAAGCATAACAATGATTGTGAGGATGGTGCAGGACCGCGTAGTGTTTCGTTCTGTTGTACATAGGGTCACTATGGGTCGGAACTGACTCGACAGCACCTAACAACAGCAACCTGTTTGCCTGCTTGTTTAATATCTGTCTCCCACCCCCTACTGTAAGTTCCACAAAGGCATGGATGGATCTGTTTTTTTAACTACTGTGTTCTCAGCGCCTAGCCCAACATGATAAAGTTTCTTGAATGAGTGCGATGAAGGAAACTTCTTCCTTAGGTGTCAGGTTCAATTAGGAGTGGTCCATGGGAGGAGACATATTCCAATGCCAGCTTCTTTCCCCTTCCAAGAGGGTCTGTGGTGCTGAATCCAGTCAACTGGTCATTCTCCCGCCACCATCATGGCCTCATTGCACTTTTTTGTCATCTAGCCTTGATCAGGACCACCCAGTGGTTTTAATAATGTTGAACCTCCCAGAGATGGTTGGAATCTTGTCACGTTCCTTTTGAGAGACTCTTCTGCTTCTATGTAAATTCCTGCCTATGGATTGATACATGGACTAAGAAGCCGGGACCATTTGTCCAGGCAGCATTTCCAATGTCTCTGTCAGGGAAGGGTGACTCAACTCCACTGGCCAAGGCCCCAAGTTAGTCAAAGCTTCTTATATTTTAAATGCCTTACTGGCCTGTGGGTTAAATGTGAGAATTTATTGGAAATAGTGTATGGTATGATTTTGGTGCCTGCCTATACTTCCTAATGAGGGAATGGATGGTGTATTTTGAAGACAAAGCTGTCACGATCATTTTTATTCTCTGGGGCATTCCCAACTGTGAGATCCTTCCTTTTTCAAGTTTGCAGGGCAGAAAAATCCATGCACATCACTGAAAATATTTGCTGAGTGTTTTTAGGATGGAGTCGCCCATAAACTGGCTTTCAGAAAAGATGTGGGTGCAAGTAGTTTATTGGGAAGGTAATCCCAGAAGCACTAGTAGGGGAGAAGGAAGAGAAAGAAGCTAACACAGCACATTAATGTTAGAGTTACTGCTGTGGGTGACTGAGCCTCAGTCCTGCTATGGACTTCTGGGAGATTGTGTACAACACTCCTCAGAGCTGTCGAACCTAAGGGGTGAGGAAGCTGGGGTATGTTTCTAGCCACTCATATTCACCGTTGGTTGAGAGCCACTGGAGGCTGGGGCTGTTAACTCCTGGCCCTTCCAGTCTGCCCATGTGTGAGTGGAGCATGCTCCTCTGGCTAGAGAGAACCACAGAGAGCCACAGGCAGAGAGCCACAAGGGCTTGCCTTGAAAGCCGTAGGTGTTTAAGAGAATAATGAGTGGTGAGAGGATGAGAGCAGGGCACCAACAGCATCCTAGGACCTCTGTGTGTGTGCCACAATGCTAGGAATGGCAAAAAAGTTAAATATTTTGCTGGAGACTTACAGTTCAAATTGATGATAAGTTAGGCAGATATACGAGGCTAAGTCAAAAAGTATTGCTACTAGACATTTATACAAAGCCAAAGGCCAACATCATCCTAAATGCAGAAGATCTGAAAGCATTCCCCTTGAGAACAGGAACCAGACAAGAAAGCCCTTTATCACTACTCTTATTCAACATTGTGCTTGAGGTCCTAGCCAGAGCAATTAGGCTAAAAAAAGAAATAAAGGGCATCTAAATTGGTAAGGAAGAAGTACAAGTATCCCTTTTGCAGATGATGTGATCTTATATGCAGAAAACCCCAAAGAATCCACATGAAAACTACTGGAACTAATAGAAGACTTCAGCAAAGTATAAGGATACAAGATAAACATACAAAAATCAGTTGGACTCCTCTACACCAATAAATAGAACTTTGAAGAGGAAATCACCAAATCAATACCATTAACAATAGCCCCCAAGAAGATAAAATATTTAGGAATAAATCTAACCAGAGATGTAAAAGACCTATACAAAGAAAACTACAAGACACTACTGCAAGAAACTAAAAGAGACCTGCATAAGTGGAAAAATATACCTCGCTCATGGATAGGAAGACTCAACATTATGAAAATGTCAGTTCTACCCAAAGCGAGCTACAGATACAATGCAATCCCGATCCAAATTCCAACGACATTTTTTAATGAGATGGAGAAACAAATCACCAACTTCATATGGAAAGGGAAGAGTTCCTGGATAAGTAAAGCATTACTGAAGAAGAACAAAGTGGGAGGCCTCACACTACCTGATTTTAGAACCTATTATACTGCCACGGTAGTCAAAACAGCCTGGTATTGGTACAACAACAGATACATAGACCAATGGAACAGAATTGAGAATCCAGACATAAATTCATCCACCTATGAGCAGCTGATATTTGACAAAGGTCTGAAGTCCTTTAAATGGGGAAAAGACAGTCTCTTTAACAAATGGTGCTGGCATAACTGGATATCCATCTATCTGCAAAAAAAAAAAAAAAAAAAGACACAAGACCCATACCTCACACCATGCACAAAAACTAACTCAAAATGGATCAAAGGCCTAAATATAAAAATCTAAAACAATAAAGATCATGGAAGAAAAAATAAGGATAACACTAAGAGCCCTAATACATGGCATAAACAGAATACAAACCATAAGTAACAAAGCACAAGCACCAGAAGAGAGTCTAGATAACTGGGAGCTCCTAAAAATCAAACACTTGTGCTCTTCAAAAGACTTCACCAAAAGAGTAAAAAGACAGCCTACAGACTGGGGAAAAAAATTTGGCTACAACAAATCCGATCAGCATGTAACCTCTAAAATCTACAAGATACTGCAAAACCTCAACAACAAAAAGACAACCCAATTAAAAAATAGTCAAAGTTTATGAACAGGCACTTCACCAAAGAAGACATTCAGGTGGCTAACAGATACATGAGGAAATGCTCACAATCATTAGCCATTAGAGAAATGCAGATCAAAACTACAATGAGATACCATATCACTCCAACAAGGCTAGCATTAATCCAATTGTGGAGAGACTGGAACACTTACACACTGTTGGTGGGAATGTAAAATGGTACAACCACTTTGGAAATTGATTTGGCGCTTCCTTAAAAAAGCTAGAAATAGAAGTACCATACGATCCAGCAATCCTACTCCTTGGAATATATTCTAGAGAAATAAAAGCTGTCACACGAATAGATACATGCACACCCATGGTCATTGCAGCACTGTTCACAATAGCAAAAAGATGGAAACAACCTAGGTGCCTGTCATGGATTGAATTATGTCCCCCCAAAAACGTGTGTATCAGTTTGGCTGGGCCATGATTCCTGGTACCGTGTGATTTTCCTGTATGTTGTGAATCTTGCCTCTATGATGTTAATGAGGGAGGATGGGTGGCAGTTGTGTTAGTAAGGCAGGACTGGATCTACAAGATTGGTTTGTATCCTGAGGCAATCTCTTGAGATATAAAAGACAGAAGTGAGCAGTGATACAGGGGGACCTCATACCACCAAGAAAGCAGTGCCGGGAGCAGAGCACGTCCTTTGGACTGGGGTCCCTGCGCTGAGAAGCTCCTAGTCTGGGGGAACACTGAAGAGAAGAAGGCCGACAGAGAGAAAAAGTCTTCCCCTGGAGCTGATGCCCTGAATTTGGACTTTTAGCCTACTTTGACTGTGAGGAAATAAACTTCTCTTCGTTAAAACCATCCACTTGTGGTATTTCTGTTGTAGCAGCACTAGATGACTAAGACAGTGCCCATCAACGGACGAATGGATAAACAAATTATGGTATATTCACACACTGGAATAGTACACAATGATAAAGAACAATGATGAATCCGGGAAATATCTCATAACATGGATGAATCTGGAAGGCATTATGCTGAGTGAAATTAATTAGTCACAAAAGTACAAATATTGTATGAGACCACTATTATTAGAACTGAAGAAATGGTTTAAACACAGAAGAAAACATTCTTTGATGGTTATGAGGGTGGGGAGAGAGGGAGAGGGGAATTCACTAACTAGATAGTAGATAAGAATTATCTTAGGCGAAGGAAAGGACAACGCTCAATACGGGGGAAGTCAGCACAACTGGACTAAGCCAAAAGCTAAGAAGTTTCCTAAACACAATCAAACACTTAGAGGGACAGAGTAGCAGGAGCGGGGGTCTGGGGACCATGGTTTCAGGGGACATCTAGGTCAATTGGCATAACAAAGTTTTTTAAGAAAATGTTCTGCATCCCACTTTGGTGAGTGGCGTCTGGGATCTTAATGCTAGCGAGCGGCCATCTAAGATGCCCACCTGGAGCCAAGGAGAATGAAGAACAAGAAAGATAAACAAAGAAAATATTAGCCCAAGAGACAAAAGGGCCACATAAACCAGAGATTGCATTAGCCTGAGACCAGAAGAACTAAATGGTGTCTGGCTACCACCAATGACTGCCCTGACAGGGAATGCAACAGAGAGTCCCTGACAGAGCAGGAGAAAAGTAGGGTGCAGAACTCAAATTCTAGTAAAAAGACCAAACTTAATAGTCTGAGTGAGAGTGGAGGAACCCCAGAGTGCATAGCCCCCGGACTCTCTGTTAACCCAGAACTAAAACCATTCCCGAAGCCAACTTTTCAGACAGAGAATAGACTGGACTATAGGACATACAATGATACTCGTGAAGAGTGTCCTTAGTTCAAGTAGATACACAAAACTAAATGGGCGGCTCCTGGCCAGAGGCAAGACGAGAAGGCAGAAAGGGATAGGAGCTGGTTGAATGGACAGGGGAATTCCCTGGTGGAAAGGAGGAATGTGCGGTCACATTACAGGGATAGCAGCTAGGGTCACATAACAATGTATGTGTAAAATTTTTGTATGAGAAACTAACTTCAGCTGTAAACTTTCACCTAAAGCATAATTTAAAAAAAAAAAAGTATTGCTACTAGAGTTCCAGTTCATACCTGCACGGGTTTATTCCAAACAAAATGTGTTAAACATGTCTCTGCCGCCAGTGGATGGCTACAGACAAGTTCTCTCAGTAATACACTTGTCTTAGTCTCATTAGGGTTCCTTCAAAAAAAGGTATACTTTCTATGCCATGGAAAAAAATAATTTTGAGGTCAGGGCTTTCAAATTTTTAACAAAGCTCAAGTAGACATCTTCCTAAATCATTGAAGCTTTGCAACAAGTTTATGGGAATGCTGTACCACATAAAACAACAGTTTTTAGATGGATCAAGTGTTTTAAGAAAGGTTTGGAAGACCTCAAAGATGAGCCAAGAGAGGGAAGGCCGCTCAGAAGGTTACGGCGACTGTTTTTTGGGATTCCAAATGCGTAATCTTGATAGATTTTCCCAAAGGACACAGGATGATCACAGGGGCTTATTATGAAAGAGGTTTAAGAAAATTGAAAACTGCATTGGTGAGAAAAAGGCCAGGAAAGTTTCACTGAGGATTTTTTTTGTCCATCACAGCAGTGCACCTGTGCACACTTCGAGGGTATCAAGGGCTGTCCTATGAGAATTCCGTTGGGAAACCTTATCCCATCCACCATACAGCTCTGATCTTGCCCTTTCAGATGACTTTTTGTTCCCCAAACTCAAGAAACATTTTAAAGGAACACGACTTGAGTCCCTTGAGGATGCCAAAACTGTTGTTTTGGCATGGTGTAAATAGAAGTTCGCAGAATTCTTTGGGGAAGGATTAGAGAGATGGAAACACTGCCTGCAGAAGTTTATAGACCTAGATGGAGGATATGTCGAGAAACAATAGCTTCACATTTTGATATTTTTGTTTAATAAACGTTTCTATTATTTTGTAGCAATACTTTTTGACTTACCCTTGTACAGGACATATACCCGTTGGCATTGAGTCGGTTCTGACTTATAGCAACCCTGTAGGACAGAGTAAAACTGCCCCCATAGAGTTTCCGAGGCTGTACATCCTTAAAGAAGCAGACTGCCACATCTTTCTTCTGCTGAGTAGCTTGTGGGTTTGAACCAGTGACCTTTTGGTTAGCAGCCGAGTGCTTAACCACGTAGAGTAAACGTTTAAGACATATGCATATCTTCGGCAAATACAAACAAGTAGACAAATTAAGACGGAATATACCCTGTGTGCAAACTGGCATGTTATACCAGTCAACACTAGCTCTCTTTCCCATCTACAGATAAACTTGCAGAATTTTCTCTCTCTCTCTTTTTTGGCATATTTAAGAAATATCAAAGACATCATGAAACAGTTGTCATAAAAATGTGCATGATTACATTTGTATATTTTACATATAACTTTCCCAATATTGACAGGGAAAATATGAACTGATCTAAACTGGTAAGTTTTCAAAAAAAATTTTTTTATGCCTGGTCGGTACAACTTTAAAAGCTGTTACACTGAATGTAAGCTGCCCTATCAATTAGGGTTTAGGGTACCAGCCTACTTGAAAGGAATATAATGAAGAAGAGTTGAGAAGAATAGTGGTAGACAATGGTGAAAATATGGATGTGCAGAGCCTTAGAAGGGGATATGTGTCTTGTGTATTGGAGGCTAGGTGGGATGGGAAAGATGAGCATTTAAGATGAGCCAGAAGCTAGCCTAAGGAACTGATAAATAAAATAGAACTGTTGGGAAACATTTGTCTTACGTTGTTTCCTTTATATGATTTCGTGTATATTTTTCCCCCCACTAAAATGTAAACTAAAGCAGAGGCTGTTAACTCAAAAAAATTATTCATCAGGGTAAGGCCTTATCCTGCCACACAAATGTCAATTGGAAGCATAAGAAAAAAATATTTGCTTTGGCTGGCCTGTGTATTTTGCTTTGGGTTTGACTGAAAACCATTAGCATTTATTCTCAACTCCCCCCACTGGCTCTAAATCACTGAGTCAAAGACTGGCTTCATTTTCTTGAGGTCATATTAGCTCTGGGGATAAGAGGCTCAGTGATGCTTAGAAAGGGAGCTAAATGCTGCATTCAACATCTGCCGGAGCTTAGTTTTCAAGTACCCACCTCAATTCATTACATTAATAATTTTTGGAAGTGATCTTTTCTTAAACTAAAGTTATTTACTTAGGGAATCATCTTCCTACACTTCTTGAAATCTTTGTTGGTTAATATTTAATCAAAATACAACACAACCAGCACACTAGAGAAATAAAGATACCCTACAGATATAACAACATAATTATGTTATTCATGTGTAAAAACCAATACTAAAGAGTTTCCAGTTTTCTAAATGACTTTTGTAGCTTGAATTCATTTCTAGGCCAAGATCTATGCTTAGATAGAAGACATTCACCCCAGTTTTCTAAAGTGCGGTTATTGATGGGGTGGTTAACTATCAAGCATTGGAAACCTTTTCCTAAGCCATGGACTAAGGTTCTGTTTACTTCTGTGGGGTTGACTGTTTCCTCATGCCAGTGTATAGGCATGATTGCATATGTGGCTTCTGACTCTGGTAAGGGGATAGCACTTGGGTGCTATCAGGAGCAGCCTTTGAAAGGAATGGTGAGGGACGCATGCAAGTTGTACCTGGTCTAGCATCATTACAAATCACCACTCTTGACACATGTTGGGTTAATGTATAATGGGGCTCCTTACAGACTTCCATATTTTTCATCCATTGTGACCACTTTAAATGCACACAGTATGCCTTTTTAAGGTGGCTGAAAAACCACATTACAGTTGAAGGAGGAAGAAAGAATAATGGCAGGGAATTGAAACATTATCAGAATCACCTTTACAGCGTCTAAAAATAACATATTGATTCTTTCCTCAATCCCTCACCAGCAATGGAAAAGTCCACTCTCTTCCTTCATTGACAATCACTCCCTGCTGAGTATATCAGTTAGGATCTGGTTATGATAATAGAAACTACACTAGGAATTTAAACAGAAGGGATTTCATATAGGAATTGGTTACACAGGTGTTGGAAGGCTAGCAAAAGAGAACGCTAAGGAAAGCAGGGATTAATAATTACGGGAAGCAGCAGCTTCACCCCTCAGGCTGGGAGAACATGAGGGAAGAAGTGGTGTTATCAGAACCCAGCAACTTGGAGAAGGGGCCTGTTGGGGCTGGTGGCTGGACCTCTGTGGAGCGGTTGCCATGCTGCTGGTGCTTGGACCAACGGTGGGATGTGGATAGTCCAGGGCGGGTACTCTAATGGCCTAGCTGGTATGGCCCAGGGAGTTAGGGACCACTGGGTGGTCCTCCAGCTGCTGTTGGCACCTCTGAGTGTGTGAGGTGAGGCTGCTGTTGGAGTGATGCTTATGAAAACTGGGAAAGAAGAAGGAAGTCTCTTCTCCCCTCCTCCCATGTTACAGGCTCCCTCTAGAGCCTCCCACTGGCAGAACCAGACAAGAAGCCAGCTAACAAAGGAATAAGGGAAATGTGGTTTGCAGAGTCCCAGCCCCAGGATCGCAGAGCTGATTATAGAAAGGTGGACTCGGAACCCAGAGAGAATTGGTAAAGGACTGTCACAGTGATCCTCTATCACCAGTGCAATTATTCACCCTGGTTTCTACTTTTAGTCCCTTCGCTAAGAATTTCTCAGCCTGGCCTGTCCCTTGCTTGCCTCCCCCTCCATGGGGTAGGGTGTTGCACGAAATGAAGTTGAGAGGGCTTTAGTTGCTACTTCATGTCAGCAATATTTTCTCCACTCCTGCATTTCTGGAGGGCCTGCTTAAACCTTGCATGTTAAATTGAATGGAATAATATAATTTTTATTTGACTTTAAAATATATCATTAATTTGAACAAGGTTCAAGAATACTGAGGCCTGAGAGAAGCAAGGAATGAAAAGGAACACATCAGAAAAGTCAAACTCAAGCAATAGATGAACGAACCTCCCTCATAATCCTTTATAAAATACTTGGCTGTTTACAAGTCAGAATATTCTTATTCTGCTTAATCTGAGGGATTTAATAAGGTCTTAAAATCCTCCTGGTTCACTTTTAAATGAACCAGCAAGCTCTAAGATTCCCTTTGATCCATGTATGCAAATTGATCTTTGAGGCTGATGCAGGTGACAATGGAATTTTCCAACTGCACAGCAATATATGCTTAATTATACATGGTGTTAGAGACACCCATTTTTCTTGGAATTATGAAGGTTTCATAACTTCGGCAAAGCCATTTAATGAAAACAGTGCTGAGATTGTGGCACTGATATTCTAAGTAACATCTCTAATCATTAGTCATTTGGCTTTATAAATTTGTAATAAATAACTCCCTTTATCTTTAAGGGTGTGTGCTTTATTAAAAAAATTATATATTTGTCAGCGAATGTTTTTGTTAAGTTGATTCAGTGGCTGATGTCATCATGTACCTTCTGGCAATTAGCATGCTTTACTCTAGGAAATATTTGGGGAAGGAAGGAAAGAAGTGGAGAAAGGCAAAGGTTAGTAGGGAAAAGGATAAATATTTAGGTTGGTTATTGGTGTGAACAATTATTTGTAAAATGCTGGAGCTAATAAACTGTTTTGTGTCTGGAATTCATGGATGTTGATTTCATATCAAGGGAATTAGAGCTAATGCCAAGATATGGTCACTCCTTGCTCCATTTTCATTTTGTAAGTTTATGCCCTGAGTTCCTTCAAATGATCTACGGAATGTTTGAAATGTTTACTCCTCTTATTCCCTGTTCTCGGCACATATATTTCTTCAGTCTTCTCTTGAATCCCCAATAATCATCACTTCTTTGCTGAGCTGGCAAGCATCCTGCTCCCCCCTGCCCCTTTTAATCAGATTTTCTCAGAAAGATGGAAACAGCGGTAGCAGATGGTTTTGGAATCAGGGTATTCCTCCATCCGCTTCAAATTGTCTCAGTACCACAGATTTCCTTGTAGATAAATTAGATACTTCTGAAAACAGGGTGAGGTCTTTGAGACCTACAGCTATGCTTAATTATAATACCTTATATTTGCATAATGTTTTGAAGTACATTGTCTCCTATAAAGGCACTTACCTCATTATATTTTAATTGTATTGCTTACAGGTCTGTTTCTCTTAATAGAACGCGAGTTTCTGGAGGGCTGGAAATACACATTTCCCATCATGGTACAAGCAGGCCAAGTGCCTGGCATATTAGTGCCCTAATAACTGTTTGTTGAATATGGGATAAGTCTTGTACTAGTTTTATTCACAAGGTTATGAGGATTAGACAAGTTGTTAGATGGAAAAACCGTGATCACTGAGCCTGGTAGATAGGCTCTTAGTAAGTGTTATTGAATTAAGTCACAACTTTGTCCTGATACAAACAGGACAGATACTGTTATCATGATGCTTGTAAATGGGACCCTGGAATGCAGATCTTCAGATTCTTTATGTGAGTGTTTTTCCATTCTACCCAGTAATTCTCACACAGAGAATCATTATAGTCAAAAGAGCAGAGAAGTGCTCCTTCATTGGTTCTCTAAATAAATACACTTATTCACTCGAATGAATACATCATATGAGATGATCTTGATAATGCATGACAATAGAATGGGACCAGTGGTGAAGAACGTTCATAGCATTTATTCCTCCCTGGAATGAGAAATATGATGGGGGTAGCAGATTTACATTCATCGTTAGATTTTGATTACAATTATAGTAGGTTGCAGTGGAGTTCGTGTGGAGGGATGTTTAATCATCCGTTTTTGACCGTAAGCTCCAAGAGGCCAGCTTCTGTCCTGATCAGCCGTTTCCTCAGTTCTTGGCACAGTTCCTGGAATATGGTAGGTGCTAGGACCAGGCAGTGTTACATTCTGTTGTACATAGGGTCGCTATGAGTTGGAACCGACTGGATGGCACCTAACAACATGAGCAATTGTGGACTGCATTACTGGCCCTGATTTCTTTCCTACTCGCTGGATTCACATCCTTTGACATCTGATTTTGCAGTTTGTTTGTCCCATTAAAGAGGCAGACTCTATTTCCTTACCTTTGGCTTTGAGTTGGCTGTGTGACTTTTTTTGGCCAATGGAATTTTAACAGCTCAAAAGCTTGACAGGCAGACCAAAGGCTTGGAAAGTACTTAAAAATGAGACTTGTTCTTTTGTGCCTCTGCCATTGCCATGAGATGTACAAACCTGGGCTGGCCCTCTGATACCAGGCGGAGAATGAGAGACATGTAGAGTAAAGCTGAACCATCCCAGCCAAGCCTAGGCTAGACTGACCAACTCCCAGCCAAGATCAGCAGAGCTGCCCAGATGAGCCAAGCCTAAATCAGCTGACCCTCCGCCAACACACAGATATGTGAGAGTATAATGACTATTGTTTAAAGTCACTCTGTCTGGGGTGGTTTTTATGTAGCATTTTTGTGGCAATAGCTAACTAATTCAGATGCTTAATAAATATTTATTTAATGAGTGAAGGCATAAATGGTGTTGCATGGCCAGTTTTCCTTAGGTGTCTGTTTATTTTCCTAACATCCCTTCTCAGAAGAGGCTATCAGGAATGAAGCATAGAGGAAAGTGCTGAAGGGTTGTGAGTTAGGAGACTCAGGTTTTAACAGTGACTCTTCCAACCTTCAATGGCTTCGCTTAAGACAAATGTGTAAACTGAGGATGGTTGTACCAAATATACGTCCTGGCAATTTCATAGGAAAGGTGTGAAGATGTAAAGAGATAGTAGACTTTGAAAAAAGCTCAGTGTCCTATATTAATATTATTATTAGGTTTTACAGTAATGATTCATGTATCTGACCTCATTAAAAAATGAAATATTTCGCAAAGGTGTATTTCTCAGAAAACAGAAGTTTATGTGTGTAAATGCCATTGTGTTTATTTTTACTTTTTCATAGACTTCCTTGCCTTCTTCAACAGAATATTTTGGCATAGTCATTACTTCTTCTTAATGACTCAGGATTGCAATTATGAGCAGCAATTGTTTTGTCACAATATCAACTCAAAGTAAAATAAGGAAGGATCCAGGTGACCTCCAATGACTTCCAGTGTCTTTTCTTGTTCTCTGTTCTTGTGCTACTACCCAGTGATGTCTTTAAGGGCTATTGAAACATAAAGGGCTCAGATGGCTCTATTACTGAATGTCTACCCCCTACCCAACTACTCTTTTTGAACAATTCTTCTGCCTGCTCTGTTGCATGCTTGTTCCTTTCCCCTGATAAACCTTTTAGCTGTTAATGTGTGGCTGTTTCTAATCCTTTACTGTTTTTTACACATATAATCATAATACTAGTGTTATCTCTACATATTTCTAATATCATAAAGTTCAGATTTTTTTTTTTTTTTTTGCATTTGTGCTGCTCAAAAGTCCTTTGAGCTAATGTTGAGGTTACTTGGGTTACAGCTGGCTGAGGTTGCTGCAAGTTGGCCTCTGGGTAAGTGAGGTTTTCCTGAATTGTTGGCCTTCCATGCATAGCTGTACTTCAGTATATTCTTGATTCTGTACCCAAATCATTCATATCCCTTCACTCCACATTTCTTTAATCCTTTGTATGGGAAACAAAGTCAACTTCTCAGGCACCTAGTCTGTATCTCCTCTACCTATGTCCTATTCTGTCTTCAGATGGAGAGTACCATTTTATATCCCACCTTATGAGGACAAACCTCCTCATGACTGCGTCACTTCTGATCTGTGGTCCAACTAAAGATCTTCCAAATCAGTATGTCACACAGTGTAGTGGAAATAATGCAAATGTAGATTCAGTAGACATGGACTCAAATACTGGCTTTGCCAGCTACCTGTTAGCTGTTTGATCTTTCTAGCTGTGCAACTAAAACTCTCTAAGTTGTAGTTTACTCATCTATAAGGTGAGGTTAATCATAGTTCCTACCTGTTTTAAGGTTTAAATGAGGTATATGTAAAGAATTTTATCACAGTGCTTGGCAGATATAAGAATTTAATAAATATTTTCTTCTTCATTCATCTTATTATCAATATATATTCATTGTGGAAATTTGTAAAATACAGAACAGTACTGTGAAAGTTAATTTTATCTGTCAGCTTGGCTAAGCTATGGTGTCCAGTTGTTTGGTCAAACACTAGTCTAGACGTTGCTGTGAAGGTATTTTCTAGATATGATTAACATTTACAGTCAGTTGATTATAAGTAAAGAAGACTACCGTCAATAAAATGAGTGGGCCTTATCCAATCAATTGAAGGCCTGAAGAGCAAAAAACACTGAGGTTTCTCAGAGAGTAAGGGATTCTACTTCAAGACTGTAACAGAAATCCTGTCTGAGTTTCTGGCCTGCTGGCCTGCACCATGGATTTCAGACCACAAGACTAACATCAACTCTTGCTGAGTTTCCATCCTGCTTGCCTGCTTCATGGATTGAATTGTGTCCCCTAAAAATATGTGTATCGATTTGGCTAGGCCATGATTCCCAATACTGTGTGATTATCCACCATTTTGTCATCTGATGTGATTTTCCTATGTGTTGTAAATTCTATTTCTATGATGTTGATGAGACGGGATTAGCAGCAGTTATGTTAATGAGGCAGTACTCAATCTATAAGATTGGATTGTGTCTTGAACCAGTCTCTTTAGAGATATAAAAGAGAGAAGCTAGCAGAAAGACATGGGGGCCTCATACCACCAAGAAACAAGAGTCAGGAGAATAGCACATCCTTTGGACCCAGGGTCCCTGCACTGAGAAGCTCCTCGACTGGGGAAGATTGATGACAAGAACCTTCCTCTAGATCCGACAGAGAGAAAGCCTTCCCCTCAAGCTGGCACCCTGAATTCAGACTTCTAGCCTCCTAGACTGTGAGAGAATAAATTTCTCTTTGTTAAAGCCATCCACTCGTGGTATTTCTATTATAGCAGCTCTAGATAACTAAGACACCTGCCCTACAAATTTTAGATTTGCCAGCCCCCGCAATTGTGTGAGCCAATTCCTATCTGTCTGTCTGTCTATCTATCTATCTATCTGCCTACTGGTTCTGTTTCTCTGGAGAACTCTGACTGATACAGATTTTGGTACCAAGAAGGTGGATGCTGTTGTAACAAATACCTAAAATGTGGAAGTGGCATTGGAATTGGATAACGGCTGGAGGCTGGACCAGCTGCTCCTTGGAAACTCTATGGGGCAGATCTACTCTGTTCTATAGGGTTGCTATGAGTTGACAGCAACGGATTTAGTTTTGGTTTTGGTTAATAATAAAAGCTTAGATTGCTTTGAAGAGATCGTTGGTAGAATTATGGACATTAAAGACAATTCTAGTGAGAGCTCAAAAAGAAGTAAGGAAATCTGTAGAGAAAGCTTCTGTCATCCTAGAAAATACACATATCACCATGAACAGAATGTTGATAGAAATATGAATATTAAAGATGCTTCCGGTGACCACAGAAAAGAGGAAAAATTATTGAATATTGGAGGAAAGGCAATCTTTGTTATAAAGTGGAAGAAACTTGGGTGAATTATGTTTTACTGTTTTGTGGAAAGTAGAACTTGTAAGCAATGAACTTGAATATTTAGTTGAGGAGATTTCCAAGCAAACTGTTGAAGGCATTGCCTGGTTTCTCCTTGTTGCTTATAGTAAAATGCGAGAGAAAAGAGATAAACTGAGGGAGGAAGTATTAAGCAAAAAGGAACTGGAACTTGAAGATTTGAAAAATTCTCAGCCTATCTATATTGTAAAAAAATGAGAAAGCATGCAAAAAAAAATGAGAGAACACCAAGGGTATGGTGGGACAACCATTTGTTAAAGAGATTAGGTGTGTGAGTTATGGATCCAATCAACATCTCAGCAGAAACACTGCCAGCTTAGACTGGAGCAGATAGAGATGAGATGAAGTGAAGGGAGGCTGTCAAACTTCTGGGATTCTACAGGCAGGAAATGGGCTGATAGAGCCACTTGGCTGTCTGTGAACATGCTTTATCCTTCAAGAAAAGGAAAGAATGACTCTGAGGGTGCGGGCCTGAGGGGTGGGGCCACTACCTCCTTGGTTCCACAGCATGGGGCCATTGTCTTCTCTGTTCTAGAGCATCAGGCCACCCACTTCTTGGTTCCAGAGGGTGGAGAAGTTACCCTGGACTGAGGGATCAGGGCAACGTCAGTCCAGGGCTACCCAGAGACCAACAGGGCCTCCGTGGGTGAATTAAGCCACAGTGTATTATTCTCAAGCCTTGAAATCTAATGGAATTTTCCCTTCTGGGTTTTGGATTTGTTTGGGACCAATGACTCCTTTTTTCCTCCCAATTTCTCCCTTTTGTAATGGGAATGACTATCCTATGCCTGTCCCACCATTGAATTTTGGAAGTAAGTAGTTTTCTAGGTTTCACAGGTCCACAGATAGAGTGGAATTTTGCCTCAGGGTGAACTATACTTAAAGTCTCACCCATACCTGATTTAGATGATTTAGAAGATGAGATTTTAGACTTTGAGTTGATGCTAGAATGGGTTAAAACTTTGGGGGTACTGGGATGGGGTGAATGTATTTTGCTCATGGGAAGGACATGAATTTTGAGGGGCCACAGAGTGGACTGTTATGAGATGAATTGTGTCTCCCCCAAAACCACGTTGAAATCCTAACCACTGGTACGTGTGACTGTGACCTTGTTTGAGAATAGAGTCATTGCTCACGTAATTAGTTAAGGTAGCATGAGGTCATACTGAAGTAGGGTGGGACCTAATCCAATATGACTAGTGTCATTATAAAAAAGAGGAGATGAGACAGAGAGAGAGAGACATAGAGGAAAGACAGACACATGAAGACAGAGGCAGAGATTGGAGTTATGTTGCCACAAGCCAAGATACACCTGGGGCTGCCAGAAGGTGGAAGAGACAAGGACAGATCTTTGCCTAGAACCTCGAGAGAGCATGGCTCTACTGACATCTGAATTTGGACTTCTAGCCTCCAGACTGTAAGGGAATACATTTCTGTTTTTTTTAAAGCCACAAAGTTTATGGTACTTTGTTACAACAGCCCTGGGAAACTAATACAAGTACAAAGATCTGATTAAAAATCACAGAATTCCAAGCAGAGAGCTGTTTTTAACATACAGACATCTCTCTCTCTCTCTCTGTGTGTGAGAAAGAGAGACTGTGTATGTGTGTCAGCTCATTCAATTTATTCTAGCAATTGGGCATTTCCCAAAGCAACTCTGATTAGGACCCAAATTTTGGACCTCCTCTCTGGTTTCCCAGAGCTGCTTCTGGAGCAAAGTGTTAACATACATTTTTCAGCAAGTGTCTCCCTAAGGGGCTAGGAGTGTGTGTTAAGTTTGACCCAAAGAGGGTCTGTGGGTATCATAGATGGTCTGTCAGGTGTGGCATGAGGGAGTGAGACTCACACAGGAAGTCCATAAAACAAATAGAACATATTTGTTTAAGTTCTCACAGGTCCCAGAGAGGAAACTACAGCATGCCTAGGTGCAGGGCTACACAGGAAGTTGCACCCGGGGCAAGGCAACGACAAGCAAGAACTGTTGGAAGGGGTTTATGTATGGCAAACAAGATGGGATCCCAAGGGTTAGCATGTGCTGAAGTCTTACTGGTCAGTTGAAAAGTTTCTAGTGCATTAGCGCAGGAAAAGAGAGAAGTTTTAATCACGGGCACCCGTATGGGGCGTGGCTGGGAGGTGCAAGGAGTAACAAGGACTGTTAAGAGACTGGGTTACACTGTAGCAATGGGGTCTGTATCATGGAAAACTCCATAGGGCATGGCCAGGAAGGCTAGTTAGAGACCATAAGTATTGAGAAACTGGGTGAAAAGATTGGACTGGCCATGTCAGAAACTAGGTGATAAGGCAACTAGAAGAAATTAATAGATGCTGAGGCAGAAACTTATGTAAGCCACAAATTGACATTATGACAAAGGGAAGGTTGTTTTCCCCCATGATCAAATTATTTGAATCAGTCAAAAGCCCTTTCTTGCAAATATGTTGGCTCAATTCAATGATATTTTCTAAGCGCAAGCTACATGGATTACACACAGCTGTTTCTGTGTTTATCCTTGGTGAAACATCAAGCGTAAAAATGCTCCAGATTGTATTTTTTGCAGGGCTGTATGTCCAGAGGTCAGCAATTTTCCTGAATGGGATGGCAGGAATTATCTGTACAGAATAGTTATGATTTTTCACAAGGGACTGCTGTCCTTCTCTTGGAGGTGCCCCACAGATTAAGCAGCCAGAAATCAAGTTCGATGCACAAAAATGTCAAAGCTTCAATTGACAAAAGAATCATTTTAGAGTTGTGGTGTGAAGTGCAAAGTAGGCTTTTTCCTGGAATTTTGACTAGAACTCACGTCTGAAAACAAAAGGTACCAAGTCCCCTGGGTTTTAAGTTCAGAGAACTGCCAGGCCACAGAAACAGCCACCTCCCTACAGGGCTTGCCTGCTGAGAGGCCCCATCTTAGCAGAGCTGGCACCAACACCCTTCCCTTGTTTCCATGCTTCCTCCTCCATCAAATGGGGCAAATGGAGGGGGATGGAATGTAAGACCGTCTCTGGTGAATTGGCAACCATCCCTTTCTCCTCTCCTCCCTATGGAGGTACTCATCTTGTCTCCTTTCTGCAAGACTGAGGATGGAAGGACTGCCAATCTCCGCCACCCCCACTCTACTACCAATCAGGGAGTAAGATTATAACTTGTATGAAGGTTACTGAGCCACTGAACCAGCCCCATTAGGTGCCTGATGCTCTGGGCCTGATGGTTCTGGGGTACAGGGTAAGGGCAGGGATGAGAAGTCAGAATTGAGAAGTGGAGTGCCAGGTGCAGTCAGCATTCTCACCCTTTGGCATGGCAATGGTTTGGGAATTTCAGGTGCCTGAATGGACACCGTGGAAGGTGGCTAGAATTTAAGTTCCCTTGTTTGCATCCCCCAAGAGGGCTTCCAGCTCTGTGAGGGAACTCTATCAGCAAGTCACCATAGGGGGTTCTCAGAAGGCATGAAAAAGAGGCCAGATTCAAGCTGGATCTTCCACTCTAGGGCACTGTTCAGGGGAGGCCTCCATGGGGCCCTCTGAAGAATCAATGTGTTCCCTCCTGTCAGAGAGCCAGCATTTTAACGCTTGCCTCACAGAGGCAACCCAGGGCAGTCAGGGTTAGACAGAACAAGTGACACCAATCGAAAAGGGACAACGACCTCACCATTATCACTGCCATCATATAAGGGAACTGTAGTTATAACCAACAAAGTAGAGGACAGGTATGAAAAAATAAAAATTCTTTCTCATCTCCCTCCTCCCCTCCACCTTAACCCAGAGGAATCTGGGCAGAGAAGAGGGAAGTAGGTGAGAGAGCAGCCTCCCCTAACTTTGGTCTGAGCCCCATTCCAAGCTTCTGGATCCACTAGTCAGCCTGGGTGGGAGGAGGAATTTGAACCAAATATGAGATTAGAATTTTAAAATAGGGAAGACTAAGTTTTAGACTATCTTAATATTAAATTAATTGAATATCAAGTCGTTGTTGTTTTGGCGTTGAGTTGATTCTGACTCATGGTTACTGCATGTGTGCAGAGTTGAATCACTCCATAGGGTTTTCAAGGCTGTGATCTTTTGAAAGCAGATTGCCAGGCCTTTCTTCCAAAGCGCCTCTGGGTGAGTTCAAACTGCCAAACTTTCAGTTAGTAGTCAAGTGCTTAAATTATTTGCACCACCCAGAGAACCTAAATATTAAGTTAAATACATAAAACTATATAAAATATAAATATATAACAATTTATATTATATAAACAATATAATGAAATATCGCAGTGATCCACTTTCTGACTTGCAACATTCATCCAGCATTTTATCGTATGTTTACCAGGTTAGGTACTGAGCAAAAATATTAGGGATTCACGAATTAATGAAACACACAGATGCAGATAATTTATGGCAAAGATTGTTGACTATTCACCAAATTCTTTTTCCTTTTCTCCTAGGGCACCCAGCTAGATTACATTTCCCAGCATCCTTTGAGTGTGGTCATGTGACTAGTTCTCACCAATAGAATGTGAGTGGAAGATACACGTCACTTCCTCCCAAAGGCGTGTCCATCATCGTCTCTTTCCTTGTCATCTGAATGCACACAACTACGAGGCACTGGGGATTTCGGAACCACAGTTGGAAGGAACCCGAATCCCTGAATTGCTGTGTGGGAGAAGCGCTGCCCACTGATCAGGGGATCACCTTGGACTAGTAAGTGAGCAAGAAATAAACTTCTATTGTGTTTGAACTGTTATGTATTTTGAAGCCTATTTATTATAGTGGAGCCCTGGTGGCGCGGTGGTTAAGCATTTGGCTGCTAACGAAAATGTCAGCAGTTCAAATCCACCAGCGGTTCCTTGGAAACCCTACGGGGCAGTTCTACTCTGTCCAATAGGGTCGCTATGAGTCGGAATCGAGTCGATGGCACCCGGGTTTTATTTATTTATTTATTATAGTAGTCTGGCCTACCCTAGTTAAACTTACTACTGCAATAGGAATTCTCCTCTTACTAATCATAATGTCGGTTCTTTTGTGAATAACATTTACCTGTTTTAACTCCCTTTTCTCTTTTTCTACTTTCTTTTTGTGGCTGGGAATAGGGTGATTATGGGGTTCTGGGGATATTGTAACAAAAAAAGATCATATTTAAGAGAAATTATTAGGATTAGGTTCTGAAAATATCATCAATCCTTTTTAATAAAGTCACTCTTTTTCAAGGCAGCACAGCAGTGAATGGTAACCAAAAATCTCCATGATTAGGACATGGCTACTGAATTATAGGTCTTGGGTTTGTATTCTTTCCTCCGGTCCTAAGAAAGGCCTAGAAGTGTCCCCCTGGCTTCAGGGGAGGAAAATATTGTGGAATACAGTAGGAGAAAAGGGCGAGAAATTTCTTCTCCCAGGAAGGAAGTCTCTAGCAATTGTGAGATAAACCTAAGGAGTTTAAAGGCAGTTCTATCTATTGTATGTTTAAATAATGTCATTCAGGCCTCCCTGATAATAAAATGAATGTAAACGAACTGTATGAAAACTTTTTAGTTGGAGAATTGATGATTTTTAAAGATAGGAAGATAGGAACTTTAAAATTAAACCGATAAATACTAATGTATATATATTACATATATAATAATATATTTATATTATTATATATATTATATGATCGCTATGAGTCAGAATTGACTGGACAATAGTGGATTTGGTTTTGAGTTTACTGTATATGGAGCCCTGGTGGCTCAGTGGTTAAGCGCTCAGCTGCTATCCAAAAGGTCAGTAGTTCGAGCCCACTAGCTGCTCTGCAGGAGAAAGATGTGGCAGTTTGCTTCCATAAAAATTACAGCCTTGGAAACACTATGGGGCAATTCTACTCTGTCCTACAGGGTTGCTACAAGTCAGAATTGACTTGACAGCAACGGGCTTTTTTTGTTTTGTTATACACACCAATACATGTATATATACACACACATATGTGTGTATGCACACACACACCCCAGTATTTGAACCTTATATATGTAAGGCTGCTATATTTTGTTTATCATGACTTGACCTATCATCTTAAAATTTACTCTGGATGATATGAGACTATATACAATTTTTCAAGAACGCAAAAATATCTTATGAGAAAATTTGTACTATGCTAAAATACGTTTCATGAGAGAAGTTCTTAACAGGAAATTGCAAAAGAAATTAGACTAATCAATGTCTTAAAACAAGAGGAAATGCCATAAATAGAGACGCTGCAAAATATTTTCTTATTGACGACCTAGTTCTGATTGGCATTTCCCTTTTCTTTACGGCCCTGTCAGTGATTTGTTTGTGGATGAGGGCAGATGCCTGGATGATTTGTGAGACCTACCTAACGCCGCAGTGATAGGGATCAATGATTCGCTCTAAGAAGTAGTAAAATGCATCATCTCTGTTGAACAAATGATATTTCTAAAAATATTTTGCTAAGCATAAGAGTAAAACTTGAGATTTACTGACAGGAAAGAAACATTAGAAAGTTAATCCGTCTGCATCATGACACGATTGGCATTTCTCTCAATCAAACTTTATCTGTTATCCCTGTTGAAAGGAAACAGGTGTCTCAAAAAGATGTTCATTTCTAAACAGCCTTCTTTGGAGGAGGAAGAATAATTCTGCTCTATACAGTGCATTTTGCTGTATCACTCCTTTTCAATTTGAAGTTGAGGACAAGAGACTACTCTAACCAAAATAAAATAAAACTAATCTTTAGATGTGATTATGTACCAAAAGTTAAGAGGCTAAAAGTAGTGCTTTATTTTTCATTATTTATTTTTTACCTATTCTCTACTTATAAAATGAATTATATGCTCATTGCGGAAAAGTTAGAAAACCCAAATGAACGTGAATCAGAAAGGAATCACACTACCCAAATATAACCTTCACATCTGTGTTCATTGAATACTTTTTTCTATACTTCTGCTTTATTTAAAACATTTGTAGGCCATAGATTGCTAACCAGAGGCTGGGAACCAAGAAACTTGATACCACTGGAGAAGAGAATGGTACATATTGAAAGTGAGAAGTTAAACAAGGGATTTTGAAAAGGAAACTATAGAAATGTGGTGAGTATATGTATTTTTAAATATTGCAAGTTAATTCTTTGTTAGAGATAATTGACATTTTTTGTTCTTCTGGTAAAATATATCCACATATTACAAATAAAATACTTTCTAATGCATACTAACTGTTGTATATAATTAGTGTTCAGGGCTATGGTAGTCCAGGAAACCTTAGGAAGTTGGGAAATTATAATTTTACAAATCCACACATGGAAGACAGAAAAAATGGATTGTTTGGAGTATTAACAGATATTGTAACTCTTCATAATGCAAGTGAAAGCTTTTTTGTCAACTCTAATGTGTGCTAGTGATGCTATGTTATTATTATTATTAAATATACGGGGAAGAAGTCAATGTAGGAAGAATAAATTCCACAGAAAAATGTCTTCTGATTCTCTGGGAAGATTGAATGAGCTGAATACACAGGGTAGTCATGTAGGAGTGTGATTCAGTTTGATCCTGTGAATCCCAAGGAGGTCAGAATAAAGACTTTGGATAGTTTCCTTAATTAAAAAAATTCTTTTAGAAAAATTAAAATTAAATGACAACTAAATAGCATCCCACCCTCATGGGAAAATTTCCCTTAAGTTTCAGAATAAGTCCAGCAATTTTTCTTCACTCTGGATGTTCCTCTGTTAAAACCTGGGCAAGTCTTTGGGAGCATATTGAGTTGTTTCTCTTTTTGAACAACGTTTTGGTCTCTTCATGTTGAGCATTTTCCCCAAGTCAGCCTGTTAAAATATTTCTTTCATGTTTTACTTAGAAACATTTCCAGCACTTGAAAAGCAAATACGGTATGTTTGTCATCTAAGAAGCCACTAGCTTTTTGCTAGTCACCTACTGATGTTAAAACTACATAATTTCTAACAGCCCAATATGGCTGAGATTGCAGATATTTGAATTGTGTTCTCTTTGAAAGTTTAACTTTATTATCACAAAGTCTTTTTTTTTCTGTGTAAGTCAGGGTAGGTAAGTGTCATAACAAACCCTTCTAAAAATCTCGGTGGGTTAATACAATGAGAGTTTATTTCTTGCTCATGTCACAGTTCAATTCAGGTAGGGGGTGTAGGTGACTCTACTCCACTCAGTCATTTGGAGATCCAGCCCCCTTCCATCCTGTGGTGTAGATCACATTTATCTACATTTCATTGACCAGAACTCAATAACACGGCTCCTCCTAACTACAATCTAGCTATATGACCAGGAGGGGAAAAAATGACGTTTATAAACACATAGCAGTCTCTGTATCACCCAACAAAACTGGAATACTACACAATAAAAAGTCTCAAATCTTCTATATTGTTTCTTAATTATAAAGTCACCATTAAAGTCAGAATAACAATTATGTAATAAACATTTTGTCTTTAAGATGCCCCCAGTATAGACCTGTGCATCTCAAGTTGGTTTTACAGACACTTGAAAGGTTGCTGGAGGTCTTGAATCATGATCGTACATCATCACATTATGGCATGATTTGGGGCAGTGATTTCTGACCTGTGGGTCCCCACCCCTGAACGTTCTCAAAAGAATCCCTGAATCCATATGAACAAACACATTTTCTTCTAATTTAGTTTTTTTTTTTTATTGTACTTTAGATGAAGGTTTACGGAACAAATAGTTTCTCATTAAACAGTTAGTATACATATTGTTTTATGACAATGGTTAACAACTCCACGACATATCAACACTGTCCCTTCTCAACCTTGGGTTCCCTATTACCAGCTTTCCTGTCCCCTCCTACCTTCTGGTCCTTGTCCATGGACTGTTGTGCCCCATTAGTCTCATTTTGTTTTATGGGGCTGTCTAATCTTTGGCTGCAGGGTGAACCTCGAGAGTGACTTCATTACTCAGCTAAAAGGGTGTCTGGGGGCCATACTCTTGGGGTTTCTTTAGTCTCTGTCAGGCCTGTAAGTCCGGTCTTTTTCTGTGAGTTAGAATTTTTTTAAATTTTTTCCCAGACAAAAATTTATACATACATTGTTATATGACTCTAACTGCTCTCCCCGTAGTGTGATAGCACACACTTCCTTTCCACCCCTGATTCCCCAAGTCCATTCAACCACCTCCTAACCCTCTGTGCCTTCTCATCTCACCTCCGGACAGAAGCTGCCCGTTTAGTCTCTTGTATCTACTTGAGCTAAGAGGCACACTCCTCACGAATATCCATTTATGTCCCACAGTCCAGTCCAATCCCTGTCTGAAGAGTTGGCCTCGGAAATTGTTTTAGTTCTGGGCTGATAGAGAATCCGGGGGCCATGCTTTCTGGGGTTCCTCCAGTCTCAGTCAGACCATTAAGTCTGGTCTTCTTTCTAGAATTTAAGTCCTGCACCCCACCTTTGTCCTGCTCCATCCAGGACTCTCTGTTGTGTTCCCTGTCAGGGCGGTCATTGGTGGTAGCTGGGCACCATCTAGTTCTTCTGGTCTCAGGCTGATTAAGTCTCTGGTTTATGTGGCCCTTTCTGTCTCTTGGGCTAATACTTTCCTTGCGTCTTTGGTGTTTGTCATTCTCCTTTACTCCAGGTGGTTGGGACCAATTGATGCATCTTAGATGGCTGCTTGCAAGCTTTTAAGACCCCAGATGCCACTCACCAAAGTAGGATGGAGAACATTTTCTTAATAAGCTTTGTTATGCCAGTTGACCTAGATATCCCCTGAAAACATGGTCCCCAGACCCCTACGCCTGCTGCTCTGTCACTAAAAGTGTTTGACTATTCAGGAAACTTCTTAACTTTGGTTTAGTCCAGTTTTGCTGATTTCCCCTGTAGTGTGTGCTGTCCTTCCCTTCACCTAAGATAATTCTTATCTACTATCTAGTTAGTAAATAACACTCACCCTCCCTCCCCACCCTCGTAACCATCAAAGAATGTATTCTTCTGTGTTTAAACCTTTTCTTGAGTTCTTATAATAGTGGTCTTATACAATATTTGCCCTTCTGTGACTGACTAAATTCACTCAGCATAATGACCTCCAGCTTCCTCCACGTTATAAGATGTTTCATGGCTTCATCATTGTTCTTTATCGTTGCGTGGTATTCCATTGTGTGGATATACCATAATTTGTTTATCCGTTCGTCCGTTGATGGGCACCTAGGTTGTTTCCATCTTTTTGCTATCGTGAACAGTGCTGCAATGAACATGGGTGTGCATATATCTATTCGTGTGGCAGCTCTTATTTCTCTAGGATATATTCCAAGGAGCGGGATAGCTGGATCGTATGGTACTTCTATGTCTAGCTTTTTAAGGAAGCGCCAAATCAATTTCCAAAGTGGTTGTACCATTTTACATTCCCACCAGCAGTGTATAATTGTTTCAGTCTCCCTACAACTTCTCCAGCATTTATTATTTTGTGTGTTTTGGATTAATGCTAGCCTTGTTGGGGTGAGATGATATGTCGTTGTAGTTTTGATCTGCATTTCTCTAATGGCTAATGATTGTGAGCATTTCTTCATGTGTCTGTTAGCTGCCTGAATATCTTCTTTGGTGAAGTGCCTGTTCATATCCTTTGCCCATTTTTCAATTGGATTATTTGTCTTTTTATTGTTGAGGTTTTTTCCAGTATCTTATAGGTTTTAGAGATTAGGCACTGATCAGATTTGTCATAGCCAAAATTTTTTTCCTGTCTGTAGGTTGTCTTTTGACTCTTTTGATAAAGTCTTTTGATGAGCATAAGTGTCTGATTTTTAGGAGCTCCCAGTTATCTAGTCTCTCTTCTGGTGCTTGTGCATTTTTACTGATGGTTCGTATTGTGTTTATGCCATGTGTTAGGGCTCCTAGCATTGTCCCTATTTTTTCTTCCATGATCTTTATTGTTTTCTATTTTATATTTAATTCTTTGACCCGTTTTGAGTTAGTTTTTGTGCATGGTGTGAGGTATGGGTCTTGTTTCAGGTTTTTGCAGGTGGATATCCAGTTATGCCAGCACCATTTGTTAAAGAGACTATCTTTTCCCCATTTAATGGACTTTGGGCCTTTGTCAAATATCAGCTGCTCATAGGTAGATGAATTTATGTCTGGATTCTCAATTCTGTTCCATTGGTCTACGTATCTGTTGTTGTACAAATACCAGGCTGTTTTGACTACTGTAGCGGTATAATAGGTTCTAAGATCAGGTAATGTGAGGCCTCCCACTTTGTTCGTCTTCTTGAGTAATGCTTTACTTATCCATGGCCTCTTCCCTTTCCATATGAAGTTGGTGATTTGTTTCTCCATCTCATTAAAAAATGCCAGTGGAATTTGGATCAGGATTGCATTGTATCTGTAGATCACTTTGAGTAGAATTGACATTTTCACAATGTTGAGTCTACCTATCCGTGAGCAAGGTATGTTTTTCCACTTATGCAGGTCTCTTTTGGTTTCTTACAGTAGTGTCTTGTAGTATTCATTGTATAGATCTTTTACATCTCTGGTGAGACTTATTCCTAAGTATTTTATCTTCTTGGGGGCTATTGTAAATGGTATTGATTTGGTGATTTCCTCTTTGAGGTTCTCTTTGATGTAAAGGAATCCAACCGATTTTTGTATGTTTCTCTTGTATCCTGAAACTTTGCTGAAATCTTCTATTAGTTCCAGTAGTTTTCATGTGGATTCTTTGGGGTTTTCTGTGTATAAGATCATATCCTCTCCAAACAGAGATACTTTCACTTCTTCCCTACCAATGTGCATGACCTTTATTTCTTTGTCTAGCCTAATTGCTCTGGCTAGGACCTTCAGCACAATGTTGAATAAGAGTGGTGATAAAGGGCATCCTTGTCTCCTGTTCTCAAGGGGAATGCTTTCAAAGTCTCTGCATTTAGGATGATGTTGGCTGTTGGCTTTGTATAAATGTCCTTAATTATACTGAGGAATTTCCCTTCTATTCCTGTTATGTTGAGAGTTTTTATCATGAATGGGTGTTGGACTTAGTCAAATGCCTTTTCTGCATCGATTGATAAGATCATGTGCTTCTTGTCTTTTGTTTTATTTATGTGATGGATTACATCGATTGTTTTTCTAATGTTGAACTATCCCTGCTTACCTGATGTAAATCCCACTTGATCATGGTGAATTATTTTTTTGAAAAGTTGCTGAATTCTATTGGCTAGAATTTTGTTGAGGATTTTTGTGTCAATGTTGATGAGGGATATTGGTTTCTAATTTTCTCTTTTTGTGGTGTCTTTACCTGGTTTTGGTATCAGGGTTATGCTGGCTTCATAGAATGAATTTTGGAGTATTCCATTCTTTTCTATGCTCTGAAATACATTTAGTAGCAGTGGTGTTAGGTCTTCTCTGAAAGTTTGGTAGAATTCTCCAGTGAAGCCATCCAGGCCAGGGCTTTTTTTGTTGTTGGGAGTTTTTAAATTAACTTTTCAGTCTCTTCTTTTGTTATGGGTTTATTTAGTTGTTCTACTTCTGTTTGTGTTAATTTAGGTAGGTAGTGAGTTTCTAGGAATTTGTCCATTTCCTCTTGTTTTTCAAATTTGTTAGAGTGCAATTTTTTCATACTATTTTCTTATGATTCTTTTAATTTGAGTTGGGTCTGTTGTGATATCACCCATCTCATTTCTTCTGTGGGTTATCTGCTTCCTCTCCTGTTTTTCTTTTGCCAGTTTGGCCAATGGTTTATCGATTTTGTTGATCTTTTCCAAGAACAAGCTTTTGGTCTTGTTAACTCTTTCAATTGTTTTTCTATTCTCTATTTCATTTAATTCTGCTCTAATTCTTATTATTTCCTTTCTTCTGGCACCTTTTGCTGCTCTCATTCTACTTGTTCCAGTTGTAGGGTTAATGTTTTGATTATGCCCCTTTCTTCTTTTTGGATATGTGCATTTATTGCTGTAAACTGACCTCTGAGCACTGCTTTTGCTGTGTCCCAAAGGTTCTGGTAGGATGTGTTTCCATTCTCATTTGATTCTATGAATTTCTTTATTCCATCCTTAATTTCTTCTATAACCCAGTAGTTTTTGAGCAAGGTGTTGTTTAGTTTCCATGTGTTTGATTTTTTTTCCTTGCTTATTCTGTTGTTGATTTCTCCTTTTATGGATTTATGCTCAGAAAAGATGCTTTGTAATATTTCAGTGCTTTGGATTTTGTTAAGACTTGTTTTGTGCCTTAATATGTGGTCTATTCTGGAGAATGTTCCATGCGCTTTGGAAAAGAAAGTATGCTTGGCTGCTGTTGGGTGGAGTGTTCGGTATATGTCTATGAGATCAAGTTGGTTGATTGTAGCATTTAGCTCTTCTGTGTCTTTGTTGAGCTGCCTTTTGGATGTTCTGTCCTTCACTGAAAGTGGTGTGTTGAAGTCTCCTACTACTATTGTGGAGCTGCCTATCTCTCTTTTCAGTGCTGTTGGAGTTTGTTTTATGTATTTTGGAGCTCTGTCGTCGGGTGCGTAAATATTTTTTATAGTTATGGCCTCCTGGTGTATTGACCCTTTAATCATTATATAGTGTCCTTCCTTATCCTTTGTGGTGGACTTGACTTGAAAGTCTATTTTGTCAGAGATTAATTTTGCCACTCCTGCTCTTTTTTGAGTGTTGTTTGCTTGATATATTTTTTTCCATCCTTTGAGTTTTAGTTTGTTTGTGTCTTTAAGTCTAAGGTGTGTCTCTTGTAAGCAGCATATAGATGGATTGTGGTTTTTTTAATCCATTCTGCCACTCTCTGTCTCTTCATTGGTGCATTTAGTCCATTTACATTCAGTGTAATTATTGATAGGCATGAGTTTAGTACTGTCACTTCGATGTCTTTTTTTGTGTGTTGTTCAGTTTCTTTGTTCCACTTAATTTTCTGTGTCCAGTTGTTTTTCTTTATGTATTTTCTTTTCATAATTTTCAATGTTCTTGAGTTTGTGTTTGCTGAGTCTTTATATTTTTCTAGTTTTTTATTTTGACTTGTAGGATTGTTAGTTTCCTTTGTGATTACCTTAATATTTACCCCTATTTTTCTAAGTTTATACCTGTCTTTTATTTCTTTATATCACCTTGACTTCCTCTGCATATGAAAAATCTATGTCTACATTTTTTAATTCCCTCTTTTTTGTTTTAATGTTGTTATCTTTTACATATTGACATCTGTTTCCCTATTTTCGGTGTTTTATCTTTGATTTCGTTTTTTGACTTCCCTAACTGTGTTGCTACCTGGTTGCTCTGTCCTGTGTACTAGTCTTGGGTTGTTATCTGATGTTCCTGATTTTCTAACTGGAGCACTCCTTTTAGTATTTCTTGTAATTTTGGTTTGTTTTTTGCAAATTCCATAAACTTCTGTTTATCTGGAAATGTCTTAATTTCGCCATCATATTTGAGAGAGTTTTCCTGGATATATAATTCTTGGCTGGCAGTATTTTTCTTTCAAGGCTTTATAGGTGTCATCCCATTGCCATCTTGCCTGCATGGTTTCTGCTGAGTAGTCCGAGCTTATCCTTATTGACGGTACTCTGTAGCTGACTTTTCATTTATCCCTAGCCGCTCTTAAAATTCTCTCTTTATCTTTGGTTTTGACAAGTTTGATTATAATATGTCTTGGTGACTTTCTTTTGGGATTTACCTTATGTGGGGTTCGATGAGCATCTTCTATAGATATCTTGTCATCTTTCACGATATCAGGGAAGTTTTCTGTCAACAAATCTTCAACAATTCTCTCTGTATTTTCTGTTATCCTCCCCTGTTCTGGTACTCCAATCACTCGTAGATTATTCCTCTTGATAGAGTCCCACATAATTCTTAGGTTTTCTTCATTTTTTAAATCCTTTTATCTGATTTTTCCTCAAATAAGATGATGTCAAGTGTTTTATCTTCAGTCTCACTAATTCTGACTTCCATTGCCTCAATTCTCCTCCTATGAGTTTCTATTGAGTTGTCTGATACTGAAATTTTATTGTTAACCTTCTGGATTTCTGATTGCTGTCTCTGTATGGATTCCTGCAGCCTGTTAAATTTGTCATCATGCTCTTCTCTAATCTTTTTAATTTCCTCTATTGTGTGTTCTGCGTTTTGCTTAATTTCCTTCCTAATTTCTTGAAGAGTTCTGTGTATTGGTCTTTTGTGTTCTGCCTCCGGTAATTCCAAGAAATTTTCCTCCTCTGGAAAATTTCTAGATTCTTTATTTTGGGGGCTTGCTGAAGCCATTATGGATTGCCTCTTTATGTTATTTAATATTGACTGTTGTCTCTGAGCCATCAATAAATTATTGTATTTATTTATTTTATGTTTTCTTACTGTGTCCTAGCTTCTTGTTTTGTTTTTATATACCCAAATAGGCTGCTCGTATGAGCTAGTTTGATTATTGACACCTTTGAAGCTGTAATGTCCTGTCACCAGGTGGTTAGATCTGGTACTAAGTATGTGAGCTCAGGAGTCCGCCCACTCCTGCTGTATGGATTCAGCTCACTTGCCTTGATAGATAGCCACCAAGTGTGTGGTGTAGGCTCTCACTTACTGTCCTAGACAGGCATGGGTGATTGGTGTAGGCACAGGCATCTGGCTGCAGCAGGGGGACACACTCTGAGCAAGGCAGGTGGCTGATGGCCACCCCTGAGTGTCCAGGAGTAAAGTGTGTCCCTATTCTCTATAGCGCGTAGGTGGGTGGGTTTTGCAGCTGGACTATGAGCAGCTAATGCTGTTGGCTGTAAGGACTGGGGGGTACCTCTTATTCATGGGTCCCTCTTGCAGGTGGCTAGAAGTCGTGGGTGGAGCCACCAGTCCTCAGGCCCCTGTTGTGGGTAGGTGAAGACCCTGCTTAATGGGCAGAGCAGTGTCAAATGTCAAGAATTTGCCACTTCAAAGCTGAAACAGTTGAAGTTAGAGTTCCGCCCTGTTGTACTGCGGTGATGAGGGCCTACACTATTGATATGTGCCCACACAAGTCTATGCAGGGGCAAAGGCACTCAAAGTCCATGGATCCCTTATGCCTGTGCCTAGGCAAAGGAGCTGCACTAACCCTGGGTTCCTGGCTTAGGGGATCCGGCAGTTTATTTTCTCCTGTCTGTTAATTTGTTCACTCTCCAAGGCAGGGAGAATGGCTCTGGGCATGTGAAGGATCCTACCTCCAGCCCAGGGGACTCTGCAATTGCTGAAGCCAGTCCAGGACCCAGTGCAGAGCAGGGAGCGGGGAGGTAAATGGGAGAGAGGTTTTTCTCTAAGGGTGATGTTTTTGATCTGCACAGTAAGCCGTACGCAAGTACGTATTTTCATCGAGGGCTGCTTCTCACTGGTTCTTCATGGCCGAGTAGACTCTCAGTGGCTGGGTTTCTCCCGGTGCAGAATACGCCTCCCAAGCACGGATGCTTGCATGCCTCACCTCTCACTCCCAAGCTGATCAGGCCTGAAGGACTCAGGCTCTCTCCAGGTCACATCTGGCAACTCTTTGTTGCTTCCGAACCATCTCTCCCTCCCCTGCCATGCTGTCCGGTTCCTCAACTCTGCCTTTGATGTTCAGGGCTCCCAGATTGCCATATATAATCGAATCACTTATTTTTGGGGGTCTTTTTGTAAGAGGGTCCACCAGAAGCAGCTGACTACTCCGCCGTCTTGGCCTGGCCTCCTGTGAGTTAGAATTTTGTTCTATATTTTTCTCCAGCTCTGTCCAGGACCCTCTGTTCTGATCCTGGTCATTGCAATCAGTGGTGGTATCCAGGCATCATCTAGTTGTACTGGACTCAGTCTGGTGGAGGTCATGGTAGTTGTGGGTCATTAGTCCTTTGGGCTAATCTTTTCCTCATATCTTGTTTTCTTCATTCACTCTTGCTCCCGAAGGGGTGAGACCAGTGGAGTATCTTAGATGGCTGCTCACAGGCTTTTAAGACCCTAGACACTACTCACCAAGGTAGAATATAGAACATTGTCTTTATAAACTGTGTTATGCCAGTTGATCTAGATGTTCCCTGAGACCATGGTCCCCACACCCCTCTGCCCAGCAATTCAGTCCCTCAGGGAGTTTGGATGTGTCTGTGGAGCTTCTATGACCTTTCCTTGTACCAATTGTGCTGGCTTCCCCAGTATTGTGTACTGTCTTACCCTTCACCGAATTTACCACTTATCTATTGTCTGTTTAGTATTTCCCCCTCCCATCCTTTCCATCCCGCATAACCAAGAAAGATTGTTTCTTTGCACAAACACCTTTTCTAAATCAGCCATTGAGCCAGGGCAGGGGCATAATGCCCAACAGCACCATGGTGTTCTTTGCTGATGATACACTTCTAAGAAGTGTATTTCCTGGAACCTGTTTAAGAGGGCTTATGCCAAACAGATGGGTGTTCAGAAAAGAAAGACTGAAATAGCGAGGGCACCTCAAACCTTATCATTCATTCAGCAACCATTTATTCTATTTAATGCCTTCCATGTGCAAGTTATTGTGGTGCTAGAGATATGGGGAGACCAATAAAAGCAGTGTTTCTGCCTTCACAGAACTTAATAATGGGGATAATAGGTAAGGAAACAAATAAATGAGTAACTAACCTTTACTAATTATAAGTACCTAAAGAAAATAGAGTAATACTCTAGGAAGTGCCTAGTAGGGGTTGGACTACATTAGACTGGGTAAGTTAGGGAAGGTCTTTTTGAGGAGGGGGACATTTTAGTGGAGATCTGAATGGTAAGAAGGATCCATCCTGCCATGTGGGGAAGAGAATTCCAGGTAAAAGTCCTAAGGTGGGAATAACCTTGGTGTGTTCAAGTAACAAAAAGACCAGTGTGGCTGGAGTGTATGAGTAAAGGGGAGGAATGGTACCAAGGGTCAATGAGATGGGTAGTGTCTGGATCATGTAGAATCCCGTGGGCCATGGCAAGATGTTTGGATTTTATTCTAAGTGCAATGAGAAGCCACCTGAGGCTTTTAAATAGGAAAATAGTGTGACTGGACTTACATTGTTAAAACATCATTCTGGCTGCTGTATTGTGAAAGGAATGTAGGGCTACAAAGATGGAACCTGAGAGATCAGTTATGGGCTATTCACAGGTGAAGGATGATGGAGCTTATAGAAACTAGTAGCAATAAAAATGAAGAGAAGTTGATGGATTATTCTTGGAGGCTGGATGGGGTAGGAGAGTGTCTTAGTTATGTAGTGCTGCTATAACAGAAGTACCACAAGTGGATGGCTTTTACAAACATAAATTTATTTTCTCACAGTTTAGTAGGCTAGAAGTACGAAATCAGGATGCCAGCTCAAGGGGAAGGTTTGCTTTCTCTGTTGGCTCTGGAGGAAGGTCCTTGTCTCTCCAGCTTCTATTCCTTGGCTCCTTGGTGATCTTCATATGGCATGGCATCTGTCTTCCCCTATCTGCTTCCTTAATCTGCTCCTTTTGTATCTCAAAAGAGATTGACTCAAGACACACCCTACACTGATACTTTCTCATTAGCATAACAAAGAAAACCCATTCCCAAATGGGATTATAACCACAGGTATAGGAGTTAGGATTTACCACACATATTTTGGGGGGACACAATTAAATCCATAACAGGGGGTATTGTTAGGGAAAGAGGAATCCAGGATTATCCCTAGGTTTTTGGCCTGAACTACTGGGTAGAAATCCTTTGGGGATGCTGAGGAGGATTCACTATTGGATGGAGGTTGATCCAGGTGACCTTTAGGGTTCTTCAAACTCAAGGACAAGTGATTTGACGAAAGACAACAGGAGCTAGACGTGGCATTAACCCGAATGATGGGAGGTTGGTGCTCATGCTCCTAGAGATTCTGTCCTGTGAAGTTTTAACCCACAGGCTCTCCTAGGTGACCCAGGCCCTGCAGCTGCAGTACTGCTCCGTGGGAGGCTGCGTCATCCACTGCGGAAGAATAGAGAGCCGCTCTTTCTCATTCTGGGATTCTCTTTCCACTTTCCCCTCTTTCTTCCGTGAGGCAAAGACTACCAATTGCAATTCTCCCCTTCTTCCTTAGTAAAAATAAAAATAAACAAACCAGGTAAACAAAACACAAACAAAAAACCGCAAACAACCCGTATTCTGGCTAAACTACATTCCTAGCCTCTCATCCACTTAGAGGTGGCCAATGAGATGAAGGAAAAACATGTTGTGCAGGACCTATAGAAGGATCCTTAAGAGGAAGAGTTCTGCTGGCAATGCAGGCGTGATGGCTGCAGATAAAGCAACCGTCCTGGCCTGAAGCAAGCTGGAGGATGAGAGCCATGAACTCAGGAGGGTGGAGCAGAAAGATTAAAGGAGCTCAAGTCCCTGATGACAGCATGGAGGCGTCCCACATCCCTGGACCACCTCTTTCCACCTGCCCTTTATGCAAAAAATAAAAGGAAACCTCTATCTTGTTTAAACCACTTATGTTTCCATTACTAACCACCAAATATAATTCCTAATTGATACGCTTCTCCTCCCAGCTCAACCTGTTTTTTAAAACAGTATTTCCTAACTTCTGTGAGCTGCTCTACGAAAAATGGGTTTCCCTCCATAACCTGTATTCCTTATCCCCATTTCCTGCTTCATTTTTCTCCACGTCACTTATCATTATCTACCATACTGTAGATTTATGGATTTTATTTATTGCCTGTCCATTGCCCCCCTCTCCTGACAATTCAAAAGTAAGCTCCATGAGGATATTTTTGGTTTGGTTTTGTTCATGGTTGTATCCTCTGATTTTCTGCTTCTTCCCCCGTGAACTGTTCAGATTTGTGGAGAAATGAGCAGGGAAACTGGCTGACCAAGACCAATAGTGACA
Organism: Dugong dugon; assembly: GCA_030035585.1. Taxonomy (NCBI): domain Eukaryota; kingdom Metazoa; phylum Chordata; class Mammalia; order Sirenia; family Dugongidae; genus Dugong; species Dugong dugon. Next base: position 154,318,936 of record CM057483.1, read on the forward strand.
ATGACATTTCAACTCTTCTTTTAGTTTATTCTCTTTCTTTCTGTCTTTCTCTCACACGCACATTATACATTGGTAAAAGTTGCCTTTCATTTGCTTGGGCCATTTCTTACTGGATTAACAACATCTTAGAAATAAAGGGCAAGGACTAATTGGCAAGGAGGAGAGAGGACAAAGTTCCTGATATTCCCCTGTCTCTTGTCAAGCTGGAGCATTTTGTGTGATGTGAACCTGTCGGGAAATGTTCCCCATCTTCCTGCACCAGGCACTAATGATGACTTTCGTGGATTGCCTCTGTACAGGTCAAATGATGAAGGGGAGAAAGGCCGTGGCCCTCGTTCTCTATCTGAAGGGAGCTGGCAGCAAAGTGGTGCAGTGACCTTGGGCTGAAGCGAATGCAAAATCTTACAAGGAGGTTGCTATTCATGCTATCAGCTCCCAACCCCCTGCTTTAGCTGGCCTCGATACATTTGCAGTGCCCAGACTCACTCTCTCCGTTACTCACTCCCCTCTGATTGGCATGAGTTAAACAACCAGAAAGAAGATTCATTCGCCATTATAAAGGACGTTGTGGAGATCACAAATGACCCCAGACAGGGCACTACATCTCTGACTCCAGGGAAAGGAAGGCATTTTTTCCTGGTCTGGGCATGGTGTGTTTGAGGGATTGCATCGCCCTGGGCAGTCAGGTTGTTTCAGAAATGCCTCTGCTTGTTGTTAATGAGGCAAGATGGTCATGAGGCAAGGCTTTTGGTTCTGGTTCTGCAGTCTCCACACCGACTCGGGAAATCCATTACGTGCTCTTGCCAATCTCCCTTCCATTCCTTCCGAGGGCTTATTTCTGAAGTTGTAAAAAGGCGATGAAAACGTCTGTGATCTGTCTGCTTCTCAGTAGTTCGGGAAAATGAATAAGACAAAAAACTTGAATTAGCCTCTTTCAAGTATATATTGCTGCTTAATAAACGATTCCAAAATTTAGTGGCTTAAAACTTTTTTTTTTTAAATTTCTAATGGCTTTTGCAAGGATAAAATGAGATAATGTGTGCATAGCCCCAAACACAGTGCTGGGCACAGAGCTGGCACTCAGTAAGTGTTAGCCCTTATAATGCAAAGAATGACCTTGCCCATGAGAATGTCCTGAGGCCATTTGCTGTTTTGAAATTACATATTGGAGCAGCGCAGGAGACCTCAGTAGCTTGGGAGTTTGGCCACCCCATACTAAAATAGTATTTGTTATTTATCTGAAATTCAAATTAAACTAGGCGTTCTATATTTTTGTTTGCAAAATATGACAACTCTACTAGTATTGAAGATCCAGATTGGCACAGATGCCCACATTTATCTTATATGCTACTCAGTGAGCCATCATATATTCCAGGGGATAGAGGAGTTGACAGTGGTCCCATGAAGTTCACATGTACCTGGCTAAGAGCTTTATAGATATTATTCACTTTTACACATATTATTATTGCATATAATTATATAGATATTAGATTTTTTATAGCAGATGTTATCAAGTTTTAAAATAACCCTTATTTCTTCCATTTGGATCTGTGTATTTTTTTTTTTATATATATTTTATTGTACTTCAGGTGAAAGCTTACAGAGCAAATAGTTTCTCATGAAATAGTAGTACACATGTTGTTTTTTGACATTGGTTAACAACCCCACAACGTATTAAGCCTCTAAATTCTCAACCTTTTTTTTTGATGAAAATTACAGATGGCCAAAGATACACCGTTTCAAAAATTTCTACATTCACAGTTCAGTGACATTGACTACGCTCTTCCAACTGTGCTGTTATTCTCACTTAAGATGAAGGCTTACAGAACAAAATAGTTTCTCATTTAACAGTTACTACACATGTTGCCCTATGACAATGGTTAACAATCTCACAGCACATCAAGAATATCCTTACTCCACCTTGTGTTCCCTATCACCAGGGGGCTTCCTTGTCCCCTTCTGTCTTCTGGACCTTGTCAGTGGACTATTGTACCTCTTTAGTCTCATTTGTTTATTTATTTATTTTTATTTTATTTAAACACCATTTCAAAACTTTTTACTTACACATTTAAGTGATATTGACTATGCTCTTCCAATTGTGCTGCCATTCTCGCCCAAGATGAAGGCTTACAGGACAAAACAGCCTCCCATTTAATAGTTACTACAAATGTTGCCCTATAGCAGTGGTCAACAATCTCACAATACATCGACAGTGTCCTTATTCAATTTGTGTTCCTTATCATCAGTTTCCTACTCTCCCTCTGCCTTCTGGCCCTTGTCACTGGACTCCTGTACATCGTTAGTCCCATTTAGTTTTACTGGGGTGTCCATTCCCAGGCTTAACATCGAACCTTGAAGGTAACTTCCCCTCTGAGCTGAAAGGGTGTCTGGGGGCCACACTCTCGAGGTTTCTCTAGTATTCTTTAGGCCAGTATATCTGGTCTTCTTTTTTTTTTTTTTTTTTTTTTTTGGGAGTTAAAATTATACTCTACATCCTACTCCAGCTCTGCCCAGAACCCTCTGTTGTGATCCTGGTCAGAGGAGTCATTGGTGGTAGCCGGGCACCATCCAGCTGTACTGGGCTCAGTCCCGTGGAGGCCTTGGTAGCTGTGGACCATTAGTCCTTCGGACTAATCTTTTCCTTGTATCCTGTTCTCTTCGTTCTCCCTTGTTCCCGAAGGGATGAGATCAGTGGAGTATCTTAGATGGCCGCTCATAGGCTTTTAAGACCCCAGACACTACTCACCAAGGTAGAATGTAGAGCATTATCTTTATAAGTAGTGTCATGTCAATTGAGCTAGATGTGGGATATCTTTTTTATTTTTAGCTCTCACAGCTTTTAAAACCATGCATTAAAATAAACTGAACTTAGCATAAGACCTTTGAACTAAACTAAAATTTAAAAAAAGAGCTTGTTTGATTGCATTGCTCTCATTGAAAATGTCATATTTTTCCAGTAAGAGGAAACATGACTTTTGTACCTTTAATAAATGAAATATAATTAAACATAATTTTAAAATACTGCTTGTTCATCTTTAATGCTTTTAAGATTTCAGCTTTGGAAGCATGGTTTGCAATGTGATAATGCATTAGTGTAATGGCACATGTATGTAATCTATGAATAAAGGTACATATATTTTGGAGTGTGCAAAAATTTTTTGTATTGGGTAGGGTGCTTGATTCAAAAAGTTTGGAGAGCCCTGGCTTACAGTGCTGTTTTAGAAAAGGAGGGGATGCGTTTGTCTTAGTGGAAGTAACTACTGGCTTTAAGAATAATTGCTTGTCCAAAAGTTGCAAGCAGTAACACTCTTACGGTTGAACAGATTGAAAAATTTCACCAGATTTATACTAAAATGCCCAGATGAAAGAAATTTGGAAGGCCTTCAGCTTCCTGTGTAAAGCCTCTGAAAGAGTAGCCTCATTGTTTGGGAGAGCAGCTTAGAACCCTTTGTTGTAAGCACCTGGAGGTTTACAAGAAGACCTCATTCCTTATTTCCTGGCTGCCTCAGACTCACAGGGAGTCTGTCAAGTGCTGTTTTCTGCATCCCTACATCTAAAGAGTGGGTGGAGAAAGGCAAATATCAATAAGGAGTGAAAATTGGGTTCTTTTCCAGAAAAATCTTTCCTAGGGGAATTATCATCCTAGGCTCATGGGTTCTGCTTTGGAGTGGGAAGCTCCGGAAGGCACAGCCCAACCTGGCAGCCAGAGAAACAGGTGGTCCCAGATTCTGAATTCGTTGCTCTGGAGATCAGTGGTGGGCATCCATGGGAGGGTGACATGACTGACTCCATGGCCTGGGGGCGACAGGCAGAGACTCATCCCAGCCAGATACCCCACCACACTTCAGTGCTGGGCTGGCAATGCCCTCGCAACTGCAGTGAGAGAGGAGGATCACAGCATGGGTGGCAGGAGTCTTGGCAGCTGCCTCACAGAATGTCTGCAAATACCTTTCCTTTTTGTAGTTTGGCAGTACAGGGGTGCATGGAGACAGCATCCGGGGTTTGGTTGGGAAATATTGGCCTCGGAAGCACTGACTTCTTAGGTTGGAACCTTGAGATAGAGGTTTAATCCAGTGTGGGAGAGGCCATGGCATTTCCAGAAACCCTTCTGTTTTGCTGCCCAACAGATGGTGGCTCTAAATCTGCAGAGCAGTCAGGTTAGAAAAGAAGAAAGTATTTAGAGCACTAGTAGAGCCATTATTTGAATAGTATGGAACATAATGGTTTCTTTGGTAACTAAGCCAGGGAGACACCCACACGAAGTTAGAATGCATTGGGCTTATTTCTGTTCCCACCCCCCTCCAATCGAACAAGATTAAAATAGTATAAAGGGAAAAATGAGAAGCAGCAGCATTTAATACAAGAGGGGATTTGCTCCTCATGGGAATATATTAATGACCTGTCTGTTATCTTATGGACACCCAGATATAGCATTTTTTAGATAGGAATCTGTTTTCATGGTCACTCAGATGGCTTACTCTCTGCTCAGCCAGACTTCGGTGCTTATATATAGATAGGACTCTAAGAAATACGAGACAGGGAAAATGAGAAACATTTCACTCATTCTACACTGCACACGTTCTTAGTGCTAACAAGTCTGAGGCAACACACAAAAGGCAAAACAAATAATTTTGAAAGGAAAGCATTTTTTTTAAAGAATAATTTCTCTTTAGTTCTATGTTTAGCTGATAAAGTTTCAAATCCCTATTCCAGGTAAGGGTTTAGAAGTGTTGGTTCACAGCACTGTTTAATAGATTTTTCTGTGGTGATTGAGATATCCTACTTCTGCATTACCCAGTGTGGAAGCCACTGACAGCATGTGGCTACTGCAACTGAGGAACCGAATTTTCAATTAAATTAAATTTTCGTCTATTAAAATGTAAATAGCACAAGTGGCTAGTGGCTGCTGGATGAAACAGTGCAGTTAGAAGTTCAGGAAGAGAGGATAATTTCATTACTGAAAAATCACCAAACAGCAATTTTGCCCTAATGTTTCACTTTATTATTTTTTTTCTGGTGGCAGTGTCAGCCTTGATTGTCTGGAAGCAATGTTTTACTTATCAGTTCTAATAATAGTGTTTCCAAGGGGCCCGAGACTCCACAAACATCATCTCATTAATTCCTCCAAACTCCCAATGGGACAGGTAGGGAGCGCAGATAATTATGTTTAATTTTATAAAAGAGGAAAACAAACACTACTCTAAAATGTAAATTACTAGCAGAGACAGGTCTTCTTGAATCACCTTGTTGTCTTCTTTGGCTTTCTTTGTCCTTTATAGCAGGAACTTGGCGTTTTCTCATGTCAGGGTAAAAAAATTCCTCAAACGTATTGAAATTAAATGAAAGGATCACCACATCCAGTTGTAGATAGTATATTGTTTGATTGACATTAGGCTAAAATAGCTAAATGTTTTTTCCTTCTCATCCTACTGTAAGACTTTGGACTGTCCTTTACTCCTGGGTAACCAAGATAATTAGAAATGTGCTACTTGACTAGAGTAGCAAATTATCTTCAACTTTTATGTTTGCCTTTCTCCATGCCTCTTGCAGGGATATAATATAATATTTTTTAAAAATGTATTTCTTTATACCTGTTCCTTATGAGAGTGACCTGGAGGCATAGCAGAGTACTACCTACCAAAGACTTATAGGAATTGGGGAGCTCTATGAAACCTCTTTATTCATACAATTGGTATTTGTGAAGCCTTTACTATAAGTCAAGAAATATACCTGGGACTATGGATAGAAAGTAAGCAAAATCAGACATGATCCCAGCCTTTATTTTTAAGGAACTGACAGACATTAATCAAATAATCAAGACAATCTATGTAAAATTGCACTTATGGTAGGTGCCGTGGAAGAGAGGTACCTAGGGGCTATGAAAGTTGTAATACAGAGAGTTGATGCTGTCAGGGAGACCAGGAATGGCTTGTCTGAAATAAAGACGATGAGCTAAAAGATGAGTAGGAGTCAAATAGTTGGAGGGCAGGATGGGAAAAAGGAGCAGCAGGTGGAAAGCCCCTGAGGTAACATGGAGCATGGTGAGTATGAGGGACTGAAAGAAGGCTATTGTTGAGGGAACAGAGAGAGGGAAAGTGAGTGCAATATAAGACAGGACTGGAGAGGTGAGCAAAAGCTAGACCAAGCAGCACCTGCAGACCACTGTAAGGAGTCATATCTTTACCTTATAGCAATGAGTACCATTGAAGGATTCTAGGGTGAGGGGTGGCCCATGACAGATTTACATTTTCCAGAGATCACATTGGTTGATCATGGAGGCTAGAGAACAATATGGTAAGTGGCCATACCAGGAGGTGGTGAGGAGCCTGCTTAGATTTGCAAAGACCATTCATAATCTCTGCACCTGAATTTGTTCTGAACCTGTAAGACAGCCTCAGAACTTGTGCTTAATCCCATATATTGCATGAAGTATTTTGGCCTAATAGGGTGCCCTTACTTTTCTGGTAGAGCTAAGTAATGGTGGTGGGGTGAGTGGAGAGGCTTCTGACCTACAATTTTGCAGGAATACCTTCTGTGATTGGTGATTTTAGCATCTTAGGGTCTTTTCTTTGTTGCTAGTTTTCTCCAGAAAAAGGTAAACACCGTTATTTTCCTTTTCACTTTGGAATCTCTTATACTTCAATATATGCTGTCTTGAAAGTACTATTTCAAATTCCTGTCCTGCAGTGTTTTTGTCTTTTTGTGCAGCAGGCTTTTGAGACCAGCTAGAAATCTAATACAAGGGTTTCTGAGTTCATGCTTGAAATATTTCAGGTGATTCCATAATGAAAAAGGAAAAAAATCTTGAGATTCCATTGTACTTTTTGGTATGTCTATTATAGTACTTGTTCATTCTGACTTACGTTACAATTATTTACACACACACACACACACACACACACACACACACACGAAGCTCTTTCTACACTCCCACTCACCTTTTGCCTCCTACTCATCCTTCAGCTTTATCATCATTATCACTTCTTTAGGGAAGCCTTCCCTGATCTCCCTGACAAGGACAGTTCCCCTCCTTATAAGCTTTATTAGCACCATGATCACATGTACAATTTTCACTTAACTCCTCTGATGTTTGGCCAGTGTGGACCCTCTGGACAGGGAGGTCTCTTACCTTGTCCTTGATTGTACTCACTGTCAAATCCACTGAACCAGCAGAGGGCCTGCCATAGAGGAGGCATTCAATCAGTAGTGGCTGAATGAATGAGTAACTACACTTACAGAAATGTCCTCAAACTCAGGGCCTTCCCCCACCCCATATTTGATCTACTGTTTCACCCAATGCTTGAAGAATTGATATGAAACGTGTATTATAAATTTCAGTTTTCTCACATGTAATTTTCAATAGAGATGCCAACATTCAAATGGACATAGCTTTCACCTTACTGTCAATATATTAAATATATTCAACTTAAAATGAGAATAATATACTAAACAACATAAAAAAATATGGGAGTATAATGAAGTGGTTAAGTGTAAGGACTCTGAAACCAAATTGATAGGATTAAAATTAAGGTTCTGGGGTTTACTAGCTGCAGGTTATTTAACCTCTTTCTCCCTTGATTTCCACATCTGTAAAATGGGGATAATAATAATACCTGCCTCAAATCATTGTTATGAGGACTAAATAAGTTAATTTATATAAATGACTTATAGCAATGCCAGGCGTAAATGTTCCCATTGCCAACTCATAGCGACCCTATAGAACAGAGTAGAACTGCCCCATAAGATTTCCAAGGCTGTAAATCTTTACGGAAGCAGACTGTCACATCTTTCTCCCACAGAGCAGCCGGTGGGTTTAAACTGACGACCTTTTGGTTAGCAGCCAAACGCTTAAACACTGCACCACCAGGGCTCTTGGCATAATTGTTAGCTATTATTATTTTGTAATCGTTATTATTAAAAAAGGCAGACTATGCCATATGCATTAAAACCCATGTAGCAAAAATACTCAAATTCCTCCTTGGCTCCTTTTTTATAAGTTGAAAATAAAGCACTCTAAAATATTCTCAGTTTATAATTTTGCTCAATAAATTGATTTGATTTTTTCAGTTCCCACATTTTAATATAATACAAGTGGTAATGGAATTAGATTGTTTTCCCACTAAAGTTTACTGCAATCGCTGGAAGAAAGACTAACAAAAAGCTAGGGGTATTGAGACAACACTGATAGCGTCAAATAATGTGAGAAGCTTTAAAAAGGGTAGCGGGGTGGGGGCCCAGGAATTATTAGGGTCCCCAGGAGAAGTGAGTGGGTATGCATAAGAGATGTGGGGAGGCTACTGGGCTGGGGGGCAGTAGCTTTATATGTATATATTTTAAGTGTTTTATTGGAGGATAATACACACACACAATAGTTCACATACATCATAAATGTACAGCTTGAACTTTCAGAAGTCAACATACCCATGTAACCAGCACCCAGATCAAGAAATGGAACATAACCAGCAGCTCAGACCAGTCACTAACCCCTAACACTAATCACTATCCTGTCTCCTATCACCGTAGATAAGTTTTGCCTGTTTTTGTTCTTCATTTAGATGGAATCATACTATATATACTTCTTTGTGTCTGGCTTTTATCCTCAATGTTACGTTTGTGAGCTTCCTCCTTATTGTTGTATGTAATTGTAGATCATTCATTCACATGCTGCATGTTTTTCCATTGTGTTGTTGATGAGCACTTGGGTGGCTTCCATTTCAGGTTATTATGTGCTACTATGGACATTCTAATACTTTTTTTGTATATATATATATTTTATTGTACTTTAAATGAAGGTTTTCAGAACAAATAGTTTCTCATTAAACAGTCAGTACACATATTGTTTTATGACATTGGTTAACAACCCCACGACATGTCAGCACTCTCTCTTCTTGACCTTGGAGGACCTTTTTTTTTTTCTGGTGAAAATATACATAGCCAAAGTTACACCATTGCAAAAGTTTCTACATGTACAATTCAGTGACATCGATTACATTCTTCCAGTTGTGCTGCTATTCTCACTATCCTTTTCCAAATTATTCCATCACCATTATCTTCAACTCATTGCCCCCTAGGCTTCCCATCAAACCTTTTGAGTTGCTGTTGTCAATTTGATCTCACGTAGATAATTATTTTTTTTTTTGTACTTTAGATGAAGGTTTACAGAACAAGTAGTTTCTCATCAAGCAGTACACATATTGCCCTATGACAGTGGTTAACAGCCCCATGACAGTCAACACTGTCCCTTCTCAACCTTCGGTTCCCTATCACCAGCTTTCCTGTCCCCTCCTGCTTTTTAGTCTTTGTCCCTGGACTGCTGTGCCTCATTAGTCCTGTTTTGTTTTATGAGGCTGTCCAATCCCCGGCTGAACGGTGAACTTCGGGAGTGACTTCACCACGGAGCTAAAAGGATGTCCGGGGGCCATACTCTCGGGGTTTCTCCAGTCTCTGTCAGGCCAGTAAATCTGGTCTTTTTTATTTGTGTGTGAGTTAGAATTTTGTTCTATATCCTTTTCCAGCTCTGTCGAGGACCCTCTATTGTGATCGCAGTCAGAGCAGTCAGTGGTGGTACCCGGGCACCATCTAGCTGGACTGGACTCAGTCTGGTGGAGGCCTTGGTAACTGTGGTCCATTAGTCCTTTGGACTAATCTTTTCCTTGTATCCTGTTCTCTTCTCCCTTGCTCCCGAAGGGATGAGACCAGTGGAGTATCTTAGATGGCTGCTCACAGGCCTTTAAGACCCCGGACGCTACTCACCAAGGTAGAATATAGAACCTTGTCTTTATAAACTGTGTTATGCCAGTTGAGCTAGATGTTCCCTGAGACTATGGTTGCCACAGCCCTCTGCCCAGCAATTCAGTCCCTCAGGGAATTCGGATGTGTCCATGGAGCTTCCATGACCTTTCCTTGTACAAGTTGTGTTGGCTTCCCCAGTATTGTGTACTGTCTTACCCTTTACCAAATTTACCACTTATCTATTGTCTATTCAGTTCCCCACCACCACCACCCCAACCCTCGTAACCAACAAAGATTGTTTCTTTTTGTGAGTAAACTTTTACATGTGTTTTTACAGTAGAGGTCTCATACAATATTTGTCCTTTTGTGATTGACTTATTTCACTTAGCATTATGTCCTCCAGTTTCATCCATGTTATGAGATGCTTCACAGATTCATCATTGTTCTTTATCATTGCATAATTACTCCACTGTGTGTATGTACCATAGTTTGTTTATCCATTCATCTGTTGATGGGCATCTAGGTTGTTTCCATCTTTTTGCTATTGTGAACAGTGCTGCCATGAATATGGGCGTGCATATGTCTATTTGTTTGATGGCTCTTATTTCTCTAGGATATATTCCTAAGAGTGGGATTGCTGGATCGTATGATATTTCTATTTCTATCTTTCTAAGGAAGCGCCATATCATTTTCCAAAATGGTTGTATCATTTTGTATTCCTACCAGCAGTGCATAAGAGTTCCAATCTCCCCGCAGCCTCTCCAACATTTGTTATTTCCATTGTTTTTGATTCGTGCCAGTAATTTTGGGGTGAGATGGTATCTCGTTGTGGTTTTAATTTGCGTTTCTCTAATGGCTAGTGATCCCGACCATTTCCTCATGTGTCTGTTGGCCACTTGAATGTCTTCTTTGGTGAAGTGTCTGTTCATTTCCTTTGCCCATTTTTTAATTGGATAGTCTTTTTGTTGTAGAGGTGTTGGATTTTCTTGTAGATTATAAGCATTACACCTTTGTCTGACTTGTAATGTCCAAAATTTTTTTCCCAGTCTGTAGGTTCTCTTTTTACTCTTTCGGTGAAGTTTTTTGATGAGCGTTAAGTGTTTAATTTTTAGAAGATCTCAGTAATCTAGCTTATCTTATTGGGTTTGTGTGTTGTTGGTTATGGTTTGTACCCTGTTAATGCCATGCATTAGGGCCTCTAGCGTTGATCCTATTTTTTCTTCTATAAACTTTACAGTTTTAGGCTTTATATTTAGGTCTTTGATCCAAATTGAATTAGTTTTTGTGTATGGTGTGAGGTGTGGGTCCTGTTTCATTTTTTTGCAGATGGACATCCAATTTTGCCAGCACCATTTGCTAAAAAGACTGTTTTTTCCCCATTTGATGGACTTTGGGACCTTGTCAAAGATCAGGTGACCATAGATGGATGGATTTACATCTGGGTTCTCAATTCTGTCCCATTGGTCAATGTATCTGTCGTTGTACCAGTACCAGGCTGTTTTGACTACCGTAGCTGTATAGTAGGTTCTGAAGTCAGGTAGTGCAAATCCTCCTACTTTATTCTTCTTCTTCAATAGAGCTTTACTTATCCAGGGCTTCTTCGCTTTCCATATAAAGTTAATGATTAGTTTTTCCATCTCTTTAAAGAATGTTGTTGGTATTTGGATTGGGATTGCATTGTATTTGTAAATCGCTTTGGGTAGAATTGTCATTTTCACTATGTTGAGTCTGCCTTTCTATGAGCATGGTATGTTTTTCCATTTATGTATATCCCTTTGGGTTTCTTGCAGTAGTGTTTTGTAGTTTTCTTTGTCTGGGTCTTTTATATCCATGGTTAGATTTATTCCAAGTATTTTATTTTTTTAGAGGCTATTGTAAATGGTATTGCTTTCCTGATTTCCTTTTCATCATTCTCTTTATTGATGTAAAGGAATCCAACTGATTTTTGTATGTTTATTTTGTATCCTGTCACTCTGCTGAATCTTTCTATTAGTTCCAGTAGTTTTCTCGTGGAGTCTTTAGGGTTTTCTGTGTACAGTATCATATCATCCACAAGCAGAGATGGTTTAACTTCTTCATTACCAATTTGGATGTCCTTTATTTCTTTTTCTTGCCTTATTGCTCTAGCTACGACTTCCAGCACAATGTTAAAAAGGAGTGGGGATAGAGGGCATCCTTGTCTTGTTCCTGTTCTCAAGGGGAATGGTTTCAGCCTCTCTCCATTAAGAATGATGTTGGCTGTTGGTTTTAAATAGATGCTGTTTATTATGTTGAGAAATTTCCCTTCTATACCTATTTTATTGAGTGTTGCACTTTGTCGAATGCCTTTTCTGCATCAATTGAGATGACCATGTGGTTCTTTTCTTTCCTTTTATTTATGTGGTGGATTACGTTGATTGATTTTCTAGTGTTGAACCATCCTTGCATACCTGGTATGAATCCTACTTGGTTGTGGTGTATTATTTTTTTGACATGATGCTGAATTCTGTTGGCTAGAATTTTGTTGAGAATTTTTGCGTCTATACTTGTGAGAGATTTTGGTCTGTAATTTTGTTTTTTTTTTGTGGTGTCTTTGCCTGGTTTTGGTATCAGGGTTATGCTGGTTTCATAAAATGAATTTGGAAGTATCCCTTCCTTTTCTATGTTCTGAAATAGTTTGAGTAGTACTGGTATAAGCTCTTCTCTAAATGTTTGGTAGAATTCTCCAGTGAATCCATCTGGGCCGGGACTTTTTTTTGTTTGGAGTTTTCTTATTACCTTTACAATCTCTTCTCTTGTTATGGGTCTGTTCAGATTTTCAACATCACTTTGTGGTAGTTTGGGTAGGTAGTGTGTTTCTAGAAATTTATCTATTTTCTCTAGGTTTTCAAATCTGTTGGAGTATAGTTTTTCATAATACTCTGTTTTAATCCTTTTTATTTCAGTTGGGTCTGTTGTAATGTCCCACATTTCATTTCTTATTTGGGTTATTTGTATCCTCTCCTATTTTTCTTTTGCCAGTCTGGCCAGGGATTTGTGGTTTGTCGATTTTGTTGATCCTTTCCAAGAACCAATTTTGCTTTTCGTTGATTCTTTCTATTGTTTTTCTATTCTCTATTTCATTTATTTCTGCTCTGATCGTTTTATTTCCTTTCTTCTACTGGCTATGGGCTTTTTTTGGTGTTCTCTTTCTATTTGTTTGAGTTCTGTAGTTAATGTTCTGATTTTTGTCCCTTCCTTCTTTTTTGATGTGTGCATCTAATGCTATAAATTGTCCTCTGAGGACTGCCTTTGCTGTGTCCCAAAGGTTTTGGTATGATGTGTTTTCATTCTCGTTTGATTCTAGGAATTTTTTGATTCCATCTCTGATTTCTTCTATTACCCAGTGATGTGTAAGCAGGGTGTTATTCAATTTCTTTTTAGATGTTCTGTCCTTTACTGAGAGTGGTTTGTTGAAGTCTCCTACTATTATTGTGGAACTGTCAGTTTCTCTTTTCAGTGCTGTTAGAGTTTGTTTTATTTTGGAGCCCTGCCATTGGGTGGATAGATGTTTATTATGGTTATGTCTTCATGATGGATCGCACCCTTAATCATTATATAGTGTTCTTCTTTGTCTTTTATGGTGGATTTTGTTTTAAAATCTTTTATCTGAGATTAGTATTGCCACTCCTGCTCTTTTTTGGTAGTTTGCTTGATATATTTTTTTCCATTCTTTGATTTTTAATAAATTTACGTCTTTGTTTCTAAGGTGTGTCTCTTGCAGACAGCATATGGATGGATCCTGCTTTTTTATCCATTCTTTCACTCTCCATCTCTTTATGGGTGCATTTAGGCCATTGACATTCAGTGTAATTATTGATAAGTATGAGTTTATTGCTGTCATTTTGTAGTGCTTTTTTTGTGGTGTTGATGTTTTCTTTGTTCCTCTTACTGTCCTGTGCTGAGTTCCTTTTGTCTGTGGATTTTTTTTGCAATTTTTTTTTGTAGGTTTTGTTTTTACTGAAACTTTATGTTTTTCTTCTTTATTTTGATGAATAGGTTTGTTAAGTTTCTTGAAATTTGGTTACCTTGAAATTTACCCTTATCTTCCTAGGTTTGAACCAGTCTATTATTACTTGGTATCGCCTTGCTTTCCTCTCCATTACAAGGATCTATCCCTACACCATTTATTCCCTCTTTTATTGTTCTGATGCTGTTGTCATTTACACATTAACATCTCTGGTTCCCTGTTGTAATTCTTTTGGTTTTGAGTTATCCTTAAGGGTTCATTTCCTAGGTTGGTATCTGGCTAGTACAATCCTATGTCCTATATTCAGCCCGTAGTCTGATGTTGTTTGTTGTCAGATCAAAGGACTCCCTTTAAAAGATCTTGTAAGTTTGGTTTGGTTTTTACATAGTCCCTTAATTTCTGTTTATCTGGAAATGACCTAATTTCACCATCATATTTGAATGAGAGTTTTGCAGGATATATTAATCTTGGCTGGCGTTTTTTTTCTTTCAGGGTTTTATGTATGTCATCCCATTGCCTTCTTGCCTGCATGGTTTCTGCCAGATAATCCAAGCTTAGTCTTATTGTTTCTCCTCTGTACGTGACTTTTTGTTTTTCTCAAGCTGCTCTCAGGATTCTTTGTTTGTCTTTGGTTTCTGCGATTGTGATTATGATATGCCTTGCTGATTTTTTTTTTTTTTATCTATCCTGTATGGGGTTCGTTGAGCTTCTTGGATGGTCAGCTTTTCATCTTTCATGATATTGGGGAAGTTTTCTGTCAGCAATTCTTTAATGATCCTCTCCATGTTTTCTGTTTTCTCCCTCTGTTCTGGAACTCCGATCACTTGAAGAGTTTTGCTTTTGATTGTATCCCACATAATGCTCATGGTTTCTTCATTTTTCTATGTTCTTTTTTTCTGAGTTTTCCTCTAACAGAGTTGTATGCAAGTGTTTGCCTTCAATTTTGCTGATCCTATCTTCCATCGTTTCAAACCTGCTCTTCAGTCCTTCTGTGACACTGTCCATTTCTGAAATCTTGTTTTTTATCTTTTGGATTTCTAATTGTTGTTTTTGTATGATTTCTTGTTGTGAAGCTATTTTAGCATTTTGTTCCTGTATTATTTTCTTGAATTCTTCCATTTTTTGTCCGTATTTTCTGTGAATTTGTCTGCCTTTTCCATGAATTTGTCTATTTTTTCCTCATTTTTGCCTGCCTTTTGCTTCAACTCTTGGATAATTCTGAATATTAGAGATTGGAATTCCCTGTCAGGTAGTTCTAGTGCCTTTTCTTATACTGGAAAGTCATCTGGTGTTTTATTTTGGACACCCACTGGAACCATCCTGTCTTGTTTTTGTGTATGTTTTGATATTGTCTACTGTCTTCGGGGCATTTGGTAGTTATTTTCCTCATTTATTGGTAGTAGATTTTTTTGTTTTGTCCTGCTTTTTTGTTTTATTTGGTTATGTCTGAACAGGTGGGCTGTGCCTTCTTTGTTGTTTTCTTGTCAGGTGGGCATGATGCTTTTCACCTCCTTCTCCAATGGGCAGGGTCAGTCACTCAGGTATGGTACTGCAGGGCAGGTCTAGCTGAAGGGGGGTTGCTAGGATCGGTTGTTTGTGGCATGTACTAGGGCTGACAGTGTGGTCTGGGAATTAGTGCAGGGCAGGTTTCAGTAGGCCGTGCCTGTGCTGCTTGGGAGTGTGATGTTCAGCACACAGTGCAGGTAGGCAGGAAGGAGGGTTAGATTGTGATGTGTGGAGCTAAAGTGAGTATGGGAAAGATGAGAGAGAGGAGGGTGGAACAGGAGCCAAAAACATACAAACAAAAAAGAGTGCTAAGGAAGCTTACTGTTGGAGTGGAGCAATGATAGACTGAGAAATGGGGAAAAAGAAAAAGGGTAAAAGGAAAAAAATGAATAGATCAAGAAACTGGAAATGAAGAAAGACAAGAAGGGGATAAGAGAGAGAAGAAATAAGTCAAAGAAACAAAAAAAAATACAAAAGGAAAAAAAAAAAGCAAGAAAAAAATGCCCCCAGGGATGTCCCTGTGCGTCTGCGCAGAGTAAGAGAGTAACTTCCAAACCACTTGGCACTGCCCGTCTAGAAGGGGCTCCCAATCCGAGAAAAGAAAAAGAAAACAAACAAATCAAAACAGAATAAATCAGAGCAGACAAACAAACAAAAACCCTGGGGGTCCCACCAGCGTGGCATCACGGGCCAGGAAGCAGTTTCACAGTCAAGCGGTGTTTCACAGCCTTTCAGGAAGAAGCAAAGATGGCACACGGAGCCAGGTATTTGAGAGAAAGGAGGGGGAGGTGGTGAGAGGTAAAGAAGAAATCTAAAGAAGCAGATAAAAGGAACACCAGCAGCCAACAAATGGCACTCAGGGAGCCGGCCACTGCAGGTGGGTGGAATCCAAGCAACACCAGGGTGAAACCAGTACTTCCCGGCCAAGAGACTGGCTGCAGGAAGCAGAGGAGGCTGAGTGGAGGTGAAGAAGGGGGGTGGGGGTGGGAAAGCGTGTATCGCTGGTTACTGGTTGTTCTGTCTCCTGCTGGAAGCTCCGTGAAACTGCTTTCTTGTAGCCCCTACTCGCTGATCTCCAATAGGAGTCCAAGGTGGCAGATCCATGCTGCAGTAGCTAATAGGGGACTTCTGCATGTATCACTCCTCGCTCTCTGTTTTCAGTCAGTTTCTTATTCCATTTGGTGCTTGTCTGAGTTCTTTATCTCTTCATTTGATGCTTAGGGTTTCAGGATTGATGTGTGACTCTGTTTGACTTTGTTTTTCAGATCTTTGCTGCGAAAGGATGGTGTGTTGCTTCTGACTATAGTGCCATGTTGCCCGGAAGTCTCTCTGCACATATGTGTGTATTTCTGTTGGGCATATGCCTAAGAGTAGAATTTCTGGGTCATAAGGTACGTGGATGTTTAGCTTTAGTAGATTTTATATGTGGTTTTTAAGCCCTAGAGGTGATTCTGATTCCTGGCCAAGGCTGAGAACCACTGATCTATAATATCTACCCAAAAGGAAGGTTTAAAGCCGCACTATCAAAGCTTGGATGAGCTCATTGAAGATGTAATATTAAGAAGACAAACTACAAGGATCATCCAAAATGCCTCACAGATAATGCCAATATCTGTTGTAGAAGTTAGCTTGCCTTTTCCATAGGGGGTCAGGGTGGGTGGGTTAA
Organism: Dugong dugon; assembly: GCA_030035585.1. Lineage (NCBI taxonomy): Eukaryota > Metazoa > Chordata > Mammalia > Sirenia > Dugongidae > Dugong > Dugong dugon. The sequence goes on from CM057483.1 coordinate 154,335,828, forward strand.
TGCCAGATCCTGGCTCTCTCATTTTCATTTCTCCTTTGGTTCAACCCTGATTTCTCTCAGGTTTAGTAAAGTGGAATGCTGACCGAGAACTGGGACTGAGGGAAAGCATTGCCAAGTACTGTTAATTATTAATGAAATGAATTTGCATCGAACCAGAGGGGATTAAAGTAGCTTAAAATGAATAGCAAGTTCTTGATAAGGCTTTTCCTATTCTCAGGTGACTGGAATGATGCACTCATGTAGGAGCACATTAATTTAATAGAAACACTGTTCCCCTGAGCGCAGCTTGGAGCTGGATGTAAGCCCAGCCGAGGGACAGCAGGTTCCTAAGCAATTTCTGCTTATGTGGCTGTGGTGAAATGAAGTGACGTGAGCACAGCGCGGTGGGCTGAAAAAATGCTTTAAACATACCCTGAAGCAAAATGTCCTTTCACTGCACCACTGCAAGCACCAGGGAGAGAAAAGGAGCCCTGGTGGCACAGTGGTTAACGGCTGCTAACCAAAAGGTCAGCAGTTCAAGTCCACCGGCTGCTCCTTGGAAACCCTATGGGGCAATCCTACTCTGTCCTATGGGGTTGCTATGAGTCGGAATCGACTCGATGGTAACAGGTACAAGTATGGTGTCACACAGATCTAAGTTCAAACCCCAGCCCTGCTTTACTGGCTATGTGACGTTGGGCAAGTTACCTAACCTCTCAGAGCCTTCATTTCTTCATCTGTAAAGTGGGATAATTGTACATGTCTCAAGCGACTGTATGTAAAACACCTGGCTGGTTCACAATAGGCATCCAATAAAAAGCAATTATTGTATATGGTGCTGTGAGAGAGATTGTTGAGAAGACAGACACACAGTGTGGTAGAAAATAGCAATGGAAAAAAGGTGGTGCTCTAGATGCTAATCTTTGGAAAAGTAGCAGGCCCATATTGAAAACAGAGGTGTTTCCTGCTGCTACAGAGCCAAAGAAGGTCTTTGAGTCTGTGTAGAATAAAAAAGAATTGACATCAGAATTTTCTATTAGTTCATTACACCCACGTAGATATGCCAAGGAGATTGTTGTTATGTGCTGTCGAATTGATTCAGACTCATAGTGACCCTATAGGACAGAGTAGAACTGCCCCATAGGGTTTCCAAGGCTGTAATCTTTACACATCTTTCTCCCATGGAGTGGCTGGTGAGTTTGAACTGCCGACCTTTTGGTTAGCAGCTGAACACTTAACCTCTGTGCCACCAGGGCTCCAGTGCCAAGGAGGTATGGAAAGCTAACTGTGCTTGAAGACTGGTATGAATGTCAGGGTGTCAGTGGTAGAATTCCCACCTTCCATGCAAGAGACCTGGGTTCGGTTCTTGGCCAGTGCACCTCAAGCACAGCCACCACCTGTCTGTCAGTGGAAGCTCGCATGTTGCTCTGATGCTGAGTACATTTCAGCAGAGCTTCAAGACTAAGAATGTCAGTGTGGCTCAACAGGGACTTTTGGATAGGTCAGTGTTATAACTGTAAGTAACCCTTGAGGGACACTATCCCCACTCAAAGGGAACTCACCTAGGTGACCATATTCTATGTGATCTTAGTCTTCCTTGACCACAGCTGATTGGACTATGGGTGAGCACAGAAGCCCGGGCCTCCTCAATCTCTCTTGCTCATCTTTTAAGACTTAGTTCAAGTGTTAGCATCTATAGAAAGCTTTCCCTAACAGTTCAGGCCATTAGGATAGCACTAACTTAGATAGGGTTGTGATATGATGGGAAGGAGCTAAGGGGCAGAGGGATAGACTGGTTATTCTATCCAAGCTCTAGATACCAACTGACATGGACAGATTCATGGTAGCAACAGAGCAACATTTATTGAGCACTTATTTTGTGTAAGGCATTGAGCTCAACACTTCTCATACATGATCTCTTTTAGTCTTCTGATAACCAATTAATGAAGATACAATTATTTCTTCTACTTTCGAGAAAAAAAATTGAAGCTTCGTTTAGGTTAGTGACTTTCCTAAGCTGGAAGTAAGCTCAGATCACATTGTCTCTAAGCCCATGCCCTTACCCACCCCTACATAGCCTCACCATTGGAGGATGACAACGCCAGTGTGGTGCACAAGCTGGGAACCGCTCTGTTGTTCTTTAGAGGTTATGTTCAGAGTGAATGTGGCACCACTTTTGTATACATTCTTTGTATCTGGTGATTTAGACTGGATTATTTCAAGTTGTGATAAAACTACTCTTGTTCAGTTGATAGCAAGCCATTTATTTTCTGATTAAAAGGTCATTCTTTTACATTTCAACAACATATCAGTCAATGAAAGAAATCTTGTAGCAGCATTATGAGATCTGCGACCATATAATAAACATCTGAAAAGCACTTGGCATTTTTTAACGTGGCCAGATCATTAATTGGCTAGTTCAAACACCCCTTATGTGTTAGGTGAGTAACAGAATAATCTATGTTTTAGGGAGAAGTTAAGGAGACCCTAGGGGTTAACATATACCCAAGCCCCCTACTGAAAGAGAGAATGTGGGCTCAGAATTCAGCATTACTAACTAGTGTATTTTCATCCCACTAGTTCTGTGGTACGGAAAGGTAGTGACCCCTGGAGTGGCTGCATATGTTACAAAACCATTTCAACACTTGAACTGTATGCCCTTTGGAGTTAGATTTACAGGCAATTCAATGCTATCCTCCCACTCCCACTCCATAATTTTAATGCTAGTAGACTTCCATTGGTTCATTCAACCAACAAATACTTATTTTGCAATTATTATGTATAGACATTGGGCTGTATTCTGGAAATATAGCACTGAACAGGACAGGCATATTTCCTGCCCCCAAAGAGCTTATGGTGGGAGGTGCAAGCAAGTAAACCACAACTACATAGGGAATGGTGAAAGTCATGATGGACGTACACATAGGAGAGGTGGGATATAGCTGTGGTGCATTAAGCTTGTGTCTGCTAAGGAGAGCATTCCTGCTATCCCAGACTCTTTCCTATGTTACCAGTTTCTTCTCTTCAGAATGTCTCAAGAATTGAAGGACCATGAACCCAGAGCTCTGTAGACCAGTGGTTTTCAAACTTTGGCTGTAAAAATACCAAGGCCCAGGCCTTGTCCCACTAACAAGACTGGACGTCTGTGTTCTTCATTAGGTCTCAAGAAGATTCTGACACATGCCAAAATTTGAGAACCACTGTTGGAGCCCTGGTGGCACAGTGGTTAAGAACTCAGCTGCTAACAAAAAGGTCGGCAGTTTGAATCCACCAGCCACTCCTTGTAAACCCTATGGGACAGTTCTGCTCTGTCCTACAGGGTCGCCGTGAGTCGGAATTGACTCCTCGGCAACAGGTTTTTTTTTTTTTTTTTGTTGTTGTTGTAGACCAACTCTACACCATTTCACTGGATATCATATGACACTTGTGGCAATTAAATTATTTTCTATATGTTTTTTTCTGGAATGTGGAGTATAACCTGTTACAGAGTATCTTATTTCAAGAGACCTTGGCTTCTTTGAAGCTGAATTACTCAGAGTGGGAAAATGCAATTTTATATTTTTTTTCATGTGGTTACCTTGCCCCTGACCTATATCTTTGCTTTACTGCACTCATTTTCTTTGAAGTTGTTTTCTGAGCAGAAAACATTTCATTGAAAAGTGTTTTTATGAATTTAAGAAGTGGGATTAAATAGATACCAGCACCAAAACAGAGGCAAATACTTCATTGAAGACAACATTCCTTTGGGGAGAATCCCAATTTACTATTTCCTTTATTTCTTTTCCACTTCCATTGAATTGGGGCAGACTTTAAACCAAAATTTTCTACTCACTGTGTGACTTCAAGTAAGTTACATAACCTTTCTGTTCTTCAGTTTTCTCATCTGTAAAATGGGGATGGTGATAATAACAATACCTACCTCAGAGGGTGGTTGTGACAATTAACCAAGTTAACACATGAAAAGTACTTAAAACTGGGCATCTAGTAAGTACTAAGTGTTTCTACTAATATTATTTTTGTTATTATCTTTTTATTAGATTTTTTTACCAACATTTGTATACTTTTACTCAATGTCATCGTCTTTTTTGAATTGTTTTCAAAATATAGATAACACAACATTTGACAGTTCAATATTTTTCACATGTACAATTCATTGTTATCTTTTAAATGCCTCATTCCTCCTCATGAGTCTGTTGTTTTCTTTTCTGGATTATGTTTAGCCTAAAGACCAATGAGTCCTGTCAAGATTAGCCTCATAAAGGGTTAAAATCAAATTAAACTAGACCTATGGTTACTGTCAATACTTTATAAACATATGATGTTTAGAAATTGGGGACTGAAGTTTAGGAACTGAAGTCGTTGTCAACCAAGGGCTTCTGAAATGGGCCAAAGACCACCTGTATTGATTCTCCTGGGCAGATTTCAGGGCCCCACCCCAGAGCTTCTACAGAGGAGCCCCAGCAATCTCTGATGAGATGTGCCTTTCTGCCATGCCCTCACCTAGCTCTCTTCCCCGTCCCTGGCCGTGGCAGAGGAGCCAGGGTCAGAAACACATGCAGACTGTGCATAGAGTTGGGGCAGGGGGCCACTTCTGTGGTGGAACTTGAAATTCATCAAGATGTCTGTGATTCCAGTTTGCTTTATTGCAGGCAATATGCAGGTTCTCCATTCAAATGCTCACTGCTTGGCTGACTCTTGCCTTCAGGATCCCATTGTGGTCTCACAGACACAACCCTGAGCACCTGTTCTCTGGCAGGCCTCTAAACAAGTCTCTTCTCCCTTCTTCCTACATGCCACCAGAGGGCATTTATGGGGCCCAGGTCTCCCTTCCCTATCTCTCCCTCAGCTATCCCCTTTAATTCCTTGCTCTTTCTACAACTTCAAGACTCCTCATGAAAAAAGTGTATTTGTCACTACCCACCCTCTCCCAGAAGAGTAGCATATATGCTTTGTTTCTGTATATAGAAATAAAACCACAACTATAATGATTTTATGTATGGAAAATATGGGAAATGGGAAAGATTGGTGTACTATATAGTTTTTTTTTAAATATAGTTTTCTTGGCTTAGCCATTTAGCCATTTCTACAGTGGGTGCATATTTCCATCTTCATTCCCATATACCAATTTTTAAGGAGTATTTTTTAATGGTAAATTTAGTATCATGGTCACCCTTATACTGTATTAGTTTTATATATCCTATTGATGTAGAGTGATATAAGTTTTCTTAATGTTGGGTTCTTGATTCATCCAACATGTTAATAATATTTTAAATAATTTTAATTTCTATTGTTACCAATGGAAATCATAGTAATTATAGAAATTTCAGATGGCAAAAGAAGAGAAAATTTAAAAAACCTGAAATCCTACCATTCAGGAAAAACAGCTGCCTAATATTTTATTACAAATCCTTCCAGAGCCTTTAGAACACTTAAACTCTCTATTCCTCAATATTAAGCTGTACCCTTGGCCCTACTTGGTATTAGTCATATCTCTGGGAGCAGAAGTGGAATGTCCACACCTTGTGCTTGAGGGACTGAGATATGACCAAGGGAACCCCAGCCGTATGCTCACTCATTTTTATGGTCCAGGCCTCTGTATTGAGCAAATGCCCATCTTCTTTCCTAGCTGGTGAGCTGACCCAGACTTTGCAGAAACCTCAAGAATTCCTTTATAGCCCCCCCCCGACTCCTCCCTAGCCCCAAGTCCACGTCTTTCCTGAGAACCCCTCTCTGATCCTGCTTGTCCTTCCAGTGTTGAGAGTACCCGCTCCCAAGCAGAAGGCACCCACAGTTTCCATCTCTCCATACTAACCCCACCAGGGCACTACTGGGTCCTTAATATGACCTTCCTCAAAGCCAGCTAGAACTCTCTCCCTTGACCTTAGGGGAGGGAGAAGAGGGCTATAGCCTGCCTGCATTTTTCTTACTCTTAGCGATGTGCTAAAGCACAGGTAAGATGACTTGTAGGTGATGTGGGCTTGATTCCAGGCCAGTGAGGTATGTAACCCTCCCCCCACTCAGTATCCAGTGAGCTCCAGAATGGAGGGCATCATTCCCATCCTGTCACTGCTGTACTGTATGCTCAATGCCTTGCTCAGAGAAGATGCTCATCAGTCAGTGTGGGCTCACTGAGCCCTTCTTCTCCTACGCCAGAAAGCAGATTGAAATGTAAGACTGACATTATTGCAGGGATAGTCTTAAATTGTCTCTAGTTTATAGAAATAATGAAATCAATCAACAACTTGTCAGTAATATTGGTAACAAATTGCTAGGGCCCATCCCCTAACTGATCTGGACATATCAGTGTGTCTGTTTTGTCACATCAAAGGCCTTGCCATCCCTTAGAACTGTATAATTTCTGCATTTCTGAGCTCTAATGTCATGGCCCTCTTTTCCTCACTGATCTTACCTGCTTCCTATCTGATGGATATGGCTGAGACAGAGTGGTCTTTCTGAAGGGTACATCTGATCCTGATCCTCCCTGGGTCACCAGTATTCCTAGGATGAGACCCAAGGCCACCATGAGCTTGTCTCTGACAACAGTCCTCTAGCCTCATATCCTCTCCTCTGTTAGTCCAAGCCTCCAGCATTTCCCAAATGCATTTCCTACCTCTACACCTTCACACAATTTGCTCTCTCTGCTAGGATGTCCTTTCTATCTGTTATTCTTTGGAGTCAACCCAAACAAGACCCCCTTTAGTCTAGAGTTCTCTGATGTCTTCTGGAGAACCCTATGCTCCCACAGCTCCCTGGGAAAACCTCTATTACAGTTGTGCCAATGGTTGATTTATTGTCTTCTCCACCCACTCCTAGCACTATACTGCAAATATTTTGAAGGAGATTATGTTTTATTTGGTCTTGTATCCTTAGGGTCCAAATAGAGTAGATGTTCAACACATATTTGCTGAATTAATAAGTATTTTTAAAAACCTACGCATACATTTTTTTTGCCCTATATCTCTGCTCACATTTAAAACAAAATCCTTTCTCAATTATTTTTGTCAAAGGTGTCACAGTAGACTACCACGCTTGTTTTTTCCAAGTTTTTTTCTCCCTGAGAGAATATCTTCACAAACATTGGCACAAAACATCACTGCTTTTAGGTGAGTATCTTAAAAATACAGCTTGAGAAGATTTTCAAACACATGTTATAAATTGACCCCTCTTGACACACTCATTATTAGAATCAAAATATGAATACCATACACACGGTTGGATGATTCTTCAACATTGGTAAAACTCTACCACTGAATATCATTGCTTAACTTTGTTAATCCCTGAGCATGTTTTATTCATTATTCTTTTACTGTATCTCTTCTGGTTTTTCTTCCCCTGTAAACTAGCTGGCTTCAGTCTTCACCAGTTCCTTGAAAACACCAGTACTCATAATGTATTTTCTTTGCCACACCTGGCCTTGTCTCTCCACTTATACTTTGAACGTACTTCAGTACTTCCCAAACTTGAGCAGGTATCAGAATCACCTGGAGGGCTTGTTAACACAGATTGCTAAACCCCACTCCCTGTGTTTCTGTTTAATAGGTTTAGTGGGGGGCCCGAGAATTGATATGTCTTAACAAGCTCACAGGTGATCCTGAGACTGGTGTTCCAGTACCACGCTTTGAGACCCACGGCTCTACTAACAGGAGCCCTGGTAGTGCGGTGGTTAAGAGCTATGGCTGCTAACCTGAAGGTCAGCAATTCAAATCTACCAGCTGCTCCTTGGAAACGCTATGGGGCAGTTCTACTCTGCCCTATAGGGTCGCTATGAGTCGGAATCAACACAATGACAGTGGGTTGGTCTACTAACCTACCTACTGCTGCTTGCCAATATTCACAGCTGTAGCCACTTAACTCACACTTGTTGATTCTGCCCCACCCAGGCTCCGGGACCAGGCTGGGTTGGGAAGGAATATAAGGCCTAGAGTTGGTTCAGAGGAGCCCTGTTGGTGCAGTGGTTAAGCACTCGGCTGCTAACTGAAAGCCCAGTGAAAGGTCAGCAGTTTGAACCCACCAGCCACTTTGTGGGAGAGAGATGTGGCAGTCTGCTTCTGTAAAGATTTGCAGCCTTGGAAACCAGTTCTACTCTGTCTTATGGGGTCACTAGGAGTCGGAATCGATTTGTTGGCAGTGGGTTGGATTGGTTCAGTACCACATAACTACTGCTGAATTCAACATGGGTCACAGACCTGGGCTTTTGCCCAGCGTTTTACCTCCTGTCTTAGTGTTGCTATAGCAGAAATACCACAAGTATATCACCTTTTCCTATCCTATCAAGTTGATTCCGACTCACAGCGACCTTTTAGGAGGCTAGAAGTCGAATTCAGGACGCTGGCTCTAGGGGAAGACTCTCTCTGTTTGCACTGAGGGAAGGTCCTTGTCTCTTTTCAACTTCTATTTCTAGGTTCTTTGGTGATTATGTGGCGTATCTTCCTCTCTATGTTTGCTTGCTTCCTTAATCTGCTCTTTTGTATCTTAATAGATTGATTTAAGACACACCCTACACTAATACTGCCTCATTGACATAACAAAGAAAACCCATTCCCAAAAGGGATTATAGCCACATATATAGGGGGTTAGGATTTACAACACCTATTTTACGTATGTGTTTTACATATGTGTTACAACACATTAAAATGTTGTTGTTAGATGCCATCAAGTCAGTTCTGACTCATAGCGACCTATGTACAACAGAATGAAACACTGCCTGGTCCTGTGCTATCCTCACAATTGTTGAGCCCATCGTTGCAGCCATCTCTTTGAGGGTCTTCCTCTCTTTCACTGACCCTCTACTTGACCAAGCATGAAGTCTCGTCATCCTTGCTTCTAAGGAGCATTCTGGCTGTACTTCTTGCAAGACAGATTTGTTTGCTCTTCTGGCAGTCCATGGTATATTCAGTATTCTTCACCAACACCATAATTCAAAGGCATCAATTCTTCTTTGGTCTTCCTTATTCATCGTCCAGCTTTTTCGCATGCATATGAGGTGATTGAAAATACCATGGCTTGGGTCAGGTGCACCTTAGACCTTAAAGTGACATCTTTGCTTTTTAACATTTAAAGAGGTCTTTTGCAGCAGATTTGCCTAATGTAATGTGTCATTTGATTCCCTGACTGCTGCTTCCAAGGGTGTTGATTGTGGATTCAAGTAAAATGATATCCTTGACAACTTCAATCTCTTCTCTATTTATCGTGATGTTATTTATTGGTCCAGTTGTGAGTATTTTTGTTTTCTTTATGTTGAGGTGCAATCCATACTGAAGGCTGTAGTCTTTGATATTCATCAGTAAGTGTTTCAAGTCCTCTTCGCTTTCAGCAAGCAAGGTTGTGTCATCTGCATATCGCGGCTTGTTAATGAGTCTTCCTCCAATTCTGATGCCATGTTCTTCTTCATATAGTCCAGTTTCTTGGATTATTTGCTCAGTATACAGATTGAATAAATAGAGTGGAAATATACGACCCTGACACACACCTTTCCTGATTTTAAACCTCACAGTATCTCGTTGTTCTGTTTCGACGACTGCCTCTTGGTCTATGTACAGGTTCCTCATGAGCACAATTAAGTGTTCTGGAATTCCCATTCTTTGCAATGTTATCCATAATTTGTTATGATCCATACAGTCGAATGCCTTAGCATAGTCAATAAAACAGGTAAACATCTTTCTAGTATTCTCTGCTTTCAGCAAAGATCCATCTGACATCAGCAATGATATCCCTCGTTCCATGTCCTCTTCTGAATCTGGCTTGAATTTCTGGCAGTTCCCTGTGGATGTAGTGCTGCAACTGTTTTTGAATTATCTCCAGCAAAACTTTACTTGCATGTGATATTAATGATGTTGTTTGATAATTTCCGCATTCAGTTGGATCACCTTTCTTTGAAATAGGCATACATATGGATCTCTTCTAGTTGGTTGGCCATGTAGCTGTCTTCCAAATTTCTTGGCATAGACAAGTGAGCACTTCCAGTGCTGCATCCATTTGTTGAAACATCTCAATTGGTATTCCGTCAATTCCTGGAGCCTTGTTTTTTGCCAATGCCTTCAGTTCAGCTTGGACTTCTTCCTTCAGTACCTTGAGTTCTTGATCATATGCTACCTCCTGAAATGGCTGTATGTCAACCTCTAGAGGGCCTCAAATAGTAGATGCTCGATTAAATGGTAGTTGATATTATTACAAAATAACAACAACAAGACCAAACCGTTGCTGTTGAGTCGATTCCAACTCATAGCGACCCTATAGGACAGAGTAAAACTGCCTCATAGGGTTTCCAAGGAGCAGCTGGTGGATTTGAACTGCCGACCTCTTAGTTTAGCAGCCAAGCTCTTAACCACCGCACCACCAGGGCTCCACAAAATAACAGTAAATAAGCATGAATAAGCAAACAATAAATAAGCATAAATAAGCAAACAGCTAAGTGCTCAACTACTGACCAAAAGATTGGAGGTTTGAACGCACCCAGAGATGCCTCAGAAGACAGACCCGGCAATTTGCTTCCAAAAGGTCACAGCCTTGAAAACCCTATGGAGCAGTTTTACTCTGCACACATGGGGTCACCATGGGTCAGAATCGGAACTGACTTGATGGCAACTAACAACAACTACATTGTTAGAATTTGAGGCAAGCCTGTTCCTCTGTGGGCATAGGAGGCCCCAGGGCTATTCCAGGTTCTTTGAATTTCCAAGCTTAGAACAGAACAGCTAATTCCAGACCTGACTTGTTGGAAGGATGGGGAGCTAAGATAACCTCTTTGTTGACCAGGATCTGGGCAGAGCAAAGCAAGCTTGCTCAAGACACTGGTGCTTACAGCTAGGTATATTGGAAAAACTGCTCACTGCTTGCTGGTCGTCTCATGAATAAATTTCAAAAGCATAAAATATGGGCCCTACATCTGGTACAACTTTGAATATCTGTGAGACCTTGTATTACTTTCTTCACGTTTCTGGTCCCAGTTCTTTTTCTCTGTACAAACTGGGTTTAATCCTGAGCCTAGGATTTAGGACTTCTCGTTCCCAACCAAATGGGAAGGAAGTAGGGTGCCAGGTGATCTTTTTACTGGATGTATCGTAAATCCCAGGCTTAAGGCGTGGTCTAGCATCATTGTCATGGGGAGAAATAAAAGCAGAGACTGTTAAAGGATAAGAGAGAAGCAGAAAGGCTGAGGCCCTGTCTGTCTAGGACCAAATAAACCCCTTGCCATCAAATCGGACTCATAGTGACCCTATGGGACAGAGTTGACCTGTCCTATAGGGTTTCCAAGGAGCAGCTGGTTGATTTGAACTGCCGACCTTTTGGTTAGCAGCCAAGCTCTTAACCACTGCAGCACCAGGGCTCCCTGTCTAGGATAGTGCCCAAGCAAGTTATATAAATAAGGGAAGTAGGCCAGGAGTTGTGATAGGGAAAAGTGAGGATTGCGATGAATGGGAAAGCATGTGCCCTGTCTAAAGAGGATAGCAGCTAATGAGACTCAGCACGCTGGTGCCACATAAGAATGTAGCCTAGAGCTGAGGTCTTTTGACTTTTCAGGAGAAACCAGAATTTTAGGGCCCCCTCCACACCACGTGAAATAACAAATTCTTTGAAAAGTTGTCAAATACCTTTCTAGGCTGAATTTGGCCTGCAAGCCCCCATTTTGACCTCTAGAATATGGCCAGTTGAACAGGAATTAACAATTCAGTTTATTGGCTCTTGATAACCATTTATCAGTATGGGTCTGTCTTGTTTTGGAGGCTTTTGATTCAACTCCCCAGCTTGGGTTTGTTTGTGTCTTAAGTAACAGATAATGATTCAACAATAGATATTTTAATGCTCACTAAAATAGAACTTAGGGTTCTGTTCTAGGCTTAGTAGATAAATGGGTCTAGATATGTATTTTCTAGATTGAATTCTGTCCTTTTCTCCTCCTTTTTTTCTCCAGCAGTTACCTTAAAGTTAAGGAATTTAGCCAAAGGATATTAATGGTATATGATATTAATGCAAATCTTTGACATTTCTAATTTGAGCATAAGAAAAAGGGAAGTGAACACTTCTGGTTGAACAACAATGAGTAAATCTGATGAATTGCTGTGGTTCTAAATTTTAGACACTGCTATTTTCTCCAGAGATAATGTTGAATCATTCCTCTAAAACGCTTACAGCAGAAGAAAAGGGTAAAAACAAGGCAGAAGATGAACTGGATGAAAGAAATACTAAAAAGCAAATGATACCCTCTCCACTGCCACTCCATTGCCTGTGTTGCCCTGGGGCTCTGTAGCCTAAAGAGGGAAGAAGATGAACAAGCAGATACACACAGATGTGAAAATACTTAAATAATATGGAAATCTTCAGATTATACAGCAAAGTCGTGTAAAGCCAAATAACTCTTCATAAATTATTAGCTCAAGGTTTGATGACTTCCTTGCTGATCTTAAGGACTCTAATACCAAAACCCACAAAAGTCAGCATAAATGGGTCATATTATAAATTTTTCTTAAATCGGGCCAAATTCAAAATGTCTATAGTTTTTAACTATAATAATCCGTTCTTATGGTCTGAATCTCTTTTGTGTGTGTGTGTTTGATATACCAAATTTACAAAATCTAGAAAAGTTCCTCAAATAAAACCCTCATTTTTAAAAAATTTTTAAAAAATTGAATTGAATAGTTCACTGGGAGAGGATGGAACTCTTTAAGTTTAGAAGTACTTCAAGCTATTCTCAGCCAGGCAGAACCACTACCTGGCTGGAGCCATCTAGATCCATATGTTCTCGCTCTGTCTTCATGCCATGTCACCCGGGTGTTAGGAGCTCTACAAGATTGTCTATCTGATCTTGCAAGACTTCTGGTGGCCTTGAACCTGTCTTGTAATAGAACATTACGTAACTACATGTAGCAGCTGCACCCTTCCCAGTAAACCAACCAGAAGGCTGTTTGCAGCATTTACCATTTTCTTTAGACTTCTGAATGAACTACTATATTCCTGCATTTTGGTAATGGATTACCCTTATTCCCAAAATGCAGAATAAGCTAAGTAGCTGCTAATATTTTCTCCAAGACAGTATACTTTATCCTGTGCCAAAGCGCTTAATATTGTCAGGACCCATGATTTTTGTCTTCAAATTATTTTGGTTCTAAGGACTTTTAAACAAAGTCTTTTCTAAGATCACCAGTCCCTTCTCATTCTAGAAGGTTTCATGTCCTGGCCTTCAGATAAATCCACATCTATCTCCTTGCAACTGGCTGGTCAGATAAAACAGGCCAGTTGGAAACTAAAATATACCTGCTGCTTTGCTACTCAAAAAAATAACTGGACTTTCTTCTATGCCAAAACTATGGGTCTTGGCTACTATCATTCACTAATGCCTGTCTTGATCAATGTCCTTATACTTTTACCTCTCTGAGCTCCACACTTCTCATGTTTATCTATAACCCTCTGTTATGGATTGAATTATGTCCCTCAAAAGTGTATGTTCTCAATCCTACTACACCTGTGGTTGTAATCCCATTTGGGAATAGGGTTTTCTTTGTTATATTAATGAGGCAGTATTAGTGTAGGGTGTGTCTTAAATCAATCTCTTTTGAGATATAAAAGAGTAGATTTAGCAAGCAGCAAAACACACACACACACACACACAGAGAGAGAGAGAGAGAGAGAGAGAGAGAGAGAGAGAGAGAGAGAGAGAGAGAGAGAGAGACACGGGAGAAGACAAATACCATGCCACATGAAGATCTCCAAGGAACCAAGAAACAGAAACTGAAAAGAGACAAGGACCTTCCCCTGAGCCAACAGAGAGAGAAAGCCCTCCCCTAGAGCCGGCAGCCTGAAATCAGACTTCTAGCCTCCTAAACTGTGAGAAAATAAATTTCTATTTGTTAAAGCTACCCACTTGTGGTATTTCTATTATAGCAGCACTAGATAACTAAGACACCATTCTCCAATGGACAAAGCCTAATATAAATGTGCCACCTGGTAATATATTCTTGGAGCTCTAATACCTGCGTACCCAGCATAGCTGCTCAGTACTCCCTTCTCTTCTATCTCATTGTTTTGCTATCCATACTCTCACACTCTTTATTAGGTGCCTACTTCCAGCCCCAGTAAGTGTTACCTAAAAGCTGTATTTGATATCCACAGAGCTCTGTAGACAGACAGAGAATGAACAATAGTCATTTACCTACCTATGAATTCATGGTGGTCCCTTCTCTCAGCTATTTCTGAAGACCAAGACCATTCTGGGGGTAGGGGTGAAGGAGAAGTCAAAAGGTTATCTTTTTCTCTCAAAATAGCCATTAATTGCCTTTTTTTTCTTAAAATTGAAAGAAGTCTTTGGCAGTGAGATGTGGGGCTTATGAAAAATAGGCCTCCTATGTACTATTGGGAGTATAAATTAGTAATCTATCTGGAAAGAAATTTGATAATTGTCCAATCAAGTAATTCCTTTTCTAGGAATTTGTCATAAGGGAAACTGTTAATGTAAATAAGGGTATGTGTACAAGGCTGTTGATGTTATCAGTATCAATAATAGTGAGAATTAGGCAACAACCAAGTAGAATGGTTACTTTATAGTATTACCCCATGGAGTTTTAGTTATTTGTTAAGAATCATGTATTTGGAAAATATTTGGAGAAAATAATCATGTTATTGCTAAAAAGGAAGATATGAAAGTAAAGTGTAGTTTTCAGTTTTTAAAAATATGCATAGCATTTATTTTCTTAATTTTTATCTCACAGGTTGTCACTGAATTATAGAATTGGATGTTCCATCTTTGTTTGCTACTTTTCTTTTGTATTGCTTTTCAAATCAGAAAGTGAAACAAATACGTTACTTACATGGCCTGCTGCCTTGCCTGAGGCTGCTACCATCAGAGTGGGTGATCATAGTCTTGCATTGTTGTTGTTCCAGTGCCTGGGAATGCTAGTTCAGTTAGTTATGGTGGAAAAGGAAGTCTGGCAAATGTGGTTTTGACTTAACCTGGTGTCACCATAAAGGGAAGTCATCATAGGACAGAACAGAGGGAGTACAAATAGGAAGTGGCATTCAAAGAGTCCAACGGGTGACTTCAGGTTCTAGAACTGTTCTCACTGTCTTCCTTCATGTCCCTATGCTACTATCCTTGTGCTTACCCATGTCCTTTAATTCAGATTTCTCAGTGTCTTTTTATCCTATACCAAACTGGACCTTCTGTCTAGGCAGGCACTCTACCTCTTGCAAGATGCCCAGGACTTAGCACATAGTAAATGATCAGCTGTTGGAAGCCGGTGGTTTAGGATTGGGTTATATGACTTTATCCACTCGGAGATGAGGTTAGCAAGACCTGAATTATTTAACATCCCATCACAGCCCATTGTGGTTAGTGATGGCCTCCACACTCAGAATGGCTGAGCATCTAAGGAAGTAATTAAGGCAGAAACACGATTATATGACAAGCAAAATCTTAGAGATCACTTGCTAACGTATTTAAACAGCCTGTTTAAACTCACAATCCTGTAAATCAGTTTTATTAATATCTCCCATATTACCAAAGGGATAAGTAAATTTGATAGGATTGCTAGATAAAATACAAGATACTCAGTTAAATTTGTATTTCAGATAAACAATGAATAATATTTTAGTATAAGCGTGTCCCCAATTTTTTTAGTGTAAGCATGTCTTAAATATTTTTTTAGTGTGAGCTGTCCTAAATATTTCTTTAGTGTAAGTGTGTCCCAAATTTTTTTTAAGTATAAGCATGTCCCAAATATTGTATGAGACATACATATACTGGCAAATTATTCATTGTTTATCTGAAATTCAGATTTAACTGGGTGTCTTGCACTTATATTTTTATTTGTTAAATCTGGCAACCTTAAACTTTGAGTAACTTATTTTGCTAGAAAGTGGCAGACACAGGACTTGAAGGTAGTTCTGATACTCTGAAACTTGTTCTTTTAACCTTGTGCATCTTTTTTTTTCTTCCCTACTTGTGTGGTTTTGGCCAATGTGATAGAGGTCAAATAGAGGCTAAGGCTTAGCACCTGAGTGTCTAGAGCTCAGAGCAGATGCTGGGTTTATGCCAGGTAGATTACCCCAAACCTAATGATCTCCCAACTGACTCATTCAGTATTTTCTGTGGGCCTTGGAGGTGGTGTCTGGTGGGAAGGCTTAGGTTGACAGCTTAAGCCTTATTGTGTAGGTTCCTGTAATATCATTTTGTTATTTGTCCTTCTCACCTTTCTTTTTGAACAACTCTGAGATATACATTAAATACCATAAAATTCACCCATTTTAAGTATAAAATTCAGTGACTTTTAGTACAATTACTGAATTGTGCATTCATAACCACAGCCTCAGAGGCTGGAAAAATGCCTTAATAATAGACCCTGCACATAGTTGACTATGAAAAACTGAGATGGATAAAGTCATATTATGGCCTTAATAGCCTTTAAAACCCAGTTTTGCTGTAAACCATTGGACTACAGGCGGAGGAGCATCAGCGTTGGTGGAGGGAGCTGGAGGTGTCAGATCTGATCCTCCATAGGTGCACACTGCCATTTAGGGAAAAGGAGTTCTGTAACGAAAATTCTGTAGAGAAAGACACAGAACACGAACCAGACTGAAGTAAAAGTGGGTTGGGAAAAAGTGGAAACAACCCAAATGTTCATCAGCTGGTGAATTAATAAACAGCATGTGGTATTATTCATACGATGGAACACTACTCAGCAGTAAAAAGGAATGAACTACTGACACATGCAACGTCATTGATGAACCTCATAAACATGTTAAGTGAAAATAGCTAAACACAAGAGACCACATACATGATTCCATTTCTATGAACTATCCAGAAAAGAGAAATCTATAGAGATAGAAAGTAAATCAGTGATTGCATGGGGATCAGTGTGGGAATGAGATTAAATGTAAATGGGCATGAGGGATCTTACTGGGGGCGGGGGGTGGAAATGTTCTAAAACTGGATTGTGGTGATAGTTGCTGAGATCTTAAAGTTATCCCATTGGGCAGAATATCGCCTAAGGAAATCATGCACCAAAAGCTTGACTTTTAAAAATACAGATTATATCTACTTACTATAAAATGTATCTAGTTATATTGAATATACCATGGACTGCCAAAAGAACAAACAGGTCTGTCTTGGAAAAAGTACAGCCAGAATGCTCCTTAGAAGCGAGGATGGCGAGACTATGTCTTACGTACTTGGGACATTTTTTCAGGAGGGATCAGTCCCTGGAGAAAGACATCATGCTTGGTAAAGTAGAGGATCAGCAAGAGAGGCAGGCCCTCAACGAGATGGACTGACACAGTGGTTATAACAATGGCACAGGACCAGGTGGTGTTTCGTTCTGTTGTAATAGGGTCGCTATGAGTCGGAACTGACTCAATGGCACCTAACAACAACAATAAGGGTTGTATTGTGGTAGTGAAATCTTATAACAAATTTTAAACAAAGACTTTTAAGTGAGTCTTGCAAGTCTTGTTTGGTACAGTGATTTTCATTGAAATGGCTTCAGCTACTGACTGGCTGTGTGGCTGCACAGCTCACTTAACCTCCCTTCACCTCAGTTTCCTCGTCAGTAAAACCGTACTCACAGGTTGTGTGTGTGTGTGTGTGTAGAGTAAATAATTATAATGTATGTGAAAGCATCTGTTAAGTTTAAAAGTTATTCAAGGGTGAGTTATCATAATATGGCCAAAATCCTACTGTAGTTAGAACCTTCTGATTTATTAAAAAGAGTTAAATTTGAATAAAAATATGAGTTGTCTTAACAACTAGAACTCTTATGTTTTAAAGAAAACTAATCCCTCTAAGACTTCTTTTTTGTTTTGCTCAGGAAAATAAGTTACTTGCTCTAAGCCTTTGGCTATATTCAAATGACTATGTGTTAAGTCTTGCTACTCCTTTAAAGGATGTGTGAGACAAACAAAGAAAATCACACACACACACAATAAAGCACTTAAAACTAGTTGTTTTCAGAGATGGTGTTTTCAGGACACGATTTCATTGACTTTTGGCAAATCTTAAGTCTCCTGTTCAAGGAAATTGCCTTAATGATAAGGATATACATGATGATAGATTTGAAGGGCATTTGGGGCCAAAGCAAGGGATAAAAATTTGCAAAATTAAGCTTTCATAGAAATAGTTTGCATTCATATAATCACTAATTTTTATATCTTTGAAGTTTATGGATTAATTTTCTTCTGTGATTGACAGAGACAGATGTCACAAGATGTTATAATTTATTTTTCTATACAAAGAAGGAGCTTAGTTAAAATTTAGCATTCTATTCAACAATTGCTTGGGCACCTCCAGAGAGAAACTTTTAGACGCCGTCCTACACCTTAAGACTGTTTCCTAGTTTGTGCTAGTTGGTTAACTCATGCCTTCTCTTATGCTGCAAGTATTCAAAGTGTGTTTTAAACATGATTTTTTTAAATCTGAAATTAATTTTATGGATGGACCACAAAATCTGGAATTGGACCAAATGTAAACCCCAAACTGAGGAGGCCATTGTGGGGACTGTGTATCTTGGATAACTTACATAGCTGGCACGGAGGTAGCCATGGACAAAACACGGCATAGATACAGAGATGGAAAATAAGAAAAGTAGACATATCAAGAAATTCTAACCTTTAATAGGTGTTTCAAGAGTAGAAAGTAATATAGAGAGTAATAGTTTAAGGGAAAACTGAAGGACATGATTCTAAGGTAGAAAAATCCCAAGTGCTGAGCAGGATTAATAAAAAATAAAAATATTCCCAACCATATCTAGACCCATTGGGATAAAACTTCAGAACATCACAGGTGAAAAGATAAGCATAGAAGCTACCAGAAAAAGAGGGGGATGGATACATTATCTACAAAGAAAGAATTGACAGCAGACAACAATAACTGTTCTAATCCAATGAAATTTGGAAAAAAAATTAAAGAATAGTAAATCTTGTCTTGTGGTAGAGGAAGAAATTGGTAGTGTTTGACTTAATATTTGGTAGGAAAACATACATTCAAATATGAAAGTTAAAATTCTAAGGATAATCCCTACAAGTAAAGAAGTAGACTATGGCTTTTAACTGGTAAGGGACAGAAAAACAGGAACAAAAAAATACTCTTAGTTCAACTGAAGGCAGGAAATTAAAAATAACTGATAGGCAAACATGGTAAATAGAAAAGAAATAAGGTGGTAGAATTAAGTTCAAATATAGTAATCACAAAAAATGCAAGTAGAGCCTCGGTTAAGAGTCTCAGATTGGAAAATAAAATTCATTTATATGCAGTTTTCAAAGAACATCTAAAATAAAGCAGAGTAAAGTTGAAAATAAAGGGATTGTTAAAAGATATATCAGGAAAATATTAACCAAAATAAAGCTGGCTTATTGATATTAATATCAGACAAAATAGAATTGTAGGAATAAAAACACTAAAACGCACCAAGGGGGTATTTCAAAATGATAAAAGGACTAATTCACTAAATGCAGCAACTATAAACTTACATATTTTGAGGCTGTGATGTAAGGTTTACATGACATAGAAAATGACTGTTATGGATTGAATTGTGTCCCCCAAAAATATGTGTTATAAATCATAACCCCTATATATGAGGATGTAATCCTATCTGGGAATAGGGTTTTCTTTGTTAATGAAACTATACCAGTGTAAGGTGTGTCTTAAGCCAGTCACTTTTGAGTTATAAAAGTTTGGCACAGAAGGAGGGGAAGATACACGTCACATGAAGATCTACAAGGAACCAAGGAACAGAAGCTGAAAAGAGATAAGGACCTCTTTGCAGAGCAGACAGAGAAAGAAAACCTTCCTCTAGAGCTGGCACCCTGAATTCAGACTTCTAGCCTCCTAAACTGTGAGAAAATAAATTTCTATTTGTTAAAGCCGTCCACCTGTATTTCTGTTACAGCAGCACTGAGAAACTAAGACACTGACAAAATGCTAGAAGAAAATCAAAACCACAATCCTGGTGGGAGAGTTCAGCACATCTCTTTAAGAAACTGATTAATCAGACAGATTAAAAACAAAACAAAACAAAAACAAAATGGGGGTATAGAAGATCTGAATGACATATACAGAATTTTATACCTAACAAGAATATGCATTCCTTTCAAGCACATGTAGGATACTTTAAAAAACACATTGTTCACAAAATATAATTCCAGGTGATTTAAATGTTTAAGTTTGGAAGAACCTTTAAAAGATTCAGAAAAAACTTATGGGATAATATCTTTATTACAGTGAGAAATTAAAATACAAATCACAAAAAGCACAAAGCATAAAGGAAAAACATAGTACATTTGACTACATCAAGCTAGAGACTTTTGCAAGTCAGAGGACACTATTATACACAAAATCAAAATCGAAAGAAAAGCAATAGAATATATTTCTAACATATGTAACAAACAAAGGATTAGTATCCAAAATGCATAAAGCACCCCTATACCTCAATAAGAAAAAGAAACATCTAATAGAAAAATGGACAGAGACCATGCACAGGCAATTCAGAGAAGAAATCCATATATTTAATACAGTATGTGAAAAGAAGCTCATCATCACAATTGACCAGCAAAATGCCATTTCTTCATTCACGATGACCAAGATTTTAAGTTTGAAAATATTGAGTTTCTGAGGAAATAGGTTATCTCAAGTACATTGCTAGTGTGAATTGGTAGAGCCAGTTTGGAACAGATTTTGGCAGCATGTGTTACGAGTGTGAAACACCCATATCCTAATTGAGATGTTTCAACAAATAAATGCAACAGTGAAAGCACTCACTCGTCTATGTAGAAATTTGGAAGACAGCTGTCTGGCCAACTGACTGGAAGAGATCCATATTTGTGCCCATTCCAAAGAAAGGCGTTCAAACAGAATGTGGAAATTACCTAAAAATATCATTAATATCACATACCAGTAAAATTTTGATGAATTCAAAAATGACTGCAGCTGTACATCAACAGGGAACTGCCATAAGTTCAAGCTGGAGTCAGAAGAGGATGTGGAACAAGAGATATATATCATTGCTGATGTTGAATGGATCTTGGACAAAAGCACAGAATACCAGAAAGATGTTTACCTGTGTTTTGTCAACTACGTGAAAGCATTTGACTGTGTAGATCATAATAAATTCTGAATAACATTATGAAGAATGGGAATTCCAGAACATTTAATTGTGCTCATGTGGAATCTGTACATGGATCCAAGAGGCAGTCATTTGAACAGAGCAAGGGGATACTGTGTGGTTCAAAACTGGAAAAGATATACAACAGGGTTGTATCCTTTCACCTTACTTATTCAATCTGTATTCTGAACAAACGATCCGAGAAGCTGGATTATGTGAATAAGAACATGCATTGGGATTAGAAGAAGACTCATTAATAACTTGTGATATTCAGGTGATGCAACCTTGCTTGCCAAAAATGAAGACAACTTGAAGCACTTACTGATGAAGGTCAAAGACTACAGCCTTCAGTATGGATTACACTTGAATGTAAAGAAACTTAAAATCCTCACAACTGGACTGATAAGCAACATCATGATAAATGGAGAAAAAATTGAAGTTGTCAAGGATTTTATCTGCTTGGACCAAAAACAACATTCATGGAAAGCAGCAGTCAAGAAATCAAAGGACATGTTGTATTGGGTAAATCTGCTGCAAAAGACCTCTTTAAAGTTCTAAAAAGCAAAAATGTCACTTTGATGACTATGGTGCACCTGACCCAGCCATTATCTTTTCAATCGCCTCATACACATGTGAAAGCCAGATACTGAAAAAAGAAGACAAGAAGAATTGATGCATTTGAATTGTGTTGTTGGCAAAGAATATTGAATATACTATGGATTGCCAGAAGAATAAACAAATTAGTCTTAGAAGAAATACAATCGGAATGCTCCTTAGAAGCAAAGATGGTGAGACTTTGTCTTGCTTACTTTGGACACATCATCAGGAAAGACCAATCTCTAGAAAAGGACATCATGTTTGGTAAAGTAGAGAGTCCATGAAATCGAGGGAAACCCACAACAATGACCTAGAATTCCACTTCTAGGTACATGCCCTATATACTCACACCCTTGCATAAGGAGAGAACAAGGATGCTCACCTCAGCCTTATTTACAATAATAAAAAATTGGAAACAAATGTCTATCAAGAGAGGAATACATAGATAAAATATGGCCTATTCACAAAATGTAATAACAAACTGCAGTTAAAGGGAAAGAAGTAGATCTCTATGTATAATCAACGTGGACAGAAACTCCCCCAAAAAACACTTTACAATGGACTGGTGGTAATGGTTGCTCTGTGAAAGGGGAGATGATGAATGTATCTGGGGCTGGAGATGCAACGAATTTTTGTATCTCTGTGTGTGTGTGTTTAGATGGAATGCATGCATATAATTTTGGCATAGTTAAAATACATATGCATGGAGAAAAAGAGAATGCAAAATTAAAATTAGATTTAACTTACAAGCTGCTTTTCCTTGCATGGTGTCATTTGAGCTCCATGCTGCCTTGAGAGAAGGCATTAATTATTTCTATGTTCCAGATGAGAAAATGGAAGCTTAGGGTGCCACGTGGTGTGGCTAGAGGGCAATGGTACAGAGAAGATGCCAGGCTTTCTTTTTAGCCCAGGACTCACTCCTCGTAAGTTGAGTTGTTGTTGCCAGCTGTGGAGCTGGGGTTCATCTGCACTCTCACTTCATTTCCATGATAATTGGGTACTTGGGTAGGGCTGAACTTACAGATGGAAGCTAAGTTTCAGCTGTCAACATAGGAACTAAACTTCCAACACCCTTTTTTCATTTAATGAGTTTCAGCGAACAAAACGGTTCATAAGAAACAGTGGTAGATAAAAAAAACATGTCTGGTTGCTCTTTCAGTCAGATCTTATTTTGCCAGATTTCAAAATATAGAAAAAAGTATGGTAATAATAACTAACATTGGTGAAAGTTGATACAACTTATTAGTGGTATTATTTTTTAAGAAGCAATTACAATTGCTTAGAGGAAAGAGGCGAGAGAAGAGAAGCTGAAGCTTATTATTTCTAGATGGCAAAAACAGCTTAGGAAAAGAGAACCTAGAGCTAGTTGGTTACCATGAGCAACTCTTGAGTCATGTATTTCTTACCCACTTTTGAACTGATCACCCTCAGTAGGAGGTGCATGTAAGTTTTTCTCAATAAAGGAAATATCTATAGAAAGGTTCTGCACTTACTAAAGTGGATGTCATTGGAGGCTAGGATACATATGCATATACATATACACGAAAGAATTTTAGGAAATACTATAATGCATTTAAAATAGAAATAATTTTGACTAGTAAGAATTCTTGGTCACTATACATTCTTTTAACAAAGATCTTTGAACTGAAAGAAAAAGGGCAGAATTAAGTATTTAGTCTGGCAAACTTTCAATGGACCATATACCTACATATACTATGTTCTGACTACTCTGTGAATAATGGATATGTTTTCACTCAAAGGCTTTCTGCTCTCTATTAACATATAGAAATTTTTAAACCCCAAGAAAGTATTTTAAGATAAAATAAATATTGGTATATGAACTTCTTATTGTAAGTGTGCTAAATAAAAGATTTTTCATCTCTAATATTTGGCAGTGGGAAATGGCCAGAAAATAATTCACCAGCTATGAGTTCAGTTAAATACGATCTTTATTTCAATTTAAATGACCACTATGACACATGAAAAAATGATATATAATCTGTAGCATGATCCAAGACTTGTCAATGAATAATACATGGGACCTTATAAATTTAAAAGAAGTATATTTAATGAAAAGAATATAAAATTTATTTTAGAGATAAGTACTGTATTAGTATCCCGCCCACAGTGATTAAAACATGCCATCTCATGAATAAAGTAATGGAAAGTGAGAGAAAAAATTGTAAGGCATAACCTTGAATGATAATTTGTTCAAAGAAAATCAGAAACATTCCAATTTTTCATTTATTTGTTATAATTATTCACAAATGGTGGGCATTTTGTGGTACATAATACATACATATGGATTATCTGAGAGGGGAAGGTGATTTTTCCTGAGTAACTCATTTGTTAAGATGTATATATTAATTAATTCAATTAATGTTTATTAAGTAGCAACTGTGTTCCTGGGGTGGAGCTGGAGTACAAAGGTGAAAAAGATAGTCTTAACAGTCCCACAGGAGCTCAGACCTAGCAGAGAAAAAAAATTTTTTTTGACTTTAACAAACATAAATATATTTCTTCACAGAAAAGTAAGCTAAAAGTCCAAATTCAGGGTGTCAGCTCCAGGGAAAGACTTTCTCTCTCTGTCGGCCTTCTCATCAATGTTCCCCCGGACTAGGCGCCTTTCCGCACAGGGACCCCGGGTCCAAAGGACACTCTCTGCTCCCGGCACTGCTTTCTTGGTGGTATAAGGTCCCCAATTCTCTGCTTGCTTCCCTTTCCTTTTATCTCTTGTAAGGTAAGAGGTGGTGCAGGCTACACCCTAGGGAAACTCCCTTTACGTTGGATCAGGGATGTGACCTGGGTAAGGGTGGTGTTACAATCCCACCCTAATCCTCTTTAACATAAAATTACAATCACAAAATGGAGGCCAACCACACAATTCTGGGAATCATGGCCCAGCCAAATTGATATACACATATTTTGGGGGACATAATTCAAACCATGACATTCCACACTTTGGCCCCCCAAAAATCACATCCTTGCAACATAGAAAACATATTCACCCCATCAGATCACAGCTAAAGTCTTAACTCCAAGTCCCAAACCCAGAAATTCCTCTTCATCTGGAAAATCTAGAATACAAGTTATCTGCTTCCAAAGGTACAAGGGCAGAACAGGCACAAGCTAGACATTTCCATTACAAATGGGAGAAACCAGAGGGAAAGAAGGGATAACAGGCACCAAGCAAGTCAGCAGAACACAATACATTAGCCCTCAAGGCTTTGAAAATAATCTTCTGTCCTCTGAGACAATTTATACAATAGCTCTGTCCTCCAGATTCTAGGTATTGGCCACAGTCTCCGGATTTTGAGTGTAGGCCACTTGGCCCTGGGCTTCAGCTCCGCCTTCCAGGCCCACATAGACAGCAACTCTGCTCCCTTGGCTTTAGGCGCACCATTCTCCTACTCTACCCTTAGAAACACCAGAGGCCGTGGCTCCACCCTTTGAAACCCCTGAGGTCATGGCCATACCTTTTGAGACTGAGGCAGCTCAGCTTCCTGTGTTTCTTGTCTCTTCAGCTTCTGGTTCTGTTTCCTGTGGCCTCTCAGCCCTTGGGCCTCAACGCCCGCATCTGCACTGCTGGGTCAAGTGTTCCAAAGCTCTGTAGCTCCACCGGTAAGTACCCAGAGGCACCCCACTCCGCCAGGAAGCCTCCTGCGCACAGGCAGTCAGCTCCCTTGCTCCATGGGTCGGCAAGCCTAGCTCCACCGATAAGTGCCCAGAGGCACCCCACTCCACCAGGAAGCCCCCTGCACACAGACACTCAGCTCTCTCCCTCCGTGGGTCGGCTCCAGCGCCATGTCACGCTGGTCTCCTGGTTCTGCTGCTGTTGGTTCTCTGCTGCTGCCACTTCTCTGCCACTGCAGGTACTCTGCTGCTGCTGGTCCTCTGCCACTTCCGCCCCTCTATCCATTCACAGTTTCAAAACTGCTTCCACATTTTAGGTATCTGTTAGAGCAGCACCCCACTCTCTCGGTACCAAATTTTGTCTTAGTCGTCTAGTGCTGCTACAACAGAAATACCACGAGTGGATGGCTCTAACAAAGAGAAATTTATTTCTTCAGAGTAAAGTAGGCTAAAAATCCAAATTCAGGGTGTCAGCTCCAGGGAAAGGCCTTCTCTCTGTCAACCTTCTCATCAGTGTTCCCTCAGACTAGGAGATTCTTCACGCAGGGACCCCAGGTCCAAAGGACACGCTCTGCTTCTGGCACTGCTTTGTTGGTGGTATGAGGTCCGCCCCCCCAGCAGAGAAAATTTTTATAATTACATGATCCTAATTAAGTGTGATAAACGTAAATCTGATAGCTTCCCCACTTTGAAAGCAATAGCAAGCAATCAAGCAAAAGTAACTTTGAAGCATTCATTTTACTTAAAGCCCCAATTCCTTAGCTTGGCATTTTAGACCCTTTTAATACATCCACCTCTTCATTTCTCCCCCAGTATCACATTCTTACTCCCATGGCTTATCCTTTTCTCGCCCCTCCCCCTCAACTCACAAACTCTACTTCAACCACAATAGTTCTCTCACCATTCCCTGCACTTAATTTTCTTTTTCATATAAGTATGTCATTGTGCATGCCTGTTCTCTCCACAGTGAGCCCTCTTGGTGCAGTGGTTAAGCACTTGGCTGCCAACCAAAAGGTCAGCAGTTCGAATCCACCAGGCACTCCTTGGGAACCCTATGGGGCAGTTCTACTCTGCCCTTTAGGGTCGCTGTGAGTTGGAATCAACTCAACAGCAAAGGGTATGATGTAATAACATCAGCAATGATATCCCTGGTTCCACGTCCTCTTCTAAATCTGGCTTGAATTTCCAGCAGTTCCTTGTTGATATATGAATGATCTTCAGCAAAATTTTGCTTGCATGTGATATTAATGATATCGTTCGATAATTTCTGCATTCAAAAGCAGCTGCAGCAGTATATCGAATGATCAGCACAATTTTGCTTGCATGAGGTATTAATGATATTGTTCGATAATTTCTGCATTCAAAAGCGGCTGCAGCAGTATATCAAATGATTGAATGATCTTCACCAAAATTTTGCTCGCATGTGATATTCATGATAGGGTTCAATAATTTCCACATTCAAAAGTGGCTGCAGCAGTATATCGACAGGGAACTGCCAGAAATTCAAGCTGGATTTAGAAGAGGACGTGTAACCAGAGATATCATTGCTGTTGTCAGATGGATCCTGGCTGAAAGCAGAGAATACCAGAAAGATGTTTACCTGTGTTTTATTGACTATGCTAAGGCATTTGACTGTGTGGATCATAACAAATTATGGATAACATTTCAGAGAATGGGAATTCTGGAACACTTAATTGTGCTCATGAGGAAACTGTACATGGATCAAGAGGCGGTCGTTCGAAAAGAATAAGGGGGTACACATGGTTTAAAGTCAGGAAAGGTGTGCGTCAGCGTTGTGTCCTTTCACCATACCTATTCAATCTGTATGCTCAACAAATAATCCGAGAAGCTGGACTATATGAAGAAGAACGGGGCATCAAGACTGGAGGAAGACTCATTAACAACCTCCTTTATGCAGATGACACAACCTTGCTTGCTGTAAGTGAAGAGGACTTGAAGCACTTACTGATGAAGATCAAAGACCACAGCCTTCAGTATGGATTTCACCTCCACATAAAGAGAACAAAAATTCTCACAACTGGACCAATAAGCAGCATCATGATAAACGGAGAAAAGTTTGAGGTTGTCAAGGATTTCATTTTACTGGGCTCCACAATCAACACCCATGGAAGCAGCAGTCAAGAAATCAAAAGATGCATTGCATTGGGCAAATTGGCTTGCAAAAGACCTCTTTTAAAGTATTGAAAAGCAAAGCTGTCACCCTGGGGACTAAGGTGCGTCTGACCCAAGCCATGGTGTTTTCAGTCGCCTTATATGCATGCGAAAGCTGGACAGTGAATAAGGAAGACCAAAGAATTGACGCCTTTGAATTGTGGTATTGGTGAAGAATATTGAATATACCACGGACTGCCAAAAGAACAAACAAATCTGTCTTGGAAAAAGTACAACCAGAATGCTCCTTAGAAGCAAGGGTGGCGAGACTACATCTCACATACTTTGGACATGTTATCGGGAGGGATCAGTCCCTGGAGAAGGACATCATGCTTGGTAGAGGGTCAGTGAAAAAGAAGAAGATCCTCAACAAGATGGATTGACACAGTGGCTGCAACAATGGGCTCAAGCATAGCAACAATTGTGAGGATGATGCAGGACTGGGCAGTGTTTCGTTCTGTTGTGCCTAGGGTCGTTATGAGTTGAAACCGACTCGATGGCACCTAACGACAACAACATGATGATAATACTTTGGAAACTACTGAGAAAATGCTTGGGGTTTTCAAGGATATTTTAGGTTCCCATATGATCCAGTTGTTCCACTCCTAGGTATTTACCCAAGAGACAAGAAAGCATATGTCCACACAAAAACTTGTACTCAAATGTTCATAACAACTTTATTTGTAATACCCAAAACTGGAAACAAACCAAATGTCCACCAACAGGTGAATGGATAAGAAAAATTATGGTCTATCCATACAATAGAATACTACTCAGCAATAAAAAGGGATGAACTGTTGATACATGCAAAAACATGATGAATGAATATCAAAATGGCCATGCTGATTGAAAGAAGCCTATACACACACACTTACACCCTCAGTATGATTCAGTTTATATAAGATTCTAGGAAATGCAAGCTAATCTATACTGACAGGAGATCAGTGGATTACAAAGGGGCATGAGGAAACTTTTAGAGGTAATGGAAATGTTCATTGTCTTGATTGTATTGATGGCTTCATGAGCATATACACATGCCAGAATTTATCAAATTGTATACTTTAAATATGTGCGGTTTATTGCCAAATATACCTCAATAAACTATTTAGAAAAGATTCTTTATGTTCAGAAGTGGAAGAAGAACAAATGCTTGACTTGCCTCTGGGTTCAGAGAAAAGGTAGCTTATCTGCCACCTGATGGCTTCTTCCATATTGCTTGAGCTTTCTCAGCTTGTACCTGGAGTGAAATTCTGAGTTGAAAGATTAGTCTATGTGAACAAAAAAAGCAGAAGCACATGAGACCTATAAGGAGCTCTCAGTGATTCATACCTGATGTGAATCAGCACACTTTTCTCCTTGTAACTGAGATCACTGTCTGAAAAAACTAGACCCTATGATAGGGTAGGGGGGTGTAGATGACTTTGACATATAGAGCATTCAGGGAAGAGAGGAAGTCTGAGCTGGAGGTTAGGAGGGCAGAACACTAGTATTCTGGAAAGTAGTAGAGAGGGAGATGGAGGTGTGGTAAAGATAGCTCATCAAAATAAGTGTTACATAGCATATAATATGTACCTGATAAATATTTAACTGCTGGATGAATGGAGGAGCAGATGAATATTGCCTAACTCTGGCCTAGGGCAAAGGAAGGATGAGGATATGCCCTTTTCTTTGAATCTCTAGAAAAAAGTAGATTAGCTAGATTTTCTATGGAAAATATTTTCTAACTTCCAGACAACTGACTCACCAAAAATCACTTGGGTACCAGCCTGTTTGTAAAGTAGACACTGCCATATTTGTAACAATCAATAGACATTTATTGTATTATGCTGTGTTTCAAGCCCTGTATTGCTTGCCACCATGAGAGTCCATCCATAAAAAGAATGAGCAGTTCTTAAGTGTTAATGGTCAGTCACCTAAGCAATGCTGAGAACACAAAAGCTAAGCTGGGTTATTGCAAGAAGATCTACTCTCAACTTGGTTTCAGAGAAGGGAAGAGTTCAGTGTGTGGGGGGATTGAACTTCATGGAAGAAGTTGAATATGAGCTGGGTGTTGAAGGATGGACTGTAATTGGATTGGCAGATGAGAATAAAGAGGACATTCTAGGAGCAAATACATGTGAGGAAAATAATCTGGCTTGAGTTGAGGGTCCTCGGGTCGCTATGAGTTGGAATCAACTTGACGGCAACGGGGTTTATTGGCAAGGGTGGGTAGTGAAGTGGGGGCCATATTAGTGAGGACATGAAAAGCCAGGCAGAATAGTTTAGATTTTATCCAGTAGACAATTAAGAGCCTGTAAAGGATGCATTCAGCTGCAAGTAACACAAAAGTGACCTTAATAAATAAGGGTTTACTTTACTTACATGATAAGATGCCTAATGATACCATCAGGAAACTAGTCCTGAGCGTGTTGGTTTTCTGACCTGGTGCTGTCACCTCAGCCATCATAAGAAGGCTGCTTCAGCTCCAGGCATCACTTCTATGTTCATTCAGAAAGAAGGGGAAAATGTTGATGCCAGCTAGCTCTCCCCTCACACCTTTCCCCCCCCCTTTTTTTTCTTGCCAGCGAACTGATTCTGACTCACAGTGACCCCATGTGTATCAGAGTAGAACTGTGCACCATAGGGTTTTCTTTTTTTTATTTATGTAGTGTAGATGAAGTTTACATTTCAAGTTAGTCTCCCATACAAAAATTTATACATACATTGTTATGTGACCCTAATTGCTCTCCCCGTACTGTGACAGCACACTCCTCCTTTCCACTCCTGATTCCCCATGTCCATTCACCCAGCTCCTAAACCTCTCTGCCTTCCCATCTCACCTCCGGACAGAAGCTGCCCATTTAGTCTCTTGTATCTACCTGAGCTAAGAGGCATACTCCTCACGAGTATCCCTTTATGTCCCACAGTCCAGTCCAATCCCTGTCTGAAGAGTTGGTCTCGGAAATTGTTTTAGTTCTGGGCTGATAGAGAATCCAGGGGCCATGTTGTCCGGGGTTCCTCCAGTCTCAGTCAGA
Source organism: Dugong dugon (assembly GCA_030035585.1). Classification (NCBI taxonomy): domain Eukaryota; kingdom Metazoa; phylum Chordata; class Mammalia; order Sirenia; family Dugongidae; genus Dugong; species Dugong dugon. The sequence goes on from CM057483.1 coordinate 154,366,306, forward strand.
CCATTAAGTCTGGTCTTCTTACTAGAATTTGTGTTCTGCACCCCACCTTTCTCCTGCTCCATCAGGGACTCTTTGTTGTATTCCCTGTCAAGGCAGTCATTGGTGGTAGCCGGGCACCATCTAGTTCTTCTGGTCTCAGGCTAATGAAGTTTCTGGTTTATGTGGCCCTTTCTGTCTCTTGGGCTAATACTTTCCTTGTGTCTTTGGTGTTCTTCATTCTCCTTTACTCCAGGTGGTTGGGACCAATTGATGCATCTTAGACGGCTGCTTGCAAACTTCTAAGATCCCAGACGCCACTCACTGAAGTAGGATGCGGAACATTTTCTTAATGAGCTTTGTTATGCCAGTGGACCTAGATGTCCCCTGAAAGCATGGTCGCCAGTTCCCTACACCTGCTACTCTGTCCCTCGAAGTGTTTGATTGTATTCAGAAAACTTATTAGCTTTGGTTTAGTCCAGTTGTCACACCTTTCCCTTTCTAAAGGGAACAGATGCTTTACCAAAAGCCTCTGGCCAACTTCTGGTTACGATTTACTGGACAGAACTGGGCCGCATGCTTACCCATAGGGATGTCACTCTAATGACGAAGGTGTGCCTGACCCAAGCCATAGTGTTTTCAATCACCTCATATGCACGTGAAAGCTGGACATTGAATAAGGAAGACGGATGAAGAATTGAGTCATTCAAATTGTGGTGTTGAAGAAGAATACTGAATATACCATGGACTGCCAGAGAATGAACAGATCTGTCTTGGAGGAAGTACAGCCAGAAATCTCCTTAGAAGTGAGAATGGCAAGACTTCGTCTCACTTACTTTAAACATGTCATCAGGAGGGACCAATTCCTGAAGAAAGACAGCAGGCTTGGTAAAGTAGAGGGTCAGTGAAAAAGAGGGAGACCCTTAATGAAATGGGTTGACACAGTGACTGCTACAATGGGCTCAAACATAGCAATGATTGTGAGAATGGTGCAGGACCAGGCAACGTTTTGTTTGTTATATGTAAGTTTTCTATGAGTTGGAGCTGACTCAAAGGCGTCTAACTACAACAACAACAACAGCAACAACAAGGGGCAAAGGAGGCTCAGAAAGGAAGTATTGAGCTTTCCAGCCTCTCTGATGGAGGATATAGGGAGAAGGGGCATTGGAATGCCTGTTGGGTTAGTTAATAAACATGTGCTACAGAGCCACTTTGGATCTTGAGAAGGAATATGACATGTTGAAAGTGACATTCTAGACTTTTCCATGCAATCTTTCAAGCTAAACATTTATGAATGAGTTTATTAAATCCTCAAGATTGCTCTTAGAAAAGTTTTACTTAGAGAAAAGAAGAGTTGGATCATTTAGATCATTGTTCAGCAAATATTCACTCCCTTCTTCCTGCCACTGTGGTCATATATTTCCCTGTCTCGCTGATGTTGGACTTGGCCACGTGATTTTCTTTGACCAATGGTATATGGGTGAAAATGAAAATATGCCAGTTCTGAGCTTAGGGCTGAAGAAATGTCTCATTTTTCTCCTTATCTTTATTGTACTTCTGCCACTGTCCTGAAAACAACGTGCCCCCTAGTATCCCACTGGTCTCAGTAGAATAAGAGATACATATTACAGGTGACGCATCCCACATGACCCACAGACCTGCAGCTTGAAGTAGAGCCAACCTAACTGACCTATAGACCCACAAGAATGAAAATAAATGGTTATTGTTCTGTGCTGCCGAGATTTTGTAGTTGGTTGTTACACAGTAATAGTGGCTGATACAGTATTCCTTTAAAGTGATCTACCTAAGGCATACTGGTGTTATTCAAAACTCAAAATAATATTGACACAAGTCATTTGTACTGTGTTTGCACATATATTACAACAATTGATATAGTTTTCCCTGGTAGGAAGGTAGAGGACTGTATCATTCCCTCTACTTTACAGAATAGAAAATAGAGTATCAGAGAGGTAAAATTATCTGTTTAAGTTCACTTGGCCAGTATTTAGAAGACCAATGCTCTTTTTGGCTCAAAGTCCGTTATCTTTTCTACTATACCAATTACTCTGGTAACACAGTACCAAGGTCTGTTTTGATTCATGACTGTATTTTTTCAGGTCCTAACACAGTGCTTGGAACATTATAGGCATGTAATTCATAGGTTGAATGAATGAATTAATGAACGAATAAGCACTCAATAAATCTATCTGTAGTTAGAGGCTAAAAGCTTCTGTAATCTTTTTTAGGTGTAAAATGAATAGCCACTTCCCTTGTCATATTCTTCCAACTTTGTCTCTGCCAATCAAAATCCATTCCATTTCATCAGGGTTAAACCTCAGCAATCTTGCTCTTATTATGCCCTCATCACAGCTTTTGGGAAGCAATGAGGTAGTATTTGTCAGAATATTAGGAGAAGATACAGAGTCTCATCAGCATAGAGTGCTATGTGTGCTTGGTGTACTATCCGTTATCATTCATATCCTGCTTATCACTATAGCACACAGGTAGACATGAACAATGAAACATTTGGCACTTGGGCCCTGGAGGTCTTTGAATCTTGTACAAGGGTCTGTTTATAAATAGACAATAGTGGGAAGAGAAAGAGAATGAAGAGAGGCAAGGTTGGGGCAGAACTAAAAGAAGGGGAAAAAAAGACAAAGTAATAATCCTTTTATCTGAAGTTGAACTTCAGTAGAAATAGGGCGGACAACATCCTCAACATCATTTTTCCTTTAATTCCATCATTTAAAAATAAATCAGCAAAGTTTTTGTGTAACTACTCTGCACCCAGTGTGCCAAAAGCATGTATGAGCAAGGAGGATGAAACAAACTTGGTTGGGATGACTCCCTGTGGTAACATTGTAGTGAAGTATAAAGGGTAGGTGGTGTTGGGGTCTCTGAATACAAAGTCAAAGGGGCTTCAGTGGCTCCCCATTATTCTTGGGTCAAGGCTAAACTTCGTGGTATGGTTCTCAAGGTCTTTCACAGTCTGACCCTAATTTCTAACCTCATTTCTGGGTAGTTCTCTCACACCAACACTCCAAAAACAAACTTTGAAATACCTTTCTTTTGAAATCAAGCTATTCATGATTTTCGCTAATGCAACTTGACCCAAGAAAATTCTCCATATTGTAGATGGAATTAATTTTTCCCAACTCTTCACTCCCTCCTTGTAATAGAATTAATTATACACCCGTGTGCTTATTTTGTGGTACCTCCCACTGGAGGAGGCAGGGTTTATTTCCCCACTCCATTAATGTAGGGCACAAATGGTTTGGCTTGGTCTTGCAATTCTGCCATCTACCATGAGAAGAACATTCTACAAGTAGCTTCTGGCCCGAGAATGTTGAAGACATGCATTACACACATGAACTAGACATGAAACCTGGAGTACGGCTTGGCTCAGCCAAGCTCAGTCAACATCAGCTGAAATGCAACCTACCTATAGACCCATGAGCAAGAGAAATAAAATATGTTATTGTAAGCTGCTGAAATGGAGATTTTTTTTCAGCATTATTACTGCAATAGCTGTCTTATATACTCTAGTTAGTTACATTGCCATTTGGTCACGGTGTATAATTTTAAATGACAGGAATTTTACCTAATAGTCTAGATGACAGATCCAAGCTTGCCTAAATATAATAATAAAATTCTTATGCATGCCCTTTTATTTTAAGAACTCTCGATGGGCATGTATATTGAGCATATTGTATATTTCTAGTACTTTATTAAAACTAACATTAAACAGTGTGGAAGCAGATAATGGGTTTTAGGTAAAAGTATAAAATGTATTCTGAGATACAATAAAGTAGCTTTCCCACTTGACTGTTAACTCCAAAATTCATAGACTCTGATAAAAGATTTACCTTTTTGAAATAAGTTTGAATACGAATTTGATGCCAAATGTTTTTGGGCATGAGCTGACCTCAGCTTAAGGATAATTCGTCTTTTGAGTTTTATGATTTTTTTTTCCAAGCTACTTTTGAAGTTGTTTCCCTTTGTCTCAAAGCAGGAAGGTGAAACAGTGCATTGTCCTATGCAAACACTTGAGATCAGAAGACTTGGTATTGAGTGATGTCTCAATCATAGTTTATGTGCTTCAACAAGTTGCTTATCTGCTCTAACCTCAGTGTCCCCATCTGTCAAATGGGGACATTAGTAAATTCCACTTCATAGAGTAGTTATGAAGATCAAATGAGATAAGGTATGTGAAAGCATACTGTAGAGTGCTTTAAAATTATCAGAGATGATTTTTCTGGCCCAAATATTCTTTCTATGAGAAAGAAAAAGAAAAAAAAAAAAAAAGACTTAACTGTCTCTCTTTGTCTCTTTTGTCCTGTCTTTCCATTTTGGCTTAATTTTTTATCCTCCCCTATGCTGATACTTGATTGAAGAAGATGAGCTTGCTCTACCCTTTTCTCTTTCCATGTTGGGTATTTTTATCCCCTGCTTCAAAGAGTAGTGAGGTTATTTATTAAATCTGTCTTTTGTTAGCTTTATCAATCTGTAGGGTCATCAGTCTTTTAGCTCATTCAGCAGCATCAACAGAAGCTAGTATTTTAATAACCAAATCAAACAGAAAATGGTTTAATTACAGGCAATGTGTTGTGATGGAAAAAGAAAGGCATTTGAAGTGTACCAGTCCTGGAGTTTAATCTTGGCTGCTTCGCTTATAACCTTCTCCTAAACCTTTCTGAGCCTCAATTTTCTCACTTGTAAAATAGGGATAATTCCTACTTCACAAGGTTAGTTGAAGGATTAAATGAGATCCATAAGGTAAAGTACAAACCTAACAACAAAAAGACAACTCTTCATTTTGAACTTGGAAGCAGACAAATTTCACACACCCTATAAATTAATGTCCAATCTGTAATATATGGATCCTCTTAATTTCTCCTAGACTTAATTTTGTTTATAGTCCAAAGTATGTTTTGGAAATGTTTTTGAAAATGTTGCATCGACTTGTTTTCAATAGTCGGCTTTGCATTTAGTCCCTACAAATTGAAGAAGCATAAAGGTCAGATGATAGTAACAAAATGCACTTAGTGCAATCAACCCATAAATCCAAGGAATGCCTTTAAGAAAATACACTGTATTTGAGTCGCCTCTCCTTAGCCAGTGGCAAGTTTCCTTGGTTTTTCTTCTTGAGGATAGAAAAATAAAACAATAAAATTTATTCACATGGGAAAAACAAAACAATTGGCTTAAAAGTCTGCCTGATTAGAAGTGTAACATAACGTCCTTGAAGTCACACTTTGGTGGAAAGAACAAACCTCATTTTGTTTTTTTACTAATATACACTTTTTTCCACATTAGAGCAATATCTTATTTTTAGAGATCAAAACCTTAGTACAAAGTATATTTCATTGTTCAAGTAGATATGGAAAGGCTGCGAAATCTATCATGACAAATCTCAGAGATTTCACATGAATTGAAGGAAATATAACCATGCCTCTTCCCCCTCTTTTAAACAAATAGGACACCATGCCTAGCATAGTTTTCTGGAGGCTAATAGATCCTCAACAAATGTTCCAGGTCCATGTAATGGTAACAATGACTCATGCTGAGGCTTTCAGACTTTTGTAATTAATGCACACGCGTTCATCATTCTGAACTATAAAATTTGAGATTTTAGATCCTATTAATGGAGGGTCAAGGACAACGTGGGTTAGTAGGTTGGGCATATAAGATCTACTGTTGTATTATTTTGAAGCCCACTTTCCATTGTCTGCTGGATTTTGTTACGGACTCTTTGAGAAGGGCCCCACCCTCTTCTCTGTGATGGAGCGTCCCCAACTGCATTCTTTATGTGGATTTGGTCACTCCTTCCCTGACCCTCCTATAGCACTTCCATTTTCTGCACTATGGCACCCCCAGTGCTGTGTTGTAAATACTGATTTGCATGTCTCTTTCTCTCTCTCATTAGACTGGCATTTCTTCCAGAGAGGCCATGGGCTGTGTTCATCAGTGTTTCCACAGCACTTAACACATGGAAGGCATGTAGTAGACATTCAGTATTTGAATTGAGTTTGATGAATGAATGGATGGATCAAAGACTATTTGAAGCTTCATTGCTTTCCATTCGATTCCTCTGACTTCCTTACCTCTCCTGAACTATCTTCCTGGCACCTGATCTGGAAACCACTAAAAACTGGGGAAGAAGGAAAAGGTTGAAAGAGCCAGAGTCAGCCATCTTCCCGTCCCTCATGACATTAGGGAAAGACTTGTAAACCTAACAGTTATAATCTCCTTATTCTACTATCCACCCAAGGAAAATGAGAGACAGAGTGGGGTTCCAGCTGCTGAGGAGAGATACTGGTAATTTTGGTCTTGCCATGAGGACCATGTGTGAGTTGGACAAGGATCAGAATGAAAAATCAGAAATCATTCATATTCTCCCAGGAGCTGTTTTTTTTTCCTTCTTCTTTTTCAGTCCCCTTTCAGGTTACTGTCAATCAAAAGATGTCTTCCAAGGTCATAATAAAATGATTCAGGGATTGCTCGCGCCACTATTCCCTGATTACCGCAGTCAATCAAGAATCTATTTTATGTTATTTCAACATGATGTTAGTTGGTTTACTCAGCTGCATACCTAACAGGGTCTTTGATTAGACACAGGGTCTGGGATTCAGAGATTATTATCTCATTCACTTAGTACACAGAGCTCTCCTTAGCAAATGACCCCCTAAGTTCTCCCCCCTCCAAGAAGCATTCCTCACTTCAAATAAAATGTAAACCAATATTTTAAGAAAAGACACATTTCCACCTTAATTGCTTGTATTGTCCGTTTTCCAGCCCTGATTTTCTTAATACAGTACAGTTTCCAGAAGGTGAATGCAGTGCTCCTCCACATAAATTTTCAAGGTATTTTTGGGGGGGGGGTTCAAATGACAATTCATTTGTTATTTTTGTGGTAAGCTAGGGAGTGTGGTGTTGATCACAGCTGTTACCCTCTGCTCTTGCAGTTGGCAGCACAGATTCACCAGGGATCACCTACCCTGTTTACCCTCAAGCCCACAGTTGGAAGAAACTGTTTTTATTACAGTTATTCAGCTGCAATTAAGAGGGCACCTGAGAATTTGCAAACTCTTCAGTCCATTAGTCGGCGAAGCACTAGTGACTATGAATAAAGGCTGCTTGTGTCCTTTTAATTACTTAAATTCAATTTATCCTCCAACAGGATTGGCTGGATTCTTTTCAAGTTTTCTGTAGACAGCCTTTTGTAGTTCTAGAATCCCAATAACCTTAGCTTAGAGAATAGCCTGGGTTTTATTTTGGTGGTTAGCAACACCTATCATGTTTAAAAAAAAAAAAGTGTTTATTTATTTTAGCATCACTCCACATTTCATTTTTTTTCCAATGGACTTGTGATATCTACTTAAAAGATTATATGGTAGAAAGCATTACTGTGATGGGGATAGAATGAAGGATCCCTGATTAACAGGGGGATACAACTGTATTTGTTATCTATTGCCGCAGTAACATTACGTAACAATTTGTTATTAACAAACCTCCTCAGTGGCATACAACAATATACGTTTATTTAGTTGGTCTGGGCAGGCCTCACCCCTATGTCTGCAGTCAGCTGCCAGTAGACCAGGCAGCTTTTTTGATATTGGGTGGGCTTGCTCATATATCTCTCTTGTGTTCTAGCTGTCAGTTGATCTAAGATGGCCTTGGCTTGGGAGACAGGAGCGACTCAGCTCTGCCCCATGTGTCTTTCATTCTCCAGCAGGCTAGATCAGGATTATTCTCATGGTAGTGACAGAGGGCAGGAGCAAGCAAGCTTTCTGAGAGCTTTTCCTGCCTCTGTGCGCATCACATTTGATGATATCCCATTGGCCAAAGCAAGTCACATGACTGAGCCCATCTTTAGAGTGAGAGGGCACTGCAAAGTTAGATGTTAAAGGGCATGGATACAGGGAGAGGTGAAGAACCGGAGCCATTTCTTGTAATCAAACTACTACCGAAGAGTCCATTCTAAGCCTGTGTGAAAGCTGTTTATACTTTCCAAGGATCTGCACATTTTACCCCTTGCTTTCTCCCTGACAGAGTTAGCTTGCTCCCTTTCTTGATCCTGGCCTCATTCTTCTCAATTTCCTCACCCAATTTCCTTATCTCTTTTCCATTTCCTAGCTTGCTTTCTTATCAGTCTTTACCTCCTTTGTCTGTTTTTCTTCCCTCTGCTTTTTCTCTCGCCTTCCTATAGAGAAATTAAAAACGAGCCTAAAATCCTCATACACACAGGTAATTGTTTGAAAGGAGTACTTTTTTTTTCCCCCTTGGTCCCTGGCGCTCTCATTACTGATTAACTCCTTAGAAAAGGAAATGCTGAAACCTCTGTTTCTCTAGAAACTTAACAGTGTGGGTGGTTCTGGTGTGGGCAGGAAGCGATAGAGTCAGACTTAAGTTGTCCTGAAAGGGGAGAAAAAAATCATAAACCAAACACAGAAGCAAAACCAAAATAGATTTCCCAACATTTTTTTTTTAAGTTTTCTCCCAAATTTACCAATTGGAAATTTCAACTGGGCTCTTCTTTTTAATTAAGGGTTTAGAATAGACGTGGATGCAGGTGGTATTTTGGTTGGTAGTATGTGGTGATAATCATTGTTGCCATAGCTACCTGAAAAGTGTTCAACAGAATATCACTTCATGTTGGAACTTCAAATAAAGGCTGTAAAAGTTCTGTGCTTCTCATATAGATTTAGTTTAGAGGAAAAAAAATACCGCTATATTCAGGCTGGAATCTGTTTCTTAATCTGTCCCTAAAAATATGTCTCAGTGTTCAAAACAGGTCAGTTGGGGGTAAGTAAATTTCTCAAACAGGTTTAAACTGAGTTCAGCTAGTTCCTTCCACAGACTTGGCTTATATTACACTAATTGGATAACAACTTAGAAAATGAGATATATTAAGGTGATTTATTATGGTAAACATTTAATGAGGTTTCAGGCTTCTGACTGGTTTCGGGGAAAAGAACTCCTATCCTGTGAAGCTTACACAATGTGCCAATCCTTGGTTCAGAAAAAAAAAATGCATTGATAAAATCTTCACATACAATAACATGTACTTCAAGAAGGCTCAAAAGTATTTTCTCAAATTTGGCTTCCTTTAATCTGCCTTGGGACAGCCTGGGCTGGGTTCCATGTGGTTAATTCAATGTGAAATGGCAATTCTGCTTCTCAGAATGTATTATTTATTATGTTTAAGACAGTGGGGAGTTTGATATGATTCCCAGCCCTCTGACCCAAACCTACCTCTTTGCAAAGTAGATTTCTCTTCTACCTGTCTAACTGTTTTAATAGACCCTTTCCCTATCAGTTAGACTCTCTGAGCCTCAATTTCCTCATCTGTAAAAGTGAGGCCATAATAGTCACATCCCAGTGTTGTTGTGAAGACTGAAGGATGGTATAGATGAAAATAATTGGTAAGCACTTAAGTGCCATATAAATATAAGGTATTATCAGAAACACAAATGTTTGGATAAGCATTGAGAAAACTCAGATTTCCCCCAAGAAATGTTGGTCAATAGTACGAATCCTTGGTGAGGGCAGAATTATTGGACAGCAATGACAGAGTGAGGTCTGACTTGTTTTCCATTTCTGTGGCATGAATTTGAAAGCCTTCACAGGTATGTGTATTCTCTAGCCAGACTTAATTTTCAAAATTTCTGTGCCAGTTCAAAATTCTAGGGATAGGAAGAATTGAAGATTCTTTTACTAAAAATCCAAGGCTGTACTATCTGAGAGGTTTTAAAATGAGGGACTAGAGTAGTGATTCCACTATCCTTTTGAAATTATAATACTTCATTTCTCACACCAGCTTGTAAAAGGGACTGCATGACATGTATTTATTTACCTTGAAATTAAAGTGAGTTTAAAGTCATTTTGGCTTGAGAGGTTCTTAGAATTTTTGACATCCCTTGAGACAGCCCAGGTCATCACCAAAACAGGAGCTGAGACCATTTGTCCAAAGTCTGCCAAAAGACTTGATACTGCGTTAGTGACCAGTGGCTGTGTCAACTAATGAATGTCTGGGATGTTTGTGCTGCTGGCTCCCTAGTCCCTGTTCAGATGAAGTAAACAGCTCTGGTCCAACTGATGCACACAGATGGTTATGCTACTCCCTGGAGAAAAGGATTCCAGCTCCTAGGTGGCTGGTAGAAGAATCTCTTCACTGATTGACATGGCTTTATTTACAATCACATTATGATTATTCTTTGTATGTTAAATAAAAAAATAACTCCTTGTGCAATTGTGACATCAGATTCATGAGAAGTTTACAGAAATACATACATGCATTCTATTTTGATGTCAAGCACAGCTTGGGAGATTTTAAAAGATGTCTGCACCCTGTATATATATATACTTTATGTAATATGTTTACGGTAGGGTGATACAAAGCTGCACTGTTTAATGTGGTAGCCACTAGCCACATTAAAATCAGTTAAAACAAAAAATTCACTTCTTCCTCTGTTGAACTAGCTATTTTTTAAGTGCTCAGTGGCCACATGTGGCCAGTTTCTACCAAATTGGACAGTGCAGAATGAAAACATTTCTGCCACCACAGAAAGTTCTTTTGAATAGTGCTGGTATAGAGAAAGATGAGATATTTTTCCCCATTAAACAAGATGTGAGTTATCCTAGGAAAAATATCAAGAGCCTTTAGTATTTTATGTCCTTAGAGAGAAATATAAAATATTCCACTTACCTGCTTCAAAATTAAGAATATGAATCATAAAACTTCATTGAATAGCTACAACAAATAGTAAAACCTGAATACAGTTTCTATTTTAATAGTGTGTATAGGGAGAGAAATGAGGGACAGTAAGAGAGGGACAGAGACAAACTCAGTCAACCAGATACCCACACACATACACACACAGAGACAAAAGGGAAAGGAAAAGATGCATAAGCACGGAGGCTCTGAAACAAAAAGGGATAAAGAAAGGTGGAGGGAGGGCTTTGGGGCAGGGAAGGAGGAGGACAGAGGAAAAGACAAAGAGGACTTGTTGATAGACCCCTTAATCTCTGCTTCAGAAATGACTCCTTGGAGCAAATGTTTTCAATCTTGTCTCTGGAGCCCTAGAGTGGTTGTTCTGAGTGTGGTTTCCAGACAGGGCTTTGAACTGCTTTGGTCCGGTTTGAACCCCTGCTGAGAATTTGCATTTCTAACAAGCTTCCTGCTGAGAATTTGCATTTCTAACAAGCTTCCTGCTTAGAATGTGCATTTCTAACAAGTTCCCAGGAAGTTATACGTAAGAATCACCTGGGGATCTTGTTAAACTGTAGATTCTGATTCAGTATATCTGGGATGGAACCAGTTTGAAGCCCTGTTCCCAGAGTAGGAGCAGCAGCATCACTGAGAACTTGTTCGAGATTCTTGGGCCCCCGCCCACCCAGACCTACAGAATTGAAAACTCTGGGTGTGGGGCCCAGTCCTCTGTTTTAAGAAAGCTTCCAGGGTATTCTGATGCACACTCAAGTGTGAGAACCACTGTTGTAGAGTTTGGGTGGGAATAGGAGTGCCTATAAACTCTTTGAAATGTTACGCAAATTTTTTATGAGGTTCTTCCCCCTTTCATCAAATTCTCAAAAAAAGTCTGTTACCCTGCTATCCCCTCCAAAGTCGAAAACACTCCCTTATATTTTCCTTGCTGTGATGACCAGGACCTTGTGTCAAAGTAAAATTTATTGTTTTGTGTTGAGTGTTTTAGCTGCAGTGACCAGCCCAGCATTACCTGAGTGGTCAGATGAAATGAAGCTGAGAACCACCTCAGGTTGGGGTTTGACCTTCTTCGCTTCTGTTTTAGGAATTTAACCTGATTTCCATTCTCTAAAAACTGATTTTACAGTCTGGTGATAAAAAGGCTGTAGCACAGAGTCAAGGTGAGCAGGTGCCTGACTCAGGGATTAGGATGGGGCAGCCTCCGAAGAAGGAAAGATCTTCCTTTGCCTCCTTACTCCGCCTAAAGGAGACACACAGACATTCAAAGGATCTAAATGGGAAATCCGAACTTCCCCACCTGGCATATTGCATTACCTGCCCTGAGTGGATGGGGATTTTTCTAGGTATAATTAGTTAGCATCTATTAAGCAAGGCCATTTATTAAGTACTGCACCCTGTGGGCCCTTAATACAGTGTAATTGATGATGACAGCAGAGGCTGCAGCCTTTTCAGTTGGTGCAGTTGGGTAGGCTGACATTCTATTGACTCTATGATGGTCTGAAGCTTATGAGAGTTTTGTGCTTGGGGATATGATGCCTAATAGTGATTTCTCAGAGTTTTCAGTTTGGAGAGTTATTGGGTACACTCTGGTGGTTCAAGCAGCTGTTGTAAGCCCTGTGGGAGTCTAGATCATCAAATGAGTACTTAATCAGTGTATACGGTATTCAAACCAAAACACGTTGCTGTCGAGTCAATTCCAACTCCTAGTGACCCTATAGGACAGAATAGAACTGCCCCATAGGATTTCTAAGGAGTGGCTGGTGGATTCGAACTGCCAACCTTTTGGTTAGCAGCCGAGCTCTTAACCACTGGGCCACCAGGGCTCCGTACATGGTATTAGCCCTGGCTAAGTGTAAGGTCTAGGTTCTGCATGTGACTAAATATAGAGCAAGATTACCAAGCAGAAGAAATGGTGTCATTTTCTTTTTTTGCAATTTATCTAACACTGTAATAGCTAACAGACATCTAGAACCATGCAAGTTAGTGGGGATGGGGGAGTGTGGGGAAATGAGGATCTGCTCCATACAGTTATTCAGGATTCCTTCTCTTGTGGCTCTACCCTCCTTGTAGTGGGTTGGGTTGAATGGTGTCCCCCCAAAGTTCATGTCCATCCAGAACCTCAGAATGTGGCCTTCTTTGGAAATAGGGTCTTTTCAGCTGTAATTAGTTAAGGACCTCAAGATGAAATCATCTTGAATTTAGGGTAGGCTCTAAATCCAATGGCTGGTGTCCTTATAAGAAGAGGAAAGCATACAGAGAGACACAGAGAAGAAGGTCACGTGAAGATGGAGGCAGAGATTGGAGTGAGGCAGCTACAAGCCAAGGAATGTCAAAGCTTGCTGGGAGCCATCAGAAGCTAGGAAGAGGCAAGGAAGAATTCTTCCCTAGAACCTTCAGAGGGAATATGTTCCCGCTGACACTTTGATTTTGGACTTCTAGCCCCCAGAAGAGTGACAGAATAGATTTCTATCATTTTAAGCCACCAAGTTTGTGATAATTTGTTGCAGCAACCCTAGGATACTAATACATTCCTCTGGGTCCTCAGAGTCCTCTCCATTTAGGTGGCAGATGGGGAAAGAGCATGGAGAGTGACACATGGAAGGTTTTGATGGGCAAAGCCTGGAAATGGCACACATTATTTCTCCTACTCTAGAACTCAGCCACAGGGCCACACCCAACTCCAAGGGAGGCTGGGAAATATAGGGCAGATGTGATGTTCAGGAAGAATAGAGAGCAAGTATACTGTTGTTGGGACCCAAACTTGCATCTAACTCCAAAGCCCTCTTCATTGAGGAAGCAAAACTGGCATTTTGTCTTGCCTCGCTTATGATGTGTTGCAGTTAGGGGAAAAAACCACTTTGTACCCTACAATAAACCAAAAATAATAAGGTCACCCTGTCTAGTTCTGATGTCACAATGAATGACATCTTGCACATTTCCTGCAAGGTTGGCCTCATCTAGCCAAAATAACTTTGACTTTTGCAATGCTGATGTCTAAAGAAATGGCACAACCTTTGCGGATTTGATAATTACATGAGAAAGTTGCTGTTTTTCTACCATGAACAGACTAATGGCAATCTTGCCTTTCCCCCTCCTCTAAATACAACACACACGTGCGCATGTGCACACACGGGCACACACACACACACACACACACACACGCACACACACGCACACACACGCACACACAGGCACACACACATTTTTCAAACCGTTCTTTCTGAAGTCTGACTCCCTTTGATTTTATTGCATGTAAACTTATTTTCAAATAATTTTGTCTCAGTCCTTTTTGACATCAGTTCTCACTTTCAAATTTATTTCTTCTCTTGATAAATTTCCCAAATATTTCACTTTGTGCAGTTGAATATGTTTCTAAAAAGTTAAGCATAAGACATTTTCAAGTCAAATCAGCTTTTAATTCAGTGCAGGAGCTTTCCGTTTAAAGAAAAGCTCCTCTTCTTCATATTTTTCCCAGCCCACTAAATGGCACTAGCACTTTATTCAAGAGAGTAGTTCATATATAATTTGTATGTCATTATGTATAGTAGTCCCCGGGTGATATAAATGGTGGACACACTAGGCTGCTAACTGCAAAGTTGGAGGTTTGAGTTCACCCAGATGTGTCTCAGAAGAAAGGCCTGGCTATCTACTTCTAAAAAAATTAGCCATTGAAAACTCTATGGAGCACAATTTTACTCTGACACACATGGGGTCTCCGTGAGTTGGACTTGACCTGGTGGCAACTTTTTTTTTTTTTTAATGTATAGTAAACCCATCTACTGCCATGTAGTGGATTCTAACTCATAACTACCCCCTAGGATTTCTGAGGCTATACATCTCTACGATAGCAAACTGCCATCTTTTTTTTCTGCGGAGCCGCTGGTGGTTTTGAACCGCCGACCTTTGGGTTAGCAGCCGAGTTTTTAACCGCTGCACCACCAGGGTGGATTTCAAATTCAAATGTCTTCGTGGCCCAAGTAGGTAACAAATATGTAAAGTGGCTACATGTAAAGCAATAGGGAGTGGTAGGAACTATGGCTACTGAAGATGTAACAGTCAACGTTATTAAAAACACTGTTCTGGGAAAGAAAAAATACATATGGGCTGAACTGAGGCAGTACACTTACATGTAAGGTGTATAGTGGAATTTTCATCCACTGCCTAAGACCAAAACATGTTTGATAAGACACAGATTACCAAAATTACTAATAGAATGACCAAGTGATTGTTTTAAAAAAAAAAAAAAAAAAAAAAACCCTCTTGTTACTTGGTCTTGCCACCATTTTAAAATTACAGTCTTCTCTTCGTAACCGCGGGGAATTGGTTCCAGGACCCTCACGGACACCAAAATCTGCAGATGCTCAAGTTCTTTATATAAAATGGCATAGTATTTTTTTTTTTTTTTACATAGTAGAGGAATGAACAGTGTTTCGCTTTGAAGTGGAATAGTGATGGTAGGCATCGTTAGAGCAGACGCTGAGGCGCTGTATCAAAACAGGCACTTTGAAGGACAACTGCATCCGGGTCTCCCGCTGCGGCGCGACCTCTCAAGTCAGCCAGGGGTCCTTCATGTAGGAGGCCCTGTGCGACTTTGGGCGCTGCACATACAAGCTGCAGAGACTTCTAGGACCTGGGACTGCCAACTTTGTTCTCTCCTTGTGGACCAAGAAACATGCCGCAAACATGCCCGGCCAGATCCCCAGTCAGGCTAAGAAGCACCTTAGTGTAAGTTTGCGACCCCGTTGCTAGTGTCCCCGCTTGTTCAAATTGTGTCGGAGTGTGCTGCCGCCGTCCTTCTGGGAGCTTCTTACTTCACGGCCACATGCCGCTCCTGGGGCGAACCCTGTCTTCCCTTGTGCTGCCCTCAGCTTTGCCTCTGGCCCTTGAGCTTTTTTTTTTTCCCCCCAAATATTTTCACTCCACGGGTGGTTAATCTGCAGGTGCGGAACCTGCGGATATGGAGGGCTGACTTAGCTTATGGTGACTGTATTTCCTTTTTAAAAAATTGTCCCCCTTTTCTAACATTTAATTTTTGTTTGAAGTAAACTTTAAAGCATTTGAAACATGAGTCCAGGAATAAGCCCTGCCATCTTAATCCTTACTTTTCCTCAGGGACTAATCCAGTCTTGTAATACCTTCCTGTGTGTTGGGTGGAGTAATGAGTCTCCTGTGGTGGGAGCACGGTTGAGCCATATATATAATTGCCAGTATTCGCCATTCTTTTTTTCTCTAACTTACGAAACCAGCAATTTCATGTGGTTCATATTGTGAAGACCCCAATATTAACAGAAAACTGAAAGTACACATTTTTCTCTCTGCCCTGGAGTTACTGGTTTAACATTCATTAGCCCAAAATTTAAGGGAGAGAAACTGGCTGGATTTTAGTGAACCAGTCTTCAAGTTGCACAAAGAGAACACATTGCTGATCACATCTTCTACTCTGGAATTCAGTTGCAGAAACAACATTATCATAGTAGAGGACCAGGTCGTTGAGGCCTGGGAACATGGCATGAAGAAATTGATTTGGTAAATGTCATTTTCTCCATTCCAATGATAGAGAACAGTGTGTCTCAGTTCGCCTTTAATTGGGAAGGTTTACAGTATACCTTTTTGGTATTGCCACAGGATTATGAAAACTTCCCTGCTAGTTCCATGACATCAGTCTTTGAGGCTTGGCCCAAAACTGCTGTCCTTTAGGTAAATCCACCACCACATCAATGAATTTCTAATTAATGAAGAGTTGGAAATAATGGTGCTGCATACCCTAATCATAGTGGTGAACCACAGTGAAGAGAATGAAAAATCAAATGTAAAACAAATCAAAGGCTGACAAGCTCTGTTACATTCCTTGGAATTCACTGGATAGGACAAACACAAAATATTATTAATTGGAATAGATTGATAAATTTAACAGTCCTCACCTTAAAATATGTGATTCTGAGTTCTGGAGGGCACATAAATCCCGCTTGAGACACTCCTGGCTGCCATCACTGAGCTATGTTGAAAAGATATAAATTTGAGTGGGTGACCACTCTAGAAAAAATTAAAGCACAGTGCACATACACTGCCCTTGAGTTCATGACTTTAGAGTTCTAAGTGTATACCAATCAAGCCTACTTGATCTTGTGGCAAAACCAGTGGGGAAACTAAACTAAGTGTCCCCTAGAGTTCTGAATCTGATGCTTTCCTGGAAGCTCAGATTTTGAGAAGTAGCTGTTATCATGTTGCTGGTCATGAATATCTATGGGAAGGAGTACTAAAAGTATGGCATAACCTTTCAGTTGGCTGTTTTCATTCTGGGTTAGGCAACGCAAGACTTGTTCTCACACGAGGTTAACCAGGCCCAAATGGCTTCTGTGGCCAAGAAGAAATGGTACACAGAGGATTTGGCTAAGTCAGTCCCCACAGAAGTTTATGCCCTCCAGAAAAGTGCCGGATAGCATGTAAATCGAAGACCATGAGAGCCTTCCAGGTCTAATCAACCCCCCAAAATGACATGGGCTCCAGAAGAGCAAGAGCAGGTGTGGTTTGCTGATGGGGCAGTCAGATGTATTCAGTGGCCACTCACCCAATAATTTGATGCACTTTGACAGATAGGAAGACAAGGAAATCACCTCAATGGAGAGAGATAAGTGTCATAAACTCATTCTGTGAAGAAGCCAGTCAAGAAGGAAATCATAACACCATGATCCACAGATATCTAGGCTATCACAATGGCTTTGGTAGAATGGCTGAGGCTTGGAAACCCTCGGGATGAATTATTAGAAAAAACCTCCTGTTGAGGCAAGAACCACAACAAAACCATGAATAGCTAATCAGCATGCTGGACTTACAATATAGCAAGTTACTCCACTTCAAAATAAAGACATCCCTTTGGCTCACAGGAATGCTCATGTGTCCTTCTTTACCTGACAGGTCATGAACAATCAGGATAGAAAGGATGTGTCATGATGTTGCTCTGAGTTCAGGATTCACATGGTTCTAACATTAAAAATTATTATGGGTGTGTCTGGAACATATCCTGTGTGCCAGGAGTCACAACCCAACCTAAAGTATCATGGCCATATCTTGCCTAGGACTTAGCAGAACAATTTTAGCAGGTAGATTCCATTGATCTTATATGTTTAGCAGTAGTGCCTAATTACAGTAGACATCTTGTGGAGATGAGAAGCTACTGCTTAATATACAACCTTGGAAGCCATGGAGCCCATTGTCAACTATGCTCCTATTCTCTTTGCATTCCCCTCTCCCAACAACAATCTCTGCACTTCTCTGCCCTGTTATATGCCCCAGGAAGACCGACCTCTTTGAGCTGTACCACCAGCTTCCCTTGCTGTCTGGCTTCTGCCAAAGAGAGGACCCAGCAGGAGATTGGAGGGTGGAAGAAGAAAGTGATCTGGCCTAGTTCTCTTGCTTATTTGAGATCTGTGATGAGTACACTTTCACGTCTACATTTTAATCTGAGTTAAATTGTTCATTTGTTAAGAGAGATGCAGGCATTATTGCTTTAAATTCTTCCTCCTAATGGCATCCAAGGCATACTGTGATATTACCACAGTAACACTCTTAAGGCAAATGCATTTGGAAACCCTGTGGCTTTTCATATCTACAATGGCACACATATACTATCCCTCAGGGTGTTAATATTTGTCTGGGTATAGTTATTAATAAGTACGAAGACCGGCGGTGCATGGCTTACAGCTGACACGGTTTTAAGATTCATTTATTAATTCAACAAG
The DNA here is from genome assembly GCA_030035585.1 of Dugong dugon. Lineage (NCBI taxonomy): Eukaryota > Metazoa > Chordata > Mammalia > Sirenia > Dugongidae > Dugong > Dugong dugon. The sequence goes on from CM057483.1 coordinate 154,384,747, forward strand.
CATTTATGGAGGTCCTTCTATGAGTAAGACATTGCAGTAGGGACTGTGGGAGAGGTGTAACTAGGATATGGCAGGTTTGGCAGGTACTGCACAGTCCCTGGGCATGTAGTGCCACTGAGCAGTTTCTGTTAACCCAGTGTGGCCAGTGGTGTATCTACAGAAGATGGCACCTATGGCAAGCCCTGAAATTGTGCCCCATCCGTATATCTGACAACCCTCGTTTAGATAACTTTACCATAATATCAGCTCAAAAATACAAGTCAAGCTAGTTAATCTTTTAATTAACACATTACCAAGCTTGAGGAAGGACGTTGGGCCGAACTGGGTTAATAGAAACTGCTCAGTGGCGCCTATGCACCCAGGGCTGGTGCAATACCCTAGATATGCCACTGAGTGTGGGAAAGACAGAGTTGGATAAGAGAGGTCCTGCCCTCACAGAAATGGCAATCCATTAAGATAAAGGTGGGGGATTGGGAGTGGTAAGAGGACACAGTCCAGAGATAATGTAATACTTACAGCACTCGTATTTATACAGTAATTGGATTAAAATGACACAATTCTGAAAATTTGTTCAAAGGATGATGGGGGTTAAAAGGAGAGAAAATAACCAAATAGGAGGTGGCAGGAAGAAAAGATAATTAGGAAGTGGCAGTTCATGTGTGTCGTGAAAGGCAGGTTGTTGTTGGGTGCCGTCGAGTTGATTTCAACTCATAGTGATCCAACGTGACAGAGTAGAACTGCCCCATAGAGTTTCCAAGGAGCAGCTGGTGGATTCAAACTGCTGAACTTTTAGTTAGCAACCATAGCTCTTAACCACTGTGCCACCAGGGCTCCAAAAGATCCTAATTTTTTCTTCAACCATTTAGAAATGTAAAAATTATTCTTAGCTTGCAGGCCATGCAAAAACAGGCAGGCGATAGGCTGGATTTGGCCCATGAGTCATAGTTTTCTAACCCCTGTTCTAGACCAGTGGTTCCCAAACTTGTGTGCATGTTAGAAATTCCAGAGAAGATACTATTTCATGATAACTCTCCATAATCAGTGGCCTTACAAGATTATAGCTCCTGGGGATGCAGACTGTGTTGGCTGAATTGTATGGTCACTGCATTTGATTGTGTATAAGAATATCAGGTCAGACATTTAGTGTTGCAAGATTAGTAAAAACAACCCAGCCACATGTGTTTGCTCTGCATTCACACTTTTCTTAGCAAAAACAAATACGTAAACGAATATGATAAGAAAAATAATTTTGCAGAACTAATGAAGTAAAAGGAAATTGCCAGTGTTGTTTTTTTTTTTTTCCTTTTAGGTAGTATCATGTGTGCATGTGTGGTTTAGTTTTCAGCAGAGTTGGAAAACATAGTTCTCCATGACAAAAGCTTTAATGTGGATTTTTCTGACTTCTCCCAGTGGTGGTAGATGTAGGAGGGGGAGTAGAGGGGCAGTCTTTAGAAAGTTAAATTTATGGTGGTTTATATTATTTCCTCTCATTTGTGTGAATGAATTACAGGAACAGGCACACAATGCATTTGGCACTGAGCTGTCTAGGAAATGAAGTCACCCAGGCTGGATGACAGGGGCTAGCAGCAGTGTTACCAGCAATGAAATAAATTGAAGTTTACTCTGTCAGTATTGTGGACCCCGTGGATTGCATTATTGTTTCAAAGCTATGGAAAACCACTGCATCCTCGTAGACTGTTCTAGTACCTTTCCTTTAATCCATGGCACCCTTCTTATTTATATCACTGCTTTTAAAAATTTTAGAAATAAAGATGCAATATAGCTACAGTCAGTGGTGATTATCTATTTTGTTTTTATTACATGCCTCTAAGACTGCGTGTAATGTGTTATTGTGCTAGTGCTCAGATGCAAACACTGTAATGCAAATAGGCTGACGGATTTGGTCACAGAAGCATTGTCAGTGGAAAAAGCCACAATAGAAGAAGTCTTCCCGTTGCACAACTAAGTACACAGCACTCATTCTCTCAGATTTTTTATTATTTTAACTCCAGAGTTCTCAGTCCTTACAACTAAATGAAGCATATTCAGATTGAGTGATGGTGGGCTATAAAATGAGCTCATGACAGGACATTTGTCTGTAAATAAATGACTGTCAATAGTTGATACGGTGAAACTAGTAGGTTCAAATATGGTGTTTAAAAACCTAATTAAATGTGATCTCTAAATTTTATGTGAAAATTATTGCTTCAAGGAAGCCATGCTGTCTAACTTTTGATACCCACAGCCTGCTTGGGAAAGCTGCCTTAACTTTAGAGACGAGCTTTTGGCTAAATATAACCTAACTTTAACTTTTAAATTTCTTTTCTTTTTCTGTAAAGGGTGAGTGTTTCCAACTAGTAAAAAAAAAAAATAAAGATACTACATTTCTCCTGAGTGTGAAATGGTTGCCCCAGTTTGCCCACATCATTCTGAATGATGATGGGAGGGGCTGGGGATGGGGGTGTGCAATAAGGGATAGCCCCCTCCTTGTTAAAACAGAATCTAGGACCAAGGTTTAGCTGTGGAATGTGAATCTCCCTAGTGTGGGTGTGGTGGGGGAGAAGGAATCCCTCATTCAGCAACTTGTTTTTTTTCACCTGAATTTTAACTTCCTCCTGGATTCTTTGACCTGGCTTCCTGTTTACATCACTGCATTGACAAAAGGTGTGCATGTTGTTTCCATCTTAAACACTCTGGCCCAATTGACCGGAACATACAGACAGACACATTTTCTACAGGAGAACCCACCCCACTGCTCTTGAGTGGATTCTGACTCATAGCGACCCCATAGGATTTCCGAAGCTGTAAACCTCTATGGAAGCAGACTGCAGCATCTTTCTCCTGCACCAGCTGCTGGTGGTTTCGAACTGCTGACCAGGACTTTTTACAGGAGAACAGCAGGGACATTAACACAAAAGGAATGTGAAGAGTTTGACTTATAAAAGGCAGAACTCTGATCCTGCGTTATTAACCTTCTGTTTCAGGCTTTCAAACTCTATCTCATCCCACACGGGGCCCAGGGACCAAGCCTTGGAAAGACCCCATTTCTCCTTAACCTCTTGACTCTTTGGCCTTCCACCTCTGTGCCATATTCATTCCTTTACTGATGATGGATACCAGATAGTGACTATAGTGGATGCTGTGGTGCTTAACATAGATCCTCCCTTCAGGATTGAGGCCCTTGTTTACCAGCTGGTTGGGTGTTGGTTGCTGATAATTCCCAGCTTACTTCCTCTCCAGACATTGCCCTTGGCTGAAGGTTGCTGCCTTCTGAGGTTATGTCCTTTCCCTGGGGGCAGCCTTTATCCAGTGAATGGTTGATGTGTAGGTACAAAGGTCTGACCACCTTGCTTTGACTCTGGACAATTTTGAAGGACCATCCTAGCTCCAGTATACCCTGCAGGATTGGCTGAGGCCTCTGTTGCAACTACATAACAGCTCAACTTCTCCCTCTGCCCAGTGTGGCTTCCTTTAGTGACACACTGGTTGTGTTCCTGAAAACACTTCCCAATGAAAGTCGTGTACAAATCTATCTCAAAGTCTGTTTCTGGGGGAACCCGACCTAAGATATATACACATATGTTTTTCTTCAAATAACAGGTAGCACTATTCAGATAAGACCTAGTTCATAACTCTCCTTATTTTATAGATTGTGAAACTATGACTTAGAAAGATTGCCAAGGTTGTGGAATTAGTAAGCAATAGAACCAGATGTCTCAAGCCAGACCCCATGTTTTTATCTACCATGACATACTGCTTGCATACTTTTATTTAAAAATTGTGAATTTGTTCAAACATATAGAAAATAATAGATTAGACACCCACATATCCACCAGACAGATTTGATAGATGTTATTATTTTGCCATCTTTGTTTCAGATCTCTTTTTTTAAAAGAAATACAACATTGCAGATACAGCTAAATTCTTATCCTCCAACCCTTTCCTTCCATTCCTTTTCTTTTTTTTGTTCCATGACATTGGTTGCAGCCCTGTCACTGTGTCAGCACTTTTCCCCATTTCTACCCTGAGTTCCCCTTTCCTTTCTTCTGGTTTTCCTACCCCTTCCTGCCTTCTCGTCTCTACTTTTGAGCAAATGTTGCCATTTTGGTTACATGTCATTGTTCTACAGAGCACATTCTTTTTGGGTGTTATTGTTTACTTTATGGGCCTGTCTGTTGCTTGGCTGGAAGCTGATTTCCAAGAATGGCTACAGTTCCAAGTCAGAGGGGTGTCTTAGGGCCACCTTCCATTTTTTCTTGATATTTTTTAAAGGGAACTATGAGTCAAATAAAAATATATACATATAAATTAATTAAAGTGATATTTTTACTGATGAGGACTTTATTGCTGAGTTGGTCCATTTGCTAGAAGCAAGAAAATATAGCCATATTTTAAGCTTGAATAAATGTGTCTCCCTTAAGAAATTTTGTATATTTGGCGGAACTCAAGAATGTTTTGCCAAACACTTCTCCTTTACTCTCAAGTTCCGTAACTAATTATTTTGAGGGAAATTAGTTCCCATTTGTTTGCAATTAATATATATTTTACTACTTATCAGAATGTTGTTTTGTATAGGCAATTGACATGGTAAAAAGCTTTTTCAGCTTTTTTTATTAGGCTGAAGAGGCGGAATTTGTCAGCAAGAAACAAAATTGAACACTAAATATTTGGATTGTAAACTTAAATATTTACAGAGTTGCGACTCATCCTCAGCTTGGGAAAACATATTCTTATATTCCTCATACATTCATGTCTTCCTTTTGCCTTTTTTCCTCACTTTTTCTTCCTCATCATTAAACTGTTAAGAATTGGAATGTGGGGCAGAGCTCAGGATTGTTAGTGGCTTTAGGCTAAGATAGGCTGATGTTGCCTTTGCCTGAAATAATCACCAGAGACATCCAGAATTTCAGGATGAAAGCCCATTTATCCTGAGAAAGGCAGGTGGAATTTGATGATATCAAGGGAAAAATGAATTAGCATTTGTGTTCTGTGTCCCACATGACCATGTGAGGAACTGACAGAGGGTCAAAAGGACTCTATAAAGTAGACTGTGTGCTGGAATAGGATCACCAGATATGATATCCTAGAATAAGATCCTCCTGTCCACCATCCTTGAAGTACTGCTGCTATCCATCTTACTCAGGGCCAGGACGAATGAGCCAAAGACAGTAGTAAGATACTGGTTAGAGTCCTGTGGAGGGGACTTCCACATATCAGGGAGGAGAAGAAATGCTTTAGTGACATGTAGAAGTAGAGTTTCAAATCATTGCCTATTCACACATTCCAACATCAGCAATAGCGCTCAGATCAGTAATTAAGGGTTTGCATGTTATAATGTGTGATTTAACAGCAGCCAAGATGTGTGCCTCAAGGGACAATATTTGAGATGTTGGTGGGATTGGAGGTTGGTGGTGATGATAGCTCTCCAATTCAATCATGCATCTAACAAATACTTATTGACAACTACTATGTGCCAGGAAATTATGAGTCCTTAATCCAAGGGAGCTTTCAGTGATGAGGCAATTGCAGTACAGTGGCGTGAGCCCAGGCTGATGCACAAGTCTGTGGGAACGGGCATTTAATCTAGCCTTGGGGGTTGGGTGAAGCTTTCTCATAAGAAAACTTGTAGGCAGAGTCCCAGAGGATGAGTAGAAGTGATCAAGGAGAAGGAGATAGGAATATATGTGGGAAAGGGTATTCTGAGAACAAGGGTAAACTCCTGGAGGTAAGAGACAGCATAGTCCATTTGGAAGATTTCAGGTACAGTAGTTTATTGTTGTATTTGGACAGAGGAAACTTATTTTAAAAAGGCAAAAATAACCCCAGGAGTTTGGAGCAAAAAAGATTATCAGTAATTAAAAAACACAAGTGAAATCCCTTGCTTCAGTTGTGCATGCACACTTAAAGCACCATATAACCGTTACAGGCACAGTCTACAGAAGGCCTCCTGATTATTATTTTCCTGGTAGAACACTTCCTTCTTTTTAATATCTAACTTCATAGAACAAATGTATCTCTCAATCCAGTATTTTTTGGTCAGTATTTCCTATAGTAAAATGTCAGTCTCATCTTGCACACAAACAAAATGACGTGCAGGAAAAGCATTTTTTTCCCTTTTTTTTTTTTATTGGGCTTTAAGTGGAAGTTTACAGCTCAAGTTAGTTTCTCATACAAAAATTTATACACACATTGTTATGTGACCTTAGTTGATCTCCCTATAATGTGACAGCACACTCCTCCTTTCCAACCTGGATTTCCGTGTCCATTCAAACAGCTCCTGTCACTATCTGCCTTCTCATCTTGCCTCCAGACAGGAGCTGTCCATTTAGTCTCATGTATCTACTTGAACTAATCATCACACTCTTCACATGTATCATTTTACGTCTTATAGTCCAGTCTAATCTTTGAAGAGTTGGCTTTGGGAATGGTTTTAGTTCTGGGTTAACAGAGAGTCTAAAGTCCATGTCTTCTGGGGTTTCTCCATTCTCAGTCAGACCATTAAGTCTAGTCTTCTCAAATGAATTTGAGTTCTGTACCCCACTTTTCTCCTTCTCCGTCAGGGACTCTGTTGTGTTCCTTGTCAGGGTGGTCATTGGTGGTAGCCAGGCATCATCTAGTTCTTCTGGTCTCAGGCTGATGGAGTCTCTGGTTTATGTGGCCCTTTCTGTCTCTTGGGCTAATATGTTTCTTGTGTCTTTGGTGTTCTTCATTCTCCTTTCCTCCAGGTGAGTTGGAACCAATTGATGCATCTTAGATGGCCACTCGCTAGCTTTTAAGACCCAAGACACCACTCACTGAAGTGGGATGCAGAACATTTTCTTAACAAACTTTGTTATGCTCTTGGCCTAGATGTCCCCTGAAACCATGGTCCCAAGGCCCCACCCCTGCTACTCTGACCATCAAAGTGTTTGGTTTTATTTAGGAAACTCCTTAGCTTTTGGTTTAGTGCAGTTGTGCTGAGTTCCCATGTATTGTGTTGTCCTTCCCTTCACCAAAGATAATTCTTGTCTACTATCTAGTTAGTGAATACCCCCTACCTCCCTCCCCACTGTCATAACCATAAAAGAGTGTTTTCTTCTGTGTTTAAACCTTTTCTTGGGTTCTTATAATAGTAGTCTTATACAATATTTGTCCTTTTGTGACCGACTAATTTCACTCAGCATAATGCCTTCCAGATTCCTCCATGTTATGAGATGTTTCACAGATTCATCATTGTTCTTTGTCATTGTGTATTATTCCACTGTGTGAATATACCATAATTTGTTTATCCATTTGTCTGTTGATGGGCACCCAGGTCATTTCCATCTTTTTGCTATTGGGAACAGTGCTGCAGTGAACATGGGTGTCCATATATCTATTTGTATGATGGCTCTTATTTCTCTAGGATATATTCCAAGGTGCAGAATTGCTGGATCATGTAGTACTTCTATTTCTAGCTTTTTAAGGAAGCGCCAAATTGATTTCCAAAGTGGTGGTACCATTTTACATTCCCACCAACAGTGTATAAGTGTTTCAGTCTCTCCACAACCTCTCCAACATTTATTATTTTTTGTTTTTTGGATTAATGCTAGCCTTGTTGGGGTCAGATGATATCTCATTGTGGTTTTTATCTGCATTTCTCTAATGGCTTATGATCGTGAGCATTTCTTCATGTATCTGTTAGCCGACTGAATATCTTCTTTGGTGAAGTGCCTGTTCATTTCCTTTGCCCATTTTTCAATTGGGTTATTTGTCTTTTTGTTGTTGAGGTTTTGCAGTATCTTGTAGATTTTAGAAATTAGAAGTTGGTCGGATTTATTGTAGCCAAACGCTTTTTCCCAGTCTTTAGGTTGTCTTTTTACTCTTTTGGTGAAGTCTTTTGATAAGCATAAGTATTTGATTTTTAGAAGCTCCCGTTATCTAGTCTCTTTCCTGGTGCTTGTGCATTGTTACTTATGATTCGTATTGTGTTTATGCCGTGTATTAGGGCTCCTTGCGTTGTACCTATTTTTTCTTCCATGATCTTTATCGTTTTTGATTTTGTATTTAGATCTTTGAACCATTTTGAGTTAGTTTCTGTGTATGGTATCAGGTATGGGTCTTGTTTCAGATTTTTGCAGATGGGTATCCAGTTATGCCAGCACCGTTTGTTAAAGAGACTGTCTTTTCCCCAGTTAACGGACTTTGGGCCTTTGTCAAATATCAGCTGCTCATAGGTGGATGAATTTATGTCTGGATTCTCAATTCTGTTCCATTGGTCTATGTATCTGTTGTTGTACCAGTACCAGGCTGTTTTGACTACCGTGGCCGTATAATAGGTTTTAAAATCAGGCAGTGTGAGGCCTCCCATTTTGTTCTTCTTCAGTAATGCTTTACTTATCTGGGGCCTCTTCCCTTTCCATATGAAGTTGGTAATTTGTTTCTCCATCTTATTAAAAAAAAAAAACATTGGAATTTGGATTGTATAACCCAGTAGTTTTTGAGCAAGGTGTTATTCACTTTCCATGTGTTTGATTTTTTTTCATTGCTTTTTCTGTTATTGATTTCTATTTTTATGGCTTTATGGTCAGAAAAGATGGTTTTTAGTATTTTGATGCCTTGGCTTCTGTTAAGGCTTGCTTTATGGCCTAATATATCATTTGTTCTGGAGAATGTTCCATGTACATTGGAAAAGAAAGTATACTTGGCGGCTGCTGTTGGGTGGAGTGTTTTTTGTATATGTCTGTGAGATCAAGTTGGTTGATTGTAGCATTTAGATCTTCTGTGTCTTTATTGAGCTTCTTTCTGCATGTTTGTCCTTCAGTGAAAGTGGTGTGTTGAAGTCTCCTACTATTATTATGGAGCTGTCTCTCTTTTCAATGCTGTTAGAGTTTATGTATTTGGAGCCCTGTCGTTGAGTGCGTAAATATTTATTATAGTTATGTCCTCTTGGTGTGTTTACCCTTTAATCATTATGTAGTGTCTTTCCTTATCCTTTGTTGTGGATTTTACTTTAAAGTCTGTTGTATGAGAGATTAATATTGCCACTCCTGCTCTTTTTTGATCGTTGTTTGCTTGATATATTTTTTTCCATCCTTTGAGTTTTATTTTGTTTGTGTCTTTAAAGCTAATATGTGTCTCTTGTAGCCAGCATATATACAGGTCATGTTTTTTTAATCCATTCTGCCACTCTCTGTCTCTTTATTGGTGTGTTTAGTCCATTTCCATTCAGCGGAATTATTGATAGATACAAATTTAGTTCTGTCATTTTGATGTCTTTTTTTGTGTTGTTGAAGTTTCTTTGTTCTACTTAATTTTCTGTGCTGAGTCGTTTTTCTTTATATATTTTCTTTTCATCGTTTTCATTGTTGTTGATTTTGTATTTGCTGAGTCTTTATGCTTTTTATTTTGATGTATAGGATTGTTGGTTTCCTTTGTGGTTACCTCAATATTACCTCTGTTTTTCTAACTTTAAACCAATCTTTTATTTCTTTGTGTTGCCTTAACTTCTTCTCCACATGAAAGATCTATGACTACCTTATTTAGTCCCTCTTTTTTGTTTTAATTTTGTCTTCTTTTACATATTGATGTCTCTTATTCCATATTTTCAGTGTTTTAGCTTTATTTGTGACTTCCCTATCTGGATTGATATGTGGTTGTTCTGTCCTGTGTGTTAGCCTTGGGTTGTTATCTGATGTTACTGATTTTCTAACCGGAGGACTCCCTTTAGTGTTTCTTGTAATTTTGGTTTGGTTTTTAGAAATTCCCTAAACTTCTTTTTATCTGTAAATGCCCTAATTTCACCATCATATTTGAGAGACAGTTTGGCTGGGTATATGATTCTTGGCCGGCAATTTTTTCCCTTTAAGGCTTCGTATATGTCATCGCATTGCCTTCTTGCCTGCGTAGTTTCTGCTGAGTAGTCCGAGCTTACTCTTATTGACCCTCCTTTGTGTATGACTTTTCCTTTATCCCTAGCTGCTCTTAAAATTTTCTATCTTTGGTTTTGGCAAGTTTGATTATAGTATGTTTTGGTGACTTTCTTTTGGGATCTACCTCGTGTGGGGTTCGATGAGCTTCTTGGATAGATGTGCTCTCATACTTCATGATCAGAGAGATTTTCTGCCAACAAATCTTCAAATATTCTCTGTGTATTTTCTGTTATCCCCTCCCCACCATGTTCTGGTACTCCAGTCACTCGTAGGTTATGCGTCTTGATGGAGTCCCACATAATTCTTAGATTTTCTTCATTTTGTAAAATTCTTTATCTGATTTTTCCTCAAATAAGTTGGTGTCAAGTGCTTTATCTTCAGTTTCTCTAATTCTGCCTTCCATTGCCTCAGTTCTGCTCCTATGACTTTTTATTGAGTTGTCTAATTCTGAAATTTTATTGTTAAATCTTTTGCATTTCTATTTGCTGTCTGTCTGTGGGTTCTTGCAGCCTGTTAAATGTGTAATTGTTCTTATGTATAACCTTCTTTAGTTCCTCTTTTGCTTTGTCTGTGTGTTCCTTGGCTTGTTCTGCATTTTGCCTAATCTTTCGAATTCTGCCTCCAGTAATTCCAAGAAGTTCTCTTCCCCTGACAGGTTTCTTGAGTCTTTGTTTTGAGCACTTGCTGAAGCCATCATGGTCTGCCTCTTTATGTGATGTGATATTGACTGTGGTCTCTGAGCCATCAATAAGTTATTATATTTATTTATTTTATGTTTGCTTACTATGTCCTAGCTTCTTGTTTTGTTTTATTTTGTTTTGATATGCCCAAATAGGCTGCTCGTGTGAGCTAGTTTGATTATTGGCGCCTTTGAAGCTCTAACGTCCTGTCACCAGGTGGTTAGATCTGTTACTAGGTATGTGAGCCCAGGAGTTTGTTTACTTTTCTTGTGTGGATTCAGCTTATGTGTCCAGGTAGTCGGTCACCAAGCGTGTGGTACAGGCTCTGACCTACAGTCCTAGATGGGCATGGGTGATTGGAATAGGCACAGGTATCTGGCTGCAATAGGGGGTCATGCGCTGAGCAAGGCAGAGACCTGATGGCTGTCCCTGAGTGTCTGGGAGGAAAAATGTGTCCCTGTTCCCTAGAGTGCGTAGGTGGGTGGATTTTGCAGCTGGACTATGGGCACCCAATGCTGTTGGTTTTAAGAACTTGGAGGCACCACTTATTCTTGGATCCTTGCCATGGGTGGCTTGGTGGTATGGGTGGAGCCACCAGTCCTCAGGTCCCTGATGTGGGTAGGTGAGGACCTTGCTTAATGGGCAGAGTGGTGTCAAATGTCATGAATCTCTCACTCCTCCTTACAGCTGGTATAGTTGAAAATAGGCTTCAGGTATATATCCTGGTGTACTGTGCTAACGAGGGCCTATGCTGTTGAAATAGGCCCACCCATGTCTATGCAGGGTTGAAAGGCATTCAAAGTCCATGGACCCCTTATGCCCGTGCCTAGGCAAAGGGGCTGTGCCTGCTCTGAGTTCCTGGCTTCAGGGAGCTGGCAGATTATTTTTTCCTGTTTGTTAATTTGTTCCCTCTTCAAAGCCAGGAGAATGGCTCAGGATGCATGATGGGTCCTGCTTCTGGCCCAGTTGACGTGGCAGTCGCTGAAGCCGGCCTAGGACCCAGTGCCGAGTGGGGAGAGGGGAGGTAAATGGGAAAGAGCGTCTTCCTGAAGAGAGTGTCTTTGATCCACGCAGTAGGTTAGATGCAAGTGCTTATCTTTTGCTGATTGAGCACCGCTTTTCACTGGTTCTGGAGGCTGGAGTAGACTCTCTGCCACTCAGTCTCTCCCAGTGTGGAAAAAGTGTCCTAAGTGCCACTGCTTGCCTCACTGTGCATGCCAGCTGATCCAGCCTGCAGGGTGCTCGTTTCCGCTGGCTCAGGTTTGGCAACTCCTCGCTGCTTCTGAACTGTCTTTCCCTAACCCCTGGTGCTCAGACCGATTCCTCGACTTTGTCTTTGATGTTAGGGTTCCTAGATTGTCATATATAATCGATTCACTTGTTTTTTTGGGTGTTTGTTGTAAGAAGGACCACAGGAAGCATCTGACTAGTTCGCCATCTCGGCCCTGACCCCTCACAAAAAAAATTTTGAGTTGCATTCAAGGTCGTCTGACGTGGTGGTGCTCAACCTTGGCTGCACATTGGCATCACTGAATACTGACGCCTGAGACCCTACCCCCAGAGATTTTGGGTGCAGCCTGGTTATTCGAATTTTTCAGAACTCCCTGGTGATTTCTGATGTGCAACCAAAGTTGGGTACCAAAGAATTGGTATAATGTAAGAATTGTACGTAGAAGTTTGGAGAAGTGCACTGGAGTGCAAAAAAAGAGATGTACTTGCTTGATGTTGCCTATGCTAAGAGGAATATCAGTGTTACTGTAAATAATGCAGTTATGCATTGACAAATACATTAATTGCTGATCATAAAGCAGTGATCTAAGCATCATGCATCCTAACTATCATGAAATGTATGTGTCTGTGTGTGTGTATATATATATATATATATATGTATATATGTGTATATATATATATATATATATATGTTTATAGGAACTGGTTGGAGGTTTTAGGTTGAGGTGTAGCATCTTCCATGTTTTCCCATTTAAAATAATGGAAATTTCTAGAATGGATAATCGGAAACTGAGGAATGGATTGCTGATGTTAAGCAGCAGGTGCCTGTATCCCTTTAAGGTCAGAAACTTTCCATTTGACTCCTAAGCCTATTTGATCTTGTCGCTGGAGGTAGTTGCAAGTATGTAGGGTGCTCTTCAACTTGGGAGAAGTGGTGGGACTTGAAGAGGGTGCACCTGCCCAGTGAGAGCAAGGCTGCATACTATGCTTGGTCTGTGCTGTGAAAATGGAAGAGTGGTGGCTGCAGCAGGCCTAACCCCGTGTAGCAAGAAGAACGGGGCTTAGAGCTTTGGTTTTCAAAGTGTACTGTATGGAGATCTCCTAAGGGCCACTTGGGATGGAATAGGGCTCTGTCTGTTCCCACTCTTTGTTTAGAAGGTGATCCCAGGACACATTGTGAGGCAATGGAAAATGAGAAAGGGAGAGGAGGAAGTCCAATAAAAGGTACATTAATGAGCAGGATACTGCTATGAGAAACTTGGACTCAGTTCTACCAGGAAGTCTTTAAGAAACTCTGTGGACCACACCTCAGAATTGTCCCACTTCGAGGTGAGGTGGCTGGAGTATTTTCCCACCACCTCCCATCCCTCATTGGTTGAGGGTGGCTCCTGGGGCATTAGTCATCAGTACTCCCAGCCTGCTGCTATGCATGAACCAAGCATGCTTCTGAGGCTGGAAAATGCTGTCAGGCAGAGAGATTCTGGAAGCCACTGGCATGTATGGGAACTGCCTGAGGGAATGCTAGTGAGGCTAAGGGGATATGGGTGGCCACCAGTATCTGCTCCACTTCCCTGCTTCAATCACAGGGGCTTGCTTTTATTTACTTTATGTTTTGGTCTTTTGTGTAAAATTTCTTTTCAAGAAAGTGTTCCAGGGCTTTTGAAAAAATTGAAAAACTATTCCCCCCGTAGGAATTTGGCAAATTATGGCAGAGGTTGTTTGTTTTCTCAGGCCACCATTACGTGGAAACATACTTATTTTTCAAAGAAACTAGCCAGCTTGGTTTTAGTTGGTTTGAAAATAGTGACAATAATCATGATTAATTTCCCAGTATTAAATGTTTAATGTAATACCTAGACTTTTTTCGTCACAGATTTTTAGTCAATAAATTTAGAGATTAATAGTTCAGGTTTTGATTCCTCTATTGTACTAAACGATCATGACATGACTGATTATGGTCAAATTATAGAATCAATGAATTACAAGACTGTACATGGAACTGATTAACTGAGATGCCCTTCTAGGTTTTTTTTTTTTTTTTTTTTTTGAGTATCACAAAGAGTGAGGATCAACAGTTAGAAATTTGGTTCAGAAAGTGTGAGAAGGGTTTCTGCTTAGAGATAAAGATGCGGGAAGATTTATGGTATGTAAATTGCCCAAGTGTTTTTCCAGTTCCTTCCATTGCTTTCTTTCTTTTTTTCCTCCTCATTAATAATTTTAACAAAGGTTTCGTAATAAACAGTAAATAATAGACTTCGGTCGGATCACACCACAACTGAGGAGAGGAGAAAGGCTAAGAAAGAAATGAGATAAACTTTAACAGCTGGATTTCTCAGGTTTTCCATCTGGTGCTTTCTAATCTACTTCCCAGAATTTTGTTGGAGGCTTCCTTTTAGAATCTGGAACAGAATAACAAGGATGGATAATACTTTAAATGACCAGTGTATTAAATTCCTGTGGGTGCTGTAACAAATTACCACAGACTGGGTGGCTTAATACAACAAAAATTTATTCTCTGTCTGTTCTAGAGTCCAGAAGTCTGAAATCAAGGTGTCAGCAGGGCCTTGCTCTCTCTCTCTGAAGGCTCTAGGGGATAATCCGTTCCATGCTTTTCTCATAGCTTCTGGTGTTGCTGGCAATTCTTGTTATTCCTTGGTTTGTAGATGCGTAACTCCAGTCTCTACCTCTTCTGTCACGTGGCATTCTTTATATGTCTCTGTCTCTGTGTCTTTTCTCTGGTTCTTATAAGGACATCAGTTACATTGGATTAAGGACCCACCCTGCTGCAGTATGACCTCATCTTATTACATTTGCAATGACCCTATTTCCAAGTAAGATCAAGTTCTGAGGTTTTGGGAAGGGCATGAACTTTTGGGGGCCATTATTCAGCCCAGTACGACTAGCTATGCTAAGAAAACCTAGCACAAATGCATTATCATTTTTACATGGCTCACATAGTTCAAAACCAGACCACACATTAGAAAAAGCCTACAAAAATACAGTATATTATTAATGTGCTCATATTGCCAAATTGCCTTTTCTTGTCTGCCATTGTTTTCCAAACATAAAGGCCAAAAATAATAAAAGAGACAAATTAGAAGATTGATTTTTTTTTCTATGTTACAAGGGAAAGATTTCATTACTATTGGCCAAAATTTTTCATAAGTGAAAGAAAAAACCAAATCTGATTCAGAAATATATTGAATCAAATATTTAGAGGCAGAAATACCCTGTATACAATAAATTATGGTTGTTTAGAACATTTTTTTTTTTTTTGGCCAACAGTTTGTATGACCATTTGTATGACCAGGTAGTTGCAAAGTTTTCCATTTTTGGTTAAGAAAATTGAGATAACTAACAAATTCACTGCCCCATGATTTGGTTGTCTTTAAGGAAAGACCAGCTACAATATTCATCCTGTAGTTAGAGTTACATAATCAGTATAGTTATTAATATTTATGAAATTGACCAAATTTTATTTAAAGCATCCTTTTCATAATTTCCTTGGGAACTTGGGGCTTCTCTTTATAGATTAGTAAGTTAAGCTGATGCTTATGGTCCTGGTGTCCCTTCCTTGCAGATTAGTCTTGTTGTTGTTAGGTGCTGTCAAGTCAATTTCAACTTATAGCGACCCCATATGACAGAGTAGAACTGCCCCATAGGGTTTTCTAGGCTGTAATCTTTACAGAAGCAGGTTGCCAGGTCTTTGTTCTGTGGAGCTCTTGGGTGGGTTCAAATTGCCAGCCTTTCAGTTAGCAGCTAAGTGCTTAATTGTTTTCTCCACTAGGGCCCCTTAGATTAGTCTTAGCATCCATGTATTTATTTAGGGATGGAATCATCATGGTCCTGGAGGGCCAACCCAAGAACAATTTGAGGGAAAAGGAGAGTTTCCTTGGGGGTGTGGCCTGCCTCCAGTATATAAATGGATGTTCCAGCAAGACTCACTCTCACTGTGTATTGTGTATCCTACTTGTCACCATCTGACTTCTGGTTCTTGGGAGGTGAGCCCGACCTGCAGATTTTGAGTTCGTTAGCTCCTACAACCACGTGAATCAGGAGAAGCCTCCAGCCTGATGCCTGACCCATGGGAGTTGGGACTTGCCAGCCTCCACAACTGTGTGAGCCATTTCCTTGAATTAAATCTTTTTCTGTATATATATATATATATATATATATATATATATATATATATATATATATATATATATATATATATATATATATATGTATATATACATTTACACTGGTTTTGCTTCTCTAGAGAACCCAGCCTAAGACAAATGCCAACAAACATATTTCCTTCAAAGCAGTGAGACTCAAACATTTTCCTCTCCGTCCCCCAATACACTACAGAAGAAACTAAGAAAAAATAACAGTGTTTACTGTTGAACTTGACCAAAATCCAAGTTGTATCCTTTGCCAGTGATGAACAAGGGAAAACATTCTGTGTGTTGACAATTTAGGATGGACCATTAAGCACTGAAAATCTGAATTCTCTGCTTAATACACATAAATAATTTAATGAGGAGTAACTCTTTTTTTTTTTAAACAAAGCAAATTGGCAATTATCAGCTGACAAGTTTGCAAAACAACTGATGACATTTACTGAACTCTCTTTTATTTATTTATTTTATTGTACTTTAGGTGATGAACTCTCTTTTAATTGTGTACCCTATCCTGTGGGTAAACCTAGGGTCTCCATCATAATCACCAAGCAGCTCCAATACCACTTCCCCCATGAAAGTGGGAATCTAGCTCTTAGATTCAACTTAAAGAATTCTGGAAGGGTTGTAGATGTGTTTTATGTGCGCACTAAGTGCAAACCCATTGACTTGTCTGTCCCATTTACCATTTTCTTCTTTTGTGGTTTACGTTGGCCCCTAAAGATGCCAGAAGCTATTGCTAATAGGGCTCACTATAGACTCTGCAGCTTCTGGTGCCCACAGAGAGAGCACTCCCTCCTGGTTCTGGCTTGTGCCTACTCCAAGGATGGCCATGACAGTTGTCAAGGCATTCCATCTTTACTAAGGACATTGGCTCTGGTTGCTACTGAGACTAGTGGCATCAAAGCAGCTGACAGCCTGTACTGCAGCTCTTTTAGTATTTCTCTCTCTTTATAAATAACCTTCACCCTAAGATGGGACATGTGTCTAAGAGTGCTGGGAATTACAAAGTAAAGCAATATTTGCTTTTAACAACCATATTATCTTTATTAGAAAATAGTAGTAACCATTTTAAAGAACTTTAAGTGTTAGGCACTTTAAGTACAGAACTGTTAGCTCCTATAACAACTCACCCATATTTGTATTTTTATCCCCAGTTTATAGAGAAGGAAACTGAAGCTCAGAGAATTTAAATAATTTACCCAAGTGCACACCACACAAATCTAGGAAGTCACAGAGCTGGAATTAGAACTAGAGACCAAGTACTTTGCACCGTTTTGCATTGCCCATGACACTAGAATGCAATCTAGTGCATAATAAATGTAGGTTAGGGAGGAACTACTCCTTTTGGTGGTGACCAGTTAGAAGAATTTAATATTAACTTGTACCAAGAAGATTTACATGTGTCAGAAGAGAACTCTTCAAGCACAGACTTCATGAGAATCTTTTTTCCTTGGAGAGCTCTTCATTCCTATGGAGGCCTTTATCTTGTTGGACCCTGTCTTAGGCTGGGCTCTCTAGAGAAGCAAGACAAGTAAGGCATATAAATATATACGGAGAGAAATTTGTATTAAGGAAATGACTCATGCAGTTGCAGAGACTGGAATGTGGGTCAGGCTAGAGGCTTCTCTTAATTCACGTAGCCACAGGGGCTGGCGAACATAAGATTGGCAAGTCAGACAGCAGGGCTCTGGCTCACAGGCTGCAAAGATCGACAGATCCCAAGATTGGCAGGCAAGATGGCATGTAAGCTTCTAGCTCAGATCCCAAGAACTGGAGGTCAGATGAATAGGAGTCAGCTGCTGGATCCAGTGCGAGCAAAAGCCCGTGAGCCTTGCAAGAAAGTCCACTTATATTAAATGCAAGCCACGCTCCCAAGGAAACTCCCTTTGAACTGATTGGCTACTCACAGCAGATCCTATCATGGAGGTGATAACATTATATCAGATCTCATCATGGAGGTGATCATTATACGACTGCCAGACAACAACTTAACTGCCAAACCACTGAGAATCATGGTCTAGTCAAGTTGACAAACAACGATCACAGACCCTTTCTCTTCCCCCTTCTGTTCTCCGTCTTTCTCCTTGTTCTCTTCCATCTCTCTTTTAGTTTTTAGTATTCAGGATCCAGTTCTCTTAAGCATTTAGTTACTTTGCAGAGATATCCTAGTCACACTTATGCCAACATGTCACTCTACTTCCATTTTTCCTGGAAGAATTTAAAAATGGCTTTGATATTTGGTAACAGTAGAATCTAATGGGCTCAAAGGACCATTGAGACCCTTCAAGAATTTACTGTACATTTTGTTTTACCATTAAGAAGGAAGAAAGAAAAAAGTTCCAAAGAAGAAAGAATATAGTTTTATGTCTCTTCAAATTATGTTAAAGAATCAATATAAATAAGTGGATCTTTGTTAAGAATTCTCACTTTAATTGAAATGTTACAGTCTGAACTCTTGAAAAAGGTTTAAATTGCTTTAAAGTTATTTATGGCAAAAAGTCTAGGTGTTGAGGGTTTTGAAGGCACATTTCTTTCTAAGTGCTGCTTTCAAGTGCAAATGACCTTTCATTTTCCTTTGACAAAGAGAACATGAGTTATAGACTCACCAAGAGGACAAGGGAGTGGGCAGGTTGACCTCCCAGCTGCCTTCCAGCTCTGTGTTTCTCTGACGTGCATTTTCTCTTTCAAAATCTCGCCTGCCTGCCTTTTCCTTTTGAATTTCATAAACGGTGGGTTTGGCAAATCATATTTTCTCACATTATTTCCTAAAGTATTCCTTACACAACTTTTTATGGGCTTATTGTTGAACAAATCATAAAATTCTTAGCGTGTTCTATAAAGATGACCTGGGACAGAATATGGATTTAAAAAAAAAAAAAGTTTAAAACTCTCCGTAAGGAAGGGATAAAGATGATGGAAACTGCAGGAGGCTGGCATTTCATAGGATTGTAGATTTTGTTCATTCTTAGGCATATCAAAGCACCCTGCACTTTTCGTAATATTCATTACTTTGCATTGCAATTCTTCATGCTATTCTAAGTGGAGTTCTAGAACCAGCAGCGTCAGTATCACCTGGACGCTTATCAGAAATGCAGAGTCTCAGGCTCCACCCTAGACCTTCTGAATCAGAACCCGCATTTTAACAAGGTCCCCAGGTGTTTCATATGCACATTAAAGTTTGAGAAGCAGTGTTTTTTTTTTTTTTTCCTGTCTTGTCCAGATGTCTTTTTCATTCTTGCATTTCTAGCACTGAACACAGAACATGGTGGAAAGTCAGAACTTTATGAATAGCTATTGACTGTTGAATTGGTTCTCACTCCTTGCGGATCTAGTCTAAAGACCTCATTTAGTCATTTAGAAACATTAGGGAGCCCAGGAGCTAGCTAACTATAGGACTTGTTCTACTCAAGGGGTCCTCAACCTTTGCAGCACATTGGAAACACCTGGGAACATTTTAAAAATTGATACTTGGGTACTACCCACACATAGAGATTTTGATTTACTTAATATAAGGTGTGACCTGGGCATTGCAATTTGAAAACATATCATGTGATTCTAATGTGCAGCTAAGGTTGAGAACTACTACCCTCAAAATAGTCTCCTAGAAAGCTATCTGAATAATTGAATGAATAGGTTCCAGGACAAGCGAAATATTGAAACCAGTAACAAATATAAACTTGAGTTTCTGTCCTCAGTATCTAGTGAGAACAAGGTAATAGGCTAGAACATGGTGTTATAGGGACTGAGTTTATGTGTCCATATAATTTTGGAATATTCAGTATTTTTAGTAAGCAGATATGTTCTCTTAACCTATTCATATGGGGCACAGTAGAAAGACACAAGTTTAATTAGAGTGATGCTAATGAGTCTTAGGAGAAAATAACTTTTAAAACTTACTGGTTAAAAAACATTAAAAGTATTTTTATGTTTCTATAACTGGTTTGGCTATTTTCCGTTGGAAGGGGAATCATCACAAAATTTATCTATTTTAAAGCTATCATTAATAATTAAAGCAGTTCTAAACTGTTGTTGTTGTTAGGTGCCATTGAGTTGGTTCTGACTCATAGCAACCCTGTGTACAACAGAATGAAGCACTGCCTGGTCCTGTGCCATCCTCACAATCATTGTTATGCTTGAGCCCATTGTTGCAGCTACTGTGTCAGTCCATCTCTTTGAGGGTCTTCCTCTTTTTTGCTGACCCTCTGCTTTACCAAGCATGATGTCCTTCTCCAGGAACTGATCCCTCCTGATAGCATGTCCAAAGTATGTGAGACAAAGTCTTGCCATCCTTGCTTCTAAGCATTCTGGCTGTACTTCCTCCAAGATGGATTTGTTCGTTCTTCTGGCAGTCTGTGGTATATTCAGAATTCTTCGCCAACACCGTAATTCAAAGGCATCAATTCTTCTTCAGTCTTCCTTATTCATTGTCCAGCTTTTGCATGCATATGAGGAAATTGAAAATACCACAGCTTGTGTCGGGCACATCTTAGTCCTCAAAGTGACATCTTTGCTTTTTTAACACTTTAAAGAGGTCTTTTGCAGCAGATTTGTCCAATGCAGTGTGTCGTTTGTTTTCTTGACTGCTGTTTCCATGGGCATTGATTGTGGATCCAAGTAAAATGAAATCCTTGACAACTTCAGTATTTTCTCCATTTATCATGATGTTGTATACTACACTTGATGGGTATATTTCACGTGTCTTTTCTTATGGCCTTTTGCAACTTTCCTCTTCTGGGCAACCAAAAGTCATCTGGTCTGGGTTAGAAAACAATTCTGTTTATGAATATCTCTCTCCTCTTCCCTTCTCTGTCGATCCGTCTTGATGAGTATAACCTTTCACTCAGATGCAGGCTTTCAGTGAGGAGAATTACATCATTTCAGATGATGTCAATGTAGCATGTGGCTAATTTGGCTAAACTGACATTATGAGTACATTAGAGACATGCTTGATCAAGTTGCAAATGCATTTCCATATTGTCCTCTTACTCATTCTTAGCTCCTTGGGGGATTTTAAGCAAGCCTGTGATCCATACTCAGTGGCTAAACTTTCTGCAAAGGGCTTCCTGCTTCCATCAAAATCTAAAAGCTCATGAGAGTTGAAGATGACATTGAGGAGACAGTTGAAGAGTGACGATGTACAGACAGTGGGAAATCTAGATCTCAGAGCTGATGGCGTCATCATGGTGTAGACATGAAATTTGTTTAAAGGTTCACCCTATACTAATGTCGTATCCTGCCACACTACCTTGTGGATGAAGGTTTTTTGTTTTGTTTTGCCGTTTTTTGAATGCTTTATTAGTTAGGGTAAAGGAAAAGCTGCGATAACAGAGAGAACAAAATATAGTGGCACAGCTTTCCTGTTCTACCATGTCATTCAGGGACCTGTGTTCCTTCCATCTCATTGATCTTCTGTCTCTTTAAAATGTGGTTCTCGTCAGCATGGTTGAAGGTGAATCTCTTAAACATCTGTTTGCTTGCAGGAGGGAGGAAAGAAAAGAAGTCAAAGGTAAACAATTTATTTTAAGCAAGTGAGGTGGAAGTTGCATATATCCCTATGCTCACATTTCATTGGTGAGAGCCTATTGAATAGCTACACTTATCTACAAGGGAGGCCGGGGAATGTGGACTTCATTGGAGAAGCCCTGGTGTGTGTGTTTGTGTGTGTGTGTGTGTCTAGCAGTTTGCCACAGATGGTGTGACAGAGTGGTGATGTTCCGTGCAACTGAGCTAACCTGTAGAGGTGTGAAGCATTTGCCTGATGCAGGTTGTTGAGATATGACTTCAATCTTTTTCAGAATTACCTCTGGTGAGGTTTATGTTAGCCTCCACATACTTTGATAACTTCAGCCCAAACTGTGGCTCCTTTAAATATGTATTCCCCACGCCCATGTTGTAACACAGAGTTCAGTCCTAGGAATGAGCCCAGAGATGAATGAAATAACCTAGTGAATGACTTGGACTGCTCAAAACCTGCCTGAGGGCACTAGATGGTTTGGAGAACCTCTAGATTCATGCCTCTTACTTTACTAGAGTACAGCAGTCATGTGGTGTCTTCAGGTTCTCCAGAGAAACAGAAACAATAAAAACTATGATTACATATATATGTATATGTATATATATAGAGGGAGAGCCCCACGCGTCTGTCAGTTTGTCGTACTGTGGGGGCTTGTGTGCTGCTGTGATACTGGAAGCTACGCCACTGGTATTTAAAATACCAGCAGACTCACCCATGGTGGACAGGTTTCAGCTGAGCTTCCAGACTAAGACAGACTAGGAAGACGAACTTAATGGTCTATTTTTGAAAAAAACTAGCCAGTGAAAACCTTATGAATAGAAGAGGAACATTATCTGATACAGTGCTGGAAGATGAGCTCCACTCGGGAAGAGCTGCCTCCTCAAAGTAGAGTCGACTTTAATGATGTGAATGGAGCCAAGCTTTCAGGACCTTTTTTTGCTGATGTGACACAACTTAAAATGAGAAGAAACAGCTGCTAACATCCATTAATAATTGGAACATGGAATGTATGAAATATGAATCTAGGAAAATTGGAAGTCATCAAAAATGAAATGGAATGCATAAAGATCGATATCCTAGGCATCAGTGAGCCGAAATAGACTGATATTGGCCATTTTGAATTAGACAATCATGTGGTCTACTTTGCCAGGAATGACGAATTAAAGAGGAACGGCATTGCATTCATCATCAAAAAGAACATTTCAAGATCTATTCTGAAGTACACGCTGTCAGTGATAGGATAATAACTATACACCTACAAGGAAGACCAGTTAATACGACTGTTATTCAGATTTACACACCAACCACTAATGCCAAAGATGAAGACATTGAAGATTTTTACCAACTTTTGCAATGTGAAATTGATCAAACATACAGTCAAGAAGTATTGATAATTACTGGCGATTGGAATGGGAATCTTGGAAACAAAGAAGGATCAGTAGTTGGAAGATATGGCCTTGGTGATAGAAACGATGCTGGAGATCACATGATAGAAGTTTGCGAGACTAACTACTTCTTTATTGCAAATAACCTTTTTTTCAGCAACATAAACGGTGATGTAATACACAGGAATCAAATCGACTATATCTGTGGAAAGAGACGATGGAAAAGCTCCATATCATCAGTCAGAACAAGGCCAGGGGCTGACTGCGGGACAGACCATCAATTGCTCATATGCAAGTTCAAATTTAGAACAAGTCCAAGAGAGCCAAAGTACCACCTTGAGTATATTCCACCTGAATTTAGAGGACCATCTCAGGAATAGATTTGATGCATTAAACACTAATGACCAAGGATCAGAGGAGTTGTGGACTGATACCAAGGATATCATACATGAAGAAAGCAAGAGGTGATTAAAAGATAAGAAAGAAAGAAAAGACAAAAATGTACATCAGTAGAGACCCTGAAAGTTGCTCTTGAATGTAGAGTAGCTAAAGTGAATGGAAGAAATTATGAAGTAAAAGAACTGAACAAAAGATTTCAAAGGGTGGCTCAAGAAGACAAAGTATTATAATGAAATGTGCAAAGACCTGGAGTTAGAAAACCAAAAGGGAAGAACATGCTCAGCATTTCTCAAGCCAAAAGAACTGAAGAAACAATTCAAGCCTCCAGTTGCAATATTGAAGGATTCTACAGGGAAAATACTGAATGATGCAGGAAGCATCAAAACAAGATGGAGGGAATACGTAGACTCACTGTACCCAGAAGAATTGGTTGACATTCAACCATTTCAGGAGGTAGCCTATGGTCAACTGATGGTACTGAAGGAAGAGGTCCAAGCTGCACCGAAAGCACTGGCAAAAAAACAAGTCTTCAGGAACTGACGGAATACCATTGAGATGTTTCAGCAAACCGATGTAGCGCTCAAAGTGCTCACTCATCTATGCCAAGAAATTTGGAAGACAGCTACCTGGCCAACTGACTAGAAGAGATCCATATTTGTACCCATTCCCAAGAAAGGTGATCCAGCAAGATACGGAAATTATAGAACAATATCATAAATATCAAACGCAAGTAAAATTTTGCTGAAGATCATTCAGAAGTGGTTGCAGCAATACATCGACAGGGAACTTCCAGAAATTCAACCAGGATTCAGAAAAGGGCGTGGAACAAAGGATATCATTACTGATGTCAGATGAATTATGGCTGAAAGCAGAGACTGCTAGAAAGATGTTTACCTGTGTTTTATTTACTATGCAAAGGCATTCGACTGTGTGGATCGTAACAAATTATGGTTAACATTGCGAAGAATGGGAATTCTAGAGCACTTAATTGTGCTTATGAGGAACCTGTACATAGATCAAGAGGCAGTGGTTCGAACAGAACAAGGAGATGCTATGAGGTTTAAAGTCAGGAAGGGTGTGCATGCATTAGGATTATATCCTTTCACCATACTTATTCAGTCTGTATGCTGAGCGCATAATCGGAGAAGCTGGACCATATGAAGAAGAATGGGGCATCAGGATTGGAGGAAGACTCATTAACTACCTGTGATACGCAGATGACACAACCTTACTTGCTTGAAAGTGAAAAGGACTTGAAGCACTAACTGATGAACATCAAAAACCACAGCCTTGAAAGGTACCGTTGGAGAAGATAGGAAGCAGAAATGGTGACACAGGGTTGACTTGCTTGACATAGACAGTAATTGTTTTAGGTGGTTTCACCCCAAAATCAGACTCTGAGACAAAAATCAAATGAAAGTTGTCTTTTTGGAGGTGATTTCAGGAAACAACAGTATGGAAGTGGGGAAGTGAGACAGAGAAGAGAAGGATCCAATAAAGTGTGCATTATCAAGCCAGTGACAGCTGTGGACAATTGAATATTAATATCACTGGAAAACTTGGGGATACAGTATAGAACACACTTCTAAGTTATTCCATTTGAGGGGCAATACAGCCGGGGTATTTATACACCAGCTCCCGAGAGTCATTGACTGAAGTCTGCTCCTGGTGGGTTGCTAATTCCTTAGCACTACGACCTGCTATCTGCATGGGAAGAGTGGGCTCTGGTGACCAGAGAAAGCCCTCATGCAAAAAGTAAATTTTGAAAATTGAAAGTTAGCTTTCCAGAAATGATAAAGGGTGGGAGGTTATGAGTGAGACAAGGACAGCATCTGCTACAGCATTTTTCTTCCCAGGTTGTTGTTGGCATAGCATTGATTTCTCAACTTTTATCTCTGCACCAAACCTTTAAATATTAAACACCAAAGACACACATAGATTCTGCCTTTAACAACCCATAGCCATAAAAACTCTTAGCTCTGGGTTCATATGCTTCACATAACTTAAATGGGGATGGGTGCAAAATAACTGGGGATGAGTGGTCTGTGGTGGATTAATTACTTTTGTATGTGGCCTTTATAGCCATGGTCTTGTAACTCCCACTCAGGTGATTAGGTGATAGGGTAATTGTGGCCTACCAAGGGGATTGGTCAGTTTTGCCTTAAAAGAGAGCTAATTCCAGAGCATGACCAAAGAAGGAGAGACCTGCAGGAGATGGTTCATTGGGCTTCCCGGACCACGGATTGAGAAAGCTGAGTGCCTTTGGGCAGGGACCGAGGGTCAGGGAGAAGTCTACACCTGACCCACGAATTTGGGACTTGCCAGCCTCCAATATCTCGTGAGTCATTTTCTTTATGTGGTCCATGAGTTCTGTGGGATGTTGCAAGAAATGAGGGAATACTGAGGCAAGAGGGAGTAGTTGTTGTTAGAGATGATGGCGTGGTACAGCAGCTTGGAAAAGTTAAGACATTTGGGACATCTTTAACCTCCGCCTTATAGGAACCAGCTTTGTGCTGATCCTTATAAAAGAAATTATTCGTTTAGGTCACATGCTGACTTATTTAATTATGAGTTATTTAGAAAGAATTCTCAAAGGATTGGGTGGTTAAAAACTACCTTAGATTTAGTTTTAACATTTGTTGCTTCCTTTAAGTAGCTAATTGCTGACTCATTTTATGAGCTTCAGCTCATAAAAATGTTTGGTAAAGCTAAAGCTGTCTTAAGCTTGGAAGTACATATAAACATTTTTTTGGAATGACCAGTTGATTCTTAAATTCTTTCTAAGAATCATAGGTAATAGTGATACTGGCTCAATTACATAACGTGGGCGAGTTTGAAAACTAAAATTTGTCATTATATATAATTTCACGTGAACACTGCTCTCTTTTTAATTGCTCCAGTATGAAGGTAGCCGTAAACAAGCATCTCATGGAGCAGAAAAGGGGTCCGAAATGCAGGTGTTCGATGCAGTTTGAACTCACACACTGAAACAAGCAAAATATAAATAAATTATATATTTTTCTTACCTTTTTTTTTTAACCTTTTGTAGAATGGGAGGAAATGAACATTTCTACCATGATCCCTTATCTGTAAATAACTAAAAGAAGTTAGAAGGCTTATTCGTTTTTCCTACTTCAGTTCAAATGAAGAATTCTGCCAACAACCTAGTTGGGAGGAAAAAAAAAAAGAAAAAAAACTCTTTGAAAAGTAAGTTTGATTCTGGTTTCAAATAGATTGATGTGCAAACCTAGCTTATTCACAAATTCTGAAATGTGCTCAACAGAACCTTTAAATAGAGGTTTTTTTTAATAGGAAGGAATTTCACCAGAGTAATGCAAAACGTATTGTAGACAGAGGTGGTCTTAATATTATCAGCATGATTCTATCAACTTTTGGAAAACCCTTACAGAAGGAAAGGCTGGGCCCTAGCTTAGAGCCCTTGCCCAGTTCCCAGGCAGAGTTCCTACTGCTAGTATTTTTCAGGCCCACAGTTTTCACTACACCCTTTGTATCAGCCCTTCAGGGAAGAACCAGTTCCCAGGCCTTACAGATAACTGATACTAAGACCTTTCACTTTTGTCAAGTTGAAATTCCGAATTTTCCCTCAGTAGGTCTAATTTTTAGGCAAATAATCTGGTCCTTCAGGAAATTTAGTGGGTCCTAAATAACTATTTCTGAGACCCAGAGACAACCAGGGTTAGCCTATTTTTTTTGTTGTTGTTAATTGAGATAAAATTCACATAACATAAAATTAACCATTTTAAAGTGTGCAGTTCTGTGGCATTTTTGTACATTGACAGTGTTGTGCAACCATCACCTCTGTCCAGTTCCAACACATATTCGTCACCCTAAAAGGAAACCTTGTACCCATTAAAGCAATCTCTACCCAATCTTCTCTCTCCCCAGCCCCTGGCAACCACTAATCTGCTTTCTGTCTCTATGGATTTGCCTATTGTAGACATTTCACATAAATGGAGTCATACAATACGTGGTCTTTTATTTTTTAATGACCAGCCTCCTTCACTTAGCATAATGTTTTTGAAGTTCATCTATTTTGTAGCATGTCTCAGAACTTTATTTTTTTTTCTGACTGAATAATATTCCTTGTATAAATATACCACATTTTGTTTATCTGTTCATCCCTTGATGGACATATGGATTGTTTCTACCTTTTGACAATAGTGAACAGTGTTGCTGTGAACATTCACGTACAAGTATTTGTTTGAATACTGTTTTCAGTTCTTTGGGGTATATACCTAACAGCGGAATTGCTAGGTCATATGGTAATTCTGTGTTTAACTTTTTGAGGAAGCAAGTCTATTGCTTTGAACACAGAGAACAGTGATACGGTAACTTTGTTAATGATGTGTTGCCTGGCAGCAACCTTAAAGTGTTCATAATTATTGTTCTCTCCTGGCAGTAGAAATACTAAATTTAAATAAAGGAAGCCTGAGTCACACAATACAAACATTTTGTTTAACATTCACTCTAGTTCTTATAAATGTGACAGCGTAGCAGTTAAGTAAGATGAAACAACCTTGATTTTGAGAATGTTTCCAGTGTGTACCAGGAATTATATTTCACTGCTAACAACATAGGCCTGAAATAACAAACATTTTTATTCTCTAATGCAAGGCTTCTCAACCTTAGAGCTACTTACTTTTTGGGTTGGATGACTCTTTGTGGTGGGGGGCTGTCCTGTGCATTGTAGGATGTTTAGCAGTATCCTTAGCCCCTACCTACCAGATGTAATAGCATTGCCCCCGGTTGTGACAACCAAAAATGTCTCCAGACATTGCCAAGAGTCCCCTGGGAGGCAACGTAAAAGAAGTCCAGGGGTGCTTTGGTGGTTCTACAATGTCACTGATATTCCAGGCTCCTCTTATTTTTTTACTCTGCCATCCTTAAGATGCTGCTTTTATCCTCAAGGTTACCTCATGGTGGCCGTGTGGCTGTTGCAGCTCCAGCCATAATGTTCCAGGCAGGAAAAAGGAGCTGAGTTAGGCTCCTATAAAGAAATTTCCCAAAAGCCCCGCTGAAAGACTTGTACCTATACCTCATGGCCACCCTTATCTGCAGTGGAAGCTTGGGCAGGTATTTTATTGCTGGGCCCATTGCCACACTCAACAAAATAGTTGTCCTGTTACCCAGAAAAAGGGGGAAGAATTATATTGGATAGTCAACTAACAGTCTCAGCCACAAAATAGCAGATTCATTTCTGATTGTTGAGACTGTGGGAAAAAATCTCATCCTGATGAGTGGTGGTGACTTCTTCTTTGAGGGCAATTGATGTTCACAGTATCTGTCCCCCTGGAAAGAGGTTTATCCTAGAGTAGAAAAGGAGGTGGACTATTGTCCCAGTGTAGGAAGGGCCTTAAATGGGCCTGCACTCTAAGGCATAAAGAGAACTGGAAGAATTTTGGTGCTGTAAATCTGTTTCCCTTGGACATAGGGAGATAGACCCAGGCTGGTCAACCTTTGGCTTCCATTTGTCACCACTGGCAGCCCCAAACCCATAAGGATTTGGCCAGGCAGCAGTTTGGGAGCCTCTAGACTCAGATGGGTACATCTGATCTCCAGTCCCACTAGTAGTATCTCCAAACCTGTGGCAAGAATGGGAGTTAGTAGCAATCACCAGCATATGCACCTGTGTGAGGCAGAGTGGTGTTCTCACAAAGATCATCAGTCCCCAGGGTATATGGTAACAGGATAAGAAGGAAGGCCAGAGCAGAAGTAAGGGGGGCACTCTCTCTGGAGTATTCTATGTTTCAGAGTGCAAAAGATTGCAGGGACGCTTGAGGCAAACTTGCAAGAAATAGGTCTGTGGCAAGCAGGGATTATAACACTTGGAGTATAAAAAGATATATAACTTTGTTGTCACTTGGTAAGGTTGGAACATATGTCTGACATACATAAAATTTAAAAAAAAGCATTACTCAGAATCTATCTAGCGACTTTTGTCTACTATGTATTTTTTAATGTAAATTGTTGTGATGGGCAGTACAGATTCTGTCTCATTAACTTGCTCCTGATATACCCTAAACTCTCTCAGTTGTAGGGGCTTCTAACAAATGTTTTTGGTGATAACATTTATTGAATAAGTTCCTGTCCCATGGATCTTCCATGAGATGATATATGTTCACGAAAGCACTTTATCCTTGGTAAAGTGCTATACAATTGTTGGTTATAATTGTGTTTTTAGGATAGTTTTATAATTGTACACTGGAAAACAAGTGGCCAGAGGAATGTTAACAAATATAATTAGAATTTTTAACCTGTGTGACTCCAGGGGTAAAGCAAATAACAGTGAGAAATGAACATCTAAAAAAGGCCTCTCAAGGAACAGTCAGCCCATTACAGTTGCATCTTGTAAAATTAATCAGTAAAATGGTCAGAAAAGCATCTGGAACAGGAAAATGCCAAACAGGGCAGGTTGGAGCTTTGCTGTTCTGTGATGTTGAAACAGTCCAAGCCATCTGGCATTCCACAGATCATTTCAGAGCCACCCTAGGCTACCAGCAATGCATGACCTGACCTTTGCTATGATGGAGAAACACCAAGATGCTGCTTCTATCTCTCCCAGAAATAACCTGGTAAGCAAAACATGTTAAGGCAAAAGACTCATAATCTGAGCCTTGAGAGGATATTCTCCTTAACTATGTTGTTAAATAAAATAAAATAAAACTGTTAAGAAAATGAAAGATAAGTTCTAAGTTCCCAAACTTGGGCTCAGACATATTTACGCCCCGAGCCATAGAGACTGTAGTGGTGACAACTATAATAATATGGTCTAATGAGTTGGAAAAATGATGGCTTGGTGGTTGCATTGCTGAACCCTACAGCTGACAACCCAGGCAGAGCCCTAGCCAGTGGAGTGTTCCAGAAAGATGTATAAAACGGGCAGAACAGAGTCATGATGGAAGGGCTTCTTTAATGACAGAAAAAATTGAGTGATGCTTTATTTTCCATGGTTCAGTTAATTCCTAGGGGCTGCCTAAATCCATCTTAACCTTTCTGGAGTCCTTTAGAAAATTGAAAAGTTATTAGCAAATTCTCTTAAGAGAATTGTTCCGGTTTTACTTGAGAAAATCAAGGCATAAATATTGAAAGTAAAAGCATCTCCTTTACGACATCTATCCTCTGCTTGATTACTTTTAGAAAGCTCACCAACTCACTGGGCAGCATTTATGGACAGCTCTAAATAACCGTTAGAAAAGTTGGCCTTATAATGTTTAGAAAAGAGCCATCATATAACCAGTGGCTTCCCATTCTTTCTTTCATATAATAGCCCTTCAAGTGTTTGAAGACTGCTTTCATGCCTATATTAAGTGTTCTCTTTTCCATATTAAATGTCTTTTGATGCTGTAGCTGTAACTATTCCTCATGTAAAATGGTTTTTTGACCTCTTACCATTCTGGCCCATTCACCTGTAAATGGGCTGTAACTGGGCAGATCCTCCCTCAAAATGTAGTGCCTAGAATATTGTATAAGTCTCCACATGTGGGATGACTCTCTCCCTTGTTCTGCATGCTAGATATTTATCAATGTAGGCTAATTTTGAGTGTTAGGTCTTTTAGAAATTAGGCCATTCTTTTGAGTAATATGGAGCTTACAGTCAACCAAGACTTTTTGATGTTTTGTATGTGAATTTCTTTGTTAGATCTATTGTGTAATTTATTTTTTATTGTAAATTTTATTCTACAATGCTAGTTTCAGCCCTGGTATTCTGTTTAGCTGACATCTGTATAGTTCTATTATTAAAAAAAAAATTCCCTCTCAGCTTTACATAATCTTAAGACATGATAGACGTGTTTTTCTTATCTTTATGCTAAGTACTGATGAGAATTACATAGAACGAGGCTAAGTAGAGAGTAATGTGGTCTTGGAGCTAGGAATCTCCTTGCAGGGTGACACCGACTCATTATTCTAAAATATTACTATAAAACAGAGATTCAGTTCCGTCTAACTACATTATTATGTAGTACACAATGTTCCCTTTTGTTCAAAGGAATTTTATTCCAATTCAGAAAATATTTATTGAACAGGGGTGGACAAACTACTGCCAAATCCAGCCAGCTGTCTGTTTTTGAAAATAAAGTTTTATTGGAACACAGCCATATTTATTTGTTTGTGTATTGTCTATGACTGTTTTTGCACGCTACAACAGCAGAGTTGCGTGGTATGACCCACAAAGCCTAAAATATTTACTGTCTGGCCCTTTACAGAAAAAGTTTGTCAATCCCTGGAATAGAAGGATTTTTACTCTTGAAATTGTCATTTTTCTTTCTGCATGATCAATTTTTCCCATCATTCCCAATAGCATAAATACATGCTATAGCATCTTCCATCTTAAAAAAGAACTATTTATTTTGATCCCTCCTCTTTCAGCTATAACCCCTCCCATTTTTCTATTCCCCTGTACAGCAAAAGGAGCTGTGATAGTGCAGTGGTTAAAGCACTAGGCTGCTAACCAAAAGGTTAGCAGTTCAAACCCACCAGCTGTTCCTCGGGAGATAGATGTGGCAGTCTGCATCAGTAGAGATTTACAGCCTTGGAAACCCTATGGGGCAGTTCCACTCTGTCCTTTAGGGTCGCTGTGAGTCAGGATCGACTCCACGGCAGTGGGGTTTACAGCAAAACTTGAGTTTTCTCTTCTTACTATCTCTCCTTGTTCTCACTTGAACATACTCCAAAGTGGCATTCATCCCTAACCACTCTTTTGAAACTACTTTGTTCAAGTTCCCAGAGTGACTTTCACATTGCCATCCTGAGTGTTAGACATTCTCAGTTCTCATCTTACTTGACCTATCATCTCCATTCAGATGCAGCGGAGTTTCTCTTGCTTAAATCATTTTCTCTCCTTGGCCTTCAGGACATTGCTGTCTCTTGATTTTCTCCCTGCCTCACTGCTAGCGCCTTTTATTTGCCTTTGTATTCTTTTCATCTTCCTACTTTTAAACATTGGAGTGCCCTAGGGCTCAATTGTTAGATTTCTTCTTTTCTCCGTCTTCACTCACTCCCTAGGTGCTCTCATCATTTCACGGTTTTAAAGACCGTCTCTGTAAGCGATGACTTCCAAATTTATATCTTTAGCCTGCATCTCTGGATTGAACTCCAATGCCAATCAGATCTCTCCACTTGGATGATTAACAAGCATCTCAAATTTAGCAAGTTAAAAAACAAAGTCTTGATTTCCTCTATGCAAACCAGGTCCTCTTACAGTCACCCTCATTTCAGTACATGCCAACTTCATGTGTTCATTGTTCATATCAAGTATGATTGATTCCTCTTTCTCGTATCAGCAAGTCCAGCCATTTTAAACTTTTAAAATACATTCCAGATCAGACTATTTCTCACCTTCTCTACTGCTACTATGCTTGTCCAAGCCACCATTACTTCACATCTGAATTATTTCAAAAGCCTTCCAACTGGTTTTTCTGCTTCTATCCTGGACCTATGCCCCACCCGGACCCCATAATCTCTTCTCAGTATGGCAGTCAACGTTGATATTGTTCAAATGTAAGTCCAGTCATGTCTCTGTGCTGCTCAGAACCCTCCAGTAGCCCTCCTTCTTACTCAATAAATTCTCAAATTCTCCCATAAACTATGAATTCCTACTTGACCTAGCCCCCTTTCCTTTCTGATCTCATCTCTTTAAAACTCTTTACCTTACTTATTTCTCTGGAGCCACGCTTGGCCTCCCTGCTGGTTTGCAAATACACTAATCACATTATAGCAGTTACCTATGCTTTTTCCTCTACCGGAAGACCTTCTCTCCCAGGTATTCACATAGCTTCCATCCTCACCTCATTCAGGTCTCTGCTTCAAACTCACCATAGTGGGAATCCTTCCCAGAGCACCCCTCCGTAACTCTCTAAACCTTAACCCTGCATTATTTCCATAGCACTTTTTACCATCTGACATATCATAAAACAAACATAAACCGGAATAATTCTATAATACATATATTACTATCAGACAGAAGAGAATAATTTTATAGAAAGTAGAATGAAGGAAATAATATATAATTTTATAATTAATAAAAGAGAAAACAAACATGCATTAAGGATGAAAAGCCCAAAGTTAATTTTTTGAAAAAGTTACTAAAATAGATAAACTTCAACTAAATTGACAAAAATAGATGAAGAGAAATATAAACTCACTGTCATAGGAATGAAAAAAGGGTATAATTACAGATAAAACAGAATAAGTAAAAGGATACTACTTCATGTCAATAAATTTGTATACTTAGACAAAATGAACTTTTTTTTTTTGAAAAATGTTTACAAAAACTGAGAAAAATAGAAACTTGAATAGACTTCTCAACATTAAAAACATTGAATCAGTGGATAGAAATAGACATATTCAGGCTGATTTTTGCAAATGCAAATACTTTCTTAAATGGAAGTTGTGATGGCACTGAATTCCATATGTGTGGAGGTGACAAAGACCAAGAGTAAGGTCTCCTGAGATGTAGAAAATACAGTTTTGAATTGAAGATTGGGTGGGAACCACGCTATTTTTCTCCTGGTATTGATCTTGGTTATCCCACATAATTTTTTTCACATTTCCTTATATCATATGATCTGTAAGATTTTTGGAAGGTTAAACAAAAATATGTAAAATTTCATATTTGTATTGTTCCCTAATACACCTTCCATAAGAACTATGTGAATGTGTGTGTTTGTGTAACTCAGACATCTTTAACGTGCTTAATTGAGTTGCTATCCATTATCTAATTTTATATCCTAGTCTTTTTCTGAAAAAAATATTCAATTCTCCTACCAAGTACTGAGTTTTAAAATAGAGCGGAAAACCCGACAGTTGGAAAGAAAGACCTGCTGTTGTATGATCGAAGTAGCTTCTTATCCCTACATATAAAGGGACCAAAATAGAGCGAATGGAAGTTTATATGTGTTTCTTATCTAGATATTTTATAGAAAAATTAAATACAAAATGATTAGGGCTATATTCTAGTCATAATAATCCCATAAAACTTGGAATAAAAGACAGTGGCATTGTAATCTAGAAAATCTACGTAATAAATTCCCTTTCATTTTATGTTTAAAAGTTTCAGATCAAGATTCTCCTCTAATGTTGAAGAAGTAGTATTAAGACCCATCCCTTCTTCCCTTGGGTTTCTCTTGGTGAGAGTGGACATAAAAGTATCCAACTGCAGATCTGTGTTGCAAAATGTAGTTCGAACCTGAAGTTTAATGGTTACTCTTAACTTCCATCCTGAATCTGGATTTAGCTGTGAAAAGATCTGGATCTACAGGTGAGTTTTAGAGGCCATCAGGAGGCACCACAGGCCTGCTCGATACACCATAAGCAGTAGGACGGTGCGTGATAGTGGACCCCCTCCCTGACCTACAAACATAGAAAAGTTTGCTATAAAGAACTAGGAAGCAGAGGAGGAGGAGGGCTTGTTCCATTTAAGAGCAAGTTGATGAGAGCAATAAAGCAGGCCAGCCATCTTTAACCTCCTTAACCCCAACAAATGTCAGTCTTTCACCAATCAGGCTACCTACTCCTGTTCCCTTGGGAAGAAGTGGGTAAAGGGTAAAAAGAGAGGTAAAAGTTTCCTTTCTAGGGACTTCCCAGAAGTGTGCAACTCTTGGCAGAAGCTCTTTTCTGAATAGGAATATGGAATTATTCCTATGTTAGCCTTTTCCCTATGCACTAATTATCTTTTGCTGTGTAACAGACCACCCCAAAATTTAAGTCCTTAAAACAACAATTTATTTAGCTCGTGATTGTATGGGTCAGCAGTTTGGGCTGATCTCAACTGAGTTTGCTCTTATGTCTGTGGTTAGCCATTGAGTCAGCTGGGTGCTGGCTGCTCTGGGATGGTCTTGGCTGGGACAGCTTGTCTTTGTTCTACAAGGTCTCTTTTCCCCCACCAGGCTAACCTGGACTTGCCCAAATGGTAGTTTATTCCAAGAGACTGAGGCCCAGGCTCAGACCTGGCACACTGTCACTTCTTCCACATTCTGTTTGCCAAAGCAGCTCACGGGGACAGCCCAGCCTTGGGGTAGGAGAATAGACTCTACCTTTGGATCAGAGGAGCTGCCAAGTCACATTGCAAAGGCTGTGACTACAGGAAGGGGCAGAGAATTGGAACCAGTTCTGTAAGCAATTTACCACACCCAAACAGCTTCATTCATACCTAGTAGAGTATGTTTCTACCCTGAAAATCCTCATATATTATGTTTATGAAGTCAATTAAATAAGTTTTTACATAGTGGTCAGTGTATGTTTAAGACTATATTAGGAGCTACAGATCATCCTAAAAGGCATACATAAAATGGTCTTTGCCCTTGCAGATGACTTTTTTTTTTTTTAACCCCCAGTGTTAAATGGAAACATGTTATTTCTCAACAAGTTGACTGTAAACAAATCTGAAATAGGTGTTAATCTTCTGGAGGTCTCAGAAGGGTGTGATTTCAATCAACTTTTGTATCCTTCACCCTGCGTCGTGTCCTGTCAGGTAAAGCAAATAGATTCTAAATATACCTTCTTCTTTGATATGAGGAAGACACACCACTTAAAAACCTTTAGAAAATTCAGTAGCCTTTGGAGATTCCCAAAAGTGCAGCTTTGCCACAGAGAAAGCAATGGCATAATGGCGAAAAGAACAAATATGCTTTAGGGGTGAACTATTATTTTCCCAGCATATGTAGTTTTTATTGACTTTAAACAATAGAAGAAAGCAAGAAAACGCGCTCATTCTCATTGTGTTAGATTTTTGAAATGAGAGAAAACAGTAACTCAATTATTTCCAGCATTCTGTATATTCAGAATATATATACAACCCTTTCATTGTATAATTGAAACCACTTTATCTCACCACTTGTTTTTAATGACAGCAGTAAAACGTTGTATGAGATCATAAATCTTTCTTGAGGGCATTATGGACTATACCTCAAGCTTTCATAAAGGTCATAACCTTGTTCTATTTGGGGCAAGTAAATGAAATTTAATAGAAAAAAGTAGACAAGGAACCCACTAACTGACTCTGTATGATAAATAAGAATATGTTAACAGCAAGTTGTTGAGATGTGACTTCAGTCTTTTTCAGAATCACCTCTGGTAAGGTTTATGTCAGCCTCCATATATATTGATGCCTTCAGCCCAAACTGTGGCTCCTTTAAATACCTATTCCCCCATGCCCATGTTGTAGTAAAGAGTTCAGTCCTGGGAATGAGCCCAGGGATGAATGAAATAACCTAGTGAATGACTTGGGCTGCTCAAAACCTGCCTGAGGGCACTAGATGGTTTGGAGAACATTGAGATTCATACCTCTTACTTTACTAGAGTACAGCAGTCATGTGGTATCTTAGGGTTCTCCAGAGAAATAAAACCAATAAAATATATGATTACATATATATATGCTTATATATATGTGTGTATATATATATCAAAACCAAATCCATTGCTGTTGAGTCAATTCCAACTCATAGCAATCCTATAGGACAGAGTAGAACTGCCCCATTGGGTTTCCAAGGAGCGACTGGTGGATTTCAACTGCCAACTTTTTGGTTAGCAGCCATAACTCTTAACCACTGTACCACCAGGGCTCCATATATATATGCATATACATACAGGGAGAGAGAGATTGATATAAGAAATTGGCTTATGCAGTTGTGGGAGCTGGCAAGTCCAAAATCCGTAGGTGAGATAATAGACTGGAAACTACAGCAGTCTTGTGTCCAAAATCAGTAGGCCAGGTGGTGGGATGGAAATTCAAATATGATGTCTATTTACAGCCTTGAGGCAGAATCCTCCCTCTGAAAGGTCAGCTTTTGTTCTTAAGGTCTTCAACTGATTGGATGAGCCCCACCTACATTATAGAAGGTAATTTGTTTTACTTAAGGTCAACTGATTAAAGCAAATAGCCAAATCTAGACTACTGATTAACCAAAACAAACTGGGCACCGTAGCCTAGCAAAGTTGACACTTAAAATTAACCGTCACAGGTGATATAACTGAGGAAACTCCTGGGGAATTGGTGATGTCCTTACTAGCTGCCCCTCCCTCCCCCAATAGAGTCAGTCTACAGTGGGAGGAGAGTTGCAATCTCTACTTCATGGTGATCCATAACGAACATGTTACAGCTGGCTAATGCAAGACTTGTAGACTGTTTAGGCATATGGATCTTGCCGTTCTCACCACAGGTGCCACAGAGGATCTCAAGGCTTCCACAAGAAACCTTTGTTCCCAAGATAGCTTCAAAATGCTGTCTACACAGGAACTATAACCAGTAAGTGTGACTACGAGCAATGGCGGTAGTGGTCTATGATTATTTTGAGTTTCCTATAGTCTACACGCAGCCCTGGTGGCACAGTAGTTAAAGCACTGGGCTGCTAACTGAAAGGTTAGCAGTTTGAACCCACCAGCTGCTCTGTGGGAGAAAGATGTGGCAGTCTTCTTTCGTAAAGATTTACAGCCTTGGAAACCCTATGGGGCAGTTTTACACTAATAAGGTTACTATGAGTCGAAACTGGCTCAATGGCAGTAGGTTTATAGGGTCGCTATGAGTCTGGATTGACTCGACGGCACAGAACCACAATGCTTTATTGTACTAAATGAATTATTAAGACATTCCCTTCTTAGAACTTGGTTATGTTGATCTGGGGTAAGTAGGTCATGAATTTTTTTCTCTGCCAGCAATATGCCTTCCTAAAAGGGAAAGGAGAAAAGAACTTCCCCTTTCTTTTATTCTTCATTTTCAGTATCACACCCCAAGCTTCTTGCAAGACATTGCCACATGGCCACCAGCTCAGAAAAACATGAATTCATTACATTCTCCTTAAAAATGGACTCAGTTTTCTGAATTCTCTGTTTTTGATAATGGTTCCAACATACTGGTAGTCGAGGCTTAAAACCTTAGGTTTATCTTTGATTCCTTCTTTCCCTCAAGCCTCACTAAGTCCTACTATGCTACCTTTCCTTCTTCGCCAGATGTCAGCCCACTGTAGGCAACATGGTGGTGTCCTCGTTTGATACATCGTCCAATGTCTGGTTGATTCTCAGAGATATATCCCCTGGTTATCTTATTGCTGTTCATCCTGAATTTTCCTCTTGGATCTCATTATAGGGTTTCTGCCATTTTATTTTCAATAAATTGTTCTTTCACTTGAGTTGAGTGATGGACAAGCTAGATATTCCTTTAGTCTCATCCACTCTTTCTTTTGAAGAAATTTCCAAAGTTTATTAAAGTAGTGTGTGGCTCTAACACTTCTCTAGTTTCCAGCTTGATATATTCTTGGTCAATTCAAAAGAACTAGGGTTGTAGGGGAATGAAATAGACACCATCTTATTTGAAATTCAGTTTATTCTGATGAAAGTAATGACAACGTGGGCAGTTTTCCAGCATGATGTCTCACACCTTGTATGTGTGCAACCCATGTTTGGTATTTGGTAGAGTGGCTGATAGGAAGAGGACATTCCATGGAGAATTCCATGAAATAGGAATGTGGCAATTGGAATTAATGTGCTGTTTTCAAAACAGAGGAAGTTGATTGCATAGTCTAAAATTAAATGACTAGAAATTGGAGAATGGATTTAGGATTTTGGATGATGGACATTTTATAGAACATCAAGAGGAAACATATTCAAGTGCTCTACAGCCTTCTCAGCATATAGTGCTTTTAAATGCTTGCAACAACTCATGTTGGTAGCCCACATGCCCTGGGTTCACCTATTACCTCTTGACCAACTCTAGACTTAAGTTAGTTGCTCATGTACCGTAGACCAATAAAACAAAATAATTTTTCATCATTTTCATCCTAAACTTACTCCTCGTTTTCAAGCTTAACAGTTCAAAATGAAGCTATGGTATTGGGGAAGACAGGCTTTCATTAAATTGTTCTCAGTTGCTAATACTTGGGTATGGCCTAGTTAATGAGAGTAGCTGGTGAAGTTCTTGATTCTAAGAAAATGGGACATAGGAGAAGTAAGCTTTGAAGGGAGACCGAGGAAAAATAATCAGAGGTTCATTCCAGAGAAGGCAGCCCTGAATGGGGAGCTTTACAAGACATGCTTTCTGAAAGTGAGCTAAAAAGTTGAAATAAACACTAAGAAAAGAATGAGCATGCATCTCAAAATGAAATTCATTTGCTTCACAATTATGCCTGGGGTGGATATTGCATTCATTGATAAAAGAATAGTTGCATTTTTTCAAGAAATGTTGAATAAAATTTAAATTCTCTTGAATATAACATTAAATGTCTGGTATGAGCAAAATTTGAGAAATTGTAAAAGGTAGCAGTGGGAGGGTGCTTCATCTTGTAAAATGTCTGATGGAATATCACTTCTGACTATTAAAAAGTACTGTTCATCTGGAATTTCAGCATGCCTTGAGCCCAGTACCCAATTAGTCCCTTTCAGGCATTTGGTAATATATATGATAAAGAATATTTTCAATATTTGTTCCAAGGATTTATCCCAAGCATGTGATTAATGTCTTGGAATTATCTGTAACTAATTATGCTACTTAGCAGTTTGAATGTCCCATCGGTGTGAAATCATTGGAACTGTAATAGCATGGCACACATCACAATGCTCTGATTTATTATCTGTCACTGATAAGTTTAGATTCACACCATCTGGGATGATTAGTGATTATTTACTGTCCCAGGAGGAAACTGTGAGAATGTCTTTTGTGTGGAAATAGATTACATTGAAGATTCACAGGCTGGCTCTCTGGCTACCCCTATAGATAGGAGTATATTTCCCTCACAGCTTGACAGAACTTTTATTTATAAAGATGTAAGCAAACATTCTTACTTCTGCCTTAGGGGCAATCTTTTTTAGCCTCAGAGCGATTTACATGCTTGCTTTTTAACTTGACAGAACAGTGATTTATAACTCCTCCCTTACTTCTATTCCCATGGGCTAATTTCAGGCTAGACTTGAGGCAGGTGGAAAGGACTTTCACTTTACAGTTTTTGGAGAATGGGCATATGCTATGGACTAAAATTTTGACAGGCTTCAGTACTATCGGATTGCTTTAAAAATAAAGCACCTGGACAGTATTTGGGAATTTATCTGTATCATACAGGTTGGAGGCCTCTAGCATTTGTCTCTAAAGCATGTGTTTTGTGGCTGTATTTTTTTTTAATTTTTTTTTATTGTACTTTAGATGAAGGTTTACAGAACAAATAGTTTCTCATTAAACAGTCAGTACACATATTGGTTTATGACATTGGTTAACAACCCCACGACATGCCAACACTCTCCGTTGTCGACCTTGGAGGACCTTTTTTTGGTGAAAAGATACATAGCCAAAGTTACACCATTTTGAAAGTTTCTACATGTACAGTTCAGTGACATCGATTACATTCTTCCGGTTGTGCTGCTATTCTCACTATCCTTTCCCAAATTATTCCATCACCATTATCTTCGACTCACTGCCCCCTAGGCTTCCCATCAAACCTTTAGAGTTGCTGTTGTCAATTTGATCTCACATAGAT
The DNA here is from genome assembly GCA_030035585.1 of Dugong dugon. NCBI lineage: Eukaryota > Metazoa > Chordata > Mammalia > Sirenia > Dugongidae > Dugong > Dugong dugon. The sequence continues at coordinate 154,425,489 of CM057483.1, forward strand.
AATTCTTTTTTTTTTTTGTACCTTAGATGAAGGTTTGCAGAACAAATAGTTTCTCATTAAACAGTTAGTACCCATATTGCCCTATGACAATGGTTAACAACCCCATGACATGTCAACACTGTCCCTTCTCAACCTTGGCTGTATTTTGAATGGAAACAAGGATTTTTTTTTAATTCCTAACATCTTTCACAAGATACTTCCTTCAAAACCCTATGTAACTACTTGTCCAAAGAACATAATTTTATTTGTCACGTGACTGAAAACACTTGGTCTTCAGTTTCTGCATTAGATGCTAATGGATTTTGTGACGTTAGGACTTCTAATAAAAATACAAATGTTATATGTTCAGCAGTTTATCTAAATCTTTTTGACCCTTCCCCCTTACCTCTTAAAGGGCAGATACCATTTTTCCCCAATTCCCATAATTTTATCTTACAGTGCTTATAGTGTTCTACTTTATACCAAGCAGCATTCTCTGGTGTGTTCTAGAAGTGTAAGAAGTGGTTTTTTTTTGTTTGTTTTGTTTTGTTTTGACAAGCAGTGTCTCAGGACCCTTCTTGAGTCTTACTTCATTTAATATTTCTTATATTACTAGTTGACCCAGGTTTTAGAGGATGGGTAATTATATAGCTCCCTTGGAAATACCTTTAGTGTTTAAAATGCTACTAAGTTAGCAGATTTTCCCAGTGCAATACATTGTTTGATTTCTTGACTGCTGCTTCCATTGGCATTGATTATAGATCCAGGTAAAATGAAATCCTTGACAACTTCAATATTTTCTCCATTTATCATGATGTTGCTTACTGGTCCAGTTGTGAGGATTTTTGTTTTCTTTATGTTGAGGTGTAATCCATAGTGAAGGCTGTAGCCCTTAGTCTTCATCACTAAGTGCTTCAAGTCCTCTTCACTTTCAGCAAGCAAAGTTGTTCATCTGCATATCGCAGGTTGTTAATGAGTCTTCCTCCAATCCTAACGCCCTGTTCTTCTTCTTCACGCAGTCCAGCTTCTTGGATTATTTGCTCAGCATTAAGATTGAATAAGTATGGTGAAAGGACACGACTTTCCTGACTTTAAACTATGCAGTATCCGTTTGTTCTGTCCAAATGACTGCCTCTTAGTCAATTTACAGGTTCTACATGAGCACAGTTAAGTGTTCAGGAATTCCCATTCTTTGCAATGTTATCGATAATTTGTTATGAGCCACACAGTCGAATGCCTTTGCATAGTCAATAAAACACAGGTAAACATCTTTCTGGTATTCTCTGCTTTCAGCCAGGATCCATATGACATCAGCAATAATATTCCTTGTTCCACATCCTCTTCTGAATCCAGTTTGAATTTCTGGCAGTTTCCTGTCAATGTACTGCTGCATCTGCTTTTGAATGATCATCAGCAAAATTTTACTTGCCTGTGATGTTAATGATATTGTTCTGTAATTTCCACATTCTGTTGGATCACCTTTCTTTGGAATAGGCATAAATATGGATCTCTTCCAGTTGGTTGGCGAGGTAGCTGTCTTCCATATTTCTTGGCATAGATGAGTGAGCACTTGTAGCACTGCATCTGTTTATTGAAACATTTCAGCTGGTAGTCCGTCAATTCCTGAAGCCTTGTTTTTTGCCAATGTCTTCAGTGCAGCTTGGACTTCTTCCTTCAATACCATCGGTTCCTAATCATATGCTACCTCCTGAAATGATTGAATGTTGACTAGCTCTTTTTGGTACAGTGACTCTGTGTATTCCTTCCATCTTCTTTTAATGCTTCCTACGTCCTTCAGTATTTGCCCTTAGAATCCTACACTATTGCAACTCGAGGCTTGAATTTTTTCTTCAATTCTTTCAGCTTGAGAAATGCCAAACATGTTCTTCTTCCCTTTTGGTTTTCTAACTTCAGGTATTTGCACATGTCATTATAATACTTTGTCTTCTTGAGCTGCCCTTTGAAATCTTCTGTTCAGCTCTTTTTACATCATCATTTTCTTCCTTTCACTTTAGCTACTCTACATTCAAGAGCAAGTTTCAGAGTCTCTTCTGACATTCATTTTGGTCTTTTCTTTCTTTCCTGTCTTTTTAACGATCTTTTGCTCTCTTCATGTATGATGTCCTTGATGTCATTCCACAGTGTGTCTTCAGTCATTAGTGTTGAATGCGTCAAATCTATTCTTGAGATGGTCTCTAAATTCACGTGGGATATACTCAAGGTCATACTTTGGCTCTCATGGACTTTTTAAAATTTTCTTCAGCTTAAACTTTAAACTTGCATTTGAGCAATTGATGGTCTCTTCCACAGTCGGCCCCTGGCCTTGTTCTGACTGATGGTATTGAGCTTTTCCATTGTCTTTCCATAGACGTAGTTGATTTGATTCGTGTGTATTCCATCCAGCATAGTTCATGTGTATAGCCACCGTTTATGTTGGTGAAAAAAGGTATTTGCAATGAAAAAGCTGTTAGTCTTGCAAAATTCTACATGTGACCTCCAGCATTGCTTCTGTCACCAAGGCCATATTTTCCAACTACTAATCCTTCTTCTTTGTTTCCAACTTTCGCATTCCAATTACCAGTATTTATCAGTGCATCTTGATTGCATGTTTGATCAATTTCAGATTGCAAAAGTTGGTAAAAATCTTCAATTTCTTCATCTTTTGCATTAGTGGTTGGTGCATAAATTTGAATAATAGTCATATTAACTGGTCTTCCTTGTAGGCATATAGTTGTTATCCTATCACTGACAGCGTGTACTTTAGGATAGATCTTGAAATGTTCTTTTTGATGATGAATGGAACACCATTCCTTTTCAATTCATCATTCCTGGCAAGGTAGACCATATGATTGTCTGATTCAAAATGGCCAATACTGGTCCTTTTCAGCTCACTGATGCCTAGGATATCAATGTTTATGCATTTTATTTTTGACGAATTCCAGTTTTCCTAGATTCATACTTCATACATTCTATGTTCCAATTATTAATGGATGTTTGCAGCTGTTTCTTCTCGTTTTGAGTCGTACCACATCAGCAAATGAAGGTCCCGAAAGCTTGACTCCATCTACATAGTTAATGTCGACTCTCCTTTGAGGAGGCAGCTCTTCCATAGTTGTATTTTGAGTGCCTTCCTACCTGAGTAGCTCATCTTCTGGCACCGTATCAAACAATGTTCTGCTACTCTTCATAAGGTTTTTACTGACCATTCTTTTTCAGAAGCAGACCGCCAGGTTCTTCTTCCTAGTTTTAGTCTGGAAGCTCCACTGAAACCTGTCCACCATGGGCGACCCTGCTGGTATTTGAAATACCAGTGGTTATAGCTTCCAGCATCACAGCAGAACGCAAGCCACCGCAGTACGACAAACTGATAGACAATTGGAGGTTAGGGGACAGAGAAACCACTGCAGTATAGCAATTAATGCTGTATGTCTCTTGAGGATAAACCCTTATTTATATGCTAAAAATGAAAAATTTTACATAGCGTTGAGGTATTCTTCCTTGAACATTTTACTTAAACTTTGAAATCATGGGTAGTGTGGCCTGTGTCTGAGGACACTTATTTAGGGCTTTAGGATGTGGAGAGCAAATACATTAAATTCTGTGTTCTCTTGCAATTTTATCAGTCAGCTTCGTCCTTTAGCCAACTCAGTCCTGTAGTTGAGTCAGTGTGTCTATCTGAGCATGCCTGCAAAGTGGTGCAAACAGTGGATGAAGGCTGAAAGCAAATGTGAGAAATCTTAACAATGGAAGGATGACTTAACCCCCATTCCTTTTACTGTTAAAACATTGCTTAAGATTACTCATGAGGAGTGTGCCTGTTAGCTCAAGTAGATACAAGAGACTAAACGGGCAGCTTCTTTCTGGAGGTGAGGTGGGAAGGCAGAGAGGGTTAGGAGCTGGTTGAATGGACATGGGGAATCGGGTGGAAAGGAGGAGTGTGCCATTACAGTATGGGGAGAGCAATTAGAGTCACATAACAATATATGTATAAATTTTTGTATGGGAAGAAATAAAAAAATAAGGAAAAAAAATCATTGCTTAAGGCCAATATGGCTGGCATTGCTAACTGCCCATAGGTGTATCCTATATGTTGTTGGGTTCTTGCATTTTAAAGATATATAGGACCTAGTTAGGGATGTCCTTATGAGTTTACACTTTCCAGGTGACCTTTGTGGGCACCAACATCTGTCTCTTAAACTGATGGAAGTTAATGTCCCTACTTGCAACGGGTAACGAGACAAATACAACCTGCCGCAATAGACTGAGAAAAATCCTTATTGGGCCAGGTGGCAGATCTACCAGAACCTTGACATAAACCCACATGGACAATGTCAGCCAAAGGGTTAATTCAGAGGTAAAAACAATGTTATTAGAGAGAATTTCCTCCAGAAGGCTTGAAATGTAATGTCAAGAGTGGATTGTATGTAATATGTTAAGAGCAAGAATTTATATAAGGATACAAAGTCTGATAACTTTTGTGAACTGTAAGTATATATTGAGACATTGCTATGGTCCTTTTTCAAAGTGTTCATGCTGGCTGGGGAGTGCCATCTACTCAGAAATCCTGTTTTAAGGACAATCAGAGTAGCTTAATAATCAAAGTTCATTGGATACAGGCCAAGATAGTTTCCTGCATATTTATTATGCTGAAAAACTTATTGCCGTTGAATTGGTTCTGACTCATGGCAATCACATGTGTTACACGGTAGAACTGCTCCATAGGGTTTTCTTGGCTGTAATCTTTATGGAAGCAGATCACCAGGCCTTTCTTCCCTGGCGCTGCTGGGTGGGTTCGAACTGCCAAACTTAAGGTTAGTAGTCAAGGACAAACCATTTGTGCCACCCAGACACCTATTTATTATACTACTAGTAATTTATTATAGTATATATTTTGACTTCAAAATGTTATTTAATACAACTGTTATAAATGTTCTTTTACTATGAAAAGTAAATCTGTACGTATATAGTAGATTAAAAAAGCATAGGGCAGAGATTGTGAAATATAATTGTGTTAAGGTTCTGTTCATTCATGACTTAACTGTTCTTTTAGGAATGGATTAATAGTTAGCTTTGTGGGCAAAAACAACTTAAAGTATTTCTTTTCTTCCTGTTATGACATTAGCAGTATTCGTTAGGTAAATAAAATATTAGATCTTAGATACGAACACTAGATTTAATTTTAAATTCCTATTTGGAACAACTTTCAAGTTCATTTCTGTTTTATTAAGATCTTGAATACATAAGAGCCAAGCTGGACAAGTAGGCTGTCAGATCTGATTAGAGAGATACCTTTAAAAGAATCATGCTAGAAAGCATTAATTATGATCCAGCCAATTCACATTATGGATTCTAAGAATGAAGCTATTTTATATACTCAATAATTAGTTTTCTAAAATGGATTGTTCTTCTTAGATGGATGAATAATTATGTATTCAAATTATTACAAAATGAAGGTGACATTTTTGTAGAACATTTTCCCAGTTTATAGATGATCTTTATGGTGAGAGAATGCAATCCAGGGGAAGGAACTGTCAGGATAGGAGAGCTAGGAATATTTCAACCTAGATTTTGTCAGATTGCACAGCAATGTCTTGGACAGTCATGTGTCTTTTCTTTGTGTAGCTTTTACTTATACCAAGTGACAGATGGGGTAAATGGATGCATGTGATTTAAAAAAAAAAAGTCTGCTCAGAGCATGGTGGCTGTGGGACACATGCAATACAACATTTTGTCTTTGGCTTTGTATCTTTTGCACTGCATGGTCAACAAGTCATGGAAAATCCAACTCCACCTGGCCAATACAGTGAAGAAATATACTGGTTCACATGTGGCAAAGTCTAGATGTGGGGTAGGTTTCATGGATGTTTTATCCAATGGCTCTGGCTCCATTTTCCTTTGAGTCTCTTTGTTCTACTTCCTCCTCTGTTGCCTCTTTCCTCTGAGTTGGCCTCACATTTGTGCAAGACAGCACCAAAAAGAAAAAAAGGAAGAGTTCCTCTGAAATCTCTCCCAGAAAAATGAAGAAAGATTGGCCTGGAGTCCTCCAAAGACCTTTCATTGGAAATCTCATTGGCCCTTAATGAGTCATGTGCCCATTTCTGAGCCAGAGAGCTAGATTACCCTTAGTCCAATCAGGCCTATTCCAGGACCTGGGGATGGAATCAGCTTCCCCTGAGCAACAATGTTCTGTATGGCTGGAAGAGACCAAAATGGGGTGTTTGGAAGAGTGTTTAGAAGGTGATACAGAGAATAGATGCTGAGTAGGAAAGCAACAGTGCGCACTACAAACTTTAATGATACTCCGTCCTGTCTTCCTGCCGTCTCACTGCAACACCTACATGCACCTACTCTTGCAAGTGTCCTACATTCTAGACCTAATGCTCTGACCTCCCCAATTTCTGGTGTACCTACCTGTCTCATTTCACAGGGATCTCTCTTAGGTAAGAGCTGAGAAGATCATATGAGTTAAGGACAAGGTAGGATGTTTTAAGATTATAATATCCTCAAGGAATATTTGTATTTTATGTAGATGGTAGTTAGCCACTTAATGTTTGTTTAGCCCAAGTGACAAGATTTGTGTTGGCCAGAAGGAGAAGTTATATGATAGGAAGAACCTCCTGGGGCTTCTCAAATCTGCACTGCACAGGCAGCTGACTACATACCATCTACCTTGGAGAATATTAACATTGTGAGACAAATTGCAAGATGTGTGCCCTAGGGACTGTTGACATATGATAATTAATTGAGGAAATGAAGAGTGTTACTAGATTGGTTTATGTTTTAGAGTGGATGTGTGTATGATACACACACATAGTATCTATATGTATCCATCTAAGTCAGTAGTGGTGTATATTATTTTAAATATGCTAGATGCCTTCTTTGTGATTAAAAAAAAGTTTTGAATACTTTGAAGTCATACTAATTCCCAAAACTACCTAGATAATTCTCAAAGTTATAAAAATGAATTTTATAGCACATTCATTATATTAGAGATGAGTTGCTCATTCTTTGTAACGCTAACAGTAAATTGTAAAATTTATGAGGCTGCTTCTAGAATAACAACATTGGGAGAAGTAACTTGATTTGGGGGATAAAAGCCTCTAAAAACAAGCAGCTGAAAATGCTAAGAATAATGATCACCCCTTTCCTGTAATGAAGTTTTATCTCATTTTATCTTCACCCCAACACTGTAAATAAAGACTTCCATTTTTCAGATGAGGAAATGGAGGCTTGGAGTCATTTAATTTGGTTTATTGTTGGTTGTACACTTTGTATGTGGTAGAACTAAACCTCCCCCCCCATTTGTACTATACCACAGCTGGCATCCCAAATTGACGAGAATGCTGAGCAGGATCACCTGAAAAGTAAGTAGGATAAATGATCTTTTGATTGTATGATTTGAAGGCCCTCAAAGTATTGTGTGCTTTTTTGTCCTTCTGTTTTTAGCAGTTCTCAAAATTCTAACATTAGTTCATTTCATTGTTTTTAAGGATGCTCTCTGCTAGCATTCCCAAGGCAAAGGCAAACTTTAGGGCCTAGTCCATATCTTCTTAACACATTCATGTGAATGAACTTCTTCCTTCAGAGAGAGAGAAGCCTCACTGAGCTAGAGCGCAGGAACTCTGGGTAGAAAGAAAGCAGATAGTGGAGTAGATACTGTGTCTTAAAAATGATTTTTGCCAGAAGCTAACTTTCTTCTGTAACAGCTTTAGTGTTGTTTTTTTTGGAGGCAGCAAGACCTGCAGGTGGCCTGGTGTTAGAATCCCTGAGTTTAAGTTCGGACTCTTCCACATTCTAGCTGAACCACAGCTGGTCAGTTAAACTCTTTTTATCTCATTGGTAAAAGATGGATAATAATGCTTGCCTTATCTCCCTCAAAGAGTTGGTGCAATGATCATGTGGGATAAAAATCAGCAAATATGTTTTGAACACTGTAAAGTGTTCTACAACTTTAGTTATTAGTATTATTATAAAACATAAGTTTTGTGGGTGCTAATCTAGGATTTTAAATGCTTTTCAAGAATAAAATACTAAAAGTGGAGAGTGATACAACTAGTTCTACTGATCTACTGATTTACCACATCTATAGATGCATGTTCTATTATGTTAAGTATATGTATATTGTAAAAACTGTAATTTTGTGCTCATCTTTCCATTGTGTTTTGGCTTCCCACAAGAACCTAGAACCCTCATTTTTAGTGCTGTGGTTGCCTTGCATCCATTAATTTGAAGAGTTTCCAACTAGTGAGCTTTTAGTATTCCCTATCCACTCTTGATCACTAGAGCTAATAAAATCTAGGTCTCTGATATAAAGTGTAACAGCCACTTTTATAATGGAGGTAAGAATCCTCCACTGCATCCATCCACATTTGCTCCCGAGACACGTTACATGTAAGTGCCGAGATGACAGTTCCCTCTGTAATGTTATTAGTCTCTGAATTAGGCTAATTCATCGTTGGCCTCTAGTCTTAGCATTTTCCACAAATGCTGAGCTGACATTTATTTGGTCTCGGACTCTTGTAGGGATCACCATCTGTTTTTAATTAAAACAAAGTTTAGAAGAAAACAGAATCACATCATTCCTCTCCTTGACCATATTAAAGTACTGTCTATTCTGTATGAGGATATTGCCCCTGAAGCCCCCTAGTTTTATACAGACAAAGTAACAGTATTATAAAGATTTTAAGAAAATAGAGAACAATCACCCATGATTTCCTCCACTCTACACTTTAGCTTATATTTTCATATTTGTAGATGCCCTTTCAGTGTTTATCCAAAACCGCAAATACTTATAAAATAGTTGAAATCATAGCTGTCTTAGTTATCTAGTGCTGCTGTAACAGAAATACCGCAAGTGGATGGCTTTAACAAACAGAAATTTATTCTCTCACAGTCCTGGTAGACTAGAAGTCCAAATTCAGGGCAGCAGCTCCAGGGGAAGGCTTTCTCTCTCCGTGGACTCTGGAGGAAGGTCCTTGTCATCAATCTTCCCCTGATCTAGAAACTTCTCAGTGCAGGGACCCTGGGTCCAAAGGATGCGCTCTGCTCCTGGCGCTACTTTCTTTTTTTTTTTATATATATATATATTTTATTGTACTTCAGGTGAAAGCTTACAGAGCAAATAGTTTCTCAAGAAATAGTAGTACACATGTTGTTCTATGACATTGGTTAACAACCCCACAATGTATTAAGCCTCTAAATTCTCAACCTTTTTTTTTTTGATGAAAATACAGATAGCCAAAGATACACCGTTTCAAAAATTTCTACATTCACAGTTCAGTGACATTGACTACGCTCTTCCAGCTGTGCTGTTATTCTCACTTAAGATGAAGGCTTACAGAACAAAATAGTTTTTCATTTAACAGTTACTACACAGGTTGCCCTATGACAATGGTTAACAATCTCACAGCACATCAAGAATATCCTTACTCCACCTTGTGTTCCCTATCACCAGGGGGCTTCCTTGTCCCCTTCTGTCTTCTGGACCTTGTCAGTGGACTATTGTACCTCTTTAGTCTCATTTGTTTATTTATTTATTTATTTATTTTTATTTTATTTAAACACCATTTCAAAACTTTTTACTTACACATTTAAGTGATATTGACTATGCTCTTCCAATTGTGCTGCCATTCTCGCCCGAGATGAAGGCTTACAGGACAAAACAGCCTCCCATTTAATAGTTACTACAAATGTTGCCCTATAGCAGTGGTCAACAATCTCACAATACATCGACAGTGTCCTTATTCAATTTGTGTTCCTTATCATCAGTTTCCTACTCTCCCTCTGCCTTCTGGCCCTTGTCACCGGACTCCTGTACCTCGTTAGTCCCATTTAGTTTTACTGGGGTGTCCATTCCCAGGCTTAACATCGAACCTTGAAGGTAACTTCCCCTCTGAGCCGAAAGGGTGTCTGGGGGCCACACTCTTGAGGTTTCTCTAGTATTCTTTAGGCCAGTAAATCTGGTCTTTTTTTTGGGGGGGAGTTAAAATTATGCTCTACATCCTTCTCCAGCTCTGTCCAGAACCCTCTGTTGTGATCCTGGTCAGAGCAGTCAGTGGTGGTAGCCGGGCACCATCTAGCTGTACTGGACTCAGTCCCGTGGAGGCCTTGGTAGCTGTGGACAATTAGTCCTTTGGATTAATCTTTTCGTTGAATCCTGTTCTCTTCATTCTCCCTTGCTCCTGAAGGGATGAGACCAGTGGAGTATCTTAGATGGCCGCTCATAGGCTTTTAAGACCCCAGACACTACTCACCAAGGTAGAATGTAGAGCATTATCTTTATAAGTAGTGTCATGCCAATTGAGCTAGATGTTCCCCGAGACCATGGTCCCCAGAGCCCTCCGTCCAACAACTCAGTCCCTCGGGGGGTTTGGATGTGTCTATAGGGCCTCCATGACCTTTCCTTGTGCAGGTTGTGTTAGTTTCCCCTGTACTGTGTACTATCTCACCTCTCACACAAGTTACCACTTATCTATTACCTATTTAGTATTTTCCCCCCCTCCCCTCCCAACCCTGGTAACCAACAAGGATTGTTACATTTTGCATGTGAATTTTTTCATGGGTTTTTACAATAGAGGTCTCATACAATATTTGTCCTTTTGTGATTGACTTATTTCACTCAGCATAATGTCCTCCAGTTTCATCCATGTTATGAGATGGTTCACAGATTCATTGTTGTTCTTTCTCGTTGCATAGTACTCCATTGTGTGTATGTACCATAGTTTGTGTATCCATTCATCTGTTGATGGACATCGAGGTTGTTTCCATCGTTTTGCTATTGTGAACAATGCTGGCATGAACATAGGTGTGCATATGTCTATTCGAGTGATGACTCTTATTTCTCTAGGATATATTCCTAGGAGTGGGATTGCTGGATCGAATAGTATGTCTATTTCTATCTTTCTGAGGAAACGCCATATCGTTTTCCAAAATGGTTGTATCATTTTGCATTCCCACCAGCAGTGTATAAGAGTTCCCATCTCCCCGCAGCCCCTCCAACATTTGTTATTTCCAGTATTTTTGATTCGTGCCAGTAATGCCGGGGTGAGATTGTATCTCCTTGTGATTTTAATTTGCATTTCTCTAATGGCTAGTGATCGCGAGCATTTCCTCATGTGTCTGTTGGCCATTTGAATGTCTTCCTTGGTGAAGTGTCTGTTCATTTCCTTTGCCCATTTTTTGATAGGATTGGTTGTCTTTTTGTTGTAGAGGTGTTGGATTTTCTTGTAGATTATGGAGATTAGACCTTTGTCTGACTTGTACTGTCCAAAAATTTTTTCCCAGTCTGTAGGTTCTCTTTTGACACTTTTGGTGAAGTCTTTTGAAGAGCATAGATGTTTGATTTTTAGAAGATCCCAATTATCTAGTTTATCTGTTGGGTTTTTTGTGTTGATGTTTATGGTTTGTATCCTGTGAATGCCATGTATTAAGGCCTGAAGTGTTGGTCCTATTTTTTCTTCTATGAATTTTAAAGTTTGAGGCTTTATATTCAGGTCTTTGATCCATTTTGAAGTAGTTTTTGTATATGGTGTATGGTATGGGTCCTGTTTCATTTTTCTACAAATGGATATCCAGTTTTGCCAGCACCATTTGTTAAAAAGACTGTCTTTTCCCCATTTGATGTATTTTGGGCCCTTGTCAAAGATCAGGTGACCGTAGGTGGATGGATTTACATCTGGGTTCTCAATTCTGTTCCATTGGTCAATGTCTCTGTTGTTGTACCAGTACCAGGCTGTTTTGAGTACTGTAGCTGTATAGTAGGTTCTCAAGTCAGGTAGTGTGAGTCCTCCAACTTTATTCTTCTTCTTCAGTAGTGCTTTACTTATTCGGGGTTTCTTCCCTTTCCATATAAAGTTAATAATTAGTTTTTCCATCTCTTTGAAGAATGTTGTTGGTATTTGTATTGGGATTGCATTGTGTTTGTAGATTGCTTTAGGTAGAATTGCCATTTTCACGGTGTTGAGTCTGCCTATCCATGTGCATGGTATGTTTTTCCATTTATGTAGATCCCTTTGGGTTTCATGCAGCAGTGTTTTGTAGTTTTCTTTGTATAGGTCTTTTACATTCCTGGTCAGATTTATTCCTAAGTATTTTATCTTTTTAGGGGCTATTGAAAATGTTATTGATTTCCTGATCTCCTTTTCATCGTTCTCTTTACTGGTGTATAGGAATCCAACTGCTTTTTGAATGTTTATCTTGTATCCTGCTACTCTGCTGAATCTTTCTATTAGTTCCAGTAGATTTCTCGTGGAGTCTTTAGGGTTTTCTATGTATAGTATCATATCATCTGCAAACAGGGAGAGTTTAACTTCTTCATTACCAATTTGGATGCCCTTTATTTCTTTCTCTTGCCTTATTGCTCTAGCTAGAACTTCCTGCACAATGTTAAATAGGAGTGGAGATAAAGGGCATCCTTGTCTTGTTCCTTTTTTCAAGGGGAATGTTTTCAGCCTCTCTCCATTAAGAATGATGTTGGCTGTTGGTTTTGCATAGATGCCCTTTATTATGTTGAGAAATTTCCCTTCTATACCTATTTTATTGAGAGTTTTTATCAGGAATGGGTGTTGGACTTTGTCAAATGCCTTTTCTGCGTCAATGGAGATGATCATGTGATTTTTTTCTTTCCTTTTATTTATGTGGTGGATTACGTTGATGGATTTTCTAATGTTAAACCATCCTTGCATACCTGGTATGAAACCTACTTGGTTGTGGTGTATTATTTTTTTGATATGATACTGAATTCTATTGGCTAGAATTTTGTTCAGAATTTTTGCATCTATATTCATGAGAGATATTGGTCTGTAATTTTCTTTTTTTGTGATGTCTTTGCCTGGTTTTGGTATCAGCGTTATGCTGGCTTCATAGAATGAATTTGGAAGTGTTGCTTCCTCTTCTATGCTCTGAAATAGCTTGAGTAGAACTGGTACAAGCTCTTCTGTGAATGTTTTGTAGAATTCTCCAGTGAAGCCATCTGGGCCAGGGCTTTTTTTGGTTGGGAGTTTTTTTATTACCTTTTCAATCTCTTCTCTTGTTATGGGTCTGTTCAGATTTTCAGTATCACTTTGTTGTAGTTTGGGTAGGCTGTGTGTTTCTAGAAATTTATCCATTTCCTCTAGGTTTTCAAATTTGTTGGAGTATAGTTTTTCATAATATTCTGTTATAATCCTTTTTATTTCAGTTGGGTCTGTTGTAATGTCCCCCATTTCATTTCTTATTTGGGTTATTTGTGTCCTCTCCTGTTTTTCTTTTGTCAGTCTGGCCAGTGGTTTGTCGATTTTGTTGATTCTTTCAAAGAACCAACTTTTCGTTTTGTTGATTCTTTCTATTGTTTTTCTGTTCTCTATTTCATTGATTTCTGCTCTGATCTTTACTATTTCCTTTCTTCCGGTGGTTGTAGGCTTTTTTTGTTGTTCTCTTTCGATTTGTTTGAGTTCTGTAGTTAATGTTTTGATATTGTCCCTTTCTTCTTTTTTGATATGTGCATCTATTGCTATAAATTGTCCTCTGAGGACTGCCTTTGCTGTGTCCCAAAGGTTTTGGTATGATGTGTTTTCATTTTCATTTGATTCTAGGAATTTTTTAATTCCATCTCTGATTTCTTCTATTACCCATTGATGTGTAAGCAGATTATTATTCAGTTTCCATGTGTTTGATTTTTTTTCCTTGCTCTTTCTAGTGTTAATTTCTACCTTGATGGCATTGTGGTCAGAGAAGATACTGTGAATTATCTCAGCATTTTGGATCTTGTTGAGGATTGCTCTGTGGCCTAAGATGTGGTCTATTCTGGAGAACGTTCCATGTGCATTGGAAAAGAATGTGTACTTTACAGCGGTTGGATGGAGTGTTCTATATATGTCTATGAGGTCCAGTTGGCTGATTGTGTCCTTTAGGTCTTCTGTATCTTTGCTGAGTTTCTTTTTAGTTGTTCTGTCCTTTACTGAGAGTGGTGTGTTGAAGTCTCCTACTATTATTGTGGAACTGTCAATTTCTCTTTTCAGTGCTGTTAGAGTTTGTTTTATGTATTTTGGAGCCCTGTCATTGGTGCATAGATATTTATTATGGTTATGTCTTCATGATGGATCATCCCCTTAATCATTATATAGTGTCCTTCTTTGTCTTTTATGGTAGATTTTGTTTTAAAATCTATTTTATCTGAGATTAGAATTGCCACTCCTGCTCTTTTTTGATATTTGTTAGCTTGATATATTTTTTTCCAACCTTTGATTTTTAATAAATTCACATCTTTGTTTCTAAGGTGTGTCTCTTGTAGACAGCAAATTGATGGATCCTGTTTTCTTATCCATTCTGCCACTCTCCGTCTCTTTATGGATGCATTGAGTCCATTTACGTTCAGTGTAATTATTGATAGATGGAAGTTTGTTGCTGTCATTTTGTAGTGCTTTTTTTTGTGATGCTGAAGTTTTCTTTGTTCTTCTTACTCTCTTGTGCTGAGTTACTTTTGTTTGTGGATTTTGTGTTCATTTCTTTTGTTTTGTAGGTTTTGTTTTTGTTGAGACTTTATGTTTTTCGTCTTTATTTTTATGATTTGGTTTGTTAACTTTTTTTGTGGTTACCATGAATTTTACCCTTATCTTTATAATTTTGAAGCAGTCTACCGTTACTTGGTATCGCCTTGCCTTCCTCTCCTTTAGAAGGTTCTACAACTATGCCGTTTGTTCCCTCTTTCATTGTTTTGATGTTGTTGTCATCCTTTGATTGATTTCTCTGATTCCCTGTTGTATTTCTTTTGTTTTTGGAAAGTCCTCTGTAGTTCAGTTCCTAGGATGGTATCTGGTTCATGTGAACCTGCGTCCTAGGTCCTAGGTCCTGCCTGAGGGCTGAAGCTGTTTGTCCTCAGATCGAAGAACTCCCTTTAATAATTCTTGTAAGTTTGGTTTGACTTTTGCATATTCCTTTAGTTTCTGTTTATCTGGAAATGACCTAATTTCACCATCAAATTTGAATGAGAGTTTTGCAGGATATATTAATCTTGGCTGACAGTTTTTTTCTTTCAAGATTTTATATATGTCATCCCATTGCCTTCTTGCCTGCATGGTTTCTGCCGAATAATCTGAGCTTAGTCTTATTGTTTCTCCTCTGTATGTGGCTTCTTGTTTTTCACGAGCTGCTCTCAGGATTCTTTGTTTGTCTTTAGTTTTAGTGAGTGTGAATATGATATGCCTTGGTGATTTTCTTTTGGGGTCTCTTCTATATGGGGTTCGTTGAGCTTCTTGGATGGCCATCTTTTCATCTTTCATGATATTAGGAAAGTTTTCTGTCAGCAGTTCGTCAATGATCCTCTCTGTGTTTTCTGTTTTCTCCCCCTGTTCTGGTATGGCAATCACTCGTAAGTTTTTGCTTTTAATTGTGTCCCACATAACTGTCAGGGTGTCTTCATTTTTCTTTGTTCTTTTTTCTGAGTTTTCCTGAAACAGAGTTGTATCCAAGTGTTTGTCTTCAGTTCCACTGATCCTGTCTTCCATGGCTTCAAATCTACTTCTCAGCCCTTCTATGACACTGTCCATTTCTGAAATCTTGTTGTTTATCTTTTGGATTTCTAATTGTTGCTTTTGTATAATTTCGAGTTGTGAATTTATTTTGGCATTTTGTTCCTGCATCATCTTACTGAATTCTTCCAATTTTTTGTCTGTATTTTCCATAAATTTGTCTATTTTTTCCTCATGTTTGTCAGCTTTTTGCCTCAGTTCTTGGAAAATTCTGAGTATTAGTGATTTGAGTTCCGTATCAGGTACTTCTAGTGCATTTTCTTCCACAGGAGAGTTATCTGGTGTTTTAATTTGGATGCCTATTGGAGCCATCTTGTCTTGTTTTTGTAAATGTTTTGATACTGTTTGCTGTTTTCGGGGATTCAGTAGATATTTCTCTCGTTTATTGATTTTAGATTTTTTTTGTTTGTTTCGTCCTTGTTGTACAGCTGGGCAGATCTAGCTGAGGAGGAGCCACTGGGACGGGTTGCTTGTGGCACTCACCGCAGCCACCAGGACGGTCGGTAGTCAGTGCTGGGCAGGTTCCAATAGGGCGTGCCTGCACAGCTTGGTGGTGTGATGTCTAGTGCACGGTGCAGGTAGGTAGGGTGCAGCGGGAAGATGGTTATGTGTGAAGCTAAGCTGGATATGGGAGAGAGGAGAGAGGAGGAGGACCAGAAAGCATACAAACATAAAAGAATGCTAGGGGAGCTTGTCGTTGGAATGCACAGATGAGAGACTATGGGATGGAGGAAACCAGAAGGGGGAAGTGAAAGAAAAGGAAAGAATGACCAAATAAAAATCAGAAAAGTTAAAGAACTGCAAAGTTCCCAGGGATCCCACCGATGCAGCTATGAGTTCTGGGGGAGTCTGTCTCAGTTTTCACAGCTCAGCCTGGCCAGAAGGTACAGAGGTATACATCGCCTGGTATTCAGGGATCAGAAAGAGAAGGACGAGATAGAGAGACGAGAAATTAGGCAATGAAGAAAGACAAAATGGAAAAAGAGGGAAAAGATGACAAAACTAATCAAAAAAAGAATAAAAATAAAATTAAAAAAATAAAAAATAAATAAAAAAAAAAGCAACACCAGCAGTCAGTGCCAACAAATGGGACCCAGAGAGCCCCCATTCAGGGGCGCGAATTCCAAGAAGCCGGCTGTCTCGGGGTTAAGAGACCGTGGCCACGGGAAGCAGAGGGGCGAACGAACAAAGGCCCCGGGATCTCACCAGCGTGGCCGCCCAGACCTGGAAGCAGCCACACGCCCAAACGCAGCCCCACAGCCCCGCAGGAGAGAGCAAAGACGGCACCCGGAACCAGGCACCCAGGCAGAAGGAGGGGGAGGCGGCAGAAAAAGGTTCGCCAACTGCCAGCAAAAGGCTCCCAGAAAGCCGCCAGCCCGGGCGCGCGGAACCCAAGCACCGGCGCCCCCCAGCCCAGGGACCCCGTCCACGGAAAGCAGAGGGGCGAACGAAGAAAGGCCCCAGGATCCCACCAGCGCGGCAGCCCAGACCCGGAAGCAGCCATATGCCCGAACGCAGCCCCACAGCCCCGCAGGAGAGAGCAAAGGCGGCACTCGGAACCAGGCACCCAGGTAAAAGGAGGGGGAGGCGGCAGATAAAGCCCTGCCAACGGCCAGCAAATGGCTCTCAAAAAGCCGCCAGCCCGGGCGCGCGGAATCCAAGCACCAGCGCCCAGCCCAGGGACCCCGGCCTCGGAAAGCAGTGGGGCGAACAAACAAAGGCCCCGGGATCTCACCAGCGCGGCAGCCCAGACCCGGAAGCAGCCATATGCCCGAACGCAGCCCCACAGCTCCGCAGAAGAGAGCAAAGATGGCACTCGGAACCAGGCACCCAGGCAAAAGGAGGGGGAGGCGGCAGAAAAAACTTTGCCAGCAGTCAGCAAACGGCTCTCAGAAAGCCGCCAGCTCAGGTGCGCAGAATCCAAGCACCGGCGTCCCCCAGCCCAGGGACCCTGGCCACGGAAAGCAGGGGAGCCCCAGCCGAGGCGGAGAGGGGTGGGGGGTGGGAAAGCGCGCACCGCAGTTTACCGGTCGTTCTGTCTCCCACCGGATGCTCTGCAAGGCTGCTCTCCCGTTCGCTGGTCTCCGATAGGAATCCAAGATGGTGGATCCGCGCTGCGTTAGCTGGTAAGGAATCTGCATGAGTCTCTCCTCGCTCTCCATTCTCTTTTAGTATACTCACTCCGTTTGGTGTTTGGCTGAGTTCTTTATCTCTTCATTTGGTGTTCTAGGGTTTCAGGATTGTTGATTCTCTGTTAGGCTTAGTTTTTCGGATCTTTGCTGTGGAGGGACGGCGTGGTGCTTCTGCCTAGAGCGCCATCTTGCCCCGCCTCCTGGCGCTACTTTCTTGATGGTATGAGGTCTCCATGTCTCTCTGCTCACTTGTCTCTTTTATATCTCATAAGAGGTTGACACAAAATACAACATGATCTTGGAGATTGAGTCCTGCCTCATTAACATAATTGCCTCTAATCCTGCCTCATTAACATCATAGAGGCTGGGATTTACAACACATAGGAAAATCCATGAGATCACACAATGGTGGACAATCACACCATACTGGGGATCGTGTCATAGCCATGTTGACACACATTTTTGGGGGACACAATCCATAACAATAGTGTATGTTAAACATTTTTTAATTTTTATTTAGCATGATATATGCATTTTTCTGTGTTGAGTATATACTTTCCATTATTATCTTTTTATTACTTACATGAAATGACCGCCTTATGTGTGGATGGACCACTTTTTGGTTTTGATTTCTCTTTTATAAATAACACTGTATTGAGGAGTGTGACTTTTGAGCATTTCCCCAGCCCAGCAGGGTTGATTTGGATTCATGACAATTCATTTAAACAGTCATATCCAGCATTTTAATGATCAAGATAATGTAATTTCAATCGCAGACCCAATGCTAAGGTGTGGTTTTGAAACAGAATGAAATCTACCATCATTTCAGAGTAATTCCATGACCTTGGCTACAATAGCATCTGCTCTAACTAATTAACCAGCCTTAGACATTTTGTTGTTGATTTTGTTTTTATTGTTGATTTGTGACTTAGGAGACCCCAAGGGTTACAGAGTAGAACTGTTCCATAGAGTTTTCTTGGCTGTAATCTTTACAGAAGCAGATCGCCAGGCCTGTTTCTTCCACGGTGCTGCTGGGTGGGTTCAAACCACCAATCTTTTGGTTGCCAGAAGTGCAGAAATCATTTGTGTCACCCAGGGACCTTAGCGTTAGAATTTTTAAATAAAAAATTGGTAATATTGAGTACCAGAAAGACTTAAGGAAATCAACCTTTGAATTTCATGGAGAGTTTTGGCTTTTGACTTTAAACAAACCACTTTATTCAAATATGTCCCTTCCTCTTTTCTTTATATTTTCACTTATTTAGGAAGGGCCACATTTTGACCTTCAAAATTGTCACTTTCCCCTTCCACAAATTACCTATGTTGTGTACAATTTTTATGTCACTGCCATTTCTTCTCACAGTGCTCATATAACTAGAATGGGAGTGAGATCTCCTATCACTAAGCAAGTTATATAAGTTCAGCTCTGTAGTAGTTTCATTTCCAAATACCTTCAAGGAGACATAATGTCAAGATCACTGAGAGAGAGATGTTATTAAAATTGCCAGAAGCCCATGTGAGGACATACAGACTTTGAAGCCTAATGTGCGTAACATGGTCTTTTATCACATTTCAAATTTCTCATTTATTTGATGGTTCGGGGCTTTCCAAGCAATCGAGAGACAAATAACCTTTCCTAATATGTGGCAATAACTTGAAAAACAAAACAAAAAAACAGACTGAAATCAGTTCTTCACTTTGCATCTTTCTGGTCTGTGTCCATGGCTGGTATGCTGAAGTAGGATCCTCTAAAACGTGGTACAGATTCCAATTGTTGATGTCACAAGTAGAGCACCACAGTGTATCTGCAACCAATAGAGAGCCAGAGAGGGGTGGGGGGAGGACCAAGGTGTGCTGAATTAATCAAGCTTGACAGGCTGATGTTACTAGGAGGTGGAGAAAGCGATGGCCCGTATGAGGTTTTAGTTGACAGATCACTGAATGATTACACAGGAAATCCTTGGCTGTTGGTGTTATATGAAAGCGTACAGATTCCATGTGTCTCTTTAATGGGGAAATTTATTCAGCTTAAATCCTAATTAAAAAAGAAAGTTGAGAAACTCAGAATACTTTGGGGAGGGAGGGAGAGAAACAGGAAAAGAGGAAGAGAGAGATGCAGTCATACAAACAGAGGAAAAGAGGCTAGCCCCAGGTAAATAGTGGTAGCCATTTTATTTATGTTGGAATCAACAAACCTTCATAGAAATGAGAGTGAACTTTGCGCAATTAAAAAAGCAAAGACTGAGATTAAATGACCTGATAAAAGAAAATGTTATACCTGGACAGACCAACACGAGGCAAAAACTCTTGAAAAAAGATCACTATAATTTAGATTAGGCAAGAAGAAGAGAGATCCAGAATATATCAGCAAATAAAGTAAAATAAAGAGCAAAAATATCTGATCCTATTTGATAATGGATTTTTAGCAGTTCCTAAGGAGGAGAAACAAGTGAAGAGTAAATCCTCTCTGTGTCCTTTTCTGCTGTGCTGCATGTAATATGGGGTGGGTGGATAATCACTTTCTTGTGGATGGCTCTATGTCCCAAACATCTAATAAATGTGCATCATATAGGAATTGCTCAAAATGTTCATTGAATGAATGAATAAATGAAGCAGGTTCTTGAGGGAAGAATGGGAGTTTTCTAGGCAGAGAAAGGGGAAAAGGTATTTGAGGAAGAAGTAGTAACATGAGCAAGGCATAGAAGCATGAGCTAGCATGCCTTTTAAATGGACTGTAGCAAGACTGATGTGGCTGTAGAAAAAAGTGTGTGTGACAAGGAATGGGTCCTGGGGATTATGGTGGAGAATAAAAGAAAATGAAGTTAGATGATAAACCTGAACCCCATATTCAGAGGCTTGGATTTTATTCTGTGGATCAGAAGGAAGGGAATGTCATAAAACTGACTATGTTTTAGAAAGCTGACTGTGGTAATGTGTGGCCGGTGTATTAAAGGTACCCATTGCCTCTGTCATAATTTTGCTTAAGACCAGCTTTGAATATTGAGCTGGTCTGGCATGTGGTAAAAGAAATTCTGAAAAAGAGCATCTCTTCTTCCTGTGTCCACCCTTCATCAACTGGGCTTTCATTGCAGCAGTGGTTAGATCTGAAACTCCTTTGAGCAAAGTGGCAACTAGGAGAAAATTTACCTTTTCAACCCAGATCTTTCTTCTGGGTCCTAGATCCTTTTATCCAACTTCCTTCTATATATCTGCACTAAATTGTTTTGCAGACATCTCATATGTAACATGCCCAAAACTGAATTCATCACCTTCCTTTCCCAAACTGGCTCCTCTTCTAGATTCTCTATCTTAGTAAATGCCAACAGCACCACCAAGTTACCTATCTCCAAATCCAGGCATCCTTGTTGAATCCTTCCTTTTCACTCTTCTCCCCCAGGACTAATGCATGTCAAATATTCCTAAACATCTATTGAATGTACACCTTCTTTCAATTTACCTCTTTGCACATTTTAATTATTTACTTCAACACCAGTGATTATTTAATATCTGTCTTCCCATGTACATGGTAGGCTCCATGATGAAAGAAACCATTTCTCTTTCATCACCAATGGTTCCTCTAGTGCCTAGTGTTATGATTGGCCTGTAGAACATTTTATAAAAATACTTTAAAAAATACTTATCAGTTAACTGATTGATCAGCCTTTCTCTTGATTCACTGTATCTTTTGAGTCTCCTTGTTCAGGGACAACAGCTGTCTAAGAAGCTCTAGAGCTACCTTGGGTCTTAGAGGCTCCAACTAAGGGGGCCTTGAGTTGCTTTGTTTTAGTGATAGCAGTCTCCAGGATGCTCTATGACCTCCAGGTCCCTGGACAGACCCCCTGAAGTGTGTCCACGTCAGGATGAGATATTCTGTACCCAGCTCTTCTGGCAAAGTCTGGATGTAGGAGCTTCATAGGAGCATCACACATGTTTAGTGGTTGACTGATGGACAGTTTGGCTGTTTACACCACCACAGTATTCTGCTGCCAATTTTTTGTTCTCCATTTGGTTTAGTCTGGAATTTTCTAGTTTAAATTATAGAATTATAATTTCCTTCTTTTCCCTTCCCTTCCATTGCTTTTCCTGGTCAAAGGCTTTAAAACTACTAGTTTTAGATGAAAGATAATGAAGACCCTTTGCCCCATTTTCCTCTCGCACTGCTAAAGCTGAAACAAAACAGAAAAGGTCTTCCACCGGTGAAATTGAATATTAATATTTTGGATAAGATGCCACTGAGTTTATAATTAAAAATTTGTCTAAAACAACTGTATGGGCCTTGTCTGTTCTTTGACCCTGTCAGGGCTGCTTGTTTTTTGTTTTGTTTTCCTC
The DNA here is from genome assembly GCA_030035585.1 of Dugong dugon. Taxonomy (NCBI): domain Eukaryota; kingdom Metazoa; phylum Chordata; class Mammalia; order Sirenia; family Dugongidae; genus Dugong; species Dugong dugon. The sequence continues at coordinate 154,447,435 of CM057483.1, forward strand.
CCAAGCCATCATTCTTCTCCTTTTCTCTTTCTCTCCTCATCCAGCTTAGATTCCATGACACACCATTACTATAACTCTGTGTTCCGTTAACCATTTGGAGCTCCCTTATTCCCCTTTCTTTTTGTTACACCTGTCTGGAAAAACCCCATCTCAGGGTGAACTTGATTTTTGCAATTGTTTCCCTGTACATTATAATAATATATTTTCCTAAAAGAGTCTTCCACACTCCTTGGCAGTTCTACTTGATTTCTCTGATGAGCTCACTCACACGCTCTCCATAAAAACCATTCCAGTGGTTTGACGCTCTATGCAAACCTTGCCCACCATATGTCCCTTTTACCCTGTTCTCAGCACATACCTTGCTTTCTGTACAGGAAAAAAAAAAGAAGTCATCAAATAGGAACTTTCTTGTCTTTCCACTTCAGAATATAGCCATGACATTTGCTCTTATATACTTCTCTTCCCTCCTGGATTTATGAAGGTATTCTCCTTCTTTAAGGTTAAGTCCTCCCTTGTTCTTAAGATCTCACCTAAGATCCCTCCTTTCAGGATCCTTAGGCTGTATCTTATTTATCCCTTTCTTGTATATTTATTTTACGGTATTTTTTCTTTATGTCGATTGGAAGCCTTGCATTGACTTCAACTAATTGAGGTCTATTATATGTAATAAAACAAAACATTTCACTCGACTCCTCAGCCACCTCCAGCTGCCACCCCTTTCCTCTCTACCCTTCCAGCTAAGAGTAGTCTGTACTGTATTCTCTTTCTCCATTTTCTCAACACCACCTTGTTGCCCAGCCCAATTCAATAGTCTGGCTAATGACAGCAGATTAACAGCATCTACTATCAATAGCTACTAACTAGCTTTCTGTTTCCACTCACATCCCCTCTAACTCTTTCTGCAGTGTAGCAATTAAGCAGTTGTTTTGAAATGCAAATCTGATTCTTCCTCTCACTTCAGTACACTAAAACCTTTCCATAAATTTACATTGCTATTAGCGTAAAGCAAAAGTGCTTTAACATGGTTGCTTTAACATGGTTGTATCAGTTTAGAATTCTTTAGTTGCAAGCAACAGTACATGATTTGGGCTAATTTAAGCAAATGCAAATTTATTAGGTGAATATTACATACTCAGAATTGATGCAAAGATGAGAATTTACAAGCAGAAAGGAAGGAAAGCCACTCTGTATGTGTTGGGTTGGGTGGGTGGGAGGATGAGAGGTTACAAAATTGAAACACCAGAAATGATGTCATATCAGGAGCAGTCTGCTCTGAATATAGCTTCTTAATTAGTTCAGTGACTAATGTATTGTCCAATCCAGGACACTTTTGAAAATGGAAGGGAATACAGATTGTAATTATGCTAGGAAAAGGGGCATAACCAGGATTGTCCCAGGCAAACCGGAACCTCTGGTGAATCTAACAAATGACCATGACTGACATCTTGACCTCAACCTCATGAGACATCCTGAGTCAGAACCATCCAATTAAGCCATTCCCAGATGCCTTACCCATAGAAACTGTGAAATAATAAATGTTTATTGTTGTTTTAAGTCACTAGGTGTTGAGGTAATTTGTTACATAGCAGTACATACCTACCTAGTAAAATATTTTTTTATTTATGTGATTGTTTGATAAAAACTTTATTCCCCAATAGGCTGCTTCTGATTGTTTCTTTTGCTCACCATTGTATCCCTAGAAGTTTTGTGAATGAATAAATGAATGAATGAATCACTGTATGAATGCATGATTGCACCTTGAGAACCACCATGCTGGAATTACTGAACTGATTGCATTAGACTCATCCATCTGTCAGTTTGTCATTCTGTGGTGGTTCGTGTGTTGCTATGATGCTGTAAGCTATGCCACCAGTATTTCAAATACCTGCAGTGTCACCCATGGTAAACAGGTTTCAGCGGAGCTTCCAGATTAAGACTAGGAAAAAACCTGACAATCTGCTTCCGAAAATTAGCCAGTTAAAATCATATGGATAACAATAGGAAGGATTGTGAGGATGGCACAGGTCTGGACAATAGCACCTAACAACAACAATGTCCATTGGACTTACACAGAACTTTTCAAAAGTCATGAGCCTGTGGATGTTTGCCAAACTTGATAATTCTGAAAAGATAAAAGCCCTGCTTAATTATCTAGTTAGATCCAGACTTGATTTTAGAGAGGGTCATTATATTTTCAATGACTGAATAAATGAATCAATCATATGGAAGCTGTCATTTTTAAACTATAAATCTTATGGAAAAGAAAACACTGTCAAAAACAGGAGATGCACTGTAAACAAAGCAATTTGAAATAATCTCAGGCAAAGGGCTGGGCCCAGTTAAACTAGACAGTAACCTTCCACTGGCAAAGTTGTTTTCTGTGAATGACTTTTGCAGCTTTGACTCCTTGATCTTCATGCAAAATCAGCTTAACTGTCATCAAAATTTCATGGTCTATAAACTAAACCACTTCAGCTTTGTGTCACCCATATGACACATTGAAGTGTGACCAGGGAAGAGAGAATAAACCATGGCAGAAAAGAGAAAATGGTGGCTGGGAACTACGGTATAAATGATAAACCAACACTGTGTGTAAAGCTATCAACAAGGCATTTGCAAATTGGCATTTGATTGCAAAGACTTCCCCCCTACCCTGTAGGGGAAGTGGTGAGTGGGAGCAAGGAGAGAAATGAAAGACTTCATGATGTTACTTATTCAAGACAGGTTAGCCTGTTAATGAATAGAATCACTGTATTGGTTAGATACTGGCCATATTGCTCAGGAAAATGTAGCATCAAAGTAATTTTATCATAACAAAGGAGGGAAGGCTCTGAATTAGACAAGACCACTGAATGCATTAAGGAGATTGTCTGGCTTATTTCCAGTTGTGTCTCATAGTTGAGCAAACCAAATTTCAAAATGGAACGAACCTTTGGATGGCATGTTGTAATTTAGTGAAACATTATTAAAAGGATGGACTTCGTATAACACCATACCTTATGGATCTGTTATCTCCTGTGGGGCTGGCTTTGAATGACTGTTCCCCAAGGTAAACATGACTACCTGTGTTATTTTGTACCTTGCAGAAAAACTCAGCATTCAACCCTTCAAAAGGCCTTTCCAAACTTTACAACTTATGCTGTTAGTGTTTCATGGCATTTGTTCATGAACTGGTGTTACTTATGAGCCAGTGTCCTACTGAATAAAAAGCAAATTAGCTTGTCTCTCTGTTTAAAAATAAAAGGGTATTGAGCACCAAATAAACTCACAATTTCAAAACCTGATAACCGGTTTATTCTCTTCATTCTGAGAGCTGCACACTGAAACCACCATGTATTAATTGGTAAAATTTTGATGTTGAAAAACAAATTGCCATTTTAAAAGTACTGTTTCAGGAAAAACACACACACACACCACTTTAAAAGTCATATAGTCCATGACTGAAACTATAACCAAACTATGATGTTTTTGTACTTTTTAAAGTTAGTAAAGGCATCTATAAGTAATTTTATATGACCAAAAAGGTTGGCAGTTCAAATCCACCAGCTGCTGCTTGGAAACCCAATGGGGCAATTCTGCTCTGTCCTGTAGGGTCGCTATGAGTCAGAATTGACTCAACGGCAACAGGTTTGGGGTTTTTTTTTTTTTAAATGAATAATTTTAGGGTTTTTTTTCCCCTGAGAAAAAAATCAAAACAATTATTTCTCAATAAAAACACTGCCAACTACCTGGATGCCTTGCATATTCACTGTGGAATTCTTCCTCTGTAATGAATCCTGTTACAGTCATTCTTTCCATCAGTGCCCAACAATCTGGTACAGGTTGTAGAAATGCACCTGCACAAGATATTTCCTGCTCGGCTTCTTACCTTATTAAATGTTGAAACTAATTAGTGCTAGTCACTGAGACAGAAGTGATCCTCCCCCCCCGCCCCCGCATACTCTTGCATCCAGGGATATTTAATTAGGGTTCCTTAAGACCATGTCTTGCCCTACTATATCTTAGCAATTTTTGTAATTTATATAACTTAAACTGTGAATTTTGAACCTCGCTTATATTTGCCCTCTTGATAGAGCATTGTGAATGATTTATCATTAAAGGATGAGGAGATGAGGATGAACATATGTGGATGGAGAAGCTTGTACTGGGAAGGCTGTTGACTTAAAGGCACTCCCATGTGGCCAGACTCTAACCTGAAATGCTACTGGAGCACAGAGGAGAAGCACTTGGCTCAGCCTGGAAAGAGCAGGAGGCTCCAGAGAAGCCTCCTGCCATGGAAGACAAGAGAGGAAAGTTGAAGAGACAGTCACATGAGTTCAGATCAGATCAAATGAATTGGCTGAATGAAAAAAAAAACTTCTGGCTTACAGAGCATCTTGAACTTCGGAATTTTGGACTAGAGATTGCAGACCTGTAGTGTCTTTATAAATAATAATACTGAAGCCTGGGCATTTTAATTCAGACAGTAATTATGGAAGATAAGGAACAGGTGAGAATGTTATTGACCAATCAAAATCTGCCGTAAAAAATAACCTATTTAGCCAATCGCTTCAGTTTCTCTTCTGTAACTATTTTAATGGGGTAATATTGAATTGTGATTTAAGAGTACAGGTTCTGTGCTAGACCGCCGAAGTTTGAATTCCTAATGTATCCGTTGTGGTTTTTTTTTTTTTAACTATTCAAATAAAAGCTAAAGAAAGAAGGTAGGATTATTTATACTGGAAAATGAGATTTGGGGAAATGTTTGGTTTCTTAAGGAGCTTTTTTTTATATATATATATTTTATTGTAATTCAGGTGAAAGCTTACAGAGCGAATAGTTTCTCAAGAAATAGTAGTACACATGTTGTTCTATGACATTGGTTAACAACCCCACAATGTATTAAGCCTCTAAATTCTCAACCTTTTTTTTTTTTGATGAAAATACAGATAGCCAAAGATACACCGTTTCAAAAATTTCTACATTCACAGTTCAGTGACATTGACTACGCTCTTCCAGCTGTGCTGTTATTCTCACTTAAGATGAAGGCTTACAGAACAAAATAGTTTTTCATTTAACAGTTACTACACAGGTTGCCCTATGACAATGGTTAACAATCTCACAGCACATCAAGAATATCCTTACTCTACCTTGTGTTCCCTATCACCAGGGGGCTTCCTTGTCCCCTTCTGTCTTCTGGACCTTGTCAGTGGACTATTGTACCTCTTTAGTCTCATTTGTTTATTTATTTATTTATTTATTTTTATTTTATTTAAACACCATTTCAAAACTTTTTACTTACACATTTAAGTGATATTGACTATGCTCTTCCAATTGTGCTGCCATTCTCGCCCAAGATGAAGGCTTACAGGACAAAACAGCCTCCCATTTAATAGTTACTACAAATGTTGCCCTATAGCAGTGGTCAACAATCTCACAATACATCGACAGTGTCCTTATTCAATTTGTGTTCCTTATCATCAGTTTCCTACTCTCCCTCTGCCTTCTGGCCCTTGTCACCGGACTCCTGTAACTCGTTAGTCCCATTTAGTTTTACTGGGCTGTCCATTCCCAGGCTTAACATCGAACCTCGAAGGTAACTTCACCTCTGAGCTGAAAGGGTGTCTGGGGGCCGCACTCTCGAGGTTTCTCTAGTATTCTTTAGGCCAGTAAATCTGGTCTTTTTTTTTGTTGGGAGTTAAAATTATGCTCTACATCCTACTCCAACTCTGCCCAGAACCCTCTGTTGTGATCCTGGTCAGAGGAGTCATTGGTGGTAGCCGGGCACCATCCAGCTGTACTGGGCTCAGTCCTGTGGAGGCCTTGGTAGCTGTGGACCATTAGTCCTTCGGACTGATCTTTTCCTTGTATCCTGTTCTCTTCGTTCTCCCTTGTTCCCGAAGGGATGAGATCAGTGGAGTATCTTAGATGGCCGCTCATAGGCTTTTAAGACCCCAGACACTACTCACCAAGGTAGAATGTAGAGCATTATCTTTATAAGTAGTGTCATGCCAATTGAGCTAGATGTTCCCCGAGATCATGGTCCCCAGAGCCCTCCGTCCAACAACTCAGTCCCTCGGGGGGTTTGGATGTGTCTATAGGGCCTCCATGACCTTTCCTTGTGCAGGTTGTGTTAGTTTCCCCTGTACTATGTACTATCTCACCTCTCACCCAAGTTACCTCTTACCTATTACCTATTTAGTATTCCCCCCCCCATCCCTGGTAACCAACAAGGATTGTTACGTTTTGCATGTGAATTTTTTCATGGGTTTTTACAATAGAGGTCTCATACAATATTTGTCCTTTTGTGATTGACTTATTTCACTCAGCATGATGTCCTCCAGTTTCATCCATGTTATGAGATGGTTCACCGATTCATTGTTGTTCTTTCTCGTTGCATAGTACTCCATTGTGTGTATGTACCATAGTTTGTGTATCCATTCATCTGTTGATGGACATCGAGGTTGTTTCCATCGTTTTGCTATTATGAATAATGCTGCCATGAACATAGGTGTGCATATGTCTATTCGAGTGATGACTCTTATTTCTCTAGGATATATTCCTAGGAGTGGGATTGCTGGATCGAATGGTATGTCTATTTCTAGCTTTCTGAGGAAACGCCATATCATTTTCCAAAATGGTTGTATCATTTTGCATTCCCACCAGCAGTGTATAAGAGTTCCCGTCTCCCCGCAGTCCCTCCAACATTTGTTATTTCCAGTGTTTTTGATTCGTGCCAGTAATGCCGGGGTGAGATGGTATCTCATTGTGGTTTTAATTTGCATTTCTCTAATGGCTAGTGATCGCGAGCATTTCCTCATGTGTCTGTTGGCCATTTGAATGTCTTCCTTGGTGAAGTGTCTGTTCATTTCCTTTGCCCATTTTTTGATAGGATTGGTTGTCTTTTTGTTGTAGAGGTGTTGGATTTTCTTGTAGATTATGGAGATTAGACCTTTGTCTGACTTGTACTGTCCAAAAATTTTTTCCCAGTCTGTAGGTTCTCTTTTAACTCTTTTGGTGAAATCTTTTGAAGAGCATAAATGTTTGATTTTTAGAAGACCCCAATTATCTAGTTTATCTGTTGGGTTTTTTGTGTTGATGTTTATGGTTTGTATCCTGTGAATGCCATGTATTAAGGCCTGAAGTGTTGGTCCTATTTTTTCTTCTATGAATTTTAAAGTTTGAGGCTTTATATTCAGGTCTTTGATCCATTTTGAAGTAGTTTTTGTATATGGTGTGAGGTATGGTTCCTGTTTCATTTTTCTACAAATGTATATCCAGTTTTGCCAGCACCATTTGTTAAAAAGACTGTCTTTTCCCCATTTAATGTATTTTGGGCCCTTGTCAAAAATCAGGTGACCGTAGGTGGATGGATTTACATCTGAGTTCTCAATTCTGTTCCATTGGTCAATGTCTCTGTTGTTGTACCAGTACCAGGCTGTTTTGAGTACTGTAGCTTTATAGTAGGTTCTCAAGTCAGGTAGTGTGAGTCCTCCAACTTTATTCTTCTTCTTCAGTAGTGCTTTACTTATTCGGGGTTTCTTCCCTTTCCATATAAAGTTAATAATTAGTTTTTCCATCTCTTTGAAGAATGTTGTTGGTATTTGTATCGGGATTGCATTGTATTTGTAGATTGCTTTAGGTAGAATTGCCATTTTCACAATGTTGAGTCTGCCTATCCATGAGCATGGTATGTTTTTCCATTTATGTAGATCCCTTTGGATTTCATGCAGCAGTGTTTTGTAGTTTCCTTTGTATAGGTCTTTTATATTCCTGGTCAGATTTATTCCTAAGTATTTTATCTTTTTAGGGGCTATTGAAAATGGTATTGATTTCCTGATCTCCTTTTCATCGTTCTCTTTACTGGTGTATAGGAATCCAACTGATTTTTGAATGTTTATCTTGTATCCTGGTACTCTGCTAAATCTTTTTATTAGTTCCAGTAAATTTCTTGTGGAGTCTTTAGGGTTTTGTATGTATAGTATCATACCATCTGCAAACAGGGAGAGTTTAACTTCTTCATTACCAATTTGGATGCCCTTTATTTCTTTCTCTTGCCTTACTGCTCTAGCTAGAACTTCCAGCACAGTGTTAAATAGGAGTGGTGATAAAGGGCATCCTTGTCTTGTTCCTGTTTTCAGGGGGAATGTTTTCAGCCTTTCTCCATTAAGAATGATGTTGGCTGTTGGTTTTGCATAGATGCCCTTTATTATGTTGAGAAATTTCCCTTCTATACCTATTTTATTGAGAGCTTTTATCAGGAATGGGTGTTGGACTTTGTCAAATGCCTTTTCTGCATCAATTGAGATAATCATGTGATTTTTTTCTTTCCTTTTATTTATGTGGTGGATTACGTTGATGGATTTTCTAATGTTAAACCATCCTTGCATACCTGGTATGAATCCTACTTGGTCGTGGTGTATTATTTTTTTGATATGATACTGAATTCTATTGGCTAGAATTTTGTTCAGAATTTTTGCATCTATATTCATGAGAGATATTGGTCTGTAATTTTCTTTTTTTGTGATGTCTTTGCCTGGTTTTGGTATCAGCGTTATGCTGGCTTCATAGAATGAATTTGGAAGTGTTGCTTCCTCTTCTATGCTCTGAAATAACTTGAGTAGAACTGGTACGAGCTCTTCTGTAAATGTTTTGTAGAATTCTCCAGTGAAGCCATCTGGGCCAGGGCTTTTTTTGGTTGGGAGTTTTTTTTATTACTTTTTCAATCTCTTCTCTTGTTATGGGTCTGTTCAGATTTTCAATATCACTTTGTTGTAGTTTGGGTAGGCCGTATGTTTCTAGAAATTTATCCATTTCCTCTAGGTTTTCAAATTTGTTGGAATATAGTTTTTCATAATATTCTGTTATAATCCTTTTTATTTCAGTTGGGTCTGTTGTAATTTCCCCCATTTCATTTCTTATTTGGGTTATTTGTGCCCTCTGCTGTTTTTCTTTTGTCAGTCTGGCCAGTGGTTTGTCGATTTTGTTGATTCTTTCAAAGAACCAACTTTTGGTTTTGTTGATTCTTTCTATTGTTTTTCTGTTGTCTATTTCATTGATTTCGGCTCTGATCTTTACTATTTCCTTTCTTCCGGTGGTTGTAGGCTTTTTTTGTTGTTCTCTTTCTATTTGTTTGAGTTCTGTAGTTAATGTTTTGATTTTGTCCCTTTCTTCTTTTTTGATATGTGCATCTATTGCTATAAATCGTCCTCTGAGGACTGCCTTTGCTGTGTCCCAAAGGTTTTGGTATGATGTGTTTTCATTTTCATTTGATTCTAGGAATTTTTTAATTCCATCTCTGATTTCTTCTATTACCCATTGATGTGTAAGCAGATTATTATTCAGTTTCCATGTGTTTGATTTTTTTTCCTTGCTCTTTCTAGTGTTAATTTCTACCTTGATGGCATTGTGGTCAGAGAAGATACTGTGAATTATCTCAGCATTTTGGATCTTGTTGAGGATTGCTCTGTGGCCTAAGATGTGGTGTATTCTGGAGAACGTTCCATGTGCATTGGAAAAGAATGTGTACTTTACAGCGGTTGGATGGAGTGTTCTATATATGTCTATGAGGTCCAGTTGGCTGATTGTGTCCTTTAGGTCTTCTGTATCTTTGCTGAGTTTCTTTTTAGTTGTTCTGTCCTTTACTGAGAGTGGTGTGTTGAAGTCTCCTACTATTATTGTGGAACTGTCAGTTTCTCTTTTCAGTGCTGTTAGAGTTTTTTTTATGTATTTTGGAGCCCTGTCATTGGGTGCATAGATATTTATTATGGTTATGTCTTCATGATGGATCATCCCTTAATCATTATATAGTGTCCTTCTTTGTCTTTTATGGTAGATTTTGTTTTAAAGTCTATTTTATCTGAGATTAGAATTGCCACTCCTGGTCTTTTTTGATAGTTGTTAGCTTGATATATTTTTTTCCAACCTTTGATTTTTAATAAATTCACATCTTTGTTTCTAAGGTGTGTCTCTTGTAGACAGCAAATTGATGGATCCTGTTTTCTTATCCATTCTGCCACTCTCCGTCTCTTTATGGGTGCATTGAGTCCATTTACGTTCAGTGTAATTATTGATAGATGTGAGTTTGTTGCTGTCATTTTGTAGTGCTTTTTTTGTGATGCTGAAGTTTTCTTTGTTCTTCTTACTCTCTTGTGCTGAGTTACTTTTGTTTGTGGATTTTGTGTTCATTTCTTTTGTTTTTGTAGGTTTTGTTTTTGTTGAGACTTTATGTTTTTCGTCTTTATTTTTATGAGTTGGTTTGTTAACTTTTTTTGTGGTTACCATGAATTTTACCCTTATCTTTATAATTTTGAAGCAGTCTACCGTTACTTGGTATCGCCTTGCCTTCCTCTCCTTTAGAAGGTTCTACACCTATGCCATTTGTTCCCTCTTTCATTGTTTTGATGTTGTTGTCATCCTTTGATTGATTTCTCTGATTCCCTGTTGTATTTTTTTTGTTTTTGGAAAGTCCTCTGTAGTTCAGCTCCTAGAATGGTATCTGGTTCATGTGAACCTGCGTCCTAGGTCCTAGGTCCTGCCTGAGGGCTGAAGCTGTTTGTCCTCAGATCGAAGAACTCCCTTTAATAATTCTTGTAAGTTTGGTTTGACTTTTGCATATTCCTTTAGTTTCTGTTTATCTGGAAATGACCTAATTTCACCATCAAATCTGAATGAGAGTTTTGCAGGATATATTATTCTTGGCTGACAATTTTTTTCTTTCAAGATTTTACATATGTCATCCCATTTCCTTCTTGCCTGCATGGTTTCTGCCGAATAATCTGAGCTTAGTCTTATTGTTTCTCCTCTGTATGTGGCTTCTTGTTTTTCACAAGCTGCTCTCAGGATTCTTTGTTTGTCTTTAGTTTTAGCGAGTGTGAATATGATATGCCTTGGTGATTTTCTTTTGGGGTCTCTTCTGTATGGGGTTCGTTGAGCTTCTTGGATGGCCAGCTTTTCATCTTTCATGATATTGGGAAAGTTTTCTGTCAGCAGTTCGTCAATGATCCTCTCTGTGTTTTCTGTTTTCTCCCCCTGTTCTGGTATGGCAATCACTCGTAAGTTTTTGCTTTTAATTGTGTCCCACATAACTGTCAGGGTGTCTTCATTTTTCTTTGTTCTTTTTTCTGAGTTTTCCTGAAACAGAGTTGTATCCAAGTGTTTGTCTTCAGTTCCACTGATTCTGTCTTCCATGGCTTCAAATCTACTTCTCAGCCCTTCTATGACACCGTCCATTTCTGAAATCTTGTTGTTTATCTTTTTGATTTCTAATTGTTGTTTTTGTATAATTTCGAGTTGTGAATTTATTTTGGCATTTTGTTCCTGCATCATCTTACTGAATTCTTCCAATTTTTTGTCTGTATTTTCCACAAATTTGTCTATTTTTTCCTCATGTTTGTCAGCTTTTTGCCTCAGTTCTTGGAAAATTCCGAGTATTAGTGATTTGAGTTCCCTATCAGGTACTTCTAGTGCATTTTCTTCCACAGGAGAGTTATCTGGTGTTTTAATTTGGACGCCTATTGGAGCCATCTTGTCTTGTTTTTGTAAATGTTTTGATATTGTTTGCTGTTTTCGGGGCATTCAGTAGATATTTCTCTCGTTTATTGATTGTAGATTTTTTTTTTTTGTTTCGTTCTTGTGGTACAGCTGGGCAGATCTAGCTGAGGATGAGCCACTGGGACGGGTTGCTTGTGGCACTCACCGCAGCCACCAGGACGGTCGGTAGTCAGTGCTGGGCAGGTTCCAATAGGGCGTGCCTGCACAGCTTGGTGGTGTGATGTCTAGTGCACGGTGCAGGTAGGTAGGGTGCAGCGGGAAGATGGTTATGTGTGAAGCTAAGCTGGATATGGGAGAGAGGAGAGAGGAGGAGGAGCAAATAGCGTACAAACATAAAAGAATGCTAGGGGAGCTTGTTGTTGGAATGTACAGATGAGAGACTATGGGATGGAGGAAACCAGAAGGGGGAAGAGAAAGAAAAGGAAAGAATGACCAAATAAAAATCAGAAAAGTTAAAGTACTGCAAAGTTCCCAGGGATCCCACCGATGCAGCTATGAGGTCTGGGGGAGTCGGTCTCAATTTTCACAGCTCAGCCTGGCCAGAAGGTACAGAGGCATACATCGCCTGGTATTCAGGGATCAGAAAGAGAAGGAAGAGATAGAGAGACGAGAAATTAAGCAATGAAGAAAGACAAAAGGAAAAAAGAGGTAAAAGATGACAAAACTAATCAAAAAAGTAAGAAAAATAAAATTGAAAAAAAAAAATGGCAACACCAGCATTCAGTGCCTACAAATGGGACCCAGAGAGCCCCCACTCAGCGGCGCGAATTCCAAGAAGCCGGTAGTCTCGGGGTTAAGAGACCGTGGCCACGGGAAGCAGAGGGGCCAACGAACAAAGGCTGGGGATCCCACCCGCTCGGTAGCCCAGACCTAGAAACAGCCACATGCCCGCACGCAGCCCTACAACCCCGCAGGAGAGAGCAGAGACGGCACTCGGAACCAGGCACCCAGGCAAAAGGAGGGGGAGGCGGCAGAAAAAGGTTCGCTAGCTGCCAGCAAACGTATCCCAGGAAGCCGCCAGCCCAGGCGCGCGGAATCCAAGCACTGGCGCCCCCCAGCCCAGGGACCCTGGCCACGGAAAGCAGAGGATCCCCAGCTGAGGCGGAGAGGGGTGGGTGGTGGGAGAGCGCGCACCGCAGTTTACTGGTTGTTCTGTCTCCGAGCAGATGCTCTGCAAGGCTGCTCTCCCGTTCGCTGGTCTCCGATAGGAATACAAGATGGTGGATCCGCGCTGCGTTAGCTTGTAAGGAATCTCTGCCTGAGTCTCTCCTCGCTCTCCCTTCTCTTTTAGTATTCTCACTCCGTTTGTTGTTTGGCTGAGTTCTTTATCTCTTCATTTGGTGTTCTAGGTTTTCAGGATTGTTGATTCTCTGTTAGGCTCAGTTTTTCGGGTCTTTGCTGTGGAGGGAGGGCGTGGTGTTTCTGCCTAGAGCGCCATCTTGCCCCTCCTCTATCTTTTTTGAGGAGCTTTTTTAAAAAAAATATTTTTCTCTTTTTTGCATTATACTAATCCAAATTATTTTGCTAGTTTGGGGAAACTTAGAGATAACCCAAAGTGTGAGGTCACTCCCGGGAAGTTAGGTTTTTGTTGGAAATAGAAGGTGGATCTCCTGACTTGCTCTCTCTTGTGTTCAGTTGGGGCCTTCACAAGTGTTCATATATCAGCACTTAGAAGCATTATGGATTGAATTCTGTACCCCTAAAATATGTATTGATGTCCTAGCCACATACCTGTGGATGTGATTATGTTTGGAAATAGAATTTTCTTTGTTATGTTAATTAGGTCATACCTGAGTGAAGTGAGTCCTAAACCTAATCATTTCTGAGTTATAAAAAAGAACACAGTAGACACAGAGATCTTGTTTTTTTTTTTTCTCTTGCTCTCCTCAGAGTCCTAGAATGTGAATAACCAGTAAACAAATGTCACTGTCAATGACCTTGAAAGAGGTTAAATTCAAATTTCTGAATTTTTCTCATATTCTGAATGAAAGAGAGGGAAGGATGAAGGGCAGGTTTCCATTTCCAGTCTCAAGAGGGTGTCTTCTAGTGGTTGGAAATGAAAGTACCCCTTTGTTAATTGTTAAATAATTCTAGTGTGGAAACCTGGGGCCAGAGTTTGCTTTCTAATATTTCTTTGACTTCTAAAATTCTCATAGCATTTTACTTCAGCTTCAACTGTGTCTCTTGTGACAGTATCGCAAATCTTAACAGCTGTGACTGCATTATTAAATGAGAATGCCAAGCAAAGGTAGGCACATGCCAGTCAATCAACTCAGATGTCAAGTTACATCAAGGAAATGAAACAAAGTCTCTGGCTATTGCCTACCATTCTGCATTCAGACCTGTGGTTGTTTCATTATTGTATAAAAAAAATCAGATTCAGTCCTTGAGACATAGAGATTAAAAAAGTTATAATAAATAGGAATAAATTCTACTCTAGGTTAAAAATTTATTTTTCTGTTAGAAATGTAATTATTTTGGTTAAATATTTACATTCCCTAATTTAAAATCTAAATACCAATTTGAAACTTAATGAATTACTTTTTCCTTTATCCCCATATTTCACTCTTCATTACCCCATAGGAAGCCATGTTAATGTCTTTTATTGCAAAATGTATATTGTTGTTTTGCATACATCTACTTTAAAGGTTTTTTTAAACATATCATTCTCTTCTTTTTTCTTGGGTACAATGCATGTAGAAACCTTCATGCTTTTAAAATATATTTTTTTTCAAATACTAGTGCTAACTTAAGTGACACCCATGTGATGTAAACTGAAGACTTCTGAGAAGGCTCTTCTTCCTGAAAATATCTTCCTCATTGATTCCCAATCATTGAGTAAAAATATATTTTGAAAGATAGATGAACTGAGTTACAGAAATAAAGGTAACTTGGCAAAAGTGTTACTCTAAGTCTCTAGAAGTTTTATGGCTAGAATCCTGCCCAGCAATCCCAGTGTTGAGATTTTATATTACAGGCAGTTAGAGGTACATTTTTACTTTTTCTTCTCTATGCCCCACTTTAAAAAAGTGAATTCATCCAGGAAAGTGTTACTGGTTTGCTAAAAGTTCAGGATACAACTGGATGCCTAAAGGGTGCGACCAATGGAAGAAACAGAAGTAAAAAGGGAAGGATCCCTGGTGGTGCAATGGTTAAACACTTGGCTGCTAGCTGCTGTTTGGGAGGAAAGACCTAGAGATCTGCTTCTGTAAAGATTACAGCCTAGGCAACCCTACAGGGTTCTTCTCTGTCCTATAGGGTTGCTATGAGTCAGAATCGACTTGACGGAGCACAACAACAGAATGTTTTTTATTTTTCTTCTAACATGCCTCTGTCTGTCTGGGTGGTCTGGCTCCTGCCCTGCTCAGGGTCCTCCTTCCCCATTGGTGGCCACCTCTGGGAGCTGCCTGCCACTCTGTGTAATTTTGTTTCCCTCTGGGCAGTGAGTTAACTGCAGTGAGGATGGTCCTCTAATGGTGCTTCTCAATTTAGTAGCCCTCCCTAGTCTGGGAGCCATTTCAGACACTCTTTTTTTTTTGGAATACAACACCACAATGTTTAAACAGTATTTTCAAGTATAGCAAAGATCAACTCTACATTCTTTACCATTGGAATCAGCCCCACCAGCTCTTGAACTCATTTTTAATTTAACATGTAGGATGTTAATCAAATCCTTCTTCTCACCAGTTCTTATTGTACCTAACTCTTTTGGCACTAATGATCAACAAAGAATTTCCTAAACAGGCAAAAAGGAGTTTGGATGCTCTCTAATATTGGTACCTCTTTTGAAAAATGAGAAATGTTGCCATTTACAGAGATTTATTATGATCCTGATTTTTTCTAAGACTCTTGTCTGAAAAATTTGGCGTCAATTATTATTATCTTTAAATCTAATGCAGACAAAGGGTGGAGTTAATTATACTCCTCAGTTGAAGGCACACCATCATTGTTGGTTCATGCAATGCCCTTGTCTTGTTTTCTTTCTCTTTATTTTCCTTTCTGTTTTCCCAGTCCCTACTCCCAAACATCTCCCTTGCCCATAGGCAACCACTTAATGGGATGAGGTCTACCCTTCATAGGCAACCACTTAATGGGATGAGGTCTACCCTTCATTTCTGTGTGGTCTTGAAAATATATATTGTTGTTTTGTGCTCATGAATTTTTAATAGAAATATTAATAGTATTGTATTATGAATCTTAATTTGTCCATTACTTTTCAGCACTATTTTTTATGTTCTTTCCAAGTTACTGTGTGTACATCTAGTCTATTACTTCACACTGCTGCATAGTAATCCATAGTATGCGTCCATCACATTTTACTTACCCATTCCTCTGGTGATGACACATAGCTTATCTCCAACTCCCTGTTACTACAAACAATGTTGTGATTAACATCCTTATATATGTCCTGTTACAGTTTGTGAGAAATTTTCTAAGGGATATATGCCCATGAGCGAGAGTGGTGGGTCAAAAAATATAAACAAAACAAATCCAGTACTGTGGAGTTGATTCCAACTCATAGCGACCCAGTAGGACAGAGTAGACATGCCCCATAGGATTTCCATGGCTGTAATCTTTACGGGAGCAGACTGCCGCATCTTTCTCCTGAGGAGCAGCTGGTGAGTTCGAACTGCCAACCTTTTGGTTTGCAGCTGAGCACTTTAACCACTGCACCACCAGGGTTCCTGTCAAACAGTATAGATATACTTAATTTGACTAAGCACTGCCAGATTGCTTTCCAGAAAATATCCCACCACTCTACACTCTGTATTATCACATGCCCCCCAACACTTGGGATTATCCAGCTGTGGCCGATTGCATTTTCCACAGATGGCTGCAACAGTATCTCCCATTCTACATGGTGTTTCAGAAACTTGCCAGCCACCACAAGAAGTGGAGTTCAGTTTTCTTCCCTTTGAATGTGGGCAGGTTTTGTTTGTTTGTTTCAGCCACATGAACATGACAAAAGTGACACAATGTGACTGTTGAGGCTGGGTCATAAAAAGGTGATTTAGCTTTCACCCTGCTTGCTGGAATACTTGTACTGGAGCTGTGAGCTACCATGTAAGAGGTCTAACTTCCCTGAGGCTACAGTGCTGTGAGAAAGCCCAAACTAGCCCACGTCAGAGACTAAGGAAAAGGATACATGACAATAAAGAGGTACCTGGCTGTCACCTAGCTTCTCCAGCTCCAGACACTTTCTGACCTTGAGCCAGAACCTGCCGGATGAACCCCTCCTGAATCCCTATCCCATAGGGATCTTGAAAAATAATGATTATTGCTGTTTAAAGCAACTAAGTGTTGTGGTAATTTGTAATGCAGCAATAGTAACAGGAATACCAGTTTTCTAATTTTTGCAATTCGAACTGCTGACCTTTTGGTTAGCAGCCGAGCTCTTAACCACTGAGCCGCCAGGGCTCAAAATAAAGTGATAGCTTAAACTAATTATTTGCATTTCTCTAATTACTAATAAACATCTCTTAATATGCTTGGGTTTCTTCTTGGGTTAATTGCCTGTTTGTTTCCTTTGCCCATTTTTCTTTTGGGGTCTTGCTTTGTAGGTGTTCCTTTTATATTCCATATAGTAATCCTCTGTCAATTTTAGACGCTGTAAATTTCTTCCCCTGTTCGGTCTTCTGTCTGTTAACTTTGTCATTAAACAGGATACTTCATTTTGATATAATAATATTCATAACTTTTCTACTTTATAGATTGTACTTCTTGGATTTTGTGTGGAAGTCCTTGCCCATTTCCAGGTTATGAGGCTATTCTCCTTCATCTTTTATTAATTTATAGTTTTACTTTTCATATTTAGGTTTTGATGCACTTGGAGTGCAACTTTTGTAAGGAATTCTGTTTAATTTACTTCAAAAAAGGTTTTCCAGCATTGTACACTAATTCATCTTTTCTCCTTTGATTTGTGTATGGTGCCATCTTTATTGTATATTAGGTTCATGGATCTGTTATGACTCTCTTCTATTCCACTGGTCTAGTATTTGTTTTTGCACCAAGACCATTTTGTCTTTTTTATTATGACTTTTAGTGTGTCTTAATATCTGGAAGGGCAATTCCTTCCTCTTCGGTCATCTTTTTTGAAGTTGACTTAGCTATTTGTAGACCTTTAGATTTCGATGCACATTTTAGAAGAGGTTTATCAAGTTTGTCCAAATAAATCCAGCTAGAATTTTGATGGAATTTCTTTGAATTTATAGCAGTTGACATCTTTATAATATCAAGTCATCCCTTCAGGAGCGTGGAATGCTCTTAATTTATTCAGATTTTCTTTTATATTCTTTCATAGGATTAAAAAAATCTCTGTAGCAGTTCTGTGTATTCTTGGTGAAGTTAATTCTTAGAAATTTTATACAATTTGGTGCTCTTATTAATAGTATCTTATGCTTGATTGATTTTCTAGTTGGTTATCTTTGATACAAAGAAATTCTGTTGATTTTTAAAATTGATCTTATATCCAGCAACCTTGCTGAATTCTCCCATTAGAGTTTGCCTGTGATTCGGTTAGATGTTTCATGAGGTTGATCATATCATCTGCAAATAATGACAGTTTATTCCCTTTATAAGAAAGTCCTGAGTCAAATTAATTTCACATTTTTAAATGCAATTTATTTGAAATAGATTTCAAGAAGAATGTTCAGTGCTACAGGGCTTAAGGATATTCAGACTAAGAGTGTTCTTGAACCAAACTACTACACGAAGAAGTATTTTTTTTTAGTTTTCAGGAACACAAGAGAAAGTTCACTATTTTGGGGTTCTTTTAAAGTGTGGTCCATGAAACAATAAAATAGCCTTGGGGAATTCCACAGTATTTCATTTAATTTCAGCAAATGCTAATTGAACACTGCGATGTACAGAAAGAACAGAGACAAAATTCCCTGCTCTAAGGTTGTTTCCATAGTTGGGAGGTGTTGAAGATATAAACAAGTACTTAACACTGTGAAAAATCGCTGTATGATGTCACCTGAGCAAGGAAGACCAGAGTGCTGAAATTTCTGCCTATTTGGGGAGGGTTTTGAGTGTATATAAAGTGTTCGGATTTTAGTAATCCTCAATCTTTATCACATTTTCCTTTGGTTTGACCATGAAGGGGATAGGGAATCAAGTAATAAATCTTCCTAATTACTTATTTGTTACTTTTCTAGATGACATTTATTAAAATTCTAAACAGAAGCTTCATGAATACAAACATACTACTGATTAATAACCTCTCATTAGGGACAGAGGAAACTTGGCTAAGGTTCATCTGAAGTTTTGAAAACCCTGCCAAACAGTTAAGATAGTTAAAGTTTGCTGATTCTTAACTTCCAGACTGGTGCAGACATAGAAGTTAGAAACCAGTAATAGTCCCATAAATGGTTGTGTTTGAGTTAGGCATGGATGAAAGAGATTCACTTAATCCAAGTTTTGTTTGCATTATTTTATCAAGTGTGTTGTGATAGGGAGTTATTACTTGCAAGAATATGTGCACAGAGAAGGTGAATCAGATTGGTGGACTCTCTGTTACATCTAACAATATAGGTTGAAATTCTATACAAATAGAACGTAGTGTTGGAAAAGGTCCTTTCTAAATGTAAAATATATACAAAATAAATAGCTCTAAAGAGCTATTGTCTCCAAAGCACACCCCAAAGAGCATGCCAGATAATCCATTGAATTTATTCAAACCTATACTTTTTAAATTAAAAAAAAAAAAAGCAACTTTACTGATATTAAACATAAGGATTGACCTTGAAGCCCTCGCCTGTTTTGGTTTTAAGAACTTGTTACATCACTTATGGGAGTTTCCCTTGAGGAAATGTGGACATTCTATTGTATGGAGAGCTTGACAGTGACCCCTTCCCTCCTTCCTTCCCCACAGTATACTGTTAGGTATTATGTTTATGTTCTTTAAATTTTAATAATGAGAGTTTGTTGCTTAAAACCATGTCAATATGTAGAAAACAAAAACAATACAAAACTCTCATCAGCTTACTTTATCAACTTGGAAACAGCTATAAAATCTTTCAGATGGTTTCAGTGAATTTTTATTTATTTATTCAGCCAGTTTGCAAATGTTTATTTAACTTCTGTTATTTACCTTCCAATTAGTTTGCAGTAACAACCTGTTGCACAGAGGAAGGTGTAAATATATAAGCCAAAAATTTAATGAAATTCTTTGCATAATTAGATGAGATTTAAAAATGGTAATCATGGTTTAATAAGCACAGCCAATGATGCAGTTCTTCCATTTGGAGCTATATAATCTTTGTGATAAATTTTCCACTATGACAGCCATCAAAACCAAATATATAAATCAACTGACTTAGAATTGGATCATAAAATGTTAACCCGAGATTTTAAAAAAATATATAGTTTATTGAAAGTGATGAAGCATTATTCAATTGCATTGCTCTCACTAAAATATAATGGCGGTGATAGTGGAAAAATGAGTAACTAATAAAATATCAAAATATTTTTAAATATTCATTTTTTCTCATTTATTATAATTTATATTATTGGGTGAATTTTATAATGTACACAATGCATTTGTATGGTAGTATACACATGTAATTTAGAAATACATGTATGTATATTTGGAGTACATGTTAATTTTTTACTGATTTTATTAGAATGTAAACTCCACAAGCAAAGAGATTTTTGTCTGTTTTGTTCACTTACGTATCTCAAGAGTCTAGGGGTTGGAAAACTGTCACTGACCAAATCTGGCCTGCCTCCTGTTTTCATAAATAAAGTTTTATTGGAACACAGCCACACTCATTTATTTGCATATTTTCTATGGCTACTTTCCCACTGTAATGATGGTGTAAAGTAGGTGCAACAGGGTCTGTAAAGCTGAAAATACTTACTGTCTGGCCCTTTACTGAAAAAGTATGCTGACCCCTGCCTTACACATAGTAGGTGATAAATAAATATCTGTTGAATGAGTGAATGAATGATTAGGATACATCGTCACAAAAGAGCCTCGGTGGTGCAGTGGTTAAGAGCCCAGGCTGCTAACGAAAAGATTGGCAGTTCAAATCCACCAGCCACTCCTTGGAAACCCTGTGGAGCAGTTCTTGGAGACCACAGCTAAAGAGCATAGAAGACCCTCTTCTGGTAGATCTTCTATAATTCAGGGTTGGCTTGTGAAATTTTTATGCCTGTTGATTATGTTTAAATTTGGCATAAACATGAAGAGAGCTTGTCTAAATTTTATGTTTCTGCCTTTTTTGCTGATTACATTTTAGAGGAATAGTTCTGAAGTTCTGTTTTGACTTTCTAAGGAGGTAGCATTCTATTTCTCTGGGGTATTAACTTTCTTTGAAGAAGTGGTGAGGGAAGGGAAAGTGACTCTTATTCAAACTTCCCTAGAGGCAGAAGTGATGGTCAAAATATTTAACAATTACATAGTGTCATGGATTGAATTATGTTCCCCCAAAAATGTGTGTATCAATTTGGCTGGGCCATGATTCCCAGTATTGTGTGGTTGTCCTCCATTTTGTGATTGTAATTTTATGTTAAAGATGATTAGGGTGGGATTGTAACACCCTTACTGAGGTCACATCCCTGATCCAATGTAAAGGGAGTTTCCCTGGGGTGGGAGCTGCACTATCTTTTATTTCTCAAGAGGTAAAAAGGAAAGGGAAGCAAGTAGAGACGGGGGACCTCATACCACCAAGAAAGCCGTGCCAGGAGCAGAGCACGTCCTTTGGACTCAGGGTCCCTGCACGGAGAAAGTCCTGGTCTGGGGGAAGGTTGATGAGATGCCTGACAGAGAGAGAAAGCCTTCCCCTGGAGCTGATGCCCTGAATTTGGACTTTTAGCCTACTTTACTGTGAAGAAATAAATTTCTCTTTGTTAAAGCCATTCACTTGTGGTATATCTGTTACAGCAGCACTAGATGACTAAGACACATAGCTTGGGCAGTGACCAATCTGAATAGAAATTTACAGTAAATGACCCTCTATCTTTACCACTCTTACTGATGTATACCAGTGAATTTCATCACTCTGTAGAGGTACTGTGTGTCATGTTAGAGGAGCTGGAGTCTTGAGGGGGAGCTCCAGTGGGCATTGTAGAACCTTGAAATTTGAGGGAGCAAGAGCTTTTATTCAGTCGTTTAACTCAATGGAAGAGACACCCATCTACAGTAAATGGCTATGCAGACCCTGTTTGAGTTTTTCTCATGACAGAGAATTATTAATTTACAACAAAGCCCATTCTTCCATTGGCAGATTTGATTGTTAGGATTTTCTTCCTTGGAATGAACCAAAATGGTAATTATAATTTCATTTTCTTTACTTAAAATTCCAAACCAGCAGAATATGATAGATATTTTTTTCTTGAGACAGGTAAAGTTATTTCTGTTCTGACTTTCTTTTTAAGATACAGAGACTTTTTTAAAAAAGTAGAATTACTACCATCATTATATTCCAGATTGTAGTATAAAATATAAATTTGAATATAATAAAATTGTGGGATGGTCAGCTCAATAATCAGAAATTGGAGCCATTGTGATAAAAACAAAATGTGTAATCCCTTCACCTGCCATCTTTTAGTAGAATTAAAGTTTTCTCGTGTACCTTAGGTATCTTATTTTGATACTTTGCAAAGTCAATGGTATTATAGCTGCAATATTGGGTTATACAATATGAGTAAAAATTATATTCCAGCACCTATCCTATTTTTTGCCCCAGCTTCTAACATCCTGGAAAGGAAAGTGAAGATAATTAACATACTTAACCTCTGTTGAACAGAGAGAAACCCAGGGATTGGACTGTGAGTATTAGGATAATCTGACCATGAACGTGCTGGCCAGAGAGCAAGGATGCCTGAGACCTGCCCCAAGGAGGACAATTAATCATTACCCCCTTTGTAAGTTAGCTTTGAAAAACACCATGTGTGGGCTCTTTTTACTTTCTCACTTGTGTAACTTGTATTTTTTAACTTGTGTCTTATGAACATCGTCCAGCGAGCATAAATATTTATACAATCAGAAAAGAAATGCTATTTTCGTTTAAGACCACGAGGACTTAAAAGAGAGCCCCCACAAGCTTACTCACTCTGAAACAAACGAGCAAAATACCTAAAGACAAACAGATACAAAAGGATGCGTAAATCAACCTGTGATGCATCAATACTACAAAATACAAACCTCCTCTGTCACTCAGCTCTTCCTTATCAGGGCAATGTAATAAATAAGTCGTTGTTGTTAGGTGCCATCAAGTGGGTTCCCGCTCATAGTGACCCTGTAGGACAGAGTAGAACTGCCCCATAGGGTTTCCAAGGAGCGGCTGGTAGATTTGAACTGCTAACCTTTTGGTTAGCAGCTGAGCTCTTAACCACTAAGCCACCAGGGCTCCAGAGAAGGCGGCCCGTATGGGGATCAAACCCACGACCTTGGTGTTATTAGCACCATGCTCTAACTAACTGAGCTAACCAGCCAGTAGATGGGAAAGATGAAATTATTGTTATTTCAAGGCTTCTTGTTAGGAGGTAAAAAGGGTTTTGTGTGAAGTGAGAGTGGAAAGAACCAATTTAAACTGGAAACTTTCCCCCTTATAAGTACAGAGAAGATGTGTTTTCATACATTTGAAAGACTTACTGTCTGTAGTCAGTACCTTTGGGTTTTTCATATTTGATTTTTACATGCGCATGTGTTCCATTTTAAAATATGTTATTAGATCTACTTAGATGTGGAAATGATCAATGAACTTCTGAATTTGTGAAATCATCCTTGCCACTAGATGTGCTAAGCTTAAACCTAACCAGATAGACCTTGCCCATCCTATTAAAGATTTTTAGGGAACTGCTGGTTACTATTCTATTTTTTCCAAGAACTCTTTACATCATTGGAAGTACTTATTTATTCAGAGTTTTCTTTGTAAATTTAAAAATAAATTTTATAAAAAACTTATTTAACCATTCTTTCTGCATGCTTTCCTGATGTATGCAGGCTGCAGTAGTGCAATAGCAGCTTCAGGTTGAGGGGAGAAGGTGAGCTGAGACTGAAGTTCAGCAGCATCTGAGGAGTGGTAATTGGCAAGGAAGGACTTACGGCCTCTAGCAAGGGCCAGAGCACCAGTCCTGAGGTCCAGAGGGCTATAGTGAATGCCTGTTTGATCTGAGCTAGTACTGATATTTGCGGTGATTATGTAGATTAAAGGAGATGGCACATGACACTAATGTGGGAAATTTTTGCCTTCAGGAGGGCATCTGAGTTGCCCATCAGGAACATCTGTTCATTTTGAAGTAAAGCATTCTTTTCGCCAAAATTTGGATCACACAGCACTGTAGGTTCACAAGATGATTTTATGTAGACTCTCGGCAGGGTATGAAATAACACTGAATTACATGGTGAGACCATCCCTTCACTATTCTCTTTCGATCCATCCATCTAATTACCTCAAGTAGAAAGTCTCAGTTTGTTAATAGTGAGTCTTTATGGCCTCTCTTGTACTCACTAACTTCTCTGTTTAACAAAGAGAAAGCAGGCTTCAAAAGAGGAGCCTTTAGCAGGCCACATAATCCAGCTAGCATTCAATCACATTGTTTTGTTTTTACTCTAAGTGTTCTTATGGTTAGCTTCTATACATGGCAAATGCTGGCTTTCCATTTACTTACGTATTTTTTACTTTTTATTAAAGTATAACATACATATAAAACCCGTTGTCGTCGAGTCGATTCTGACTCATAGCAACCCTGTAGGACAGAGTAGAACTGCCCCATAGGATTTCCAGAGAGCAACTGGTGGATTCCAACTGCCCATCTTTTGGTTAGCAGCCGAGCTTTTAACTACTGTGCCAGCAGAGCTCCTAACATACATATACATGTACATAAATACATGTATATAAATGATAAGTGTATATTTTCTCAAAGGGAACACACCTCTGTAACCAGCGGTCAGATCTAGAAATGGAACATTACCTGGATCCCAGACATCCCTTTCTATTCATTACTTCCCTCCACCCCAAAGTTACTGACTTCTAACAGCATGATTTATTTTGCCTGTTTTAGAAATTTATATAAAAAGTAGAATCATATCGTATGTGCTCTTTTACATCTGGCTGCTTTTGTGCAACATTATGTTTGTGAAATTCATCCATGCTGTTGGAAGTACATTTTGTAGATGTCCTGAGTGTTCACTCTGTGGCTTTTTTCTGAAGACCCAAAAGACCTGAAATGCTCCTGCCCACCAATCAGCTGATAACCGTGGTGCTAACAATACTTCATGAAATCTTTACAGGGGGTGTATGGTGTAGGGAAGGAGATCAAAGAGGAAGGACTCCAGGCTGCCCCTTCAAGATGGGCTTCTCTGAGAGAAGGTGGAAGGAGAAGAGCAATGAAAGTAACACCTAACACCCTGAAGTAGGTTTCAAGGAGTTTAACCAAAAACTAAACCATTGCCATCAAGTCAGTTCCAACTCATAGCGACCTTCTAGGACAGGGTAGAATTGCCCCATAGGGTTTCCAAAGCTGTAATCTTTATGGAAGCAGACAGCCACATCTTTCTCCTGAGGAGCGGCTGGTAGGTTTGAACCACTGACCTTTTGGTTAGCAGCCGAGTGCCTAACCACTGCGCCACCAGGACTCCTTTCAAGAAATTTAGCACATCATTAATCTTAAAGGAAGAAATTTAGCACATCATTAATCTTAAAGGAAGATGGTGTTAGTTTCTTGCAGATTCATTCTTACAGTGATATTGTTTTTGCCCCCCTCTCAATTCTATCTGCCTTATCACTCTTCTACCTTCTCTCAAAATCCCAACTATCTTCTAAAAGAATCCCACATCGGATTATTCTGAACTATATTATAATGTAAAAAAAGAAGTAAAGCAGATAATTAACTGGTTCCAGCTCAGTACTTCAACCTTCTTCCCCTTATTCAATAGGAGGAAATGTCTGATATCTGTTATTTATATTTTGACAGAAATGAATTATCCAAAACAGCCAACTCTTAGGGTGCGCATTTTGAACACTTAGTTGTCACCATGCTATTGTATTTTAGGCTCTGTCTCCTGTTAAAGGAGCTCTGAGTCCTAGAGAGAATAAGAAGGGTTATCTGTAAGGTTGAAAAGACCTTCACATTACCCATTTGATGTTCAAATTATATCACGCACCTATTATGTGCCGGGGCCTGTGCTAGATAATGGAGAAAATATTGCTCCTGAAAGTATTTTATCATTAAGACTAATTTCGAAGGTTAAACTGGGAGGGCAGGGAGATGGGTCAAGTGGTTTAGTATTTGGTTCTCTCCATTGCTTATTGTCTTTTGCTCCAAGTAGATACAAGCCTGGGGAAGTATCCTCCTCAGCTGTAGTGACTGGTTGCCAATTCCCGGGGGACTGCAGGTCTGTAAGTCACAGGCTTTTCATAGCAGGAAGTTTTTTCTTTTGGGGACTGATGTTGGAGGGAGATTCTGTCATGGAGTAGGAGACTGGATTATAAGACCCAAAGATCCTTCCAACTTTAAGATGCATTGACTCAGTGAATGCCAGCCCTCAAGGGGAACAAGACAGCTAATCTATTATATGCTGTAATAGGGTTGTAGAGCAGCACTTCGTCATTGATACATAATTCCTACCAACATTGATTCTCATAGTAACCTTACATTTATCACCACCTTTTTACAACTGAGGAAAATCAGAACTATCAGGTAGTCGTCATTTTTGTTAGTGGTCATTGAGTTGATTCCGACTCATGGTGACCCCATACATACGGAGTAGAACTGCTCCATAAGGTTTTCAAGGCTGTGATCTTTAGGAAGCAGATTGCCAAGCCTGTCTTCCAAGGCATCTCTGAGTGAGTTTGAACCGCCAACCTTTTGGCTAGTAGTCAAGCACTTAACTGTTCGTGCCACCCAGGAACTCCATAGGTAATGACCACTGGTAATAAGCTTCTAAATCCCAGATGCGATTTCCACTTAACTCTGCTGCCATGGCCCAGGTAAGATATTCAAAAGTACTAGGTCTCGTAACAGTCCTATATGTGAAGATTCTAGATGAGCCAGAAAACAATAGTAATAATACAAAACGTTTGTATATTTTTTAAATATAAAATAAGCCTTCTACCATGAGAGAATTCCTTGAGCCTCAAAGGTTGTAGATACAGTTGTAGAATTTCATGCATCTGAAAGAGATTTTATTTTAGTACTTTGATTCTGTCTCGCAAAACACTCCAACAATATCCATGACCCAATAGAGGGCAAGTTCCTAGGTGGCGGGGGATTCATTTTGTAAATCTCATATATTCTAGGAGAGTCTATGCTCAATAAATGATTCTTGAAATTAACTGTGTATGTAGAAGTACCACTTTTATCACTGCTGTTGAACAGATAAGTGAACCAGACTTTACATAGCAAAATCTCTTCTCTCAAACTCTATCTCTAACTAGATTTGTTTTAAATCCGTTAACATTTTCAAAAGGGAATAGTGATCCAGAAACCAATCTAAAGGTATATTTCATTAAGCAGATATGTAAGAGTTAAGGAAAATGCCAGCTGGCTCCTAAGTTAATCGTGGATGAAGTAGACAAATGCCAAAAGTTGAGTGATGGAGTTAAAGCAGAGATCTTATTTCAGTAAATAAGTTTTATCAAAGGAAATCTAGTTAAGTTAGATATACCCACTAAAATAGCTGCAGCAGCATATTTTATGAAGTAAGTCACAATGACAGATTTAAGGGTTTGATAGAGTTGGTGTTTTGTACCTTTGAAACTGATGTTCGTGTAGTTAACCTCTGGTGAGTAACAATAGTACTGTGTTCATAATGGTACAGAGAACTTTAGAGAAGTAAAGATTTATTCTTTTCATGTGCTAATTCTTTTAGCAGGTCTTTATTTGAATGTGCTGCAGTGGATTTAATGTGGAGGGTAATTTTAGGGCATAATGATATTGGAATTGCCTTTTAATTTGATTCCAGTAGTGAGAATTATGATTATACTTTGGATCAGATTCTGAATTTTCTCTTTAAAGATTAATTCTTAGTAATCTAGTGTTCTTAAGAAGATAAATCTATTGGATGAAGATTCCTTAAGAAAATACACTATGTTCCCAAGTCCATACCCTTTTGTTAGCAATGTTAATTCCAAACTCTAGATGAATCACTATTCCCTTTTTTATTTTTTTCATCTGTAATTTGTTGAAAATGTGCCTAGTTTTACTGCTCAGCTGAGAATACTCTGATGAAAAGCAAAACATTAAAGCCTATAATTAGCTATTTATATTTTCTCCTCCTTTGCAGTAATGTCCTTTACGTTTTCTCCTGGTTTGAAACTGGCAGAAGTACCCAGAATATTGGGTGGGACTTGGAATGTTGGAGTTAAGAACAGTGAGAGCAGTTGAGGCACAATCATTCAGGACTGTTTTGTATTCAGATTTAGTACCTATTACATAAAAAGGATTATAAGGAACATGATGCCCTCTTTCCTCCTCTCTTAGAGACACTGGAGACTCTATTTAAGAAAGCAAATAGTCACTTGACTGAATGAGCAGGCAGCGGGGTATAGTGGACACGGAGTGGCCTTTGAGTAGGCAGTTGTGTTTCACATTTCACTTAGTGCCATTTACTAGTTGAATGACCTTGGAATGTCTTAGTTTGGGGTTCCCCCAAAGCAGACCCCAAGACAAGAATTTGGGTATATTGTAGTTATCTATTGCTGAGTTACAAATCACTCCAAAATAGTATGGCTTAAAACAATGACAGCATTTATTTTGCTAACAAATCTGTAATTTAGGCAGGGCTCAATGGGGACAGGCCATCTCTGATCTACTTGGCTTCTAGCTAGGGGCTAGAATCTTTGAAAACTCACTCATATGTCTGGCATTGATGCTCTTGTCTGGTGCCTTAGCTGGGGTTATTGGCTGAAGCACCTACATCTGGCCATTCTATGTGGCTGCTTGGCTTCCTCATGGCATGGCCACTGAGTTCCAAGAGTGAGCCTTTCAAGAATGCCAGGTCAAAGCTATGTCACCTCTTATGACCTAGCCTCAAAGTCACATAGTGGCTCTTTTGCGATAGTCATGGGCCCACCCAGATGCAAAGGGAAGGAACATAAACTCCACCTCTTTAAGGAAGAGCGTCAATATCACATTGTAAGAAAAGCGCATGGGATGGGGTATATTGGTGCAGTTATCTTTGGAAAGTACGTTCTACCATAGGGCATAAGTAGATGATCCCAGGAAGTCCAGTGAAGGTGTGAGGAAATAGGTATGTTCCTAGGTTCAGTCCCACTGGGAACCTATTGAAGAGTCTATGTAGGACACACACTGGAATTGTCCCACCAAAGGGTAAGAAGGTGGGGTGTTTATCCACCAATTCCTCTCTGTTATTGGTTAAGGGTTGCTCTTCGGGTGTTAACTATTTGGCCTTTCAGGACTGCCCTGCAGAGTATGGAGCACACTCTTGTGGCCCAAAAATTCCTTGGACTAAGTTACACAGATGCTTGGTGTGGAAAGCTGTTGCCATGTACAGAAACTACCTACAAAGCTGTAGGTGACTTCTGAGGTGGGCCGAGGGGCAATGGATGAGATAGCAACAGCTTCTGCTACTGACACACATTCCCTAGGCCCCTGTAAAATGACATGCAATTCCATTACAGGGTTTGTTTTGTGATCTGTATAATAAAATTGATACACAATCAGTTGCCTTTCCTATTGATTTTTCCCCCATATTTAACTTCTTGGAAAAGCAAAACCACAGTTATTAGAGGGCCTAGTTTTGATCTGTGATGTGGCTTCTGCATAATCATAAAATTATAGAAACTTGCTAAAAACTGGTTTTCCCTTTTCTGTGAATAATATAACTGTTTTGCAATTAAGAGGAACTAACTCTAGCTAGAACCGGGCTGGAGTTGGGGCATATTAAAAAAGACAGTAAATATAAGATGGAGCCATGCTCTTGGTTGCTGCTTGATAATATCTGCATAATCCTGTATAAGTCATTTTCCCACTGGGAGTTGGATAAAATGATGCTGAACTCACAGGGCTATTGTGAGCAGTATATGAGATAGAATGACAGTGCCCAGCTCGGGCAGCATGAAAATACACACTCAGTAAATGTCAGATGAGTAAATGACTAGATAATTTATCCAGTATGTAGGATTTATAAAATGTTTGTGGTCTGTTGTGTTAATGTTCAATTTGATGACCAGTGTGCTTGATTTTCATATTTAAATGGGCTAGATTTATCTTTAATGTATATGATATCTTAGAGCTGAAGGTTTTAAATGAAGAGATTTGGCCATTAATAAAAGATATAAATTCTTAATGACTTAAATTTTTGATAGAGTATCTGATAGCTCTAATAGTAGTAGTAGGCCAGAAAAAATGAACCATTATTATTGCTTTTCATGCCTGTGTGTGTACATATTTGTGTGCATGTGTGTGTGTGTATGCAGGTACTATGAGCTTTGGAAAGAGAGGACGAGATAAGAAGGTCGGGCAGGGGAAGAAAAAATAACTCAGAGGTAGAGTGGAGGTGAGATTTCTACTGTAAGAATCAGTGCAGTTGGGACTTATGTCAGATTCTCCATCCATAATTGAAGGTCATGGAGGCTTAGGCATGAGAGAGGCAAATAGGTTCATTAGCCTTGAGGCAGTACCTGCAGCTCCTACCCAGAGAGATGTGGGTATATTTTCATTTTGAGAAATTTAGCGCAGTGTGGATGTGGTTAATATTAACATAGTTGCACCAATTTAAATGTGCTTTAGTATAATTTAAACCACCCACACCGTTTTCCTTTCAAAACACAAGCATGTGACCCTCTCAAAAATCTCACCCACGCTCATTGCTTGTGCTTTGGACTCTTGCAAACTCACCTATGAAGTAACCTTCCTGAACTCTTGGGCCTTTGAATGCTCTTAACTTTTAAGACAAGAGCATACCATTTATTAAATATAATTTGTCACTTTCACTTTTGTTATTAAAAAACAATTTAAATAATGTGGCAAGAAAAAGGCAGCCTCCCTGTGTTTTTTCTTTTCTCATTTTTTTTTCTGTATTACAGCATTTTGTGTTATTCTAGGGATTACCTTCCCATGACCCAGGTGCACAGTGGAGAATGGAAATCAGTGTCTCTTTTTCATGATTTTGGGGGTCAGGAATTCAGGCAGGGCTGAGTTGGGTGATTCTTCCATGTGTTGTTGACTGGGATCACTCATTGGTATTCAGCTGGTGTCTGCTCTGGAGGGTTTGAGACTTTTTTACTCACATCCTTAGCACCTTGGCAGGGGTAGCTGGAAAGATGAGCTTAGCTGTGTCCTTCTTTCCCTCCATTCTTAGTGCATCTCCACATGGTCTCTCCATCAGGTAGTTATACTTCTTCCATGGTGGATCAGAGCTACAAGAGAATAGGTGGAAGCTGCTAGGCCTCTAAAAGGCTAGACCAAGAACTGGCATGTTGTCACTTCCACCATTTTTGTTATTGCTCAAAACAGGAACAGGCCTGCTCAGATTCAGGGGTTGGGGAAGTAAATCCCACCTCTCAGTGGGAAGAATGTAAAATAATTTGCATCCATCTTTAATCCACCACAGTTGAAGCTATCAAAACTGACTTATAGAAGCTTCATCCTTCTTAACCCTAAGTGTATAGTAGTATAAGACTCAAAACAAAGTTCACAGTAAGACCTTTAATTACACAAGTGACTCATGTTATGCCTAAGAATACAGATCTGAAGCCAAAATGCTGGGACTTAAATCCTAGTTCTGCCACTTTCTAGCTGTGGGACCTTCAGCAAGTTGCTTAATCTTTTCATACCTGAATTTCTTCATTTGGAAAATGGAAAGATAGTACCTAACTCATAGAGCTAAGAGGATTACATGAAGTAGAACACATAAAGAATTTAGGAATAGTGCCTGGAACATGATGAATGTTTTGAGAAAGAAGTTCAGTATCTGGCCTGCAGTTCATTTCTCTCTTGTTACAGGAGGTGGGGGAGGCACTCAAGGGAAAGCTAGAAGCCAGGTGACCTGGCCTAAATGCTTTATAAGCATGCTAATAAATGACCTGGTGAATAAACTAATAGTGTTTATAAGAAGTAGAGTCCATTTCTATGGACTGCTTTTTGGCAGGATGTCTCTGGTTTACGATTGCTTATGGTAAACACGTCTAGGGTCCATGGATTTATGGGGCATGGCTCCCTGGAAAATGTCATGTAAGCTATGCAGCTTCTGCATATAAATGGAGATGTTTCATAACCTAAAACACTCCCTACTGTATGTGCTGACTGCACACCTGACTTGGAGGAGAACTCATCTTTGAACATAGGCCAGAAAATGCATGTCTTATGGGAAGGAATAGGCTGGGAAGCCTGTACTCGATGTCCTGAATATTTCTCTGCTTTATCTATGCCTCGTGAATGCTTGTATCCTTGAAATTATTAGTAAAGCTTGTTACTGGGTAATAACTCTGATTCATATGAGTCTGATTTGGTAATCTGATCCTTTGTATTAACTCATGCTCAATAATGTTAACTAAAACAATTATTAAGATGACATACACTTTTAATGTTTATTTTTTCCCCATGGAAGAATGAGGGAGGAGGACCAGTCTTAAACATTTTTCTGCCTTTCCTAACTTTATTTTAATTGAATTACTGGTGGCCCCAAAGTGCTTTATTTACTTGAGGGCAGAGTATGTAATTTTTTTGTGGGTATTCATAGAGTCTTGGACCATACCTTTGTTATACTGATGATGTGCTTTAGTTTGATCTTCAGCTGGTTGGCATATTTCAAACGATTCAGAAAGAACAGTTGTGGTATTAGGGAATTCATTTCTGTGACTTTCTCAGTCACATTATTGTCTGTTACTTAAGCCAGAGTTCTGAGGTAAAGCTTATAATTTATAATATGTATATGTAGGTACATGTCAGTTGGTATTCTGTCAATTCCTGAAGCCTTATTTTTCACCAATGCCTTCAGTGCAGCTTGGACTTCTTCCTTCAGTTTGTGATCATATGCTACCTCTTCAAATGGCTGAACGTCGACCAGTTCTTTTTGGTACAGTGACTGTATGTATTCCTTCCATCTTCTTTTGATGCTTCCTGTATCGTTCAGTATTTTGCCCATAGAATCCTTCAAAATTGCAACTCGAGGCTTGAATTTTTCCTTCAGTTCTTTCAGCTTGAGAAATGCCAAGCGTGTTCTTTCAACAGATAGATGCAGTGCTGGAAGCTCTCACTTGTCTGTGCCAAGAAATGTGGAAGACAGCTACCTGGCCAACCAACTAGAAGAGATCCATATTTGTGCCCATTCCAAAGAAAGGTGAGCCAACAGAATGCAGAAATTATCAAACAATATCATTAATATCACACACAAGTAAAATTTTGCTGACCGTGATTCAAAAACATTTGTAGTAGTTCATCGACAGGGAACTACCAGAAGTTCAAGACGGATTCAGAAGAAGGCATAGAATGAGAGATATTATTGCTGATATCAGATGGATCCAGGCTGAAAGCAGAGAATACCAGAAAGATGTTTACCTGTGTTTTATTGACTATGCTAAGGCATTTGTGTGGATTGTAACAAATTAGGAGAACATTGTGAAGAATAGGAATTCCAGAACACTTAATTGTGCTCATGAGGAACCTGTACATAGACTAAGAGGCAATCGTTTGAACAGAGCAAGGGGGTACTGCGTAGTTTAACATCAGGAAAAGTGTGCGTCAAGGTTGTATCCTTTCACCATACGTATTCCGTATGTATGCTGAGCAAATAATCTGAGAAGCTGGACTATATGAAGAGCAGAGCATAAGGAGTGGAGGAAGACTCATTAACAACCTATGATATGCAGATAACACAACCTTGCTTGCTGAAAGTGAAGAGGACTTGAAGCACTTACTGATGAAGATCAAAGACCACAGCCTTCAGTATGGATTACACCTCAACATGGAGAAAACGAAAATCCTCACAAATGGACCAATAAACAACATCATGATAAATGGGGAAAAGATTGCAGTTGTCAAGAATTTCATTTTACTTGTACCCACAATCAACATCCATGGAAGCAGAAGTCAAGAAATCAAACAACATATTGCACTGGGCAAATCTGCTGCAAAATATCTCTTTAAAGTGTTGAAAAGCAAAGATGTCACTTTGAGGATTAAGGTTCCCCCTACCCAAACCATGGTATTTTTAATCAGCTCATATGCATGTGAAAACTGGACAGTGAATAAGGAAGACCGAAGAAGAATTGACACCTTTGAATTATGGTGTTGGCGAAGAATATTGAATATAGCATGGACTGCCAGAAGAACGAACAGATTTTTCTTGGAAGAAGTACAGCCAGAATGCTCCTTAGAAGTGAGGATAGAGAGACTTTGTCTCATGTACTTTGGACATGCTGTTAGGAGGGACCAGTCCCTGGAGAAGAACATCATACTTTGTAAGGTAGAAGGTCAGCGAAAAAGAGGAAGACCCTCAATGAGATGGATTGACACAGTGGCTACAACAATGGGCTCAAGCATAACAGCAATTGTGAGGGTGGTGCAGGACCGGGCTATGTTTTGTTTTGTTGTACACAGAGTTGCTATGAGTCAGAACTGACTAGATAGCAGCTAACAACAACAACAACAACATATATAGGTATATTTGCAGTCCCTGGGTGATGCAGTTAATGTGCTTAGAAAGGTTGGCAATTTGAGTCTAACTAGAGGCACCTTGGAAGAAAGGCCTGGTGGTCTTTTTTAAATCAGCCATTGAAAATCCTATGGAGCACAGTTTTACTCTGATGCACATGAGGTTGCAGTGAGTCAGAATTGACTCCATGACAACTGGTGTAGGTATAGCTTCCGTGTTTTCTATGTTGTTGATAAGCCCAAATCGTTTGTAATCCAAGTACAAGTTCTTTTTGATTTTGGAATTTGTATTCACATTTGAATTTGGCTATGCCCAGAGTTCCAAAACCCTCCCAAAGACATACTGATTCAATCCAGCCCAGGAAGAAATCTCCAGCTGTTTAAGATATATATATGGCCTTTACATCTGTTTACGAAACAACTATGGGAGGGAGGCAGGCAGGGAATGCACCTAGGTCTCCTGCCCCATTTCTCACTGTTCTTGCCCATGATCTTGAATTATCAGGGCCTCTGCAGAAGATATATGAAATGTCTCAACTTTCTCTGTGAGTGTACTTTGTATGTGAAAGAAGGGTAATTATGTAAGGAGAAAGCCTAAACCTCGAAGGGCACCACTGGTCAAATGACTGCATTTAGTGTGGGTGGAATAGACACAGTGACAATGCTGTAAGGTAGCACTTAGATGGAGGGTATGATTTTTCAAACAAAGCACAAGAAAGATTCACTGGGGTTAAAAGGAAAAATTCATATTGTCGCAAAATTCTTGAAAACAGAAGATATCTTGAATATGCTGCACTGCATAGATGCATATAACAGAGAATAGTGATATCTTACAAAAGGTGTTTTAGCGATTTGCCACATTTGACTTGCCCAACAACACTAAGAGTTTGGCTGGACAAAAAGCGTTATTCTGTTTTTATTAATGAGAAATCAAGGTTTAGAGAGGTTGATACACCCCAGCTCACATGGTAGTATGTGGCAGAAATGAAGCTGTCTGTATCCTTAAACCATGATTGTCTTTCAAATGAAAATCACCACATACATCTGCTGAACAATTGAATACATTTAGTTGAACCAGCTGTACTGACCATGTGTACAAGTCATAGTGCTAGGTGCTATGGGGAATAAAAAGGTGATTGAAGTGCTCTTCCTGGCTTTAAAGATCTTGTAAGTTCAAAGAGAAAAAAGTGATATTCACAAATAATCAAAGGCAGAATGATGAGGTATTATACAAGTAACTTGATCTATACAATTTTTAAATAATTTAAATTAGACACCCCATGTATCCTAATGAAATTCCTTTGAATATAGAATAAAAAATGGAATACTTTGTACTATATTTGCACAGATGCCAGCTCATCACAATAAGAATGATTCACTTATGTCTGAAAATGAGTAGGACTATAGCTTAGTTTGCTGGTGCATTTAAAGTTAATTCTAGTCCAGTGTAATGAGTAGCTTTCTGTTGAAATCTGGCATAAATATTTAGAGAAGTTGAACTAGCTGTTACTAGATATTGTTCTCACTCTCTGAAGACTGGGTGCTTGAACTAAGTGTGGCTTTGAAGTGCAAGTTTGTCCTTATTATGTAAATCAGGACTCAAAGTTTTCAGCTGTTTTCCCTGAGTACACACAAAGCTCAACTGCAAGGTCCAGTGAGCTTTCATAGTCTTCTCCAGCTGTCTTGGCAACGTTAATTCCTGTAGAAGCCAGTAGAATGTGTTCTGCCTTTGCTCAGAATATTAAAAAAGAAAAAGAAAAAGAAAAGCAAAACTAAACTTAGGGATGTTAATTAAGATAATGGAACAGGGAGTTTGATGCAAAATAGTCTCGGATGTAATGATACAGTATTTTATTTGTTTAGCTTTATAAAATAGAATCTTATTGCTGAGTTTTAAATCTATATTCTGTAATAAAGTATGTCTGATTAGTATATTATTGCCACAAGAGTGAAAATAGAAATAAAATATTTTGAAGTACATTGTTATATGTAATATGTGGATGGAGTATTAGTAAGAATAGAGAATTGGCAGCATATAACAAAAAACAAACAAACAAACAAACAAACAATAGTGCCTTAAATAAGATAAAGGTTTATTTTTCCCTCATGTAAAGAAGCTTGGAGGTGACAGTCCAGGGCATGTATATTGGTTTCACCAGTTCTTCCTATCATTCTACTTTGCCACCTTCAGTCTTCACAGCCGTGTTCCAGGCAGCTGGAAGAAGGAAGGGACAGGTAATGCCACTTCAATCAGTCCCCTTTAAAGAGTGCCTAGAGATTCTTGCTTCCATCTCATTGACTACCACTATCTTCCTTCTTCCCTCCCTCTCTCTTTCTCCTTCCTTCTATTTTTCCTTCCTGTTTTGCAGAAGAAGAAAAGAGTAAATGTGCAGTAAGTAACTAACAGTCTCTGCTGCAGGTAGGCATTTATTTAATAAATTATAACTTCTTCCAAGCATTTGTGAGTAATAAAGTTTACAAATAAGAGAAAATTATTTCTGTAAAGACTTTGTATTGACTTCATCAGAACTAAAGATATGTACTCACCATACATCTTTGGGCGGCAGTGATTAGTAACCTTCCTTTCCTTGTCACTTGCTTGCTTCTTTTTCTTTCTACCAGTATGGTTACGTTTTATTATCAGTATACTTCAAGAATTTTTTTTTTCATTGCTATGACCGTTGTGTCTTATAAAATGAATTCTTTAAATTTGTGTAGTTCTTGTTATTCACAAATATGTTCACATTTACTGTCTGGAATTATTCTATTCTGGAGCTGGTAGGACATAAATCATCAACCTGATTTTACAGCTGAGGAAACTGAGTCTCAGACCTCTGCTCAAGGTCATCCAGGTAGTAAGTAGCAGAGCTAGTATTTGAAACAAAAAATTCAATCTTTAAGACCATGCTTCTTTGCATGACACCAGGTTGTTTAGTGTTTGACAGAGTTTCCAGATGACTTGACCCAACTGGTTTACGTGAGCCTTCTTAGTCATGTTGTTGTTGTTGTTAGGTACTGTTGACTCATAGCCACCCCATATGACAGAGTAGAACTGCTCCATATGGTTTTCTTGGCTGTAATCTTTCAGAAGTAGATCACCAGATCTATCTCCCGTGGAGCTGCTGGATGGGTTCAAACTGCCAACCTTTAGGTTTTCAGCTGAGCTCTTAACTGTTTATGCCACCAGGGCTCCTTTCTTAGTCATGTTGTTGTTGTTAGGTGCTGTCGAGTCGGTTCTGACTCATAGCAACCCTATAGTCATAGCTACTAGTAATTCATTGCCGAGCTCCTTCTGCTTCCTTAAAGTCCACATTGTTGTCTCTTAGACTATTCATATTATTTTGTGACCCAACTAAAGACTACGGTCAGCATATTTAAAGGGTTGGTGACTCCCTCAAGAGCTTTGATCCCCCAGCTATTTATGTAATTTTAGAGGTAGGGACAGGACTAAATAAGGACATGGCATAGCTGAAAATTATACTTGTGCACAATATCTGAAATTAGGCTTGGTCAGGGAAATTGCTGGATGGCCCGATGACCTATGTCACTTCCCTTTGACATGTTCCATGGAGATGACTGTGTTTCAAAGGCTTTCACTAGGTTAGTGGATTGCTTTGCTTTTCCAGAAGTAAAGAGAACTAATGGATTCAATTCCTACAAAAGGGTAGAAATAAAATCTATTTTTCCAAGCCTTCTTGAAACTGTCTTCCAGATAGCACCCTGACTTTCTGTGTCCTTAAAATACTGGCTTAAAATGTCACTTTAGGAATCAGAAAAAAGCCTACCTACGTGGATTGAAAAGTGGTTTGCATCTGTGCCAATGCTCCATTCATTGACAATTGGAAGTTAACTGTCACAAGAAGCCAGGGACTAAGAGATCATGAAACGCTGCTACTAGTTAGAGAAAAAAGGAATTATTAAAAGTCATTTTATCTTCAATATGTGTATGAATTACTTTGCATCAAAGTTCCGGTACATACTTGTGTGTTTTCCTGGAATATGAAATGCTATTTATGAAGGGCATCTTACCCTTAATCATATTGCAAATTGGATTGTTATCCTCCTTCCAGGCACATAGTGCAATATGGCTGCAAATGCTTTTTTTCCATTTAAAAAAATTAAATAGTAATAGATCCAGTGTCTCTAATAATACTAGGGATAAGCAAGGCATATCATTGAGTCACATGGCTTTTTCTCACCTACCTTGCATGATACGGTAGCTGGAGGGTGGATGAATGAAGTATTGAGAGCTTTGGAACAGGAGATTGACATTTGAACAGCAGCAAGTTATGGTGGTAATATTTGATGGAATGAAAATAATGGCATTTGATGATGCCTTTCAGGCATATGGATGCAAATAATGTAATAGTTAGGCATTCTGGCTAGAGCATACTTTCACAGTTGAGTCCAGATTACCTCTATGAAGTTAAGCGACTTTCAGGAGTACAGCCCTGCATGACTCCAAAGGCAGTCCGTTCACATAGAGTACATGAATGCCGTACCCTTGATTTGTGTAGTGCATATGCAACTGTATGTAGTGCCTCTGCCAGTTGCAAAACTACCCTCATTCTACAAGTTCTGTGAAATGCTTGATAACTTTGGGGATCGGAGATCCATATGTTGCTGTAATTCCGATAATTTAGCTATGCTTTCTCGCAAGAAACATTGCAACAAAAATTAGTGTTCAGGAATATAATGATTTCAGTTCTTTTATTCCCCTTGAATTTCTGTATACAAAATACTGGACTAGAAGACTGTGAGAAAGGGTTCTATAATGGTGTGAAGTGCCTTTATTTTCCCACTTTAATTTACTCATTTTTCCTAGTGTTTTCACAGACAAGAATGAAAAATGCAAACCATTTAAGTATTAGCTGGTTACCTAGTGAGGTGCAGGTGCATTGAAAAGTAGGTAGCGCTACATTTACATGAATCTCTGTGGATTGAGTACTGATGTAGCAATGCACGGGACAAAAGGAGTTTTTGCACAGGACCAGGCAGTGTTTCGTTCTGTTGTTCATAGGGTCGCTATGAGTTGGCACCGACTCAACGGCACCTACCAACAACATAGCAAAACACAGCCGGCATCCAAAGTGCTTCTTATGATTTCTATTCAATGTATTAATGTATTTTTTAATCAACAATAGTTCAGTGATCTCATTCGAGATAAAAATATATTTTTATTGTAATACACATACGCCTACATATAAAACAAAACATTTCCCATTTCAACATTTTTTTTACAGTTTTATAGTGTACAGTTCAGTGACATTAATTATGTCTGTCTATCTTGTAACCATCACCCCAGTTCGTTTATAGCTCCCCAGTACCTAGCATAATGCCTTCTAAGAAGAAACACTCAGTAAATGATTTTTTTTAATTTAAGCAATCAGTAGAAATGTATGTATAAATCTACATGCTAGAATTCTCTAGGTCATGTCACGTTGCCAAAAATTCAGACAAAACTGAATGGTATATTATCCCTACCTCTCATATTAAATTTTTCTGACACCTTAATATGTCACTGCTATTAATTGAATGTTTTAGAATAGCTTGATTATATAATTTCTTGAATATATATATATATGTGTGTGTGTGTGTGTGTGTGTGTGTGTGTGTGTGTGATATATATCTTCATCATTCCACTTGGAAATTT
The DNA here is from genome assembly GCA_030035585.1 of Dugong dugon. Taxonomy (NCBI): domain Eukaryota; kingdom Metazoa; phylum Chordata; class Mammalia; order Sirenia; family Dugongidae; genus Dugong; species Dugong dugon. The sequence continues at coordinate 154,487,186 of CM057483.1, forward strand.
TATTTGCAATAGCATTCTTTCAATTGCTAATTCATCTCTTTGTTTCAGCGAATAAATTACATAAGATTTGAATTGAGAAGGATTTTAATCCATAATACTCATTATACTATTAATTGCTCTAGAAATGAGGGCCCTGCTTATCATTGTTATCTCTCAGTGGCTCCATTGAGTTGTTTCTCTTATGGCACGAAAGACCCCTGTATTCATTAGATTACATGCCCTAGAATCAGAATTCCCTTTATTTGTATATTCTACAAATACAACAAAGAATAAAATATACATTGAACAAGAAGACAGCTCTGCAGGTTTGGTATCCAGGGCAGGAGGGGAAGGTTGAGTGGAACAAATATGCTCGTCTTAGTTTTGATGGGTTGCAGAAACCTCCAAGTTATCAAGGGGGTTTCCTTTCCTCTTGTCCCAAACTCTTTCACACTGTTTTATTTGGAGGGAGATACCTGCTCATTGCTGTTTGATGTACACTCTAAGGATCCCTGCTGTGATCACTACAGATGGAGCAGGATAGCCTCCACCAAATCAAGTCAGAGAAACTCCCATGAGGGAGGCCAGGGTGTCATTTCCTGGGACCAGAAGGTCAGTATTCCCGTTATTTACTCTTCCCCAGCAGGCTGCTCTGCAGGTCACCTGGCAGATGCACTTTTCCTTCTTAGATCCAGTCTGAATGTACTCACAACTGACACTCTAAAAATGGCATGCCACACATAATTGCCTGTGTCAGTTGCCAATCGATTTTGTGGGTGACCAGTCGTCATCTTTGATTAGGGTGCAGAGTAAGTGCGACCGAGGTTACTGGTTGATTTCTACTTTGCGATTATATATTGGATCACCAGCATCCTGAGTTGTTAGACCCAAGGACAGATGCCAGTAGAAGACACAGTATAGCAGGCAAACAGAGTATCTAAGGTGTTCGACAAGTGGGTAGAGCATTACAATAAAGAATCCGGAAGAAGAGATAAAGTCAAGCAGGGTGCAGGTCTCCAGCCATTTTGCTGGGATTTTTACATCAGGAATAGCCAAAGCCATTTGAGTACTAGCTAGCAGGACAACCTCCTGGATGTTCTGAGATATTAATATGATTGTCAAAACAAGGGTAGAGGCAGATGTCCAGTTATCAGAACTGGGATGTTAATATGGGAACTGAGACAAGGTGAATCAGAGGGCTCCAGATTTGGTTCCAGTATCAGGGCTGAACCTGTGCTGCTATCATAATTTCTGCTCCTAAGACGTGTGAGTGGGCTTGGCCTTCATATGGGGGTCAGTGGCCCTTAGCTGAGGGAGGAAGAGGGATGTAACTGTTGGGAATCAGGCTGGACCAGACAGGCCCTAGCCAATGGAGCTGCAAATAGGTGTCCTTAGCCACAGGGAGATGAACGAGCATGTGTGTAGTTCAAAGATTCTCAAATGTGAGTGTGCAACAGAATCATCTGGAAGTCTTGTTAAAACATGGAGTGCTGGGCCCCACACTCAGAGTTCCTAGTTCAGTAGGTCTGGTGCTGAAGAAAGGAGCCCTGGTCGCACAATGGTTAAGCACTCATCTGCTAACTGAATGGTCAATGGTTTGAACCCAGCAGCCGCTCTGAGGGAGGAAAGACCTGATGATTTGCTCCCGTAAAGGTTTCAGCCTAGGAAACCATATGGGGCAGTTCTGCTCTGTCCTGTAGGGTTGCTGTGAGTCAGAATCCACTTGATGGCACATAAGAACAACAACAGTTCTGGAAATTGCATTTTCAACACATTTCCAGCCCATGTTCCAGGGACCACACTTTGAGAATCACTGGTGTAGGTCAATGCCAATGTATCATCATTGGAAGAGAAACAGAAGAGTCTTCTAGTTCAGAATGGCAGACCAGGCCCATGTGTTTTTCTCCCTTCCTTCCTGAGAGGGCAATGAAAATATTATAAAGGAATAAGTCTCTCAAACAGATGGGAATCTCAAGTTTCTAGAAGAAAAAAGAGGATTGATAGTCAAAGTGAGAAATAGCAGCCTAGAAAATGCAGGAAGTGTCTACAGCTAAAGGAGAGTTGATTTTCCCAGGTGATCCTTGGAGAGTTCCAGGCTTAGAGTTAGCAGGAACAATGGAGGGTAGAAGTATGAAGAGTAATTATTAAAGGCGGAGATAGGTAGGGGAGGTGATTACAGAAACATTACCTACAGAATGACTGTGCCGTTTGGCTTCTCAGAATAGAACACCCTGCTCAGGCAGTGTGATCATTAAGGTTGTGTGTCAGCCTGGCTGGGTGATGATTCTCAGTGGTTTGGTAGTTATAATGTAGTTAGGCAGTCGTATAATGATGTAATCACTTCCATGATGAGATCTGATCTAATATGATCACCTCCATGATGAGATCTGCTGTGAGTAGCCAGTCAGTTGAAAGGGAGTTTCCTTGGGGATGTGGACTGCATCCAATACAAGTGGACTTTCTGGCAAGGCTCACGGGCTTTTGCTTGCTTTGGATCCTGCAGCTGGCTGCTATTCATCTGACCTCTGGTTTTTGGGACTTGAGCTAGCAGCTAAACTGCTGATCTTGGGTTCGCCAGCCCTTGCAGCTCTGTGAGTCAGGAGAAGCCTCCAGCCTAACTCACGGACTTGGGACTTTCCAGCCTTTACAACCGCATGAGCCATTTCCTTGATGTTAATCTCTTTCTCTCTCTCTCTAGATATATAGATACTTCACTGGTTTTGCTTCTCTAGAGAACCCAGCCTAAGACAGGCAAGCAGAGGGCAGGTCACCCAGCATTTTACTCTCACATAAAAACAAAACAAGCAACACAACCCAAAACATATGAACAAACCACACACACTTGACTTTTATTTAACTAAAATGAACACATAGCCAGGGTATAAATGAACTATTGTGGTGGGTATTGGTGTCCTCATTCTTGAATTTGAGGGCCTTCTAAATTGAAGTCTTCCAATTAACGTAATTTCATCTATGTACAAAGAGTCTTTTTATCCAAGGAGAAGTCTAGCAGGATCAGATCTACATATAGACTAGCAATTGATTTTAGTTATTAAAGGATGACGAAGGAGCACCAGATGTGACAAAAATAGCAACAGATAAAGAGAGACCAACTGACCATAGAATGAGAGAGAGTTCTGGAAACAGAATAACACAAAGAAATCTCTAATTGGTATCCTCACAGTGATGAGAAGATATGGAGACTCTAACACAAGAGCAGAAAAATAGGGAAAGGAAAAAAATAACAGTTAAGGAACAAGAAAGAGCTCTTGGGAACTAAGCATATTATTGTGAAAGTGTAAAAAAATAGAAGCATTAGACGATAAAGTCAAGGAAATTTCTCAGAATAGAGAGATGATGTGTAGAAAATGCGACAGAAAAGATAAGTAGCACAAAGGATCCATTTAGGGGGACTAACATCTCCCTATTAGGAGTTCTAGAAAGTGAATGAAAAGTGAAGGGGAAGAAATAAAGATATATTGGAAGTACATTTCTTATTTTTTTTTTTTTATATTTTATTGTACTTCAGGTGAAAGCTAACAGAGCAAATAGTTTCTCAAGAAATAGTAGTACACATGTTGTTCTATGACATTGGTTAACAACCCCACAACGTATTAAGCCTCTAAATTCTCAACCTTTTTTTTTTTTGATGAAAATTACAGATGGCCAAAGATACACCGTTTCAAAAATTTCTACATTCACAGTTCAGTGACATTGACTACGCTCTTCCAACTGTGCTGTTATTCTCACTTAAGATGAAGGCTTACAGAACAAAATAGTTTTTCATTTAACAGTTACTACACATGTTGCCCTATGACAACGGTTAACAATCTCACAGCACATCAAGAATATCCTTACTCCACCTTGTGTTCCCTATCACCAGGGGGCTTCCTTGTCCCCTTCTGTCTTCTGGACCTTGTCAGTGGACTATTATACCTCTTTAGTCTCATTTGTTTATTTATTTATTTATTTATTTTTTTAATTTTATTTAAACACCATTTCAAAACTTTTTACTTACACATTTAAGTGATCTGGACTATGCTCTTCCAATTGTGCTGCCATTCTCGCCCAAGATGAAGGCTTACAGGACAAAACAGCCTCCCATTTAATAGTTACTACAAATGTTGCCCTATAACAGTGGTCAGCAATCTCACAACACATCGACAGTGTCCTTATTCAATTTGTGTTCCTTATCATCAGTTTCCTACTCTCCCTCTGCCTTCTGGCCCTTGTCACCGGACTCCTGTACCTCGTTAGTCCCATTTAGTTTTACTGGGCTGTCCATTCCCAGGCTTAACATCGAACCTCGAAGGTAACTTCACCTCTGAGCTGAAAGGGTGTCTGGGGGCCACACTCTCGAGGTTTCTCTAGTATTCTTTAGGCCAGTAAATCTGGTCTTCTTTTTTTTTTTGGGGGAGTTAAAATTATGCTCTACATCCTACTCCAACTCTGCCCAGAACCCTCTGTTGTGATCCTGGTCAGAGGAGTCATTGGTGGTAGCCGGGCACCATCCAGCTGTACTGGGCTCAGTCCTGTGGAGGCCTTGGTAGCTGTGGACCATTAGTCCTTCGGACTAATCTTTTCCTTGTATCCTGTTCTCTTCGTTCTCCCTTGTTCCCGAAGGGGGAAGTACATTTCTTAACGCTGAAAAACGAAAGTGAATGGAAAACAAAGGGGAAGAAATAATCAAAAATACATTGTAAGTACATTTCTTAAAGCTGAAAAACAAAATGTTCATCATGTTCATAGGGCCCTATGAATATGGAGAAAAATAATGGAAAAAGGCACAAAGCTAGACACAAAATTTCAAGTCAAAGTAGATAAAAGAAGATCCTAAAAGCTTTGAGGTGGGGTGACGGGCGGGGGTGGGGGGGTGGGGAGGTGGTTGGGGAGTTTACCTGCAAAATAATATAGAATCAGATTTCTCTTTAGCAGGATGGATGATAAGAGACAATGGAGAGGTGAATAAAAGGGAAAATCATTTTGAGTTTAGACTGCTATGTCCTGCCAAGTGATTAATCACATGTAAAGGCAAAATGAAGAAGACATTTTATGATATGCAGTATATGTACATGATGTGCTTCTTGGATCTTCCTTCAGAAAAGAATTTGCTGTTCAGTTGCAAGGGGTGCAGTGAGCTGACAGCTTCCAGCAGCACTTTCAGGAACCACCATAGCATTTGGGCTGAGGCCTGCTCTTCCTGGGCAGCTCCTAGTTAGTGACTGAGCAAGATAATACTAGGGCCTGGCCATTTCTGCCAACCCATTGGGTTGGCCTGTATTGTGTTCTGAGACTCTCCCTGCCTGATCCTGCCTCCTCCCTCTTTTTTACCTTTCACAGTAATTGATTCCCAATAAACCTCCTGCTTGGCTAATTCTGATTCAGTGTTTGCTTTTCAGAGGACCCAAACTGACACAGTGTTTGGAACATACGCCACACTCTTTTACCCTTTTGAAGAAAATTAGTTAAGGTTGCATTCTAGCCAAATTAGGACAAAAAAAAATGGAAAAGGAAGTTATGAAATATATGGAACGTTGTTATCCAGGGAAAATAAATTTTAAGGGAGCGATTATAAGCCAGGACCAGAAAACAGTAAGTTCAAATTAAAAAATGAAGTTGGTGTACTAAAAGAAGAATGCCTTCAAGAAGAATGGAATGGTTTCCAAGCAATCATTAGAATGATGGTGGTGTTGGATCATATAGTGACATGGTGAGGCAAGCATAGGTTTCTTTGTTGAATAACTGCTAAAAGGCAAGTCAGCTATAAACTTGAGGATAAACAACCACTGAAAAGTATGGAAAAGTCATGCTGGAAATCTGAAACAAACAAATATATTACATGAATTGATGAAGTTCAAAGAGGAGATACCCGTCTGAACGGGATGCTAGATACTAGGGGTGTTATAATTAGAGTGGCTTTGCAATGTGTCCTTGAATCAGTAGAGAAGGAAATGTGATCCCAGCTACTAATGGCTTTGAACTTAATATTTACATAATTATAAGAATAAACACTTTTCTATTTTTAAAACATGTTAGCTAACAGGAAGATTTATATGTTGTTATGAAACAATGTAAATATCATCAACATTGACAACATAAATGCTAAAATAAAGGAGGAAAAGAGAAGAAAAATAAGATGTGTTAATAGGCTCACATAACAGAACTTAAAATGATTATCAGTGAGAATACTAAAATTAATGCTATCCAAAATGAGAAGAAGATAAGAGTAGAGAGGGTTGAGTGATAAATTTTCATTTTTTGTTTAGGAAGTCATTGGAGACTGTCTTCATGGAAAAAGAGAAAAACCAGGAAAATGCTACCTATGCATTTTATGTAAAGTTTGGAAGATAATCACCAGAAAGAGTAAAAATTAAATCTATTACAAATAGTTTGCTTCTGGGGAGTGGGACTTATGTGAGTATGCAGGTGTGTTGCTGAGGGTAGGAGGGATTGTTGTTCTTCGTTATAAATCCTTCAGATTATTTTATTTACCAAGTACATGTATTACTTGTCCAAAATTAAAAAGGAATAATCGAGTTCCAAAAGTGCTTTGCCACTGAAAGGGGACTGCAGCTTTAAGATAACATGCATGAGGAACACACAATTTTTATTAAGAACTCTTCCATTAAAGAAACATTGGCTGGAATAGCTGCCTATTCTAGAAAAAAAAAATCTTAAGAATTACAGTGCAGAACTAGCTGTTTATATCCACAACAACAGTCCTTTCCCCAGTTCACTTAAGCCCATCTACTTACCAGTATAGGAAACCAGTAGTCAAATTAAAGAGAGGCACTTTCTTTCCATCCTGTAATAAATGGGCTTAAGATTTAGTATAATTTTGAGAACTTATAAAAGATTCAAATATAGATGCAAAACTATTCCAATATAGAGTACCAGTAACTAAATACATACCACAAATCAGTAAATTAGTTGTTTGCAAATGGAAAATAAGGGAATGTCTCACCATAAGATCAAATTGTACACATCCTGAAATATGGAGCATACTGGTCAGTAAGTAGTGTGGGTTCAGAAAAAGCAAGCACTCTCAAATCTAATTTCCTTCTGTAACATAGAGATGGACTTGGTAGACAAAAGGGAGGTAATAACAGTAATCTCAAATGACTGAAAAAAAGCTCACAGATATGGGGGGGAAAGCTAGATGACTATAACCTGGTACCTATTTTCCTGAAGAATATAACTCAGGGGTTCATTCATGTATTGCTGTCCCTCAGAGGAGCTGATAAGTGAAATCCTTTAATGGTACGTTTGGAGACCAGTGGTTTGATAGTTTCATATGTGACTTGGGTGCTGGAATAGTGAATGCTTCTTAAAAGAGCTAATAATAATAAGATGGGTGGGAGGGTGAGAGTGAACAGAAATCTTTGATAAGGTCTATAGCTTACTGTATCCATTGGCCAGTTTGACTAATTGAATTATTTATATATTAAATGGGTGACTGTAATAGTGGTTGAGTTGGCACATGTAGTACAAATGTCAGAATTTATAGTGAAACTGATACATTGGAGTAGTAGTTGGAGGAAAGGATGACTTGGAATAAAAATGTCTCAGAGCATGGAATGTTTGTCTAGATATAAGAAAATCAGGAGATGATATCTGGGTTCTAGCAAGTAACAAACTGACCACAGTATTGGGAAATATTCTTAGACTTATTATGTGCTTAGTTGAGTGCTGTGTAATTCAGGAATTATAAAACATAAAGGATGGGTAGAACATGAACAGGGTTCATATGCAAACAAAGAAAGAAAGACCTATGAAGAGAGGATGAAGAAAGTGAAATTCTTAAGACTGAAAGAGACAATTGAGGAAAATTTAATAATGGCCTTCAGGAATATGATAGAATTTTCCATGGAGCATGGAACCTCTTTTTTACCATAGACATAATAATAGGAAACACTCAGTTATGATTTAGGAAGAAGCTCCTGCTATTCCAACTATTCTTGCTATTGCCAACATACAGTGGGCAGCAGTTGAGTCCATCCTGATGTTTAAACAGTATGACAGATGTCATTCCCAACAATAACCCAATTAATTCAGGAATGCTTGGGAATAATTGGAAGTTTTAAGTTTGTGATATTCCCTGGCTACTCAGATGCAGGATTAAGATAGGACAAATATTGGGGAATAGCAATCAATGTTTCTTTTAGGAAATATTGAAAAGAATTGAATTAAAATACACACAATAATGCTCCATAAAAATATTTTATGAAATATAAAGCCTTGTACAAATGTTAGTGGTATATAATGATGTTAGCAAACTAGATCAAATTATCTTCTGGCTCAGCGTAATAGAAAATAAGGATTTTGAAGTCATCTACAGAAACAGATTAATACAAAAAGCAAGTCAATAACAACATTAAAAATGAACATAGAGTGATAGAGAATGATATAAAAAATCAATCATAACATTAAATGTGAATAAGAAAGGTCAACAGCTATATTAAAATACCAAATCAAAACAAGACATACAAGACTAATGTACATTTACACACAAAAAGATAATTGGATCATCTAAGGTCTATTTTGTTAATCCAAGATATGAGACTAGGAGTTTTTCTTTTGATACCAGAGAAAGTGAGTTTTATAAACAAATTGATTATCTCAGTAAAAGACAAATTAAGCAACCAAAACCAAAATATTGAATTCAGGTATACGAACTATAGTACCACAAACATCTAAAAAACAAAACAAAAAATAAAAAACCTGGTTTCTATATGGATAGAATCCTGAGGGTCATCAGAGAATTCTAGCCTGTTCACATTGCACTTTCCCCTTGTCCTGTCTCTTGACATTGCATCCACAAATCCACTTCTACATGGTATTACTCCTGTCTAATCCTGGAACCCAGGAATCCTTGCCCACAGTTGGTCTCTAAGTTTACTACCAGAACAGGAACAACTTCGAAAATAAAGACTTGCACTAGAAATTATATTATTCAATAATGCAAAAAGAAGAAGATGACATAATCTTAGATAACAGAATAATATATTCTGTTTGAAAGTCTATATAACTTATTTTATACAAAATAATCACATATGTGGACACAAAGACACTTAAGATAACCTACCACATTTTCAGATAAGTAAAATTTTTAAAAGTTGTTAAATGGGGCACTCATGTAGAAAAAAGTACTCTTTAAATAATAATATCACTGGTCAGAACAAGGCCAGGGGTCGACTGTGGAACAGACCATCAATTGCTCATGTGCAAGTTCAAGTTGAAGCTGAAGGAAACTAAAGTCTGCAAGAACCAAACTGCGACCTTAAGTATATCCCACCTGAATTTGGAGACCATCTGAAGAATAGATTTGAAGCATTCAACACTAATGACCAAAGATGAGACGAGTTGTGGGATGACATCAAGGACATCATACCTGAACAAAGCAGAAGGTCATTAAAAAGACAGGAAAGAAAGAAAAGACCAAAATGGTTGCCAGAAGAGACTAGGAAACTTGCTCTTGAACGTAACTGAAGCGAATGGAAGAAACGATGAAATAAAAAAACTGAACAGAAGGCCCCCAGACACTCTTTTAACTCAGTACTGAAGTCACTCCAGAGGTTCACCCTTCATCCAGAGATTAGACAGGCCCATAAAACGAACAGTAATACACGTAGCTCAACCACGTGTACGAGACTAAATGGGCACACAAGCCCAGGGGCAAGGATGAGAATGTAGGAGGGAACACAAAAGTTGGATGAATGGAAATGAGGAAGCCAAGGTTGAAAAGGAGAGAGTGTTGACATGTTGTGGGGTTGGCAACCAATGTCACAAAACAATATGTGTACTCATTGTTTAATGAGAAACTAATTTGCTCTGTAAACCATCACCTAAAGCATAATTTAAAAAAAAAACTGAACAGAACATTTCAAAGGGCAGCTCGAGAAGACAAAGTAAAGCATTATGATGAAATGTGCAAAGATCTGGAGTTAGAAAACCAAAAGGGAAGAACACGCTTGGCATTTCTCAAGCTGAAAGAACTGAAGAAAAAATTCAAGTCTCAAGTGTTGAACAATGCAGGAAGCATCAAAAGAGGATAAAAGGAATACACAGAGTCACTGTACCAGAAAGAATTGGTTGACATTGAACTATTGCAGGAGGTAGCATATGATCAAGAACCACTGGTATTAAAGCAAGAAGTCCATGCTGCACTGAAGGCATTGGTGAAAAACAAGCCTCCAGGAATTGACAGAATACCAACTGAAATCTTTCAACAAATGGATGCAGTGCTGGAAATGCTCACTTGTCTATGCCAAGAAATTTGGAAGATAGCTACCTAGCTAACCAACTGGAAGAGATCCATATTTGTGCCCATTTCAAAGAAAGGTGAGCCAACAGAATGTGGAAATTATTGAACAATATCATTAGTATCACATCCAAGTAAAATTTTGCTGAACATAATTCAAAAACGTTTGCAGCAGTATATCAACAGGGAACTGCCAGAAGTTCAAGCTGGATTCAGAAGCATTCAGAACTTGGAATGAGGGATATCATTGCTGATGTCAGATGGATTCTGGCTGAAACAGAATACCAGAAAGATATTTATCTGTGTTTTATTGACTGTGCAAAGGCATTCAGCTGTGTGGATCATAACAAATTATGGATAACATTGTGAAGAGGGGGAATTTTGGAACACTTAATTGTGCTCTTGTAGAACCTGTACATAGACCAAGAGGCAGTTGTTCGAGCAGAACAAGGGGATACTGCGTGGTTTAAAATCAGGAAAGGTGTGTGTCAAAGTGGTATCCTTTCACCATATTTATTCAGTCTGTATGCTGAGCAAATAATCTGAGAAGCTGGACTATATGAAGAAGAATGGGGCATCAGGATTGGAGGAAGATTCGTTAATAACCTGCGATGCGCAGATGACACAACCTTCCTTGCTGAAAGTGAAGAGGACTTGAAGCACTTACTGATGAAGAGCAAAGACTACAGCCTTCATTATGGATTGCACCTCAACATAAAGATATCAGGAATCCTCACAACTGGACCAGTAAGCAACATCATGATAAATGCAGAAAAGATTGAAGTTGTCAAGGATTTCATTTTACTTGGATTCACGATCAACGCCCACGGAAGCAGCAGTCAAGAAATTAACCTATTACATTGGGAAAATCTGCTGCAGAAGACTTCTTTAAAGTTTTAAAAAGCAAAGATCTCACTTTGAAGACTAATGTGTCCCTGACCCAAGCCATGGTATTTTCAATCGCCTCATATGCATGTGAAACCTGGACAATGAATAAGGAAGACCGAAGAAAGATTGACGCCTTTAAATTGTGGTGTTGGCGAAGAATATTGAATATACCATGGACTTCCAGAAGAATGAACAGGTCTGTCTTGGAAGAAGCACAACCAGGATGCTCCTTGGAAGCGAGCATGGCAAGACTTCATCTCACATGCTTTGGACATGTTATCAGGAGGGATCAGTCCCTGGAGAAGGACATCATGCTTTGTAAGGTAGAGGGTCAGTGAAAAAGAAGAAGGCCTTCAATGAGATGGATTGACACAGTGGCTGCAACAATGGACTCAAACATAGCAACGACTGAGGATGGCACAGGACTGGGCAGTGTTTTCTGTTGTACATGGGGTCGAATGAGTTGGAACTGACGGGACGGCACCTAACAACAACAGATAATTCCTGGATCTGGAAGGAAATCTAGTAAACAACAACAGAAATTAAAAACTGAAAATGTAACAACAACAAAATTGAGTTTCAACAAACCAAAACCAAAAACCAAACCCGTTGCCGTCGAGTCAATTCCAACTCACAGTGATTCTGTAGGACAGAGTAGAACTGTCCCGTACAGTTGCCAATGAGTGCCTGGTGGATTTGAACTGCCGACCTTTCGGTTAGCAGCCGTAGCACTTAACCACTACGCCATCAAGATTTCCTTCAACAAATAGTAGCAGTAAATTTTAAGTAGAATTAAATTCCTTTTTCTTTGAATATGCATATTATTGTAAAGTAAAAACTATTCTTAAAAAACATGAATTTAAACTAAGACCCAGAAAAATAAAATTGTGTAAAAAATGAGAAAATTACACTGAAATGAATAAATAAAACAGGAAAAAAACTATGAAAGGTTGATAATGCATGACCAAAATTGACAAAACTTATATATTATTGGCTCAATTATTTAAAAATATAAATTAAGTCACAAATCAGAAAAAAATGAAACTGGTGTAATGCATTACAACTAATGTGCGTAGAAAAAAATGAAGACTTTGTCAAAGACCTACCCCTAAAATAGCCACCAAACTCACATAGTTTTCATATAAGTGCTACCAAATCATCAAGGAATAGATCATTTCATTTCAACATTATGGAAACTGTCTCAGCATACGTCAATAAGACGAAAACAATGATAATATCATTCACTGAGATATGAAGTAAAACGAGAGGGGAACGATTGGGGAGGGGGAGATGATGAGTTGAATTTTTAACATACTGAATTTGAGAAGTCTGTTGGACTTCCCGGTTGGAGATGTCTGGTGGGATATTCATTCATTCATTTATTCATGAACTATTTTTTGAAAGCCTCTTTGTGTCATGCACTGAATATAAATCGATTCACATCCTCAAGAATGTTATTATGTAATGAAGGAGGTAAACAATTGACAGATATAAATAATGCAGTGCTAAAAATGTTACGCTATACAGGTTGGCAGCTTGTTGTGGTGAGTAATGAGGGAATCTTGCAAGTGGTATTGGGGCTACAGAAATTCATCTGGCTTTAGGAATGGTGCTGACATCTGTTAACCATTAGTCTAATGTGTAGTGCTCAAAGAAGCTGTGACAAATGAGTTTGATATAAACACCCAGATTAGCCAATCTGATGAGGAAAGCAAGGGGACGTCATAGCTGGTCTGTTTGTCCAGATATCAGCAGATCTCCAGCTAGTGGCTGAAGGGCCTTGGATGGGGTCTAACCCTGGGGGCGAAGTGACTGTCACAGCAAAGAAAATTGCAAATTTTCTGTTGTCTTAGTTTGATTTCTCCCAAAGCAGACCCCGAAACAAGGCTACACATTCAAGTAGTTTACTTGGGAGGCGGTCCCAAGAAGCATGGTGAGAAACTGTGGAAATCAAAGAGGGAAAGGAGGGAAGTCAGTAAAGGGAAAGCCTGTGGGCAGTTGAGCTCAGTCCTTGATGCGGGGGACCTCTGAGGAACTGAGGGGTGAGGAAGCTGGAGTATTTATCCACCGACTCTCATCCCTCATTGGTTGAGGTGAATCTTGTGATGTTAACTATGTCATACTTCTGGGTTGTCCGTGATCAGGCCCAGCAGGCTCTTGCAGCCAGAGAATGCCTGCAGAGAGACACAGGAAGTAATTTGTACAGGAGCTCACTGGGAGATCTCCAGGTAGGCCCTGGGGATATATGTTGGGCACTGACAGTTTCTGCAACACCTGTAAAATAAACAGAGTCCTTGATATAGCTCCTATTCCATTAAGGAAGAGGTTCAATAAATAGAAATCATGATGGAAACTCTGTTATACGAATGAATGGTGAAGACATTGGTGGTGGTGGGACAGGGTTTCAAGGAAAGCTGCAGTTTGGTGAGTGTGTAGGCTGCAAGCATCTGTCTTAGGCACAACTCATACCAGACTTATGTCAGCAAGACAAATTTCATTTTCTAGCTTTTAATGGGCTGAATCTCCAGACTCATTGGACTATAATTGAATGAAGGCCAGATACATAATTGATTTGCCTTTGTATTTTCAGTACCAAGTCACCGCCTGACACATGCCAGATACTTAATTTGTGTTTGTTGAACGAAATTGGTTACTGTCGTCTTGGTAAGGACTGGCTTAGGAACCAGATGGGGCTATATCTGCTGAGAGAGTTTGGTTAAAAAAACAATACAGGATGACATGTTTTACTTGGGACTGTCATACAGGGCTAAATTGTCAGTCAAATTCATACGAGGCAGAAATCTTACCCAGCACCAAGATTTCCAATGATTAACAAAGGATACCTGAAAGAAGCCTCAGAAAACACCACATTAATTATCTGGGAGGCCCCAAATCTGTGAATTGCAGCTTCCTAATCCCGTTTCCATATCAGGATACAATTTGGGTTGGGAATGATGAGGACTAACTGCGAGTGGTTGAAGTTAGATCAGGAAATCCATTTAGTTTGGGGGTCATATTTTTTATCTTGTTAGCCATGTAGCCAGAAAGACTAGGTACCTAGCTTCCATTCTCCAGTCAGCTAATTATCCATCAATTGCAGGGTTATTTACAATAAACAACGCTAACAGATCAGGTATATCCTGCTAAAAGGAATCCTTAGGTAAGTCCTGGAAGACTTTCTTTTATCATCCAGCTAGAAAATTCCATCAGTATGTTTATAAGGAGGTCTGGTTGAGGTCTAAATTTCCTCAGATATCCCAAGGAGAAAGGGACCAATATATAGACCCACTGTTAACCCTTTTCTCCTCTACCGTGGATTCAGAATTCTTAAATATAATTTAAGCATACAGGATATGGTATTAGCATACTCTTTTATTTTGACTAAATCATTATCATCCCACTGGAAATTGAGCCTCCTGAGGGCTTTGTTCACCAGTGCATCTCCAGTACCGACAACAAATGTCAGCAAATGTTTGTTGAATGAATAAGCAAATGAACCCAGGCATTCTTTATGGTTTCTCTTTATAGTTTATCACACAGTAAAATGTAAAACAGTCACACAGTTATCTCAGTAGATGCCAAAAAGTCAAAAAGAAAGTATTAGTTTAAACAAAAAGTCAAATATCCAGAGTCTCTTTAATATTACAGAGATTGTATTTAAAGCTAAGAAATAACATGGAAAACAATGGAGTTTTTGCTTTAAAAAGGGAAAATATTGGGGTTGCCTTTTGAAACAACCCTCATTAGACACAGCGTTAGAAATGCTGACAACCCCTTGCAAAGATAAGAAAAATTAAAGGTACATCGATAAGAGAGAAAATAAGTCACTTTTTAAGTCAGTTGTCAGCTTAAAGACTGTCCCAGGGTATTGACTAAAGAAATTAGGAAGAGGCAGTAAACTGGTACAGGAAAGTTCCAGGCTATAAAGTGAATTCACAAATACTCATTTCACACTGATATATTAATGAAGGGCAGCCTGGAGAGGCAGTAAATAAAGAATCTATTCACAATCACTCTAAAATGATTTTGGTATCAATGTAATTCAGTACACGTGGAATTTATCATAAAATATAATAAAACACTGTGGAAGAATGAATAAAGACATGTACAATAAAGTGATACATCCTAACTGCAGTAGAGATGGCAATTTTTCTTAACTTTTTAATAGACAATACAATCTAATATCTTTGTAGGAGAACTCAAAAATTTTGAAAGAATAATTATTTTCATTTGGGAAATATATGACTAATAATACTAATAAACATGTTAGGTGCCATTGAATCAGTTCCAACTCATGGCGACCCTGTATACTACAGAATGAAACACTGCCCAGTCCTGCGCCATCCTCACAATCGTTGTTATGCTTGAGCCCATTGTTGCAGCCACCTTGTCAGTCAATCTCATTGAGGGTCTTCCTCTTTTCCGCTGACCTTGTACTTTTCCAAGCATGATGTCCTTCTCCAGGGACTGATCCCTCCTGACAACATGTCCAAAGTATGTAAGATGTAGTCTCACTATCCTTGCTTCTAAGGAGCATTCTGGTTGTACTTCTTCCAAGACAAGTTTGTTTGTTCTTTTGGCAGTCCGTGGTACATTCAATATTCACCAGCACCACCATCCAAAGGCGTCAGTCCTTCTTCGGTCTTCCTTATTCATTGTCCAGCTTTCGCATGCATATGATGTGATTGAAAATACCATGGCTTGAGTCAAGTGCACCTTAGTCTTTAAGGTGACATCTTTGCTTTTCAGCACTTTAAAGAAGTCTTTTGCAGCAGATTTGCCCAGTGCAATGTGTCTTTCGTTTTATTGAATGCTGCTTCCATGGGCGTTGATTGTGGATCCAAGCAAAATGAAATCCTTGACAACTTCAGTTTTTTTCCCCATTTATCATGATGTTGCTTATTGGTCCAGTTGTGAGGATTTTTGTTTTCTTCTGGAAATGCCCTAATTTTGCCATCATATTTGAGAGACAGATTTTCTGGATATATAATTCTT
This sequence comes from Dugong dugon, assembly GCA_030035585.1. Lineage (NCBI taxonomy): Eukaryota > Metazoa > Chordata > Mammalia > Sirenia > Dugongidae > Dugong > Dugong dugon. The sequence continues at coordinate 154,503,309 of CM057483.1, forward strand.
GGCTGGCAGTTTTTTCCCTTTAAGGCTTTATGTATGTCGTCCCATTGCCTTCTTGCCTGTATCGTTTCTGCTGAGTAGTCCGAGCTTATTCTTATTGACTCTCCTTTATAGATGGCTTTTCGTTTATCCCTAGCCGCTTTTAAAATTGTCTCTTTATCTTTGGTTTTGGCAAGTTTGATTATAATATGTCTTGGTGACTTTCTTTTGGGATCTACCTTATGTGAGGTTTGATAAGCATCTTGGATAGATACCTTGTCATCTTTCACAATATCAGGGAAGTTTTCTGCCAACAAATCTCCAACAAGTCTCTCTGTATTTTCTCTTATCCCCTCCGTTTTGGTACTCCAGTCGCTTGTAAGTTATTCCTCTTGATAAAATCCCACATAATTCTTACGATTTCTTCATTTTTTTAAATCCTTTTATCTGATTTTTCCTCAAATAAGTTGGCATCAAGTGCTTTGTCTTCAATCTCACTAATTCTGACTTTTTTTTTGCCTCAATTCTGCTACTGTGACTTTCTATTGAGTTGTCTAATTCTGAAATTTTATTGTTAATCTTTTGGATTTATGTTTGCTGTCTCTCTATGGATTCTTGCACCCTGTTAAATTTGTCATTGTGCCCTTCTATAATCATCTTAAGTTCTTCTATTGCTTTGTCTGTGTGTTCCTTGGCTTGTTCTGCGTTTTGACTGATCTCCTTCCTGATATCTTGAAAAGTTCTGTATATTAATTTTTTGTATTCTACCTCTGGTAATTCTAAGAAGTTCTCTTCTTCCAGAAGATTTCTTGATTCTCTGTTTTTGGAGCTTGCTGAAGCCAGCATGGTCTGCCTCTATGTGATTTGATATTGACTATTATTTCCAAGCCATCAATAAGTTATCATATTTATTTATTTTATGTTTGCTTAGTATGTCCTAGCTTCTTGTTTTGTTTTGATCTGCCCAAATAGGCTGCTTGTATGAGCTAGTTTGATTATTGGCTTCTTTGAAGCTCAAACGTCTTGTCACCAGGTGGTTAGATCTGTTACTAGGTATGTGAGCCCAGAAGTCCATTTACTTTTCTTGTATGAATTCGGCTCAGGTGTTCAGGTAGTCGGTCACCAAGTGTGTGGTACAGGCTCTCACCTACAGTCCTAGACAGGCATGGGTGATTGGAGTAGGCACAGGTATCTGGCTGCAGTAGGGGGTCACGATCTGAGCAAGGCAGGGGGATGACGGCTGCCCCTGAGTGTCTGGGAGGAAAGCGTCTCCCTGTTCCCTAGAGTGCATAGGTGGGTGGTTTTGTATCCGGACTATGGACACCCAATACTGTTAGCTGTAAGGACTGGGAAGCACCACTTATTCTTAGAGCCCTGTCGCAGGTGGCTAGGTGGCATGGGTGGAGTCCCCAGTCCTTGGACCCCGATGTTGGTGGGTGAGGACCCTGCTTAATGGGCAGAGCAGTGTCAAATGTCACGAACCTGCTGCTCCATCATATAGTTGATACAGTGAAGTTAGGCTTCAGGTATATACCCTGTTGTACTGTGCTAATGAGGGCCTGTTTTGCTGAAATGGGTCCACACAGGTCTGTGCATGGGTGAAAGGCATTCAAAGTCCATGGACCCCTTACGCCTGTGGCTAGGCAAAGGAGCTGTGCCTGCCCTGAGTTCCCAGCTTAGGGGAGCTGGCAGATTATTTTTTCTTGTTTATTTGTTCCATCTCCAAGGCTGAGAGAATGGCTTAGGGTGTGTAATGGGTCCTATTTCCAGTCCAGAGGACGTGGCAATCACTGAAGCCGGCCCAGGACCCGGTGCAGAAAGGGGAGGGAGCAGGTAAATGGGAGAGAGGTTCTTCCCAAACAGGGTGTTTTTTGATCTGCGCAGTAGGTTAAGCACATGTGCTTATCTTTTGCTCATTGAGCACTGCTTTTCTAGAGGCCTGAGTAGACTCTCTGCCACTTGGTCACTCCCAACATTGAAAACACGTCCCGAGCACCACTGCTTGCCTCGCCACTTACACCAGCCAATCCAGCCCGTGGGGCGCTGGCTCCCGCTGGGCCAGGTGTAGCAACTCCTCACTGCTTCTGAACCATCTTTCCTTACCCCTGCCACTCAGTCCGATTCCTCAACTTTACCTTTGATGTTTAGGGCTCCTAAATTGTCATGTATAATCGATTCACTTGTTTTTTCGGGTCTTTATTGTAAGAGGGACCACTGGAAGCGTCTAACTATTCCAACATCTTGGCCTCCAGATTTTTGTTTTCTTTATGTTGAGGTGTAATCTGTACTGAAGGCTGTGGTCTTTGATCTTCATCAGTAAATGCATCAAATCCTCTTCACTTTCAGGAAGCAAGGTTGTGTCATCTGCATGACACAGGTTGTTAATGAGTCTTCCTCCAATCCTGACGCCCCGTTCTTCTTCATATAGTCCAGCTTCTCGGATTATTTGCTCAGCATACAGATTGAATAGGTATGGTGAAAGGATACAGCCCTGATGCACACTTTCCCTGACTTTAAACCACACAGTATTCCCTTTTTCTGTCCGAACAGCTGCCTCTTGATCTGTGTACAGGTTCCTCATGTGCACAGTCAAGTTTTCTGGAATTCCCATTCTTCCCAGTGTTATCCATAATTTGTTATGGTCCACACAGTCGAATACCTTTGCATAGTCAATAAAACAGGTAAGCATCTTTCTGGTAGTCTCTGCTTTCAGCCAAGATCCATCTGGCATCAGCAGTGATATCCCTGGTTCCATGTCCTCTTCTCAGTCCAGCTTGAATTTCTGGCAGTTCCCTGTTGATATACTGCTGCAGCCACTTTTGAATGATCTTCAGCAAAATTTTACTTGCATGTGATATTAATGATATTGTTCGATAATTTCTGCATTCTGTTGGATCACCTTTGTTGGGAATAAGCATAAATATGGAACTCTTCCAATCGATTGGCCAGGTAGTTGTCTTCCAAATTTCTTAGCATAGACGAGCGAGCACTTCCAGTACTGCATCTGTTTGTTGAAACATCTCAGTTGATACTCCATCAGTTCCTGGAGACTTGCTTTTCATCAGTGCCTAATAAACATAGTTTAAAATAAAAACATGATGGTGATTGGTCCCCACCAGATTTAACAAATGTATTTGAAATTCAAAACATATTCTAAATAGTTATCAGAACTGACCGAGATTGAGTTAGATACAAAATTATTGAATGACATTGTAGAACAGAGCTTCCTCAAAAAATCCAGATCACTGTGTTTATCATGGAGGGGAAATTGAAAGATTCTGAATCAGAACCATTATCATGGTTCTTGTTGCTGCTTTGTCATGCACTGATGGTGTAACTCTGGGCATTTTATTTAATATTACTAAATCATTTAACTTTCTTCATTTGCAAGCTAGGATATTTCTGCCTTGTCTATCGTAAAGCTATTGATAAGATCATATTGTAGCCTGACCCTACAAATGCCAGTAAATTTCCATTAGTCCTTAAACTAGCCCAAGCCAGATTTGGCCCACCCTGTATGCACAGAAGGGCCAGCTGTGTTCACTAATTGGCCTCAACACAGGACACAGCAACAGGAGGAACGAATCAGAAGGAAAATCATCACCTGGACCCTATTCTGAAGCAAGAGGTTCAATAAGAAGCAGGTGACCTCCTGCTTCCTAGCCACTTTCTAGAATTTTCCATCCCCAGTATGCCTGCATGGCCACCATCTTGCTGCCCAAATTACATATAAGCTCTGCTTCCCCATAGCTTGGGGAACTGGATCTGAGGAACTTCCTACCGGCTCCTTGCTCTGTGCATTGCAATAAAGTTACTTTCTCTTTCCCAAAGACCGGTGTCTAGATAATTGGCAAGTCTGAGTGCGCTGGACAAGGACCCCCACCCTCTAGGGTTTGGTAACAATATGACATTATATGGTATGCTTAACCATATTATTTATATACATCCAGAACTTAATAGAATTATATATGTGAAAAAGCTAGAAAACAACTGAATTATGGGAGAAAGAACATAAAAATTTAACTTATCTAGTTTGGAAAACTGGAGGGCAGTATGAAGACTAATTAATGTAAACACAAGCCAAACCTCAAACACTAAAATAAATTTCTGTTCAATGGAGAGTTAATAATATAAAAGAACATAAAATGGTGGAAAATGCCATATCACATTTATATGCTATATTCAGAGAGGGGATACATTTCTGACCATTGAAGCAATGGAGATTGTGATCATAGATGGACTTAAATGTATAGAATTAAATAAGTTTTGCCATTCAGAAAATAATACCCCAAACACAAAAAGGGGAGAAGAAGAGCAGGGTGGGGGAAGTTCAACATGGCAAACATACCTGCTAAGTTCTCTTACTACTCTAATGTATATAAACATTCATAAAAGTGACCCCTCGCTAATAAGTAGATATGAATAGCCAGTTTACATATGAGGAAATCATCCCATGGAAAATATGCTCAGCCATAGTAATAGTTAGAATGCAAATTTAAATATTTTGGGAACATTGTTTACACATTATACTTAAACTATCAAAAGAAAAAAAAGCCAGCGTTAGCAGTGTTGGTAAGGCATTTAAAAATTCCTGCATTTAAATGATACTAAGAATTATGTCCCCCCAAAAATGTGTGTTATCAGTTTGGCTAGGCCATGATTCCTGGTACTGTGTGATTTTCCTGTATGTTATAAACCTGCCTCTACGATGTTAATGCGGGAGGATGGGTGACAGTTGTGTTAGTAAGGCAGGACCTGATCTACAAGACTGGATTGTGTCCTGAGGCAATCTCTTGAGATATAAAAGACAGAAGGGAGCAGTGAGACAGGGGGACTTCATACCATCAAGAAGGCAGTGCCTGCAGCAGAGCGCGTCCTTTGGACCGGGGTCCCTGCGGAGAGAAGCTTCTAGTCCGGGGGAACACTGAAGAGAAGAAGGCCGACAGAGAGAAAAAGCCTTCCCCTGGAGCTGATGCCCTGAATTTGGACTTTTAGCCTACTTTGACTGTGAGGAAATAAACTTCTCTTCATTAAAACCATCCACTTGTGGTATTTCTGTTGTAGCAGCACTAGATGACTAAGACAGAATTTCGTACCAGGAGTAGGGTGCTGCTCTAACAGATACCTGAAATGTGGAAGCGGTTTTAAAACTGTGAGTGGATGGACATGCAGCAGTGACAAAGGACCAGCAGCAGCAGAGAACCTACAGCAGCAGAGAAATGGAAGCAGCAGAGAACCAACGGCAGCAGAACCAGGAGACCGGTGCGAGACGGCACTAGAGCCGACCCACGGAGCGAGAGAGCTGAGTGCCTGTGCGCAGGAGGCTTCTTGGCGGAGTGGGGTGCCTCCGGGCACTTATACCGGTGGAGCTACAGAGCTTTGGAACACTTGCCCCAGCGGGGCAGATGCGGGCGTGAGGCCCGGGGGCCGAGAGGCCACAGGAAACAGAAGCAGAGGCTGAGGAGATGGGAGACACAAGAAGCCGAGCTGCTTCAGCCTCAAAAGGTATGGCCATGACCTCAGGGGTTTCAAAGGGTGGAGCCATGGCTTCTGGTGTTTCTAAGGGTGGAGATGTCACTCAGATGGACTAGGAGAATGGTGTGCCTAAAGTCAAGGGAGCAGAGTTGCTGTGCAGGTGGGCCTGGAAGGGGGAGCTGAAGCCCAGGGCCCAGGGGCCTTCACTCAAAATCCAGAGACTGTGGCCAATACCTAGAGTCTGGAGGGTAGGGCTATCGTGTAAATTGTCTCAGAGAACAGAAGATTATTTACAAAGCCTTGAGGGCTAATGTAATGTGTTCTGCTAACTTGCTTGGTGCCTGTTATGCCTTCTTTCCCTGCAATTTCTCCCATTTATAATGGAAATGTCTAGCTTATGCCTGTTCTGCCATTGTACCTTTGGAAGCAGATAACTTGTATTCTAGATTTCACAGATGAAGAGGAATTTTTGGATTTTGGACTTGGAGTTATGACTTTTGGTATGATATGATGAGATGAATATGTTTTCCATGTTGCAAGGATGTGATTTTTTGGGGGCCAAAGGGTGGAATGTTGTGGATTGAATTATGTTCCCCAAAAATTGTGTGTATCAATTTGGCCGGGCCATGATTCCTGGTATTCTGTGGTTTTCCTATAAATTGTAAATCCTGCCTCTATGATGTTAATGAGGGAGGGTGGGCCACAGTTGTGTTAGTAAGGCAGGACCTGATCTACAAGATTGGATTGTGTCCTGAGGCAGTCTCTTGAGATATAAAAGACAGAAGTGAGCAGTGAGACAGGGGGACCTCATACCACCAAGAAAGCAGTGCCGGGAGCAGAGCACGTCCTTTGGACCGGGGTCCCAGCAAAGAGAAGCTCCTAGTCCGGGGGAACACTGATGAGAAGGCTGACAGAGAGAGAAAGACTTCCCCTGGAGCTGACACACTGAATTTGGACTTTTAGCCTACTTTGACTGTGAGGAAATAAACTTCTCTTTGTTAAAGCCATCCACTTGTGGTATTTCTATTATAGCAGCACTAGATAACTAAGACACACATTATTAACGTTTTAATTTCCCTGGAATCAGAATACTTCCTATGATAAATGGCATCTTACCATTGAGTCAGCCTTGAATTCACAGGTTTTTTTTTTTTTTTAACTTTCTAAGTGGCATACAAAACAATGGTGTGCATTATAATTGATGGTGTCTTAGATTCGATTAAATACGTGGGCATTGCTACCTGCACTTTACATTGATTTTACTTTGTGGGGAGCAGCCTGGCAATCTATTACAAGAGTCATGACACTTTAGCCTGGTATATATACTTTTGGGTACATATCTAAATGAAAAACCTCAAATTTAAAAAGACTAATAAATTATATACAAGTTTGAAAAAATACCCACTGATTTGGGAATGATAAAATAACCTGTGGTACAATAGAAGGAATGATTTACAAACATTACATTTACAAGCATATAGACAATGATGATCCATGGAAATATGTTTATTAATCACTGAAACTAAGGAAAATGTCACAAATTATATAAACATTTGTTAAAACCAGAAGAAGTTTATGTGCATAGGATGAGAAGTAGCTTTGAAATTATAGAAATAAAATGCAGTGTTCATAAGGTTTTTTTTTTTTTCTGTTAATTCAATTGAGTTCATAAAAATGCATTTTCACCAGATAGCTCTAGGGAAGCAAGGCTATGTCTTTTAATATATCCATGGAGCTATTTAAATTTTTAGTTTTAAATCTGGGGAAAAAATTCAGTACTTAAATCTTTCTGTATTCCTCTAGAGGCCAACTAGTCAATTTAGAAACTCTAATATAGTAACAAATCTCAAAATTTAAAACACATCTCAAAATGTTATGTCCCAATGACAAAACTTAAATCTGTATTTTCCTTTGCTTCAGATTTGGAAAAAATCTGAAATATTGTTTTGATTAAATAGTTAAAATTAAGCTTTTGTTTTCCTTCCCAATGTAGCTAAGGCTAAAAACCCTGTTTAAAATGTCTCCAAGTTCTATTTCTTGATCTGAGGCAAATGGCAGAATTTACTTTTTTTTTTTTTCTTTTTGGACAGTTTCAGTACCGTGATAACTACTTTAGAGCCCTAATGGATTTTCTAGAATCATCCCTGGTGATCATTACTATGTCTGAAGTATCACATAAGTCAAAGGTAATTTGGCTGGAGCAACTCTGACAAATTCTCATAACAAACACTTTGATTACTAAAATAGTATAATTTCTTTAGAAGTCTATGATTGAACTGGGACCTATGATCTACAGATAGTTCATAATAAGATGAATTATTTGCCTACATTATTTGCATAGTTCTCAGAAGTTAGATTTTAAGAGTAACAGTGTGATTAGAGCCAGAGAATGCTAATGGATAAAAGTATGATGCTTTAGTCAACAATGCTGGTTTGTTTCCAAGGCATATACAGTATATGAACACCTGAGAGAGAGGACCTGGGAATAATTAATACAGGTTAAATGACATGGGACTTCTGCTATTTAATGGGATCAGTTCTCTTTGAATTGAAGAATGTGCTAGCAGTATAGCCATTTAGGTCCGGGGTTGGACTGCCCTGAAGGGTATTTTTGTGTTTACTTGGTGCCTTGCACCGCTCTGACTGGGGGGGAAGGGATGCCTATGGCTGGCTGCAAATCTTTGTCCTATATCCTTCCATCCATTCATCTGTCCATTCACATCCACGCATACATCCGCATTTAATGGGTCTCTGTTGTTTGTAGGCATTGAGCTAAATGCTGGGGATAAATATAAAGATGAACAAGACATGGTCCCTGCCATTGAGGAGCCCACAGTAAAGTGGGAGGGGCAAACAGATGATGTCAGTGTAGTGCAACAGGAAGTGTTAATGGAGGCAAGAACCAAGAGAGTGGGAGGGTATGCAGAGGAGGGAGTAAATATAGACTAACAGGATCCCACTGTTTTTTATAGATATAAACTCTCTTAATTCTTCCATGGATATAGTCTCATGGAATTTCATTGTCCTCTTGAAACATTCCCCTCACTTTGTTCTGCCTACCTAGACCCATCCTTCAAAGTCCAGATTGGGTTACATCTCCTCCTAAAGTTTCATGTTAGGCAGTTTGCCTGAAGCTTGTGCAATTTTGTTGCCCTTGTCAGATGGTAAACTTTTTGAGGGCAGGAACTCTCAGATTTGTGTTTGTGTTCCCTATAGCATTTAGTGACAGATACTAATATTTATTGAGTGTTCAACTCATGTTGGGCCAGATATCCATTTCTACTGAAAGCAAGGAACTTTCTTTCAATATGGTGGGTATTAGATAATATATGTGGATTATGAATACAGTCACTAAATTTTCTCATTCAAAAACACAGAAATATTATTTGGCACAGTATGTCAATGGATCAGAATATAAAAAATTTGGTCTGCTTTATAAAATTTAGTTTTTAACTAGCTTCACTACCAAGAATGTTGTAGTTCTCATCTTTTCTCAGTAAATTGATTCAACAGCTGGAAGCAAGCTAGCATGTCACTTTTAAAAAATTTGATTGTGGTAAAATATATATAACAAAAAATTAGCCATTTTAACCATTTTTAAGTATACAATTCAGTGACATTAATTGCATTAACCGTATTGTGGAATCATCACCACTACCTATTCCTGGTTTTTCATCACTCCAAACAGAAAATCAGTACCCCTTAAACAATTACTGCTATTTCCCCTTCTCCCCAGCCGTTGGTAGCCACTTAACGTCTTATACACTTGCCTGTTCTAGGTATTTCACATAAGTGGGATTATACAATGTTTGTCCTTTTGTTTCTGACTTATTCCACTCAGCATAATATTTTCAAGGTTCACCCATGTCGTAGTATGTATCAGACTTTCGTTTCTCTTTATGACTGAATCATATTCCAGTGTATGGATGTACCACATTTTGTTTATCCATTCATCTGATGATGGGCTTTTGGATTTCCACCTTTTGGCTATTGTGAATAATGCTGCCATGAATATTGGCATACAAATATCTGTTTGAGTCCCTGCTTTCAAGTCTTTTGAGTGATACCTAGGCGTGAAATTTCTGGGTCGTTTGGTAATTCTGTGTTTAACTCCTTTGAGGAACGATCAAATTGTTATCCACAGTGGCTGTACCATTTTTCATTTACACCAGCAATGAATGAGGGTTCCAATTTCCCCACATCCTCTCCAATATTTCTTATTTTATATTTTTCTGATAATAATCATTCTAGTTAGTGTGAAGTGGTATCTCATTGTGGTTTTGATTTGCATTTCCCTAATGACTAATGGCACTGTGCATCTTTTCATGTGCTTCTTATTGGCTCTTTGTATATCTTCTTTGGAGAAATGTCTATTCAAGTCCTTTGTCCATTTTTAAATTAGGTTGTTTGCCTTTTTGTTGTTGAGTTGTAGTCATTGTGGTTTTGATTTGCACTTTCCTAACTACTAATGGGAGTCCCTGGGTGGTACAAATGGTTAAGCTCTAGAAAACTAACTGAAAGTATGGCAGTTCAAACCTACCCAGAGTCTCCACAGGAGAAAGACCTGGTGATCTGCTTCCAAAAGGTCACAGCCATGAGAACCCTATGGAGTGCGATTCTACTCTGCACACATGGGATCACAATGAGTTAGAATTGATTTGATGGCAACTTTTTTTTTTTTTTAATAACTAGTGATGTTGAGCATCTTCTAATGTTCTTTTTTTTTTATTTTATATGTTTTATTGTACTTCAGGTGAAAGCTTACAGAGCAAATAGTTTCTCATGAAATAGTAGTACACATGTTGTTCTATGACATTGGTTAACAACCCCACAACGTATTCAGCCTCTAAATTCTCAACCTTTTTTTTTTTTTTTTGATGAAAATTACAGATGGCCAAAGATACACCGTTTCAAAAATTTCTACATTCACAGTTCAGTGACATTGACTACGCTCTTCCAACTGTGCTGTTATTCTCACTTAAGATGAAGGCTTACAGAACAAAATAGTTTTTCATTTAACAGTTACTACACATGTTGCCCTATGACAACGGTTAACAATCTCACAGCACATCAAGAATATCCTTACTCCACCTTGTGTTCCCTATCACCAGGAGGCTTCCTTGTCCCCTTCTGTCTTCTGGACCTTGTCAGTGGACTATTGTACCTCTTTAGTCTCATTTGTTTATTTTATTTATTTTATTTTATTTTATTTAAACACCATTTCAAAACTTTTTACTTACACATTTAAGTGATATTGACTATGCTCTTCCAATTGTGCTGCCATTCTCGCCCAAGATGAAGGCTTACAGGACAAAACAGCCTCCCATTTAATAGTTACTACAAATGTTACCCTATAGCAGTGGTCAACAATCTCACAATACATCGACAGTGTCCTTATTCAATTTGTGTTCCTTATCATCAGTTTCCTACTCTCCCTCTGCCTTCTGGCCCTTGTCACCGGACTCCTGTACCTCGTTGGTCCCATTTAGTTTTACTGGGCTGTCCATTCCCAGGCTTAATATCGAACCTCGAAGGTAACTTCACCTCTGAGCCGAAAGGGTGTCTGGGGGCCACACTCTTGAGGTTTCTCTAGTATTCTTTAGGCCAGTAAATCTGGTCTTCTTTTTTTTTTTTGGGGAGTTAAAATTATGCTCTACATCCTTCTCCAGCTCTGCCCAGAACCCTCTGTTGTGATCCTGGTCAGAGGAGTCATTGGTGGTAGCCGGGCACCATCCAGCTGTACTGGGCTCAGTCCCGTGGAGGCCTTGGTAGCTGTGGACCATTAGTCCTTCGGACTGATCTTTTCCTTGTATCCTGTTCTCTACGTTCTCCCTTGTTCCCGAAGGGATGAGATCAGTGGAGTATCTTAGATGGCCGCTCATAGGCTTTTAAGACCCCAGACACTACTCACCAAGGTAGAATGTAGAGCATTATCTTTATAAGTAGTGTCATGCCAATTGAGCTAGATGTTCCCCGAGACCATGGTCCCCAGAGCCCTCCGTCCAACAACTCAGTCCCTCGGGGGGTCTGGATGTGTCTATAGGGCCTCCATGACCTTTCCTTGTGCAGGTTGTGTTAGTTTCCCCTGTACTATGTACTATCTCACCTCTCACCCAAGTTACCACTTACCTATTACCTATTTAGTATTCCCCCCCCCCCATCCCTGGTAACCAACAAGGATTGTTACATTTTGCATGTGAATTTTTTCATGGGTTTTTATAATAGAGGTCTCATACAATATTTGTCCTTTTGTGATTGACTTATTTCACTCAGCATGATGTCCTCCAGTTTCATCCATGTTATGAGATGGTTCACAGATTCATTGTTGTTCTTTCTCGTTGCATAGTACTCCATTGTGTGTATGTACCATAGTTTGTGTATCCATTCATCTGTTGATGGACATCGAGGTTGTTTCCATCGTTTTGCTATTGTGAATAATTCTGCCATGAACATAGGTGTGCATATGTCTATTCGAGTGATGACTCTTATTTCTCTAGGATATATTCCTAGGAGTGGGATTGCTGGATAGACTGGTATGTCTATTTCTAGCTTTCTGAGGAAACGCCATATCATTTTCCAAAATAGTTGTATCATTTTGCATTCCCACCAGCAGTGTATAAGAGTTCCCGTCTCCCCGCAGCCCCTCCAACATTTGTTATTTCCAGTGTTTTTGATTCGTGCCAGTAATGCTGGGGTGAGATGGTATCTCATTGTGGTTTTAATTTGCATTTCTGTAATGGCTAGTGATCGCGAGCATTTCCTCATGTGTCTGTTGGCCATTTGAATGTCTTCCTTGGTGAAGTGTCTGTTCATTTCCTTTGCCCAATTTTTGATAGGATTGGTTGTCTTTTGTTGTAGAGGTGTTGGATTTTCTTGTAGATTATGGAGATTAGACCTTTGTCTGACTTGTACTGTCCAAAAATTTTTTCCCAGTCTGTAGGTTCTCTTTTTACTCTTTTGGTGAAATCTTTTGAAGAGCATAGACGTTTGATTTTTAGAAGATCCCAATTATCTAGTTTATCTGTTGGGTTTTTTGTGTTGATGTTTATGGTTTGTATCCTGTGAATGCCATGTATTAAGGCCTGAAGTGTTGGTCCTATTTTTTCTTCTGTGAATTTTATAGTTTGAGGCTTTATATTCAGGTCTTTGATCCATTTTGAAGTAGTTTTTGTATATGGTGTGTGGTATGGGTCCTGTTTCATTTTTCTACAAATGGATATCCAGTTTTGCCAGCACCATTTGTTAAAAAGACTGTCTTTTCCCCATTTGATGTATTTTGGGCCCTTGTCAAAAATCAGGTGACCGTAGGTGGATGGATTTACATCTGAGTTCTCAATTCTGTTCCATTGGTCAATGTCTCTGTTGTTGTACCAGTACCAGGCTGTTTTGAGTACTGTAGCTGTATAGTAGGTTCTCAAGTCAGGTAGTGTGAGTCCTCCAACTTTATTCTTCTTCAGTAGTGCTTTACTTACTCGGGGTTTCTTCCCTTTCCATATAAAGTTAATAATTAGTTTTTCCATCTCTTTGAAGAATGTTGTTGGTATTTGTATCGGGATTGCATTGTATTTGTAGATTGCTTTAGGTAGAATTGCCATTTTCACAATGTTGTGTCTGCCTATCCATGAGCATGGTATGTTTTTCCATTTATGTAGATCCCTTTGGATTTCATGCAGCAGTGTTTTGTAGTTTTCTTTGTATAGGTCTTTTATATTCCTGGTCAGATTTATTCCTAAGTATTTTATCTTTTTAGGGGCTATTGAAAATGGTATTGATTTCCTGATCTCCTTTTCATCGTTCTCTTTACTGGTGTATAGGAATCCAACTGATTTTTGAATGTTTATCTTGTATCCTGGTACTCTGCTAAATCTTTCTATTAGTTCCAGTAAATTTCTCGTGGAGTCTTCAGGGTTTTCTATGTATAGTATCATATCATCTGCAAACAGGGAGAGTTTAACTTCTTCATTACCAATTTGGATACCCTTTATTTCTTTCTCTTGCCTTACTGCTCTAGCTAGAACTTCCAGCACAATGTTAAATAGGAGTGGTGATAAAGGGCATCCTTGTCTTGTTCCTGTTTTCAAGGGGAATGTTTTCAGCCTCTCTCCATTAAGAATGATGTTGGCTGTTGGTTTTGCATAGATGCCCTTTATTATGTTCAGAAATTTCCCTTCTATACCTATTTTATTGAGAGCTTTTATCAGGAATGGGTGTTGGACTTTGTCAAATGCCTTTTCTGCATCAATTGAGATGATCATGTGATTTTTTTCTTTCCTTTTATTTATGTGGTGGATTACGTTGATGGATTTTCTAATGTTAAACCATCCTTGCATACCTGGTATGAATCCTACTTGGTCGTGGTGTATTATTTTTTTAATATGATACTGAATTCTATTGGCTAGAATTTTGTTCAGAATTTTTGCATCTATATTCATGAGAGATATTGGTCTGTAATTTTCTTTTTTTGTGATGTCTTTGCCTGGTTTTGGTATCAGCGTTATGCTGGCTTCATAGAATGAATTTGGAAGTGTTGCTTCCTCTTCTATGCTCTGAAATAACTTGATTAGAACTGGTACGAGCTCTTCTGTAAATGTTTTGTAGAATTCTCCAGTGAAGCCATCTGGGCCAGGGCTTTTTTTGGTTGGGAGTGTTTTTATTACTTTTTCAATCTCTTCTCTTGTTATGGGTCTGTTCAGATTTTCAATATCACTTTGTTGTAGTTTGGGTAGGCCGTATGTTTCTAGAAATTTATCCATTTCCTCTAGGTTTTCAAATTTGTTGGAATATAGTTTTTCATAATATTCTGTTATAATCCTTTTTATTTCAGTTGGGTCTGTTGTAATGTCCCCCATTTCATTTCTTATTTGGGTTATTTGTGTCCTCTCCTGTTTTTCTTTTGTCAGTCTGGCCAGTGGTTTGTCGATTTTGTTGATTCTTTCAAAGAACCAACTTTTGGTTTTGTTGATTCTTTCTATTGTTTTTCTGTTCTCTATTTCATTTATTTTGGCTCTGATCTTTACTATTTCCTTTCTTCTGGTGGTTGTAGGCTTTTTTTGTTGTTCTCTTTCTATTTGTTTGAGTTCTGTAGTTAATGTTTTGATTTTGTCCCTTTCTTCTTTTTTGATATGTGCATCTATTGCTATAAATCGTCCTCTGAGGACTGCCTTTGCTGTGTCCCAAAGGTTTTGGTATGATGTGTTTTCATTTTCATTTGATTCTAGGAATTTTTTAATTCCATCTCTGATTTCTTCTATTACCCATTGATGTGTAAGCAGATTATTATTCAGTTTCCATGTGTTTGATTTTTTTTCCTTGCTCTTTCTAGTGTTAATTTCTACCTTGATGTCATTGTGGTCAGAGAAGATACTGTGAATTATCTCAGCATTGTGGATCTTGTTGAGGATTGCTCTGTGGCCTAAGATGTGGTGTATTCTGGAGAACGTTCCATGTGCATTGGAAAAGAATGTGTGGTTTGCAGCGGTTGGATGGATTGTTCTATATATGTCTATGAGGTCCAGTTGGCTGATTGCGTCCTTTAGGTCTTCTGTATCTTTGCTGAGTTTCTTTTTAGTTTTTCTGTCCTTTACTGAGAGTGGTGTATTGAAGTCTCCTACTATTATTGTGGAACTGTCAATTTCTCTTTTCAGTGCTGTTAGAGTTTTTTTTTATGTATTTTGGAGCCCTGTCATTGGGTGCATAGATATTTATTATGGTTATGTCTTCATGATGGATCATCCCTTAATCATTATATAGTGTCCTTCTTTGTCTTTTATGGTAGATTTTGTTTTAAAGTCTATTTTATCTGAGATTAGAATTTCCACTCCTGCTCTTTTTTGATAGTTGTTAGCTTGATATATTTTTTTCCAACCTTTGATTTTTAATAAATTCACATCTTTGTTTCTAAGGTGTGTCTCTTGTAGACAGCAAATTGATGGATCCTGTTTTCTTATCCATTCTGCCACTCTCCATCTCTTTATGGGTGCATTGAGTCCATTTACGTTCAGTGTAATTATTGATAGATGTGAGTTTGTTGCTGTCATTTTGTAGTGCTTTTTTTGTGATGCTGAAGTTTTCTTTGTTCTTCTTACTCTCTTGTGCTGAGTTACTTTTGTTTGTGGATTTTGTGTTCATTTCTTTTGTTTTTGTAGGTTTTGTTTTTGTTGAGACTTTATGTTTTTCGTCTTTATTTTTATGAGTTGGTTTGTTAACTTTTTTTGTGGTTACCATGAATTTTTCCCTTATGTTTATAATTTTGAAACAGTCTACCGTTACTTGGTATCGCCTTGCCTTCCCCTCCTTTAGAAGGTTCTATACCTATGCCGTTTGTTCCCTCTTTCATTGTTTTGATGTTGTTGTCATCCTTTGATTGATTTCTCTGATTCCCTGTTGTATATCTTTTGTTTTTGGAAAGTCCTCTGTAGTTCAGTTCCTAGAATGGTATCTGGTTCATGTGAACCTGCGTCCTAGGTCCTAGGTCCTGCCTGAGGGCTGAAGCTGTTTGTCCTCAGATCGAAGAACTCCCTTTAATAATTCTTGTAAGTTTGGTTTGACTTTTGCATATTCCTTTAGTTTCTGTTTATCTGGAAATGACCTAATTTCACCATCAAATCTGAATGAGAGTTTTGCAGGATATATTATTCTTGGCTGGCAGTTTTTTTCTTTCAAGGTTTTATATATGTCATCCCATTGCCTTCTTGCTTGCATGGTTTCTGCTGAATAATCTGAGCTTAGTCTTATTGTTTCTCCTCTGTATGTGACTTGTTGTTTTTCACGAGCTGTTCTCAGGATTCTTTGTTTGTCTTTAGTTTTAGCGAGTGTGAATATGATATGTCTTGGTGATTTTCTTTTGGGGTCTCTTCTATATGGGGTTCGTTGAGCTTCTTGGACGGCCAGCTTTTCATCTTTCATGATATTGGGAAAGTTTTCTGTCAGCAGTTCGTCAATGATCCTCTCTGTGTTTTCTGTTTTCTCCCCCTGTTCTGGTATGCCAATCACTCGTAAGTTTTTGCTTTTAATTGTGTCCCACATAACTGTCAGGGTGTCTTCATTTTTCTTTGTTCTTTTTTCTGAGTTTTCCTGAAACAGAGTTGTATCCAAGTGTTTGTCTTCAGTTCCACTGATCCTGTCTTCCATGGTTTCAAATCTACTTCTCACCCCTTCTATGACACCGTCCATTTCTGAAATCTTGTTGTTTATCTTTTGGATTTCTAATTGTTGTTTTTGTATAATTTCGAGTTGTGAATTTATTTTGGCATTTTGTTCCTGCATCATCTTCCTGAATTCTTCCAATTTTTTGTCTGTATTTTCCATAAATTTGTCTATTTTTTCCTCATGTTTGTCAGCTTTTTGCCTCAGTTCTTGGAAAATTCCGAGTATTAGTGATTTGAGTTCCGTATCAGGTACTTCTAGTGCATTTTCTTCCACAGGAGAGTTATCTGGTGTTTTAATTTGGACGCCTATTGGAGCCATCTTGTCTTGTTTTTGTAAATGTTTTGATATTGTTTGCTGTTTTCGGGGCATTCAGTAGATATTTCTCTCGTTTATTGATTGTAGATTTTTTTTTTTGTTTCGTCCTTGTTGTACAGCTGGGCAGAGCTAGCTGAGGATGAGCCACTGGGACAGGTTGCTTGTGGCACTCACCGCAGCCACCAGGACGGTCGGTAGTCAGTGCTGGGTAGGTTCCAATAGGGCGTGCCTGCACCGCTAGGTGGTGTGATGTCTAGTGCATGGTGCAGGTAGGTAGGGTGCAGGGGGAAGATGGTTATGTGTGAAGCTAAGCTGGATATGGGAGAGAGGAGAGAGGAGGAGGAGCAAAAAGCATACAAACATAAAAGAATGCTAGGGGAGCTTGTTGTTGGAATGTACAGATGAGAGACTATGGGATGGCGGAAACCAGAAGGGGGAAGAGAAAGAAAAGGAAAGAATGACCAAATAAAAATCAGAAAAGTTAAAGAACTGCAAAGTTCCCAGGGATCCCACCGATGCAGCTATGAGGTCTGGAGGAGTCGGTCTCAATTTTCACAGCTCAGCCTGGCCAGAAGGTACAGAGGCATACATCGCCTGGTATTCAGGGATCAGAAAGAGAAGGAAGAGATAGAGAGACGTGAAATTAAGCAATGAAGAAAGACAAAAGGGAAATAGAGGTAAAAGATGACAAAACTAATCAAAAAAGGAAGAAAAATAAAATTGAAAAAAAAAAAAAAAGGGCAACACCAGCATTCAGTGCCTACAAATGGGACCCAGAGAGCCCCCACTCAGGGGCGCGAATTCCAAGAAGCCGGTAGTCTCGGGGTTAAGAGACCGTGGCCACGGGAAGCAGAGGGGCCAACGAACAAAGGCCCTGGGATCCCACCCGCGCGGGAGCCCAGACCTAGAAACAGCCACACGCCCGAACGCAGCCCTACAGCCCCGCAGGAGAGAGCAGAGATGGCACTCGGAACCAGGCACCCAGGCAAAAGGAGGGGGAGGCGGCAGAAAAAGGTTCGCTAGCTGCCAGCAAACGGCTCCCAGAAAGCCGCCAGCCCAGGCGCACGGAATCCAAGCACTGGCGCCCCCCAGCCCAGAGACCCTGGCCATGGAAAGCAGGGGATCCCCAGCTGAGGCGGAGAGGGGTGGGTGGTGGGAGAGCGCGCACCGCAGTTTACCGGTCGTTCTGTCTCCGAGCAGATGCTCTGCAAGGCTGCTCTCCCGTTCGCTGGTCTCCGATAGGAATCCAAGATGGTGGATCCGCGCTGCGTTAGCTGGTAAGGAATCTCTGCCTGAGTTTCTCCTCGCTCTCCGTTCTCTTTTAGTATTCTCACTCCGTTTGGTGTTTGGCTGAGTTCTTTATCTCTTCATTTGGTGTTCTAGGGTTTCAGGATTGTTGATTCTCTGTTAGGCTTAGTTTTTTGGATCTTTGCTGTGGAGGGACGGCATGGTGTTTCTGCCTAGAGCGCCATCCTGCCCCCTAGTTCGCATCTTCTAATGTCCTTATTGGCCATTTGTGTATCTTTGGAGAAATGTCTATTCAAGTCCTTTGCCCATTTTAAAATTTGGTTGTATGTCTTCTTGTTGTTGAGTATTTCTTTCTGGTTTCTTTTTATAATTCCTATCTCTTGATTGATATTTTTGTTTCTGTTTCATTGTCCTAATTTTCTTTAGTTCCTTGTCCATGTTTTCCTTTAGCTCTTTGAGCATATTTAATTTTCTTGTTTTAAAGTCTTTGTCTAATAAGTCAATTAACTGGGCTTCCATGGGAGCAGTTTCTGTCACTTTATCTTTTTCTTTCGAATGGGCCATCGTTTTCTGTTTCTTTGTATGCATCATGATTTTTGTTGAAACAGGGACATTTGAATATTATAATGTGTTAACTCTGGAAAAAAGATTCTCCTCTTTCTCCAGAGTTTGCTGATTTTTTTTTTAATGGTTAAAGCCTGTAGTTGGCTGTTTCTTTAATGACTTCCCCCAACTGTTTTTGAAAGATTGCTGTCCTGGACCTGTGTGGACTCTGAGTTCTCTGTTTCTTAGCTTGTATTCAGCTATTGTCTTGACAGAAATTTTCTTGAATGCCAGTGGGGGTGGAGTGCTCTCCCAGTATTTGTGAATTGCAAATTGGCTCTGTGCTGAGGCCCTCCTTAAACATTTAGCCCAACTTGCACTGAGCTTAGGGATCAGTCTATGGTGAAAACACAGGATCTTCTCAGGTAATTTATGAACATGTATCTTGCCCTGGGCATGTGTATGGCTTTCTCAATTCCCCCATATACATGGTGGTTTTAACAGCCTTAATTTCTGACCTTACTGTCTTTAGGCATCTTATGCCTTAAGGGCACTCTGAAGTCCTAGGCAGATGAGACTGTTATAGCCATAAGTCATTTCTCACTTACCCTCAGCCCTCTGAGCTGTGAGAGAAGACCAAACCAAGACAAACACCTTGCTTCTGTTCTTACAGTAGCCCCCAAACAGGTTAGAAGAGACACACAATAATTTGAAAACAAAGTCTGCTCTGTTCTGTCTAGAGCCAGAAACTAGGCTCCCTCTATGGGACTGTGGGCCGCCACCATTTTAAGATGGTCAAGTCAAGTGTAGGGGAGGGGTTAGGGCACAGTCTAGTAGAAAACCAAAGCTTTTCTACCATTCATTTGTTGCCTTTTTCTTAGTTCAGTGTTCACTTACTTGCTATAACCCTTTGGTTTCCAGAGTTCTGACAGAGTTGGTTTTGCCAGTTTCTGTTTGGGTTGTTTTGTTTTCTCTTTTTGTGGGGAGATGGGAACACGCAGTTACTCCCATTGCCATCTTGTTCCAGATTGCTGCATGTCAATTCTGTTGCAATATTTCTAGTTCCCAAAAAGTGCCTAATAAGTGACTGTTTTGTAGAATGACTGAAAGAGAGTTTATTACCATGCGAAAGGAAGTAATGAAATGATTGTAAGTAATAGATGGGTTTGCTTTCCTGTAAATCTGTAATCTTAGTTGTACACATTCATTTTGGGAAGTTACTACAACATTTGTTCTCTTCTGAGAATGTAGGCCTGCTGGGTCTGATGGGGAGGAGGACAAATGACCCATACTGGAGTCTCCTTTGGTGATCAGCACACAGTTCCATCTACTCCTTGGATGTAGCACAAGAAAAGCTTTCTCTTGCTCTGACGTTGCTTAACAAACATGTGAGTCTCAGGCAGTTTCAATCTTGGGAAGATTGTGACTGTGACTACTCTGTAATAGGAGATGCCTCTGCCTTTGACTCCTTGCAAATAATGATGACAACTGAGGTGTGTTAGTTAAGGCAATGCTAGCTACTGTAAGACAAACCTCCAACCCTCTGTTCCTCAGCACAATAAAAATATATTTCCCACTCACAGTGTTCCTCATTAGCAGGGAGATTTACAATTTATGACGATTTGGATATCTAGACTTCTTCCATCATGTGGCTCTATCAACTTTAATGCATAGCTTCCAAGACAACACAGGGGAGGAGACAGGTTATGGAGGATCATGTATAGGTAGGATGGCTTTTATGGACCAACCTTAAAAGTGGTGTGTATTTCTTCTGCTCACATTTTATTGGCTAAAAATTAGTCCATGGCCACACCTGCCTGTAAGGGCAGTTGAGACATATACTCTAACTGGGTGTCTAGGAAGAAGAAGAATGGATGTGGGGGTCAGCTAGCAGTTTCTTTTGAACATAGCACCACATTTTTCCAATTCAAGACCAGACTGAATCATAAACCCTTCAGCCTTTGCAAAGAGAACCAAAATTTAGACCTGGAATTCTGGCTCAGTCTGATTGCTTCCTCATACTCAAAAATCATGTAAGAGCGTGGCAACGGTTAAAGCTTGTCACCTGCTGGAAAGTAGCATGAGAAACAATACAAATTATTTTGAAAGTCAGGCTTCCAGTAAATAGAGGTTGGTTGAAAGATGCAATAGGATTTCTCTAGCTCAGAAAAGAGCACTTGGAAGCAATTCCCCAGCGTGTATCAAAAGGGTAGTCTTCTGTTAATCATTATTCAGTCAGGGCCTCTTTTATATAGTGGTTGCTTTCAGCTTATTGCCTCACTATCTTTGAATTATCTCATTGCCCTATGAGACCCTTTTAAATTTTAAGATATTGTGGTTACTTCTTTTGTTTTTTAAATTGATTATTACCAATTTGTTTCTCTTAATTATCATGTAATCATGACTGCTTAGTTCCGTGCATTATGTATATGGAAAAAATCAACACAGGGAAAAAAGGAAACCACTAGTAGGTTTTTTAAAGGCCCTGAAGTAAATACAAATGCACTTTAAAGTTGGACTATGTTAAATGAGGGGGAAATTGCTTTATAGGCCATTGGCTAGGGCTTTCCAATTTGATTAATACTTCACATTATTATTGTGAAACAATCATTACGTATAGGCCTGATATAATGGGATTTCACTTTCTAGAAGAATGACCATGTAATGCCTGTATTTAACACAAACTTTTATGAAACTTGGATTACTGTGTAATGCTAGGTCTCAAAGCCTTTTTGTGCATTTTTTCCAAATCTTTGTTGTTGTTGTACTTTACATGAAGGTTTATAGAACAAAGAGTTTTTCATTAAACATTCAGTACACATATTGTTTTATGACATTGGTTAACAACCCCACGACATGTCAATACTCTCCCTTCTCAACCTTAGAGGACCTTTTTTTTTTTTTTTGGTGAAAATATACATAGCCAAAGTTACACCATTTCAAAAGTTTCTACATGTACGATTCTGTGACATCGACTACATTCTTCCAGTTGTGCTGCTATTCTCACTATCCTTTTCCAAATTATTCCATCCCCATTATCTTCAACTCACTGCCCCCTAGGCTTCCCATCAGACCTTTTGAGTTGCTGTTGTCAATTTGATCTCACATAGATAATTCTTTTTGTGTGTGTGTGTGTCTTAGATGAAGGTTTGCAGAACAAATAGTTTCTCATTAAACAGTTAGTACACGTATTGCCCTATGACAATGGTTAACAACCCCACAACATGTCAACACTGTCCGTTCTCAAACTTGGGTTCCTATCACCAGTATTCTTGTCCCCTCCTGCCTTCTAGTCCTTGTCCCTGGACTGCTGTGCCTCATTACTCCTGCTTTGTTTTCTGAGGCTGTCCAATCCCCAGGCGAACGGTGAACTTTGGGAGTTACTTCACCACGGAGCTAAAAGGATGTCCGAGGGCAATACTCACGGGGTTTCTCCCGTCTGTCAGGCCAGTAAATCTGGTCTTTTTTTGGTGAGCTAGAATTTTCATCTACATCCTTCTCCAGCTCTGTCCAGAACCCTCTATTGTGATCATGGTCCGAGCGGTTAGTGGTGGTAGCCAGGCACCATCTAGCCGTACTGGACTTAGTCTGGTGGAGGCCGTGGTAGCTGTGGTCCATTAGTCCTTTGGACAAATCTTTTCCTTGTATCCTGTTCTCTTCATTCTCCCTTGCTCCTGAAGGGGTGAGACCAGTTGAGTATCTTAGATGGCTGCTCATAGGCTTTTAAGACCCCAGATGCTACTCACCAAGGTAGAATGTAGAACACTGTCTTTATAAACTGTGTTATGCCAGTTGAGCTAGATGTTCCCCAAGACCATGGTCCCCACAGCCCTCCACCAGCAATTAAGTCCCTCAGGGAGCTTGGATGTTTCTATAGAGCTTCCATGACCTTTCCTTGTACAAATTGTGCTGGCTTCCCCAGTATTGTGTACTACTGTCTTACCCTTCACCAAAGTTACCACTTACCTGTTGTCTATTTAGTTCCCCCCTACCCCTCCCATCCCTTGTAACCAACAAAGATTGTTTCTTTCTGTGTGTAAACTTTTACATGAGTTTTTACAGTAGAGGCCTCATACAATATTTGTCCTTGTGTGATTGACTTATTTCACTCTGCATAATGTTCTCCAGTTTCGTCCATGTTATGAGATGCTTCACAGATTCATCATTGTTCTTTATCATTGCATAATACTCCATTGTGTGTATGTACCATAGTTTGTTTATCCGTTTATATGTTGATGGGTGTCTAGGTTGTTTCCATCTTTTTGCTGTTGTGAACAGTGCTGCAATGAATATGGGTGTGCATCCGTCTATTCATGTGATGGCTCTTATTTCTCTAGGATATATTCCTAGGACTGGGATTGCTGGATCGTATGGTATTTCTATTTCTAGGTTCCTAAGGAAGCACCATATAATTTGCCAAAATGATTGTATCATTTTGCATTCCTACCATCAGTGCGTAAGAGTTCCAGTCACCCCGCAGCCACTCCAAAATTTGTTATTTCCACTGTTTTTGATTCCTGCCAGTAATTTTGGGGTGAGATGGTATCTCATTGTGGTTTTAATTTGCATTTCTCTAATGGCTAGTGATCGCGAGCATTTCCTCATGTGTGTGTTGGCCTCTTGAATGTCTTCTTTGGTGAAGTGTCTGTTCATTTCCTTTGCCCATTTTTTAATTGGATTATTGGTCTTTTTGTTATAAAGGTGTTGCCTTTTCTTCTAGATTATAAGCATTAGACCTTTGTCTGACTTGTAATGTCCAAAAATTTTTTCCCAGTCTGTAGGTTCTGTTTTTACTCTTTTGGTGAAGTCTTTTGTTGAGTATAAGTGTTTAATTTTTGGAAGATCCCAGTAATCTATTTTATATTCGTGGGTTTGTGTGTTGGTGGTTATGGTTTGTATGCTGTTAATGCCGTGCATTAGGGCCTCCAGCATTGATCCTGTTTTTTCTTCTATGAACTTTATAGTTTTCAGCTTTATATTTAGGTCTTTGATCCAGATTGAATTAGTTTTTGTGTATGGTGTGAGGGATGGACATCCAGTTTTGCCAGCACCATTTGTTAAAAAGACTATCTTTCCCCATCTGATGGAGTTTGGGCTCTTGTCAAAGATTAGGTGACCGTAGATGGATGGATTTACATCTGGGTTCTCAATTCTGTTCCATTGGTCAATGTATCTGTTGTTGTACCAGTACCAGGCTGTTTGGACTGCTGTAGCTGTATAGTATGTTCTGAAGTCAGGGAGTGCAAGTCCTCCTACTTTATTCTTCTTCAGTAGAGCTTTACTTATCCAGGGCTTCTTCCCTTTCCACATAAAGTTAATGATTGGTTTTTCCATCTCTTTAAAGAATGTTGTTGGTATTTGGATTGGGATTGCATTGTATTTGTAAATTGCTTTGGGTAGAATTGTCATTTTCACTATGTTGTTTCTACCTATCCATGAGCATGGTATGTTTTTCCATTTATGTAGATCCCTTTGGGTTTCTTGCAGTAGTGTTTTGTAGTTTTCTTTGTATGTGTCTTTTACATCCCTGGTTAGATTTATTCCTAAGTATTTTATTTTTTTAGAGGCTATTGTAAATGGTATTGCTTTCCTGATTTCCTTTTCATCATTCTCTTTATTGGTGTATAGGAATCCAACAGATTTTTGTAGGTTTTTCTTGTATCTTGCTACTCTGCTGAATCTTTCTATCAGTTCCAGTAGTTTTCTTGTGGAGTCTTCAGGGTTTTCTACGTATAGTATCATATCATCTGCAGACAGGGACAGTTTAACTTCTTCATTATCAATTTGGATGCCCTTCATTTCTTTTTCTTGCCTTATTGCTCTAGCTAGGATTTCCAGCACAGTGTTAAATAGGAGTGGGGATAAAGGGCATCCTTGTCTTGTTCCTGTTCTCAAGGGGAATTCTTTCAGCCTCTCTCCATTAAGAATGATGTTGGCCATTGGTTTTGCATAGATGCCCTTTATTATGCTGAGAAATTTCCCTTCTGTACCTATTTTATTGGGAATTTTTACCAGGAATAGGTGTTGGACTTTGTCGAATGCCTTTTCGGCATCAGTTGAGATGATCTTGTGATTCTTTCCCTTTATTTATGTGGTGGATTACGTTGATTGATTTTCTAATGCTGAACCATCCTTGCATACCTGGTATGAAGCCTACTTGGTCGTGGTGTGTTATTTTTTTGATATGATGCTGAATTCTGTTGGCTAGAATTTTGTTGAGAATTTTTGCATCTATATTCATGAGAGGTATTGGTCTGTATATTTTTTGTTGGCATCTTTGCCTGGTTTTGGTATCAGGGTTATGCTGGCTTCATAAAATGAATTCATAAGTATCCCTTCCTTTTCTATGTTCTGAAATAGTTTGAGTAGTACTGGTATAAGCTCTTCTATGAATGTTTTGTAGAATTCTCCAGTGAAGACATCGGGGCCGAGGCTTTTTTGTGTTGGGAGTTTTTTTTATTACCTTTTCAGTCTCTTCTCTTGTTATGGGTCTGTTCAGATTTTCAACATCACTTTGTGTTAGTTTGGTTAGGTAGTGTGTTTCTAGAAATTTATCCATTTCGTCTAGGTTTTCAAATTTGTTGGGGTATAGTTTTTCATAATATTCTGTTAATCCTTTTTATTTCAGTTGGGTCTGTTGTAATGTCCCCCATTTCATTTCTTATTTGGGTTATTTGTGTCCTCTCCTGTTTTTCTTTTGTCAGTCTGGCCAGTGGTTTGTCGATTTTGTTGATTCTTTCAAAGAACCAAGTTTTGGTTTTGTTGATTCCTTCTATTGTTTTTCTGTTCTCTATTTCATTTATTTCTGCTCAGGTCTTTACTATTTCCTTTCTTCCGGTGGTTGTGGGCTTTTTTTGCTGTTCTCTTTCTATTTGTTTGAGTTCTGTAGTTAATGTTTTGATTTTGTCCCTTTCTTCTTTTTTGATATGTGCATCTATTGCTATAAATTGTCCTCTGAGGACTGCCTTTTCTGTGTCCCAAAGGTTTTGGTATGATGTGTTTTCATTCTCATTTGATTCTAGGAATTTTTTGATTCCATCTCTGATTTCTTCTATTACCCAGTGATGTGTAATAAGGGTGTTATTCAGTTTCCATGTAATTGATTTTTTTCCCTTGGTCTTCCTTTTGTTAATTTCTACCTTGATGGCATTGTGGTCAGAGAAGATACTTCGTATTATCTCAGCGTTTTGGATCTTGTTGAGGATTGCTCTGTGGCTTAAGATGTGGTCTGTTCTGGACAACGTTCCATGTGCATTGGAAAAGAATGTGTACTTTGCAGCTGTTGGATGGAGTGTTCTATATATGTCTATGAGGTCAAGTTGGCTGATAGTGTCCTTTAGGTCTTCTGTATCTTTGCTGAGTTTCTTTTTATATGTTCTGTCTTTTACCGAGAGTGGTGTGTTGAAGTCTCCTATTATTGTGGAACTGTCAATTTCTCTTTTCAGTTCTGTTAGAGTTTGTTTTATGTATTTTGGAGCCCTGCCATTGGGTGTATGGATGTTTATTATGGTTATGTATTCATAATGGATTGTCCCTTTAATCATTAGATAGTGTCTTTCTTTGTCTTTTATGGTGGATGTTGTTTTTAGAGTCTATTTTATCTGAGGTTAGTATTGCCACTCCTGCTCTTTTTTGGTAGCTGTTTGCTTGATACATTTTTTTCCATCCTTTGATTTTTTAATAAATTTACGTCTTTGTTTCTAAGGTGTGTCTCTTGTAGACAGCACATGGCTGGATCCTGTTTTTTAATCCATTCTGTTATTCTTCATCTTTTATGGGTGCATCGAGGCTATTTACATTCGGTGTAATTATTGGTAGGTGTGAGTTTATTGCTGTCATTTTGTAGTGATTTTTTTACTGTGGTGCTGACGTTTTCTTTGTTCCTCTTACTCTCCTGTGCTGAGTTCCTTTTGTTTGTGGATTTTTCTTTCATTGCTTTTGCTTTTGTAGCTTTTGTTTTTACTGAGACTTTATGTTTTTCATCTTTATTTTGATGATTAGGTTGGTTTACTTTCTTTGTGGTTGCCTTGAAATTTACCTTATCTTCCTAGGTTTGAACCAGTCTATTATTACTTGGTATCGCCTTACCTTCCTCTCCATTAGAAGGTTCTATACCTGCACCATTTATTCCCTCTTTTATTGTTTTGAAGCTGTTGTTGTTTAGAGATTATCCTCTCTGGTTCCCTGTTGTAATTCTTTTGGTTTTGGGTAGTCCTTAAGAGTTTATTTCCTAGGTTGGTATCTGGCTAGTAGAATCCTATGTTCTATATTCAGTCTGTGGTCTGATTTTTTTTTGTTCTCAGATTGAAAGACTCCATTTAATAAGTCTTGTAAATTTGGTTTGGTTTTTAAATAGTCCCTTAATTTCTGTTTATATGGAAATGACCTAATTTCACCATCATATTTGAATGAGAGTTTTGCAGGATATATTATTCTTGGCTGGCAGTTTTTTTCTTTCAAGGTTTTATATATGTCATCTCATTGCCTTTTTGCCTGCATGGTTTCTGCTGAATAATCTGAGCTTAGCCTTATTGTTTTTCCTCTTTATGCGACTTTTTGCTTTTCTTGAGCTGCTCTCAGTATTCTTTGTTTATCTTTGGTTTTAGCGAGCGTGATTATGGTGTGCCTTGGTGATTTTCTTTTGGAGTCTATCCTATACTGGGTTCGTGGAGCTTCTTGGATGGTCAGCTGTTTATCTTTCATGATATTGGGAAAGTTTTCTGTCAGCAGTTCTTCAGTGATCCTCTCTTTGTTTTCTATTTTCTCCCTGTGTTCTGGAACTCCAATCGTTTGCATATTTTTGCTTTTGATTGTATCCCACATAATTCTCAGGGTTTATTCATTTTTCTTCATTCTTTTTTCTGATTTTTCCTCCAGCAGAGTTGTATCCAAGTGTTTGTGTTCAATTTCACTGATCCTGTCTTCCATAATTTCAAACAAGCCTGCTCCTCAGCCCTTCTATGACACTGTCCATTTCTGAAATCTTGTTGTCTTTTGGATTTCTAATTGTTGTTTTTGTATGATTTCTAGTTGTGAATTTATTTTAGCATTTGTTCCTGTATTATTTTCCTGAATTCTTCAATTTTTTTTTGTCTGTGTTTTCCATGAATTTCTCTGGTGTTTCCATGAGTTTGTCTTTTTTTTCCTGCTTTTTGCTTCAACTCGTGGATAATTTTGAATATTATAGATTTGAATTCCCTATCAGTTAGTTCTAGTGCCTTTTCTTCTACTGGACAGTCATTTGATATTTTATTTTAGACACCTACTGGAACCATCTTGTCTTGTTTTGGTATATGTTTTGATATTGTCTGCTGACTTTTGGGCATTCAGTAGTTATTTTCCTCATTTATTGAATGTAGATTTGTTTGTTTCGTCCTGCTTTTTTTGTTTTATTTGGTTATGTCTGAGTAGGCGAGCTGTGCGTTCTTTGTTGTTTGCTCGTCTGTGGGCATGATACTTTTCACCTCCTTCTTCAGTGTGCAGGGTCAGTCTCTCAGGTATGGTATAGCACGGCAGGTCCAGCTGAAGGGGAGTTGCTGGGATGGGCTGTTTGTGGCACATACTAGGGCTGACATGGTGGACTGGCAGTCATTGCAGGACAGGTTCCAGTATGCCATGCCTGTGCTGCTTGGGAGTGTGATGTTCAGCCCACCATGCAGGTAGGTAGGAAGGAGGGGGGAGATGGTGATGTGTGGAGCTAAGATGGGTATGGGGAAGATGAGAGAGTGGAAAGAGGAACAGGAGCCAAAAACATGCACACAAACAAAAAGGAGTGCTAAGGGAGCTTGATGTTGGAGTGGAGAGATGAGAGGCTGAGAAATGGGGAAAAACAAAAATGAAAAAAAGAAAAGAAAATGGTAAAAGGAAAAAATGAATAAATTGAGAAACTGAAAATGAAGAAAGACAAAAAGGGAGTAAGAGAGAGAAGAAAACGAAACAAAGAAAGAAAAAAAGGAAAACAAAAAAGGTACCCCCCAAAAAAAAACAAGAAAAAAAAAGTGCCCCCAGGGATGTCTCTCTGTGTCTGCGCAGAGTAAGGGAGTAGCTTCCAAGCCACGTGGTAGTGCCTGGCCAGAAGGGGCTCCCAAGCCGAGAAAAGAAAAAGAAAGCAAACAAACAAATCAAAACAGAACAAATTAGAGCAACCAACCAACCAAAGAAAAAAGCCCTGGGGGTCCCACCAGCATGGTGGCACGGGCTGGGAAGCAGTTTCTCAGTCGAGAAAACAAAAAGCCCCGGGATCCCACCAGTGTGGCAGCACAGGCCAGGAAGGAGTTTCACATTTGAGCAGCGTTTCACAGCCTTTCAAAGATGGTGTAC
The DNA here is from genome assembly GCA_030035585.1 of Dugong dugon. Lineage (NCBI taxonomy): Eukaryota > Metazoa > Chordata > Mammalia > Sirenia > Dugongidae > Dugong > Dugong dugon. Next base: position 154,532,334 of record CM057483.1, read on the forward strand.
GGAGCCAGATATTTGAGAGAAAGGAGGGGGAGGTGGTGAGAGGTAAGGAAGAAATCTAAAGAAGCGGAAAAAAGCTACACCAGCAGCCAACAAATGGCACTTAGGGAGCCATCCAGTGCAGGTGGGTGGAATCCAAGCGACACTAGAGTGAAGGTGGTGCTTCCTGGCCAAGAGACTGGCCACAGGAAGCAGAGCAGGCCGAGTTGGGGTAAAGAAGGATGGGAAGTGGGAAAGCATATATTGCTGGTTACCGGTTGTTCTGTCTCCTGCTGGAAGCTCCATGAAGCTGCTTTCTTGTACCCCATATTTGCTAATCTCCAATAGGAGTCCAAGATGGCGGATCCATGCTGCAGTAGCTGATAGGGGACCTCTGCATATGTCTCTCCTCGCTCTCTGTTCTCGGTCAGTTTCTTATTTCATTGGGTGCTTGGCTGAGTTCTTTCTCTCTTTATTTGATGCTTAGGTTTTCTGGATTGATGTGTGACTCTGTTTGCTTAGTTTTTCAGATCTTTGCTGCGGAGGGACAGTGTGGTGCTTCTGACTATAGCACCATGTTGCCCGGACGTCTGTGCATTTTTATTTTTGATGTTTGTAAATTATTTTGCTTTCTCAGTATACACATCAAAATAATTCTTCTGTAACATAAAATAAAATCAAAGTAGAAGTTACATAGGACTTAGAGTATTTTTTTAAACAAAAAACAGCAGAAATTAAATACTTAGATTAACTGGTTGCAGGGGCCGCACTTAAATTTCTTAGCTCTGAGGAAAATGTGAATGGCAAGAAATGGTAGAGGAGATGGGGAGGTGGGAAAAGGAGGAGGGGTAGGGATCCTAAGAGTAGTTGTGACCCCATTTCTTCTTCCAAAGGCATGATAAGAAGTCAGTATTTCTTAATAAACCAGGGCCAAGAAAGTACAGGGGGTACTGTTACTTTCTAACAATACTTGCTCAGAATAAGGAAGAAGTTTCAGAAGATCTCCTGCTCCATAATATCCGAAGAAGTTCCTTGATTGGAAGATCTAGGAGGAATAAACAGATTGGCATATCATACCTTCTCTGACTCAAGTAAATCTCTGAATTTAGACTTCCAGTCATGGTGCAGTGGCTTAAGATCTTGGCTGCAAAGCAAAAGGTCGACAGTTTGAATCCACCAGCTGCTCCTTGGAAACCCTATGGCGCAGTTCTACCCCATCAGAAGGGTTGCTATGAGTCGGAATCGACTCAGTGGCAATGGGTTTTTTTTAATCATGTGCTTTGTAAGAATTTTGATGATGTGTTGACTCATTTCTTTTAAATTAGGAAGCCACACATCTGTATGGCAGCCTCAGTCAGGAAAGAGGAAAACACAGTAAAGAATGAGGATGAAGGGAGAAATGCAAGGCAGAGAATATCTGAAAAATATTTTCTACTTGTCCTGGCAGTTTCCTTTCCCATTAGGTGGGGAAAGCCATGAGGGGAGCTGCTATGTTGGACTTAATTTTAAGGAGCCACCAAGAAATGGTTTTTGATATGGAGGTAATAGGAAATTTGAACAAACAGGACTGACCATCGCATCTGAAAATTCATCAGCATAGGTAGACAAGGAGAGGTGATTTCTAAAAAGTAATGAAAAAACACATATAACTCATATAGAAACTTGAAAGGGGGATATGGATAGAGGGAGATAGGAGACTCTGAAAATGAATTTCCAGTTTCACAACTGTGAGTAATTCCTTTAGGGAGGAAAAGCAAGAAGGGAACATTTTAAGAAGCCGATGTGAATACTTTAATTTTGTTAGATGAGCACAAATTTAAAAAATTTGTACATTTTTATTTTGGAACAATCTCAAACTTCCGGAAAAGCTGCAAGTTTCCTACAAAGAAGTCTTTTCTTGAACCATTTTGAGAGTAATGCCCCAATACTCCCGAACACTTTAGTGTTTCCTAAAAACAAGGATATTCTTGTATATATTCACCATATAATCATCAAAATGATTAAATTATCTTTGATACATGTCTACCATCTAATACTCAGACCTCATTCAAGTTTTACCAATTGTTCCAGTAATGTCTTTATAGCAGAAGGATCCGGTTCAGAGTCTTGTAATATATTTGTCATATCTCTTTAGTCTGATGAGCTCAGATTTAAAAGGAAATTTTCTAAAAGGTAAAATAAAGAATACAAGACCAAGGACAAATTCATAAGAGTGACCTAATCCCAAAAGGATAGTGTCAGTGAAGATAAAGTCCAGAAATGCAAGCAATAGAGTGTTTTTAGTTACCTTCTATGCAGCATAAACAAGGAAGGACTTAAGAGAAAAGAGAACTACATAACCTGGCAAATTGGGAAGGGTAAAATAAGCTCTATTGAGGGCAAACTGAAACCTCAGATAGAAGATAATTGCAGAGTATTTCCTAATTTCAAATGAATTCAACATTGTCTGAATTGACTGTCGGAACCTCCTTATAGATATATACCATCATTGTTTATAAGGAACCATGGTGGCACAGTTGTTAAAGTGCCAGGCTGCTAACCAAAAGGCTGGAGGTTCAAACTCACCAGCAACTCCATAGGAGAAAGATGGGTTTTCTGTAAAGATTTACAGCCTTGGAAACTTTATAACACAGTTCTACTCTATCGTATAGGGTTGTTATGAGTCGGAATTGACTCGAAAGCAATGGGTTTGTTTTGGTTTTTTGGTTTTTTTTTTTTTTGGTTTATCATTGTTTATATGTTTTGAAGAATTATGGATAACAGTAGAAAAGCCAAATAAAAAGTTCAATTCCTAAATCAACATGAACCTGGAAGACATTTCTAGAGGAATGCTTCAGCATTCTGTCCACAGCACTGAACTTATGCAACACGCTTGTCAGATGTTTGTTGGAGAATGTACTTACCAAATTATTGCTGACTCTGGGATGGAAGATGTACTTTCTGTCAAAATGAAAACACAAAACTATTTTGACAGAATGGAATTATGGTTCAAAATTAACAAAATAAAATATAATAAGATATATAGTCAACAGATTTTTGACATAGACGCAAAGGCAATTCAATGGAGAAAAGACAGTCATTTCAAAAAATGGTGCTAGAACAATTGGACATCCATATGTACTTGGACACATACCTCTTTGAAGAAATGGCTGATTCTAGGGAGCCATGGTGGTGCAGTTGTTAAGAGATCAGTTGCCAACCAAACATCGGCAGTTTGAGTCTACTAGCCCGCTCAGTGGAAACCCTATGGGTCAGTTCTACTCTATCCTATTGGGTTGCTATGAGTGGGAGTTGACTAGACAGCAATGGTTTTTGTTTTTTTTTAAGGGCTGTGGCAGGGAATACACAAGATGAACCTGGAACATCTTTTAGTGCCAGAAAATAAGGAAGTGCTAAAACAAAACAAAACACACCAGCCCCTCCCCAAAATACAAAACAAATCACAACAACAACAATGGGTGTTTGTCAAAAGGTTACAGGAGCAAACTGAAAGAGCTCCCAATGGCCAAAGCTGAAACAGTTTCAGCAACAAAATAAATAACATACTATTGGATTATAACCCAAAGTATAAAATACATATCCATGAGTCCAAATTGATAAAGATGATTAAATAAATAAAATACATAAATAAATGAGGGAGGAGGGATTTGTCTCTTGTGCAGAAAATTTCTGAATAATTTATGAAGATATCCCCTCAAAGAGGTGAAGCTTAACTCCCCACCCCTTAAGTGTGAGTTACACATAGTGACTTCTTTCCAAACTGTGCTGTATAAAAGGTGGTGTTGGGAATAGGAAGTAACCTTACAGTGGAGAAACCTGACAAACACTAGCCCATACAGGTGATCAAGTTAACATCAACAGTGATAAGTCATATTGTGATGAGAATAGCACTTTATCTCTGTGCTCTTCCTCCCCAAAACCCATCTCTCCAGTCTAATTGTTAGTAAAACATCAGAAAACCACAAATGAGGAATATTCTACAAAATACCTGACCAGTACTCCTCAAAATTGGCAAGGTGATCAAAAACAAGGAAAGGCTAAGAAAACTCTCACAGTCTAGAGGAGCCTAAGGAGATATGATGGCATTAGGTAAAAATTAAAGAAATTTACCTAGGAATTAACCTAACCAGGGACGTAAAAGACTTAGGCAATGAAAATCATAAAACACTATTACAGGGGACTAAAAGATACCTACGTAAATGGAAGGACATTCCGTGCTCATGAATTGGAAGACTTAATATTGTGAAAACATCAATACTGCCTAAAGCGATCTACACATACAATTCTATCCCAATACAAATCCCAACAACATTCTTTACTGAAATGGAAAAACTAATGACCAACTTTACATGGAAAAGAAAGAGGCCCCAAATAGCCAAAGCAATATTGAGGAAGAACAAAGTAGGAGGCCCCACATTCTTCCATATCAAAACATACTATACAGCCACTGTAATCAAAACTGCCAGGTATTGGTTCAGTGATAGACATAGAACAGTGGAATAGAGTTAAGAACACAGACATAAATCCATCCATTTACGGACAACTAATTTTTGACAAGGGATCAAAGTTCATTCAATGGGAAAGAAACAGTCTCTTTAATAAATGGTGCTGGCAAAACTGGATATCCACTTGCAGAAAAATGAAACAGGACCCATACCTCACGCCATATGCAAAAACTAACTCAAAATGGATTAAAAACCTAAATGTTAAACCTAAAACCATAAAGTTTGTGGAAGAAAACAGAGAGAGAAAACTAGGGGACATTTTTTTTTTAGAAAACAGGCTAATGAACATAACTACAAATGCATGAATAGCAGAAGACAAATTAGATAATTGGAACCTCATAAAAATTAAATACTTATACTCATCAAATCTTTGGTCTTAGTGGTTGGTGAGTAAATTTGAATAATAGTCATATTAACTGGTCTTCCTTGTACATGTATGAATATTATCCTATCATGGACAGCGTTGTACTTCAGGATGGATCTTGAAATGTTATTTTTAACAATGAACCCAACACCATTCCTCTTCAATTTGTCATTCCCGGCATTGTAGACCATATTATTGTCTGATTCAGAATGGCTGATACCAGTCAATTTTGGCTCACTAATGCCTAGGATATCGATGTTAATGCATTCCATTTCACTTTTGACAATTTCCAATTTTCCTGGATTCACACTTAGTACATTCCATCATGAGTGATCCTGCTGGTATTTGAATACTGATGGCATAGCTTCCAGCATCACAGCAACATGCGAGCCACCACAGTACGACAAACTGACAGATGCATGGGGCCAAAGATGAAGAAATTGAAGATTTTTACCAACTTCTGCAGTCTGAAATTGATCAAACATGTATTCAAGATGCATTGATAATTGTTGGTGATTGGAATGCAAAAGTTGGAAATAAAGAAGAAGGATCTGTAGTTGGAAAACATGGCCTTGCCAATAGAAATGACGCTGGAGATCACATGATAGAATTTTGCAAGACCAATGATTTATTCATTGTAAATAACTTTTTTCAACAAAATAAAGGACGACTATACACACGGACCTAACCAGATGGAAAACTCAGGAATCAGATCTCGACTATATCTGTGGAAGGAGACTATGGAAAAGCTCAATATCATCAATCAGAACAAGGCCAGGGGCTGGCTGTGGAACAGACCATCAATTGCTCATATGCAATTTCAAGTTGAAGTTGAAGAAAATTAGAACAAGTCCACAGGAGTGAAAGTATGACCTTGAGTATATCCCACCTGAATTTAGAGACTATCTCAAGAATAGATTTGATGATTGAACACTAATGACCAAAGACCAGATGAGTTGTGGAATGACATCAAGAAAATCATACATGAAGAAAACAAGAGATCATCAAAAAGACAGCAAAGAAAGAAAAGACCAAAATGATGTCAGAAGAGACTCTGAAACTTGCTCTTCAACATTGAGTAGCTAAAGCGAATGGAAGAAATGACGAAGTAAGAATTGAACAGAAGATTTCAAAGGGTGGCTCGAGAAGACAAAGTATTATAATGACATATGCAAAGACCTGGAGTTAGAAAACCAAAAGGGAGGAACATGCTCAGCATTTCTCAAGCTGAAAGAAACTGAAGAAAAAATTCAAGCCTTGAGTTGCAATATTGAAGGATTCTATGGGCAAAATACTGAACAATGCAGGAAGCATCAAAAGAAGAAATACACAGAATCTCTGTGCCAAAAAGAATTGGTCTATGTTCAGTCATTTCAGGAGGTAGCATAGGATCAAGAACTGATGGTACTGAAGGAAGAAGTCCAAGCTGCGTTGAAGACATGGGCGAAAAAACAAGACTCCAGGAAATGACAAGATGCCAATTGAGACGTAACAACGAACAGATGCAGCATTGAAAGTGCTCACTCATCTATGCAAAGAAATTTGGAAGACAGCTACCTGGCCAGCAGATTGGAAGGGATCCATATTTATGCCTGTTCCGAAGAAAGGTGATCTAACAGAATGTGAAAATTACCAAACAATATCGTTAATATCACACACAAGTGAAATTTTGCTGAAGATCATTGTGATGGTTAAGATTGTGTCATCTTGGCTGGGCCATGATTCTCGGTGTTTATATGTGATCACCCCCATGATGGGATCTGCTGTGAGTAGCCAATCAGTTGAAGGGGAGTTTCCTTGGGCATGTAACCTGCGTCTGAATATAAACTGATGGTCTGGCTTTTGCCTGCACTGGATCCTGCAGCTGGCTCCTGTTTGTCTGACCTCTGGTTCTTGGTACTTGAGCTAGCAGCTTTCCTGCTGATCTTGGATTCACCAGCCCCTGCAGCTATGTGAATCGGGAGAAGCCTTGCGGTCTTGCCCGCTGGTCTTGGGATTCGTCAGTCTTTACAGCCTGTGAGCAAGAGCCCTGCTCTCTGACCTTCTGATCTTGGGTTCGCCAGCCCCTGCGACTATGTAAATCAGGAGAAGACTGTATCCTGATCCATGGACTTGGGATGTTCCAGCCTCTACAATCGTGTGAGCCATTTCCTTGATATAAATATCTCTCTGTATTATTTATATGCTTTACTGATTTTGCTTCTCTAGAGAACCCAGCCTAAGACAATCATTCAAAAACGGTTGCAGCAGTACATCGACAGGGAACTGCCAAAATTTGAGCGAGATTCAGAAGAGGATGTGGAACGAGGAATATTGTTGCTAATGTCAGATGAATCCTGGCTGAAAGCAGAGAATACCGGAAAAATGTTTACCTGTGTTTTACAGACTATGCAAAGGCATTCGACTGTGTGTATCATAACATATTATGGATAACATTGCAAAGAATGAGAATTCCAGAACACTTAATTGTGCTCATGAAGAACCTGTACATAGACCAAGAGGCAGTTGTTCGAACAGAATAAGAGGATAATGTGTGGTTTAGTCAGGAAAGGTGTGCATCAGGGTTGTATCCTCTCACCATACTTATTCAATTTTTATGCTGAGCAAATAATCCGAAAGGCTAGACAATATGAAGAAGAGCAGGGCATCAGGATTGGAGGAAGACTCATTAACAACCTATGTTTTGCAGATGACTCAATCTTGCTTGCTGAAAGTGAAGAGGACTTGAAGCACTTACTGATGAAGGTCAAAGACTACAGCCTTCAGTATGGATTACACATCAACATAAAGAAAACAGAAATCCTCACAACTGGACCAATAAGCAACATCATGATGAAACAGAAAAGATTGAAGTTGTCAAGGATTTCATTTTACTTGGATCCACAATCAACACCCATGGATGCAGCAATCAAGATATCAAATGACATATTGCATTGGGCAAATCTGCTGCAAAAGACCTCTTTAAAGTGTTAAAAAGCAAAGGTGTCACTTTAAGGACTAAGGTCCACCTGACCCAAACCATGGTAATTTCACCTGCCTCATATGCATGCGAAAGCTGGACACCGAATAAGGAAGAACGAAGAAGAATTAATGTCTTTGAATTATGGTGTTGGTGAAGAATATTGAATATGCTATGGATTGCCAAAAGAATGAAGAAATCTATCTTGGAAGAAGTAAAGCCAGAATGCTTCTTAGAAAAAAGGATGGCAAAACTTTGTCTCACATACTTTGGACATGTTATTAGGGGGGACCAGTCCCTGAAGAAGAACATCATGCTTGGTAACATAGAGGGTCAGTGAAGAAGAGGAAGACCCTCAACAAAATGGATTGACACAGTGGCTTCCACAATGGGTTCAAGCATAACAGCGATTATTACGATGGTGCAGGACCAGGCATTATTTCATTCTGTTGTATGTAGAGTCACTGTGAGTTGGAACTGACTCGATGGCACCTAACAACATCAACAACGCTCATCACAAGACTTCAACAAGAGTAAAAAGACAACCTACAGACTGGAAAAAAAACTTTGGAAATGACATCTGATAAGGGTGTAATCTCTAAAATATATAGAAAACATCAACAACTGAACAACAGAAAGACAACCCAATCAAAAAATGGACAAAGGACATGAACAGACTCTTCACCAAAGAGGACATTCAAGAAGCCATCAAACACATGAAAGGATACTCAAGATCATTAGCCATTAGAGAGATGTAAATCAAAACTACTCACCCTGGCTAAAATGGTATTGATTAATAAAAAAAAAAAACAAAAAAAACAGTTAACAGCAAATGATGATGTGGATGTGGGGAGATTGGAACCCTTATCCATTGCTGGTGGAACTGTAAAATGGTGCAACTACTGTGGAAAATGATATGGTGCTTCCTAACAGAACTAGAAATAGAACTACCTTATAATCCAGCAGTACCACTCCTAGATATACCCTAGAGATCTAATAAAAGAGACACAGACAGACATAGACACACCTTTATTCATTGCAGCATTATTCACAGTAGCAAAAAAAAGGAAACAGCCTAAGTGCCCCTCAACAGATGAATGGATAAGCAAAATATGGCACATACATACAATGGAATACTACACAACCATGGAGAACAGTGATGAGTCTGTGAACCATATTATAACATGGATGGATCTGGAGGACATAATGCTAAATGAAATAAGTCAATCAAATAAGGACAAATATTGTATATTCCCACTTTTTTAAGAAGAAAAGAATAGTTATATATATACAGAGGACAATGTTTATTGGTGGTTACCAGAAATGGGTAGGGGAGGAGGGGAAATCACTCTCTAGATCGTAGATGCTTGTTATTTTTAGTGATGGGAAAAGTAGCACCTAATGTAGGTGTAATGAGCACAGCTTGACCAAAGTAAATGATGCTACTAAGAAGTTCATAAAGAAAAGGATGTTTGTACTAAAGAATATGACATATATAATTTGACGACACCACCACCAGTAATAACCAAAATGCGAGTGTATGGTTACATATGTGTAGGTGTATAGGCATATATGTGTACCAGTAGGTACAGGAGTGTACATATGAGTGTTTATATGTATGTTTAAGTACAGATAGGGGCCCTGATGTCGTGGTGGTTAAGAGCTACGGTGAGCTATGGCTGCTAACCAAAAAGTAGGTAGTTCGAATCCACCAGCTGCTCCTTGGAAACCCTATGGGGCAGTTCTACTCTGCCTTGTCGGGTCACTGTGGGTCAGAATCGACTCAATGGCAATGGGTTTTAAGTACAGATATGTGCACGGACGCATATGTATTCCTAAAGGACACAGTTTTAGATACTTCTCAGATATAACCAAACACATTGCAAGATTGGTTTTCTGGGTTTGAAGGCTTAGGACCTAAGTCTCATGGGCAACTCAGTCAACTGGCATAACAATAATAATCCTGGTGAGGTGAGTAGCGTGTTGGGGCTCGAAAGTTTGCGAGCAGCCCTCTGAGATACAGCTATTGGTCTCTACTAGTCAGGAGCAAAAGAGAAAGAAGGAAACCAAAATCTTAGATAAGAAACTAGTCTACAGGGCTAATAGCCTACATGAGCAGCAGCCTCATTTACCCTGAAACCAGAAGAGCTAAATGGTGCCTAGCTACCACTACCAACCATTCTGATCAGGGCTACGATAGTTGGACCCTGATAGAATGGGAGAAAAACTCTGAACAGAACTCAAATTCTTAAAAATTCCAGGTTTACTGTACCAGTTGAGACTAGAGGACTTCCTGAGACTATTGCCCTGAGATACTCTTTAAACCTTGAACCAAAACTTCCCCCTGAGGTCACCTTTTAGTGAAAGAACAGATTGGCACACAAAATAAAAGATATTACTCATGAGTACAGTGCTCCATTAAAAAACCATCGATATGAGACCAAAAGGTAAACAGTTCCTCTAAAGCAAAGATAAGAAGACAAGGAGGCAGGGAAACTAGAGTACTGGAAGTGAAACAATCAGAATGCAATTAAAGAGAATGTTGATACATTGTGAAAAATGTAACTAATGTCACTGAACAATTTGTGTAGAAATTGCCCAATGGGAACCTAATTTTCTGTGTAAACCTTTCACTGAAAACATATTAAAATATTATTTTTTTAAAAAAGAAAATAGAATTTAAAATACTGATGTGTGTACCTTAATTAATATTTATATGTCACTATTATTTCATTAATTGTGACAAATTATGCTGATGTAAAATATTAACAATAGGGGAAACTTGATGTGGGGTATATGGGAATTCACTGTACTATCTTTGCAACTTTTTCTTAAATCTAAAACTACTCTAAAATTTAAAAAGTTTAATTAAAAATATAATAGCAATTTATATAAAAATCCTGCTCTTGGGTTAACACCCTAATCCAAGCACTGATTCTCTTTCATGGGATCTATTGCAGAAGTCTTCTATTCAGTTTTCCTGCTCCCACTCTTCTCTCTTCTCCATATAGTAGTCAGAGAATTGTTTTTAAATGTAAATCAGATTGCATCATCCTCGTGCTCAAAATCCTACGATGGCTTTCCATAATACCTAAAATAAAATCCAAATCTGTTACCATGGTGTACAAATTCCTAAATGATCTAGTCGCTCATTTCCTACCACTCATCTTCTGTCACTCTTGCCATTATTCTCTCTTTGCTGGCCCCAGTAGACTCCTTGTTCCTCAAATATTCCCCTTGGATGGCATAACGTATTATAATTATTCTGCCTAGAAAGCTCTTCTCTCAGATTTTTGCATGTCTTCTTCTTTCTGTTATGTGAGGTGTCCACTCAAATATCATCTCCTCATAGAGATCTTTCCTGATCATTTGTCATCACTTTTTAACTCCTTACTCTGCTTTATTTTTTTTATAAAACTTATTACTGATCATTATAGTATTTATGCATTTGCTTGTTTATTCATTATCTGTCACTTTGCCTTTATTAATACGCCTTTATTTTAATACATTTTTGTTTTAAAATAATCTCAAACGTACAGGAAAGTTGCAAGTTCTGAGGGCAGGTTTTTTGGTATCTCTTGTTCATTCTATACCCTCATTATGTAAACAGTCTGGGCAATAAGTTAGTGAATGAATAGGTTGAAAATCTGGCTGTTTTAATTAAGTGCTCTTTCTATGTGAGTCAATAGTGGGGTTATCACATGTGCTAACACTCACTCAGATTCCATTAATAGAAATACAATACTTTTAAATAAAGGAAAGAAAGAATAGACATATTGCATATTGTGCCATTGTCTTGTCAACTCATTTCTAGAACTCTTTATTCAATCATGGTTATCATATTTTCAGATTGTCATGAACAAATTGAGTTCATCTAAAGGAGGCAATTAAGTATAATATGTTTAGAAACCATCATTTGAAGATGATTAAGGGAATTGGTCATGATTGTCCTAAAGAAGACCTGGGGAGGTCTTGCTAAACTATAGATGTCTTTAAATATTTTATTCATTTAAAAGTTCTCCAATAACTTTGATAGCCTACTATGTGCCAGGCACTGTGTTAGATCTTAGAAATGAAATGAATACACACGTGAAGAAGAGAAAGATTGCTTGGACATAGACTCTTTGCCTCCTAAGACTGTTATTGGCTCCAAGTGGCAGATGTTTTGGTTGTGCAGATTTTGATTCAACATAAGGGAACACATTTTTAATAATAAACACATTGGTAATAGAATATTTAAAAGCTCATGTTAGATTACCTGACACGCTAGAAATGCTTAAGCAATGACTGCTCGCTTATCTTGCATGGATCTGATAGGAAATATTCTTCATTAGGGAAAATAAATAATGGGCCAGTTGCCTGTGTGTTTCTAAGTCAAAAATTCTAAGATTCTAGGGGAGTGCAGGTTTCCTGCAGATGATTCCATAAGCTATTAAATGGAACAATCCTAAAATCCTATGTAGAAAATGCCACATTTTTCCTACTGCTGGGAGTAGAATTCTTAACCAGTATTTGCTCTTTTTGGCATTCTGACAGCCTCAGGTGCATGCAGTTATTTCAGCAGAGAGGAGATTAGATTAACTATTGTTAAAATTCTTTACAAGGAAATGGAGGAGGTCCAGGACTTGATTTACAGTCTAGTCTCCTTGGCGTAAAAATAATGAAAGACACAGGAAAAAAAGAAAGGCCTTGAAAATACTCTATTCATGCTCCAATTAGAGCTACAGTCTCCCCTTCAAATGGAAAAGATAATGATTACTAGACTCTTGAATAAGTGTCTAGTCCCTTCAACCTCCACTCTCAGACAAGATCTTCCTAGGTATAGTAGAAAACCCTAAGCATTAACATGGTTATTTTAAAAATATTTTTTTGGGTGGTGGAGGAGGGAAATAGAACATATGACTGAAACCTCTATGGTTAAAGAAATTTAAGAGCAGGAAGTGTATCTTGATGCTCTTTACCTTTATATTGATCAGGATTTCAGCAGGAAACAGAAGACACCCCACCCTGCAAGGAGTAACTGAAGAGATTTTGTTTTTAATGAAGTGACTATTTACTGAGGGGTAGGTGGAGTTACCACCACCACTCATCTGTCAGTTTGTCACACTGTGGTGACTTGCATGTTGCTGTGGTGCTGGAAGCTATGCCACCAGTATTTCAAATGCCAGCAGGGTCACCCATGGTGGACTGGTTTCAGTGGAGCTTCCAGACTAAGACAGACTAGTAAGAAAGGCCTGCTGATCTCCTTCCAAAAATTAACCAGTGAAAACCCTATGGACAATTACAGAATAGTGTCAGATACAGTGCTGGAAGATGAACCCTCTGGTTGGAACGCACTCAGGATACACAGTGGTTGCAACAGTGGGCTCCAGGATACCAACAGTTAGGAAGATGGTGCAGGACCAGGCAATGTTTTGTTCCGTTGTCCATGGGATCACCATGAATTGGAGTTGACTCGATGGCAACTAACAATAACAACAGGCAGAGGTAAGGGAACCAACAAGAGTTGGTAAAGCACTCAATGTTGGTAATAGCAAGGAGCCACTGCAACCCCTAGGCCTGAAAGGGAAGGGAGAGGAAGCTGTTACTAGAACCAAGTGAGAACTGTAACTATGCCTGAGGGCCTCCCTGACAGAATCTGTGGCCATAGGTAGATTAATTCCACTACTACTAATCTGCAGCCAAGCAGAAATGAAGCAGGGGAAGAAATACTCCAGACTATTCTCCTTTCCTCTGATCTCATGCTGGAGCCTTCCACTGGCCAAACCTACCTGGAAGCCAGAGGACAAGGAAGCCCGGTTGATATAATCCATAAAGATCAGAATCCTGGCACACAGAGCAGTTTGAAGGACAAAGAATGGATAAAGAGGGACAAAGGGAAAAGAACCAGCACACTGTTTATCTCCCTAAAGAATTACCTCCAAGGAATCCAAAAGCAAATCACAGCACCTTTGTAGATAGGCTACAGCCTTCACAGGATGCACTTAGCACAGGGCATGGTATGTAGCACTCGGATATTTGTTGACTAAACAACTGGATCGGATCTTGTTAGACTTATCAAGGAGGTTGAATTTATTTTGTCTGATTTCTTTTTTTTTTCTGATTAGATTTTCCTTCTCCATTTTGCTGCTGCTCCTCATTATGGCCAGCACGCCTGGCTTTCCACTCCAGTGTCCTATTTGGACACTGTTCTTGAAGGCTTGATTTCTTTTTCCTGTAGAACTTATTTGTTTGGTGCATAAGACACTTAAAGACAATTAAAACACACTTTATAAGACTATAAAAATGGTACTTTAAACACACTGAAAGTCATGGGACTAGATGAGATCACCAAGAGGGTGAGCATAGATAAATAAAAGAAGAGCTTCATTTAGATGCAAAGGAGGCTGGAACACATAATCTTTATTTAGGAACACATTTGGGGGATTCCATTAGTAAAAGGAAGAAGAGGAGAATGAATACTGAGAAATAATTAAATTCCTCTGCCGTAACAGTAGCATATCCTCAAAATCTGGGAGAAAATGGCCGTTAACCTATAATTGTATATCCAGCAAAATTGCTTTTTAATGATGGGAAAATAAAGACACATTCATACAAATAAAACACGTGTGTTTACTATCCATACTCTCACTAAATGAACATCTAAAAAAAGTACTTAAGGCAGAAGAAAAATGATCCCTAAAGGAAAATCTGAGGCTCAAAGAGGTGTGGTTGTAGATAGCCTCATCTCTACCTGGATTACTGCAAAAGCCCCCTAACTGAACTCTATTTCTACCCTTGATCCCTATAGTGTATCCTCAATAGAGCAGCCAGTGTAATATTTTCAAAATATGTCGTATCATGTCACTCCCCTACTCAAAACTATACGGTAGCTTCCCATTTTACTCACAGTAAAAGACAAAAGTGTTGGTAAAACATCGAAATGTATAGCCACATTTCAGTGAATTGATATCTCATAGACCACAATGCAGTTATGTTGCAAAACAATTACATTTTTTTATATTTAAAAGTACGCTTCTAAATTACTCAGCATCAAAAAATAAATCATAATGGGCATATGGAAATAAAACTGAATGATAATTATAATGCCATATATCAAAATTTGTGTCATGTAGCTAAAGCAATAGTTAAGGTGGAAATTTATAGCCTTAAGTATGTATAGTGGAAAAGAAAAAAAGCTGAAATAAATGAGTTAATCCTCTAATTTAGCATATTAGTAGAACAGAATAAGTCCCCAAAATGCAGAAGAAAATAAACATAAAAGCAGAATTAATTAAATAGAAAAAAAGACATAGTAGCCAAAAGCTATATATTGTGTTTTTGAAAAGAACAACAAAATTTACAAACGTCTGGAAAGATTGATGAAGAAAGAGAAGTTGCAAATAGGCAATAAATAAGAGCCATAACTACAGATGTCAGCAAGTTGGAAAACTTAAGTGAAATGGATAAATCCTTGAAAACAGTTACCAAAACTGAGTCAAGAAACACATCAATGTTTTGATAACCATTTAACCTATAACCATTAACAAAGTTGAATACTTAAATATAAAAATCATCCTGAAAATTAAACACAAGCCCTAGACGATCTCACAGGTAAAGTCTACCAAACACTCCAGGAACTGATAAATTTAGTCTTTCACAAATTCCTCAAGAACTCCCTAACTCATTTTATGTGGCAGGTATAACCTGACTACCCATAGTAAATAAGGGTGATATGAGGAAAATTATAGGGCATCTACATTCACGAGTATAGATGCAAAAACCCTAAACAAGTTATTAGCAAATGAAATCAACATTGCACAATATTCATGTCATGACTAAGTTGGTTTATTTTAGGATTACAAGGTTGTTTTTTACATTGAAATAATCTAATAATGTAAATTCATCACATTAGCATATAAAAGGCAAAAACCATCACCTCAATTGATGCAGAAAATAGATTTAATAAAATTCAACAATTCATGACATAAAAAAACTTAGCAATATAGGTATCAAAGGGAATTTCCTAACCCAGTAAAAGGTACTACAAACTAGCAAAGGCTGACTTGTTGATGAACTGTTAAATAGAAAAGAGTGCTCACTTACATGACTTCTATTCAATATTATAACAGGGGTCTTAGCCAAACCATTTGAGACAGAACAAGCAAAAGAAACTATAGGGATCGTAATTGAAGAAGCAAAGCTATCATTCTCAGATGATGATAGTACACGAAAGAACCTATGATGTATTATTGATATAAACAAGGTTGTCATGGTGTGAATTATGTCCCCCCAAAAATGTGTATATCAGTTTGGCTGGGCCATGATTCCTGGTACTGTGTGATTTCCCTGTGTGTTGTAAATCCTGCCTCTATGATGTTAATGAGGGAGGATGGGTGGCAGTTGTGTTAGTAAGGCAGGACTCAATCTACAAGATTGGATTGTGTCCTGAGGCAATCTTTTGAGATGTAAAAGACAGAAGTGAGCAGTGAGACATGGGGACATCATACCATCAAGAAAGCAGTGCCGGGAGCAGAGTGCGTCCTTTGGACCGGGGTCCCTGCGCAGAGAAGCTCCTAGTCCGGGGGAACATTGATGAGAAGGCCGACAGAGAGAAAAAGCCTTCCCCTGGAGCCGATGCCCTGAATTTGGACTTTTAGCCTACTTTAACTGTGAGGAAATAAACTTCTCTTCGTTAAAACCATCCATTTGTGGTGTTTCTGTTATAGCAGCACTAGATGACTAAGACAGTTGTTTAGCAAGGTGAATATACACACCAGTAACAAATAGTAAGAAAATACAATAATATGGAAGAAAACAGGTCCTAAGTTTTCAAACCTAACGAATAAGCACAGGTGGCTAGTTTACTTCCCCAAGATCAGCCCTATGGACACCATGGAGAGGGAAGCAGGTATAGATTGGACTAACTAACATAAAAATCTGTGGGAAATCCTTGGGGAGACCAAAGACTGTTGGTTGGGTGATGGTAAGCTGGAAACAGGGTCAGCAGATGCAGTGATGGGACAGTATTTTTTGGGGAAAGCTTTAAGTTCACCTCTTGATTCTCTTTCACATTGCCTTGAGAGGATTATTGCTTGCTCCATCTCCACTGAAACAAAAATCAGCAGTGGCTGGTCAGGTGTCATGTTCATAGGGGAGTTTTAAGGTAGCACCATAGCACTGCTAGGATGAGGAGCTGGTGAAAATAATTGCAACTCTACAGGCATCCCTTAGGGGACTCACTCCTCCGTTGCTTCACTGCCAACCTACAGGACTACAGCACTGCTTCTTCCAAAATGTTGATAGGAGAATCCCTGAACCTGATGGGAGAGGTGGCAATAGTGGTAGGCAGAAGAAGTGTGTGTATCGGGGGAGGGCAGTAATTTAACTCACCTCTCCCTTGTTCATTCCTTATGGAATTATTGGATACATGCTGGACCTTGTATTCTCCATGTGTTCCTTCTCATATCGTCCACCTCTTTGTATGTCCTTATTGCTTTGTTTCTTATTCTGGATTTATCTTCCAGTTCACTATTTTCTATCTTTAACTTGTGTCTTAGTTATCTAGTGCTGCTATAACAGAAATACCACAAGTGGATGGCTTTAACAAATTTATTTTCTCACAGTTTAGGAGGCTAGAAGTCTGAATTTAGGGCACCAGCTCTAGAAGGCTTCTGTCTATTGGCTCTAAGGGATGGTCCTTGTCTCATCAGCTTCTATTCCTTGGCTCCTTGGTGATCTTCATTTGGCATGGCATCTACCCTCCCCCATCTCTGCTTGCTGGTTTGCTTGTTTAATCTCTTTTATATCTCAAAAGACATTGACTCAAGGTACACCCTACACTAATCCTGCCTCATTAACATAACAAAGACAACCATTCCCAAATGGGATTATAACCACAGGCATAGAGGTGCAGACTACAACACACACACATTGTATTGTGCTTTTGGGTCACTATGAGTCGGAATCGACTCGATGGCAATGGGTTTGGTTTTTTTTTAGGTGAAGCAAACTAGTTTCCCCTTCAATAATTTAGATACAAATTATCCCATGACATTGATTGCAGTTCCTGCAATGTGTCAGTTGCAGCACATATTTTTGGGGGACATAATTCAGTCCATAACAACTTATTTCTAAAATGCTGTTTACTCCTCCGTTGGCTAATGTCACCGATTTCCAGAAGTTCTAATTGGTTCTTTGACAAAGACACCCTTTTATCATAATATTCTTTTCTTATGTTTATTTTAATTTTTTATTGTTGTAAAAGTATATATAACACAACATTTGCCAATTCAAGATCCTTCACATGTACAATTTAGTGACCCTAATTACATTAATTGTGC
Source organism: Dugong dugon (assembly GCA_030035585.1). Classification (NCBI taxonomy): domain Eukaryota; kingdom Metazoa; phylum Chordata; class Mammalia; order Sirenia; family Dugongidae; genus Dugong; species Dugong dugon. Next base: position 154,550,460 of record CM057483.1, read on the forward strand.
TGTGCAACCATCACTAATATCCATTGTCAATTTTTTTTTATCTTGACTTCCTAATTTTAAATATACTTTAAATTTTCTTTGTGAGACCCTATTTCCAAGCAAGATAGGACTTCAGCATATCTTTTTGAGGAACACAATTCAATACATAACACCATCCTAGGACCAATTTTTACCATTAATTTCTCAGTTTGAGGGTTTCCAGCCTGTGCAGGTTGTGAAAATGTAAACAAAGATTTACATGAGATGCAGGCCCACAGAGCTCAGGTGGAGAGAGCTTCCTCGTCAACCTCCTGAGCTGATGGGCAGACTTCTTGCAGACCTTTCACTGAGGGTACAGTCCATCAAATTCCTGGATTTCTGTAAGGGTCTCAGTTTCATCTTTCTCTTCATGAGATAAGATTTTACCACCTTTTATCTACATGGACATTTAAATTCAGTCCCCTAAATTACTGGGATAATAATCATCACTACCTCCATTCACCTCCGTTTTAGATATAAAATAAATATCAGATAATGAATGTATGATGGTTGATATAGGACAGCATAGAAGACAAGTGAAGAAGATATTTTTGGAAAGATGTGTCTCTTGGGTCTCTCAAACGTGTTAAATGTTAGTTTCTTACTCATTGAATGTAAGATCATCCCTCATAAACACAGGATCATTCCTGCAGTGCCATTTCTTGGGCGGGGTGGTGGGGGGAGAGGCGGAAGATCTCTTGGGACAATACCTTTAATTGTATAGCCAAAGTTTGAGTAGGACACTGGCATGCTAAATATAATACTCATTATGTGTTCACTAAACAGGAAATTGGTTTATTTTCTTGATAAATTCAGATATTCTAAAACTCTTACCTAAGGATTAAAATCATTTGAGTGATGAGAAAATTACCTAGCTGAATTATTCAAAGGGAATTCAAATACAATCCCCCAAAAAGTGAATTGTGTATGTGTGTGTGTGCGAAGATCTAGATAATGTAGCCTGAATTCTACATACTGCTACATATAAATAGTTTAGAGTTTTTTATGCCCAACTTATGCAATTATAAAATTTCAATAAGATAGATGAAATTTCTATTTGAGGTAATTTTATTTTTCAAATATAGTCTATATATTTAACAGTACTATAGCTACTACTAAAACGAATCATATAGCATTTTATTATTAAATATTTTATATATGTGTTATTTTTAAATCATAATTTGCAAGTCCAACATTACTTATTATTTTAGAACTAATTTATTTATATTACCTTTCAGTGGACAGAAATATGTAACTACTCTTCATCTAAACAATTCTTTTCTTTCCAGGTATGTTGTAAGTCTGTATTCCATATCTTTATGGTAGTATTCTGTTTATAAACTTCTAATTCAAGTCACCTAATAATAGGACATGGAGCATTGAACATTATATTGCAGTTATACCAAGTTTAGGAATACACATACACACAAAAAAAGTTAATATCCAATTAAAATGGCATTTCTTTGTAAAATTTATTTTATATACTTTATCAAACCAATTTTTTCCATTTTAAAATTGTATTGCATTGCAAATAACACTGTGATAAAATATACCTGCATACCACAGCCTTCATTATTTCTAAGGTATTTATGTCTCTAGGAAGTCAACCATGCTAAAATAATATAGCTTGAGCCTGCGGTGAGTCATGGATTAAATGCTGCCTGGATTGCTGCAAATATATAGATTTTTATCAATTTTATATCCTCCTTTCTGTTTCTCTCTCAGATGACTATATATTAGGTCAGTAAGCAGGCTTTAGATGGCTATAGTTGTGATTCTGAATCATATCAGTAAAGCTGTCCTGAATTGGTTGGGATTAACCACCCAATTCTGCAGTGAAAATATTACTATGTAACTGACATGGACATAGATACCTGTGTCTTATTAGTGTGTATGGAAGTGAAAAGGCTCTGGAAACCAGAAAAAGTATGTAAAATGGTCTCTTACTTTGGATTCCTCGTTAACTGGGAATCACTAATTTAGTGGATCATTGATATGATGATTTCAAGGCTTTGTGTGTTTGCAATGTCTGACTCAGAATGGCTTGTTGATGTAGTTAATTTAGCACTTGCTATTTTTTTATGGGCTTCATGGACTTTGTTTATAGATCTCTGAGATAAGTAAAAGGAGATCTCTAAATTATACCACCAGTCCTAATGGCAGCCATTTATTTTGATCCTAAATGGCTAATAATTTGGGGGGAAGTGGTTCCACTGAAAGGAGCCCTCGTGTCACAGTGGTTAAAGTACTCACCTGCTAGCCAAAAGGTTGGCAGTTCAAACCCACCAGCCGCTCCACAGGAGAAAGATGTGGAAGTCTGCTTCTGTAAAGATTGCAGCCTTGGAAACCGATGGGGCAGTTCTACTCTGTCCTGTATGGCCATTACGAGTTGGAATCGACTCGACAGCAGTGGGTTTGGATTTTGGTTTGGTTCCACTGAAAATTTTTAGTAAATCAATATAGTTTTATTCTGATTTCCAAATTAGGCCAACACAGCTTATTCTACCGTTGAAAAAAATAAAAAAATGGCTGCCCTAATAATGGTTAGGGTTTGCTCCTCTGTGGACCACAGGTGTTTGTTGGTTGGTTGTTAGTTGCTTATTGAATAAATGAGCAATGTGAACATTATCTACTCTTTCCTGATATTATGAATGTAAAAGTGAGCATAAATGAGCAGTCTCTCACAGTATCCATCCCTACGCCCTACTAAAGAACAATTACAAACCAAGAACTAATGACCAGATGGTTCCAGCAAAATGGCGCTCTAGGCAGAAGCACCATGCCGTCCCTCCACAGCAAAGATCCGAAAAACTAAGCCGAACAGAGAATACAACAATCCTGAAATCCTAAAACATCAAATGAAGAGACAAAGAACTCAGCCAAGCACCAAATGGAGTGAGAAAACTGACAGAGAATGGAGAGCGAGGAGAGATTCATGCAGAGGTCCCCTACCAGCTAATGCAGTGTGGATCCACCATCTTGGACTCCTATCGGAGACCAGCAAACGGGGGTACGAGAAAGCAGCCTCATAGAGCGTCCAGCGGGAGGCAAAACAACGGGTAATTTGCCGTGTGCGCTTTCCCACCCCGACCCCTCTTCGCCCCGGCTCGGCCTCCTCTGCTTCCCGCGGCCACGGTCTCTTGACCGGGAAGCGCTGGATGCTTGGATTCCACACACCCAAGCGGGCGGCTCTCTGGGTGCCATTTGTTGGCTGTTGGTGTTGCTTTTTTCCACTTCTTTTGATTTTTTCCTTGCCTCTGGCCATCTCCCCCTCCTTTCGCTCGAGTGCCTGGCTCCATGTGCCATCTTTCCTTCTTCCTGAGGGGCTGCAGAGCGCCGGCAATTTGTGATACACACTTTCCCACTCTCTACCCTTCTTCACCCATACTCGGCCCCCTCCGCTTCCCGCGGACACAGTCTCTTGTCCAGAAACACCAGCCTGCACTGGCTGGCTCTCTGAGTGCCATTTGTTGGTTGCTAGTGTTGCTTTTTTTCCTGCTGCTTTTGATTTATCACTTGCCTCTTGCCACCTCCCCCTCCTTTCACTCGAGTGCCTGGCTCCGTGCGCCATCTTTGCTTCTTCCTGAGGGGCTGCAGAGTGCCGGCAATTTGTGATATATGCTTTCCCACTCTATACCCTTCATCACCCACACTTGGCCTCCTCTGCTTCCTGTGGTCACAGTCTCTTGTCCAGAAACACCAGCCCACACTGGCTGGCTCTCTGAGTGCCATTCGTTGGCTGCTGGTGCTGCTTTTTTATTTTTTTCTGCTTCTTTTGATTACTTGCTTGCCTCTCGCCACCTCCCCCTCCTTTCGCTCGAGTGCCCGGCTCCGCGCGCCATCTTTGCTTCTTCTTCAGGGGCTGTGGAGCTCCATCCAATTGTGGAGCTGCTTCCTGGTCTGGGCTACCATGCTGGTGGCATCCCGGGGCTTTTGTTCGTTTGTTCGTTTTGAATTGTTTGTTTGTTTTCTTTTCCTTTTCTTGAGTTGGGAGCCCTTTCTGGCCAGGCGGAGCTGCGTGGCAAGGAACTCCCCTTCGGCTTCCACAGATGTGCAGAAGGATACCTGAGCGCATTTCTTTTATCGTCGTTTTTTTTTCTGTTTTTTTTTGGGGGGGGGGGGGCCTTTCTTGTTCTTTTTTTTAAAATTTGTTTTCTTTTCTTTTCCCTCTTTTTCCCTTTTTTTCTTTCTTCATTGCTCAGTTTCTCGTCCCTCTATATCTTCCTTCTCTTTCTGATCCCTGAACACAAGGCATTGTATACCTCTATGCCTTCTAGCCAGGCTGTATTGTAACACCTGAGAGTGACTTCCCCAGACCTCATAGCTGCACTGGTGGGATCCCTGGAAACTTTGAGGTTCTTTAACCTTTCTGATTTTTATTTATTCATTCTTTTCTTTCTCTTCCCCTTTCTGTTTCTCTCCATATCATAGTCTCTCATCTCTCCATTCCAAAGGCAAACTCCCCTAGCATTCTTTTTTGTTTGTTTGTATGTTTTTCGCTCCTGTTCCTCTCTCCTCTCTCCCATATCCATCTTAGCTCCACACATAACAATCTCTGCACTGCATCCTGCCTACCTGCACCGTGCGCTTGACATCATACCACCAAGCAGCATGGGCATGGCCTACTGGAACCTGCCCTGCACTGATTACCTACCCGCTCTGGTGGCTGTAGCAAGTGCCGCAAACAACCCATCCCAGTCACTCCTCTTCAGCTAGACCTGCCCTGCTGTACCATATCTGAGTGACTGACCCTGCTAGTTGGAGAAGGAGGTGAAAAGTATTGAGCGCACAGACGAGCAAACAACAAAGAACACACAGACTGCCTGCTCAGACATAGTCAAATTTTTTTTTAAAAAAAGGGACGAAACAAACAAATCTACAAAAATTAAAAAGAAAAATAACTACTGAATGCCCTGAAAACAGCACACAATATCTAAACATTTACAAAAACAGGACAGGATGGTTCCAGTAGGTGTCCAAAATAAAACACTAGATGACTCTCTTGTGGAAGAAAATGCACTAGAACTACCTCATAGGGAATTCAAATCTCTAATACTCGGAATTCTCCAAGAACTGAGGCAAAAAGCTGACAGACATGAGGAAAAAATAGACAAATTCATGGAAAATACAGACAAAAAATTGGAAGAATTCAGGAAGATGATGGAGGAACAAAATGCCAAAATAAATTCACAACTAGAAATTATACAAAGACAACAATTAGAAATACAAAAGATAAACAACAAGGTTTCAGAAATGGATGATGTCATAGAAGGACTGAGAAGCAGATTTGAAACGGTGGGAGACAGGATCAGTGGAATTGAAGACAAACACTTGGATACAACTCTGTTTGAGGAAAACTCAGAAAAAAGAACAAAGAAAAATGAAGAGACCCTGAGAGTTATGTGGGACACAATTAAAAGCAAAAATCTTTGAGTGATTGGAATTCCAGAACAGGGGGAGAAAACAGAAAACACATAGAGGATCACTGAGGAACTGCTGACAGAAAACTTCCCCAATATCATGAAAGATGAGAAGCTGACCATCCAAGAAGCTCAACGGACCTCATATAGGATAGACCTCAAAAGAAAATCACCAAGGCATATCATAATAACTCTTGCTAAAACCAAAGACAAAGAATCCTGAGAGTGGCTCGAGAAAAAAAAAAAGTCACATACAGAAGAGAAACAATAAGACTAAGCTCAGATTATTTGGCAGAAACCATGCAGGCAAGAAGGCAATGGGATGACATATATAAAATCTTGAAAGAAAAAAATTGCCAGCCAAGAATAATATATCCTGCAAAACTCTCGTTCAAATTTGATGGTGAAATTAGGTCCTTTCCAGATAAACAGAAATTAAGGGAATATGTAAAAGTCAAACCAAACTTACAAGAATTATTAAAGGGAGTTCTTTAATCTGAGGACAGACAACTTCAGCTCACAGGCAGAAACTAGGATGCAGGATCGTACCAGCCAGATACCAATCTAGGAAATGACGTCTGTAGGACTATCCAAAACCAAAAGAAATACGACAGGGAATCAGAGCATTTAATCTGTAAATGACAACAACTTCAGAACAATAAAAGAAGGAATAAACGACATCGGTATAGAACCTTCTAATGGAGAGGAAGGCAAGGTGATACCAAGTAATGGTAGACTGCTTCAAACTTAGAAGGATAAGGGTAAAATTCATGGTAACCACAAAGAAAGTTAACAAACCAACTCATAAAAATAAAGATGAGAAACATAAAGTCTCTGCAAAAACAAAACCTACAAAAACAAAGCAAATGAAAAAAAAAATCCACAAACAAAAGTAACTCAGCAGAAGAGAGTAAGAAGAACAAAGAAAACTTCAGCACCACAAAAAAAAAGCACTACAAAATGACAGCAACAAACTCACTTCTATCAATAATTACACTGAATGTAAATGGACACAATGCAACCATAAAGAGACGGAGAGTGACAGAATGGATAAGAAAACCGGATCCGTCAATATGCTGTCCACAGGAAACACACCTTAGAAACAAAGATGTGAATTTATTAAAAGTCAAAGGTTGGGAAAAAATATATCAAGGTAACTACCAAAAAAGAGCAGGAGTGGCAATTCTAATATCAGATAAAATAGACTTTGAAACAAAATCTAACATAAAAGACAAAGAAGGACACTATACAATGATTAAGGGGATGATCCATCATGAACACATAACCATAATAAACATCTGCGTTCCCAATGACAGGGCTCCAAAATACATAAAACAAACTCTAACAACACTGAAAAGAGAAATTGACAGTTCCACAATAATAGTAGGAGACTTCAACACACCACTCTCAGTAAAGGACAGAACAACTAAAAAGAAACTCAGCAAAGATACAGAAGACCTAAAGGGCACAATCAGCCAACTGGACCTCATAGACATATATATACTCCATCCAACCACTGCAAAGTACACGTTCTTTACCAATGCACATGGAACGTTCTCCAGAATAGACCACATCTTAGGCCACAGAGCAATCCTCAAGAAGATCCAAAACGTTGAGATAATTCAAAGTATCTTCTCTGACCACAATGCCATCAAGGTAGAAATTAACAATAGAAAGATCAAGGAAAAAAAATCAACTACATGGAAACTGAATAATACCCTGCTTACACATCACTGGGTGATAGAAGAAATCAGAGATGTAATCAAAAAATTCCTAGAAGCAAATAAAAATGAAAACACATCATACTAATACTTTTGGGACACAGCAAAGGCAGTCCTCAGAGGACAATTTATAGCAATAGATGCACATATCAAAAAAGAAGAAAGGGACAAAATCAAAACATTAACTACAGAACTCAAACAAATAGAAAGAGAACAGCAAAAAAAGCTCACAACCACCGGAAGAATGGAAATAGTAAAGATCAGAGCCGAAATAAATGAAATAGAGAACAGAAAAACAATAGAAAGAATAAACGAAACCAAAAGTTGGTTCTTTGAAAGAATCAACAAAATCGACAAACCACTGGCCAGACTGACAAAAGAAAAACAGGAGAGGACACAAATAACCCAAATAAGAAATGAAATGGGGGACATTACTCCAGACCCAACTGAAATAAAAAGGATTATAACAGAATATTATGAAAAACTATACTCTAACAAATTTGAAAACCTAGAGGAAATGGATAAATTTCTAGAAACACACGGCCTACCCAAACTACAACAAAGTGATCTTGAAAATCTGAACAGACCCATAACAAGAGAAGAGATTGAAAAGGTAATAAAAAAAACTCCCAACCAAGAAAATCCCTGGCCCAGGTGGCTTCACTGGAGAATTCTACAAAACATTTACAGAAGAGCTCGTACCAGTACTACTCAAGCTATTTCAGAGCATAGAAGAGGAAGCAACACTTCCAAATTCATTCTATGGAGCCAGCATAACGCTGATACCAAAACCAGGTAAAGACGTCACAAAAAAGGAAAATTAACAGACCAATATCTCTCATGAATATAGATGCAAAAATTCTGAACAAAATTCTAGCCAGTAGACTTCAGCATCATATCAAAAAAATAATACACCACGACCAAGTAGGATTCATACCACGTATGCAAGGATGGTTCAACATTAGAAAAATAAATCAACGTAATCCACCACATAAATAAAAGGAAAGAAAAGAATCACATGATCATCTCACTTGACGCAGAAAGGCATTTGACAAAGTCCAACACCCATTCCTGATACAAACTCTCAATAAAATAGGTATAGAAAGGAAATTTCTCAACATAATAAAGGGCATCTATGCAAAACCAATGGCCAACATCATTCTTAATGGAGAGAGGCTGAAAACATTCCCCTTGAAAACAGGAACAAGACAAGGATGCCCTTTATCACCATTCCTATTTAACATTGTGCTAGAAGTTCTAGCTAGAGCAATAAGGCAAGAAAAAGAAATAAAGGGCATCCAAATTGGTAATGAAGAAGTTAAACTGTCCCTCTTTGCAGATGATATGATACTATACACAGAAGACCCTAAAGACTCCATGAGAAATCTACTGGAACTAATAGAAAGATTCAGCAGAGTAGCAGGATAGAAGATAAACATTCAATAATCAGTTGGATTCCTATACACCAGTAAGGAGAACGATGAAAAGGAAATCAGGAAAACAAGAACATTTTCAATAGCCCCTAAAAAGATAAAATACTTAGGAATAAATCTGACCAGTGACGTAAAAGACCTATACAAAGAAAACTACAAAACACTACTGCATGAAACCCAAAGGGATCTACATAAATGGAAAAACATACCATGCTCATGGATAGGCAGACTCAACATTGTGAAAATGTCAATTCTACCCAAAGCAATTTACAAATACAACGCAATCCCCATCCAAATACCAACAACATTCTTCAAAGAGATGGCAAAACTAATCATTAACTTTATATGGAAAGGGAAGAAGCCCCGAATAAGTAAAGCAGTACTGAAGAAGATGAATAAAGTTGGAGGACTCAACACTACCTGACTTTAGAACCTACTATACAGCTACAGTAGTCAAAACAGCCTGGTACTGGTACAACGACAGATACATCGACCAATGGAACAGAATTGAGAACCCAGATGTATATCCATCCACCTACGGTCACCTGATCTTCGACAAGGGCCCGAAGTCCATCAAATGGGAAAAAGACAGTCTTTTTAACAAATGGTGCTGGCAAAACTGGATATCTATCTTCAAAAAAATGAAACAGGACCTATACCTCACACCGTATACAAAAACTACTTCAAAATGGATCAAAGACCTGACTATAAAGCCTAAAACGATAAAGTTCATAGAAGAAAAAATAGGACCAACACTTCAGACCTTAATGCATGGCATTAACAGGATACAAACCATAATAATCAATGCCCAAACCCCAAGAGATAAGCTAAATAACTGGGATCTTCTAAAAATCAAACACCTATGGTCTTCAAAAGACTTCACCAAAAGAGTTAAAAAAGAACCTACAGACTGGGAAAAAATTTTTGGACAGTACAAGTCAGACAAAGGTCTAATCTCCATAATCTACAAGAAAATCTAACACCTCTCCAACAAAAAGACAAATAATCCTATTAAAAAATGGGCAAAGCAAATGAACAGACGCTTCACCAAAGAAGACATTCAAATGGCCAACAGACACATGAGGAAATGCTCACGATCACTAGCCATTAGAGAAATGCAAATTAAAACCACAATGAGATACCATCTCACCCCGGCATTACTGGCACGAATCAAAAACTCTGGAAATAACAACAAATGTTGGAGGGGCTGTGGGGAGATGGGAACTCTTATGCACTGCTGGTGGGAATGCAAAATGATACAACCATTTTGGAAAATAATATGGTACTTCCTCAGTAAGCTAGAAATAGACATACCATCGATCCAGCAATCCCACTCCTAGGAATATATCCTAGAGAAATAAGAGTTGTCACTCGAATAGACATATGTACACCTATGTTTATGGCAGCATTGTTCACAATAGCAAAACGATGGAAACAACCTAGATGCCCATCAACAGATGAATGGATAAACAAACTATGGTACATACACATAATGTAGTACTATGCAACGAGAAAGAACAACAATGAATCTGTGAACCATCTCATAACATGGATGAAACTGGAGGACATTATGCTGAGTGAAATAAGTCAATCACAAAAGGAGAAATATTGTATGAGACCTCTATTGTAAAAACCCATGAAAAAGTTCACAGAGAAAATGGAACAATCTTTGTTGGTTACCAGGAATGGGAGGGGTGGGGGGAAATAATAAATAGGCAATAGATGAGTGGTATCTTGGGTGAAGGGTGAGACAGTGCACAACACAGGGGAAGCTAGCACAACCTGTACAAGGAAAGGTCATGGAAGCCCCATAGATACATCCAAACTCCCTGAGGGACTGAACTGCTGGGCAGAGGGCTCTGGGGACCATGGTTTCAGGGAACATCTAGCTCAATTGGCATGGCACAGCTTATAAAGACAATGCTCTACATTCTACCTTGGTGAGTAGTGTCTGGGGTCTTAAAAGCCTGTGAGCGGCCATCTAAGATACTCCACTGGTCTCATCCTTTTAGGAGCAAGGGAGAGTGAGGAGGACAGGATACAAGGTAAAGATTAGTCCGAAGGACTAATAGTCCACAGCTACCAAGGCCTCCACCAGACTGAGTCCACTACAGCTAGATGGTGCCTGGCTACCACCACTGACTGCTCTGACCAGGATGACAATCGAGGGTTCTGGACAGAGCTGGAGAAGGATGTAGAGCATAATTCTATCTCAAAAAAAAAAAAAAAAGACCAGATTTACTGGCCTAACGGAGACTGGAGAAACCTCGAGAGTATGGCCCCCAGACACCCTTTTAGCTCAGTGGTGAAGTTACCTCTGAGGTTCACTGTTCAGCCTGGGAGTGGATAGCCCCGTAAAACCAAATGAGACTAACAAGGCACAGGAGTCCAGTGACAAGGGCCAGAAGGCAGAAGGGGACAAGGAAGCTGGTGATAGGGAAGCCCAGGTTGAGTAAGAATATTGTTGATGTGTTGTGAGATTGTTAACCATTGTCATAGGGTAACATTTGTAGTAACTGTTAAATGAGAAACTGTTTTGTTCTGTAAGTCTTCATCTTAAGTGAGAATAACAGCACAATTGGAAGAGCATAGTCAATGTCACTGAACTGTGCATGTAGAAATTTTTGAAACGGTGTATCTTTGGCTATGTGTATTTTTACCAAAAAAAAAAAAAAGTTGAGAAGTTAGAGGGTTAATATGTTGTGGGGTTGTTAACCAATGTCATAAAACAACATGTGTATTGCTGTTTCATGAGAAACTATTTGTTCTGTAAGCCTTCACCTGAAGTACAATAAAATATATATGTAAATAAAAGAACTAATGTCCAGTTAGTAATTCTTTCTCAGAGTCCTGGGTCAATTTATTCTTCTCTTATTAAATGAAGCCATTGATACTCATGAGTAAAGAATAATGCCTTTGAACTACCTAAGTCTTGCATTTCAGGGACTGGTCAAGAATTATCTAGCATTTTCAAGCGGTGATGCGCATAAACAAGTTTTATTTAATCTGGTTTAGATCATTGACCTATGATAGTTTGAACATTTCATTTGTGTGAGTATTTGTAACGTCTAAAGATTTTATCTCATCTCATATTGTCTGTCATCTTTCAAAGAAATTTGAAGTGTTAATAAAAATTAACTAGAGAAATTAGAAAATAAATGGAGGTAAATAAAATCAAAATGTTTAGGTAATGTATAGAATAAGAACTAGAGGTCACTGTGATCTTTGTTGGCAGTTGGCTGCCTTCAGGATAATGTAGTTTTTGTAAAATATTGCACAAAAGGGACTACCCTCCCCATTAAAACACAGTATATTTGAAAGGAGACTTCAAACTCAAATTGAGTATATTTTTTTAAAATCTCAATGCTGACTCATTTTCTTTTAAAACTTCAGACCTTTTAACTTGAGAAAACATTCAGCTTAAAGGAAATTTCATTTTAGCTGTAGCTGTTTCAGAACAGCGTCAGGTTGGTAGGGAACATAAATTTGAACTGCAATAAAAAATAAGGCTTTTAGTAGGCAATTGGCTTTCCACCTTTAACCACAGGAGTCCCTCCCATGCATGGCGTTATATTTTATTAACATAATTTAAAATAGGGGTGTTCTGGGTTATAATTAACACAGATTAAAGTTCTCATCTAATGTATATGCAACTAACTGCACATTTTCTACATAATAGCTTTTGGTCACAGATTTTATGCTGGTCTTATAGGCAGAAAATAGAGCTGCAGCTCTTACAGGAATACATGTATATTACTTTGGAAATTTGAGGGCTGGCGTCAAGACTCCCCCACACTCGGCGTGTGGGGCTCCTCAGTTAGCCTTGCTGGTTGGGTGATAACCCAAGAACGAGCCCACCCTTACCCCAAGCAGGTGTTTCAGATCCCGTGGAATTGATAGCTTGTTTTCAGAGAGGAAACTTGGAAAGCCTTTAAATTGAAAACTTTGCAATCAAAACAGTTCCTCCCATTGACCAAAGACAGCATTTTAAGTGTTCACATAATCATTCAAATTGAGAACTACATCCTGTAACCTTTTTCAGCTGGACTAAATGAAATACGTAACATCCGCAGGAGAAATTTTTGAGAACAGCAGTAGGCTTTACCTTGGCTACTGAATCATTAAAACACATGTGGAAACATTCCACATTCCTTTGATCTGACCCTTTGGCAGTAAATGACCACCTCCTTGCAATTTATATTGAAGTCTATTCAAAAAAATAATTTACCCCCACCTGGCCTGCCTTTGGGCATTTTCTCATGTGCTCAAAACGTGTCCCTGGATTTATATAAAATCCATTTTTTCCTCTTTTGAGTCTACTGCTGCCAATTTCTTACTCTATCTTCATGATATCTAAATGCTAGTGACTTGAAAACTTGAATTCTGTGCATTCAAAGGAGATATAAGCTGATTGCCCTTAGTGAATTTTTAAATATCCCACTTTTGTCTGTTTCATAAATGAGCAGATAATTAAAATGGCATAGCCTTCAATAGTCCTTAAAGGAAAACTAATTGTTAACATTCTTTTCTTCCTAGAAATCTTACTTATTACTAAGAGACTAGTATAAATTCCATATATATAGACACACACATATTTAAATGTATACTTCTCAAAGTCTTTCATGATATTCATGTTGTAAGTCGGTGAAATATGGCCTATAACCAAGGACAGCCAAATGCATTGGACCTCCTTATGGCATTTAACAATCACTTTATTCCCTGTCTAGGTTATTGTCACTCTTCTCCTCTAGGAATCTCTTGCCTCCTCCCATTTCTGTCCTCGTTGTTCTTGTTTTTGCTGGACTCTTATTGTCCTATAAGGAGCCCTGGTGGTGCAGTGGTTAAAAGCGCTCGGCTGCTAACCAAAAGGTCAACAGTTTGAACCCACCAGCTGCTCCACGGGATAAAGACGTGGCAGTTTGCTTCCATAAAGATTTACAGCCTTGGAAACCCCATGGGTTGCTATGAATTGGAATAGACTTGACAGCAACGGGTTTGGTTTTTTGGTTTGGTATTGTCTGATATAAATCATTTTTTACCTGTATTATTACAGCTTTCTTACAGTCACCTTGTCCCCATCCATTTAGTCTTCCATAAAATCTTTTAGGCTGCTCTCTAGTGGTTTTTCTAAAACTCACATCCTCTGAAGCCCCCACCCCACTTTTCTCAAAACTTTTCAGAGGTTACCCATTTTCTTCATTATATGTTTCCAACTTTCTTTGCACTACTATATGAGAGGCCTTTTTAATATCATGGCCCAGCCATGTGGACCTACCTAACATTTCCTTCCAAGCTCATATCCTTTTTCCTATCTCTGTGCTTTTGCCTAAACTGTGCCTTTGGCCTGGAAAACCTTTCCTTATCCTGTTTACATGGTCAGTTTCCACTTTCATATCCAGACCAAGCTCCTCCATCCACTTTTTCCCATTATACTGGTTTCTTGAAGAAACCAGGTCAGTTGTCTTGTAGAAAGGCATTCATTCTGAATTTGGCTGATTTCTTTCTGATGATGCCACTTAACTGCCTCTATTTCCCCCTTCCGTGTTTCCTGTAAACTGAAAATTACTTCTAAAGGCTTGGTTAGATTTAGGCTGATTTTGAAACAAAGCAAGAATACTTCGTATGTGGTGATTTGCATTTGCATCAGGATAAACATAATGTCTAGTTGACTCACTTTTTGTAAAACTGGATTGATTAGTAGGTTCAGGAGATCGTAATTTGATGTCTTCATTTGTAAATTGCTCATAAATCTTTTATCAACCATTCATTGACAACCATTTCCTGACTTAGTTATTTCATATGAGACTCCAAAATGGTGATATTCTATCATTTTTCTGTAATTATTGGTTAGAATTCTTCTGTAAAGAAGGTATTTCATTCATTTATTCAGGCAATTTGTTTACTTTGTGATACTCTTTATGCCAGAAAGGCAGAATAAAGGCTTAATAATACTTTCATTATGAATTTTCAGAGTCATAAATTTGCCCTACCAAACTTCAGTGGTGTCCAGTGAGTATTGTTTTGTTTCTCTCACTTCTTTTTTTTTTTTAATTATCATTATGAACTCATGGTATTTATATAGCCACTTTATTTGATTAGTTACAATCATTATTCTTTTTGATATTCAAATCATCTCTCTGTTTTTGTTTGTTTGCTTACTTGTCTGTCTGTTTTGCCAACAAATGAGAATTTCGGTTGGGAACACTTAAGATCTATATCCTAGGAATAAGGTTGAAACAGAAATAGTTTACAGAAAGCAAACATAGCTTCAAATTCGCTCAGTCAAATCCAAGTCTTCCCTTATTGTAAATACCTGTCAGAAGGAAAAGTAAATTCTCTTGAGTAAATGAACATAAATAGTATCAAATTATCTGTACTGTTTGTCATATGCTATACCAGAACACAAAACCAAAATGTCTGAAAACTAAGAGAAATGCAAACAACAGAAAAGGCCTGCGGATTATCTAAATATTGGAGCTTTTAGATGAGATGCAATGTTTTGTATAACTATTATAAATATGTTTAAGAAAATAGATAATAGAATGAAGAATTTCACTGGCAATCTGGAATCTGTAAATACAAAGAACATACAAATTCCAGAACTAAAAAGACAATAATTAGAATTAATAACTTAATAGATGAGTTTAACAACATAATAAACGTGGCTGAAAGCAGTGTTACTGAACTGAAGGATGGCTCAGGAAAATATACAGAATGAAGCCCAGAGAGAAAACAATGGAATATAAAGATAAAAGTGTAAGAGGCATATGGGACATGGTGAAAAGTAGTAACATGCATATAGTTAGAGTCAGAAAAAGGACTGTTTATTTATTATTTTGATATGCCATTTATATTTATATTTAATTTGGAGGAATTTAATTTGGAGGAAGATGTGAGTTGAGAGATTTCCTTTTTTTTTCAAAATCATTAATCAGTTTTCCTGACATTTATTACATAATTATTTCCTCATGATTTGAAATGACACCTTTAACATACATTAGTTCTTACATATTTTTGTGTTTATGAGCTTCCTATTCTGTTTCATTGATCCATATATATAAACCAGCAATGGTTGGAGTTTTAATTAATGTGATTTTATGTTTTAATATTTGATAGGACATATCTGTCCTTATTACTCTTCCCTATCAAGAGATTCTTGGCTTTTAGTATGCATTTATTCTTTAAAATGACCTTTAAAGTCATTTTGTTAGTACAAAAATATTCTGTTGGAATTTTTATTGGAATTGCATTAACCTTATAATTTAGGGAAAATTGTAATTTTGTAACTATGAGTATTCTCATATAGGAACATGGTATAAGTTTCTATTTATTCAGTCTTCATTTATATTCCTAAGTATTATAGTTGCTTTCATATACATTGTACATGTTTTTGTTATGTCTCTTCCTAAGTAATTGTATATATTTTATTGCTATGTAGGGGCGTAATGTTATTCTCACAATATTTTCTAACTGGTTATTTCTGTTATATAGCAAAGATATTATTTCTTGAATAACTTGTAACTTGCCACCCTACTGAATCCTCTTATTAGTTAATTGTTAGATGGCTCTCTTGGAATGTCTAGAAAGATAATCATATCATTTGCAACTAATTACAGTTTTGTCTATTTGCTGTATTTAAATCTCTTGGTGCTTTTACTTGCATGGCATTTTCTAGAACTTCAGAGGCAATGTTGAATAAAAATGATGATAATTATTAGCCCTGTATCCTTTGTAAATTCCCTCATTCACTTATTCAAAAGATTGATTAAGTGCCTACTATATTCCAGTCTATAAGGTTAATGCAATTCCAGTAAAAATTCCAAGAGGATATTTTTTATATTGACAAAATGATTTTAAAGGTCATTTCAAAGAATAAATGCGCAAGGCCCTGGGGAAACTTCACCGATTAAAACACAAAATCTTTGCATTCATGCATACATTACCTTAAAAGGAACTTATATTGTAGCAGAGGGAGACAGTCAACAAATACATAAACAAATACAGTTTTACATAGTGATAAGTGAAAAGGTTTTGAAGAAACCATACCTGAGTAATGCAGTAGAGAGGGATTGTGGGCTGGGGTTGGTTGTATATTAGTTTCCTAGGGCTGCCGTTACAAAGTACCACAAACTGGGTGGCTTAAGACAATAGAAATATATTCTCTCAGAGTTCTGAGGGCTAGAAGGGTGAAATCAAGTTGTTGACAGGATCATGCTCTCTCTGAAAGCTCTAGAAAAAGATCTTTCCTTGCCTCTTAATAGCTTCTGGTGGTTGTCAACAATCCTTGGTGTTCCTTGGCTTGCAGACACATCACTCCAATCTCTCCCTTTGTCTTCACATACTGTTCTCCCTGTTTGTCTGTGTGTGTGTCCCAATTTACCTCTTCTTAAAAGGATACCAGTCATATTGGATTCAAGGCCCGCCTTAATCTAGTATGACCACATCTCAGCTTCATTACATTTGCAAAGACCCTATTTTCAAATAAGGTCACATTCACAGATTCTGAGTGGATATGAATTTTGTGGAACACTATTCAACCCAGTACAAGAGGCTACTTTATAATTGGAAAAGACCTTTCTGGGGAGGTGACAAATGAGATGAGAATTATAGGAGGAAAAGACAAGCATATGAAAATCTGGTAGAAAAGCATTGCTGGAGTGAGAACAGTAAGTAGAAGCATTCTGAGATGTAACAAGCATGTCATGTTGAAGGGACAAGAAGAAAGTGTGGCTGGAGTGAGGTTGGCATGTGTGAGAAAGGTAGGCCTTGGGGTCAAAGCGATAGGGTGTGGATGCTCTTCTAACTACAAAGGGAAGCCACTGGAGAATTTTAAGCAAAAGAAAGATATATAATTTGGGCTTTAGGAAGAATATTCTGGCTGCTGAGTGGAATGGAAAATAGAGGACCAATAGTGGAAACAGTGAGACTAATTTGAAGTTTTTGTAATTATCCAGGTGAGAGGAGCAGTGGTGTAGAGCAGATAGTAAGTAAGCAATGCTAATATGAAAAACGGTGAGACTCAGCATACATTTTGGTGTTACTGCCAATGGGACTTGCTGAGAGATGGCCAGTTGGAGTTTGTAGGAGGAAACCAAAACCAAACCCATTGCCGTCGAGTTGATTCTGACCCATAGCGACCCTTTAGGACAGAGTAGAACTTCCCCATAGGGTTTCCAAGGAGTAGCTGATGGATTCGAACTGCCAACATTTTGGTTAGCAGCCATAGCTCTTAACTACTGTGCCACCAGGGCTCATGATAGAAGGAAAGTTAGGCTGAAATTATGGAAGGTGCTTAGATTTCTGGTCCAAATAACTAGTTGGACAGTAGCACCGCTTACTCAGGAGAAGACTTGGGGAGAAGTAGATTTGTAAGAGCAAAAGCCAATACTTCTGTTTTACAAATGTTAAATAGCAAAATGGGATGGTTGAGAAGGCAGGAACAAAGGTAGATACAGGATTATGAGGTATCAGCATACAGAAGATCTTTAAAGCCATGGGACTGGATGAGGTCACCAAGGGAGTGTGTGTAAAGAACAGAAAAAAGTGTTCAAAGAACATTTAGAAGTTGAGAAGAAGAGGAGAAGCCAGCAAAGGAAAGTGAGGAAGAGAAGCTAGTGAGACAGAAGGAAACCAGAAGTATCGGGCACTGTGCTAGGCACTAGAGATAGTAGTGAGCAGAACCAGACATGGCTCCTCTCATAGCACTTACGGTCTAGTTTAGTCCAATCTTCTTTCTAGTATTCTGATATTTCACCATCAAGCATAACGGTATGAGTGGCTGTTAGTTTTTGATACGTACATTTTTAATGTTAAGGAAGTACCTTCCAATTTCTAATTTACAAGGAGATTTCATTATTTTAAAATCAGGAATGCTTGTTGAATTTTATCAGATGCCCTGTCAACTCCTATCAGGCAGATCATACATTAATAGACATCCAAAAGTTAAACCAGTTTTTCATTTCTGAAATAAACCATTTTTGGTCATAATGAATTACTTTAAAATCCTCTAATGGATGATCAACTTTGCTATTTGTTAAGATTTTTGCTTCCATGCTTGTATGTGATTTGACCACTCTCTTTTTCAGGGTTTGGTAATAAGGTTTTGCCAGCTTCATGAAATAAATTGGAAGACTTAACTTCTTCCTCTGTGTTTTGGAGTAGTTTAAATTACACAGAGATTATTTATTCCTTGAATATTTGATAGATAATTCCACTATTTTCTTATAAAACGTCTGGGTCCCAAACTTTTTTCTCCATGAATATTGTTTCATTTAAAATTTTTTTTCCCATGGTCAGTTTTGCTAGTTTATGTTTTTCTTTGTAAATCATCCATTTCATGATTTTTAGATTTATTAGAATAAATATATTAATATAATATTTTAAATCTCCATTTTTGTGGTTATGTCTCATTTCTGACTTCTCATGTTGCATATTTTCAGTTTCTCTTTTCTCCATCAGATTTCCTCGAGGTTGGCAGTTTCATTGGTCTTTTAAATATACTAGTTTTGGTTTTATTTATCAATTCTAGCCCTTGATATTTTAGTTTGCTTTCAAATTTTAAAAAAATTTAATTACTTCCTCTTGATTTTAGTTTATTTTGCTGTGATTTTTCTGAATTCTCGAGTTGACCACTTAATAATTTCTTTTTTACATTTCCTATATAGAAATAAAAGCATCTTAAGGCTACAAATCATCCCCTGGGCAAGTTCTGCCTACATTCCATCTATTTCATGTATAGGCTTCTTAGTATCATTAATTTGTAAGCATTTTGTACATGCAGTTTGGGTTCCATTTTAATGGAAGTTACTCTGAATAGAATTTTTACATTTCCAGGTGGCTAGAATTTTTTATTCTTTTATTATTGATGGCCAGTTTTATGAAATTGTCAGATAATGTAGCATCTACAAGTCTGCAGCAGATTTACTAAGGTCCTATTGGATCTTTTTGGGGTAACTATTCCATACATTTTTGGGGGAAAAAAAAGAAAGAATGACAATTCCTTGTTTGTACTTTAAGTATCTCGTCACTTATTACGGTTGCTCTTTTTTTTTTTTTTGGTCTATTTGACCTGCCAATGTTTTAGGGTGGTATACTGAGTTCTCCCATTGGGACTACGTTTTAGTTTTGTACTTCTCTTTGTATTTCTAACATTTTTGCTTTATATATCTTGAAATATTCAGCCTTACATTTCCATTGCTTGACTACAAATGGAAGGTTGTGTTCGTTCTAATTATCACTTATAGGAAAAATATCAATAAAGTGCATCGTGGCTAAAGAGTGATGTGAATGGCCAAGGCACTCAAAGCCAGGTCAACTTGTTGTTAGGTGCCGTTGAGTTGGTTCAGACTCATAGTGACCCTATGTACAACAGAGTGAAACACTGTCGAGTCCTGTGCCATCCTCAAAACCATTGCTGTGTTTGATCCTATTGTTTTGAAGTCTCCTACTACTATTGTGGAGCTGTCTATCTCTCTTCTCAGTGCTATTAGAGTTTGTTTTATGTATTTTGGAGCCCTGTTGTTGGGTGCGTAAATATTTATTATACTTATATCCTCCTGGTGTATTGACCCTTTAATCATTATATAGTATCCTTCCTTATCCTTTGTGATGAATTTTACTTTAAAGTTTGTTTTGTCAGAGATTAATTTTGCCACTCCTGCTCTTTTTTGCGTGTTGTTTGCTTGATATATTTTTTCCATCCTTTGAGTTTTAGTTTGTCTGTGTCTTTAAGTCTAAGGTGTGTCTCTTGTAGGCAGCATATAGATGGATCACGTTTTTTTTTTTTTTTAATCCAATCTGCCACTCTGTCTCTTTATTGGTGCATTTAGTCCATTTACATTCAGCGTAATTATTGATAGCTATGAGTTTAGTGCTGTCATTTTGATGTCTTTTTTTGTGTATTGTTCACAGTTTCTTTGTTCCACTTAATTTTCTGTGCTGAGTCATTTTTTTTTATGTATTTGCTTTTCATCTTTTTCATTGTTGTTAATTTTGTGTTTGCTGAGTCTTTATATTTTTCTAGATTTTATCTTGACTTGTAGGATTGTTAGTTTCCTTTGTGGTTACCTGAATATTTACCCCTATTTTTCTATGTTTATACCAGTCTTTTATTTCTTTATATCGCCTTGACTTCCTCTCCATATGAAAATCTATGTCTACATTTTTTAAGTCCTTTTTTGTTTTAATGTCAATATGTAAAAGATGACAACATCTGTTTCCCTATTTTCAGTGTTTTAGCTTTGATTTGCTTTTGTGACTTCCCTATCTGGGTTGATATCTGGTTGCTCTGTCCTGTGTTCTAGTCTTGGGTTGTTATCTGATGTTACTGATTTTCTAACCGGAGGTCTCTCTTTAGTATTTCTTGTAATTTTGGTTTGGTTTTTGCAAATTCCCTACACTGCTGTTTATCTGGAAATGCCCTAATTTCATCATCATATTTGATTAAGAGTTTTGCTGGATATATAATTCTCGGCTGGCAGTTTTTTTCCTTCAAGGCTTTATGTATGTCATCCCATTGCCTTCTTGCCTGCGTGGTTTCTGCCGAGTAATCTGAGCTTATTCTTATTGACTCTACTTTGTAGATGAGTTTTTGTTTATCCCCAGCCACTCTTAAAATTCTGTCTTTATTTTTGGTTTTGGAAAGTTTGATTATAATATGTCTTTGTGACTTTTGGGATCTACCTTATGTGGGGCTCAATGAGCATCTTGAATAGATATCTTGACATCTTTCACTATATCAGGGAAGTTTTCTGCGAACAAATCTTCAGCATTTCTCTCTATATTTTCTGTTATCCACCCCCCCCCCCCCCAATTCTGGTACTCCAATCACTCGTAAGGTTATTCCTCTTGATAGAGTCCCACATAATTCTTATGGTTTCTTCATTTTTTAAAATCATTTTATCTGATTTTTCCTCAAATAAGTTGGTGTCAATTGCTTTATATTCAGTCTAATTCTGACTTCCATTGCCTCAATTCTTCTCCTGTGAGTTTCTATTGAGTTGTCTCATTCTGAAATTTTATTGTTAATCTTCTGGATTTCTGATTGCTGTCTCTTTATGGATTCTTGGCAGCCTGTTAAATTTGTCATTATGTTCTTCTCTGATCTTTTTAATTTCCTCTATTGCATGTTCTATGTTTTGATTAATTTCCTTCCTAATTTCTTGAAGAGTTCTGTATATTAATCTTTTGTATTCTCCCTGTGGTAATTCCAAGAAATTTTCCTCCTCTGGAAAATTTCTAGATTCTTTATTTTGGGAGCTTGCTGAAGCCATCATGGATTGCCTCTTTACGTGATTTTATATTGACTGTTGTCTCCAAACCATCAATAAGTTATTATATTTATTTATTTTATGTTTACTTACTGTGTCCTAGCTTCTTGTTTTGTTTTGATGTGCCCAAATAGGCTGCTCATATGAGCTAGTTTGATTATTGGCACCTTTGAAGATCTAATGTCCTGTCACCAGGTGGTTAGATCTGTTACTAGGTATGTGAGCTCAGGAGTCCTCCTACTCCTGCTGTATGGATTCAGCTCACTTGCCTTGATAGATAGCCACCAAGTTTGTGGTGTAGGCTCTCAGTTACAGTCCTAGACAGACATGGGTGATTGGTGTAGGCACAGGCATCTGGCTGCAGCAGGGGCCCACACTCTGAACAAGGCTGGGGCTGCCGGCCACCCCTGAGTGTCCAGGAGGAAGGCGTGTCCCTGTTCCCTAGAGCATGTACGTGGGTAGGTTTTGCAGCTGGACTATGAGCAGCTAATGCTGTTGGCTGTAAGGACTAGGGGGCACCTATTATTCATGGGCTGCTATCGCAGGTGGCTAGGTGGCACTGGTGGAGCCACTAGTCCTCAGGTCCCTGATGTGAGTAGGTGAAGACTCTGCTTAATGGGCAGAGCAGTGTCAAATGTGAAGAACCTGCCACTTCACAGCTGAAACAGTTGAAGTTAGAGTTCCAATATATACCTTGTTGTACGGCAGTAAGGAGGGCCTACGCTGTTGAGATGGGCCCACACAAGTCAATGCAGGGGGAAAGGCACTCAAAGTCCGTGGATGCCTTATGCCTGTGCCTAGGCAAAAGAGCGCTGCCTTCCTGGCTTAGGGCGGCTGGCAGTTTATTTTTTCTCATTTGTTAATTTGTTCACTCTCCAAGTCGGGGAGAATGGCTCCGGGTGTGTGACAGCTTCTAATTTTGGCCCAGGTGACTCGGCAATTGCTGTAGCTGGTCTGGGACCCAGTGCAGAGCAGGGAGGTAAATTGGGAAGAGGTTTTTCCCTAAGTGGGGGTGTTTTTGATCCACGCTGTAAGCCGTACACAAATACTTATCTTTGTCCGATGAGGGCTGCTTCTCACTGGTTCTGGGTGGCTGTGTTGACTCTCTGGTGCTGGGTCTCTCCTGGTGCAGAAAACGCACCTCCCGAGCACAGCTGCTTGCCTACCTCAGCGCTTACCCCCAAGATGTTCAGGCCTGAAGGGCTCAGACTCTCGCCGGGTCAGGTCTGGCAACTGCTCGCTGCTTCTGAACCATTTCTCCCTCCCCTTGCCGCTCACTCCGGTTCCTCAACTCTTCCTTTGATGTTCAGGGCTCCTAGATTGCCATATATAATCGAATCACTTACTTTTTGGGGGTTTTTGTTGTAAGAGAGTCCATCAGAAGCATCTGACTACTCCATCATCTTGGTCCCTCCCTCCTGTATGTAAATATTCATATGTGTATCTGATTATCTCTCTAGGGTAAATGTCTAGAAGTGATATTACTGTGTCAACTCTATTTTATACGTTGTCTCAGTTTTCTAGTGCCGTTATAACAGAAATACCACAAATGGATGGCTTTAACAAAGAGAAATTTATTCTCTCACAGTTTAGAAGGCTAGAAGTCTGAATTAAGGGTGCCATCTCCAGGGGACAGCTTTCTCCCTCTGTCGGCTCATGAGGAAGGTCCTTGTCATCAATCTTCTCCTGGTCGAGGACCTTCTCAGGCTCAGGATCCCCCGGGTCCAAAGGACGTGCTCTGCTCCTGGTGCTACAAGGTCCCCAACTCTGTGCTCTCTTCCCTTTTGTTTTCTCTCTTCTAAGATAAAAGGTGGTGCAGGCCACACCCCAGGGAAACTCCTTTTACATTGGATCAGGGATGTGACCTGAGTAAGGATGTTATATCCTACCCTAATCCTCTTTAACATAATCTAACCTTGCCTTATTAACCGCAGGCAGAGATTAGGATTTACAACACGTAGGAAAATTACATCAATCACAAAATGGAGGACAGTCACACAATACTGGGAATCAGTCCTAACCAAGTTGACACATATTTTTGGGGGACACATTTCAGTCCATTACATACATAATCTGAAATATCCCTCCAAAAAATATAATTATATCAAATTGTATCCTGTCAGTGTTTATTTCCCTGCATTCTTAACTAAAAAACCCTAAAACCCATTACAACTGAGTCAATTCTGACTCATAGCTACCCTAATGGATTCTTACTAGCATTAGGCATTTTCAGTTTTTTTTTCTAATCTCAGACCGATTTGATAGAGGAAAAATTATGTCATTGGTTTAGTTTTCATTCATTTGAAAAGAAGCCAAGCACTTTTTCGCGTATTTATTGTTCATTCGTCTGATAAATTGCCCATGTCTCTATTTTAGAATTTGTCTATCTTATTTTTCTTTGTCAAAATCTCTGTATATTAAATATGAATAACTAACTGTGTTATATATTTTTAAAATTATTTTTTTCTGGTGTTTTCTTTGCCTTTGATGATATTTGGACAGTGAGAAGGTTTTCACTTTTACGTGGTAAAACTTTTTATTTTCTGTGGTTGCTATTGTACTTAAAAAGTATTTTTCCTTCTGATATTGGAAATTATTTTTCTATATGAGCTTCAACTTATTTTATAGTTTTATAAAAATTAAAAATCTAGTAGAGAATTTTTTTTTAATAGTAGGAGATTTTTAGTTGATCAATTGTCCTGGTATATATGTATGTATATATTTTTCTTTATTTGATTTGAAATAGACTTTTCCTTCTTCACTGATTTAAAATTCCACCTTTATTGCATATTATTTTCTTACGAAGATTTAGCCTTGGATAGTTCTCTGTCATGGTTTGTTAATCACACAGGATAACATTGTATTAACTGTTAGAGTTCTGTAATGTGTCTAAATGTCAGATAGTACAGTTTCTCTTAATTCATTTGAATTTCTCAAAGATTACAGGAATGCAAATTAATATAGTACAAGTGTAAACATTATTAGTATATGAAGGGAACTTCAGAAAGTTTGAAATGTGGGCAGATAGGATCTTGGGGAAGAGATGTCACTTTGTCTGGGCTGAGAATGATGACTATGATTTGGCTTGGCAGAGAGGAAGGAGAAAGGGTATTCTAAATGGGGAAAACAGCCTGAGCAGTAGCAGGCTGAATGGGTTGTAGGGAGAGGCATGTGGAAGACATCTAGTATTTGCTGAGTGTTTAATGTGAGACACCATGCTAAGCATTTTATAGGAATAACTCTGACGTCAGCGGAATCTGCATTCTTTGACTCCTGTGTCAGCGCGTGCTGAGTACCCTGCTTTCACTCTGTTCCAGTTTGGGTGCAGAAATCAGTACTTCTTTGAGTTTCTGAAAAACAATTCGCTTACAAAAACACTTTATTGATCAAAGCAGATCAAGATTTCTTGACCTCGACACCATTGGCATTCTGAGCCAAAAACTTCCTTGGTATAGGATGCTGTCCTGTGCATTGTAGGATATTTAGCAGCATACCTTGAGTCTACCCTCTAGATACCATTAGAAGTTCTCCCCTCTTCCTCAGTTGTGACAACCATAAATGTCTTTGGGCATTAACAAATGTCCCCCAGCAGGCAAAATCAACTCAGATTGAGAAGCATTGATGTAATTTATACCAAAGACAAAATTTGGTGGAGGATTGTATATTGCACAATCCACTACAAATAAATGTCCTCTTTTTGGTTTCTATGCAGATTTTTTTTGGTGTACTTTATTGAAGGGTTTCTC
Source organism: Dugong dugon (assembly GCA_030035585.1). Taxonomy (NCBI): domain Eukaryota; kingdom Metazoa; phylum Chordata; class Mammalia; order Sirenia; family Dugongidae; genus Dugong; species Dugong dugon. The sequence goes on from CM057483.1 coordinate 154,576,066, forward strand.
AACCATGGCATTATTGCACCACTAACATTTGGGCTGGGTCATTCTTTGTTGTGGGGACTGTCCTGTGCATTGTGGGATGTTTAGCAGCACCCCTGACCTCTATCAGGAGATGCCAGTATCACCCCGTCTTTCCTCTCCAGTTGTTACAACCAGTATCTCCAGACATTGGCAAAACTGACCCTGGCTGAGAACCACTGATTCAGATTATACCAAAGATAGGAAGGATGGAGGGTTTTTATTCTGTACAAGCCACAAGAAGTTAACTTAAAAATCCTCTATTTTTTCCTTGAAGTCCCTTCTTGGTTACTGTGTAATTGGTTTTGTGTTTTGTTTAGCTTATTGTCTCTCAGGGATTCTACATCTAGGCACTATTGATGTTTTGGAATGGATAATTCTTTTTCCCCCCACATTTTAGAGCCTGTGTCCTTTATTTATGCCCCCCACAAAGTATAGTCAGAGACAAGGCCCCTGCCGGAAGCAAGAAAATCTGGGGCCGGGGACTCTGGTTACATCCTTTGAGTCCCCTGGCAGAGATAGTCTCCTGTGAGCTGGAAGTGTATAAAGGGCTGGCGTGTGACAGATCCTTTGGGGAGGGCCAAAGGGAATAGGAGCCCCACCCTGACTAAGACAGCAGGGACTCTGGAAGATCAGGGCACAGGCCTAGGTTCCCAGAGACTGGGAGGGGGGCCTACGACCATACCACTGGGGCTGTGGAAGCTCAATGCAGTCCTGGGCTGGCGGGAACTGAAAGAGGGCACCTTCAGCACAGAGTCCTAGGAGGGTGGAGGTGGGAGAGGGATAGTTTCTACATTCCTTGGATGGGAGGAGAGAGAGAGGGAGGCTTTGGGGATCTCAGAGAATGGGACAGCCCCTCTGACGCTTATTCTTGGGGACCTGGAGGCCTGCATGAGTGGCCATCTCGAATACCTCCCGCACACCCTCCTTATTCCTGGCTGAGCACTCGAGGTAGCCAGAGTCACTGATCCGATTCGCCATATCCCAGCCTTCCTCAGACTGAACTGGCTCCTGTTACATCTTGGCCAGCTCTCTCCTAGTATGCTCATCTTGCCTCAGGTCCTTCTCATTCCCACTAGGATAATGGGATATTGGGACAGAAGTGCTTCGCCTCTGGGGTCCACTTCTCAGGAATGTTTTCCAGGCTGTCCAGGCTGGCTGTCAATGGAGAAGCACATGAGGATGATGTCAGTATCTGGATCAGTATCTGGGTAGGAGAGAGGCTGCAGGCGATGGTAGTCTTCCTGCCCGGCTGTGTCCCACAGAGCCAGCTCCACCTGCTTGCCGTCCACCTCAGTGTCTGCAATGTAGTTTTCAAAGACGGTAGGGATGTAGACCTCTGGGAATTGACCCTTGTTGAAGACGAGGAGGAAGCAGGTCTTCCCACAGGCACCATGCACCACAATCACCAACTTCTTTCGGATTTCAGCCATGGCTGGGCTTCTGCTGCACTGCCTCCAGCTGCAAGGCTGGTGCCCGAGGCTAAGACTGACCCGAAGGGCCTGGCTTCCACCTCCTCAGCGCCACTGGGGACGGGCAGGCCTGTGGGGCTTGGGATGGATGGATAAGTCTTTGTTGTGTGGGGATGCCCTGTGGGTTGTAGAACATTTTGCAGCATCACTGGCTTTTACCCACAATATGCCGGTAGCATCTCCCTTCCATCTTCCTACCCCCACCCAGTTGTGACAGCTTAAACTGTCTCCAGATATTTCCAAATGTCCTCTGTGGGCAAAAACCACACCTGGTTAAGAACCACTGCTCTGTTCTGCTTACCTTTCCACATACAGTGGCTCTTCTTTTCACCTTTCTCTTTTAGAAGAAATGCACTCCTATTTGTAGACATTGAGTGATAATTTTTGTTATTTGAACATGATTTAGGAAGCTCACCCTCTATCTCAAGTGGTTTGTTGCATTTTTCCCCCTAACAAATATAGCATTGCCCTTAAGAGGAATTTTGGCAGAAAACTTGTATCCCAATTTGCTACACATTAATCATTTCTCCTCTGAGTGAACAGCAACAGGCTATTTGAGGTTCTGTTGCAGGTTTTGCTATAGACTGCCTTTGCGTTAGAGTAAATTTGTACATACATCTCATTAAATCCGACCTTGTGAGCAACTTCAAGACAAGCATGTTGTCCTGAACATAGTAACTGTTTTGAAAGAAAAAGAATGTTAATATTGGGATCAGACACATCTGGGTTAAAATATCAGTTCCATTCCTCTTTAACCAGATTTAGTGGCCTTAACCAAATTAGCTCCTCTGATCCTGTTTCATCATCTGCAAAATGGGGGGTGGGGGGGAAGATTACCTTCTGAGTGGGTTTCTTGTAAACATTACACATAATGAGATAAAGCACCTGGTATGTATCAAACAGTCAAAAATGTTAACCATTAATGTTATCATAAATACACTAATTTTATCAAAAGATATTGAGACCTTTATAAAGAGCCTTTAAAGCCAGACTTTAAACCTCAAAAACCTATACCGAGAGTGTATACATATTTCCCTTAATTTCTGACATATTTGTTATGATCACAGCTGAGGGATGCTGGAAAAAAGATTGTTGCATTAATTTTTCTCTGCTTTGCCAGAAATTTTAAGACTTGACTAATTCAGAAGTTCTCATGATCACTGAAGTTTAAAGTTTATTTAGCATCATTATGGAGATTTCTTTTTGCAACTGTGAGAAGGTGCATATTGCTTCAGAAGCATAAGAGATAGAATTATAAATAAAATTTGGAAGATTTTTACTGAAATTGGTTCTTATGAGAAAAGTATCATTTGAGTTTTTAATATGTTTTCACCAGTCGATAAGATATATTTTTTTCTTTCACGTTCAGTTTTTCCTCTGATGTGTATATGTGGTTTTGACCTTTTGAAGACAAATTGAATTGAAAATAAAATATGATGAAAAGCAAAGAATAAAAAGAGACAACCTGTGAGTCACAGCACAAAAATCGATAAAGATATAAAATGCAATATTCTGGTCATTAAAAAGGGTTTCTTTCTTCAGTTTATTAACCAAAGATGTGATTTTACCTAGATTAGAAAATAAAGTATTACTACAAGGCTGGGCTATGCAAGTTTGCTTGTAATACCACAGACGTTTAAAGGAGAAGGAACCCCCCAAATTAATTCATATAACCATCCCATTTTTAGAATAGAGAAATGAAAGCCTAGACCTGCAAATGACCTCCCCAGAGTTTCTAATCAACGGCTAGTGACAGAGTTCATATGAGGGTCTGATTCCCAGTGGGTTAGGCATTACACTCTGTTGGTGCCATCTGTTTGATAAAATAGAATTGTGGAATATTCTACAAGATTCAGCACTTCTGATGAGCCAAAAAAAAAAAAAATAGGAGATGATAGTGGATATAATTTTAGGAATTGTTGTTACAGCAACAACTGGAGAAAAAATATATTGACTGTCTGGGATTAGCTTAATGAGAAAATATGCTTCTCTTCAGTACAACTATTTTTAAGCAAGAAAAGCACCATCATTGTCTTCTACTAAGTCTTTTAGAGACGACACAGATGGATGTGGCAGGCTTATAAATGAAACTAGACTTTAAACAACACTAACATTTAAGTTAAAACACTTTTAACTTTATTAAGGAACTACACAACATCAGGTGCTTAGCAGTATTAGGAATTGGTCAGGTCTCTTCAGTGGCCAGTATATTTCTAGTACTTGGGTATGTACCTTAAATACTGCATATCTTGAACACATCTTGAGTCTTTTAGTAGCCTGGTGCAACTTTTCAGTGTAGTTATCAATAAAACTCCTTAGGTTTTCTTTGAGATTTTCTCGATTGTTTTTCTGTTTCCTTGTGTTGTTTATACGCCTTATATCTCTCGGCCAGTGCCACAAGTTCGTCTGGGACAAACTGATTTGTTCTTTTCAGAATTGTAATCAACTCAGTGGCGATCTTCCAATCGTCTTGAGTGATAAGGGTAACCGATGTGCCAGTCTTCCCTGCTCTTCCAGTGCGCCCCACTCTGTGGACATATTCTTCGATATTCCGTGGAAAATCGTAATTGTATACGTGTGTGATATCATGAACATCAAGGCCCCGGGATGCTAAATCGGTAGCGATCAGTATTTTCACTTTTCCACTTTTAAAATCATCTAATGCTCGCTCACGATCACTCTGGTCTCTGTTGCTGTGCATACACTGAACAGGTATACCCTGGATGCTTAAATCGCTTGACAAGTCATCAGCAATAAGTTTTCTGCTGACAAATATGATAACTTTGTCTTTGGTTGACATATTTTCTAGAAACTCTTGGATAAGAGATCGTTTCTTTTCTTCCGTGGTAATGATTATGTTTTGTTTCACTGTATTTACTGCAGCTAGATCCAGAGTACCTACATATACAATCATGGGCTCTTTCAAATAAGATTGTGCTAGTCGACGGACACCGTCTGGCCAAGTTGCACTAGTCATAATGGTCTGCCTATCTGGGCGCACATCTAATAAGATCTTCATTATCTGGTGTTCAAACCCTAGGTCTAGCATTTTATCAGCCTCATCTAACACCAAATAGGTTATGCTTCTTAGATTGACAAAGTTATTCATTTGCAAATCATTTAGTCGGCCAGGAGTTGCAATGATGATATCTACACCTTTGGAAACGTCGTGTATTTGGGCTTCTCTATTTCCACCGCCATATATACAAACGCTTTTAAGACCTTCATCTGAATACTTAGAACATTCAGCTTCCACTTGAAGGGCTAACTCTCTAGTGGGTGTAAGGACTAGCATGCCTGGTCCCTTGCGTTCGTCGCTAGATGTTGGTTGAAACTTGAGATGAATAAACCCAGGCATTAAATAGGACAGTGTTTTGCCTGTTCCAGTTTGGGCAACTCCTATAAGATCTATTCCTTGTAGAACAATTGGCCATGCCTGTGCCTGAATTGGTGTTGGTTTTAGAAAACCTGCTTTTTTAATGCTGGCCATAATTTCAGGATAACTTCTAAAGGCATCTTCAAAAGTACAGGTTGGATTGGGAATAGGACGTTTTCCACTATCTTTCAAGTCGTTACACATTACATTGAAATTATCCTGTCTCCACTTATCTACTTGCGTTTGAGGCATTGAACTTGTTGATACGGATTCTATGTAAAAATTTTTCTTAACTGGTGGTAAATCTGCCCATTTCTTGTTCTCCCATTCGGCGGCCTCTACCCGAATTTGATCCCAATCTATCGGTGGCTGAACTTCTCTGCTGACATTATTTCTACTTAAACCTCTTCCAGCAGAAGGCTGGGCAGCAACTGTATTAACCCTGTATTCGCAATTGTAACTTGCCTCTTGTTTTTTAACAACAGTTTCTATAATTGCTTTGGCCTTTTCTTTCATGGTATGGCTGCCAAAAATTTTTACCTCTGCTTCAGTATCACCTTTTATTATGTGAATTCTAGTGTTTGTTGTACCTTGGATGTCTTTGATTTTCGATCCACCGCGACCAATCACAGCACCGATCATATTGTTCTTCAATTTAAAGCAGAGAGGTGATTCACGGGAGCCAGAGGCCCTAGGTTCCAGATAGCCGGAGGGTCCGCTCGAGTTTCTGCCGCCCCTGCCATCCCTGCGGGCCTCCAGATCCCTTGGATTAGGCTCCTTCCGCCTCCACTCCGGGGCCTGGGACATTGCTGAGTAGTGATAATGTAGGCGCTGGCCTCCCGCCTACATATGGTTGGACGATCTGGCTGAGCGGCTCTTAACCAACAGATAGTACTGCCAGTTATCTGCACCTTCTCCAGGTAGCTACTGGTGGTTGCCTAGGGAACCATTATGCCATGTGGTGTCAAGGCGGGGCCTTGACAGCCTGACCAATCACAGGACAGGGACTAGGGTGGAGGTAAGGGAGGAGCTTGTGACTGAACATTTAAAGAGGCACTCACTGTTAGGGACCGACCTTGCGTATACTTATAGCACCCTGATAGTGAGTGTCTCTAACTTTTGAGCAGGCTTGAAGCAGGCCTTGCACTTAGCCACATAGCCCTTTTTTTTTTTTTATATAATAAGTTATTTCCAGAGGAGAAAACTATAGTGGGTTTTTAAAAATCAATTTATTTGTTCGTGTATTTGTCTGTGTATTTGTTTTGGTATTTTTTTGTGTGTACCAACAATACTTGGTATAGATCAATTCCTCATTTCTCGGTCCTATTAAAAAAAAATTAACATTGTCGTCAGGTCGATTCTGACTCATAGCGACCCCATAGGATGGAGCAAAACTGCCCCATAGGGTTTCCAAGGAGTGGCTGGTGGATTTGAACTACTGATCTTTTGGTTAGCAGCTGAGCTGTTAACCACTGTGCTACCAGAGCTCCATTCCTTGTCCTATAGTGTAACTTAAATTACACCATCAGAAGTTTCATAGGTGCACACTCAGAGATGGCATTTTGCCTCTGCATCTTAACTAAACTATAATACTTGTTCAGGCAGTTTCCAGATCCTATTTCAGGGATAATGGTTGGTTGGAAGAGGGGGGGAGTGGTATCTAAGATAGCTTAGGGGGTGTTTTCAGTGGTTTCTCTTTTTACTCTGTGTCTCTTAATTTTTTTCTCCCTGTGGTTTCATAGATTCAGAGATCTTAGCACTAGCGGACTATGCGGAAATCGTTTATTAGGTGCAATGCAAAAGAGACTCTGGCAGCAATCTGGACACGTACACTTCCAAGCCTCTGTTTAAAAAGTCTCAGAGGCAGGAAGCTCACTTCGTGTCAAAGATATCCATCCCGTTATGAGGCAGTTCTAATAGGTACAAAGATGGCGTTGAAGTAAATGTGCATCCTCCTGCTTTCTTAGGCCCTTTTGCCCTCCGAAGTCACGCAGAATAGGCTGGATCCTTCTTGTATACTAGTGTACTTCAGGGCCACTCTCAAATCTCCTTAAGGCTTCTATTCATCAAGGTAAAAATTCCCGTTTATTCAGCATTTCTTGACGTGACATGATTTCTAAGACACACACCATCTTATTCCCTCTCCTTTGGAGATGGTTCATTGAAGACCTTTTATAATGTAGCACACAGAACTATACAAAAAATTCTGTAGAAATGTCCTTACTGGTACTGTTAGGTTTTCTTCACTGGTCATGAAAGCTCTGTTAATTCTACCTAAGAACTCCTAAGACATAAAGCTGCTGTTAGTAACATGATGGATATTTAAGTCCATTCTTCCTCATCCTGTACTTTCATGGTTGTCTTTTGCTTATTTCTTTATTTACCTAAATATAGACTATATATCTATCCTTTTATATTCATCCCACAAGGTTTGGTCAATTGATGCAGCCTATTAAATATAACTTAAATGCTGATTTTCTCACCCATCATATTATCCTCCAGTTTCACGTCTTCAAATTTAATGTTCATGACACATCTTTCTCTTCATCCAGACTTGCTATTAAAATTTGGACATGGTTGAGTATAGGACTCGTATGTCACAAATATGTCAATGACTAATTGGGAGAAATCTTTGTATTAGCATTTTCCTAAAAGATGCTTTTTGAAAAAAGAAAAAAGAAAAGCCTCCTAGCCGAATGTGTTTGAGACACACAGCACCCTACATCCCCTCTGTTAGATTCACAATGCGTATTAGGTATACCAGTAGCTCTGAATATTACAAGCACTGAGAAACTCAGTTGTTGAACCCAAAATTTCTCAAAGAAATCTGTCAGTGGAGCCGTTCCTCATATTTTTAAAATAAACATTTTATTTTCAGTAATTTGGGATTTATGGAAAAGTTGTACAGATAGTACAGCGAATTCCAGTATATGCTTCAACCAGTTTCAGTTTCCCATAATCTTATATCTCACATTACTGTGGTACATTTGTCAACTCCAAGAAACAAACAATGGTATATTACTTTTAATTGAACTTCAGACTTTATATCACCAGTTTTCCATTGATGTGTTTTTTGTTCCAGGATCCAGTCCAGAACACCACATTGCATTTAGTTGTCATGTCTAGTCTGTGACAGTTTCTCAGTCTTGCCTGGTTTTTCATAACCTTGACAGTTTTGACCTGTAATGGTCGAAATTTTGTAGAATATGCTTCAAACAGTGTATTCTTGATCTATTTTCACATGATTAGAATGGGGTTATAGGTTTTGGGGAAAATATCACAGAGGTGAAATGATCTTATGGGTGTGGGGGCGCACCTGGTATCAGCATGATCCATCACTTGGTTAAGTAGTGTTAGCCAGGTTTCTCCACGGTTAAGTTATTATTTCTCCCTTTTCATATTGTGTATTTTTGGAAATGAGTAACTAAGTCCAGTCAGTCCTCAAGGGCCCATTACCTTTAAAATACAATTCTTACTAACATCTTGCACAGCTAGTGTTGTTCTTATAATACAGTTTGGAAGACACTGCTCTGGATAAACATAGATTCTTTAATCAGTGTTTTTCGTTTGGTTATTCAGCCAGATATATTGTGACCAGATTCCATTAGAACCTCTTTATATTTCTCTATGAATACACTCGGAGTGTTAAAGCATTCCCAAAATCTTCTGGTTCATTAACCATTAAAAATAGGAAATTTCTTTAGTCAAATGTGGCTTTTATTTAGTATGCTGTTTTGCTGTGTCTCTGTGTTTATGCCTTCATCTGTAGTTTGAATAATACTGAATATTACAGAACTACTAAATTGTAGAGGTGTTGGGTATGTCAGAAGTCATCTTGTTGTACCCCTGTATTATAGAGATAATGAAATTGAGGCCCTGAAATCTTTCCAGACTTCATCATGGGTACTCAGCAAATCAGTGAGAGTATAAATCCAAAACTATTTCTTGACTTATGGACAGGGACCGTTTCCCTTCTATTATGAATGGACAGTCAGCTTGTTTCTACTCATGATGTTTTCTGTGGGTGATATGGGAGAGTAGAAGAAGCCATGAAAGTGAAGTGAAGTGACGGAAGGTCCTAGAGTGGGGTGAGGGGTAGTTGTAAACCTTTGAGTTCAAAGCAGTGCAGTTTAAGGTAGAATTCATTGTAGTGAATTACTAGAGTGACACAGAACTGATAGTAGGCTTTTTGGGTTTGCAGATGCGAAGAGGGACTGTGCTCTCAGACTCATTCATTACCATGTGTGATTGGCCTTATCAGTTGGAGAAGTTGATTTTCATCTGTGTTAAGGGTCACTGGCGTGACATTCTTTGGCCCGTATATCTCTACAACTGGCTTATCCCTAGTATCTGAAATGTTCCCATTAGATATTTACTCCTGTGGTTTATGGCTTGGCACCTTACTAGCTTGCTCTTGAAAAATATTACATGCAAGTGTGAAGTTGTCAATTAGCTGCTTTCTAGTGGAGCAGCTGGCTAATAGTTGTTTTTTTTTTTTTTTTGAAGATTTTATTGTATTTTTGGTGAAAATATACACAATATACACAGCAAAACACGTTCCCTTCAACAGTGTCTACACATAAAGTTCAGTGATATTGGTTACGTTCTTCACGTTGTGTCAGTATTCTCATTGTTTCTAATTGTCTTACTTCCATTCACTTAGACTCACTGCCCCCTAAACATCTCATCTATGCTTTAGAGTAACTCTAGTCCATATGGTCTCATATAGATAATTTTTTAAAAGAGTGCATTACTCAAGGGTAACATTCTTTACTTTTTGAGCTAAACTGCTAGTTTAAAGGTGACTTCAGGAAATAGTTTCACTTCAGGTTTTAAAGAGTTTCTCAGGGCATGGCTAAGAGGTTTTTACAGGGGAAAGGGAGGCAAAGAAGAAAGGGACTGTGTTTGTGGTAAAGGGTGGGCAAAGTATGTCCCAAGGTAAGTAGAAAGGCATTGAAAAGACATGAGCAGGATTAAACTCAGACTTGACCGTTTTGCTTAAGGGGCTCTCTATGGCCTTATAGGCAACAGTAAAATGAAATATTTCAGGGAGTGTATTGGGCCAATTTGTAATCATAAAATTCTATTGATGTGTTAATATTGCCAGCCTTTGTTAATTCGTTCACTCTCCAAGGCAGGGGGAATGGCTCTGGGCATGTGAGGGATCCTACTTCTGGTCCAGGAGACTGGACAGTTGCTGAAACTGGTCTGGGACCCAGTGCAGAGCAAGGAGCAAGGAGGTAGATGGGAGAGAGATTTTTCCCAAAGCGGGGTGTTTTTGATCCCCAAGGTAAACTGTAAGCAATTACTTATCTTTCGCTCATGAGGGCTGCTTCTGGTTTTGGGTGGCCATGTAGACTCTCTGGCGCTGGGTCTCCCCGGTGCTGAAAACGTGCCTCCTGAGCATGGCTGCTTGCCTGCTTCACTGCTCACCCACAAGCTGCTCAGGCCTGAAGGGCTCAGGCTCTAGCTGGGTCAGTTCTGGCAACTCCTTGCTGCTTCCCAACCATCTCTCCCTCCCCCTGTCACTCAGTCTGGTTCCTCAACTCTGCCTTTGATGTTCAGGGCTCCCAGATTGCCATATATAATCAAATCACTTGTTTTTTTTGGTCTTTGTTGTAAGACGGTCCACCAGAAGCGCCTGACTTCTCTGCCAACTTGGCCCTGCCTCCTGTTTCAGCTTATTGTTGCAGCCACTGTGTCAACCCATCTGATTGAGGATCGTCCTCTTTTTCACTGACCCTCTACTTTACCAAGCATGATGTCCTTCTCCAGAGACTGGTCCCTCCTGAAAACCTGTCTAAAGTAAATGAGATGAAGTCTTGCCGTCCTCCCTTCTAAAGAGAATTTCTAGCTATACTTCTTCCAAGACAGATATGTTCGTTCTTCTGGTCTCTTCAATTTTCTTCTCGAACACCATAATTCGAAAGCATCAGTTCGTCTTTGGTCTTCTTATTCGTTGTCCAGCTTTTGCATGCATATGAGGTGATTGAAAATGCCATGGCTTGAATCAGGCACACCTTAGTTCTGTTGACTTATAAAAGGAACTAGGATATTTTGTTTGAATGTCAAATGGGCATGAGAGATGTTTTCCATATGCCATTTTGCAGGGAGGCTAAGGTTGGGCAAAGAGCAGAACTGAAGAATGTTCGGAGAAATAATAAGCTGATTTTGGCTTGTTATAAGCACAATATTCAGTTAGAATAGTTCCAAAATGGAATTTAAAGCTACTGGAGGTGGTAAAAATTCCCATCACTTGAGCTGATCCAGCAGAGGCTAAATGACTACTTGCCGGTCTACTGTGAGAGAATTCAAACATTGACTGAGAGGTAAGGTTAGACAATGGTTATCACTTTTGTGTCTCTGAGGAGACTTGTACTTTGTCATTATATTTCTCATTCACATCTTCTCATATATAAATAGTTAGGTATTTTAATAGGCTTACCTTAGTGTTGCTGGTCAATGCTCTGTTGCCTAATGTCGGTAACCCTTTGGGACCACAAACAAGGGCAAATAATACAGAACTTTTTCATCCATCTGATGTGATTGGCAGAATTTGAAATAGCAGTTGCTCTGATTGTAGAATGAAATAACAAGACCAAATGTGATTTTAGAGACCATCGAAACTCTCTTCCCAATCACACAGCTCACAGGCCTCAAAGCTGTATGTTTCATTATAAAAGTCATACTCAGTTTATTTCTAAATCTACCTGTTCTTTTTTCACAAAGTATTGTTCTTTCCTTATAGTGCCAAATATATATGTTAATCCTTTAAAAATATTGTTCTACTAACTCAACGATTTTGTGTTCTATTCCTGCTTTTTGTGTATCATACAAAGCTTTTCAGGGTAAATCATGTCCTCATTTTTCTTTTTTAAATTGTAATCTCAACATCTTTAGCAAGGACATTTGTTTTTTATAGTGGTAATGAATATACCTGGGCTATTGAAACGAATTGCAGAGTGGTTTTCTGGTTACTTCTGGTACCTACCCCGGGGATATTACCAGTTGTCTTAGTTATCTAGTGCTGCTGTAACAGAAATACCTTGGAAATCTTCATGTGGTATTTATCTTCTCCCTCCATGCTTCCTTGCTTCTGTGCCTAATCTGCTCCTTTTATATGTCATAAGTACCTTAAACATACCTTACACTGATACTGCCTCATTGGCATAGCAAAGAAAACCCTGTTCCCAAATGGGATTTTCATCCACGGGGGTTAGTATTTACAATTATAGGGGTTAGGATTTACAACGCATATTTTGGGGGGATACAATTCAACCAGTAACACCAGCTCAGGACTAATTTTTATGTTAATATCTCAGCTTGGAACATCCAGCATTATTTGTGAGGGCACATTTTGACTCTAAATCTATGTATGACACTATCTTGAAATCTCACTTTCTTATGACACTTTGCTTTTTCCATTTAGAGACGAAAGGCTGAGTCAGAAAGGCTGAGTCAATTTTTCATGCCTTTTTATTGGGCTGGTGGGGAGTATTCTTCAAGTCTTTCTTTTACTGAAGATGTATCCATTCTTTTAAGGGTTCTGGTTTTATGAAGAATGTCTCAATACCACATGCTTGACTTGTATCCATTGAAGTCTTCATTTATTATCATTTCCATAAATTAAAAACAAAAGCTCAATATCAAGAATATATAAAGAAACTCCTACAAATCAGTAATAAAAGCCAAGTAGCCCAGTATAAAAAAGACAAAATATTTGAACAGACATTTTACAAAAGGAGATCTACAAATGACCTATGAAAAGGTGCTTAGCATTATTAGTCATCAGGGAAATTAAATTTAAACCATACCTACTAGAATGGCTAAAATTCAAAAGGCTGACAATACTAAGTATTGATAAGGATGTGGAAAAACTGAAAGTCTCACCCATTACTGGTACAGTATACAATGGTATAACCACTTTAGAAAACAGTCTAACTTGTACTGTCCAAAAATTTTTTCTCAGTCTGTAGGTTCTCTTTTTACTCTTTTGGTGAAGTCTTTTGAAGAGCATAGGTGTTTGATTTTTAGAAGATTCCAGTTATCTAGCTTATCTATTGGGTTTTGTGCATTGATGGTTATGGTTTGTATCCTGTTAATGCCATGTATTAAGGCCTGAAGTGTTGGTCCTATTTTTTATTCTATGAACTTTATCGTTTTAGGCTTTATAGTCAGGTCTTTGATCCATTTTGAAGTAGTTTTTGTATACGGTGTGAGGTATGGGTCCTGTTTCATTTTTTTGCAGATGGATATCCAGTTTTGCCAGCACCATTTGTTAAAAAGACTGTCTTTTCCCCATTTAATGGACTTTTGGCCCTTGTCGAAGATCAGGTGACCGTAGGTGGATGGATTTACATCTGGGTTCTCAATTCTGTTCTATTGGTCAATGTATCTGTCGTTGTACCCGTACTAGGCTGTTTTGACTACTGTAGCTGTATAGTAGGTTCTGAAGTCAGATAGTGTGAGTCCTCCAACTTTATTCTTCTTCTTCAGTACTGCTTTACTTATTTGGGGCTTCTTCCCTTTCCATCTGAAGTTGATTAGTTTTTCCATCTCTTTAAAGAGTGTTGTTGGTATTTGGATTGGGATTGCATTGTATTTGTAAATTGCTTTGGGTAGAGTTGTCATTTTCACAATGTTGAGTCTGCCTATCCATGAGCATGGTATGTTTTACCATTTATGCAGATCCCTTTGGGTTTCTTGCAGCAGTGTTTTGTAGTTTTCTTTGTATAGGTCTTTTACATCCCTGATCAGATTTATTCCTAAGTATTTTATCTTTTTGGGGGCTATTGAAAATGTTATTGTTTTCCTGATTTCCTTTTCATCGTTCTCCTCATTGGTGTATAGGAATCCAGCTGATTTTTGAATGTTTATTTTGTATCCTGCTACTCTGCGGAATCTTTCTATTAGTTCCAGTAGATTTCTCATGGAGTCTTTAGGGTTTTCTGTGTATAGTATCATATCATGTGCAAACAGGGACAGTTTAACTTCTTCATTACTAATTTGGACGCCCTTTATTTCTTTTTCTTGCCTTATTGCTCTAGCTGGAACTTCCAGCACAGTGTTAAATAGGAGTGGTGGTAAAGGGCATCCTTGTATTGTTCCTGTTTTCAAGGGGAATGTTTTCAGCCTCTCTCCATTAAGAATGATGTTGGCCGTTGGTTTTGCATAGATGCCCTTTATTATGTTGACTGGGGAAAAGATTTTTGGATAGTACAAGTCAGACAAAGGTCTAATCTCTATAATCTACAAGAAAATCCAATCCCTCTACAACTAAAAGACAAATAATCCTATTTAAAAATGGGCAAAGGAAATGAACAGACACGTCACCAAAGAAGACATTCAAATGGCCAACAGACACATGAGGAAATGCTCGCGATCACTAGCCATTAGAGAAATGCAAATTAAAACCATCTCACCCCGGCATTACTGGCATGAATCAAAAACACTGGAAACAACAAATGTTGGAGGGACTGCGGGGAGATCAGGACACTTATGCACTGCTGGTGGGAATGCAAAATGATACAACCATTTTGGAAAATGATATGGCGCTTCCCCAGAAAGCTAGAAATAGACATACATTCGATCCAGCAATCCCACTCCTATGAATATATCCTAGAGAAATAAGAGTCGTCACTAGAATAGACATATGCACACCTATGTTCATGGCAGCATTGTTCACAATAGCAAAACGATGGAAACAACCTAGATGCCCATCAACAGATGAATGGATAAACAAACTATGGTACATACACGCAATGGAGTACTATGCAACGAGAAAGAACAACAATGAATCTATGAAGCATCTCATAACATGGATGAAACTGGAGGACATTATGCTGAGTGAAATAAGTCAATCACAAAAGGACAAATGTTGTATGAGACCTCTATTGTAAAAACCCATGAAAAAGTTCACACACAAAATGGAACAATCTTTGTTGGTTACCAGGGATGGGAGGGGTGGTGGTGGGGAAATATTAAATAGACAATAGATAAGTGGTATCTTGGGTGAAGGGTGCGACAGTACACAATACAGGAGAAACTAGCACAACTTCTACAAGGAAAGGTCATGGAAACCCCATAGACACATCCAAACTCCCTGAGGGACTGAATTTCTGGGCGGAGGGCCGTGGGGACCATGGTCTCGGGGAACATCTAGCTCAACTGGCATGACACAGCTTATAAAGACAGTGCTCTACATTCTACCTTGGTGAGTAGTGTCTGGGGTCTTAAAAGCCTGTGAGCGGCCATCTGAGATACTCCACTGGTCCCATCCCTTCGGGAGCAAGGAAGAATGAAGAGAACAGGATACAAGGAAAAGATTAGTCCAAAGGACTAATTGTCCACAGCTACCAAGGCCTCCACCAGACTGAGTCCACTACAGCTAGATGGTGCCCCGCTACTACCACTGACTGCTCTGACCAGGATCACAACAGAGGGTTCTGGAGAGAGCTGGAGAAGGATGTAGAACATAATTCTAACTCACAAAAAAAAAGACCAGATTTACTGGCCTGACAGACTGGAGAAATCCCGAGAGTATGGCCCTCAGACACCCTCTTATCTCAGTGGTGAAGTTACCTCCGAGGTTCACTGTTCAGCCTGGGAATGGACAGCCCCATAAAACCAAATGATACTGCCCCGAGGTACAGGAGTCTGGTGACAAGGTCCAGAAGGCAGAAGGGGACGAAGAAGCTGGTGATAGGGAACCCAAGGTTGAGTAGGGATATTGTTGATGTGTTGTGAGATTGTTAACTATTGTCATAGGGCAACATTTGTAGTAACTGTTAAATGAGAAAGTATTTTGTTCTGTAAGCCTTCATCTTAAGTGAGATTAACAGTGTAGTCAATGTCACTGAACTGTGCATGTAGACATTTTTGAAATGGTGTATCTTTGGCTATGTGTATTTTCACCAAAAAAAAAAAAAAAGTTGAGAAGTTAGAGGGTTGATATGTTGTGGGGTTGTTAACCAATGTCATAAAACAACATGTGTACTTCTGTTTCATGAGAAAGTATTTGTTCTGTAAGCCTTCACCTGAAGTACAATAAAATAAAGAAAGAAAGAAAGAAAGAAAACAGTTTAGCAGTTATTTAAAGAGGTAAACATGCACTTAACGTAAAATCCAGCAATTCCATTTCTTTGTATTTTCCCAGAAGGAATGAAAAATGTATCTTCACAAAGAATTTATGAGTGGTCATGGCAGCTTTATGTGTAATAGCTAAAAACTGGAAACAACGCAAATGTCCATCAGTAGGTGAATGAATAAACAAAATATTGCATATTCATACAATGGAATATTAGTAAGCAATTAAAAAAAAAGAATGGACTTCTGATCCAGTCTTTTTTTTTTTTACTTTATTGTGTTTTTGGTGAAAGTTTACACAAGAAATTAGGTTGTCATTTATCAATTTCTATACATATTGTTCAGTGACATTGATTACATTCTTCACAGTATATCAGCATTCTCATTATTTCTATTTTCCTTGTTCTGTTTCAATTAATCTCACTTCCCTGTCCCCTCTAGCCTTCTCATCTTTGGTCTACGGTAAATGTTAACTATTTAATTTCATCTAGATGATTTTTTTGAGGATCACAGTACTCACAGGTGATATTACTTATTTTATGGGCCAATCTGTCATTTGGCTAAAAGATGACCTCTGAAAGTGGTTTGAGTTCCAAGTTTAAAGAGTATCTAAGGGTTTTAGTGTCGGAAGTTCATCTAGTCTCTACTACTCTGGTAAGCCTGGCCTTTTTTTAGGTATTTGAGTTCTATATTTTTTCCCCCATTCTATCTGTGATCTTCTATTGAGTCTCTGGTTGGGATGGTCAGTAGTGGGAGCTGGGCACCATCTAGTTCTTCTGGTCTCAAGGTAAATGATGTCTTTGTTCCTGTAGACCATTATAGACTAGTTTCTTCTTTGAGTCTTTGGTTTCCTTCTTTCTCTTTAGCTTTGGATGAGTAGAGACCAATAGTTGTATCTTAGATGACCGCTCATAAGCTTTAAACACCCCAGATGCTAATCATGAAAGTAAGATGTAGAACATTGTCTTTATGGACTATATTATGCCAATTGACTGAGTTATCCCACAAGACTATGATCCTAAGCCCTCCAACCTAGTAGATCAATTCCGTGAGGTGTTTGGTTGTGTCTAGGAAGTATCCATAACTGTGCCCTCTATGTGCTTTATTTTATACTTGAAAATCTATGCAGCACACATAAACATGTATATTCATATGCCTACAGTTATTCATATAAACCTTCCTGTACATATTTAAAGGAGCCCTGGTGGTGCAGTGGTTAAAGCAATCAACTGCTAACCGAAAGGTTGGCAGTTTGAAACCATGAGTGGCTCCACAAGAGAAAGGTGTGGCATTTTGCTTCTGTAGAGATTTACAACCTTGGAAACCCTATGGCATTGCTTTGAGTCGGAATCAACTGGACGGCAGTGGGTTTTTGGTTCGGGTACATATTTATGCATACTTATGTATCTGTGTAACCAAACACATATTTTTTTGGTTGTTATTTCTGTTGTTGCAAAATTGTATATCCCCCAATGAATTTTATTTACAAATTTCCAGATAAATTGTTCATTGACATTAGTTACATTTATCACAGTTTGTCAGCATTCTCTTTAATTGTGTCTATACCCTTCTATTTGTGCTCAAACACTCATCTTTACTGTGGTTGTGCTGTGCTCACTACTTCCACACTTGGAGTCACATTTCCCATCACCAGAAGTAACACATCTCTGAGTTCTAAAGTGTACGTACCCCTCCCCACTTCTCCCTGGTAACCACCAATGAATGTTGATCTCTGTATTTTATCTGTCTTTGTCTTCTTATAAAAGAGGGGTCATGTAATATTTGTCCTTATATGTTTGACTTATTTCACTTAGCATTATGCCCTCCAGGTCCATCCATGTTATGATATGTTTCGCAGACTCATTGTTCTTTATGGTTGCATAGTATTCCATTGTGTGTATGTACTATAATTTTCTTATCCATTCTACTGATGCATTCTTGACTGGTGAATCTAAAACACATTCTAAGTGAAAGAAGCTAGACACAAAAGAGTATATACTGTATGATTCCATCTATATAATTGTAGAAAAGGCAGAACTAAGTTGTAGTGAAAAAAAGCAGATCAGTGGTTATTTGGGCTGGAGATGGGAAGGGGAATTGATTGGGAGAGAGCACATGGTTACTTTTTGGGTAAATAAAAAGATTCTGTATCTTGACTATGACGGTGGCTGCATGGTTGTATGCATTTGTTAAAATACATTGGATTGTACATCAGAATAGATGTATTTTTATGATACATTAATTATATCTCACATATATGTATAATTTATTAATATATAGTAATATACGTTAATTATACATTGAATAAACTTGATTTGAAAAACAAAGCCATGATCGCCATTTGTTTTCCAGTGTTAACCCCTGGGGTGGCTGCCATATCAGCTAGTGTACTAACTACTTTGACTTTCAAATCCTCCTGCATTTCTAGCATATGAAAATTTCCTTTTTTTTTCTTGTGAACTGACTGTATGGTTTTAAATGTTTCATGTTTGTTGAGCATTGCTAGATGGTTATTGCAAGAATAATTTTGTATTAGCCATATTTCTTGTTCTAGAAATGGCAGAGTTTGTGGGGTTTTTGTCCTTTTTTTGTTTTGGTAAATGACAAATTTCTACAAGATAATCATGGGAGTTAACTTCTACCCTTGAAAAATATTCTAGCTCATGGATGTTTGATATGTGAGGAGTATAAAGAGGATACTAATATTTAGTTTGTGCGTGTTGTAGGCTGGGCAGTGTTCTAGATTTTTTAACATCTCTTGGCTAATTTAATTCTCATACCATTTGGACTGAGTATTATTATCTACATTAGTAGAGTAAGTTACTTTGGTTAATGCTGGCAACAAATTACAACCTGGAATGCAAACCAAGCCTTTTACTCCAAATCTTTCTGACTCCAAGTCTGGTTGTTTTTTTTTTTTCCCCCCGTTTGTTTGTTTTGATCTTTTGAGATTACAAAATTATTATGCCCTCAACCTTTATCCATGGTTTATAAAACAAAAATGCAAGCATATATTTATTATTGAAACATCCTCTTAAAGACATTGACCACAGTGTTGTTTGATTCCCTTTGTACAATGACCCAGGTGGTAAAGTCATTCAAAATTGGATACCAAAAATGATCATAAAAGGATGGTTGTCTGATTTGCCCTCATGTTTGAGCATAGTTCTCATAGCTTCTGTGTAGGATGAAGTTCCCCTGGCTAAGCTTAAGTGTGGGAATGAGCAGGACTGACTTTTGGTATGACCTCAGTGCTCAAGGCAAAAAGGAACTTTTGTCTGTGTCCCAGGTAAAGGAAATCTGGAAATCTAGAGAAAGTCTTAAACATAACATTTCAAGTATTCATCAGAGAAGGAGTAAAATGCAGAAAGTAGGCTATAGGATAGAACCTGCAAATAATCCATGAGGCATCATACTTGGAGGGAGGGGCCCTTTTATAGAACACCTGCCGTTAAATCCAGGTGGAAGAAGAAACTTTTAAAAGCACCAGACTTTTGAAGATAAGATTATGTAACCCTCATGTACTTTATGCCTTGATTGACAGGAAGTTCAGCACTAAATTTAATGCTCAAATTATAGTAAATATATTAGGCCAGTATATTTGCAACAAGGTAAGTGGGTGCCAGATCATAGAACATCTTATGATGCCAGCCTGAGTAAGTGAGATTTGTCCTAAAAGTGATGGGCAACCAGTGTATTACTTAAGTGAGGGAACAGTATGATAATTTGTACTTTAAAAATTGCTCTGTGTCAATTTGGAGGATAAATTGGTACAGGAAGAACCAGAAATCTATGAGACCAATGCAAAGGTTATTGCAATAATCTTTTGGAAAGTATACAGACTTGAACTATACCATTGGCAGAGGATTGTCGGAATGGCAACGGCGACCGTAACCAACTGCACTTACAGAGAAGTGGGGCCAAGGAGGGTCACTCAGAGGAGTCAACCCCGGCTTCAATCCCAGGAGTTTATTTATAGTCAATACAGCAAGTAGTGAAGCAAATCACAGAACAGTGGGATTTGGGTGAATAACAATAAGTTTCGGGCAAGGGAGAATGGACTTCAGGTAAACAAGCCAATCAGTAACGGGACAATAGGTTTTGGAAAAACAAGTCGTGACAAGTCTCAACATGTTGCTGACAAGTTTCAACATGCTGTGTGCAGTATATGGGCCTTTGAGGGGCTGAAGTTGTCACTGGTGTAGCCATATTTCAATGGCACAGAGGATCATAGATATAGTCAATGGGGGTAATAGAGAGGAGTCTAGATTTTTGGCTTAGACATTTTAGTAGACTGAGGGACTGAAACAGGATTAGAGAACACAGGCAATGGGGTATGACCACTCTCCCAAATATAAGCTAGGAGTGCATTAAAAAAAATAAAAGTCTTGGTTATGGAGATCCAAGCTCTAAAGTCGACACAATAGCATTTATCAGACTTTAATATGTGTACATATCACCTGGGAGATCTTGAGACTGTAGATTCTAATTCCGTAGCTTTGCATTTCTAACACTCTCAGGTGATGCTGATGCTATTGGATCTCAGAACTCACTTTTAGTAGCAAGATTTTAGCCCTCTACTGCACTCTAAATATGCAATGTTTGCTTTCATCTTCTGTGGTTTTCTCATATTTCTTTGGTTCCGTATCTTGGCTCTTACTCTTTTCTCCTCTGGGTCTCTTTAATCAGTTACTCATTTTAGATGACATTTTATAGCTTGACAATGGAACTCAGCTTTTCAGTATTATCCTTGCGCTAAAGTTATAGATTTGTGAGTCATTGGCACATATGTTGAACAGACTCTGTAGGTGTCCTGTCTATGTCTCCTTGGGCCTTATCTTTTTAGTGCATGTTGGCCAGACTTATAGTTATATATTTTTTTTAACTAAAGATTTTTTCTAGTGACCAGGATCTGCTCTATCCATGTGTCTAACAGATTAGAAGAGCTGGACCAGCAGCCCTCAACCAATGACTGACAG
The DNA here is from genome assembly GCA_030035585.1 of Dugong dugon. Taxonomy (NCBI): domain Eukaryota; kingdom Metazoa; phylum Chordata; class Mammalia; order Sirenia; family Dugongidae; genus Dugong; species Dugong dugon. Next base: position 154,596,993 of record CM057483.1, read on the forward strand.
GGATTGGTGTATAAATATCTAAATTCCCTTGTCTCTCAAATGGGATAACTCTGAGGTACACCTTCTACACAGTTTCTCAGAGTTCTGTAGTGGGCATTCGCTCTACTTGCCCCCCAGTGGTAACTTGCTTGAAAATTCACCCTTTGTAGGCTACTTTCCCTTCCCTGTGTCACTTTTCTAATCCTCTCTTGGATTTTCCTGGGGTCACCTCCCAGATACATTACTTCTGTGGGGAACCCAAAGACATAGCTGGTAGTTAAAACTGCTTACATGAAATTACCAGTAGAGAGTGTATGGAGTGAAAGAGAATATGTATAAGGATGGAGCCAGACGAAATATGATCTATAGCTGTGTGTCAAGTAAAATAAGTCCAAAAAAGTAGTGGCCAAAGGGGTAGAAAGGGCCCTGGTGGTGCAGTGGTTAAGAGCTCAGCTGCTAACCAAAAGGTCAGCAGTTCAAATCCACCAGCTGCTCCTTGGAAACCCTATGGACCCTATGGGGCAGTTCTACTTTGTCCTTTAGGGTCATTATGAGTCAGAATCAACTCAATGGCAATGGGTTTAGAGGGGTAGAATAAAAACCAAGAGAGTCCTACCTTCTAACCCAGTTCTTATTCCTGATCTCCAGACTTATCCAGCTGTCTTCTGGGCAACTCAGCTTGAACATGGAGGTTGCTGTGAAGAAACCTGAGGGTCATCCTTAATGTCTCCTTTCTGTTATTACTCATATCCAAAAAACTACTAAAAACTAATTGCTTCCACATCTCACACAGCCATCCACTTTTCTTTATTCTTTACAGCCACCACCCTAGTGTAAGCCACCATGATCTCAAGCCTGTATTCTTACAAAGACCTCCAAACTTTATCCTTTGCCTCCAATTTTGACCCCTCTAATCCATTCTTTGGAGCCCTGGTAACGCAGTGGTTAAGAGCTTGACTCTAACCGAAAGGTTGGCAGTTTGAATCCACCAGCCGCTCCTTGGAAACCCTATGGGGTGGTTCTCCTTTGTCCTACAGGGTCATTATGAGTCAGAATTGACTCGTCAGCCACAGGTTTGGTGTTTTGGTTTTAATCCATTCTCCATAAGGCAGACACAGTGATTATATGTCCCTCTGCTGAAATAGGTTCACGGCTCTTGGTTCCTCTCCCAGTGAATTCCCAACTTTGCAGCATGACACCCATGCTAAATCTACATCCTCTTCTCTCACTGCTTTGCTCCTCATACCCTAAGCTCAGCCATCCTGAGCTGCTGGCAGTTCTCCAAACTCTGTTCTTTCTTGCTTCTGGGATCATGTACATGCTGCTTCGTCTTTTGGAACTCCCTTTTCCCAAATGCCTTCCTTGCCTGATTTGACTAACTCTTTCAGACTCAGTTTGAATGTTACCTCCTATAGGAGTCTTTCCTGACCCTCAAAAAGTGGGACTGGAGCCCCCCCCCCCATTATTGTAGTATTTTCTTACTGTATTATGACATTATCATTCTGCATTATAATTATCTGGTAAATTACTCTTTTTGTCACTAGATTGTAAACTCCCTTGAGCTTAGAGACTGTTTCTTTTTTTGAGACTGGTTTTTACATTTATTTATTTCTATATTTTAATACATTATTTATATGCACAATAAACTTTTATTGTGCTTTAAATGAAAATTTACAGTTCAGGTTAGTTTCTCGTACAAAACTTTATACATACACTGCTATGTGACTCTAGTTGCACTCCCCATACTGTGACAGCACACTCCTCCTTTCCACCCTGGATTTCCCATGTCCATTCAACCAGCTCCCGTCCCTTTCTGCCTTCTCATCTCACCTCCGAACCGGAGCTGCCCATTTAGACTTATGTATCTATTTGCGCTAAGAAGCACCCTCTTAACGAGTATCATTTTATGTCTTATAGTCCAGTCTAATCTTTGTCTGAAGAGTTGGCTTTGAGAATGGTTTTAGTTTTGGGCTAACAGAGAGTCTGGGGGCTATGTCTTCTGGGGTCCCTCCAGTCTCAGTCAGGCCATTAAGTCTGGTCTTTTTATGTGAATTTGAGTTCTGCACCCCACTTTTCTCCTGTTCCATCAGAGACTCTCTGTTGTGTTTCCTGTCAGGGTGGTCATTGGTCGTAGCCAGACACCATCTAGTTCTTCTTGTCTCAGGCTGATGGAGTCTCTGGTTTATGTGGCAGTTTTGTCTCTTGGGCTACTACTTTCCTTGTGTCTTTGGTGTTCTTCATTCTTCTTTGTGGGTTGGGGCCAATTGATGCATCTTCGATGGCCACTTGCTAGCTTTTAAGACCCCAGACTTTACTTACCGAAGTGGGATGCAGAACATTTTCTTAATAAACTTTGTTATGCCAGTGGACCTAAATGTCCCCTGAAACCATTATCTTCACCCCCCCCCCCCCGTTATTCTGTCCCTCGAAGTGTTTGGTTGTATTCAGGAAACTTCTTAGCTTTTGGTTTAGTCCAGTTGTGTTGATTTCCCCTGTAGTGTGTGTTGTCCTTCCCTTCACCTAGGATAATTCTTGTTAAAGTTTTTATTTTTAATGAATGAAATAGGTGAGTCAGCAGTTTCAAATGCCAGAGAGAGTATTCAGGCAAAATAAGACTGAAAATAACTGAAGATGGTTTCTGTAATTAGGAGGTTATCCCTGTCTTCAGCAAGAGCAGCTATACCTTAATATGTGGTTTCTTATTTGTGATGCTTTGGAGGGTAGTTTTCAGCTGTAAATTACGATAAAAGAAAACCTGGAATTTGGGGAAAAAGCTAGGGGTGTGGGAGATATTTAAGAAATACTCCAAGTATTCACTATGTTCCAATTAATGTTCAATTTTTAGTGGATGATAATGTTTTGCTTCTTTTTCACATTTAAAAAACACACATTTCCTGCACTTGTAGTTATTTTGCAAACCTGTATTGTTAGCCTTTAGCAAGTGGTCAAAAACAAGAAATAACTTACATAAGGCAGTAGTTCTTTCTTGGGCATGCCATCAGTGTGACTGTGGGATATCTGTTCATATGTATAGAGTGTGAGAACTCTTAGGCAATGTCACATATCACCAAAGGACACAACGTTTTTGCTTGAGGGACTATTAGCTGACTGGTACTTTCGAAAATGTCACATGTGGAAAGAGCAGCTCTAGCCCACTCCATTTGGAAACATGACACACAGACTTGAGGAATTTGACCATCTTGTTCTGTGGAGATATTCTAACACTCTTGATACATAAGAAGTAAAAGTCCCCTAGAATATGAATTATTATTAGTATAAAGTGTCAAAAATGTGCTCTATTTTAAGTGTGCCTGAGGTATCCTTCTTACAAATTTTACAGACACTGGTACATTTTATTCATGAAGTGCCTCTTAACACAGTGCTTGAGGCATGGTCCACGAGTGATAGAAGTGTTGAGAATATAACGAAAAGGTTGTAAATTACATACAGGAAGGAAACAAAGTCTTTGGAAGCGTTCTCAATCTACATGTCTCTCCCTGTTTTTTTTTTTTTTTTTGTTATTTTTTAATTTTTTATTGTACTTCAGGTGAAGGCTTACAGAAAAAATAGTTTCTCATGAAACAGTAGTACACATATTGTTTTATGACATTGGTTAACAACCCCACAACATGTCAACCCTCTAACTTCTCAACCTTTATTTATTTATTTATTTTTGGTGAAAATACGCATAGCCAAAGGTACACCATTTCAAAAATTTCTACATACACAGTTCAGTGACATTCACTATGCTCTTCCAATTGTGCTGTTATTCTCACTTAAGATGAAGGCTTACAGAACAAAATAGTTTCTCATTTAACAGTTTACTACAAATGTTGCTCTATGACAATGGTTAACAATCTCACAACACATCAACAATATCCTTACTCAACCTTGGGTTCCCTATCACCAGCTTCCTTGTCCCCTTCTGCCTTCTGGCCCTTGTCACTGGACTCCTGTACCTCATTAGTCTCATTTGGTTTTACGGGGTTGTCCACTCCCAGGCTGAACGGTGAACCTTGGAAATGACTTCACCACTGACCTAAAAGGGTGTCTGGGGGCCATACTCTTGGGGTTTCTCCAGTCTGTCAGGCCAGTAAATCTGGTCTTTTTTTTGTGAGTTAGAATTATGTTCTACATCCTTCTCCAGCTCTGTCCAGAACCCCCTGTTGTGATCCCGGTCAGAGCAGTCAGTGGTGGTAGCGGGGCACCATCTAGCTGTAGTGGACTCAGTCTGGTGGAGGCCTTGGTAGCTGTGGACAATTAGTCCTTTGGACTAATCGTTTCCTTGTATCCTGTTCTCTTCATTCTTCCTTGCTCCCGAAGGGATGGGACCAGTGGAGTATCTTAGATGGCCGCTCACAGGCTTTTAAGACCCCAGACACGACTCACTAAGGTAGAATGTAGAGCATTGTCTTTATAAGCTGTGTCATGCCAATTGAGCTAGATGTTCCCCGGGACCATGGTCCCCACGGCCCTCCGCCCAGCAATTCAGTCCCTCAGGGAGTTTGGATGTCTCTCCCTGTTTTTAAGAGACAGAACTAAAATGAATTAGAAACAAACATGCTCAATGAAAACTTTTATCTGTCACTTAGATAATCTTGTCAATGATTTTTCTAGAGAACAACTTCTATTGCTCTACAAGCCAGAATTTGGGTAGAAATATATTTCTTGGGGACATGGTTATCTCAAAGTGCAACAAAATTGCAAGTAAACTCAAAGTAATAATGTCTTTTTAAGGCAATTCTAAAGACATTTGACTAGAAATCAATTGATCACTGAGAATTAACTATATGCCATACATAATGCACATGTAATATAATATATGCATTATATGTAATATAATGCTAAGATGTTTACAGTCTCTCTCTTTTATATCTATGATGATAGCTCTTTACAGGTGAAAAACAATTTATTAATTCATCTATTTATTCAGTCATTCAACAGATTAATTAAGTGCCTACTATGTGCCAGGCACTGTTCTAGCTACAAGAGGTATACTGCTAAACAAGACAAAATCCGTGCCCTCAAGGAATTTATATTTGAGGCAAAAAGTACAAACAAATGAATACAGTATATAATATTGTCAGATAGTGATAAGTTCTACGGATAAAAATAAATTCAGGTAAGGGGATACAGACAGCATAAGTGGGTGCCATTGTGTGCAAGGGAGAGATGTGGATATTGTGTGGCTAAAGTGGGCAGGAAATCACTTTATCCTTCAAACAAGTCAAAACATCCAGACTTCCAAGTGATGAGTCAAACAAAGGAAGTCTATCTAGAGGGAACCAAAATTTACTAATTTATTATAATTTCATGATTGGTACTATCTTTAGATTTAGTGTTTGTTTATTTTTCCATTTTATTTTATTTTTAAGATTGGAACTGGACCATAAACCTTGGACGTAAACAGTGCATAATAGCATTGGAGTTGAAAATGAATGAGAGCAAAGATAACTGATTTTATATTTCCAGCACACAAATCCTTTTGAATATCATAATTAGCTGAGAGTTAAATGTGACTGAAAGGATGAATTCTGCTCAAAGATATTTGGGTTCATGTTCTAGCTCTATGACTTCTTAGCAGGGCAGATTTCTTCACTTTGACGTGTCTCCATTTCTTATGTATAAAATATGCATTATACTAATAGTGGTGTCCTGGTGGCACAGTGGTTAAGAGCTTAGCTGCTAACCAAAAGGTCGGCAGTTCGAATCCACAAGTTGCTTCTTGGAAACCCCACTGGACAGTTCTACTCTGTCCTGTAGGGTTGTGTCGACTCAACAGCAATGGTATACTAATAGTACTCATTTCACGTGCTTGTTTTCAGTATTAAACAAACTAATACATGTAAAATGTGTATCAAAGTGCATGAAATTATTATTATTTTTTAATCTTTTGATTTGGAATTATAATGGTGTTTTTCCACTTTGGGTCTCCTATTCATTTTGCATAGCCTAAACAGTCACAGACAGATTCTTTTCTAATTACCATGTAAAAAATTTATAGGTAAATCTTTATATTTTCATAGCATATTTCCCACCTACCTTTATTCCCCAAACACAGTCTGAAGCCATATCCACTTCATATTCCTAGTTAGGAGAATGGTGAAATGGGTGAGAATTTTTTCTTATCAGAGGTTTTAAGAGACATTATATGAAGTAGAGGAGAAAAATCACATTGTTGATATGCTGTATTGGTGGCATGTTGCAGCAACAGAATTTAATTAAGAGTTCTAAAGTACAGTCTTCAAATTGTCCTGGGAAAAATGTCATTATTAGAAACTGGTCATCAAAGTCTTGACAAAGAAAGCCAGTCTTAGAAAATAAGATTTATAATTTTCATCCATTTTAGAAAATAGTTACAATTATTTTAAACTTCCAGTGTTTTATTAGGGGTTATACCAACTTTCTAGAGGAATTTTAAGTCATAATAAAATAAACATGGTACGGAGATAATCATTATGGTAGACATCCTCAAAATTCTTGAAGATCTATCTAGGCTCTGTATTCATGCTTTATTAAACAAAATAACAAGAAGAACCATTTACTTTAAGGCTAACAGACTTTATATAGTTATGTTTTATGAAACAATTAGAATAACAAATATCTTTGCAAATAAACATATTCTGAGGTCATCATGGAAAGAAGATACAGGCTATACTTTGTGAGGTATCATACCTCGAAAATGACAGAAACACTGTTTTATACTATTTAATTTGTAAATTTTAAACTTATTTTTATTTTAATTTAGCATTTTCATTAAAGTTTTGAATTTCAAGAGAAATATGTTGTTGTTGTTAGGTGCCATCGAGTCAGTTCCCACTCATAAGCAACCCTATGTACAACAGAATGAAACACCGTCCGGTCCTTCACCATCCTCATAATCATTATGCTTGAGCCCATTGTTGCAGCCACTGTGTCAGTCCATCTCGTTGAGGGTCTTCCTCTTTTTCACTGACCCTCTGCCTTACCAAGCATGATGTAGTTCTCCAGGAACTGGTCCCTCCTGATAACCTGTCCAGAGTATGTGAGACGAAGTCTCGCCATCCTTGCTTCCAGGGAACACTCTAGCTGTATATTTTCCAAGAAGAGAAATATATTTACACAGAAATTACTCATTCTGTATAAATTATTACAGAAAATTATAGTAATCTTTTAGCTGTATCTTTGGGTATTTGGCTCCATTTCTCTAAATAACATGTTTTTATTCTTCTTGATTTTTCAGCTTTAAGTATTATTGATTTCCTACCCGGTAGGGAAAATGAAGATTTATGTCTTTTTTCTCCTCACTACCCCCTGCACACGTCCTGTTGCTCTAGCCTTCTAATATAGTTCTTCCATAATGTTACAGCAATATTCAGAGTTTACATTAGTATGACTATGTAAACACTCTCTGTAGCTGAGCTACATAATATATTGTGATTCTTTTTTTCCTTTCTTGAAAAATATTTTCCCTGAAGCTAATAATTGCCTTGTGTTATGGTTACTTATTTTTTTATGTACTTGTCACAAATTCAGATCCTTTCTCTAATTATCTAAATCTCCCCTTAATGCATTCAAATACATGAGGTATTTTGTTAAGTTCTTTTTGAAGAATTCTCTCCAAATTGGACTGGCTACTTCCATGCCTGGTGCATACAGGTCATTCTGGGATATCTTTGTCTCTGAAATCCTGTTTCCTGGATTCTGTTTCCTCCTCTGTTCTGGTTTACACCCTCTATTTTGGTGTAACGTGCCTTTCAGTGGCTAAATGAGAAAGAGATACTAGGAGATAAAATTCTGAGATCTTGCACATCTGAAAAAGTTTACTTAATTGATAATTTGGCTGAGTATAGAATTATAGGTTGAATATCATGTTTCCTTGAGAACTCAGCAAGCATTCTAGCTTCCTGCTTGGCTGTCAAAAAGTCAGAAATAGTCTAATTTCTGATCCTTTGTATGTAATCTTCCCTTTCCCCTCTGGAAGCTTGTAGTATCTTCACTTTGTTCCAGTGTTTTTAAATTCCATGGTAATGTTCCTTTGGTGAGGAGCCCTGGTGGCACAGTGGTTAAGAGCTCGGCTTCGAACCAAAAGGTCAGCAGTTCGAATTCACCAGCCTGCTCCTTGGAAACCCTATGGGGCAGTTCTGCTCTGTCCTAAAGAGTCACTGTGAGTTAGAATCTACTCAATGGCAGCAGAGTACGGGTTCCTTTGGTGAGAGCCTGTTTTAATCCATTGTGCTGGGCACTTGGTGAATCCTTTCAGTCTTCAAATCCATCTAGAAATTTCCCCTGAATTTTATTTTTCAATGATCTCTCTCTCCCCTCCATTTTCTCTCTTTCTGGAACTCCTATTATTGTTATTCATGTTGAATGTTGGAACTCTTAACTTCATCCTCTACTTTTGTTATCTTTTTCACTCATTGTTCATTTCTATGTGTTTTTGCTTTACTTTTGGGAAATTTTTCTCAATTCTACTTCCAAAATTTTTATCAAGTTTTTTTTGTCATTTTCATTCCCCAGAGAAGAGCCATCCAATCTTCTGCCTTGAGCATAAAAGCCTGTCTGCTGACCCTCTGGAGCTGACTGGGAAAGAGGACTGATGATCTCAACATTCAGTAAGTAAACTTGCCCTTAATTCCACTCTTTTCCTGTATGGTACATGAAGGGACTGATTACCCATCAGGCAGGGTAAGCACAGAGCCTACCTTGCTTACCAGATCATCTATAGTGAACAATTTCACATTTTTTTTTTTTTTACCACATCAAAGATTCTGCTTCTAGGTATTACTGGCATCTGTCTCTCTCCCAACCCCACAGCACCTTCCTACAGAATCAAAGAATCTTTTTAAATTTACAATAGCTGACAGGGGCGGATGATCCAGTAAGCAAGGTAAGCACGAGCTTACTTGTCCTTAGTTACTAATCTGTAGTAAACAATTTCACTACGGATGATCTGGTAAGCAAGGTAAGCACCATGCTTACCTTGATTATTGGATAGTCTGACCCTAGGTACCTATACCTTCAGCTTCTGGTGTTCTCTTATGGTCCCTCAAGTTCCACCTTCCAACGTTTCCACCCTGCTCTGTACTTTAGGAGATTGACCTCTGTGGACATTGTCAGTCAGGCTTGAGTTTGGCCAGTGGGAGGGATGTGGCTGTAGTCCTGTATTAAAGGTCACAGGGTGGCCCATTCCTACAAACACGGGTCTCCCTAGGTTCTAGGTAATGGCTATTTCCCTTTGCCTTCTGCTCTGGCTAGCCCCAGGTACTTCACTATCCCATGAATGTTAGTTTCCTTTTGTTCAAATTAAACAAAACAGAGATGCTTAGAATTACACATAAAGTAAAAATACATATATATTCCGATTTAAGATAATGAGATGTGAATATAGAAATTGCAAAATATATGCTAGCAGGTGTTTGGGATGATTATTCACGATAGAGGTTTTGTTTTGTTTTTTTTTTTACAAAGAATTCATCATAAGATTAAATAGTAACCTACTTTAAGTGCAGTAAAAATAACATTTCTCTCACCAAAATTTAGTTTAGCCACAATTTTTTACAGTTTACCAAGTGCCTAAGGCAGAGAGGAAACTGAGAACAAAAAGGATTAGTAAGAGTGGGGAAATCAGTGGGAAAACTTTCAAATGGAGTGTGAGGGCTGGTGGATTTTGAATATTTCCATGGAAGTATTTATACTGTCTAAAGATTGTTTAAAAATTATACTCTTGAATCCTTAGCCAAAATAAGTGATTTTAGTGGTATGGAGAATGGATTGATGAGGATGCAGTTTATAACTCTAGGGCATGACTGAATTCTAACATGGCAACCATCGAAAACGCAGCTTCTTTGAAGGCTCTTCACTTTGTCATTGCTGATTAAAGGCATTCTGGATTGGCTCTCCTGGTCAGTCAAGTTATTCCAAGAGCTATCTCACTACTGAGAGATGCTCACATGAGATGAGAATCTGTTTTATTACCATGCATGGTGGACATTTCAGCTTTGTTTTTGGGTAGGGCTATTGGACACTCAATATCACTCACAGACTAAGCCTTCAATAATACATCTCAGAAGCCACGTATGAATTGAGTCAGAGAAAAAGGAATGTTTTAAAGGGAGAAGTGTAGCTTAAACATGATTTTACCTAGGCTGCCAAGAACATGATCAAGTCTTAATCATTGCAGAAGCCACAGTTCGTATAGAGATTCAATTAGGACTAATTAAAAAGCTCAGGCTGTTTCAAGGCTGTTTATTAAAGCGATTATTCTCTTAAGTAAAAGGTGTTAAAAGGGAAAATCTCCATGAGCACTGACTTGGGGAAAATACAGTGGCAGTTTACCTTAGAAATTTCACTGATGGTGAATTTTCTTATTCACAATGTCTATTGGTGCCTTGTTACTCAAGGTGTGGTCTGCAGACCAGCAGCATGGACATGACCTGGGAAATTGTTAGAAATGAAGACTGTTAGGCCTCACCCAGATCTACTGAATCAGAATCTGCATTTGAACAAGATCCACAGATGATTTGTGTGCACAGTAAAATTTGAAAAGCATAAGATGAAAGCATAATCTGGTGGTCATTGAAACCCTGCTGGTATACTCCCACTTGGCTGATATGCTCTCACCATGTTTTTAAGTGGTAGCAGTACCTTTAAGAATGCATGTCACAGCACAGAAGTTTTATTTTAATTTAATCCAAGGGTTAAAAGGATTATATAATATCATGGTAGGTGATACTATCATTTTGAACATTTACAATTAAAATTCTTATAGGAATAACTTACTAAGTGTGAAAATGTCCTCCCTCCTAATTTTCCCTCACATCAACATGTCTGTATTCTATTTGGAACATTGGATTTCTTCTCTAAATAAAGCCTCAACTCATTTCCCTTCTCTAGAAGGCACAGGAAAGCTCATTCAAGAGCTGAGAGGTTCAAATAAACCATTTCTCCTTTCACATATCTCTAATACAAAGTGTTTGGAACAATTAATCTGATTTACAGTGCACTCACAAACAACTGATAAAACGTTTTGAATGTGCTATAGAAGATTAATTGAGGAATTTTGGAAAGAATGTTTTTTCTTTACTTCCTTTGTCCTTTATTTGAAATCCCTGAGCAGCTAAAATATGTTCGAGCAATGCAGCTCTGTAAGCATGCACTGGGCGAATTCTCCTATAACCTGAGCTTCCCACCTGCACTTCAATAAACATATATTGTTTATCTGCTGTGCGCTATGCATGAGGATACAAAGACAAAATCTCCACCATAGAGGAGCTCGCTGTCTCATGGGGAAGGTCAGGGACACCATTACAATGCCATATTATAAATGCTGTAATAATGTTGGTGACACATGATGGAAAATAGAAGAAGGAGGGACCAATTCAGTCTTAAGAATCAAGGACTGATTCATAAAAGAGGTGACTGCATTTAGCAACTTTTTAGTGTATGATTTATGATACAAATATGCACAAATGTTGGCCTGTGCTTTCAGAGAGGTAGTTGAATGAGTCTGTAAATAGAGCCAAGCCTAATATTGGCAGGTTCGATTAGACTGAACGCTGGCCAAAATGTAACTTGATGGACAGAATTATAGTAAAATGACCTCTGCTAACATAGTAAAGCAAAAGTAAATGGTCTCCTAGATGCATCTCTATGATTAGCATTAAAATGTTCACCCTGCACCATGAAGAGTTGTAATATTTGTTGCAGTGGAGATAGGGGAACATTAGTGGGATAATCATAATGATAACAGCTGACATCTGCAGTTTACAGAGTGCTTTCATACTCATTATCTCATTTAATTTTCACAACAACCCCATGAGGTGGGTGTTATTTGCATTTCCTAGTTGAAAAAAAAATGTCAAAGTGCCAGAGCCTGTATAAGAAACTGGGTCTTCAAGACATCAAAATTAATATTCTTTCTCCTAGAGCTGGGTCTTTAAATCCTCAATAGAAGTCTCCCTTTATGCCAGAGATTATAAAGATCCTTCTACCCTGACTTGTGGGAGCTTTGTCGGTAAGAGTTCCTGGAAGGTTGGGGATGAAAATAGGGTTTCTCCTCTAAAGCAGAAACTTTCATTTCTTCTGCCAAACCCAGTACTCCTTCCATATTCTTTGTTTTAGGGTAATCAGCATAATATGGTGATTGAATGTGGGGGTTAAAGGCAGAGTGGAACTGAAAATTACTCCAAGGTTTTCAACTTGAGCATGGGTGGATGACGGGGCCTTTAAGGGAAACAGAATACACATAAGGTTGGGTTTTGGGAAATAGGTTAGCTTTAAGGATAGGCCTAGGGCTGAGAAGCTAGAATGATGAGGAGACCAAGCCATAGTGTTGTGGCATGGAGGAACATGGGCCAGTTTAGATAGTGTCTGGCATCAGTAAGAGGCTGGGTATAATAGCAGATGTCTTGGGGATGTGACTCTCCTGAATCTGAGAGTCTTGGGTTATGGTTGAGGCTTGTCCAGCTCAGGTGGAAAAGGACCCATCCAGTGTCTGGAACTTAAGCACAGTAGGAGCGACTGGCAAGGGCCAGGGATGATGATAGCTTTGTAGCCAACAGTCTAGTCAACACAAAGAAACTGAAAGGCAAATCAGAAAACCAAGGCAGAGTCCCAGTCAAATAGTCTGGGCCAGTATAACAAGGTCAAGGGCAAAGCTGCAGGTCAATGACATGTAGGAATCCTACTTTGTTGTATGTGTTAAAAATGGAGAGTTCCCCCGAGATATGTCAGGCTTATGATAAGACAGCTTGTTTTTAATGCTAGTTAAAAGGTTTTTGAATCACTGCCATCATTATTTAAGACTGGCTCAAGAATCAGCAGGTCTCAGTCTACAGGTTTGATCAAGGAAAGAGAAAATGTAATTTGTTCTATCAGTATAAATGCATTAGTACACACGTCAATAATAAATATAATGTATATAATATAATGGTTCACTAAAAGTATGATCTAGTAGCAAAGACTATGATCCTTCAGATTCAAAATAAAATGCTGTGATGGCATTTGTGGTAGACAGAATAAAACCTCATTGCCATCAAGTTGATTCCGACTCATAGTGAACCTATAGGACAGAGTGAAACTACCCCATAATATTTTCAAGGCTATAATCTTTACAGGAACAGACTGCCACATCTTTCTCCCATGGAGCGGCTGGTGGGTTCGAACCGCCGACCTTTGGTTAGCAGCCAAGTGCTTTGACCACTGCGCCACTGGGGTTCCTAGACAGAATAATGACCTCCGTGAGTCTGTCAGTTTGTCATACTGTGGAGGCTTGAATATTGTTTTGATGCTGGAAGCTATGCCACCAGTACTCAAATACCAGCAGGGTCACCCATTGCGGACAGGTTTCAGCTGAGCTTCCAGAATAAGACAGACTAGGAAGAAGGACCTGGCAGTCTACTTCTGAAAAAAATTAGCCAGTGAAAACCTTACAAATAGCAGCGGAACATTGTCTGATATAGTGCTGGAAGATGAGCCCCTCAGGTTGGAAGGCACTCAAAAGACAACTAGGGGCAGAGCTGCCTCCTCAAAGTAGAGTTGACCTTAATGATGTGGATGGAGTCAAGCTTTCGGAACCTTCATTTGCTGATGTGACATGACTCAAAATGAGAAGAAACAGCTGAAAATATCCATTAATAATCGGAATGTGGAATGTATGAAGTATGAATCTATGGAAACTGGAAATTGATAAAAATGAAATGGAACACATAAACATTGATATCCTAGGCATTAGTGAGCTGAAATGGACTGGTATTGGCCATTTTGAATTGGACAATCATATGGTCTACTATGCTGGGAGTGACAAATTGAACAGGAATGGTGTCACGTTCATCGTCAAAAGAACATTTCAAGATCTATCCTGAAATAAAACACTGTCAGTCATAGGATAATATCCATATGCCTACAAAGAAGACCAGTTAATATGACTATTATCCAAATTTATGCACCAACCACTGAAGCCAAAGATGAAGAAATTGAAGATTTTTACCAACTTCTACAGTCTGAAGTTGATCAAACATGCAATCAGGATGCACTGATAATTACTGGTGATTGAAATGTGAAAGTTGGAAACAAAGAAGAAGGATCCATAGTTGGAAAGTATGGCCTTTGTGATAGAAACAATGCTGAAGATAGCATGATAGAATTTTGCAAGACCGATGACTTCTTTATTGCAAATATCATTCTTCAAAAACATAAATGGTGAGTATAAGCGTGGACCTTGCCAGATAGAATAAAAGACAGGAAAGAAAGAAAAGACCAAAATGGATGTCAGAAGTGACTCTGAAACTTCCTCTTGAACATTCAGTAGCTAAAGCAAAAGGAAGAAATGATGAAGTAAAAGAGCTGTACAGAAGATTTCAAAGGATGACTTGAGAAGACAAAGTATTATAATGACGTGTGCATAGACCTGGAGTTAGAAAACCAAAAGGGAAGAACACGCTCTGCATTTCTCAAGCAGAAAGAACTGAAGAAAAAATTCAAGCCTTTAACTGCGATATTGAAGGATTCTACAGGGAAAATATTAAACGATGCAGGAAGCACCAAAAGAAGATGGAAGGAATACACGAAGTCACTATACCAAAAGGAATTGGTTGATGTTCAGCCATTTCAGGAGGTAGCATGTGATCAGGAGCTGATTGATGGTACTGAAGAAAGCAGTCCAAGGTACACTGAAGGCATTGGCAAAAAACAAGGCTGTAAGAATTGACCGGAATACCAATTGAGTCGTTTCAACAAACGGATGCAGCATTGGAAGTGCTCACTCGTCTATGCCAAGAAATTTGGAAGACAGCTACCTGGCCAACCGACTGGAAGAGATCCATATTTATGCCTATTCCAAAGAAAGGTGATCCAGCAGAATTTGGAAATTATCAAACAACATCATTAATATCACATGCAAGTAAAGTTTTGCTGAAGATCATTCAAAAGTGGCTGCAGCAGTACATCGACAGGGAACTTCCAGAAATTCAAGCTGGATTCAGAAGAGGAAGGGGAACCAAGGATATCATTGCTTATGTCAGATGGATCCTGGCTGGAAGCAGAGAATACTAGAAAGATGTTTACCTGTGTTTTACTGACGACTTTGCAAAGGCATTAGACTGTGTGGATCATGACAAATTACAGACAACATTGCGAAGAATGGGAATTCCAGAACACTTAATTGTGCCCATGAGGAACATGTACATTGACCAAGAGGCAGTTGTTCGAATAGAACAAGGGGATACTGCACATCTTAAAGTTAGGAGAGGTGTGCATATGCGTCAGGGTTGTATCCTTTCACCATACCTATTCAGTCTGTATGCTGAGCAAATAATCCGAGAAGCTGGACTCTATGAAGAAGAATGGGGCATCAGGATTGGAGAAAGACTCAGTAACAACCTGTGTTATAGAGATGACACAACCTTGCTGCTGAAATTGAAGAGGACTTGAAGCACTTACTGATGAAGGTTAAAGACTGCAGCCTTCAATATGGATTATATCTCAACATAAAGAAAACAAAAATCCTTACAACTGGGCCAATAAGCAATATCATGCTAAATGGAGAAAAGGTTGAAGTTGTCAAGGATTTCATTTTGCTTGGATCCACAATCAACACCCATGGATGCAGCAGTCAAGAAATCAAACGATGTACTGCATTGGGCAAATCTGCTGCAAAAGGCCTCTTTGGAGTATTAAAAAGCAAAGATGTCATTTTAAGGACTAAGGTGCTTCTGACCCAAGCCATGGTGTTTTCAGTCACCTCATATGCATGCGAAAACTGGACAATGAATAAGGAAGTCCGAAGAAGGATTGATGCCTTTGAATTACAGTGTGGCAAAGAATATTGAATATACCATGGGCTGCCAAAAGAATGAAGAAATCTGTCTCGGAAGAAGTACAGCCAGAATGCTTCTTAGAAGCAAGGATGGCAAGACTACATCTCACATACTTTGGACATATTTTCAGGAGAGCTCAGTCCCTGGAAAAGGACATCATGCTTGGTAAAGTAGAGATCAGCAAAAAAAGAGGAATACCCACAACGAGATGGATTGACACATGGGCTCAAGCATGACAATGATTGTGATGATGGCACGGAAGTGGGCAGCGTTTTCATTCTGTTCTACATAGGGTCGCTATGAGTTGGAACCGACTAGATGGCACCTAACAACAAGAACAAAAATGCCCCCTGGTTGCACAGTGGTCAAAGCACTCGACTGCTAACTGAAAGGTCAATGATTTGAACCCACCATCTATTCCTCTGGAGAAAGACATCGCAGTCTGCTTTCATAAAGTTTAAAGTCTTGGGAACCTTATGGGGGAAGTTCTATTCTGTCCTATAGGGTTGCTGTGAGTAGGAATTAACTCCACAGCAAAGGATTTTTTTTTTTTTTTTTTTTGTTGTTGTTATTGTTTAAAGATATCCCCAGAACCTGTTAATATGTTACTTTGCATGGCAAAAGAGACTTTTCAGATATGATTAAGGTTAAGGATCTTGAGATGGGGAGAGTATCCTGGATTATCCAGGTGAACCTGATATAGTTACATGAATTCTTAAAGTTGGAGGACCTTTCCTGGCTGAAGTCAGAGAGCAAGAGCAGCATGAGAATAATTGGACGCCCCATTGCTGGGTTGTAAGGACTATGTTCAAGGAATTAAATTCTGGCAACAACCCTAATGAGTGAGGAAACAGGTCCTCCCATAGATTTACCAGAAAGTAACGTATCCCTGCCAACTCCTTTATTTTAGCCCGGTGTGACTCATTTTGGACTTCAGGCCTGTAGAACAGTAAGATAATAAATCTGTGTTGTTTTAAGCTACTATGTTTGTTTTATGGCAGCAATAGAAAACTAAAATATTTTTTTGGTGTATAATATGGGGGTTTGTAGATTGTAAACTCTTCAAAGGCAGGAATTTCTGTCTGTTTTGTTCACAGATGTATATCAAGTATTTAAAACAGTTCCTGGGACATAGTGGGCTCAATAAATATTAGTTGAATTGATTTATTTACTGTAATTTCAGCAACAAATGTTCATTAAGTACCTATGTATGCATGTCCCTGTGTTAGGTATTGCATGGAGGATATAAAGATGTAGAAGACGTTTTTTCATAAAATCTGAGTGAGGAAACTTGAATCAGGTTTGGGTAAGAACAGAGGTCAGAAAACTATGGCCTGATGGATAGCTTACAGCCAGATCTGTCCTGCTGCCTGTTTTTGCAAATAAAGTGTTATTGGAACACAGCCATGCTCATTAGTTTACGTATATTTTGTATGGCTGCTTTCACACTAAAATGGCAGAGTTGTATAGTTGTGACAGAGACCATATGGACCACGAAGTCTACATTGTTTACTGTCTGTCCTTTTACAGTGGGAAAAAAAATGTCAGCCCCTGAGTTATAATCCTGTCTTTCTAGCTTGCTAGCTGTGGACTTTGGGCAAAGTGCATAAGCTCTTCATGGTTCCCTTTTCTCTTCAGTAAAATGAAGATGGTAGTACGTTTCCTATAGGGTGGTTATGAGAATTAAATGAAATGATAGCTACCAGTGGTAAGTATAGAGGTAGAATTCAATAAATGGTGGTGGTTATGATTTTTTGATTGACCCTACTATTCTCCCTCTACTGCTGTCACCACTGCTACTATAGTCATGTTGAAGAAGAAAGACATATCCATGAAACGTGTTCTGGAAAATCATTTATACCATAATTATTAATTAAAACTCAGATTCATTTTGCTGCTTTGAATTTACCGTGGTCTGGTACCTACTTAGCTTATGACTTTGCAGCTGGTTTTGTATGTGTCTGTTTTCCCAGTGTAATAAACCGCAGGACAGATCTTTACTTTCTAAGTCTGAGCTAATTTTTACTTTCTCTTTACTCTTTTTTTAAAAAATAATATTTTATTGTGTTTTAGGTGCAAGTTTACACAGCAAATTAGGTTCCCCTTAACAATTTTTATACACATCGTTCCATGCCATTGGTTACAATTTTCACAGTGTGTCAGCATTCTCATTATTTCCATTCTGTTTGTTTTGTTTCCATTGATCTATCTTCCCTTCCCCTCCTTGCCTTCTCATCTTTGCTTTTGGGTAACTGTTGACCATTTGGTCTCATACAGTTAATTGTTTAAGGGAGCACATTGCTCATGGATATTACTGTTTATTTTGTAAGCCGATCTATTATTTGGCTGAAAGGTCACTTACAAAAATAGCTTCCATTCCAAGTTCAAAAGGTATCTTAGGGTGATAGTCTCGGGGGTTCCTCTAGTCTCTATTGATCTGGTATGTCTGGCCTTTTTTAGGAATTTGAGTTTTGTTCTACATTTTTCTCCCATTCTATCCAGGACCTTCTATCGTGTCCCTGGTCAGAACGGTCATAGAGGTGGCCAGGCACCATCTAGGTCTTCTGGTCTCAGGTTAGAAGAGGTTGTGGTTTATGTGGGCTGTTAGTCCCATGGACTAGTTTTTTCTTTGAGCCTTTGATTTCCTTCATTTTCCATACAAGTAGAGACCAGTAGTTGTATCTTAGATGGCCACTCGCAAGCTTTTAAGACCCCAGATGCTACTCAGCAAACTAGGATGTAGAACATTATCTTTGTTAACTATGTTATGCCAATTGACTAAGTTGTCCCCTAAGACTATGGTCCCAAGCCTTTTGATGCAGTAAATCTATCACACGAATTGTCTGGATATGTCTAGGAAGCCTCCATAACTGTGCCCCCTATGTGGTTTGCTATATATGTAGATACATAAGCAGCACACACAAATGTGTGTATACATACACCTACAGATACACCTATACATGCACATGCATTTACTCGCATATACCTTCCTGTACACATACAGTAGTCACCTCTTATCCGTGGTTTCGCTTTCACAGTTTCAGTTACTTGTGGTCAACCATGGTCCAGAAACTTCCGATTATAATGCTGTTCCAAAAGTTTTCAGCAAAAAAGCCCTCAACCATCGAGAATCCCCAGCCATCAACATCATCATGGCTTGACGATCCTCTTGACATATCGTCAGAAGGTCAGTAGTAGCCTACTGCTATGTCACAATGCCTATGTCATTCACCTCACTTCATCTCATCATGTAGGCATTTTATCATCTAAGATCATCACAAGAAGAAGAAGGATGAGTACAGTACAATAAGATATTTTGAGAGAGATAGAGAAGGGTGAGTACAGTGCAACAAGATATTTTGAGAGACCACATTCATATAACTTTTATTACTGTAAATTGTTATAATTATTCTATTTTATTATTGTTGTTGTTATTCTCTTACTGTGCCTAATTTATAAATTAAACTTTATCATAGTTATGTACATATGGGAAAAAACATAGTATATATAGGGTTCAGTACTATTCACGGTTTCAGGCATTCACTGTGGGTCTTGGAATGTATACCCTGGAGATAAGGGAGGACTACTGTATGTGCATCCATATTTTTTGGTTGTTTTTACTGTTGTTGCAAGATTGTATATGTTACAGCATTTACTGAAATTGTCCCTTTTTCTCGTGTACTTCTTAGTGTCTTTATTTAGCTTGGTCAAGTTGTGCTGACTTCACCCATATTTGGAATTGCCTTTCCCATCACCAAAAGTAACAAGTGTTTACTATCTAGAAAGTGATTTTCCCTCCCTCTCCCTCCCACCCCTGGTAACTATCAAAGAACTTTCCTTTCTGTGTGTATATCTGTTTTTGACTTTTTATAATGGTGGGACCATACAATATTTGTCTTTTTGTGATTGACTTAATTTCACTCAGCATAATGTCCTCCAGATTCATCCATGTTATAAGATGTTCCACAGATTCCTCTTTATTCTTTATAGTCACTACTCTTTAAGAAAATTTATAAATGTTGTAATTTTTATTGTTCTGCACAAGTTTTTCATCACATGTACTGCTGATCCTTGAAGTTTCTGTGTGTGGGTTAGTACACACACTTGTGTGTCTAAGTGTGAAAAACTGTGTTTTCAAAGATGACCGCAAGTATATCTCCCATCCTGCATACTCTTTTTCAATGTAATCTTGCTACTCCACCATCAAAAAGTGAGTCTGTTTTCCCTCCCCTTGAATATGGCCTGTCCCTGTGACCTGTTTGGAATGGAATACAGCTCAAGTGATAACTGTGTAACATCCAAGGATGAACCTTAAGAGATCTGCAGCTTCTTCATTCACCTTTTGGAGTGATCCATCTTGGAACTCATCTGCCATGTTGTGAATAAGCCCAAGTAGGTATGTGGAAAGTCCTACATGGAGGAGAACTAAAGCCCCAAGCTGTCAGCCCTGAATCAGTAACCAGCTGTCAGCTAGCCATGTGAGTGCAGCCATTTTGAACCTTCTAGATGTCCTTGTGTGCTAGCCAACACCACATGAAGTAGAAGATACACATGGTCAATCCACTGAGTTATGGAAGATAATAAATTATTTTTAAGCCACTACATTTTGGGGTGCTTGATACACAGAAATAGATAACTGAACTAAGTTTATGTGACAAGTAATTTTCTTTCTCATAATCTCGTAACTGCCCATGGGGACCTATGACTATAATGTTTTGTAATTTCAGATAAGGACCAGCAACACAGATGTTAAGCCACCAATTCTAATCATCTTTGAAAGTTTCAAGATCTCTCTGAAGAGAAGTGAAGGCTAAAGAGGGATGGGGAGCAATAAGTAGGTTTCCAATCAGAGATATGATGCTGTAAGAGTCATTTTTAGGAAAAAAAACTCTGAATAAAAGTAAAATTTCCTTATCCTGTTGTTCAAGTCTCCATAATTTAGCAATGTATTACATGTATTACTCAGTAGTGAGTATGCCATACTCAATACTCACTTGGCATACTCACTATTCACTTTTGCTTTTTTACCATCATGCCTCACTCATGTGGTTTCCTCTGCTTGAAAGGCCTCTCTTGAATTACTTGATGAATACCTAGCTAGTGTATGAAGGGCCAGCTGAAATGCCACCACTCCCAGAAAGGCATCCCTGGTTCCTTCAGCCAAAATTCTGTGTATACCTGAGTATGAGATAATATCCCAATTAATGAGTGAAGAGAATAAAAAAAAGTCCAACTTGAATATATAAACTAGGGATACAGACTAGTCAGATACCTATATATAATAGCAAATGTATTAATAGAGTTATGCATACATATTTAAAATCACATTATCTAACACATCAACTATTTTAGAAATATTGCTTTGTTCTATTCTCACATTTTGGAAACAGTTTTATTGAAATTCTTCACCTGTGTCTTCATCATTGTCTTCATGGTCACTAAAGCCACTCCTTTTTGTCCTCTAACATGTTTTCCAGAAGATGTCATCTTTGCTTCCACCTACATTGTTTACCTGTTTTGATGCTGTTACTAAAAACTTTAACCCAACTGTAAAAATCCGTTCTTGTGCAATTAGAATAATGTTTTATTTATTTATTTTTCATTCTTTCCTTTAGGCATATTTTAGTGATTTCCACAAATTAACCGAGTATCATCATGACAGTTGCAAATGTAAGGTCACATGCCCCAGGATTAATTACTGAATCTAGGTTAAATTTATTTGTCCCATTAAAAAACTGATTATCTTGAGAGGCGTGGTCAACATGGCGGATTAGTTAGACGCTTCCTATATCCCTCTTACAACAAAGACTTGGAAAAACAAGTGATTTGATTCTATGTGAACATCTGGCAGCCCTGAATAAGGCAAGGTTAAGAAATCCATCTGAGTCATACCGGAGAGGAAGATCATTTGGAAGAGGTAAGGAGCACTAGAGCTGCGGTGGCGACACAGCAGAGAGACAGCCACACCGGGCCGCAGTGAAGCAGGCAAACAGCTGTGCTGTGCGCGTGCTAGAGAAGCAGTTTCCACATCGAGAGAGACCTGGCAGCAGAGATTCTGCTTCTACACTCCGAACCAGTGAAGAGCAGCTCCCAAGAGGCTAGGATAAGTACACGTGCGCACCCTTTCGTGGCAAGTTTCAAAAAAAAAAAAGCCCATCTGGGAAAAACCTCTCTTCCTTTTACCGCCTCCCTCCCCGCTCTGCACCTGGAGTCCACTGGGCCAGAAATACATCCCAAAAGGCTCCCCTAGGCCAGGAACACAGGGTCGGCACAACTCCTTTGCTGGCCATAGAAATCAGGGGTCCGCAGACTCTGAGTGCCATACACCCCTGTATAGACTTGTGGGGACCCATCTCAACAGCGTTAGCCCTCACTACCATAGTAAAACAGGGCAAAAATCTGAAGTTTAACTTCAACTGCTTCAGCTGTGAACGGGCAGATTTGTGATCCTCGAAACAGCCCTGCCCCTCAAGTAGGCACTTTTATCGATCTGCAGCAGGATCTTGAGGACTGGTGATAGGTCCTAAAGTGCCTAGTCACCTGCTTCAGGAGATCAAGAAAAAGTGGTGCCCTCGAGTCTTTGCAGCCAACATAGTGGGGCGCTCTTAGCCCGGCTGCAAAACTCACCTACCTATTCACCCTAGAGAATAGGGACACGCTTTTCTTTCAGGCTCTCAGGGGCAGGCGTCGCCCCCGGCCTGGCTCAGTGCGTGATCCCCTACCACAGCCAGAGTCCAGTGCCTGCACCAATCACCCAGGCCTCTCTAGGACTGGGGTAGATAGCCTGCATCACACACTTGGTGATCGACTGCCTGCACACCCGAGCTGATCCCGTATAGGAAATTTTAACGAACTCCGGCATGCACATACTTAGTTACAGAACCAACTACCTGGTGATAGGACATTAGAGATCAAAAGGTGTCAAAAATCAAACTATTGCACACGAGCAGCCTATTTGGGCATATCAAAACAAAACAAAATAAGCTAGGTCTTACTAAGCAAACACAAAATAAAATTATAATAAATTATTGATGGCTCGGAGACAACGGTCAATATCACATAAAGAGGCAGTCCATGATGGCTTCACCAAGCTCCCAAAATAAAGAATCAATAAATTCTCTGCAGGATGAGAACTTACTGGAATTATCAGAGACAGAATACAAAAGATTAATATACAAAACTCTTCTAGAAATAAGAAAGGAAATTCGACAGAATGCAGAAACAGCCAGGCAACATACAGAAACAGTAGTAGCGGAACTTAAAAAAGTTATTCAAGAACATAATGCCAAATTTAATAGGCTGCAAGAATCCATAGAGAGACAGCAATCAGAAATCCAGAAGATTAACAATAAAATTTCAGAATTAGACAACTCAATAGAAAGTCATAGGGGCAGAACTGAGGTAGTAGAAGTTAGAATTAGTGACATTGAAGATAAAGCTCTTGACGCCAACTTATCTGAGGAAAAATCAGATAAAAGAATTAAAAAGAATGAAGAAACTCTAAGAGTCATGTGGGACTCTATCAAGAGAAATAACCTACGAGTGATTAGAGTACCAGAACGGGGTGGGGGGAATAACAGAAAATACAGAGAAAATTGTTGAAGATTTGTTGACAGAAAACTTACCTGATATCATGAAAGATGAGAAGATATCTATCCAAGATGCTCATCGAACCCCACATAATCAAACTTACCAAAACCAAAGATAAAGAGAGAATTTTAAGAGTGGCTAGGGATAAAAAAAATCATCTACAAAGGAGAGTCAATTAGAATAAGCTCAGACTACTCAGCAGAACCCATGCAGGCTAGAAGGCAATGGGATGACATATTTAAAGCCTTGAAGGAAAATAACTGTCAGCCAAGAGTTATATATCCAGCAAAACTGTCTCTCAAATGTGTTGGTGAAATTAGGGCATTTCCAGATAAACAGAAGTTCAGGGAATTTGCAAAAACCAAACCAAAATTACAAGAAATACTAAAGGGAGTCCTACAGTTAGATAATCAGTAACACCAGCTAACAACGCAAAACTAGAACACAGGGTAGAGCAACCAGATATTGACTCAGATACGGAAATCGAAATTACATCAAAGCTAAAATATTGAAAATAGGGAAACAGATATCAATATGTAAAAAAAAAGAGGATAATATTAAAACAAAAAAAGAGGGACTGAAAAAATGCAGACATTGATTTTCTATATGGAGGGGAAGTTAAGGTGATATAAAATACTAAGAGACTGGTATAAACTTAGAAAATTAGGGGTAAATATTAAGGTAACCATAAAGGAATCTAACAATCCTACAAATCAAAATAAAAAAGTAGAAAAACATAAAGACCCAGCAAACACAAAATCTACAACCAAGAAAAAGATGAAAAAAAAAAAAATACATAAAGAAAAACGACTCAGCAAAGAAAACTGAGGAGAACAAAAGAAACTGTGAACAACACACAAAAGAGATATCAGGATGACAGCACTAAACTCATACCTATCAATAATTACACTGAATGTAAACGGACTTAATTCACCAATAAAGAGACGGAGAGTGGCAGCTTGGATAAAAAAGCATGATCCATCTATATGCTGCCTACAAGAGACACAACGTAGACTTAAAGACATAAACAGGCTAAAACTCAAAGGATGGAAAAAAAATATATCAAGCAAACAACACTCAAAAAAGATCAGGAGTGGCAAAACTGATATCTGACAAAATAGACTTTAAAGTAAAATCCACCACAAAAGATAAGGAAGGGCACTATATAATGATTAAAGGGTCAATACACCAGGAGGACATAACTATAATAAATATTTATGCATTCAACAACAGGGATCCAAAATACATAAACTCTAACAGCTCTGAAGAGAGAGAGAGACAGCTTCACAATAGTAGTAGGAGACTTCAACATGCCACTTTCGGTGAAGGACAGACATCTGGAAAGGAGCTCAACAAAGACACAGAAGAGCTAAATGCTACAATCAACCAACTTGATCTCATAGACGTATACCGAACTCTGCACACAACAGCAGCCAAGTATACTTTCTTTTCCAATGCACATGGAACATTCTCCAGAATAGACCACATATTAGGCCATAAAGCAAGCCTTAACAAAATCCAAAACATCGAAATACTACAAAGCATCTTTTCCGACCATAGAGCCATAAAAGTGGAAATCAACAACACAAAAAGCAAGGAAAAAAAATCAAACACATGGAAACTGAACAACACCTTGCTCAAAAACTACTGGGTTATAGAAAAAATCAGGATGGAATGAAGAAATTCATAGAATCAAATAAGAATGAAAACACATCCTACCAGAACCTTTGGGACACAACAAAAGCAGTGCTCAGAGGTCAGTTTATAGCAATAAATGCACACATCCAAAAACAAAGGCTCATAATCAAAGCACTAACCCTACAACTGGAATAAGTAAAAAGAGAGCAGCAAAAGAAGCCCACAGGTGCCAGAAGGAAGGAAATAATAAGAATTAGAGCAGAATTAAATGAAATAGAGAACAGAAAAAACAATTGAAAGAGTTAACAAGTCCAAAAGCCAGTTCTTTGAAAAGATCAACAAAATTGATAAACCATTGGCCAAACTGACAAAAGAAAAACTGGAGAGGAAGCAGATAACCCATTTAAGAAATGAGATGGACGATATCCCAACAGACCCAATTGAAATTAAAAGAATCATAACAGATTACTATGAAAACTTGTACTCTGACAAATTTGAAAACCTAGAGGAAATGGACAAATTTCTAGAAACTCACTACCTACCTAAATTAACACAAACAGAGGTAGAACAACTAAATAAAGCCATAACAAAAGAAGAGATTGAAAAGGTTATTAAAAAACTGCCAACAAAAAAAAGCCCTGGCCTGGATGGCTTCACTGGAGAATTCTACCAAACTTTCAGAGAAGAGATAACACCACTTCTACTAAAGGTATTTCAGAGCGTAGAAATGGATGGAATACTCCCAAACCCATTCTATGAAGCCAGCATAACCCTGATACCAAAACCAGGTAAAGACACCACAAAAATAGAAAATTACAGACCAATATCCCTCATGAACATTGACACAAAACTCCTCAACAAAATTTTAGCCAATAGAATTCAGCAACATATCAAAAAAATAATTTGCCATGACCAAGTGGGATTTATACCAGGTATGCAGGGATGGTTCAACATTAGAAAAACAATCAATGTAATCCATCACATAAATAAAAGACAAGAACCACATGATCTTATCAATTGATGCAGAAAAGGCATTCGACAAAGTCCAGCACCCATTCATGATAAAAACTCTCAAAAAAGTAGGAATAGAAGGGGAATTCCTCAGTATAATTAAGGGCATTTATACAAAACCAATAGCCAATATCATACTGAGTGGAGAGACTTTGAAAGCATTCCCCTTGAGAACAGGAACAGACAAGGATGCCCTTTATCACCACTCTTACTCAACATTGTGCTCGAGGTCCTAGCCAGAGCAGTTAGGCTAGAAAAAGAAATAAAGGACATCCAAATATGTAGGGAAGAAGTCAAAGTATCTCTATTTGCAGATGATATGATCTTATACACAGAAAACCCCAAGGAATCCACAAGAAAACTACTGGAACTAATAGAAGATTTCAGCAAAGTTTCAGGATACAAGATAAACATACAAAAATCAATTGAATTCCTTTACACCAACAAAGAGAACCTCGAAGAGGCAATCACAAAATCAATACCATTTACAATAGCCCCCAAGAAGATAAAATACTTAGGAATAAATCTAACCAGAGAAGTAAAAGATCTCTACAGAGAAAACTGCAAGACACTACTGCAAGAAACTAAAAGAGACCTGTTTAAGTGGAAAAAGATACCTTGCTCATGGATAGGTAGACTCAACATAGTGAAAATGTCAATTCTACCCAAAGCAGTCTACAGATACAATGCAATCCCGATCCAAATTCCAGCAGCATTTTTTAATGAGATGGAGAAACAAATCACCAACTTCATATGGAAAGGGAAGAGGCCCCGGATAAATAAAGCAGTACTCAAGAAGAAGAACAAAGTGGGAGGCCTTACACTACCTGATTTTAGGACCTATTATACTGCCATGGTAGTCAAGACATCCTGGTACTGGTACAGTAACAGATACATAGACCAATGGAACAGAGTTGAGAATCCAGATATAAGCTCATCCACCTATGAGCAGCTAATATTTGACAAAGGCCCAAAGTCCATTAACTGGGGAAAAAACAGTCTCTTCAACAAATGGTGCTGGCATAATTGGATATCTATATGCAAAAAACTGAAACAAGACCCATACCTCACACCATGTACAAAAACTAACTCAAAATGGATCAAAGACTTAAATATAAAATCTAAAATGATAAAGATCATGGAAGAAAAAATAGGGACAACGCTAGGAGCCCTAATACATGGCATAAACACAATACAAACCATAAGTAACAATGCACAAGCACCAGAAGAGAGACTAGATAAATGGGAGCTCCTAAAAATCAAACACTTATGCTCATCCAAAGACTTCACCAAAAGAGTGAAAAGACAACCTACAGACTGGGAAAAAAATTTTGGCTATGACAAATCCAATCAGCGTTTAATCTCTAAAATCTACAAGATACTCCAAAACCTCAACAGCAAAAACACAAATGACCCAATTAAAAAATAGGCAAAGAATATGAACAGGCACTTCACCAAAGAAGATATTCAGGCAGCTAACAGACACATGAAGAAATGCTCACGATCATTAGCCATCAGAGAAATGCAGACCAAAACTACAGTGAGATATCATCTCACCCCAACAAGGCTAGCATTAATCCATAAAACACAAAATAACAAATGCTGTAGAGGTTGTGGAGAGACTGGAAGACTTACACACTGTTGGTGGGAATATAAAATGGTACAACCACTTTGGAAATTGATTTGGCGCTTCTTCAAAAAGCTAGAAATAGAAGTACCATACGATTCAGCTATCCCGCTCTTTGGAATATATCCTAGAGAAATAAGAGCTGTCACATGAATAGATATATGCACACCCAGGTTCATCGCAGCACTGTTCACAATAGCCAAAGGAGGGAAGCAACCTAAGTGCCCATTGATGGACGAATGGATAAGCTATGGTGTATCCACACAAAGGCATATTGTGCAACAATAAAGAACAATGATCAAGCTGTGAAACATCGAATAACTTGTTGGAAGCTAGAACTTATTATGCTGAGTGAATTTAGTCAGTCACAGAAGGACAAACAGTATATAAGACCACTATTATAAGAACTCAAGAAAAGGTTTAAACACAGAAGAAAACATTCTTTAATGGTTATGGGGGTGGGGAGGGAGGGTGAGGGTTATTCACTAACTAGGTAGTAGATAAGAATGGTCTTAGGTGAAGGGAAGGACAGCACACACTACGGGGGAAGCCAGCACAACTGGACTAAACCAAAGTTAAGAAGTTTCCTCAATACAATGAAATACTTTGAGAGACAGAGTAGCCGGGATGAGGGGTCTGGAGACCATGCTTTCAGGGGACATCTATGTCAATTGGCATAACAAAGCTTATTAAGAGAATGTTCTGCATCCTACTTTGGTGAGTGGAGTCTGGGATCTTAAAAGCTTGCAAGCGGCCATCTAAGATGCATCAATTGGTCCCAACTCACCTGGAGTAAAGAAGAATGAAGAACACCAAAGACACAAGGAAAGTATTAGCCCAAGAGACAGAATGGGCCACATAAACCAGAGACTTCATCAGCCTGAGACCAGAAGAACTAGATGGTGCCCGGCTACCACCAATGAACATCCTGAAAAGGAACACAACAGAGGGTCCCTGATGGAGCAGTAGAACGACGGGATGCAGAATTCAACTTGTAAGAAGACCAGACTTAATGGTCTGACTAAGACTGGAGGTGCCCCAGAAAACACGGCCCCTGGTCTCTCCATCACCCCAGAGCTAAAACAATTTCCGAGTGTATATCTTTCGGGCATTGAGCATATTCCACATTGCAATACAATTTCAGACAGGGATTGGACTGGACTGTGGGACATAAAGTGATACTCATGAAGAATGTGCTTCTTAGACAAGTAAATATAAGAGACCAAAGGGGTGGCTTCTGTCCATAGGTGAGAGGGGAAGGCAGAGAGAGTTAGGAGCTGACTGAACGTTCATGGGGAATCAGGGGCGGAGGGGATGAATGTGCCGTCGCAGAATGGGGTGAGCGGTTGGGGTCTCATAACAATGTATGTTAAAGAAACCAAAAAATAATACTGATTATCTTAGGTGAAAATAATTCATGTTTATCCAAAACAGGTGTTTTTAACCCTGGCTGAACCCTAGAATCACCCAGAGAGCATTAAAAACTACAAACAGAGCATGGTGGGGGTCAAGTATTTTAACTGATCTGGGATGGAGCCCCAGAATTTTGGTTTTTGAATTCTCGCCAGATGATTCTAATATGCTGCCAGAGTTCAGTACCATTGATCGAAAACAATCGTCAGTAGGGCAGTGGTTCTCAAAATGAGGTCTTCAGCCCAGCAGAATCAACATAACCTGGGAATTTGTTAGACATGCAGATTCTTGGGCCCCACCTCCGAAACCCAGGCCACCAGGGCTCCTTGGCCCCATCCCAGACCTACTTAATTAGAAATTCTGGAGTTGGGGCAGGATGCCGCATTCTGTGTTTTTAACAAGCCCTCCAGATGATTTTGATGGACCCTAAAATTGGAGACACACTGGTTTAGGCTAATAATGTCTTTCTGGAATAGTAGTTTGTTGTGCAAATTAAATTAGTTGACAGAGCCCCCTGTACTATGACAGAATTTATAATTATTCCAATATAATGGAGTGAGCCCTGGTGGCATAGTGGTTAAAGTGCTCAGCTGCTAACCAGAAGGTTGGCTGTTCAAACCCACCAGCTGCTCTGTGGGAGAAAGATATGGCAGGCTGCTTTGGTAAAGATTTACAGCCTTGGAACCCCTATGAGGCAGTTCTACTCTGTCCTGTAGGGTTGCTATGAGTCGGAATTGACTCGATGGCAGTGGGTTTGTTTTGTTTTGTTTTAATATAATGGGGCAGCAATTTGAGAAAAAACAACTTAGCTTTATATAAGCATGTATAGTAACCTGTCCTCTGAACTAATGTAGTGTTTTAAGTGTATATCTTTTAGGCATTGAGCATATTCCACATTGCAATACAATTACTTGTTTTCTTTTTTTCTCCCTTGCTATACTAAGCATTCTGAGCAGGGTCTAGGGTCAAGCAAGAGTATAAAGGATGGGTGATGAGTCATGAGCAGATCTGAAAACCAGAGGGTGACAGATTAAATGACATTAATCAGTGGACACCTCAAAAAGAGTTGTTCTCTTAGCCTTCCTCTGTCCTGAGATTTTGCTTCTCTCTTCTTTCTCTGTCATCTTCCTTTTCCTTTGTTTCCCTAATGCTAGGTGAGAAAGGAAAGGCAGTCATTTTGAGGCTGGTTCCAAGCAATGGGCAGGGGATTGGCGAAATCATTCCTCTACAGGGGATGGTCATGTCTGTACATCTTCAACAGACAAGCGGATATTCTCTACTTTGAGATGCCCACTAATTCTGGGACCACATGGGTAGCTGCATACACATTTTGGCCCTAAAATCTCATCTATTTCATTTTTAGAAGTAGATTTTAGGATGGTGCCAATCATCAAGAGATCTTAGGGCCCAAGTAGAAGCAAGTGAGATCCCTAAAGCACAAATGTCCTTTTTAGTGATAATTTTAAGATTCAACCACACAAAGCTTCTCCAGTTGTACAGATAAAAGTACAGTGTTTTAACGTTACCTCAAGGCCTTAATTTAGGAATTGTAAACCTTTGATTTTCACACTGGAGCAGGAATCAGTAATAACTTTAAAATACCCTTGAGTTTCCCTCTGCTCATTTATCTCCCAGATCTATACTTCATGTTTTCTTTAAGTGATATCCTTTTTCTTCTAGTAATTGACTTCTGAGATTAATAAATTCTTGAAAGCATAGGGAAAAAATGATAATTTGTCTCCTTGAGAACAGGGGCAAATTTTTTTTAAGAGAAAGAAATGAAAAGATGCAGTTATTATTTTTAAAGCCAGCGGCAGATTGTGCTGGCAATAAAGGAGAGCTTGTGCGATGCTTTATGGAAATGAAAGTTCTGTCTTTGCCTTCCCTGTCACACTTAGAGAGCCCATTCATCTGTCCTTTCAGCACTACTAGCATTTTTATAAACATGAAAAACACACCAAAAAACCTCAAACTCTTAATTGTAGTTGAAACAAGCTGTAGGAAAAATGCAAGACTGATGATGTATACACTGAACACTCATTTCTGTGTAACAATATTGGCAGAGAACAAACACCTTGAGATGACACAAATTTTGATCAACTCTTTCCTTCAGGAATGCACTCAGGAGCAATCCCATGAGTTTACATGAGATGTGAATTGAATCACTCCCGAAGTTTACCCTTCAGCTGGGGATTGGACAGTCCCATAAAACAAAACAGGACTAATGAGGCACAGCAGTCCAGGGACAAGGACTAGAAGGCAGAAAGGGACAGGAAAGCTGGTGATATGGAACCCAAGATTGAGTAAGGACAGTGTTGACATGTAGTGGGGTTGTTTACCATTGTCATAGGGCAATATGTGTACTAACTGTTTAATGAGAAACTATTTTGTTCTGTAAACCTTCGTCTAAAGTGAGAATAACAGCACAACTGAAAGAACGTAATCGATGTCACTGAATTGTACATGTAGAAATTTTTGAAATGGTGTATCTTTAGCTATGTATATTTGCACCAAAAAAAAAAAAAGGTCCTCCAAGGTCAAGAAGGGAGAGTGCTGACGTCTCGTGGGGTTGTTAACCAATGTCATAAAACAGTATGTGTACTGACTGTTTAATGAGAAACTGTTCTGTAAACGTTCACCTAAAGTACAATAAAAAATAAATAAATAAACATGCAGCAACTATACAACCCAATAAAAAAAAGATAATGAGAAATTAGAAAGTTGTTCCCTGCTATGTGTCATATAACAGACTTGCTTGCTCAGCCACACCCTAATCTGCTTCTAGTTGCCCTCCAGTGCCCCAAAGATGGAAATGTTAAAACTGCATTACCCAAATTCTCTTGCAGCTAGTTTTCCTCATGTGATCCTAGCTTCTGCGAAGGGGATGTATGCAACCGGAAATTGGGAAAGCAGAAGTGATCAAGCACCATGTGGCATGGCCCGGCAGCTCTTCTAATAGGCATGGTGGTGGAAGCATTTAGTTTTTCTGAGGCATGTGTGGAGAGGTACCAGTGGCCAGTGTTAGCATCATGGTGCCAAGTGGAGGGCAGTGGAAAAAACAGTATCTGGGATTTTTCATGGAACTATCCTGTCATGTGATTGGAATTTCTCCTGGCTGTATGGCTGCCGGCGACATGGCATCCAAGCTCGTTTTCTTGAACCTTTTCAAACTTCTTAGGAACTCTGGCCTCTACAGGTTAGAAGGAATGTTTAGCACCCAGAACAACTTTGAGATTCTAAGGAGGATAGGGACATCGTAAACATCAGTGTAAGGATTTTTGAAAAGAATCCAGAACCATTCTCCATATGCTTGTCTACATTATCCTAAACTCCCATGTACCCTTGGAGTTCTCTACTTAAAAAATTGCCAGTGCTTGTGTCTTGTGTCACATGATTTTCGGAATCTCATAAGCTGTGGTGGTATCCAGGCTCTGCCTCTTACTAGTTGTGTGGCCTTGGGCAAGTTGCCATTCCTCTCAGAGTCTACTTTGTAAAATTACACCTTCCCGATTCATATTTATACACGATCATGTTGTTTCTATTAAGTGAATAAATTAAAATAAATAGGAATCTTAATTTATTTGAATTGCCCTGTTTGCCATCAAAACAAAGCTGAGTCAACCATCTCATATATACGCACTCACACACATATGCATGTGCACGCACGCAAGCCTGGCTGTCAGGTTCCCAGTTCTCTGCTGAAGCCGGTGTAAATCATATTTTAAGCCTTTATCTCACAAGCACCTTCAAGCAGGGCTGACCCCAGTCTCCTCATGATTTCCATCACTGGGTTTCAGGGGAGGCCAGTGTCACCTACAGCATTTATGCTTGCCATGTAGGTGATTAAAAGGAGGCTATGAAGGAGTGGTGAGAAGATCAGTGGAACGCCAAGGAACCTTGCACAGCCAGGGTGTGTGTGTGTGTGTGTGTGTACGTGCATTTGTGTGATGGTTGAGTCTTCTTTGTTTTGATAGCAGAGCAGGGCAACTCAAATTCATAAACATAAAAAGGTGCTTGCGTATGATAAAAAACAGAAAACATTTTTGGGAATTTTGGAAAAAATATGTCTGTCTTTAGTCACAGAATACATATGCTACCAATGACTATCGCGCTGATTCTTGCTTGTTGAAATTACGAAACAGATTGTTAAAAAAGTATGATTAAGCACTTAGAAAACAATGATTACTAAAAGAGAGTGTAAGTTCACTAAGTCATGCCAAACTAATCTTGTTTCTTTTTTTAGTTTTAGTTGGATGGGAAGATGATTAAATTCCATAGATATAATGTATTTTTATTTAATTCATATTTTGCAAACATATTTTATGGAAACTATATAGGGAAACAATGGGAGAAATGTGGACCGGATGATATTCAGTTATATGGATTTATAGTTTGCCAAACAATTCCAGCTCCTTCCCTCACCCCAGGTGTAGTCTTTCCCTCAAACAAATAAAATGTTGAGTATCTCTGCCCTTGGTCTTGTCCTACTCAACATTTTATTGTTATGTATAATCACATAGAAGGCATACTTATCAAATTTTTAGATGACATAAGGTTTGGAGCAATAGCTAATATACTGAGTAACTGAATCTGAATTCAAAATAGTCTTGACAGGCTGGAACTCTGGCCAAAGCTAACAAGATGAAATTTAATAGTTATAAATGTTACATCCTGTATTTAGGTTCAAAAAATCAACTGTACAAATGCTGGATGAGAGGAAATTTGGCTTAGTAGCCATTTCTATGAAAAGATGTCAGGTTTTGCTGACTGTACGTTCAATAGGAGGCTCCATCTTCCATTGGTAGGAAGTCATTCATTGAGTAAATATTTGTTATATCCGTACTACATGCCAGCTACATTCATTATTTTATTTACCTTGTAAAGCAGTTCACTAAGAGAGTTATATTTATTCCTCTTTTACTGATAAGAAAGCCAATGAATTTGTCCACACGTATGCTGCTATTAAATGATAGAGCTGTGTTATGGTTTAAATTGTGTCCTCCAAAAGTTTGTGTTGTAAATCCTAACCCCTATACCTGTGGTTATAATCTCTTTTGGGAATGGGTCTTCTTTATTATGTTAATGGGACAGTATTAGTGTAGAGTATGTCTTAAGTCAATCTCTTTTGAGATATAAAAGAGCAGATTAAGCAAGCAAACACAAACGGGGGAGAAGATACATGCCACATGATTGCCAAGGAACCTAGGAATAGAAGCTAAAGAGAGACAAGGACCTTCTCCCAGAGCTGGCAGAGAGAGAGAGAGAGAAAGACTTCTCCTAGAGCTGGTGCCCTGAATTCAGACTTTTAGCTTTCTAAACTGTGATAAAATAAATGTGTTTGTTAAAGCCACCCATTTGTGGTATTTCTGTTACAACAGCACTAAATAACTAAGACAAGCTGCAATTCAAATGTTGCTCTCTTAATTCCAGGTTCAGCATATGCAGTATAGCCTTGTTACTTAAATTGTAGCTCATAGACCAGCAGCTTGTTAGAAATGTAGAATCTCAGACCTCACCCCAGACCTACTGAATCAGCATTTACTTTTTAAACAAGATCCCCAGGTGATGTATCTGCACAGTAAAATTTGGAAGGCACCGCAGTATATCACACCATTGTAAATACAAGGTGGTAACGTAATTTGGGGACACTGACTAGCTGACTGGCGGCTTGAGCAGGGCCTTACAGAATAGTGGGGTTGTTGTTGTTATTTGTTTATTTGTTTTTTGACTTAAAACAAAAGTGAATCCATTCTTTGCCTTTTCCATTTTCTGGTGGCTGCTGGCATTCCCTGGCTCATGGCTGTATCACTCCAGTCTCTGCTTCTTTCCTCGCGTTGCCTTCTCTTCTTCTGTCGTCAAGTCTCCCTCTGACTCCTTCTTATAAGGTCACTTGTGATTACATTGAGCCCACCTGGATAATCCAGGATAATCTCTCCATCTCAAAATCCTTAATTTTGTCACATCTGCAGAGTCCCTTTTGCCGTATAACAAGGTAACATTCACAGTTTTCAGGGATTAGAACCTAGATATCTTTGTGGATCATTATTCTGCCTACCATAGAACTTGGATTTTCTGTTTTGACATTTTATCTAAGATTTTGTTTGCAACAAGGGCCCTGTGGCTGAGACAGACCTAAACTGTGAATTTCTTCTTTGTGTGTGCTATCTTTGTCGAGTTTGTTTAGGTATCAAGATTATGTAAGGCTCGTAAAATACATTTAAGTGCTTTGCCTGGATAGTATTGTTTTGATCACATCTGTCAGTGACCATGTCTGCACAGGTCAGATCACACCTGAAAGTTCCTACTCAGTTATGTGCCTGATTTTTAAGTGGAATACTGATAATCTTGCAGGTCATGAAGATGTAATCAAATACTGAGAGATGTCAAAAACAGATCCTAAGAAGAAGAATTGAAGAAATCATGAATGTATAGCTTTGAGAGGAGAGCTTTGGAAGAGGTGGGACAATTTTCTTCAAATATTTAGAGGGATGTCATGAGGAAAAAGTACTATTAAAATGTCAGTCATTCATTTTTTCTTACTATCAACTATTAATTGAGCTCCTACTCTATACTTATCATTGAAATGTACATATCATTAAAATGTTGAGTAGGACAAGACCAAGGGCAAAAATATTCTACCTTATATTTGTTTAGGGGGGGAAGGACTGTACATGGAATTGGGGAAGGAGCTAGGCATTAATATTACTGTGGTGAATAAGAAATACAAGATGGCTGTTCTCAAGGAGCTAACAGTTCAATGGGGAGAAGACAGGTAATGTACATGTAAATAATCACATGCCAATATTATTTTAGAAAATCATAAGTGATCTCCAGGTGATAGAGAGGCTTAGAGGAAGCTAGTTTAGTTTGAGGGAGCAGGTGGTCAGGGAAGGCTTCTCTGAGATGACATTTGAGCTGAGTGACAAGATGAAGCCAGTCATGTGAAGAGCTACTGGAAAAGCATTCCAGACAAAAGGAAGAATAAATCCAACGGCTCTGAGGAAGAAGAGAGCCTGGCATGGTCTAGGGTAGTTCCAAATGGGGTAGCATCAGGATAAAATGGCCAGATGCTCAGAGGTAGATTTTGATCCATGGGGTTTGGAGGACCTTCCTACCAATGACAAGGTCCAACAATGAAATGGGTAGTAAGCCCTCTGTCACATGTGTTCCAAACAAAAAAAAAAAAACAACAACAAAAAAAACCCAAACCTGTTGCCATCGAGTCGATTCTGACTCATAGCAACCCTATAGGACAGGGTAGAACTGCCTCATAGAGTTTCCAAGGAGCACCTGGTGGATTTGAACTGCTGACGTTTTGGTTAGCAGCCGTAGCACTTAACCACTATACCACCAAGGTGTCCTAATGTGTTCCAGCGGAGGCTAAATGACTCATCAGGGAAGATTCAGAGAGGAATTCACGGTAAGTAAGAAGCTGGAGAGGATGTTCTCCAAGTCTTGTCTTGGAGAAAAGCTGAAAACCAAGACCATAGTTGACCCTCATCTTGTGAGTTTTTGAAGAATTATTCCTTATCATTATAGCTCTTCCTATAAAAGGAAGGGAAACCCTGGTGGTGTAGTGGTTAAGAGCTATGGCTGCTAACCAAAAGATCGGCAGTTCAAATCCACCAGGCGCTCTTTGGAAACCTATGCGGCAGTTCTACTCTGTCCTGTAGGGTCACTATGAGTCAGAATAGACTCAACAGCAACAGGTTTGGTTTTCTGGTTTTTTATAAAAAGAAGTAAAATCACTTTTCCAAAAAAAAGTGTGTATTAATTATTAGGCCTCCCTCTCCTTCCCTCCCTTCCTCCTCGCTCTCCTTTCCTTCTTCTTCTCTCCCTCCCCTTACACCCTATCGTGATTGCATGTACAAATCCCAAGGGGAAATGTGGCTATAATTAGAATGATTTATTAGCTTAATTATAAATAAATAGCCCCTTTGTGGTTCTCTCCAGGTTGAATGTATGTGATGATAGGTATAGTAAGTTATTTCTCATCTGTGACGCTCTAAGCTATGGTGGCAGGCTGAAACAGCAACTGATTTGTTACCATGGTTTCCAGTGGAGGCAATGTAGCATGTAATTATTGCATACAGCTATCATTACTAAATTCTGCATGGCATTTTGATATAATTCAATAAATAATTTGAGTCATAATTCTAGAAGGAGAGTGCAGCTGTTTACAGGGTAACATTTTAAGGAAAATTATTTAAAAATAGCTTTTTTTTCATACAGCTTGCCTATCAGGGGCACTGATGAATAAAATTTGGTAGTTGGTTCTAATTACTTTTCTCATATCACAGAAAAATTGGTAAAAGGAGGTTTCAGGTCTGCCTTGATGGGTAAAGTACTGTTGATTCAGGTACTGAACGAAGCAAGACCTTTCATTTAGTTTTTAGCATGGTATTTAGTGAATCTTATTTCTATGACTTTGTACATATTTAACAATGAAATAAAAATGTATGCTTTGTGAAACATATAATAGAGAAAAGAGAGCAACTTTTACATCAATCTACCATCTCCTCCCTCCCTACAGATTCCAGAGCAAGTTTCCCCAATTTGTCACCAAGTGCTAACTAATTAAGGAGTTGTCACTTTCCTGGCCTTCTCTCAGTGCTGTGCACACTACAGGATATAAATGTGGGTGTGAGGGTAATCCTTCATTATATATTCAAGGGAACTGCCAAGTGTTTCCATTTGTATTGTTATCATTGGAGATAAATCATTTCAATTTATTTTAATAAAAGGCAACCAGACATGCATCTGTATTAAGCTTCTTCATGCCATGGATAACTCTGACTCTTAATTGAGTTCCCCAATTGCTTGCTTCCTTATTATTGGGTGAGAAAGCCAAGGTCTTAACTAAGTTACAGATTGACACTTATACGTGGAACAGGGAAAGACTGGTGTAAAAATTGTTCTTAATATTTTTATGAACTATGTATCCTTCTGGTAAGTTTTGACTTCTTCAGGAGTAATCTAGACTACTTGGAGTCCACTTACTGATTTCTCTACGTAATATCTTCTTTTTTCTTGTTTCTCTCAAACATTTACATGATGTATGTGCTATTTGTTATTCAAGATAATGGCGGGTGAGTACAAAACAATACAAGAAAGGGATATTATATACAGTTTCTTCTCTCAAGAAATATATGGTCTACCCAAGGGAAATGGAAACATATGCAATTAGGCAGCATAATGGAAATAACATAAATATTGTAAGATATCTGAGCTGAGTTTAATGCCTGCTTCTCCCATTTAACCTGCAGAGCCAATTCACCTCTCTGAGCCTCTTTTCTTACATGTTAAATTGGGGTAGTCAGAGCTGGCTAACAGGGCTCATGCAAGGATTCAGTCTGATAAAATATGTAAACTTCATAATGCTATGCTTGGCACATAGTGAGTGCTCAGCACTACAACAGAAAACTGATGAAGGTCATATATTTTACAGAGACTGAGTGTTATGCAGTTGTGTTGGTAAAGGGATTGGAGTATTTGGGGAAGACTCCATGGATGAAGTAGGATTTAAGCTTAGACTCGAAGGGCAGGCATGCTTTAGAGGTGTGGAAGCAAGGGAAGTGGTTCAGGTAAGGAGAATGGCATATGGGAATATGTAGATATTTTCATAATTGACTTTTTTCTGTAAGTTTGATCTTCTTTAAAACTCAATCATGTTAGCACTGAAGTATGCCATGTATTTTAAACTGTGTTTGAATTGTTCCAAGGTCATATTAAGTTGAGATTTTGCTCCTTATGATGCTTCCTGGTTATTTTAGGAATTAGTGAACACATTTTATATTTTTCCACCAAGTATTGGGTGAAAATATCTTTTGGCATTACTCCCAGGGCTGCCAAGAAAACAATACAAGACAGGCCAAATGTGAACAAAATTTGGAAAGTAGAAGTCTTTGCAACAGTCTTTCTTTGGCCCACTCTGCTTCGCTACTCTAGCGGTTTCTTCCTTTTATCTAGTAGCTTCATATGGTGCCTTGGCTGTGCTCTCCCCTCCCAAAAAAGCTATCAAAGAAAGATCAGTGAGTCTAAATGATGACTGGCCATAAACATAGTACCACTCAGGTGGTATTGGCATTTTAGAGTCATACCAGAAAGAAAAGACAGACCCTTCATGGTAGGCTTTGTTTCAGGTCATAACTTAGTACTCCTTAAAATATAGTGCATTGGTAAAATTCAGCCTCAGCTTTGAATAAGGCAGGTAAGCTAGACATCTATATTTAAACTCCGGGCAGTGGTAAGGCCAAATAAAAATGAGTGCCTAATGCAGTATGCTTTTAAAGAGATGAATGTACAGTTGAATGAACTCCTCCTTTGGGAATGGACCTTCATAGATTTCATGTGTTGGTATGAGAGGCAGCTGTTCTTTCAGAGTCATAAAAATATCTCTTTCCCTGTCCCCCTACCCATCACATGTAGTGAGAGATGCTATAAATAGGAGTGTATTGCAAAAGTAAATGGCGTTGAGGCAGATCAGTGTCTAAGAAATCTAGTTTGGAGATCTGTAGTAGACACTGTGGTGCACTTCCAAGATCCTCCTTTACTGAAAGATTTGTTGCCTCAGCTGCTAGAGGGGCTGCCAGAAAATAGCCTTCAATTTTGAGCCCCTTTAGGGATTACTACAGTAGTAGAATGCTGTCTTATTGAAGGTCATATCCCTTCCTGTGGTGACTCACATCCATTGACTGAGCGATATGAGAATACAAAGAAAGGCATGGCTCTCTTGGTCCAACTCAGGACCACTTTGTGGGGCCATTCTAGCTATAGAGCTCCAGGTGGGTTTGCCTAAGGCTGTCATTGAGCCTGCATTGTGACTCAACATCTCCCTCTGCACATTTCTGCCTCCTTTCCCTCCCTTCCATAAGTTTTGCTCACAAGGACACTTCTTAATAAACATTCTGCATATTAAAATTCATCTAAGAGGGTGATTGCTAGGGAACTCAGATTGCACCAAGATCTTTTCTTTTAGGTTAAGTCAGTTTCCCAACTAGTGTAACGTGGGGCACTGGTATGCAATAAATGAGATTTAGTTGTGTTAATATATTCATCTCTCAGCATTCAGCATGGCTGGACCTGGCCTAGAGTGAATGGAAGCTCTGCTGGTCATCCAGAGTAACTAGATTCCTTAACCATTTATCCCTAGTACTGTACAAATATTTTCATTTTCTATATGAGCCTTGCCATTTAAAAGTCGAGTGAAAGTACTCTGTCTCCAGGAATCCTCCAAAGAAACCCTATTTTTCTCAGAAAGTATAGTCAGTTTTTGCTATTAGAATTTATCCCCTCAAGGTTGATACATTTATCAGTTAAACAGTTGGAAACTTGAAAAGGAGAGCCCAAGAATCTGAAGGACTGAAGCATATGATAGTTAAGTTCTGATTGGATAATACAATTAGATGGATGTTTATATTGAACTTGGAGAAGTGTCCAGTTGAGACAAATTTACAGATTCTTTACAGATAAATCAAAGTAGCTAAGGTTCTCTTTTAGACTGTTCTATTATCCCACTGCTGTTGCTTTCTCTTTTTCCCTACCACCCACTCAGATTTCTTCATCTCCAAGAGCTGCACATAGCGATTTTTCATAATGGATTATGTTAATTTCACAGCAACACTTTAAATAGTGGCACAGCTGCAGTTGTCGTTCAACAGTTCATGAAGTAACATTGGAGTACTAACTGTTGTTTGTTCTTACAGTGGTTTAGGTTTAATTGTATGTGGGCCTTGCCTTAACTCATAAAAGGTATTTGTATAATCCTCATTAATAACTGTAATTTCAGAAGTTAAAAGTTATAATAAGAATTTATGTTTTGATAATGCCGTTCACACTAGTACCTGAAGTACTTTGTATAAAAGGAATTCTAAAGGGCAAAACTACCATAATTTGGGTCTTACATATTTGCAGGCTTTAGATAGAAGGAATTATCCCAAAGTCACTTGGGGACAGGAAAGGGTATCTTTTTCTTTACTTCTGCTTTCAACAGTGTTGCCTTCCCAGCAGGAAAGAATTGCATGGCAGTGTTGGCAGGGCAGGAGTAATCATGCATATAGTTAAACTATTCTTGAAGTTCTTGTAATGTTTGAGTTATCAGTTGTGTGGAATCCTTGGGTGGCACAAACAGTTAAGCAAGTAGCTACTAACCAAAAGGTTGGTGTTTCAGACCTATCCAGGAACACCTCAGAAGAAAGGCCTGGTGATCAGCTTCTGAAAGGTCACAAACT
Organism: Dugong dugon; assembly: GCA_030035585.1. NCBI lineage: Eukaryota > Metazoa > Chordata > Mammalia > Sirenia > Dugongidae > Dugong > Dugong dugon. The sequence goes on from CM057483.1 coordinate 154,638,278, forward strand.
TGAAACCCTATGAAGCGTAGTTCTACTCTGCAACACATGGGGTCACTGTGAGTCAGAATTGACTCGGCAACAACTGGTTGGTTTTGGTTTTATCAGTTTTGTGTTGGAGCTGGCTCACATTGCCTTGTGAGAGCTGATTGTGACATATCTGTTTCCAACTCCATGTTCAGTGACATCACATTGGCAGCTTGAAATTAGCCATAGTCGAAGTATTTACACCACTGCAAAAGCTACAAATCAGAGTTTCTCTTCACCTCACCCCAAGGAAGTTAGTTGTTAAACATTTTCCAGTACACCACTGCCTTATACTCATATCCTTCCCAGTATAAATTATAGTCTTATGTGGAAATTTTAAAAAAGACGTAGCATAGAAAACTCAAAAGAATGGACAAATTACATCCTTTCTAAAAGTCAAATACATCCAGAGCCTGGAATCTTGATGGAGGCTGGATGAACTCACCAATTTGGTTAACCAATTTTGGAAAGGGAAAAAAGCAAAAATATTCTAGGTATTCTAGCACAGCAAAAAATAATACTTGGACAATAAAGGGATTCAATAAAATCCTGATAATCCCTCTTCATGCCACTCAATTTGGGGGAAACATAGTAAGGGGGTTTAAATAAGCAACACTGGGAAAAGCAAGAAAAATACCTTTGTGAGTATATGCTCTTTATGTACATTCAGGGGCAGGAAGACTGTAATGCTTGTTATTTTCCAAGGAACAGTGCAGTTGAGAGAACTGCTTGAGAGAACAAACTGGGTGTAAAAGGATTTCATAAGAGAGAGTAGCGTTTGGATTTCCCAAGTGTTTCACGCAGTCCAAGCCAAGTTTTGTCTCCTCCCTCATTCTCATAAACTTAGACCATGATTGAAAGCACTCAAACGGAAGACCAGAGGAACAGGAAAAATAATCTCAAATAAGGTAGGGATGGTAGCCACTCAAAAAATATATCTGAAAATCAAGAGTGAAATGCATTAATATATGAGACAGATGAAAAGAAGTAGCAGCTATGATAATATAGTAGAACAGAAACAGAAACTAGAGGCAAAAAAAGAAAAAGGAAAGAAGGAAGGAGTGAAAATTGTTAAGAAAAAACAAAATCAGAAGAACCCGATCTTGAAGAAGGCCCAACCTAAGTTATAGAAGAAAGTATTCCAGCAGTGGTTCATGCTATAGAAGAATTTAAAAATAATATGAATCCAGTGAAGTGAGAACTACAAGGATAAGAAGATAAAAAAAATAAGATGAAAAAGGATATTGAAGAGTTAAAAAACAAATTGAGAACTAAGATAGCACATGTTACTAGCTTATAAGTACCTGTGAAAGACACAGCTGAAAATAAAATTTCAGTACAGAATCTGCAGCAGAAAACATATATAGAGACAGAACAGAGGAAAATTTCCAAGAAATAAAGGAAAAACTGAATCTTTAGGGAACATACCTCATAGCAGGAAAAATTATTTGGAATTAATGACACTGAGACATATAATGGTTAACTCATTGTACTTATGGATAAAGAAACGATTCTTAAGGAATCACAATTCATCAAATATCCAGGCAAAAAAATTAATTGATCCACAAAGAGAAAAAATTTGGGTGATCTCAAATCTTGAATTTTGTAGTAACATTTAATGCCGTATGACAATGATGAGCTTTCTGCAGACGTCAATGGGAAAGAATGTGGGACCCAAGAATATTATGGATATCCAAGTTGTCATTCAAAAAAAAGTCCACAACAGACACTCTCAGACAGGGAAGAACTTTGGAAATTCTTAAAACTAAAACAAAAAAACTCTCAGCAATAATATCCAAGAACTAGACTAAACATCTAAGGAATTATGGCTGCAAACAGATGCTAAAGGGCAGTGGGGGAGAAGTTTAAAACCTAAGCAGGAACGTTAAAAAAAATAATGACTCCAACCTTTAAATATTTTCTAAAAATATTTTTCTTCAGTCCTCTCAGTCTTGGCACTATTGGTATTTTTGGGCTGGATAAATCTTTGTTGTGTGTGTTGGGAGGGTGCTATCCTGTGCATTGTAGGATGTTTAGCAGTATTCTTGGCCTCTACCCACTAGATGCCAGTAGCATCCCCCTTCCACCCAGTTGTGATAACCAAAAATGTCTTCAGATGCTACCAAGTGCACCCTAGGGGCAAAATAACCCCTTTTTGAGAATCACTGCTTTACATGGTTCTTGTGGAAACAAATATTTTGTGACAAAAGTACAATTATCTAACATTCAGAATTTCCTTTAGTTTCACTTTTTTTTCTGTTACATTTTAGTGATATTCAGTATTTTTAAAAGGAGTTTGTATAAATATGAGTCTATTGCATGATAAAATTTTGCAAGACCAACGACTTACTCATTGCAATACCTTTTTTCACAACATAAATGGTGACTATACATGTGGACCTTACCAGATGGAAAACACAGGAATCAGATTGATTACATCTGTGGAAAGAGACAAAGGAAAAGCTCAATATCATCAGTCACAACAAGGCCAGGGGCCGACTGTGGAACAGACCATCAATTGCTCATATACAAGTTCAAGTTGAAGCTGAAGAAAATTAGAACAAGTCCACAAGAGCCAAACTACAACCTTGAGTATATCCCACCAGAATTTGGAGACTATCTCAAGAACAGGTTGGATGCATTGAACACTAATGACCGAAGACCAGATGAGTTGTGGGATGACATCAAGGACATCATACATGAAGAAAGCAGAAGGTCATTAAAAAGACAGGAAAGAAAGAAAACACCAAAATGAATGTCAGAAGAGACTCTGAAACTGGAACATGAAGCTAAAGCGAATGGAAGAAATGATGAAGTAAACGAGCTGAATAGAAAATTTCAAATGTGGCTTGAGAAGACAGAGTAAAGTATTATAATGAAATGTGAAGTATTATAATGAAATGAAATGTGGAGTTAGAAAACCAAAAGAGAAGAACACGCTTGGCATTTCTTAAGCTGAAAGAACTGAAGAAAAATTCAAGCCTCAAGTTGTAATTTTGAAGGATTCTATGGGCAAAATATTGAACAGTACATCAAAAGGATATGGAAGGAATACACAGACTCACTGTACCAAAAAGAACTGATTGACATTCAGCCATTTCAGGAGGCAGCATATGATCAAGAACTGATGTTGCTGAAGGAAGAAGTCTAAGCTGCACTGAAGACATTGGTGAAAAACAAGGCTCCAGGAGTTGACAGAATACCAGTTGAGATGTTTCAACAAACTGATGAAGCACTGGAAGCACTCAATAGTCTTTGCCAAGAGATTTGGAAGACAGCTACCTGGCCAACTGACTGGAAGAGATCCATATTTCTACCCATTCCAAAGAGGGTGATTCAACAGAATGTGGAAATTATCTAACAATATCATTAATGTCATTTAATACGCAAGTAAAATTTTGCTGAAGGTAATTCAAAAACGGTTGCAACAGTACATTGACGGGGAACTGCCAGAAATTCAGCCAGATTCAGAAGAGGACACGGAACGAGGGATATCATTGGTAATGTCAGATGGATCTTGACTGAAAGCAGAGAATACCAGAAAGATGTTTACCTGTGTTTTATTGACTGTACAAAAGCATTCGACTGTGTGGATCATAACAAATTATGGATAACATTGCAAAGAATGGGAATTCCAGAACACTTAATTGTGCCCATGAGGAACCTGTACATAGACTAAGAGGCAGTCGTTCATCAGAACAAGGGGATACTGCGTGGTTTAAAGTCAGGAAAGGTCTGCGTCAGGGTTGTAGCCTTTCACCATACATACTTCAACTGTGTACTGAGCAAATAATCAGAGCAGCTGGACTATATGAAGAAGAACGTGGCATCAGGTTTGGTGGAAGACTCGTTAACAACCTGTGATATGCAGATGATGCAACCTCACTGCGCAAGACCAGGCAGTGTTTTGTTCTGTTATGTATTGGGTTGCTATGAGTCAGAACCAACCCGATGGCACCTAACAACAATTGTTAAAGTAATTTTGGGCTGTTTATCTATCTATATGTACTTATCAACCAATCTATTATCTACTTATTATTTATTTATATTTGTATCTGTGTATATGCACAGGGAAATGCTCACAACGTGGTAACATCGGATATCTGATTGATGACATTTTGGGTTAATTGCTTTTTTCAGTATTGCTTGATTTTTAAGATGATATCAAAATATATCAGTTTTAGTAAAAATAAAGCCATTACTCTAAAAATAACGTATACTTCATTTTATATAACTGGCTTATTCATAAGAAGCATTGCCATAAAGCCTTGAAAATGTACATAGCATTGATACATTCTACTTCTTTAAATTCAGTCTAATGACATAGTTGAAAAAGTGCTAAAAGGTTGTAATACTGAAAACTTCAAAACAGCCGAAATCCCATTGTAGAAAATTGGCTCAATAATTATGATATAATCATTCAATAGAATTACAGTCAAATACTAATAATAAAATTGTCGATGAATATTTATTACATGGAACTAAAAAAAAACCCGCAAAACCTGAAACCTACTGTCATGAAGTCCATTCTGACTCATAGCGACCCTATAGGACAGAGTAGAACTGCCCCATAGACTTTCCAAGGAGCGATTGGTAGATTTGAACTGCTGACCTTTTGGTTAGCAGCCAAGCTCTTCACCACTGCACCACCAGGGCTCCTATTACATGGAAATATTCTCATATTATTTGGTGGAGAAAGTAGGTTATTAACTGTACTTACTATATTATTCTTAGTTCATTGAAATGTTATATAGGCATAAACAAAGTCTGGAATTACAAATATCAGGGTTTTATCTCCAGATGATGGGCTGATGGGTGGCTTTTATTTCATTCTTCTTAATTACTTGTACTTTGTATTTTCTCTATTAGAAACTTTATTTTAAAATAGTATTACTAATTTATTATATGTTACAAGAAATATTATAAAAGGTATTACTTTTAATCCCAAAACAAATGAATATACTATCATAGGTATCCAGGCTCTCCAGGAACCCTTGACTCCCAGTATTAAAACATTCTACACTTTCCCTTAACCCTTTTTTGCTCAGGATTGCATTGATGAACATGGAAATTAGATAAGAGAGGATTTAGTGGGAATGAATTTTAGTAATCTCCGTTTTGGACCAAAAAAATGTATGACAATCCAAAATAACAGAACAGACCCTGAGAATAGATCTCTAGGAAGGACAGCAACATTGGAATCTCAAGAAAGAAAGTGTGCAAATACATCTCAAGCTCTAGATTGCAATATGGGAGAGGGACAAGGAAGGACCTAATCAGGAGAGCATGGGCTTGGGGACGAGGTTCCTATGTGTTCGGCAATCATATGTATCCAGTTTTCTGCTTTTCTACCTTACGCATGGGGATGCCTCAACCATCAGTGTGTGGAACCTAGCAAAGAATACAATAAAGCAGTTAGCTCCAACGGCCAAGGCTGTGAAGTGACCAGAACCCTGTGCACATTGGAAATGCCTCATAGGATTTCTGGAGCATCTCGATCTAAAAACACTTATCTGGTGTTTTTCAAACCAATTTAATTTTTTCATCATTCATAGACTTAACTACTAAAATATATATTTATGTTTGTTTGTATAAAATGATTACATTTTATATAAACACATTTTTATATATTTAAGTATACATATCATATATATAATTATAACATAATCCTTTGAGGGCAATTATGAACCATCACTCTGCAGTTTAATCATTTTTGTAATGCTGGATTATTTGTGAACTTTATGTAATAAAAAGAAAAACAAGATGTGGAACTGAAAAACTATTTTATTCTTGAAATTGCTACTATTATTCATGAAGTAGTGAATTCCCTCATCAAAAACAAAAGATTGATATGGTTACTTTTCATTTCAAGATGAAAAAATTCATCTAGGGATAGTAAATGACATGCTTGGGATTACATAGTCAATAGCAGACTTTGCACTAGAACCCGTACATTATGATTTTTGGTCAAATGTGTGAACCGTCAAATATGTAACCTTTTTCACACATGCAAAATGCCATAACATTTTTCTTTATTCTGTATCTTAATTCTCTATTGATCACCTTTGCCCTTATCTTTCAGGAAAGTCCTTACAAGCATTACAGTCACTATACAATGAAATCTCATATTTTTCTGGAAAGATAGTACCTTCCTGGACACTGTGAGTTTAATACAGTTTCCAGGTAAGAGAAGTTCAGCGTGGAAGCCAGAGAAAGGCACCTAGAGTTCAGGGCCAGGGGGCATAGACTGTAGAGTTTGACCTAGCAGAAAGCCCATGATCAACCTGCTAAGGCCACTCAGAATAGTGAAATTATGGAAATAACAGCCTTTGAAATTTAATGGGAAAAAGGTATCATATGAACAAGGCAGTATTTATTTCCTATTAAACTTTCTAGTCTCCATTCACATAATGATCCATTTATATTAGTTATTTTAGACAGAGAATATAATAGTATAACCCTATGGAGCAGCCTGAAATTATAGTACTAGTGGCCCCATCCTGCCTCCCATACCCCATTTACCCATTTAGGTTAGATCATCCTTGTTACTTGTAAGTTGTTTTTACAGTTTCTATTGTAAGATTTCTGATTTGAAATGAGGGGCAAAATTAAAGGGCTAACGCTTACTGACCAACCATGAACTGTGTTATGAGTATTGCCTTTTGGGGTAAAGTGTGCATTTCCCATTCTCTCCCTGTTTTTCTCCTCTGTACAATCGAGAAAAACTTCATAAAGGAAGGGTACTGTCCTTTAGGAATTACTTTAACAACCTTCTGTGTGAATTTCGCAGAGCTTTGTAACAACAGCCTGCAGATTTATTGTATTTCTTTGCTGACAGCAGGAGCATTTTAAAAAATGCTTCAGTTGCCCTCCTCCTTCCTTGCTACAGCTCAAGCCTAAAGAAGCTGAAGTCACCATACAAAATGGCTGTCACACACAGGTCACATGGGGAGCCCAGTTCTTGTTACTAACTAATTGGAATGTCTGTTTAACCCAGAAGACAGGCAGATTCCTGCCAAGGTCTGTCTCTGACTTTGTGATGATGTATGTTCCCATATACAAGGAAAGAAAAGCATTTGTAACTAAGGGAACAGATGAATTTTTATATCTTAGAATAATTTTGTTAAGGTCTCCTGAGATTATATTTTTTTGTCTTTAGCTGAAATTTGAAAGGTTATTACACTTTTAAATACAAATTATTTTGTGGTTTAAAATCTCACTTTCCTCAGTAGGAGTTGGGCAGATGAAACTGTAGTTTACTATAGTCTAATATTTCTATTAAAAATGTAAAATATTTTTCATGTGTAGTCACAACTAAAGCACCTGAATTAAATATGAATCTTAATAAGGTAGTATATCTGTCTGCTTAAGGAAAATGAAAAATTATAAATTACCACTTAAGAAGAAGCCAATAGCTTTAGGATATGAGAAACTAACCATCCAATATTGATCATTTATTCGTTAAGTCAGTTATACAATCATTTATCAAAAATTATATTAAGCACATATTATGTGGCAATCTGGGCATATAGTAGTGAAAAAGACAGAATCCATGATCTCACAGGCTTTCCAGTTTAACTCATAAAAAGAATGTCCTAAACAAAGAGCCAAAGTCTATAAAATGTCTGTAATTTTTACAGCTATAAAACCCAGACAGAATGTATGGAGCAGTTACTTGAGGGCTCTGAAACATAACTAGTAGCAGGCAGAAGGGGGAAGAAAATTAGAATTAAAAGTACCAGTGAATTGGCAGTGAGTTTACTACTTTTTTCCCTGTCAGTATCCCCAGAATAGAGACAGTGCAGCCTGAAACCCAGAAGTAGGCTTGGGGTGGAGAGAGAGAGAGAGCTCCAGGAGAAGGCCTCTGCTTTTGGCTGTGGGAGCGTGAAAGGGGTTTCCTCATGCTCTGAGTTGGGAAGTCTGACACTTTTCCTCTCCTTTTCGTTTCCCTTCTCCATTCTTTCATGTCCCAACCCAAGAAATACCATGATATCAGTGGAATCAACAGTAACAATGACAGCAATGGAGATCCACAATGGCCTAAAACTATGAGAGAGTAGAATCTTCTTGTCTCATGGGAGGAGATGAGATCCCAGGAGGGTGGAGTAAACCCCTATTGCATGTTTTTTTTTTTTTTTTTTTGCTTCAGTCGTTTTGTCACATGGCTGCAAACACAGCACAGGCTGCAGGAAATGTGCATCAAATTGAGGTAAATAAAGTCCCAGATTTCTGAATAGAGGACCAATAAAGGATCCCCAACAGACCAGAAAGTCCTGGGGAAATCATTGAGAGGGAAGAGTTTCAGGAAGCAACCTTTGAAAGTTCTTTATGAACTTCCCAAATCACCCACAGCTGTGTGTGCATGGATCTGCTGTAAGAAGCATACCATAGATTCTGAGAACTGTACAACAGAATAGACCACTGGCCCAGGTCATAGATTAGCTACTGTGTGGTATATATGAGGGACAGATCTGATCCAAACAGCACTGAAAAGGCTTTGCAAATGGAACTGAAATTAAAATCACAACCTACAGAAGCCTAGCCAGAACCCAACTGGGTCAATTATCTCCTAAAACAATAATATCACCATTCTCCATATGATTTAAATAACACTGAGTCAGATAACATGATACTAAAAATGTCTAGGATATAATCCAGAATTACTCAGTAACCAAAGAACCAGGAAAGTCTGCTTGTATGGGAAAACACAATCAGCAGACACCAACATGGAGATTGAACAATTGTTATTATCTGACAAAGACTTTAAAGCAGTTATTATGAAAATGCTCCAATAAATAAGGGTAAACACTCTTGAAAAGAAATGAAAAGATAGAAAATCTCAGTAAAGAAGTATAAACCATAAAGAAGAACAAAATGGAAATTTTAGAATTGAAATATACAATAACCAAAGTAAAAAATAATTAACTCAAAGGGCTTAAGAGCATAATAGAAGACAGAAGAAAGTTCAGTGAATTTGAACATAGATCAATAGAAGTTATCTAATCTGAACATTTGAGTGGAAAAAAAGGTTTAAAAATATGAACAGAGCCTCAGGGATCTCCAGGATAATAACTAAAGTCTAACATTTCTATCACTGGAGTTTCAGAAAGAGACGAGAAAGAGTTCAGTGCAGAAAAATATATGGCCAAAAACTTCCCAGATTTGATGACATAAACAAAGCTACAGATTCAAGAAGCTCAACACACCCAAAACAGGGTAAGCCCAAAGAAATCCATGCCTAGACACATCATAAACTACTAAAAACTAAAGACAAAGAAAGAATCTGGAGAGCAGCCAGAGAAAAATAACACAATACTTTTTAGGGAACAGTTATTCAATTGATAGCTGATTTGTCACTAGAAACCGTGAATGGCAGAAGGAAGTGGAAGGGGTAGCATGAGGGAGTTTCCTTATGGTGATGAAACAGTTCTGTATCTTGATTGTATTGATGGTTACATGACTATATGTGGGATCAAAATGCCTAGAACTATACACACACACAAATAAGTGCATGTAAAAACTGGTGAAACCTGAATAAAGTCTGCAGTTTAGTTAATAATACAATACCAGTATCAATTTCCTGGATTTTGATATTGCACTCTAGTTTATGTCACTAATGGGGAAGCTGGCTAAAAGGTTCATGGAACTCTATGTCCTTTTATTTAATTTCTTTTATTGTACTTTAAATGAAGGTTTAGAGAGCAAACTAGTTTCTCATTAAACAATTAATACACATATTGTTTTGTGACATTGGTTGCCAACCCCACGACATGTCAACCCTCTCCCCTTCTTGACTTTGGGTTCCGCATTACCAGCTTTCCTGTCCCCTCTTGCCTTCCTGTCCTTGCCCCTGGGCTAGTGTGCCCAGTTAGTCTTGTTTTGTTTTATGGGCCTGTCTAATCCTTGGCTGAAGGGTGATCTATGTCCTATTTTTGCAACTTATTGTGAGTCTATAATTATTTAAAAATAAGTGTCTTAGTCATCTAGTGCTGCTATAACAAATACTACAAGTAGATGGCTTTAACAAAGAGAAGTTTATTCTCTTACAGTCTAGTAGGCTACAAGTCCAAATTCAGGACGTTAGCTCCAGGGGAAGGCATTCTCTGTTGATTCTGGAGGAAGGTCCTTGTCATCAGTCTTACATTGGTCTGGGAGCATCTCAGTGCAGGAACCTCAGGTCCAAAGGACACACTCTGCTCCTGGCACTGCTTTCTTGGTGGTATGAGGTTTCAAGGTGTCAGCTCCAGGGAAAGGCTTTCTCTCTCTGTTGGCCTTCTCATCAGTATCCCCCAGGCTAGGAGCTTCTCCACGCAGGAACCCCAGGTCCAAAGGATGCGCTCTGCTCCTGGCACTGCTTTCTTGGTGGTATGAGGCCCCCCCCCTCTGCTTGCTTCCCTTTCCTTTTTATCTCATAAAAGGTGGTGCAGCCCACACCCCAAAGAAACTCCCTTTACGTTGAATCAGGGATGTGAACTGGGTAAGGGTGGTGTTACAATCCCACCCTAATCCTCTTTAACATAAAATTACAGTCACAAAATGGAGGACAACCACACAATACTGGGAATCATGGCCCAGCCAAATTAATACACATATTTTTTGGGGGACACAATTCAATCTATGACAAGAAGTTAAAAAATAATATTGAGCAAAAGAAGTCAGACACAAAATATGGGCAAAAACTTGGACACTTAATGAGAATATAAAGATAATAAAAAAGCACATTAAAAGATGGTCAACATTATTATCCATTAGGAAAATGCAAATTAAAACCACAATGAGATACCACTACACACCTATTAGAATGACTGTAATAAAAAATACTAACAATACACCAAGTTCTGGTGAGGATGCAAAAACTGAAAATCTTATTCATTGTTGGTGGAATGCAAAATGGTACTGCTATTCTAGAAAACAGTTTGGCAGTTTCTTAATAAAGTTAAACATACACTTATCATATGACCCAGCAATCCCATTCAGAATTATTTATCCTAGAGAAATGAAAATGTATGTACTCAGTAGAGGCTGTTCATGAATATGTTTGTAACAGCTTTGTTTGTAATAGCCCGAAACTAGGAATAATCCAAATGTCCTTCACTTGGTGAATGGATAAAAACCCTTGGTAAATTCTTATAACATACATACTTAGTATGTCAGGGAGTGATTACCTGCTAAAAAGGATAAATAAATCAGGGAAGCATGATAGAAACTATTGGGGAGGGAGGTGAAATTTTAGGTAAGGTGGCCAGGGAAGGCTTCACTGAGAGGGTGGTTTTTGAGTAAAAGCCTGAGAGAGGAGAGAGAGTAACCCAAGTATCTCCCTGCTGGAAGAGCTTTTCAGGCAGGGGGAATAGCAAGTACAGAGCTCTAAAGTAGAAATATGTCTGGAGGTATAAGGCAGAGCGAGGAGGTCAGTATGACAGAAGCAAAGTAAGCAATGGGGAAGAAGTAGGAGATGAGAAGAAAGAAGTAGGGCAGATTTGCTGGATGAATGAATTACTGAATCTATAGAAAACTTTCATCACTATCCTTCTGCAGTATATGCTACTGTTTTATAATCTTTACTTCAGAGAGAAGGAGCCCTGGTGATGCAACTGTTAAGTGCTCAGCTGCTAACCAAAAGGTCAGCAGTTGGAACCCACCAGTGGCTTGGTGGGAGAAAAGACCTGGTGATCTGCTCCTGTAAAGATTACAGCCTAGGAAACTTTATGGGAAAATTCTACTATGACAACATGGAGTCGCTATGAGTTGAAATCCATTCGGTACACAGCAACTTCGGAGTGAAGGTTCTTTTTATGTCTAACTTGATGCCTTTGTCGCCAGTTTAATACTGTTTATTTTCACTTGGTCCACATTTCAAATGGAGTCACTATTCTTTAGGTGGTCATTGTCATTTTTATCAATTGAAGTTGGTTATTAAATTGTTTCTCAGTTTTTAAATTCTCTTTCTTCTGCAAAGATCTTATTTTGCACCCCTTTCCCCATCTTTGCCAAGCTTGTTTCTGAGCTCTTTGATGATTCCCCAAGTCCCTATTCTGTTTGTAATCCTAGACAGGATTTGAAATTTTATGAGAAATCAACCCGGGTTGCACATAATGACCAATATATTGTATTCCAAGTTTGCTGGAGACAAAATTAAAGCCTATGTATGGTCAGTTAAAAACAAAAGACTGAACCTTTCTGAGAAAAGGAATATTTTACCAGTTTGAGGGGCAGTTAATTTTGTTAATGGATACTTGGCACTGGAAATCGCTCCTTGGTGTTAAAACTGTGCACTGTTTCTCTGATTTGAGGTTGTGAGGGTCAGAATATTCCTTTTTTCCCCCCTCTACTTTCCTTGCAGCCTTAATGCTGAATATTTATGATTATTTTTTATATATGGAGCTCCCTAAACACAGCAGAAGAAAAATCAAAATGATAAGAGATGATCCAAATTGCAGATCTTTTTCAGATGTTTCAGAAAAAAACAGTTTTAGCATATGAATAATGATGTGCAATATAGAAACCATTTATTTCACTAAGAGCTAAAACAACATGTGTCAAGAAGATAAAATTCCACTTTCTCATCTTCTGTAGCTGGAGCAAAGTCATGAATGAGCTGATGGGTATTTCTTTTGGAGCCAAGGAAGAGGGGGAACCTGATTCTTGGCAGAGGTGGGTAGTAAACCAAGTTATTAAGTATCACAGCACTGAAGGGGAAGGGAGGTCCTTGCAGATTCATTTAGTGCATTTATCTCCGTCTCTTCAGACTGGCCCATGCTGAGTATATGCCAGACAGATAAGAGCCTAGCTTATTTTTAAAGGCTTATTTCTTTTTCCAGGAAGAAATCCTCTTTGGGAGGGGCATTACACATGGATCGGTAAATAAGCACACCAGGGTGGCTGCTTTAGAGAAAATGTTTTCTCTTTGGGAATTGTATCAGGTAAACTTTGCACACTGGTTTTCATTAAGTACCAAAAGGCAAGGTAAGGTTGTACATATAATTTTCTGCTAATATCACATATTCACACATATGTAATATATATATAGAGATATACATTGTATGCAATATACACACACATACACACACACACATAATATATGTGTGCATTTACATGTGTATATACAAATAGTTATGTGGGACTCACAGGCCTGGCCTTGCTTCTAGGAATAGGAGTACCTAGTGTTCCGAGGTGTGATTTTAGGGATCTCAGGAAGGACTTCTTGACCTGGAAATACCTTCACAACTCCACAGTTAATGTTTGAAATTCCAGCATTAGCACTTTGTTTCTTTAGGGTAAAGATTTTTCCCCTATTTAAATGCTACCCTCTCTATTATCGCTGAAAAGTTATCTATATTTGCATCTAGTTGTGAAAGAATTTCAGAGTCTTTCCTGGTCACAGTTTGATATGGAGAAACGTAAAAGAGATGGGTGTCCGAAAGACAAACTCAAAACAAAGTTTGAGAATGGGATAATTGGGCCCTAAATGTTACTTATGCCTTGAAATGGATCCACTTGGAATAATACAATAATAGCATACGTTTATTAAGAACTTTACTGTGTACTAAATATATTCCATAATTTTCTCTTCATTTTCCTGTGAGATAGATATTAGTTTCCTGGGAAAAGTGTGTGTGTGTGTGTGTGATTTTCCCCTATATTTCATTGGAAAATCATTACCAGACAAACAGTGGAAGACCTTAAAATAGATGTCTTCAGTGAAAATCAAGGTGTTGTCTAGCATATCTTCAAGGTTATCTGAATCTATGGACTCTCTGCCTTTCATTCTCTTTGAGCTGTTTTCTAACTCTTCAGTTATAGATAAGTGATACAGTGCAAATGATGCTTGAATAATACTTCTCCACAGACATGCATATTCTAGCCAGGGGAGATTTCTCTCCTGCCTTTGGAAAAAGTCAGGTTTGCATCTTTTTGTAAATTCATCTCAGCATTCCTGATTCAACCATGTAGGTTGAAATCTCTCTTGAACCTGTCTAACATCTTACTGGTTTCCTCATTAACTAATGTGATAAATAAAAATTTTGACAAATGTTCATTTTATATTTGTATGAGACGTGATTTTACCTTTTTTTAGAGAATTACCCTTTAACTGTTAATGATTTTGTTTATTTGTTCATTATCATATTCTTTTATGTTCTTACAGAAGATGTTACAAGGGTTACAAAAAGGTAACTGTTAGGATATTTAATGAGTCAATGCCCAGGAGATTTAGAAAATGTTTGTTTTTAATAAGTAGATATATATTGGTTTAAAAATGTTGAAAAACACAATGTGAAATGTGAGCAAGGTTAGGACATGAAATATAACTTTCCAAGAAAGCCCAGACTAAAATAAAGTGCAAGGATATTTATGATTTATGAAGAGTATTGGATGTTGAATTGTTAGATTCTAATCTTCAGGGATGACGTGAAACTATTTTTAGCTATTTCCAGGACCACTGCCAGCACTAAATGTGGTGATGGAAACTCAGGGGAACTCTCCCACTTAGAAATTTATTAGAATTTGCCACTTACTTGTGAGAAATATTTTTTTCCTGCAGGGCCCAAGTTTGAAGTGCCATCTGTGATACCAGAAGACTTTTTTTTCCATAGAAGGCTTAAGAAAACCAGCCTAGAGTTGTTCCATAGTTAGATTCTCATCTCCTGGTGACATTTCATCATAAAAGTATCCCAAAATCAGGCCCAGGCATGGTTAGTGACCCTCAAGAGGGTAAAGTTCCCCAGTAATAGCCACATTTAAATAGTCAATTATATAGAAGGGATGGTTCAAATGGGTTCTTCTCAGGAGGAATAAACTTTCAGATGAAAAATGAACAATGCCTAGAATTCTTTGTATAAGAAATTGAGAAGTGGCCCTCAAAGCAATATCAAGCTGGCCTCCTGAGAACTTGCTGCTTGCTATAAATCACATAAAATTTAAAATGTTAATATCTGTGTCACATTTTGGGATTCCTTCTTCATGCAATGAATAAACTAATAGTTGCATTAGTAAAGAAGAGAGGCATATTGTAAATTGTGGGGAAAATTATACTAATCCTCCCCCTCATGCCAAGTTTGTATTTATTGATTCATTTATATGTGCAAAGCACTATACACATGGAGTTTATGGGGGTTGTATGGCTTTTTTTTTTCTTGACCAATCCTGTGCAGTGAATTTAAGAGATTTAAGAAAATGGTATGAATATATTCTGTTTAAAAATGGAAATAAAGCAACTCGTCCTGCAGAGCAGTGGTTCGCAGTATTCAGAATCAATTAGAGAGTTTGTTCAAACACAGACTAGCAAGCCCTACGAATTATATTTCTGATTGAATAGGTCTGAGGTACTGCCTAGAATTTGGAACTTTAACAAGTTCACAGGTAATTCTGATGCTGCTGGTCCTAGGAGTACACTTTGAGAAGCAGGGCTGAGGCTTCAACACATTCAGCGCTGTGAACTATTCACCTTGAAGAAACTCTGCCAAAGACAAATAATAAAGTTCTCCTTTCCTAAAACAATCTTACTTTGTAGGAGAAATCACTATTTTGATTATTAATGTAAGGCAGTGAATTATTATTATGAATACCATACTTAGATAAGTTTTCAACTTGAAAATTTAAGCTTGACCCCTCTCTGTCACCAAATAATGCAGCTCAAAGAAAACTCATGGTGGTAACTACTTTATGCAAGCAATTTGGTACTTCTTTAGTCACAAGTAGTAACTATTCTAAATATATTTGAAATTTATGTATATGTAGGTATATATACATATGTATATACACATATATATGTATATAAAGCTGTGGTCACCTTCAGTTTAGGACCTTGTTACTAAAGTGTGGTCCTCAGATCACCAGCATTAGCATTATCTGTGAAATGTACAATCCCAGCCCTGCCCCAGCCCTAATAAATCTAAATCTGCATTTTAACAAGGTGTCTGGGTGATTCATATTTACATCAAAGTCTGGGAAGATCTGCTGTAAGAATAATTTCTTAACAAACAAAACCAGTGACTTCAATGCAGAACCAGGAACTTTTTGAAGAACACAGTGTCAAGCAACTGTGGATTAACAGGCAAACGGGGGAAATCAGACTTAATAAGGGTGTTACAGCTGGGAGACAGGGAAGAGCTGAACTGTTGACCACTCTGACTTTGATCATGCTGAGTTTTTCTATTTGTGTAAAAGAAACTCATTAATTAAATAACCTTAGATTCTAAGCAACAGGGAGGCAGATCAATTAGAACACCTCAGAGAGTGAGAAAGAATCAGGGAAATTCATTAGCAGATAGCCAGCATTTCTTGAAAGGGAAGTTTAGGTATGACCTCTCCATGTCACCAAGTAATGATGCTCAAAAGATAATCATGGGGAATCTACTGCTTTTGCCCAAGCCATTTGACACCTCTTTATCCACAATAGTAACCATCCTGAATAGGCTATGATTTAAGTCAGAGAAAAGTGCACAAACTGGCCAGTGCGAATGAGAGGTAAACAAGCTTAGCACTATTTTTCTGTCACTTGCTGTTGCCACTATTTCTTATGTTTTACCAGGTTCTGGGTTAACACGGGTTGTCCAATGATAGTAAATAGAAATAGCACCATTTGCTGCATTTGAGATTTGAGTTCAGAGTAGCTTAATTTTACGAGTCCTGAGAAAATTACCAGACTGGCTTTACAAAGCTTCAGTGCAACAAAGACTGCTTTCTATCATCTCCCTACTCCCTCTCCTACACTCCTGCTGCCTTTTCTCCGTCCTGTAGTTGGTTCTCATTACTGTCGAGTCGATTCTGACTTTTCATAGTGACCCTATAGGACAGAGTAGAACTGCCCCATAGGGTTTCCAAGGAGCAGCTTGTGGATTCCAACTGCCAACCTTTTGGTTAACAGCTGAGCTCTTAACCACTGCACCACCAGGCTCCGTACTTTAAATACGTGAATTATAACATGTCACTCCTCTGCTCAAAGCTCTCCAGGGTCTTTCTATCACACTTAAAAGAAAATTTGTAATCTGGTCCCTGGCTACCTCTCTGGCCTTATTTCTCTGTTTCCTACCACTCTCTTTTGCTATTTTCTTCCCTCACACTGTCCTTGCTCTTTTTGGTTGCAAAGTGTGCCAGAGGCTCAGGATCTTTTCATGTGCTTCCATCAGCTATTCATGGCTCCCTTCCTCATTTCTTCTAAGTTTCTGATCCAGTCACCTCCCTGAAGGGCCTTCTCTGAGCCTCCAATCTGAAGTTGTACTCCTTCATCATTTTGTAATCCATTTACACTGTTTGATTTCTTCATCCTGACATTGTAGTAAATAATAGTTTGCTTGTTTTCGCTTTCTTTCCCGCTAGACAAGGCTTGGTTTGTTTTGCTTCCCACTCTTTTCCTATATGCCTGGCGCATAGAAAGGGCTTAGTAAATATTTAATGAATGAGTTATATAATCCAGTCAACTCATCCTTCTGTTCAAGTATACACATTTTGTTTTTGAAACATCATAACTGAATGAAGAATTTTGCCTAGAAGCAGGCTCTTGTTTCCCTTCTGTTTGAGAGTAGGACCACAGGAGGAAAACTATTGATTTATTGCATATTGCCAAGCCTTGTACATTCATTATCTTATTTTTTTATTTACAACAATCTTGTGAAGAAGACATTATTGTCCTCATTTTTAAAATGAGTAAGTAGAGACTTGAGAGTTTAAATAGTTTATCCAAATTTGTAGAGCTAAAAAGTGGTGGTATTCTATAGATCAAGAGACACCATAAAGAAAGCAAAAGGTAAGTCACAGGTCGCAAGAAGATACTAGTAATCCATACAATTGACAAAGGATTCATATACAGAACACCTACAAATCAATTAGGAAAAAAGATAGATAGCCCTATTGAAAATCGAGTGAAAGCTATGAACAGGTTGATTTGCTGAAGAGGAGTTCTGAATAGATGATAAACAGATGATGTTTTACCTGACTAATGATCAGATAACTGCAAATTAAAACGATAAGATACAATTTCATACTCATCAGACCAGAAAAAGTTAGAAAGTCTAATAATACCAATTGTGGAGAAATAAGAAGGCTTATGTTAAACTACTCGTGGGAGTATAAATTGGCTTAATCACTTTGAAGAGCTATTTGGCAATATCTAATAAAAGTGAAAGTATGCATAACTTATAATCCAGCAATTGCCCCTCTAGCTATGTATCTAAGGGGTGATATTCCAAATATTTAACAAATTCTATGTCAGGGACACCAGCCAATCTGAATGAACATAATCTGCAAACAACTGGCATGGTCATACTGATGTATTCTACTTGAATATCAGTCCTGTATATACCTTAGAGAAACACTTGCACACATACACACAAGGAGACTTGTGTGAGAATATTCACTACAGCATTGTTTGTGATTAGCAAAAAACTGCAAATAGCATATTTGTCTATCCATAGAGTAATGGATTAAAATGTCACATAGTCATAGCAATTTAAATGAATGAACTAGATCTACATAAATCAACTCTGATAAATGTCACTACATAAATGAGCAGTTTTTTCAAAAGAATTCATATGTTATGATACCATTTATGTAAAATTTAAAATACGAAAAATAATATATATTGTTTATGGGTGCATGTATAAGTAGTAAACATAGAAAATGTACATGAGAAGAATATATACCCACTTCAGGAGAGTGATAATTCTCTGGGGTGCAAGGGAGGAAAATAGGATATGTTAGGAGGATTTTAGCATTCTTGATCATCTTTAATTTCTTAACAAAATCAGATCTAAACCAAATATGACAAAATAGTAACATTTCTAAATTTAGGTGTAGACATTTTTTTTTTTTAATTTATGTTTCATTATTTTAAAAAACAATGTAAATATCTTGGTGGAGCTTGTACTTGGCCCATATCTGTGTGATTTCAAAGCCAGAGAACTTTTCACTACCTAACCTCCAGAAGAGAGCCCCTAGCCCTTCCTCACAGATGCAGATTTCTCTTAACAGCACCATCAGGAACACGGTTAGACACCAGTGTCACAATGGTTAATTGATTAGTGATCATGCTCCAGGAGGTCCCTGATCTATCTCAGGCCACATGATCTGATATCCAAGGAGTGCAGGGTGGTCAGATGGTGGGATTGCTGGCAGAATAATGAATACTTCTTTGCACACGCCAGAGTCAGAAGAATCAGTCACAAATGTGCTCCCAGGTGCTAGATTGGGATGTATGTACTTGCCAGAGGCTGCATGTTTCCGAAGTTTTGTCATCACTTTAAACATGGGGCTTTGTCTGTATGCCCACATTTCCTTATTTCGTTACTTCTAGGTAAGACAATAGGATGGAGGACTTCTGGCCATCCTGTGAAGTCCAGCTAGTTGCTGTGTCCTTGCTTCTAAGTTTTGCACAGGAGCATAAGTGTTTCATTTAGGTCTGGGGTTTCTCCACCAACCCATGGCCGAGGGCTGAGGAAGTGCCATGATTTCCCACGAAAACCTGCATAGCTAGATTTCTGAGAAGAAATTATTAAGCATTGGTAATCCGTCATCCTTTTTCTTAAAATTTCAGTTTACTCACCAATTATCTATTAGATTTTTCAATAACTCTGGGAAAGCTGCATTTAGTGTCAGTGTTTAAAGGGAGTCTTGATCGATGAAAGATGAATTACCAGTTGTGTTCTGATTTGAAGTAACGTTTTTGGAGTCAAATATTTGATTTGCTCAAAGGGATGAAGTAAAAATCCCAAAGAATATTACATTCAGGGATGCATAGAGCTAGGAAGGCTGCAACCCTCAGCTTGGATCAACTTACAAGATTTCTTCTCTATTTCCCAAATTCTTGTCATCCTAATTCCTGCATCATCATTTGAAGAGATTTTGCTCTGAATTTCATACAGAGTTGTCGAGAACCCACTCTAAGTTGGGTTCAACTAGAGCCTAGAGTGTAATCATGAATAAACAATGGCCCTTGACTACAGTGATGGAAATTGTTGGGCCTGTTCATCTAAGCATGAAAAACCAGTGGTCTGGGCCATTATTTTCCCTGTACAAACTTACAGTTGAGTTAGGAGCCCCTAGGGTTTAGAATGGAAGTCAACAGGGTGTATATAAACTCTTTAACCCCTAGCCCTATCATGATACCTGGTATGATTGAATATCTCAACAGAATATTGGAACTATCTATATGATATTAAATAAAATATTCAGAAAGAAAAATTTCATGAAACATTTCCTCTGAACCATCCAGTTATACATTTGAAACATCAGTGCCTCAGTAGTTTAGTCCACATTTAACCATATAGTTTGTTTTCCTTCTTGTCAAAGATCTTTGACCTTCATGTGATACTTTGTATAATCTTAAGATTTATATTTTCCTTTGTACTCTAAGATATTTTCTGAAGCAGCCAATATGATTAATACTAATTTAACTTTCTACATGGACTACTTAAATCTCAGGACAGCAAACTGATATGTTGAGATACCACCTCATTGATAAATGAATGAGATATGATAATGATTTAGATCTGTGGTAGATTAAGAAAAAAAATTTATGTTGTATTTGCAAGGGTTATCCTAAATCAATTTCTTTGTGGTTTAGGATGATAAGAAAAGCAGATAGCACCAAGAAATAGTTTTTCTTTCCCCATACAAAAATTTATACATACATTGTTATGTGACTCTAATTGCTCTCCCCATACTGTGACAGCACACTCCTCCTTTCCACCTGATTCCCCATAACCATTCAACCAGTTCCTAACCCTCTCTGCCTTCCCATCTCACCTCCGGACACAAGCTGCCCATCTAGTCTCTTGTATGTATTTGAGCTAAGAGGCACACTCCCCATGAGTATCACTTTACGTCCAACAGTCCAGTCCAATCACTGTCTGAAGAGTTGGCCTCGGAAATTGTTTTAGTTCTAAGCTGATAGAGACTCTGGAGGCCATGCTTTCCAGGGTTCCTCCAGTCTCAGTCAGACCATTAAGTCTGGTCTTACTAGAGTTTGAGTTCTGCACCCCACCTTTCTCCTGCTCCATCAGATACTCTCTGTTGTGTTCCCTGTCAGGGCCTTCATTGGTGGTAGCTGGGCACCATCTAGTTCTTCTGGTCTCAGACTGATGAAGTCTTTAGTTTATGTGGCCCTTTCTGTCTCTTGGGCTAATACTTTCCTTGTGTCTTTGGTGTTCTTCATTCTCCTTTATTCCAAGTGGGTGGGACCAATTGATGCATCTTAGATGGCCGCTTGCAAGCTTTTAAGACCCCAGATGCCATGCACCAAAGTAGGATGCAGAACATTTTCTTAATAAGGTTTGCTATGCCAATTGACCTAGATGTCCCCTGAAAGCATGTTCCCTAGACCCCCACATCCCTGCTACTCTGTCTCTCAAAGTATTTGATTGTATTGAGGAAACTTCTTAGCTTTGGTTTAGTCCAGTTGTGCTGGCTTCCCCTGTAGTGTGTGCTGTCCTTCCCTTCACCTAAGATAATTCTTATCTACTAGTTAGTTAATAAATAACCCTCACCCTCCCTCCCCACCTTAATAACCATCAAAGAATGTTTTCTTCTGTGTTTAAACCTTTTCTTGAGTTCTTACAATAGTGGTCTTATACAATATTTGTCCTTCTGTGACTGACTAAATTCACTCAGCATAGTGACCTCCAGCCTCCTCCATGTTATAAGATGTTCCTCAGCTTCATTGTTGTTCTTTATCGTTTGCCTAGTATTCCATTGTGTGGATATACCATAGTTTGTTTATCCATTTGTCCACTGATGGACACCTAGATTGTTTCCATCTTTTTGCTATTGTGAACAGTGCTGCAGTGAACATGGGTGTGCTTATATCTATTCGTGTGACGGCTCTTATTTCTCTGGGATATATTCCAAAGAGTGGAATAGCTGGATCGTATGGCACTTCTATTTCTAGCTTTTTAAGGCAGCGCCAAACCGATTTCCAAACTGGTTGTACCATTTTACATTCCCACCAACAGTGTATAAGTGTTTAGTCTCTCCACAACTTCTCCAACGTTTATTATTTTGTGTTTTTTGGATTAATGCTAGCCTTGTTGGGGTGAGGTGATATCTCATTGTAGTTTTGATCTGCATCTCTCTAATGGCTAATGATCTTGAACATTTCTTCATGTGTCTGTTAGCTGCCTGAATATCTTCTTTGGTGAAGTGCCTGTTCATATCCTTTGCCTATTTTTAACTGGGTTATTTGTCTTTTTGTTGTTGAGGTTTTGCAGTATCTTGTAGATTTTAGAGATTACACACTGATCGGATTTGTTGTAGCCAAAATTTTTTTCCCAGTCTGTAGGTTGTCTTTTGACTCTTTTGGTAGAGTCTTTTGATGGGCATAAGTGTGATTTTTAGGAGCTCCCATTTACTAGTCTCTCTTCTGGTGCTTGTTCATTACTACTTATTATTATGTTTCTGCCATATATTAGAGCTCCTAGCGTTGTCCCTGTTTTTTCTTCCATGATCTTTATCGTTTTCGATTTTATATTTAAGTCTTTGATCCATTTTGAGTTAGTTTTTGTGCATGGTGTGAGGTATGGGTCTTGTTTCGGTTTTTTGCCGATGGATATCCAGTTATGCTGTCACCATTTGTTAAAGAGATGGTCTTTTCCCCAATTAACAGACTTTGGGCCTTTGTCAAATATCAGCTGCTCATAGGTGGATGAATTTATGTCTGGATTCTCAATTCTGTTCCATTGGTTATATGTATCTTTTGCTATACCAGTAGCAGGCTGTTTGACTACGGTGGTGGTATAATAGGTTCTAAAATCAGGTAGTGTGAGGCCTCCCACTTTGTTCTTCTACCTGGCTAATGCTTTACTTATTCAGGTCCTCTTCCCTTTCCCTATGAAGTTGGTGATTTGTTTCTCCATCTCATTAAAAAATAACAGTGGAATTTGGATCGGGATTCCATTGTATCTGTAGATCGCTTTGGGTAGAATTGACATTTTCACAATGTTGAGTTTACCTATCCATGAGCAAGGTATGTTTTTCCCCTTTTTCAAGTCTCTTTTGGTTTCTTGCAGTAGTGTCTTGTAGTTTTCATTGTATAGGTCTTTTACATCTCTGTTTACATTTATTCCTAAGTATTTTATCTTCTTGGGGACTATTGTAAATGGTATTGATTTGGTGGTTTCCTCTTTGAGGTTCTCTTTGTTGTTGTAGAGGAATCCAACTGATTTTTGTATGTTTATCTTGTATCCTGAAACTTTGCTGAAATCTTCTATTAGTTCTAGTAGTTTTCTTGTGGATTCTTTGGGGTTTTCTGTATGTAAGATCATATAATCTATAAATAGAGATACTTTGACTTCTTCCCTACCAATATGTATACCCTTTATTTCTTTTTCTAGCCTAATTGTTCTGGCTAGGACCTCCAGCAGAGTGTTGAATAAGAGCGGTGATAAAGGGCATCCTTGTCTGGTTCCCGTTCTCAAGGGGCGTGATTTCAAAGTCTCTCCATGTAGGATGATGTTGGCTGTTGGCTTTGTATAAATGCCCTTAATTATATTGAGGAATTTCCCTTCCTATTTTTTTGAGAGTTTTTATCATGAATGGGTGTTGGACTTTTCTGCATCGATTGATAAGATCATTTGGTTCTTGTCTTTTGTTTTATTTATGTGATGGATTCCATTGATTGTTTTTCTAATGTTGAACTATCCCTGCATACCTGGTATAAATCCCACTTGATCATGGTGAATTTTTTTTTTTGATATATTGCTGAATTCCATTGGCTAAAATTTTGTTGAGGATTTTTACATTAATGTTCTTCAGGGATATTGGCCTGTAACTTTTCTTGAGGTGTCATTACCTGGTTTTGGTATCAGGGTTATGCTGGCTTCATAGAATGAGTTTGGGAGTATTCCATCCATTTCTATGCTCTGAAATACATTTAGTAATACTGGTGTTAAGTCTTCTCCGAAAGATTGCTAGAATTCTCCAGTGAAGCTATATGGGCCAGGGCTTTTTTTTTTTGTCAGGAGCTTTCTAAATACCTTTTCAACCTCTTCTTTTTTTAAAAAAAATTATTTATTTATTTATTTTATAAATTGTACTTCAGGGGAAGGCTTACAGAACAAATAGTTTCTCGTGAAACAGTAGTACACATGTTGTTTTATGACATTGGTTAAAAACCCCACAACATATCAACCCTCTAACTTCTCAACCTTTTTTTTTTTTTTTGGTGAAATTACACATAGCCAAAGATACACCATTTCAAAAATTTCTACATGCACAGTTCAATGACATTGACTACGCTCTTCCAATTGTGCTGTTATTCTCACTTAAGATGAAGGCTTACAGAACAAAATAGTTTCTCATTTAACAGTTACTACAAATGTTGCCCTATGACAATGGTTAACAATCTCACAACACATCAACAATATCCTTACTCAAACTTGGGTTCCCTATCACCAGCTTCCTTGTCCCCTTCTGCCTTCTGGACCTTGTCACTGGAATACTGTACCTCGTTAGTCTCATTTGGTTTTACTGGGCTGTCCACTCCCAGGCTGAACAGTGAACCTTGAAGGTAAGTTCACCACTGAGCTAAAAGGGTGTCTGGGGGCCATAATCTTGAGGTTTCTCAAGTCTCCTTTAGGCCAGTAAATCTGGTATTTTTTTTTTTTTTGTGAGTTAGAATTATGCTCTACATCCTTCTCCAGCTCTGTCCAGAACCCTCTGTTGTGATCCTGGTCAGAGCAGTCAGTGGTGGTAGCCAGGCACCATCTAGGTGTACTGGACTCAGTCCGGCGGAGGTCTTGGTAGCTGTGGACAATTAGTCCTTTGGACTAATCTTTTCCTTGTATCTTGCTCTCTTCATTCTCCCTTGCTCCCGAAGGGATGAGACCAGTGGAGTATCTTAGGTGGCCGCTCACAGGCTTTTAAGACCCCAGACACTACTCACAAGGTTGAATGTAGAGCATTGTCTTTATAAGCTGTGTCATGCCAATTGAGCTAGATGTTCCCTGAGACCATGGTCCCCACAGCCCTCCGCCCAGCAGTTCAGTCCCTCAGGGAGTTTGGATGTGTCTATGGGGCTTCCATGACCTTTCCTAGTACAAGTTGTGCTAGTTTCTCCTGTATTGTGTACTGTATCACCCTTCACCCAAGATACCACTTATCTATTATCTATTTAGTATTTCCCCAACCCACCCCTCCCATCCCTGGTAACCAACAAAGATTGTTACATTTTGCGTGTGTACTTTTTCATGGGTTTTTACAATAGAGGTCTTATACAATATTTGTCCTTTTGTGATTGACTTATTTCACTCAGCATAATGTCCTCCAGTTTCATCCATGTTATGAGATGGTTCACAGATTCATTGTTGTTCTTTCTCGCTGCATAGTACTCCATTGTGTGTATGTACCATAGTTTGTTTATCCATTCATCTGTTGATGGGCATCTAGGTTGTTTCCATCGTTTTGCTATTGTGAACAATGCTGCCATGAACATAGGTGTGCATATGTCTATTCGAGTGACGACTCTTATATTTCTGTAGGATAGATTCCTAGGAGTGGGATTGCTGGATCGAATGGTACGTCTATTTCTAGCTTTCTGAGGAAGCGCCATACCATTTTCCAAAACGGTTGTATCATTTTGCCTCCCCACCAGCAGTGCATAAGAGTTCTGATCTCCCCGCATCCCCTCTAACATTTGTTATTTCCACTGTTTTTGATTCGTGTCAGTAATGCTGGGGTGAGATGGTATCTTATTGTGGTTTTAATTTGCATTTCTCTAATGGCTAGTGAACTCAAGCATTTCCTCACATGTCTGTTGGCCATTTGAATGTCTTCTTTGGTGAAGTGTCTGTTCATTTCCTTTGCCCATTTTTTGATAGGATTGTTTGTCTTTTTGTTGTAGAGGTGTTGGAGTTTCTTGTAGATTGTGGAGATTAGACCTTTGTCTGACTTGTACTGTCCAAAATTTTTTTCCCAGTCTGTAGGTTCTCTTTTTACTCTTTTGGTGAAGTCTTTTGAAGAGCATAGGTGTTTGATTTTTAGAAGATCCCAGTTATCTAGCTTATCTCTTGGGATTTGGGCATTGATGGTTATGGTTTGTATCCTGTTAATGCCGTGTATTAAGGCCTGAAGTGTTGGTCCTGTTTTTTCTTCTATGAACTTTATAGATTTTGGCTTTATATTCAGGTATTTGATCCATTTTGAAGTAGTTTTTGTATACGGTGTGAGGTATGGGTCCTGTTTCATTTTTCTGCAAATGGATATCCAGTTTTGCTAGCATCATTTGTTAAAAAGACTGTCTTTTCCCAATTTGATGGACTTTGGGCCCTTGTTGAAAATGAGGTTACCGTAGGTGGATGAATTTACATCTGGGTTCTCAATTCTGTTCCATTGGTTAATGTATCTGTCGTTGTACCAGTACCAGGCTGTTTTGACTACTGTAGCTGTATAGTAGGTTCTGAAGTCAGGTAGTGTGAGTCCTCCAACTTTATTCTTCTTCTTCAGTAGTGCTTTAGTTATTCGGGGCTTCTTCCCTTTCCATATAAAGTTAATAATTAGTTTTTCCATCTCTTTGAAGAATGTTGCTGGTATTTGGATCGGGATTGCATTGTAATTGTAAATAGCTTTGGGTAGAATTGCCATTTTCACAATGTTGAGTCTGCCTATCCATGAGCATGGTATGTTTTTCCATTTATGTAGATCCCCTTGGGTTTCATGCAGCAGTGTTTTGTAGTTTTCTTTGTACAGGTCTTTTACATCCCTGGTCAGATTTATTCCTAAGTATTTTATCTTTTTAGAGGCTATTGAAAATGTTATTGTTTTCCTGATTTCCTTTTCATCGTTCTCCTCATTGGTGTATAGGAATCCAGCTGATTTTTGAATGTTTATCTTGTATCCTGCTACTCTGCTGAATCTTTCTATTAGTTCCAGTAGATTTCTCGTGGAGTCTTTAGGGTTTTCTATGTATAGTATCATATCATCTGCAAACAGGGAGAGTTTAACTTCTTCATTACCAATTTGGATGCCCTGTATTTCTTTTTCTTGCCTTATTGCTCTAGCTAGAACTTCCAGCACAATGTTAAATTGGAGTGGTGATAAAGGGCATCCTTGTCTTGTTCCTGTTTTCAAGGGGAATGTTTTCAGCCTATCTCCATTAAGAATGATGTTGGCCATTGGTTTTGCCCTTTATTATGTTGAGAAATTTCCCTTCTATACATATTTGATTGAGAGTTTTTATCAGGAATGGGTGTTGGACTTTGTCAAATGCCTTTTCTGTGTCAATTGAGATGATCATGTGATTTTTTTCTTTCCTTTTATTTATGTGGTGAATTACGTTGATGGATTTTCTAATGTTAAGCCATCCTTGCATACCTGGTATGAATCCTACTTGGTCGTGGTGTATTATTTTTTTGATATGATACTGAATTCTATTGGCTAGAATTTTGTTCGGAATTTTTGCATCTGTATTCATGAGAGATATTGGTCTGTAATTTTCTTTTTTTGTGATGTCTTTGCCTGGTTTTGGTCTCAGCGTTATGCTGGCTTCATAGAATGAATTTGGAAGTGTTGCTTCCTCTTCTGTGCTCTGAAATAGCTTGAGTAGAACTGGTACAAGCTCTTCTGTAAATGTTTTGTGGAATTCTCCAGTGAAGCCATCTGAGCCGGGGCTTTTTTTGGTTGGGAGTTTTTTTTATTACCTTTTCAATCTCTTCTCCTGTTATGGGTCTGTTCAGATTTTCAATATCACTTTGTTGTAGTTTGGTGTGTGTTTCTAGAAATTCATCCATTTCCTCTAGGTTTTCAAATTTGTTAGAATATAGTTTTTCATAATATTCAGTTATAATCCTTTTTATTTCGGTTGGGTCTGTTGTAATGTCCCTCATTTCATTTCTTATTTGGGTTATTTTTGTCCTCTGCTGTTTTTCTTTTGTCAGTCTGGCCAGTGGTTTGTCGATTTTGTTGATTCTTTCAAAGAACCAAGTTTTGGTTTTGTTGATTCTTTCTATTGTTTTTCTGTTCTCTGTTTCATTGATTTCTGCTCTGATCTTTACTATTTCCTTTCTTCCGGTGGTTGTAGGGTTTTTCTGCTGTTCTCTTTCTATTTGTTTGAGTTCTGTAGTTAATGTTTTGGTTTTGTCCCTTTCTTCTTTTTGGATATGTGCATCTATTGCTATAAATTATCCTCTGAGGACTGCCTTTGCTGTGTCCCGAAGGTTTTGGTATGATGTGTTTTCATTCTCATTTGATTCTAGCAATTTTTTGATTCCATCTCTGATTTCTTCTATTACCCATTGATGTGTAAGCAGAGTATTATTCAGTTTCCATGTAGTTGATTTTTTTTCCTTGCTCTTTCTAGTGTTAATGTCTACCTTGATGGCATTGTGGTCAGAGAAGATACTGTGAATTATCTCAACGTTTTGGATCTTGTTGAGGGTTGCTCTGTGGCCTACGATGTGGTCTATTCTGGAGAACGTTCCATGTGCATTGGAAAAGAATGTGTACCTTGCAGCGGTTGGATGGATTGTTCTATATGTGTCTATGAGGTCTAGTTGGATGATTGTGTCCTTTAGGTCTTCTGTATCTTTGCTGAGTTTCTTCTTAGTTGTCCTGTCCTTTACTGAGAGTGGTGTGTTGAAGTCTCCTACTATTACTGTGGAACTCTCAATTTCTCTTTTCAGTGCTGTTAGAGTTTGTTTTATGTATTTTGGAGCCCTGTCATTGGGTGCGTTGATGTTTATTACAGTTATGTATTCATGATGGATCATCCCCTTAATCATTATATAGTGTTCTTCTTTGTCTTTTATGATAGATTTCGTGTTAAAGTCTATTTTATCTGAGATTAGAATTGTCACTCCTGCTCTTTTTTGGCAGTTGTTAGCTTGATATATTTTTTTTCCAACCTTTGATTTTAATAAATTCCCATCTTTGTTTCTAAGGTGTGTCTCTTGTAGACAGCATATTTATGGATCCTATTTTCTTATCCATTCTGCCACTCTCCATCTCTTTATGGGTGCATTGAGTCCATTTACATTCAGTGTAATTATTGATAGATGGAAGTTTGTTGCTGTCATTTTGTAGTGCTTTTTTTGTGGTGCTGAAGTTTTCTTTGTTCTTCTTACTCTCTGGTGCTGAGTTACTTTTGTTTGTGGAGTTTGTGTTCTTTTCTTTTGTTTTTGTAGGTTTTGTTTTTGCTGAGACTTTATTTTTTTCATCTTTATTTTTATGAGTTGGTTTGTTAACTTTGTTTGTGGTTACCATGAATTTTACCCTTATCTTTATAAGTTTGAGGCAGTCTACCCTTACTTGGTATCGCCTTGCCTTCCTCTCCGTTAGAAGGTTCTATACCTCTGCCGTTTATTCCCTCTTTCATTGTTTTGATGTTGTTGTCATCCTTTGATTGATTGCTCTGATTCCCTGTTGTATTTCTTTTGGTTTTGGATAGTCCTCGAGAGTTCATTTCCTAGAATTGTATGTGGTTCGCATGATCCTGCGTCCTAGGTCCTGCCTGAGGGTTGAAGCTGTTTTTCCTCTGATCGAAGAACTCCCTTTAATAATTCTTGTAAGTTTGGTTTGACTTTTGCATATTCCCTTAGTTTCTGTTTATCTGGAAATGACCTAATTTCACCATCAAATTTGAACGAGAGTTTTGCAGGATATATTATTTTTGGCTGACAATTGTTTTCTTTCAAGATTTTATATATGGCATCCCACTGCCTTCTTGCCTGTATGGTTTCTGCTGAATAATCTGAGCTTAGTCTTATTGTTTCTCCTCCGTATGTGACTTGTTGTTTTTCACGAGCTGTTCTCAGGATTCTTTGTTTGTCTTTAGTTTTGGCAAGTGTGAATATGATATGTCTTGGTGATTTTCTTTTGGGGTCTCTTCTATATGGGGTTCATTGAGCTTCTTGGATGGCCAGCTTTTCATCTTTCATGATTTTGGGAAAGTTTTCTGTCAGCAGTTCCTCAGTGATCCTCTCTGTGTTTTCTGTTTTCTCCCCCTGTTCTGGGATGCCAATCACTCGTAAATTTTTGCTTTTAATTGTGTCACACATAACTCTCAGGGTCTCTTCATTTTTCTTTGTTCTTTTTTCTGATTTTTCCTGAAACAGGGTTGTATCCAAGTGTTTGTCTTCAGTTCCACTGATCCTGTCTTCCACGGTTTCAAATCTACTTCTCAGCCCTTCTATGACATCATCCATTTCTGAAATCTTGTTGTTTATCATTTGGATTTCTAATTGTTGTTTTTGTATAATTTCTAGTTGTGAAGTTATTTTGGCATTTTGTTCCTGCATCATCTTCCTGAATTCTTCCAATTTTTTGTCTGTATTTTCTATGAATTTGTCTATTTTTTCCTCATGTTTGTCAGCTTTTGCCTCAGTTCTTGGAAAATTCCGACTATTAGTGATTTGAGTTCCCTATCCTGTACTTCTAGTGCATTTTCTTCCACAGGAGAGTTATCTGGTGTTTTAATTTCGATGCCTATTGGAGCCATCTTGTCTTGTTTTTGTAAATGTTTTGATATTGTTTCCTGTTTTCGGGGCATTCAGTAGATACTTCTCTCATTTATTGATTGTAGATTTTTTTGTTTCGTCCTTGTCTTACAGCTGGGCAGGTCTAGCTGAAGTGGAGCCACTGGGACAGGTTGTTTGTGGCACTCACCACAGCCACCAGGAGAGTCAGTAGTCAGTGCTGGGCAGGTTCCAATAGGGTGTGCCTGCACAGCTTGGTGGTGTGATGTCAAGTGCACGGTGCAGGTAGGCAGGATGCAGCGGGGAGATGGTTATGTGTGAAGCTAAGCTGGATATGGGAGAGAGGAGAGAGGATCAGGAGCAAAAAAACATACAAACATAGAAGAATGCTAGGGGAGCTTGCCGTTGGAATGGACAGATGAGAGATGGCTGTTTTGTCTCCCACTGGGTGCTCCGTGAGGCTGCTCTCCCGTTCTCCCGTTTGCTGGTCTCCGATAGGAGTCCAAGATGGTGGATCCACGCTGCGTTAGCTGGTAGGGGACCTCTGCATGAATCTCTCTTCGCTCTCAGTTCTCTTTCAGTATTCTCACTGTGTTTGGTGTTTGACTGAGTTCTTTATCTCTTCATTTGATGTTCTAGGGTTTCACGATTGTTGATTCTCTGTTTGGCTTAGTTTTTCGGATCTTTTCTGTGGAGGGACAGCGTGGTGCTTCTGCCTAGAGCGCCATCTTGCCGGACTCTCTGATTGAGAGTTTTGCTGGATATATAATGCTTGGCTGGCAGTTTTTTTTTCTTCAAAGCTTTATATATGTCATCCCATTGCCTCCTTGCCTGCGTGGTTTTTGCTGAGTAATCTGAGCTTATTCTTATTGACTCTTATTTGTAGATGAATTTTTTTCTTCCCCAGCCACTCTTAAAATTTTCTCTTTGTCTTTGGATTTGGCAAGTTTGATTATAATATCTCTTGGTGACTCTCTTTTGGGATCTACCTTATGTGGGGTTCGATGAGCATCTTGGATGGATATATTGTCATCTTTCACGGTATCAGGGAAGTATTCTGCCAACAAATTTTCAGCATTTCTCTTTGTATTTTCTGTTATTCCCCCCTGTTCTGGTACTCCAGTCACTTGTAGGTTATTTATCTTGATAGAATCCCACATAATTATTAGGTTTTCTGCATTTTTTTAAATCCTTTTATCTGAGTTTTCATCAAATGAGTTGGTGTCGAGTGCTTTATCTTCAATCTCGCTAATTCTGACTTCCATTGCCTGAATTCTTCTCCTATTACTTTCTATTGAGTTGTCTAATTCTGAGATTTTATTGTTAATCTTCTGGATTTCTGTTTGCTATCTCTCTGTGGATTCTTGCAGCCTGTTAAGTTTGTCATTATGCTCTTCTCTAATCTTTTTAATTTCCTCTGTTGTGTGTTCTGCGTTTTGCTTAATTTCCTTCCTAATTTCTTGAAGAGTTCTGT
Source organism: Dugong dugon (assembly GCA_030035585.1). NCBI lineage: Eukaryota > Metazoa > Chordata > Mammalia > Sirenia > Dugongidae > Dugong > Dugong dugon. The sequence goes on from CM057483.1 coordinate 154,670,162, forward strand.
ATATTAATCTTTTGTATTCTCTCTCTGGTAATTCCAAGAAATTTTCCCCCTCTGGAAAATTTCTAGATTCTTTATTTTGGGAGCTTTCTGAAGCCATCGTGGATTGCCTCTTTATGTGATTTGATATTGACTGTTGTCTCTGAACCATCCATAAGTTATTATATTTATTTATTTTATGTTTACTTACTGCTTCCTAGCATCTTTTTTTGTTTTGATATGCCCAAATAGGCTGTTCGTATGAGCTAGTTTGATTATTGGCACCTTTGAAGCTCTACTGTCCTGTCACCAGGTGGTTAGATCTGTTACTAGGTATGTGAGCTCAGGAGTCCGCCCACTCCTGCTGTATGGATTTAGCTCACTTGCCTGGATAGATAGCCACCAAGTGTGTGGTGTAGGCTCTCAGTTACAGTCCTAGACAGGCATGGGTGATTGGTGTAGGCACAGGCATCTGTCTGCAGCAGGGGCCCACACTCTAAATAAGGCTGGGGTTGCCGGCCACCCCTGAGTGTCCAGGAGGAAGGCGTGTCCCTGTTCCCTAGAGCATGTACGTGGGTGGGTTTTGCAGCTGGACTATGAGCAGCTAATGCTGTTGGCTGTAAGGACTAGGGGGCACCTATTATTCATGGGCTGCTATCGCAGGTGGCTAGGTGGCACTGGTGGAGCCACTAGTCCTCAGGTCCCTGATGTGAGTAGGTGAAGACTCTGCTTAATGGGCGGAGGAGTGTCAAATGTGAAGGACCTGCCACTTCACAGCTGAAACATTTGAAGTTAGAGTTCCGGTATATACCTTGTTGTATGGCAGTAAGGAGGGCCTACGCTGTTGAGATGGGCCCACACAAGTCAATGCAGGGGGAAAGGCACTCAAAGTCCGTGGATGCCTTATGCCTGTGCCTAGGCAAAGGAGCTGTGCCTACCCTGGGTTCCTGGCTTAGGGGAGCCGCCAGTTTATTTTTTCCCATTTGTTAAGTAGTTCACTCTCCAAGGCAGGGAGAATGGCTCCGGGTATGTGACGGATCCTACTTCTGGCCCAGGTGACTTGGCAATTGCTGTAGCTGGTCCAGGACCCAGTGCAGAGCACGGAGTGTGGAGGTAAATGGGAGAGAGGTTTTTCCCTAAGGTGGGTGTTTTTGATCCATGCGGTAAGCTATACGTAAGTACTTATCTTTCTCCGATGAGGGCTGCTTCTCCCTGGTTCTGGGTAGCCTTGTAGACTCTCTGGCACTGGATCTCTCCCGGTTTGGAAAACGCGCTTCCCAAGGACAGCTACTTGCCTGCCTCACCACTTACCCCTGAGCTGTTCAGGCCTGAAGGGCTTTGGCTCTCACCAAGTCAGGTCTGGCAACTCCTCACTGCTTCCAAACCATCTTTCCCTCCCCTTGCCACTCAGTCCGGATCCTCAACTCTGCCTTTGATGTTCAGGGCTCCTAGATTGCCATATATAATTGAATCACTTATTTGTTGCGTCTTCGTTGTAAGAGGGTCCACCGGAAGCATCTGACTAGTCTGCCATCTTGGCACCTCCCTCCTGTACATAAATCTTAATATGTTTATCTGATTATCTGTTTAGGGTAAATGTCTAGAAGCGATATTACTGTGTCAAGTCTATTTTATACGTTGTCTCAGTTTTCTAGTGCCACTATAACACAAATACCACAAGTGGATGGCTTTAACAAAGAGAAATCTATTCTCCTACAGTCTAGGAAGCTAGAATTCCGAATTCAGGGTGCCAGGTCCAGGGAAAGGCTTTCTCTGTCAGCTCTGCAGGAATGTACATGTCATCAAACTTTCCCTGGACTAGGAGCTTCTCAGTGAAGGGACCCCGGGTCCCGGCACTGCTTTCTTGGTGGCATGAGGTCCCCAACATTCTACTTGCTTCTCTTTCCTTTTATCTCTTCTAAGATAAAAGGTGGTGCAGGCCACACACCCCAGGGAAACTCCCTTTACATTGGATCAGGGATGTGACCTGAGTAATGATGTTATATCCCACCCTAATGCTCTTTAACATAATCTAATCTTGCCTCATTAACTGCAGGCAGAGATTAGTATTTACATCACGTAGGAAAATTACATCAATCACAAAATGGAGGACAACCACACAATACTGAGAATCAAGCCTAACCAAGTTGACACATATTTCTGGGGGACACAGTTCAATCCATGACATACATAATCTGAAATATCACCCCCCAAAAATATAATTATACTAAATTGTATCCCGTCAGTGTTTACTTCCCTGCATTCGTAACTAAAAAACCACAAAACCCATTACTACTGAGTTGATTCTGACTCATAGCAACCCTAATGCATTATTACTAGCATTAGGGATTTTCAATTTTTTTTCTAATCTCAGACCAATTTGATAGAGAAAAAATTATGTCATTGGTTTAGTTTTCATTCATTTGAAAAGAAGTCAAGCACTTTTCTCACATGTTTATTGTTCATTTGTTTGTCTGTTTGATAAATTGCCCGTGCCTCTATTTTAGAATTTGTCTATTTTATTTTTTTCTTTGTAAAAATCTCTGTATATTAAATATAAATAACTAACTGTGTTATATATTTTTAAAATTATTTTTTCTGGTGTTTTCTTTACCTTTGGTGATATTTGGACATTGAGAAGGTTTTCACTTTTACATGGTAAAACTTTCTATTTTCTGTGGTTGCTATTGTGCTTAAAAAGTATTTTTCCTTCTGATATTGGAAATTATTTTCCTATATGAACTTCAAGTTATTTTATTTCTTTATAAAAATTAAAAATTCAGTGGAGATTTTTTTTTTAATAGTAGGAAATTTTTGGTTGATCAACTTTATTGGTATATATGTATGTATGTGTATCTTTTTGCTTTATTTGATTTGAAATAGACTTTTCCTTCTTCACTGATTTAAAATTCCACCTTTGTTGCATATTATATTCTTACGAAGATTTAGCTTTGGATAGTTCTCTGTCATGGTTTGTTAATCACACAGGATAACATTGTATTAACTGTTAGAGTTCTATAATGTGTCTAAATGTCTAATAATGCAATTTCTCTTAATTCATTTAATTTTTCAAAGATCACAGGAATCCAAAATAATATAGTACAAGTGTCAACATTATTAGTATATGAAGGGAACTTCAGAAATTTTAAAATGGAGGGCAGATAGTATCTTGGGGAAGAGATGTCACTTTGGCTGGGCTGAGAATGATGACTATGATTTGGCTTGGCAGAGAGAAAGGAGAAAGGGTATTCTAAATGGGGAAAACAGCCTGAGCAGTATCAGGCTGAATGGGTTGCAGGGAGAGACATGGTGGAAGACATCTAGTATTTGCTGAGTGTTTAATGTGAGACACCATGCTAAGCATTTTATAGGAATAACTCTGACGTCAGCGGAATCTGCATTCTTTGACTCCTGTGTCAGCGCGTGCTGAGTACCCTGCTTTCACTCTGTTTCAGTTTGGGTGCAGAAATCAGTACTTCTTTGAGTTTCTGAAAAACAATTCGCTTACAAAAACACTTTATTGATCAAAGCAGATCAAGATTTCTTGACCTCGACACCATTGGCATTCTGAGCCAAAAACTTCCTTGGTATAGGATGCTGTCCTGTGCATTGTAGGATATTTAGCAGCATACCTTGAGTCTACCCTCTAGATACCATTAGAAGTTCTCCCCTCTTCCTCAGTTGTGACAACCATAAATGTCTTTGGGCATTAACAAATGTCCCCCAGCAGGCAAAATCAACTCAGATTGAGAAGCATTGATGTAATTTATACCAAAGACAAAATTTGGTGGAGGATTGTATATTGCACAATCCACTACAAATAAATGTCCTCTTTTTGGTTTCTATGCAGATTTTTTTTGGTGTACTTTATTGAAGGGTTTCTCAACCATGGCATTATTGCACCACTAACATTTGGGCTGGGTCATTCTTTGTTGTGGGGACTGTCCTGTGCATTGTGGGATGTTTAGCAGCACCCCTGACCTCTATCAGGAGATGCCAGTATCACCCCGTCTCTCCTCTCCGGTTGTTACAACCAGTATCTCCAGATGTTGGCAAAACTGACCCTGGCTGAGAACTACTGATTCAGATTATACCAAAGATAGGAAGGATGGAGGGTTTTATTCTGTACAAGCCACAAGAAGTTAACTTAAAAATCCTCTGTTTTTTCCTTGAAGTCCCTTCTTGGTTACTGTGTAATTGGTTTTGTGTTTTGTTTAGCTTATTGTCTCTCAGGGATTCTGCATCTAGGCACTGTTGATGTTTTGGAAAGGATAATTCTCCCCTGCCACATTTTAGAGCCTGTGTCCTTTATTTATGCCCCCCACAAAGTATAGTCAGAGACAAGGCCCCTGCCGGAAGCAAGAAAATCTGGGGCCGGGGACTCTGGTTACATCCCTTGAGTCCCCTGGTAGAGATAGTCACCTGTGAGCTGGAAGTGTATAAAGGGCTGGTGTGTGACAGATCCTTTGGGGAGGGCCAAAGGGAACAGGAGCTCCCCCCTGACTAAGACAGCGGGGACTCTGGAAGATCAGGGCGCACAGGTCTAGGTTCCCAGAGGACTGGGAGGGGGGCCTACCACCATACCACTGGGGCTGTGGAAGCTCAATGCAGTCCTGGGCTGGCGGGAACTGAAAGAGGGCACCTTCAGCACAGAGTCCTAGGAGGGTGGAGGTGGGAGAGGGATAGTTTCTACATTCCTTGGATGGGAGGAGAGAGGGAGGGAGGCTTTGGGGATCTCAGAGAATGGGACAGCCCCTCTGATGCTTATTCTTGGGGACCTGGAGGCCTGCATGAGTGGCCATCTCGAATACCTCCTGCACACCCTCCTTATTCCTGGCTGAGCACTTGAGATAGCCAGAGTCACTGATCCGATTCGCCATATCCCAGCCTTCCTCAGAATGAACTGGCTTCTGTTACATCTTGGCCAGCTCTCTCCTAGTATGCTCATCTTGCCTCAGGTCCTTCTCGTTCCCACTAGGATGATGGGATATTGGGACAGAAGTGCTTCGCCTCTGGGGTCCACTTCTCAGGAATGTTTTCCGGGCTGTCCAGGCTGGCTGTCAATGGAGAAGCACATGAGGATGATGTCAGTATCTGGATCAGTATCTGGGTAGGAGAGAGGCTGCAGGCGATGGTAGTCTTCCTGCCCGGCTGTGTCCCACAGAGCCAGCTCCACCTGCTTGCCATCCACCTCAGTGTCTGCAATGTAGTTTTCAAAGACGGTAGGGATGTAGACCTCTGGGAATTGACCCTTGCTGAAGACGAGGAGGAAGCAGGACTTCCCATAGGCACCATCCACCACAGTCACCAACTTCTTTCAGATTTCAGTCATGGCTGGGCTTCTGCTGCACTGCCTCCAGCTGCAAGGCTGGTGCCGGAGGCTAAGACTGACCCGAAGGGCCTGGCTTCCACCTCCTCAGCGCCGCTGGGGACGGGCAGGCCTGTGGGGCTTGGGATGGATGGATAAGTCTTTGTTGGATGGGGATGCCCTGTGGGTTGTAGACCATTTTGCAGCATCACTGGCTTCTACCCACAATATGCCGGTAGCATCTCCTTCCATCTTCCTACCCCCACCCAGTTGTGACAGGTTAAACTGTCTCCAGATATTTCCAAATGTCCTCTGTGGGCAAAACCACACCTGGTTAAGAACCACTGCTCTGTTCTGCTTACCTTTCCACATACAGTGGGTCTTCTTTTCACCTTTCTCTTTTAGAAGAAATGCACTCCTATTTGTAGACATTGAGTGATATTTTTTGTTATTTGAACATGATTTGGGAAGCTTGCCCTCTATGTCAAGTCGTTTAATTGTTGCATTTTTCCCCCTAACAAATATAGCATTGCTCCTAAGAGGAATTCTGGCAAATAACTTGTATCCCAATTTGCTACACATTAATCATTTTTCCTCTGAATGAACAGCAACAGGCCATTTGAGGTTCTGTTGCAGGTTTTGCTATAGACTGCCTTTGCGTTAAAGTAAATTTGTACATACATCTCATTAAATCCGACCTTGTGAGCAACTTCAAGACAAGCATGTTGTCTTGAACATAGTAACTGTTTCGAAAGAAAAAGAATGTTAATATTGGGATCAGACACATCTGGGTTAAAATGTCAGTTCCATTCCTCTTTAACCAGATTTAGTGGCCTTAAGTGAATTAACTCCTCTGATCCTGTTTCATCTTCTGCAAAATGGGGGGAAGGGGTAAGATTACCTTCTGAGTGGGTTTCTTAAAAACATTACAGATAATGAGATAAAGCACCTGGTATATATCAGACACTCAAAAATGTTAACCATTAATGTTATCATAAATACACTAATTTTATCAAAAGATATTGAGACCTTTATAAAGAGCCTTTAAAGCCAGACTTTAAACCTCAAAAACCTATACCGAGAGTGTATACATATTTTCCTTAATTTCTGACATATTTGTTATGATCACAGCTGAGGGATGCTGGAAAAAAGATTGTTGCATTAATTTTTCTCTGCTTTGCCAGAAATTTTAAGACTTGACTAATTCAGAAGTTCTCATGATCACTGAAGTTTAAAGTTTATTTAGCATCATTATGGAGATTTCTTTTTGCAACTGTGAGAAGGTGCATATTGCTTCAGAAGCATAAGAGATAGAATTATAAATAAAATTTGGAAGATTTTTACTGAAATTGGTTCTTATGAGAAAAGTATCATTTGAGTTTTTAATATGTTTTCACCAGTCGATAAGATATATTTTTTTCTTTCACGTTCAGTTTTTCCTCTGATGTGTATATGTGGTTTTGACCTTTTGAAGACAAATTGAATTGAAAATAAAATATGATGAAAAGCAAAGAATAAAAAGAGACAACCTGTGAGTCACAGCACAAAAATCGATAAAGATATAAAATGCAATATTCTGGTCATTAAAAAGGGTTTCTTTCTTCAGTTTATTAACCAAAGATGTGATTTTACCTAGATTAGAAAATAAAGTATTACTACAAGGCTGGGCTATGCAAGTTTGCTTGTAATACCACAGACGTTTAAAGGAGAAGGAACCCCCCAAATTAATTCATATAACCATCCCATTTTTAGAATAGAGAAATGAAAGCCTAGACCTGCAAATGACCTCCCCAGAGTTTCTAATCAACGGCTAGTGACAGAGTTCATATGAGGGTCTGATTCCCAGTGGGTTAGGCATTACACTCTGTTGGTGCCATCTGTTTGATAAAATAGAATTGTGGAATATTCTACAAGATTCAGCACTTCTGATGAGCCAAAAAAAAAAAAAAATAGGAGATGATAGTGGATATAATTTTAGGAATTGTTGTTACAGCAACAACTGGAGAAAAAATATATTGACTGTCTGGGATTAGCTTAATGAGAAAATATGCTTCTCTTCAGTACAACTATTTTTAAGCAAGAAAAGCACCATCATTGTCTTCTACTAAGTCTTTTAGAGACGACACAGATGGATGTGGCAGGCTTATAAATGAAACTAGACTTTAAACAACACTAACATTTAAGTTAAAACACTTTTAACTTTATTAAGGAACTACACAACATCAGGTGCTTAGCAGTATTAGGAATTGGTCAGGTCTCTTCAGTGGCCAGTATATTTCTAGTACTTGGGTATGTACCTTAAATACTGCATATCTTGAACACATCTTGAGTCTTTTAGTAGCCTGGTGCAACTTTTCAGTGTAGTTATCAATAAAACTCCTTAGGTTTTCTTTGAGATTTTCTCGATTGTTTTTCTGTTTCCTTGTGTTGTTTATATGCCTTATATCTCTCGGCCAGTGCCACAAGTTCGTCTGGGACAAACTGATTTGTTCTTTTCAGAATTGTAATCAACTCAGTGGCGATCTTCCAATCGTCTTGAGTGATAAGGGTAACCGATGTGCCAGTCTTCCCTGCTCTTCCAGTGCGCCCCACTCTGTGGACATATTCTTCGATATTCCGTGGAAAATCGTAATTGTATACGTGTGTGATATCATGAACATCAAGGCCCCGGGATGCTAAATCGGTAGCGATCAGTATTTTCACTTTTCCACTTTTAAAATCATCTAATGCTCGCTCACGATCACTCTGGTCTCTGTTGCTGTGCATACACTGAACAGGTATACCCTGGATGCTTAAATCGCTTGACAAGTCATCAGCAATAAGTTTTCTGCTGACAAATATGATAACTTTGTCTTTGGTTGACATATTTTCTAGAAACTCTTGGATAAGAGATCGTTTCTTTTCTTCCGTGGTAATGATTATGTTTTGTTTCACTGTATTTACTGCAGCTAGATCCAGAGTACCTACATATACAATCATGGGCTCTTTCAAATAAGATTGTGCTAGTCGACGGACACCGTCTGGCCAAGTTGCACTAGTCATAATGGTCTGCCTATCTGGGCGCACATCTAATAAGATCTTCATTATCTGGTGTTCAAACCCTAGGTCTAGCATTTTATCAGCCTCATCTAACACCAAATAGGTTATGCTTCTTAGATTGACAAAGTTATTCATTTGCAAATCATTTAGTCGGCCAGGAGTTGCAATGATGATATCTACACCTTTGGAAACGTCGTGTATTTGGGCTTCTCTATTTCCACCGCCATATATACAAACGCTTTTAAGACCTTCATCTGAATACTTAGAACATTCAGCTTCCACTTGAAGGGCTAACTCTCTAGTGGGTGTAAGGACTAGCATGCCTGGTCCCTTGCGTTCGTCGCTAGATGTTGGTTGAAACTTGAGATGAATAAACCCAGGCATTAAATAGGACAGTGTTTTGCCTGTTCCAGTTTGGGCAACTCCTATAAGATCTATTCCTTGTAGAACAATTGGCCATGCCTGTGCCTGAATTGGTGTTGGTTTTAGAAAACCTGCTTTTTTAATGCTGGCCATAATTTCAGGATAACTTCTAAAGGCATCTTCAAAAGTACAGGTTGGATTGGGAATAGGACGTTTTCCACTATCTTTCAAGTCGTTACACATTACATTGAAATTATCCTGTCTCCACTTATCTACTTGCGTTTGAGGCATTGAACTTGTTGATACGGATTCTATGTAAAAATTTTTCTTAACTGGTGGTAAATCTGCCCATTTCTTGTTCTCCCATTCGGCGGCCTCTACCCGAATTTGATCCCAATCTATCGGTGGCTGAACTTCTCTGCTGACATTATTTCTACTTAAACCTCTTCCAGCAGAAGGCTGGGCAGCAACTGTATTAACCCTGTATTCGCAATTGTAACTTGCCTCTTGTTTTTTAACAACAGTTTCTATAATTGCTTTGGCCTTTTCTTTCATGGTATGGCTGCCAAAAATTTTTACCTCTGCTTCAGTATCACCTTTTATTATGTGAATTCTAGTGTTTGTTGTACCTTGGATGTCTTTGATTTTCGATCCACCGCGACCAATCACAGCACCGATCATATTGTTCTTCAATTTAAAGCAGAGAGGTGATTCACGGGAGCCAGAGGCCCTAGGTTCCAGATAGCCGGAGGGTCCGCTCGAGTTTCTGCCGCCCCTGCCATCCCTGCGGGCCTCCAGATCTCTTGGATTAGGCTCCTTCCGCCTCCACTCCGGGGCCTGGGACATTGCTGAGTAGTGATAATGTAGGCGCTGGCCTCCCGCCTACATATGGTTGGACGATCTGGCTGAGCGGCTCTTAACCAACAGATAGTACTGCCAGTTATCTGCACCTTCTCCAGGTAGCTACTGGTGGTTGCCTAGGGAACCATTATGCCATGTGGTGTCAAGGCGGGGCCTTGACAGCCTGACCAATCACAGGACAGGGACTAGGGTGGAGGCAAGGGAGGAGCTTGTGACTGAACATTTAAAGAGGCACTCACTGTTAGGGACCGACCTTGCGTATACTTATAGCACCCTGATAGTGAGTGTCTCTAACTTTTGAGCAGGCTTGAAGCAGGCCTTGCACTTAGCCACATAGCCCTTTTTTTTTTTTTGTATAATAAGTTATTTCCAGAGGAGAAAACTATAGTGGGTTTTTAAAAATCAATTTATTTGTTCGTGTATTTGTGTATTTGTTTTGGTATTTTTTTGTGTGTACCAACAATACTTGGTATAGATCAATTCCTCATTTCTCGGTCCTATTAAAAAAAAATTAACATTGTCGTCAGGCCGATTCTGACTCATAGCGACCCCATAGGATGGAGCAAAACTGCCCTATAGGGTTTCCAAGGAGTGGCTGGTGGATTTGAACTACTGATCTTTTGGTTAGCAGCTGAGCTGTTAACCACTGTGCTACCAGAGCTCCATTCCTTGTCCTATAGTGTAACTTAAATTACACCATCAGAAGTTTCATAGGTGCACACTCAGAGATGGCATTTTGCCTCTGCATCTTAACTAAACTATAATACTTGTTCAGGCAGTTTCCAGATCCTATTTCAGGGATAATGGTTGGTTGGAAGAGGGGGGGAGTGGTATCTAAGATAGCTTAGGGGGTGTTTTCAGTGGTTTCTCTTTTTACTCTGTGTCTCTTAATTTTTTTCTCCCTGTGGTTTCATAGATTCAGAGATCTTAGCACTAGCGGACTATGCGGAAATCGTTTATTAGGTGCAATGCAAAAGAGACTCTGGCAGCAATCTGGACACGTACACTTCCAAGCCTCTGTTTAAAAAGTCTCAGAGGCAGGAAGCTCACTTCGTGTCAAAGATATCCATCCCGTTATGAGGCAGTTCTAATAGGTACAAAGATGGCGTTGAAGTAAATGTGCATCCTCCTGCTTTCTTAGGCCCTTTTGCCCTCCGAAGTCACGCAGAATAGGCTGGATCCTTCTTGTATACTAGTGTACTTCAGGGCCACTCTCAAATCTCCTTAAGGCTTCTATTCATCAAGGTAAAAATTCCCGTTTATTCAACATTTCTTGACGTGACATGATTTCTAAGACACACACCATCTTATTCCCTCTCCTTTGGAGATGGTTCATTGAAGACCTTTTATAATGTAGCACACAGAACTATACAAAAAATTCTGTAGAAATGTCCTTACTGGTACTGTTAGGTTTTCTTCACTGGTCATGAAAGCTCTGTTAATTCTACCTAAGAACTCCTAAGACATAAAGCTGCTGTTAGTAACATGATGGATATTTAAGTCCATTCTTCCTCATCCTGTACTTTCATGGTTGTCTTTTGCTTATTTCTTTATTTACCTAAATATAGACTATATATCTATCCTTTTATATTCATCCCACAAGGTTTGGTCAATTGATGCAGCCTATTAAATATAACTTAAATGCTGATTTTCTCACCCATCATATTATCCTCCAGTTTCACGTCTTCAAATTTAATGTTCATGACACATCTTTCTCTTCATCCAGACTTGCTATTAAAATTTGGACATGGTTGAGTATAGGACTCGTATGTCACAAATATGTCAATGACTAATTGGGAGAAATCTTTATATTAGCATTTTCCTAAAAGGTGCTTTTTGAAAAAAGAAAAAAGAAAAGCCTCCTAGCCGAATGTGTTTGAGACACACAGCACCCTACATCCCCTCTGTTAGAGTCACAATGCGTATTAGGTATACCAGTAGCTCTGAATATTACAAGCACTGAGAAACTTAGTTGTTGAACCCAAAATTTCTCAAAGAAATCTGTCAGTGGAGCCGTTCCTCATATTTTTAAAATAAACATTTTATTTTCAGTAATTTGGGATTTATGGAAAAGTTGTACAGATAGTACAGCGAATTCCAGTATATGCTTCAACCAGTTTCAGTTTCCCATAATCTTATATCTCACATTACCGTGGTACATTTGTCAACTCCAAGAAACAAACAATGGTATATTACTTTTAATTGAACTTCAGACTTTATATCACCAGTTTTCCATTGATGTGTTTTTTGTTCCAGGATCCAGTCCAGAACACCACATTGCATTTAGTTGTCATGTCTAGTCTGTGACAGTTTCTCAGTCTTGCCTGGTTTTTCATAACCTTGACAGTTTTGACCTGTAATGGTCGAAATTTTGTAGAATATGCTTCAAACAGTGTATTCTTGATCTATTTTCACATGATTAGAATGGGGTTATAGGTTTTGGGGAAAATATCACGGAGGTGAAATGATCTTATGGGTGTGGGGGCGCACCTGGTATCAGCATGATCCATCACTTGGTTAAGTAGTGTTAGCCAGGTTTCTCCACGGTTAAGTTATTATTTCTCCCTTTTCATATTGTGTATTTTTGGAAATGAGTAACTAAGTCCAGTCAGTCCTCAAGGGCCCATTACCTTTAAAATACAATTCTTACTAACATCTTGCACAGCTAGTGTTGTTCTTATAATACAGTTTGGAAGACACTGCTCTGGATAAACATAGATTCTTTAATCAGTGTTTTTCGTTTGGTTATTCAGCCAGATATATTGTGACCAGATTCCATTAGAACCTCTTTATATTTCTCTATGAATACACTCGGAGTGTTAAAGCATTCCCAAAATCTTCTGGTTCATTAACCATTAAAAATAGGAAATTTCTTTAGTCAAATGTGGTTTTTATTTAGTATGCTGTTTTGCTGTGTCTCTGTGTTTATGCCTTCATCTGTAGTTTGAATAATACTAAATATTACAGAACCACTAAATTGTAGAGGTGTTGGGTATGTCAGAAGTCATCTTGTTGTACCCCTGTATTATAGAGATAATGAAATTGAGGCCCTGAAATCTTTCCAGACTTCATCAAGGGTACTCAGCAAATCAGTGAGAGTATAAATCCAAAACTATTTCTTGACTTATGGACAGGGACCGTTTCCCTTCTATTATGAATGGACAGTCAGCTTGTTTCTACTCATGATGTTTTCTGTGGGTGATATGGGAGAATAGAAGAAGCCATGAAAGTGAAGTGAAGTGACGGAAGGTCCTAGAGTAGGGTGAGGGGTAGTTGTAAACCTTTGAGTTCAAAGCAGTGCAGTTTAAGGTAGAATTCATTGTAGTGAATTACTAGAGTGACACAGAACTGATAGAAGGCTTTTTGGGTTTGCAGATGCGAAGAGGGACTGTGCTCTCAGACTCATTCATTACCATGTGTGATTGGCCTTATCAGTTGGAGAAGTTGATTTTCATCTGTGTTCAGGGTCACTGGCATGACATTCTTTGGCCCATTTATCTCTACAACTGGCTTATCCCTAGTATCTGAAATGTTCCCATTAGATGTTTACTGCTGTGGTTTATGGCTTGGCACCTTACTAGCTTGCTCTTGAAAAATATTACATGCAAGTGTGAAGTTGTCAATTAGCTGCTTTCTAGTGGAGCAGCTGGCTAATAGTTGTTTTTTTTTGGAAGATTTTATTGTATTTTTGGTGAAAATATATACAATATACACAGCAAAACACGTTCCCTTCAACAGTGTCTACACATAAAGTTCAGTGATATTGGTTACGTTCTTCACGTTGTGTCAGTATTCTCATTGTTTCTAATTGTCTTACTTCCATTCACTTAGACTCACTGCCCCCTAAACATCTCATCTATGCTTTAGAGTAACTCTAGTCCATATGGTCTCATATAGATAATTTTTTAAAAGAGTGCATTACTCAAGGGTAACATTCTTTACTTTTTGAGCTAAACTGCTAGTTTAAAGGTGACTTCAGGAAATAGTTTCACTTCAGGTTTTAAAGAGTTTCTCAGGGCATGGCTAAGAGGTTTTTATAGGGGAAAGGGAGGCAAAGAAGAAAGGGACTGTGTTTGTGGTAAAGGGTGGGCGAAGTATGTCCCAAGGTAAGAAGAAAGGCATTGATAAAAGACATGAGCAGGATTAAACGCAGACTTGACCGTTTTGCTTAAGGGGCTCCCTATGACCTTATAGGCAACAGTAAAATGAAATATTTCAGGGAATGTATTGGGCCAGTTTGTAATCATAAAATTCTATTGATGTGTTAATATTGCCAGCCTAAAATATTACTTTATGTGGGGTCCGCATAGAAACAATCTTGATAATATTTTAGTTAATACATCTGTTTTCATGATCTGAGATGAACTTGACTTATGAAATTTCAATTAGTACTGATGATTATAGTAACGATAGTTGATTTTAGACATCTACAGTACTTTACAGTTTATAAATACTCTTTGTAGAAATGGTTTCCTTGGGTAATATATGTCTGGCCATTATTCTGTTCTGTAGATGCGATATGTTATGACAAAAGCTGCTATGGTGATTGTTCCTATTGGAGTGTTTGCTTTGTGCACCGGACCACACAGTATTTGGAGCCTAAAGAGGAGGCAGCAGTATAGGATAGGTGTCAAAGACACTGGAATCTAAATATCTGGGTTCAAATCTCAGCTCCACACTTATTATCTGTGAGTCCTTGGGCAAGTTCCAAACTTCTTGTGACCTACCTATCTCATACACATACACCGACACAGACATACACATAGTTACCGGAGTTGGTTCATAGTGGGAAATCTCCAAGTGTCAGTGACCATATTATAGAAGCAGTTGATGTATAAAATCTGTTATGGAAGTTCCGAAATACCCATCAAAAAGTTTCCTGGATAGAGTTTCCTCTGGTCCACATCAAAATGAAAAAAATAAGAGTAATAAAATGTTTTTTTTAAATAAAACTAAGCTTATTCAGTTTAAGCAGTCTTATATTCTGACGTAATGCCCTTATAAGGATCCCTGGTGGCACAGTGGTTAAGGCACTCAGCTGCTAACTTAAAGGTCAGCAGTTTGAACCCACCAGCTGCTCTGTGGGAGAAAAGATGTGACAGTCTGCTTTTGTAAAAGATTTACAGCCTTGGAAACTCTATGGGGCAGTTCTACTCTGTCTTATAGGGTCACTGTGAGTCAGAATTGACACCAGTGGATTTTTTTTAACACCCTTCTACTTTTTGTAAAATATTTTTTTTAAAAATGAAATGATGATCACAAATGGTTTTTTGAAAGGTCTTTACTAAACAAATAAAAAAAAAAAGGAAAAGGGAACACCATTAGCCAGATTTGGTTTTGAAATATTACTGGTAACTGAAACCCAAGGACCTGTAAGCACTGATCTAGAACATTAACAGACAAACACAATTCAGAATGCTTTCAGGTACTAAATCATGATTGCAGATGAGAAGGACTGGAGGGAGGTACTGAAGGCTAGAGCGTTCCAGCAAGATCCATAAGGGAGGTAGGCCTTTTCTGTCACTAGAAGAAGTGTGGAAGTAGAGATAGGAAGATATTACAGCTTCAGAGGAACAGCCAATGTGTTCTTGGAACAGTGAGCATCAGACTAGGGCAGAAGATTTAGGTTAAGGAGAAAGAGGAAATGGGGAAGGATGGTTTGAGGCAGAGGAATAGGAAGAGGGAACTTTTAGGAAACTTAAAGACAGTCAAAAAAATTTCAAATTAATATGGTAAAAAAAAGTGTTGAACCTAGAGTGAGGGAGTAATATGATACTGTCGAGTATTAATTAGAGAAGGCAACTCCACATGAAGACTGCAGGAAGAAGTGAAGTGGAGTAAAGCAGGGGGCCTAATTCAAATACAATGAACGGAGGGACTTGAACAGAACATAGCAGTGAGAATTCAGAGAAAGGAGCATATACAAAGAGAAGGGGTTGTGTAAGCAACTAACATTTTTGAGTCCTACTATATGCCAAATGTTTAAAACATATTGTCTCATTTAATCATCGCAGCAACTCCATAGTAGTTATTTTCCTCCTGTTTCATATGAAGACACTGATGGCTAAGAGGTTTTTACATTTCTGAAGCTCTGAAATGTTATATAATATACCAAGTTCATGCAAAGTTATGTTAAATAACTGAGTTGAAATTCAAACATAGGTTTGGCTAGCTTCAACGCCTTTTCCCCTCCACCACACTCCAGTTTCTGTGGAAAAATGTGCTTGATTTGGTGCCTGAGTCTAGATGTCAGGTGAAGGGAGTGTTTAATGAAATATGACTCAAGTTTCCAAGGTGGGCTCACTGAAGCAGAGAATCTTGGAGTCATTTGACTGGGAAATTGCAGGGGAACCATTTGTAAGGCAAGAAAAGGAGTTTGGTTTCAGCCATGTCCAGTTTGTGGTGTTGTGGGGACATACAAGTGAAAATGCTTCGTATGGCTGGAGATTTGGGACTGTAGTTCAAACAAGAAAGCAGAATGAGAAATTTAGGAATAATCAGCATAGAAATGATAGTTGAAACTGAGAGAATGAATACTCATCCCAAGAAATAGAGATTAATGAAATACAGGTTTAAGAATGTCTTAAAGAATCAGAATTCATATGATTAGATAATGAGAGGAGGAGGACAGGGACGCAGGGGAAGAAACAAGAAAGGTTCAAGATAATCAGAAGAGATCAATATAACAGGAAATAAGGGAAGAGAAGTTGTTAAGAAGGAAGCTTGGTAAACAATGTAAAATACTGCAGAAAGGACAGGAGGTAAAGAGACTACTGAATTTGAAAGAAGGCATTCATCAGTGACCTTCAAGAAGGGCCTTTTTGTGGAATGATGGAGAAACACATATTGCAAGGGAAGCAATTGGAATGAGAGACAACTGGACTACTGAAGAACATTGCAGTGATGAGGAGAGAACTTTTAATCTTATAACAAAAGCTCAAAGTCACTGTCTTAATTTTTAAACAAGACTTTTAGGAAACCAAGATTTCATGGATATGTTATTCGGATTGTTCTGCTAAGGATTCAGTGGATTTCAGGAAGATTACTTATGAATATTTGAAGAAAATGAAATGTAATAGTCTTTCAAAATATGTGGGAGGATGTAGGATGGGGGAGAGAATCACAAGGAGACAGGAACCATTCATTAGCAGTTTCAGAAAAGGAAAGTCTTTCTAAAAGGAGGGAGGAGGGAGTACTGGGAGTTCTTTCAAGGAGATTACAGTGCTATTTTTAGCTACCCATTAAACCTTTCTCTATCAAATTTAGTTTATTCTCCATAGACTGGGGGGATGTATTATGTAGGTATATGAAGAAGTGAGGCTATTGAGGTAATTAATTCTCCTTTCTGCACAAACAGTAAAAAATAGTGTAAGCTGGTTAGCACCTGCAGTAAGTTCCTTCAGAGAAATTCTCACTTACCAGCTATTTCCCATGGAAATGTTAACACAGTGGCATTCATTTTTAAAATAATAATAACCTTCAATTATCCTTTTCCTCTATTTTGAGGAATTTGAAGGGCTTTCCAGGACTGTTTTATTTCTGATAACTATTACGTAGGTAAGTGGAAAGAGCAACAGTATTGTCGACATCGTTTGCATTGTATAAAGAAGCCAAACAATAACCTTTAGTATCATGGGATTTTAGAGGTGGAAAGGACTGACTTTGGAGAAATCTATTCTAACCTTCTTATTTTCAAGTGAGAAACCTAGAGTCTGCAGCATCTCTGGCCAATAGAATTATTGGGTCAGTCACAAATACAAGTTTAAATTTTCTAGTAGCCACATTTTAGCAAAACAGTAAAAAGAGGAGACTTCTGGTTCTGGACAAGATGGCGTAGATACATTTCTCCATATTCTTCCTGTTAAATAAAAATAAAATCTCTAGACATTATGTATAAAACAAACAAATGAAGACCAGCTAAGGACTTCCAGACTTGAGGAATGACACAACAGTCAGTTCCCTGTGTTTTCTTTTTTGTATCCTGTATATCCTGGATAGGAGGCTGACTAAAGAAGCCTGTAACCTGGCAAAACCCAC
This sequence comes from Dugong dugon, assembly GCA_030035585.1. NCBI lineage: Eukaryota > Metazoa > Chordata > Mammalia > Sirenia > Dugongidae > Dugong > Dugong dugon. Next base: position 154,687,746 of record CM057483.1, read on the forward strand.
AGGCACAGATGAAAACAGTCATAAGAAAAACTTGTTCTTTCAAATCAAAGGACAAGAAAAGGAGCAAGGCAGAAAGCTTTTTGACGATAACTACTATGAATCGGATTCAACTCAATGGCAGTGAATTGAGTTTTTCCCTACTTCTACATCATGAAAAAAAAAAAAAAGAAAAAGAAAAGAAAACACGGTACACATCCCCCTCCCCGTGCATCAGCAAAGGCTAAGTGGGGATCCTAGATTTTCACCCTCATCTGTTGGTAATGAAATGTCTCTCCCCCTCTCCACTGGTGTAGTGTCTGAGGAGACCAAGTGGAGATCCTAGGTTTTCAGCACTGCTCAGAGTTAATGAGATGCTCTCATTTCCACAACCTCCCCCCAGCATATCAATAGAAACCACATGGGAGCCTGGACTCCCACCCTCACTCAACAATAATTAGGTATGCTTCACACTCTATACAGTATATGTGAAGGCTGAATGGGGAGCCTGGATTTCCATACTTCCCTAGCAGTATTGTGGTAGGATCCTGGTTCCCTTGACAGTATGGTTTCAGCAAAGGCCTGCTAAAACAGAAGATTTAATTAAGACCCAAGGTCTCGTAATATAATACACAATATGTCCAAAAAGGAATTGAAAATCACTCATATACCAAGAACCAGGAAAATCTCAACTTGAATAAGAAAAGACCATTAATAGATACCAACACTGAGAAGAACAGTCCTTGAAATTATATGAAATGGGTTTAAAAGCAGCCATTGTTAAAAAAGAATGCTTTATGAGCAATTATGAACATGCTTGAAACAAATGGGAAAAAAGAAGAAAGTCTTAGCAAGAAGTAGAAGATATAAAGAAGAACCAAATAGAAATTTTAGAACTCAAAAATACAGTAATCAAAATAAACTCATTGCATGGGCTCAATAAAAGAATGGAGATGAGAAAGAAATGAAACCATAAACTTGAAGATAGAACAATAGAAATTGCGCAGTCTTAATGGAGAGAAAACAGACTGAAAAAGAAAATCAACAGAGCCTTAGGTGACTGTGAGCAATAATAAAAGGTCTAACATTCATGTCATTGGAGTTACAGAAGAGGAGAAAGAATATGGATATGATAAAATAGTCAAAGAAATAATTACTGAAATTTTCCCAGTTTTGTGAAGGGTATATCCTAGATTCAAGAAAATAACTAAACCTCACACACAATAAACTCAAAGAAATTCACACCAAGACACATCATAGTTAAACTTCTGAAATCTAAAGACAAAAAATTTTGAAAGCAGCTACAGAGAAATGACACATTACCTATAGGAGAGCAACAATTCAAATGACAGCAGCTTTCTCCTCAGAATCCAGGGAGGTAGGAATAAAGTGACACATTTTTCAAGTGCTGAAAGAAAAGAACTATCAAACCAGAATTCCATATCCAGAAAAAAATACCTTCAGAAATGAAAGTGAGATCAAGATAGTTTCAGATGAATGAAAACTAAGTATTTATCACCAGCAAACATACCCTAAAATAATGGCTAAAGGACACTCTCTAAATGGCAAGGGAATGATAAAAGAAGGAAACTTGGAGTGAAGGAAGAAAGAACATAATAAACAAAAATATGGCTAAATAGAATATTCTTCTCCAAGTGAGTTTTCCAAATAATGTTTGACAATTGAAGCAAAAATTATATTAACCTATAATATGGTTCTAAATATATGTAGCGACTTGTATGGGACAAACATGTATGGGACTGGTATTCTGAAAACTTTTTAAAATGCTGATGAAAGGACTCTAATTAGATTGAAATAAGTAGGCATACTGTGTTTTCTTGGAGTGGAAGACTCAATATCTTAAAGATACCACTTCCTTCTCCCCAAAATTGATCTATAGGTTTAATGCAATTCCCAGCAAGATTATCTGTGGGTACAGAGAAGCTTATTCTAAAATTTATATGGAAAGCCAAAGGAATTAGAACAACAAAAACAATTTTGAGAAAGAAGAATAAAGTGAGGAAAACAGTCTGCCTGATTTGAAGACTTATATAGCTCCAGTAACCAAGACTGTCTGGTATTAACAAAGGGAAAGACATATAGATGGATGGAACGGAATAGAGGATGCAGAAATACACCTACACAAATATGCCCAATTAATATTTTTAAAATGTGCAAAAACAGTTTAATGGATGAAAGATAAACTTTTCAACAAATGGTTCTGGAGCAACTGAACATCCATAGACAAAGAAAAAAAATGAACCTTGACACAAACCTTTTATCTTCTACAAAAGTTAAAATGAATCATAGATTTAAGTGTGAAATGTAAAACTACTAAACTATTAGAAGAAAATCTTCATTACCTAGGGATTCACAGAAGAAAAAAATTGATGCATTGGACTTCATTGAAATTAAAATTTTTTGCTCTGCAAAAGAACCTTTTAAGAAGATAAAAAGACAAGCTACAACCTGGGAGAAAAGATTTGCAAATCACATATTGGACAAGGGGACTTGTATCTAGAATATACAAAGAACTCTCAAAACTCAACAGTAAAAAAAAAAAAAAAAAAAAAGATCTGATTAGAAAATTGGCAAGAGACATAAACAATCATTTTATTGAAGAGGATCTATGGATGGCAAATAAGCACTTGAAAAGATATTCAACATCATTAGTCATTAGTAAAATATAAATTAAAATCACAGTGAGATATCATGACACACCGATTTTCTTACACTAGTTTCTCGAAAGAACTAAACATTTATTTAGCATATGACCCAGCAATCACATTCATGGGCTTTCATCTCATAGAGATGAAAACTTACAATCACGCAAAAGCCTGTAGATGTGTATTCATAGCAGTTTTATTTGGAATAGCCAAAACCTGGAAACAACTCAGATGACCTTCCATGGGTGAATTGTTAAACAAACTGATAATCCATATCATGAAATATGTTATACATTGAATTGTGTCCCCCAGGAAGATATGATGAAGTCCTACCCCCTCGTACCTGTGAACCTGACCTTCCTTGGAAATAGGGTCTTCGAAGATGTTATCAGTTCACACGAGGTCATACTGGAGTAGGGTGAGTCCTATTTCCATTTGTTGTTGTTGTTATGTGCCACCGAGTAGGTTCTGACTCATAGAAACCCTAGAGGACAGAGTAGAACTGCCCCCATAGGGTTTCCAGGGAGCAGCTGGTGGATTCAAACTGTGTACCTTTTGGTTAGCAGCCAAGTTCTTAACCATTATGCCACCAGGGCTCCTATTCCCATTTAGTGGTGTCTTATTAAAGACAACACAGAGACAGACTTAGACACAGAGGAAGGATGGCCATGTGACTATGGAGGCAGATGCAAGCCAAGGATTGCTGGTAGCCACAGACTCTAAAAGAAAGGCATGGGACAGTTTCTCTCTCTGATCCCTCAGAAAGAATCAGGCCGATACCCTGATTTGGACATCTAGCCTCCAGAACTGTGAGACAATAAATTTCTGTTCTTTAAAGCCACCCATATTGTGGTATTTTGAAAACAGTAGCTCCAAGAAACTAAAAACACTACTCAGCAACAAAAAGGAATGAACTATTGATACACACAACAACTGTGATGATTCTCAAGGGCATTATGTTGAATGAGGAAAAAAAAACCTCTCAAATAATACATATAATGTATGATATCATTTATATAACATTCTTAAAATGGTAACATTATAAAAATGGAGAACAGATTAGTGGAATCCAGAGGTTCAGGAAGGTGTGTGGAGTAGTGGGTGGATTTAACTATAAAGGAGTAGCACAGGGGAGATCATTGTGGTGATGGTCTGTATCTTGATTGTGGTGGTGATTATACAAATCTACACATGGAAAAAAATTGCATAGACCTACACATGCACACAGACAAAAAAATGAGTGCATGTAAAACTGATGAAATATGAATAAGATATAAAGATTGCTTCAGTGCGATTTCCTGGTTGTCATGTTTTACTATAGTTATATAAAATGTTATATTTTTAACCATGGTATTTTCCATCACCTCATATACATGTGAAAGCTGGACAATGAATAATGAAGACTGAAGAACTGATGCCTTTGAATTGTGGTGTTGGCGAGGAATATTGAATATACCTACCATGGGCTGCCAAAAGAAAGAAGCAATCTGTCTTGGAAGAAGTACAACCACCAGAATGCTTGTTAGAAGTAAGGATGGCGAGACTACGTCTCACATACTTTGGACATGTTATCAGGAGGGACCAGTCCCTGGAGAATGACATCATGCTTGGTAAAGTAGAGGGTCAGTGAAAAAGAGGAAGACCCTCAATGAGATGGATTGACACAGTGGCTGCAACAGTGGACTCAAACATAGCAACGATTGTGAGGATGGTGCAGGACCGGGCATTGTTCCGTTCTGTTGTACATAGGGTCGCTATCAGTTGGAACTGACTCTGTGGCACCTAACAACAACAATAACTTGGGGAAAACTGGGTGAAAGGTATTCAGAACCTCTATTATTTTTGCAACTTCCTAAAAACCTGTAATTATTTCCAAAATCTTAAAAAGATACAAGTGAAATTAATTTTAATAATATATTTTATTTAACCTAATGTGCCCAAAATATCATTTTAATATTCAATCAGCATGAAAACTATTATTAATGAGGTAGTTTATATTATTTGGTATTAAACTCTTCAAAATCTAATGTGTGTTTTACACATATAGCCACATTCCAGGTGCTCAATGGCCACATGTAGCTAGTGGCTACCATATCAGACAGTGCAGGTCTAGAGAGATTAAAAATGATTTGCTCAAAGTCACACAGATAACAACATTCATTCATTCATGTATCCCCTTAATCAATAAAAAAGTAAATGTCTACTGTCTGTCAGAAAACTCTTCTTTGTGTGAGGGACAATAAGAAAATAATAAGACATTTGTCTCACAGAGGAAAGACAAAATATAATCAAATGATTAAAATGCAGTGAAAAAAAGTGCAGTAGTTGAGGTATGTACTAAATAGAGGGGTTGAACAAAACAAAGTTATTATCTCCGGGAAAACAAGTCAAGGAAGACTATGGAATAAACGAGGTTATTTATAAATTTATCTACTTACCCAATTTGATATGCTGACCACTAGAAATTTTAAATCATAATTTAAAAAAAAAACTCCTTTCATGTGCTTAAATAACTTAATCACTTTGAGCATCCTCAGCTCTGGAAAATAATTCTCTGCAAATATTGTTGAATAAAAGGCTGCTCTATACCTCTGTGTGTTACTTTTCACATGCAGATTACAGCTTCTCTCAGGCAGCATGGGGAAGTTCATGCCTAGGGGTGCCATCAAAAACAATGGAGAGGCGGGGCCAAGATGGTGGAGTAGTCACATGCTTCCGGTGGACCCTCTTACAACAAAGACACAAAAAAACAAGTGATTCAATTATATATGGCAATCTGGGAGCCCTGAACATCAAAGGCAGAGTTGAGGAACAGGACTGAGTGGCAGGGAGAGGGAGAGACTGTTCGGAGGCAGCGAGAAGTTGCCAGACCTGACCCGGCAAGAGCCAGAGCCCTTCAGGCCTCAGCGGTTCTGGGGTGAGCGGTGAGGCAGGCAAGCAGCACTTCAGGAGGTGTGTTTTCCACACCAGGAGAGACCCAGCACCAGAGAGTCTACAAGCCCACCCAGAACCAGTGAGAAGCAGCCCTCATCCGAGAAAGATAAGTACTTGCCTATGGCCTAGCGCGCAGATCAAAAACACCCCCCGAGGGAAAAAACCTCTCTCCCATTTACCTCCCTGCTCCCTGCTCTGCACTGGGTCCTGGACCGGCTTAAGCAACTGCTGAGTCCCCTGGGCCAGAAGTAGGATAGGTCACACCCCCAGAGCCATTCTGTCAGCCTCGAAGAGTGAACTAATTAACAAATGGGAAAAATAAACTGCCGGCTCCCCTAAGCCAGGAACCCAGGGTAGGCACAGCTCCTTTGCCTAGGCACAGGGATAAGGGATCCATGGACTTTGAGTGCCTTTAGGCCCTCATTACCACAGTATAACAGGCTATATACCAGGCCTCTAACTTCAACTGTTTCAGCTATGAAGTGGCAGGTTCTTGACATTTGACATTGCTCTGTCCATTAAGCAGAGTCTTCACTTACCCACGTCAGGGGCCTGAGGACTAGTGGCTCCACCCACACCACCTAGCCACCTGCGATAGGGGCCCACAAATAACAGGTGCCCCCCAGTACTTACAGCCAACAGCATTAGCTGCTCATAGTCCGGCTCCCACCCACCTACGCACTCTGGAGAACAGGGCAGGGACAAGCCTTCCAACTGGACAATCAGGGACGGCCATCAGTCCCCTGCCTTGCTCAGAGTGTATCCCCCAGCTGCAGCCAGATGCCTGTGCCTACACCAATCACCCATGCCTGTCTAGGACTGTAAGTGAGAGCCTACATAACACACTTGGTGGGTATCTACCTGGGCACCTGAGCTGAATCCATATAGGAGAGTGGGCGGACTCCTGAGCTCACATGACTCGTAACAGATCTAACCACCTGGTGACAGGACATTAGAGCTTCAAAGGTGCCAATAATCAAACGAGCTCATCTGAGCAGCCTATTTGGGCATATGAAAACAAAACAAGAAGCTAGGACACAGTAAGCAAACATAAAATAAATAAATATAATAACTTATTGATGGCTCGGAGACAACAGTCAATATCAAATCACATAAAGAGGCAATCCATGATGGCTTCAGCGAGCTCCCAAAATAAAGAATCAATAAATTCTCTGGAGGATGAGAACTTCTTGGAATTACCGAAGGCAGAATACAAAAGATTAATATACAGAACTCTTCAAGAAGTTAGGAAGGAAATTAATCAGAACGCAGAACATGCAATAGAGCAAATTAAAAAGATTAGAGAAGAGCATAATGACAAATTTAACAGGCTGCGATCAGAAATCCAGAAGATTAACAATAAACTTTCAGAATCAGACAACTCAATAGAAATTCATAGGAGAAGAATTGAGGCAGTGGAAGTCAGAATTAGTAAGATTAAAGATAAAGCACTTGACACCAACTTATTTGAGGAAAAATCAGATAAAATGATTTAAAAAAAAATGAAGAAACCCTAAGAATTATGTGGGACTCGATAAAGAGGAATAACCTACGAATGATTGGAGTACCAGAACAGGGGTGGGGGATAACAGAAAATACAGAGAGAATTGTTGAAGATTTGCTGGCAGAAAACTTCCCTGATATCATGAAAGGTGACAAGATATCTATCCAAGATGTTTATCGAACCCCACATAAGGTAGATCCCAAAAGAAAGTCACCAAGACATATTATAATCAAACTTACCAAAACCAATGATAAAGAGAGAATTTTAAGAGTGGCTAGGGATAAATGAAAACTCATCTAGAAAGGAGAGGCAAAAAGAATAAGCTCAGACTACCCAGCAGAAACCATGCAGGCAAGAAGGCAATGGGCTGACATACATAAAGCCTTGAAGGAAAAAAAACTGCCAGCCAAGAATTATATATCCAGCAAAACTGTCTCTCAAATATGATGGTGAAATTAGGGCATTTCCAAACAAACAGAAGTTTAGGGAATTTGCAAAAACCAAACCAAAATTACAAGAAATACTAAAGGGAGTCCTCTGGTTAGAAAATCAGTAACATCAGATAACAACCCAAGACTAGAACACAGGACAGAGCAACCAGATATCAACCCAGATAGGGAAGTCACAAAAGTAAATCAAAGCTAAAACACTGAAAATAGGAAACAGCTGCCAAGATATAAAAGATGACAACATTAAAACAAAAAAGAGGGACTTAAAAAATGTAGACATAGATTTTTCATATGGAGAGGAAGTCAAGGCGATACAAAAAAATAAAAGAGGTATAAACTTGGAAAAATAGGGGTAAATATTCAGGTAACCACAAAAGAAACTAACAATCCTACAAGTCAAAATAAAAAACTAGAAAAATATAAAGACTCAGCAAACATAAAATCAACAAAAGTGAAAAAGATGAAAAGAAAATACATAAGGAAAAATGACTCAGCACAGAAAATTAAGTGGAACAAAGAAACTGTGAAAAACGCACACACACAAAAAAGACATCAAAATGACAGCACTAAACTCATACCTATCAATAATTATGCTGTATATAAATGGACTAAATGCACCAATAAAGAGACAGAGAGTGGCAGATTGGATTAAAAAAACACGATCTGTCTATATGCTGTCTACGAGAGACACACTTTGGACTTAAAGACACAAACTATAACTCAAAGGATGGAAAAAATATATCAAGCAAACACTCAGAAAAGAGCAGGAGAAGCAATATTAATCTTTGACAAAATAGACTTTAAAGTAAAATCCACCACAAAGGATAAAGAAAGACACTATATAATGATTAAAGGGTCAATATGCCAGGAGGACATAACTATAATAATATTTATGCACCCAACAACAGGGCTCCAAAATACATAAAGCAAACTCCAACAGCACTGAAAAGAGAAACAGACAGCTCCACAATAGTAGTAGGAGACTTCAACACACCACTTTCGGTGAAGGACAGAACATCCAGAAAGAAGCTCAACAAAGACACGGAAGAACTAAATGCTACAATCAACCAACTTGATCTCATAGACATATACCAAACACTCCACCCAACAGCAGCCAAGTGTACTTTTCTTTTCCAGCACACATGGAACATTCTCCAGAAGAGATCACGTGTTAGGCCATAAAGCAAGCCTTAACAAAATCTAAAACACTGAAATATTACAAAGCATCTTTTCTGACCATAAAGCCATAAAAGTAGAAATCAACAACAGGAAAAGCAAGGGAAAAAAATCAAATACATGGAAACTGAACAACACCTTGCTCAAAAACTACTGGGTGATAGAAAAAATTAAGGATGGAATAAAGAAATACATAGAATCAAATGAGAATGAAAACACATCCTACCAGAACCTTTGGGACAGAGCAAAAGCAGTGCTCAGAGGTCACTTTATAGCAATAAATGCACACATCCAAAAGGAAGAAAGGGCCATAATCAAAACATTAACCCTACAACTGGAACAAGTAGAAAGACAGCAGCGAAAGAAGCCCCCAGGCACCCAAAGAAAGGAAATAATAAGAACAGAATTAAATGAAGTAGAGAATAGAAAAACAATTGAAAGAGTTAACAAGACCAAAAGCTTGTTCTTTGAAAAGATCAACAAAACTGATAAACCACTGGCCAAACTGACAAAAGAAAAACAGGAGAGGAAGCAGATAACCCGTATAAGAAATGAGAGGGATGATATCACAACAGGCCCAACTGAGATTAAAAGAATCATAACAGAATACGATGAAAAATTGTACTCTAACAAATTTGAAAACCTAGAGGAAATAGACAAATTTCTAGAAACTCACTACCTACCTAAACTAACACAAACAGAGGTAGAACAACTAAATAAACCCATAACAAGAGAAGAGATTGAAAAGGTAATTAGAAAACTCCCAACCAAAAAAAAGCCCTGGCCTGGATGGCTTCACTGGAGAATTCTACCAAACTTTCAGAGAAGACCTAACACCACTACTACTAAAGGTATTTCAGAGCATAGAAAAGGACGGAATACTCCCAAAGTCATTCTATGAAGCCAGCATAACCCTGATACCAAAACCGGGTAAAGACACCACAAAAAATGAAAATTACAGACCAATATCCCTCATGAGCATTGATGCAAAAATCTTCAACAAAATTCTAGCCGATAGAATTCAGCAACATATCAAAAAAATAATTCACCATGATCAAGTGGGATTTCTACCAGTTATGCAGGGATGTTTAAACATTAGAAAAACAATCAGTGTAATCCATCACATGAATAAAACAAAAGACAAGAACCACATGATCTTATCAATCGATGCAGAAAAGGCATTTGACAAAAATAATGGAGATTTAGGTAGTGAGAAATTAATAGGGAGTGGAAGGATATATCAGCTAGAAGTTCACCAGGGGGAACCAGTGAGATGGAAAGCTAAGAAGATCTCTCTTGGGGTTGAAGCAAGCCTTAAACACTGGAACACTTTTCCGCTTGCAAAGAGGCCCAACTTTAACTGGATCAAACTGTGGAACAATTTATGCCTGAAGGAGTTGTTGAAAACTGTAGTGCTATCAGCTAGGAATTAGTAGAAGATGACACCTGGGTATGATACCAGTAGAGGCAAAACTGACTGAAGAAAAATAATAAAATCTGAGTAGGCCTATAACAAGAGAGAGAATTATTTTTTTAAACTCCCACAAGAAAAATCCAAGCCCAGATGGCTTCACTAGTGAATTCTACCACACATTTAAAGAATAATTAATACCAGTTCTTCACAGAGACTTCCAAAAGCTAGAAGAGGAGAGAGCACTAACAATATTTATTGTCGTTAAAAATACATGGAACTGTATGTATCTTAGTTTTCAAAGCACTTTGCCCCCTTTCTTGTATGTGATTTAATTTTATCATCTAGTTTTCCCCTCTAAAAGCAATGTGGAGCCCTGGTGGCGCAGTGGTTAAGTGCTTGGCTGCTAACCAAAAGGTTGCAGTTCAAGCTCACCAGTTGCTCCATAGGAGAAAGATGTGGCAGTCTGTTTCCTTAAAGAATACAGCCTTGGAAATCCTATGGGGCAGTTCTACTCTGTCCTATAGGGTCTCTATGAGATGGAATTGAGTCGATGGCAATGGGTTTAGTTTTTTTTTTTAAGCAATGCAGTTTACAAATGAGAAAACCAAGACACAAAGAATTTAGGTTATTTTCCCAAGGTGTCTCAGCTAAATCCTGATGGCTGCACACAAGAGTTATTAACAATAGTTTGGGGAAAAATGGAGAAGGCAAGAAAAAGAGACCGTTTCCAATAAACATATTCAGTTGTGATAATCTGGGATAAAAAGGGCAAGCTGGTGTGACAGAAGTTTCTATTGCCTTCCTCAGGGGCTTTGAAGCTATTTGTAGTTGATAAAACCATTCAAACTGAGGATTTGGGGCAAGGGCTTATGCTCATTTCTTTACAGTGTGCATTACTACAGAGGGAGATAGCAGGTGACTTAAGTCTTTAGTAAGAATCATCGTAGGGGAAGCGAAACACAAAATGACAATGTTAACAACTGCCAAAGCTTGTCTTTGGGAGTTTATTGATATTCTTAGATGATAGGAGTAGAAAATTGAGGGAAGAAAAGGCAACAGCCTTTAAGGGTGGATTAATTTGGCATCTTGTTTTTCTGCCAGTCTCATTATAGCACTTGACAGAAAAATAGATGCATTTGATAGCATTTACTCTTTTCAACGTAGTCATTACTTTAGAAATATTATCACTTTTGATTTTTCAATTTTTGCTGAAATGATATTTGATATACTTTTGTTCTCATTATAGAGTCTCTGTCTCAATTTGCTGAAAAAGATTGCAACCTCAGTGAAGTATGGCAGAAAATTAATTAATTTGTGTGGCTATTTAAAGATCATTCAGAGGGAACTTTAAGTGGTATCTTCTAGACTGTCTGACTTTGATCTGAACATTTTCTTCCCAGGATGACATAGAATTGGTGGATGGCAACTGTGAGTTGAAAACTGGAAATTTATGAGGGATTGCTTGTTCTAGATCAGGCAGGCTGGGCTCCTCAAGGATGGGCCAGTGGGGAGGGGGAAGTAGCTGGGAGAAAGTGGAATGGAGATTGGTGAAGCAAGCTTGGCTATTAAGGATGACCTTAACAGACAGCTAGACTTTCTAGTGTGCAATGTTCAAAAAGCGTGTTTATCTTAGACCAGGTCCAGGTGAAAGAAGGTATTCTAATCCTATAGCTGGAATTCATGCAGCTGGCAGTACAACATATCAGGTATGAGAGGCTACTGTGGTTCCAGACAGCTTTCCAGTCAGGAAGCCATAGAGATTATCCAGCTATTTGAAACTTGTATTTGTTGAGGTGTCAGGGCCCCACCTAAGCAGGCTGTGGTTCAAGGTGATATTTTGTTGCCAATGGAGTATTGAAATGTTGGGCAGAAGGAAGCAGGATGGAAGTTTGTTGTGTAGACTGTGTCAACATGAGATGGGGTTTAAGTGAGGCAGAGCCCATGTGGTACACTGGATACTATTTCAATGACAGTAAGGCTGATTCCAGACTCATCAGAAGGTGGGTCAGGTTTGCTGATATAATCTATGCCATGATCTGGCCTGGTGGAGGAGCTGTGCTTTGGTACCTCCAGCTAGAAGTGGTTGGGAAAGACAGGGCTGATGCCGCTCATGTGGGGCCAGCACTTGTCATGATCATGTAACCAGACATGTGAAATAAAACAGTAGTGTGGTAATCATGAACAGAAACAGTGTCACATAGACTGAAGTTTGAGTTTCAGTTCCTCTACTTACTTATTTGTGTGATTTTGGGTAAGTCACTTGACTGTTCTGTGCCTCACAGTTTCTTCTTTTGTAAAATGGGGTTAAAATGATACTTACTTCCTGGGGTGATTGTGAATGCAAAATGAGGAAATTCACAGCAAGTGCATGTAATATGTCAATAAATGTCAGCTATTCTTAATGCTGCTATTATTAAATTAGCCCCTCCAAGTCTGGTCACTGATTTTGTCACTCAGGCTTTGATCTCAGTAGAAAGATGGAATATTTTCTAAGTAAATCAATTCAACAAGGTATAGTATGATAACAATGCCTTGTTCTACAGATCTGCAACATCACCTGGGAACTTGTTAAAAACGCAGAATCTCTGGCTCTATCCCGGATCTCCAGAATCAGAATCTGCATTTTAACAAGATCCACAGATAATTCATATGCACATAAAATTTGATAAGACATGTATAATGAATTATCTACAGAATTGTCTCTTGCTTTCACAAATTATTAACTGTATCACCTTGGTCAGTAACTTAACTTCTCTGAGTATATTTTCCCATCTATAAAAATAGAATAAGTAATATGTGTTACATTTGTGCAGAGTGTACGAAATAATGCATGTTAGAGTGCTTAACACAAGACAGATAGTGCAAACTTGCTGATTGCTAGGAAATAATAATGAAAAATAATTTCTAGGGCCTCAGATATGGTTTTCTATTGCTAGGCCATTGGCTTCATACATTCCTCACCATGATCCTAAAATAACAGCTTTAGTGAACTAAACTAAACTATTTCTAAAAATCATTCTGAAAAGTGTTTATAAAGAGGAGTTGGCAAACTTTTCTGTAAAGGTGCAAATAGTAAATATTTTTTGGCTTTGTGAGCCCTGTGGTCTTTGTTGTGACTACTCAGCTCTGCATTGTAGAGGGAAAGCAGAAAATATGTAAATAAATGGACGAGGCTGTGTTCCAGTAAAAATGTATTTACAAAACAGGTTATCAGGAAACAAAAGCAACATTAAGGCAACTCTTTGAGTTCATTCCAACTTTTCCCACAAGTTCTTTGGGACCTTGGAGGGGAGCAGGGATGATCATAGCATTGGCTGTCCCTTGGAGTTGGTAAGTGCGCGGTGAGGAGGAGGACACATCTTTTGGGTGAGGTGGATGTTGCTTCCTGGTTATCACCAAGGTTGTGCTTGGGAGCAGGTCTATTCCTGGGGCAATCTCCCTTCACTCAATGCTCCCTCACCCAGAGAGACTTCTTAGTCCCAGTCCACTCTTTTAAACTCTTACTAGAGCATCTCATCATAGTCCCATGAAAGAATCTTTAAATGACATGGATCATTCATGGGTTCTTTTTCCATGGCCTCATACTGCAAGCCCTAGTGGCTCCAAGTATGACTCTTTGGTTCAGAGGGGAACTCAGCAAGGCAGTGTATTGTCATAAACTGTGTGGTCTTAGTAGGCAGGCTTGCTGAGACTCTGGCTTTGACCAGGGAAGGGGAGGGGGATAAGCAGAGACGTGGAGGCCCTAGGAGGACAGACCCAGCTGCAGAATCTGTTTTGGGCTTTAGAAGGTTTATAGTGAGAGTGGGCTGCCATTGTCATCCAGGGGATTCCAGGCAGTGGGTGGGGTTTGGCAGCAGGAGTCTCTGGGTTGCATTTTTATTTCCAGTAGAGTTGCTGTGGGTTGAGGCAGAGACTTAGCAAGTGGAAGCACCGGACTTCAGCTCTCCAGGAAAGGAAGCTGGTGAGTGTTTTGGAGCCCCAAGCCAGTGGGTGGAGAAAACCCAGTACTGCAGCTGAAGCTCAGAAATAGGGAATGGGCATGCCAGTAGGAGCCTGGGGACAGCTGCAGCTCTAGGAGGCTCCTAGTGTAGTCATCAGGCATGTTCTCATTGCTGACAGGTTGTAAGGCTTCTATGTTTGCTGTGGGCCACAGAATTATCTAGCCCTTGATTTTTATATATGATTCTGAGTTTTTGTATACAACTGGTTGCTGCAAGTTACTGTACATATTTTAATTTTCATGACTTTGCCTATTCATTCAAAGATTGCTGAAGACATTGTGTTTGGTCAGAAAAAGGGAAACTCACCTGTGTGAGTGCTCAGAAGTAGCAATCTGGATTTTCAGAGGGCTTCTCAGGGACCAGTTACATTGAGATTGTATGTCAGGGTCCTTGAGGAGGCAGAAATATCAGTTATATTAAGAGGAAGATATTGTACTTGAGGATAAAGAATTGTCAACAAGGTATAACATTGTTAACGTTAGCTAAAGTATAACATTGTTAATTAAGATTCTAAAGAGGCAAAAAGAAAACACTAAGGAATCAGGGAAGGAGAAACCACAGGAAGCAGCATCTACCTCTGGGACTAGGGGAATAAACAGAAGAAGTCAGAATTATTAAAATTTGTTCTTAAAACTTAGAAGCTCAGAGGGGGATCCACATAGAGTTGAAACCCAGACCTCTGGAAATGGTTGGTTCTGGTATTTCTGAGGGGGAAGTGATGAAGCTGGTTCTACGAGGGTCATAAAACCTGTAAAAATCGATTCAACTACCGTCATGGGATGGAAGTGCCATTGCAGTGGTGAAGAAGTGTTGGTGGAGAAATCCTCACAGGAAGCAGACAGGAAGGAGCAAGTTCCTTCCTTCCTCCAGCCTACCAGTTCAGAGTCTCACGGGGAGCCAGCCAGCAAAGCAGAAATGTGGACTACAGAGTCCCAGGCCCCACATCACAACCAGCATATGGAAGAGTGGGTTAAGAGCAGAGAGAGAATGAGTTAATAGCCCACAATGGTTGTCTGTGTTTCTGGGGCAAGCTTTCTGGGTTTGTTGGTTCTGTCTGTCCACTGAGATGAGAAATTACTCAGGAGCACTTTCCCAGTTTCTCTATCATTGCCCCTCCCCCGGCACCTAGTACAGAGATCCTCAGAGAATGTCACAGGGGGAGCTCAATAAGCACTGTAGATTAAGTGACTGATAAGATGAATGGATAACTCTAGACTTATCTGATCCTGTAGATGGGACTAATGCAGTGTCACATTTTTCTACCATTGTCTTTCTTCTAGAAAAATAAAATTCATTCTACTGGAGCTCACACATGATTGGGCATGAAATGACTAAATGGCAAACCTCAGTGTGGCCCGAGAAAATGTGTGACAAGAAAATCAAACAGAGGCAATGAATTCAGCTGGGAGGTTTTTGTTTTTGTTTTGCATGACATACATACTAGAAAGTGTTCTGTCCCTCGCAGATATTCTGGGCAGTCAGAGTCTCTGTTATGGATTGAATTGTGTCCCCCAAAAATATGTGTATCAATTTGGCTAGGCCTTGATTCCCAGTATTGTATGATTGTCCACCATTTTGTCATCTTATGTGATTTTCCTATGTGTTGTAAATCCTATCTCTATGATGTTAATGAGATGGAATTAGTGGTAGTTATGTTAATGAGGCAGGACTCAATCTACAAGATTAGATTGTATTTTAAGCCAATCTCTTTTGAGATGCAAAAGAGAGAAGCCAGCAGAGAGACATGAGGACCTCATACCACCAAGAAAGAAGCACTGGGAGCATAGTGAGTCCTTTGGACCCAGCGTCCCTGCGCTGAGAAGCTCCTCAACCTGGGAAGACTGATGACAAGGACCTTCCTCCAGAGCCAACAGAGAGAGAAAGCCTTCCCCTAGAGCTGGCACCCTGAATTTGGACTTCTAGCCTCCTAGACCATGAGAATAAATTTCTCTTTGTTAAAGCCATGTACTTGTGGTATTTCTGTTATAACAGCACTAGATGACTAAGACAGACTCCTACACTGCTGCTCCGAGAAAGTAACACACTTGCAGTTAAAGAAGTTGGGTTTACTTCTTGCAGCAAAGGAGAATGCCTATCATGATGAATCATGGGGCATTTCATTAAGAGGTTATTAGAAAGATTTGTTATCAAATTCGGACTCTGGTTGGGTGATTCTGTGAAGGGTCCAAGCCAGAGTGTGCTCTGGATTGGGTGCTGTCAGAAATCGAGGACAATTCTATGAGTGGGTATCTCAATAAATTTTATCCGGTAAAGAAGCAGTAGTCCCTCATACTAGCCAGGAAAGGGGACTGTTGGGTATTTTGTGGTATGAAGTTCATGTTTTGTCTGTGTTCAGACATAGTAATGGAGTTGTCCTGTCTGGATCCATCATGGTCACAGAGTTGCCTTGTCTGATGCTGATGTCCTGTGACATAGTTTATGTTCAACAGGAGAACACAAAGGTCCAGCTGTGAGTAACTGACCAGCTTGTAGCAACAAGACCTAATTGAGAGTACTGGGCAAGCTCCTGGATGTCAGGGGATGCCTTTTCTCTTTCTCAGTATCCTGGTAGAAAGAATTTTTAACTAGATATAACAATGTTAACTAAGTAACTGAACGGGCGGAAAGAGAACACTGAAGTATCATGGACATAACAACTATGTAAGCAGTCACCACCACTGAGGCTGGATGGTCAAAGGGAAGAGGTTGAAATTATTTAAATGTAGAAGCTGAGAAGAGAGGCCCCATGGAATTGAAACCCAGATGTCTGAGGAGGCAGCATGGCTGATACTGGTGTTTGTAGCTAGAGGGTATGGTGATGAAGCTGGTTCTACAAGGGTTGGAAAATCTGCAAATTGCATTCCTGGGCTGGAACTGCCACTGCAGCTGTGAAGAAGTGGTGGAGAAATCCTCACAGGAAGCCAAGAGGAAGGAGGAGTAAGTCTCTCCCGGTTCCTTCAGCCTTGCAGTGACTCTCTAGGCCTAATAGGGCTCCAGCCAGTGAAGCGCAAACATGGTTTGCAGAGTCCCAGCCCCTTCCTCCCAAACTAGCCTATACAAAGGATAACTCACACAACTTGTCTGTTTTTCTGAGACTAACTATTTTTCTGGGGTTTGAGAGAGTTATATGTCTGCCCAGTGAGATGGGAAGTTGCTCAGGAGCATCATCTCTCTCACCTGTTCTTTCCCCCTAGCACCTAGTATGGTGATCCAGAGAATCTCATGGTGGGTGCTCTGTAAGCACTGTTGATTGAGTGACTAACAGTATGAATTGAGAACTCGAGACTTCTCTGGTCCACATTTTTCTACCTTTATCTTTCTTCTGGAAAAATAAAAGCCATGCTACTTAGTCCACACATGATCAAACATGAAATGAGTAAATGGTAAATCTCAGTGTAGCTAGAAAGAATGTTTGATTATTTGAGAAGAAAATCAAACAGGCAATAACTTTTGCTGGGGAGCTCTTTTGGAGAACACACATGTTAGAACGTGGTCTATCCCTTTCAGAAATTCAGGGCGGTCAGAGTAAGTCTTCTACACTGTTGCTCAGAGAAAGGAATCACTCTGAGATAACCATGAGGTTATTTGCAGTCCATATTTGCAGGGAATACATTGGAAAAGAGAAAACCTGCTTATATTCCAACATAGCACAGAACTGAGCAGAAGCTACTTAGAAATGGCAAAAGCTAGACAATGTTAAGCCATTGATGACAGACTGAGAGTTTTGTAGAGTTGGTTAATTATCCTTGTTACAAAGATGAGACAATTCCAGTGGCATGTAAATAAGCAAAGAATGTAGCAGAGGAGTAGTGAATCACAGACCCCAAGCACTAAGAGAAGAGGACAAAGCACTGGCTGAGGTCTTCACCTTTCCTTTTTGAGGAACAATTAAAGTTGATGCCAGATTTACCATGTGTATTCTTTGTTATTTGGGATGTATGTATGTGTGTATGTGTTTGGTTACATTAATTAATTGTTTTACAAAGCAGACATAGTTAATTGCATAGTCCATTATTCTTGACCTCATTCCTCTGCCTTTCAACGCATCTAGTTTATCCACTGACAAGTATGCCTAAAGTTCATAAGAAATTAGTTTTAAGCACAGACTCTCTGTGTAGAGTAAATCCAGATTCATTTCCTTTACTGTTCTACTGTAACTACATCTCTCCTTAATATGCACTGACTTCTTCGATGCTAGTTGGCACCATGTCATGGTTTTTTCTGACCATTCATTATGGATGATCACTTCTGGTTCCATTACCTGGCCGACCCTTTTCAGACAGCAGCCCTCTCTGATAGTGCCCTCCTGTGACAAGAGATTAAGAATACATGCCCATCCCGGTGGATCCCCCACCCCAACTGAGGTCAGAGGAGTCGAATCAGCATTTCTTAAATCCTCCCTTTGTAATCACAAAATAAGCTCAAGGAAGTATAGCTTCATGCCTTGTGCTGGCACCAGTGACAATAGCAGTTGAGATTCTAATGTTCCAAATTATTATACCATGTAATAGTTACCTCGTGAAGAGTTATATATATTCATATTCACCTTGTGTTCCTGTGCTCCACCAAAGCTTGGGGCCATTTTTTTAGAACCTCACGAAAAGCCTCTCACTGGGATTGTTAAAAGCACAAAGTCAGAAATGGAAAATGCAGTTTCCAAGGGAAGCTGCAATATGCAGCCCAGTTTAATAATTGCAAGCTTGGTCTGCAATGGGAAGTGTCATTCCTGAAATGAAAAACAAAAGTTTACACACCATCAATTGGTTGGATGGGCTGTTAGGACTGCTTGAAAAGATTGGGAATTACTGGTTTAGATCGTGTCCATGGGAGAAAAATGGAAACTATGGGAGGATATATAGGTTAAAGACAATAATGCATCAATTGGTCCCAACCCACCTGGAGCAAAGGAGAATGAAGAACACCAAAGACACAAGGAAAATATTAGCCCAAGAGACAAAAGGGCCACATAAACTAGAGACTCCATCAGCCTGAGACCAGAAGAACTAGATGGTGCCTGGCTACCACCAATCACTGTTCTGACAGGGAAGACAATAGAGAGTGCCTGATGGAGCAGGAGGAAAGTAGGGTGCAGAACTCAAATTCTAGTAAAAAGACCAGACTTAATTGTCTGACTGAGACTGGAGGGGCCCCGGAAGACATTGTCCACAGTCTCTCTGTTAGCCCAAAACTAAAACCATTTGTGAAGCCAACTCTTCAGACAAAGATTAGACTGGACTATAAGACATAAGATGATACTTGTGAAGAGTGTGCTTCTTAGCTCAAGTAGATAACATGAGTCTAAATGGGCAACTCCTGTCTGGATGCTAGATGAGAAGGCAAAAAGGGACAGGAGCTGGTTGAATGGTCACGGGAAGTCTGGAGTGGAAAGGAGGAGTGTGCTGTCACAGTATTGGGAGAGCAACTAGGGTCACATAGCAGTGTGTATACATTTTTGTATGAGAAACTAACTTGAACTGTAAACTTTCATTTAGAGCACAATAAATTAAAAGACAAGACAATAAACATTTTTGATTTGATGACATGGTACTGGAAAGAAAATCTTTTGGACAAAAATAGGGGAAATAAGGTGTCCAGAAGAGTATAATATTCTCTGCGTATTTGCCTGCCCCTTGACAATATTAGTTGATAGGTGGCAGTGAGAATAAAGGCAGAGTGGATCTCTGATGAGCAGAGAGCTTCTTTAGAAATCATTGTCCCAGGCTTGTTTGAAGTCCATGTGTCAGGACCACTAAGGATTATGAGATGATGTGAATCCATGTTGGAAATACAAGTGCATATTATTCAAGGAGCAGGGGACCAAATTAGATTTCCCTTTCTTTAAGAGGAGGGACACTTGTAAAATTAGGAAGATTTTGCCATGTTTTAGCCACACTGTACACCCCAGCTACAATGAGGTTAAGTCTCCTTTGTTTTATGTCAGGCAGCATGCTTTGCCTTCACGTTTCAAGGTAAGTCGCTAATTTCAATGATGCAGTCGCTATACAAATGTAATTTATGTTGACTGTGTTCTTAGGCTTGTGCTAAAGGAAAGTCATGCTCCTTGCCCAAGAGGAACGTTTGCCCTATAAACTATGGGGCTGTAGCTATTTTTTACATTTTGTAGTTGATGGGACATCCAAGAAGCTGAGAACATTGCCTAAGACCTTTGTAATCTTGGTTCACGCTTTTCCTAACTAGATGAAACAGTTTAGGGCCATATGTACCTATTACTTTGGCTTTGTGGACTGAGTACATTTGGCTTAGAAGTGAGTAAGAGTTACCTGATGGGAAACATATCTAGATACTGGAACACACTGTCAAAAACAGGAGTGCGCTGATTTCATCTTGGTGCCCACTTTGGTCAGTTGGTCATGGCTTCCCGCAAGGTTGAATTGAAAAAGATTAATTATGAGGACTCTGATTGATTTGTAGTGTCTGTCACATGTTCCTGAGGGGAGGCAGCACACTCATACCATGTATTTGCTATCCCTGTCCTAAAGGAGAACATCCAACTGAATGGCTTGATAAAAACCAGGCTGCTAAAGGGTTGGATTAGATTCACTTGATAAGTCTGCTTCCAGCTATCCTACTGTGTTGTTCTCTGGATATTATGGGTCAAAATTTTGAATATGAACATTTATATATTGTTCAGTGAGCAGTCCTACTGAATGCTGCAGCCCAATAATTTTTAACCTTGTTGCAGAGGAGATAATCAAAAGTTAATGGCCAAAATATTCTAAAGGAACCAAGGAATGCATTGCTCTCAGAATAAGTTTGTACATGACAATAAGAAGTGAAGCCACAAAATACCTCATGGAGATATGATATTTCAACGCTTCGTTTTCATCAAAACCCACACTTCACTAAAACAAAAGTTTTCAAAAGCACATTACATGATGAAACCTGTCTGATATTCTGGTTAGTATAACAATCAAATACATTGATAAAAATGAGAAAAGCATCTAGCAAAAGGGATAGCAAAGCTTTTTCCTCCTAAGCTTACCTTAGCAATTATATCTTCACGGAGTTCCATTAATTGAAATGTATATCCTGATGAAATTAGGCCACTATCCAGCCCCATTTCTCCCTGAGAGGGGAGGTTTCTTTTCTTGTTGAGGGAACGATGTTGACACTGTTTGTCTGCATTTCCAGTGTGCCTGTTGTGTGTCGGAACATCACCCAGCATATGAAATAGAAGGATGTTAGAAGTTGTTTTTTTTTTTTTTTAAACCCTAGTGAAAACAAAATTCGGCACACTAAACTCTATTTGTTCTTCTCTGCATTTATTTCCCAAGAAGTAATTGACCTTGGATTATTGGTAAGTTTTCTAGAAACGAGGCAGTAAGGATTCTTGGCTGACATCTTCATGCAAGAAGGAAGCAAGCCACAAGTGTTTTCTTGAACTGGGGGACATTTTCCTGGTGAAGGGGATTAGAGGGTTAAGTTATGGCTAATGTGTACTAATTCTGACTTGCTGAAAGGAAAAGCAGTAGCAGTCTGCATAATGTTGGACTATAAATTATTCTGAAGGAAAAAGCATTTTTTTTAAAAGCTTTTTTTTTATTTTCAGGTACTATAACTGTCCGTAAGGGAGGATATTTTAGGTCCTGTTTAATGAATAGCTAACTTGTATTTACTTAATGACATTTGAATATATGCAAGTAACATGGGATTGATGGAGTAATTCAGCACTTTTTGTTTGCCCTTATGGGCCTTTTTGTTGGTGATGGGGTGAGAATATCAAGGAAAAAACATCGGATTTGAGATGAATAGTTTTTGAATCCTGAGTAGGCATGTTAGGGTAAGTGGCTATTAGGTTACACTATTTTGTATTACTAGGCTAGCTTTCATAATCATTGTACTTAATTTTCTAGGTGGTTCTTATCTTGTTAGCATTGATTTTTTTGACCGTCAGTAATATAATGACTGTTGAACAGTCATGGCTACTTTTTTTTAATACCAGTTCAAGTTAGGACATAATGCAACTGAGGCCAAGAAAAATATCAATTTGGCATTTGGAAAGGGTGTTGCTAACCAGCAAACAATACAGTGGTGGTTTCAGAAATTTCGCTCTGGAGATGAGAGCTTTTAAAATGAGCTTTGAGGAAAACCAAAATCTGTCAAATAAAGACCAATCAAAAGAATTGGTGGAAAGCAACCCTAGAACACTAGTTCAAAATCTTACAGCAGACTTTGGAGTATAGCCTATGACTGTTTCCTGTCATTAGAGTACCATCAGAAAATTGAAAAAGCTGGACAAATGGGTTCCGCACGAATTGATGGAAAATCAGAAATCATGATATCTAGAGGTGTGCTCAGCGCTGCTAGTCTGCAACAAAAACAAACTTTTTGCAACATATTATTTATGATGAGAAATGGATACTGTTTGACCATTACTTGTGATGAGAAATGCTTAAATGCAGAGCAGTCTCCAAGACACTACCCAAAACAACCACTTCACCCAAAAAGGTTATGGTGACTGTATGATGGTTTACAAAAGACATGATCCACTATTCTTTTTTGCAACAAGGGCAATCAATCAGTGCAAACTCATTCTGTCAGAAAATTGATTGTGTGCATGAAAAATTGAGATCAAAACACCCAAGACTGGTCAACAGAGATGGACTAATTCTGCTGCATGACAATGTGCAACCACATGCTTCTCAAACAACTCTTTGAAAATTAACAGAGCTAGGTTATGAGATTTTCCTGTACCCACCTTACTCACCTGACATCTTCCCAATGGATCACCACCTTTTCAAACACAAAACAAGAGTCTGTAGTTGAAGCATTTGAGCAGTTTACAGTCTCAAAAGATGAAGAGTTTTTAAAAGAGGAATATATAGCTTAACATGTTGGCACAAGATAATTGAACATAATGGAGCATATTTTGATTAAATAAATTTGTTTCATCTCAATTTATAATGTTTTACTTTTCCGTCAAAACAACTGACATTTCATGTGGTCTCCCCTAACATAACGGTATGCTTATCTCATTATGGGTTGTTGGTGGGTAAATAACCCCAGTTCCTCACCACTCAGCTGGGTTAACTCTGAGATGTGTTCTACATAGTCTTCTAGAGTTCCCCAGAGGGATCGTGCTTCAGTTGCCGCCAGTGGAAACTTGATTGATAATGCACCTTTATTAGATACTTTCCCTTACCTGCTGCATTTCCTCATTCCCTTACTAAGATTTCCTGGGATCACCTCTCAAAGGAACCACTCATACTTGAATCTTCATTTCAGAGTCTGCTTCTTGGGGAACCCAAACCAAGATATGTTTAAATAAAAGATAAATTGCACTTTGAGGGAGACTGGGAGATATAGTTTAGGATGAAAGACCTGAATGTTTTATTTTACTATAAACTCAATATTAATCAAGACTGTGATGTGGGAGAGGAAATTATTCCCATCTCAGATTCCAAAAACGAAAAACTAATACCCAGATCAAGTGAGGTTTTGGATCCAGTATCATTCGCACTGTATGTGTGAGTGAATAAGACCAGACCTCTCACTGTTAAAAAAAAAAAAAAGTCACCAAGGGAGATTAAAAGATATGGACACCACATCGCCTGAGGAAGCATTAAAGGAATTGGGGCATTTACCCTGTAAAATAAAAGAAAATGTAATCAAGACATCAGACCTGATCCTTAAATTGTAAAAGAGGGGGAGGTGGGCACACTTTGAGTTGTTCAGCCCAAGTAGGACTGATTGGGAGGTCCAGAAAAGGGAATTTGCACTCACGGTATAGTTGGAATGAGACAAACTTGACTTGGAATCTCACATAGATAATTTACTATGTAAACTTTCGGAGCCTGGGTTTTCTCATCTGGAAAAATGGAATAACACTTCTTTCTCAGGCTAGACATACAATGTACAGAACCTTATTCTCCTCCTCAAATTTTGTAACAACTAAAGTTTGTAAACAATGGCATTGAGAACCTTGTGAAGGGGGGAGAAAAAAGATGAGTGTTTCAATAGAGGCTAAGTCTGTAATATATATTGCATATCAAATTCCTTTAATCAAGAGAATCCTCTTCAGGGGTAAGACTCTCTTATCCTAAGAAGCTGGATATACTGAAAAAAGTTTGTATATTCACATTAGGAGTAGCAGTCATTTCATGGTGTCTTTATTCCCTGTCTGACCAGCTGGATACTGCTCCATCTTTCCTTCAGTAAGACCTTCTGTGGAATCATCACTCCCCCGGTCAGATCACTCTAGCTTAGACTCTGGAGAAGAGGACAGTAGAAACAACTTTTTAGCATTGCTCCTCCCCCACCTCCCATTCCTCTAGTTGGTCAGGCCAGCAGCTTTGTAGTCTTCCGTGACTCCTCTCTTCCTTTCACACTCTACATCTAATCAATCAACAAATCCTGTTAGCAACCCCTTCAATTATATCCCTAAGCCAAGCTTTTCTCCACACCTGATTCAAGAATGTTGGACTATGACCCTAGCCTCCAACAGGTCTCCCAACGTCTGCCCTCGCCCCACTTCCTCTGTTTTCCATAAAGCAGTATAAATAAGATCCTGTCGCTCATCCACAGAAAAACCTCCAGTGGCTTTGCTTATCATTCCAAGTAAAAGCCAAAATGCTAAGAAGGAGAATAAAGCCCAGTGAGGGGGTTAGCAAGAGATGGAGGTAGGTGGCACTATTTTAGATAAAGTTGGGAAGACTTATCTATGGACCTAGCATTTCCTCTGGCCTCTAGATACCTCTTAACTATGTCTCCTGCCTCTATCCCCATAGCTCTCTTCACTCCAGTCACATTGGCCCCCTTGTGTCATCAGCCAGGCACGCTGACACCTCAGGGCCTTTGGACTCACTGTTCCCTCCACTCAGAAGGCTCTTCTCTTAGATAGTCTCATGAATGAAGATACCTTCATGAATGAAGCTCAGTGGTCTTTCTGGCCTTGGTCCTATGTCTGCCATATCTGGTATTTTGCCAGTAGGTTGGGGAGGAAGAGAGGGAAGGAAACTGAGTTTTGCGTGGCTCATCTTTCTCCAGGCCAAGTCACAGGAACCAGTTTAAGTCCTAATGGTGGAGAACCAGACCCCACCTTTTGATGGTCAAAGCTACAAAGGCACATTGATTGCAAAGGTGTGGTGACAGGGAGGGGCCATTTTTGCAGTGTACACCAAGCTTTTTGTTCTTCCTTGGCCTAATGGCTAGTCTCTCCTTTATTGAGTCACATGCCTGTTTCTGGAACAGCCAGTGAACTGTCTTCATCTGGATATTATCTAGTTAAAACTCTTGGTATTATCCTCTGGAAGTTCATGTCTCTTTCATAGAACTACTGAAAATCCCCAGTTGCTCTGATATCATTTTATCCTGCCTTTTTTTTTTTAAGATTAATTTTGAAACATGTAAGATATTTTAAATCTAGATAACTGTCACTTCTAGGTGACTCTGGCATGTGTTTTTCGTCATAATTTTCATGGATGGAATGAACTAATGCTATTTCTGTCAACTGCAGAAGCATTGTATCATTGTGGCATTTTTAAGCCAATATCTGGTGTACATTCTGTACAGTTTAGTCACTCTGTTTTTCTTTTCAATAGATTTTTCCCTTGCCATTTAGAGAGTCTTTTTCATTTTACCATTGGCCTTCTCTTTTTTCTATAGTACAGAGTGTTACGTGCCACGTTTATACAAGCATTTCCCCCACATAGCTTCATACTAAAATGCACATGCTAAAACATACTGAAATATATACAGAAGCAAGCACTTGCCATAGCAGACACCGTTTGTGTACCTCACCCTGAGACTTCACTGCTTCGTGTACTCTGCCTGACTGCTAATGGCCAGCACCTGCATTGATTGGTCTTCAGGGTCTCTCTAGCTTCCAGGATCATCTTTGCCCACCTGCGGCAGGTTCCAGGATCATCTTTGCCCACCTGCGGCAGGTCCTAAAAAGTGACGTGGAATTACCCATTCCTCACCCCCATGCTTAATGAGTGACTGAAGGGCTTTGGTGTATAAGTACCCCTTCTCCTTCATGCCTGGGTTGAGGAGGATAATCTGAGTTTCAGGCCCTACCAAAGTCCCAGATTTCTCCAGCAGCTTAAGCTCCAATTTCTCACAGGGTAAACCTGCTCACTCATGCACCAGTTATTGACTGCCTTCTCCTCCCGTCTCATTTCCTGTTTCTCTCCCAAATATACTAGCTGCTTTCAAATCCTTGTCTTAGGTTATGCCCAACCTAAAACATATGCACTATCTAATTTTTATAGTAACATTTTCTTAGCCCTACATACTCCTTTACTTACTGTTAGATCATATTTTCTTTCTGATACTCCTTAGAACTCAAATCTTAGAAAGTCTAGATTCTGTCAGGTAAAATGCTGCTTCTCTGAAAGTTCCTATCTCTGCCTCCAAGTATGTGTGTGCGTTTCGGGGGTAGGTGTGAGTATGTGTGTGGCCGTGAGTTTGTGTATGTGTGTGCTCAAGGGGATGGGGAAGGATGAGTATATATATGTGTGTGTGTATTTACATGTGTCAGGTGTCAATAATATGGTGAGTGGAAAATGATGAGGAAGTCATATTTTAGAAAAGATTTTAAAATTTTAAATAAATACAATATACATTTAAAAATTTCAAATCTTTTCTAAAATAACTTCCTCATCATTTTCCCTTCACCATATTATTGACACCTGACGCATGTAAACACACACACATACACACACAACCATTTCAGGAGATAGCATATGGTCAGGAACTGATGGTACTGAAGGAGGAAGTCCAAGCTGCACTGAAGGCATTGCTGAAAAACAAGGCTCCAGGAATTGACGGAATACCAACTGAGATGTGTCACCAAACGGATGCAGCACTGGAAGTGCTCACTCGTCTATGCTAAGAAATTTGGAAGATAGCTACCTGGCCAACCGACTGGAAGAGATCCATATTTATGCCTATTCCCAAGAAAGGTGATCCAGCAGAATGCGGAAATTATGGAAAATTATCATTAATATCACATGTAAGTAAAATTTTGCTGAAGATCATTGAAAAGCAGTTGTAGCAGTATATCAGCAGGGAACTGCCAGAAATTCAAGCTGGATTCAGAAGAGGATGTGGAAACAGGGATATCATTGCTGATGTCAGATGGATCCTGGCTGAAAATAGAAAATACTAGAAAGATGTTTCCCTGTGTTTCATTGACTATGCAAAGGCATTTGACTGTGTGGATCATAACAAGTTATGGATAACATTGCAAAGAATGGGAATTCCAGAACACTTAATTGTGCTCGTGAGGAACCTGTACATAGATCAAGAGGCATTTTGGAAAGAACAAGGGGATACTGTGTGGTTTAAAGTCAGGAAAGGTGTGCGTCAGGGTTGTATCCTTTCACCATACCTATTCAGTCTGTATGCTGAGCAAATAATCCGAGAAGCTGGACTCTATGAAGAAGAACGGAGCACTCCTGTGGGGAGGTAGGATTATGCCTCAGACAGGTGTTTGCTCTGTGTGTGTGTATGTATGTGTGTGTGTGTGTGTGTGTGTGTGTGTGTGTGTGTGTGTGTGTGTGTGTGTGTAGGGAGTATGTATGTGCTACAAAGCCAAGTCATCTTGCTTTCATACTCAAATGCTTGTTTGATTCCGTACTACTCTCCTCAGCCCCCAAATCTAATAATGGTTTATTTTGTGTGTTACTGTTTTCCCCTAGTGTCCTGGGAGGAATGAATTGCTCTCATCTTTTTAGAGGAGTCTACAAGGGACTGGAAGACATATGGAATAGGTGAGTGTTAGCAAAATATGCTCCTACAGATCTTTGCATATAATAGAATATCATCACCCCAAACTGAATAATTGATTGCAATTATAGAAATCATCTTTTTGAGAATTGGTTGGATTTAGAGCTATAAGTATTATATCAGGATTTTGGTAAACTTATGCTATCCAGTTCTTTAAAAATAGAAAAAAAAAAGGTTGCAATTGAATAATAAAAGAGGAATGGAAGAGAAGCTTCAAATAAATTGTCTTATGATTCAGACTGTGGTCCTGAGAAGTACTTGGGCTCTTCATTCATCCTTTAGATGGAATTTCCATTTGTGCATCATTCTTTTTAATGGACAATGGTGCCAAGTCTGATTTGTTGGTCAAACCCAGAGGTGGGAAACTAAGATGGGACAATTGGAATGGGTTTTTTTCCAGTGGGTAATTTCAAAACGTGTCCAGGGCAACTTTGTATAAAGGGGGAATCCTGGGAGCAGCAAATCCAGCCAAGGCCTTATCAGCAAACCTCAAGGCCATGCAGTTGGCTGGTCCGGAGGGCCTGTCTTGAGGTTTATGGTAATGTGGATCAGCAGCTAAAATTTCAAAATAAGAATGTGACATTTGTCTGCCAGCAGCTGCCAAAGCCTTATAGATACCACCTAGTCACTGTCACTTCAACTAGAATGTGACTGGGAATGGGATGACAGAAAGGATTCTAACATGAGTTGTAAGCTTTGCATTTGTTCCTGCCAATGGATTATGCTGCTCATACAGATATTTTGGCCTAATTTCAAAAGATGCCCTGGTAGTTCTGTGGGTAAGCACTGGGCTGCTAATCAAAAGGTCAGCAATTTGGACCCATCAGTCACTCTGTGAGAGAAAAGACCTGGTGATCTGCTCCCATAGAGATTACAGCCTTGGCCTTGGAAACCCTATAGAGCAGTTCTACTCTGTCCTGTATGTTCACTATGAGTTGGAATTGTCTTGATGGCAACACATTTTTTCCAATGAGTAATTTCAAAACATGTCCAGGGTCAACTTTGGATGTTTAGTTAAAATCACTAATAATAGAAGAACTATGAGAAAATGGAAGAGACAGCAATTCTGGTTTTTTACTTCAATATGTGGGTGGCAGCCCTGCAGTCAAATTCATGAGAAAATGTTTTTTCTTTGTTCTTCCAGAGATTTATCTCTTCATCTGGACATATCTGCAGCAGCTACCTGCTTAACCCTTCCTGTAGACAGCTGCATTAATTTCTCACATACTAGTAGGCCCCCATATTTTAATATCCTGAAAACACTACGGTCTGGTTAGGAAGAAATCATCTAAAAATTAAACCCAATTTCATACATCAGTGGAGCTCAGCTATGGGGCTTCTTGGGTCTTCAGTAGTGTATGGACATCTGGAAAGAAGGAAAAAGCAGGGCCTTGTGAGCCCAGGGATGGGGAACTGATAATTCCTAAAGGACATATCCCCAAGGGAGTTAACATCATCTCTACCTACAGTGTCTAAAAGGGGCTTAGCATAGGAGATATTAGCAGTTTAGAACATAACCGGGACTTCAGCAGATCTGGGTCCCAGACTTGGTTAATCCTTTTATGAGCTGTGCCACTTTAACTGCTTTAATCTGTAATGCCTCTTCTATAAAATGAGGATAGTAAGAGTACTTTCCTCATAAGGTGAAGATTAAATGAGATTGTGTGTAACACAGTACATGGCACATAGTAGGAGTGAGTAAATGTCAGCTGCTATTATTTTATTCTCAGAAATACTGATATCCCAGTATGCCCAGACTGTCAGATAGGGCACAGGAGCAGGAACACAGGCAATGTTTGGTACTCAGAGTCATCCCAGTGTGGGAGAAGATGATTAATCAGGATAGAATTCAGCTGGCAGGAGGTTGTGGAGGATGGAGAAGGGGACATGTGGCAAAAAGATGGATCGTTCTAGGGAAGAGGGATGCACTTAGGTCTCTAGAAAAGAATTAGGGTTCTAGTCATGTGGGCTGATGTTTAGGGAAGTGCTGAAGCCCAATATGAAACTAAGACAAAAACTCAATCCTACAAGATGAACAAACATAACAAGAGTGAGGGCAAGGTGGTGGGTGTCCAGGACTCACCTCATGCATACCTGATATCAGGTCTACAACAGGAACTCACTTCAGGTCCACATGGCAGGGCTGACGTTCGTGCGACCGTTGGTATCTGTTTGGAACCTGGTAAGGGGGGTGATTTCCTGGAGAAAAACGCTAATGAAGACTAATGATGACAGTGGCCCAATTTCCAGCCAAGTGTCAGACTCACTCCTATACCCTTATCAGTGTTACCATAGTCTAACTTTACCTGAGCTCTTTCCTTGGACACCAAGACTTCTCAGCCTTTTCCTGTGCCTGAGTTAGATTTCTGGTTTCCAAACCCTTGGATCTGATTTGGCAACAATGAGTACTGCAATTCCTCATTTTCCATGTTGTACCTGGACTTTATGACTATTACATTCTGAGCTCCTTGAGGGCAGGCCAACATCTTCCTAATCTTTGAATCTAGAGCGTATACTCAGTGCCAGACACATCATAGAGGTTCAGCAGATGTCTCTTGGCTGAAGGAATAACCAAATCTTCTCCCAGGATCACAGCTCAACAAATACTGACCTGTTGCTCCTTATGTCTTAATATGACTCTCTGTATAGATATATATGGGTATATTAAGAGACAACATGGTTAAAACTATGTCTTAACCAAATATGAATCCATAGTTAAAGTAACACAAAAACAACAACGCTTTATGTATCATCACTTGGCAGGCGTCTAAGAAGAGGTTGAAGTAGTAGCCTTTGTGACTAATTTTAGCTTATTAAAGAAGGTGAAATAAATTCAACTTTTTTTTTTGACAAACTCTTTTTGACAGTCCCTAAATCCCTCATGTACTAAATGTTTTTTTCCATTACCTAACTGCCTGAGGAGGCAAAAGCCGACATAAGTTAGTCCCCTCACCTTCTCTGCTCTACAGGCCTCCTTAGTTCTTACTCCTGTTTTCTCCTGGATATGTCAAGCCCTTACTAAAACAGAGATCACAAAGTATCCAGAATGCCTTTTGGAAACCCAAGGGCATATAGAAAATGCTCTTATTTTGAAACCTACAAATTCTCCACTTAACTCCAGCCTTAAATAAAGAATTGGTCTCAATATTAATGTGAAGTTAATTAACCAGTATGCCTTGAGAATTCTTCGTAAACTGACATGGCAGATGTTGTTGGTGCCTCACCCATATGCCCCCAGCACTCATCATGGCAGGGGATTCAGACACAAATAGTTGCATCTCCCTGCTTGAGGACTTTATCCGGTTGTAGGAGCAGTCTGCACAATGTTAAGAGCAGACCAGTAGTGCCAGGAAGTTAACATACCTGGGAAAGGTCCACCACCAGTGATAGATGGAGAGTTGATGGATAAATATCTGAGGTGTTTCCTTGATGTCTTTAGCAGTCCCCTGTTGAGCTCAGTTGCCCACAGTGCACACTGCAGTTGCTTCTTTCCCATCCCTGTCTTACTTCACCACTCACCTCCCAATGTTTCCTGGGCTCACCTCCCAAATAAACTACTTATATTCAAATTCTTGCCTCAGGATCTGCTCCTGGAGAACTCAAACTAAGACATTGGCTAGAAACAGACATGCTCAGTCAATATAATTTCCTATTGGATATTAAGGTGAGCCCATGGAGGTAGAACCAGCATTCCCGGGTCTTAGTGTTCAGCTAGAACCTATATGCATAACAAGTGGCTGATAAATTGGGGCAGGATATAGAGGTCTGGTGGGTCACCAACACCTGTACACATTTCTAAAATTTTAATTAATGTCCTTTTCTCTGAGGTTATATCTTTTATGAAATGATGGTAATAGTAGATGACATTTGTTTTTTTTTCTTTTTTAAAAAATAAAGTTACTCAGCGAAATGATAGTTTGGCAACTATGTTATATATCCAACCACCAGCAGTTTTCTTTTTTAGCAGTTGTACCAGTTGATAAAAATCCCCAAAGTCCTAGAAACACAATTGTTGCGGAAAATGCAAGGACATAGAAAATGTGCTCTTAATTCTGTTACTGCTGGCTACACATCTGTGAGCAACTCCATTAAACCCTGTAGTCCTCGGTACCTTTTGGGAGGGTACCTTTTTGGAGTGAAGCAAGAGAGTCCATGACCACAGAAGTTTCTTCAAAGGTCTAACAATCTTTGACCACTCTGGCTGCGGAACCTTCTAGGACTATAAAACTGCAAATGTTTTCTTTGTTTCTTTGTGGCCTATATCTCATTTTTTCACATTTTTCTGCTTCTCTAAGGCCTCCTCTAAACCTGTTTAGTTTGTTTTTCCTAATAAATATATCTATTCTGAGGGAATGAAGCATCTCTTCATCATCCTTTCATCTGTGATATGGGGGAGGGCATTTATATATATATAAAATGAGCCCTGGTGGCACAGTGGTTAAAGCAATTGACTGCTAACCAAAAGGTCAATGGTTGGAAACTGCCGGTGGCTCTGTGGGTGAAAGAAGTGGCAGTCTGCTTCCGTAGAGATTTACAGCTTTGGAAGCCCTATGAGATCACTATGAGTCGGAATCAACTCGATGGCAGTGGGTGAGTGGGATATATATATATATATATATAGCAGATATAGGGAGCCCTGGTGATGCTCGGCTGCTGACCTAAAAATTGACCATTTGAACCCACTCTGTTGGTCCACAGGAGAAAGACCTGGGAATCTGTTTCCATAAAGATTACAGCCAGGAAAACCCTATGGGGCAGTTCTACTCTGTCACAATGGGCCGCTATGAGTCAAAAGTCAACTCGATGGTGTCTAACAACAGTAACAACATAGTGGATCTAAATATACTATGGAATAAAATACAACCTTTTCAAATCATGTATCTGAGTCATTTAGTAGAGACCGGCTGAGTTGATTAATTACAAAGAACTGGGTCTGACATAGGGTCTGAGGAGTGCTAGTGCTCAGAAGCTGGCACCAAAAGAGAAGAAAAATTGATGCAGAGAAAAGCTCAACAGAAGTCCATTGCCCTGGGAGATAAGAAGCAGGCAGACTTGTGGATTCAGGAAAGGCAGCAAACTAGAGATATTCTGAGGCTTGGCTGCTTTTCCTCACAATAGTAAATTGAGCTTCAGAAATCTGAAATGAAGAGGCAAAAGAAATGTATGTGTAGATTTGTAGGTGAGTAGGTAACACAGTGCCCTGTGAGTCTACAAGAACACAAAAGCACTAAACTACTACCTCACACATGTGTGTTGGAAAATGCTGGCTGTGACCTGCCTGCTCTCTTAGAATGGAGAAGAAAGGGCTGTTCAGACGAAAACTTAGCTCAGGCCATTGGCCTTAAAGAAGGGAGAAGAGGGGAGCACGTGTTAGTGCTAGCAGACAGAAGGCATAGCATGGTGGACTGAAGATCAGTTTCAGGTAGGTCCCTGTGGGTCAGACTCTTGAAGTGTTTCACCTTGGTATAGCTCCACAGGAGAAAGATGTGGCAGTCTGCTTTTATAAAAATTATACTAAACCATACCCAAACCCACTGCCATCGAGTTGATTCTGACTAATAGCGGCCCTACAGGACAGAGTAGAACTGCCTCATAGAGTTTCTAAGGCTGTAAATCTTTATGGGAGCAGACTCCTGACCTATTGGTTAGCAGTGAGCACTTAACCACTGGGCCACCAGGGCTTCTGGTAAAGACTACCCAACCCAAAATAGAACCTATTGCTGTCAAGTTGATTCCAACTCATAGCAACTCTATAAGACAGAGTAGAACTGCCCCGTAGGGTTTCCAAGGAACTGCTGGTGGATTCAAACTGCTGACCTTTTGGTTAGCAGCCATACCTCTGAACCAGTGCACCAGCAGGGACAATTCTACTCTGTCCTAGAGGGTTGCTATGAGTTGCAATTGACTTGATGGCATACAACAACAACAGTGTAGTTACTCTTTTCTATTATTTGTATTTTTATGAGTCTTTCAAATTTTTACACTTTCATTTTTTTTTGTTGTTTTTAAAAGTAATACTATTAATTATTTAAAATTTGGAAAATAAGAGCAGGTAAGCAAATCACCAATAACTTCCATGCATTTTATTTTTCCTGTCCCCCGTTTAATATTTGCATATATTTTTGTGGATTTCATAACAGTGGTGTCAGTATATATAAGTGTGTGTGTGTTATATATCATATGTGTGTGTGTATATATATATAGTTGTATACCCTAGTTTATTTTTCACTTAATTTTATAAGCATTTCTCTAAATCATTAGTTTTCAAAAAACAATTTTTTTTTAATGACAAAGTGTCATTTCACTCAGCCAATTACTGTTGTATGTCTGGCATTTCACTAGATGCTGAGATTACAGATGTAAACAAGACAGTGCCAATTCCAGCTTTCTTGATACTTATGACATTAGGATACAATCTCATACATATTATCGGAAATAGAGCTTGTTTCCAAGAATGTCTCATTGGGCATGCCTTCATGGCTGAAATAAGCAGCGTTGTGAGATATATATATATATAAACGCTAGTGGCTTCAGAGAGGTGTCTCAGAGATGTTCTGGCCTGCCTTTCTTAAACTCCTGTGTAAACTGTAATAACCCAAAGAGAGGCCACACTACCTCCCTAATGAGGACAAGTAGACAGAAAAGACCCAGCATAGAGGAATAATGAGACTTTAAACTAATCTTGAAACGGTGGTGGGAATACAGCACCTCCTTGCAGGATTATTGTTAGCATAAAGAAGGGCCCCTTTGACCCTAGCCTTCCTCATTCATAAGGTGGCATATGGGCTTGGGGCATGGAATCCTTACATGTGTCCTTAACATCTGTCTTAGTCATCTAATGCTGCCATAACAGAAATACCGCAAGTGGATGGTTTTAATGAAGAGAAATTTATTTCCTCACAGTCAAAGTAGGCTAAAAGTCCAAATTCAGGGTGTCAGCTCCAGGGGAAGGCTTTCTCTCTCTCAGCCTTCTCATCAGTGTTCCCCCAGACTATGAGCTTCTCGGCGCAGGGGCCCTGGTCCAAAGGATGCGCTCTGCTCCCAGCACTGCTTTCTTGATGGTATGAGGTCCCCAACTCTCTGCTTGCTTCCCTTTCCTTTTATCTCTTGAGAGTTAAAAGGCGGTGTAGGCCACACCCTAGGGAAACTCCCTTTACATTGGATCAGGGATGTGACCTGGGTAAGGGTGGTGTTACAATCCCACCCTAATCCTCTTTAACATAAAATTACAATCACAAAATGGAGGCCAACCACACAATTCTGGGAATCATGGCCCAGCCAAATTGATACACACATGTTTTGGGGGACATAATTCAATCCATGACAACATCACTATTTCAGAAGGTGTCTACATGAGGGCTCTGTGGTTGTGTAGATAAGTCATGGTTAATGGAATGACGTGCTATTCCCAGGAATATGTATTCTGACGACATCACTAGTAGCAATGCCTATTAACTGTATTTTCTGGGATTTTAAAGTTGATTTGGATTGATTACATCTTCTCTGTCTTAGGCTGGGTACTTTAGAGAAGCAAACCAGTAAAGCATATAAATATCTACATAGAGAGATTTATATAAAGGAAATGGCTCACACAGTTGTAGAGGCGGGAACATCCCAAATCCTTGGGTCATGGAAGTGATCACATCATCATATGACTGCCAAACTACTTCATAACTTCTAAACCACTGAGAATCACGGCCCAGCCAAGTTGACACACAACCTTAACGATCACATTCTCTGAAGTAACAAAGGGCTTCTCAGATAAGTCCAAAGTGCACAAATCCTAAGTGTACAGACAGATAAATTTTCACACATTGAACATACCATGTAACCAGCACCCAGGTGAAGAAACAGAACATTGTAAACACCCTAGAAGCCTCCATTGTGCTCCCTTAAAGTCATTAATCCCCCCACCTGTTGTTAGATGCCGTTGAGTTGGTTCCGACTCATAGTGATGCTGTGTACCCCCCACCTAAGTAAACACTACTGGAATTTTAGCAGCATAGATAGGTTTTATTTTTTTCAAACTTTATAGGTTTGTTCTCTTTTGTATCTGGATTGTTTTGCTCAAAATTATGTTTGTGAGATTCATTCATATTATTGAGTGTAGTTTTATTTTTTGTTCTCATTGTTATGTATATTCCATTGTAATGAGTATACCACAATTTATTTTCCATTCTACTGTTGATGAACATTCAGGTTGTTTCTAGTTTTAAGTGAAGAATAATGCTACAATAAAAACTTTTGTAGAAGTCTTTTTGATATTCAATATGCTTACATTTCTTTTAAGTATGTACAAAGAGCAGTTACTGAGTCATAGGAAATGCATATTATAAGCTTTGGTAGATACTGACAAACTGTTTTCCAAAGTGGTTGTAACCAACTTACACACCTGAGAGCAGTGCATAAGCATTCTAGTTGCTCTATATCCTAATCAGCTTTTGATATTCAGCATGTATTTTTTTATTTTGTTGTTGTTGTTGTTGTTTTGTAATCACAGTGTTTACAAGAAATAATCAAGATTCAACATTTTGGGCAGTGTCTTAGTCATCTAGTGTTGCCATAACAGAAATACCACAAGTGGATAGTTTTAACGAAGAGAAATTTATTTCCTCACAGTCAAAGTAGGCTAAAAGTCCAAATTCAGGGCATCAGCTCCAAGGGAAGGCTTTTTCTCTCTGTCGGCCTTCTTCTCTTCTGTGTTCCCCCTGACTAGGAGCTTCTCTGCGCAGGGATCCCGGTCCAAAGGACACGCTTTGCTCCTGGCACTGCTTTCTTGATGGTATGAGGTCTCCCCGTCTCACTGCTCACTTCTGTCTTTTATATCTCAAGAGATTGCCTCAGGACACAATCCAGTCTTGTAGGTCAGGTCCTGCCTTACTAACACAACTGCCACCCATCCTCCCTCATTAACATCTTAGAGGCAGGTTTACAACATACAGGAAAATCACACAGTACCAGGAATCATGGCCTAGCCAAACTGATACACACATTTTTGGGGGGACATAATTCAAACCATGACAGGCAGCATATTCAGAGAGCCTTTATTCATCTTTTCTTCAATAGTGTTTAATCAGAGGATATAAAACTAGATACTTTATTAATATTTCACTTTTATTAAATATGAAAAGGAATTATTTAACTAGATAATAGTATTTATATGAATTTGTCTTTTTTCCTGTCCTCCAAACAAAATTCAGCTCCATATATTAATTTTCCCCTAATACTTCACAAATAACTAATAATAACAAGTAAATAGCTGCAATCCCTTTTTACTCTTTGGCAAGGTGGTTCGCCTCAGCTCTGCTAAGAAAGTGCAATGACCAAAGATAATTCAGAAATGAGCTTATGTAGCATCCCTATCATTTAGCTTTGCCACAACAATAAACCCGTGACAGAAAATCACCAATCACATTAAACTGGTTCCTGTGGCTACTTTTATTTTTCTGCTGTAATATATTTTTCTCTTTCACTCACACTTCTCAGGAAACTTAAAGGAACTAGTCTCTCAAAGTAGCTAGAAATCTCTACTGGGGAGCTTATAAGAAATGCAGACTACGTGCCCTATGCAAGAGCTGCTGAATCAGAATCTGCATTTTATCAATATCCTCAGGTAATTCCTGTGCATATCAAAGTTGAGAAAAATGACTAGAACTCCTTTTAGTAAAAGAATAAAGGCTCAGTTCTTGTATGTGTTCAATTAAAATAGATACCTCTAGGGCAAGGCTCATCAAACTTTTTCTGTAAAGGGCCAGATAATAAATATTTTAGGTATTTCAGGCTACATATGGTCTCTGCAGCAACTACTCAACTCTGCCTTTGCAGAATGAAAGCAGCGACAGACACTATGCAAAAGGGTGTGGTTGTGTTCCAATAAAACTTTATTTATGGACACTGGAATTTGAATTTCATATAATTTTTAAATGTCATGAAGTATTATTCTTTTGATTTTTTCCCAGCCATTTAACCATGTAAAAGCCATTCTTAGCTCATGGACTGTAGAAAAACAGATGGTGTACTGAGTTTGGCTTGTGTGCCATAGTTTGCAGACTCCTGCTCTAAGTGGCATGAACAGTTAAGCACTCGACTACTAGCCAAAAGGTTAATGGTTCAAACCCACCGAGAGGCACCTTGGAAGACAGGCCTGGCAAACTACTTGTGAAAGACCATACCTTGAAACCCTGTGGAGCAGTTCTACTCTGCACACATGGGGTCGCCATGAGTCGGAACTGACTCGACAGCAACGAACAACAAGCTCAGTGAGTACAGAGACCTTGTCTGCTGTGTTTCACTGTTGGTTCTCTAACCCTGGCATCACACCTCACATAGAGTTTACATTAAAAAATATTTGTGGAATGAGATACTACTGGCACTTTTTAATTATACAGCATGGCACAAACCCAAAGTTGGAATTTAGAGGGAAACCCTGATGGTGTAGTGGTTAAGAGCTACAGCTGCTAACCAAAAGGTCAGCAGTTGGAATCCACCAGGCACTCCTTGGAAGCTCTATAGGGCAGTTCTACTCTGTCCTGTAGACTCCCTAGAGAGTTACTATGAGTTGGAATCGACTTGATGGCAGTGGGTTTTCGGGTTTTATTTCTTTGATTCAGCTTAAAGGCATCACATGCCTACTATGTGTTCTGGATTGTACAAAAAAATAAGATATTGTTTAGTGGTCTGGATGCCAGCTACTTGGAAGAAAAACTCATTAACTTGTCATTCATTTTATACCACAAGTGTCCTACATTCAGGACACTGGATATTAGTATAGTAAATTCATATGTCTCTGAATAGCCACAGTTAATTATCTGTCAGACATTCTGATGAGAAAATCAGGAGCATAACTTAACAATGAAGTGGGAGATATTTTTTTCCCCTTTTCCATGGGCAACCAAGAGAACTGCTAGCTTTTCTTTAGATAATGCACAATAAATTATGTATAAGTGCAGATTTATAAACAGGTCAAATCTCAGTCTGCCACATGAGTTGATAGAGTACAAGCTGGTAACACTTGAGTTTTCTTTTATCATTCTCATTATTAAAGTGAATAATAATCAAATAAAAAATCTTAGACATTCACAAAAGAATAAAGTAAATAACCAGTAAAATTATCACCAAGGTTACCAGTGTTGACATTTTCTTGCATTTTCCCTCTCTTTATTGTCTCTCTCTCTCAGGACACAACAAAACTGCAAACTTTGGAACCAAACTACCTGGTTTTATATCCTCTTTTTGTTATTTAATAACTATGTGACTTTGGGCAATTACTTAATATCTCCAGGAGACATTTTTTTCATCTGCAAAAGAAGGATAATAGCAGTATGTACTAATAGGGTATTGTAAAGATTAAATGAGCTAATATTGCAGTAGAAGTTAGCTGTTGTTATTATTGAAATTTACAAAACAAGCATGACACTAATTATTTTATTTTCTCTCCTCCACTTTTCTCCTCTCTTCCCCTCCCCTCTTCCCTCCCAATCTCTCTGTCCCCTTTTTTCTCTCCCAGTCCCTTCTGCATGATCTTTAATGGTTTCACAGTGTTCCATTTTATGGCTATACTTCATTGTTGAACAGTTAGAATTATTTTCCACTTTTCACTACTTTAATATTATAGCAGATGCCCTTACAGAGCCACATACATTCGTTTATTATTATATCTCTGATTATTTTCATAGTATATTTCCTAGAATGTAATTACTGTGTTAATAAGTAAATACATTTTAAACTGTTTTTTTTTAATATATTGAAAACTTGCCTTTAATAAAGCTTGTACCATATAATAGTCACAAAGGCAGTGTTTGAGAGTAGCTATCTTACTGCACCTATATTTCACCACTGGCTATTACCTGATTCATGCCAGAAACCATTGGGTTTGTTCCAGAGACTGCTATTTCTCCCCCAGTGGCTGTTCTTCATTCTTCCTTAGTATTAAAATCTCTACTTTTAGCTAGAGGCATAGCCACAGGGAGTGAAGACTGTATTTCCCAGCTTCCCATGCTGTTTGGTGTAGTCATAAAATGATGCAAGCAAATATGGTGGGTGTAAATTCCAAGGAATGACCTTTAAGAAAAGGCTGCATAAGATCCTTTGCCCTTTTATCATTCCTGCTGGTTGGAGCTGTAGTTACTTTGCACCAGGAGGTGACCTTGGGAAAGGTCCACAGTGAAGCAGAAAAATAGAAACACCCTGCATTCCTGACACTGTAAGGCCACCAAAGCAGCTGGGACTTCCAACTGCTAAGCTTTTACGTAACAGGGAAATAAATTTCCATCTTTTCAAGCCATCATTTTCTGGAGGTTGTTGCTGATGCAGAATATAAGAGCTTCTCTTAGTGACTTGCAAAAGCTCTTTAAAAATTAAAAATATTAACCTATTATCTGATATATTTCCTAATTAATTTCCTTTAATTTTTTTCTATTTTTTTCCCGTGGTCCTTGTGGTATATGAATGTTTATGATTTTCGTTTGTATTTAGAACAATGTCTGTAGTACTTGCTATGTGCTAAGCATTGCTCTAAACAATTTCAATTATTAACATACTTAATCTTCATGACAGATCTATGAAGACTCTTATTAAATCCCAATTGACAGATAAGGCAATTGAGGCACAGAGAAGTTAAGTGACTTGCTCAAGGTCACATAGGAAGTAAGAGACTGAGTCAGGATATGAGGAGTCTGGATTCAGAACCCATGCTCTTAACCACTGTGCTGTGCTACCTCTCATGATTATGTCCTCATTTTTGCATTTGTGACTACTCTGGTTGTTTGGGTCTTAATACTACATTCTCATATATTTTAGGGTCAATTTCAAGACTTTCTTCAGTTATATTGATTTATGTTATATTCATTAAAAACAAATATTTATAATATTTATAGAATGTCTATTAATGAGCTTGACACACTCTTTTAATTATTGCAGTTTTATAATATGTTTTAACATAGAGCAAGTTCCCACTTTGTGAAACCATTATCCTTTTTCAAAAAAATTAGTTACTCAACAGTTTGTTCTTCCATTTGAGATACATTTTGTCAATAACAAAATCTATATTGGGATTACTTAAATTTATAAACTACTGTTGTTGTTTTAGATGTTGTCAAGTTGATTCTGACCCATAGCAACCCTGTGTGTAATCTTTACAGAAGCAGATTGCCAAGTCTTTCTCCTGTGGAACAACTGGGTGGGTTTGAACTTTCAGTTGGCATCAGAGTACTTAAGGTCTCCTTAA
Source organism: Dugong dugon (assembly GCA_030035585.1). NCBI lineage: Eukaryota > Metazoa > Chordata > Mammalia > Sirenia > Dugongidae > Dugong > Dugong dugon. The sequence continues at coordinate 154,728,843 of CM057483.1, forward strand.
ATTTATAAATTAATTTGAAATGATTAGCTTACTTACATTATTCTCTCTTTACTGGTTGATCATAGTATGTACCTCCGTTTATGTAAGTAAGTCATCTTTTCTGGCTCTCCAAAGTACATGTATTCCAATATTATCTGAAGTTTTTAAAAATATTTTGTTATTGATTATCATTTAGCTCTTTTTGATAAATTGTTGTTGTATGTCATTGAGTTAATTCTGACTATAATGACCCTATAGAACCTTTACTATGTCTATTTTGTATTTTGTGACTTTACTAGATTTTGATCGATTTTAATAATTTTTTTAGTTGATTATCTTGAGTTTTGTAAGGAAATTTTTGTCTCCTTTTTTCTATATAATATTATTACTGTTTCCATTTTTGTGGCCTTGTCCAACACTTCCAGATCACTGATGAAAATAAGAACATGATTAAAAGGGACACTTTTGTTTTATTTAGAATTTAATGGAGCCATTTTTGTATCTATTGATAATTTAGTGATTTTTTTTTTTCTTTAAGGTGAGGTCAAATTCTTTTCATTTTTGTTTTACAAAAATATATCAAAAATAGATACTGAATTTTATTAAATATATCTTTGATATATATAGTTCTTTTCTTTGATTTCCTGATATGAATGTATTTAATATTTGTCTTAAGTCATAAGTACATTCTAGTGAAAAAGTCTACATGTCATTTTGTATAATTTTTAAAATTTTTATTGAACTTTTTGCTAGTACTTTAGTGTAGAATTTTTAAAATAATTTTCATGAGTGGGATGGGCTCCAATTTTCTTTCTTGTACTGTCTTTGTCAGGTTTAAGTATGAGAGATATTTAACTTCATTAAATGAACTAGGTAGCTTTCCATTTGGAATAGTTTACATAGCTTGGTAATTATTTATATTTTGACTGTTTTCAGAAATTCACTAGTGAATTTGAACTGACCTCTCATTTAAAACAATTAAAAATGATATAGAAGATTTTATAAAAATTCTTAAAAGTATTAAATAGTTGTCAAAGAGTAGGAAATGGTTTGACTTCTGCTTCCCCTGTGTAATTCACCAATTGGCTCAGTGTTCCAAATGTGTAGATAGTGAATCCAGAAATAGATTCAAGTGTTCACACATTTATCATCTTATATGCAAGCACGATGATGCAGTGTTTTTGTAACTAGTCATTTGATGTAAACTTCCTTCACAAATCCTTAAATTATCTTTAAAATATTAAACTAATAATTTCCTGGGAAAGAAGGGTATGGGTGCAGGGACCTTATCTTATATTCTCTATCTTCCCTAGCACTTACAGATTCTTACATGCAGTGGGGGCTCAGTACATTTGAAACTGGATTTATTGCCTGGCAAGGTATTGGGGCCAAGAAATTACACTCTATCCTCTTGCATTTATTGTTCAGCATTTCCCCAGTGTTATTTCCTGCCTAGGTAGGGAATTTTCCTTATAAACAGAACTCTTGCTTTCTGATGTGGGGGCCTACTCTATACAATCAGAGAGAGAAGGGTTTCTCAGTGCAGCCTCAGAGATGACTCTCTGGATAAGGCGATGACTCATCTTCCTAGGGTCTTCCAGCTGAAACTCTGCAAATAAATATATTCTGCAGAGGACACAAATTACTGTGGTGCGGAGAAGAGAAAGCCTTGTCGCTGCTGGACAAGGAGGATCTGTAGTCACAAAGCTGTCAGCTTCGACTGAGAAAACCCTTCGAAAGTGAGAAATCAGTGGATTAAGTAGTGCCCCTGGGTGTTTTACTGCTTTAAAATGTGCAAGCTTATTTGCTTAAAATCCTAAGAATTTGCTTAATTACAGAGCCTGGAAGGTAACATTGAAATGCAGAGATAATAAGAAAATGCCAGAGCTAGAAAGCTAAGTATCGTGGTGAAACACATCAACAGTGCTGAACCAAGCTAGGTATTTGGCTGTATTTATGCAAATAGCTTGGTTTCTGATAATGCTTGTCATTATACAACAATTAGTGGGAAATACAAGAAAACATACACTGCTGGTGAAAATTTAGAACTAGACAACCACTCTGGAAAACACTTTGGTGGTATTTTAAAAAGTTAAGCATGTACCTACAACATGACATGGCAATTTCACTCCCAGATATTTACTCCAGCAAAATCAAAGCAGATGACGCTCAAAGACCTGTACATGAATTTTCATAGCAGCATTATACATAACAGCCATAAACTGGAAACCACACAAATGTCTGTCAACAAGTAAATGGATAAACTGTGGTGTGTGTATGTGTGTATGTGTGTGTATATACACACACACAATGAAATACATGTAATAATATAGATAAATCTGATAATACTTTTGCTAAGTGAAAGAAGCCTGAGAAAAGCAAGTTTATAGTATATGATTCCACTTATATAAAATTCTAGAAAATGCAAATTGATCTGTAGTGAAAAAACACAGATTAATGGCTACTTGGGGATAGGGATTGCAGAGGACAGGAGGGTGGGATTACAAAGGGATATGAGGAAACTTTGGTGTATAATAGATATGTTCACTGTCTTGTTTTTAGTGATAGTTTCAGGAGTGCATATATATGTCAAAATTTGTCATAATGCATACTTTAATATCTGCAGTTTATTGTTAACAATTTAATTGCTCATTAAAGCTATAAAAACATTGTTTTCTTTGGATGAGTCAGGACTCACTGTTGGTAAATCACAGAAACTGACTTCGTCTAAATTTATTGAAAGGATAAGAGGAACTAAAAATTAGGAAGGCTGAAGAGTCAGACCTGGAATTAAGCAGGATAAAAGACAAGTTCAAAGGCCCAGGAGGCAGGAAGGAGAGGAAGGCCTCATAACTGACACCGTCTAGTATGGGCACCTTCAGTGGGGTTGCTAGGTGGCCATTAAACAACAAATGTCCACTACTCTTGAGGAAGGTTTGCGTTCTGTTGCAATTACTATTGCTGCATAGCAAATCACCCCTAAAAGTAGTGGCTTATTGTAACAACAAATCATGTTACTGTTTCTTACATGGGTCAGGACATTAGGAAAGGCTAGTTTGGGTGATTCTGGCTCCAGGTCTCTCATGTACTTGCAGTCAGATGGAGCTGGTGCAGTGCGGGGCTGGAGGAGCTCAGAGCTGCCCAGGAATCTCTCTTGCTTAATGTAGTCTCTGGTCCTTCTTCTCAGTGTTCTCTCTTCATGGGCTAGCTTGGGCTTCCTTAGAGCATGGCAGACTCTTGGTGGTTGAAGGCTTCAAAGAAAGAATATTCTAGTTGACCTATCAGAAGCTGCATTGCTTTCTATGACCTACCCTCAATGTCACTTCCACTTCATTCTGTTGGTTATAGGAAAGTCACAAGCCAACGCAGATCAAGGGGAAGGAACAGATATACCACCACTTCATGGGAATAGCATCAAGATCACATTGGAGAGAAAAGCATGTGGGATGGAAGATATTGTTGTGGCCATCTTTGGAATATACAGACTACTACACTTTCTGTAGTTAGGAAGTTGTAAAATGGTGGGAGTAATAGCGTCATAACCTTTCTAACTTCATGGGAGATAATGACCATGATCAGCCCAAGGTTGATCCCTATGAGGTAGAGGTCAGATATACCTCCACCCTCCAACATTTTTACCAATTCTGAGACCAGTTGTCCCTCCACAGCACTCTCTACTTCTTTTCTGGGTTTGATAATCCATTGCATTGGCCACACAGAACTCACAGACCATACTTACAGTTAAGTGGTTTATTAAGGAAGTAACAGGGTACAACTCGGGATCAGGATCATCAGGGTGAGGATCAGGATCAGGATCAGGAAGCATGGAGGCAAAGTCTCCCTTCTTCAGTGCAGGACAGCTCTCTCAGCTCCTCTCAGGCCGTGCAGGCCTCCTCTTGGCCCCCTGAGGACAGGCCTCCTCTCATTCTCCTCAGGACAGGCTCCTCTTGGCCCTGCTGTCTCTGCTGCAGGGCCCCTTCCAGGAAAAATCTCTCAAGCTGTTTTTTCCAAAGAACCAAGGCAAAAAGCCACATAAAGGAACTCATTTCACCACAGAAGTTTAAATTCTTCTGGGCTCAAAGGGGAGCCCTGGTGGCACAGCAGTTAAGAGCTCGGCTGCTAACCAAAAGGTTGGCAGTTCGAATCCACTAGCTGCTCCTTGGAAATCCTATGGGACGGTTCTACTCTATCCTATAGGGTCACTATGAGTCAGAATTGACTCAATGGCATTGGGTCTGGTTTTGGTTCTGGGGCTCAAAGGATATAACCCAGCACACTAAATTCCAAACCTCTTTGGAAGAGTACCTTTAAAAAGAAATCAGTGTTTCTTCTGCTTTCATAAAGGAAAAATAGCTTTCTTCATAATCATTAAAAGTCTTCTGAAAATTGAGCTCCAAATTTTCTCTTGGAAAAGCCTAGAGAATAGATGTTACTATGAAGAAAGAGCATAATAATGATATTCATAAGTTCAGGGTTCTACCCTGGCTTTTCTCCTGTCATTGGCTACTGAATCTCAGTTTCACTCTCTGTAAAATGGAAATACTATTTTTTTTGTGCACCCCACAGCTTTATAGTGGCAAACAAAAGACGTTTTTAGTAGGAAAACACTGTAAATGAGAAAATGCCGCGTAAAAGTAAGAGATTGTTGTTGTTCTTCTAAGGCACTTTAATGTTTCACAGCCCATAGGGGCAGGAAGCTCTTTGTAATATCTGACCTAAATGTATTTATCTGCTACAGCTTTCTGTAACCAACTAACTTAAAATTGGTTGTGCATAGTTCCCTCTAGTGAAATGGTGACAGAGCCACATGCTGAGGTTTAGGTATGTTATGGCTGTCGTTGTCACAGTATGTCACCACATAATTTAATTCTGTGTATCACGTAAGCCTTCTGCTCGGCTAGCAAACAGTTCCAAGCTTCTAGCTTCTAGCGTTATCTATCCCTTGAGAACCACTAAATCATTTTCCTGATCATTGCATTGCATTGCTACCACTTCATATGGACTCTGTTTTGGTTCATTGTTTCTAGACTTATTATTTTACATTTGTCTACATTAAACTGCATTCTCAGTTTATTGGCCCAGTCACCATGAGGTACCAATCCATCTGAATCATGCCATTGTATATTTTCCTACGTACTATATGATTACTATGCTTGGAAACGCTTGGTAATCCAGGATAAAAATAGGTACAACCCACCCAAATACAGAGTGATAGTTCGTGTAACCAACTAGAATGTCATGGATTGAATCGTGTCCCCAAAAATGTGTGTATCAATTTAGCTGGGCCATGATTTCCAGTATTGTGTAATTGTCCACCATTTTGTCATCTGACGTGATTTTCCCTTGTGTTGTAAATCCTGCCTCTGTGATGTTAATGAGGAGGAATGGGCGGCAGTTGTATTGATGAGACAGGACTCAACCTATGGGATTGGACTGTGTCTTCAGCTGGTTTCTTTTGGGATATAAAAGAGAGAAGCGAGCAAAGAGACAGGAGGACCTCATACCACCAAGAAAGCAGTACCGGGAGCAGAGTGTGTCCTTTGGACCTGGAGTTCCTGTGCAGAGAAGCTCCTAGTCCAGGGGGAGATTGATGAGAAGGACCTTCCCCAGAGCTGACAGAGCAAGAAAGCCTTCCCCTGGAGCTGACATCCTGAATTTGGACTTCTAGCCTATTTTACTGTGAGGAAATAAATTTCTCTTTGTTAAAGCCATCCATTTGTGGTATTTCTGTTATGGCAGCACTAGGTAAATAATATAACATATAAAACTAATGAAAATCTATGTACCTTAGAAGAGGTTATGAATATTTTATTGGTTACACTTCAGGGTCAGACTAACAACTCAAAATAGGTCAAGTCAGTGTTTAAGATAGCAGGCCACTGAACAGAGCTTCCAAGAGGGAAGGAAGCCAATATTTTCCAAGGGAAAGCTTTGATAAAACTTGGTTCATGCTATAAAGTTATACCATATTCACTAGTTGCCTAGGGCTCATAATTTTAGAACTCTCATTTTATCTTTGTTTAAATACCCATGTCACAGTCCCATTTAAAAGTACTTTCCTGTAAAGGAATATGATCCATTCAGACAGCTTGCCTGTGTCCGAAAACCAATCAACTCGGACCACTGTTAAGAAAGTTTCTTTAAAACTTAGACAAAAACATTCAATGAAAATTAAGTTCAAATGAACACTAGCTTCATTCATGCAAAACATTTTTGGGGTCTAATATGTGTCAGGCAGTTAGCTGGAATAAGAAAGAAACTGCAGAGATCTACTGTCAAGAAGTTACAGATTAGTAAGAGAAAAACTCAGTGACAATTAAGTTCAGTTCTATAAGAAACATCTTCAGAAGGTGTTTGCATAGAGGGCTGTAGTTGTACATAGGGGGAGGGTGACTACTTCTGCCTGGAAAGTTTAGGGAAGGTGAAAAAGAATAAGAAACTGGGTTTAGGAGATAGTCGAGTATTAAGCAATGTTCCTGTTTGGCATTGAGACATTGTGGAGTATGGAGGAACCACACATGCACAGGGAATGCTATCTCCCTGGTCCTTCCGCACCTGTCACAGCATCTGGAAATAACAGCAAAATGTACAGGACTCCTGGGGAATTACAGAGATGATCAGGGATGCTGAGTATAGTGAGACGTTCCTATTGAAAGATCAAGTAGAAAAATCTGCAAGAGATCTCGAGGTCACAGTTCCAAAGAGTGATGTATTAGCTAAGTAGACAAAAGCAGTCAGTCACTGTGCTCTTTTTAGAGATGCAGAGACATGTAAGGTTTGTGTGTGTGTGGTATGTGCATGGGGAATCACAGGAAAAATCACCTCTGTGGTGGTGATTTGAGAGAGGATTGAGAATACAGCTATGCATCCACGATACATTCTGTGAAATAGGACATTATGTTATTGGACGTTGTCAAACACCTTATTTGTATACTTAGCAAACAGACGTGCCTAAATCATGAGCAATAGCATTCATGCATTTTCCACCTTTGTGTTGTTTAATAACTTCAATACTTCTCCTTTGCCTCTTGCTGCTGCTGTCATTAGCACTGGTTTTTCTGTGTTTGGTAGCCATGATGTACTTCACGGTAATATTTTTGAAAGAAAATTAAACAGAGAGATAACACTATAACACTCAAGAGACACATGATATACAAGACTGGATGTTGCTGCCTGCAAGTTGAAGCATACACGGTTATACAGTAAACTTTGTAAGTAGGGAAAGTTCACATTAAAATAATTAAATAATAATTAAAATAATGATAGAAACTATAATATAGTACATACATAAGCCAGTAACATAGGTGTTTGTTATGACTATCGACATATGTATTATACATTATACATGTACTGTACCGTTATACACCTGGCAGCACAATAGCTTTGTATACAAGAGACATGAAATACATGTGTTGCAGGCAGGAAGCTGTTGTATTCTCTATGTCTGGTCCACTAAGTCCCGTTGTTCTATCGGAATTTCTGAACTCCATTATAACCTTATAAGACCACAGACGTATATGTGGTCGGACATTGCTTGAATGTTACCCAGTGCATGACTGTACTTGAATACAATATTAATGCTACGTTTTACTTATTACTTTTGATAAAATCTTAACATCATTTAATAGAAGAGAATATTGTGATTTCTGAATGGTTCCTTTCACAAACACAAGTGACACGTAAGTCAGTTTTCTTCAACTGATAGTTAATTATCTATGGCAAGGGAAATATCAAAGCACCGAAAAACATCCCTTTCCCAAAGGAGCCGGCCCTGATGTGAGAGATAGTCAGTCATAAACACAAGGAAGAATTCCAAGAGAAGTCACAGAGGCAGTAAGTGATCAATCTGAGCTCATTTGGTAATTTATCTCTGCATTCACTTTGAACAGCTATAGCATTTATCGTCTGTTCTGCCTAATTTAGCACTTAATAACATACTTTCTCATAGTCCTCTAATTGTTTGATATATGAAAGTCTTGTTTCCCCAGCCAGACTGCGTTCTTCCTGAGGGCAGGAGTTTTGTTCTCTTCTTGTCTCCTCTCTTCTCATCTTCCATTACCTGGTGGAGCAATTAATAGGCATCTAATAGGTGTGCTGTGAATACATACTTGTTCATGGTCTAAGTGGCCCTGTAATTGGGGTCAGTTATTTTACTTCTTCAGCCCCAGTTTCCTTTTCTGGGAAATAACAAAGTAGAACTTGGTGATTTCTAAGGCCTTTACCATCTCTAAAAAAAACAAAAACCAAACCAGCTGCTGTTAAGTAAATTCTGACTATAGCAACCCTATAGGACAGAGTAGAACTGCCCCATAGGGTTTCCAGGGAGCAGCTGGTAGATTTGAACTGCTGACCGTTTGTTTAGCAGCCAAGCCCTTAACCACTGTGCCACCAGGGCTCTTTACCATCCCTAAAGATGTATAATTGAGATTTTAGTTTACTTATATTTTACTGGGTAAAATAAGCCTACCATTAACACCTATAATCATACATTAATAATGCACAGATATTTGATATTTTTCTTAATTATGAAGCCAGCATATTATTTTACCGTCTATTAAATTATTTCAACGGATACATGATATGTACCTACTGTGTGCCAGATATTTTAGTAAATGCTAGAGATAACTGGTGAACAATGCAAACATAGTTCTCACCCTCACAAAGACAACGGACAATTACTAAGGAAAGAAGGCAAACAGAGAGTTAACAAACAATAGCCACATAGTGGGAGGAAGTCTATGCTGGGAGGAGGGGCATGTGTATGAGTGCCCAACCCAGACTCTTGGACTTCTGAAAGTCTTGGTTGAGAGAGAGATTTGGTCTAAGATGACTTGAAGGATGAGGATGGGTCAATCAGGTGACGTCAGGGAGCAGATAAAGTCGAGGAACAGAAGGACAACATGTGGAAAGGTCGTGAGGTGTAAGAGAGCAACTTATAGAAGGAATTTCAGTTAGGCTTGGAGTGAGATTTTGAAGGAGAGATGAGGTGAGAGATGAGATTGCAGAGATGGGCCAAGAGTCAGGCCTTTAAGGAACTTTAGAATTTCTGTTAAGTTCTGTTAAGTTATAACTGTAGTGGGGGCCGGGGGGTGGGAAATGACCTGACCAGATTGGTATTTCAGAAAAGTAAAGGAAAAAAAACCTTCACTAGCCCTTTCATGTTTTATGTTCCAGCCATTGAAATCCAACACATATTTTCTGACATAGTATCATCTATATCAGACTTCGACATAAAATGATGAGTTTTATTTTGTTATAGGTAGCTGGGAGTCCTTGGATGGCACAAATGGTTAAGTGCTCAACTACTAGTCAGAAGGTTGGTGGTTCGAACCCACCCAGAGCCCCTGCGAAGATAGACCTGGTGATCTGCTTCCAAAAGGTCACAGCCTTGAAACCCTATGGAGCAGTTCTACTTTGCACATGTGGGGTCGCCAAAAGTCAGAACTGACTCGACAGCAACTAACAACAACAGCAGCATAGATAGCTGATGCTACTAACCAACTCAATGATACGTCTCAATATTTTTCAACAGAGACAAACGATAACTTTTAAGTAAGGTCAATACAAGTTAAAAAAAAAAAAGCATTGCCACTAATTATTTTTGTAATTAACTTGTTGATACCATCAATAATGTATTTTCATTTAATACAGTTGCTGACCAGTTAAAATGTCCAGTACGGAGTTGATAGAAAGGCACAACCAAATTCGTGGTGAAAAGAGCATGGACTTTGGAGTTGGATACATACTAGCTCTTTAATTGTTAACAGTGAGGGCTTCAGCAAGTCACATGACCTCTCTCAGCTTCAGTTTCCCTTCTGCAAAATGAGGAAAATAAATCAGGATTTTTGTAAGGTTTAATACAACGTTTGTAACATATTTAGGAAATGACCTGATCCACAGTTGTTATTGTTAGTTAAGAGTCAAGTCAGCTCTGACTCATGAAGAAGGTCTTATGTATAATAGAACGAAATGTTGCCCTGTCCTGCGCCATCTCCATGATAGTTGATATGTTTGAGTCCACAGAAGGGGCTCAGCAAGTGTAAGCTCCTTTTCTCAGCAAAAAGGCTCTTTACTCTTCTGTGGGAAATGGAAGCTATTTGGGGTTTCTCTTTATTTTATATAAAAAACTTAATCAGAACTGATGTTGTTGTTTGGTGCCGTCGAGTCGATTCTGACTCATGGAACTACCATATGCTAAACATCATGTTACAGCCTAAGGATGGAAATATGAATTAGCACCTGCCATAAAACTCAGTCTGGTGCAGGAGAAAGACCCATATATAAACATATTATAAAAAGTGGTTGAGCCCTTTTCTTCTCCAATCCCCAACCTTCCCTCACAGGGCAAAGAATTGCTTCACTTTTTAGCTTGGTCTTTGCAGGAAGATTTTGATCATGTCCTGTATTAGTCAGACAAGTAAGAGATTTGAAAAGAGCCATAGACATGCCCTATGAAAATGTTTTTATAGTTTCATTGGACCTTTTATTCAGGTCAAGGTCGTAGAAGTCACAGTTCAATCCAAGTAAAGTTACCTACTACCACATAAGGTACTTTGGGGGCAGTGTGTAATTTTGTATGAAAAATAAAATCAGCATAAGTAACTAATACCAGGTGGAAATTGAAAAGCGTGAACCAACAAATATTTATCGAGAAGCTACTGTTAGTACTAATAACATTAAGAGTAATATTTGCGTTTTACAAACACTCACATAAACAGCCTAATAGTTACAGAATGCTTCATATATGATAGGCTTTTTATTTACACTTCATATCTGCTAAGCCCTTTTTGAATAATGGTCGTATTAGCTGGTCTTTTTGTAGGCATATGGATGTTGTCCTATCACTGTTAGCATTGTACTTCAGGATAGATCTTGAAATGTTCTTTTTAATGATGAATGCAGCACCATTCCTCTTCAAGTTGTCATTCCCGGCATAGTAGACCATGTGATTGTCTGATTCAAAATGGCCAATACTAGTCCATTTCAGCTCACTAACGCCTAGGATGTCAATGTTTATGTGTTCCATTTCATTTTTGACTATTTCCAATTTTCCTAGATTCATACTTCAAACATTCTGCGTTCTGATTATTAATGGATGTTTGCAACTGTTTCTTCTCATTTTGAGTTGTGCCACATCAGCAAATGAAGGTCTGGAAAGCTTGACTCCATTCACGTCATTAAGGTCGACTCTACTTTGAGGAGACATCTCTTCCCCAGTTGTATTTTGAGTGCCTTCCAACCTGAGGGACTCATCTTCCGGCACTATTATCAGACAGTCAGACTGGAAGAGATCCACATTTATGCCTATTCTCAAGAAAAGTGATCCATCTGAATGCAGAAATTATTGAAATATATCATTAATATCACATGCAAGTAAAATTTTGCTGAAGGTCATTCAAAAGCGGCTGCAGCAGTGTATCAACAGGAAACTGCTAGAAATTCAGGCCAGATTCAGAAGAGGATGTGGAACTAGGGATATCATTGCTGATGTCAGATGGATCTTGGCTGAAAGCAGAGAATACCAGAAATACTGTGTTTTATTGACTATGCAAAGGCCTTCAACTGTGTGGATCCTAACAAATTATGGATAACATTGCAAAGAATGGAAACTCCAGAACACTTAATTGTGCTCATGAGGAACCTGTACATAGACCAAGAAGCAGTTGTTCAAACAGAACAAGGGGATACTGCATGGTTTAAAGTTAGAAAAAGTGTGCGTCAGGGTTGTATCCTTTCACTGTACCTATTCAATCTGTATGCTGAGCAAATAATCCGAGAAGCTGGACTCTATGAAGAAGAACGGGGCATCAGGATTGGAGGAAAGATCATTAACAACCTGCGTTATGCAGATGCCAAAACCTTGCTTGCTGAAAGTGAAGAGGACTTGAAGCACTTACTGATGAAGATCAAAGACCACAGCCTTCAGTATGGATTACACTTCAACATAAAGAAAACAAAAATCATCACAGTTGGACCAATAAGCAACATCATGATAAACAGAAAAGATTGAAGTTGTCAAGGATTTCATTTTACTTGGATCCACAGTCAACACCCATGGAAGCAGCAGTCAAGAAATGAAAAAGATGCATTGCATTGGGCAAATCCGCCACAAAAGACCTCTTTAAAGTGTTGAAAAGCAAACATGTCACCTTGAAGACTAAGGTGTGCGTGACCCAAGCCATGGTGTTTTCAGTCGCCTCATATGCATGCGAAAGCTGGACAATGAATAAGGAAGACTGAAGAAGAACTGATGCCTTTGAATTGTAGTATTGGTGAAGAATATTGAATATACCACGGACTGCCGAAAGAACAAACAAATCTGTCTTGGAAGAAGTACAACCAGAATGCTCCTTAGAAGCAAGGATGGAGAGACTGCATCTCACATACTTTGGACATATTATCAGGAAGGATCAGTCCCTGGAGAAAGACATCATGCTTGGTAAATTAGAGGGTCAGCGAAAAAGAGGAAGACCCTCAATGAAATGGATTGACACAGTGGCTGCAACAATGGGTTCAGGCATAACAACGATTGTGGGGATGGCTCAGAACCAGGCAGTGTTACGTTCCATTGTACATAGGGTCACTATGAGTCGTAACCAACTCGATGGCACCCAACAACAAGCCCTTTTTAGCTCATTTAATCCACATATCAATCCTTGGAGGTAAGTAGTAGTATGATTTCCATTTTACAGATGAGGAAACTGAGCCACAGAGAGATGAAGTAACTTATCCAAGGACATTCAGCTAATAATATAGTAACTGGAATTCAAGCCCAAGCAATTTGGTCCTGGAGCCCACACTCATTATCTCTATGCTACACTGCCTCTGTGTGCAACACTAAATGCCATGTGCAGCTCTATGTGCCAGATGCTATCCACTAGGTATTCTGTGAACCAGGAAAACAAAGAGGAAAATATATCAACCATGATATGAGTTCATGATCTAATTGAGACAAACCTTCTGACAACCAACCTGATAATTGCTACTGTAATGTTTATTTCCCTAGGTCCTGAGCGTGGGGGAGTGGGGGATAGTCATGGTGAAAGATATTAAACAAAACAATATACTCTTTATTATCTAAGGTGGAGTTTGCAAACTGGCAGCCCTGGATTTGTTTGGCCTACAGTGTTTCTGTTTTGTTGTTTTTAATTGAATTAGTTGTCAGCATTTAAAAATCAGGATATTTTACATAGTATTACAGATTTTATCAGGGTGTATGGTACCCTCAGGGGCCCTGGTGGCACAGTGGTTAAGAGCTATGGGTGCTAACCAAAAGATCGGCAGTTCAAATCCACCCGCTGCTCCTTGGAAACCCCATGGGGCAGTTCTCTTCTGTCCTATAGGATCGCTGTGAGTGAGAATCGACTCGATGGACACAGGTTTGGTTTTTTTGGATGGTACCCTCACTGGTGCCTAAATAAAAGAATTAGCTCAGTCCTGCTCACTCAGAATCAGAGATGGATTTACCATGGTCCTGATGAAACTTAAGTTTTTGGGCTCATCGGTTGAGTGAGCCCCTTCTAAGGCCCTGGGAGAAGCTCTAGCAATGTGTTCACCCAGTTATATATTTTTGAAAAATTAGCAACAGTCAGATATTGGAACAGTAATTGGTTAATGCTGCCGTGTTTTTCCTGAGTTCCTTTCTTACACATTCCCTTGTGTCAGGGGTGTTAGAGTGGCTGTGGACATTCTAAGTAAATCTTCTCAATGAATTCACTCTGAATAAACATTCATTTTTTACATCAATTAATGTATTCTTTTTTTTTTTTAAGAGAGCCCCTGCATTGTATGAACTTCAGTCTCTCTCTGCCCAGAATGCTTCAGTCTTACCTCCAGATGCAGTGGTGTGCAGGGGTCAGCTTGTACCAGCTCGCAAGAGCCAATGTTACATTTTCAGAAATTTTGTGATCAGGTTAAACGTAATCAATAAGAATGAAATTATATAAACCTACGATTAATAATTTATCCTTAAAGAGCATAACAAATACTCAAAATTCATTATTTCCTAATTATTTTTTACTACATTTTACTATTGGCTATTCTCTTGAAATTATTTGCATCTGTTGTGCCTGTAGGGTAGAATTATTGTCTTTTAATGTGCTACTGGAGCCCTGGTGGCACAGTGGTTAAGAGCTGTGGTTGCTAACCAAAAGGTTGGCAATCTGAATCCACCAGCCACTCTTTGGAAACCCTATGGGGCAGTTCTACTCTGTTCTATAGGGTCACTATGAGTCAGAATCGACTTGACGGCAACGAGTTTGGTTTTTTGTTTGGTGCACTACTGATCATCTGGCACTAACTCTGCATTCAGTGACGTCATGTGGGTAACTTGAAATAAGCCACGGTGGGAATATTTACATCACAGAAATTGGTAAACTCTACATATCAGGGCTTTTCTCTCCAGGAGTGTCTATTGGTAAATGTTTACCAACACATAACTACCCAATGATATTTTTGCATATTGGCTTTGAGACTAAAGTGTTGCTGCCACCATCTCCCTTGGGATAAGCAGCCTGAGTTCCAGAGACATGGATTAAGGTATTGAAATAGCTCAGGAATCTCTCTTTATGCAGTTAGGAATTTTTAGAAAATGTTTTTATCCTTTCCCTTTGCCATCCATAAGTGGAGACTCCAAGGGCTACTTCCCATCTGCTCCTGTTCGGAAATTGTCTGTTTCTGAATAGAGGTATTCTCTGAGTGCAGTGAGAGCATAGGAAAAAGTGTGCCTAACTCAGCTTAAGAGGGAGGTAGTGTTGTTCAGGACAGTGCTCTGAGAAAGAGGGTAAACCTCTAGAATTTCTGAATGAGATCAAAGAGTTCTACAGTGCAAGAGAGAAATTAATAATGTGAGTAAGGTTGAGCATCAATAGCAGATAACAGCTAACTTTTAATGAGCCTTGAGTGCACTAGGTGTTTTGCTAAGCACATTACACATATTTGATCTTATTTGATCTTCAGAATAAATAGCCTTTTGAGGTTGATATTACAATGCTCATTTTACAAAAGTGGAACCTGAGGCTCAGAGAGGTTAAGCAACTGGCCAAGATCACTCGCTAGTAAAATGATAAAGCTAGGATTAGAGCCTGAGTATATCCAACTGTAGCGCCTCAGCCAACTCTTAAACATAATGCTATATTGCCTGTGCACTAAGTATAGAGGGGATGACACAAGAGCATTTCTCAAATAAATAGAATACTTTGCGACTCTGTTGTAGTCATCTAGTGCTGCTATAACAGAAATACCACAAGTGGATGGCTTTAACAAACAGAAATTTATTCTTTCACAGTCTAGTAGGCTAGAAGTCTGAATTTGGGATGCCACCTCCAGGGAAGGTGTTCTGTCTCTGTTGGCTCTGGGGAAGTTCCTTGTCATCAATCCTCCCCTGGTCTAGGAGCTTCCCAGCACAAGGACCCTGGGTCCAAAGGACACACTCCCTTCCTGGTTCTTCATTCTTGGTGGTAGGAGTCTCCATTTCTCTGCTCACTTCTCTCTCCTTTTGTCTTTTGTAAGATAAAATGTGATGCAGGTCACACCCCAAGGAAACTCCCCTTACATCAGATTAGAGCTGTGACCTCAGTAAGGGTGTTGCCTCGCACCCTAATCCTCTTTAACATAACCTAATCTTGCCTTATTAACCACAGGCAGAGATTAGGATTTACAGCATATAGGAAAATCACATCAGATCACAATATGGAGGACAGCCACACAATACTGGGAATCATGGCCTAGCCAAGTTGATGCCTATTTTGGGAGGACACAATTCAATCCATGACAGACTCATAGTATATAAACTATGATGTAATTAATTATCACATGTTCAGGGCCTTATAGAAAACTGCGTGTTATCAAGTTAAGAGTTAGGCAGATTTACATTCAAATCCTTTTTTTGCCACATAATAATTCTGTGATCTTGGGAAAATTGATTAATCTCTCTTAGGCTCAGTTTTCTGATCTTTAAAAAGTAATTATTATTTGCATTGTTGTGATAACTAAATTATATAATAAAGTGCTTTGCATAGTGTCTGTTTCATTATAAATTTATAATAGTATAGCTAACAGACACTGAATGCTTACAAGGTTTCAGACACTGTTCTAATCCCTTTCCATATACTAATTAATTTAATATTATCAGGAAGATACTATTTCCACATCTGTCTTATAAATGAGAAAACTGAAGAACAGAGAGAATAAATAGGATGTCCAAGGTCATAACCCTTAGTAAATGGTAGAGCTGGAATTCAATCCTTGGCTGTCTGGCTCTTAATGTTTATTAATTTTATTGTTATTATTCTAAAATAGCAATAAATTTGGGGTTAGAAGGCTTTTCATTCAACTGTCATGCTTGGGGTCATACAGTTGACTAGAACATGGTCTATTCCTTCAGGCTGATAGGCTAGTGGGTACATTACACCTGCAAATGAGCAATTATAATACTGTGATATGTATTATAATAGATGATCAAATACCTAACATCGTTTGGAGATGTTCAGTATGATCTTTACAGGAGATGACACTTGAGGTAATTTTAAGAAAGAGAAGGCTCTTATTTGATAGAAAAATGAGAGAAGGGGCATTAAAGGGAGAATATGTAACAAGAGAAAAAGCATAGAGATATTCATTTACTACTTTAACAAATATTTGTGGAGCTCCTGCTATATACCAGGCACATCCCGAGTGCTAGGGATATAGTGGGAAACAAGACAGAAGACTTACCTGAGCTCATCTAGCAGGAAATAGGATATTCAAGAAAGGACATACATAGTGCAAGCTGATTGGGTCATAGAGCTTTTAAGGGGGAGTGGTGGAAGGAGGTGATGCTAGAAAGGTAAGCAGGAGCCAGATCATGAAGAACAAATAGGTAGAAAGACTCCTTGACTCTGGGTACAATGTAAAACTTCCTTTCCACACATCTGTTTTCCAGAAGCTCAAGATTGGCATTAATCAGAAATGAAAGTGTCTTTCCACATAGTGGATGCTACTTTGTAGGCTGGTATGGTGCCTTCCACTGCTCCCCGTTACCATTGGTGCCACGTTTCTTGTACCTCTTTATAATCCTACAACTCCAAGAAAATACCTGAGCAGCAAGTGGGAAGGGGAGTCTTGGGTGGTGCAAATGGTTAAGCACTGGACTACTAACCAAAACGTCAGTGGTTCAAACTTACCCAGAGGCGCCTCAGAAGAGAGGCCTGGAAATCTGCACGTGAAAGGTCACAGCCTTGAAAACCCTGTGGAGCAGTTCTACTCTACAGACATGGGGTCGCTGTGAGTTGGAATCGACTTGTAGGCAACTTGCAACAGCAACAACAAGGGAAGAGGTGGCAGTGACAGGAAATATAGACTGCACAGGCAAGCAAACTGCAGCTCCATGACAGTATATATAGGAGCTCCATGGCGACAGCATCTATTTAAAATTGTAGTTTATTATTATTATTAACTTATTTATTTCTTCTCTTTAAGACATGATGGGGGGATGAGCATCTTGTTTCAGTAAGCAGAGAAGCACAGGAAAAAAACCGCCAGATGAAGGACTAGGGATCACCAGCTTGCCTTCCAGCTGTCTGAGATAGAAATTTGACTAGCACCTAGGTGGACAGACTGTATGGCCCAAAAGACACATATCCTCTAGCTTGCAAATACCTGAATGAATGGGAAAAAATAAACACGTGGGGCTTACAAACGAAAGCCAATATCCTCCTTCAGAGGAAGAGTAGACCTCTGAAAATTATTTGATTGCAGGAATTAAGAGACTATTAAGGAAAAAAATATTTGGAATCCTTTAATCTAGCATTTTCAAACTCTGTTCTTGGAATTCTAGGATTTTGCAGATATTCTTTAATGTTTTAACAAAAATAACTTAAAGATGAAAACACACGTATAGCATCATTCAAAGAAAGTGATGGCATCAAATATAAGAAAGAAATTCAGATTCTTTATGAAAAGCTCGTTAATGTCTACAATATTGCTGTTGTTGTTGAAGCAAATGTGTTAGATGAGCAGTCTGATAACCAAAGTGGAATTAGAATCAACATCTGATACTAAGGCCCAGAGAAGAATACTAGCAAAATGTATTAGAATTAGTTTTAATGCTGAGATGACGTGAAATCATTGCAGTTTAACTAAGAGTATGAGCACTATGGATCGCTCCATTTTGCTTGTTTTTATGAGATATCATCTTTACAAGAAATGTTATTTTTTTGTAAAAAATTTGCTATATACTCAATATAACAAAAATTTTAATGTGTTTGGATGTGTTTCTACCCACCACCGAATAAGGTGGAATATGTTTTGTGATAGCCTGAACAGCTACGGGAAAAACAATGGCAAGAAAAATGGTAGGGAGAGTGGCTCTTATAAAAGTAGTTAATAAAGTATTCAAATATTCGAGGTATGTTGTGAAGACAAGTAGTAAGATGCCAGCGTCTTTCAAAATAGTATTGGTTAGTGCTATAAATATTGTCATTTTATTCCATCTCTCTCCCTCTTTCTGTTGTGTTTTTCAAAATAGAAACAGTTTCACTCTTCGAGTACATGAGTAGTTGTTGTTGTTGTGTGATCGACTGATAGCGACCCTATCAGACAGAGTAGAACTGCCCCATAGGGTTTCCTAGGCTTTAATCTTTTCGGGAGCAGATCACCAGGTCTTTCTCCTGCAGAGCTGCTGGGTGGTTTCAAACACCAACCTTTCAGTTAGTTAGCATCCAAGTGCTTAACCACTGTGCAACCTGGGCTCCTTGAGTACATTAGTAACACATGCTTATTGTAAAAAAAGAAAATAGAGAAGAAATATTAAAGAAAACCAAACTACCACCCAGACAATACCTCTGCTAATGTTTTGGCATTTGTAATTCTAGACTTTTTCCTAAGCACATACTCACAAATACTGAAAAACACACTATATAATAATGTTGCTGTTGTTATTAGTTACATCGACATCAGTCAGTTCCAACTCATGGTGATCTTATGTGTGCAGTGTAGAAACTCTTGGAGTAAACCCAGCAATTGGTGTTTTAAGCCTTCCAGGTGGTTCTGATTTATGCTAAAGTTTGAGAACCATTGTTTTAAGGATACAAGTTAGCACATGCATGGTGGTGGTGTTGAGGACACAAGTAACACATGCTTATTGTAAAAAAAAATTGTTTTTACAATAATTATTGTTGTTAGTTACTGTTGAGTCTCATGGCAACCCCATATGTGGAGAGTAGGACTGCTCCATAGGGTTTTCAAGGCTGTGACCTTTCAGAAGCAGATTGCCAGGCCTGTCTTCCGATGAGCCTCTGGGTGGGTTTGAACTGCCAACTGTTCAACAAGTAGTTGAGCACTTAACCATTTGCGCCACCCAGGAACTCCTTATTATGTTATTTTGTTCATACTATGATGTCAATATATAGGATTAGATAGTCCTTTTAGATGACTGCATAATATTCTATTGATTGTTGTTGTAAGGTGCTGTTGAGTCAGTTTTTGACTCATAGTGATTCATCATTCCTTTATTATGATTATTTAAGTTTTTTCAATTTTTTAATACCATGAAAATTAATTGCCATAAATATGCTTGTGCACACATTCTTTTGCAGTTGTTTTATTGTTCTTTAGGATAAATTACTAAGTGAAATTGCCAGCTGAGAGAATATTTACAGGTTTTCTCATTTTAATGATAATTATTTGAATATTTAATTGAATATATGTGTAATCATTTTAAGAGAAGAAAAGTAAAAGCAGCAAATTAATAAAAATCCCAGTAACCATGGGAGGAAAAAGTTTATTAACACTTGACTTTTACTCCTAACTCCTAATATCCTTCCATCTTCATAGATTAGATAGATAGATAAATGTACTTTGAGAGGCAGAAATAAAGTAGGTAGGTAGGTGGGTAGGTAGGTAAGTAAGAAGGAAGGAGGGAGGGAGGAAGGAAGAGTTTAGTCACAGTGGGATTAATTGTACACATTGTTTCAAATTAAAAATAATTTAATTTGCCTCAATTAAACAACAGACAGAGACTCTGAAGTCAACCTGAAGAAAAGCTGAACCTTAGAATTAAAAAAAAATATATCATCACAAGAGATATTAGATCTTATAAGAACACTCTAAGTTTAAGGAAAAAAAAAGATTAGTCTTCTGGTTCAATGTGGTGACCTAAGCACATCCGTTCACATCCTGTTTCTCTTGAGGTCCCACTAAAATAAAAACAAAACACCCTGAAAATAAAAGCTGCATAACAGTAAGGATAAGAGAGTCACAGTAACAAATGAAAAATTTCAAAAAATGTCTGGGAATCAGAAAGCAGATGGGAGTAGGTTTAAAGATGAAATAAACGGAGTTCTGGCAAAATGGCGCTCTAGGCAGAAGCACCACGCCGTCCCTCCACAGAAAAGATCTGAAAAACTAAGCTGAACAGAGAATACAACAATCCTGAAATCCTAAAACATCAAATGAAGAGATAAAGAACTCAGCCAAGCACCAAATGGAGTGAGAAAACTGACAGAGAATGGAGAGTGAGGAGAGATTCATGCAGAGGTCCCCTACCAGTTAACGCAGCACGGATCCGCCATGTTGGACTCCTATCGGAGACCAGCAAACAGGGGGTACGAGAAAGCGGCCTTACGGAGCTTCCAGCGGGAGACAAAACAACCGGTAATTGGCGATATATGCTTTCCCACGCCCCACCCTTCTTCACCCTAACTCAGCCTCCTCTGCTTCCCGTGGCCACAGTCTCTTGACCGGGAAACAGTGGCTGCTTGGATTCCACACACCCGAATGGGTGGCTGTCTGAGTGCCATTTGTTGGCTGCTGGTGTTGCTTTTTTTCCGCTTCTTTTTATTTCTTCCTTGCCTCTCCCCACCTCCCCCTCCTTTAGCTCAAGTACCTCGCCTGTGCGCCATCTGTGCTTCTTCCTGAGGGGCTGCAGAGCTCCGGTAATTTGTGATATATGCTTTCCCGCTCTCTACCCTTCTTCACCCACACTCGGCCCCCTCTGCTTCCCACGGACACAGTCTCTTGTCCAGAAACACCAGCCCGCACTAGCTGGCTCTCTGAGTGCCATTTATTGGCTGCTAGTGTTGCTTTTATTTTTCTGCTTCTTTTGAATTCTTACTTGCCTCTGGCCACCTCCGCCTCCCTTCGCTCAAGTACCTGGCTCCGTGCACCATCTTTGCTTCTTCCTGAGGGGCTGTGGAGCTCCATTCAAGTGTGGAGCTGCTTCCCGGTTTGGGCTGCCGCGCTGGTGGGATCCCGGGCATTTGTTCGTTTTGAATTGTTTGTTTGTTTTCTTTTCCTTTTCTTGAGTTGGGAGCCCTTTCTGGCCAGGTGTAGCTGCATGGCAGGGAGACACTGCTTCGGCTTCCACAGACGTGCAGAGGGATCTCTGAGGGCATTTCTTTTTACGCTGGATTTTTTTTTTTCTTTTCTGTTTCTTTGGGGCCTTTCTTGTTTTTTGTTTTTGTTTTTTTTTTAATTTGTTTTGTTTTCTTTTTCCTCTTTTTCCCTTTTTGTCTTTCTCCATTGCTCAGGTTCTTGTTTCTCTATATCTTCCTTCTCTTTCTGTTCCCTGAATACCTGGCGTTGTATACCTCTGCGCCTTCTAAACAGGCTGTACTGCAGCCCCTGAGAGCGACTTCCCCAGACCTCATAGCTGCACCGGTGGTATCCCTGGGAACTTTGCAGTTCTTTAACCTTACTGATTCTTATTTATTCATTCTTTTCTTTTCTTCCTCCTCCCCTTTCTGTTTTTCTCCATTTCATAGTCTCTCATCTCGCCACTCCAACGGCAAGCTCCCCTAGCATTCTTTTTTGTTTGTTTGTACGTTTTTGGCTCCTGTTCCTCTCTCCTACCTCCCATATCAATCTTAGCTCCACACATAACAATCTCCCCGCTGCATCCTGCCTACCTGCACCATGCCCTTGATATCACACCACCAAGCAGCACAGGCACAGCCTACTGTAACCTGCCCTGCACTGATTACCGACCTGCTCCGGTGGCTATAGTAAGTGCCACAAACAAACGGTCCCAGTAACTACTTCAGCTAGACCTGCTTTGCCATACCATATCTGAGTGACTGACGCTGCCAGTTGAAGAAGGAGGCAAAAAGTATTGTGCCCAAAGACGAGCAAACAACAAAGACCACACAGTCCGCCTGCTCAGACATAGGCAAATTAAAAAAAAAAAAAAGGGACGAAACAAACAAATCTACAATCAATAAACGAGAAAAATAACTACTGAATGCCCCGAAGACAGCAGACAATAACAAAACATTTACAAAAACAGGACAGGATGGTTCCAGTAGGTGTCCAAAATAAAACACCAGATGACTCTCTTGTGGAAGAAAATGCACTAGAACTACCTGATAGGGAATTCAAATCTCTAATACCAGAATTCTCCAAGAACTGAGTCAAAAAGCTGACAAACATGATGAAAAAATAGACAAATTCATGGAAAATATGGACAAAAAATTGGAATAATTCAGGAAAAATGCAGGAACAAAATGCCAAAATAAATTCACAACTAGAAATTATACAAAGACAACAACTAGAAATCCAAAAGATAAACAACAAAATTTCAGAAATGGACGATCTCATAGAAGGGCTGAGAAACAGATTTGAAACGGTGGAAGACAGGATCAGTGGAATTGAAGACAAACAGTTGGATACAACTCTGTTTGAGGAAAACTCAGAAAAAAGAACAAAGAAAAATGAAGAGACCCTGAGGGTTGTGTGGGACACAATCAAAAGCAAAAATCTGCGAGTGATTGAAATTCCAGAACGGGGAGAAAACAGAAAACACAGAGCAGATCATTGAGGAACTGCTGACAGAAAACTTCCCCAATTTCATGAAAAATGAAAATCAGGCCATCCAAGAAGCTCAACGAACCCCATATAGAAGAGACCCCAAAATAAAATCACCAAGGCATATCATATTCACACTCGCCAAAACCAAAGAGAAACAAAGAATCCTGAGAGCAGCTCGTGAAAAACAAGAAGTCACATACAGAGGAGAAACAATAAGACTAAGCTCAGATTATTCGGCAGAAACCAGGCAGGCAAGAAGGCAATGGGATGACATATATAAAATCTTGAAAGAAAAAAATTGCCATCCAAGAATAATATATCCTGCACAACTCTTGTTCAAATTTGATGGTGAAATTAGGTCATTTCCAGATAAACAGAAATTAAGGGAATATGTAAAAGTCAAACCAAACTTAAAAGAATTATTAAAGTGAGTTCTTCAATCTGAGGACAAACAGCTTCAGCTCACAGGCAGAACCTAGGACACAGGATTGTACCAGCCAGATACCAATCTAGGAAATGAACTCTCGAGAACTATCCAAAACCAAAAGAAATACAACAGGGCATCAGAGCAGTTAATCAATAAATGACAACAACATCAAAACAATAAAAGAGGAAATAAACGGCATAGGTATAGAACCTTCTAATGGAGAGGAAGGCAAGGGGATACCAAGTAATGGTAGACTGCTTCAAACTTAGAAAGATAGGTGTAGAATTTATGGTAACCACAAAGAAGTTAACAAACATACTCATAAAAAAAAGAGGAAAAACATAAAGTCTCTGCAAAAACAAAACCTACAAAAACAAAAGAAATGAACACAAAATGCACAAACGAAAGTAACTCAGCACAAGAGAGTAAGAACAAAGAAAACGTCAGCACTACAAAAAAAGCACTACAAAATGACAGCAATAAACTCACATCTATCAATAATTACCCTGAATGTAAATGGACTCAATGAACCCATAAAGAGATGGAGAGTGACAGAATGGATAAGAAAACGGGATCCATCAATATGCTGTCTACAGGAGACACACCTTAGAAACAAAGATGTGAATTTATTATAAGCCAAAGGTTGGAAAAAAATATATCAAGCTAACAACTACAAAAAAAGAGCAGGAGTGGCAATTCTAATCTCAGATAAAATAGACTTTAACACGAAATCTATCATAAAAGACAAAGAAGAACACTATATAATGATTAAGGGGATGATCCATCATGAATACATAACCGTAATAAACATCAACGCACCCAATGACAGGGTTCCAAAATACATAAAACAAACTCTAACAACACTGAAAAGAGAAATTGACAGTTCCACAATAATAGTAGGAGACTTCAACACACCACTCTCAGTAAAGGACAGAACAACTAAGAAGAAACTCAGCAAAGATACGGAAGACCTAAAGGGCACAATCAGCCAACTTGACCTCATAGACATATATAGAACACTCCATCCAACCGCTGCAAAGTACACATTCTTTTCCAATGCACATGGAATGTTCTCCAGAATAGACCACATCTTAGGCCACAGAGCAATCCTCAACAAGATCCAAAATGTTGAGATAATTCAAAGTATCTTCTCTGACCACAATGCCATCAAGGTAGAGATTAGCAATACAAAGAGCAAGGAAAAAAAATCAACTACATGGGAACTGAATAATACCCTGCTTACACATCAGTGGGTAATAGAAGAAATAAGAGATGGAATCAAAAAATTGCTAGAATCAAATGAGAATGAAAACACATCATACCAAAACCTTTGGGACACAGCAAAGGCAGTCCTCAGAGGACAATTTATAGCAATAGATGCACATATCAAAAAAGAAGAAAGGGACAAAATCAAAACATTAACTACAGAACTCAAACAAATAGAAAGAGAACAGCAAAAAAGCCCACAACCACCGGAAGAAAGGAAATAGTGAAGATCATAGCAGAAATAAATGAAACAGAGAACAGAAAAACAATAGAAAGAATCAACAAAACCAAAAGTTGGTTCTTTGAAAGAATCAACAAAATCGACAAACCACTGGCCAGACTGACAAAAGAAAAACAGGAGAGGACACAAATAACCCAAATAAGAAATGAAATGGGGGACATTACAACAGACCCAACTGAAATAAAAAGGATTATAACAGAATATTATGAAAAACTATACTCCAACAAATTTGAAAACCTAGAGGAAATGGATAAATTTCTAGAAACACACAGCCTACCCAAACTACAATAAAGTGATGTTGAAAATCTGAACGGACCCATAACAAGAGAAGAGATTGAAAAGGTAATAAAAAAAACTCCCAACCAAAAAAAGCCGTGGCCCAGGTGGCTTCACTGGAGAATTCTACAAAACATTTACAGAAGAGCTTGTACCAGTACTACTAAATCTATTTCGGAGCATAGAAGAGGAAGCAACACTTCCAAATTCATTCTATGAAGCCAGCATAATGCTGATACCAAAACCAGGCAAAGACATCACAAAAAAAGAAAATTACAGACCAATATCTCTCATGAATATAGTTGCAAAAATTCTTAATAAAATTCTAGCCAGTAGAATTCAGCATCATATCAAAATAATAATACACCACGACCAAGTAGAATTCATACCAAGTATGCAAGGATGGTTCAACATTAGAAAATCAATCAACGTTATCCACCACATAAATAAAAGGAAAGAAAAGAATCACATGATCATCTCAATTGATGCAGAAAAGGCATTTGACAAAGTCCAACACCCATTCCTGATAAAAACTCTCAATCAAATATCTATAGAAGGGAAATTTCTCAACATAATAAAGGGCATCTATGCAAAACCCATGGCCAACATCATTCTTAATGGAGAGAGGCTTAAAACATTTCCCTTGAGAACAGGAACAAGACAAGGATGCCCTTTATCACACTCCTATTTAACATTGTATTGGAAGTTCTAGCTAGAGCAATAAGACAAGAAAAAGAAATAAAGGGCATCCAAATTGGTAATGAAGAAGTTAACCTGTCCCTGTTTGCAGATGATATGATACTATACACAGAAAACCCTAAAGACTCCATGAGAAATCTACTGGAACTAATAGAAAGATTCAGCAGAGTAGCAGGATACAAGATAAACATTCAAAAATCAGTTGGATTCCTATACACCAGTAAGGAGAACGATGAAAAGGAAATCAGGAAAACAATACCATTTTCAATAGCCTCTAAAAAGGTAAAATACTTAGGAATAAATCTGACCAGGGATGTAAAAGACCTATACAAAGAAAACTACAAAACACTACTGCAAGAAACCCGAAGGGATCTACATAAATTGTAAAACATACCATGCTCAGGGATAGGCAGACTCAACTTTGTGAAAATGGCAATTCTACCCAAAGCAATTTATAAATACAACGCAATCCCGATCCAAATACCAACAACATTCTTCAAAGATATGGAAAAACTAATCATTAACTTTATATGGAAAGGGAAGAAGCCCCGAATAAGTAAAGCACTACTGCAGAAGAAGAATAAAGCTGGAGGACTCACACTACCTGACTTCAGAACCTACCATACAGCTACAGTAGTCAAAACCGCCTGGTACTGGTACAACGACAGATACATTGACCAATGGAACAGAATTGAGAACCCAGATGTAAATCCATCCACCTACCGTCACCTGATCTTCGACAAGGGCCCAAAGTCCATCAAATGGGGAAAAGACAGCCTTTTTAACAAATGGTGCTGGCAAAACTGGATATCCATCTGCAAAACAATGGAACAGGACCCATACCTCACACCATATACAAAAACTACTTCAAAATGGATCAAAGACCTGACTATAAAGCCTAAAACTATGAAGTTCATAGAAGAAAAAATAGGACCAACACTTCAGGCCTTAATACATGGCATTAACAGGATACAAACCATAACCACCAATGCACAAACCCCAATAGATAAGCTAGATAACTGGGATCTTCTAAAAATCAAACACCTATGCTCTTCAAAAGACTTCTCCAAAAGAGTAAAAAGAGAACCTACAGACTGGGAAAAATTTTTTGGACAGTACAAGTCAGACAGAGGTCTAATATCCATAATCTACAAGAAAATCCAACACCTCTACAACAAAAAGACAAACAATCCTATTTAAAATTGGTCAAGGGAACAGACACTTCACCAAAGACGACATTCAAATGGCCAACAGACACCTGAGGAAATGCTCGCAATCACTAGCCATTAGAGAAATGCAAATTAAAACCACAATGAGATACCATCTCACCCCGGTATTAGTGGCACTAATCAAAAACACTGGAAATAACAAATGTTGGAGGGGCTGCGGGGAGATCGGAACACTTATGCACTGCTGGTGGGAATGAAAAATGATACAACCATTTTGGAAAATGATATGGCGCTTCCTCAGAAAGCTAGAAATAGACGTACCATTCGATCCAGCAATCCCACTCCTAGGAATATATCCTACAGAAATAAGAGTCGTCACTCGAATAGACATATGCACACCTATGTTCATGGAAGCATTGTTCACAATAGCAAAACGATGGAAACAACCATCAACAGATGAATGGATAAACAAACTATGCTACATACACACAATGGAGTACTACGCAGCGAGAAAGAACAACAATGAATCTGTGAACCATCTCATAACATGGATGAAACTGGAGGACATTATGCTGCGTGAAATAAGTCAATCACAAAAGGACAAATATTGTATGAGACCTCTATTGTAAAAACCCATGAAAAAATTCACACACAAAATGGAACAATCTTTGTTGGTTACCAGGGATGGGAGGGGTGGGGTAGGGAAATACTAAATAGATAATAGATAAGTGGTTTCTTTGGTGAAAGGTGAGACAGTACACAATACAGGAGAAACTAGCACAACTTGTACTAGGAAAGGTCATGGAAACCTGATAGACACATCCAAACTCCCTGAGGGACTGAATTGCTGGGCGGAGGCATGTGGGGACCATGGTCTCGGGGAACATCTAGCTCAATTGGCATGACACAGCTTCTAAAGACAATGCTCTACATTCTGCCTTGGTGAGTAGTGTCTGGGGTCTTAAAAGCCTGTGAGCAGCCATCTGAGATACTCCACTGGTCTCATCCCTTCAGGAGCAAGGGAGAATGAAGAGAACAGGATACAAGGAAAAGATTAGTCCGAAGGAATAATTGTTCACAGCTACCAAGCCTCTACCAGACTGAGTCCAGTACAGCTAGATGGTGCCTGGCTACCACCACTGACTGCTCTGACCAGGATCACAGCAGAGGGTTCTGGACAGAGTGGAAGAAGGATGTAGAGCATAATTCTAACTCACAAAAAAAAGACCAGATTTACTGGCCTAAAGGAGACTGGAGAAACCTCGAGAGTATGGCCCCCAGACACCCTTTCAGCTCAGTGGTGAAGTTACCTTCACCGTTCAGCCTGGGAGTGGACAGCCCCGTAAAACCAAATGAGACTAACGAGGTACAGGAGTCCAGTGACAAGGGCCAGAAAGCAGATGGGGACAAGGAAGCTGGTGATAGGGAACCCAAGTTTGAGTAAGAATATTGTTGATGTGTTGTGAGATTGTTAACGATTGTCATAGGGCAGCATGTGTAGTAACTGTTAAATGAGAAACTATTTTGTTCTGTAAGCCTTCATTTTAAGTTAGAATAACAGCACAATTGGAAGAGTGTAGTCAATGTCACTGAACTGTGCATGTAGAAGTTTTTGAAATGTTGTATCTTTGGCTATGTGTATTTTCACCAAAAAAAAAAAAAAAAAAAGAGGTCGAGAAGTTAGAGGGTTGATATTTTGTGGGGTTGTTAACCAATGTTATAAAACAACGTGTACTTCTGTTTCATGAGAAACTATTTGTTCTGTCAGCCTTCACTGGAAGTACAATAAAAAAAATAAAATAAAAATACATAAGGATGAAATAAGCACAGAATATCATAGTCTATAACATGCTATAAGGAGCTTGAGAGGATTAGCAGGCAAGCCATGGACTCGACATTAGCAGACAGAGTGGAGGGCAGGAATGAAAAGTAGGCATAAAAATGGGGGAGTTAATTGAAGAACAACTGAAGCTTCTTTATCCACCCCCCGCTACGCACACACAAACACACACGCACGCACGGGTGTGTGTATACACTGAATGAAGAAAAATGAAGCGACCCTTTAAGTTACCTCAGTAGCATATATGATATATTTAGGGGATAGTGGGTGAACACAGTCACTGGCGAAAGAACTTGTATTTGATGGAATGAAAGGTGGTTGCTGGAAAATGGCGTTAGAATTCAAATGTTGGAAGCCTTATCTTCTAAATAGACCAGTATGTATGTTGCTGCCCTGAGTAAAGTCCTTCTCAACTCTAGCACATGGAGGTTCCTAAACCTCACGTTGGCTTCTTTCTCATACCTCAAAGTGATGATAGCCAGTTCGTATGCCCTCTCCAGATGCATACAGAACTCCGAGTCAGAACTTTCACTAAACAAACGTTCATGACATGGATAACGGTATTATAAATTGTACACCTTATCATTATACAATTTCTTTTTTAAAAAAAAATTGGTGTGTTTTGCTTTGGATACTGTTTTATGTGAAAATGACGTTGAAAATTACTTTTAGTTCTAATTTTTCTAGTAGTTACCTTTTATCATGTCAAAAGTACTCCTTAACCTATTTCTTTCTATGTTATCAATCAGTCATGGTGAAATGTAATCTTTCGCACTTCCCTCCTCTGCCTTTAAGGCAAGTCTTTAACTATGCTTCAGTTTCCCTCCTCATCTATCTCTTTACTTCTTGGTCTTTGTTAAAACAATTTTCAGTGTTAGATTATTGTTAGTATAATATCGTTTATTTTCCTTCAAGAGTTATTTTTGACATTTGAGTTCCAACTTGTAACTCTATTGTAAATATTTATAAATGTATATATTAACTGGCTTTCGTGCTCATTGACAAACATTTTATTCTATGTTCTTCTCAATCTTGAACTTTCATTTTTTATTTAATTTTAAGCAGGTTGAAAGAATATCAAAATGTTTTTTTCCCAAAAATGGAAAGTAATAACCAAATGTTGTCTGCCTTTGAATACCTGCAAATATCTTTCTGATGCTCTTACCAAAATTCATCACTTAGTTGGCTATAAAATTTTAAATCATATTTTTTCCATAAAATGTACTAGAAATTTCTTATTTGTCTTTTACTGTTTGGTGTTGCAGAGAAGTCTGATGTCAGCCTGATTTTTTTTCTTTATATGCAGTGATTTAAAAAAATATCTGTTAAGATATTTCAAAATATTGCTATAGCTAAAAAATACTCAACCTTGAAAAATAATTTAAGGCAAATTTCTAGCCTTCTAAGAGAAATGCAGACTAGAAAGTATATTTGAAAGTATCAGTGTCCATATCAGTAGGATTTGATTTTAGAATTGGGATTGCTGCCCTAAACAACAGTTTTAGTCCACAGTTCGTTGTATAATTACACTATTAACATGATGGATGGAGTAAAAACAAAAAAAATTTACATAAGAACTTTTACTGGTCATTACATTTTCATTTGCTAGTAAATTCTGTACGTGTGGATGGGGGATGTGGGTGTAATTTTAAACATTTCCTTGTTCTTCAGAAATTTGTTCCAAGAGTCAAAAATATTTTAAAAGCTATTTTTACCTTAGCAGTCATCTTACTTAAATGACCAGTTAAAAGGGGTAACGAGTTTTATCTAAAGATTCCCACACCAGTTTGCTTCCTAAATCAAAGTGGCTTTTGTTCTAAAATCTTTACAGTCCTGACCCGTCTGTAATTCTCTCTTCTAAAGCAAGTAAATTTTTAAAAGAAGCAAAAGCAGCACATGTTTCTAAATTGGGCTGCCGTCCTGCTCCTAATTTAAATATATTTGTTTTACTCTTCTAAAACAGGAAAGGAGAAAACCCTTGTTACATCCTTCCATTCCACTTGCAATCGTTTGGAAAGTATACCTGGACTCTGGAATTGTCCTACAACTAAGTTCTCCACTCCCACATCCCGTAAGTCTGAGGTGCTCTCCCTCCTGGCTACTGCCTGACTCCCAGGGATCTGTAGTCACTTCCTTCGAGGCTTTAGAGCTTCACCGAGTCCGGTTTGGCTGGTGAGAAGTCCGTGTGGGCATCAACAAGGGTGTGGCGTTCAGAACATTGTCATTACTCAAAACCCAGACAGAAGTGCCTAGTTAAGCTGATAGTCCTCCTGGCTGACACCATCGGCCTTTTCTGCCATTTCACGTTCTTTCTGAGAGAGTAGGCTTTTTGATAATTGCTTCCAAGTTAGCACAAATTGGTTTCATCTGCTAATAATAATTCAAAATTAGATTTCATCAAGTCTGTTTCTTTTTTTTTCTCATATAACATCTACAGTATGGCAGTGCTGTCTTTGGAATGGTTCATGAGGCCATTATCATACCTTGACTTGCTGAATAGCAAAATGTTTTTTTCTGTGGCTCAGGCGCTATTTAAATTTCCTCTGTATCTGACTACACAAGGTTCAGGAAGGAAATTAGTCTGGAATGTACTCTATCATCGTAAAGGTTTTTAACGGACAGCTCTGTGGAATCTGTACAGTACCTTTTATGTAAGAACATCTAAAGAAGTTAATTTGGTATTTGCTGAAATTTTTCATTTGTTACTTTAATTAGTACTCCCAATCCCTTTAAAACAATGCGCTTGGGATTGTTGTAAAACAAGAGAACGTATGTGAAATTGCTTTGTAAACGGAAGTGGTGGGTGATGTCATGGGACACAGATGGATTTTGATATCTGAGGGTTCAGATTTGTAACCCAGGTTTAGAAAACAGCCACTTGCAAGCTGATGACTTTGTCAAGTTGTGTTTTTAAAAATCAAGGGCAGTGACAGAGCCTACTTTATAGAATTGTTGTGATAAAGAGATGAAAATGTATATTAAGCACCCAGCACAGTGCCTGGTACAAAGTAGCTTTTGATAAAAGTTTATTCTCTCTCATAAGAGGACATTCTGTTAGCTGCCATCGTGCTAGTTGGATAAAGAATAGCATTTTCCATTGAAACTGATATCCATCCTGGCATTCCTCCTATAAAAGTGATGATTATTAGTGGATGAACCACACCCTTGTTGATGCTCACCCGGACTCCTCACTAGCCAAACTGGACTCAATGAATCTCTAAAGCCTGGTAGGAAGTGATCATAGATCCCTGGGAGTCAGGTAGTAGCCAGAAATGAGGGAGAGCACCTCAGATTTATGGGATGTGGGAGTGAAGAGCGTGGTTACAGGACAATACCAGCGTCTGGGTGGACTTCTAAATGGATTGCAGAGTGGGATGGAAGGCTATATCAAAGTCTTTCTTCTTATTTTAATAGCTTGGATTGGGAAAGATGAAAACTTGTCATTAGTTGATTAGATGATCATACGAATTTATAGTCTCAGTCCAAGCTTCAGATTGGTTATTGATAACCTCATGTCTCATACCAAGCAGTTTCTCCAAGTCTTCTGAAAATGTCTGAGGCATGAAAAAAGAAATTCTTGATTCTAAAATGTGAAAAGAAAAACTGCAAAGTCAAAAGTCGTATTTCATTGAATGTCTACAAAATATCCTATATAACGTCAACTTTGTTAATGGTTAACTTCAGTATTTTGAAAATTTCATTACATTTGAAAACAATTTAAGTTTGGATTTTCTCAGTTAGCTAGAGTTCTCAAGTATACAACATGATTGCTGAGATGCTGTGTCCAGTCATAAATTAATTATGCAAAGACAAATAATTTCAAAGCCAAAATGACAAAAAAGGCTTTAAATATAAAGTAGCAAAACGCTGATATTAACTGTGGGATATGAGTGCATTCTAACATATTTAATATGGTGTGGGATGGAATCTCTAAATTAAGATGGCTTAGATTTAAAATAACTATTATCAAGTGATATATATGTCCATTGTAATCGACAACTCTAAAAGATTAAAATGCTTTACTGTTTCTTTGTGCTGAATAACTCTGTAAGTCAGAAGCCTGAATGTGGTGGAGCTGACATGTTTCTCTGAGTGAGTATATTGAGGAAAACTTGAGTATATCTCCTAAGCTCTCAGGGCCCATGTTCAGCAACATTTGCAGCATCTAAAAATAGTGGGCATTTCCTGAAATCTGAGAGGCTCATTAAATCCTTGAAATGAAATAATCACAAGGGAGTCATCAGCTTACATGGCCACCAGAGTCTTTCATTATAGGAATAAGCCTAACTTTTGGCAGTGATTTAAGCTGTGAAGCTCGACATTTGCCTAATTTATCATCTTGTTTGTGATCGCATTAATGTGATGGGGGTCTGACATCTTGTCCAGGTTTTTAGAATATTTATGATGATCCATTTTTTATAAGTTGAAGAGTTCCACTAATTATATTGCAGAATCTGTCTATTCGTGTCTGTTTTGTCTTGGCAGCAAGGAAGAGGTTCAGCAGAGTTTACTCAGCTGTTCCATTACTAAGCCCATGCTTCTGAATCTCAATATTTAATCCAATTGTCAAAATTCAGCTTTGACTATAAATCACTGCTTTCAGGACTTGCTTTAAAAGCTCCTTGCGGATATCCTTATCCACCTTTATTTCCTGTCTCTGACTATGTCTCTTAGATCACCAGCTAAGCCTTGGTCAGGAAAGCAGAAGACACCCTAGGTATTTCCAGGAGGAAAAGGTTTAATATTTAGTATTAGAGGCTCATACAACCACTGAAGGCTAGGGGAGCAAAGAAGCAAAGATCAGGACGGCAGATTTCAGAAAATCTAACGTCTGTTGATGCCCATGTTCTTGGATGTAGTTGCTAGGAAAATGTTCCCTTTGTCTTGTGTCATCCAGATCTTTTGCAGGTGCCTCTCACTGGCA
Organism: Dugong dugon; assembly: GCA_030035585.1. NCBI lineage: Eukaryota > Metazoa > Chordata > Mammalia > Sirenia > Dugongidae > Dugong > Dugong dugon. Next base: position 154,762,446 of record CM057483.1, read on the forward strand.
GAATCTAGTTAAACTTGGCTGGCAATGGAGTCTGGGAAGTGTAGTTTCTAGACTTTATGTCTTCATGATACAGGGGAGAGTTCAGAAGGGTGGGGAGGGCTCCTAGAATCAACAGACCGTAATTGACTCATAAATGTATATATAGTTTTTTTTTCAATCATTCAAAATATATTTGGGAAGCAACTGAATAAGCCACTATTTGTCAAACTGGCCATCATCAGAAATATGGCCTGGAAGATAGTAAGTAGATACTACAACAAAAAGAAGGTTCTATGATAAAAATTAGCTTGAGAGATACTGTCTGCTTTGTCTCCCTCTTGATGATTTTCAGTGCAGATTAGTTCGTGAAACTCTTTAAATTTCCCATATTAAAGTAACATGTTTTATCTTTTTTTAACCCAGAGTTTCCCAAAACGTATTTCTCTCACAACTTTAAATTGCAGCACACTTGTTCACATACTGTAGAATAATGTGTTCGTGTTAGAACATTCAGTGAACTTCTATTAAGCACTTATTGAAAGACCAAATTGGGTTGTTGCCAAAATATGGAAAGTCTTGAATGTCAGATTTTTAATAGTGCATATTTATGTAAATGGTTTTTGCACATGCACAGAAGTTTCACATTTATTTTGGAAGAGACGGAGATGATTAAATCTGGTATTCCTGAGAAGAGCATACTGCTTCTCTTAGTTGGTCAACTTTTTGTTTTCTCATTTTTAGCAGCTCTTCTTCTTTTTTTTAAATCTTCTCAGTTCCAGACAGGGATGAGGAGGGGGATGCTGTGGGTTCTATGCTAGGCACTAAATGATAGCAAAATCTGAGAGAAGAAAGTCAGCATTGATGCTGTCTTGGTTTTCTAGTGCTGCTATAACAGAAATACCACAAGTGGATGGCTTTAACAAACAGAAATTTATTCTCTCACAATGTAGGATGCTAGAAGTCCGAATTCAAGATGCCAGCCCCAGGGGAAGGTTTTCTCTCTGCATCAGCTCTGGGGGAATGTCCTTCTCATCAATCTTCCCAGGTCGAGCAGCTTCTCGGTGCAGGGAGCCCGGGCCCAAAGGATGCGCTATTCTCCTGGCTCTTGTTTCTTGGTGATATGAAGTCCCCGTGTCTCTCTGCTCCCTTTTGTATCTCAAGAGATTGGCTTAAGACACAACCTAATCCTGTAGATTGAGTCCTGCCTCATTAACATAGCTGCCTCTAATCCTGCCTCATTAACGTCGTAGAGGTAGGATTTATAACACATAGGATAATCACATCAGATGACAAAATGGTGGATAGTCACACAATACTGGGAATTATGGCCTAATCAAGTTGACATGTATTTTTGGGGGGGCACAGTTCAATCCATGACAGATGCTATTCATGAAACAGCCTTATCTTAAAAAATGAATTTAGATACAGTTGGAACTATCCATCCTCAGAACCATTAACCATTAATATAGTTAATTAAGTGCTGATTTTCTGATAGAAAAATCTAGTATATCAAATGAATGCTTGATTAAATGTTATCTGATCTACTTTGAATATTGCCCCTAAATATAGTCCACAAAATATTTTCTTACATGGAATAGCATTGGCCAAGAAATTATGGTTATGTAAATGTTGAGCTGTCAGTTTGTGGTGGCTTGCAAGTTGCTGTGATGCTGGAAGCTATGCCACCACTATTTCAAATACTAGCAGGGTCACGCATGGTGGACAGGTTTCAAGAAGAAGGACCTAGCAGTCTACCTCTGAAAACACTGGCCAGTAGAAACCTTATGAATAGCAGCGGAACATTGTCTTATATAGTGCTGGCAGATGAGCCCCTCAAGTTGGAAGGCACTCAAAATAAGACTGGGGAAGAGTTGCCTCCTCAAAGTAGTCGACCTTAATGATGTGGATAGAGTCAAGCTTTCAGGACCTTCATTTGCTGATGTGGCATGACCTAAAATGAGAAGAAACAGCTGCAAACATCCATTAATAATCAGAACATGGAATGTATGAAGTATGAATCTAGGAAAATTGGAAGTTGTCAGAGATGAAATGGAACACATAAAGATCAATATCCTAGGCATTAATGAGCTGAAATGGACTGGTATTAGCCATTTTGAATTGGACAATCATATGGTCTACTATGCTGGAATGACAAATTGAAGATGAATGGCATCGCATTCACCATCAAAAAGAACATTTCAGGATATATCCTGAAGTACAGTGCTGTCAGTGATCAGATAATATCCATATGCCTATAAGAAAGACAAGTTAATAAGACTATAATTCAAATTTACACACCAACCACAAGTGCCAAAGATGAAGAAATTGAAGACTTTTACCAACTTCTGCAGTCTGAAATTGATCAAACATGCAATCAAGATGCATTGATAATTACTGGTAATTAGAATGCGAAAGTTGGAAACGAAGAATGATCTGTAGTTGGAAAATATGGCCTTGGTGGTAGAAATGATGTGGGAGACTGCATGATAGAATTTTGTGAGATCAATGAATTACTCATTGCAAATACCCTTTTTCAACAGCATAAACTGGGATTATGCACGTGGACCTCACTGGATGGAATACGCAGGAATTAAATTGACTACGTCTGTGGAAAGAGACAATGAAGAAGCTCAATATCATCCATCAGAACAAGGCCAGGGGCCCACTGCGGAACAGACCATCAATTGCTTATATGCAAGTTCAAGTTGAAGCTGAAGAAAGTTAAACCAAGTCCATGAGAGCCAAAATACGTCTTTGAGTATATCCCACTTGAATTTAGAGACCATCTCAAGAATAGATTTGATGCATTAAATATTAATGACTGAGAACCAGACTAGTTGTGGGATGACATCAAGGACATCCTACGTGAAGAAAGAAAAAGGCCATTAAAAAGACAGGAAAGAATGAGAAGACCAAAATGGACGTCAGAAGAGACTATGAAACTTGCTCTTACATGATGTTGTTGTTGTTAGGGTGCCATTGAGTCAGTTCCGACTCATAGCGACTCTATGCACAACAGAAAGAAATACTGCCCAATCCTGTGCCATCCACATGCTTGAGCCCATTGTTGAAGCCACTGTGTCAGTCCATCTCATTGAGGATCTTCCTCTTTTCACTAACCCTCTGTTTTACAAAGCATCATGTCCTTCTCCAGGGACTGATACCTTCCGATAACATATCCAAAGTATGTGAGACGAAGCCTCGCCATCCTTGCTTCTAAGGAGCATTCTGGCTGTACTTCTTCCAAGACAGGTTGTTTCATTCTTCTGGCAATCCATGGTATATTCAGTATTCTTCGCCAGCACCATAATACAAAGGCATCAGTCCTTCTTCAGAGCAGTTAAAGCGAATGGAAGAAGTGATTAGTTAAAAGAACTGATTTCAAAGGGCAGCCTGAAAGACAAAAGTAAAGTATTATAATGAAATTTGCAAAGACCTGGAGGTAGAAAACCAGAAGGGAAGAACACACTCAGCATTTCTGAAGCGAAAGAACTGAAGAAAATCTCAAGCCTCGATTTGCAATACTGAAGGATTCTATGGGCAAAATAATGAACAACCCAGGAAGCATCAGAAGAAGATGGAAGGAATACACAGTCACTGTACCAAAAACGGTCAACATTCATCCATTTCAGGAGGTAGCATATAATCAAGAACAGATGGTATTGAAGGAAGAAATCCAAGCTGCTCTGAAGACATTGGTGAAAAACAAGGCTCCAGGAGTTAATGGAATACCATTTGAGATGTTTCAACAAATGGATGCAGCACTGGAGGTGCTCACTGGTCTGTGCCAAGAAATTTGGAAGACAGCTACCTGACCAACCGACTGGAAGAGATCCCTGTTTGTGCCCATTCCAAAGAAAGGTGATCCAACAGATACAGAAATTATCAAACAGTATCATTAATATCACACACAAGTAAAAAATTTTGCTGAAGATAATTCAAAAATGGTTGCAGCAGTACATCAACAGGGAACTGTCAGAAATTGAAGCCGGATTCAGAAGAGAACATGGAATGAGGGATATCATTACTGATGCCAGATGAATCGTGGCTGAAAGCAAAGAATACCAGAATGATGTTTACCTGTGTTTTATTGAATATGCAAAGGCGTATGACTGTGTGGATCATAACAAATTATGGATAACATTGTGAAGAATGGGAATTCCAGAACACTTAGTTGTGCTCATGAGGAACGTGTACACAGACCAAAAGACAGTTGTTTGAACAGAATAAGGGGATACTGCACAGTTTCAAGTTAGGAAAGGTATGCGTCAGGGTTGTATCCTTTCACCACACGTATTCAATCTGTATGCTGAGCACATAATCCGAGAAGCTGGACTATATGAAGAAGAATGGGGTATCAGGGTTGGAGGAAGACTCATTAACAACCTACGTTATGCAAATGACATAACCTTGCTTGCTGAATCGGAAGAGAACTTGAAGCACTTACTGAGGATGATCAAAGACTACAGCCTTCAGTATGGATTACACCCCAACATAAAGAACAAAAATACTCACAACTGGACCAATAAGCAGCATCATGAGAAACAGATAAAATATTGATGTAGTCAAGGATTTCATTTACTTGGATCCACAACCAGTGTCCACAGAAGCAGCAGTCAAGCAATCAAATGATAAATTGCATTGGGCAAATGTGCTGCAAAAGACTTCTTTATAGTGTTACAAAGCAAAGATGTCACTTTGAGGACTAAGGTGCACCTGACCCAAGCCATGGTATTTTTCAATTGCCTCATATACATGCGAAAGCCGGACAACGAATAAGGAAGACCAAAGAAGAACTGATGCCTTTGATTAGGGTGTTGGTGAAGAATACTGAATATACCATGCACTGCTAGGAGAACGAATAAATCTGTCTTGGAAGAAGTACAGCCAGAATGCTCCTTACAAGCGCCTCACCTACTTTGGGCATGTTATCAGGAGGGACCAGTCCCTGGAGAAGGACATCATGCTTGGTAAAGTCGAGGGTCAGCAAAAAAAGAGGAAGACCTTCAATGAGGTGGACTGATACAGTGGCTACAACAATGGGCTAAAACAGCAACGTTTGTGGGGATGGCGCAGGTCCGGGCTGTGTTTCGTTCCGTTGAACATAGGGTTGCTATGAGTTGGAACCAACTTGACAGCACCTAAGAACAATAACAACAAAAGATATTGAGCTAGATACTCTCTGAAATGTTCTTTGACAGGGAATGTTATTAGAAAATGAATTTTCTGGGCAAGTGCCTTAATGTTCTCTGTTTATATAGAGATGATAAAAATTTGGTTGTTACATCATAATGCCATTCTGAAAAATGGCTTTAACTTGAATAGAATCTCAAACATGGGAGGGACCCTGGAAGTTATCTAGTAGAACAACCATTTGATGCTTGAATTCTTTCTACAGAACTCCTAGTGAGAGCTCTGTGGGCCTAGTTTGAAACCCCTGAGGTAGTCCATTCTAATTTTGAATAATTCTAACTTAGAAATTTGCAAACTTTAGAAACTGTAGAGTTTTATAAATGTTGTTGTTAGGTGCCATTGAATCAGTTCCAAATCATAGCAACTCTGTGTACAACAGAACGAAACATTGCCCTGTCCAGTGCCATCCTCATAATCGTTGTTATGCTCGAGCCCGTTGTTGTAGCCACTGCATCAGTCCATCTCGCTGGGATATGAGCGTGGGTTAGGTGATTTTGGGGTAGGTTTGAGGAAGCAGGGCTTTGCTCTGGATTGGATATTGTCAAAGTAGTGCCAATTCTATGGTTGAGAAATAAAAGTATTTTATCTAGAAGGCAAGAGGAAAGGGGCTAGACTAAAACTATAATTGGTAAGAAAAACAACAGTCATTCATATTAGCCAGGATGGGTGAATGGTTGGTCTTGTTTGTGGTTTGGACAAGGTTCATGTTTTGTCTGTGTTCAGACATGATTACAGAGTGGTCTTACTGTTGTCTGAATCCATCATGGTCAGAGAGTGGTCTTGTCTGATGTTGGTGTTATGCGACACTGTTTATGTTCAGTAGGAGAACACCGTGGCATGTGAGTGGGAGTGGGTTAATTTATTTCTTGGTGACTTAATGGAATCTATGCTTTATCATTTGTTTCATGTCATATTGTTTTCTCTCCCTGAAGAGAAAACATTTTGGAATCATTATCGTGATTTAGTGTTCAAGTTAGTATAAATGCATTGCCCTGACTCTAATTTCCCTCCGTTCCAATCAGCCCTCCTCAGTACTTCCAGAATTATTTTCTTTAAGTAAAATCCTGTTACTTCCTCCCTTTAAAGCCCTTGTTAGATCTATATTTCTTTATAGGAGGAAGTCCATGTTTCTTATCCTAGTTTACAAGGCCCTTTTAAAATCACTTCCCAATGCCCTTCTTCAGCGTCATCTTTTCCCTCCTTGACGTTTATTCTAAGATCCACTTGGATTAAACTTTGACTTTTTCCTAATTATGCTTTGCTCTTTCAACTCCATGACCTTGTGCATGCTGTTGCTTCTGCCGGGTAACCATTTCTGAGCTTTGTTACTTGGAATAATCCTCATAATTGTCCAAGTTTCCATTCAAACACCTCCTCAGTAACATTTTACCCAACCTGTACCTTCTACCTACATCATACACAGTTAATTTCCTCTCGTCAGCTGACCCCCACAGCACTTTCTGTCAATACCACTTGTTGTGAATGCTGTGCTTTTTGTTCAAACTCTGTTTTAGGACTGAAAGACTTATTCCCCAGCTGGTGGGAGTGCTGCCAGCTGACAGTCCACAGATGGCAGTCCTCTTTGGGAATTTCCCTTGGCTGCAAAGAGCTACTTTGCCCAAATTCATGTCTCCCTTCTCAGGGGTAGTCTGCATCTAATGATTTGTTGATGTGGGAGTTATAAAGATCTGACCTTGTTCCTCAACTTAGGACAACTCTGAAGGACAGTCTCAGCTTCAAAACTCCCCATGGTGTCAGCTGAGGCCATTATTGAGACTACATGGCAGACCCGCCTTTCTCTGTGCCTAATCTGGCTTCCTTTCTTTCCTTCATAGATGTTGATCCATAGAATACTCCCTTATAAAGCTCCTGCATAATCAAGCTTCTCAGAGTCTGCGTTACATGGAAACCATCTGGAAAACACGACTGTTATGGTTTATCAAATTGAAGTTTCATTTTTCCTCATTGCTTTCCCCACTTAACTAACTGTGAACTTATTTGGGGGTGGTGCCATGATGTTCATTTTTATTTCCTCAACATTTAGCTTATGCCCTGACACACAGAAGATGATCAGTAAATGATTCCCAAATGAATGGATGGATGCATACTCTTGCATTCTCAACTAGTTGGGCAAGAAAATAAATCATGCCTACTTTTCTCCTTATCATTTCTCTTAGCTTATATGCTATCATTAACTTGCAGACTTTTCGTATGAGTTTTGTAGCAGTGTCTACAATATATCACACTGATTCTGCTTTTTCCTAAAATGTAATTAACTGGATAACATTTAATTTATTCACCCATGATTAAAATAAATGGTCCACATAGGTCTGAAATTTCAAAATCATATGAACAAAGAAGTCAGTTTTTTTCCTCCAGAATAAAATCTGCAATTGATTAAGTGATTTCTTTCTGAAGTTAGGCTTATTACCTTTTTAAAGAATAAAAGCTATTTGCTTGTATAAGCTAATAATACAGATGATTTGAATCACTTAGAATGGCTTATTCTTTCTATAAGTTAACATATTTCCTTAGAACTTTCCGAAGGGTTATAGTCAGATTTATTCTACACTTGAAAGTCCTCTACATTTATATACACCCAGTATATATGAGAGGGTATGCCACGTCATCTATATTGATAGATACATATTTTAAAGAGGGAATGTAATACAAAGATACAGAATTTGGAATTAGATGGCATAGATTTGATCATTTCTTTTCTTTTAGCCAGTTTTCTTTTCTTAAAAATTAAGTATGGCCTATGTCATACTTACTCTACACCAGAGTTTCTGAACCTCGGCACTTTTGGCATTTTGGGCTGGATAATTCTTTGTTGGGGGTCGGGTGCTGTCCTGTGCATTGTAGGATGTTTGGCAGTATTTCTGGTCTCTACCCAGTAGATGCCAGTAGTAACCCCCTAGTTATGACAACCAAAAATATCTCCAGACATTGCCAAATGTACCCTGGGGGACAAAATTTTACCTGATTGAGATCCACTGCTCCTTTATCTGGGCGATCTGTCTTTTACTCTCAGGTCAGCCAGAGCTATTCTCTCTAAAGTCATCAGTAAAATTTCAGTTGACATATTAATGACTCTTTCTCATGCCTTTTTTACCTTAATGCCTCTGATTTATCACAAAGGATATTGCTAAAAGTTTCAAGTTGTAATAATCACCTAGGAGATTGTGATTTTAAATGTTAAGTTTGAGTTACCCTCTAAATTGGGAATTAAAGAGTAATGCTATGCTTTTCTCTCTTAATGGGAAAATAGCAAGGGTCATGTTATACTCATCATTGAAAATGTGAGTGCTTTTGTGCATAACATGTACCCTAGATCATAGATAACTTTATACAGATCAGCAAAATATGGTTATAGAAATGTTTTCTCTCTCTCTTTGTAAATAAGCTAAACACTATCTCCCTAACCAAGTTGACACAGGCAATCCAAAAGTTATTAGATAGCCTGTATTCGTTTCCTATTGCTGTTGTACCAAATTACCACAAACTTACTGACTCAAAACAATACAAATTTATTATCATGTAGTGCTGAAGATCAGAAGTCCAAAATCAGTCTCACTGGGCTAAAGTCAAGGTGTCAGCAGGGCTGGTTCCTTCTGGAGGCCCTAGGAGAAAATATATTTCCTTGATTTTTCCAGCTTCTAAAAAGTGCCTGCATTCCTTGGCTCATGGCCCCTTCCTTGCAGTGACATCACTCCAAACTCCACTTCCATCGTTCATATTTCTCCTCACTCTGACTCTGTCTTCCTCTTATAAGGACCCTTGTGATTATATTGGACCTACAGAGATAATCCAGGATAATCTCCCCATTTCAAGATCCTTAACTTAATCACATCTGCAAAGTCCCTCTTGCCATGGAAGGCAGTGTATTCTCAGGTTCAAGGTATTGGGACATGGACATCTTTGGAAGGCCATTATTCACCTACCACAAATGCCCTACTCTTCTGACTGGTCTTTATAAGCCAAGGGGAGATGAGACCCACTTCTGATGAATTAGCTTTGGGAAGTATGAAATATTTATAAATAAGTCATCTTTTGATGAACAGTAATGGTCATAACAAAGATGTAGGGAAGAGTGGGGTACCCTAGTCAGAGTGTGGAGCTACTGTAGTACACATCTTGCTTCCAATGATGCTTTGAGTCTCAACCCCAGCATTTTCCCTCTTAAAACAAACCAAGGAAGCAATATACTGAGGCCCTGGCACAGAAAAATCATGGTCCAAAAGGGGTCAATAACGTAAAAGCTGTCACTGTACACATTTGTCATGCTTTGCAACCAGAGGTGGGATAACAGGAGAGAGACCATTGGTAGGACTTCTGTGTTGTTGTTAGTCATTCTTTCAATCAAGTACACAAAACCTGTGAAAACCAGAACCTGTATAAGGTGGAAACATGTCAGAGAAGGAAAACTTCAAATATTTTCCACTAAAACAAGTTATAGAAAATTGGTAAGACTGCAACCTGTCGAAGATGGAAAATCTGGGAGACCCAGAAAAACAAGGCAGTCTCGTAGAGTTTCGGCCCTCACAGGTTTTTCACTGTATGCGTTCTCTCCATATTCTGTTCAGTCTCAGAGGACTGGGTAATTATCTTGGTAGCTGGTTTACATTATGAATTCTACTGTATGTCTGTATGTCTACACTTCTCCAAGCATCAATTGTATGTGTGTGTGTGTGTGTGTGTTACACTAGCTCCACTGATTCATTGACTCATCCTACGTGAAACCAACTCTAACCTTACCTGTTTCTGTCTCAGATAATACCATTCAACCAGGCTTAAAAACTAGGACTTCCTTTTAGCTCCCTATTTTCTATAACCGATCAATCTCTAAGGACTATTTGTCATTTATAATATCTCAAGTATTTGTCCAATGCTTTACAGTCTCCTCATCACTTTTACCTAAATTATCACAGCTATCGGGAAAATATTTCACCCTAACTCACCTTTCTTTCCTTTCCTGTTCTCTTTCATATTGTTTTACTGGATTAGCACACCTTATCCTATTTCAGCTACCACTATCATTCCCTGGTTATGGAATAAAATCCAAATTCCTAAGTCTTGAAGTTAAGACTCTTATAAATTTAATTCTGTCTCCCTTTTCTAGAAGCCACCTTTCATTATGTCAGCTACAAGTCTTTGCCTTAGTAAATGTGTTCTACTCACTGTCTCCTAAATGAATCATATGTGGTACTACCAACAAATAAAAAAAACAAACCCGTTGCCATCGAGTCGATTTCAACTCATAGCGATCCTATAGGACAGAGTCGAGCTGCTGCCCCACAGGGTTTCCAAGGAGCGGCTGGTGGATTCAAACTGCCGACCTTTTGGTTAGCAGCCTGAGCTCTTAACCATAAGGTAACTTAAAAGGTGAGATTTTTCAAATCAGACTCTTTATACCTACAGATTTTATGTATTATCAAACTTTACTAATAAATAAGAGGATACAGGCAACTGCTGGACACAGATGAAGCATGGAGAAGTCTGAGACTGCCAGTGCAGCTCCCAGATCATTCCTTTCTATATTAATATTTCCCTGGTCCAAATTTAACATAGAAGGTTTCTAAGTGATGCATGCAGGGCCTAAGTCACACAAAAGGAGTTCTTTCTGTCACGAAACAGCTCCATTATATATTTCGATAATCACATAGCTAAAACTAACATTTTCCAGTGTGCCGTGCCTCATAATTCCAAAATTCCAGATTTGTTTACTATAAGCAACCTGCAGAAACCAGGTATAAAACAAAAACAAAACCAAAACCAAACCTGTTGCCATCGAGTCAATTCCAACTCATAGCGACCCTATAGGGCAGAGTAGAACTACCACGTAGGGTTTCCAAGGAGCACCTGGTGGATTTGAACTGCTGACTTTTTGGTTAACAGCTGTAGCTTTTAACCACTATGCCACCAGGTTTTCCACAGAAACCAGGTATATCCTGATAAAATTATCCCATTGTTTCTCCATTAGGAAATCCCAGCACGGGGTTTGATTAGATTAGCATGTTACAATGAGATCTGATATGTTCCTTTCTTTTTCTTTTCTCTTCCCAGGGCATCCCCAGACCAGCTCCTCACCATCTCCTTCCCGGTTACCATCTCCAAAACTTACTCCCTCTGTCTATAAAGTCTTTCTGCCTATTCTACCTTTAAAACCCCAGCTTCAGTTCTGCTAGTTCTGTGATGGCCCCAATTTATTCCAACTCCTGGTAGTATCTTGAAGCTTTGAATTACTCTTGCATTTGTTATCTTCACTCTGTCAGTTAGCATTCATACTTGCAACATTACATAAAATTAATTACTCATCGTAAAAACCCTTTCAGTATGGTATTTTCATCTTTATCATACAAAATCATTGAGGCACTAAAAGTCCAAGCATTCAAATCTAAGCCTGAGTTACACTGGGCATTAAATTTCCCTTAAGATGAAAGTATGAAATAGGTGAAATTTGTCTCTGGAGCCCACCCCTGTTTCTGCCACCAATCCTGCTAATAACTTTAGAGGTACTAACACATAAGTGCTTAAAACATGGCCTTACCTAGGGATGTTTTCCTTACTGGACAACAGGGAGTAAAATGCCGAGGAGAATACACAGTCTGTGTCTTCTTTCTTCACCCTCCTTTGTCCTCTCCACTTTTTCCCCATAATGCCAACAAAAAACGGTGAACAAAAGGAGTCTTGCTATAACACTTTGGTTTTCAAAACCTTACCTAGGGTGTTTTTTTTTTTTTTTATCCCCTATACTTAAATTATAAAACAACAACACCATGCTGGATATGGTTGATTGGCATTCCATGTTCATTCCTACTTATTTTCTGTGTACTATTCTTTTCTGCCTTGCATTGGGCAAATCTGCTGCAAAAGACCTCTTTGAAGTGTTAAAAAGCACAGATGTCACCTTCGGGACTAAGGTGTGCCTGGCCCAAGCCATGGTATTTTCAGTTGCCTCGTATGCATGCAAATGCTGGATAATGAATAAGGAAGACCGAATAAGGATTGATGCCTTTGAATTATGGTGTTGGCAAAGAAGATTGAATATACCATGGACTGCCAGAAGAATTAACAATCTATCTTGGAAGAAGTACAGCCAGAATGCTCCTTAGAAGTGAGGATGGTAAGACTTTGTCTCACTTTCTTTGGACATGTTATCAGGAGGATCCAGTCCCTGGAGAAGGACATCATGCTTGGTAAAGCAGAAGGTCAGCGAAAAAGAGGAAGACCCTCAATGAGATGGATTGACACAGTGGCTGCAACGATGGGCTCAAACATAGCAACAGTTGTGAGGATGGCACAGGACTGGGCAGTGTTTCAACTTCGTAGGTATCCAGAGGCAGCTTCCTAATCTTTGGATTACATCTATGGCAGCATGTTCTTAGACCCCAGAGTTTTAGTGATAGCCTCTGTTTCCTGTTCCTCCAGGACTTTCAAAGACTGTGTAACACCTGAGTCCCTGATTTAAATCTCTCTCTCTCTCTCTGTATGTGTGTGCTTTAAATACCTAGAATGATTTGTGTTCCCTGCAAGGAATCCTGACTTATACAAACAAAAACTGTAAATACTTCATGCCAGCTGTTTTTTTTCCCAGTTGTCCCTGAAGTTTAGAGGGTAAATCTTACAGCAGTGAATTATTTACATTGAATAACTGCAGCTACCTAGTTATAAATTGTTGATATTGCCAAAGATGGTATTAAATAGAGCCTTTCTCTAAATCATAGACTAAAAAGTGCTTTTGCCATCTAGCTTTTAGTGCTAAAGCCTGTACCAAGAAGAATTTCCTCTGATTTGTTATCTTCGTTTCCTCTCTTGGCATCATTTTTTTTGGCGACATCAAACAGGTGAGCGGGGACACAGGCTTAAGGAGCAGAGAACAGAGGTCAGAAGACTGTCTTGAGGTCCACAGCTCAGCTCCTAACCACTTGTGTGACCTCAGGCCAGTCATTTCCTCATTCTGAGGCTGTTTTTGTATCTGACAAATGAGGACACTGATGATCTCTGAACATGAAACACAGAATCCTATGTGAAGTTAACAGCGTGGTCACTAGTTAAGCTAGCATGTGAATTCTGGCCACCTAGAGACCTCCACGCAGTTGGACTGAATGATTTTCAGATAGTTTCATGTGGCCACCGGTACATGGGTAAACCATTGTTTCCATCCAGCCTCCTAAGACACTGCATTTGAGTCCCACTCTTCTATGACTTGGAGAGATGACAGATCAAAGTGTGCTTTACAGCCTCTACTAATAAAACCTAGAAAAGCCATGTTTGAATCAAGTTTGCCTGTGATTTGAAAGTCAGTTGTGCTCCCAAATGTCAGCACAATTCAGAAGCTCCACTGCGTTTACAAAGAGGGAGCATCAAGTAATTAAACATAATTGTTAATTTAAAAAAAAGCACGGTTTTTGCCAAGAATGTCTGTATAGATGTGTCTTAACTTGCCCTAGAACAAGAATCATCATTATGGAGTCAGGTATTGGTGAAACTTGATCTAGTATAACAATAGCCAGTTTGGAATTAGTTCTCGAAGAGGCTGAGTAATGTATTGGTTTAGAACACAGACTCTGGAATCAGGATGCATGGGTTCGAACTTCAGTACAAAGTATTAACTGTGTAACGTTGGACCAGCTACTTAACCTCTCTCTAATTCAGTTTCTTCACCTGTAAAATGGGGATAAAAAAGGTACCCATCTCACAGGGTTCTTTTGAGGATCTATTGACGGAATATTTGTAAAGAATGAAGAGTAAGTGAAGAAATTTTAAACTAAAACACCTTTTTTCTGTTTGTTTGTTAAGAGACGCTTGCCTTCTATCTTTCTGTGTCATAGTATCTCCAGTGGCTAAGAGTGAGTCCTGTATAGTCTTTTATTCAAACTTTTCTTGGGCTTGCTAAAATATTTTCAGCTAACAACTCTTCTATGATTAATGACTTCTGTGCATTCGCTACCCACTTTTCTTCTTGTCCAGTTGCTAGGTCAGTTGTGTCAATTCTTTATAAAATAACTGCTAAACTTAGGGTAATACTTATCTCTAGTATTTTTGAATTAGATGCTCAATGGAACATTTTGATAATTTTATAGATGTATACTTACAAAAGAATCGTATGTGTCAATCTCCTCTTCGTTGCACCTTCCAGCTCAGTTGGACTAAATAATCTCCCAGAAATCTGCAGGCTTCCTCTTCTTGACCTTTAAGTAAGTGCAGTTCATATTGATACAACATTAGTTAATTCTCCCTAATACCTGGTGGGAGGGCAATAGAGAAGGCTCAGAAAGGTTCTCAGCAATCCTAGGGATTGAAGTAACTGGAAAGCGATCAACCCTAGGCATTCTCAACACCTTGGTAACGCTTTTGGAATCTAATCCTTTTGATTTCCCACTGAAAAGCTAGGGGGGCTATCTATCTGCCTGGGTTTCTCAGGTTTATAGAGGCTGAAAGGGGCATCGCCCTCCATCTTGGATCATTGATCAAGGCCTGGTTTTCTGCCTTTACAAAACTAGCTTTCTTTCCCAGAACTGGGTCCTTAGCTCCACATCTTCCTACCTTATCTCACATAAGTTTCCCTAGATGCAACTCTACTTCTCAATATATAAAACCCATTACAGTGAAGTCGATTCCGACTCATAGCAACTCTATAGGACAGTATACAACTGCTCCATAGGGTTTCCAAGGCTGATGTCTTTACGGAAGCAGACTGCCACATTTTTCTCCCATGGAGTGACTGATGGGCTCGAACTGCTGACCTTTCAGTTAGCAGCCAGGCACTTAACCACTGTGCCACCAGGGCTCTTTTCTCAAGTTATGCTACTGTCAAATTCATGCCATTAGCTCATACTCCCAGATTATACCACCTGTTTGAATTTACCATCTGTCCAAAATTAAACTAGATTCTGAATCCAATAAATGGTATTAAAAGTTGGGTCTTATTTTGTTTGAGGCTTACATTTTGATTAAGACTTGGTTTATATTTTGGTTCAGATTGTGATTATCAGTTACTTTCTGGGCTACCATTTTTGTCAAGGACTTTTCTACATGCTAGCTAACTTACTTCCCCCAGTTCAGTACTTCTTCCCTTCTAGCATGCCATGTGCCTGGTGAGTTATCCTAGAACCCTCCTGTAAAACTTTCACAAACACTATATCTTAGTGCTTTCATCTAGCCTTTGGTTTTGTTTGTGGAGATGTGGCTGAGTTGGACAAAACTTAACATTCAGGGGACCTGGTTCACCAAGTCTTGTCACAATGGCCTCTGGAGAAATGGATCAGCTGAATGTTTGCACAATTGCTGTTTGCTCACATCTATATGGAAGAGTTTTCTATTGGTATGACTGACATGAAAATATAAATTATTTACCTAACTTTAGATATAGTATCTTGTCCTGTTTATGAAGGATCCATTTAAAATTTAGTCATTATAGTAACCTGGAAATTTGAATCACTTTTGTCTATTAAACTATATTATTATGTAGTATTTGATATTTTGAAAGTACTTCATAATAATTTCTTTGAATAGTTATTCCTCACAATGGTCGTATCATATAGAACATTACTGTAATATCATCTTCCCTCTGTTTTCTTTTGGGAGAAGTAACAACAGGCAGTTTTATAACTTGTCAAATGTTACCAAGTGAGTCAGTGGCAAAATGGGATTTGAAATCCCAGTGTCTATGTCCCTGATCAGCTATTATTTCTATTCTACCCAGATAACAGTACAGTGTCCCTATTTACTGTTTAGCCTGTCATTTCTTACTTCAACAAAATCCAATTAAATTCTCCAGTATTATATCTCCCTTCTCCCATACTAATTATTTCTTTTTTGTTTACATAAATTTATCATGGGCATTAAGTGAAGCCTTGTCTAGTAGCAGAAGGATGGGTTAAGTTACTTCTTTGTATCTTTTCTAACTCTTCTACCCTTTGATTTTACCTGGCAAAAATAGATTTGAGAATACAGAATCTTTGGTGGTCACAAGTTAAATGATTTACTCTCTACAATTATATGTTTAATTTTATAAATATTAAGTAATATTTATTATGGTATAGTCTGTCTATAAATTTGTCAAAGCCAAGGATCATGGCTTCTAATCTGGAAAGGAGTATGATACAAGCAGTAACAGACCTTTGGATTAAAGTTCTGCCTCTGTCTGGAAAATGTAGTTTGCAGGGTCTCAGACCTAGCATCAGAGAATACAGAAGGGTAGATTTGAAGTTCAGAGACAACACAGATAAATAAATGGCATGTGTAAGTATAACTAAAGAAACAACAGTAACCACAAAAATTCCTTTGGATTTTAGGTAACATTTCTGAGGTCCATCCAAATCCATCAATATATCATTATTAAGTTGCATTCCTTACATGAATTGTGGCTTTTAACACTGACAGAAAATGAGTTGTTACATCATTTCTTATACCCACTTCCATAAAAGCACGTCCATTTCCAGTGGTCACTCCCCCTTCTGCTTCCTGCAGTATACTCCGATATTACTCTGCACCTGAATGAGCAGATTGGTTTTTCTTTGTGAGGCATGTATTTCAAAAGCCCAGTAAAAAGTAGAACAGCTGCAGATGGGTGTCTTGGAACTCCCAGAGAGACTGTTCAACAAGCAAGTCTCTTTGTGAGGAGAAAAGTTCTCAGATTACCAGAACTCTCAATTATTTACTGAATTAGAATCATGTTGAGGCATTTAAATACTTCTTGGAGAACTGAGTAATAGGATCTTTTGCTGTTTACCTGATGTCTACTCCATGGATTAATCTAGTGTTTGTTGGCCAGCTAGACTGGATGGAGTGTAAAATTATTTCCAGTATGTGAACCTGACCAGTAATACTTTTAATAATTTGACTATTCTAGGGAATATGTATTTGGATTTCAATAAAAATCAAACCTGAAAGAGTTTTTTATCTTCCAAGGAATTTTCAGTTTTTCTAAGTTGGCAAAACAAAGATTGAGACTACATAAGGGAGCTTTAGGAAAAGGAGTGTAACCTGAGGTAGCTCTAAAGTGCTTGACAAAAACCCATTAGTTGCTATTTTAGCAACTGCACATATACTTTGGGAAATTCATGGAGAGATACCTTTTCTGTTACTTCTGTAGAGGAAAGCCAAGATTCTTTATCTTTGCCTTGATGAACAAGAGGATAATATAAGAGTTGCATAATTGTATACTTAAGTAGATTTGTAGGTGTTTTAATGACTATATCCAAAGTGCATTGAATAATGGACCATAGCAATATTGGTGGGATGGGAGCGGATCTTCCCTTCTGTTCTAACCTGTTAAATATAAAAATATTGAGAAGGTGGCATAAGAGATAGGATTATCAATTCTCAGATGTTAAAATGCTGGGACAGTTAGTGGACACTGGATGACAAACCAATGTTTAAAACAATCTTCTTAGTTTGAAATAAGATTTTGTCAGAATGAATTTTAAATGGGATAAATACAAAGAAAGAAATATATGAGATATGGGTGATATGATTTAACAATGGAACATTTGCAAAAGAACTGACCCCAAGAACAAAATAATCCAATGATGCGATAAAAAACCAAAAAACCAAACCATCGCCACTGAGTCGATTTCAACTCATAGCAACCATATGGGACAGAGTAGAACTGCCCTATAGGGTTTCCAAGGAGCAGCTGGTGGATTCAAACTGCCGAACTTCTTTGGTTAGCAGCCGTAGCTCTTAACCACT
Source organism: Dugong dugon (assembly GCA_030035585.1). Taxonomy (NCBI): domain Eukaryota; kingdom Metazoa; phylum Chordata; class Mammalia; order Sirenia; family Dugongidae; genus Dugong; species Dugong dugon. The sequence goes on from CM057483.1 coordinate 154,780,317, forward strand.
GCACAGCTGGTGTTCCAATGATGGGATGTGTCTGCTAATAAAGTCAGTTCTGCTTAGGCTACACTGTGCTGGTGTCCAAATCAAGGGAGAAAAGAGTCCCACAGTTCTTCATGTGTGAGGTCACAGATGAGAGATAGTCTCTATTTCTGGTGATCAGCCATACTCTAATCAATCCATTTACGCCTGATTTCTGCTGTACCTCCCAGAGGTACCTTTCTGAGGTGTTTTGACAGCCATAGCTAGTTATATAACTGTTGGCAAATGAGTTTTGCCTTATTCCCCAGATCTCTAAGAAAGGAAGAGACCTAATGGAGTTAGAGTAAATCTTACGAGGAGGGAGCATGCTATTCTATGATATTCAATGCTACAAGGAAGATTAAGAGGACCAGTGACTAAGGAACACATTTGTTGATCTTTCTTTTCTCTTTATCAAAGTTTAGGTTCATGGATTTTAGGGAAAACTATAGAGTGGGGTAGAAGGCTGCCATACAGTGAGTGCCACCCCCTATTATAACATCCCTAAGAGTTTCTTAAAATGTCCTTTGCCTCGTATTTGTGGGAATATATGCAGTGGAGTCACATCTGAGTTTCTTTCTTCTATCAGTAATGGTAGCAGCAGCAGCAGCCACTGTCATTTTTCTGAGTGTTAACTATGAGCCAGGTACTATATGCTAAGTATTTTACCTGCTTTATCTCATTCAGTTATCACAATAACTCATGATGAAAGTAAGTAAACTGAGGTTTAGAGACATCAGTAATTTGCCTAAACTCATTTAGCTGGTCAGTGATGGAGCCAGGGCTTAAACCCAGGCCACTCCACAGAAACAGCTCTGCCTAGAGACTGCCATGTGCTGGATTTGGGGGGACTTCAGTCCTAGGACCAGGCCTTCCTAACCTAACATTGTGATGAAACAGTTCACTTTTCTGGGCCTCTGCTTTCGAATCTGTAAACTGGGTTGCCTGGATGGAATGATCAATAAGGTATCTTACAGGTGTAATCCTCTAAATCTGCAATTGCTTGAGAATTTGGATGTCTTTTCATTTTACTTCAGTGGAAGTTCAGAGTAGATTAAAACATGTCTTTTTGAAAATAATTACTTCTAGAGGAAAATTTCAGTGCTATTTTCCCCCATTTTCAAGCCAAGGAGTAATAAGAATAAGTGAAATCAGTTCCCTGATATGGAAACTATCAAATAGTACATGTATAAATTAGAGTTATTTCTCCTTTGGGTGGATGTCAAAATTATTCTAAAAGGTTTAGTCTTTTAATTGTATAGCTATGTCAGAGAATGTTGAATGGGATTGCTCTTGGTTTCTCTGGTGAAGTTGAGAAACTAGGAAAAAAAATAGGTGATAAGTGCCCCAACATTCTACAGAGGGCAGCTAGTTAAAAATATGTCAGAAAACTAATCTGTGGTGTGAAAAGTCAGTGACTGGAAGTGGGCACAAGAGGAGTTTCTGTGAGGCTGCTAGTATTTTGCATCCTGGTTATATGAGTATACTAACTTTGTGAAAACTCAATGAGCTGTACATTTATGAGTTGAGCACTTTTCTGTATTTATGCTTGTGATGGTTAAGGTTGTATGTCAGCTTGGCTGGACCATGATTCTCAGTGATTTGGCAGTTATATAATGATGTAGTTATCTTCCACTGTGTGATATAATCACCTCCATGATGTGATCTGATGTGATCAGCTTATCAGTTGTAAGGGGAGTTTCCTCGGGAATGTGGCCTGCATCCAATATATATGGATGTTCTGGCAAAGCTCACTGGCTTTTGTTGACTCTGCATCCTGCATCTGTTTCATCAGCATCTGACCTCTGGTTCTTGGGACTGGGACTTGAGCCAGCGGCCTGATCCTGGGAATTTGTCAGCCTCTACAGCCTGTGAGCCAGCAGCCTACCATCTGACCTGCTGATCTTGGGTTTGTCAGCCCCTGCAGCTACGTGTGTCAGGAGAAGCCTCCAGCCTGATGCCTGACCCACGGACTTGGGACTTGCCAGCCTCTACAACCATGTGAGCCATTTCCTTGAGATAAATCTCTCTATATATATACATATGTGTATGTATCTCTCTCTCTATATATATATATACGTGTGTGTGTGTGTGTGTGTGTGTGTGTGTGTGTGTGTATGCTTCACTGGTTTTGCTTCTCCAGAGAACTCAGCTTAAGACAATGCTGTACATCAATAAAATTTTTACTAAAAAATATAGGAGAAATCTTCCACTGCTAGCAACTCCAATCATTCACCTACAAGCTATGTAAGATTAAATATTTAAAAGTGTTACTGAATGAAATCATTAGAGAGTTGTCAACCTAATAGGAAGTGCCAAGACATCCCCCCTCCCACCTCCTCTTGTGGTGCTTTCTTTTCTTCAAACTGATTGGGAAATAGCCCCCAGATAACAGTTTATGGAGATTGGAGTCATCTTCCAGTTAGGGAGAAAGTCTTTTATTCTCTCACTGAATGCATGCTGAATACCATGGGCGGGTTCTTGGGATAACTTGATTTGTGTCTCCAGAAGTAGATTTGGGGATATATGTGAACACTAATTTGGGTGCCTGTGGAGATTTTGTGAACGTGGAAGGTTGCCTGGAGTGTTTTTGTAATCACAGGAAGAAGAAAGAGAAGAGTAACAGGAGTCCTAGATGCTCATGGTTTGTCCTGGAAAATAATATGTGAATATCCTGTGGGACAAATTGATGCGCAGAAAATATCTTAGTATGAGTTTTCTAGAAGGGCTCTTGCCCAAGAGAGTGGCCTGCTAGGATGAAAGGACACGAGCATTAGGAATCTCTGGGCTGTATGTCCAGGGGCAGAGATGATGGGAGGTCTCAAGGGGCCAACGTGTTTCAGAGAACCGTATGGTAAGGAGATAAGTACAGATTGTGATAGGCCTTTGAAGAACCCATAAATGTACCTCATGAGATATTGACACCATGTGAGCCCCTGACATACAGAGGGAACAAATGGCCAAATTTTATAGCACCAGAAAGGTAAGGCTTTTTGCTTCTTATTGAATTTTTTTCTACCCCCAACTTTCTACTGAAAGGACCAGCAGGAGATGAAAGTAAGGTGGAGGAAAATGAAAAAGCAGACTGTGCTCCTTTCCCTACTGAAAGTCCCCAGGCTTTGAGATAAGCCTGCGCTGAGGAAAGGGGAGAAGGTATCAACTAGATATGAGATTGAAATTTTGGTTGGATTGGACTAGATTTTTCAGTACTTGTAAGTGACCGGAAAGCTACATAATCTACTGAGATATCATCAATGACAGGGTGGGGATATCCAGAAGAGTACATTGGAAGGAAATAATTGAAGAAAAAGTTATTTTTTGGTATTTTCCAATTTAGTAAACTAATTGCAGATAAACAGCCGTTAACCCTCTCCTTGAGGCTCTAAGACAGTCCTTAGGGAGTTCGTCATCTTGCCCATGAAACCTTTGATGATCTTCCCCTCCAGTATATTTGAGCCCTCCATCCTCTATATCCCATACATATTTTTATTGTATGAATTAAAAGACTGAACAATTATACCAAAAATCATTTCAGTGTAGAGTTTTTACCAAAAAAACCAATTGGAAAAGTTAAATGACAAAACTAATTTATACTAATGTATTCTGAACATCTTACCACCCCAGAGAATCTGTATTCTAAAATAAGGCCATTGAAAAAAGAAATGGAAAAAAAAGAAATTCTTGAATGATGGAATATGAGGTACCAGGAAGGAAGGTCTTTGAGGTCTGTCTTAGTTATCAAGTGCTGCTATAACAGAAATACCACAAGTGGATGGCTTCCATAAAGAGAAATTTATTCTTACAGTCTAGTAGGCTACAAGTCCAAATTCAGGGCATCAGCTCCGGGGGAAGGCTTTCTCTCTCTGCTGGCTCTGGAGGAAGGTCCTTGTCATCAATCTTCCCCTGGTCGAGGAGCTTCTGAGGCGCAGGGACCCTGGGTCCAAAGGACACACCCTGCTCCTGGCACTGCTTTCTTGGTGGTACGAAGTCCTCAACTCTCTGCTTGCTTCGCTTTCCTTTTATCTCTAATCTTGTAGACCTTATTAATATAACTTTCGCTAATCCATCTTACTACATCGTAGTGATAGCATTTACAACACATAGGAAAATCACATCAGATAACAAAATGGTGGACAGTCATACAGTACTGGGAATCATGACCTAGCCAAGTTGACAGATATTTTTGGGGGATACAATTCAATCCATGACATTCTACTCTTTGACCCCCCCAACATTCATGTGCTTGCCACATGTAAAACACATTCACCTCGTCTTATCATAGCAAGTCTTAATTCAACTCCAGGTCCAAAATCCAAAAATTCTTCTTCTTCTGTGAAATCTAGAATACAAGTTATCACCTTCCAAAGTATAATGGTGGAACAGGTACAAACTAGACATTTCCATTACAAATGGGAGAAATTGGAGGGAAAGAAGGCATAATAGGCACCAAGCAAGTTAGCAGACCACATTACATTAGCCCTCAAGGCTTGAAAATAATCCTCTGTTCTCTGAGACCATTCACACAAATATCCCTACCCTCCAGACTCTAGGTATTGACTACACTCTCCACATTCTGACTGGAGGCCCCTCTGCCCTGGGCTTCAGCTCTGCCTTTCAGGCCCACTGGGATGGCAACTCTGTTCCCTCGGCTTTAGGCACACCATTCTCCTAGTCCACTGGAGTGACAACCCCACCCTTAGAAACACCAGAGGCCATGGCTCCACCCTTTGAAACCCCAGAGGGCCTGGCCATACCTTTTGAGACTGAGGCAGTGCAGCTTCCTTTGTTCCTTGTCTCTTCAGCTGCTGCTTCCTGTTTCCTTGGCCTCTCAGCCCTTCAGGCCTCACTGCCCACATCTGCCCTGCTGGTGAAAGTGCTCCATAGCTCTGTAGCTCCACCGGTAAGTGCCTGGAGGAACCCCACTCTGCCAGTAAACTTTGGTCAGAAGGCAGTCAGCTCTCTTGCTCCGTGGGTTGACAAGCCTAGCTCCACCGATTAGTGCCTGGAGGTACCCCACTCCACCAGGAAGACTCCTGCACACAGGTACTCAGCTGCCTCGCTCTGTGGGTCAGCTTCAGTGCTGTCTGACGCTGGTTTCCTGGTTCTGCTGCTGCTGATTCTCTGCTCCTGCAGTCCTCTGCTGCTGCTGGTTATCTGCTGCTTCCAGTCCTCTGCTGCTGCTTCTCACCATCTGCGCCATCACTGGTGTTAACAGTTCTCCTCACTTCCTTCTGAATCCTCATTCAGTTCATAGTTTCAGACTGCTTCCAAATTTTAGGTCTCTGTTAGAGCAGCACCCCACTCCCGGTACCAAATTCTGTCTTAGTCATCTAGTGCTGCCGTAACAGAGATACCACAAGGGGATGACTTCAACAAAGAGAAATTTATTCTCTCACAGTCCAGTAGGCTACAAGTCCAAATTTGGGGCACCAGCTCCAGGGGAAGGCTTTCTGTCTCTGTCGGCTCTGGAGGAAGGTCCTTGTCATCAATCGTCTCTTGATCAAGGAGCTTCTCAGGTGCAGGGACCCTGGGTCCAAAGGATGCACTCTGCTCCTGGTACTGTTTTCTTGGTGGTATGAGGTCCCCCTGTCTCTCTGCTTACTTTTCTCTTTTATGTCTCAAAAAAGATTGGCTGAAGACACAATCTAATCTTGTAGACCTCATCAACATAACTGCCACTAATCTATCCCATTAACATCATAGTGATATGATTTACAACACACAGGAAGATCACATCAGATGACAAAATGGTGGACAGTCATACAGTACTGGGAATCATGACCTAGCCAAGTTGACAGATATTTTGGGGAGACACAATTCATCCATGACAAGGTGTAAGATTTTTTGTTCCAGATAAACACTTATTCTGCTTTACTACAGATTAACCTAATCTGTTCTGTGCTTGATAGACTTTTGTTTTATTTTATTGTGGTTTTATATGTATATATATATATATGTGTGTGTGTGTGTGTGTGTTTGTATATATATAACAAAAATTGTCATTTTAACCATTTTTAAACGTACAGTTCAGTGACATTAATTACATTCACCATGTTCTAGACTAGAAGCCCAAACTTTAAAAAAATGTTTATTATAAATTAATATATTTGTGTGTAAATAGTTGAGTAAATAAAATACAAATAATCATGTTATTGGCAAAATTGTGTTGAATAGAATATACACTAATTCATTCATTCAACAAATTTCTTATGAGCAATTATAATGTCCTGGTCACTATGGAGAATGCCAGGAACAAAATGAGATGTGGGCTCTTCTCTCATGAAATTTTAGGTTTGATAAGGGAAAAGGACATTTAAAAATTGTCACTCAAATAATTATTTAATATATAAACCTAATTAATGCTGTAATGAAAGTACAGAGTACTTGGTTTCCTTAAGGAACTGGTGTTTAGAAAGGTACCTGAAGTATATTTACATTGAACTTTGGGCAGTATAACCTTAGCATCTGATTTTTTAAATAAAATTGTAAAGAAAAGTGGCACACAAATAAGCTTTATTATTACACTCAATGTTCTTTATGTGTCAAAGAGGTGTGTTAATACTATCTAATAGCATAACATATCTATTACTGCATAACAGATATTATGAAGAAAATTCCTTCTCTTTTTTAAGTGTATTTCTGTTTGTCTTTATATTCTTGTTAAAGTTGTGTTTCCATAGCTACAAGACATTTATTTGGACCATTTGTCCTTAATTAACAATGTTGCAATTCAGCAAGAATCAATAGTTTTGCCGTTAATTGACTTAATTTTTAAACGAGACAGTGTTAAAGTTAGTACTAAATAATGAATTATTTTCTTGGCTCCATGTTTATTTTCTGTTTAAATATAATTCATGGCTAAAAATTACTTAGACACAAACAGAGAAGCTTTACATTGCTCTGCTTTCAAAATCAGGGAAAACTAAATACTAAAGGAAATGCTTTCTAATCAATGTATTTTCCAAATACTCCAGAAATCCACTTCATAGGGCATTTATCTAAAGCAGTTATAGGTTTCTCAGAAATAAAGAGAATTAAGGGATTACGAATTGATGGAGATGGACCCAAATACCAAAATTGCAAACCCAGAGTTGGGTGATGATTTATCCAGACTTTCCTCATTGAAAACATAAGATTGTTGATCAAAATTCAAGTTCATTGGGCATCTATTTTTGCTTTTCTTCCCTAAAGGCCATCATTCTTGCTACTACTACAATGTGTAAATCTCAAGCAGTAAATATTATCCAATGATCACAAACAAATTTATTACAAAATATTTAATCAGTCCTTCATCCTTTATTTTTTTCTACTTACTGTGTCAAATCCTTTTCTGAGCAGCATTTGACACCTCTGAACTTCACAGTGTGTTCTGTATGGTTAAATTTGTCTCATGCTAAAAAATGCATAATGTTCTGTTATTCTTACTTTGTAATCCATTTGATTTTTTTCTTCATTGGTCAGCATGACCAAATTCTTTGGAAAATTGGTTCTTTCGTGATCAGGCCTGAACTTCCCTAAGTCTCACCAGTCTGTGACTTTAGGTGAACAGTAATCGCCTACTGACGCCTCCTTCTATCAGTGATAATGCAGGACCTTTAGCCACAAGTCATCCCCTTCACCTCACTACCTCATTTTAATGCCCAGGTATTTTCTGGAAGTCCCCAGGACTGCTACGGCAGCTCAGGAACTGTAGACCTGGGAATATGCCTTTGGTTTCCCTCATCTTTCCACAATTACCTTCTTTCCTATTTTTAGGTGTTGTCTGTAAAGTCACTTGAAGGTGGCACCTTATCACTGCCATTATTTTCAGTGCCACCCAAAAAAAACAAAACAAAACCCTGGTATCTGGACCTTGGGGATTGTCGCCCAGTGTTCACTCAAGGTGCCAAGGTGGTTTTATGTTCCCGAGAGTCCTCTGAAACTGAAATGGGAAGAATGATTACTACTCACTTTGCTTTACACTTTGTCACCTGGGCAACAAAGCAGCATTTCTTATGGCACCATTGTCACTCAGAATCCTCATAAAAACAAGTTAAACCACTTCAATCCCGCTCCCATTTGATCTGGTGCATTGCTATGTGCCTTGGCTAGGAAATTAATAGCTTAGACAAGATACCATCTGACTTTCTCCAACTCAATTCTTATTCCCCCCCACAGATGAGCACCCCATCCAACAACACACCCCATAATTTTAGCCAAAATGTGCTATACAAATAAACTCAATTAATGGTGGTTTTACTCACTGTTTTCGAAGTTTGAAATCTAGTTTGATATCAAGTGAGGAGTTTCTCTTCACTCTCCTACCCTCCTCTCATGCTCAATTCATGTTTGAAACCACATTGTACTTTGCTTTGCTTTTTCCAAAGCCAGCTCCATCAGTTTAGAACTCCAGTATTTCAATATATGGACTTCATTTAAAACACTATTAGAACTTGATAAATACAACATAGTCAAGACAATCATAAAATTACTTAAAATATAGTAAGCCCAGAGAGCAACAAGGCTGACAGTTTCTTAGAAGACTTACTCAAACTATGGTCCGGCATCATGGAAATAGGGACATGTTTTTCAAAGGAGTCAGTGCTCATGGAAGCTCATAGAGGTTAAGCCTCTATGTTAAAACATTTTCTCCAGTACCCTCCAAGTTTAACTCCCTCCAGTCCCTCATTCCCAAAATGTTATGGGATTTCCCATGTGCATGTTATAAACAAGTTTTTATCCCCAATGCCTACCAAGAGGAAAGGAAGAGTGAACCTATAAACATGACCTCTAAAAAACAGAGGAGATACAGATGTCCTGTTTAAAGCAGAGTGCCGATAGATAGAGTATCCAGATTTTGAGGAAATATGAGGAAGGTGAATAATTACAGCCAAGTTATAACATCTTAATCACAAGAGGAGATGAGAAAGGGGATGTAGGATGTTGCTATGATGTTTGTGATTCATAATTCTACTCTATAGGGGAACAAAAGGTTAGAAGAAATAGGCCAAAGTGGATTTGAAAGTTACTGACCACAGCTGAGCATATATCAGTTCTGAATGAGTAACATCCTTTATAAACCTCCCCAAAGAGTCCATTATGAGAAAAACACTAACATAGAAACTTAGGAGCAAACAGTAGAAACTCTATTATAGCAATTAATCTCAAGACACAAAGATCTATGCAGGGGCGTGGCCAACATGGCGGAGTAGTTAGATGCTTTCTATATCCCTCTTACAACAAAGACCTGGAAAAACAAGTGATTTGATTCTATATGAATATCTAGCAGCCCTGAACAAGGCAAAGTTGAGGCAATGGACTGAGTGACGCGGGGTGGGGGGTGGGGGAGACGGTTTGGAAGAAGTGAAGAGCGTCAGAGCCACAGCAAGAAAACTGCAGCTCTGCTGGCACACTGGTCCGCAGTGACACAGGCAAACAGCTGTGTTGTGCACGTGCTCGGGAAGCAGTTTCCACGTCGAGAGAGACCCAGCAGCAGAGATTCTGCTTGGACACTCCAAACCAGTGAAAAGCAGCTCCCAAGTGGCTAAGATAAGTACATGCCTGCGGCCTTTCGCGGGGATTAAAAAAAAAAAAACCATTTGGGAAGACCCTCTCTCCCTTCTACCTCCTCCCTCCATGCTCTGCACCGGGAGTCCACTGGGCCAGAAGTAGATCCCAAAAGGCACCCTGACCCATTCTCCTAGCCTTGGAGAGGGAACAAATAAGCTACTGGCTCCCATAAGCCAGGAACACAGGGTCAGCACAGCTACTTTGCTAGGCGCAGGTATAAGGGTTCCACAGACTCTGAGTGCCTTACACCCCTGTGTAGACTTGTGGGGACCCATCTCAACAGCGTTAGCCCTCACTACCACAGTATAACAGGGCAAACATCTGAAGTTTAACTGTAACTGCTTCAGCTGCGAAGGGGCAGATTTGTGACCCTCGAAACAGTCCTGCCCCTTAAGTAGGCACTTTTATCAATCAGCAACAAGGGCTTGAGGACTGGTGGGATCACCTAAAGCTCCTAGTCACCTGCTACAGGAGTCCAAGAAAAAGTGGTGCCCTCGAGTCTTTACAGCCAACAGAGTGGGGAGCTCATAGTCCGGCTGCAAAACTTACCTACCTACTCAACCTAGAGGATGGGGACACACTTTCCTTTCAGACTCTCAGGGGTGGCTGTCAGCCCCCTGCCTGGCTCAGTGTGTGATCCCCTACCACAGCCAGAGTCCAGTGCCTGCACGAATCACCCATGCCTCTCTAGGACTGGGGGTGAGAGCCTGCATCACACACTTGGTGACTGACTGCCTGAACACTTCAGCTGAACCCATATAGGAAAATTTAACGGACTCCTGTGTGCACATACTTAGTTACAGAACTAAATACCTGGTGACAGGACGTTAGAGATTCAAAGGTGTCAAAAATCAAACTAGTGCACATGAGCAGCCTACTTGGGCATATCAAAACAATACAAGAAGCTAGGACTCACTAAACAAATATAAAATAAAATTACAATAAACTATTGATGGCTTGGAGACAACAGTTAATATCAAATCACATAAAGAGGCAGTCCATGATGGCTTCAGCAAGCTCCCAGAATAAAGAATCAATATATTCTCTGGAGGAAGAGAACGTCTTGGAATTACCAGAGGCACAATACAAAAGATTAATATACAGAACTCTTCTAGAAATTAGAAAGGAAATTCGACAGAATGCAGAAATAGCCAGGGGACACTCCAGACAAACTAGTAGCAGAACTTAAAAATTCCAGAACATAATGACAAATTTAATAGGCTGCAAGAATCCACAGAGAGACAGCAATCAGAAATCCAGAAGATTAACAATAAAATTTCAGAATTAGACAACTCAATAGAAAGTCATAGGAGCAGAACTGAGGCAGTAGAAGTTAGAATTAGTGACATTGAAGATAAAGCTCTTGACACCAACTTATTTGAGGAAAAATCAGATAAAAGAATTAAAAAGAATGAAGACTCATGTGGGACCCTATCAAGAGAAATAACCTACGAGTGATCGCAGTACCAGAACAGGGGTGGATAATGGAAAATACAGAGAAAATTGTTGACGATTTGTTCGCAGAAAACTTCCCTGATATCATGAAAGATGAGAAGATATCTATCCAAGATGCTCATCAAACCCCACATAAGGTAGATCCCAAAAGAAAGTCACCAAGACATATTATAATCAAACTTACCAAAACCAAAAATAAAGAGAGAATTTTAAGAGCAGCAAGGGATAAAAGAAAAGTCATCTACAAAGGAGAGTCAGTTAGAATAAGCTCGGACTACTCAGCAGAAACCATGCAGGCTAGAAGGCAATGGGATGACATATATAAAGCCTTGAAGGAAAGTAACTGCCAGCCACGAATTATATATCCAGCAAAACTCTTAATCAAATATGATGGTGAAATTAGGGCATTTCCAGATAAACAGAAGTTTAGGGAATTTGCAAAAACCAAACCAAAATTACAAGAAATACTAAAGGGAGACTGCCAGTTAGAAAATCAATAACATCAGATAACAACCCAAGACTAGAACACAGGACAGAGCAACCAGATATCAACCCAGATAGGGAAGTCACAAAAGTAAATCAAAGCTAAAACACTGAAAATAGGGAAACAGATACCAAGATGTAAAAAAGGACAAAATTAAAACAAAAAAGAGGACTTAAAAAATGGAGATGTTGATTTTTCAAATGGAGGGGAAGTTAAGGCAATATCAAATAATAAAAGACTGGTATAAACTTAGAAAAATAGGGGTAAATATTAAGGTAACCACAAAGGAATTGAACAATCCTACAAATCAAAATAAAAAAGTAGAAAAACATAAAGACCCAGCAAACACAAAATCTACAGCAAAGAAAAAGATGAACAAAAAATAAATAAAGAAAAACGACTCATAACAGAAAATTGAGGTGAACAAAGAAACTGTGAACAACACACAAAAAGAGATATCAGGATGACGGCACTGAACTCATACCTATCAATAATTACACCGAATGTAAACAGACTTAATGCACCAATAAAGAGATGGAGAGTGCCAGATTGGATGAAAAAGCATGATCCATCTATATGCTACCTACAAGAGATGCACCTTAAACTTAAAGACACAAACAGGCTAAAACTCAAAGGATGGAAAAAAATATATCAAGCACACAACACTCAAAAAGGAGCAGGAGTGGCAATACTAATCTCTGACAAAATAAACTTTAAAGTAAAATCTACCACAAAGGATAAGGAAGGGCACTATATAATGATTAAAGGGTCAATACACCAGGAGGACATAACTATAATAAATATTTACACACCCAACAACAGGACTCCAAAATACATAAAACAAACTCTGACATCTCTGAAGAGAGAGATAGACAGCTCCACAATAGTAGTAGGAGACTTCAACATGCCACTTTCGGTGAAGGACAGACATCCAGAAAGAAGCTCAACAAAGGCACAAAAGAACTAAATGCTACAATCAACCAACTTGCTCTCATAGACATACAACACTGCACCCAACAGCAGCCAAGTATACTTTCTTTTCCAATGCACATGGGACATTCTCCAGAATAGACCACATATTAGGCCATAAAGCAAGTCTTAACAAAATCCAAAACACTGAAATATTACAAAGCATCTTTTCTGACCGTAAAGCCATGAAAGTGGAAATCAACAACACAAAAAGTAAGGAAAAAAAATCAAACACATAGAAACTGAACAACACCTTGCTCAAAAACTACTGAGTTATAGAAGAAATTAAGGATGGAAAATAAATTCATACAATCGAACGAGAATGAAAACACATCCTACCAGAACCTTTGGGACACAACAAAAGCAGTGCTCAGAGGTCAGTTTATAGCAATCAATGCACACATCCAAAAAGAAGAAAGGGCCATAATCAAAGCATTAACCCTACAACTGGAACAAGCAGAAAGAGAGCAGCAAAAGAAGCCCACAGGTGCCAGAAGGAAGGAAATAATAAGAATTAGAGCAGAATTAAATGAAATAGAGAATAGAAAAATAATTGAAAGAGTTAACAAGTCCAAAAGTTGGTTCTTTGAAAAGATCAACAAAATTGATAAACCATTGGCCAAACTGACAAAATAAAAACAGGAGAGGAAGCAGATAACCTGTATAAGACATGAGATGGGTGATATCCCAACAGACCCAACTGAAATTAAAAGAATCATAACAGATTACTATGAAAAACTATACTCTAACAAATTTGAAAACCTAGAGGAAATGGATAAATTTCAAGAAACTCACTACCTACCTAAATTAACACAAACAGAGGTAGAACAACTAAATAAAGCCATAACAAAAGAAGAGATTGAAAAGGTTATTAAAAAACTGCCAACAACAAAAAAAAAAAGGCCTGGCTCGGATGGCTTCACTGGGGAATTCTACCAGACTTTCAGAGAAGAGATAACACCACTTCTACTAAAGGTATTTCAGAGCATAGAAAGGGATGGAATGTTCCCAAACTCATTCTATGAAGCCAGCATAACCCTGATTCCAAAACCAGGTACAGACACCACAAGAAAAGAAAATTATAGACTGATATCCCTCATGAACATTGACACAAAAATCCTCAGCAAAATTTTAGCCAATAGAATTCAGCAACATATCAAAAAAATAATTCACCATGACCAAGTGGGATTTATACCAGGTATGCAGGGATGGTTCAACATTAGAAAAACAACCAACGTAATCCATCACGTAAATAAAACAAAAGACAAGAACTACATGATCTTTTCAATCGATGCAGAAAAGGCATTTGACAAAGTCCAACACCCATTCATGATAAAAACTCTCAATCAAATAGGAATAGAAGGGAAATTCCTCAATATAATTAAGGGCATTTATCCAAAACCAATAGCCAACATCATCCTGAATGGAGAGACTTTGAAAGCATTCCCCTTGAGAACAGGAACCAGACAAGGATGCCCTCTATCACCACTCTTATTCAACACTGTGCTGGAGGTCCTAGCCAGAGCAGTTAGTCTAGAAAAAGAAATAAACGGCTTCCAAATAGGTAGGGAAGAAGTCAAAGTATCTCTATTTGCAGATGATATGCTCTTATACACAGAAAACCCCAAAGAATCCACAAGAATACTACTAGAACTGATAGAAGATTTCAGCAAAGTTTCAGGATACAAGGTAAACATACAAACATCAGTTGGATTCCTTTACACCACCAAAGAGAACCTTGAAGAGGAAATCACCAAATCAATACCATTTACGATAGCCCCCAAGAAGATAAAATACTTAGGAATAAATCTAACCAGAGATGTAAAAGATCTTTACAGAGAAAACTACAAGACACTACTGCAAGGAACTAAAAGAGACCTGTTTAAGTGGGAAAATACACCTTGCTCATGGATAGGTAGACTCAACATAGTGAAAATGTCAATTCTACCCAAAGCAATCTACAGATACAATGCAATCCCAATCCAAATTCCACCAGCATTTTTTAATGAGATGGAGAATCAAATCACCAACTTCATATGGAAAGGGATGAGGCCCTGAATAAATAAAGCATTACTCAAGAAGAAGAACAAAGCGGGAGGCCTTACACTACCTGATTTTAGGACCTGTTATACTGCCACGGTAGTCAAGACAGCCTGGTACTGGTACAACAACAGATACGTAGACCAATGGAACAGAGTTGAGAATCCAGATATAAGCTCATCCACCTATGAGCAGCTAATATTTGACAAAGGCCCAAAGTCCATTAATTGGGAAAAGACAGTCTTTTTAAAAAATGGTGCTGGCATAACTGGATATCTATATGCAAAAAACTGAAACAAGACCCATACCTCACACCATGTACAAAAACTAACTCAAAATGGATCAAAGACTTAAATATAAAATCGAAAACAATAAAGATCATGGAAGAAAAAGTAGGGACGATGCTAGGAGCCTTAATACATGGCATAAACACAATATGAACCGTAAGTAACGATGCACAAGCACCAGAAGAGAGACTAGATAAACGGGAGCTCCTAAAAATCAAACACTTATGCTCATCAAAAGACTTCACCAAAAGAGTGAAAAGACAACTTACAGACTGGGAAAAAAATTTTGGCTACGACAAATCCGATCAACGTCTAATCTCTAAAATCTACAAGATATTGCAAAACCTCAACAACAAAGGACAAATAACCCAATTAAAAACTTGGCAAAGGATATGAGCAGGCACTTCACCAAAGAAGATATTCACGTGGCTAACAGACACATGAAGAAATGCTCACAATCATTAGCCATTAGAGAAATGCAGATCAAAACTACAATGAGATATCATCTCACCCCAACAAGGCTAGCATTAATCCAAAAAAACACAAAATAACAAATGCTGGAGAGGTTGTGGAGAGACTGGAAGACTTAAACACTGTTGGTGGGAATGTAAAATGGTACAACCACTTTGGAAATCGATTTGGCGCTTCCTTAAAAAGCTGGAAATGGAAGTAGCATACGATCCAGTTATCCTGCTCCTTGGAAAATATCCTAGAGAAACAAGAGTCGTCACACGAATAGATACGTGCACACCCATGTTCATTGCATCACTGTTCACAATAGCAAAAAGATGGAAGCAACTTTGGTGCCCATCAACGGACAAATAGATAAACAAACTGTGGTATATCCACACAATGCAACAATAAAGAACAATGATGAAGCTGTGAAACATCGTATAACATGGTGGAAGCTGGAACTTATTATGCTGAGTGAATTTAGTCAGTCACAGATGGCCAAATACTGTACAAGACCACTATGATAAGAACTCAAGAAAAGTTATAAACATAGAAGAAAACATTCTTGGGTGGTTATGGGGGTGGGGAGGGAGGGTGAGGGTTATTCACTAACTAGATAGTAGATAAGAATCATCCTAGGTGAAGGGAAGGACAGCACACACTACAGGGGAAGCCAGCACAACTGGACTAAACCAAAGCTAAGAAGTTTCCTGAATACAATCAAATACTTTGAGAGACAGAGTAGCAGGGATGTTGGGTCTGGGGACCATGCTTTCAGGGGACACCTAGGTCAATTGGCATAACAAAGCTTATTAAGAGAATGTTCTGCATCCTACTTTGGTGAGTGGCGTCTGAGGTCTTAAAATCTTGCAAGCGGCCATCTAAGATGCATCAATTGGTCCCAACCACTTGGAGTAAAGGAGAACGAAGAACACCAAAGACACAAAGTATTAGCCCAAGAGACAGAATGGGCCACATAAACTAGAGACTTCATCAGCCTGAGACCAGAAGAACTAGATGGTACCCGACTGCCACCAATGAACGTCCTGACAGTGAACACAACAGAGGGTCACTGATGGAGCAGTAGAACGACGGGATGCAGAACTCAAATTCTAGTAGGAAGACCAGACTTAATGGTCTGACTGAGACTGGAGGTGTCCCAGAAGGCATGGCCCCTGGACTCTATTACCCCAGAACTAAAACAATTTCTGAGGCCAACTCTTAAGACAGGGATTGGACTAGACTGTGGGACATAAAGTGATACTCGTGAAGAATGTGCCTCTTAGTCAAGTAGATGCAAGAGACCAAAGGGGCAGCTTCTGTCCAGAGGTGACATGGGAAGGCAGAGAGAGTTAGGAGCTGGTTGAATGTTCATGGGGAATCGGGTGGAAGGGAGGAGTGTGCTGTCACAGAATGGGGTTAGCGGTTGGGGTCTCATAACAATATATGTAAAAAAAAATTTATATGGGAGACTAACTTTAAATGTAAACTTCATTTAATTACAACAATAAAAAAAAGTGTGGATAAATATTGGGGTCCTTAAAAAAAAGAGATAGAATTATCTAGAGAAGTGATTCTCTAAGTGTGGTCCCTGGACCCAGCAGCATCAGCATCACTTGGGAATTTGTTGCACATGCAAATTCTCAGTCTCTTTCCAGACCTACTGATTCAGAAACTCCTGGGTTGGGGCCCAGCAATCTGTGTTTAATCATCCTCAATATAATTTTGATGCACGTTCAAGTTTGAGAACCACTGGTTTAGAGACAAATTTTAAATAAATTTACTCATATAAACAAACATTGACTAATCATCTAAGTTCAAGAACCTACAGGCCTAAAAGATGTGTACAATAAAGCTCACGTCCTTCAAGGTCACAGCATTTGGTTAGGAAAGGAAGAATAGTTTACAGATATTTAAATAATCTAAGACAACACTAGAGAAGATGTGACATACGTGAGACCAGAAGAAATGATGTTGCCCACCTACCATTACTGAATGTTTTGTTTTGATCAAGCACCCAATAGATTGATCTGATCAAAAAAAGGAAAATCGTGGAACAGAACTTCAAATTCATATGGAAACCAGATTTACTGGATCCATTGAAACTGGGGCAACCCCTGAATCTATTGCCCGAAAATAATCCTTAAACTTTGAACCAAAACTATCCCATAAAGCCATTGTTAAACAACAGTTTAGCTCAGTTAACAAAGAGTGTTTTCCTGGAGCATAGCTCTCTTATAAAGAAGTGTCTATATGAGTTCACATTGACAACAGTTAATCTAAAGCACAAATGAGAACTTTTAAGGGGTAGAGAGTCTAATCTATTGATGATGAAACAATATGGGTAGACATATTGAGAATGGTGACACAATGTGAAATACATAACCAATGCCATTGAACTGTGCACATAGAAATTGTGAATGAATATACATTTGGCTGTGTATATTGCCACCAAAAATAAATTAATCAATGAAGAAAAAAGAAAATGTGGCATAAAGCAGTCAAGGTGTGATTAACTGCTGATTTAGTGGAATTGAATATTGCTAATACAGTTTCAGGGGAAGGAAATATCACTTATCCCTGGTGGGATTAAGGAAGGTTGTTAGGAGGTGGCAATGGTTAGGATTGTTGGGAGGGCTTTGAATGGAAATTGAAAAGTCAGAGGGGACATTCCAGACTTAAAGAAAGTGTAAACAGCATTGCACCTTTGAAGAGATTGATTAATTGGAGCAGGAGGTTCATGTTGATTGAAGACATATGGGAAGGGGTTTGGCCTTGCCTTTAGATTTTGGCCTTAGAATTTATTCATATCTTTTTAGCATTGGGAGCCCTGGTGGTGCAGTGGTTAAGAGTTCGGCTTCTAACCAAAAGGTTGGCAGTTCAAATCCACCAACCACTCCTTGGAAACCTTATGGGCAGTTCTACTCTGTCCTGTAGGGTCACTATGAGTTGAAATTGACTTGGCGGCAATGGGTTTGGTTTTTTGATTTGTTTCTAGCATTGTGATACTTTGAATACTTTTCTTTAAATATTTCATCTAACATTTCTGTTTGTTTTAAGTGGGAGGGTTGGTCTGAATAACCTGTCCTCCCATTACTGGAAATGGAAGGTGATTAATTATTCATACATATTTTTTAGGTATCAACCATGTCCAAGTTATTATACTGGAAACCCTGGTGGCGTAGTGGTTAAGAGTTCAGCTGCTAACCAAAATGTAAGCAGTTCAAATCCTCCAGGTGCTCTTGGAAACCCTATGGGGCAGTTCTACTCTGTCCTGTAGGGTCACTATGAGTCAGAATCGACTCAGCAGCACTGGGTTTGGTTTTGGTTTTCCAGTGATACAAAGTCAAACTAGTGATCCGTACTCTCAAGGAGCCTATTAGAAAATCAGTTCAGTGTGATGTGTTATTGTGATGCTTACGGTTGTGTGTCAACTTGGCTGGACCATGATTCTCAGTGGTTTGACAGTTATGTTGTAGTTTGGCAGTTATATAATGATTTACTCAACTCCATGATGAGATCTACTATGAGCAGCCAATCAGTTGAAAGGGAGTTTCCTTGGGGATGTGGCCTGCCTCTAGTATATAAATGGATGTTCTGGCAAGGCTCTCACTCTGGATCCTGCATCCAGCTCATCATCAACTGACCTCTGGTTCTTCAGACTTGAGCTGGCAGCTTACCTGCTGATCTTGGGATTCATCAGCCTCCACCACCTGTAAGCCAGCAGTCTGCCATCTTACCTGCCAATCTTGAATTCATCAACCTCTGCAGCCTGTGAGCCAGCAGCCTACCATCTCACCTGCCAGGGAATATACAAACTCTTGTAAATGTACAAGGAGACATGCAAAATACTTCTCTTAAGATTACTGTTTATAATGACAGAAAGACTGTAAACATTGCAAATATCTATCAAAATAGAACAAATAAATAATTTGTGGTATATTTGTACAATAGACTATTACAAAGTGGAGTAAATGTACAGGCATCTGTGTGCATGAATCTCTGTAACATACCAGAGAGAAAAAACAGTGTTTACCGTGGGATACACTAATATCATTCCATTAATATAAATTTCAAAAGAGGATAAACCAAATAATATATTGCTTAAATTAGTTTTAGTTTAGTGTTCATATTTATTTTACAACTATATGATGTTGTAAAATGATAAATAAAGGCAAGGACATGATTGAGAGATGGAGGTTGGGATTGGCACGGGACAAACAAAAGATTTCCAAGTAATGTCCATTTCTTAAGCACGGTGGTGTGGTACATAGGTATTCATTTTGTTGGTTTGTTTTCTGTTTGTGCTTATCCCCTAAATTGTACATTTATTATCATACTATTTTTGTATACAGGTGTCAAAGAAGAAAATCTCATGCTCTGTTAGGAGACAAAGAAAAGGAGTTTTACTGAGGAATAATACAGCTCAAGCTGGGCAGCACTAAGTAAAAGTACAAAGCTCTCTGCTACTGGAGTGGAGAGAGAGATTTTTATACACAGAGAACAAAGGAAAGGTAGGGGGTTAATGATTGATTATAGATAAGATCAGCTTTAGCTTGAAGTCCTTTGAAATGTAAAGGTCCCCCACTTGGCTAGGAGGGAGTGAGTTACCACCTAGGTGAGTGGTGCCAGCTGGTTTGGCTATATATGATTGCAGTTATGATCGCATTTTTTTCCTGGGAACTCATTGTTTACATCCTGACATATTCTTCCCATGAACAAATGGTTTACATCATGTTTGGTGAAGTAAAGGGCCAGTAAAAGTGAAGGAAACTGTTGGTGAGATGGATTGGCACAATAGTTACAACAGTGGACTAGAACATGCCAGTGATAGTGAGGATATTGCAGGACCTGGCAGTGTTTTGTTCTGTTGCAAATAAGGTCACCATGAGTCAGAGTCAACTCAATGGCATCCATCCATCCATCCATCTACCTACCTACGTACCCACCCTCTCACCCCTACTTGTTCCATATCCTCAAAATATTTTAATTGCCAGTCCTTTTTTAAATCAAAAAATTTGTCATTATATTGGGTAGAATACTGAGTGTTGTTGCTGTTAGGTGCCATTGAGTCAGTTCTGTGAACAACAAAACGAAACACAGCCCGGTCCTGGGCCATCCTCATAGTCCTTGCTATGTTTGAGCCCATTGTTGCAGCCACTGTGTCAGTCCATCTTGTTGAGGATCTTCCTCTTTTTTGCTGATCCTCTACTTTACCAAGCATGATGTCTGTCTTCAGGGACTGGTCCTTCCTGATCACATGTCCAAAATACATGAGACGAAGTGTCACCATCCTTGCTTCTAAGAAGTATTCTGGCTGTACTTCTTCCAAGATGGTGGGTAGTGATAGTTTATTGTGATTTTAATTTGCATTCCTCTGATAACTGATAAATTGGAACATCTTTACGTAAAGTAATTAGATACTTAAATATCCTGTTTCATGCCCCTTTAAATCTTTGCCCATTTTGCTGTTAGGTAGTGTATCGTTTTCTTGTTGATTTGGAGACTTAAAAAATCAGCCATACTTTTAGTGGAATGTTGAGGAACAATTCACTGTTCTTTATAAAATTTAGCAAGACAGAAAAAGGGGCAGAAGAGGAAAAATAATATCCTTATTTAAGGATTTTTGGAGTCATCTTTGAAAGAGTGGGAATCTGCCAGTATAAAATGTTGTTATTTTTGGGATCAAAAACAAAATTATTTTCTAGATTTACCTGCTTCTGTAGTATTACATCTAATTATGGTACATTTTCTACATCTTCTCTGGCAACTTATCTTTAGTCAATCTGTCATTCGTTGTTGCTCTGTTGTATGCATATTTACTGTCTGTCAGCTTCTGAAAAGTTGAGAGAGAAATGAGGAAGGGAGAAGGGCTCGCATTTAGCACTCTCTTCTGAGTATGGTTGCTGATTTGAGAAATCACAGCAGCCACAGTATGGCAGATTTTTCTTTGCTTCGACTCTGCCTTGTAGAATTGCCTTTATAAAGTGCAAGTCTTCTGCGTGGTGGAAACACTCTCGTGTATCAGTGAGTAGAAGAACATTAGGAAACATCTTGCCTCGTCCCTGTAAATATTAGTTTGATCATGATATAAAGGTGAATGTTAGTTTTCATTTATTTCTTCTAAAATAGCAACTGTTCTTACAACAAGAAGTACTGTTTGATCAACAGACATAATGTCAGTCTTCCCATTTTTAAAAGATAAGTCTTTTCTTAGCCCTTCACTTAAGTAGATATCCTACAGGGTTCTTGAAAAACTTGCTTGATCATGCCACATCTTACAGAGACCTTTATTGTTGTTGTATTTCATAGTCAAAAGGTTTCTTACTTAACATGTCTGAAACTTAACATAGTATCAATTTCTCACCTCCCTCCCTGACCAGCTTGCTTTTCACTGTTCTGTTTCTTGTTTCAAAGCTCTCCTTTGCATCCTGACCTGAGCTATGGGTAACTTTCATACCTGGGACATGAAGCAAGCAGCCTCCCCTTCTGCAATGAATCCAAAAAGAGAGAGAGAAAGAGAAAGAAAGAAAATGGAGATGTGTAAGAAAATGACATTCTTTACTTTAAATATGGCCTATTGAAAATATTGTTCTTCCTGATATATGATTTTTTCAAGGCTAATATTCCCTTTTGAAGAGGAACATTGTAGGTCAAATATAGGAAAGAAGTTTTTATATTAGTACTGAAATTCTTTTGCCCACAAAGCTCTTTTTCCAGAGTAGTCTGTGGGATATCATTGTCTTACTGAAAAGAAGAGGAAGCATACCAGTTACCAAGTCATTGTCTTTTAGCTTCTAACCTACCTTTCTATGTTCTGCTCTGTGATGCTGGGACTGGGACTCTGCAAACCAAATTTCTGCTTTGCCATCTACTCTTTGTTAGACTCTGCCAATAGGGGGCATTAGAGGGAGACTGCAAGTCTGGGTCAGGGAGAAGGGACTTAATGCCATTTTGCTTTTTTCCTGTCAGCGTCAGTCCATCTCTTCTTTACCCTGGCAGTAGCAATGCCTTCTTATAGCAACAGCTGAATCCAGTTTGCAGACCTCCCAGTATTCCTAGAACCAGCCTCATCCTACCTTCCTCAGAGATACCAACACCAGCTGAGCTACACTCATCTGTCCTCAGAGTTTAGGCTCTCTGTGAGGCCTCTCTACTAAGCGTCTACATTTCAATAATTCTAATCTCTTCTCTTTGTTCCTCCAGTGCTACAGGTGGTAACTATTTCCTGCAGTTGCTACCTCTGTGATACCTTAGAATTTTCTTTCTACTCTTTCAGTTACCCAGTTAACAATTTTATACATAGTTAACAGTTCTTTATATTAAATTCTTTATGTTTAAATAACTGCTATGCTTTCTGTCTCCTGACTGGGCACATATGCACACAAATTCATGTATGCAATATGTATATATGATATATGTGATATATAATATGTGTATAGCACATATGTAATGGGTATATATGATAAGCATCTATCACATATAAGTGATTTGTATGATTTATTACTCTATATTTTTTCTTGATATGAACATAAAACAAAAATCGTCACAGCAGGACCAATAAGGAATGTCATGATAAACAGAAAAAATATTGAAGTTGTCAAGGATTTCATTTTACTTGGATCCACAGTCAACGCCCATGGGAGCAGCAGTCAAGAAATCAAACGAGGACATTTTGCATTGGGCGAATCTGCTGCAAAAGACCTCTTTAAAGTTTTGAAAAGCAAAGATGTCGCTTTGATGA
Organism: Dugong dugon; assembly: GCA_030035585.1. NCBI lineage: Eukaryota > Metazoa > Chordata > Mammalia > Sirenia > Dugongidae > Dugong > Dugong dugon. The sequence goes on from CM057483.1 coordinate 154,803,313, forward strand.
CTAAGGTGTGCCTGACCAAGCCATGGTATTTTCAATGGCCTCATATGCATGTGAAAGCTGGACAATGAATAAGGAAGACAGAAGAATTGACACATTTGAATTGTGGTGTTGGCAAAACATACTGAATATCCTTGGGGAAAATTTACTAAAAACAGAATCTACTCCCAATCCAGAAAACATCGCCACAAAAATAGAAGACAAAGAAAAGTTGTATTATCGAGTAAGCATTAAACCAGAATGTGACGCATCATAGGCAATCCACTAAAGAGATTGCAAAGAAAGGAATCTGACCCTTTATATAGCTAAGTGGATACAACTCATCATATTCTTTTTCTAAGTTTTTTTTTTATTGTGCTTTAAGTGAAAGTTTACAATTCAAGTTAGTCTCTCCTACAAAAATTTACACATACATTGTTATGTGACCCTAGTTGCTCTCCCTATACTGTGACAGCACACTCTTCCTTTCCACCCCAGACTTCCCATGTCCATTCAGCCTCTTTGTCGTCTCATCTCACCTCTGGAAAGGAGCTGCCCATTCAGTCTCATGTATCTACTTGAGCTAAGAAGCACACTCTTCATGAGTATCATTTTATGTCCCATACTCCAGTCTAATCTTTGTCTGAAGAGTTAGCCTCAGTAATGGTTTTAGTTTTGGGCTAACAGAGAGTCTGGGGCCATGTCTTCCAGGATCCCTCTAGTCTCAAACCATTAAGTCTGGTCTTTTTACTAGAATTTGAGTTCTGCACCCCTCTTTTCTTCTGCTTCATCAGGGCCTCTCTGTTGTGTTCTTTGTCAGGGCGGTCATTGGTGGTAGCCAGGCACCATCTAGTTCTTCTGGTGTCAGGCTGATGAAGTCTCTGGTTTATGTGGCCCTTTCTGTCTCTTAGGCTAATAGTTTCCTTGTGTCTTTGGTGTTGTTCATTCTCCTTTGCTCCAGGTAGGTTGGGACCAATTGATGCATCTTAGATAGCGACTCACTAGCTTCTAAGATCCCAGATGCCACTCACCAACCATTATATTCTTGTATTCAAGATAAAATTGCTAATTTTCTAATATCTTTATGGCAGGATACCTGAAGTTACTGTAAACTCTTTGCAGGAAACTAGGAGGTAGGGGTGATGTTCCTTGATGGTTACATTTCAAAAGTAATGGTTCCCAGGTCCTTGTGGAAACATTGATTTATGTACTTTTCAAAGAAAGAGAATTTACAGTTACAAGCTATCCAAAGTGAATTCTGAAAGAACTGGGGAAGAAGGGAGCCCCATCTATCACATATAAATGATTTATATTATTTATTACTTTGTATTTTTTCTTGATACGAACATAAAACAAAAATCCTCACAGCAGGACCAGTAAGCAACATCATGATAAACAGAGAAAATATTGACGTTGTCAAGGATTTCATTTGACTTGGATCCACAATCAACGCCCATGGAAGCAGCAGTCAAGAAATCAAACTTATTGCATTGGGCAGATCTGCTGTAGAAGACCTGTTTAAAGTGTTAAAAAGCAAAGATGTCGCTTTGAGGACTAATATGTGTCTGACCCAAGCCATGATATTCTCAGTTGCCTCATATGCATGAGAAAGCTGGACAATTAATAAAGAAGACCAAAGAAGAATTGATGCCTTTGAATTATGGTGCTGGAGAAGAGTATTGAATATACCATGAACTGCCAGAAGAATGAACAAATCTGTCCTGGAAGAAGCACAGCCAGAATGCTCCTTAGAAGCGAGGATGGCAACACTTTGTTTCACTTTCTTTGGACGTGTGTTTGGGAGAGACCAGTCCCTGGAGAAGTAGTGGGTCATGCTAGGTGAAGCAGAGGATCAGCAAAAAGAAGAAGACCCTCGGAGATGGTCTACAGTGTCTACAACAATGGGCTCAAACATAGCAGCGATCGTGAGGATGGTGCTGGACCAGGCAGTGTTTCGTTCTGTTGTACATATAGTGTCACTATGATTCAGAACTGACTCGATGGCACCTAACAATAACAACAACAACAACAGTCTCAACATGATTGATTGAACCCACCTTTTATAGGGTCGCTATGAGTCAGAATCAGCTGTAGGGCAATGGGTTTGGTTTTTTTGTTTTTGTTTTCCCCCTTTACTGAGATCCACTGGTATCAGTTTACTTCTGGCTGGCTGCTAATAATTTGGCCCTCCACCATGAGACTTTTTGAGATTTAAAATAGGAGGCAATGTTTTGATGACTATCCTTTTCTAGCAGGAGAAGGCAAATTTACATTGCTGTAGCGCAGTTTCTGGCAGGCTTTTTATGGTTAATATTTGGTTTTGTGGATAAGAAAAACCTTAAAATCAAAGGAAGATATCTGCTATTAATTTTCCTCTTCATAACTTATTATGTATTGATGATTATGATGATTTTAGAAGATATCTGATAATGACAGATATTGTTTTCCTCCAGTTTTTGTTTGGAGATATGCAGTTGTTTTGGAAGGATTTTATTTCTTATAGGATTCTAAAAGAAAGGTAACAAATTCTTCAGAGATTCCATTGAGTAGAGTGGACATGTTAACTATTAATCGTGATGATTTTTGACATAACCTTAAGAGGAGAGAAAAGAATGTTTGAACGGTGGGAAATGGTTTCATCTATTTAGGGAGATAGATAGGTTTGACTTGAGTTGTCATTTATATGAATATGTGCTATAAAGGGCCTGATTTTGATGCTAGTCAAAAGTACCTGACAAAAGTAATTGCCCATCAGGAGTCCTCTTGGATATTTCAGATAATTTAGTTCTAGTGGGTGGAGCCAGTAGAGGGAAAACAGTGCATTGGAAAAGGTTGTATTGTCTAGCACAAGGAAACAAAAAACCTACATCCTAAAATTGAGGCAACTTAAGACTTAGTTAATATTCAATGATTAAATTTTGTAAATCTTGAAACTACTAAGTGGAGCCCTGGTGGTGCAGTGGTCAAGACCTCAGACTGCTAACTAAAAGGTCAACAGTTTGAATCTACCAGGTGCTCCTTGGAAACCCTATGGGGCAGTTCTGCTCTGTATAGGGTCACTATGAGTCGGAATCGACTCAATGGCAACAGGTTTGGTTTGGTAGTTGAAATGTTACCCCAATTTGCAAATCATATATTAAATCGACTCTACAGCAATGGGTTTTTAAGTGCCAAACCAATTATGCTAGGTGTAGGCTCTGGTCTCAAGGAGAAATCGAAATGTAACTATAAAAATGGAAATTATAACCAGTGTGATAAGTGTAGCGGTAGTACTATGTAAACAAGCTGATCACCAAAACAGTGATTACTTTTCCATGATGTAGTAGAGCAACAGGAACATCATCTTTAGGTTTTGAAGTATCTTTAAATTTGTCACATGGACAAGAGGATGAAAAATATTATAGACTAAAAGAAACAGTATGCGAAGAGGCACCAGGATGTGAAGTAGCTCGGCATGTTAGAAAAACTACAATCAGTTCAGTGTTCTTAGAGGATGAAATGCGAGGAACAATAAATGGATATTAAGTATTGTGTACAGCCTTTTGCCAGGGGTCTGAAAAATCCAGTCAATGTTGGCTTGAAGAACATTAAGAAGGAAGACTAGCAGCCAACCATAGTCAATCTTTTCTTCCCCTTCCACCCCATTTGCTTTTCCAGTGCAGTTGTGCTTATGAGTCAATACTGAATGTTGTCCCCTAATGAAATGTAATGACGAGCAGTTTGAAAATGTTGATAGACTATTGATAGGCATGGTGCATTTGAGATCGTAAGGAAACATCAGAAAAGCGTATTCAAAGCTTTTCTGTTCAAATTGTTTTTTAAAATATTCAAAAAGAAAAAAAGTAAAAATCGTTTAAGAAGCATGTTCAAAAGAAAAGAAAGAAAACTGCCCTGGGCTTACTGCAGTGAGAGACCCAATCTGTGCAAATCCATCAGTCTTATGGAGATGGAAGTATAGGAAGGAGTGGCAGGAGCAAATTTGCCAACAAGCCAAGATCTCCACTTAGTGAAATAAAACTCTCAGGGAATGTGTTAGTTCCGCCCTGTGCCTGGCACCTTGTTTTTTTTAAAAAGAAAACAAAGCAAACAAAGAAGCAAAAACTGCCTCTGAGTCCCTGAGAGACAAGATGTGAAGATGTGAGTGCTCATGGAATGAAGGCACACAAAGAAAAGCAGTCGGAACTTTGCTTCACAGAGTCCTGCAAGATAGAAACAGATAAGGCCCTACCAAAAAACCCAAACCCATTGCAGTTGAGTTGATTCCGACTCATAGCAACCCTGTAGGACAGAGTAGAACTGCCCCATAGGGCTTCCAAGGCTATAATCTTTACAGAAGCAAACCGCCACATCTTTCTCACACAGAGCCAGAGAGGCTGGTAGGTTTGAACCACCAACCTTTTCCATTAGTAGCTGAGTGCTTTAACCACTGCTCCACCAGGGCTCCTTAGATAAAGCCCTACTCATTGCCGTAGGGTTGATTCCAACTCGTAGCAACCCTACAGGACAGAGTAGAACTGCCCCATAGGGTTCCCAAGAAGCGACTGGTGAATTTGAAATGCCGACCTTTTGGTTAGCAGCCAAGCTCTTAACCACTATGCCACCAGGACCCCCCTAGCTAGAATAATTAGAGGAAGCATGTGATTAAAGACATTTGGTGCCACAGTAACAAATTTTGAAGACAAGGTTTGATGCTTCCAATCAGCCAGTAGGCACCAGGGTTTCTCTTCATGTGTAAAAGAAAAGTAGGTTTTTATAAGATTTTTATAAGGATTATATGTAATAATATATTTAAAGTCCTTAGCACAATGCCTGGCACAAAGCAAGTATTCCTTATGGATAGTAGATATCATCATTATTCTTCATCCTACTATTATTTTTTACTCTTTTTATGTTAAGAATTGAGGCTGGAAAGTAAGAAACACTATCAATGTGTAACAGAGGTGTTTCTAATAAAAAAAAATTTTTTTTCGACTCTAATGATGTTAATTTATAAAATTTAAGTAATATTGCAATTAAGCAATTTATATATTAGTCTTGAAGTTGCATTCAATTGGATTATTTGAGCATCCCCTAAGTGCAACGTAATGATGTGGTGACATCAATATTAATAACAATACTGTGTGGCTGTCAATTCTGAGAGGGAAGCAAACACTAATAATAAAAGAAAAACAAAATATATCAAGATAAGTGACCACAATGGCTGCATGAGTGGAAAAGAGAAGACTCTGGTAAATGTTGTAGAGGAAGAATTGGCAGGCTTTGGTAACAAAATGGATATAAATTTTGTGAAAGAAAGCAATCAAGATGAATACTAGCTTGCTACTCTTCAGGAACTGGGTGTGGATCTCAGAAACTAATGTCAAGGCTGAAAGTGCAGACTATTTGATATTAAAGAACAGAAACCCGTTCAGAGAAACTCGGGTTAAAATGGAGTATATTACAAGGATACAGGGGATTCTCCTGGAACCTGATTGTCAGAGTTAAAGCAGGTCTTCACACATTAACATCAAATTTTGTAATTTATTTTTACTTTAGGTTTCTATAAAGCCATATATACCAAAGTCACCTTCTTAAAGGATGAATTTCAAATTAAATGTGGTTAAAGCCATCAACTGCTAACTGAAAGGTTGGTGGCTCAAAACCACTAGCGGCTCCCTGGGAGAAAGATGTGGCAGTCTGCTTCCTTGGAGATTTACAGCCTCAGAAACCCCATGGGGTCGCTATGAGTTGGAACCGACTCAACAGCAGTGGGTTTTATATATATGTGTGTGTATATATATATATAATTATATTTTAATATATTTGTCTAATATATAAATATATTCTAAGGACATACAAACTGAAAATAAGAGCTTTTAATTCTCCCTGTTGAAAATAAGGGAAGGGGCTCCCCTCCTCCCTTGTTCTTTCAGAATTCACTTTAGATAACTTACAAAGGTAAACTCTTTCCCTGTCACTTTGGAAAGTATGTAAATCAAGGTTGTTTCCTCAAAGACCTGGGACCTATCTCTCTTGAAATGTAATTACCAAGGAGGTCACATCCTTATTTCCAATTTTACTGGAAGGAGTTTAGCGTAACTTCAGGGATCCTGCCATAAAGATATTAGAAAATTAGCCATTTTGTCTTGAAAATATGAATGTAATGGGCTGTATCCATTCAGCTATGTAAAGGGTCAGATTCCTTCTTGTCTTTTCAGTCTCTTTAGTGGATTGCCTGTGATGCATCAAATTCTAGTTTAATGTTTATTCAATAATAAAACTTTCTATTTTTGTGGAGAGGTTTTCTGTTGAAAAACAGTTTTAATTCTCCTGGAATCTCGATTTCTGGGCTCCATGGAGTTCAGGTGACCCACCCAGGCCATTTCCCTGAGAACTTCTTTTGAAGCTTGAACCTTGAAGAAACTGGTCTTCCTAAAGGTACTTTTAGGTCAAACAGTAGCCTAGCTTAATTTGTAAAAAATGTTCGCCTTGGGCCTTGTGAAGATTTATCTATGTACAGTCAGTTTCTAGAACCTTGTGGGACTAGAGGCTGTGTTTTAGGGTAAATTGTTATTATGTAAACAATGTTCCCTGGCCTTTTTCCATGACAGTGCCAGTAAGATGGGGTATAAGAGTCTTTAGAGGATCTCTCATCTTCAGAACATTTTTGACTCCCTAGTTAAAATGTGGGGCCCTGGCGGCACAGTGGTTAAGAGCTCAGGCTGCTAACTAAAAGGTAGGCAGTTCAAATCCACCAGCCACTCCTTGGAAACTCTGTGGGGCAGTTCTTCTCTGTCCTAACTCTGTCCTATAGGGTTGCTGTGAGTTGAAGTTGACTGGACGGCAGTGGGTTTGGTTTGGTAGTCGAAATGTTACCCTGATTTGCAAATCATATATTAAATAAGCTTCAATCAGTTTTTGTTATTGGCTTAATACGATTTTTGTTTTAATACTGGGTTTAGAGTAGATATTGTTTTTGAGTAACTTTAGTAACTTTCCCCCAACTATGACCCATTGCCGTTGAGTTGATTCCAACTCATAGCGACCTTATAGGACAGTAGAACTGCCCCATAGGGTCTCCAAGGAGCGGCTGGTAGATTTGAATTGCCAACCTTTTGATTAGCAGCCGAGCTCTTAACCACTGTACCACCAGGGCTCATTCCTACCACCCCGCCCATATGTGTGTGTGTGTTTAAATTAACAATTTTAAAAAATGTTAATACCTGTTGTGGTGTAATGTTGTCAGGTCAAACTATCAGCAAAAGTGAAATATCTCATCACCTGGTGAAGAGTGCAGAGTGTTTTAGGAGCCATCCATAGTGGCCGTCTTAGTAAGATTTCCCATTAATGGTTTGTTAGAATTATCGTCCTCTTGAATTCTGACAACACTTATGACCTTCCAAGGACAGACTGTGTTTAGTCTCCAGGTTGCATTAACCAGTATTAACACCGGTACTTATTGTAGGGCTTCATTGTTTATGGCTGCAATTTGTAAGATATACCCGCACACAGGGGGGCCAGCCTAATGGCTAGGTGACAACAAACCCTACCATTTTCCTTTTTATTTAAATATCTTTAATTCTTGTCTCTGATGGCTTCCCCTGTCACGTCATGAGTAAGTAGGTCTAATACCAGCTGCAGCAAAATCACACTCCCCATTTATCATGCTAATTGCAGTTTAATGAGGAGAGGCCTGAGGCTAGAAGACTTGTATACCTAGAGTCCTATTGGAGTGGAGTTTATTATGGTAATTAATACAGCCTGTGATAATTAAATCACTCTACTAGATAGGTACTGTATTTATCATAAAGATTCACTACAGCAAAACTTTTTTGAGGGTATTCAAAGGGCCATTTTGAAAATCAAGTTCTCTTGAGTTTTCTTTAGGAGAAATTGCCATTTGCATCATGTTTTCAGATATTTCTTCCTAGAGCAGGGCTGACCACATAATTTGTCGGGCTCAGTTCAAAATGAAAATGTTGGCTACCTTATTGAAAAAACAGGAATGAAGTGCCATAACAGTGCTAAAATATAAAGCTTTTTTTTTTTCTCCATGCATCTTTTCTGCTCACCTGCACGTTCTCCATTATCTCACTGGAGTTTACTTACAAAACACATGTTCAAAGATAAAATTACAGGTAGTCCCTGACTTATGCCGTGGTTCCATTCCGATGACTCTGTCATAAGTCGGATACCTCTTCTTCTTCTTCTTTTTTTTTTTTTTTTTATTATTACTGCCTTTTATTGTCAGTATCTTTATAAATCCAATATTTGAACATCTGTGAGTGAGCATCTGAGAATGATAACATCAGCAAATTACACACTGCAACATTGTATGTAGTACATATTACTAATGATAAAATGTACAGAAAATATGATCTTAAGTGCGGTTCTTCATAATTCAAATACGTCGTAAGTCGCCGACTACGTGTGTTAAGCATTTCAAGATGACAACAGCATGAGGCCCATCTGAGTGTGGGGTCTTGTGGCTCAGAGAGCAGAAGTGTAAAGGCAAAATGTTTTTGAATAGTTGAGACTGAGCTAAACTCATGCTAGTCTGTGTAACGCAGTAAAATATGCAGGAAGCCCAGGCAAATTTGGGCCAACAGACAGCCGGACCTGGGGCCAGGGATAACCTCAGGATCACAAATAGGACAATGAAAATGAAGCAACAGCAATGAAGACCAGTTAGTCTTGTCTCAGACAAGAAGTTGCCCAAATGTTTACTGCCAAGTCAGGGAGTAATTCCAGGATATGGTCACATCAAAGCACTTGGAAGGCAACAAAAGAACTGAAGAAAGAGAAAGAGAAGTAGTTTAAACTTACCTATAATTAAAGATAGATACTACATTAACCCAAACATGCTTACATGCTTCAACTGAATAATAGTACAATTTTCCAAACGTTTCCATCTTATTTTTTTCCTTTATACAAGTTTTTGAAATATTGCAAGGACGAGTTTGAATAAAAATATTCAAAAATGTTTTGAAGAAGGTGGAGTGGTTTATGTTGTGGCTAAACTGGAATTCTCTTTCTTTGCTTATTCTGATGACTAGTTTGTTTCGTTCCTAGTCATTGAATGAATTCAGTAGAACCTAGTACATTATCCTACATATAAATGGGGGTCACTGAAAGTTTATAGTAATAATGATGATATATTTTACTGTCCACAATGACTGACTAGTAGGTCTCTTAGGAATATGTTCCCAGGAACTGAATACTCATTGAAATCAGAGTACTAGTAGCACTCTACCTCCACAATGAAGTGGTAGTTGGATATAGTCCAAATGTGGAACACCAGTAATAATAAAAATTAAGCAAATAACAGCTCAATTGCAAGACTCTTCTGCTCTAATTTCCTGATGTAGATTGTGATTTTGGTGGGGGAATAATATCTTCTTGTCATTAACGGCATCATTTCTGGTAATAACAATGACTTAATCACACAGAGTCCTCTGTGAATGTGCTACTCCTCACAGTTTGCTATAGAACGTTGCTTGAATTTAAGTGAGTTCTTTATTATGTTCTGTAAAGTAAGATTATAAAGATCAGCACTATTTGGAATAGTCTTTTGATGGCCTAATGGAGGAAGAAACATTTGTGTATTCACTCAGTAGATATATATCAAGTGCCTAAACAGTGCCCGACTCTGGTAATGTAACAGTGAGTATATGAAATAGGCGTGGGGGTCTCTTCTCATGGAGTTTAAAGGTAAACTTCCAGAATAATGCTCTATAATGTTCATTTCAGTCAGACCCACAGGCCTGTTTCTTAAGAAGAATCATTCATCTGAAGATAGAATTGAACTGAAAGTAGGCTTAGAGCAACTAGACATATTCTAAACCAATTTCCAACAGTTAATTATTTTAAGTGGTTTCCCCATTAGTTAAAAGTAAGAGGAGATAATAGGAAGGAAAGAAATATCGATAAATTTCCAAGTTGGACTAAGTTTGGTAAGTATAAAAAAATGAAGTCTAGTTAATAAAGCACAAAGCAGAAGATTTCCTCTTGACTTATAGTTATTATACATCATCATTAGAGAAGGGACTTGCTGCTCCCTTATACTAGATTAGTCGCCTGGGCATTCATCTCTTTGACCTCAGCTGAAGTGGAAGCACCAGGCAATAGAAGCAGAAAATGGAGTAAAAAGAAGTGCTATCTAGTATTTCATCTGGGCGGGGAAATTAAAAAGAGGAATCACTTAAACTGTAGAGGGGAGTGTGAAAGGAAAAGATGTTGCTCTTTTCTTTCCCTTGACAATCCTACCCTTTGAGAAGCAGCTGGTAGCTCCTGGGTTACTAGGCTTAGTCATTTCTCTTTTCAATTACAGAAGCATCCTATTAACCAAAAGATGGAGTGGGGAAAACAATTTTGGGGAGAGAGAAGAGAAAGAGAAGAGGAATATTTTTCACAGGGAGAAAAAGGCACATCTGTCAGGAAATAGGGAGTAAAATGCAAGGTAACTTTTCCCTACCCCTATTATTTTCATTTTAAACATTGTGAAAGGAACCAGTGTTTCAAGCAGTTTAAAAAATAATGGAGAATAGGCCTTGGAATATATAACTGTTACCTGGACAATTTATATTCTCTTGCCAAACCCACTGCCATCAAGTCGATTCTGACTCATTGAGACCCTGTAGGACAGAGTAGAACTGCCCCATAAGGTTTCCAAGTCTGTAAATCTTTACAGAAGTAGACTGACACATCTATCGTGGAGCAGCTGGTGAGTTCGAACCCTGACCTTTCCGTTAGCAGCCGAGAGCTTTAACCACTGTGCCACCAGGGCTCCTGTTCTATTGCAGGGGATGTAAATAAATGGGGATATTTGACCATATATGACTAATTATTTGGAATGTTCATTTTAAAGAATAAACATGCCTCTATGAGTCAGAATCGACTCGATGACAATGAGTTTGATTTATTTGGTTAGTGCTGCTGAAAAAAAAAAAAAAAAGATTTGTACCACGGTTTCTTCATATGGTTCTTCCACAATCTTGCCCGCTGTTTATGGTTTTGGTATTGTCAAAGAGAGAAATTGATAGCAGATATCTTGCTTTGATTTTGGGGTTTTCATACCCACAAAACGAAATACTCACATTAAAGAAATCTCTGACCAAAATCACTCCACCAGCCGCTTTTATTTCACCAGAAGTTGTAAATCCTTTCTTTCCTCTTGGAAGCTGGGCTTAGTAAATTGAATCTCAAAATATATGGCTGAGTGGAGGCGCAGAGACTCATCTTCTGGACTGATATCCCTTGATCTCAGTAAAAGGGGGAGGGCACGGTTCAATCAGTCATGTTAAAATTAGCCAATGGTTGATCTTCTATATTTTCCCTCCTCCTCTCTTTATAAGCCTCATTGTACCTAGCTTCCTAGAGCCATTTGCTTTTTCTGGAATCAAAATGGCTGCCCCATGTACATATGGCATAACTGCTCAGAATAAACCTTACGTTCAAATTTCTGTGAGTTTTGATTATTTTAAACAGTATGTATACAAGAAATACAAGTGAATCTGAAATTCTTACAACTTTCATATGCTATGAAATACTGGACCCTATGATCCAATATGATCCGATAATTCATCAGAAGACATTTCCAGGTCTGTGGTTCCATTATTTTATTAAAAGTAAATGTTACTTCTGACTATTGTCATGTATCAAACTAAAAAAAGAAACAAAACTGTTACTCACATTTTCAAACTTAATCAGATAGCTGTTTTTGGAAGCTCTTTTCCTGTAATGAAACAGAAGTCGATATCAGATGCTGCTAATGATCTTAATGTAGAAACAGAATTGTTTTTAGTGCTTAGCCCAGGATTTCTTAATATGGGTGAGCCAGGAGTAAAAAGTAATTTAGGTAACTTGTCCTGGATCACTGGATTCTCCATTCTTTTGTGACACAGTTGTGAGGACTGAAAGTATAACACAAATATAGAGACTAGAGAAAGTTTTTAATGTCAAGTTAACATAAAACTACTTGGATTTGTATTTTACATACATCCAACATAGTCTCTCGGGAGGTTCTCTTTTTGGATCCCACTTCTCATATCACAGATTCATTATTTTTATGCTGTGATAATATTTTTAAATGTACCTAGCATTAGTTTTAGGTTCTCTGGATGAAGCACTGAGAAACTGCTTTGCAATCATGGTTTGGTCATGGACTTAGAGGTGTGAATTTTAGTCAGTTACATTACCGCTTTGAAATTCCCATCTCTCTTCTCAAAATGTTGTCAGGTGCTGTCGAGTCAGTTCCAAGTCATAGCGACCCCATCTACAACAGAACGAAACACTGCCTGATCCTGCCTCATCCTCACCATCTTTGTTATGCTTTTGAGCCCACTGTTGCAGCCACTGTCAGTCCATCTCATAGAGGGTCTTCCTCTCTTTCGATGACCCTCTGCTTTTCCAAGCATGATATACTTCTCCAGGGACTGTTCTCTCCTGATAACGTGTCCAAAGTAAGTGAAACGAAGTCTCGCCATCCTCGCTTCTAAGGAGCATTCTGGCTGTACTTCTTCCAAGATAGATTTGTTCATTCTTCCGGCAGTCCAGGGTATATTCAATATTCTTTGCTAACACTATAATTCAAAGGTGTCAGTTCTTCTTCGGTCTTCCTCATTGACCAGCGTTCCCATGCGTATGAGGCAATTGAAAATACCATAGCTTGAGTCAGGCGCACCTTAGTCCTCAGAGTAACACCTTTGGTTTTTAACACTTCAAAGAGGTCTTTTGCAACAGATTTGCCCAATGCAATGCGTCGTTTGATTTCTTGACTGCTGCTTCCAAGGGTGTTGATTGTGGGTTCAAGTAAAATGAAATCTTTGACGACTTCAGTATTTTCTCCATTTATCATAATGTTGCTTATTGGTCCGGATGTGAGGATTTTTGTTTTCTCTACGTTGAGGTGTAATCCATACTGAAAGCTGTAGTCTTTGATCCGTATCAGTAAGTGCTTCAAGGCTTCTTCACTTTCAGCAAGCAAGATTGTGTTATCTGCATATTGCAGGTTATTAACGCTTCTTTCTCCAATCCTGATGCAGTGTTCTTCTTCATATAGTCAAGTTTCTCAGATTATTTGCTCAGCAGACAGACTGAATAAATACGGTGAAAATATACAACCCTGATGCATACCTTTCCTTATTTTAAACTATGCAGTATCCCCTTGTTCTATTTGAACGACTGCCTCTTGGTCTATGTACAGGTTCTGCATGAGCATAATGAAGTGTTCTAGAATTCTCATTCTTGGCAAGGTTACCCATAATTTTTTATGATAGATAAAGTCAACTGCCTTTGCATAGTCAATAAAACACAGGTAAACATCTTTCTGGTATTCTCTGCTTTCAGCCAAGATCAATTTGACATCAGCAATGATATCCCTCGTTCCACGTCCTCTTCTGAATCTGGCTTGAATTTCTGGCAGGCAGTTCCTTGTCGATGTACTGCTGCAACCAGTTTTGAATGATCTTCAGCAAAATTTTACTTGAGTGTGATATTAATGATATTGTTTGACAATTTCCACATTCTGTCGGTTGACCTTTCTCTGGAATGGGCACAAATATGGATCTCTTCCAAATGATTGCCTAGTGTCTTAGTCATCTAGTGCTGCTATAACAGACATACCACAAGTGGATGGCTTCAACAAACGGAAGTTTATTCTCTCATAATCTAGCAGGCTAGAAGTCCAAATTCAGGGAGCTATCTCCAGGGGAGGGCTTTTTCTCTTTGTCGGCTCTGGGGGAAGGTCCTTGTCATCAATCTTTCCTGATCGAGGAGCATTTCAGCATAGGGACCCCAGGTGCAAAGGACATGCTATTCTCCTGGCTTTTGTTTCTTGGTGGTATGAGATCCCTCTGTCTATCTACTCACTTCTCTTTTACATCTTGAAAGAGATTGGCTGAAAACACAACCTAATCTTGTAGATTGATTCGTGCATCATTAACATAAAAGCCACTAATCCCACTCATTAACATCCTAAAGGTAGAATTTACAACACATGAGAAAATCACATCAGATGACCTAATGGTGGACAAGCACACAACACTGGGAATCGTGGACTAGCCAAGTTGACACACATTTTTTTGGAGGGACACAATTCAATCTGTAACAGCCAGGAAGCTGTCTTCCAAATTTCTTGACATACACTAGTGAACACCTCCAGCGCTGCATTCATTTGTTGAAACAATCTATATTGGTATTCTTTCAATTCCTGGAGCCTTGTTTTTTGCCATTCCCTTCAGTGCAGCTTGGACTTCTTCCTTCAATGCCATCTGTTCTTGATCTTATGCTACCTCCTGAAGTGGTTGAACGTCGACCAGTTCTTTTTGGTACAGTGACTCTGTGTATTCCTTCCATCTTCTTTTGATGCTTCCTGCTTCATTCAGTATTTTCCCCGTACAATCCTTCAGTATTGCAACTCGAAGCTTGAATTTTTTTCTTCAGTTCTTTCTGCTTGAGAAATGCCAAGTGTGTTCTTCCCTTTTGGTTTTCTAACTCCAGGTTTTTGTACATTTCATTATAGAACTTTACTTTGTCTTCTCAAACCACTCTTTGAAATCTTCTGTTCTGCTCTTTTACTTCGTCATTTCTTCCATTCGCTTTAGTTACTTGACATTCAAGACCAAGTTTCAGAGTCTCTTCTGACATCCATTTTGGTTTTTTCTTTCTTTCCTGTCTTTTTAATGACCCTTTTCTTTCTTCATTTATGATGTCCTTGATGTCATTCCACGACTTGTCTTGTCTTTGGTCATTAGTGTTCAGTGTGTCAAATCTGTTCTTGAGATGGTCTCTCTATATTCAGGTGGGCTATATCAAGGCCATATTTTGGCCCTCATGCACTTGCTCTAATTGTCTTCAGCTTCAGCTTGAACTTCCATGTGAGCAATTGATATTCTGTTCTGCTCTTGGCCCCGGCCTTGTTCTGACTGATGATATTGAGCTTCTCCATCATCTCTTTCCACATATGTAGTCAATATGATTCCTGTGTATTCCATTCGGTGATATCCATGTGTATAGTCATTGTTTATGTTGTTGTAAAAGGTATTTGTTTTTTTTCTCCCATACAAAATTTTATACATACATTGTTATGTAACTGTAATTGCTCACCCCATTCTGCAACAGCACACTCCTCCTTTCCACCCCTGATTCCCCATGTCCATTCAACCAGCGACTAACCCTCTCTGCCTTCCCATCTCACCTCCGGACAGAAGCTGCCCGTTTAGTCTCTTGTATCTACTTGAGCTAAGAGGCACATTCCTCAAAAGTATTTTAAGTCCCACTGTCCAGTCCAATCCCTGTTTGAAGAGTTGGCCTCGGAAATTATTTTAGTTCTGGGCTGATAGAAAATCCGGGGGCCATGCTTTCTGGGGTTCCTCCAGTCTCGGTCAGACCACTAAGTCTGGTCTTCTTACTAGAATTTGAGTTCTGCATCCCACCTTTCTCCTCCTCCATCAGGGACTCTCTGTTGTATTCCCTGTCAGGGCGTTCCGTGGTGGTAGCCGGGCACCATCTAGTTCTTCTGGTCTCAGGCTGATGAAGTCTCTGGTTTATGTGGCCCTGAAAAAGGTATTTGTGATGAGTAAGTCATTATTCTTGCAAAATTCTATCATGGGATCTCTGGTGTTATTTCTATCATCAAGGCCGTGTTTTCCAACTACCGATCCTTCTTCTTTGTTTCTGACTTTAGCATTCCAATCACCAGTAATTATCAATGCATCCTGATTGCATGTTTGATCAATTTCAGACTGTAGAAGTTGGCAAAAATCTTCAATTTCTTCATCTTTCGCATTAGTGGTTAGTGTGTAAATTTGAATAATAGTCGTATTATCTGGTCTTCCTTGTAGGTTTATGTATATTATCCTATCACTGACAGCCTTGTACTTCAGGATAGATCTTGAAATATTGTTTTTGATGAGGAATTCGATGCCATTCCTCTTCAATTTGTCATTCCTGGCATAGTAGACCATATGATTGTCAGATTCAAAATGGCCAATACCAGTCCATTTCAGGTCACTAATGCCTAGGATATCGATCTTTATGTGGTCCATTTCATGTTTGATGATTTCCAATTTTCTTAGACTCATACTTCGTACATTCCATGTTTTGATTATTAGTGCATGTTAGCAGCTGTTTCTTCTCATTTTGACTCATGCCACTTCAGCAAATGAAGGTCCTGAAAGCTTACTCCATCAATGTAATTAATGTCATCTCTACCTTGAGGAGACAGCTCGTTCCTAGTCGTATTTTGAGTGCCTTCCAACAGAGGGGAACTATACCAGGCAATGTTCCCCTGCTATTTATAAGGTTTTCACTGGTTAATTCTTTTCAGTAGAAGACCACCAGGTCCTTCTTCCTAGTCTGTCTTAGTCTGGAAGCTCTGCTGAAACCTGTCCACCATGGGTGACCCTGCTGTACTTGAAATACCAGTGGCATAGCTTATAGCATCACAGCAACACACCAGCCACCATTGTACGACAAACTGACAGATGTGTGAGGCTTCTCAGAATAGCCAGTACTGAATCTGGCTCATATCATGGCTTTATTATTTGAAGAAAAACTGACAAAAAAGTTGAAAATGTGGCTCTCAAGTCCTCAGTTGGATTAAAGTTATTAATAAAGCAAACTACAATATCGTTTGCTTTTTCATGTAACAGAAGTGTTCCCAAAGAGCTGTGTTTATTATTATTTTTTTAAATTTTATTGTGTTTTAGGTGAAAGTTTACAGCACAAATTAGTTTTTCATTCAAAAATTTCATGCACAAATTGTTTTGTGACATTAGTTGCAGTTCCCTTCCCCCTTTCCCTTTTCACCCTGGTTCCCCGTGTCCATTTGTCCAGTTTGCCTGTCCCTTCCTGCCTTCTTGTCTTTGCTTTTGGTCAGGTGTTGCCCATTTAGTCTCGTATACTTGATTGTACTAAGAAACACTGTATTTATTATTTTTAAACTGTCTTATGTTGTAGTTGGACTAGAGGATTTTGAAATGTGATTTTTTAGATGGATGACTTTTAGCAAATGAATATCAGCTAAATCTTTTAACTTTGGTGGAGAATTATTCTTAACCTGAATTAATATCGAAATTGCATGTGGCTCAGTGTTGCTGGGTGCCATTGAATCGATTTTCGACTCATAGCAACCCCGCACAACAAAGCTGAGCTGCCCCATAGGGTTTTCTAGGCTGTCATCTTTACAAGAGCAGATCATATGGTCTTTCTTTCACGGAGCCGCTGGGTAGGTTTGAACTGCCAACCTTTCCATTAGCAGCTGAGCGCTTAACCATTGAGCCACCAGGGCACCTTTAAAGTGGGTGACTTTAAAAAGATTTTTCTGAATCCAAAATTGAAAATATCAGTTTTACTTAATGCAGCTCAGGTGTGTGTGCATGTGTGCAAGTGCACCAATGTGGGCCGGGTCAAAATAAAACTGTTAGAGACCCTTTCCTTGAAAAGCTTATAGTTTCCACCATCATTTATAATTTGAAGTAAAAACAATATTAAATGATGGAAAAATCTGATTTTTCTTATGTTGATGATAACTACTGTAATGCTTTCTTTTAAATATAAATCATATTTTTTTCACTAAATATTTTCATAGTGCTTTGCTTGACTGATGCCCTAAGCACATAGCATGGTGGGCATGTGGGTACTCACATCGAGATTGCTCAGTTTTAATCAAATTAACCAGATATTGACAAATCTCTGCCTCAACTCTATGAGCAAAGCTTCTGAGTACATCTTTCAAGCTACTTGCTTTTCTAAGTGTTTGTTTTTAGCCTAATTTATCCTCTTAGTCTCAGTGGGAAGGAGAAAATTTCTGTGAAATATGTGCTCAGCTTCTTGTTCAGTCCCTAATGAAGTTTGTACTCGAAAAGGCTTAGTCTTTTGGAAAATTTTAGCATTAAAAAGAAAGATTTGACTCCAGTTATTTTTTTAAACCAAAATAAAATAATGCTAGTGAAAAAGTCCAAATCATAGAGTTGAAGAACATTCCAATAATAATCCCAAAAGATAAATTAAAGTGCTTTGTTTTCTCTGTAATTATTTTTTGGATAGTCTCATAGAGCCTGGTATGGGAAGAGTATGATGAGTTTCTCTGTTAAATCTGTTCTAGCTGCACATTAATGCCTAGTGTTTTATAGGCTTGCAGTTTTCTTTTTGGGGGGTTTATACACAGTTTCCAGCTGACATGGTAGTGAGCAGAAGCTAATGAACTAAACTCAAGGCACACCAACATGACTGCATTTGTTTGATTTACTCTCTGTTCAGTTTATTTTCTCTCTCCCATGCCTTTTGGCTTCCAAGACAACTAAGGGCCAATTTAGGGACTTCCTATCACAGTTCTTTAACCTGAGGTTATTAAAAATATGGTCCCTGGATTGCAGCTACTGGAGCAAAGAATAAAAGAAAAGATGATATTGACCGCCACAGATGAAAGCCACAAATCAGAAATTTTATATTCCAGAGCGTGTGAGGGATAACAGCACGTCAGGGCTGAAAGTGGGAGCACAGGCTTGAGAGGACCTTTGGAACAGGACATAGAAGCAAAAACCCTACTGAGGTAAACACAAAGTAGGAGAAGCCACAGAGTCTGTATAGGCATGAGGTGGAAGAAGCAGGGAGACAGAGAGACATTAACAGTACAGGTGAAACCCAGGATTAGAGATGAGCCGGTAACAATGCAGGATGTGAAGTAACAGAGAAAGTAGTGTCTCTGTAACAGAAAAGAAAGCGGCAACAGGAAGGAGAAAGACACTAATGATGACTAGTGGTGTGGTATTGTCTAAGGTAAAACTGAGAGCAGTTAGCATTATGACAATTCTGGAATAGATTTATACCTTTCTATTTCTGTTATCCTATTTCTGCAATAACCTAGGTCAGACACACAAGATCAACGTTATAGTCAAGGAGTTAGCACTTTTTTGCTTGATGATTATAGTAGTATCTGGGTCTCAGTTTGCTTATTTGTAAAATGAATTTGAAGGAGACCTAGACATTGGCATTAATGGACTAGACTCCTATATGTTGGCTATGAGTTGGAATCAAATTGATGGCAATGGTTTTTTGGGGAGGATTTGATGTGTAAAAGAGAAATCTTAAAATTTTAAATATAATTTATGTTTCACTTATTTATAAAAATAATTTAAAGACTCAATTATATTAAAATATGTGCAGAGTAAGAAAATTATATGGTGTAAAGGCAGAGATATGAGAGCTTATGGAAGGGAAGAGATTCCAAGGAGATACCAATGAAAATGAGATGTATTACTCACTAAAAGTGAGCATTAAATTTATCTCTGAGCTTCCTGGTAGCAGAGAAAAAAAGGACAAAGTAGGATGAGTTTCAGAGTTTTCACTGTCAGGTAAAAAGAAGAGTACAAGTTCAACTAAGGACATCAAAATATTTTTTTTCAGTTTGTTTTAGAAAGAATTTATGATCTAGAGCAGGGTCGGCAAACTACTACTGCCCGTGGGCCAAATCCAATCCCTCACGTGTTTTTGTAAATGGAGTTTTATTGGAACATAGCCGAGCTCATTCATTTATCTATTGACTATGTCTATTTTCATACTACGACGGCAGCGTTGAATAGTTGCGATAGAGACCCTGTGTCCACAAGGCCTGAAACATTTAGTATCTGGCCCTTTATAGAAGTAGTTTGCCAGCCATTGGTATAGAACCTTTTAAAGAGGAACATGGAATAAAATAGTGCATATTCTTTTTAACAAGGGCTGAACACATTACTGAAGCTTCTCTCAGAAGATTTCTTATATTAATGTGATATAAAAATCCAAGTTTAACTCACAATTTAGTGAACGCATGAGTGTGTATGTACATGTGTGTTTGGGGGTGTTGGGACTGTACACCAATATATGCCATGATCTTTGCTCTTTGGTTATAATGGACATTTCCTGTCCTGAGACATTGAGCACCTATCCCTTTTATATTGGTAAAGGTTGTCTAATGTCATTCAGATACCCATGTCTTTCCCATACCCTCCATGTTCACTGTGCTTCTTCAGAATCATCCCCATCTTCTATGTGCTGCTGATTGGCTCAAAGTAGTCAACATGTTCTATCCTTCTAGCCACAGTGGGGTTTGGGTGCAAGGACAATACATATGAGAAGAAAATTTTCTAGAAGCTACCTGAGATATATTCATTTTCTGCCAGATACAAACAAGAAACATGGAGTTCCTGGAAGCCGTTAGGCTGACATCATGTGTCAGTAAGGAATACTAACATTAGGAAGATGTAGATAGAGGGGGAAGGCAGAAAAGAGAAAGGTAAAGTAATTGAGTGAATTCTAGATCAAAACACATCTAAAACTTACTCCATCTCTGGTCTTATCGATATCCTGAAGTGTTGTGGATTGAATTGCATCCAAAAATGTGTGCTGTGAGTCCTAACCTCATGCCTGTGGTTGTAATCCCATTTGGGAATAAGTTTTCTGTTACATTAATGAGGCAGGATTGGTGTAGGATGTTTCCCGAGTGAATCTCTTAAAAGAGATAACAGGAGCAAGCAGAGATGGGGGAAGATAGATGCCTAGCCACATGGAGAGAGCTACAAGGAACCAGGAAACAGAAGCTGAAGAGACAAGGACCTCCCCCTAGAGCTGACAGAGAGAGAAAGCCTTCCCCTAGAGCCGGCACCCTGAATTTGGACTTCTAGCTTCCTAAACTGTGAGAAAATAAATTCCTGTTTGCTAAAGCCACCCACTTGTGGTATTTCTGTTATAGCAGCACTAGATAAGACATGAAAGTTTAAAAGTTCACATTGTGTAAGCCACTTTGAAAAGTTCCATGTTATTTTTGAGTGAAAAAAAATTCCTGATACGCCAGTCATCTTTCAATACAAGTGAGAGAATTTGAAGAGATGGTTAGTTATCAGATATCAGAAATCTCACCTAAACTTTTGGAAGCGTTAAAGTCTACTCATAGTAGACATCGCTGACTAGTGCCTAGAGAGCAGAGATACCATGTGCCATAAATGCTTGATGGACAGGTGGCAAAGGTGACATTCTCTTAGGAAAATTCAACATATTCTCCTTTAAGAGAGCTATCTCACTTTGTAGAGAGGAGGGCTTCAAGGGGTCTTGCAAACCACTAAAAGGAAAAGAGCTTTATCGGAGCCACCATTGAATAATAAAGATTGTCCCCTGTTTAGTGCCAATAAGGTACAACAAGGAACTCTGAGAAAATAAGGTTGCCATAGTAAGTGATAATATTTTTTCCCTAGTGAAAATCAAGAGTTTCAAAGAGTCTGCACCAGGCCATGTTTCCTTAGAGACTTCCCAAGTAAAGGAAATAAGAGAAATAAAAGGAAGATCTGGTGTTTAGTGGAACTTTGCTCTGCCCGCAAAGATAAACAGAATTCTAAGGAAATGCTATTTTACGTGATTAGTTGAGCCAGGTGGGTAAAATTGGCATCGTACTTTTTTTTTTTTTTTTTTTAAATATATATTTTATTGTACTTCAGGTGAAAGCTTACAGAGCAAATAGTTTCTCATGAAATAGTAGTACACATGTTGTTTTTTGACATTGGTTAACAACCCCACAACGTATTAAGCCTCTAAATTCTCAACCTTTTTTTTTGATGAAAATTACAGATGGCCAAAGATACACCGTTTCAAAAATTTCTACATTCACAGTTCAGTGACATTGACTACGCTCTTCCAACTGTGCTGTTATTCTCACTTAAGATGAAGGCTTACAGAAAAAATAGTTATTCATTTAACAGTTACTACACATGTTGCCCTATGACAATGGTTAACAATCTCACAGCACATCAAGAATATCCTTACTCCACCTTGTGTTCCCTATCACCAGGGGGCTTCCTTGTCCCCTTCTGTCTTCTGGACCTTGTCAGTGGACTATTGTACCTCTTTAGTCTCATTTGTTTATTTATTTATTTATTTATTTATTTATTTTTATTTTATTTAAACACCATTTCAAAACTTTTTACTTACACATTTAAGTGATATTGACTATGCTCTTCCAATTGTGCTGCCATTCTCGCCCAAGATGAAGGCTTACAGGACAAAACAGCCTCCCATTTAATAGTTACTACAAATGTTGCCCTATAGCAGTGGTCAACAATCTCACAATACATCGACAGTGTCCTTATTCAATTTGTGTTCCTTATCATCAGTTTCCTACTCTCCCTCTGCCTTCTGGCCCTTGTCACCGGACTCCTGTACATCGTTAGTCCCATTTAGTTTTACTGGGGTGTCCATTCCCAGGCTTAACATCGAACCTTGAAGGTAACTTCCCCTCTGAGCTGAAAGGGTGTCTGGGGGCCACACTCTCGAGGTTTCTCTAGTATTCTTTAGGCCAGTATATCTGGTCTTCTTTTTTTTTTTTTTTTTTTTTGGGAGTTAAAATTATACTCTACATCCTACTCCAGCTCTGCCCAGAACCCTCTGTGGTGATCCTGGTCAGAGGAGTCATTGGTGGTAGCCGGGCACCATCCAGCTGTACTGGGCTCAGTCCCGTGGAGGCCTTGGTAGCTGTGGACCATTAGTCCTTCGGACTAATCTTTTCCTTGTATCCTGTTCTCTTCGTTCTCCCTTGTTCCCGAAGGGATGAGATCAGTGGAGTATCTTAGATGGCCGCTCATAGGCTTTTAAGACCCCAGACACTACTCACCAAGGTAGAATGTAGAGCATTATCTTTATAAGTAGTGTCATGCCAATTGAGCTAGATGTTCCCCGAGATCATGGTCCCCAGAGCCCTCCGTCCAACAACTCAGTCCCTCGGGGGGTTTGGATGTGTCTATAGGGCCTCCATGACCTTTCCTTGTGCAGGTTGTGTTAGTTTCCCCTGTACTATGTACTATCTCATCTCTCACCCAAGTTACCACTTACCTATTACCTATTTAGTATTCCCCCCCCCCCTCCCATCCCTGGTAACCAACAAGGATTGTTACATTTTGCATGTGAATTTTTTCATGGGTTTTTACAATAGAGGTCTCATACAATATTTGTCCTTTTGTGATTGACTTATTTCGCTCAGCATGATGTCCTCCAGTTTCATCCATGTTATGAGATGGTTCACCGATTCATTGTTCTTTCTCGTTGCATAGTACTCCATTGTGTGTATGTACCATAGTTTGTGTATCCATTCGTCTGTTGATGGACATCGAGGTTGTTTCCATCGTTTTGCTATTGTGAATAATGCTGCCATGAACATAGGTGTGCATATGTCTATTCGAGTGATGACTCTTATTTCTCTAGGATATATTCCTAGGAGTGGGATTGCTGGATCGAATGGTACGTCTATTTCTAGCTTTCTGAGGAAACGCCATATCATTTTCCAAAATGGCTGTATCATTTTGCATTCCCACCAGCAGTGTATAAGAGTTCCCGTCTCCCCGCAGCCCCTCCAACATTTGTTATTTCCAGTGTTTTTGATTCGTGCCAGTAATGCCGGGGTGAGATGGTATCTCATTGTGGTTTTAATTTGCATTTCTCTAATGGCTAGTGATCGCGAGCATTTCCTCATGTGTCTGTTGGCCATTTGAATGTCTTCCTTGGTGAAGTGTCTGTTCATTTCCTTTGCCCATTTTTTGATAGGATTGGTTGTCTTTTTGTTGTAGAGGTGTTGGATTTTCTTGTAGATTATGGAGATTAGACCTTTGTCTGACTTGTACTGTCCAAAAATTTTTTCCCAGTCTGTAGGTTCTCTTTTAACTCTTTTGGTGAAATCTTTTGAAGAGCATAGATGTTTGATTTTTAGAAGATCCCAATTATCTAGTTTATCTGTTGGGTTTTTTGTGTTGATGTTTATGGTTTGTATCCTGTTAATGCCATGTATTAAGGTCTGAAGTGTTGGTCCTATTTTTTCTTCTATGAATTTTATAGTTTGAGGCTTTATATTCAGGTCTTTGATCCATTTAAAAGTAGTTTTTGTATATGGTGTGAGGTATGGGTCCTGTTTCATTTTTCTACAAATGGATATCCAGTTTTGCCAGCACCATTTGTTAAAAAGACTGTCTTTTCCCCATTTGATGTATTTTGGGCCCTTGTCAAAAATCAGGTGACCATAGGTGGATGGATTTACATCTGAGTTCTCAATTCTGTTCCATTGGTCGATGTCTCTGTTGTTGTACCAGTACCAGGCTGTTTTGAGTACTGTAGCTGTATAGTAGGTTCTCAAGTCAGGTAGTGTGAGTCCTCCAACTTTATTCTTCTTCTTCAGTAGTGCTTTACTTATTCGGGGTTTCTTCCCTTTCCATATAAAGTTAATAATTAGTTTTTCCATCTCTTTGAAGAATGTTGTTGGTATTTGTATTGGAATTGCATTGTATTTGTAAATTGCTTTAGGTAGAATTGCCATTTTCACAATGTTGAGTCTGCCTATCCATGAGCATGGTATGTTTTTCCATTTATGTAGATCCCTTTGGGTTTCATGCAGCAGTGTTTTGTAGTTTTCTTTGTATAGGTCTTTTATATTCCTGGTCAGATTTATTCCCAAGTATTTTATCTTTTTAGGGGCTATTGAAAATGGTATTGATTTCCTGATCTCCTTTTCATCGTTCTCTTTACTGGTGTATAGGAATCCAACTGATTTTTGAATGTTTATCTTGTATCCTGCTACTCTGCTGAATCTTTCTATTAGTTCCAGTAAATTTCTCGTGGAGTCTTTAGGGTTTTCTATGTATAGTATCATATCATCTGCAAACAGGGAGAGTTTAACTTCTTCATTACCAATTTGGATGCCCTTTATTTCTTTCTCTTGCCTTACTGCTCTAGCTAGAACTTCCAGCACAATGTTAAATAGGAGTGGTGATAAAGGGCATCCTTGTCTTGTTCCTGTTTTCAGGGGGAATGTTTTCAGCCTTTCTCCATTAAGAATGATGTTGGCTGTTGGTTTTGCATAGATGCCCTTTATGATGTTGAGAAATTTCCCTTCTATACCTATTTTATTGAGAGCTTTTATCAGGAATGGGTGTTGGACTTTGTCAAATGCCTTTTCTGCATCAATTGAGATAATCATGTGATTTTTTTCTTTCCTTTTATTTATGTGGTGGATTACGTTGATGGATTTTCTAATGTTAAACCATCCTTGCATACCTGGTATGAATCCTACTTGGTCGTGGTGTATTATTTTTTTGATATGATACTGAATTCTATTGGCTAAAATTTTGTTCAGAATTTTTGCATCTATATTCATGAGAGATATTGGTCTGTAATTTTCTTTTTTTGTGATGTCTTTGCCTGGTTTTGGTATCAGCGTTATGCTGGCTTCATAGAATGAATTTGGAAGTGTTGCTTCCTCTTCTATGCTCTGAAATAACTTGAGTAGAACTGGTACGAGCTCTTCTGTAAATGTTTTGTAGAATTCTCCAGTGAAGCCATCTGGGCCAGGGCTTTTTTTGGTTGGGAGTTTTTTTATTACCTTTTCAATCTCTTCTCTTGTTATGGGTCTGTTCAGATTTTCAATATCACTTTGTTGTAGTTTGGGTAGGCCGTATGTTTCTAGAAATTTATCCATTTCCTCTAGGTTTTCAAATTTGTTGGAATATAGTTTTTCATAATATTCTGTTATAATCCTTTTTATTTCAGTTGGGTCTGTTGTAATGTCCCCCATTTCATTTCTTATTTGGGTTATTTGTGCCCTCTGCTGTTTTTCTTTTGTCAGTCTGGCCAGTGGTTTGTCGATTTTGTTGATTCTTTCAAAGAACCAACTTTTGGTTTTGTTGATTCTTTCTATTGTTTTTCTGTTCTCTATTTCATTTATTTTGGCTCTGATCTTTACTATTTCCTTTCTTCCGGTGGTTGTAGGCTTTTTTTGTTGTTCTCCTTCTATTTGTTTGAGTTCTGTAGTTAATGTTTTGATTTTGTCCCTTTCTTCTTTTTTGATATGTGCATCTATTGCTATAAATTGTCCTCTGAGGACTGCCTTTGCTGTGTCCCAAAGGTTTTGGTATGATGTGTGTTCATTTTCATTTGATTCTAGGAATTTTTTAATTCCATCTCTGATTTCTTCTATTACCCATTGATGTGTAAGCAGATTATTATTCAGTTTCCATGTGTTTGATTTTTTTTCCTTGCTCTTTCTAGTGTTAATTTCTACCTTGATGGCATTGTGGTCAGAGAAGATACTGTGAATTATCTCAGCATTTTGGATCTTGTTGAGGATTGCTCTGTGGCCTAAGATGTGGTCTATTCTGGAGAACGTTCCATGTGCATTGGAAAAGAATGTGTACTTTGCAGCGGTTGGATGGAGTGTTCTATATATGTCTATGAGGTCCAGTTGGCTGATTGTGTCCTTTAGGTCTTCTGTATCTTTGCTAAGTTTCTTTTTAGTTGTTCTGTCCTTTACTGAGAGTGGTGTGTTGAAGTCTCCTACTATTATTGTGGAACTGTCAATTTCTCTTTTCAGTGCTGTTAGAGTTTTTTTTATGTATTTTGGAGCCCTGTCATTGGGTGCATAGATATTTATTATGGTTATGTCTTCATGATGGATCATCCCCTTAATCATTATATAGTGTCCTTCTTTGTCTTTTATGGTAGATTTTGTTTTAAAATCTATTTTATCTGAGATTAGAATTGCCACTCCTGCTCTTTTTTGATAGTTGTTAGCCTGATATATTTTTTTCCAACCTTTGATTTTTAATAAATTCACATCTTTGTTTCTAAGATGTGTCTCTTGTAGACAGCAAATAGATGGATCCTGTTTTCTTATCCATTCTGCCACTCTCCGTCGCTTTATGGGTGCATTGAGTCCATTTACGTTCAGTGTAATTATTGATAGATGTGAGTTTGTTGCTGTCATTTTGTAGTGCTTTTTTTTGTGATGCTGAAGTTTTCTTTGTTCTTCTTACTCTCTTGTGCTGAGTTCCTTTTGTTTGTGGATTTTGTGTTCATTTCTTTTGTTTTTGTAGGTTTTGTTTTTGTTGAGACTTTATATTTTTCGTCTTTATTTTTATGAGTTGGTTTGTTAACTTTTTTTGTGGTTACCATGAATTTTACCCTTATCTTTATAATTTTGAAGCAGTCTACCGTTACTTGGTATCGCCTTGCCTTCTTCTCCTTTAGAAGGTTCTATACCTATGCCGTTTGTTCCCTCTTTCATTGTTTTGATGTTGTTATCATCCTTTGATTGATTTCTCTGATTCCCTGTTGTATATCTTTTGTTTTTGGAAAGTCGTCTGTAGTTCAGTTCCTAGAATGGTATCTGGTTCATGTTAACCTGCATCCTAGGTCCTAGGTCCTGCCTGAGGGCTTAAGCTGTTTGTCCTCAGATCGAAGAACTCCCTTTAATAATTCTTGTAAGTTTGGTTTGACTTTTGCATATTCCTTTAGTTTCTGTTTATCTGGAAATGACCTAATTTCACCATCAAATCTGAATGAGAGTTTTGCAGGATATATTATTCTTGGCTGACAATTTTTTTCTTTCAAGATTTTATATATGTCATCCCATTGCCTTCTTGCCTGCATGGTTTCTGCTGAATAATCTGAGCTTAGTCTTATTGTTTCTCCTCTGTATGTGACTTCTTGTTTTTCCCGAGCTGCTCTCAGGATTCTTTGTTTGTCTTTAGTTTTAGCGAGTGTGAATATGATATGTCTTGGTGATTTTCTTTTGGGGTCTATTCTATATGGGGTTCGTTGAGCTTCTTGGATGACCAGCTTTTCATCTTTCATGATATTGGGAAAGTTTTCTGTCAGCAGTTCCTCAATGATCCTCTCTGTGTTTTCTGTTTTCTTCCCCTGTTCTGGTATGCCAATCACTCGTAAGTTTTTGCTTTTAATTGTGTCCCACATAACTCTCAGGGTCTCTTCATTTTTCTTTGTTCTTTTTTCTGAGTTTTCCTGAAACAGAGTTGTATCCAAGTGTTTGTCTTCAGTTCCACTGATCCTGTCTTCCATGGTTTCAAATCTACTTCTCAGCCCTTCTATGACACCGTCCATTTCTGAAATCTTGTTGTTTATCTTTTGGATTTCTAATTGTTGTTTTTGTATAATTTCGAGTTGTGAATTTATTTTGGCATTTTGTTCTTGCATCATCTTCCTGAATTCTTCCAATTTTTTGTCTGTATTTTCCATAAATTTGTCTATTTTTTCCTCATGTTTGTCAGCTTTTTGCCTCAGTTCTTGGAAAATTCCGAGTATTAGTGATTTGAGTTCCGTATCAGGTACTTCTAGTGCATTTTCTTCCACAGGAGAGTTATCTGGTGTTTTAATTTGGACACCTATTGGAGCCATCTTGTCTTGTTTTTGTAAATGCTTTGATATTGTTTGCTGTTTTCGGGGCATTCAGTAGATATTTCTCTCGTTTATTGATTGTAGATTTTTTTTTTTTTTCGTTCTTGTGGTACAGCTGGGCAGATCTAGTTGAGGAGGAGCCACTGGGATGGGTTGCTTGTGGCACTCACCGCAGCCACCAGGACGGTCGGTAGTCAGTGCTGGGCAGGTTCCAATAGGGCGTGCCTGCACCGCTTGGTGATGTGATGTCTAGTGCACGGTGCAGGTAGGTAGGGTGCAGCGGGAAGATGGTTATGTGTGAAGCTAAGCTGGATATGGGAGAGAGGAGAGAGGAGGAGGAGCAAAAAGCGTACAAACATAAAAGAATGCTAGAGGAGTTTGTCGTTGGAATGTACAGATGAGAGACTATGGGATGGAGGAAACCAGAAGGGGGAAGAGAAAGAAAAGGAAAGAATGACCAAATGAAAATCAGAAAAGTTAAAAAACTGCAAAGTTCCCTGGGATCCCACCGATGCAGCTATGAGGTCTGGGGGAGTCGGTCTCAATTTTCACAGCTCAGCCTGGCCAGAAGGTACAGAGGCATACATCGCCTGGTATTCAGGGATCAGAAAGAGAAGGAAGAGATAGAGGGACAAGAAATTAAGCAATGAAGAAAGACAAAAGAGAAAAAGAGGTAAAATATGACAAAACTAATCAAAAAAGGAAGAAAAATAAAATTGAGGAAAAAAAAAAAAAAAAAAGGGCAACACCAGCAGTCAGTGCCTACAAATGGGACCCAGAGAGCCCCCACTCAGGGGCGCGAATTCCAAGAAGCCGATAGTCTCGGGGTTAAGTGACCGTGGCCACGGGAAGCAGAGGGGCCAACGAACAAAGGCCCCAGGATCCCACCCGCGCGGGAGCCCAGACCTGGAAACAGCCACACGCCCGAACGCAGCCCTACAGCCCCGCAGGAGAGAGCAGAGACGGCCCTCGGAACCAGGCACCCAGGCAAAAGGAGGGGGAGGCGGCAGAAAAAGGTCCGCTAGGTGCCAGCAAACGGCTCCCAGAAAGCCCCCAGCCCGGGCGCGCGGAACCCAAGCACCGGCGCCCCCCCGCCCAGGGACCCCGGCCACGGAAAGTAGAGGGGTGAACGAACAAAGGCCCCGGGATCCCACCCACGCAGGAGCCCAGACCCAGAAACAGCCACATGCCCGCACGCAGCTCCACAGCCCCGCAGGAGAGAGCAGAGACAGCACCCGGACCCAGGCACCCAGGCAAAAGGAGGGGGAGGCGGCAGAAAAAGGTCCGCTAGGTGCCAGCAAACGGCTCCCAGAAAGCCCCCAGCCCGGGCGCGCGGAACCCAAGCACCGGCGCCCCCCCGCCCAGGGACCCCGGCCACGGAAAGCAGAGGGGCGAACGAACAAAGGCCCCGGGATCCCACCCACGCGGGAGCCCAGACCCAGAAACAGCCACACGCCCGCACGCAGCCCTACAGCCCCGCAGGAGAGAGCAGAGACGGCACTCGGAACCAGGCACCCAGGCAAAAGGAGGGGGAGGCGGCAGAGAAAGGTTCGCTAGCTGCCAGCAAACGGCTCCCAGAAAGCCGCCAGCCCAGGCGCGCGGAATCCAAGCACCAGCACCCCCCAGCCCAGAGACCCTGGCCACGGAAAGCAGGGGATCCCCAGCTGAGGCGGAGAGGGGTGGGTGGTGGGAGAGCGCGCACCGCAGTTTACCGGTCGTTCTGTCTCCGACCAGATGCTCTGCAAGGCTGCTCTCCCGTTTGCTGGTCTCCGATAGGAATCCAAGATGGTGGATCCGCGCTGCGTTAGCTGGTAAGGAATCTCTGCCTGAGTCTCTCCTCGCTCTCCGTTCTCTTTTAGTATTCTCACTCCGTTTGGTGTTTGGCTGAGTTCTTTATCTCTTCATTTGGTGTTCTAGGGTTTCAGGATTGTTGATTCTCTGTTAGGCTTAGTTTTTCGGATCTTTGCTGTGGAGGGACGGCGTGGTGTTTCTGCCTAGAGCGCCATCTTGCCCCTCTCTCGGCATCGTACTTTTATACTGTGATCATTCCAGTACACATGGAGAGATAATTATTTTATAACCAAACTCCAAGAAAGTAGTGTCCAGAAAAAATTCAGAATCAGTTATGACAAAGATTGAATTATTTAACTAAGGACAACGTTTAATAGTTAGCTTTAGGAGGAATTGTTTTTCTTTTGGAATTTACTGTGGAGTGAAAACTGAAAACAATACTTAAATGTTCTTTGCAAGGCACGTGAGCTTTCTGAACCTAAGTTTCCTTGCCTGTGAAACGAGCAATTTGAATGAGAACTCTGATTTTTGAACATTTCTGTCAATAAAAGCCTATGAGAAAATCAAACCCGTAAAACAGATTAAATTGCAGAGTCTCAGGATGGAGATTAGCAGGAGGTTCAGAGACATAACTGTTGGGCTTCCCTTCTCTCTGCAGTAGTCCTTAAGACAGCTCGGAGGGTTCACTAGGGCTTGGACTAACACACTAGAAAAGGCTAGGTGATATTAAAGACTCTTTCAAGGGCCAAAGGAAGATCTTTGAATCTCTGATAGTAAATATAAGACATTTTCATTACTCATGTCTTAGAACAAATGCTTACCAATTCACACCAAAAAAAAAAAAAAAAAAACAAACAAACAAAACCCAAACTCGTTGCCATCGAGTCAGTTCTGACTCATAGTGACCCTATAGGACAGAGTACAACTGCCCCATAGAGTTTCCAAGGAGCGCCTGGTGGATCTGAACTGCTGACCTTTTGGTTAGCAGCCATAGCACTTAACCATCAGGGTTTCCCAAATTCACACAGTCTTAAATATATAAAGACAGTTATTTTTATAGAAAATAATTGATAGACTTATATGCTTTAAAGCCTCTGCCTTTTAAATACAGGCAGTCCATGGATTATGAATGAGTTCCGTTCCTAAATCTGTCTTTAAGTCAAATTTGTACATAAATTGAAACAGGTACAGTTTGTATCTAACGTCAGTTAATCAAATGTTTGTCTTAGTATATAATATATATAAGGTACCTATCTATGCATAAAAAAATTAAAGAAACACTTCCAGATACACTAAAATGTCTTTAACATAATAATACAGTAATAATAATAATAATGTTTTGATGTGCATCACGAAGTAGTGCCCGTTTGTTATTATGAACCATTGTATATACCTCAAGTTTTTAGTATAATAGGCTTTATGGGGCTTGGTTCATAACTATGGGTTGTATTTAAGTTGGATGTTTGTAACCTGGAGACTGCCTGTAGTCATACACAAAATGTCTTAATTGATCTTTTTTTAAAATAAACGTTTGTTTTGGAATAATTTTAGATTTACAGAAAACTTGCGAAGACAGTACAGCGAGGTCCCCTAATGTTAACGTCTTACGTAACCATGGTACATTTGTCAAAACTAAGAAAATAATATTGGTTCATTACTTTTAACTGAACTATAGTCTTTATTCAGATTTTACCAGTTTTTCAACTAATGTTCCTTTTCCATTTGAGGATCCAATCCAGGATACCACATTGCATTTAGAACAGGTTATTTTTATTTAGAACAGGTTGTTTGTCTGTTTTCATAGTACTAAAAGACAAAAATTCTCCTTAGAAAATAACAATTGATGAACTCAGTCAGGGTCGATAGACTTTTTCTGTGAAGGGCCAGATAGTAAATATTTTAGGCTTTGTGGGCCATATGACCTCTGTCACAACTACTCAGCTCAGCCATTGTAGCATGAATGCATCCATAGACAATAAGTAAACAAATGGGCATGGCTGTGTTCCAATAAAACTTTATTTATAGAAATATGTGGTAGGCCTTATTTGATCCACGGGCAGTGGTTTGCTGACCTATGACTTTATTGAGCTGTGATTCAACATCTAACCTGGTGTACTAGTCACTAAAATCAACTTTATCCCACTCAAAAACATTTAGAGTCTCTCTTTCTGTTGACCTGGATACTGGCAGTGCTCTGTGCTAAACAGCTAAATAGTCCCCCTCATCTCTTATCTAGATTGGAGGTTACTGAAGTTTTCTCTGTCCATTTTTATTTATACCTAGAAACCATCATCCACAATACTAATACAATAACCATCTCAAATCACCTGTTGTAGTTTTGAAGTTTGAACAAACACTTGTACTAAAGATTCAAGATACACATAGAAATTTAAATTGCTAGTTTCTGATTGTTATCATGCAACAAGGGTGTGAGTTATACCTGCTATGGGGAGTGTATTTGAACAAACTGTAAATCTAGGTAATCAGTCCCTTTTAAATGGAATTCATTTCTGTAAGATTTTATTTACCTTTCGTGTAGTTGGAAAATTTGGAAATTACTTCTTGAGAAATTACTTCTGTTCGTTCTGAGTTATGATCATTTTAAATGTTACAAAGTTTTAGAAATATGGATGCTTCAACCCTATCTCTTTTTTTTGTGACAAATCAATGTTGCTTTTAATTAAGATTACATGTATTTAAGTTCCTCAAAAATGTTTATTCATATTCTAGGCCCTAAGCATTTCTTCCCTTTTCTTTGAGTCTCCTTGGCACTAATGTGACTCTTTATTTTGTTTATTTGTCCTATTTGGGTCACCATGTGCAAAGTCCTGTTTCTTTTAATTTTCTATAAACCTTTAATGTCCCAGTTAGATCATCTGCAACAGATGTAAACAGGGATAGTTCTGGAAAAAAACCAGACATGTGGTCGCCTTAGTGATAATACCTACAATGATGGCAGATCAACTGACCGGAGTCCTGAGACAACAGCACAGCAACTAATTTATCTTCTAAATGTTATCCTCTGGTCTTCAGTTTAAAAAAAAAAAAAAGTTAAATATTTTGGAACTTTGAGGCAAAACAGTTATTCTTCAGTTATTTGAAAACCTCATCATATGCTCATGGAACACCGAGTATTTAAAGAGTTATAGAATGAGGCATTTACCATATACCCAGTTGGTATCCCAGTGGATCTTACTTAGCTAAAACCAGCTTACTGGCCAGTTGTATCATAAATGCAGCATCTGTCTTCAAGATTTTAATATTCCACTTTCCCTTGTAGGTCTTGATGTTTTCAGTAGAACTGCCTTAAATTTATGAAATATTTAAT
This sequence comes from Dugong dugon, assembly GCA_030035585.1. Lineage (NCBI taxonomy): Eukaryota > Metazoa > Chordata > Mammalia > Sirenia > Dugongidae > Dugong > Dugong dugon. The sequence continues at coordinate 154,836,587 of CM057483.1, forward strand.
CAGTACCTTTTGTGTGTCTCTTCTAGAAAGTTTTCTTAATCTTGTTGGCTTGTTATGTTGTGCTCCAAAGGATAGATTTGTGTTCACTTCCTTGATTCTGTTGTCATCGTTTCCTAGTATGGGTCATTAGTACGATAGATCAGTTTCGGAAGACTCATTTTAAAATATTATATGAAAGCATATTTTATACTACTCTTGCAAAAAATTCTTCATCTGCTTGCTCTCTTGTGTTCCCTTCCTCCCTCCTTTCCTCCTCGCTTTCAGCTTTAGCAAATGAACAAATCACCAATTAAGAATGGATGATTACAGCAATGTCAAAATAACAAGGAATGACAAACACTCTACATCAGTGGTTCTCCACCCTGGATGCACATTAGAACCTTGTTGGGGACTTTTAAATTCCTGATGTTCAGGCTACATCTCAGACCACTTACATCAGAAGCTCTGTGGGTGAAATACAGTCATCAGTACTTTTTCAAGTTCCCCCAACTAATTCCAACAAGCAGTCAAGGTTGAGAACTACATCTATAAGTACTCCATAATATGAACTAACACTTAGGAAAAATGTAACTGTTTTAGGGGTTTGGCTGTGAAAGGGGAGTGTGTGTGTATGTGTGAGCATGTGTGAATGTGTTTGAAGTATTTAATAGTAATAAAATTTAGAGTTTTGAGATAAAAGCTGTGTGATGAAAAAGGAGGTAGTGTAGTGATACTTTTCTCATCAAGATGGGGAAACCCAAGAAGATGGACTTATATTTGTAAAATATATTTTATCTGGAAAGAAATCTTGGAAACCCCCAAGAAAATATTGAAAGAATTAAAGTCAGCCCTCTAAATCCACAATAACATTTATGCTACCTTTTAGTCTTATTTATGTTATTAATATTTGTTATATTTATTATATATTTTATTAGCATGGCTGTAATCACATTTAGTTGATGTTTGTTTACTGATGATGAACTCTGTCTAGGGGAGACTTTACTAGAGGAATGTCTTCTGTCCATTTACATGGTGTGGTAGGATTATTGTGGCCCCATTTCATGCCTCTAATCATTTGGTAGTGCCTGCCCACATTGACTCTGGTGGTGGCATGTGACTTAATTTGTTAAATGGGACAGAGGCAAAATTTGATGCCAACAGGCTTGAGAAAGTGCTTACTTCTGTATCCTCTCACATTCCCGTCTCTAACCAGGGCTTTGTTCCGGTTCAAACCCCTGCTGAGAATTTGCATTTCCACCCCAGATATACTGAATCCGAATCTACACTTTAACAAGATCCCCAGGTGATTCTTACATGTAATAAATTTTGAGAACCACTGCTCTACTAGTGGTTCTCAGAACTGGTCCCTAACCAGCAGCGTTAACATCACCTGGGAACTTGTTGGAAATGAAAATTCTCAGCAGGGGTTCCAGCTGGGCTAAACTATTTGAAGCCCTGCCTCTAATGTGAGAACCTGACTAGAACAGCCTGCTGGAGGATTAGGAGAGATTCTTAGAGGAAAGCTATGTCATCCCAGCCAAGGTCATCCTAGACCAGACAGACCTCATCCAAACTGTCAGCTGACCAAAGACACATGAACAAGACCAACCAAGATCAGCTGAGCCTATTCCAGGTAAGCAGAACCACCCAAACATCCCTTAGACTTCTGAGAAATAATGTTTTTTTCCCTTTTAATACATTGAGTTTTGAGGTGGCTTGTTATACAATATTAATGTGGCAATAGGCAGTTGATACAAAAGGTCATGCCTATGAGTGATAATGTGGTTTGTTGTAAAGTACTATTATGATTGAGAGACCAGTGCCTTTAAGTTACTACAAGTTTGTTTAGATTTGGATGGTAGAGCTAAATATTTTCCTCAGACCTCTTGCAATGATCTTATAATTTTGACTTCCATTATAGTGTCAGTCCTGGATATCCATCCCCTTGTTCCCAAACCCATCTTTCTAGAGTAACACAGTGATCAAGACATTTTAATAATGTTGCCTTTATTTTCCACTTGTGAGCAGTCAGTGAAAGGGCTGCACAAGTTATTTTAAGCTATGTAAGGACTTAAGGGTCATGTAGTTCCCTCTGTGCTAAGCATTCCTGATAGCTTCCTTGTAGTCATCTCACAATACATACTGGCAGAGCATGCTTACTATCCGATAATATCTCCAAGGAAAGGTAAAAGTTGCCTAAGAGACCAGGGGTATAGCGTATACACAAACATTTTAGTGGTTCCCTTCTTTCTAAAAATTTCAAATAATTTATAGCTTCTTAGTATGGGAGTTCTATTTTAATTTGGAACTAATCATGTTCCCCACTCCTCCTTAAAGCTCCCTCTTTTCTAGTAGTCATGCATTTAAACTGACGATATTCAAAGTAAATATGTTTCTTTCTTGCAGTGCCTTCTATCTCTCTGATAGTTGTTATTAACTTTTAATAATCTCCTAGTCTCACAGTGAAGCCTACCAAAGTTCATGTACCATCACTTCATCGCATCTGACAAGTTCATTTTGATAATCCCTTGGGTAGCTGTGGTTAAATCATCAGTTCTTTTTTGTTCCAGTGAAGAACGTAACCAAAAAAAACCAAACCCGTTGCCGTTGAGTCGATTCTGACTCATAGCGACCCTATAGGACAGAGTAGAACTGCCCCATAGGGTTTCCAAGGAGCAGCTGGTGGATTCGAACTGCCAACCTTTTTTTGGTTAGCAGCCTTGCTCTTAACCACTGTTCCACCAGGGCTCCATGAAGAACAGAGATGTTGTATTTTCTGAATCCTGTTATTTTTGTTGCCATCACACATTAATTCATTCTTTTATTCATTCATTCAATAAGTACTTATTGAATATCAGCTAAGCGATAGGCATTGTTTTAGGTACAGCAGAAAAATTTGAGGCCAGCCTAAATTTTATTCTTTTGTACTTTATTATCCAACATGGGTAATTATAAGGTTTTTTTTTAAATATCTTGAAAGTTAAATTTTTTTATCTACATATATCTAAAATTGGGATTCATTTTCCTGTATATGGCGAGTGCTTTCAATCTGTGTTATGCATTTTTCTCTTAATGAATATATTTCAATTATGATTTTGATTGTCGTTTCTATTCCAGTTCCTTGTCTTCCTGAGAAGGACTTTAATTCTTAAATTGGATATTTATTCTCTATTCTATACATTATCAGTTAGTTTAAACTCTTTTTCCTTTTTCTCCGCCTTCTATAATAACTTCCCAAATTTCTCCTCTACTCCACTAATTTGATGTTCTGCAGAGTAAATTCTGCTGTTTATTGCCTCCAGTGGGATTTTAATTCTGTATTGTTTTAAATTTCCCTGTAATTCTTCCTTTTTTCTTTTTTTTTAATTGTGTTTTAAGTGAAAGTTTACAATTCTCATACAAAAATTTATATACACATTGTTATGTGATCCTGGTTGCTCTCCCTATACTGTGACAGCACACTCCTCCTTTCCACCCCAGATTTCCCGTGTCCATTCAACCAGATCCTGACCCTCTCTGCCTTCTCATCTCTCCTCCAAGCAGGAGTTGCCCATATAGTCTCATGTATCTACTTGAGCTAAGAAGCACTTTCTTCACGAGTATCATTTTATGTCCCATAGTCCAGTCTGATCTTTGTCTGAAGAGTTGGCCTCGGGAATGGTTTTAGTTTTGGGCTAACAGAGAGTCCAGGGGCCATGTCTTCCAGGGTCCCTCCAGTCTCAGTCAAATCATTAAGTCTGGTCTTTTTACTAGAATTTGAGTTCTGCATCCCACTTTTCTCCTGCTCCATCAGGGACTGTCTGTTGTGTTCCCTGTCAGGGCGGTCATTGGCGGCAGCCCGGCACCGTCTAGTTCTGGTCTCAGGCTGATGGAGTCTCTGGTTTATGTGGCCCTTTCTGTCTCTTGGGCTAATATTTTCCTTATGTCTTTGGTGTTCTTCATTCTCCTTTGCTCCAGTTGGGTTGGGACCAATTGATGCATCTTAGATGGCCACTGTCTAGCTTTTAAGATCCCCAGACGCCACTCACCAAAATGGGATGCAGAACATTTTCTTAATAAACTTTGTTATGCCAAATGGCCTAGACGTCCCCTGAAACCATGGTCCCTAGACCCCTGCCCCTGCTACTCTGTTCCTCAAAGTCTTTGGTTGTATTCAGGAAACTTCTTAGCTTTTGACTTAGTCGTGCGTAGAGAAGCTCTTAGTCCGGTGGAAGGTTGATGCGGCCAACAGAGAGAAAAAGCCTTTCCCTGGAGCCGACACCCTGAATTTGGACTTTTAGCCTACTTTACTGTGAGGAAATAAACTTCTCTTTGTTAAAGCCATCCACTTGTGGTATTTCTGTTATAGAAGCACTAGATGACTAAGACACCTACTTGTCCTTTTCTTCCACACACCTTCTCCTCCCTGAGGATGGAAAATGAGAAAGATGGTGCAGAAGAGAGAAAGAAGAAGAGTTGTCTTAAATTTTTTTCTGTTGATTGAGATGTGATGAATATCATAGCCCCAGCTGGGGATGATAGGAGCTTTGGGGGGTTATATAATCTTGGGAAATAATGAGGCATTATTTTGCTGTTTTCCAGGGACATCTTTATGAAGAGGCATTTTTAACTCAGATACTCTGAAATTTTAAATCAATAGTAAATTCATGATATCCAGGCATTCTTAAACTATAATGCATTTGTTCTAAACGTGAAAATAAGGCAATATTTTTAAAACCGGCTTTATGTTTTACATAGTACTAGGGTCTATGAGGAATATTGAAGAAGTGTTCTTGTTCTCCGCCCTTAAGGGTAAGAATTGCTAGTTGAAAAGATAATATTATACTTCAAGCAACAAGACAACATCATTAAGGCCTAAAATATATGGCATAGACTCAGTGTATTATAGGAACAAATGATCTGTGATCAATGAGAGTATTAAAACATAAGATCAGTTGAGACTTAAAAGTTCAGTATAATTTAATGAAGCAGAGAGAATGAGTGAATATAGCAGAATATTCCTGAAAATGGGAAGAACAGAAACCTTCACCTCTTTATTTTACAGAATGTGTTAAATTATACCTTTTTTGTAGACGTATTTATCTAGACAGGCTAGATGTTTTACTTACTGTGGAGGAAGTTAAATAAATTGTTTGCGTCTGTAATTATTAGAATAAGAAACATCAGGATTAACTATTGGGAGATTCCTTCATATTTCCTCAGTTCCTTTGTCTGTATAATGAAGTGTTGAAGTTCAATGTTTACTCTGTTTCTAGCGTTGTATGCTCTTATCTGTGCAACTATAGAAGCCTATTTATTTTTTGTTCTAAAATTGGCTCAAAATATTCCTGATAGGAAGGCTACCAATGAAGCATCCAAATGAACACTAAATTATATCAGTCCACCATTTTTAATATTCTTGATTATTAGGGTGATAGAATACTGTATATAAGGGACAGTATTATTTGCAAAGGATTCCTGGTGGCGCAGTGCCTAAGAACTGAGGCTACTAACCCAAAGGTCGACAGTTCGAATCTACCAGCCGCTCCTTGGAAACCCTATGGAGCAATTCTACCCTGTCCTGTAGGGTGGCTATGAGTCAGAATTGACTCAATGGCAATGGTTTTTTTTTTTTTTAATTACTTGCAACATATAGCACACGTCTAGTATTTTTTCTGGGAAGGTGAGCAAAAGATCATTTGCAAGTTCGATCATAACTTGCAAATATTCATTCTGGGATGATTGGTGCTAATCCTGAAAATTTACACCAGTTAACTCCTAAAAGTTTCATATATTGATGAACCCTTAAATTTCATCAAGTCCAGTCATTCTGAGCTATATTTCACTGATGAAATAAACTTCATTTATGTCACCTTAAACATTTTGAGCAGAGGATTTTCAAAAGTACTTAAATGAAAATGATTTTAAAAACAACCACAAACAAAATGTTATGTGACAGTCTTTAATGATGCTTGCATTAAATTAAAAACCACACAGAGAATCATTATTATAATAGTATCCATGCTTCACAATTTTAGAATGCACTTCTTCGACATTTAGAAATTATATTACAGAAGTAATTAATGAAAATGCATAAACTACTGGTGGGTGTTGCTCTCCCTGGTAGATGTTGTTCTACCAATAAACTAAGTGAGATAACAAAAAGCTTAAATGCCAACCCAAAGTCCTAATTCAAAGAGCTGACTGAAATACCCTTGAGACATCTGCTCTGCCTCATTTCCAGAAGTTCTGATTCTGTGGATCTCAGGTCACATTATCAGCGATTCTCATATGCAGCTAGGCTTGGGAACCACTGTTTTAATGGTTAATATAGATTCTTTTTATTGCTTTTTCTGTTGTCCCAGGTTGTAACAATTGCATGATTTTCTCCTTAAGGGGTGATTTTTCTCTGCAAAACTTAGTGTTTTATGGCATTATGGTTTAAAAACCTCCATGTACGACCCCTTTTATTATCACTTTCCTTAGAAAGGTGACTGAGCAATATTCTACCCTAGGAAGACTAGTGGATGCCTGTACAGTAAGGCAAAAGAAAGAGTTGGGACCAATAAACTGGCTCTGTTATTGTTAGATTACATAAGGGAAGGATTTAGCCAGGCATCAATTCAGACAATATTTATAATTTTTATTCTATCATATGGTAGCCATGTTTAAGGACAATTTTGAATTTATCTATGATCATTTCACTTGTTTTCTTTTGAGTTCACTAAATACTACAGGGTTATTATGAACACAATTAAGTAAAATATTATACTTTACATTTTTGTGGACTGAGAGGTTAAGTTATTAATTTAAAAAATACTTTTAACTGGACAGTACAGAATATTTGTTTTTGTAGTTTGAAACCCTTGGCATTTTTTGTGATTTAAACCAGTGGGTCTCAAAATGTGATCCTTGGACCAGGAGCATCAGCATCAGCTGGGAATTTGTTAGAAATGTACATTTTCAGGCAACACCCTAGAAACTCTTGGAGTAGGCCCAGCAAATTGAAACCACAATGAGAATCCCCTACACACCTATCAGAATCTTAGTGTTTTAAGCCTTCCAGGTGATTCTGATTTATGCTAAAGTTTGAGAACCATTGTCTTAGGGATACAGGTTAGCACATGCATGGCAGTGGTGGTGGTGGTAGTTGCTGTCGAGTCTATTCTGACTCATGGCAACCCCACGTGTGCAGAGTAGAACTGCTCCATAGGGTTTTCAAGGCTGTGACTTTTTGGAAGCACATCACAAGGATTTGGCTTCTGATGTACCTGTGGGTGAGTTTGAACTGCCAAACTTTCGACTAGTTGTCAAGCACTTTACCTTTTGCGCCACCCAAGGACTCCTCCATTTGTAGTTAAACCTTAGGTTAACACTGATGTGCTTTCTGTATAAATGTATCTTTTCTGGACATTTCATATAAATGGAGTTATACAATATGCTTTTTGTTTAATCATCTGGCTTCATTTACTTAGCATAATGTTTTGGATATTCATCCATGTTTAGTATGCATCAGTATTTTGTTGGGTTTTTTTTATTGCTAAATAGTATTTTGTGTACACCACATTTTGTTTATCCATTCACCAGCTGAGAGACATTTGAAGTGTTTCCATTTTGTCTGTTACGAGCATCCACCCTTATGTGGACATTGTTTTCATTTCTCTTGGGTAGATTCCTAGGAATAAAATTGCTGGGTCTCATGGAAAATTTATGTTTAAGGTTTCAAGAAACTATTAACCTGTTTTCCAAAGTGGTTGCACCATTTTACTCCACCAGCAATGTATGCGAATTCCCAGTTCCTTCACATCCTCACTAATAGTTATTATAGTCAGTCTTTGTATATTCTAGACATTCTGATAGGGTATGTAGTAGATTCTCATTGTGGTTTCAATTTGCATCTTCTTAATGACTATTTTTTTAAACAAAAATCCTCACAACTGGACCAATAAGCAACATCGTGATAAATGGAGAAAATGTTGAAGTTGTCAAGGATTTCATTTTGCTTGGAGCCACAACCAGCACCCATGGAAGCAGCATTCAGGAAGTCAGATGTATTGCATTGGGCAAATCTATTCCAAAAGACCTCTTTAAAGTGTTAAAAAGCAAAGATGTCACTTTGAGGACTAATGTGTGCCAGACCCAAGCCATGATATTTTCAATAACCTCATGTGCATGAATGGACAATAAATAAGGAAGATTGAAGAAGAATTGATGCCTTTGAATTATGGTGTTGGCGAAGAATATTGAATATACCATGGACTGCCAGAAGAATGAATAAATCTGTCTTGGAACAAGTACAGCCAGAACACTCCTTAAAAGCAAGGTTGGCGAGACTGCTAACCAAAAGGTGAGCAGTTCTAATCCACCAGGCGCTCCTTGGAAACCCTACGGGGCAGTTCTACTCTGTCCTATAGGGTCACTATGAGTCAGAATTGATTGGACAGCAATGGGGTTTGTGTGTGTGTATATATATGTAACAGAATGTATATTCAAATATTTTGCCCATTTTTAATTTTTAAGTAGGTTGTTTTTCTTTATTGCATTGGAAAAGTATATATTCTGGATAAAAGTCCTGTATCAGATTTGCAGTTAAGAAAATATTTTCTCCCAATCTGTATCTTGTCTCTTCATTTTCTAAACAGCGTCTTTTGAAATACACTTTTAATTTTGATGAAGTTCAATTTAACAATCTTTTTTTTTTTTTTATTAATAGTGGTTTTGGTGTCATATCAGAGACTCTTGCTTAAATCAAGGCCGTGAGGATTTTCTTCTGTTTTCCCTTAGAAATTTTATAGTTTTAGCTATTACATTTAGTTAATTTTTGTGTATGGTGTTGGTTAAGGGTCTAAGTTAATTACTGTTATTATTTGTGTATTGTATTCAATTGTTCCAGCATCATTTGTTGAAAAGTCTATCTTTTCCCCATTGGTTTGTCCTTTTACCTTTGTCAAAAATCAACTGTGGCATTATAGTAAGTTTTTGAAATTGGATAGTTTGTGTCCTCCAACTTTGTTTATATTTTTCAGCTTATTTTATTTTTGGTAATTCTAGGATCTTTGCATTTCCAAGTAAAATTTACGGTTAGCTTTTCAATTTCTGCAGAAAAGCCTGTTGGAATTTTGATGTGGATTGTGTTGAATCTGTAGATCAATTTAGGGAATATTGCTGTCTTAACAATAGTAAGTTTTTCAATCCATGAGCATGGGATTGCTTTCTATTTCTTAGATCTTCTTTAATTGCTTTTGACATTGTTTATTGTTTTCAGTGCACAAATCTTCCACTTCTGTTGTTAAATTTATTCCTAAGTATTTTATTTTTTTGATACCATTTTAAATGAAATTGTTTTGTTAACTTTGTTTTTAACTTCTTTTGTTGTTAGTGTATAGAAATACAAATGATTTTTGTATATTGGTATTGTATTCTGTAATCTTGCTCAATTTGTTTGTTAGCTCTAATAGTTTTTTCTTTTTTTTCATTTTATTGTGCTTTAGGTGAATTTTTTTGTTTTTTGAGGTGAGGTGGTTTCCTTAGAATTTTGTCAGTCTGCAAGTAGAGTTTTAGATTAGAATCTGCAAATAGGATCTTTTCATATGCAAATAGAGAGTTTTACTTCTTCGTTTCTAATCTCAGTGCCTCTTATTTCTTTTTCCTCCCTAATTACCCTGGCTAGAAATTCTAATACAATGTTGAATAGAAATGGTAAGGGCATCCATCCTTGTCTTGTTTCTGATCTCACGGGGAAAGATTTTAGTCTTTCACCATTACTTGTGATGTTGTTGTTGTGTGCTGTCAGTTGATTCTACCTCATAGCAACCCTATAGGACAGGGTAGAACTGCCCCATAGGGTTTCCAAGGCTGTAATCTTTACAGAAGCAGATTGTCACATTTTTCTCTCGCGGAGTGACTGGTGGGTTCGAAACGCCAACCTTTTGGTTAGCAGCCAAGTGCTTAACCACTGCAGTACCAGGGCTCCTTACTTCCTAGGTTAGCTGCGGATTTTTCATGGATTCCCTTTAATAGCTTGAGGAAGTGCCTTTCACTTCCTAGCTGGTTGAATGGTTTTTTTTCTTTTTTTTTAATCATGAAAAGGTGTTAGACTTTGTCAAATGCTTTTTCTGTGTTTGTTGAGATGATCATGTGGTTTTTGTCCTTTATTCTATTAATATGGTGTATTATATTTGATTGATATATTAAGTGCTTTTTCTGTGTTTATTGAGATGATTGTGTAGTTTTTGTCCTTTATTAATACAGTATATTATATTAATTGATTTCGTTTGTGGAATCGACCTTGCCATCTTGGGATAAATCCCACTTGGTCAACGTGCATAATCCTTTTTGTATGTTGGTGAATTTGATTTGCCAATATTTTGATAAGGATGTTTGTGTCTATGTTAATGGAGGATATCGATCTGTAATTTTCTTTTCTTGTCATGACTTTGTCTGGCTTTGGTATCGAGGTAATACTAGACTCATAGAATAAGTTGGAAACTGTATTCCCTGCTCCTCTATTTACTGACAGAGTTGGCAAAAGGTTTGTATTTTTAATAAAATATTTGCTAGAATTCACCAGTGAAGCCATCTGGACTTGGCATTTTCTTGTGGGAATATTTCATTTTTTAAGAGCTTTATTTTACTATAATTGACATGCAATAAACTTCAAATATTTAAATTCTGCAATTTAATACATTTTGATGAATGTGCATAGGCGCCCTGGTGGCGGAGTGGTTAAGCCCTTGACTGCTAACCAAAAGGTCAGCAGTTCAAACCCATCAGTGCCTCTGCAGGAGAAAGATGTAGTAGTCTGCTTTGGTAAAGATTACAGCCTTGGAAACCCTATGGGGCGGTTCTACTCTGTCCTAAAGGGTCGCTGTAAGTCGGAATCAACTCGATGACAATGGATTTAATGGGTATATAAACAGTGAAACCATTACAAAACCAAACCAAAAACCAAACCAGCTGCCGTCAAGTCAATTCTGACTCATAGCAACCCTATAGGACAGAGTAGAACTGTTCCATACGGTTTCCAAGGAGCACCTGGTAGATTCGAACTGCCGACCTTTTGGTTAGCAGCCATAGCTCGTAACCACTGCGCCACCAAGGTTTCCAACAATTAAAAAAAAAATAAACGTATCTGTCACCCTCAAAAATTTCCTCATGAGTCTGTAATGCCTCCCTTTTGCCCCTCCCCAACTCCAGGGTCTCTGGCAAACACTGATCTACTTTTTGTCACTATAGATTAGTTTTCAATTTCTTGACTTTTTATACAAATTGAACTATACCTTATGTACTCTTTTTTTTTAATCTGACTTATTTCAATTAACATATTTATTTAGAGATCCACCCACGTTTCAGTGTATATCAATAGTTAATTCCTTTCTATTGCTGAGTAATTTCCCATTGTATGGATATAAAATAGATTTTTATTTCATCCACTAGCCTGTTGATGGACATTTCAGTTTTATTCTAGTTATTGGCTATTACAAATAAAACTCCTATAAACATTCTTATACAAGTCTTTACATGAACATGTGCTTACACTTCTCTTGAGTAATAACTAGGAGGGTAATGACTGAATCAAATGGTAGGTGCATGTTTAACTATTTAATAAACTGTAAAACTCTTTTCCAGAGTTACTGCCCTATTTTACATTTCCAACATCAGTGTTGGGAAGTTTCTGTTTTTCCACACTGCAGTGTAATTGATTACTTTTGTGTGGCCTTTCTAGCCATAGTCTTGTAACTCCCACCCAGGTGATTGGACGGGGATGTGTAAATAGGGTAATTGTGTCCCATCAAGGAGATTGGTCAGTTTTGCCTTAAAAGAGAGCCAATTCCAGAGCAGAGAGGAGGATCCCACCGCCACCGAGGAAGAACAGCCAGGAGCAGAGAGCACATCCTTTGGACCCAGGATCCCTGTGCTGAGAAGCTCCTGAAAGCAGGAGATCGAGAGAGAGGGAGCAAGCTGTAACCCTGAAGACGGTGAGAAGGTGGTGGCAGGAGACACCCAACAGCAGGAGACGGCACAGCGGGCTTCCTGGCCCATGGAGAGAGAGAGCTGAGTGCCTTTGGGGAGAGGCCTAGGGCCAGGGAGAGGTGTGCCTACAAGCACAGTTGGGAAGAGGCTGTCCTGATGGAAGAACTGTATCCTGAGTGTTCCTGAGCCTGAATTGTAACTGTTACTTCCCTAATAAACCCCATAATTGTGAGTATGGTCTGTGAGTTATGTGTGGCCATTGCAATGAATTATCGAACCCAGCAGAGAAGTAGAGTGCTGTGCGAGAGACGGCTGGTGTCAGAATTAGTAAAGATGGTGGAGAGAGGAGACTTGTCTGCCCTCCACCTTATGGGAGTCAGCCTTGCGATGTTGATCTTGGTTCTCCTTCCCCCTTGTGGGGTTGGAGGAGGTCAGACACTGCGCCCATGCCATTTTTACAACATCCTTGCCAACAATTCATATGGTCAGGCCTTTTATTTTTAGACTTTCTAATTGATGTGTAATGGTATCTCAATGTTATTTTATTTCTCATTTTCCTCAAGACTAACGATGCTGAGCATTTTTTAATGTGCTTATTTACCATTCCTATGTCTTCTTTGGGAGCCCTAGTGGTACAGCAGTTAAGAGCTCGGCTGCTAACTAAAAGGTCGGCAGTTCAAATCCACCAGTCATTCCTTGGAAACCTTATGGGGCAGTTCTACTCTGTTCTGTAGGGTAGCTATGAGTCAGAATTGACTTGACGGCGATGGGTTTGGGTTTGGTTTGGTATGTCTTCTTTGGTGAAATGTTGGTTGAAATCGTCTGCCTATTCTTTTATTTTGTTGTTAATATTGTTGGATTGGATTTGCTAACATTTTGTTTAGAAATTTTGCATCGGTGTTCATGAGGGATATATATCTAATATCATGAGGGATATTGATGTGTTGTTTTCTTCTAATATCTTTGGCTGGTTATGGTAGCATTGGGGAAAGTTAGTGAAAAACAATATACATTCCCAACCCAGAAAACCTCTCCACAAAAATAGAAATGATTGGTGAAAAGTTATTAAAAACCAGTATCTACTCCCAACCCAAAAAAGTCTCCATAAAAATAGAAGAAAAGTTTTATTATTGAATATGCATTAAACCAGAACGTGATGCATTATAGGCAATCCACTGAAGAGATTGTAAAGACAGAAATACATCTTATCCTTTATGACTGAATGGATACAACTCGTTACATTCATGTTTAAGACAAAATTGCTAATTTTCCAGTATCTTTATGATAGGAGACCTGAAGTTATACTAGTCTCCTTCCAGGAAAATGGCAGGTGGGGTATGATCTTCCTTGATGGTTACATTTCAAAAGAGATGGCTCACAGGTCCTTGAGGAAACGTCCTTGTTTTACATACTTTTCAGAAAGACAAAGATTTTGCCATTACACATTATCTAAAGTGGAATTCTGAAAGAACAGGGGAGGTGGGGAGAATGTTTGCTTTAAGCATTGTGCTCTTTTGAGGAATTATCCGTGTGCAGTCAGTTTCTGAGAAACAGAAACTCCAGGGTCCAACTGGAAGCTGTGTTTTAGGGTAAATTGTTATTATGTAAACACTGTTCTGGCCCTGTTTCCATGGCAGTGTTGCTAAGATAGGGTGTAAGAATCTTTGGAAGTTCTTTTCTCTTTGGAACACTTTGACTCTAGTCAGAAATATTACCCTATTTGCAAATAGCATATAAATAAACTTCAAATCAATTTATACTGTTGGCTTAATATGATTTTTGATTTAACAGATGTATTGTTTTTATTTTCATTCAGATTAAAAAACACTAATTTCATTTTTTTTATTCAACTCTTAGTTTCATGGGTTATTTACAAATGTATTACTTTCTAAATATTTGGGATTTGAAGAGATCTTTTTGTTATTGATTTCTAATTTGATGTTATTGTGATCAGATAATATATTTAGTATGATTTGAATCCTTTTAATGGTGTTGAGACTCATTTTATGGTCCGTAATATGGTCTATCTTTGTAAATGTTCCTTGTGTACTTGAAAAGAATGTGTATTCTGCTGTTATTGTGTACAATGTTCTATAAATGGCAGTTGGGTCAAATGTCATCAAGTCTGCTCCAGCTTTCATTGTCCACTGGACCCTTTTGTGTCCACTCTGTGTATATCCACAGCCTCTGATTTACTAGAAATATACTTGCTGTAACCACAACTGTAACCTTAGGCTAGTAGTATTATTGGGCTCTCCCCACTCACCTGCCACCAGATCATCACTTTTACCATTAACACCATTGGCCATGGCATCACTCATTGCCCCAAATTGAGTGAGCCCCTTTAACTGCATTGTTGAAGCTTTCGGTCCTCATGGTCTGCCCTGCCAGGCAGAACCTCTATGCCAGTGGAACTGGAGGGTTGTTGGGAAAGGCCCCAGGCAAAAATGCCACAGACTCCAACTGTTCTTACTCAAAATTTAGCAGCTTTTCGAGCATAAATGAGTCTCACATTGTTGTGTGCCTTTGATCTATTGCCATAGTACTCAAATGGTTATTTTTGTCAATTTTCTTCAGCTTTATAGTTGCTTTTTAGGGAGAGAATTTGCCAACCTCCTCACGCAGTGATAGACAGAAGTCCGTTTTGGGTTTTGATATTTTAAGCAATTTGTGGAAAAATTTTGAGGCAGTGCCCCTTAAGAAACTTTTTCTTCCTCCAGAAGCCGGGGTAATCTCTTGAAGTTTTGACGCAACAGCTAAGAGAAAAAAGCCATCTATCTATGCATAAAATGTAACAGTAGTTAGCCTATTTTTGTAAAATACACATTGGAAGAGAGATATCCTTTGTTAAGTTCCAAGATTTTTACAGATATGCTCAGTAACAATTAGCAATTGAACTAAAGAAGTATTTAAAATACAATGGGCATAGTCTCTATTCTTTAGTCTCCATTTTTAGCAGTTGCTCACAGTACCACTGAGATGTCACTGGCTCACAGTACCACTGAGATGTCACTGGGATTTTCCCTGAGGTAACTGAAGAAATCTGTTCCCTGTGGAATGCCATGGATGGTAAACTGGGGTGTGATACATCTAAGGATCAGTGTCTAACAAAGAACCAGACCAAGAATAGGACCAAATCAGGACATAACATTTCCTTCAGCTACTCACAGCTAAGCTTTTTTCTAGCTCCCAGTAAGTCTGGATTGAAGTTAATACCATTTATGCCACAGCAACACTTGGTAATAATTATAGCTCATGTAGTTTATATCTTACATACATATATACTATTGTCTTAGGCTGGGTTCTCTAGAGAAGCAAAACCGGTAAAGCATATAAATATATATAGACAGAGATTTATATCAAGGAAACGGCTCGCAAGATTGTACAGGCTGAAACGTCCCAAGTCTGTGGATCAGAATAGAGGCTTCTCTCGATTCATGTAGCTGCAGGGGCTGGCGAACCCAAGATCGGCAGGTCTGAGAGCAGGGCTCCCACTCACAGGATGTGAAGATCTAAGAATACCAGGATTGGCAGATAAGCTGATAGCTCAAGTCCCAAGAACTGGAGGTCAGATGAACAGAAGGCAGCCGCAGGATCCAGAGCGAGCAAAAAAGCCAGAACGTCTGCTTCTATTTGGATGCAAGCCACACCCCCAAGGAAACTCCCTTTCAACTGATTGGCTACTCACAGCAGATTCCATCATGGGAGTGATCACATATACAGCAGATTCCATCATGGGAGTGATCACATATAAACACTGAGAATCATGGCCCAGCTAAGTTGACACATAATCATAACCATCACAACTATCAAGACTGTTGATTAAAGATTCCAGACATAGTGAGGTTACATGTTAAATTGAAAAGTTTTATTCACTGGAGATACAAATGATTTTTGTCTCATGGAAAAGATAATGCCACAGCTTATAGTTAATTGCTCCATCAACCATTACCAGTATTTTTTAAAATTTAATTCAGCAATCTTATAACATTCTTTATTAAATTGCCTATAAGTAGCTAGCTTCTCCAATGTTCTTTGAAACAGCCCTAACATTTTACTGGTCCCTTCATTAACTAATTTTTTGAATAAAATATTTGACATAAATGATAATTTTAACTTTTTGAAAATTATACTTTAGTACTGTGTGTTTGTGGATAGAATGTGTGTGTGAGACAGAGAGAGAAAGAAAGCGAACATTGTTTGGTACACTACGTATTATTTCTTTGTAGTGGATTCCATTATATTTTTCCATTATAAAGGCCTGTGTTAGAAGAAGCCTTTCAGATTCAGTTAAGGGGAGCCATCTGAACTGAATAGACAACTGTGGACAATTTTAATTAATATCTTTGTTTACTCTGATGTCTAGCTCCTTGCTATTCAAAGCGTGGTCCATGGACTAGCAGCATCCGCAGAATCCTCGACCTCACTCTAGACCGACTGAATCAGAGTCTGCATTATAACAAGATCCCCACTTGGTTTGTATGCAGGTTAAATTTTGGGAAGCCCTGGTCTAGATGACATGGAGTAGGTAGACAGCCCCTCTTTATAGACCAGAGAGCATCTGCATTATGATTTTCCACGGAGCAATTTCAAAATATACATATTCGCGTTCACCCTTCCCCTTCCATCTTCACTTCTATCACAGTGTTAAGTTTGCTTTCAGCTGCATGGAGGAGAAATCAAATTATGTGACTTGCTTAAATAGGCGTTTACCTTTTTTTCTGACTGACCAAGAAGTTCAGAGATAGGCAGCCCAGGGGAAGTATAGCTGTTCAAGGGAATCATTGTGACTCAGGCTCTTTTTTGCTTGGTAGCGCAGTGTTTAAGCACTTTGCTGCTAACTGAAAGGTAGGCAGTTCAAACCTGCCAGCTGCTCTGCAGGAGAAAGATGTGGCAGCCTGCTTCCACAAAGATTTGTAGCCTTGGAAACCATATAGGGCAGTTCTACTCTGTCATATAGGGTTGCTATGAGTCAGAAATAACTCGGAGGCAGTGGGTTTGGATTAATTCCAGTCTAAGAGTGAGGCTTTGTTCCTCCTAGTGGTAAGATGCTGGTTCTGTCTTTAGTCGTCATTCCCAATTCCAGGCAGGAGGAAGGGGCAAAGTATAAAGGACAAAAAGCGTATCAGCTAGATCTGTTTCTCTTTTCAGGAAAACTATATATTTCCCAGATGTCCCATCCAGTAGATTTCTACTTTCATCTCATGAGCCAGATTGGGTCACAGAGTCATCTTTAGCTATAGAAGTCTGGATTGGCTAGCATTAATGGACACAGGACTCAGCCAATAAAATTTGTGTACTCATGAGAAGAGAATCAGTTTTGGACAGGCAAGTAGCAGCGCCTGTTACAGCCGCCAAAAGAATATTAGAATCTGGGGCATGGGATAGTTTGTAAATTCTGCTTTGAATTGTACTTTGAAAATTCTCCTCAGTTGATTCTAGTTAAGTCCCCACCTTACCAAACTAAAAACTACCGCTTGTATAGTAAAAGATAAGGGCCCTGGGGATCACAAATGGTTTCACTTGACTATTAACCTAAAGATTGGTAGTTTGAACCCACCCAGTGGTACTGTGGAAGAAAGACCTGACAATCTGCTTTTGTAAAGATTGTGTTGTTATTGTTAGGTGCCGTCGATTCAATTCCGACTCATAGTGACCCTATGTACAACAGAACAAAATACTGCCCAGTCCTGCTCCATCTTCAACAATCATTTCTATGTTTGAGCCCATTGTTGCAGCCGCTGTGCCAATCCATCTTGTTGAGGGTCTTCTCTTTTTTGCTGACCCTCTACTTTACCAAGCATGATGTCCTTCTCCAGGGACTGGTCCCTCCTGGTAACATGTCCAAAGTACATAAGATGAGGTCTCGCCATCTTCGCTTCTAAGGAGCATTCTCACTGAACTTCTTCCAAGACGGATTTGTTTGTTCTTCCGTAAAGATTACAGCCAAGAAAACCCTATGGAGCAGTTCTACTGTGTAACACATTGGGTCGCTATGCGTTGGAATCGACTCAACAGCGACGGGTTTGGTTTTGCTTGTGTAATCATGTCTGAAGAAAGCCTATACTCGCCTGCTGATCAGTTTTACTTTTATAATTGTAAATATAAATGTTGGTGCCTCTGAAATAGTTTACAATTTCTACTTCTCTTTTTAAAAATTTAAGTTTTCATTCTTTGTCTCTCCTAGTGGTGTTTTGTCTGATGCTGTTTTTGACAATTGCTTCCTGAATTTCAAAAGTTTAAACAACCAAAAAGAAATGATAATTCCATTGTCAAGCTAAGATCAGCTTTTCATTAAACTGTCAGTATTTTGAAAGATAAATTTAAAATGTAAATTGTAAAATCCTTTTGTAGGAAGTTTTTTTTTCGAGTCTGTTTACAAAGCTTCAGATAGCAGGGGTTTTTATTTGTTTATTTTCTCCCTCTCTTTATAACTAATACCTAGTAGACAAGCTCACAAAGGTAGGGATCCATCTCATTTGTTGTTTCTCTTGTTATCTCCTGAGTCTGCACATTTATAGAGCTCAATAAATCTTTGATAAATGGCTGAATACAAAACAATCGCCAGATTGCATGAGAGGGATCATTTTATATAGTTATTATAAGAGTATTATTATTATTTGGTTGTATCGTATTTCTTTGCTGTAACTTCACAATTAAGATCATTTGCTCATCAGCTCTTCCTTCAAGATAAAATGTAATATAGTTCTTCTATAGTTTCTTGGTTACTAGGATGATTCTTCGTGAGATAGATTCATATTTCAGAAGTTTAGAATGGCATGTCGTGGTCTGCTTTAGAGGGAGGTGAACACAGCAGAGGGATATAGCCACTGACCTTACTCGAGTAATACTTGTGAACAATTTTTGCCTTGTTATCTGATTGTGAGGTTTGTTATGTTTTCTCTCCTGGAAGCAAATACTATTTTGCAAGTGAAAAAACCACAAGGCTAAAAATAACGTTTTCCAGCCTGCATTGTGACGATGATATGCAGTCTTCAATATTGGAGTGCTTCCTGCATGCAGTGTTATTCAATAGAAAAAAATGACTTATGGTTTCTCATACTGAATATAAAGAGAGTTAAGGAAACAATCTACATGTTCGTTGTTTATTTTTTAATTGTTAGTGTTATTTTGTAATGAACGGTGTTTTCCACGTTGAGTTGTTCACTTGTGCCTTGTTGTCTTTGGAAACAGTTTACTTCTTAGATGGAGACTGCCAGAGGGATTATCCAAAACTTGGAAATAGGTAAAAAGAGATTACTAAGTGTTCTTTCATTACAGTGCTGGGCTTGACTTTCTATTGTCGGGGTTATTTTATGGCTCTGAAGGGACAGAGGTTAACTTGCAAATTTTTGCCCAGAAGAATTGCAAATAATTTCTGCCCAATGGACAAATAACTCCAGTGTAGGGTTGCTAAATTTAGCAAATAAAAATATATGCAATATTTTGGACAAACCAAAAACCAAATCAAACCCGTTGCCGTGGAGTCAGTTTGGACTCACAGCAACCCTATAGGACAGAGTAGAACTGCCCCATAGGGTTTCCAAGGAGTGGCTGATGGATTCAAACTGCCAACCTTTTGGTTAGCAGCCAAGCTCTTAACCACTGTGCCACCAGGGCCCCAATATTTTGGACATACTTATTCTAAAAAAAGATTAATTTTTTATCTGAAATTCACATTTAACTGGATGCCCTGTATTTCATCTGGCGACTCTACCCCTAGAAGTTCTGTTACGGCCACGTGGTCATTAGTCAGTTTTATATATAATTCAGCAATCACATCATAACATTGCCTGTACGTATCTAGCTTCTCAAATGTTATTTGGATTGTTTTTAACATCTTACTTGTTCCTTCATTAATTAATGAGTTAAATGAAATTTCTACACATACTTAACATATGCAAAATAGTTATAATTTGGTCTTTTGGAAAATTATACTGTAATGGTTTTTGAGGTCATTCACTGAGATAGCCAAGTGGCCTTGCCTAACCCAGCCGAGTAAACTGCATTGCTGGGAAAATGCACCTCACAGGTAGTTGTTTCAGCCCGGTTACATCTTTTCTTGGCTCCTGAAATGAACCGCAAGCAGCACTAAAACTTTAACTTTAATGATTCTCTTTTTTTGCTTATTTATTATTGTTTTTGTTATTTTTGTTTTTCCAACTAATTTTGTGTTTTCATTTCTGGTTAATGCATGGCCAATAAGTTATTGTCCATTGGTGGCAGCCATGATTGGAAATTTGGTTTTATCATGTGATCATTTGGTGATCTCTGTGGGATGAATGATGGAGATCTATCTTCTGTTGGGTGAAAGACAACAGAGAATATGGTATGTTAGTCTGTATTGTTTGTTTATGTACTTGTAAACTGAAATGAGTTAAGAATTTTGTGCCAGCATGAAAGGAGAAGAGAAAGCCCTTTGAGGTTTATGCCAGTGAGTTTTTGTGTTTCTATGCTTACTTTTTATCAGAAGCTAAAGTTGTAAAACTATAGCTATAAGTAGTTTATTTATTGGTGTGTTGTTATGTCTGTTTTTGAGAGAAACCTTTACCTGTCGTGAGTGTGAAATGTGTTTCTACCTCTAGAGGATATTAATAAATTAAATTATTACATCTCTTAAAGAAGCTCTGTCCTGACTGGTTTACAAAGATAAATAAGTGCGTATATAAATTGAATATTCTCAAAATACATGGAAAATAAAGAACCAAACTCCTAATATTTTAGGATTAGATCAGAACCCTTTAAAAAAAATCTAAGTTCAGACAATAAAGATTCATCTTTGGACAAATTAGACCGGATAAATACTTTTGGTTAAAAATAAGTAATACTTATATATCTTTTCCTTGAGTTTATCAGAATGGGGTATAATACAAGCATATATTTTATGTTTTTAATGAGATTTTGATTTTTTTTTCCTTATAAAGAGACTAGTTGTTCTGAATTTTCTAAACTTGTTGGTTTATAATCAAATAAGCTCACATTACTCCTACATAATATTTAAAATTATAAAAAATACATAAATTTGTTCTCAACTAAATTGATTATATTTTTCTGACAAGCTTTTAATATTAACAAAATAATTATGTTTTATAGTTTGGCAGCTTAAACATAATTTTAAACCTCCTTAGTTAATTTAAAATCTTGGACTAATATTAAATTGAGTTAAGTTAATTTATGGATAATTATTGAATACCAAGATAATTTCTAAGAACGATTGAATACTGAAACACTGATTACTAAGCTTGTATACTTTTATTTAGATACGTTCCTTCTATATGCTATAGAGTGGCTATATCTTTGAGTCATGTTAATGAACATGGTCCTTTGTGCCACTTTGTGGGTGTAAATGGGGTGTGAGTGGTAGAAAGTTGTGTTATTTATATTATGAGCTTTGGTAGTCTACTAAAATGCTTACGTATGACAGTCCTCAAATATTTACCTATGTATTTTTTATTTTTCTATAAAAATACAAGTTAATTACTTTGGCAATTTGTGGTTCAGACTATAGAAGGAGTAATTGTTGTTGTTGGTTGCCTTTGAGTTGATTCCAACTTATGGTGACCCACGTGTGCAGGGTAGAACTGCTCCATAGGGTTTTCAAGGCTGTGGTTCTTTTAGAAGCAGATCACCAGGCCTATTTTCCGAGATACGTCTGGGTAGATTCAAACTGCCAACCTTTCAGCTAGTAGTTGTGCACTTAACCATTTACACCACCCAGGAACGCCAGAAGACGTAATACTGACAGAGAAATGCAACTGTGTATGCATGGTAAATGGGATTTGTTTTTGTTCTGCAAGGGAAAAAGAGAGTAGTTATCCTGAATATATGTAGAATGTATATAGAAACTTGTAAGAGTTATGGAAAAAAAGGGAATTTTTTATTTGCCTTTCTTTATAACAGCTACAGATATGACTCTGAAAAGAAGCAAGAAAATGTGCATAAATTTTGACAAAGTTAGCTCAGTTTTGATGGGTTTAACCATAAGAGGGGGAAAAAAAGCTTATGAAACCTTTACTGCCAAATATCATCTTCATGGAAAACTAGAACTTGGCTCTCTCTGTTAACGTACATTTGTTTTGGAGCGCCTAACAAGAGGTAGTAAAATGTTATCCTTTACCTTCCATGTAATATACCCAGATAGCAAAGTTTCCATATCTCACCAGAATAGTATTATCTGCTTTCTGTTGACTTGATCATATTCTTGATTATTATTATTTTTGCATAATATTGCTTTTATGAAAGAAAGAGAAAGGGAGGGAGAGAGAGGGAAAGGAGGGAGGTAAGAATGGAAGAAGGAAGGAAAGAAGGAAGAAGAAAGAAAAGAAAAGGACATACAGCACTTGTTCTCCATCAGTGAGATCTGGCTTCCCCATGTATTTTGTAGGAACATTCACGATAGACTGCTAGGCTCAGGAGGAATGTCCTGTGATGGTGGGATTGATTATTATTTTTTAAACAAAGAATGAAGGTTCTTCATTCGTGAAAGAGCTAAGTGTCCTTACAATTATGTTACCTTTTTCTATGTTTATTTTATTTTAACTTTGTTTCATTTCATTTGATTTCACTTTGCCCCTTTTATTAAGTAGGCATTATTTCTTAGGCACCCATGATCTTATCTTAAGGTGACCAAATCTTCTCTGGCAACTCTTTCAATTAGGCCTTCTCAAGATCAAACCCTACATTTAAAAGATTTATAATTTTTCAGATATCTTTAACACCTAAAACTTTCTTTGAGATTTCCCAGAAGGCCCCTGGAGAAGCACAAAGATGTGCTGTTTCACCTTATCAAAAAGGACTGTCAGAAATAATTAAGGTTTTTTTTGATAGCTCCATATTTTTCAATTAGCGCAACATTATTGTAAAAGTTTTATGGAAAGAATTTTAAAATCAGAAGAGATGCTCAGCCTTCCTAAGTTTAAGATTTTAATAGGTAAATTTTTATTAATACAAATGTTTCAGATATTCTATGCTTTATGGCAAGGCCCCGAAGATTTGTCAGTGATTTCAGGGGAATCATTGATCAAATCCTTATGGAATAGTTATATACTTTACCCCAATAGAGAGTGTTACCCTTTTCTATTCTTATACTATTGTTACTTTGATAAATTAATCACAGTCACTCGGTCTTATTACCAAATAGTTTTCTGCTTCTCCCTAATACTTGTATGAAGGCTCTGCTATAAACTGCAGGTTAAAATTTGTAAAGTAAAACCATCTCAGAATCTTTTGAGAAGGATTTTACCAGGTGCCATGAACTTCAGTTACTTCAGAAAATAGACTATTGGATACAACTTTAAGTTAATATTGCTTAGGCAACTTTCAGACTGTACTATGGACTGAGTTAGGAATTTCAGGACTCTTTCCAGTCCAAATACAGACGTATATCATGAAAGCTGATTGCTGACCCAGGAGTCAGCAACAAAAGAATTAATGGCATAGGACTAAATAAACTGATGAGGAAAATATTGTTGTGGTTATATGTTTGGAATAATGGTATCATTTTTAATGTTCTACTTTTAGTAGGTTCATGAAGAAGCCCCTTTTCTTTTTTCTTAAGCTATTTTTAACTCTCAGTTTAGTAGACTAGACATTTGTAGTGGGAGAAAGATGTGACAGTCTGCTTCCGTAGAGATTTATAGCCTTGGAAACCCTATGGGGTTGCTATGAGTTGAAACCACTCAAACTGACTTTATATGTAGATGCAATGCCTATAGAGTCCTTCCAAGGACTTAATCAAATTGGCTTGAAACTTGGCTTACAGGGACCCAGTCTCACAGGTGGTGAAGAAGGTCACTTCCTGTCAAGCCAGGGAGCTTAGCAAATTTTGGGGGACCTCAAGAAGAGAGGACTTAACCCAAATTTACAGAGACACTACAGGTGAAATTTGGTGGAAAGTGTGTTGTGCTTGGTTTTCTAGCCTCAGGATATAATAGCTTTTCCAAGTCCAATCCCGGATTTCTTACGAAAATTTCCAGGCAGAAGTAAATTCCTTGGACTTACTTTACTAAATACTGTATGCTCAGAGAATCCTCTATAGCTAATTATTACTCTTGTTGCACCTACATAATAATCAGGACAAACCTCATGAGATCAGTTTTTTTGTGGTCAAGAATAATCTTTGGAGAAATTCACAAATATGTGGAAATGAAACAACAAAGTCCTACATAATCAGTGCATCAAAGTAGAAATCACAAGGGAAATTAGAAAATACTTTGAAATTAATGGAAACAAAAACACAGCATACCAAAACTTATGGGATGTAACTAAAGTAGTGCTTAAGGGGAAATTTATAGCTGCAAACTCCTACATTAAAAACAAAAATTATTTCAAATCAAGATCCTAACTTTCTGCTTATGAAAACAGAAAAAGCAAACTAAGCACAAAGCAAGCAGAAGGAAGGAAATAATAAAAACTACAATGGAAATAAATGAAAAAGAGTATGAAAACAATAGAGAAAATCAACAAATCCGAAAATCATTTTTTGGTGTTATCAACAAAATTAATAAACCTTTAGTTAGACTGACCAAGAAAAAGTGAGAGAAGATTCAAATTACTAAAATTGGGAATGAAAGAGGAACCATGACTACTGGCTTTACAGAAATTTAAAAGAAGATTATAAGGGAATACTATAAACAATTGTATGCTAATAAATTAGATAACCTGGAGGA
Source organism: Dugong dugon (assembly GCA_030035585.1). Taxonomy (NCBI): domain Eukaryota; kingdom Metazoa; phylum Chordata; class Mammalia; order Sirenia; family Dugongidae; genus Dugong; species Dugong dugon. Next base: position 154,861,186 of record CM057483.1, read on the forward strand.
AATGGAAAACTTCCTGGAAAGAAACAAACTACGGAACTACTTCCCAACTCATTTTATAAGGCTAGTATTACTCTGATACCAAAAGGAGACAAAGACAACACAATCAAAAAGATGGACAATAACAAATGTCGGTGAAGATGTGGAGAAATTGGAACAATGCTGGTAGGAATGTAAAGTGGTGCAACCACTTTTGAAAATAGTTTGGCAATTACTCAAAGTTAATTATAGAATTACCATATGACCCAGCGGTTCTACTTCTAGGTATATACCCACAATAATTCAAAACATATGCTCACACAAAAACCTTATACACGAATGTTCATAAGAGCATTGTACATATCCAAAAAGTGGAAAAACCTAAATCCCCATCAACTGATGAATGAATAAACAAATTGTGGTATATCCATACAATTGATATTATTCAACTGTAAAAAGAAGGAATTACTGATTCATGCTACAACATGGATGAACCTTGAAAACATGCTGAGTGAAAGATACCAGTCACAAAAGGTCACGTATGGTATGATTCCATTTATATGGAATATTCAGAGTTGGCAAATACACAGAGGCAGAAAGTAGATTAGTAGTTTCCAGGGGCTAAAGCGTGTAATGGAGAGTGACTGTTAATGGATATGGGGTTTCTTTTTGGGGTGATGAAAATATTCTGGAATTAAATAGTGGTATTGATTGCACAACTTTGTGAGTATACTTAAAACTATTGAACTGTATACTTTTTGAAGATGTATTTTATGGTACATGAATTATATCTCAATAACAAAAATAATCCTTGAAGATTGTTTATGATCACAGTGGAGAAAATTATCAGAAAAATTATCCAAAACTTAGAAATAGGCTAAAGAGTCTACTAGGTGTTAACTTTAAGTGCAGTGCTGGGCTTGTCTTTTTATTGTCTGGGCTGTTTTACAGCTCTGTAGGTCAGAGGTTGTTAACTTGTAGATTTTCATTCATCAGGGCAGAAAACCTGGAACGTTATGGTTTATGGCCCTGCTGAATATTAAGTAGTTTTGTCTCTAACCCAGGAATCTTATCCTAATATTGGTTATAAGTACCTGGCTCCTCAAATGCATTTTGGACCTGCTTTAACATCTTATTGGTTCCCTCATTAAATTAGGGATTGAATAAAATCTTTGACATATGCTCATTTTATAGTTGCATGAGAGTCAACATTTTGCCATTTTTAAAAAGTACACTTTAACAGAAGCAATCATATTGCAAGTGGATGGGAGCATAGAGATAATAAATTCAGACTCCTAATTTTACAAATAAAGAAAATGAATACCTTAGGTTTAGTGCCTTTTTTAGGTTACTCACTAGTTAGTGCTAAGTTGTAGCTTGGTCTCTTAGCTCTGAAGTAAGATATTCATTTCACTTCACCAATTATCTCAGTAGATGACTGCAGACTCCAGTAATTCAGTATTTGACCCGAAAACACTTCATGAAACATATTTTTGGCTAAATTTTCTGAATGTGGATATGCTAATCAATTTATTTACATTTGAAGGTCATCTGTGTGATCAAGTTAAAAAAATTAAAGTTAGACATGTGAAGTGATTACAGAATAAAATCTCTCATAATATTTCGATTTTATTTTTCTTTTAAAAGCATAAAAATACCCGAACTTAGACCTCAGTTAGTCATGAATAATGTCATTTACTTTTTCTCCAAGGGGTAAAATATCTCTGTGATATATCTGGTATCAATGTTCATGTGCAAAGAGAGGAAAAACTCAGTTTATTTTAAGATAAACATAGTGTCAACATCAGAGCTAGCTTCCAAAGCCGATGGTTTATTGGTGTTATGTGTTCAAATGCTTTCATATTACATAATTCTATAAAATGGATTGCAGGAATAAATAATTTCATTTGCCATTTTTAGCTTAACTCAAGGGTGCTACCATTTCCTGGATAAATTTTATACATGTAGCCCCTGACTTATGACAGGGTTCCATTCTGATGACTCTGTTTAAGTCGGTTCTGACATAAGTCGAATACCTCTTTTTATTTATGTTTTTATTTTTTATTATTGCCTTTTATTATCAGTATTTTTATAAGTCTGATCTTTATTTGTCATTGGGGGTTACAAACATTACATATAAACTTACAGATATACTTTAATATATACATAAAAAATACACAAATCATGAAAGTTTACTCTGACAATGAAGGAAGAGTTGGACGGCGTTGGCATTTTGTCAGTTGCAGTAATAACTCCACTTGTGGAAGGTTCTAGATCATCTGGATTATCCCTAGGAATGAGGATGGAGTTTCTAGTCAGAATATCAGTGGAAGTTGTCTGTATGGTCCTTTTTTTCTTTACATACTTCGCGGTAACATCTCACTGCTTCCCGAATCTGCCTGTGGACTTCAGTAAAGTGATCAGTGTTTGGGTCCATGTTTTCAAGCAACTGAAGCCCCTGATTTAGTTTAGAAAATTAAATCTATGTGGCAGTGTTTTGAACAGTAATCATAAAATTGAACATCTACTAGTGAACATCTGAGAATGATAACATCAGCAAATTACACACTGCGGCATTGTATGTAGTACGTATTACTAATGAAAAGATGTACAAAAAATACCCCAAAATGGATGGTTCTAAGTACAATTCATTTTAACTCTAATACGTTTTAAGTCAGGGACTACCTGTATAGGGAAAGGAGTGAAACCTAACTGTTTGTACATCAAGAGTATAAATATGGTTGTGCTGAGTGAATAGAAATGTAGCCAGTAGGTACTTGTATTCTGTTGAAATGATCTTTGCTCTTACAGCAAAGAACTTCTTTGAAAACTAAGAATTAAGAGGTTTTTATTAAAATATCAATTTAACTCCAAGAAGACTGAGACATAACACCCTTTTTTTTATACCTCCTGAGCAGTCAGAAAACACTACTAGCTTCTATTAAAAATGATAACTATGATTATTATTAATTTACAAACAAAGAAAATGTGAAATGCAGTTTCACTTTATAGAAGGCAAGATAGATGCTTTTGGTCTTTCTGTGGTGTATTCCATTGTTGTGTTTGTGAAATATCCCTTAACATCTAAAACTTAGCCTGAGAACTTGTAATAGAACTAGAATGAAGGTAAAGCAATAAACAATTGGATGTTAATTAATTTCATCCCTCTGAACTATTTAGTTCTATAATTTTTGGCAAAAGTTGCTCCAACTTGCAGGGACTACATCACAACTGAGATATACAAAAACATACTCACCTACAAAACTCTGCCATGTGAACCACCAATTCTACAAAATTTTATAGGCACTTAGGAGAATAACAGAAATAAATGCAAAAACAAAACCTCTCTAATCCATTGTCATGCTACCTGAGAACAACTGAGAATCCTTACAACTAAAACTACCTGTTAAATTGTATTTAAGAGAATGTTTCATATATTTATTTGAACTTGACACCTGTGTCTTGTTTGTCTGGGACAAAGCAACCTTTTAGGAGCTCATAGTTCAGGAAATATTGACAATGAAGTAAGCAGAATTAACAAATTTTGAATGCCTGACTTCTAACTCATTTCTCCTATTTTGTCAAAAACTATTTATTGAGTGTGTACTGTATCAAACACTCTTCCAGAAACTAAGCTGTGTTTGTATTCTTTCCTTTGCCATTCAAAATCATCATAGCAAAATCATAAATTCCTTAAATTCTGAAAAACTGTTTTCTTCTTCCACTTAATTCAATTCTGAGGTAAAAATTCATCGCAGTGGTTATTAATGACAGTTTGAGTCCACCCCAGAATTCCAGCAAGACCTGTCTTTAATTGATAAGCAAGGACTTCCATAACTGAAATACTTGCCAATAGCTTATCTGGAATCCCTTCCAGTTTTGCTTGTGGTTGAAATGCTGAAAGTTATTTTCTACTAATTGTGAACATGCTACCTGGGAGGAATTATAGGAATTATTACTATAATTATTATATCTTAGCAGGAATTGACTACCTAATCCCTGAAAATAATCCTGAAAAAATAGAACAGAGGCAGAAAATTTTTGATGGGGAAAGAGTCCACACATTTTCCGTTGAATAGTGCTCTTCCCAGAAAGTTTTCCTAGGTGGTATTCTGTTCCTGGGAGCAAAGCCAAATACACACACACACACACACACACACATATATATATATAAAAGGGCAAAATCAGATTTTAAAAAGTCATCTAAAAAGTATGCTACTCAGAAATCATTAATATTAGGAGATATGATTCTAAAACTGTTTGCATGCACATAGCAGAAAGATAAAAAATATTTGTATCAGTCAAGGTTCAGTCAAGGAAGCAGAACCACTACGAGTTATGGAGTAAAGGATTTGTTATAGGAATTAGGCCTTTCACAACTGTGGGAACAGCTGCAGAAATGAAGGTCCAGGAAGGGAGTTGGAAATCATAGAATCAGTCACCAGCAATCAATCTGAGAAACCAAGCAGGCCAACCAAATGGAAGCAGTGCCTCTGTGTAACTCCTGCATCGGTGGACCTGTGAGCAAGTGTCCGGTGGTGGGTTCAGGGCTGCTGCTGGTCAACAGGAAGAACTGGGTGTAGAGTGGAAGTTATCAAGGACAAGGTAGAAACTAGCTGGCACCTCCAATTCTGTCACCACATCTAACAACGACAACCTTCAGAGAATAATGACTGCTGCATCATTTTTGTCTTCCAAATCTTGGGCAAATTCCTCTTTTGGCCAACTAGAACCCAGACCAGTCAGGGAAGAGGATTCTGGGAAATGTATGTCTAGCTTAACCAAGTTGGAACAGTACAAACCACTACAAAGTATTTTATAAAAATGGAATTATAAATGGGATTTGATTCCTTGGTTTGGAGGTTTAGGGTCATGGTTTCATGGGACATCCCAGTTAATTGGCCAGATAACATGTTCAGTGCTTTTATTCTATCTCTTAGTTTGTTGCATAGTGCCTGGAGTCTTAAAAGCTTGCAACCGGCCATCCAAGGCCCAACAATTGGTTGCCGTTCACCGAGAACAAGAGGAAGAAGGAGAGTCAGGAATAGGAGGAGGATATGGAATGTGTGGCTAATTGCCTCCATTAACAACTGCCCCCTTTGCCATGAGACCAGAAGAACTGGAGGGTGCCTGGCTATCATTACTAAATGTTTTGATCAGAGATTATATAGACGAATCTTGATCAAAAGGGGGAAAATGCAGAGCAGAATTTAAAATTCTCACAGACTCCAGACTTTCTGGAGCCATGGAGGCTAGATGAACCCCTGAAACTATTGCCCTGAGATAATCTTTAAACCTTAAACCAAAAATATCCCCTGATGTCATCTTAAAACCAAACAGTAGTTTAGCTTAACAAGTAAAAAAAAAAGGTCTGCCGTGAGCATTATGCTCTTTTAAGAACTATCTATATGGGATCAAATTGACAACAGCAACTCAAAAGATCCGATAGGAACCTTAGGAGGCGGTGAGTTTATGTTAATGGGGGAGGAACAACTCAGAAAAGGAGAGTGAGAATGGTTCTACAACTCAAAGAATGTAATCAATGTCACTAAATTGTACGAGTAGAAACTGTTGAATTGGTGTTACGTTTTACTGTGTATATTCTCAACAGCAACAGCAAAATAAATACAATTTAGAAAAAAATGGAATTATAATACAAACGTGATTTTAAAATAAAGCATTCAATGTTATTTTTGTTGAATAGAAGACAAACTGAAGGAATTTTGAAAAATTTTTTTCATCACAGTATGGTTTCTTTTCTAAATGATGTCTTTAGGAATAAAACAAAATTTGAATACTGTTAAGAGGTTGGAGCTATTATTTTTCATTTAAATATATGGTTAGATTTTAGACAGGGTTGACTGAATGTATAGCATGTAAAAAGAGATAACTTGCTTTCTCACATTCTTCCCACCCCACCCACATTTTTTGATTTGTCTTTCATTATCTTTTAGGTTTTTATATTGTTACGGTTTGTAACATTTGTATTCTGTTCTGTACCACTGATTTTGGCATCTGCCTAATATTTATTCTATACTTACATGAATTTATTACTCATTCCCTGGACTTTTACCATGATCATTACTGAATTCTTTGTTCTGATTCATCTCTTAATTGTCTGGATTTTGTTGTCGATTTGTTCTTTCAAGAAGGACTTATAGTACTGTCTTCTCTAGATCTTTCCTATTTGAGAATTTCTGCTTGTTAACTTTATATTTGTGAAACTTCTTGACTGATTACAATGTTCCTGAGACATAATTTCTTATTTATATACCTAACTATGTGGTGCCTTTGCTCCATTGTCTTCTGGCTTAAAGGGTTGTTGTGGAGATGTCTGAGAACAGCTGTTTTCCTCCTCGTAGGTGACTTGCTTCTGCATGATCCTTGCAGGCTTCTTTACTTGTAGTTGCAGTTCATTAATTTTACCAGGGTATAATCATTTGATATTTTCCTGGAACATTGCTTGCTCCTTCAGTCTGCAGATTCAATTGTTTCCACAATTAAAAGAAGTTTTCTTGTATTAATAAATAATCGTGTCTCCTCCATTTGTTGAGTTTTAGCCCATTCATTTAAAATTTATTTTGGTAAAATATATATAAAACAAAAATTACCATTTTCAAGTGTAGAGTTCAGTGACGTTAATTACATTAACCATGTTGTGCAACCATCAGTACTATCTATTTCAAAAAAATGTTTCGTTACCCCAAACAGAAACTCAGTACCCCTTCAGCAATAACTTCCCATCCTTCCTGGCCCCAAGCCCCTGGTAACCATTAATAAACTTTTGTCTCTATGTACTTGGTTGTTCTAGATATGTCATATAAGTAGGATCATACATCTGTCTTTTGTGTCTGACTTATTTAGCATAATGTTTTCAAGGTTCATCCATGTCATAGCATGTATCAAAACTTCATTTCTCTTTACGGCTGAATGATATTCCATGGTAAGTATATACCACATTTTGTTTATCTCATTCATTTTTATTGTAATATACACACAACACATACATTTCATTAATTTCTGCATGTATACTTCAGTGACATTGATTACATTCTTAAAGTTGTATATCTATTTCATTCTCTTTTTCCAAACTATCCTACCACCTTTTACATACCTAGAATGCATCCAAGCAAAAACCCTCTTTTTCCCCCTTCCTCCTGACGCTGGTAAGCAATTACTAATTACTTTTGATTTCTATGTATTTCCTTATCTCATATAAGTGATATCATGCAGTATTTGTCCTTTTGTGTATGACTTATTTCTCTCAGCATGATGTTCATCCATGTAGTGGCATGCATCAGGACTTCATTCCTCTTTGTGGCTGAGTAGTATTCCATTATATGTATATACCACATTTTGCTTATCCATTCATCAGTTGATGGACATTTTGGTTCTTTCCACATTTTGGCTATTGTGAATAGTGCTGGAATGAACTTTGGTGTATAAATATCTGTGTCACTGCTTTCAGGTCTTTGGGTATATATCTAGGACTGGGACTTCTGGGTTATATGGTAGTTTTATATCCAACTTTTTTAGGAACTGCCAAATTGTTTTCCACAGTGGCTGCAGTATTTTGCATTCCTACTAGCAATGGATGAGGGTTTCTGTTTTTCCACAGCCTCACCAACACCTAGCATTTTCTGTTTTTCTTTTTTTTTTTTAATCATTGCTATTCTTATGGGGGTGAGATGGTATCTCATCGTGGTTTTGATTTGCGTTTCCCTAATGACTAGTGACTTTGAGCATTTTGTTATGTACTTATTGGCCATTTTAATATCTTCTTTGGTGAAATGTCTGTTCATGTCCTTCACCCATTTTTTTTTACTGGATTGTTTTTGTTGTTAAGTTGTAGAAGTGTTTTATACATTTTGGATATTAGACCATTATCGGATATACGGTTCCCAAAAATTTTCTCCCACTCTGTAGGCTGCCTATTCACTGTTCGATACAGTCTTTTGATGAACAGAAGTATTTAGTTTTTATGAGGTCACATTTGTCTATTTTTTTAATTTTGTTGCTTGTGATTTTGTTGTAATATCTGATAAACGCCCCCCCCCCCAAAAAAAAAAAAACCCAAGCCCATTGCCATCGAGTTGATTCCGACTCATAGCAACCCTATAGGACAGAGTAGAACTACCCCATAGGATTTCCAAGGAGCAGCTAGTAGATTCTAACTGCTGACCTTTTGGTTAGCAGCCAAGCTCTTAACCACTGTGCCAAAAACTCAGGTCCCACAGCTTTGTCCCTACATTTTCATCTATGAATTTTATGGTTTTAGTTTTCAAATTAAGGTCCTTGATCTATTTTGAATTGCTTTTGTGCATGATGTAAGGGTTGAATCCTGGTTTATTCTTCTGCATGTAGATACCCAATTTTCCCAGCACCATTTATTTTATTAAATTATTTTATTGAGTTTTTGGTCAAAGTTTACACAGCAAATTAGGTTCCCATTTAACAACTGCTACATATATTGTTCAGTGACATTGGTTACATTTTCCACATTGCATCAACATTATTATTATGTCCATTCTGGTTGTTCCATTTCCATTATTCTTGCTTCTCTGCCCCCATCCCCCGCCCCGCTCATCTTTGCTTTAGGGTAAACGTTGACCATTTGGTCTCAAATAGATGATTTTTTTTAAAAATATAAAAGGAGCAGAGTACTTACGAGTGATATTGTTTATTTTATGAGCCTATCTGTTATTTAGTTGAAAGATGACTTCTAAGCATAGTTTCGTTTCAAAGTTTAGAGGATATCTCAGGGCGATAGTCATGGGAGTTTCCCAGGTCTATGATGGTTCAGTAAGTCTGGCCTTTTTTTTTTTTTTAAATGATTTTAAGTTTTGTTCTACAATTTTCTCCCATTATATCCAGGACCATCTGTCATGGCCCCAGTCAGAACAGTCAGTAGTGGTAGCTGGGCACCATCTGGTTCTTCTGGTCTCTGGATAGGTGAGGCCGTGCTTCCTATAGGCGGATGGTCCTGTAGACTGTTTTCTTCTTTGAGTCTTTGGTTTCCTTCTTTCTCTTTTGCTCCAGACAGGTAGAGATCAATAATTGTATCTTAGATGGCTGCTCACAAGCTTTTAAGACCCCAGACGCTACTTACCAAACTAGGATGTAGAACATAAAACTTTATAGACTATGTTGTGGCAATTGACTGAGCTGTCCCGAGAGACTATGGTCCTAAGCCATCAAGCCCAGTAAACCAATCCTGTGAGGTGTTTGGTTATGTCTGGGAGGTATCTGTGACTGTGCTTCCTGTGTGCTTTATTATATGTATGAATATATTGCAGTACTCACAAACAAGTATATAGATATGCCTACAGATACACCTGTATATGCTCGGGTATATGCACACATATACCTTTCTATACACATATATGCATGCATATCTATGTAACCACTAATGTATTTTTTTGGCTGTTACTGCTATTGTTGCCAAATTGTTTATGTAACAGTATTTACCAATAATGTCCCTTATTCTTGTGTATTCCTTAATGTCATCCTTTACCTTGGTTAAGTTGTGCTCACTTCACTAACATTAGATGTTGCCTTTCCCATCACAAAAACTAGTGTCTACTGTCTAGAGAGTGATTCCCCCTCCCATCCCCTCTCATTCTCAGTAACCACCAAAGAACATTGATTTCTATATTATACCTGTTTTTGTCTTTTTATAAAAGTGGGATTATACAATATTTGTCCTTTTGTGATTAACTTATTTCACTCAGCATAATGTCCTCCAGTTTCATCCATGTTATGAGATGCTTCACAGATTCATCATTGTTCTTTCTTGTTGCATAATACTCCATTGTGTGTATGTACCATAGTTTGTTTATCCATTCATCTGTTGATGGGCATCTGGGTTGTTTCCAGCGTTTTACGATTGTGAACAATGCTGCCATGAACATAAGTGTGCATATGTCTATTCGAGTGACGACTCTTATTTCTCTAGGATATATTCCTAAGAGTGGGATTGCTGGATCATAGAGTATTTATATTTCTAGCTTTTTGAGGAAGTGCCATACCATTTTCCATAGTGGTTATACCATTTTACTTTCCCACGAGCAGTGGATAAAGGTTCCAATCTCCCTACAACCTCACCAGCATTTGTTGTTTTGTTTTTATTGATCAGTGCAATTTTTTCAGGGGTGAGATGATATCTAATTGTAGTTTTGATTTGTATCTCTCTGATGGCTACTGACTGTGAGCATATTTTCATGTGTTTGTTGGCTGCTTCCAGTACCATTTATTGAAGAGACTCTTCCTTCCCTATTGGATAAATTTAGCACCTTTATCAAAAATCAGCCGACCCATATATGTATGGTTTTATTTCTGGACTCCCATTCATTTTTGAAATGTCTGTGTAATCTCTATATTTTAATTTTTCTCCATAATTGGGTTATTAGTGTTTTATCCATAACTCTCACTGTAATTATCTTAAATTATTCCTTTATGTTAGTAATTCAACTTTCAGCATGTTTAGCTAATATTTTGCTATTTCCACATTTCTATATTAATTATAAAATGATGTTCTTTGGTTTTTAATTCAGTTCATTAGATGTGCCATCTCTATTTTCATATAATTATATTTTTTTCTTATGATCTTGATTTTGTGTTCTTTTATGAATTCAAGTTCTTAATAAGTCATTCTATAATGTAAAATAGTTGTGGGGATTTTCTTTCTGTTTATTGTGTTACATTTCATATTGGATTTTTCATCTATCTTTATGTTTTATTTTCTTCTTTCTTCCATATTCTGGTTATTGTTACAATATGTTTGCATATTTGGGTTCTTTTTTTTTCCATCTTGCCCATAATTAGGCATATGGTACAAAATTCTGTTTTCTCTTTCTCTGATTGTTCCTCACTATTTTCACAACATCTGAGCATAAGTTTGAGGAAAACATATTGAGGGTTTTTGTTGTCTGGCAGGGCAAGAAAATTCAGGGAGGCTCTGTATAATCTTTGTTAGAACATGTGATCTTTTCTCTCTGTCTCTGCCTCTCTCTCTCTCTCCTGAGAGTTCCCTAAACTTCTTAAGTGAGAGTTAATTTTCTCCAATTGGATTTGTGTCCTGTTTCCATGGAGGGATACAGTCTGGCTTCAAATCATCTCCCTAATTGTGTAGCTCCTGTAAGCTTTGCTTCACTTAGAGTTTTTAATTCTAGTCTACACTTTCTGCATTTGATCACTCACCCCTGTCAGAAGAGGAAGAAGATAACAACCACTAAGTTTGCTTCTCTCCAACACATGGATAGTTGTGAGAGTTCTTATGACTTTATGAACTTATTAGTCTGGCTCAGGGCTAGGTCTATGATCAGGAAGCTTTTAGTACTGCTCCAACAGATTCTTCTTTTTTCATTGGTATCAGTTTTTGAAGTTCAGTGCTTTAAGTCATGCTCCTTTCTTTCTTTAGCCAGAACTAATTATTTTGCTAATGTTTACTATTATTATAATTATTTTTTTAAATGTTGGAGGAGGGAAGAGTCTGTGATTTAATTTCAGTCCACTCTGCTTATCCAGTTGACCCTCTCCAGAGTGAATTTAAGTCATTGAGTATTGTATGGCAGATTTGATCCTGCTTCTGTTTACTAGCTATGTTACTCTGGGCATCTTACTTAACCTTTCTGGCCTCATTTCCTTACCTTTGGATGATATAATACTCATTTCATAGACCTATAGATAAGATTCATTGACATAATGTATGTAAATACTTAACATCAGTTAAGAGACTACTGGAGTAGACTAGATAAGAGATGATACTGGTTTTGAGGAGATTATAGCAATAGAGAAGGACATAAGTGGGCAGAGCTTAGATATTTTTGGAAATTGACATGATAGGACTTGAGTTCAGGTTGTGAAAGCTGACAAACTTGCGTTTGAACCCTGGATCCACCTTTTATAACTATGTGCAACTATATTAATATCTACAAGTCTCAAATTTATCATCTGAAAGATGGAAAGTAATAATATAATAAGTTCATAGAATTGTTGTGAAGATTAAGTAATAGAATACATTTAAGCTCCTGGCACAGAGCCTGACAGAGCATAAATATTCAATATGTTAGCTACTATTAACAATAATTGCTTTAGCATTAGTGTTAAAATTGGTATTAATATTTATATTTAATTCAGAGGTGATGAGATCCTGTTTGATTCTTAGGTATTTGACTTTTGGGTGAATAGGGGTGTCATGTACTAAAATTTGGAAAACTGATAAAGGAAATTTTTTTTAAGGGGAGAAAAGTTCAGTCATGAATTCCTCTAAGTTTTCCATATATGAAAAGATTAAAAGTCTACTCGACCTTCTAGCCATATTTTCTCCACAGATCCCAGTTTGTCATCTTCCTGTTTAAAGTGAGTTATCCAGATGTGGAGACGGTATTGATACAGAGTAGAGTAGGAGCATGCCTCCCTAATTTTTAACACACTCTTTTTATTTGTGCAATTTAAGGTATCATTATTTGCTTTGGAAGCCATTTCATACTCTCGTTATATGCCACTACAAGATCCTGCGTCCCTGATGAAGTATTCATGCTGAAGGAGATTTCAAGGGGCTTAACCCTTCTGATGCCTCATAATAAGCAGAAGAAAATCCGCTTTCTAGGTCAAAGAGCATTATGGCGTAAGTTCACATCAGACATTGTGATCAAGTTCATGACTTCTAGGACTTAAATGCCAACATGTCCCTTATTTTAAGAAGATATAAAATAATGAATTTTTATTTAAATGAGAATAAATTATTCAGTGTGACTCTCTGCAGGGGCTGGTCGAATTGTTTCATGCATAAATAACTTGCCTGGCACACTGAGCCAAGAATAAGCTTTGTTAAAGTACCATTCATTGACAGATTTATTCATCCATTCAAAACCTATCTTGAGAACCTACCATGTTCCAGGCACTTTTCCAGGCACTTGGGAAAGAGTTGAACAAAATGTTTGTTGCTTAACTCCTATGTCCTCCCTGGCCAACAGAATTTTTTTTTTAATTGAACTTTAGATGAAGGTTTACAGAACAAACTAGCTTCTCATTAAACAGTTAGTACATACATTGTTTTATGGCATTGGTTAACAACCCCATGACATGTCAGTACCCTCCCTTCTCGAACTTGGGTTCCTTATTACTAGCTTTCCTATCCCCTCCTGCCTTCTAGTCCTTGCCCCTGGGCTGGTGTGCCCCTTTAGTCTCGTTTTGTTTTATAGGCCTGTCTAATCTTTAGATGAAGGGTAAACCTCAGGAGTGACTTCATTACAGAGCTAAAAGGGTGTCTGGGGGCCATACTCTCAGGGTTTCTCCAGTCTCTGTCAGGCCAGTAAGTCTGATCTTTTTTTGTGAGTTAGAATTTTGTTCTGCATTTTTCTCCAGGTCTATCCGGGACCCTTTGTTGTGATCCCTGTCAGAGCAGTCATCGATGGTAGCCGGACACCATCTAGTTGTACTGGACTGAGTCTGGTGGAGGCCGTGGTAGTTGTGGTCCATTAGTCCTTTGGACTAATCTTTCTCTTGTACCTTTAGTTTTCTTCATTCTCCCTCGTTCCCAAAGGGGTGTATCTTAGGTGGCTGCTCACAGGCTTTTAAGACCCCAGACACTGCTCACCAAAGTAGAATGTAGAACATTTTCCTCATCAACTATGGTATGCCAGTTGAGCTAGATGTTCCTCGAGTCCATGATCACAGCCCTCCACCCAGCCCTCTGCCCAATAATTGGGCCCCTCAGGGAGTTTGGATATGTCTGTGGAGCTTCCTTGACCTTTCCTTGTACAAGTTGTGCTGGTTTCCCCAGTATTGTGTACTGTCTTACCCTTCACCGAAGTTACCACTTATCTATTGTCTATTTAGAGTTTTTCCATCCCCACCCCTCCCCTCCCTGGTAACCATGAAGGATTGTTTCTTTTTGTGTGTAAACCTTTTCATGAATTTTTATAGTAGTGCTCTCATACAGTATTTGATCTTTTGTAATTGACTTATTTCACTCAGCATATGCCCTACAGATTCATTCATGTTGTGAGATGCTTCACAGATTCATCATTGTTCTTTATCATTGTGTAATACTCCATTGTGTGTATGTACCATAGTTTGTTTATCCATTCATCCATTGATGGTATCTAGGTTGTTTCCATCTTTTTGCTATTGTGAACAATGCTGAAGTGCACATGGGTGTGCATATGTCTATCTGTGTGACAACTCTTATTTCTCTAGGATATACTCCTAGGAGTGGGATTTCTGGATCATATGGTATTTCTATTTCTAGCTTTCTAAGGAAGCGCCATGTTCTTTTACAAAATGATTATATCATTTTGCATTCCCACCAGCAGTGCATAAGAGTTCCAATCTCCCTGCAACCTCTCCAACATTTGTTATATTCTGTTTTTTTTTTTTTTTGATTTGTGCCAATAATCTGGCCAGCAGAATTTTGAAGGCAGTGATCAATGATGCTATTTATTTTGAAAATCTACCTTTAGCAGCCTCTTCCCATATCCTTTTAACATAGAACCATAGAAAGACAACAGAGAGGATTACTTAAAAATGATAACGTCCATACTATAGAATAAGACGGTCCATGAAACAGTTGACTTAAATAAAGTAATGTTTGTGTGTGTGTGTGTGTGTGTACACACATGCATGTGTATATAATGACTATATCCATAGAATTATATTAAAACATAAACTACAAATAGCATACTTTTTGATTCTGATGTTACCTTTAAATCATTTCACTAAGCTTTTGGTGAAACCCTTAAAGAAGTGGTTGAAGGGAAATGTCTCAGATCTAGTCCTATACAGATTCTCTTCCCTTTGCTGTCCTGGTATCTGCACTGGTCTGCATCAGATGGTCACTTTCTTTTTATCAGGTTTTTATACTAACTGCAAAGATTTCTCAATGTCCGAATCCAAATATGCTCGGAGAGTACTCTTTAATACACATTCTTCAACTGATTTTCTATAGTTCCAACTACTGCTGCTCTGAATTTCCTAATTCACAGATCCATCATCCACTGCTGGAACTTCCATTGTGTCCTTGACAGAACACCTATTGTTTGTTGCTCCAGGAAGGGCTGTTCCCTCTCTGTATTTTCCATCTGGTTCTTGTTCTTTGTCTTTCAATGCTTTTTATGTTCTCATATGGGCTGTAGTAGGTGGGGAGGGTTATGGCCTGCCCTGAATTTGATAAAAATAAAGCAGCCTGTAAGCTGAATAATATATTTTTTAAAAGTCTTCCCTTCCAATTTATTGTTCACTCTGCGCAAAATCTTCCCACCGCAGACCACCTCCTGTGACTAGCCATTCTCACTTGTCCTACTTTCTCACTGACATACATATTAATATATATTAACTTGTTTCTGAATATTGTGATATTGTAAGAGGTTTTTTTTTTTGTTGCTGTCATTGTTTTTTAGAATCTATTTTGATCAACCATACACTGTTCTTAAGACCTTTTTACTATTCCCTTCACTTAAGACAGAGTTTATTATCTTTTAGCCCCTGGAAGTCACCTTCTTAATTCCTGTTCATGGCATCAGGCAACTTTATACAGAAATTCCTTATGTAACTCTAAATGAAGAGGCTGAGAGAAAATGGCAGATCTTTTCAAGACCTGGGCTTTCTCTAAGTCTTATATACTTGGGAAGTATTTTTGCTTTCACAGTAGGTGCTGCCAACACACATAATCTAGTCTAAAATATTTCTTATATTTGAAGCTTTAGATTTTTCTAAAGGAATCTGTTACCTAATGTATCAATTTATTAAATCAAAATTCTATATATAGAATTGACTTAGAAGAACTGATTCTTGCATGTCAAAAACCAGTTTGATAGTAAAGATTATTTAGAAATTATGCTCAAGTGTATTATCTGGACCCAAACTATTTATTTAAGACAGTGGTTTTCGATTCTAGTAGTTGAATAGCACAACACTCTATTTGGACAAATCTCAGTTGCAGAACTTTGCTTAATCCATTTCCCTGAATCATATCTACAAGCCCTCAAATTTTACTCTCCACAATTTTGCCAGAATTATATTCTAAACTGCAAATCTGAGTTAATTGAATCTTATTTAAACCCTTGGAAGTGATTCCTCAATCTTCAGGGTAAAGGTTAAAACCTTTTAATGTGGACCACAAAGATGTCCATGATATGGCCTCAGCCTACGACTCCAGTATCAACTGTAGCCATATCCTCCCTCAAACTCTAAACTCCAGCTGTACCATTTGGCTATTTCCTCTCCTCTCCTTATACTGTCTGCTTGGCAAGCATTTTTCCTCATCTAAAAACTAGAGATTGGTTTACCATATGTATATATTTTTTTCCAGTCAAGAAATTGGTACAAGTTGGTAAGTATTCTCAAATACTGAAACTCCAGAGAAAACCTAGGGTCTCAACAGTCCTATGATTTTTCTTTCCATGATCAACAGTTGCTCAACCTTGAAAGCAAACCTAATGTTACCTTCTGAAGAGAAGGTGCCATCATTATTCTTGGATGGCTTGGTCTGGAGATGAAAATCCAGGCATGAGGTCCATTTTCTCCTTCAATGTCATACTCATTGACTGCTTAAAAAGTGTTGTGCATGTTTTCAGTTTTTCAAAAATGTGAACAATTCTAAAAAAAAATTTAAGATTTTGAAATGGAACCATTCATTGCTTCATCCCTGCATACCCCTACCTGCAGCTTGAAAATACAGCTAATCAGTAGGATTACCAGAGTATCTACATCCAAGAAGTCCGTTTTTCTTTTTCTCTTTTTTCTTATGCTTTAGATGAAAGTTTACAGAGCAAATTAGTTTCTCATTCAAAAATTTATACACAAACTTTTTCATAACATTGGTTGCCATCCCTGCATTGTGTCAGCACTGTCCCCCTTTCCCTTTCTACCCCGGGTTCCCCGGTTCCATTCATCCAGTTTTCCTGTCCCTTTCCGCCGCCGTCTGTGTTTTGTGGCAGGTGTTGCCCATTTGGTCTCCTGTTCTTGATTGATCTAAGAAGCACACTTCTCACATGTGTTATTGTTTTGTAGACCTGGTAAAAGGTGAACTTTGGGAAGAGCTTCAGTTCTGAGTTAGAAGGACGTCTGGGGGCCATGGTCTTGGGGTTTCACCAGTCTCTGTCAGACCAGTAAGTCTGGTCTTTTTTGTGAATTTGAATTTTGTTCTGTATTTTCTCCCACGCTGTCTGGGACCTTCTGTTGTAATCCCAGTTAGAACAGTTGGTAGTGGTAGCCGGGCACCATCTAGTTCTGCTGGTCTTGGGGTCACATAGGCTGTGGTTCATGTTGTTCATTAGTCCTTTGGACTAACTGCTCCCTTTTCAGTTTTTTTCACTCTCTTTTGCTCTGGTCTAGAAGAGACTGATAGTTGTATCTTAGATGGCCACGCTCGCAAGCTTTTAAGATCCCAGATGCTGCTTACCAAAGTGGAACATTGTCTTTAAGAACTATATTGTACCAATTGACATATATGTCCCCTGAGTCTACGGTCCTCTGCCTTCAAGCCTGGGAACTTCATACCGTGAGGTGTTTAGTTATGTCTAAGAGGTTTCCTTGACTGTGCTACTTGTGTGCTCTATTGTCTATATTAATATATGAGGAGCACCTACAGTCATGTATTTAGAAATTTCCACCACCAAACCTGTATCTGCTGGTGGGTGTGCTCCCTTTCCCCCTCCCTCACCTCTTGGCATATCTGTCTGTCTGTCTGTCTCTCTATCCATTCATAGATTATTGTTTGTTAATATATTTTTGCAGGATGGTCTATGCTATAGTAATTACCATGGTTGTCTTCTATTCCTGTGTTCCTCTCAGTGTCCGCTCTTGCCTTGGTCATGTTGTGCTGACTTCTCCTATATTGTGTATTGCCTTTCCCTTCACCAATATTAACATGTGTCTACTACCTCTTTGGTAATTTTCCCTCTCTCCCCCTCCCATCCCTGGTAACCATCAAAGAGTTTTTTTTTTTTCTTTCCTGTGTGTAAACTTTTTGTTGTTACTTTATAATAGCAGTTTCATACAATAGTTGCCCTTTTGTAATTGACTTATTTCACTTAGCATAATGTCCTCCAGATTCATCCATTTTGTGCGATGTTTCACAGATTCGTCGTTATTCTTTATCATTGTGCAGTATTCCATTATGTGTATGTACCACAGTTTGTTAATCCATTCATCTGTTGATGAGCACTTAGGTTGCTTTCACTTTTTTGCTATTGTAAATAATGCTGCAATGAACATGGGTGTGCATACGTGTATTTGTGTCATGGCTCTTACTTCTTTTGGGTATATACCAACAAGTGGGATTGCTGAATCATAGGGTATTTCTATTTCTAGCTTTTAGAGGAAGCACCATACCACTTTCCATAGTGGTTGTACCATTTTATAGTCCCACTAGCAGTGTATAAGAGTTCCAATCTCCCCAAAACCTCATCAACATTTCTTATTTTCCGTTTCTTGATTAGTGCCAGTAATGTTGGAGTAAGATGGTATCTCATTGTAGTTTTGATTTGCATTTCTCTAATTGCTAATGATTGTGAGCATTTCTTCGTATGTTTGTTAGCAGCCTGAATGTCTTCTTTGGTGAAGTGTCTGTTCATATTCTTTGCCAGTTTTTTAATTGGATTATTTGTCTTTTGTTGTTGTTGTTGTTGAGGTGCTGAAGTTTTCTATGAATTTTAGAGATTAGACCCTTGTCAGATATGTCATAGCCAACAATTTTTTTCCCAGTCTGTAGGTTCTCTTTTTACTCCTTTGGAGAGTCTTGTTGAGCATAAGTGTTTAATTTTTAGGAGGTACCATTTATCTAGTTCACCTTCTTCTGTGTGTGTATTTTTAGTTATGTTTGGTATTCTATTTATGCCATATTTAGGGCCCCTAGCATTATCCCTAAATTTTCCTCCACAATCTTTATAGTTTTAGGTTTCATATTTAGGTCTTTGATCCATTTTGAGTCAACTTTTGTGTATGGTGTGAGGTATGGATCCTGTTCCATTTTTCTACAGACTTATCCAATTTTGCCAGCACTGTTTGTTGAAGAGACTGTATCTTTCACATTCAATAACTTTGGTCCTTTGTTGAAGATCAGCTGTCCATAGGTGGATGTATTTATGTATAGGTTGTCAGTTATGTTCCATTGGTCTATGTGTCTGTTGTACCAGTACCAGGCTTTTTTGACTACCATGGCTGTATAGTAGGTTCTGAGATCAGGTAGTATGAGGCCTCATACTTTGTTCTTCTTTTTTAATGAAGCTTTGCTTATTTGGGGCCTCTTTCCCTTCCATATAAAGTTAGTGATTACTTTTTCCATCTTGTTGAAGAATGCTGTTGGGATTTGGATCAAAATTGCATTATAACTACATATTGCTTTAGATAGTATTGGCATTTTTACAATGTTCAAGCCTTCCTATCCAAAAGCATGGTATGTTTTTCCATTTATGTAGGTCTCTTTTGGTTTCTTGCAGTAGTGTTTTGTAGTTTTCTTTGTATAAGTCTTTCACATCCCTGGTTAGATTTATTCCTAAGTATTTTATCTTTTTAGGGGCAGAAGTCCATTTCTCTTGAGTGAAAGGATTTTCCTCCCTCTTGACCTGGTTTAGGCAAATATTGCCGGGACTCAAACATTAAAATCTGTAATTTCCTCCACAGGAAAATGTCCAGATTTTACAAATGTATTTCAATTCTGCTCAACTACTGTTCTATCTTTGACATTGTATTTTTCTTTTGAATTGGAATATTGTTTTCTTTCTACCTTGCCATCCTCTTACCTTCACCAAGAAATGTAACATTTTCCTTTCTGTGAATCTTTTTGCGGATTTCCATTGCTAATTCTGCACTCATGCAATGAAAGTTCAAAGAAACAACAAATGTGTGATAGAGGAACAGAGCAGAGATCAGAGAGAGAACTTTGTGTCTAAGTTATCTTTTTTTCCAGCCAGAGTAATAAAAATAGATATCATTCATCCAGGAACACATCACTTGGGATCAGAAAGAAAGCCTTCTTTCACGTTTGATGCTGGAGAATATTTTTAGGCAGAACTGGTCTATTTAGGAAACAAAGCCCTCAATGTTTTCCAGATTTTTTTTTTAACCAGAAAAGATGCATGAAGATTTCCTTTTCTTGTGACAAAGACATAAGACTTAACATTCCTTTTTCGGTGTATGTTGGGTAACTGGAAATAGCCCTCTCTAAAAACTCTTAGATCCTAAGAACCAGTGTGATATAGTGATTGAGAGCGCAGACTCTGGTTTAATTCACAGCTCTGCCATTTCCTAGTGGTGTAGGCAAATCACTTAACCTCTTGGTACCTAAGGTTCCTCAGTGTAAAATGGAGCTGATAATGCTATATACTTCATAAGGTTGTGGTGAGGTTTAAACAAGGTGAAATACATCAAGTGCTTAGAAGAGTGGCTGACTCATAGTTAAATAAAACCAAACCCCCTGCTGTCAAGTCAATCCCAACTCATAGTGACCCTATAGGACAGATTAGAACTGCCCCATAGGGTTTGCAAGGCTGAAAATCTTTACAGAAGCAGACTGCCTCATCTTTCTCCCACAGAACAGCTGGTAGGTTCGAACCGCTGACCTTATGGTTAGCAGCCGAGCGCTTTAACCACTGTGCTGCCAGGGCTTCTTGACTTATAGTTACCTCCATGTAAATGCTTGATATTATTAGTAGTGTCTTTCTTTGGTTGACTCCCCACTTTTGCTCCTTTTATTCTCCTCATATAATATTAAGAATATAAAGTAGTCCATTGTAGACCAGGACTTGTAAAAGACACCTTTTTTTTTTCCTTTCTAGTAGTTGAGTGTAATTAAGTCCACAATCCAGATTTAACCTGTGGAATGTACCTGTAGTATAATGGTAATCTGTGTAGAGCCTAGATTTGTACTGTCCAGTGGGGTAACTACTAGTCAAATGCGGCTATTTAATTAAAATTAAAATTTCAGTTCCTCAGTTGCACTAGTCACAAAATCCACATTTCAAGTGCTCAATAGTCACATATAGCCAAGTGGCTACTGCATCAGACAGTGCAGATATAGAAGTTTCCATCTTTTGAACAGTGGTGATGATAAGGATTGGATGCTCTGTGTATGTGTTCTTTCCTCCCAAACAACAAATAGTACAGCTAGATTCTACCCAGGTTATCATATAAATCTGCCTGATCAAGAGGCATCTTCAATTCTTCTCCACTCTCTTCCTTCCCTATGACTCTTCTCCCTTTCAATTCACAGTATATTAGTCACCTAGGAATTACTCAGAAGATAAAGAAGTAGGTTTGCTGAACATAAGCATGATACTTCCTCATTGAATCGGATACTCTTAATCCCTCTCCCAAGCAAGGAAAGGGTCCTGAGACCTTTCATCACAGTGTCTAGACACTTAAGTTGTTAGCTTTTTGCATTTTTTAATCAATAGAAAACTGTGCTATAAATATCCGAATTCAATTTTTGTATTAATATAGGGCAATTTTCAATCACATTCAGGTTATTTAAAATTATTATTTAATTATCCTATGTATCATCTTAAATACTTCTCCATTCTTTACCACCACATAGTTCTCTAGAACTTTACGGTTAAGTCTTTATCTATTTTAGAGGCATTATCATGCCATCTTAATCTTTCTTCAGTCTCAAAATAACCCTAAAACTAGAAGAGAAAATGTGAGATTATTCTAGTTTGGGTTTTCTCAAAAGGAGATTGTGAGACAGGGATTTGGATACAAGTAGTAATTTGGGAGGTGATCCCAGGAAGAACTCACTATGAGGGAATTAGAAAGTAAGACAGGAAAGCGAATAAAGCCAATATAAGGAAAGTCAATGAATAGTTTTCCCGGGGCAATTGGGGCTCAGTCATGCTGGGGACCTGCTGAGAAACTGTGTGGAATACACCTCAGAGTTATCCCACAGAGGTGTAAGGAATCTAGGACATTTATATACAAATCCCTGCCCTAAATGGTTGCAAATAATTCCTGGTACATTACCCTCTACACACTTCTTGCCCGCCCCACCAGTGGACTGATCGGGATCCTGAGTCTAGGAGAAAGCCCTGGGCAGACACATGCAAGAAGGTGGGCAATGAGAACTCTCTGTGCTGTAGGCCAGAGGTTATGGGTGGGGTAACAACACCGTTTGCTACAGCAGACTACTACACATAGTTTGAGTGACAACGTGAGTGTCTGTGTGTGTGTGTGTGTGTGTGTGTATATATATGTATATATATATATACACACACACAGTCATGTGTCGCTTAATGACCACAATGCGTTCTGTGAAATAGGACATCATGTGATTTGGACGTTGTGTAAGCACTATATCATATGCTTAGCAAAGCTATGTGGGATAGCTTTTGTTTCACTTCCAAATCGCTACTTCTCCTTTGCCTCTTGCTGCTGCTATCACTAGCACTGGTTTTGCTGCATTTGGGAGCCATGATGCACTTCACGGCAATATTTTTGAAAGAAAATTAAACAGGTAATGCTACAGCACTCAGGATATGCACGATATACTAGATGCTGCTGCTTATGAGTCGAAGCATACACTGTTATATGCTAAATCGTTTTATTTGCAAGTAGGGAAAGTTAACATTAACATAATGATAGAAAGTACAGTACATACATAAGCCAGTAACGAAGGCATTTATTATGACTATCAAGACATATGTGTTATAGGTTATCTATGTACTGTGCCATTATATGCCTGGCAGTGCAATTGCTTTATATACAAGAGACATGAGATGCACATGTTGCGTGTGGGAAGCTGTTGCATTTGCTACATCTGGTTACATCCACTACATCCTATTCTCTGATCAGGATTTCTGAACTCTATTATAACCTTATAGGACCACAGACATGTATGCAGTCAGACGTTGACTGAACGGATGTTATGCAGTGCTTGACTGTATATAAATCCTTTAAACAGATTATGTCTTTTAACCTTACAATTATTTTTCTAGAAATTTGTTTTAAGGAAACAGATACGTAAAATGCTTACTGCAATAATATTTATACTTGTAGAAAATAAGAACAACTTCATTCCAAAAATAGATTGGTTAAATAAGTTTCATAATTCTTTTGATGTAATAATTATGTAGCCAATAGAAATCATGATTAGGGATAATTAAGGGAATATATATAACATATTAACGTGTAAAATGTTCATGATGTATTAGTATAAGCACAATAACAGTTTTTAAAAGAGTATATTCAATATAACCCCATATAAATATATATAAATATATATTATACACACACACGCATATATATGCATATTTATACACACACATACACGCAATAGGCAAGAAAAAATGGCTAAAATAAAATAATTAACCGTGATTGTCACTAAGTTATAGGATTAAAGGTAATCTAAATTTCCTTATTGATACTTTTATAAATTTTCGGCAGTAAACATTATTTTTATGACTAGAAGAAATCATTAAGTGCAATTTTAAAACAAAATTAAACCTTTTTTAATATTGACATTTTCAAACCTGAAATTCTGTTGCTTCTTTATAATTGCAAGTTTAATTCTAAATCTAACAGTTACGCACAAGAGCATCTTACATTTCTTTTCCTCAGAGTAGAAATACGTGTAATCTTTGGGAGAAGTTGATTGCAAACATGTGTGCGTTTTGAATGCAATAAGACAGATTGTAGCTCAAGCTATTTTCTCTAACTGGAATGATGTTGTGATTTAGCCTGTAGGATTCCCCTGCAAATGGATTTTTGAAGTCAGATAAACTGTGTCCCTGGATAAAATAGGCTTCTGACATACATCAAAACAAGTTGGTTATTGACCTGTTTGTATGCGGCATATGCTATTCCTTATGGTAACATCAACTTCTCAGTACTGCAAACACTGTAGACAGTGACAAAGTATTAAGAATGACTCTGAAGAAGGCTAGAATAGCGAGGGTTGTGGAATCCGGCAGGAAGCACGAATAGCGAGGGTTGTGGAATCCGGCAGGAAGCACGAATAGCGAGGGTTGTGGAATCCGGCAGGAAGCACGTGGAGAGAGAGTTTCATGGCCATAGCCTAGCTCTCTAACCTTATCATCCTAGAATATGCGCATGAGGAGATTATGGCTGAATCAGCCCAAATCCACCATCATACACATACCGCTCCCACCACTAATGGCAGTCATTTATTACCATCAGCATTGCATGACAGCTAAAAATAAAACGAATTGCAAACTACTATCCTATGTTGTAGGGGCCAGATAAATTCTTAGGTTTGCCACATCAGTTGTAGAAACTCATTTGCATAATTGGGTTTGACCCCCTCATCTGTGTATCTGCTGTTTGAAAATGTAAACTCAGTTTTTAAATATTTCCACACACAGAGCAAATAGAATTATAGTTTCAGTGACCCAGTAATTCAGCTTCTCAGAATCTGGTCTAAGGAAACAGCCATAAATTTTAGCAGAAGACTTATGCACTGAGATTTTATTCACCAAAGTGTTTGTAACAATGAAAACTTGATAACAACCTAAATAACCAATGATAACAAAATAGTTTAAATGACTTATGTATACATTCAATGAAATATTATTCATATTTTAAAACAATTTTTTGAAGGCTATTTAGTGACAGAAAAATGCTTACTAAACAATATCGAATGAAAAATATATAGAAACTCTTATGCATTTTAGTTCCTATTATGTAAAAATACATATACATTTATGGGTATTAAAAAGAAGAAAAGGAAATAAAATACCAGCTATGGTTATCCATGGATAGCGAGTTTATTACTAATTTTTATTTTATTCTTTGTTTCAGTTTTGCATTGCTCACATTATCTATAATGAGCTTTACTTTTATTAGTGGAAAATGATAAACTGAAGAAATAGATAATATACTTGGAATTTTACCTAAATTCCTCCTTAACTCTGCCTCACTACGTTCAGAATTGGCCATTTGAAGCATCAAATAAGAAGCAGGTGCCCAAATGTGAAAGTAATTGGATTTCACACAACATTTTCCATGGGGCAATTGAATCCTAACTGCTTAAAAAAAAGTCTTTGGAAAATTTGTTCCAAAGAGTTTTTAAATCTGTTTATTAGTCTTTCAGCAAGTATGTTCATTGTCCACCACGTATCCTACACTATGCTAGCTCTTAGTAAAAAAAAAAAAAAAAATACAAACACATAAAATGGTCTTACCTTCAAGGAAGTTCATGTTCTAGAGGAGAACAACAACAACAACAGCAAAAACTGGTAAGTAGAACAGTTGGCAGATAATACAAAAGATAATGGCAGTTCTGTGCTAAATAATGTAGTAGCTTCTATGAATATTGAGAATCAGAAAAGAGAACTGTGGAATTCTGAAAGTTAACCAAGTACGTACAATCCATTCTCAAAGGTATATGCATTTTTAATCATTTCTCCCTGCTACTTCTCCTTGTAGGCAATCCTCCAGATTCTATCTGGACTACAGATAGGTGGAGATCTAGGTTAGAAGGCTTTTAGGCAAATGAAACATGTTAACAGATTATGAGCTAGATTGACAAAACAGCATATAAACATTGCCCAGAAATCATATTTAGCAAGAAAAATGGATAAAGTATCATACTATATAGTCAATACCTTCCAAAAGAACATTCAACCAGGAGGCAAGAGACTTGGGTTGTAGTCCCAATTCTGTAGGGGACTGGGCTTTCTGGAGCTGTCATTTTACTTCTCTAGAAGTGGTTCTTTATCTGTCACCTAAGGGGGGTCAAGAGGAGATGATTGGCAAGGACCTTCCAGCTTTAACAGTTTCATCCAGCCATTAAATTACCAAAGGGCTGGAATACCCAGTATAGTAAGTGAAGTGATCAGTATCAGGTCAGATAGTGCCTGCATTTGTTATCATTTCCTCGTTCTGCTTGCCATCACTGCCTAACTTCTCCAGAGATAGTCTCCAACACATTTTCTACTTTTTTATCCCCTACTCAGCGCTCATCTACTTAAAATCTTAGTCCTGTTGCCTGTGCTCTCTCAGAATCTCCAAATTGTAAAATCTTCTGACATTGCTCCTTGATAAGACAGCAGCACTTAATCATCAGTGACTTTTTTCCTCCACCTTATAATTGAGAGAACATGGGATTTGGAGTCTCACAGAATTAAGTATGAGTCCTGATTTTGTCCTTCTTGTGTGTTTCTTGAATAAGTTATATTTCCTCTTGGATGAATTTTGTTAGGGCTGAAATCTTAACACGTTTGAAAAGTCCCTGACACTTAGTGGACGCTTAGAAAATAGTCCTCTCATTCCTCTCTTGGTGTACTGTACATGTTTTCTTATATCTCTGCCTGCTTCAGCACTGTCCCTCTGGCTGGTTCATTTACCTCCTCTCTTCCCCTAAATATGGGTGTCCCGTGGGCACTGTAGGTGGTCTACTTGAAAATGTCTCCCTCTGAGTTTATATCTAGTTGTACAGCCTCCTCTCTCACTCTGCACCTCACTGTACACAGAGGTGGCCTAGATACTTCAACAGCCCCGCATTGCCAAATGCCTAGTGGAAGCTCCGCCTGGATGTTCAATCCCACTTTAAAATCACTGTATCCCAAATTAAACATTTCTTCAATTTTCTTGTCACTTCTCCATCCCATATCGATTCCTTCTCTGAATTTACTCTCTCCCTTAATGTTATCACCATTAAAATTTCAGTATTATTTCATTTTTCCCTCAGCCCCCACCCGTATCCAATCAGCTGCCTCAGACTTTGTGATGTTTTGATGAGAAGGAGTGTATTACAGGAATGAGCGTAGTGAACGCATAAGGCTTCAAGCTCTGGATCCAACACTTATTAGTTACATAGTTATATTGTCCTTAGGAAAAAATATGTGACCTCTTTAATATCACTTTTTCATCTATGAAAATAGAATAATAATGTCTATTTCACAAGCTTCTTGTTGGTGATGTGAGCGTTCCTTCTGAACTAACAAAAACATATAGATAGATGGATAGGTAAGTAGGTAGACAATTTGTAATGCTTCTCCCTGCCGCCATCATAGTTCATATCCTGTAAGTCGATCAATTAGATATATCAGTCATATCTATACTACTAAAACAGCCTTATATCTGATCTTCTTCCCTCAACCCTTTATCAGTCCTCTAAAATATCAGATTAATTTTACCAAATTAAAAATATTTTAATAATTCCACATTGCCAATTGAATTAAGTCCAAATTCAGTCTCCTAATATTCAAGGTACTTTACAATCAGGTCATACCCTACCTTTCTAGTCTTTCTCCCATTAACTTTGCAAAACACAAACTACACTAATTAACCTGGACTACTTAGCTATTACCCATATTTATGGCATTCTTTCCAGTTAGAATGCCCCTCTGTCTACACACCCATAGTAATCTCAGTCCACTAAGGTCCAAATCAAAATCGGTCTCTTCCACTGCATTTCTATTATCATCCCAGCCATAACTGAAAAGACTTTATTATGTACATTTATATATGGATATTATATCTCTTCCTATGCTGCAAGCTCATCAGGGACTGAGGCCCTTTGTCTCCATATTCTGGGCTGTTTTAAGCTGTCCTGCCCTTGATCTTCTCCAGGAGAGATTGGGCCTACCTAGATGCAAGCTCCCCCCAGATCATTTTAAAATGCCTCCCAAGGTCTTTGATTCAAACTGCACAATATGAAGGTGGAAAAATTTATCTTTTTCACAATCCCTTAAAAGGGCATTACTCCTTTTATCACTGAGAAATCCCTGAGTTTTCATGCTGTACCTTTTTCTCGAGGATTAGGCTTCAGTCTAAATTCACTGAAAACAAAACAAAGCAAAAACATTTTGCACAGTAAGTAAAATGTTTGGATCACTAGTACTCAAATGTCACCTTTTCAATGAGGTCCTCCCTAACCACATTATTTAAAACCACAACGCCTACGCGCTTTCTCCATCCCCCTTCCTCGCCTTATTTGTCTCCACAGACTTATCACTATTTGAAAACCCTATGTTTTACCTCTTTCTTTCTTTATTGTCTGTCTTTGCCATTTTTGGTCTGTTTTGTTCACTGCTGTACTTCCACACTTGCAGCAAAGCCTGGCATATAGTGTTGTTGTTGTTAGGTGCCATCAAGTCAGTTCCGACTTATAGCGACCCTCTGTACAACAGAATGAAACACTGCCCGGCCCTGCGCCATCCTCACAATCATTGTCATGCTTGAGCCCACTGTTGCAGCCACTGTGTCAATCCATCTTGTTGAGGGTTTTTCTCTTTTTCACTGACCCTCTACTTTGCCAAGCATGATTTCCTTCTCCAGGGACATATAGTAGATACTCAATAAATATTTGTTAAATGAATGACCAAATTAAGGAATTATTTGTCAACTACATCTTTTGTTCTCAGACCAACCAGTTTTAATTAGACTCCTGGGTCTTTTTTCCTTGTTAGTTGACTTTTAGGTAGAATCAAGAAGGGAAAGAAAGTAATATTTATTGAGCATTTACTCTATGTCAGGTATCGTGCAGGGTGGAGAAGCCAAGTTTCAAACCCAGGCTGCCTAATTCCAAAACCCACAGACATCACACTGCTTTTGAGCAGTGTAAAGTTATGATATTTTAGTATTTTGATCAGGAATTTGTGAGTATTGAAAGTAAAGTAAGTAGCCTCCAAGTTTTCTCACCTAATACAGTTATTTGGTTGCAGAGTAGAGCAATCCCTTTGAAATTTCATGGTTCAGAGAATAACAGTATGTGAAAATGCCAATAACCTGAATAACTGGAAGGGTTTAGCTGTCAATCAGAAAACTAATTGCAGTGGACTATTTTAGGTGGCTTTTGCCTATCTTTGTATGATGAGTGAGACATATTCAAAAATCTGCATAATACGTCTCCAAACTAATTACATTTCAGTTTAAAAAAGTATACAAACACTATTAAATAAAAATAAAAGTTAAATTATGGGGTTGTTTTAATTGCCTTTGTAGCATCTTTGGCAGTGTTGGGTTGGTCATGCTGATTGCTGGTGCTGGGCAGAGGCTTCTGTGAATTCTGCGTATTAAAACAAGCTACCAAACTGTATAGGTTATTGTATTTGGTACTGAGCAGCTGCAAGAGCAAAATAATACAAATGAAATGAGTGTTCCAGCTTTTGTCCCCAACAGAGGTGGTAAACAAAGCTACTCAGTGATTATATCCGTCAATATGAGTTAGCAACATTTTAGCTGGAAGACTTGTCAGGTGTAAAGAAGAAGCTGAGAATAACTTAACTGCAAGGCATAACCTGTTGGCAATTGGTCTCTGAAAAGGTGACACTTGAAATGAAGGTGTATGGCCACTTGGAATGGTGTTAGGAAGTTCCTAGTCTACTAGTGTTGCAGAACTGAATTTTTGTGATGTTTTATATTTACATAACATATAAATATTAATAAATATATGTAACTATTTATATCTATATATATAATATAAATATAAGAGTAGTCTGAGAACTACCCTTCTCTACAACTCCAGCACACGGAGACTCACATATATTTTTACACCCATAAGGGATATTGATGGATTGAAGTGGGGGAATTGGAGGTCGTTCCATTTCTTGAGAAACCATGAAATCATCCTGTTGCCTTGCAGTGGACAGACCTAGAAGGATCTAGAATGTCCTTTCGAGTCAAACCATTCTCATTCCTTTTCTCTCTATGTAAAATGAAATTAAAACATTTTGTTTCATCACTTTTTCTCTGTGAAAGTGGAATCATAGTTTGTAGAACCAAAATGAATCCTATAATCCAATGTGACAATGTTATGTGTAAGGAAACCCAGAGGATAGTTGGTTGATAGGGTCATGTTGCTATTTAACAACAGAAACAGAGCCACGATACAGACTTCCAGATTAACAACCCATGGGGCTCTTATTATAGTATTATTTTTCCTCTTCAAACAAGGTTCTTGCTGAGTCGAGGCATTTTAGGATTACCAAACAGACTCGCACCACACTGTAGAATGATATCAAAGAGGCGTATAATTGTAGATTCAATCCATAGTTTTCAAAATGTAACTGAGTTTAAAAGCAGATTTGCAAGATGCTTTTGTCCATCTTTTCAGTGTACTTTTCGTGTGCATTTCCTAGCTGAGGAACCCAGTATGTAAGATCTGCATTTTCTTTTAGAAAGTTATCAGTCACAAACAGTTAATCACATTCCACATTTGTAAGGCGCTGGTAGCTATGTTTGCTACTACCTCCATGCCTCTGCTGCATTCAACTCCTTCTCTGATCTCTGGAGTCATTGATTTCAAGCCTCCTTCATCTCTGGATTGAGGGTTGAAATGGGTTCATTCAGGTTCATGGGTTTTGAGCCCTGGTCACTGCAGTCAGTGGTGTCCTGTGCCATGGAGTGGTGCTTGTGGAAGCATGACTTGAAGTGGAGGACCCTACTGCTTCAAGGGAAGGGAGGAGGCCTGGTATTCAGTCTAATCTGGGATGGAGAGGAGGGCCTTTTCTCCCTCTCTTTCTCTCTGAGTGTTTTGTTGTCTCCCTTTGTGTCTCTCTCTTCAGGATAGAAATGGTAGTTCTTTCACTGCCTGGATTATTCCAAGGCCATATTGCTTGATACCTGTATGGCCATGAAACCCCAAGGAACAAACATTCCTGTGAAAGACAAAATGTCCCACGATGTCCACAGCATTAGCCTTTGTTTTTTTCTTTTGATTTAATGTACCTGGAGTTTAGCCAAGGAGTCCTGGTGGCACAGTGGTTAAGCGCTCGGCTGCTAACCGGAAGTCAGTGGTTTGAACTCACCAGCCACTCCGCGGGAGAAAGATGTGGCAGTGCACTTCCTTAAAGATTTACAGCCTTGGAAACCCTATGGGGCCGTTCTACTCTGTACTACAGGGTTGCTATGAGTTGAAATACACTTGAAGGCAATAGGTGGAATTTAGCTGTGCATTTAAAGACTGTCTTTATTAATTGATGCATCTTCTAAAGATGCAGTGTCTAACATGGTAGCTACTAGTTACATGTGGCTATATTAAGCCCTTTAAAATGTGGCTAGTAACACATGTTGAAATAATATTTTGACTACTGTGTTTTTATGCAAACAACACGTGCCTTCTGAGTTTGTTTGCCAACCGTGAGGTATTTTCGTAAGTGCCGCTATGCCAGTTTTTTTCTCTATTACTTCAGTTTATATTAATATAATGAATTGTTAAATATGCATTTTCCTTGAAATTTTTATCACATTTTTCTGGTTTGTCTATTTCTATAATAGTACTACAGTGTTTAAGCTACCCTAATTTTAGCGTACAGTATGATATCTGGTAAGGCCAGTCCTACTTTTAAAATGGTACTTGCTTATTCTCACTTCTTGGTCTAAATAAACATTTTGCAAAGCTTGAAGTAAAAATCCCTTCCTTCCTGATGTTACATATCAGTTAGAGAATACTTTGGAGAGGGTTGGCATCCTTGAAATATTTAGCCTTTTTAACCAACAGTTCGAATCCACCAGGCGCTCCTTGGAAACCCTGTCGGACAGTTCTACCCTGTCCTATAGGGTCACTATGAATCAGAATTGACTCGATGGCAACGGTAATAATTTATTTAAGTGTTCTTTTATGGTTCTTATTCAAGTTTTATAGTTTCCTCCTATGGGTCCTGCACATTTTTATCTAGTTTACGCTTAGGTACTCATATTTTACTGTTAAATCTGAAGACAGTATACTTGCTATTATACCTTCTAACTAGGTTTTTCTGCTGCATTTGCATTTTATTTGTATATTTATTATATAACTCACTCACCTACCAATATTTTAATAATTCAATTATTTTTCAGTCATTTTTGTTATTGTTAAAAGGTAATATCATTTGCAATCAATGATAACATTGCATATTCCTTGTCTGTATTTATAACCTATTTAGTTCTCTGGTCTTATATCTTGAGTACTGAAGTTAATGAGAATCTTCAAAGTTCTCATAGTCCTGACTCTATTGGGAAAGCATATATTGCTTTATCAGTAAGCATAATGCTGTCAGAATGAGAAATGTATAAACCATCACCTACCCATCTATTTCTAATTTAATGGGAGATTTGTTTTTTAAATTTTCAAATTGTAAATGGAACTTGACAGTTCTTTAGCTGCCTTTTAACCATTCTATTGAATAATCATACTTTTTCTATGACACAATGATGCAATCCATACCTGAAACCCCAAACCCACTGCCATCAAGTCGATTCCGACTCACAGCGACCCTATAGGACAGAGTAGAACTGCTCCATAGGGTTTCCAAGGAGCGGCTGGTGGATTGGAACTGCCAACCTTTTTAGTTAGCAGCCAAGCTCTTAAACACTGCGCCACCAGGGCTCCAGTGCAATCCGTAGACTTTCTAATATTGGATTACATTACATTATTAGCAGAAAACATATGTAGTGATGTTTTTAATGTCTTGCTGGATTCAATTTTCAAGTGCTTGTTGAAGATTTCTTCAGCTGTATTCATTAGAGATGTTAATTTATTTTTGTCCATATTTGTCAGTTTTTGCTCTAAAGCTAATTTTTGTGCCTAAAAATTGTGGCAGACTTCCTTTAACCTCCCTTATCCACTGATCATCTTGCATATTTAAGAGTCCTTCCACCATCTTACTTGCTTTCTTCCAAATGTATTCTAAATTGTCTAGGTCCTTATATTCCAGTGGCAGTGCTTGGAGCCGAAATCAAGGGTGATAATCAGCATGGCCTAGAACAGTGCCATTGCTTCCTGGCTTCTAGATGATATATCTTTATTGATGACGTCTAAGATGATACCGGTGTTTTGTTGGTAGCCACATAATGGTGTTAGCTTTTGTTCATATTGTAATCATCTAAAGCCCTGAGTCTTTCTCCCACACTTCTGCCTTGCCAGCTGAAAACCTGTTAATCCACTCACAGCCCCTCACACCAATTCCTCTTAAATTTCATCTCATTAGATTCAGAGCATTATTTTAGTCTCTTTTCATATTTTTGGATCCTGACTCTGTCATCCAAAGAAGTTGCTGCCCTTCTTAGTTTAATGGTGCTCACAAATGGAACATTTACTTGCTACATATTCCTCTTTATCACAGATAAAAGTATAGATTTCAATAGGCATGAAGACAGATTCTCTGGATAGGCACTAGAATCTGTCCCTACTGATACATATTTATTAATCAGCATATTTTTGTTAAGTTCATTCAAACATTTATACATTTGAGTTTTATCCTTTCATCAAGTAATAACTGAACACTTACTCTCAGCCAGGCACGGTGGTAGATAGTGGGAACACAAAAGCTAATTGTTTTCCCTATTCAAAGATTCAGAGAAGACAGACATCTTCTTCTTCTTATTGAATATTATCATTCTTATTACTAAATATTATTATTCTTATTAAAGAAATAAGATTAATCCAATATGGTATTTGTTATAACAGAGAATGTAAAAAGCTTTATCCTAAAAAAGATGTAAGACAAAAGGGAGTACATGAGGAGAATTATTTTATAAATCTCATTAATCTAGGTATATCTGGTTTGTGGTGGACATTGTGATGTGCTATAGAGTTCCTGCTATAGAAATGAAAGACGTATACCTCCAGCTGCTGGGAGTGCTGCCTACAAGAACTCCTCAGCTGTCATCCCCCTACAGGAATGCTTCTGCTGAAGACAGCTGCCTTTTGGAAGGTAGCGCCCCCTTTCCAGGTGGCCTACATCTAACGACTGATTGATGAGAGGATGTAAGGGCCATCTCCCTTGCCCAACTCTTGACAACTCTGAAGGATCATTTCTGCTTCAGAATTCCCAGTAGGGTCAACTGAGGCTTCCCTTGAGGCTACCTTGCAGCCCAGCTTCTCTCTTTCTCTCTGCCTATTGATGCTTTCTTCACTTCCATTCCGTTCCACTCCGTTCCTTCTCTTCTCTCCCCTTTCCTTCCTTTTCATCTCCTTTCCTCCCCTCCCCTCCTCTCTTTCCCTTCATTTCCACAGATGTTGATCCCACAGGGCACTCTCTAATAAACCTCTTGCATGTTAATCTCTGTCTCAGAGTCTACTTTCAAGGGAACCCAGCCTGTGATATGATCATACTGAAGACCAGTTCTGATACATACCTTTCCCCCCAGACCTGGAAAGATTCTCAAAGCCAGTTACCGGCTAGCTTCATATTTATGATTTGTGGCCTTCTTCAGTTTTCTGCATTTAGAATCTCTTTAGTGTAGTTTATGGATACTTGTGGGGATAAAATACTTAAACCACTTCAATAATTTCTCAGTAGTCTTGTCTAGGAAAAATACAATTGAGAAAAATGACGTTTGAGTATAGAGTAATTTAGTAGTATACTTAAAGGGAGCTTTTAGAAGACTTAAAGTACCAGATATCAAGATGTCAAGCTGTGGTAATAAAGATAGTATGGTATTGGTGCAAGGAGAAACACGTATACCAAGAGAACCCACTGGAATCCAGAAACAGACTTACCTTATATGGTGTGATGCTGAGTATACGTCGGAGATGACACTGCTATGGTATAGGGAAAGGATGGCCTTTTGAATACTAATGCTGGGGCATTCAGATATGAATAGTGAATAATGACTCTCTATCTCACGCCATTAAAAAGTCAACTTCCAGGTGGATCTTAGACCTGACTATGAAAGACAAAACCACAGAGTTTATATCAGATAGCATAGGAGATAACTTCATAAACTTGGGGGTAGGCAAAGATTTCTTATGCAGGACTCAAAAAAAAAAAAAACTTTAACTATAAAGGAATTTATTGCTAAATTTAAATTCATTTAAATTATGAACTTCTGTTCATCAGAGCACAATTAACAGCATAAAAAAGGCAGGCCACAGCAGGTAAATGTATCAAAAGACTCATTTCTAGAATTTATAAAAAAATACTTACTGAACAACAGCAATAACAAAAGACTAGAAACCTAAAAAAAAAAAAATGGGTAAAAAATCTGGGTAAGCCTTTCTCAAAAAATGATATCTAGTGTGCAATAAACATGTGAAAATGTGCAGAACCTCATGAGTCATCAAGAAAATGCAAGTTAAAACCACAAAGAAGTACTGCTGGTAGGGAGTATAAATTAGTACAACTTTGGATGGCTGTTTGGTAATATTTACTAAAGTTGAACATACACATACCCCATGACCCAGCCATTCCACTACTAGGAACTCCAACATAAATGCATACATACATGTGCCAAAAGATATACAAAATCATCATAGCAGAATTATTCATAATACTCAAAATTAGAGACAATACGAATGTCTGTTGACAGTAAAATTAAAAATTGTAGTATAGTCATACAGTGGAACACTATACAACAATAAAAATGAACCACAGCTGCAAGTAACTTCAATAGATCTCACAGACATAATGTTAAACAAAGGAAGCCAAACACCAAAGAGTGCATACTGTATGATTCTATTCACATGACGTTCAAAAGCAGGTAGCACCAATTTCTGGTGATAGAAGTCAAACAGTAGTTACATTTTGGGGATAGTACCTGGGAGAAGGCATAAGGGGGGCTTCTGGGGTGCTGGTAATATCCTGTATCTTGTTCTGGATGGTTGTTTTATGGGTCTACTTTGCTGTGTGAAAAACTAATCTTGCTCTGTGCCTGTAAAAAAGTTTACAAGGAAAACTGAAGCTTTAGCTCCCCATTACGTTTCTTGAAGGCAGCCCTAGTCGTATTCATTGGTGCCTTGTACATGTTAGATGACTTACTCCCTAGGTTTTGATTGGAAGTTATTAGAGGGGAACATTCCATCTCCACTGTTCTGATTTTTATGAGGAGGATATTCATTACACTTATTGACTTCTTCTCCTACACTTAAACATACCAAAAGAGATGTGGTTAATTATCTGGTTGCTAAATTTTGGAGAGAAATCATTCAGGAGTAACTCACTCTCTTGTCTTTTAAGCCAGCTGACCTGCTGCACACTTTATGCTCTTCTTATCCATACCAAATGCTTTACAGGGGTAGGAACCTATATGGCAGGCATTGCAATGGTTCAGCAGCACCTGCTTCGGTGGGTAAATCATTTTAATATTGGCGTTCCACATCTGTCATGGATTGAATTGTGTCTGCCAAAAATATCTGTCACCTTGGCTAGGCCATGATTCACAGTATTGTGTGATTGTCCACCATTTTGTCACCTGATGTGATTTTCCTATGTGTTGTAAATACTATCTCTATGATGTTAATGAGATGGAATTAGCAACACTTAGTTATGTTAATGAGGGCAGGACTCAATCTACAAGATTAGGTTGTGTCTTAAACCAATATCTTTTGAGATACAAAAGAGAGAAGTAAGCAGAGAGACATGGGGACCTCATACCACCAAGAAAGTAGTGCCAGGAGCACAGCATGTCCTTTGGACCCAGGGTCCCTGTGCTGAGAAGCTCCTCGACTGGGGAAGATTGATGACAAGGACCTTCCCCCAGAGCTGACAGAGAAAGAAAGCCTTCCCCTGGAGCTGGCACCCTAAGTTTGGACTTCTGCCCTCCTAGATTGTGAGAGAATAAATTTCTCTTTGTTAAAGCCATCCACTTATGCTATTTCTGTTACAGCAGTACTAGATAACTAAGACAACATCTAAGGGCTCCACATATAAGCCAGTGTCTTAGTTCCCCACTCAAAAGGAGCATCTGAGACAAGGACTTATATGCAGATAGTTTATTTGGGAGTTGATTCCAGAAATCAGGAATGAGGGAATCAGTAGAATGGGACAGTAGAGGAAGAAAAATTAATAAAGGATATGTTATTGAGCTTGTAACTGATGTGGCCACTGGGGTTAATCCCTCTGGGAGCCCTCTGAGGAACCATGTAGAGTGCATTCAGAATTGTCCCTCTCAGGTGAGGCATTTGTCCACCAACTGCTGTACTCACTCCATTGGTTGAGGAATGACACCTAGGAACTCCTGTACTCTCTGACTTCTCTGCTAGACTGCTGAGTGAGTTCCAGGGACTTCGCAGAAAATGTGGGTGATTGAGGTAGGATATTGTCAGGCCACAGTAATTATTTAAGCTAAAATTAGAGGTGGGCTGAAGGGATTTGGCCTGGGGCACCAAAAGCCTACTCTATAACTGTATTCTCCAATATCAGATTTATCAGTAATAAAGCTGGTACTTTGTTCTTCACATGCCTTACTCTTTCTTGTCTATCTCTGAATTGAGTTAGAATTGCGGGTGGGTGAACGTTGTTGTTGTTATTTGGCTTGGATTTCTTAAAATTCCAACACTGGCAACCCAAGATTTATTTTTAATTTTTATAAAACATGTAATTAAACCAATTTTAAAATTATTTTACTCCTCTAGTAATACAAAAATACATATGCACTAGGTTAATTACTGCAGTATTATTTGTGATTGCAAATACTGAAAACAATTAAATGCTCATACATAGGAGATGACTTAATAAACTATGTATGGTACAGCCACACAATGGAGTACTGTGCAACTATAGAAAAGAATGAGAATAATCTCCATGAACTGATACGTTGTGATTTTCAGGATATACTGTTAAGTAAAAAAACACAAAGTACAGAAGTGTATATATTATGCAGTGCTTTTGTATAAGATAGAAGGGGGAATAATAACATATCTGCTTATTTTTACAAGAATCATCAGAAATGAATGGACTTAGTTACCTATGAGAATGGGTAAGATAAGGGTGTAATAGCTAGGAGCAGGAATGACATTTCTTTGAGTGTGTTTTTGTATAGTTTTTGCTTTTGGAAATTTGGCAATGTATTACATACGTAAAAGTAACATCGAATCAACAAGCATGGGTTGAAAACACTAAAAGTAAATACAAACAGAAATAAACAGAACTGTTTTCCAAATGAATAACCTAATCTACAGAACTCGTTGCCATCGAGTCGATTCCAATCATAGTGACCCTATAGGAAAGAGTACAACTGCCCCATAGGATTTCCAAGGAGTGGCTAGTGGGTTCGAACTGCTGACCTTTTTTGGTTTACAGGCATAGCTCTTAACCACTGCACCACCAGGGCTCCCAATCTACAGAGAAAGAAAAAGAAAATCATCAAAATAAATTTGAGCACAGTACTTTGACTATCTGGCCTCAGTCTAAAAACAAAAAAGAACTGGAAAAAAATCTTGAACTTTTTATTGTAAGTGTGTTTTCCATAGTACTATGGGTATATAATTCTGAAACTATTTTAATATAGTATAGAAATAAACAAGTAAAAATATATTGGGCTCTCTCATTTTAGGATAAGTGAGACAGAACATGAACTGAGAGAAGGCAAGAGATAAAACCAATAGCGTTGGATTTGAGTTAGAGGTATCAATGTGGTAACTAGTGCCCAGATCTTGGTTTCTAAATACCGTTCTCTAATGAAAGAGGAAATAGCTGGTTCCAGGGCTGAGGCAAAGAAAACACAAGATGAACCTGAAACATTTGTTTTTGTGCCATAAAGTAAGGATGCACTTAAAAATAGAGAATGCCATTTCAAAAAGACATAGAAGCCAGACTAGAGGGGCTCATGCTAACCAAATATGGGGAAATTTAGCAACAAAATGAATTATGACAGAAATGAAGTATAACCCATTGAATAAACTTAAGAATTCATGAGTTCATAGTGATACAAAACAAACAGGCAAATATAGAAATAGATGAGGGAGGAAGGAAAGCTCTCCCTTGGCAGTAGAATGCCAACTAAGAAATATAGAGGGAATAACAGAGTTAGAAAATGGTCATCTTGCAACCTTATGGTAATTTATTCAGACAAGAATCATCAGTGGCTCTTAATTCCATTACCTGAAAGTTTGGTGGAAAACAGGATATTTACACAGTCTAAAAATATCTCTCCACAGAGTTCTTATTAATTACAAAAGAAATTTATAATAGAGAAATCTGGTGGATACCACCCTTCCAAGTGATCAAAGTTAATGTCTCCAGTAATGGGACAAACAGACATTGTGTAGCAACTGCTATGAAGCACTAAAGACAGGACATCATACATGTAGTATCCCTGCCCAAAATGTGTAACCTGAGTCTACTCATGAGAAACATCAGAAAAACGTAAATTGAGGGTCATTCTACAAAACAACCAGTCTATCTATACTCTGAGGAGTTATTCCATATCAAAAGAGACTAAAGAGATATGACAACTAAATACAATGGTTATCCTGGACATTGTCGTTGACTGGGGGGAAAATGTGATATAAAGAGTGTTTTTGGTACAATTGGCAAAATTTGAATATGAGTGGTTGGTATATTACATAACAGTATTAGATTATTGTGGAAGTCCCTGAATTTGATGATAATACAGGTGAATAGAATGTCCTCTTCCCTAGGATGTACATATTAAAGTATTTAGGGGTATAGGGTCCTGTTGTTGGCAATAACTCAGCAAAACAAAATCAGATAGATAGATGATAGATTGATAGATAGATAAATGTTAATGAATGTGGGTGAAAGGTATTAGGGAATTCATTATGTTACTCTTGCAGTGTTCATGTAAGTGTTATATTTTTCAAGATAAAAACAAACATTAAAAGAAAATGCTTCAGTAGTACATATTTATCTTTAATTTAGTATTTAAAATGTTTTTTTTTCCATTAATTTTCTCATTGCTTTTTGAAGCACGACACAGCACTATGCCTAGGAGTTAATATATTCTGTAATAAGTGACACATACTCAAGTATCTCTAAAGAACTAGAAAAATAATTTGTGCCCAATATACTCTAATTGGCTAAGGTTTCTTCCTCAAGCTTATATGCATAACTGTTACCAAACTTAAAAAAAAAAAACAAAAAAAAAACCTCTCTAAGTTCAGGCACTTACTTTGATCAGTGGTTCTGCTTTTATTCCATATTTTTTTCAGTTAATGATTAATGATTAGAGGACCTGTTAGTTGGCATTGGCCATAATTATTTTTAAATTAATTTACAGAATAAATTCCAGAGAAATTCAAAAGATAATATGGATTTCTCATATTTAATTTAATCCCCATTAACCAAAATGCTTTAAAGACCTCAATAAATTAAATATGATCTCCTTACCATCTATAGAAGCCTTTTCAAAATGCTCTGAAGTGTACTTATAATAAGATAAAGTGTCTTTTCATGCTATCGATCAAAGTTTTAAGATATATGTAGGTACTGATGACTAATGGAACAAACTACAACTCCTTGTTGGAGAAAAAGTATTGCTACATAGAATTGGACAGCAAAATCACACAAAAAAATACTCAAATTGTAAAGTATCTTAGATAGCTTATGTGAATATGGTTTCTGGACTTATGATTCTAGGAATATGGAGTAGACCTGTTGTTGTTGTTAGGTGTCATCGAGTCGTTCTTTGACTCATAGTGACCCAATGTGACAGAGTAGAACTTCCCCCATAGGGTTTCCTAGGCTGTAATCTTTATGGGCCAGAGAAAGATGTGGCAGTCTTAAAGCCTTGGAAACCCTATGAGGCAGTTCTACTCTGTCCTACAGAGTCACTATGAGTCAGAATCAACTCGATGGCAGTAGGTTTGTTGTTGGTTTTTGTTTTTTTTGGTAATCTTTACAGGAGCAGATTGCCAAGTCTTTTCTCCTGAAGAGCCACTGGGTGGGTTCGAACCGCCAACCTTCGGTTAGCAGCCAAACACTTAACCATTGTGCCACCAGGGCTCCTTAACCTACTTTTCCGTATCCTCTCACTTCAAACAACCAAAAAACCTGGACAGTATATGTAAAACAAACATAAGAAGACTCTAAAAGATGTGAAGAAGAAGGTAGACCTGCTATAGACCTTAAGACCTTAGGACCAACATGGAGGTGAGTTCCTTGGGTTTTCTTTTTTGCCTCTTATACCCCAGACTTAGAGTTGAAGAAGCTGGCAACCTGGAAATTCCAATAGGTGCAGACAAAACATGTCTCCCAGGATGGATTATACCCAAAGTCTCATCCATAGAGATTTTAGACTTTTAAGTTGATAAGACTTAGATGAGATTTTAGACTTGAATTGATGCTATAAAGATTTGAGACTTTTGGGGACTTTGGTAGAGTAAGTGTATTTTGCATATGGTATGGATATACATCTTTGGGGGCCAGAGGGTGGATTGTGGTAGACAAAATAATGACCCCTCAAAGATGTGTAAGTTCTAGTTCCTGCAACCTGTTAACATGTCACCTTACAAGGAAAAGGGACTTTGCAGATGTGATTATGCTAAAGAGTTTGAAAAGAGGAAATCATCCTGAATATTTTAGGTGGGCCCAATGTAATCACAAGGATCCTTATAAGGGAAAGAGGGAGGCAGAGTAGTTAAAGCCAGAGAAGGAGATGTGAACATGGAACCAGAGGTTGGAGTAATGCAATTGCTGATTGTGGGCCATGAGTCAAGGAACGTAGGCAGCCTCTAGAAACTGGAAAAGACAAGTAAATAGATTGTCCCCTAGAGCCTCCAGAAGGAACTCCAGTTGACACCTTGATTTTAACCCATGAGACCTATTTTAGACTTATGACATCCAGATGTAAGAAAATAAATTTGAATTATTTTAAGACTCTGTGGAGAATTGTTACAGCAGCAGTAGGAAAGCACCCTTCCTGATTATGTCAGTCTCCTTCTTTTGAGCTCTTTTACAATTCTGTAAGGTGTAGAAAACTGATAATAATGCAAATGATTCTTGTCTATAGAAATGCAAATTTTATATGGTGGAATGCGATTTATTACTCTGTGGATATTGACTAGTTTTGCATCTATTAGTCATTAATCAGCATTCTTTATTGACATATACATGTGTCTTCTCTTTGGATTCTTTGAACTGGCTGAAACATCTTACTGGTTCCCTCATTAATTAATGAGTTAAATAAAATCATCCCCTCGTCATTTCGTATTTGGATGAGAGCCGTGATTATACCCTCCCTTTAAAATGTATCCTTTATCAACACTAGCAGAGTTTATAAATATGTCCATAAGGATATTGAAGAAAAACCCAAGTCCAAAATAAATGTCTAAAGACTATACTCAAGATTGGACTATGTCATAACAATCAGTAACCTAACCAATTACACTACAACTGTACCAGCTTAAGAACAGATATGAGTAAATATGGCAGAATACATGCCAAGAATTCCAAGATATTGGATAGAAGCAACTTATATCTTGATATTGTCCCTAAGAAGAACTCTATTTCTAACCACTCTCTTATCAGTAGCAAGAAATGAAAGAGGACTTCTCTACTTCTGCTGTGAAATATGCAAGGGCATGGGATTGTCTGGTGTGAAGCTCTACCACAGGACTTGGCCGTCAAGAAAAGCATTGTAGGACTCATGGTGGCAAGTGGAAGTTGAACAGGGGGCTATATAGGAGGGAAGGGACAACTAAAGAAATAAGGGTACCTGCATCAGCTACAACTGGTATGGCCAAGTTGGAGGAGGCCTTGGTGTAGAGTGAAGCTGCAGTGTTGGAATCAAGGAGAAGGAATCAGAAAGGGACACTTATGTCTTATATAGAGAAAAGGAGGAGCATTTAGATGAGAATGGTAGTGATCAGTTTTAGGGTGGCTGTAGGGCTGCTTCTGTGTTTGTAATTGTAAACTTCAGGCCTCTTGGTTTTGCTCAGACTATGAAGGACTACAATGCAGCAAATACTATGACTGTTCTTAGGTGTCAGGTTAGGCAGGTGGCCCTCAAGACAAGAAAATGGTAAAGAGCAAGAAAGTGCCCTGTGTATCTAGCACTGCTAGGGAAGATGTTAATCATAGAATCTCATTCATTTTCTAGGCAGATATATGTCTAGAATGGAGAAAGGCAGTCCTGCACTCAATCTAAATAGGATAGCTTTTCCTACTTCCATTTGTCCTAATTTTAGACTAAGCAACTTGAAAGTTGTTCTTTTGCATGGTACTTAGACAGAGCACTAAACAAATGCCTAATTTCAGTTATTATGTCAAGTATACTTTATTAATTATAAATGAAGAAAAGAATGTATGTTTGTAATCAGTTTCTGATAACCATGGTTGATCAACATTTTACATAATCAAGATTCTGGATTTAGAAATCTGAAGGTAAGCTCCTGAATTGGCAAGATTTCTCCAGGACCCTGCTCCCTACTCCTGCCTAATGTATATGGTGGTTTGTATATTTAATACCACTCTAGCTATAGCACCACTGTTAGTAATCTCTGAATTTATATTACCTACACAAGACTCCTTTACTTTAAAAACAAGTTTTCATTTTTATATAATTCCCCCCACCCCAAAGTAGTCTTCGTGGAAGTACCCAAATTGTTAATTGTATGCAGGGCTGGTTTACCCAATAAGCAAGGTACACACAGGCTTACTTGTGCATATTTACTAATCTGTAGTGAACAATTTCATGTGGATTTTACCACATCAGAGATCAAAGATGTGGTGAAATCCATGTGAAATTGTTCACTACAGATTAGTAAGTAAAGACAAGGGATCTTGTGTGTACCTTACTTACTGGTTAATCTGCCCCTGATTGTATGTAACTTTTTTCCCCTAGAAACACAAACTCACAGTAAAATTAAGCTTTGCCTGT
Organism: Dugong dugon; assembly: GCA_030035585.1. Taxonomy (NCBI): domain Eukaryota; kingdom Metazoa; phylum Chordata; class Mammalia; order Sirenia; family Dugongidae; genus Dugong; species Dugong dugon. The sequence goes on from CM057483.1 coordinate 154,904,605, forward strand.
TATACTCCCAGAACCTGAAAGACACTTGGGAGAAGGCCTAAAAATGTTTCTGTTACTGTTTTCTATTCTTATTCTTAGGAAATCTTGTAAAATGCAAAGGGAATGTTAATGTAGTGGGCTTTTTTTTTTTTTTTACAGTATTGGGAGGAGGAGCAAGGAATGAATCCCTAAGTACCATTTGCCAAGGCTCTGATGAGAGAGTAGAGGGGGTCTCAGAGACAGTGGAAGCAATCAGTCTTAACACCTTCTTTACAGACAGGATGGCTGAGAAAAGATCTAAGGGTCCTTCAGAGAATGTGCAAGTCAAGGTCGAAACTGGTGGGGGACCATCAATGTCTAAGTGAGCCTTTTATTTTCCTACCATGTGAAGCCAAGATACAAGCTTTGCTTTCACAGCTGGTAATGAAACTGCAACTAATGAAGTAAATCAATCACAAGTGGTGCTGAGACATTTTCCTTGTAGTTATTTACATCTTTAGAAGACTTGATGTTTAGATTATGAAGTAAAAGCTTTACTAGAAGCAAGTCTTTGTGGCCCTTCTGATCTGCTCCTCTCCTATGACAATGGAGTGCTTTTTTTCCCCCTACCGATGGTTAACCTTGCATGTGCACTCTGAATCTTATCCTTGTCTTCCTTCTCAAGGATGCGATTCTATCAGTTCTCCTTTTTCTCTCCTGCAATTTCAAACTGATCTTCTCTACTGGATCATTCCATCAGCATTCAAACATGTTCTAGCCTTTCCCGTTATTGAAGAAAATATTAAAATTTATCCTTACCCTACATCCACTTCCATGTACAACTCCAACTCTCTCTTCATCAGAGCCAAGGTTCCCAAAAAAGATGTTTGTATATGAAGTTTTTAGTTCCTAACTTTTTATTCATAACTTATCATTTTAACTTTAGTATTAATTTTTTATCAAACAAAACATGTATTTAAAAGCTATGAAGCATAATAATAAAATGAACACCTATGAAATCATACAATTTGAAAGCTACAGTATTATTAACCAAGACCTGCTGTGAGCTCTTCCCCATCTCACTCTCTTGCCTCTCTAAAGAAGCAACCACTATCTTGAATTTTGTATTAATCTTTCCCTTTGTAAATTGTTCAGCTTCATTCATTTTTGAACTTTATGGAAATAGTATAATCTGTAATGGTGCTTTTTATTTGCTTCTTTACTCAATATTTTAATTCTGTGATTCATGTACTTTGTTAGATGTAGATGTTCTTCATTTATTTATTTACTTTTATACCTCATTGTGTGAATAATTACAATTTGTTTTTCTTTAGCCTTTAGTTGTTTCTAGTTTTGTGGTCTTTAAAACAAGTATTATTTAACTTGTCTCCTGGTGCACGTATTGCCAAATTATTTTCCAAAGTAGTTATAATAGTTTGTATTCCTGCCATCAGAGGATAGAGTTCTACTTAATTCATATCCTCACCAAAATTTCATATTGTCACATATGGCAGAGGTTGCCTAGCTATTCAACAAACCTCTTTCCTCTTCTTCCTGGGCCCATAGCTAAGTTACATTGAGACTCCCTTTTAAGTTAGGTATAACCATGAAGAGGAAATTTCATAATGATATAAAAGTACATCTACCATGAATATATATAACAGTTTTAAAATTGAATAAACTTATGCTATGCAAAAACTGACAGAACTAAAGAGAAATAGATAAATTGACAACATAGTGGAAATTATTGATATGACCCTCTTGTTAGCTGATAAAGCAAGTAAACAAAAAATAATGAAGATATAAGGGATTTGGAGAATAAAACTCACAAAACTGGCTTAGTTTACATATCTAGAAGACTGCCTCCAACAACTGCAGAGTAAAGATTATAGTCTACTAACAATAAATAGGTACCAGTATTGCAAATATTCTGGGTCATAAAGCAAGTCAACAAATCTTAAATGACTGAAATAATATAAAATATGTTCTCTCACCATAGCAAAATATAACTGGAAAATCCCCAAGAAACAAACAGAAAAACATCTAAATTAAACATTATAAAATGTTTTATTGTAGTGAAAATATACATAACAAAAAATTCACCAATATGAAAACTTTTCACATTTACCATTCAGGAATTGATTATGTTTTTCATGTTATCCACCTTTATCACTATCTTTTTTCAAAATATTCTACCATTAACAAACTCAGTTTCCTCCAAGTAAAAACTCTTCCTTTCCCCCTCCCTCCAACCCCTACTACCCACTACTAATCTTTGTTTCAATATATAAGTTTATTTCATATAAGTGATATCATGCAGTATGTATCCTTTTGTGACAGACTTACTTCGCTCAGCATGATATTTTCAAGGTTCATCCATGTTGCAGCATGCCTCAGAACTTCATTCTTCATTTCTCTTTATGGCTGCATAATCCATTGTGTATATATATATATATATATATATATATATATGTATATACCACATTTTGTCTATCCATTTATCTACTGTCTTAGGCTGTGTTCTCTAGAGAAGCAAAACCAGTAAAGTGTATAAATATATATATATATATAGAGAGATTATATCAAGGAAACAGCTCGCGTCATTGTAGAGGCTAGAACATCCCAAGTCCGTGGATCAGGGTAGAGGCCTCTCCCAAGTCACACAGCTGCAGAAGCTGGCAAGCCCAAGATCGGCAGATCAGAGAGCAGGACTCCTGCTCACAGGCTGTGCAGATTGACGAATCCCAGGTTCAGCAGATAAACTGACAGCTCAAGTCCCAAGAACGGGAGATGAGATGACAGGAAGCAGCTGCAGGATCCAGAGAGAGCAAAAAGCCAGAACATCTGCTTATATACTGATGCTGGCCACACCCCCAAGGGGACTCCCTTTCATCTGATTTGCTACTCACAGTATATTCAATCATGGGAGGGATTACATTAAAACATTGAGAATCATGGCCCAGCCAAGTTGACACACAATCTTAACCATCACATCTACTGATAGAGATTTCAGTGGTTTCACTTTTTGGCTATTGTGAAAAGTGCTGCAATGAACATTGGCATGCAGGTTTCTGCTTGTGCTCCTGCCTTCACTTCTTCTGTGTATTTATCTAGAATTGGGATTTCTGGGTCCTACAGTTGTTCTTTGTTCAACTTTTTAGGGAACTGTTGAACTCTTTTTTACAGCGGCTGCGCCATTTTACATTCCCACCAGCAATGGATAAGGGTTCCAGTTTCTCCACAACCTTACCAAAACCTGTTGTTTTCCTTTTTTTAAAAAAAATCATTGCCATTGTATGGGGATATCCCACTGCAGTTTTGATTTGTATCTCCCCAATGGCTAATGATTTTGAAAGTTTTTTATGTGCTTCTTGGCCATTTGAATATTGTCTTTGGTGTATAAAATATTTTGAACTGAATGATAATGAAAATATATTGAAACTCATGAGATGATGCAATGCTAATTTTAAAGGGACGTGTATAGCGTTAAATACCCTCCAAAAAACAAAGTCATTGCCGATGAGTCAATTCCGACTCATAATGACCCTATAGGACAGAGCAAAACTGCCCCATAGGGTTTGCAATGCTGTAATCTTTACAGAAGTTGACTGCCACATCTTTCTCCCATGGAGCGGCTGGTGGGTTTGAACCAGCAACCTTCCATTTGTCAGCCAAGCGCTTAAGCACTACGCCACCAGGGCTCAATACATCTATCAGAAAAATGTAAAAACTGAAAATGCATATGTCAGAAAATAAAAAAAAAAAATCGGTGACCTAAGTATCCACCACAAGTAGTTAGAAAAATAACAGAAAATTAAATCCAAATGAAGTAGAAGGATATGAGAAGTATAAATGCAAATATAATAGAAAATATGAAACAGAGAAAATAAAGTCAGAAGTTGGTACTTTGAAGATAGTAAAATTTATAAAGACTTACCAAGTGTGATCAAGAAAAAAAGAGAGAAGGCATAAAATATCAACATCAAGAATGAAAAAGTGATATTACTATAGATTAGGGGTTGGCAAACTGTGTCTCAACACAGTGTATTAACATAATATTTAAAAAAAAAACCCTTTGCCATCGAGTCGGTTCCGACTCATAGCGACCGTATAGGACAGAGTAGAACTGCCCCATAAGGTTTCCAAGGAGTACCTGGTGGATTCAAACTGCTGTCCTTTTGTTTAGCAGCAGTGGCTCTTAACCACTACGTCACCAGGGTTTCCAACATAATACAGGGAAAGAAATATATGATAATGTCATGTGCAGAAGAAAAAACATTTAGTAAAATATGTATTTATTATAGAAACTCTTAGCAAATTTGCAGTAAAAGAGAATATCTTTAATCTCATAAATGGTATAATCTAAAAACCTACTGCAAACATTATACTTGGTGAAATATTGCTATCCTCTCTCTGAGATGGGAACAGGATGAGGATTTCTGTTATGTCCCAATTTAAAAATTTACTCCAAGTTCTAGCCAGTGAAATAATGCACAGAAAACAATATAGACATTAAAGGATTGGAAATAAATAATGCTGTCATTATACTGCGCACAATTGTGCACATACAAAATTTAAAAGAATTTATGGATAATAAGTAAATGTAGCAAGGCCACTAGACACAAGATAAAGATAGAAAATCAATTGTATTTCTATATGCTAGCAATAAAAAATTATATATTTTTAAAACCCATTTACAGTAGCATCAAAGGCATCTTATACATGGAATAAATCTGAAAAAAAATATGCAAGACTAATACAAAGAACTCAGAAGCATTACTGAGAGAAATTGAAGAAGAGCTAAAAACAATGGAGAAATATATCTTGTTTATGGATTTGAAGACAACAGTGTAAAAATAATTCTCTCCAAATTGTTCTATAGATTCATTACATTGCCAATCAAAATCCTAGTAGGAATTTTGTGGAGTTGACAAACTAATTTTAAAGTACTTGTGGAAATTGAAAAGCTGATTCTAAAATGTATATGTAAATGCAAATGGCCCAAAACAGCCAAGAAAGACATCTTGAAAAAGAACAAAGTTGGAGGACCTAAACTAACAGATACCAAGATCTAGTATAAAGTTATGGTAAGTAATACAGTATGGTACGTACTAACACAAGGACAGAGAAATACATCAATGGAACATAATAAAGTTCATCAATAGACTAACACGTTGGTCTGTCACTTAATTTGTCGCAAACGTACCACTGCAGTGTATGGTGAAAGAATTATCTTCTTAATAGGGCTGGGCCAGTTGGATGAAGAAATGATAAAAAGTGAATCTTTATCCGTACATCTCACATACCCAAAAATAAATGCCAGGTAGATTGTCAACCAAAATGTGAAAGGTTAACAATAAATCTTGGATAACATAACATATAACTATATTTATGACCTTTGATTTGGCAAATATTTCTTAATGTGGACACAAAAAGCACTAATTACAAAATAAATAACTGATAAATTGGACTTCATTAAAATTCAGAATATGTGCTTATTAAAAGATACCCTTAAAAGAGTAAAATGCAGCCTAAAGTGTAGGAGAATATATGCACATGTATTATATATATGTCATATATATATATGACAAAAGACTCAGGACTTGTATCTAGAATACTTGGATCCAGAACTCCTGCAAATCAGTAAGAAATAGGCAGACAATTCAAGAGAAAAACAGTAAAAGATTAAGTGACACTTCATAAAATAAGGATATCCAAATGGCCAATAAGTATATGAAAAGGTACTCAATCATCAAGACAATGCAAATTGAAACCAAAATGCCTCCACCTCCAGGAGGTAAAGTTTGAGCGTCACCCTCCTTGAGTTTGAGCTTCACCTAGTGACTTTCTTCCAAAGAGTAGAGTATGGAACAGAAGAAAAAAGTATGCAGTGCAGAAACCTGGCAAACACTACCTCAGCCAGTTAACCTTGATCAAGGTTAACATTATTGTTGATAAGTAATGTTGATAACTGGTACCTCTAATATGATGTAATGAAAAGGACGCCTCACCAAGGTGGTATTCTTCCCCAAAATTCATAACTCTAGTTTAAGGATGATAAAAATATTACAGAAACCCAAATTAAGGGACATTCTACAAAGCATATGACCAATAATCCTCATAACGATTGAGCTCATTAAAGACAGACAAAGCTGAGAAACATTCACAGACTGGAGGATACATGATGACTAAATGTAATGTGATATCCTGGATGATTTCCTGGAACAGTAAAAGGATGTAAGTTGGAAAACTAGTGAAATCCAAATGAAATGTGGAGTTTAGGTAAAGGTAATAAAAATTAAATACCATTATAGCCCCAACAGAAGGCTGAAATGAAAAACCACAGATATGCCAAGTTTTGGTGAGCATGCAGAAGAAGTGGAACCCTCATACATTGGTAGAGAGAATATTAATTGGTATAACCACTTTGGAAAACTCTTTGGCAATATCTTTTATAGCTGTGTATATGTTTACCGTATAATCCACTAATTCCACTCTTTGGTATATACCCAACAGTAATGCATACATATGTTCACAAAATAATAATATGTTCCTAGCAGCATTATTCCTAACAGCCAAAAATTGGAAGCAACCCAAATTTTCAACAGTAGAATGTATACATAAATCGTGCTACTTCTCAAAGTGAAATACTATAAAACAATGAGAATGAAGGAACAATTGCCATACACACCAACATGGATAAATCTCACAAACGTAACTTTTAGCAAAAACATCCAGTTACATGAAAGTACATACTATCTGATTCCATTGATATAAAGTTCAAAAACAGAAAGAAATGGACCTGTGGCTATAGAAGTCAGAATAGTGCTTACCATTCTTAGTGACTGGGAAGGAGTCCAAGTAGGGTTCCTACATACTGGCAATGCTACCTTTGTTCAGGGTGGTCACTGATTAGGTATGGTACCTTTATGAAAATTCTTCAGGCTTCACTCTTATGGTTTATATAATTTAGTGCAAAGGGTTAATGCACTTGACTGCTAACCAAAAGGTTGGAGGTTCAAGTCCACTCAGAAGCACCTTGGAAGAAAGGCCGGGGATTATCCTTCCAAATAAGTCAGTCATTGAAAACCCTGTGGAGCACAGTTCTACTCTGACACACATTGGGTCGCCTTGAGTCAAAATCAACTCAATGGCAACTGTTTCACTTTTATTTATATATGATATATTCAGTCTAAAAAAACCCCAAAACTTCCACTCGTGATCTTTGCTTTTTGCTGTATTGCCCTTGATGTAGATGAGTGCATTTGCACCACCCAGGTCCTCTAGAAGGAGAGCACTCTTCAATCAGAAACAGTTTTTGAAATGTGTATGTTTCAAAGATACGCTTTTATTATCTTTGAACCATTATCATTTTGGGTTTGTTACAGCAGCTTGCGTTACCATAACTAAAACATCAGTCTGAATAATATGGCCAATTTAGTATAAAATGATATCTTATTGAGATTTTATTCATGTTCATTCTTCTACCCATTCTAGTCAAGCTTCTGTCCATACCACTTACCTACAATGACTTGTTTTAAGGTCACAGTATTCTTCTCACTATTCTTTAAACAGTGTTAAATCCAGTAAACACTATTTGTTTCACCCCTTGGGGTCCCTGGGTGGTGCAAATGGTTAAGCACTCAGTTGCTAACTGAAGGATTGGTGGTTCGTGTCCCCCCAGAGGCATGTCAGAAGAAACGCCTGGTGATCTACTTCGGAGAAATCAGCCATTGAAAACCTGGTGGAGCACAGTTCTACTTTGACACATGGGATCTCAAAGGGTCAGAGTTGACTCGACGCAGCTGGTTTGGGTTTTGTTGTTGTTGTTATTTCACCCCTCACTTTGCTTATCAGGAGCATAGACCAATTTGCCTCTTTCTCCTTCATGAAATATTCTCTTCCTTTAACATTTGTGACACCACACTCTAGAATTTTTTCCTACCTCTCTAGACACTTCTTCATCTCTTTGTGGGCTAACTTCACCTCCAAGCAAAACGAAATGCTGGTGGTTTTCAGATCTCAGTCCTGACTCTCTCTAAGAATCTCTTCAGGTCCCAGGCTTTAAATACACTGTATATTCTGATGACTGTCAAATGAATACCTCTAAGCTGGACTTCATTTCTGAAGTCTAAGCCAATGTATCCAACTGAGCCATTTGATATCTTTATTTAGATATTTCAAAGATATCTAAATTTAATATACATAAAACAACTCCTTATTCCCACTTCCACCCCATCAGTCTGCTTCTTCGAGACTGTCCCTTGTCCCTGTAAGTTATACCACTGCCTACTCATCCTCTGATGCCAGAAACCCAGGACTCATCCTTGAAACAACCTGCTTTTCCCTTTCCCCCATTCAATTCATCAAGTCCTGTTGATGCTGCTTCCAAAATACAACTCACATCTAAAACATTCTATCATTCTACTTCCATCATGTCTCTCCTGAACCAGTACGACAGTATCCTGTTTGATCTTTCCAAATCCAGTTTTCTCCCCAAAACTTTCCTTGTTCCCATCACATTTATCCCCCACAGAACAGTAATGATATTATTAAATTTCAAATCTGATCATTCCACCCTTCTGCTTAAATTCTTCAGTGGCTTCCCATTAATCTTAGGATAAAGAACAAAATCCTCCAGGTGGCTGACAATGCATGACCTGCTCCTTCCCTGCCTATTTCCCGCCTCACTATGCTGCTGCTACACTGACCTTATTAAGTTCCTTTCTGCCTCAGGACCTTTGCACATTCAGTTCTCTATCCTTGTTATGCCTTTCTTCCCAATCTTTTCATGAGTAACACACTCATTCTTCAGGCCCAAGCTTAAATATCAATTCTTCGGGAAGAGTTTTCTTCAGTCCTCATGCTAAATTAGGTCCCTCTGGTATATATTCTCATAAAACCCTTTGCATTTTACTCTTAGCACTCAAAAACTTAGTGGTTTCTATAAGTATCATCCCCAAATATAATGTCCATAAGTTCAGAAACCATGGCTGTTTTGTTCATCACTGTATCTGTTTTACCTTGCACAGTGCCTGGCACATAGTGCTCAAATACATTTCCTGAATAAATGAACTCTTTGCTTTGAATTTGGGTGAGTCCAGAAAAGAGAGGCTAAGCATATTGTTCAGATCTGACAAAATGTGTGTAAACATACTGATGTCTCTAACTGAGTAAAATCACTCAGGAATAATGAAATAATTAGATGAAGTCTCTTTGCTTACTTTTAAAGTTATTTTTAGTCAAAATGTATCTTTTTTTCTAATCTGTCAAACTTAATATCCAAAGGTCTCAAATCTAAGTAATTCTAAAACAATGAATATTAAACTGTAGAATTGGTTCAACAAAACATGACTATACATAATCAGTAATTTGCATACTATTAATTAATGCAGAGTTTGTGATAATTTGCTAGTTGGTAGGCTGAAATTGCCCTGATCTGTTGAAAATAAAATTATTTATGTAAAGAAGGTTTCATGTGAAATGTTTGAGACACACAGAGCATCCACCCTGTTTTTAAGTACTTAGGATGCACCCATTACCAGTAGAATGAACAAATCTGTCTTGGAAGAAGTATAGCCACAGTGCTTCTTAGAAGTGAGAATAGCGAGACTTCGTCTCACGTACTTTGTATGTGTTATTAGGAGGGACCAGTCCCTGGGGAAGGACATCATGCTCAGTAAAGTAGAGGGTCAGTGAAAAAGAGGAAGACCTTCAAAAAGATGGATTGACACAGTGGCTGCAACAATGAGCTCAAGCATAATGAAGATCGTGAGGGTGGCACAGGACCGGGCAGTTTTTCGTTCTGTTGTACATAGGGTCACTGTGAATTGGAACTGACTTGATGGCACCTAACAACAACAGTAATAAATTCTTTATATTGAAGTTTTTTTTCCAACTTTTCTTTTTTTCTAATATATTAAGCTACATATTTAAACTTGTAAATGTTTCTCTGATACTCCTTTTATTATATTCCATAATTTTGGTATGTTCTATTTTAAATATTTTCCATTTATAAATATTTAATATTTTCTATGATATTTCATTGCTCTAAAGTGTTTAGAAGTGAGTTTTAAATGTCCCAAACATTTGCTTTTCTAATCAAAATTATAATTTGATTTTTAAAATTGCAAACTTTAATTGTATTGTAATCAGAGAACTAGAAAACCAAAAAAAAAAAAAAAAAACCAAAAGTTGATTCTGACTCATAGCGACCCTATAGGACAGATTAGAACTGCCCCATAGAGTTTCCAAGGAGTGCCTGGTGGATTTGAACTGCCGACCTTTTGGTTAGCAGCCATAGCTCTTAACTGCTACACCATCAGGGTTTCCAATTAGTCAACATAGACTGCATAAGACACCTGCTTTATAGCCTAGAATATGACTGATTTTTCTGATTGTTCTATGTGTACTTAAGAATATATATCCATGGGTTATTGGTATATGGTCCTATATATGTCTGTTAGTTCAGTTGGATTGTTCAAATCCTCAGACAAAAATTAATAAGGATATAGAAGAAGGATATATACAGAAGTGAGTTCTTTTACTTCAATTAATTTTCATTTTCTATATTTTGATGCTATATAATTAGGTGCATAGTCATTTAGAACCAGAACATCTTTCCAGTGAATTAACTCTTTAATCATTATGAATTCATCCTCTTTATCTTCATAATGCTTTTGCATTAAGACTACTTTATTTGACATTAATAAAGCTAAACTAGCTTTCTTTAGATTAGAATTTTCCTAGATTATCTTTCCATCCTTTTACCTTCAACCTTTGTGTGTTCTTATATTTAGTTGTGTCTCTTACAATAAACTTATAAGCTAGCTTTTTATTACATTATTTGAATATCTCTGCTTTTTAACTGGCACATGTATTTGTGTGTGTGTGTTTGTGAGTGGTATATTTTGATTTGTTTTTAAATCTTATTTTGTATTTTCTGTTTGTTTAACCTTTCACATAGTTCTTTTCTCCCCTCCTTTCTTGCCTTCTTTGGGTTGATTGAAGTTTTCTTTTTATACCTTTAACTCCCTCTACCTATTCTGTTTTTATTGATTTTATGTTGAGAATATTACCTGAAATGCTTTATTTGAAAAATTGTAAATTTAGTCAATATTTTTTACATATTACTATATAATACAAAGAACTTCTCCTTCAATTCCAATTCCCCTCTCTCGGCTTTGTTGTTCTTGTTAAGTGCCATCGAGTCAGTTCCAACTCATAGCAACCCTGTGCATAATAGAACAAAACATTACTTGGTCCTGTGTCATCCTCAGAATAGTAGGTATTTTTGAGCCCACTGCTGTAGCCACTGTGTGGATCCATCTCACTGAGGGTCTTCCTCTTTTTTGCGGACCCTCTACTTACCAAGAATGATGTCCTTCTCCAGGAACTGGTCCTCCCTGACAACATGTCCAAAGTATGTGAGATGAAGTCTCGCTATCCTCACTTCTAAGGCGCTTTCTGGCTGTACTTCTTCCAAGACAGATTGTTTGTTCTTCTCGCAGTCCACGGTATATTCAATATTCTTTGCCAACGCCACAATACAAAGGTGTTGATTCCTCTTCGGTCTTCCTTTTTCATCGTCCAGCTTTTACATGCATATGAGGCGATTGAAAACACCGTGGCTTGGCTTAGGCGCACTGTAGTCTTCAAGGTAACATCTTTGCTTTTTGACACTTTAAAGAGGTCTTTTGCAGCAGATTTGCTCAATGCGATGCATCTTTTGATTTCTTGACTGCTGCTTCCTGGGTGTTGATTGTGGATCCAAGTAAAATGAAATCCTTGACAACTTCAATCTTTTCTCCATTTATCATGATGGTGCTTCTTGGTCCAGTTGTGAGGATTTTTGTTTTCTTTATGTTGAGGTTTAATCCATACTGAAGGCTGTAGCCTTTGATCTTCATCAGTAAGTGCTTCAAGTCCTCTTCACTTTCAGCAAGCAAGGTTGTGTCATTTGCATGACGCAGATTGTTAATGAGTCTTCCTCCAATCCTGATGCCCCGCTCTTCGTAAAGTCCAGCTTCTTGGATTATTTGCTCAGCATACAGACTGAATAGGCATGGTGAAAGGATGCAACCCTGACGCACACCTTTCCTGACTTTAAACCACAGGGTATCCCTTTGTTCTGTTCGAACAACTGCCTCTTGGTCTATTGACAGGTTTCTCATGAGCACACTTAAGTGTTCTGAAACTCCCATTCTTTGTAATGGTATATTGCATAGTTAATAAAACATAGGTGAACATCTTTCTGGTGTTCTCTGCTTTCAGCCAAGATCCAACTGACATCAGCAATGATATCCCTCATTTCACATCCTCTTTTGAATCTGACTTGAATTTCTGGAAGTTCCCTTTCAATGTATGACTGTAGCTGTTTTTGAATTTTCTTCAGCGAAATTTTGTTTCCATGTGATGTTAATAATTTTGATGGTTAAGATTCTGTGTCAACTTAGCTGGGCCATAATTCTCAGTGTTTTGGTAGTTGTATAATATTAGGATCACTTCCCTATTGAGATTTGATATGTGATCACCCCCATGGTAGCATCTGCTGTGAGTAGCCAATCAGTTGAAAGGTAATTTCCTTGGGCATGTGGCCTGCATCTGAATATAAGCGGACGTTCTGGCTTTTGCCTGCTTTGGATCCTGCAGCTGCCTCCTGTTCGTCTGACCTCTTGTTCTTGGGACTTGAGCTAGCAGCTTACCTGTGGTCTTGCCTGCCAGTCTTGGGATTTGTCGATCTTCACAGCCTGTGAGCAAGAGCCCCGCTCTCCAACCTGCTGATCTTGGGTTTGTTTGCCAGCCCCTGCAGCTATGTGAATCAGGAGAAGCCTCTATCCTGACCCACGGACTTGGGATGTTCCAGCCTCTACAACCAAGTGAGCCATTTCCTTGATACAAATCTCTGTATATATTTATATGCTTTACTGGTTTTGCTTCTCTAGAGAAGCCAGCATAAGACAATGATATACTTCTATAATTTCCACATTCTATTGGATCACTTTTCTTTGGAATGGGCATGAATATGGATCTCTTCCAGTCAGTTTGCCAAGTCCCTTTTTTTTTATGTATTTTTATTTTTATTGTGCTTTAGGTGAAAGTTTACAGCTCAAGTTAGTTTCTCATACAAAAATTTATACACATGTTGTTATGTGACCCTAGTTGCTATCCCTAGAGCCATTTCCTTCAGGGAATCTTGGACTTCTTCCCTCAGTACCAATGGTTCTTGATCATATGCTACCTCCTGAAATGATTGAATGTTGACCAGTTTTTTTGGTACATTGTCTCTGTGTATTCCTTCCGTCTTCTTTTGATGCTCTCGGCTTTATATATTTTCATTATGCAGGTTCTTCTTTAAGTTCTGCTTTGCTTTATTAACCTCATAATTTAAAAAGAAATCTTATTGTTTAGGCAATATTTTGTTGTTTAGATAATAATATATTATTTAGACAGTCGGGGTCAGCCTAATTTGTGTTGCTGTGTAGTTAATCTGTCCTTAATTTTCTGGGTGCTTCCTGTCTCTAGTTTCCATGTTTGCTTGCTTTTCTGGTTTCAGATCATTGTGCATTTGGGATAGAGGGTCTTGGGGATTTCCCTTGTACTTTCTTGCAAGCCAAGCAATTCATTTAAATGTATGATTATTGTATGCCATCCAGGTTCTAGATATATTATAATAGGAGGTGCTTTCAAAATATTTAATTTACCATAGTGCCAGAAGCAGAAGGTAGTTTCCATTGTTTATTTTTTTTTAAGTCAAGTTATTGAAGTATAATTTATTTACAGTAAAATCCTCTCTTTAATTGTATATGATGAGTTTCGACAAGCGTAAACATTGATGTGTTCACCACCAACATCCCAAAATGTTCCACTGTGCACTTTGGAAGTCAATCCTCTACCCCTATCCTCAGTCCCTGGAAACCACCCTCTGATTTCTGTTGCTGTAATTTTGCCTTTTGCGGAGTGCCAAAAAAATGGAATCATCCAGAATGTGGCTTTTAGTGTCTGGATTCTTTCACTTAGCATAATGCTTCTGAGGTTCATCCATGTATTGCATGCATTTGTAGTTTGCTTCTTTTTATTGTTGAAAAGTATTCTATTATATGGACACATCATAATTGGTTTATGTATTCACCAGTTGATGGACAGTGAGGTTGTTTCTAGTATTTTTAAATTATATATATATATGTATATGTGTATATATATATATATATATATATATATACACATATACATATATATATATATATATCTGTTGCCATCGAGTTGATTCCAACTCAGAGCAACCCTAAGAACAGAGTAGAACTGCGCCATAGGGTTTCCAAAGAGTGCCTGGTGGATTCCAACTGCCGACCTTTTGGTTAGCAGCTGGAGCTCTTAACCACTATGCCAACAGGGTTTCCGTATATGTATGTGTATATGTATTGTATGTGTGTGTGTATATATATACACACACACACATATGTATATACATATGTATATGTGTGCATATATATACACACACATATATATACATACTTGTGTATATACATATATGTATATAGTGGAGCCCTTGTGGCGCAATGGTTAAGAGCTACAGCTGTTAACCAAAAGGTAGGCAGTTCCAGTCCCCCGGCCACTCCTTAGAAACCCTGTAGGGCAGTTCTACCCTGTTCTATAGGGTTGCTATGAGTCGGAATCAACTCGACGGCAGTGGGTTTTGGGTTTTATGTACATATACTATAAACATTCACATACAGATCTTTGTGTGTCCATTTTATCTGGTTAGGAGTTAGGCTGTGTGTACTGTTCACAATTGCTGTGATGTCGGAGACTAAAATTTCCTCTATTGCCCTTGGCTTTCTCTTTCCTTTTGTCTTTGGATTTCCCTAGATACTCCTTCTCAAATAAGGGTCAAACAGTTCTTTCATCTGTAATCCTGTGTTATACAGAATCCCTGTTGTTGTGGTAGTAAGGTGTGGGAAGAGGGGAAGGAAGCATTACAGAGGCATAATTAAGGTATGGCAGGTAGGGCAAGTGCCCTGGGTGCCGCTTTAGGAGGGGTGCTAATAAGCAGTTTCTGTTGGCCATTGCAGTTTCCATCACCAGCTACGAGAGATCATTCAGCAATTGAAAACCAATCGCCATAGACACTATTTCTGTAGATAGGTCTCTGATTCTATAATCCTATGATTAGGTCGCAGTCTTTTAGTGAGCCTGTGTTTCCAGATTGTGACCCTGACAAGTGCTTTTCAGTTTCCCACCTCCCTTAGATGAAACAAGAAGGCTAAAGGGGGCTGGAGTTGGGCATTTCCTTTCCCCTAGGTTGGTTAGGCTCTAGTAAAACCCAAGTCAGTTAGGCTCTGATAAAATAGTTTCCCTTGAGGGCAGGCCTTTTTTATGGAGAACTGAGAGCTCTGGTCTTATTTCAAAATGATTACTTTCCTCTTCCCCTGATGGAAGTATGAGGGAGTATTTTCCTGTCTTCACCTTAAGAACCTGGTGGGGATCCTGCAGGTAAAACCCATGAAAGTGTGAGTCCCTGCTAGGCTGGCCCCCCAGGAGTTTTTCTGTCTCAAGCAACTCCACACTCAGTGTACAGCAATTAGTCAATTATCTCTTAAGTGTTTCGACCAGTTGCTGGATCCAGCAACAACTTCTGCTCCCAGTAAGTAGTGATTCTCTGTATTTGCCTGTCTTTCTAGTTTTGGGGGTGATGGTTTACCCTTTGACCTCAATTCTCTGATGGATCTAAGAAGGTTTGTTGATTTTCAGAGGTTTTTTTTAGCCTTTTATCTTGTTGTGAGGATGGCAGTCATGACTTCCAAGCAATTTACATGTTGGGCAAGAAATTGGAAGTTTTTATTTCCTTTTAGACTTTTATGATTGACCAATTTATTGGCCACATGAAGTTTGAATTTTGAGGAAAAAATATTCTGGGAAATTAAAAAACTCGCCAACATTATCCATGTAAGTCATGAAGATAGTGAGCAAATCATGCTTTAAAAAAAATGACTAATCTTTTGGACACTGGACATTGGCAGACAGAAGTTCAGAAAAGAAGCTGTCCACTGATGAACATTGTGTGACAATTGCTTTCCTCCCCAGGGCTACTCCAACTGCCTTGAGGCTGCATAGTTAGAACTCAAAATATCTGACAGGAATGTCCTTGACATGGTTATGATGATCTCTATCATTGCTTCAGCAAGAGGAATGTTATAGTGCCTTTTTTCTTTCTTCTTAAATTATGCTGTTAGCTTTAAGCCTCAGGGCAGGGGTATAGTAAAGTGGATAACTAATTGAAATATTTAAAACAACCAGACAGCAGTATTCATGAACCATTACAATGAAATAGTACAGAAAAGCTGCTTCCTCAGTGTAAGCATTGGTTAGATTAGGAAAGATGGTTACCACCAGATTAAAGGTTCATCAAGGACAGGAATTTGTCTTTTATCTCACATAACATATCTGTCACAGTGCTAGGCATACACGTGTTAAATCACTAGCTGTTTTAATACAAGCAGGATCTGTAATGTCTGCAAATTCTTCATAGAGGTATATAAGTTAACTATTGCCACAATGATGTTGCATAACACACTATCCCAAAACTCAGTAGTTTAAAACAGCAATCATTTATTCTCATGGGTCTTAATTCAGGTTGAGCTCAGCTCTGCTGACTCATGTGCCTGCAGGCCAGGAACTGAAAAATCACATGACAAAGGGTTTAGATACCTGGAGGGGTGAAGAGTTAGAGCCAGTGATACAATGTACTGCATGGGGATCTTGAAGTGTTAATAAAAATCCTAGGAAACCTTTTGGTAAAGTATGAATGTGAGAGCATATTACCCTACTGAATCACCTTAATGATATATTAAAATAAGACAAGAATCTTGGAACATTAATTCCTAGAGTATAAGGTCTTACCTGGAGTATATATAATTCCTTTGCCTGTTTCACTATTTTCATATAGATCAATATAAGGATAATTTTGATTATTTAGAGATGTAAATACTTTCACTCTTTAATTTATTCCCAAACTGGATTATAGGATTCTTTGGGTAAGAGCTGTCTAAATTCTATGACTTTGGTTTGAGTTAACTGAAGAATATGGAAATCTCAATCCCATTGCCACCACCTACCCCACCTAAAATAACAAGTGGCAGCAGTAAGTATGATATAGTATGAGAGGGCAGAGTGAAAAGGCAACTGAAGTGGTATGATGGTTTTTGATCTTACACATGATCAGCTCCAGAACTTTCTCATCAAATTGAAAATTTCTTATGAATACACAGTGCCTTATGTATACAAATTTATGCACACAATCTCCATTTTTCCTTGGGGTGATAAATTCTCCTGCCCACTTCCCTATCTCTCTGCCAACTCAGATTAAAATTCTAAGGTCAGACTAGGTATGGGATTCCAAATATCTAAAATTGAAGAGTAAAAAACCACAGATTCCAGAATTTTCATAATCAAATCTGAAAGCTAACATGCAGCTCAACCTATTTCCAAAAAAAAAAAAAAAACATGTCAGCATAGCTGAGGGTCAATTACTTATATACCTTGATTATTACAGGATACAGACTAAGGCTAAGTCAGGGAGCTAATGGGTCTGAGGGGCTTTAGAAAATTACAAATGAAAGCTATGTTCCCCAGCTACCCAAGTTTGTACTTTTACCAGAAGTCCAACTATTCAAAATATGAAGTCTTCGTCAGTCCCAAGGTTGAGATAATGGATCTGTGTAACACTATAAGGCACAGAAAGGAAGGGAGCAGACAACAATAAGTGATGCAATGCTAATGTGTAAGTTTTCCAAGTACAATACCATGGAACTTTGACAAATTCCTTATAAGGCTAGCCCAGCATAGTGACTGTCACTGGCCATCTCAAGTGGGACTGTTCCCCAGAACTGGGGCCAAGGGAGAAATATCAGATGATCCAGCTACCAAGCAGCATGGGAACTATTACAGGAACCAAAAAAGTCTCCACAATTCATACATGAGCCTATTAGGGCTGCCTTCAAAGTGGCATATGAGGTCCCCCATATGCTAGGACCTTCCTGTATCTGAAAGGTCTTGGAAACTGTGACCCAGTAGACATATTGATTTAAAATGTACTGAAGAATGAAGGAGCTGCTAAATGGCACAGATCCTTATACAAGCTATGATTATGGAGAGCAATTCATTGACAGGAACAATTACCAGAATTTCTTTTTGGCAAGAACCATCCCTGGGAGCATAAAATGGCATTGAATTCAGGAAACTCAAAGTCTGTTGTCTTCTCTGACATTGTATCATGTGTTATTATATTCCTTCATGCATAGGAAATTTGATTTTATAGAGTTCACAATGAGAAAGACGAATAACAATTTTTCACCAAAACAAGAACCAACTTAGAATCGGAAGCCTGTAAACCTTGCATAGAGACTAACCAGTTATAGTAATCTTGAATTCTCATCAGTTTATTAGAGCCCAGTTGAATCTGAGAATAAAAGGTTATAAAAAAATGCACACATCATAGACCTACAAAATTGGCTTGTCTTTGACTATTTCTCTTGTTTTTTTAAGGTTTTCATTGAAATGAACATTTGAGAGACGATAGAGTATGTTGGCTGCATACTAATATTCAGCTCAGTGTTATGAGAGGCAGTAGAGTAAATGATAGCGGTAGTTAGAGGAATTCACTTTGATAAATGTGGATGTCACTAATGCAGATTTAATTGGAATTGACAAATTTTCAGAACTTGGTGTGTTGCTTAATCTCTAACAGAATGTGTGGGGAAATAAGAATTTATAACATAAGAAAGATATTTTGTCCTTCTTAGATTTCAATTAACATCCTCATATAACACTTGTATTTAAATAGAAGCCAATGTATCTTTTGGATCTGTAACATAAGACATTTCCTATTGTCCATGTTATATAGCTGTGATATTGTAATAACTGTGATATTGTATCTGCTGAAATTATGGATAAAGCTTAAAAGCTGTCTTCAAAAAAATATAACCTCATAACATTCAAGTGTGTTCAACAATCAGGTAATTATCTACAGTAGGAAAGTCCCATGTAAACTTGTTACATGGGCACTGGGGTATACGTTGAACCTCTGGGCACGTTTAAGTCTATTCTTGGAGTTTGAATAGACTGAGTCTCACAGAGAGCTGTCATTTTTCTCATTTTTTTTTTTTTAACCTTTGGTTTTCAATATTCTGGGTACCATTTTCATAGCATATCAGAAACAACATATCTGAGTGCCAGTGTATTGTTCTTAAACCTTCTGGATTTCTGACTTAAGACACAAATAGCCAAACAGTATACAAATGCTACTTATTAATCTGTGATTATCTGTGAGAAACTAGATTTGAGTACCATTCAAAAAATGCATCAACAGCATCTGTAATAGGATGGCACACCCATCTTCTCTCCAGTTCTAAATTTCATGGGATGGTTTCTGTGTCTTAGATACGGACTACAGAGGGTGAGGTCTAGAAAAACAAGAGGCCAAGATAGGAGCAACAGGAGTTGGGAAGAGACGAGTGAGGTAAAATAGGGATTATGAAGCTAAAAATGAACTAGGGCTTTGAACTGTTACATTTCAAGTTTGAACCTCTGCGGAGAGTTTGCATTTCTAACAAGTTCCCTGCTGAGAGTTCACATTTCCACCCCAGATATACTGAATCAGAATCTACATTGTAAAAAGATCCCCAGGTGATTCTTTGTATAACTTCCTGGGAACTTGTTAGAAGTGCAAATTCTCAGCAGGGAACTTGTTAGAAATGCAATTTTTTAGCAGGGGTTTGAACTGGATGAACCTGTTCACAGCCCTGAAATGAACAGGACTGTGAGCACTGACTGAAAGAAATGAGGGCAGGGAACTAAGGGAAGCCTTGGTGGCTTAGTGGTTAAGAGTTTGGCTGCTAACCAAAAGGTCAGTAGTTTGAATCTACCAGGTGCTCCTTGGAAACCCTACTGGGCAGTTCTACCCTGTTCTATAGGGTTGCTATGAGTTGGGATTGACTCATAGCTATGGGTCTTTTGGTTTGGTTCTTTTTATTTTTACCACCTGGTCTTTTCCTTCGACCATCACTGCTTCCATTTTTGCCACTACAGGGTCTTGTTGACACATGCCAATCTTTAGGGATTTATTTAAGAGTTAACAACCTTGGAGGAAAGGGCACCCGTACGCCAGTGAGATCAGCTGAGCAACGGGAAGGGAGAAGGAAGAAAAGGGAACTTCTGAGATGGAAAGGGGTTTTGTCGACACATATCTGGTAAGCAAATTAGTCATGTATAGAGAACTGCATCTGATTCCATTTTAGGCAGTTTGCTGTCAAACATCTTATTTTCTTTTTAAAATTAAAATCCTTCACAAAAACCTTTCCTATAACTTTTTCCTCCAAATAGATTGAATTTGTAATGCTCTAAGCTGTCAATAAATACATTTTGGAAGTTATTTTCATTTCTATAAAGTGCACTTGATACATGAAAATAAAACTAGATTACTGCTTCTTTTTCTTTCATAAAAATTCTAAACAAGAGTTAGTCATTTCTGTTTGGTTCAGTAAAAATTATTAACTCACTCTCAAAACTATTATATTTCATTTTCCTGAGTGGTCGACTATTACAACAATATGCTATGTAACAACCAACCACAAAATTTTGGTGGCATACAATAATAAGCATGTACGGGCATACCTCGGAGATATTGTGAGTTTGGTTCCAGACCACTGCAATAAAGTGAATATCGCAATAAAATGAGTCACACGAATTTTTTGGTTTCCTAGTGCATATAAAAGTTATGTTTATACTACACTGTAGTCTATTAAGAGTGTGCAATAGCATTATGTCTAAAGAAACAATGTACATACCTTAATTAAAAAATACTTCATTGTTAAAAATGCTAACCATCATCTAAGCCTTCAGCAAGCTGTAGTCTTTTTGCTGGTGGTGGGTCTTGCCTCGATGTTGATGGCTGCTGACTGATTATGGTGGTGGTTGCTAAAGGTTGGGGTGGCTGTGACAATTTATTAAAATAAGACAACAATGAAGTTTGCTCCGTCAATTTACTCTTCTTTCACGAAAGATTTCTTTATAGCATGAAATGCTGTTTGATAGCATTTTACCCACACACAGTAGGCTTCTTTCAAAATTGGAGTCAGTCCTTTCAAACCTTGCTGCTGCTTTATCAACTAAGTTTATGTAATATTCTAAATCCTCTGTTGTCATTTCAACAATGTTCACAGTATCTTCACCAGGAGTAGATTCCATCTCAAGAAACCACTTTCTTTGCTCATCTATAAGAAGCAATTCCTCATCCGTTAAAGTTTTATCATGAGATTGCAGCAATTCAGTCACATCTTCAGGCTCCACTTCTAATTCTAGTTCTCTTGCTGTTTCCACCACCTCTGCAGTTACTTCCTGCACTAAAGTCTTGAACCCCTCAAAGTCATCCATGAGGGTTGGAATCAGCTTCTTCTAAACTCCTGTTAATGTTGATATTTTGACTTCCTCCCATGAATCACAAATGTTCTTAATGACATCTAGAATGGTGAATCTTTGTCAGAAGGCTTTCAATTTACTTTGCCCAGTTCCATCAGAGGAATCACTATCACAGCTATAGCCTTATGAAATGTATTTTTTAACTAATAAGACTTGAAAGTCAAAATTACTCCTTGACCCATGGGCTGCAGAATGGATGTTGTGTTAGCAGGCATGAAAACAACATTAAACTCCTTATAAAATCTCCATCAGAGCTCTTTGGTGACCAGGTGCATTGTCAATGAGCAGTAATATTTTGAAAGGAATCTTTTTTTCTGAGCAGTAGGTCTCAAGAGTAGGCTTAAAATATTCAGTAAACCATGTTATAAACAGATGTGCTGTCATCCAGGCTTTGTTGTCCCACTTATAGAGCAAAGGCAGAGTAGATTTAGCATAGTTCTTAAGGGGCCCTAGGATTTTTGGAATGGTAAATGAGCTCTGACTTCAACTTAAAGTTACCAGCTGCGTTAGCCCCTAAGAAGAGTCAGCCTGTCCTTTGAAGCTTTGGAGCCAGGCATTGACTCCTCCTCTCTAGCTATGAAAGTCCTAGGTGGCATATTCATCCAGTATAAGACTGTTTCGTCTACATTGAAAATCTGTTGTTTAGTGTAGCCACCTTCATCAGTTATCTTAGCTAGATCTTCTGGATAACTTGCTGCAGCTTCTATATCAGCACGTGTTGCTTCACTTTTATGTTATGGAGACAGATTCTTTCCTTAAACCTCATGAACCAACCTCTGCTAGCTTCAGACTTTTCTTCTGAAGCTTCTTCACCTCTCTCAGCCTTCATAGAATTGAAGAGTGTTCGGACCTTGCTCTGGATTAGGCTTTGGCTTAAGGGAATGTTGTGGCTGACTTCATCTTCTATCCAGACCACTAAAACTTTTCTATATCAGCAATAAGACTGCTTTGCTTTCTTATCATTCATGTGTTCACTGGAGTAGCACTTTTAATTTCCTTCAAGAACTTTTTCTTTGCATTCACAACTTGGCTAACTGTTTGGTGCAAGAGGCCTAGCTTTCAGCCTATCTCAGTTTTCAACTTACCTTCCTCACTAAGCTTAATCATTTCTAGCTTTTGATTTAAAGTGACAGACATGTGACTTTTCCTTTCACTTGAACACTTAGAGGCCATTGTAAGGTTATTAATTGACATAATTTCAATATTGTCATCATGTCTCAGGGAATAAGGAGGCCCAAGGAGACATGGAACAGCCAGTCAGTGGAGCAGTCAGAACACACACAACATTTATCAATTAAGTTCGCTGTCTTATATAGGTGTGGGTCGCGGCACCCCAAAACAGTTACAATAGTAACATCGAAGATCACTGATCAGAGATCACCATAACAGATACAATAATAATGAAAAAGTTTGAAATATTGCAAGAATTACCAAAATGTGACACAGAGACATGAAGTGAGCACATGCTGTTGGAAAAATGGTGCCCGTGGACTTGCTCAACGCAGGGTTGCCACAAACCTTCAATTTAAAAAAAAAAATGCAGTATCTGCAAAGCACAATAAAGCAAGCACAATGAAGCAAAACACAAAAAAACGAGGTATGCCTGTATTTTTCACAAGCCTAAGGGATGCCACAGGTTGGCTGATATAGGCTAAGCTTGGCTGTTGTGGCTTGGCTGAGGCATCTCTTCTCCACATGTCTCTTGTCTCCCTTCTGAGATCAGTGGGCTAGCCTGGACATGTTCTCCCTTCCCCACCCCCCAGAGTAATGACAGAAGTGGAAGAGAGTAAGCTTAGTCATATAAGAACTTGGCTAGTCTTTGGACACATGACTTCTGCTATCATTCCATTGGCCAAAAAAAGTCATACAATATAACTCAAAATCAAAGGGTAGGGAAGTAGATTCCAACTCTTTAGCACGAGGAACTACAAAGTAACATGGAAAATGTCCTGGAATCAGAGAGCAATGAAAAATTGGAGGCATTAATGTAATCTACTATATCTCATAAGCTCAAATGGTGACAATCTTCTCCATTTCTCTTTTCAGATGTGTATCCATACATATGTACACACAAATATATACACATATGCACACACCATCCTTTACTTAAAAATGGTGTTGTCTTATGTGTAAAGGTCATTTTTTCTTAACCAAACATACAACTTTGAGAGGAAGGCAATTGGTAAGATAGGAAAGCAACCATAGACAAAGTAGCCAGATAACCTGAATTAATTTTAGTGATGAATGGATCCCTCTGTCTCCTTCTCTCTCTCTCTCTCTCCCTCTGTCTCTCATACACATACACATACACTCACATATACACTGATTTCTTTGAAGTTGTAGTGCATAAGAATAGGACATTAAAAGCATTCAAATGACCAAATAACCTCCTTAGCAAAGATATTTTTCGGTAGTGTCTTTGAATATATCAGTCACATTCTATTCCTCATTTCTTTTTACCAAAAAAAAAAAAAAAATACACCAAAAGCAAAAAAAAAAAGAATCAAAATAAATTTCAGTTGTTGTAGAGATGGCATTGGGAAATTGCCTTGAATAAATCAGCAACATAGAGGGGAGGAAAGCCCACACACTCAGTAGGCATATTTTTCGCAGGATCCTATGTATTGCAAAGGGACAGATAAGTAAATACCTCTAAGGAGATCTCAACCCAGTCTTGCTAAGGTACCTGAGTCACTCCTTAACATCACCAGTGTGACACTTCCAATTTTTCAGAGCTAAGATAAATCACCAAGCCTCACAGAGCTGTGAGAATCATACCGTGTTCTGCAACGCTGCCAGATCTCACCGCCCTCACCCGCCCAATCACAGACGGCAGAAGTTACTCATCAAATAATTTTCTCTCCTTCAGCCCTGACCTTCAGTCATTGCATATCTTATCTTTCAATACATCCCCACCTGCTTTCTAGCCGCCTTTACTTGCTTGGATCCTCATTACCATGTCCTGGGCTACTGAAACATTTTCCCAAAAAGAATCTCTCCCCTCTCCCTACTCTTCTAATCCATTCCACCCTGTGTGCTACTCCCATAGTTTTAATCAACATCCTCTCCCAAAACACATATATACATACAACCCCAAAATATTCTATCATTCTGCACATCCTGGCTTTATTCTGGATCCTTCCTTTTTGTCCAGCTTAATCTCCCACCCCCTGCAAATATATACACATACTCACAACGCAGGATGACCGGCTCTTCTCGGTTTGCCTGGACTTTCCCAGTTTTAGCAGTGAAAGTCCTGTGTCAGCTCCAGGTGAACTGGGACAGTTGGTCACCCTAACACACACACACACACACACACACACGCACGCACAAAGCCATACATACATGCCACATGTAGTTTATTTAACAAATACCTACTGTGCATTAATATATACCAGGCATTGTTCTGGGTACTGGAGATTGAGCAATAAACAAAAAGATGGTATCTGTTTTGTAGGCCTCAATTCTAATAAGAGAAAACAGATGTTAAGTAAATAAAAGATACATAAATATATCAGTGATAGTAATTACTGTAAAGAAAAAAGAGAGTGAAGAAGTGGATAGAGGAAGTTCTCTATCTGCTACAGGTGGTTTTAGAAATTGGTGATACATGAATGAATGAAACTCATGAACTACACACTGTCACATTTCTTACAGTTGTTGTTAGTGGCCATTGAGTTGATTCCAACTCATGTTGACCCCATGTGTGCAGAGTAGAACTGCTCCATAGGGTTTTTAAGGTTGTGACTTTTCGGAAACAAAATGCCAGGCCCATCTTCCAAGGCACCACTGGGTGGGTTTGAACTGCCAACCTTTTGGCTTAGTAGTTGAGTGCTTAACATTTGTACCACCTGGGGACTCCTTCTTCTAGTCAGATGCAAAAAATACTTGAACCAACAATCACACAAATACATCTATAGTTGTAAATTGTGATAAGTCTTAAGAAGGAACTGAATGGGGTACTATGAGTATTTAACCGAAGGATCTAATTTTGACTCAGAAATCAGAAAAAGCTTTCAAAAGAAGTGACATTTGAGCCAAGACCTGAGTAACTAGTGGAATTAGCCAGTGAAGGATGGGTGTGGAGGAAAAGCCTGCTAGGCAGACAGAGGAGCATCATATGTGGAAGGTCTGAGGCAGGGACATAAAGACTTATTCTGGAACAGAAAGAAGGCTCATCTGTCTGGAGCACAGTGAGTGATGGGAGAGAATGGTGGATGATGAGCGTTGAGGACAGGGTAGAGGATAGATCAGCAAGGTCCTTGGAGTCCACAGTGTCTTGATCTTGGCTGGACGCTGGAATCACCTAGAGATTTTTAAAATGCTGATGCCTGGTTTCCTCCCCAGAGATTCTGGTTTCGGATGTACATTGGGCATTCGATTTTTTAAAAATTTCCCCAGGTGATTTGAATATACAGCCAAACTTGAGAACCATTGCTCATGTAAAAAAATTGAATATTTTTTCTCAGGTGTAACCTTTCAGCTGTTTTCTCAGACGGCAAAGACCTCAACCCGGTTTTTGCTTACTGGAACTCCACGTATTTTTCCAAGGTTCAAGTGTTATGCTTTCTTTCAGGTTTTTATTTCTCCTTCCCCAGCTGAAGATAAGCTCACTTTGCTTTTTGTTCTTTGATGGCTTGTTTAGATACAGCACTAAAGAACATCAAAAACTAGTAGTATAATTAGATTTGCAGACAACTTTGAACTGGCTTTCTCACCCATCAATTGTCTTGTTCATCTTTGCCTCATTTCCATCTTCCTCCTGGCCCCCAAGAACTTAGTACAGACGTGACCGCAGTAGATATTAGGTATGAGTTTATTAAATTGAATAGACTACCATCTTAAAAGGAGACAAATGCACAAGACAGTACGGCATCTCTAAATCTTGGATTTACATTCATGAGGGTGAATAAGCTCACATCCAGTCACATTACTTGGCTGTCTTTGAGATAAGCACAGGCAAAAGTAATTGTCATTTTTGATTTAGTGTTCTAAGCTGAGATGAAAAAAAGAAGGTGTTCTGCAGGCTCTAAATTTAATCTTACTTTAATGGTTTTATTTTCCATTATAACTTTTTAAAAGTTGGGAATAAGCATGCTGAACTCTTCTTTGTTCGTATTTTTCTGGTGAACCGTACGTCTAAATAGTGTTCATTTGCTTTGGATGTTCCTGGCATCATTTTTAGTTAGTGCCTCTGATCTTGTTAAAGGCAGAATCCACTTTTATTTTTTAATCAAGAATTCTGTCTTTGATACTGAGTTACTGAGAAAGGAATAGATAAAACCTGAACTATCCAGAGGGAATTTCCCTGCTTTGTGAAGATAGCCCAACGTCAGGCAGGGTTATTAATCATGCCCTTCTTTATGGACCTGAAGTTCTTCTTCTTGCTCCTATTGTCGAAGAAAAACAAAATTGTTTAAATGAAAATTCAAATGTTTTGTATCAAATATTCTTGCTTGAAAATCAAACATATATCATTAATAATCTGAGCGCCTAGATGTGAAGAAGAAGGCAGAATAATATTTCCATTCTAAAATTGCTCTGTCAATTTGGATGCCTTTGACAGCAGGTAGAACAGAAATAAACTCAAAAAGATTTGAATGATAAGAGAATATTTTATTGTACTGACCAAGAAGACCAGAGGTAGGGTAGCACCAGGGTCTGTTAATTCAGAGATTCAATGATACCTTTAAGGATCTAGGTTTTTCCAATTTCTGTTTTGCCATCCTTCCTGTTTCAGCGTGGTCCTCAGGCTAGTTCCTCTCGTAATGGTAAGATGGCCGCCGCAGTTCCAAGCATCACATCCAAACATAACAGTGTCCAGAGAAATATTCTTTGGTCTCCTTAAAAAAAAAAAAAAAAAAGGCAAGGAAACATTTTCTCAAAGCTATATCCTCCTTCCCCACTCACCAGACTTTCTCTCACCATTTTACTGACCAGAATTGCACAACAAGTTCGTGTCCAAAGCAAAGGAAATGGTACCAGCATTAAGGGTTCAATCCAATCAAGAACCATCTCTTTCGGCTGGTTCCTGAAACCTAAGGCCCTGTGGAGGGGGGCAATACTTGAACAAAACTGAGAGAAAATAAGGAAATGGAAACAGATGGAGCAGATCAACTAACAGTGTCTGCTGGAACTGGCAAGGGGTTCAAGAAACATGAACTATAAACCGTTATATTTCTTCTTTAATTCAGGAGGTTTTTATTTTGAAATTAGAAGCTTTAGAAAGACTACTTTGACGTTTCTTTGCAGGACTAGCGAGCAGCCATTTAAGATGCATCAATTGGTCCCAACCTACGTGGAGCAAAGGAGAATGAAGAACACCAGAGACACAAGGAAAATATTAGCCCAAGAGACAAAAGGACCACATAAACCAGAGACTCCATCAGCCTGAGACCAGAAGAATTAGATGGTGCCTGGCTACCACCAATGACCACCTTGACAGGGAACACAACAGAGAGTCCCTGATGGAGCAGGAGAAAAGTGGGGTACAGAACTCAAATTCTAGTAAGAAGACCAGACTTAATGGTCTGACTGAGACTGGAGGAACCCCAGAAAGCATGGCCCCTGGCTTCTTGATCAGCCCAGAACTAAAACAATTTACGAGGCCAACTCTTCAGACAGGGACTGGACTGGACTGTGGGACATAAAGTGATACTCATAAAGAGAGTGCGTCTTAGCTCAAGTAGATACATGAGACTAAATGGGCAGCTTCTGTACACAGGTGAGATGAGAAGGCAAAAAGGGACAGGAGCTGGTTGAATGGACAGGGGAAATCTGCACTGGAAAGGAGTGTGCTGTCACAGTATAGGGAGAGCAACTAGGATCACATAAGAATGTGTGTATAAATTTTTGTATGAGAAATGAACTTGAACTGTAAACTTTCACTTAAAGCACAATAAAAATGAATGAATGAATAAATAAATAAATAAATAATAAATAAATTAAAAACAAACGAACAACCTGCCTCCACGGTGTGAGGTGTGCCAGAAAAAAAAATTCTTTTCAGGAAGATCTCAAAAATGTGGGGAAAAACTTCTTTCAAGAAAAAAACTGTGTTCAGATTAGTTTGTTGTATTAAAAAATGGAAATTGAGCCCTGGCCCAGAGAATTAAAAAAAAGGCCTTTATTATTATTATTTTCAACTTTAACAGTGGTCCCTGGGTTCCTTTCTCCTGGTATTTTCATTTTCTATAAAAAGAAATGTTAGCATTGCAGACATTTTTACACCTTATGTGTGTGCAGTGTGAAGGTGTGATATTGGTGGGAGGTTAGGGTTAAGAGGGACAGGATGCAAGTCAAGAGTTGTGCGTTCCTTATGCATTCTAGATACTAGTTCTTTGTCAGATACGTGGTTTGCAAATGTTTTCAAGGGTATATATTTGTATGGCATTTTTAGTGGTTGCTCTATGTATTACTATATATACACATAACTCATCAGTTTACTTTGCTAGCTCATCATTTTACAAGTTGAGTGAAGTAGAGAAACTTCACCTCCCTTTATCTCCCTTTACTCTCCCCCATTTATAATATAATTGCCTTAAACATTTCCTGTACATACATTTAGAACCACACCATACAATATTATAATTTTTGGTTCAACCGTCAAACACAATTTAGAAAACTCGAGAGGTGAAGGGAAGCCTACTGCATTTATCCGTATTTTTTCTTACTGTGTTCTTTTTTTCTTGATATTCCAGTTCCTTGTTTGATCATTTATTTTCTGTTTGAAGAACTTTCTTTGGAAATACTTTTAGGGTAAGTCTACTGGCCACAAATTTGCTTAGTTTTCCTTCATCCGAGGATGTGCTGATTTCCCCTTCATTCCTAAAGGATATTTTGCTGGATATAGGATTCTGAGTTGACAGTACTTTTCTTTCACTACTTGAAAAATATTATGTCACTTCCCTCTGGCCTACATGTGTTCTCACGAGAAATCTGCTGTCATTCAAATTATTTTTCCTCTATAAATAAGGAGTTGTTTTTCTCAAGATGCTTCCAAATTTTTGTTGTTTGTTTGTCTTTAGGTTTTACAAGTTTTATTATATATTTTGGCATGGTTTTCTTTGAGTTTATCCTGACTGGAGTTCACTCAGATTTTTTCATCTGTAGACTTAATGTCTCTTGCTAAATTTGGGAAATTTTCAACCATTGTTTCTTTGAGTACTTTTTCAGCCCCGCCCTCTTTCTCTCCTTCTGGGTCACCCATGACATGAATGTTAAATATAGTGTTTTTAATTCTACTACATATAACTTAAAAAGAAGAAGCAACTCAGTTTGAGGAATAAATATATAATACATACAAATATTCGATAATTCAAACTTAGAATTATACCTAGTCTTGGAATGTGCTTGAAGTCTGTATAAAAGGTAAAACATCCTATAATTTAAAAATTGATTCAAAAATCATGGATTTTTTTAAAAAAATGGGTTGGAGTTCTGAGATTAATCTCTGATAACTCATCTAGAATCTCAAGGTTGGCAAGCAGCACAAAACTGTTTGATGTTCCAAAGAAGAGCTTTTCTGTATTTTGAACTAATTTGTTTGGCCAAGATGACTTTCGATAATTGAAATGTAGTATGAGCTGAATTTTGATACTGATTTGTGTATTTTGAAATGATTTAAACTAACAGAAACCTATTTAGAAATATTTAATCAATGTTTATAAAAATACCTCTGCATATACCCAAATTAAAAGTTTAGTTTGGGGATTAGACCAAACATAAAAAAGAATTAATTATAGGCAGTAATGATTTCTATGATTTAAATAATGAAGTTAGTATTTATTATTAATACCAACTCATTACCACTACTAATAAAAACCAAGCTACCTAGAGTCTAAAAATAAAACAAAAATGGAAGAAAATCAGTTAGTACTAGTAGCAATCAAAGAGAAACTAGCATTCATATAAACCCAAAATAGACTTGATTCAAATAGGTAGTGATTGGAGGCAAAGAGCCAAAGTATTCTACTACTTTTTAGTTCTAAGGGTTCCTATTACCATTAGAGTGGTCAAAATACTTTGGCTCTTATGGAAACTCTACCAGAAACCTTTCCAAGCAAAAATGTGTAAGAATCTGCTCTCTAATTAGAGGTAGATGGGATTTCTTTGCAAAGTTTGGCTTGATGATAAAAAACCAAAGGGGTAAGATGTATCGTTGTTTTCCTCTATTTTAAGATATGTTTTAGACTGAAAATTAACCAGATTATATGCTAAAACTATTCTGTCTTTATTTTAACAATGAATTCAGCCTTAATAAACCCGTCCAGTGACGCCCCAAGGCCCAAATCAATTACTGTTTTCTCTGACACCTATCCCAGCAGAATTCCTCTTTCCAATAGCATTCTGTACATGTTACTAGACTAATCTACTTAGTTTTACATGTGTCTGCCTCTAGAATTTAATGCCAAGGATTATCCTTCAGATAACTTTGTTTTCTGATTCTTAGTATTGTGTCAAGCACAGAGCAGGCAGGTAATAACAGTTCACTGAATTCATTGAACAAACATTTATTAAGCACCTAATACGCATGAGGAACAAAATAGATGCATGTTTTTTTTCGTGCTCCTTTTATTTAATACCAGTCAAACCTCACATATAAAACAAATATAAAAATTAGCCACAATGTCATTATTGACCAGTTAGGTTTAATATGTGTAAAAATGGCGTGGGTGTGGTGTCTGACCTTCTCTAACTTCACGGGAAGGAGAATCAAGAGCAACAGTGCAAGGCTGATTCCTCTCAGGCAGAGGTCAGACATGCCTCCTCTCTCCGCCACCTTTACCAGTTCTGACACCAACCATCCCTCCCTTCTGTGCTGGATTCCATAATTGATTGCAGTGGCCACCCAGAAGTCACAGATAATACTGGTGGTTATGGGATAATGGGGTTTATTAGGGAAGTAGCAGGTTACTGTTCAGGCTCAGGAACACTCAGGAGACAGCTTTTCCATCAGGACAGCCTCTTCCCAGCCGTGCTCACAGGCACACCTCTTTCTGGCTCCTCGGCCTCTGCCCTGCTCAGGCATGTGTTACAAAACTTTTTTAGCTCTGCCAGTAAGTGCCTAGAGGCACCCCTCTTGCCAGTAAGCCTTGACCCCAAGACTCTCAGCTTTCTTGCTTCGTGGGCTGGGAATCCCACTGTGCCATGTCCTGCCAGTCTCTCTTGCCGATCTCTCCTGCTGGTCTCTTCTGCTGCCGTTTCTCTGCCACCAGCTCTCCCTGTCTTCAGTGTTACAGCTCTCTGTCTCCTGGGTCCAGGAGCTTCTCAGTGCAGGGATCCTGGGTCCAAAGGACAAGCTCTCCACTCCTGGCTGTTCTTCCTTGATGGTGGTGGAATCTTCTCCTTCCTGCCTCTGGGATGGCTCATTTCAAGGCCAGTGGGATGGCAAAACTGACTTATCCTCCTGGCGAGCCACAGTTACCCTATTTGCACAGTCCCACCCAATCACTTGGGTGGGAGTTACAAGACCATGGTAAGAAAGGCCACACAAAAGTGATCCATCGCACCGCAATATGTTTTCTTCAAAAGATGTTTGATATTGATATTTAGTAGAAGACAAAGTAATTATTTAGCTCGTAAGAAGACAAAGCATAATTTTGGAATTTTGGGTCTCTGAAGGATGGAGATATATGTTTTAGACACAAACAAACCTTCTGGTGCCTTTGAATATATACCACACTTGGTAGTTCCACTTCTTAAATTAGACCTGGAAGATGTCTTTTTTGCCTAGAAATATGTTCCTGTAAATTGTAGGGTGATTACAAATATAGTACTAAGGGTTGGTATATGGGAATGTGGGGTAGCTTAATGAGGTTATTGTCTATAAGCCAGTATGGTATTAGCAATCACCATAAATTTTAATACCTTTTTAAGGAAATTGTTGTAAATAGGCACATATCACTATTATTACATTAAATTTAAATCCAAGCATCCTTAAATAGTATAGTGCCTTAAATAGTATATTACCTTTCATTTTATTTTTATTTTATATATTCCTAAACAGTATATTAAGAAGCCCTGGTGGCACAGTGGTTAAAGCACTCAGCTACTAATTGAAAGGTCGGCAGTTTGAGCCCACCAGCCGCTCCATGGGAGAAAGATGTGGCAGTCTGCTACTGTAAAGATTTACAACCTTGGAAACCCTACGGGGCAGTTCTACTCTGTCCTATTGGGTCTCTGTGAGTCGGAATTGACTCAGTGGCAGTGGGTTTGGTTTTTAGTAAATAGAATATTTACCTTTTATTGTCACATTGAATATTTATATGTGAGCAATCTTTCTGGGTAACAATGTCACCATCTCTGTTATACTCATTGCATATGTGCTGTATTGTTTATGGAAAGGATTAAGTGGTGGAATCATTTTCTAAGGTCACAATTTTGGAGAAATGCCCACTTTATTAATAAATCTAATTCTTAATTTTGGTTCTTGATGCAAAATCTCTGAGCATGGTTTATAAAGATTAGGACAAACAGGAGCCCATGTCAGGGTTAAATGAAAGGGAGACTGATCAGCTGATGAGATTCAGAATTATAGGGTTCTTATCTTACATTTTACAAGATAAAACAAAAAACTAGGGAGTTTAGGGTTTCAGATGGAAAGTAACTTTTAAAGCTTAGAATTGTTCTTTGTCTTTTCCATATTCAATAAATATAGAAATATAAAAATAATTATGGTGATCAGAAACACTGAATTTTTGATAGTCATATATAGAATGTCATGGGTCTCTGTTTGGAAAATGGTAAAACACCTTTAATGACCCCTAATTATTTTTAAATATACATAGTAAGAGGCAGTCATGAGGATCACCCCGTCCTTGTAAGTAGCAGATTACTTATTCCTTGGCATGTTTTGACTTAAGCTCTCAACTGAATTCATAACCAGGATGAGAACTAGGGGTTGTCTGTGACAACTTCTTTGAGTACATAAAAGGTTAAAAAACTGCTTAGAGACATTTTGAAAACATTCTGAAGTTTCTATTAACATCATGAAGTGACACCTGTGTGGATGAGAGTGTTCTAACCAAATGACTTCTGGGAATATGGACAAAAGACTTAGATAGTTGGCAGAGTGGCAATGAATGGGTTGACTGAATACGTCAGCAGCAGCTAGAATTCTTCCAGTGGCAGAAAACTGAGAAATTTGAGGGGTATAAGAAATATTCATGGATCTATGATCACACAGTATTTTCCCTCTCTTTTTCCTGTCATGAGGAAGGAACATGGCTAAGGGTAGAGGCTAGAGTTACAAACTCAGACATCAGTGCCTACGGTTGCTAACTTCTTCCTGCAAGACTACACTGAAGAGGGTATCTGGAGGCTATGATCATTATGCCATCTTTCCAAACCCTAAGAAAGAACTGAGAGCTATTTGAACTCTACTTCAGTCCTATTATGAGTGTCATTAAAACATAAGTTTCATGTGGACAGGGCCTTCGTTTTATTCGCTGTTTTGTCTCTAGCATCCACAACACTGCCAGGCACACTCTTGGTGTTCAAAATATTTGTTAAGTGAATTAATGAGTAAATATAGACTCAATTCTCTATTAGAAGCTCTGTTAAGGGAGGGCTATAAACTAAACTGGCCAACATTAGCAAGTGGGAATTCTGGGTGAGAGGGTCCATAATGGTTCAGTACAACCTGTACAAGTATGTAAGAGTGGTGGCGCATCCCAGTGGTGCAAAACACATCAGGAACAAGGTTACGTTTGAGGCGCCAATTGGTGATTGGTGTGCACAGCCTTGACTTCTGCCTCAGTCACTTTGTAGGGTACACCATTGAGGTGCTAGAAAAAGGAAGGAAGTGGACACTTGGAGAGAGGTCTAACCATGGTAATTTTTGAACCAGAGAAGATCTAGTCATTTTTATTCCTTCTCCTCCTGGGTTCACAACTTCTTGGGGCGGGGGGGGACCCTTAGTTTCCATTACACAGTTGGATTTATTATTGGAACCTCAATGCTTGGATTTCTGAACCATTCCTGACATTGTTCTCTAAGGAGCTGTTCCAGTTATGGTTAGAGGAAAAGGAGGAACACAGAAAGGAGAATTTGACTGCAACTAACTCTTGGCCATAGGAATTCTTTAACAACAAAACTCCTGACTGTTCTGGAAGCATTTTAGAAAGATGTATTTGTTAGGTGGGGATTCATGTAAATTGGGGACAAATGAGAAAGAAGGCTTGAATCCAAATTAAATGATTACTTTCCTCAGTACCTCTCTCTAACTTGAGTTATGCTGTAGATTATCATTCCAAAGAGGCAATTCTGTTGCTTTCTGTCTCTTTTCCCAAAGTCATAAAACAAAGAGTCCTTTCTTAAAGTCTATGTATAAATTACAGTAAATCTATATCATGATCTTATTGATGTTGTAAAGGAATTTTACTATGTTTATATTCCTGGAAATGGTATGTGTGTGTAAGGTGGGGCGAGATGGGTTATTCAAATTTTTTTGACTGCCTGGCTTTGTCTCTTGCCTATCTGTATTCTTTTTTTTTAATATATATTTTATTGTACTTCAGGTGAAAGCTTACAGAGCAAATAGTTTCTCATGAAATAGTAGTACACATGTTGTTTTTTGACATTGGTTAACAACCCCACAACGTATTAAGCCTCTAAATTCTCAACCTTTTTTTTTTGATGAAAATTACAGATGGCCAAAGATACACCGTTTCAAAAATTTCTACATTCACAGTTCAGTGACATTGACTACGCTCTTCCAACTGTGCTGTTATTCTCACTTAAGATGAAGGCTTACAGAAAAAATAGTTTTTCATTTAACAATTACTACACATGTTGCCCTATGACAATGGTTAACAATCTCACAGCACATCAAGAATATCCTTACTCCACCTTGTATTCCCTATCACCAGGGGGCTTCCTTGTCCCCTTCTGTCTTCTGGACCTTGTCAGTGGACTATTGTACCTCTTTAGTCTCATTTGTTTATTTATTTATTTATTTATTTATTTATTTTTATTTTATTTAAACACCATTTCAAAACTTTTTACTTACACATTTAAGTGATATTGACTATGCTCTTCCAATTGTGCTGCCATTCTCGCCCAAGATGAAGGCTTACAGGACAAAACAGCCTCCCATTTAATAGTTACTACAAATGTTGCCCTATAGCAGTGGTCAACAATCTCACAATACATCGACAGTGTCCTTATTCAATCTGTGTTCCTTATCATCAGTTTCCTACTCTCCCTCTGCCTTCTGGCCCTTGTCACCGGACTCCTGTACATCGTTAGTCCCATTTAGTTTTACTGGAGTGTCCATTCCCAGGCTTAACATCGAACCTTGAAGGTAACTTCCCCTCTGAGCTGAAAGGGTGTCTGGGGGCCACACTCTCGAGGTTTCTCTAGTATTCTTTAGGCCAGTATATCTGGTCTTCTTTTTTTTTTTTTTTTTTGGGAGTTAAAATTATACTCTACATCCTACTCCAGCTCTGCCCAGAACCCTCTGTTGTGATCCTGGTCAGAGGAGTCATTGGTGGTAGCCGGGCACCATCCAGCTGTACTGGGCTCAGTCCCGTGGAGGCCTTGGTAGCTGTGGACCATTAGTCCTTCGGACTAATCTTTTCCTTGTATCCTGTTCTCTTCGTTCTCCCTTGTTCCCGAAGGGATGAGATCAGTGGAGTATCTTAGATGGCCGCTCATAGGCTTTTAAGACCCCAGACACTACTCACCAAGGTAGAATGTAGAGCATTATCTTTATAAGTAGTGTCATGCCAATTGAGCTAGATGTTCCCCGAGATCATGGTCCCCAGAGCCCTCCGTCCAACAACTCAGTCCCTCGGGGGGTTTGGATGTGTCTATAGGGCCTCCATGACCTTTCCTTGTGCAGGTTGTGTTAGTTTCCCCTGTACTATGTACTATCTCATCTCTCACCCAAGTTACCACTTACCTATTACCTATTTAATATTCCCCCCCCCCTCCCATCCCTGGTAACCAACAAGGATTGTTACATTTTGCATGTGAATTTTTTCATGGGTTTTTACAATAGAGGTCTCATACAATATTTGTCCTTTTGTGATTGACTTATTTCACTCAGCATGATGTCCTCCAGTTTCCTCCATGTTATGAGATGGTTCACCGATTCATTGTTCTTTCTCATTGCATAGTACTCCATTGTGTGTATGTACCATAGTTTGTGTATCCATTCGTCTGTTGATGGACATCGAGGTTGTTTCCATCGTTTTGCTATTGTGAATAATGCTGCCATGAACATAGGTGTGCATATGTCTATTCGAGTGATGACTCTTATTTCTCTAGGATATATTCCTAGGAGTGGGATTGCTGGATCGAATGGTACGTCTATTTCTAGCTTTCTGAGGAAACGCCATATCATTTTCCAAAATGGTTGTATCATTTTGCATTCCCACCAGCAGTGTATAAGAGTTCCCGTCTCCCCGCAGCCCCTCCAACATTTGTTATTTCCAGTGTTTTTGATTCGTGCCAGTAATGCCGGGGTGAGATGGTATCTCATTGTGGTTTTAATTTGCATTTCTCTAATGGCTAGTGATCGCGAGCATTTCCTCATGTGTCTGTTGGCCATTTGAATGTCTTCCTTGGTGAAGTGTCTGTTCATTTCCTTTGCCCATTTTTTGATAGGATTGGTTGTCTTTTTGTTGTAGAGGTGTTGGATTTTCTTGTAGATTATGGAGATTAGACCTTTGTCTGACTTGTACTGTCCAAAAATTTTTTCCCAGTCTGTAGGTTCTCTTTTAACTCTTTTGGTGAAATCTTTTGAAGAGCATAGATGTTTGATTTTTAGAAGATCCCAATTATCTAGTTTATCTGTTGGGTTTTTTGTGTTGATGTTTATGGTTTGTATCCTGTTAATGCCATGTATTAAGGTCTGAAGTGTTGGTCCTATTTTTTCTTCTATGAATTTTATAGTTTGAGGCTTTATATTCAGGTCTTTGATCCATTTTGAAGTAGTTTTTGTATATGGTGTGAGGTATGGGTCCTGTTTCATTTTTCTACAAATGGATATCCAGTTTTGCCAGCACCATTTGTTAAAAAGACTGTCTTTTCCCCATTTGATGTATTTTGGGCCCTTGTCAAAAATCAGGTGACCGTAGGTGGATGGATTTACATCTGAGTTCTCAATTCTGTTCCATTGGTCAATGTCTCTGTTGTTGTACCAGTACCAGGCTGTTTTGAGTACTGTAGCTGTATAGTAGGTTCTCAAGTCAGGTAGTGTGAGTCCTCCAACTTTATTCTTCTTCTTCAGTAGTGCTTTACTTATTCGGGGTTTCTTCCCTTTCCATATAAAGTTAATAATTAGTTTTTCCATCTCTTTGAAGAATGTTGTTGGTATTTGTATCGGAATTGCATTGTATTTGTAAATTGCTTTAGGTAGAATTGCCATTTTCACAATGTTGAGTCTGCCTATCCATGAGCATGGTATGTTTTTCCATTTATGTAGATCCCTTTGGGTTTCATGCAGCAGTGTTTTGTAGTTTTCTTTGTATAGGTCTTTTATATTCCTGGTCAGATTTATTCCTAAGTATTTTATCTTTTTAGGGGCTATTGAAAATGGTATTGATTTCCTGATCTCCTTTTCATCGTTCTCTTTACTGGTGTATAGGAATCCAACTGATTTTTGAATGTTTATCTTGTATCCTGCTACTCTGCTGAATCTTTCTATTAGTTCCAGTAAATTTCTCGTGGAGTCTTTAGGGTTTTCTATGTATAGTATCATATCATCTGCAAACAGGGAGAGTTTAACTTCTTCATTACCAATTTGGATGCCCTTTATTTCTTTCTCTTGCCTTACTGCTCTAGCGAGAACTTCCAGCACAATGTTAAATAGGAGTGGTGATAAAGGGCATCCTTGTCTTGTTCCTGTTTTCAGGGGGAATGTTTTCAGCCTTTCTCCATTAAGAAAGATGTTGGCTGTTGGTTTTGCATAGATGCCCTTTATGATGTTGAGAAATTTCCCTTCTATACCTATTTTATTGAGAGCTTTTATCAGGAATGGGTGTTGGACTTTGTCAAATGCCTTTTCTGCATCAATTGAGATAATCATGTGATTTTTTTTCTTTCCTTTTATTTATGTGGTGGATTACGTTGATGGATTTTCTAATGTTAAACCATCCTTGCATACCTGGTATGAATCCTACTTGGTCGTGGTGTATTATTTTTTTGATATGATACTGAATTCTATTGGCTAAAATTTTGTTCAGAATTTTTGCATCTATATTCATGAGAGATATTGGTCTGTAATTTTCTTTTTTTGTGATGTCTTTGCCTGGTTTTGGTATCAGCGTTATGCTGGCTTCATAGAATGAATTTGGAAGTGTTGCTTCCTCTTCTATGCTCTGAAATAACTTGAGTAGAACTGGTACGAGCTCTTCTGTAAATGTTTTGTAGAATTCTCCAGTGAAGCCATCTGGGCCAGGGCTTTTTTTGGTTGGGAGTTTTTTTATTACCTTTTCAATCTCTTCTCTTGTTATGGGTCTGTTCAGATTTTCAATATCACTTTGTTGTAGTTTGGGTAGGCCGTATGTTTCTAGAAATTTATCCATTTCCTCTAGGTTTTCAAATTTGTTGGAATATAGTTTTTCATAATATTCTGTTATAATCCTTTTTATTTCAGTTGGGTCTGTTGTAATGTCCCCCATTTCATTTCTTATTTGGGTTATTTGTGCCCTCTGCTGTTTTTCTTTTGTCAGTCTGGCCAGTGGTTTGTCGATTTTGTTGATTCTTTCAAAGAACCAACTTTTGGTTTTGTTGATTCTTTCTATTGTTTTTCCGTTCTCTATTTCATTGATTTCTGCTCCTATCTGTATTCTTAACTCATAAATTCTAACTTGTAAGTTCTAATCAACTTCTATTATAGGAACCTATAACTTAATCCTTAGTCATTATTTGTGATTCTAAAGCTGATATACTCTTTATTTTTTGTTGCCAAAATGTCAGTCATTAAATGATGATGCTGGATAGTAAATAAGTCATTATAAACAAAGCCACAATTTCAGAATCTGATAAGAGAAAGATAAATGAATATATTGTTTTAAGTAAAGCTTTAGAGAAAACCTTGGAAGAAACTATAGTGATTAAATTAGAAGAAAATAGTAATATTTTTATAAATTAGAGGAATTAATATATTTTAGCAGCCAACTGAATAATTTATTTTCCTTTTTATTTCCATCTCCATTACCTATCACCACAATGAAGTTTAAAAATATTAGTTCAAGCATTTGCATATAGAAATCAAAAGTTGCATAAATATGAACATAATCATGGTATAAGGCTGATTTGGCTGAAAACAAAATACTTCTATGCAAAAATATTGCATTAGGAGTTGCGGGAGAACTTTGATGAGTGGCGTCTGGGGTCTTAAAAGATAGAGAGTGGCCATCTAAGATTGCATCAATTGGTCCCAACCCACCTGGAGTAAAGGAGAATGAAGAACACCAAAGACATAAGGAAAGTATTAGCCCAAGAGACAGAAAGGGCCACATAAACCAGAGACTTCATCAGCCTGAGACTGGAAGAACTAGATGGCGCCCGGCTACCACCAATGACTGCCCTGACAGGGAACACAACAGAGAGTCTCTGATGGAGCAGGAGAAAGTGGGGTGCAGAACTCAAATTCTAGTAAAAAAGCCAGACTTAATGGTCTGAGACTGGAGGAACCCCAGAAAGCATGCCCCCCAGACTCTATGTCAACCCAGCACTGAAACCATTCCCGAGGCCAGCTCTTCAAACAAAGACTGGACTGGACTATGGGACATAAAATGATACTCATGAGGAGTGTGCTTCTTGGCTTGGATAGATACATGAGACTAAATGGGCAGCTTCTGTCCAGAGGTGAGATGAGAAGGCAGAGAGGGTCAGGAGCTGGTTGAATGGACATGCGAAATCAGGGATGGAGGAGAGGACTGTGCTGTCACAGTATAGGGAGAGCAATTAGAGTCACATAACAGTGTGTGTATGGATTTTTGTATGAGAGACTGGCTTGAATTGTAAACTTTCGCTTAAAGTACAACAATAAAATAAAAAATTAAAAAAAGAAGTTGCAGGAGAAATTTACATCATGCTAAATATATATATTTTTCCCCCTGATGATTAGATGTGTATGATAGCTATTGCACAATTTGGAAACTAAACTAGAGAAAAATAAATATAATCTGAAATATGTGTTCAGTACTAATGAGAAATATGGCACCTTGTTTGGTCTATTCAATGGTTAGTTCCACTGTTAAATTTTCATAGTGGAGCAATAATTTGAAACTGAGCAGGAAACAATGAACTCAGATCTCTTGACTTCCAGTGTAGTGTCCCTTCTACTAACCCAAGATGCTTTGCTAAATAGAGTTATCACTTGTGGCTTCTGTAAAATATAATATTAGAGACATTCCTCTTTACTTTTGAGCATTGGAGCCAATATGTACAAACTGACAATACCAGCTTTTAACATCTCTTTTTAATCATTTTTCTTAATGGTTACATGTTTCATACCAAGAAGAACTAAGGAATAAAAATCTTTATTCTTTCTTATATTGAATCTCTTCTTGGAATGTAAAATTTTTTGTGTATTTGAGAATGAACGTTTTTTGGAGTACTTGATCAAGACTTCCACAATTTGAGTTAAATGTAGTTTTATTTGGGTATAAGTAAATTATGGTTTCTAGGAGATGTTTCTCTTTCTTTTATCTTCCTTTTGCCTGTGAAGAAAATCGAAAGCATCTCTTCCAAGTAGCCAAGTGTGTAAGCAGCCAAAAAAAATAACAACAACATCTTTAGACAAGAAGAAAAATTTTCAGAATTTTATAAAGAGAAAGAGAATATCAAAGAGGTAATTTAGTCTTTTGGGTCCAGGGAGCTATTATAGTGGCCAAAATTTGGATAAAAGAAGGATTGAGTAATGAAATATAGGCAATCCCCAGGTTATGACCATCCAATTTACAGACAGCTCAACTCCTACTTGCCCTTTAATATTATGTAAATTTTCCCTCACTTTGAAATGATTGCACCAACTCCTACTCGAAACAAATTCATCACAACCGCCACTTGCTGCATGTGTAGCTTTTAAGTCATTGAAAAGACTTTGAGCCTTTTCTTGCATTAACCCATTGCCATCACGTTGAATCAGAGTCATAGCGACCCTATAGGATAGAGTAGAGCTGCCCTATAGGGTTTCCAAGGAATGACTGGTGAATTCAACTGCCGACCTTTTGGTTCGCAGCTGAGCTATGAACCACCGCGCCACGAGGGCTCCACTTGCATTAAAGTAAGGCTAAATAAGAACCTTATGCACCTGTTCTGACTTACCTACAAATTTAACTTAAAGACTTTGACACAGTTAGGAATGGATCTCCTTTGTAACCTGGGAACTGCCT
Organism: Dugong dugon; assembly: GCA_030035585.1. Classification (NCBI taxonomy): domain Eukaryota; kingdom Metazoa; phylum Chordata; class Mammalia; order Sirenia; family Dugongidae; genus Dugong; species Dugong dugon. The sequence continues at coordinate 154,946,391 of CM057483.1, forward strand.
GTACAGGGATGAGTCCATACCAACAACAATTCAATTTCTCTATCTCCCTGATAAATATTTGGGTTGCTTTGAGGTACTCCTAACCTTTCATTTTATCCCTCTTATTTGAAATATTGATGGGGGCAGTGGTGGTTCAGTGGTGGAACTGACAGAAATGACACCAATTCCCATCCTCCAGTTTCCCCTTTATCCAAATCTCGCATCTTTGAGGGCCCTGTAAAAGAATCTCACCAGGCTAGTTGTGCTTTCCCTGGGAGTGGTTGTGCCTTGGTGTAGATAGACACAGTGCCTAGGGCTCCTCCCCAGCTATGGCTCAGCTACATGCACTAGCTGAGTGATTTTTGAGGCACTTACTTAATCTCTGCAAAATAAAGATAGCAATAGTAGTTACTTTTTTTTTTAAAGAGTAAGTAAGTTAATATGTGTACATTTAGAACAGCACCTGGCATGTTCTAAATATTCAATATAAGCTATTACTAAAAATCATCAAGTATAAGACCCACATTTTATCACATTTTGACTTCTGTGAAATTGAGACACATTTTACAACTGCCAGCCTCTTAGATCCAAAGCAATGCATTATTATCTGAATACTGTTCTATTTTTTTTTACATATAAAAGAAACCATTTAGGGGGAGGGAGAGTCCTATAAACAAGCTAATACTTAATTCAGTTTTAGTTTTTTTTTTCCCCCCAGCCCTGCTCTACCCCTACCAAGTTTAGACAGTCACTTAGGTGAGAGATGTCCTCACCATGAATTAAATGTTTTCTCATTGAATGTTCACAACAATTCAGTAAAGTCAAATATTTTTACTACTCCATTTCACAGGTGGATAAACCAAATTTCAGGGAGGTCTGCTAATGTGGCTATGGTCACCCAGTGAAGAAATCATTGAACCAGTAGCATTCAAACTCAATTAAACTCTAAAGCATTTGCTAATTCCACCATATTACTAGACCCTGCAGCATTTCATAATTTAACAAAAGAACTTCTCTGGGGGAATTATAAGCCTAAATGTCAATTAGAACAAACACAATAAAAGATTTCCATGTTATGTTTATAAAACAGAAAACTACTAATTTCTATTCAATTGTGCTGGTTTGTTTTCCTGTTGAAGGTGGCTGTTTGGGAAACTAAACAATGGTATTTTATTTATCTGAGCTGTTTTATGCTTCAGCAGCTGTAAGTATTAATAGGATTAAAGACTAACAGGAGGCTAATATGAGTGCTCTAAAAAGTTATTCTAGTAGGTTTTGGGGCTAGGCAAGTTTTTATTTTATTAGACCCTTGTTAATTTAAAATTTATTGAAAGTATTGATTCTATCTGTTATTTTAAGCATTCGTATGATGTTAGCTTCATCTCAGTTTACTATAGTTTATTACATGTTTCAAACAAAGGTGGATATATACTATTACAATTTTTAATAGGCAAACATATTGCAATACAGTTAATATTTATCATTTTAGCTCCTAAAAGCCATACTTTGAGATAATTTAGGGTTTTCCTGGAATAATGTTTCTATCTTCTGGCCATGAAAATGTATGACCAAATAAATAAATACTATAGAAGTATAACAGGGGGCACTTTTTAATCTGTTCAAAACATCAGTTTGTTACAAGCCTCGTAGGAGTGCTTTTACCCATTTTATTCATGCATATATATTAGTGCCAGGGCCTAAAATCTTCTAATTGCCCTCACTTTGTTAATGTCATTAAAATCAGTACCGGTAAGAGTAGTTGACTACATTATTTATTTAAAAAAATTATGTTCCAGTCTTTTCAGAAATCCATATCTAGCTTCTACCAGTTAGTCCAGATAGTAAAATTGATATTTAATTTACTTTATGTTCCTACATAATGACCACCGAATATAATGCTCTAAGTAGGGCTAAACGTTAGGGATAATGGAATACATAAATAGAGAAATGAGCATAGTAGCTAATTCTTGTATGAGGAATGTACCTGAGTCCCCGGATTTCACAGAGCCCTAACTGGTGATGCAATGGTTACGCACTTGGCTGCTAACCAAAAGGTTGGCAGTTTGAACCCATGCGGCAGCTCCATGGGAGAAAGACCTGGTGATCTGCTCCTGTACAGACTACAAAACTAACTAAGAAGATGACTAACTACCCAATGACTGAGACAGTTCTAGATATAACTGAAAACATATGGTTCATGAAGAAATCAAACACATATACTGAATTCCAGTCATAATTCTGTTGTTAGGTGCCATCGAGTGAGTTCCAACTCATAGGGACCTTATTATGCACAATAGAACAAAACACTGCCTGGTCCTGCGCCATCCTCACAATCATTGTTGTGTTTGAGCCCATTGTTTCAGCCGCTCTGTCAATCCATTTCATTGAGGGTCTTCCTCTTTTTCACTGACCCTCTACTTTACCAAGCATGATGTCGTTCTCCAGGGACTGGTCCCTCCTGATAACATGTCATAATGCTAGCACTGTGTAAATATCATAAGTAGTTTACTAAAGTCTTTGTACTAGTTGTGAAACACCTGTACTATATGAACAAATAAATAATCCACATTTTAAGAAGACATGGTTTTAATGGAATCTTTTATCTTGATTATAGTTATCCAGCATATATTAAAAATAGATAAAATTTAATCAATTAGCTAAATTTTAAACCTATCATATTAAAATTCATACACTTATGCAGTAAAATTAAAAGAAAGTTTACTGGAAATCATATCATCTTTGCACAGCATAATAAATATATTGACTGACTCCTAGGTGTCTGAATAGAGGTGTACTTTGGAATTACAAAGTGAAAAATGCATGATCCCTAGTCTCAAGGAGTTCAAAGCCTAATAACATCAGTATGGAAAATTCATCATTGCATTACAATTTGAAAAAACTTAGTAATAATCATCATCACATCAAAATCAAAAGGGAGCATCTAACAAGAGAGCTGGAAAGGTCTTCAGAGAAGAGGCAACACTTACGACTGGATTTGGGACTTGAATTTCATTAGGACAGAGGAAGAGAAAGGACAGTGAAGCTAAGAAAACAGAGCAAGAACAAGCATAGAGGGCATTTGATAAAATATCAGACTAGGCTAACTAATCTACTTTTCTTTCTACCCATTCAAAATTCTAATAATAAAGATCTGTATATATCTATAACATAAATCAAGTCAAATGATCATCAGTAGACAATAAACTTTGAAGAAAGATGAAACATAGAGAACAGATGGGATTGGATTGATACATTTGCCATGAAAGAATAAAGTCCTCAAATTGACAGTAGAAGGTGTATAAACACTAATATATCAAAGTCCTAAAAGTAAGAACAAAGGTAATAAAATTTATGACCCTTAAAGAAACACCAACCAAAACTCACCCGAGATGAAAAAGATAATCTGAATAGTCAAATAACCACTGAAGTTAATTCATAGCTAAAAACCTCCTGAAAAATAAATCTTCAGGCCCAGATAATTTTATTAGGGAATTCTACCAACCATTTAAAGAAAAATTAACACCAATTAAATGTAATCTCTTTCATGAAATAAAAGAGAAGGAAACACTTCTTACTTCATTTTATGAGACCAGTTTTACCCTGATACCAAAGCCAAAGAGAGAGAGTAAAAAACAAAGCAAAGCAGGAAGAAAAAAAAAAATCAAAGACAAATATCCCACATGACCGTAGAACCAAAAATTCTTAATAAAATATTAGCAGATCAAATCCAGAAATATATTTAAAAATATATGGCATATATACCATGTAAGGTTGGTTCAGTATTCAAAAATCAATAAATGTAATCCACGATATTAACAAGTTAAAGAAGAAAAATAGCATGATTAATCAATTGATAAAGAATAATTTGACAAAGTTCAACAGCTATTCCTGATTTAAAAAAAAAACAAACCACAGCAAACTGCTAACAGAGGGGAATTTCTTCAAATTGATAAAGGACATTTACTAAAAACCTAAAGTTAATATCATACTTAATGTTGAAAGACTGATTGCCTTTTCCCTAAGATTGGGAAGAAAGGATGCTCGCTCTCAGCACTCTCTTTTAACATAGTACTGGAAATCCGAAACAATAAAGTGAGCACCCCTCCCCCACTAAAAAAAATGAAAAAATATTAAAGGCACACAGTTTGGAAAGAAAAAAGTGAAACTATCCGTATTTGTAGATAAGATGGTTGTCTACAAAGAAAATTCCAGGCAATCTACAAAAAAAAAAAAAAAAATTACCTACTAGAACTAATAGATGACTTTAGCAAGGTCACAGGATAGAAGATCAACACACAAAAAGATCAGTTGTATTTCTATAGACTAGCAATGAACGTGTAGAAGCTAAAATTTAAAACAGTACTATTTACATTCACTCAAAAATAAAATATATAAATCTAACAAGGCATATACAGGACTTGTATGCTGAAAACTATGCAACACTGGTGAAAAAATCAAAGAATATCTAAATAAATGGAGAGGCATACTATGTGTTCATGTACTGGAAGACTCAACACAGTAAAGATGTCAGTTCTCCCCAAATTGACATACAGATTTAATGCAATTACTACCAAAATCCCAGCAAAATTTTTGTAGGTTTAGATAAGGCTGTTTTAAACATTATATGGAAAGGTAAAAGAATTACAATAGCTAAAACAATTTTGAAAAAAGAATGAATATAGTGTCAGATATTTCTTCAAATTCCTCCACATACTTACCATTCTCTCTATCCTGTCTCTCCAGGACTCGACTTCTACATAACTAAATTTGTTATATTACCCTACAGGTAACTAATGATATTGGAAAATTTCTATTGCTGTATCTTTGAATTTCCTGACTCTTTTCCAGTCATCTTCAATATTAAGGCCATACAATGAATTTTTCAGATATTTTTCAGTTCCAGAATTTCCATTTGGTTCTTCTATTAAATAGTTTTTTATTTCTCTGTAGAATTTTCCTTTTTGCCTATTCATTATGAGCATGTTTTTCCTTACCTCCATGAACACAGTTATAAGAACTGCTTTTAAACCCTTGTCTCCTAATACCAACATCTGGGTTAGTTTCCAGTGATTGCCTTTAGTCTTGATTATGGGTCACATTTTTCTGCCACTTCATACAGCTAGTAATTTTGAATTGCATCATGGACATTGTTAGTGATACCTTTTATAGACTGTGGACTCTCTCATGTTCCCTTGAAGAGTCTTGTTGTTATTTTTCTTTATTCTTTAAGCAGGCAGCGAACTTGGTTAAACTCAAATTCCAAATTCTGTCTCCCCTATGGTAGGCAGCAACTGTAATCTCTGTCAGTTCTTGTCGCCTTAGCTGAGCTGCTTGTAGTCTGCCTTGTACACGTGTAGTTCAAGGATCAGCCAGAGATTTGTGCAGAGATTGTATACAGATTTGGCCTCCCTCTCCATGGCTCTCTCCTTTCTGAGATTTTCACTTTTACTTTCCAGCTGTTGTGGGTGCCCTAAACATTGCCTTACGATTTATTATGCCAGTAAATTGTGGTATTTTATGTATGCTCTAGATGCTCAGCACTATGCCTGAGGCCTATCCTTAGGAGAAAAACCATAAAAATGGAAAGCTCACTCAGTGACATTCCCTTCTCCTAATGAAGCTAACCAGGCCTAACATTTCTTTGTAGGAAAAATTTTAGTTAGGTATCATTTAAAAATATAATAAACAATCCCTGTAATCACTTCACTCTAACTCTATGCAAGGCATTTCTGTAATTAGCATTTTCCTTAGCAGTGTGTTGCAATTAGTTTGTTTCTTCTTTTTTTTTTGTTGTTGTTGTGCTTTAAGTGAAAGTTTACAATTCAAGTTAGTCTGTCATACAAAAATTTGTACATACATTGTTATACAAAAATTTGTACATACATTGTTATGTGACCCTAGCTGTTCTCCCTATAATGTAACAGCACATTCCTCCTTTCTACCCTGGATTTCCCATGTCCATTCAGTCAGCTCCTGACCCTCTCTACCTTCTCATCTCTCCTCTGGACAGAAGCTGCCCGTTTAGTCTCACGTATCTACTTGAGCTAAGAAGCACGCTCTTCACGAGTATCATTTTCTGTCCCATAGTCCAGTCTAATCTTTGTCTGAAGAGTTGGCCTCGGGATGGTTTTAGTTTTGGGCTAACAAGAGTCCAGGGGCATGTCTTCCAGGGTTGCTCCAATGTCAATCAAACTATTAAGTCTGGTCTTTTTACTAGAATTTTAGTTCTGCACCCCACTTTTCTCCTGCTCTGTCAGAGACTCTCTGTTGTGTTCCCTGTCAGGGCAGTCATTGGTGTTAGCTGGGCACCATCTAGTTCTTCTGGTCTCAGGCTAATGGAGTCTTTGGTTTATGTGGCCCTTTCTGTCTCTTGGGCTGATACTTTCCTTGTGTCTTTGGTGTTACTCATTCTCCTTTGCTTCATCATGTTTCTTCTTAATCCTTTGTTAAAAAAATAATTTCTTTTATATCATAAGGTAAAATAAATGAATGGATTATTTTACCCTCTTATAGAGTTGAAATAGTTTCAACTGCTATTCTAATACAGTCATGCACCGTATAACCTCTGTTCAGGCAACGTGCAACGGCATATACATCCGTGATCCCATAAGGTTATAATAGACTTCAGAAATCCTGATCAGAGAAGGGGACGTTTCAAATGTAACCTGAAAAACAAAGAAAAAATTCTCCAAGCTGTTAAAAGATCCCTTCCACTGAAAGCTACAAGGCTAACAAAAATGCAAGAGGGACCTATCTCAGATATGGAGAAATTGCTAATGACGTGGATTGAGGATCAGACACAAAAGCGAATCCCTCTCAGCATGTTGATGATAACTGCTAAGCGTGAAGCTTGTTCAAGATGCTTAAAGAAAAAGCAGGACCAGACTACGATATCGAGTTTAGTGCTAGCTCTGGGTGTTTCAGACCCTTCAAACAACGTTTTTCGCGGCATAATGTGAAAGTGAGTGGTGAGTCTGTGAGTGCTGATGTGAAGGCAGCAGAATTTGTTGAAACCTTAGATAAACTAGGTATTTGCATAATGTCCAAATCACGTAACATCCTATTTCACAGAACGTATCGTGGAGGTAAAGCGACGCATGACTGTACTTTGAATTCCATTTGTATAATGTTAAATTTGTTGTGTAGCCTAAAACTGAAGCTAAATAAAACTTCTGTTGTTGCTGTTAGGTGCTGTTGAGTCAGTTCTGACTCATAGTGACCCCGTGTACAACAGAACGAATCACTGCCCGGTCCTGTGCCATCCTCATAATCATTATGCTTGAGCCCACTGTTGCAGCCACTTTGTTGATCCATCTCATCAAGGGTCTTCCTCTTTTTCACTGACCCTCTACTTTACCAAGCATTATGTTCTTCTCCAGTGACTAGTCTCCCCTGATAACATGTCCAAAGTATGCAAGACGTAGTCTCGCCATCCTTGCTTCTAATGATCATTCTGGCTGTACTTCTTCCAAGACAGATTTGTTCGTTCTTTTGACAGTACATGGTATATTCAATATTCTTCACCAACACCATAATTCAAAGGCATTAGTTCTTTGGTCTTCCTTATTAATTGTCCAGCTTTCACATATATATGAAATAATTGAAAACACCAGGGCTTGGGTCAGACATACTTTAGTCCTCAAAGGAACACCTTTGCTTTTTAACACTTTAAAGAAGTCTTCTGCAGCACATGTGTCCAACGCAATGCGTCATTTGATTTCTTGACTGCTGCTTCCTTGGGCCTTGATTGTGGATCCAAGTAAAATGAAATCCTTGACAACTTAAGTCTTTTCTCCGTTTATCATGATGTTGCTTATTGGTCCAGTTGTGAGGATTTTTGTTTTCTTTATGTTGAGGTGTAATCCATACTGAAGGCTGTGGTCTTTGATCTTCATCAGTAAGTGCTTCAAGTCCTCTTCACTTTCAGCAAGCAAGGTTGTGTCATCTGCATATCGCAGGTTGTTAATGAGTCTTCCTCCAATCTTGATGTCGCATTCTTCTTCATATAGCCCATCTTCTCCGATTATTTGCTCAGCATACAGATTGAATAAGTATGGTGAAAGGATGCAACCCTGACACACACCTTTCTTGACTTTAAACCACACAGTATCCCCTTGTTCTGTTCGAACAACTGCCTCTTGGTCTAAGTATAGGTTCCTAATGAGCACAAATAATTGTTGTGGGATTCCCAGTCTTTGCAATGTTATCCATAATTTGTTATGATCCACACATTTTTGCATAGTCAATAAAACACAGATAAACATCTTTCTGATATTCTCTGTTTTCAGCCATGGTCCATCTGACATCAGCAATGATATCCCTCGTTTCACATCCTCTTCTGAATCACGCTTCAATTTCTGGCCGTTCCCTGTCAGTGTACTGCTGCAACCACTTTTGAATGATCTTCAGCAAAATTTTACTTGTGTGTTATATTAATGGTATTGTTTGATAATTTCTACATTCTATTGGAATGGGTACAGATATGGATCTCCTTTTTTCCCTATAGCACTGTTCTTTAATCTTCATCTTCAGATTTGCATAGGAAATTTTCAAATACTTTAACCACAATCTGATCTTGATGTAATTTAATGGTAATTTGTGCTTGATTATAAATAAGTAAGCAGATAAAATGTTGATTTAGCTTAATATTCTACATTCCTGTACGTATGATAACTCTTTTGTTGAAGATGAAAGAAACTCAATTCCAAAATGTTTTTTAAACCAAAAAGGGAATCTTTTAGCCAACAGAACTAGGAGCTTCTGAGGATGAACTAGTTTCAGGTATGGCTTAATTCAAGGTTTGATCAGTGTCATCAGATATCTGACCCTTTTCTTCAGCCCTTAGCTCTGCCTCCCGCTTTTATGTTTACTTCATTCTCAGGTATGCTTTTTCAATGACGAGTTAATACCAAAAATAACCACATCCAGAACCTCTGGTTTATATCAGTCTTTCATCCAGCAACCCCCTCTTTTTCCTAGTTGTCCTAGCCAAAGTGAAAGGGAGTTTTAATTTGTCTAATATAGGTCATTGCAAACCAGTAAAATAATCTCTGTGGCTAGGGTGATTTAGTGCTCTGATTGTCCATGTTTGGGTTATCATCTCATCCCAGATTTTAAAGGATGGGACCAACCCTGACCAATAATGCATGGACTGAGCAAACTGCAGTTAGATCCCCAAAAGAAAATAAATGTCTATTTACAGATGACATCCTCTTGTATGCAGAAAATCCTAAGTAAGAAATATGCTAAAAATGTTTATTACAGCTAATAAACAGGTTCATCAAGTTTTCAGGATACACAATCACTATACAAAAATCAATTGCATTTCTATATACTAGCAACAATTTGAAAGCAAAATTTTAAAAAATTCCATTTAAAATATCATCAGAAAGAATGAAATACTCAGGTATGAACTTAACAAAGAAATACAATACTTGTACATTGAAAACTACAAAGCATTGTTGAAAGAAATTTAAGCAGATCAAAATAGATGGAAAAGTACCCTATGTTCATGGATTGGAAGACTTAATGTTGTCAAGATGGCAATAATCTCCAAATTGATCCATATAGTCAGTACATTCCCCATCAAAATTTCAGTTGGCTTTTTTGCAGAAATTGATAAGTTGATCCAGACATTCATATGGAAATGCAAGGGAACTAGAATAGCCAAAGCAGTCTTGAAAAAGAGGAACAAAGTTGGACTGCTCACACTTCCTAATTTCAAAACTTACTACAAAGCTACCAACAGTAACCAAGATAGTGCAGTACTAGCATAAGGATAGACATATAGAGCAATAGAATAGAATTAAGAATACAAAAATAAACCATTACATTTATAGTCAATTATTTTTTTGATAAAAAAATGGAGGAAAATAGTTTTTTCAACAAATGGTACTGGCACTACTAGATATCCAGATTCAAAAAAATGGACATTTCAGTTTGGACACTTACCTCACACCATACATGAAAATTAACTCAAAATGGATCATAGACCTAAATATAAGCGCTAACACAATAAAACTCTTAAAATAAAGCATTGCCTTGGTTGAGGTAATGGTTTTTTAGATGTGACACTAAAAGCACAAATGAGAAAAGAAAAAAAATTGACAACGTCTAAATAAAAAAACTTTTGTGTTGAAAATGATACTATCAACAGTGAAAAGACAACCCATGGAATGGGAGAAAATATTTGCAAATGATATCTCTGATAAGAAACTTATATCTAGGGTGTATAAAGTATTCTTACAATTCCGTACTAAAAAGACAACCTAACTTAAAAATGGAAAAGGATTTGAAGACATTTCCCCAAAGAAGAAATACAAACAGCCAATAAATACATAAAATGATGCTCAACATCAATCATTAGTCATTAAACCAACCAACCAAACAAACCTGTTGCCGTCAAGTGGGTTTTGACTCATAGCAACCCTATAGAACAGGGTAGAACTGCCCCATAGGGTTTCCAAGGAGTGGCTGGTGGATTCAAACTTCCAACCTTTTGGCTAGCGGTCGAGTTCTTTAGGAAAATACAAATAAAAACCACAGTGAGATACTATTTACACCCACTAGTGTGGCTATGGAGCCCTGGTGGCACAGGAGTTAAGACAGACAATAGGAAATGCTGACAAGGATGTGGAGAAATTGGAACTATTATTAGAGTGCAACAGATTTCTCTTTATATATGGCCTTTTTGGCCCTGGGTTTGGAGTTCCGCCAAGATGATTTGCTAGGCCACAATCTTGCAAAGGGATTGGGCAGTTTACTATGCAAATAAGGCATGTAAAACCATTATAGGGATTGGACAGTTTACTATGCAAATAAAGTATGCAAAACCCTTGCAGGGATTGGACAGTTTACTATGCAAATAAGATACGTAAAATCCTTACAGGGATTGAAGAGTTTACTCTGCAAATTAAGTGACTGTGGCCGACCACCGAGGGGATTGGTCAGTTCGTGGTCTTGGTGGGAGGAGTAAGCTTATACAAGGGCTAATCCCACAGAGGTTGGTTGGGGGGACCTCACTACTATCAAGAAGAACCAGTAGCAGAGGGCATCCTTTGGACCTGGGGTCCCTGTGCTGAGAACCTCCTAGACCCAGGAGAGAAAGAACTGTAATACTGGAGAGACTATGTGAGACAGCATGAGACAGCAGAAGCATAAGATGGCAGTGGCACAAGGTGACTGCACTTGGCTTGCTGACGTATGAAGCGAGAGAGCTGAGCACCTTCATGCAGGAAGCTTGCTGGTAGAGTGGGTTGCCTCTGGGTACATGTCGGCAGAGCTAAAGAGTTGCAACACTTGCTCAAGCAAGGCAGAGGCCAGGCCCGAGTGGGGCCTGTGGCAGTAGACCCAGGCGGGGACCAGCAGCAGAGGCCAAGAGTGAGGCCTGCTTGTGGGCATGGCCAAGAAGCTGAGAGTTGTCTTGGTTGGAAGCTGTCCTGATTGAAGAACTGTATCCTGAGCTGTTTCCTGTTACCTCCAAGGTGATCCCGGTCCTGAATTGTAACATGTTACTTCCCTAAAAAGCCGTATAATAAACAGTGATTATGGTCTATAACTTCTGTGTGGCCATTGCAAGAAATCATCAAACTCAACAGAGAAGTAGAGAATGCCGTGGGAGGTACGAATGGTGTCAGAAATGGTGAAAAAGTTGGAGAGTGGAGGTATGTCTGACCTCCATCTCATAGGAATCAGCCTTGGGCTTGTGATGATCCTCATTTCCCTCATGAAGTTAGATGGCTTCTGATGCCACTAGTGTCTTAGCTATCTAGTACTGCTGTACCAGAAATACCACACATGGATGGCTTTAACAAACAAATTTATTCTGTCACAGTTTAGGAGGCTAGAAGTCCGAATGCAGGGTGCCAGCTTCAGGGGAAGACTTTCTCTTTCTCTGTCAGCTCTGGAGAGAGGTCCTTGTCACCAGTCTTCCCCTGGTCTAGCTTCTCAGCGCAGGGACCCCAGGTCCAAAGGACATGCTCTGCTCCTGACTCTTCTTGCTTGGTAGTAATGAGGTCCCTCTCCTCTCTGCTCGAATCTCTCTTTTATATCTCAAAAGAGATTGACTCTAGATACAACTTAACTGTGTAGATGATGTCCTGCCTCATTAACGTAACTGCCTCTAATCCTGCCTCATTCACATCGTAGAGGTTAGGATTTACTACACATAGAATTATTAGGTCACAAAATGGAGGACAACCACACAATACTGAGAATCATGGCCTAGCCAAGTTGACACACGTTTTGGGGACACCATTCAATCCATAAATCCATAACAACTAGCTTACACTTATACATTACAAGTGGGAATGTAAAATGGTGCGGCCACTTTGGAAAAGAGTTTGAAGTTCCTCAAAAAGTTAAACATAGAGTTACCATATGACCCAGCAATTCTACTCCTAGGTATATACCCAAAATAAATGGAAACATGTCCACACAAAAACTTGTACATGAATGTTCATGACAAAATTATTCATATTAGCCAAAAAGTAGAAACAACCCAAACATCCATAAACTTATGAATAGATAAATCAAATGTGATATATCTATACAATGGAATATTATTTAGCAATAAAAAGAAATAAAGTACTGATACATGCTACAACACAGATGAACCTTGAAAACATTATGCTCATTATGCTAAATGAAAGAAGCCAGTCACAAAACACTACATATCACAATGATTCTATTTATATGTGTCTAAAATAGACAAGGAACCCTGGTGGCGCAGTGGTTAAGAGCTCAGCTGCTAACCAAAATGTCGGCAGTTTGAATCCACCAGCCACTCCTTGAAAACCCTATGGGGCGGTTCTACTCTGTCCTATATGATCACTATGAGTCAGAATTGACTCGATGGCAATGAGTAAAATAGACAATCTATAGAGACAAAAGTAGATTAGTGGTTGCCTAGGGCTGGAGTGAGGGGTGGGTGGGGAATGACTTCTAATGAGTATGGATTTCTTTTGGGGTATACAAGAATGTTTTAAAATTAGATTGTGGTGAACCCTATGAACTTACTAAAAATATTTAATTATATACTTTAAATGGGTAAATTTATGATATGTGAATTATATTTCAATAAAACTGCTTAGAATAAAAAAGAAATATAAGCCCCTGCTTCTTATGGAAGATAAATCCTTCAGAAGCAAGCCTGCTTCTGATGAACAATAATGTGGGAGAGGATTTGAAGGGGAAGTTGGAAAGTAGCACTCTGAATATGTGAGTCTCAGTTAGAGTAGGGGTTGGCAAACTACGACCCATGGGCCAAATCTGGAAGGCTGTTTTTATAAATAAAGCTTCATTAGAGCACGACACACCCATTCGTTAAATATGGCTTAACTATGGCTGCTTTTGCACTACAACAGCAGAGTTAGGTAGTTGCAACAGTTACAAAGCCTAAAATGTTTACTCTCTGACCCTTTACAGAAAAATTTGCCATGCTCTGGCTTGTTGTTGTGTGCCATTGAGTTGATTCCAACTCATAGTGACCCTGTATGACAAAGTAGAACTGTCTAATAGGGTTTCCTAGGCTGTAATCTTTATGGAGTAGATCTCCAGGTCTTTTCTCCCAAGGAGTGGCTGGTGAGTTCCAGTCATTCACCTTTCAGTTAGCAGCCAACCTTTTGGTTAGCAGCCCAGTACTTAACCATTGCACCACCAAGCTAGAAATGATGTGACTAAATTAGTCTCTCTTTCTTAAGCTAGAATTTATTTGGACATGTTTCTAGCTTGTACATACTTTTCTGCCGTGATAAACACCCGATTCCAGGGAGTGGCTGGTGGATTCGAACTGCCAACCTTTTGGTTAGCAGCCATAGCTCTTAACCACTGTGCCACCAGGGATCCTACTCTGCCATTAGTAAATACATTTTCTTGGCTTTGTTCATTAGCTAGCTGGTTGATAGTAGAGGACAGAATGATGATCAAAGCCCAAATCTAATTCCAAATTTATGGATTAGAATATACTAGCCTAGTATGACTTTAATGGAATGAGATAGAATTATTATCATTTTTCTTGCATAATTCCCCATAGTGGTACATACTGGGAATGCAGAGTGTCTTAAAGGCTATGCTCCCAGCATGCACCGCTACCAGAGATTGCCTGTTTCCACCGCACTATTCAGTGTTTTACTTGTAATTGCTACACATTCCCAGAATGAAATGCACCCTTACCAGTATTCCTTCCATTTTCTTTTCCCTTCTCAGTTTTTTTTTTTCCCTTGAATGTTACTGTTTTAGTCAGATTAAGAAACTTAGGAGTAGTGCTGGTGGTGGTGGTAAAGGGTGACGAGGTGATTCAGTTACACTGAGTAACTGGAGGGGTGTAATACTGCAGTGGAGAAGGCTATCCAGATGTGTTTTTGTGTGTGTAGTGGCCAGGAGGGTGGTGTAAACCCTAGATGCAGATTGGGAGGGAAGGAGGAAGTAGAAGTATCCTTACTATGCATATCCCTGAGTGATTTCCTTGCTCCAGGCTCTGCATTGTTTGGCAAACAGTATTTCATTTAACCTTTGCAACAACCCTGTGATGTGGGTATTACTACTTCAGCTCTACAGATAAGAAAGTTGAGGTTTAGTGATCTGCCCAAGGTCTTACTAAGAGGTTCAACTTGGATTCAAATGAGGACTGCCTGTCTCCAAACCCTACCAAGTTAAACACTGAGCTCTAATGCCTTGATGATTTTAGGGTAAATGATAGGTTTTAGTGATTAAAAGGCTCTGAGGGAAAAGAGGAAGTCCAAGATATGATGCAAGTCCAAGATTTTATAACTGGGGGACTAGTTGGTACGACTGGAGCCCTGGTGGTGCAGTGGTTAAGAGCTTGGCTGCTAACCAAAAGGTCGGCAGTTCGAATCCACCAGCCATTCCTTGGAAATCCTATGGGCAGTTCTACTCTGTTCTGTAGGGTTGCTATGAGTCGGAATTGACTCGACGGCAAAGGGTTTGGTTAGTTGGTACTGCTAGTAAATATTAAAATGAGGAGATCATCAGAAACCATGAGTTGGATTTTTCTTTTGTTTTGGTTGAGGGAGGGAGTGGGAGTGGTAAATGGTAATCCAAATCAAAATACAGGTTGATGTAAAGAATATGAGAGTTTTCTTGAGAGGGATCAATTTGTGGTCTACATTATCCCTCAGTTCTACACAGCATCATTTTTCAGTATCAAGTGACGAGGTACTTTTTATTTGATTCCGAGCCTACAGTCTGGCATGAAGCCACCTACCTTAAGTGGTCTATACAACCACAAAACAATCTCTTTCTAACTCAAATAATGTTGTCTTTGTATTGCTTTGTTCAAATTCATTTAAAATGTATTAACTATAAAAAGATGAAAAAAGACATTTCCTGTATTTCTATTTGAGTTTCGAATGAAATATTTGAAACTGGATCCAGCTTGAGCCATTTGGTCACGTCTAATCAGAAGTCACTGTCCTCAATTTAGCTTTGCTTCGGTCATTACATGCTGTGTTCTCTGCAGTATTTTAGCTGATTGTGTGTTTCGATGAGTCACTCTTCAGGTGACTTCTTTTTATTAAGGCTATCTGTGAAAACTGAGATGGGACATAAAATCAAAAGAGGCATCTGACTTAAAGAAAAATGGCTGAACTAGTGCTAAAGGCCCAGTATAACCTTTCACACAGATTCAAACGCTGTTGCTTAGGAACCAACCCTATCATTAAGGAAATGATTTCTTCGTGGTCAGGTTAAGAATGTGGATACTACATGTCCTGGGGTCCGTAACCAAAACCTTATTGGACGTCTTTGTTTCAAATCTCCCCAGAATATCTTATGCTGTGAAGTAATGTTTAACAACCTGTACCCTACAGTAACCACTTGCCAGCCTCATGCCATTGTTTTGAGAAGGTCATGAGACACCCTCCGCAAACACCCAAGCCAAGCCAAGCCAAGACAGTTGCCATCGAGTAGATTCTGAAGTGACCCTACAGGACAGAGTAGAAGTGCCCCATAGGGTTTCCGAGGAGCAGCTGGTGGATTCAAACTGCTGACCTTTTGGTTAACAGCTGTAGCATTTATCCACTTGCAGTTTTGTCCTTTAACCAATCAATCTATTCCAGCTGTATTAATGTAACCAATAATGTTAAAAATCATGCTTTGCTTTCTCCCACCTTTGGTTGACCTCAATCACTGTAAACCAATCGATATTATGCTGCTGCTTCCTGGTTCAACATTATAAATCTTGCATGGATGCCTGTAACTCTTCAGAGCATTTATTTATTTATTTATTTTTTATTGTTGTAGTTTAAATGAAGTTTATATTTCAAGTTAGTCTCCCATACAAAAATTTATACATACATTGTCATGTGACCCTAATTGCTCTCCCCATACTGTGACAGCACACCCCTCCTTTCCATTGCTGATTCCCCATGTCCATTCAACCAGCTCCTAACCCTCTCTGCCTTCTCAGCTCACCTCTGAACAGAAGCTGCCCATTTAGTCGCTTGTATCTACTTGAGCTAAGAGGCACACACCTCACAAGTATCACTTATGTCCCACAGTCCAGTCCAATCCCTGTCTGAAGAGTTGGCCTCGGAAATTGTTTTAGTTCTGGGCCTGATAGAGAATCCGGGGGCCATGTTTTCTGGGGTTCCTCCAGTCTCAGTCAGACCATTAAGTCTGGTATTCTTACTAGAATTTGAGTTCTGCACCCCACTTTTCTCCTGCTCCATCAGGGACTCTCTGTTGTGGTCCCTGTCAGGGCAGTCATTGCTGGTAGCCAGGCACCATCTAGTTCTTCTGGTCTCAGGCTGATGAAGTCTCTGGTTTATGTGGCCCTTTCTGTCTTCTGGGCCAACACTTTCCCTGTGTCTTTGGTGTTCTTCATTCTCCTTTATTCCAGGTGGTTGGGACCAATTGATGCATCTTAGATTGTCTCTTGCAAGCTTTTAACACCTCAGACGCCACTCACCAAAGTAGGATGCAGAACATTTTCTTAATAAGCTTTGTTATGCCAGTTGACCTAGATGTCCCCTGAAAGCATGGTCCCCAGACCCCTACCCCTGCTGCTCTGTCCCTCAAAGTGTTTGATTGTATTTGGGAAACTTCTTAGCTTTGGTTTAGTCCAGTTGTGCTGACTTCCCCTGTAGTGTGTGGTGTCCTTCCCTTCACCCAAGGTAATTCTTATCTTCTATCTAGTTAGTAAATAACGCTCACCCTCCCTCCCTACCCTCGTAACCATCAAAGAATGTTTTCTTCTGTGTTTAAACCTTTTCTTGAGTTCTTATAGTAGTGGTCTTACACAATATTTGTCCTTCTGTGACTGACTAAATTCACTCAGCATAATGCCCTCCAGATATCTCCATGTTATAAGATGTTTCACAGCTTCATCATTGTTCTTTATTCTTGCGTAGTATTCCATTGTGTGGATATACCATAATTTGTTTATCCAGTTGTCCATTGATGGGCATCTAGGTTGTTTCCATCTTTTTGCTATTGTGAACACTGCTGCAGTGAACATGGGTGTGCATATATCTATTCGTGTGATGGCTCTTATTTCTCTAGGGTATATTCCAAGGAGCAGGATAGCTGGATCATATGGTACTTCTATTTCTCGCTTTTTAAGAAAGCGATTTCAAAGTGGTTGTACCATTTTACATTCCCACCGACAGTGTATAAGTGTTCCAGTCTCTCCACAGCCTCTCCAGCATTTATTATTTTGTGGTTTTTGGATTAATGCTAGCCTTGTTGGGGTGAGATGATATCTCACTGTAGTTTTGATTTGCATTTCTCTAATTGCTAATGATTGTGAGCATTTCTTCTTGTGTCTGTTAGCCACCTGAATATCTTCTTTGGCGAAGTGCCTGTTCATATCCTTTGCCCAATTTATAATTGGGTTATTTGTCTTTTTGTTGTTCAGGTTTTGCAGTATCTTGTAGATTTTAGAGATTAAACGCTGA
Source organism: Dugong dugon (assembly GCA_030035585.1). Taxonomy (NCBI): domain Eukaryota; kingdom Metazoa; phylum Chordata; class Mammalia; order Sirenia; family Dugongidae; genus Dugong; species Dugong dugon. The sequence goes on from CM057483.1 coordinate 154,964,285, forward strand.
TTGGATTTGTCATGGCCAAAAAGTTTTTCCCAGTCTGTAGGTTGTCTTTTGACTCTTTTAGTGAAGTCTTTTGATGAGCATAAGTGTTTGATTTTTAGGAACTCCCAGTTATCTGGTCTTTCTTCTGGTGCTTGTGCATTGTTACTTAGGGTTCGTATTGTGTTTATGCCACGTATTAGGCTAGCATTGTCCCTATTTTTTCTTCCATGATCTTTATTGTTTTCAATTTTATATTTAAGTCTTTGATCCATTTTGAGTTAGTTTTTGTACATGGTATGAGGTATGGGTCTTGTTACAGTTTTTTGCAGATGGATATCCAGTTATGCCAGCACTATTTGTTAAAAAGATTGTCTTTTCCCCATTTAACGGACTTTGGGCCTTTGTCAAATATCAGCTGCTCATAGGTGGATGAATTTATGTCTGGATTCTCAACTCTGTTCCATTGGTCTATGTATCTGTTGTTGTACCAGTACCAGGCTGTTTTGACTACCGTGGCAGTATAATAGGTTCTAAAATCAGGTAGTGTGAGGCCTCCCACTTTGTTCTTCTTCTTCAGGAATGCTTTATTTATTCAGGGACTCTTCCCTTTCCATATGAAGTTGATGATTTGTTTCTCCATCTCATTAAAAAATGACATTGGAATTTGGATCGGGATTGCATTGTATCTGTATACCACTTTGGGTAGAATTGACATTTTCACAGTGTTTAGTCTTCCTATCCATGAGCAAGGTATGTTTTTCCACTTATGCCAGTCTCTTTTGGTTTCTTGCAGTAGTGTCTTGTAGTTTTCATTGTATAGGTCTTTTATGTCTCTGGTTAGATTTATTCCTAAGTATTTTATCTTCCTGGGGGCTATTGTAAATGGTACTGATTTGGTGATTTCCTCTTCGAGGTTCTCTTTGTTGGTGTAAAGGAATCCAACTGATGTTTGTATGTTTACCTTATATCCTGAAACTTCACTGAAATCTTCTTTTAGTTCCAGTAGTTTTCTTGTGGATTCTTTGGGATTTTCTGTGTATAAGATCATATCATCTGCAAATAGAGATACTTTGACTTCTTCCCTACCTATTTGGATGCCCTTTATTTCTTTTTCTAGCCTAATTGCTCTGGCTAGGACCTCCAGCACAGTGTTGAATAAGAGTGGCGATAAAGGGCATCCTTGTCTGGTTCCTGTTCTCAAGGGGAATGCTTTCAAAGTCTCTCCATTTAGGGTGATGTTGGCTGTTGGCTTTATATAAATGTCCTTAATTATACTGAGGAATTTCCTTTCTATTCCTGTTTTGTTGAGAGTTTTTATCATGAATGGATGTTGGACTTTGTCAAATGCCTTTTCTGCATCGATTGATAAGATCATGGGGTTCTTGTCTTTTGTTCTATTAATGTGATGGGTTACACTGATTGTTTTTCTAATGCTGAACCATCCGTGCATACCTGGTATAAATCCCACTTGATCACGGTGAATTAGTTTTTGATATGTTGCTGAATTCTATTGGCTAGAATTTTGTTGAGAATTTTTACATCAATGTTCATGAGGGATATTGGTCTGTAATTTTCTTTTTTTGTGGTGTCTTTACCTGGTTTTGGTATCAGGGTTATGCTGGCTTCATAGAATGACTTTGGGAGTATTCCATCCTTTTCTATGCTCTGAAATACCTTTAGTTGAAGTGGTGTCAACTCTTCTCTGAAGGTTTGGTAGAATTCTCCAGTGAAGCCGTCTGGGCCAGGGATATTTTCTGTTGGGAGTTTTTAATTTACCTTTTGAATCTCTTCTTTTGTTATGGGTTTATTTAGCTGTTCTACCTCTGTTTGTGTTAGTTTAGGTAGGTAGTGAGTTTCTAGAAATGTGTCCATTTCCTCTAGGTTTTCAAATTTGTTAGAGTACAGTTTTTCATAGTATTCTGTTATGATTATTCTAATTTTAGTTGGGACCCAGTGCAGAGCAGGGAGCTGGGAAGTAAATGGGAGAGAGGTTTTTCTCTAAGGGCGCTGTTTTTGATCCATGCGGTAGGCCATACGCAAATACTTATCTTTTGCTGATCAAGGGCTGCTTCTCACTGGTTCTGGGTGGCCATGCAGACTCTCTTCCCCTGGGTCTTTCCCAGTGTGGAAATGATGCCTCTTGAGCACCACTGCTTGCCTGCCTCACCGCTCACCCATGAGCTGATCAGACCTGAAGGGCTCAGGTTCTTGCTGGGTCAGGTCTGGCAACTTCTTGCTGCTTCTGAACCATCTCTCCCTCCCCCTGCCACTCAGTCCAGTTCCACAACTTTGCCTTTAATGTTAAGGGCTCCTAGATTGTCATATATAATTGATTAACTTGTTTTTTTTCAGGTCTTTGTTGTAAGAGGGTCCACCGGAAACGTCTGACTACTCCGCAATCTTGGCCCCGTCTCCTCTCTTCAGAGCATTTAATTTCGCTTTGTGAGATCTAACATTTCCCTAGTTTAAACTGTATCTTGCCTTTAATAAACCTCTTTGCTTCTGTTTTAACAAAGCACGCAGTTTTTACTCTTTGACAAAACCAACAACCACAACATGAAGAGAGTACTGGATTGGTTTGGTATATTTTTTAAAAAGTTATTTTCAAGATTAGATGCAGAGACTACCAAGAAAATGTTTATTAAATCAATGCACAAAACTTTTCATGTTGCTTAAAACAAAAGTAAACTGCAAGGTATCTTTAAAAACTATGAAAATACTGTATTTTTTTAATGCTTATAAAATACTTAATTTATCTTGGTGGTACTTAACATTTTGCAGTATAAAATAGGTTTAATGTCTGTTATTAGAGCGTATTAAAATAGTGTTTGACAATGCAAAATTTCTTGCAATTCAGAATATTCTATTATGGGAGAGTCCCTTACCAATTAAGAAAAATCTAGGAATATTTTTATATAAAATAGGCTTCAGCTAGGTAATGATAATTTTATTTCAGATTCCTTATTAAGTTAAAAAAATATATAATATACAATTCAATAATTTGTTTTGGGCATAAGTAAGCATTAGAAAAACCTAGGGTATTTATTAATGTCCTATTCTTTTGTAGGAGGTAGATTTGGAAAAAAAATTTTTCCATAGATGTGGCTCCAACATTTATCATTTTCCCCGTAATCTCTGCTTATTTCATAATATTTCTTATTTGCTGCTCTCTTTTTATTTTAATTACTGTTTTGCAGTGAGATCCTGGAGAAAAGATAGTGATAGTTGTTTTCCATCCATGACATTAGAAGCAGCTTGCAGTACTTGGGAACCATATCAAATACGTGTGCTGTCTCTAAGATGAGTAGGTCGAATATGGTTTGAATTTCTTTTCAGAGAAAATAAGACTTCATCGAACCAGATATATTCCTTAATCATTTTTTTAAATTTTGTGGATTTGTTTAAAATACATGTTTTTCCATTTCTTACCAGTACCTGAGAAAATACTGAAATTCATATTGAATATGTAGTCTTATGAATGGTGGTATTTAGAAATAGGCTTTTAAATGGAATGTTTTCTGTGTATAAGCATTCATTGACCAGGCTACTGAATTCTGGCTATATATGCAAATTACTGTGAGAGAAAACACAGTTGGGAATAGTTTGTAATTCCAATATAAAGCTGACTGAAATATTCATTATTATGACAAGTTTATTTTTATCTTCTAAAATTCTGTTTAACCAGCGGAAGAGTTGTGGACATAAGAATAAGTAATATTATGTTAATTAGTACAGGGAATAGCTTCCAACCATACAATTTATGGGCAAAAATTGTCTCACCATGGTTAGAAATTTTTGAGAAGTCCTCATAGTATAGTATAGGTTGTGGAAAGCTTTCCCTCTGAAATTTCCTGAGCCACTCCCCTCCTTCCTTCGTGTCGTGCTGGGGGTAGTAAGGTGAGTCTTATCCCCTCTCTGGGCCAGGTTCAGCCCATATTCCTCCAGAAAAATTCCTCTTTCATTCACCCAGAAACCATTTTATTGAGAAACACTGTGCTAGATGCTAGATATATACCAAGACAAACATTAGAGAGTCCCTTCCTGTAGGTACTCACAGAAAAACCAAAACTTGTTGCTGTCGAGTCCATTCCAATTCATAGCAACCCTATAGGACAGAGTAGAACTGCTGCTTAGGGTTTCCAAGGCTGTAGTCTTTATGGGAGCAGACTGCCACATCTTTTTCCCTAGGAGCAAGCTGGTGAGTTCAAACTGCTGACCTTTTAGCTAGCCGCTTAGAGCTTAACCACTACACCACCAGGGCTCCTTTAATAATATGATAAAACCAAAAAACTAAACCCATTGCCAATAATATGATAGACACTCTTAAAAGGGTCTGAGCAAGGTCCCAGTGAATGCACACACAAAAGTGCTTAATTCTGCCAGCAGAGACACAGTATAACTCAGTGGGTGAGAGTTTTGGAGTCAGAGATATTCTGGTCTGAATCTTGTTTCCACCACTAACTAGCTGAGTAACCCTGGGAAGTTAGAGAATCTCTTTGAGCTTCTGTTTCTTTATCTACAAAATGCAGACCTTACTACTACATATGTCATGTGGCTGTTCTGAGGACTGGATAAACCCATGTTGGATAGTGCTTAGAACAGCATCAGACATCTGGTTAAGTGCTCAAAAATAGTAGCTACTTTTATTGCTATTGTGTTTACCAGCTGGTTCAAGCAGTATTTTGTATTTCAGATAGTGCCACCACAATTTACCCCTCCATCCCTACCCTTTCCAGTCCAACCCTGGGAGAACCAGACACAGCGCCCCACTCTACCAACACCACATCATCTATTCAGTAAAAACAAAACCAAAAAAAACAAACAAACAAACAAAAACTTTGGCTTTATCTTGCACATGTGAGATGGAGACTAAGAGCCAGCAGTTATTGGCTAAATCAGGTTGTTTTTCACTGTTCCAGGGATAAAAGTATCTACATAGCCACAAATTCCTGTAGATCAGGGCTCAGTAAACCTTTCCTGTAAAAGTTCAGATAGTAAATAGTTTAGGCTTTTTGGGCTATAAGGTGTCTGTCATAACTCTTCAGCTCTGCCATTGTAGTGCAAAAGTAATTATAGACAATATGTAAATGAATGAGTATGGCTGTGGTCTAATAAAACTTTATTTACAGAAAAAGGCCCTTGGGCCATAGTTTGTTGATCCCTGCTATAGGGCATATTAATGGTTGTATATTATTTCTATATCATATCAAACCAAGCCTTACTGAGGTCAGGTCTTACTGATTTCTGTTTCATTCATAGATGATATAGATACAGATATAGAGAGTTGGGACTCAATAAACATTCTGAACAAATAAGTTAATGATATAAAAATTATATTAAATAGCTCAACAAATTATATATTGATAAATGGTATATACATATATTACATAGTTTTCATGGTCTGTATAAAAATAAAGCTATGTAGTAGGTTAAATTAGGAGCCCTGGTGGTGCAGTGGTTAAAACCTCGGCTGCTAACCAGAAGGTTGGCAGTTCAAATCCACCAGCTGCTCCTTGGAAACCCTATGGGGAAGTTCTACTCTGTCCTATAGGGTCGCTGTGAGTTGGAATCAACTTGATGGCAACAGGTTTGGTTTTTTGGTTTTTGTATAAAAATAAAGCTACATAATATGTGAAATTAGGAGCCCTGGTGGCGCAGTGGTTAAGCACTTGGCTGCTAACCAAAAGGTTAGGGGTTTGAACCTATCAGCTGCTCCATGGGAGAAAGATATGGCAGTCTGCTTCCGTAAAGATTACAGCCTTGGAAACCCTGTGGGGCAGTTCTACTCTATCCTATAGGGTCGCTATGAGTCAGAATCGACTCCATGGCAACCATCGATAGTTTTGGGTTTTAATAGGTTAAATTAATTTAACATATAAATTAATTTTCAAAAATCATGGAGAATGAAATAAGTGATGTTTATTATAAGACTACTAGAAATAGATATTGAAATTGTGTGTGTGTGTGTGTGTGTGTGTGTGTGTGTGTGTGTGTGTATACATGTGTAGAGATAGGGAGAGAGAGGTTGATTTAGAGCATAAAGACCCTGTAGTAATATAGATACCGTGAAGAAGAATTAGACTTTTTTTGAATTTCCAGGCAGTTAAAGCAAAAAGTAAAACAGGATAGAAATATAATCTGATCAAAATAAACATACATTGTCTTCACAAGGGGCAAACCTTTTTTCCTGGTACTGGAAGAACTATGAGTCCTTGTACAAGGAATATTGAACAACATAATAGATAATGCCTTCAGTAATGGATCTATAAAAGGGTGCACAATGTTCTTTATTTCACTGTTTCATATCTGGACATTTGACAAAAGCCAAAGACACAGTATTAAAGCACACTTTAATAAAAAGGTGGCTTTCATAGTAATTCTGTTTTGGAAATATTTCTAGCCCATATCCTAAAAATAAGGTAAGTTTCAAAAGATGGACCAAATGGTTCAGTTCATCAGTGGTCTTGAGGATGTCCAGGTCTCTAAGGAACCCAACTTATTAGTCAACAATTAAAAGCCTGTCACCTGGTCAGTGATTATGATAAAATATCATTACATACGTATCAAACAAAAGACCTTTGCATATACTATCTCATTAGACCTCTCAACAACTCTAAAAAACAATAAAAACAAACCCGTTGCTGTCAAGCCAATTCCAACTCATAGCCACCCTATAGGACAGAGTAGAACTGCCCCATAGGGTTTCCAAGGCTGTAATCTTCACGGAAGCAGACTGCCACATCTTTCTCCCGTGAAGTGGCTGGTAGGTTCAAACTGCTGACCTTTCAGTTAGCAGCTGAGTACTTAACCACTGTGCCACCAGGGCTCCTTTCAACAGCTCTAGGCAAGCATTATTGTCATCATTTTATAAACGAAGAAATTACATTGATGTGACAGTCCCAGAATTAGGGCTAGAGCTCATGCCCTTTGATTCTAAGTCCAGGGTTCTTGTATTTTACTTTTTCAATGACCACATCAGACAGATTAGTAGCATCTGCTGAGACGAATCACCTCCGTCTAAAATTTCTACTTTGTTAAAGTATATATGTGTACGTATATATATATATATATATATATATATATATATATATATATATATATATATATATACGTACACATATATATGGTAAGCCTTTCTTCAAACAAAATGCCAAAACTCAATACATGAAAGAGATGCAGAGCTGTTCTGGTTCAATATTGGTGGTGAGGCATCAGACAGCAACAGTATTCTACATTAGTGCTTTGAAGGCATATGTTGTTAATATGTAGAGTCCCCGAGGATCCTTGGTGGTCAGTTTGAAAACCACTGGTCTATATCAGTGAAGATGCAAAGGCTTCCATTTAAGAGATAAGTAAGCACATTTCTAAAAAGTGTTTGGTGGGACCTAGATTATTATTTGCTTTGCTTTTTAGTGTAAGACCATAAAGGATTAAAACACGTGCTCTCAGTCTGAATATGCCTGATGACTCTTGATTGAAACATATGCAAATGTTTTCAAGAAATAAAATTTTCCATTAGAAAAATACTATTTTGGTCTTCCAAATTGTTGAAAACCAAAAAGGATTTAGCCATGATTAATAAAGACCACATATATTTATGCACACAGGTGTACACACACACACACACATACACACAGATACACACACACAACCATTTGGCCCAGCTGAAACAACCTTTTGGCTGATCACCTATTTGCCTTTACTGAAACTTAGCCATCCTCAGAGGATGTGGTTCACTATATTCCTCTGAAGCAGAACAATACTGTCTTACTTTATTTAGTATTTCAGGACAGATATGTCTCCTTTCTCCCCATTTACACTTCCTGATCATGACTGTCCTTTTTTGTAAAAAACAAAAACAAAAACTTTCTTTGAAGATCACACCATGTGGACTTTTCTACCTTCTTGTTGCTACTTCTTTAGATTTCTTGGTTACTCCCTTTCATTCACTAAAGAATTTATCACCTAGTTCATAGTCTTCCTTTACACTCTGACTGCTGTTATCATTCTTGGCAATTTCAACATCCACATGGCCAAAAACTCACTCTGAATTCTTTGACCCATCCCCATCTCCACTGACCTGTTCTTCCTCTCCACATTATCCAGCCAGGCTCACAACCTGAACCAAGTCTTCAAAAGCTTCACTAACCACAAAATAAGAAGTGCAAACATCCTACTCCCTTAACCGTAGCCATTCCTTACAGGCTGTTGCTCTGATACACTAGAGCAATTATAACCCCAATCCATTGTTTCTATTGATGGTTCTTTATCCACTATTCCATTTTCTTCACTTTCCTTTGAACTCAGCCTAATTCCATTGGTCCGTCTTTCTATGTGTTCTGTTGAAAGCAATCTTACTCTTGTTTCTTGCCCCATCTCACTCCATTGTATTTGCCCTGAAAAAAACCCATCCCGGTTGAAACCAACCATTTGCCGTTTCCATTCCTGCATCCCAGCCACTTAACTTTGCTAGAAAGGATCACAAAATTAGGCAGGTTGCTTTCACCCTATCTTCATCATGTCTAACTTAAATGGACCTTTAGCAATGCCCAGTAACTTTATAGTGTTCCAGTCTCCAATGTAACCTTCTCCTTTCTCTTTAAACCTCCTTTTTTGGTTCCTTTCTCCTTACTCTGAGCTTATGACCTTACCTTAAGGAAAATAGTAAACATCAAATGGAAATTCCCTCTTCTTCCCACCACCGGATTATGAACCTACTTCATCTCCTCTTCCCGCCTGCTGTGACTTACGGAGAGTCTTTCCTCCTACTGAGGAACAATTTTCCTGCATGTAGTCTTTGTTTAATACACTAGAAAATTAAGTTCCATGAGGGCAGAGATTATGTTTCTTTTATTTTTATTATAGATATACCTCATACCTCATACAGTACTTGGTATAATATACATTTGTGTATAGTAGTTATATTTGTGTGTGTGTGTGTGTGTGTGTGTGTGTGCATGTGTGTGTGTTTGAGAGAGAGAGAATATCAAGGCAGTACATTCATGTTGTAGCTCTTGGCTTATGTCAGAAAATTTAACAACCCTGACCATTTTCCATTGCCCTGTGATATTTTAACTGAATAACTTTTAAAAGATGATGGCATCCCAAACTACAATGATACCCTTTCATTTCAGGAAAAGTGCCAGGTAATCAGGTTATCATGCAGAAAAGACAGAGAAATTACTCCTAGTTTTCTATAGAAATCAAAACTGCTGAATATAACATCCTATACAGAGTAAGAATAATAAGCCTATAATGTACTCACCGAGCTCTGAAATTACATTTATTTGGAGCATTAATTTTCCAGAATTATTTCAGTTGGTTCTAACTTTAATAAAAGTGTATTACCTGGTTTAATAATTTGGGAGGAAAAAAGAATTAGTCTGGCTCCCAATCTGCACATGGAGTGTGTGAGCACTGCTGAGCATGTAAGTGAATCTCACAATGATTAAGTGTTCCTCTTACATGCAATTCAAATAGAAATGAAAATCTGAGGTGACTAGATTTTCTTTAAATATGAACCCTTGGCCTTAAGACTATGTTATGATTTTCTAAAATCTTGAATCGGAGCTGTTTAGATGACCTATTCTGTTTCGGGAAATCTGCTTAAAGACCTTACTGAAGAGCTGAAGTCAAGAAAAGCCAAAACACCAAATAGATGGTGGTGGATTATAAAAACAGGGACAAAAGCCAGGTTCCGTGAAGCCAAGAGAATAGACAGGTTGTAGAAAGAGGCAAGGGATGGACCTTGATAGTCCCAAAAAGTCAGTGGTTAAAAATAGAGCTGGAATATATGAAGGACAGCACCAATCTAAATCCAACTAGCTTCTCTTACATTTCTCGAAAGTGGGAGAGGTAGAGAAGTATTTGGTTTGCAAAGGGCTTCCTGTTAGACTACATCCTGAGTGTACAGCGAGGCTGTAATGATTTCAAGAAAATAAGTAATTAAAGAGAGGGTGACTTGATAATTTAGGAAAAAAAGCAAAATTTACCATGAAAAAACCCTAATGAGTAGTTCCTATTGGTTCAGAAATGTAATCTTAGCCCAGTCAGTCATGAAATATCTCTTTGGCCTTCCTAATGAAAGTCCACCTGTAATCACTTTTTTTTTTCCCTCACAAAAATCTTAGTGAATATTGTGTTATATATGTTTAACTGTATTTTTTATTCACTGAAGCTTAATTAACATCATTAAGCCTGAAATGTTCTCTCTCTAACTGAAAGAAAAAAGAAATAACTATTCAGAACAGCAGTTTTCTTCTGGCCTACATTTCTTCTTCATAGTCTACCATTTGTCTTCATAGTAGTGGTTCATGGAGGGGTTCAGTATTCTATAAGTACGCTAAAATGATAGCAGAATTTTGTGTGCATATGAGTTTTCCACTCTGGGGAGAAAATCCCTAACTTTTCATCAGATTCTCATGGTGAAATCCACCTTGTTTATTTTTAGTACGTCTGTTTTCCCTGTTCTTGCTTTTCCTCAAGTTCACAGTTCCCTCATGATCTATGCTAGGTTTCCTTTAAAAAACAAACTTGTTCCTTAGTCTGTCTTCTTTATGAGGTCTATGTTAATAATGGCTTAAAATGTTATTCGTGCTATTTTTAACAAGTTATCATAGTGTTAAGGAATTAAATCCCTAAATCATATTTCAAGTAGCAGTCTGTTTTAGGGGAATATTTCATAGGTTAAAAAAAGAAAAAAAAGTTGCCATCGAGTTGATTCCGACCATAGTGACCCTATAGGACAGAGTAGAACTGCCTGATAGGGTTTCCAGGGAGAAACTGGTGGATTTGAACTGCCGACCTTCTGGTTAGCAGCCATAGGACTCCATTTCATGTGTAGACATCTATTATTTCTTCCTCTGAGAAAGTACTCTTATTTTTTTAAACAAAAACAAAGATTATCAGCATTATATATGCTCTGTTTTGTGTTAAAGTTCTAATAAACTCTCCTTATCCAGTATTCAGTCAGGTCTTAATGTAATACAAGTTCCTGGTATAAGGTCACTTGATGGAAGTAAGAAAACAACTTAAGGGTACTTTAATTTCAATTTCACTCTTGTGTACAAGCCGTTTTCTGTCAAGTATTTATTTTCCAGTAAAGAATAAAGAACTCTTTTATATATTTTTTCCTAGAATCCTTAATTGTTGAGTTGCATTTTCTACTTTCTCATTGAATAACCATTTCATTCAATATACTTTCTAAATGAAATACTAACAAAAAAAAATTTTTACAGCTATGTAAGAGCCTTCTCCTTTTTGGAAACATAATAACCAGTTCTTTCCATGTGTATTTGTCAAATGCTTACTATGTAAAAAAAAATGATTAAGGTCAAATGAGCTAAGTGATATGAATGTTTTATAACCTGATAATGCCATGTAAATATAAAAATTAGATATAGAGAAGAGCTAATATTTAACAGTTGTTCCAAGCCCTTTCCAGGCCACTCCAACCATCCCCCAACTGCTGTGGTGTTGGCTGCAAACAGCTTCTATCCGCTCTCCAGAGGATTGCCCCATCCAGAAAAGCCTGGGAGGTTATGCCTCCATTTCCCAAAGTGGTTCATGGCCAATGACCTACTGATATGAAGGTGTAAAAGCCCAGGCTGCTTGATTCAAGGTGGGAAGCACGTTGTGGTACAATTTACACTCCAGAGCTCCCTGTGGGATCAGGCTGAGGCTAGACTTCTCCAGAAACTGCATCTTTGCTTAGCTCTTTCCCTTGCCCCACCCTGTTTCCCTTATTCCCTTATAGGTTTCTCCTGAGACCACTCCTTCAGTAAATCACTTGTGAAAGAATCCTCATCTCAGGCTCTGCTTCTAGGAAACCTGACCTGACACAGAGCAGAAGCAGAGTTTTAGGATCTGTGTTTTATAAACTACTCTTTTTTTATTATTTAGTAATTATAGAATCATCAAACTTTAGAGTTGTAAAAGACCTTAGAATTCACCATCTTTGCCTCTTACAAACAGAAAATGAGGCCCACTAAGTAACTTGAACAGAGGCCGTAAAAATAGTTTGGGACACAATCTTAACAGGTCTTCTGATTTCCAGTCCTATAGTCTTTATATAATTATTGTGGTTAAGAATACTGCTCCTTTCTAACTGTCTGCATGAACCACCGCCTCCTCCACCTTTAGACCAGAAAAACTAGATGGTGCCCAGCTAGGCTACCACTACTGGACGTTCTGATCAGGGCCACAATAAATGAATCCTGATTAAAAGGGTTATTTAATCAGACCAAAAATGTATATTATCATGTCTTCTTCCCCTTACCTAAAACATGTCTAAGTGCTAAGAGGAGAGGGGTATTCCAAGGAACAGTTTGTCTCCATGGAAATAGCCCACTAACAGAACAGTAAAGAGATGAAAAATTCAGAGTGACATCTCACATCCCTTTATTTATGATAATAATACCCTGTGCTTTTTTACCAACTTATCCAATTTGGCCTCATGACAGCATCCTTAGAGTGTCAGGGTAGGTATTATTGCCCTTATTTTACAACTGAAGAAACTTAGTTATGTTAGAAGCATGAATTGGGCACCTAGAATGTGCCCAATATTGAGTTAGACACCCTAACTCAGGATATTTCAGTTAATTCTACTCAGAACCCTGAGGTATAATTGTCCTCGTTCTACTGATAAAAATCCTAATCAAGGACTAGTGAAGTTCCCATGTGGCAAGAAAGTTTGGGAGCCAGATTCAGTTCCTGGAGCTTCAACTTCAGTATTCATCCCCCTGTAACATTTTACTCCTCCAGGTTGTCTCTAAATTCTCCTCAACATTTCTGGACAGGTATCTGCTATTATGTATTACAACCTCCATAGAACCTCGCATGGCAACAAATTTGTTGAGTGAGTAAATCCCGCACAGTTACAACACACTGAAGATATTTCTGTCTGTGCTAGTTTATCTCCATCTGGATGAAAGTTGACTTGATCATAAACTTTGTGAGACAACACCTACTGGTGGATTTATATCTCATGTGATCCATCTTCTTCCTAGGCCTTCTACCAAACTTCATTCCATTAGTAAACCAAACCAAACCAAACTCATTGCCATCGAGTCAATTCTGCCTCATCGCGACCCTATATAGGACAGGGTAGAACTGCCCCATAGGGTTTCCAAGATGTGGCTGGTAGATTCGAACTGTCGACCTTTTGGTTAGCAGCTGAGCTCTTAACCACTGCGCCACTAGGGCTTCACTCCATTAGTAATTCCTGGAAAGTTTACTTATTAACATGGGCTACAAGATCTTGAGTGGATTGGCCTCTACCTCTACAGCCTCATCTCACACCATGCTCCCTCTCATTTGCTCAGCCACACTGGTCCCGTGTTAGCCTCTCATACATACATGCTGCCTCTTCAGAGTAACTTGCACATTCAGAAGGTTCTTGCCTCATCCTCACCAAGTTAACCCCTGCTTATGTTTCAGATCTCAGCTCAAGCATCACTTCCTCATGGAAGCCTTCCCTAACTCATCTGTCTGGGCAAAATTTCCCATTAGAGGCTGTAATAACAGTGCGTGTCTTCTTTGTTGCTGTTATTAGATATGTAAATATATATGTATATCTGTGTCTTTCACACCAATATCTATTTTTCACACCATCCCATATGTTCCATTACAACAAAATACTTGTCTGTTTGAACTCACCAGTGTACCCCCAGCAACTAGCACAGGAGTTTGTGCATGGCAGACACTCAATAAATATGTTTTGAATAAAATATATGAATCTATATTGTTAATAATGCCTCTAAGTTGAACTATGGTGTTGTTCTCAGTCCCAGTGTTTCTCAGTGGGGAAGTATTGCCCCACCCCAGGAGGTACTTGGAAATGCTTAAGGGTGTGTTTTGATGGTTGCAATGACTAAGTGCAATTATTGGAGTTTAGTGGCAGAGGCAGGAGCGTGAAAAATCCTGCAATGTATGGAATAATCTATCCAAGGAATAATTGTTTCACCCAAAATACCAGCAGCACCCTGAGAAACATGGCAAAAAGGTTATGTATTTCAATAACAGGCCTCTAATGTGTCTAAATAATTGTTGACATGACCTCTTCTATATTGTAGAGGCAAGTGTGTGTGTATGTATAACTGTCCGTTTTAATCTCATGTCAGTTAGCAGTCAGCTTATAGATTATTTTCCCAAGTGGTGCCAGAAAGAAGAACTGTAGGGAGGCAGAAGGAAATGGAGATGGGAAACCTGCCTGATGTATCAGAAATGTGAAACTTAAAAATGGCCAGGAGGCCCAGTGTTAATGTAATTTATACAGCTGATATTTTCCTTTATATTTCCTGTGTTCCTTCCCGCTTTTCTATTTCTGTCTGGCTTTTTTTTTTTTTTTCTTCTCTAGGTTAAATCCCCAGTCTGACACGTTCATGTGTTTGCTTTCTCCCTTTTAGTTCAAACAGAGAATTGAGATTAGTTTTCAGAACTGTTTGTGTCCAGTGTCACAGGCGGTGGTTGCCGTAGAGAAGCTCAGTAAAGCCTCTTTCGGTGTTTCCGTTACAACATGAGAGCAGTCCAAATATCAGTGGTACAGCTCCCTTTACTGAGACTGAACAAATGATTTCCGTGATGCATTTCCTGAGTCAGGTGGCTGGAAAAGCATAAGGCAGAGGTGGAAAGTACTATAATGTGATGGGACAGAGCCCTAGATAGGGAGTCCAGACACTGGGGAGACCTACCAACCAACTATAAATCACTTAATCTTTTTGAGCCCTGGTTTTATCACTTAAAAACAGTAATAAGACCTCTAGGGTCCTTTCCTGATCTAAAATTGAGTTTTCAACTTCAAGGAAGAAAGGGTAGGGGAAGAAAGGAAGAGGAGTAGGAGGTGTTACTTTGGAAACTAGGTAAGCAGATCCCTCCCCATGTATGAAATTGTAAATCATGTCTTATTCCTTTGGAAACGGACAGGCACCTCTACTCTGGAATAGAACAGCTAGTATATTTCCAGGACTTTTAAATGCATGGGAATGGAACTCCCTTGAAGATTGATGGAAAAAGAATGGTTTCAAAGGCAGTATCCACATAAGTAATTGCATAAGTGGTTAAGTGAGATAAAGCTCTGGAGATAAATCCATGCTTTAATCCCAACTCCACCACTTTATGGCTTGCCCTATACCTTAGGTATGTTACTTAACCACTTTTCTGCACTGTTTCCTCTTCTGTAAAATGGGAATAATAGTAGTACTTACTTTGTAGGGTTGTTGCAGTAATTCAATGAACAAATGGTGTGTGAAAACATCTCTTAGCACATGGTAAAATAAAACCAAACCCATTGCCGTTGAGTTGATTCCGACTCATAGTGACCCTGTAGGACAGAGTAGAACTGCTCCACAGGGTTTCCAAGGAATGGCTGGTGGATTCAAACTGCTGACCTTTTGGTTAGCAGCCATAGCTCACTGTATAGCTCTTAACCGCTGCGCCACCAGGGCTCCAGAGCACATTGGAAGTACTCTGTAAATACTTGATGTGATTACTTTAAGAAAACTAAACCTATCAAGAATGGAGCAATGTAATAAATGATTCTTTGGTTACCAGAATTCTCCCTGCTTACAACCACCCACCTCTTCCAGAGTGACTGATAAATATATTATCTTTGCATGAACAAACTGTTCATGTGGCTGTTACCAGTAAAATGCTGGTAAGAGATACATTTGACAAGGTGTTATTTATTACTTTTTATAAATTTATTTCTCCCTCACAACTGCTACAGATGGTTAGGATTTTGAAATTAATCACATTTATCTGGGAAAAGACTGACTTACTGTTAGTCCTGGATTATAGACCCTGGTACCTGACTCACTGATAATTATCTTCTAATAATCCTTCTAGAGACATAGAGATATCAGTGCCCTCACTTTGACTATATTTTGGCCTGGTCAAGTCTACATTTATGTGAATAGCTGGAAAGCAATTTCACTGTAAGGCTATATAGTCGGTTTGTATTTGGCTTCTCCATTAGTTAATACCGTTAGCTGGGCAGGCAGCTGCCAAAGGGACTTTCTGCAACCCTCCCCTGGGTTGGTCACAGAGCTGCCGGTGTAATTTTATACTCATCACTATGATTAATTGCTGCACTGAGTTCATCATGTCTCCTGGGAGTTGACCCCTAACTTGGGATAAACACCATGAGATTTTGTCAAATGCTACCATTCTAAGACTGAAATATTCTTGCATCATCTCATAAGATGATTCAGGATTTTCAGTGTTCACAGTGCTCTAATATTTGGATAATTGTAAATATATTTGTGTTCTCTCTCTCTCCCTTATATCCTGATCCTTATATATCATATTTCTTTGCCTCATTTCTTTTAGTAATTCCTATTTCCATAGTTTCTTAAACAGTTAAAATACTCTAACTGGCTGTGAAGTAGTATTTTAATAGAGCTTGTCTTTTCTAGGCAAACCCTTCTCGTAATGTTTTACATATTATGTTAGCCTGTTATATTTTGCTGTAAATATTGGCTTCATGGTTTTTAAAAATATATATATTTTTTAATTTTATTGTGAGATAGGGTTAATTCTGTTATGTGTCAGGACTATGCATTTGACAGTTTTAGACTGAATTGTTTCAAGAAGCAAATTAAATAAACTCATATAGCATTAGTATTCTTAATGGATATACTTATTTTAAGTAAAGATAAATTAACTGACCTAAATAGTTAGGCAGTAAATGAGACATGTAGAGTGCAATAAGTGTTTCTAGTTTACTTTGAGACTTTAATGTGACTTGAAACGATGTAAGAAAATACAAGACTAATGCCATATTGCTAATTTTCCCAGTGCTGCCATTTTTAATAATAGGTATACACTTTCCTGAATAACAACTTCAGAGCCACTTATTCTTTTTTGAACATTTTATTGCGTTTTAGGTGAAAGTTTACACAGCAGATTAGTTTCCCATTCAACAGTTCATGCACAAATTGTTCTGTGAAAATGGTTGCTATCCCCAACAATGTGTCAGCACTCTCCCCGTTTCCACCCTGCCTTCCCCATTTCTATCCCCCCAGTTTCCCTGTCCATCTTTGACTCCTCATATTTGCTTTTGGGCAAATGTTGTCCATTTGGTCTCGTATAGTTGATTGTTCTAAGGAGCACATTCTTCATGGGTGTTATTGTTTATACGGCCACTTATTCTTCATCAGTGTAAAGCTGCTCTTCAAGATTACCCTTCCATGCACATGTTTGTACTTTACCACCTCTGCTGTATCACTCACATTCAATAAGTTCACTTGCCATTTCACTTAAAATATAAGGTAGTATATTCAACACTCTCTGTGTAAATTGTTTTAATTAGATGAATTTATGTTCCATCTCAGTATAAATAAGCACTTGAAGTAGTATATATAATAAGTAATAAAATGAAATATAAAGCATAAATTTATAAACAAATCAATGGGAAGGGAATTAAGAGTGGAGAAGGACATCGTGCTTGGTAAAGTTAGAAGGTCAGTGAAAGGAAGACCCTCAACAAGACTGAGTGATTGATTGACACAGTGGCTGTAACAGTGGGCTCAAGCATAGCAATGATTGTGAGGATGGTGCAGGACTGGGCAGTGTTTTGTTCTATTGTACATAGGGTCGGTATGAATTGGAACTGACTTGATGGCACCTAACAACAACAACAAATCAAATGAAACCAGAAGATACAATTAGTTTACACAAATGACTACTAGAAGATCCTGTTAAATCACCAGAAGTAGAATGCAGATTTGGCTGTGAGCTTCCCAGTGGTCAAAGCAAAGAGAAGAACAGCATTATTTGCAAGATTTACAGTTTGATAAGATTCTTAAATTTGCGGGGGAGGGGAGTCCAGGAAAAGACCATCTTTTCCTGACATAAACATTAAGAAATATTTCACTTGAGCATCCTAATGAAGAGGTTGTTATAGGATATGAAACACATTGTCCTCAACATCATCTCGACAATAATTTCAAGGGCATGTTTCCATACAGTTGTTTTCTCAAGAATGTGCGTTGTGGCTATAATGGCAAAATAATAATCAGTAAAACCAATTTTACATGTAGCCAAAACAATGCAATACAAGTTTATGAACTATCAAATAGTCATGTTTTTTCTAAGAAAATACACTTATTTATTATGTGTGCATGTATATATTCCATACTCCTCAGGATATAGATTTGTAAGTCTAACCAGACTAACCAGGTTGTAAGTCTGATAAGGGTTGGTGGAATACGTTATATCCCCAATGCTTACCGCAGTGCTGTGTAAATGAAGAACTCACAGTAAATGCCAACCATTGCTGACAATTGTATCAGACACCTCTTGTATCCATTTCCAATTCTCTCAGCCCACCACATAGTCCAGTCACTGCTGCAGTGACCAGTTCAGCAGAGGTTTCAAACAGTCTCACAGAAAAAAAACTGATTGTCTTGCTTCTGGCTTGCTTCCTGCCCTGGGCCTTCTCTGACAGCACAGCAAGTAGCAATCAACCACAGGAAACTCAGCACTTGCTCAGCAGTTGCTCAGCACTCATGGAGTGCATAACCCAGAAGAACTTGACCAGCAGAGTGACATTGAGCAATGGGAGACAGAAGCCAGTGGATAATTGCTTCCTCATTTTATCCCCAGAAAGAAGGTTTTGAGATACATTTCATAAGGCTTCTTGGAAGGTCCACTGGGATTAAGTTCCAGTCACCTTACTGCTGGTAAACTTGATAACACATCCTTGTATTGGCTTTCCCTTCTCCCCGAAAGGGGAGACACTTTCCTGTCCCTTGACCACTGCTCCATGGGATCATATTCCAAAATAAACTACTTGCACATAAGTCTTTCTCTCTGATTCTGCATTTAGGAGAACAGACTAAAGAGTTGGTGCCAGGGTGGGATGGTGATAACACTCAGCTTGCTTCTAAAAGTATCACAATTGCTAAAACTCTGATCTACAGTGGTTTGGGACAAAGTTTAGGTGGAAGGTGAAGTACTGGGTTATGTAATAGCAACGTCACAGGAGAAGTCTGGGGGCAACGATAATTATAATGATATGATGAAGGTAAATGGCTTTTGTAACTACTTTAGAAATCTGTTTTTTTTTAAAAATGAAAGGATCAGGTCAACCAACTATTAATTCAAGGAACACTGAAAGCCAGAGGGTCTCTATGGCAGCAGATAAGGGAGGGACTTATCTCTACAGCTTTGGTCAGACTGTGCTGGAAACCAGGCCCATGATCTAATTGTAAGGATGACAGAGATGCAAAGATAGTTGAAAGCACAGGTCTTGATAGGTTTCCTATATCAAAGTCGGTGCTGTGACAGGAAATGAGTGGTACCCTTAGACTTGGATGGGCACATATGGATGGATGAGCCTGAGAATCTTAAACCCCAGATTCGACTAACCCTTCCAACTGGCAGAATTAGCTTCCTCCTCTTTGCTGGAAGAGAGAACCTCCGCTTGCTTGGATACACTGAAAAGACCTCATCTGAGGCAGGTAACTTGAATATGATGTCTGTCTTTCTCAAGAACTGCTCCTGCTGCCCCTCATTGCCTCAAGGCTGGGAATCAGGGCCAGGTCTTAGCACTGTCTAAGCAGAGAAATACCCTCTGGTGTAGGCAAATCACAGGAAAGACTTACAGGATCAGGTAATTGGTATTGGCAGGAACCAAGACAACACATGTGGGAGTGAATCATGAGGGTATCGGACAAGGGAACTATTGACCTATGAGCATTCACCTGTGATTTGGGGTTCAAAATATTGGCAGGAGCACCTGAATTTTGCTCTTATATGCTCTAGGATGGCTCTTTGAAGGTTTGATACAATAATGGCCTGAAGGAACACCTGGGCATGATAGTGAGGAAGGGATCAGAGTCTTAGAAAGTGGAATGTTAGAATGGATTGATTTTGTGAGATTGGGGAACCCCCCCCACCTGACCATGTTCTCTAGAAGAGCCATAGGACCGTTACTTCATTAAGGCAGTAGTAATTGTCCTGGCAAAAGGATCAATGATACTTTTGAGAGGCTCGGTGGTGGCTGTCCCCTGCAGGCCAGGGTTGACAGAAGGAGATGCTGCCATGGAACTAGCTCCCTAATACCAAGGGAGAAAGATGGCATTCTGGAATAGCAGAGGTCAGTGGGAGCACTTAACCTTCAGAAACAATCTGGTCTTTGTGACAGACTCTGCTTTTTGGGAACCCCAGGATAAGACAATAATAAAGGCAAAAAAACAACTGATTTTAATGGATTAGTAATGCTTTCCTTTCTGGTCAATGTGATACAGGTTTAATTGATACTTACCTTACTTATTTCTTCTTGCTTGCAAGTTTGAATTCACATGAGATTTTATAGCCTTGAAAAGCCCATGTATTCTCATTATAATATTGCAGCACTTTATCATTAAGTCTTTTTCTAGTTTCTTCCCTTCCTCCCCATTCTTGGTAATTGAACCCATTTTGCTTTTGATTCTCCCAAGCACTTAAGTGACATAAGTTTTTCAGCTTCTGGATGAATAATTTATTTACAATATTCATAACTGAGTATAAAACAAACAGCTTTTTTGTTTCTTTTAACATAGTCATTCTGAAGTCTGTTCTTCATCTCAGATTCTTTTGCCAATTTAGAAAGTGAAAGTATAAAAATAAATTGATTCAGTCTTAATGACCCTAAATTCTTCAAACTGGGAAGTAGCTGGGTAAATGACTCACTATGAAACTGTCTTTATCATTAGGTATGCTCTTCAGCTACTCTTCATCAAAATACTTTCATAAAGCACCTAACGTGTTCCCAGCATAATGCTAAACAAGAAAGATCTCTTATCCTTCAGACTATTCATGATTGGCTATAGATTTTACATAAACATCTGCCAAGATTTAAGCACTGAAATTTGATTCCTGAAGAAGGCGCTTCTCACAATGTAATTAGTTCCATACATTGTGTTGAACAAAAATGCTTGACAGTCTTTGCCCTGGCCTTGGGTAGATCTATAAGAAAATTTTCAAAGTAAACCAACGTTAAAAATAAATAAGGTAATGTACTTTGGAAGGGCCAGCCCTGGAAAAATTATGCAGAGAGTGAAGTTTATCTTTAGTTCTTCTCCCTCTTTGCCTTTCTGTATCTTCTTCTAGCACCACAGAGCTCTATCATCTGCCAAGAGCCTGTCCGGCATCTCGTTCCAGACCAGTCACCAGGCAGTAAGGCTTTACATTATGGTGGGTCTATGCTAGGGGCTCAGTGCCAGGAGGTCTTGAAAACTGAGAGGACTTTAAACCCAAAAGCCATGCCTTTCTTTTTTTTATTGTTGTAAAAATATGGATAACACAACATTTGCCAATTCAACATTTTTCACGTATACAATTCAGTGAGATCAATTACATTAATCATGTTGTGTAACCATCACCAATATCCTTTGCCAATTTTCCATCCTCATAAACAAAAACTCAATGCTTCCTAAACAATAATCCCCTCAATTTCCCTCCTTTCTGCCCCTGGTAACCACTATTAAACTCTGATCACCATATATCTGCCTGTTCTAGGTACTTCCTGTTAGTGAGATCATACAATATTTGTCCTTTGTAAGGCACTCAGCAGGCTTTTCTAATAGTGAGACTGCAGACATTGCAGCAAGTCAAATTTGTAGGCTAGGAAGGCATTTACTCCCCAAGACTAGCCAAGCACTTTTTATAGCTAGAGTCAAAAGTTTCCTAAACTCACTTCGCCATGAAACTTCCTTTGGCCCAGGAAACTTAAAATTGCGCTGTTAACTCTTTACAGTTGATAGTGATTCTCTGGTGGTTAGTTTGGTTTCCTATCCAATACAGCTTTTTGAATGAGTTCTCCGATGTCTTTCTGAAATTGTATCCTCTTGTTTAGAATATAATCTTGGCAAGAGGCTCTGTGCCTATTTGACTTGACTTACTTGGACCAAACACACATGGTCAAAATAAATTTAAAAGATGAAAACAATAAGTTATTTAGGGTATTTTTGGATCTTTGCATGTGTCCTAGAAGCTAGGGTCTTTGCCACTATCTAAATATTTCATTTCAGAGCTCAAAGTAAAGGAAAACTCTGAGTCCGCCACGATCTGTTAAATTTATGTTGAAGGGGAATATATATATATAAGGACACAATGGAAGGATTTTTTTTTTCCTTTCTTGCCCAGTAGTATATGTCATACTGAGTTTAAAACAAGGAGCAGTACAGGTTTGGAGCAATAGTTTATATATACATGTGTATATGTAAATTAGTACTTCCTATTTGGAATAAACCAAACCCGTTGCCGTCAAGTCAATTCCGACTCATAGCGACCCTATAGGACAGAGTAGAACTGCCCCGTAGGGTTTCCAAGGAGCGGCTGGTGGATTCATACTGCTGACCTTTTGGTTAGCAGCTGAGCTCTTAACCACTGTTACCACCAGGGCTTCAAATAGTCTTATATTCTCCCTTTCTGGAGCAGTTCCAAGATGAGGTAGAGACTAATGAATGGGGATGTTATAAGGGATTCAAGCACTGGGTGAATGGTTGAACTAGCTGATCTTTAAGACTATTTCCAAACCATACATTCTATGATTTTATGAAGCCATATATACAGCCTATTATTATATAGGCTGTTCAAAATTAATTACATTAAGTCCACAAATGTTTAGTTTAGTTAAGGGACCAGATTCTTAAAATATATTACACCTAAAACTATTTTAAAAAACTGCTAATGACTGGAATTCTCACTTATTAATACCTTTGGTACAAATTATAATGGTATAAAAGGGTTAGAGGAGAGTAAAATGTGTGTGCTCATTGAAGAACGGGGTAAAGCTAACCAAGGGCCTCTTCCTAGTCTTAGTTTTTGAGATACCTTCATAAATCGTATGACAGGAAGACTGTAGGTCATAAAATTATGCAGCCTGATTCAAATGTAAATCTCAAGATTGTATATTGCATTAAAATGAATAATTCTGGCTACACCTTGTTTATTTTAATCAATGCAAGGCTTATCAACACTGTTCTCAATATATCTATAAATATGATTGTGCATGCTTCGCTTATAGGGACAGTTAATATAAGTTGAAGAATTGGCACATTTGCTATTAAGCATCCTATTAATAACAGGTCTTGGTGTTGCTGGACTGCAGCACAGCCAGATGAATCGTCCTCCCTGACACTGAGCATCAAAAAGTCTTTGTAGTTGCCATTCATTTTGCAAAGTCTCAAGAGACAGACATTTTGCAAACTCCATAAAATCTTAATAACAGCCTAAAGGAAAGAGTGCAGCTGAAATGAACAGCAACTATCCCTTAAACATGACTGTATCACACAGCTACTCTACATAGCACCTGAATGCTGAATAATTGTTCTGAACAGAACATGGCTGCACAATTAAGGTCACCTTTGGCAGCTTTAAAAACAGGCTCATATTCTAATGGTCTCCTGAAATCCTTCTCCTGTAACATAATTGTTGCTGGAGGTAGACACTGTCATTGGCTCGTGGGCATTTTCTTCTTCCTTTTGCCTTTTAGTCACATGTAAGACCTTTTATTTACAGTTTCCTCTTTTTGTGGATACTGATGTAAATGAGACGTTCAATACAATAACTGCTCTAGAACTTCACTGAAGCTATTGCTATTTTTCCAAGTATTTATTACTTATTATTTGCTATATATTTTTCTTAGAAAAAATAAATGTATTTCTACATATTGTAGAAAATTTGAAAAATGTGAGAAAATCTAAACCACCTGTAATCTTGTGATCTAATGAAAGCTAATATTATTTTGTTTCTAATTCCTTTGAGAACATCTTCTATACATACATACATATAAAAATAAAGCTTGACCCACTGCAAATAATTTTATGCCTTACTTTTGCATTTTATAATGAATTATTTATATATGATGAATTCTTTATATACATATGTATATACAAAGAATATAATACACATGTAAGGTATACAGATAATAACAATATAAATACCCCTGCACTCATTAGTATGTTTGAGAAATGCAACATTTGAAGTTTTCTGTGGGCCCCCTGTATAGGCCCTCCCCAACACTATCATGCTCCATATCCTACCTCCCAAGGTGGTTACTGTCCTGAATTTTGTGTTAGTTATTCCCTCCACATTCTTTATATTTTTTACCACACATGTATGGTGAATCTTAAATAATAGAAGTATACTTTAGAATATTCTTCTGCAATTTTCTCTTTTGCCCAAGATTTTGCTTGTGAGAATCATCCACGTTGAAATACATATATGTTATTCATTTTCACTGCTGTGTAGTATTCCATTTTATAAACATATGGTATGTATCCATTTTACTGTGATGGATATTATAAACAAAATTGGTATGAACATTCTTGCCCATGTCTTTTGGTGAAACTGTGTAAGAGTTTCCCTAGGGTCTAAACCTAAAAGCACAACTACTGGGCTGCAGGGCATGCTTAGACTTCAACTTTATTAGATAAAAATTATTTCCCAAAGTGGTTCTACCAATTTACACTTTCCCTGGAAGCATAGAAGAGTTCCTGTTATGTCTTGCTTTTATCACTTAATATGATAAGCTTTTTCTCAAGTTCAGATGGCCTCTGTCTAGGCCATCCCTACCTAATCATACTGCTTACACAATCACCCATGTGATTCTCCACCACACGACAGACCATGGGCAGACAGCTAATCAACTATTGAGAGGCTAATCTGTATGGAGATACTCGAGATGTAGTTGAAAATAATATTTATAGCCAAATTCCTAAAATACATTTTGCATTTGTCTCTTTGCTCAGTAATCTCTCAGGGTGTCTTTTAATTCTCAACAAATAGAACAGTATAGCATACATACACATCCTGTATACACATATCCTTTAAACACAACTTAAACACCACAGCAAAGCAAATTCCTCCTTACTATGTATGTCCTTGTCTCTCTTTGACCCTTTTCATTTCCTAGCAGTGGCACCAACAGGTGGACAGTAAAAGATATCAGTACACAGTGTTGGTTGTAAAACAATGGATAAAACTGTCTTTGTTCAGTCATGAGTAAGAGTAAAAAAAAAAAAAAATAGGAACATTACCCTGAGGAGCACTGGTGGCATAGTGGTTAAAAGCTTGGCTGCTAACCAAAAGGTTGGCAGTTTGAATCACCAGCCACTCCTTGGAAACCCTATGGAGCAGTTTTACTCGGTCCTATAGGGTCACTATGAGTCGGAATCCACTCGAGGACAGTAGGTTTTGGTTTTTGGTTTTTACCCTCAGAGTTACCACAAGAAATACATGATATGTTTGAACTGAGGCCAGCTTAATGAAGGAAATACTTGCATAGATGTGACCAGGATTAAGGGAAATTAACAAGGAACAGTAAAGCATCCCAAGACTAGCAACAGTGGAGAGCCGTTACCACTACTGGACCTTTAAGATTCAGGGGGAGGGAATGGTTACTGGACACAGGAGTGGCAGCCTTTAGAAGAGAAATGGAGCCCTGTTAACCTTTCTCAAACAGGGAGGGAGCCAGTTAAATAAATATGTTCACCCCACACTCCTCTTTCTTGCTGATCTTCAACAGGCTTTTTTCATTGGCTATGCTCAATTAAAAGTCAGAGGACAAGGAAGCTTATTTGATGCAGTCCTTAGAACTCTGCCCCACCACCTCGGGCATAGAGCACAGTGAAGAAAGTTGAAGAGTAGGTCTGGAAGCTCTAACAAAATAACTATATGGTGGTTAATTAATAAATGCACATCCTTTGGTTTGTCTCAGGTTCCATTTTATATTTAATTCTTTTCAGTATCAATAGGTAGAGAGCAAAGAAAGATGTTAGAAGCACTGACTTTCAAATATTGCCTTGAAAATTTTTTTTTTTGATTTTGCACAAGAGCTAAAAGCAGCTCTCAGTATAATTGCTCAGTAATTTTGTTTCATTTAACGCATATTATCTGAGATTATGCGTATGTTACAATGTGACCACTCTGGAATCAAAAGCCAGGTCAAAGATTTTCGTTTGGTTTGGGTTTTTATTTTTTTTTTAAACCAAGAGATAGCATCTTGAATTTTCCCATTATAACAGGCTTCCAACCATGAAGTTTGGATTCCATGCATAGGAAGGTCTTTTCATCTGTCATCTAGTTTATTGATAGGAAATGAGCTTTGGAACATATTTGTGCTTTTCTTTCAAAGGTTTACATTTGTTTTTGCACTGAAAGTGGCCTTATTTTCCCAGGTACCAGTGGAAGCCTTTGGTGGCTTTTCAAAATCATTTTTCTTGGATCCATTTCTTCTCTCAGCATCTCTCCTTTCTAGAAAATGGGTCTGCAGAGCTCCATGGGGGGTGGGAGGAGGGGGAAGAACTCCTAATACTTGATTAACCTGAAAAGGAAGAACTTAGAAGAACTGCTCATTTTAACTTCTTTCTTAAGATTGGATTGCAGTTTATACCATTTATAAAAAAAAGCTTGTCAAATTTTTCTTAATTCTAGAGATGAATGATTAAGCATAGCGCTTGGCACATAGCTGACCTAACTCAGTGTTTGTTTCCTCCTTTACATCCTTTATTAATGTGATCTGGCATGTGATAGCTCTCCATGGATCTCTCTGCAGGGCTTTTTCTTTGACTGATTTTCTTCCCACTGAATTGATTAGCCTCTAAGAACATTTGTCATAACTCAGATCTGGCTGTTGTGATGAGGGATCTGGAATACAGGGTGACTGAGAGCTGAATGCATTCTGTGCCCAGGACCGAAGCAGAAGCCAAATCCCAATGACAGAAACCAATACAGCCAAGAAAGAAGAATGAGAGAGTCAAACAGACAAGAGAGACATTCTACAGTGGTCAAGTTGTAGAGACACTCATCCCAGATGAGAGAGATGTTGAATGAGAGACAAGCATCTGGAATCATAATTAGGAAGTCTAATTTGGTGTGGGGCGGGGGGAAACCGTGAAGGATATGTAGCCTTTGGAGGTCTCCTTCAGTTATTGCTCCCTGAGCTACTGGGTCTTGTTTACCTTACCAATATCAGTTGCCGTCAAGTCAATTCCAACTCATGGCAATCCCATGGGTTGCAGAGTAGAACTGCACTCCATGGGTTTTCAAGGCTGTGACATTTTTGGAGACAAATCACCAGGCCTTTCTTCTGAGGTTCCTCTAGGTTGGTTTGAACCGCCGGCCTTTCAGTTAGTAGCTGAACGCTTAACCGTTTTTGCCACTCAGGGATTCCTTGTTTACTTTAAAGAGGGTCAAATAGTACAAAATCGTCATTATTTCTCTTTGATGTTTCATTGTATGGCTTCCAAAAAAGTATCCTATAAAATCCATCCAGAAATAGTGTGTGTAGGGAAGAATGTTGGAGGGTAGGTTCTTGAGGGAGTGGAAGGGATGCTAGACCCTAGACCCCATCCTCATTTCAGTCATAGAAGATCTGGTAACAGATGGTTGTCATGCAAGATTATCTTTAAACAAAGGGTCCCAAGGTTTTAAAATATATTTTAAAACCACTGGCCTATCCTGGTTTATTCCTGAAGTGTAAGATTAGAGTTGTTGTTGTTAGGTGCCTTTGAGGAGATTCCGACTATGAACACTATGAACAACAGAACCAGACACTGCCCAGCCCTGCAGCATCCTCACAATCATTGTTATGCTTGAGCCCATTGTTGCAGCCACTGTGTCAATCCATCTTGTTGAGGGTCTTGCTCTTTTTTGCTGACCCTCTACTTTACCAAGCATGACTGGTCCCTCCTGATAACATGTCCAAAGTCTGTGAGATGAAGTCTCGCCACCCTTGCTTCTAAGGAGCATTCTGGCTGTACTTCTTCCAAGACAGATTTATTTATTCTTCTGGCAGTCTATGGTATATTCAGTATTCTTCGCCAACACCATAATTCAAAGGTATCAATAGGGGTCAGCAAACTGCAGCCCATAGGCAAAATCTGACTTGTCACCTGATTTTGTATGATCTGTGAGCTAAGAATGATTTGTACATTTTCAACTGGTTGAAAAACTCCAAGAGTTTTTATTTTATTTATTATTATTTTGTTTATCTGTCTAAACATTTTAAAATAACTGTCTTTTACTTTAGCTTCATCTTCTCAAGAATATTTGTTTAGCCTCATCTCATGGAAAAGAAAAGTTTGGGGACAGAGAGGAGATGGGAACTTAACATTTTTAGCATGTAGTATGAGCACGGCACTAAGCTTAACATTTTAAACTGCATTATCTTGAGTAATTTTCACAACTACTCTAAGAGATAGGTATCACCATAGCCATATTACAGCTGAGGAAATGAATTTACAGAGGTTATGTGACTTGCACAAAATCATTTAGTGGATAAGTGGAGACAGGAGATAAACTCCACCCTTTTTATTACCACTGTATAGATGCTTCTGAGGATCATGTGTCCTCCATATTCTCTTTATTCTTGATTTCTACGCCTTGACCTATTTGTGTTTTTTAAAACCAAAGTCATACCCAGCAGCCTAATTAAGCACAGAATAAACAAATACTGTGTATTGAGTTCAACATAATGGTATGTTGGATGTAGGAGGGATGATGTAGGAGAACCTGACAATATCACTTCCATTCATTTCCTTACAAAGAACCCTGGTGGCACAGTGGTTAAGTGATCAGCTGCTAACTGAAAGGTCGGCAGTTTGAACCCACCAGCTGCCCTGAGGGAGAAAGATGTGACAGTCTGCTTCCCTAAAGATTTACAGCCTTAGAAACCCTATGGGGCAGTTCTACTCTGTCCTATACCCATTGCCCCGATGCTGTTGAGTCAACCTCGACTCCTAGTGACGCTATAGGACAGAGCAGAACTGCCCCACAGGGTTTCCAAGGAGCGGCTGGTGGATTCCAACTGCCAGCCTTTTGGTTAGCAGCCAAGCTCTTAACCACTGTGCCACCAGGGCACCTATAGTGTCACTATAAGTTGGAATTCAACTGGACAGCAATGGGGCATTTCCTTACAGTTGTGATTCAGCGTTATTAATGAAGATGAAACAGATTATTTGTTAAGCTAAGAGAATATTTTCCCATCATTTTTCTTTGGAGCATGCCTTTAATCTTGCCACTCTTGTATCTACTGTTTCAATCTACCTTATTTTTATTTCCTGGCCTCAGCTTTTAGGGTAGTATTGGTCCTAGACATAACTGTGAATTAGATGAAGTTTGTCTTCAGTATTCCTGACCTTCTGTCCTCTCGGTATTTCATTTCCTCTTACTCGTTACCACCCAGTAGTGTGCTAGTAAATATTTAACAACCAGCTCTCAGGGTGAAAAAGTGAGCCCTGATTTGTAGCATTTTAAGATTTCCATGGTTGAAATATGCCTATAAGGTCCCACTTCAAGCTACCAGTGTAATACTAACCAACCTGCAAAATTTCTTCAAATGTAACCGTAGGCTCTTGTGCACTGGTATGAACCGGCTCCAGCACACCACGGACATTTTCCATTATTTAAGGATTTTATGCAGCTTACATGTTCTGCCTACCTCTCAAACCCCCTCCTCCGTGTTTGATCTAATGCTACCCTCTAGGTGGTACTCCACAGTCTTCCTCAGCAACTTACCTACTCTATTTCCATGTTTTTCTTTCTGACCCTGTCAAGTGACTGACAAGCCAAGCTGAGAAACTGACACAAGGTGATATGTTAATGAATGACAAATTATTCTCAAGACAGCAGATGCTTCAAAAGGACAGTTCTCAGTAAATGAAAAAAGAACAATGGTTTAGAAATAGCAATGGTGAATCCAGATTAGGGCTAGGAGGTGGGAGGCGCATTTGATGAAGAGGTTAAGGACATAGATAGTTGGTTACCATGAAATAGGAGTTTCCAGGGACACAGTGAGAAGGTTTGAGAGGAAGAAAAAATGTGAGAATATGGTCAAGGAAGGCCTATATGGAACAATATGGAAATAAGAATTTGGAAGAGTTTGAATGACCCAAGGAGTCTATAACCTGGGTAGTAGCCAAGGGTAACAAAGATGAGAACGTGGCATGTTGAGCTGACCTTACAGCTCCCAAAAGAATTAGGAGCAGCATTCTCCAGTGGCTTAGGGGTAGACTAGAGAGTGTGGGTTGTATACCAGTCTACTCAGAAGAAATTAGAAGTGATCTGGATTTATTTTACTTTTGAGGGAGTCCTAACTCAGACGAACAAGCCTGAAATGGGATTTTTTCGTTTCCAGGGGTATCACTGAGTAAGAAACAGATTGGCCACTGTGGAAGACTTCAGTTTTGGTATGGAAACAGTCTATAGTCTGGCTTTATTATGTACTTCCTTGGAATAAGCTAAGTGTCCCATTATCCTCACTTAGAGGCCTGATTTCTATACATGGGGGCTGAATTGCTGACTGTTCTTTGTCCTTGATTTCGTGTCTTCCTTACTCTTGAGATATTTGCTTCAGCATTTATCTTTTCTCTGTTTTAGCCTCTTCTTCTGACAAATTTGTCCTTGAATTTAGGATTTTCCTTACTGGGGACATAAAGTATCTCCAACTGATTCTGTCTCTCAGCTAGCAACAGACAGCCCTGTGTGTTCCCTATCCCCACCTTTCTAACATCCAACTTCACAAGAGGCTTTTTATGCTTGCTTTCTCCATTTCAACTCAATCCCTTATTACTCTTTGAAACTCTGCTTTTCTCCTTTCAAGAAACTTATCTGTCAGAATTTTTTTAAAGGGACTCATTATTGAGAAATCTAGTAGCTTTTCCTCTGTCAACTTTTGCGAAGATTTTCTGCTGATTTGGTGTTGATGACCATTCCCACTTGCACACCCCCTTTTCATATTCTTAAAAAAAACAAAAAACAAAAAAACACATCATTATTCTTTTTTGGCCAATCCAATGGAATATGTAAAATTATTCCATTTTCACCTCTAACTTCCTAATCTGAATATTCCCCATTCTTGATCCACAACTCCCTGACAAAGATTAAACTTTAACATTTGAATCCAAGTTTGTTTGTTTTTTTCTTACTTCCCAATTCTATCTTCTCTCTCAACTTATGTATCTAAATACTTAGAGAAGAAAAAGAGAAGAAACAGACTTGGTATAAGCTAGCTAAATTTCTTATTTAGTAGATTTGACTTTGGAACCATGTAACTATTTTGCATAATTATAAAAAATAGTTTTAAAAGGCAATCCATAAACATCAAAACAAAAAGAAAGAAGTGAATATTACTCTGTTGGTGATAATGTTTTCACAGTTATTCTAAAACTGTCACTTACGTATTATGAGGTAGGACAAGTCAATGATTATATTGCTGTCATTGAGAACCCATTCTTCTGGCATGAGGGAAAGGAGATGCTGCACATCAAAGTTTGATGAGGTTAAATAAATTTGAATTGGAAGCATCAGGGTGAACTTATGATATATTTTACCTTAACAAGAAATATTTCCTGTCTTTGTAATAAGAAAAGGTCTAGAAACAATGAAAAAACCAGTAACAAAGAGCACTTCACCTACCCAGATTGGGACTTCAAAATACCATTTCCTATTAAAGGAACCAGGGCTTCTTGGTGAAGTTCCTGATCCCCAGTTTGGGACACAGAATATAAAAAATGAGTAAGGAACATCTTTTCATGGCAGAAAGCAAGGAAACTATCAACACTACTAGGGTCATACCAAAAAGAGACAACTTTAAAAGGCTTCTAAAAGAGAAATTTCTCTTTATAGAAGAAGCCTAGCTAATAAATGAAAGAGTGATAAAATTAGAATATCATAATTTTGCAAAACCAAATGAATTATTGGATTTAAAACAGACACAGTTAGAAATTATGTATTTCCTTGTGGAAATTCACTATAGCACTTTTGAAGTATTCTTGCCAAAAAAGAAAAAAAATCAAATCCGATGAAGCGTCTTGTTCTAACTACTAATTTACAGTAAATTTAGAGGAGAGAGGAACATGTTAGCAACACTACAGGGGTGCAATCTGAAAGCTGCAAGACAAATGATCCAGTTTCTTCAAGACATAAATTACAAGGGAAAAAGAAGAGATGAAGAGGTAACCTATAGATTAAAAGAGATATTAATCAGTTTTAATGTGTGGATCTTATCTGTATACTGATTTAAATAAACAAACTTTCTTTTTTAATGATGAGACAATTGGAAATGTAATCATTGGCTGAATATTTGATAATAATAAGGGATTATTGTTATTTTTATGTAGGATAATAGCATCAAAGCTGTTATTAAATGATAACTTATCTTTTAGTAGTATGTACTAAAATAGGCATGGATAAAATGATATGCCGTCTTCGATTTCAGTATAATTTAGGAAGGATAAAGTAGGTTGGGTTTTAGATGAAACAAGATTGACAGTGAAGTGGTAATTTTTGTATCCCGGTAATGGGTATGTGGGGGTTTATCATTACCTCAATTTTGTATATTTTTGATATTTTTAATAATATAAAACTTAAAAAGAGGACTAAAAATTTTTTAATTAATTATTAATTAATTAAATAAGGAATCTAAACAATAACAGAGGATTTCATTTATAACAGGAGAGAAAAAAAAATCCTAAGCATAAATTTAACAAAAAGGCACAAAACATATATAAAAAAATAAACTATAAAACACTCCTGAAAAACACATAATAGATCCAAATACATAGAAGGATATAGCATACTGATAGAGAGGAAAATGCAAGATAATAAAAATGTCAATTTTTCCTAAGTTGATTTATGTCAGTTTTCCCTAAATTTATCTATGAATTGATTACAATCCAAATACAAGTACAATCAAGTTTTTCTGGAACTAGATAAATTATTAATTTTATTTGGATGAATAAACTTGCAAAAATATCTGGGAAAACCCTAAAAATAAGAAAGAGCAAAGGAGAGTGGAAGGTTGGCCATACCATATAATAAAACACTTTATGAATCACTTCATAATTAAAATAGTGTCATATTAGCCCATGAATAGACAGACCAATAGGGCAAAAAATAAATCCAGAAACAGACTTAAATGCATATGGAAATCTAGATTCTTTGAATAATTACAACATTTCAAATCAGGAAAAATCATCTTTTTAATATTTTTTTCTGGAGCAACTGGAAAAATATGAAAATGTAACATTGGCTCAGTTTCTCGTGCCATTTCAAATGGATCTGATATCTAAACACACCAAGTAAAACTATTCAAGTAGTATAAGAAAACATAGATGAATTTCTTATTAACTATCTTGTTTTATCCCTGTGTTTAGTTTCTCAGGGTGGGGAGAAAGTTACACAGTAAATACTGTGATGTGATACCTAGGTCCCCTTCAGGAGTTAAGAGCTCAGTGCCCCAGCTGTGGGGATTCATCTGATCCACAGTGTTAGTCCCACAAACTCTTTAATAAAGTCCAGCACTGTTGTTTCCATCTTGGAGTCTGCTTCTTGGGGAACCTAACCTGTGACATTTCCAATGATTAAACATGCAGGGAAAAGCTGATAAAGTTGATAATATACGTATTTTTAAAAGCTTTTGCATGGTAGAAACTATCACAAGCAAAGTACAAGCTGGAAAAACTTTTTTGCAAATAATATCACAAACAAATGATATCGCTAACATTTAAAGTTTCTAAAAAGTGAGTGGAAAAACACCAACAGTCTGATGTTTTGAAAAGGGCACAGGATATGAACAGTAGTTCACAGAAAAAAAATACAAATGACCCTTGTGAAAAGTTCTCAGTTTCAGTCATAATAACAGAGATATAATTAAATACTGTTGTGATGTGATAAAATATTGTTTCTCTCACATTCCTGCTTGGCAAATTCCAACATAGTCTGTTTGTCAGGCTGTGTGGAAACAGGGAATCTCATACATTGTTAGCGACAATGATACAACTCCTATAGAGAAGTTGGCAACATCAATCAACATTATTCATTCTTTTAACTTTTGACCCAGCATTTCCACCCAGATGGAAATCTATCCCAAAGATACATGGGCAAAAATATGGACTAATGTGTGACTAAAGTTTATATAAAGAAACATATATATACATATATATGTATATATATAAAAAACCAATAGAAGAATAAGCAAAAACTATTAAAACTTACTGAGTATGGGGGATGGAGGTAAGATGGCAGAGGAGACAGAATTGGAAGCTAGATCTCTCTGAATGTACCTCGTTATAGAATTTTGACCAATTACAAAACAAAGTTAAGTCAGAAAAAAAAAATCAGTCTCTTAAAAAAACAAACAAACTAAAACAAATGAGCCCAAATGTGTATTTAGTTGTTGGCATAACCATGTAGAGAAACATTTCAAATGACATTAAAATACAGTATTTTGACTACACATTCCTAGGTGGATATATCTTAAGAAAAAAAAAATTACAAATATATCTTAAACTCCATTCAGGAGTATGATTATTATAATAACCTTTTAGTTCTCATTTTGAAACTATGGTGTATAGATATAAAACTAGTTGTGGGATAAGACAAATATATAATTACACTGATGTGATTTAGAAAACAAGATTTTCAACATTACAAAAAAGAGGCAGAAAATCAAAGAAGTTGAAATAAAAAGCCTGACAATCTTAAATTTGAATTGAAAATACCAATATGAACCTGTAATTTATTTTTGTCTCCAAAATATCTTATTCCCTAGCTTTGTCCAGAATAAACTTAATAGCAATGTGACTAACAGCAAGGAGCACTCCTAGACTGTGGTCTCCAAATACAATTTCCTACTTGTAGGAACCAAAGCTTCTTGGAGAAAAGGCTAGCTACAAGTCTGGGATAGGAAATGTACAAGATAAGCCTATTCCTTTTGCCAGAGACCAATGAAGCACTAAAGGGCATGTGTCAAAAGAACTCATCCCAAGATAGGAAAATTTGAGTAACAAAAACAAATAATCAATGCAATGGTTTAAAACATTTCAAACCTAAAATTCCAAGAGTTTGTAATGATACTGAAAGTAAATAAACTTCATTGGTCACTTTTGGAGGTTGTTACATCAACTAAATATTCTGAAAAATCATAAACAATAAGAATCAGACATTTTATGCCTTTTATGTAAAAATGTATCGTAAGATAAAATAATTGATGAAAGTTCTTTCTTGAATAAGTCCACCTAATAAATGTTCTTTAAAAAAGTGACCAAATTAGAGTTACTACTTCCCAATCCTACTGGAATAATGGATCCAGGTCACAATCACTGATGGTTGCTAAAGCTATTAGGTAAATTATGGGAAACTTTACTATGGCTCACTCAGGCTTATAACACCTCAACCCACTTATCAATATTAACATCATTAAAAGTGTCTTCCATTTGATGCAATAAGGGACACAACACCACCTGTAAGTATTTTTACTATTTGGCAGGAAATGTGGAGATATCATAAATATGTTAAATGACATCAAAATGATACAATTAACAAAATACAGAATCTGAGAAATTCTACAGGACAAATTCTATACACTCACTCCTCACTTATCGACATGGTTAATTTCCAAAGACCAGGTTGTTATGTGAAAATTGGCATCATGACCACAGCAGATCACAAAATAGAGGATGACTACATCATATATAATTGCCAAATTACATCATTACATAACTTCGAAACCACTGAGAGTTGTGGCCCAGCCAAGTTGACACATAACCTTAACCATCACAGCCAGCATTACTCTCACCTCACACCTCAGCGTTTGTTACTGCCAGACATGCGTCATTAATGTGCAAGATAGTCAGTAGATTTTTTACTATTATCATAAATGTAAAATGTTGGATAATGAGATAGTCTGATAAGTGAGGAGGAGGTGTATTCCTGCTTCTTTGACAAACAGAAGACGTGTGGAGGTGAGAGAAAACTTTTTTTTTCCACCATTTTGAGCGAAAACTTTTACAGATAAAAAGAAACCTGAAAGAACTATCAACCATGTAATATGTGGACCTCATTTGGATTCCAATTTGAACAATATACTGGAAAACATTTCTGAGATAGTTGTTGAAATTTTAACATAGACTGGGTTTAGATGATATCATGGGACTAATGGTAATTTTATTAAGTGTGGTAATGGTATTGCAATTATTTTAAAAGTTTTTAAAGATTCATAGTGAAGTATTAAAGAAAAAAAACCAAATATTTGCTTTAAAATATATGAGAAGAAGAAGATGATGAAGCAGCAGCACGAGGGTAGATTAGATTAAACAAAAATGACAGTACATTGACATCTGTGAAGCTGGTGAGGGGCTGATCACAGTCAATGAAAAAATTTATGGTGTGCAGTTCTACTCTACCACCACCAGTCAGAATCGACTCCACAGCAACTGCTTTTTTTTTCGGGGAGTGGGGAGTATGAAGTTGGTAAAGGGGGCATGGATATTTATACTCTTCTGTCTGTTGTTAGGTACCAGCAAGTTCGTTCCGACACATAGTGACCCTATGTACAACAGAATGAAGTACTGCCTGGTCCTGCACCATCCTCGCAATCGTTGCTATGCTTGAGCCCATTGTTGCAGTCACTGTGTTAGTCCATCTCTTTGAGGGTCTTCCTCTCTTTTGCTGACTCTCTACTTTGCCAAGCATGATGTCCTTCTCCAGGGACTGGTCCTTCCTGATAATTCCAAACTAAACCCATTGCCGTCAAGTCGATTCCAACTCATAGCGACCTTACAGGACAGAGTAGAACTGCCCCATAGGGTTTCCAAGGAGCAGTTGGTGGACTTGAACTGCCGGCCTTTTTGGTTAGCAGCCAAGCTCTTAACCACTGTGCAACCAGGGCTTCTCTGTCCTAATAATATGTCCAAACTACATGAGACAAAGTCTTGTAATTCTTGCTTCTAAGGAGCATTCTGGCTATACTTCTTCCAAGACAAATTTGTTCATTCTTCTGGCAATCCATGGTATATTCAGTATTCTTTGCCAACACCATAATTCAAAGACATCAATTCTTCTGTCTTCCTTATTAATTGTCCAGCTTTCGCATGCATATGAGACAATTGAAAATACCATGGCTTGGGTCAGGCGTGCCTTAGTCCTCAAAGTGATATCTTTGCTTTTTAACACTTGAAGAGGTCTTTTGCAGCAGATTTTCCCAATGCAATGTGTCTTTTGATTCCTTGACTACTGCTTCCATGGATGTTGATTGTGGATCCAAGTAAAATGAAATCCTTGACATCTTCAATATTTATCATGATGTTGCTTATTGGTCCAGTTGTGAGGATTTTTGTTTTCTTTCTGTAGAGGTGCAATCTATACTGAAGGCTGTAGTCTTTGATCTTCATCAGTAAGTGCTACAAGTCCTCTTCACTTTCTGCAAGCAAGGTTTGTATCATCTGCATATTGCATGTTGTTAATGAGTCTTCCTCCAATCCTGATGTTATGTTCTTCTTCATATAGTCCAGATTCTCAAATTATTTGCTCAGCATACAGATTGAATAAGTATGGCGAAAGGATACAGCCCTGATGCATGACTTTCCTGACTTCAAACCGTGCAGTATATCCTCATTCTATTCGAATGACTGCCTCTTGGTCTATGTACAGGTCCCTCATGAGCACGATTAAGTGTTCTGGAATTCCCATTCTTCACAATGTTATCCATAATTTGTTACAATCCACACAGTTGAATGCTTTTGTGTAGTCAATAAAACACAGGGAAACATCTTTCTGGTATACTCTGCTTTCAGCC
The DNA here is from genome assembly GCA_030035585.1 of Dugong dugon. Classification (NCBI taxonomy): domain Eukaryota; kingdom Metazoa; phylum Chordata; class Mammalia; order Sirenia; family Dugongidae; genus Dugong; species Dugong dugon. Next base: position 155,001,828 of record CM057483.1, read on the forward strand.
AAGATCCATCTGACATCAGCAGTGATATACCTCGTTCCACATCCTCTTCTGAATCCGGCTTGAACTTCTGGCAGTTCTCTGTTGCTGTATTACTGCAACCACTTTCGAATGATCTTTAGCAAAATTTTAACTGTGTGTGATATTAGTGATACTGTTCGATAATTTCCGCATTCCATTGGATCGCCTTTCTTTGGAATGAGTACAAACATGGATCTCTTCCAGTCGGTTGGCCAGGCAGCTGTCCTCCAAATTTCTTAACACAGATGAGTGAGCACCTCCAGCACTGCATCCATTTGTTGAAACATCTCAATTGGTGTTCCCTGAATTTCCTGAGCCTTGTTTTTTGCCAACGTCTTCATTGCAGCTTGGGCTTCTCCCTTTAGTATCAATGGTTCTTGATTACATGCTACCTCCTGAAATAGTTGAAAGTAAACCAATTCTTATTGGTACAGTGTCTGTGCATATTTCTTCCATATTCTTACCTGATTCTGACTCTTCTCTCTACTATTGTTTAATTTTAGAAATTTCTATAATTTTTTTTTTGAATGAGCTAAGTGAATACTTGACTTCGCCGAGGGATATTTTTTTCCCTTTATTGGCAGAAGCTTCTGAAGAGCAGGACAGGGGATTCTAAAAGCCTGGACTTTTGATAGGTTTTGTCAAAGGGCATCCCTTTGCAAAGTGCTGCTTTCCATGGAATTCTCTTCTGGGAGGTCTCCCACTGCCAGGGAAGCCATGTTCAGCCAGAGCAGCATACTGAGAACTCATACCACTAGCCTACAGCTGGGTCTCCTCCTGTTGTTGTTGTTAGCTGCCATCAAGTTGATTCTGACTCATGGCGACCCCATGTGTGTCATGGTAGAACTGTGCTCCATAGGGTTTTCAAGGCTGTAACCTTTCAGAGGCAGATTGCTAGGCTTGTCTTCTGAGGTGCCTCTGGATTCGAACTGCCAACCTTTCAGCTAGTAGTTGAGCACTTAACTGTTTGCGCCACCTAGAGTCTCCTCATAATTATTCAAAATTCTCCTCAGTTGTGCTTTGCTATTTTAATATATTAAGTTGTATAGTTCTGCCTTTTCTAGTAATTTCCCATAGCTTAAATCTTTATTATCTTGAAAGAAAAACCTGAATTTCTTATTTTTATAACCTCTAAAAATACTTACTCTCTTTATAGACGTGTTTATAACTTTACTTCCATTTATAGCCTTTAATCTTAAATTTAAGATTTTTAAAGATGATTTTAAAGTCATCATTTTATATTTGAAGTTGTTTAGCTCTTATTTTGACCTTTTATTTTAGTTCCCTCTTTGTTTTAATTTGATCCTATATTGTTCTTACATTTCATTTTAATATCTACTTAAACCTTTCATTTCACCTTTATTATCTTACATGTTTGCCTTTCCTTTTTTCCTTAGTTTTCATTTTACTTTTTATTTATTTTTCTTTAACGTCCAGCAGAAGTGGGGCCTCAAGGAGAATGGCATTGGAGAGAGCCCACACTACAAAAAAGGAATTCTAGATGTTTCTTCCCCACAGCTATCCCTAGAGTAGTCCCTTACCACCCAGTAATAAGAGATCCCCAGTTCCTTCCAAGAGTGGCTCCCCCAAAACACTTTTTCTGTGTAACTCAGGAGACAAGCTGTTCAGTCTTTTCAATGCAAAAATTAATTCTCCGTGAAGGTGGAGTGCTTTTGGTACTAAAAGAGTAAATACTTCTGATGTTACTTGGCAACCAGTTCTTATGTGAGGAACTGTGTGTTTCAAAATCTACAGTTTCCTACATAAAACCACAGGATATAGAACAAATGATTAAATAAACCAGAGAGATAGGGGACAGGAATTTATACCTGTATGTCATTATATGTCACCCCTAGTCTCACCCTATCGAGGAATCAGGGAATGTTGAACATCTTTAAGAGATCATCAAATTGAATTCAAGGATCAATATAATTCTCATGTTTCCATTTTACCTTATTGAATTAAAATGGGTAGAAGAATTCATTATTCATATTGTCATTGATTATAGCTGACTTATTATTATAAATTTGTAGCAAAAAATATGTATTGTAAATACATTTTAACCTTCTTATTTAATCAAACTTTTCTCACATTTTCCTTTCTTCTTTCTTATATCTGTCTCCTTACCATAAACCTTCTATTGATTAACTTTATATGATGGGTGACTTATTTTCCTATAAGTATATATAGAATTTACATATGAAGAAATAGGAAATATAAATAAAAACTGTGTTTGATCAGTTTGCCTTTTTAAATCATCTATAGTAAACACATCTTGTAGACAAAATAATGCATCATGTTAGAGGAGACAAATTTTATTCTAAACTTTCCGTAGGTATTCAGAAAATAAGACGTCCTGAAGAAAAAGCTCATGTCATGGTGTTTTATTTGTAATTATATTTTAATTATGTATTATAAATATCTCGTATTAATAGAATTTATAGGCATTTAAGAATTATCATAGGGTAAGAAATTAACATTTTTAAAGCTGAGATGCTTCCCTGGTATTGTGGTAAAGAAGAATTCAAGAATATTATTTGGAATGGAAATCTAATGACTTTTTGTCTGAAATATACTTTGAAATGTTCAAAACATCTGCCTTAATTTGATCTTTTGTTAAAACCTGATTTCCTTTGTGGAAAGGATTTCAAAATCATTGGTTTTCATTCCTAGTCCGCCCTTTTGATCATCATGCTAACATTCTAAGACTTTGGAATCATCATGGCAACCTCAGAGGATAGATAAATGCTACACTCTAAACATCTATGTCCCTTTTACACACTGAACGAAGCACATATGCTATATTTCAGTTTCTTATTTTTTCTATATTAGAAAAAAATCTATCCTAGAAAAAAGTCATACAAGCCTAAAAATTGTTACTATTCTATGAAACAAAAATTCCCCTTCCAGAAATGATATAATTGGACAAGTGTATTCATATATGTGTATGATTTTAATATATGCTATTATAAACATGCTTACATATTATCATAGCATTGTTTATAATGCAGAAAATGGAAATGACCTATACTGTGTGGAATAGTATCCCTAAAAAAACCATGTCCACCCAGAACGTGTAAAAGTGACCTTATTTGTAAATAGGGTCTTTGCAGATGTAATCAAGTTAAGATGAGGTCATACTGGATTAGTGTGGGCCCTAAATCTGATATGACTGGTGTCATAAGAAGAGGGAAATTTGGACACAGAGACATGCACAGAGAGAAGACAGTGTGAACACACAGAGACACAGGGAGAATGCCATGAGACGTCTAAAGCAGAGATAGGAGTGATACATCTGACAGCCGAGGAACACCAGGGATTGCCAGCAACCACCAGAAGCTGGAAGAAGCAAGGAAGGGTGCGTCACTAGTGCCATCAGAGAGCACAGCCCTGCCAATTCCTTGATTGCAGACTTCTAGCCTCCACAACTGTGAGGAAATAAATTTATGTTGTTTTAAGCCACCTAATATGTTGTAATTTGTTACGGCAGCCCTCAGAAACTAACACACAACCTAAATGTCCAACAATCGGGGGTTGTTAAATACATTAGGGTAACCCATAAAGTGGCATATAATGAAATTATTGAAAATAAGTATATAGATGTTGTCTTAGGCTGGGTTCTCTAGAGAAGCAAAACCAGTAAAGTGTATAAATATATATAGAGAGAGAGATTACATCAAGGAAACAGCTCACGTGATTGTAGAGGCTAGAACGTCCCAAGTCCGTGGATCAGGGTAGAGGTCTCTCCCAAGTCACACAGCTGCAGAAGCTGGCAAGCCCAAGATTGGCAGGTCGGAGAGCAGGGCTCCCGCTCACAGGCTGTGCAGATTGATGAATCCCAGGTTTGGCAGATAAGCTGACAGCTCAAGTCCCAAGAATGGGAGATGAGACGACAGGAAGCAGCCGCAGGATCCAGAGAGAGCAAAAAGCCAGAACGTCTGCTTATATACAGATTCGGGCCACACCTCCAAGGAGACTCCCTTTCATCTGATTGGCTACTCACAGTATATTCAATCATGCGAGTGATTACATTAAAACACTGAGAATCATGACCCAGCCAAGTTGACACACAATCTCAACCATCACAGATGTATACTTAGTGGTAAGAAAAGAAGTTCAAAGTAGAATGTAATTTTTAAAAGCTAGTTACAAATAATATCTAGAGAATAACACCATGATATTCTCTAGCGGTTTTTTTTGTATATGTGAATGTAAACACACATATAATGTATATATACACTTATGAATTTAGATAAGTGTATATATAACACAGACATGCATATAATGTGTGTGTGTGTCTGTATTATATATACACATCTAAATTCTTGAAGGCTATACAGCAAAATGTTAAGGATTGTTGTAAACTCCATGAGGGCAGGGAATTTTGTATGCTTTGTTTGCTGCTGACTCTCTGGTACCTAGAACACTGCCTGACACATAGAATATTTTCAATAGATATTTGTAGAAGGAATAAATAAATAAATGGCTATTTCTAAATATGAAATTACTAATGATTTTTCTGCTTCTCTTTGTTTTCTAATTATGGCACAATGTTCATTTCTTCAGCAATAAAATTTACTTTTTTTAGATTCTGCTTCAAAAAAAATTATAGAGTTGCTGATAATCTTTCTCAGGTGTCCCAGAAGGGGTAGAAAATATGTTATAGAAAATAATTACAAGCAAAATCAAAACTCTTCCAAAAAGTATGTCAGAAATTTTAGAAATCTTTACTTTCTGAGGTATATAATACATTCATATTTTCACTGCTGATACAGTTGATATTTAAAATTCTGAATAGCTGTATCTCTTGGCAAATCACTGTGCTTTTAATTTTCAAAAGAAAAAAAAACTCTGAGAAAAAGTATGTGTGTTCTTGCTATTGTGTGTTAATTTAAATCAATACTTCTTACTTAACAACTCAGCTTTCCCAAGGGCCTAGGTTTTATGTGGCATCTCAGAGATATAGCATGCACCATTACTCTTTAGACATCTACTTTAATTGTGCTTTTAATTTTGCAGACTTTACATAGAGACCCAGATCTGTTGACAGAGCAAACGAACTACAAATCCTGTTCTTTCTACTTTGTCACTATGGTTGCTTGGTAAATTAGGTTCAGGTTTCCATGGAGTAATGTCATTGCCAAAGTTCTCTAATCTTGAACTGTATCATGGGTGCGATGCAAATATTTTCAATACACAATAACAAGGTTTGTCTTGCTTATTTCTGAAGTAATGTCCTTGTTAACAATGCTCTGTTCTAAAACAGATGTGACACATCATAAACCCTTCTGCCTATAAATGTCATTTAGACTTCTTCAGTGAAGGAAGAGTTGCCAGATTTTGGGTCCTCAAGTTTGCTTGTAATTTTCCAGTAGCCAATAATACCATTCAACTTGGATTATTAACTATAAAATAGAATTTAAATATTAGAAAGTTCTATCCTAAATCCTCCCTAGACCCATGCATTTTAATAACTAAAGCATCAAAAGCACTTTATTATCTGGGGGTATGGTTAAAGAGTATACTCTGCAGTAAGGGTTCAGGATGTGTGAGAGTTAAGGAGTTTTAAGACGTGAGCCATTTAATTTAATGCTCAGGTACAGACTGAGAAAGCAGACTCTCTGCAAACTCTGAATTTAGAACTTATCAACGGAGTAAATATGTAAATTCCTGAGTTCACTCATGGAAAGAAATTTCAAAAAATGATTCAGGATACTACCATGAAAGAAAAATTAATGGAGGAAAATTATGTCTGGTCACTGAAGCATAGATATAGAATGAAACCATGAATAGATTAGGTACTCAAGAAAGAGACTCATGAATGCATAAAAATGTAAAGGAAATTCCTGAAGGTTTAGTGATAGAGTGTTCCTCAGAGCAATATCATCTTTTTAAAGTTAGTTTACTGAGGTATAATTTACATACAGTAAAGTTCGTCCTTTTTAGGTGTATGATTCAGTGAGTTTTGACAAACGTATTCTATTTTATAACCACCACCACATTCAAGATATAGAATATTTCCAGCACTTCTAGAAGTTCCCTTACATTCTTTCGTACTCAATTCCCTTCTCTCACCCTCAGTCCCAGTCAACCACTAATCTGATTTCTGTCCTTATACTTTTGCCTTTACTAACATGTCATATACATGGAATCATTGTGTCTTAGTTTGCTAGTGCTTCCATAACGAAAATACCACAAGTGGATGGCTTTAAAGAACATAAACTTATTTTTCACAATTCTTGGAGGCTAAAAAACCCGTCACTGTCGAGTCGATTCTGACTCATACCAACCTTATAGGACAGAGTGGAACTGCCCCATAGGGTTTCCAAGGAGCAGCTGGTGGATTCGAACTACCAACCTTTTGGTAGGCAGCCTGAGGTCTTAACCATTCAGCAACCAGGGCTCCAACTAATGTGTCATATAGATGGAATCTTAGTGTCTTAGTTTGCTAGTGCTGCTGTAACAAAAATACCACAAGTGGATGGCTTCAAAAAACATAAAGTTATTTTCTCACAGTTCTGGAGGCTAGAAGTCTGAATTCAGATCATCTACCCTGGTGACGCATTGCATTAGGCAAATATGTTGCAAAAGACCTCTTTAAAGTGTTGAAAAGCAAAGATGTCACCTTGAAGACTAAGGTGTGCCTGACCCAAGCCATGGTATTTTCAATCGCATCCTATGCATGTGGAAGCTGGACAATGAATAAGGAAGACCGAAGAATTGACGCCTTTGAATTATGGTGTTGGTGAAGAATATTGACTATCCCGTGGACTGCCAGAAGAGCAAACAAATCTGTCTTGGAAGAAGTACAGCCAGAATGCTCCTTAGAAGCGAGGATGGTGAGACTTTGTCTCACATACTTTGGACGTGTTATCAGGAGGGACCAGTCCCTAGAGAAGGACATCATGCTTGGTAAAGTAGAGGGTCAGCAAGAAGAGGAAGACCCTCAACGAGATGGATTGACACAGTGGCTGCAACAGTGGGCTCAAGTATAACAACGATTGTGAGCATGACGCAGGACCGGGCAGTGTTTACTTCTGTCATACATAGGGTCGCTATGAGTCAGAACTGACTCGACGGCACCTAACAACAACAGTAACACCCTGGTAGCATAGTGGTTAAGAGCTATGGATACTAACCAAAAGATCGGCAGTTCGAATCCACCAGACACTCCTTGGAAACTCTATGAGGCGGCTCTGTTCTGTCCTATAGGGTCACTATGAGTTGGAATCGACTTGATGGCAATGGGTTTGGGTTTTGTTTTGTTTTGTTTTGTTTTACAAGACTAAACTCTCTCTCTCAGCTTCTGTAGCCCCAGGCATTTCTTGATGTTCCTTGGTTGCTTGTAGATGTATGTATCTTCATATGGAGCCTGTCTTCCCCCTCTGTGTCTCTGTGTCTATTTGGCTTTTCTTATAAGACATCATTCAGAAGGGATTAAGTTTAGGACCCACCCTATTCTGGTATAACCTCGTTAATGTAAAAAAGAAAAACCCTTTTTCCAAACAGGGTCACATTCATCGTTATAGGAGTTAGGACATCAGTATATCCTTTGCGGGGACACAGTTCAATCTGTAACACATAGCTATATAGCTTTTTCTGTTTTCACTTAGTAGAATACTTTTGAAATTCATTCATGTTGTTGCATGTATCAGTAGTTCATCCTGTTTTATTGCTGAGTAGTATTCCGTTGGATGGATATATCCATTCAGCAACTGATGGACATTTGAGTTGTCTCCAGTTTTTGACAACTATGAATAAAGCTGCTGTAAACATTCACATACAAGTCCTTGTGTGGACACGTGTTCATTTCTCCCAGGTAAATACCTAGGAGTGGGTTGCTGAGTTGTATGATAAATGTATGTTGTTGAACTTTATTAAAAAAAAAAAAAACTTCCAAACTGTTTTCCAGAGTGGTTTACTGTTTACACTCTTGCCAGCAAAGTAGGAAAATTCCAGTTGCTCCATATCTAGACAATTCTGATGTTGCTTCACATCCTTGTCAGCACTTGGCATTGTCAACTTTTGTTGTTTTGTTTTAATTTTAGCCATTCTAAAGGGCTATAATGGTATCCCACTGTGTTTGTGTTTTTCATTTTCCTAATGACTAATGATGGTGAGTATCTTCCCGTGCTTATTTGTCATCCATATCTCTTCTTTGATGAAATGTTTGTTCAAAAATTTTGGCCATTTTTTAGTCAAGTTGTTACTTAGTTTTATTATTGAATTGTGAGTTCTTTATATATTCTGGATATAAGTCCTTTATCAGGTATTTGTTTACAAATACTTTCTCCTAGTCTGTGGCTTGTCTGTTTATTTTCTTAATAGTATCTTTCAAAGAGCAGAAGTTTTTAATTTATATGAAGACCAATTTTTCTTTTATTATCTGTAATGTTTGTGCCTACACGACAAATGTTTATTGTCTGATGAAAGGGTCAAGCCTCCTTTTTTCTTTCCTTCCCTCCTTCCTTTATTCTTTCCCTTCCTTCCTCCTTCCTTCCCTCTCTCTGTCCCTCCCTCCCTTCCTTCCTCCCTCTCTTTTTTTCACAGATAAGTCCAATTGTTCTAACATCATTTGCCCATTTGTTAAAAATATTATCTCTTCTCCGATGAATTACCTTTTCACTTTTGCCAAAAATCGATTGGCCATACATGTGTAGGACTATTTCTGAATTTTCCATTGATCTGTACGTCTAGTCATACACCAGTAGCACACATCTTAATTAGTGTAGCTTAATTCTTAATCTTGAAATCGGGTAGTCTGAGTCCTCCAACTTTGTTCCTCTTTTACAAAGTTGTTTTGGGTATTCCAGCTTCTCTGATTTTTCATATATATTTTTAAATTTTAAAATTCAAATAATTAAATTATGCATCTTGTTGTGTGCTTTCGAGTTGATTTCGACTCATAGCAACCTTATATGACTGACTAGAATTGCTCCATAGGGTTTCCTAGGCTGTGATCTTTCTTTTTTATTGTGCTTTAAGTGAAAGTTTACAGTTTAAGTTAATTTCTCCTACAAATATTGTTATGTGACCCTAGGTGCTCTACCCATACTGTGACAGCACACTCCTCCTTTCTACCCCGGATTTCCCGTGTCCATTCAACCAGCTCCTGACCCTCTCTGCCTTCTCATCTCACCTCCAGACAGGAGCTGTCCATTTAGTCTCATATATCTACTTGAAGCACATTTTTCATGAGTATCATTTTATGTCTTTATAGCCCACTCTAATCCTTGTCTGAAGAGTTGGCTTTGGGAATGGCTTCAGTTCTGGGCTAACAGAGAGTCCAGGGGGCCATGTCTTCCAGGGTCCCTCCAGTCTCAGTCAGACATTAAGTCTGGTCTTTTTACTAGAATTTGAGTTCTGCACCCCACATTTTTCCTGTTCTGTCAGGGACTCTCTGTTGTGTTCCCTGTCAGAGCAGTTATTGGTGGTAGCCGGGAACCATCTAGTTCTTCTGGTCTCAGGCTGATGGAGTCTCTGGTTTATGTGGACTTTCTGTCTCTTGGGCTAATGTTTTCCTTGTGACTTTGATGTTCTTCATTCTCCTTCGCGCCAGGTGGGTTGAGACCAATTGATGCATCTTAGATGGCCACTTGCTAACTTTTAAGACCCCAGATGCCACTCATCAAAGTGGGATGCAGAACATTTTCTTAAACTTTGTATGCCAGTTGACCTAGATGTTCCCTGAAACCATTGTCCCCAGACCGCTGCCCCTGCTACTCTGTCCCTCGAAGTGTTTGGTTGTATTCAGGAAACTTCTTAGCTTTTGGTTTAGTCCAGTTGTGCTGACTTCCCCTGTAGTGTGTGTTGTCCTTCCCTTCACCTAAGATAATTCTTGTCTACTCTCTAGTTAGTGAATACCCCCTCCCTCCTTCCCCACCCTCATAACCATCAAAGAATGTTTTCTTCTCTGTTTACACCTTTTCTTGAGTTCTTATAATAGTGATCTTATACAATATTTGTTCGTTTGCAACTGACTAACTTCACTCAGCATAATGCCTTCCATATTCCTCCATGTTATGAGATGTTTCACAGATTCATTGTTGTTCGTTATGGTTGCGTAGTATTCCACTGTGTGAATATACCATAATTTGTTTATCTATTAGTCTGTTGATGGGCGTCTAAGTTGTTTCCATCTTTTTGCTATTGTGAACAGTTCTGCAGTGAACATGGGTGTGCATATATCTATTTGTGTGATGGCTCTTATTTCTCTAGGATATATTCCAAGGAGTAGGATTGCTGGATCATATGATACTTCTATTTCTAGCTTTTTAAGGAATCACCACATCAGTTTCCAAAGTGGGTTGTACCATTTTACATTCCCACCAACAGTGTATAAGTGTTCCAGTCTCTCCACAACCTCTCCAACACTTACCGTTTTGTGGTTTTTTTGGATTAATGCTAGCCTTGTTGGGGTGAGATGGTATGTCTTTGTAGTTTTGATTGGCATTTCTCTAATGGCTAATGATCATGAGCATTTCCTTATGTATCTGTTAGCCTCCTGAATGTCCTCTTTGGTGAAGCGCCTGTTCATATCCTTTGGCCATTTTTTAATTGAGTTATTTGTCTTTTTGTTGTTGAGGTTTTTCAGTATCTTGTTGATTTTAGAGATTAGATGTGGATCAGATTTGTCCCCGCCAAAAATTTTTTCCCTGTCTGTAGGTTGTCTTTTTAGTCTTTTGGTGAAGTTTTTTGATGAGCCTAAGTGTTTGATTTTTAGGAGCCCTCAGTTATCTAGTGTCATGGTTTGAATTATGTCCCCCAAAAAATTGTGTATCAGTTTGGCTGGGCCACGTTTTTCTGGTACTGTGTGATTTCCCTTATGTGTTGTAAATCCTGCCTCTATGATGTTAATGAGGGAGGATGAGTGGCAGTTGTGTTAGTAAGGCAGGACTGGATCTACAAGACTGGATTGTGTCCTGAGGCAATCTCTTGAGATATAAAAGACAGAAGTGAACAGTGAGACAGGGGGACCTCATACCATCAAGAAAGCAGTGCCAGGAGCAGAGCACGTCCTTTGGACCGGGGTCCCTGTGCAGAGAAGCTCCTAGTCCGGGGGAACACCGAAGAGAAGAAGGCCGACAGAGAGAAAAAGCCTTCCCCTGGAGCTGATGCCCTGAATTTGGACTTTTAGCCTACTTTGACTGTGAGGAAATAAACTTCTCTTCGTTAAAACCATCCACTTGTGGTGTTTCTGTTATAGCAGCACTAGAAGACTAAGACATCTAGTTTCTCTTCTGATGTTTGTGCATTGTTACTTATGGTTTGTATTCTGTTTATGCCATGTATTAGGGCTGCTAACGTTGTCCCTATTTTTTATTCCATGATCTTTATCGTTTTTGATTTTATATTTGGTCTTTGATCCATTTTGAGTTAGTTTCTGTGCATGGTGTGAGGTATGGGTCTTGTTTCATTATTTTGCAGATGGACATCCAGTTATGCCAGCACCATTTGTTAAAGAGACTATCTTTTCCCCATTTAATGAACTTTAGGCCTTTGTCATATATCAGCTGCTCATAGGTGGATGAATTTATGTCTGGATTCTCTTCCATTGGTCTGTATATCTGTTGTTGTACCAGTACCAGGCTGTTTTGACTATGGTGGCAGTATAATAGGTTCTAAAATCAGGTAGCATGAGGCCTTCCACTTTATTCTTTTTCCTCAGTAATGCTTTACTTATCTAAGGCCTCTTCCCTTTCCGCATGTAGTTGGTGATTTGTTTCTCCATCTCATTAAAAAATTAGGCTGTAATCTTTATGAGAACAGATTGCCAGGTCTTTTCTCCCACAGAGACGCTGGTGGGTTTGAGTTGACAACTTTTTGGTTAGCAGCCAAGCTCTTAACCATTGTGTCACTAGGGCTCTCTCTAATTTATGCATAGCTATGGAGATTATTGCCAGGTCTTTCTTCCTAGTCTGTCTTAATCTAGAAGCTCCACTACAATCTCTCCACCATGGGTGACCCTGCTGATATTTCAAATACCATTGGCATAGCTTCCAGCATCACAGCAACATGCAAGCCACCACAGTACAACAAACTGACAGTCACTTCCATTTGCCTGCATTTGTCTTTGGCTCTTTTCATGCCATAATGGCAGAGTTGAGTAGTTGCAACAGAGACTGGGAAAAAATGAGGGTGTCTTGGTATTGCCTACCAAGGATAGACCTAAAGGCTGGAAAAACCTTTGGGGTATCAATCTGTAGAGAGCTTTGAACCCAAGATTAAGGGACACAGATTTTATTATAGAGGCAATAAACACACACTGAAGGTTTCTGAGTGGCAAAGTGACATAACCAAGTATATGATTATTAAAAATAGAACTTCTGAAATATGGACAGGGAAATATAAGTATTCTGTAATCATAGTCTTGGCAAGATACAAAGACAGTAACAATTTTAAGATATTTTTGAGATGGAATTGACAGAATTTAATGACTAATCAGATGTGTGTCTAAGAAAGAAGGAGGTGGTGCTAATTTTGATGTTTGAGCTGGCAATCCCATTAACCAGGACTGTGGGACCTTTGAATGTGTTGTTGAGTTTGAGGTACTTGTGGAAATTCTACATGGGAGTGTCCATTCGGTAGTTGGAAGTAAGGGTGTAGAGCTCAGCTAAAATATTAGATGGTTCTTCTATTAGTACCCTGATAGCTTAAGCTTAGGCGTGCATTTCATTGTACACATTGATGAATGGTGTAGTGATAAGTTTAGTGTTAATACTAAAATGGAAACTATAATAAAAATATAATATGGACTCAGAACAGTTAACAAGGTGACCAGCTGTAGGGATATTATCACTGGAGTAAAACAAGAAGTGAAAGGAAACATTGCCTTACATGTAACACTTCAGCTCCTATTACAATGCTAGTTATTGTTTATTTTACATTGTTCTTTTTGAAGGAAATGTACTCTAAACCCTTCATGGATAACAAGGTAAAGGGTGATTCTTGATTATACAGAGAACAAGAAATGACTGGGAAAAATCACTTAAGTAGTTTCAAAAGCACTTCAAATTATGAGTATGTGTTCTATTTTCTTATAAGGTAAGAATTCATTCCTTATATCCCATGTACCATTAGAGTATATGCACCATGAAAGAGCAGGCTTGTCTCATCCACTACTCGTTCAAGTAGTAGGTGTTCAGAAATACCCATGAAATGAATGAATGAAACATTCGAGTAATTCCATATCCAACAAATACGCTATGTAGGCAGCATAATACTAGATACTTTTGAAAATACACAAGCTGAATGATCCATGACCTTAAGGATTGTACAGACTTGTTGAATAGGCAAATCATACACATCATATTTAGATTAATATAAAAGCAATATAAAAATTAAATTAAAATAAGTAGTATATACAGTAAGTGCTATAGGATTTTAGAGAAGAAACATAAGTCTGAGCTGAAAGAGTTGAGAAATGCTTTACAGAGGTGGTGGTTGTTATTAGGTGTCGTCGAGTTGGTTCTAACTCATAAAGACCTTATGAATAATAGAACGAAACACTGCTTGGTCCTGCGCCATCCTCACAATCGTTGTTATGCTTAAGCCCATTGTTGCAGCCACTGTATCAGTCCATCTGATTGACGGTCTTCCTCTTTTTGCTGACCCTCTACTTTACCAAGAATGATGTACTTCTCCAGGGACTCATCCCTCCTGACAACATATCCAAAGTATGTAAGACGCAATCTCACCATCCTTGCTTCTAAGGAACATTCTGGTTGTACTTCTTCCAAGACAGATTTGTTCGTTTTTTTGACAGGACATGGTATATTCAATATTCTTCTCCAACACTGCAATTCAAAGGCTTCAATTCGTCTTCGGTCTTCCTTATTCATCGTCCAGCTTTCACATGCATAGGAGGTGGTTGAAAACACCATGGCTTGGGTCAGGTGCACCTTAGTCCTCAAAGTGACATCTTTGCTTTTTAACACTTTAAAGAGGTCTTTTGCAGCACATTTGCCCAGTGCAATGCGTCGTTTGATTTCCTGAGTGATGCTTCCATGGGCGTTGATTGTGGATCCAAGTAAAATGAAATCCTTGACAACTTCGATCTTTTCTCCATTTACCATGATGTTGCTTATTGGTCCAGTTGTGAGGATTTCTGTTTTCTTTATGTTGAGGTGTAATCCATACTGAAGGCTATGGTCTTTGATCTTCATCAATAAGTGCTTCGAGTCCTCTTTTCTTTCAGCAAGCAAGGTTGTGTCATCTGCATATCGCAGGCTGTTAACGAGTCTTCCTCCAATCTTGATGCCCCATTCTTCTTCATAGAGTCCAGTTTCTTGGATTACTTGATCAGCATACAGATTGAATAAGTATGGTGAAAGGATGAAACCATGACTCACATCTTTCCTGATTTTAAACCATGAGCTACTCTGTTGTTCTGTTCAAGTGATTGCCTCTTGGTCTATGTATAGGTTCCTCATGAGCACAATTAAGTATTCTGGAATTCTCATTCTCCATAATGGTATCCACAGCTTGTTATGATCCACACAGTTGAATGCTTTTGCATAGTCAATAAAACACAGGTAAACGTCTTTCTGGTATACTCTGCTTTCAGCCAAGATCCATCTGACATCAGCATATATCCCTCTTTCCACGCCCTCTTCTGAATCCAGCTTAAATTTCTGGCAGTTCCCTGTCAATTTACTGCTGCATCCGCTTTTGAATTATCTTCAGCAAAATTTTACTTGTGTTTGATATTAATGATAGATATTAATTATAGAGGTAAGATTTCAATTTTAAGAATATGTAGAGACAAAGGTGAAATGGGAAGGAACACGTAGACTCTGCATTGTAGAGTAAAGGCTTATATGCAGAAATGAACATATGAAAGCATCTTGGATACTGAGGAACACTACAGATATGCAATTTTATCTAGCAGTTTGATTAAAGAGTTATAAAGCTTCTATCCTCAGCTCATCAACATTGTCTATAACTGGCTCTAAAAAGAATTTCTGTCTTGTTTTTCTTGTAAAGACAAAGGATTGTCCTTGGCTGGTAATTCTAGTGGTTTCCAGCAACTGGGATAAATTCAGTGTCAAAAGTGCAAAGGTTTTTAAGTTCCATATAGCGTTATTGTTAAAGTTTTAATTTGCATCAATTTAATTCTCTTGTCAATTGTCACACCCTATTAAAGTTGCGCCTCATCACATGCTGAAGGAGCAAATTAAGTCTGAGGTACAAGATGATGTGGCTTCTTTAGAAAGGCTATCCGTGGTCCAAATTCCAGCCATTTTGAGCTCATTTATCATTAATTTTTATTTCTCTTAAGAATGCAGAATAGCATTCTCTGGACAGCAAAGTAAATGGTGTCAACATTTTACAATTCTATTGAGAAAGCATGAAAGCCACTATTTTTAATGATGGAGGATATCTTTTCTTTTTTGTTGTTGCTATTGCTCTTGTGGTGTGAGTTTGCAAGATATTCATTTGCATTAGCCTTTCCACCTTACAGAATAATTTTTTTTAAAACCTGAGTCAGACCATGGCACTCCTCACATCCATCCAATGGTTTCCTGCTTTACAAAGAATGCTTAAAATGACCTTCAAGACCATACACGATGTAGCCTCCCATTTCCTCTCTAACTCCATCATCTATTTCTTTCACCTTCATTCCACTGTAGTTACACTAGACCCAATATTCCTTGAAAATGTTAGGAATGGTTCTGCCTCAGAGACTTTGCACTTGTTGTTCTGTCCAACTGCCTGAAATGTTTTACACCCAGATGTTCACATGACTTAAACACACTGCATCGCTCCCTTCCGTCCTTCAATCATGTATCATCTTCCCATTGAGAATTTTCCTGAAAACATATCTAAAATTGCAGCTCCTTCTCCTCAACACTTCCTGTCTCTCTCACCTGCTTTATTTTTCTTCTAAGCCTTTATCACTGGCTATATAGTTTACCTTATGTATCTTTGTATTATCTACCTCTCCCCTACTAGAATGAAAACTCTATGAAGGCGGAGATTTTTGTCTGTTTTATTTCACTTCTAATTCTATAATGCTTAGAACAGTGCCTGGAGCAAAGCAGGATCTCGGTAAATATTTCTTGAATGAATGACTGTGAATCTGATATGTCTGTGTAAATTTTAGTAAAGTGCATAAAACTCTTTCTTCCCTCCCTCAGTCCTCCCTCCTTTTTCTATTCCTTACTTCTCAAGTGGGGCTCTATAATATAGGTTCTTAGGTCCTTCTGTCTTTTGCCAAGGTGGTCAGTTTCCTAGACACTGTCAGAGATAACACAAATGGGAGGACATCTGTGTTGATTATGAGTGAGGGAATGCCTGTCCTGACCCTGTAGTGTCTGGATTTAGAAGTACGGATGCTATGGGTTTTCTTAAGTTAAGATACTGTCATTTTTTAGAGTGTGTAAAATGCCCAACACACTACCTTTTGCCTCATGATCTATCCATATCTTCACCATTGTATCCCCAGTGCCTTGCACAAAGCCTGAAACTTAGCAGATACTCAAAAATATTTAGGGAAAGAAAAAAGAGTATGACCATTGATTTTTTTCTATTTTCACAGACCTACCCATCTCCAGGCAAGAGGGTCTTCCTCCCCTAAAGCAAGTAGAGTGGGAGTGGTTGGTGGCCATGTTGGAATTCCATCCTTGGTACTGACTTAGACTTTGCAAGCAGTCAAGGAGTCAGACTCCCTGTGAGGATGTAAAATGGCATCTCCCCATAGAGGCATACCAGGGCGCCAAAGGTAAGGAAGTAAAGCAAGCTGTCTTTGAAGTTTTAACAATTCTTTGAATACCAAATATGGTGACCTCAGATAGGATGTGGATGTAGTAAGATCTATAACTGTGGGAGCTAATTAGATATGCCAGGTCATGTAACTTGTATTTCATTAGCCAGAAACTTTTAATGGGCCTTTTTACGTCCCCTGGATGTGCTCTCTTTCCCATCAACCACTTGGGTTGTTACCCAAGTATCTCTGGTCATTGCTAATTACCTGCTTCCCTCAGGCAAGAAAGTTTCTGACTGTCAGTCTGAGAGCAGCCTTGGGCAAAATAATTCACGACTGTATTTACCAAAATTTCTTCCATCAGTGCATCTCTGAAACAATGCTTCCCATCACTTCAGTTATGTTGGTACTTTTAAGATTTTTCCTTGTTTGGAGCTTTTTGATCCTGTCCATCCTTTTGGATTTTGAGCTTTGGACCTGTTACACTCTCTGAGGCCCATGAGTGTACCTGCATTCCCATAGCTAGACCAGGGAGTCAATACTCCAATATTTTCCAAGATTATGGAATTGCACATTTTAGGCTGAATGAGGGAAACACTTCATCCGCCCCTCAAATTTTAGAAAATCATTGAGTGACTACATAAATATTTTATTCTGATTTGTTCCAAAAAGAAATTTAAGCATCTGACAGAATGCATATGACACCATATTATATTGAAGATAAGTGATGGAGATTTGAGATAAGACTAGGGAATGCATATTTGCCTCACCTTGCTCTGTATTTCTTTCTAAAATAAGAGAATAAAGATATCAAAAAGGAATAAACCTGTAAGAGTTAAGAAAGTGGGAGGGGGGTCACTGACAAATGAGAGATTTCAAAAACTTTCTGCACAAAGGTAACCCAATGGGTCTGAGTTAAAAGGGCACTTATAAAGGCTACCTTAAAGGGGATAAGAATAATCAGAATAGCATTAAGATTCTTGAGCAACACTGCATGCATAATAGAATAGAGCAGTGCCTCCATCTGAAGGGTCAGAGTGCTAGTATAATCAAGGTACAAAGAGGGAGTCAAGAGATACTGATGAAAATTAGTAGAAAAGGGGTTTAATATATCATTTAATGTTAAAATTTAATCAGTAGAAGAACCAAACCCAATACTATGTATATCAAAAAATTTGGAAGAGGAAAGAGAAAGGAGAAAATTAGTAAATTAAACCCACATCTTTCATAGGTAAGAAAATAGAGGTACATGTATATATTTAGAGATATGTAGGTTACCATCATAATTTCTACAAATAGAAACACTTAAAGTAAGTTGTATTGGGGAAATGGTACTTTGGTGGAAAGGTAAGGAGTGGGAAACTATTGTAATCATATCTTTTCTGGTTCTTTGATTTGTTACCATGTGTCTCTATCATCTTTATTTAAAAAATAAATTCAGTGTTTCTGGCATTATAGAAGACTAGGTGCTCTGAGAGACTACTGAGTAATTAAATTTGGGATAGAACATGCGTCACTGGGCTTAAAAAAGGTACAGGAGTACTGCAAGGATCGCTTTAACCCCAAAAGAGGTTTGGGGTATGAGCTGGGAGTATGGAGTGGAGAAAAGCTGGGAAGGGCAGAGCTCCTGAGTAGGAATGACTATAGTAGCACTTTCTATATGTGTACTATGAGGTTTGGTGCACAAGCAAGGTAGAGAAACTAAACATGGGATCCTAAACTAAGTTGGGACTTTAAAGGTGGGCAAAAGTGGATACAGCTTGGTGGCAGCACTCTTAGACATTAGTAGCAAGCAAATGAGCCCACAATCAGATATCACCAAAGAAAGAGAAGACAACCCACAATGAGAGAAGATCATTGGAAACAACCACTACATATTGAGACTCCCAAGGATTATTGATACACAGATTTGTCAGACATGTAATAAAGAAACACTGTACTGGAAATTGATTTTTTTTAAAGAAAGCAATGATAAACAACAACAAGAGGCCATTAGGAATAAACTGGAAAATTTTGTAAGTTAGACTGGAACTTTAAAAAATAAAAACTATAACTAATAGAATAAAAATTTGATAATATATTCATAAAATAGAATGCTATTCAGCTATGAAAATGAATGAAGTACAGCTACATCACCCATTTGCCTGTCTTGCATTGTCTGTATTCATTCTTTCTATGACTTGGACCAGCTATGAATTTTCCAGGAGTGATGGAAAGTGTGAATCCAGATACAGAAAGCACAACGAATCCCAAGTAGAATAAATAAAACAAACTCATGCCTACGCATATTGCAGAAAACCTGCAGAATATCAAAGACAGAGATAAGATATTAAAAACATCTTCCCCAGAATAGGAATGATTGCTTATAAAGAAAAGACAATTTGATTGATAGCAAACTACTAAATAGCAAAATCAAAACCAGAAGAGAGTATGTAAAGAAGATAATTAACCAAGCCAAACCCACTTCCATCAAGTCGATTCTGACTCATAGCAACCCTACAGGACAGAGTAGAACTGCCCCCATAGGGTTTCCAAGGCTGTAAATCTTTACGGAAGCAGACTGCCACATCTTTCTCCTGCGGAGTGGCTGGTGGGTTTGAACAACCAACCTTTTGGTTAGCAGCCGAGTGCTTTAACCCCTGTGCCACCAGGACTCCTTAAAGAAGACAAATAACAACCTGAAATTGTGTACTCACAACACTTTGTCTATAATGAAGGTAAACCAACATAAATTGTGAGACTTTTACCACCAATGACTTGCACAAAAGGAACTTCTAAAGGGCATTTCTCAGGAAGAGTACAATTATCATGGAAGGACAGTCTGAGCACATAAAATGATAAAAACAAATGTAAATCCAAGAACCATCTATATAAAATAATAGCAATAATAATGGATAGAATTACAATCCTGGAAAATGCTAGCATTTAATTTTGGAAGGATGTATACAATTAGATCTCTTCCAGTCAGTTGGCCAGGTAGCTGTCTTCCAAATTTCTTGGCATAGACAAGTGAGCACTTCCAGTGCTGCATCCGTTTGTTGAAACATCTCAGTTGATATTCCGTCATTTCCTGGAGCCTTGCTTTTCTCCAATGCCTTCAGTGCAGCTTGGACTTCTTCCTTCAGTACTATTGGTTCCTGCTCATATGGTGCCTCCTGGAGTGGTTGAACGTCGACCAATTCTTTTTGATATACTGAGTCTGTGTATTCCTTCTATCTTCTTTTGATACTTCCTGCATCATTTAATATTTTCCCCCATAAAATCCTTCAATATTGCAACTCGAGGCTTGAAATTTTTTCTTCAGTTCTTTCAGCTTGAGAAATGCCCAGCGTGTTCTTCCTTTTTGATTTTCCATCTCCAGGTCTCTGCACATGTCATTATAATACTTCACTTTGTCTTCTCAAGCTGCCCTTTGAAATCTTCTGTTCAACTTTTTTACTTCATCATTTCTTCCTTTTGCTTTAGCTACTCGACATTCAAGAGCAAGTTTCAGAGTCTCTTCTGACATCCATTTCAGTCTTTTCTTTCTTTCCTGTCTTTTTAATGACCTCTTGCTTTCTTCATGTATGATGTCTTTGATGTCATTCCACAGCTCGTCTGGTCTTTGGTCATTAGTGTTCAATGCATCAAATCTATTCTTGAGATAGTCTCTAAATTCAGGTGAGATACACTCAAGGTCATACTTTGGCTCCCGTGGACTTGTTCTAATTTTCTTCAGTTTCAACTTGAACTTGCATATGAGCAATTGATGGTCTGTTCTGCAGTTAGCCCCGGCCTTGTTCTGACTGATGATATTGAACTTTTCCATCGTCTCTTCCCACCGATGTAATCGATTTGATTCCTGTGTATTCCATCTGGTAGGGTCCACGTGTATAGTTGCCGTTTATGTTGGTGAAAAAAGGTATTTGCAATGAAGAAGTGGTTGGTCTTGCAAGATTCTATCATATGATCTCTGGCATCGTTTCTATCACCAAGGCCATATTTTCCAACTACCGATCCTTCTTTGTTGTTTCCAACTTTTGCATTCCAATCTCCAGTAATTATCAGTGCTTCCTGATTGCATGTTCAGTCAATTTCAGACTGCAGAAGTTGGTAAAAAGGTGATCCCACCTAATGTGGAAATTATCAAGCAACATCATTAATATCACATGCAAGCAAAAATTTTGCTGAAGATCATTCAAAAGCAGCTGCAGTAATGTATCAACCAGGAACTGCCAGAAATTCAAACCAGATTCAGAAGAGGATGCGGAACCAGGGATATCATTGCTGATGTCAGATGGATCGTGGCTGAAAGCAGAGAATAGCAGAAAGATGTTTCCCTGTGTTTTATTGACTACGCAAAGGCATTCGACTGTGTGGATCGTAACAAATTATGGATAGCATTGCAAAGAATGGGAATTCCAGAATACTTCATTGTGCTCATGAGGAACCTGTACATAGATCAAGAGGCAGTTGTTCAAACAGAACAAGGGGATACTGCGTGGTTTAAAGTCAGGAAATTCATGCATCAGGGTTGTATCCTTTCACCATACCTACTCAATCTGTATGATGAGCAAATAATCCGAGAAACTGGACTCTATGAAGAAGAGTGGGGCATCAAGATTGGAGGAAGACTCATTAACAACCTACGTTATGCAAATGACACAATCTTGCTTGCTGAAAGTGAAGAGCACTTGAAGCACTTACTGATAAAGATCAAAGACCACAGCCTTCAGTATGGGTTACACCTCACCATAAAGAAAACAAAAATCCTCACAACTGGACCAATAAGCAACATCTTGATAAACAGGGAAAAGATTGAAGTTGTCAAGGATTTCATTTTACTTGGATCCACAATCAAGGCCCATGGAAGCAGCAGTCAAGAAATCAAAAGATACATCGCATTGGGCAAATCTGCTGCAAAAAACCTCTGAGAAGTGTTGAAAAGTAAAGATGTCACCTTGAAGACTAAGGTGTGCCAGATCCAAGCCATGGTGTTTTCAATCGCCTCCTATGCATGTGAAAGCTGGACGATGAATAAGGAAGACCAAAGACAAATTGACACCTTTGAATTGTGGTGTTGGAGAAGAATATTGAATATATCAGGTACTGTCAAAAGAACAGACAAATCTGTCTTGGAAGAAGTACAACCAGAATGCTCCTTAGAAGCAAGGATGGTGAGACTGCATCTTTCATACTTTGGACATGCTGTCAGGAGGGATCAGTCCCTGAAGAAGGAAATCATGCTTGGTAGAGGATCAGTGAAAAAGAGGAAGACCCTCAATCAGATGGATTGACACAGTGGCTGCGACAATGGGCTTAAGCATAACAACGACTGTGAGGATGGCTTAGGACCGAGCAATGTTTCGTTCTGTTGTGCATAGAGTCACTATGAGTCGGAATCGACTCGATGACACCTAACAACAACAACATACAGAGTTAACATGTTCCAAGGTCTTTGTATTGTTTGTTCAGGGTTACAATATTATTTAACTTTAGTCTTTGTTAAATATGCATGATAAAATTTCAAGGGTGAACATAAAAGAATAGAAATGATGATTAGCAAAATAGTAATAACCACAACAACAAAAGGAATGGGAAGAAAAAAATCTCAACCCAAAATTGAAAGAAGAGAAAAAACGAATTAAAAAAGCAGAATAAATAGAAATAAGAAATAATAGAAACAAGTCCTAATATATATTAAATAAATACAAGTGCACTAAACTTGCCAGTTAAAAACATATTATTAAATTGGATAAAAACAAAAAAACAATAACCAGCTCTATGCTCTTTATAAAAGGCACACCTAATGCTTAAGGGTACAGAAGATAGAAAACTAAAGTATGAGAAAAAATATGCTACGTAAATACCAAATCAAAGAAAAAGAATCTGGAGGTAGTTATATTAATATTTGACCCAATAGACTTTGAGTTAAAAAACACTATTAGAAATAAAGAAGATCACTACATAAAGTTCAAAAAGTTCAGTTTACTAAGTTTACTACTTTATAGTTAAGAACGTCTATTGATCAAAGCATACTAGCTTACCCCACTACTTGGAGAAGCTATTTGTAAAGCATATAACTGACAAAGGATTAGGATACAGAATATGTAAGAAATACAAATGCATAAGAAAAAGACAATCCAATAGAAAACGGGGGTAAATACATGAAACAAGCATTTCTCAGAAAATAAAATAGCTATAGCCAGTAAACAGACGAAAAGATTCTCAAATATTTTACTAATGCAAATGCAAATTAAGAATGAAACACCACTACACACCCACCAGAATAGCAAAAAAATTAAGAAGCTTGACAGAGGATGTGCATCAACAGGAACACTGTTATACTCTGCTGGAGAGAGTGCCAATTAGAACAACTTTGGAAAACAAATTGCCCTTATCTCTCAAAGCCAAGCATTCACATACCCTGTGACCAACAATGTCATGTCTACGAATGTGATTTAGAGAAATTCTTGCACATTTTCACAAGATGACATAGAGCTTTTCATAGGGGTACTGTTTGTAACAGTCCCAAACTAGAAACAATTCAAATGCTTAGAGGTTGGAGAATGAATGAATAAACTCTTATATACTCACATAATGGATTAGAATACAGTAATGAAAAAAATGAATGAACATGGCTACATAGAGAAACTTGGATTAATCTTAGAAACGTAACGTTGAGTCAACAGAAACATAAAGCCCCAATAGACTATATGCAGCATGATTTTTTTTAAAAACTCAAAACAAGAAAAACTAACAAGTGTATTATTTAGACATACATAAAAATGTGATAAAACTATTACAAAAAAACAAGGGAATAATAAACATAAAATTTAGGGTATTGGTTAGAGGAAGGTGGGATTAGTCAAAAACACACATGTAGGTTCACGTTATGAGTAATGATCTATTTCTTGGATACTAGATATATTTTTGTGCTTTATGATTTTTCATATATGTTACATATATTCTCTTATATTAACATTAAAAGGAGAAAATGGGAAAATGGAATTTTAAGAAACCGTGGAAGGAAACAAAGCAAGGGAACAATAATGAGTTGAAATATAAAATAAAGCCAGAGGTGAGGTTAGACTCTGAAATACAGCCAAGTCCTGTACTGTTGCTAGAAGACCATACATTTGGGCCTAATCTTAGCACCTTAGGCAAAGAGAGAATCATTGGTTATGTGAATCATGTACATAAAGAGAAACGACAAATCCTGGTATTGCACATTTTTTCTTGGCATTGGAACTAAAGAGCTACTTCACTACAAAAATGATAACAGCAAATACATCCCTAAGATCCCAACTCCCGCATGTATTTGCCTAATTTCTCTGCATAGTTGCATAGACAGTCTTGAGGCTGCAGATCCTCAGAAGAACTGTGCCAAGGCTTTGAGGAAACCAGATTTTGCTTTTCCTGGCTGTACTCTCAGGTCTCTCCACCCTTCCCAGTTAATGTTCCAGAAGTTCATGTGCATCTGTAAGATCACTTAACTAGGACATGGTGATAGAATTGGTAGGCAAGGCCACTACTCTGGATTTGTTGACTGTCCCAGATAGCAGGAGGAAGACAAAGGGACGTGGAGGTAGAGTGATTGGTTTTATTTCATCCCTCTGTGTTTAGAAAGTGTCATCAAAGACAAAATGTGACTTGGTATACTAAGAATTCTTTTCATGTAGTTGGCCATTGGAACAACTGTTTCAAAAGGAACTCTTCATGGATAGTTTGACTGTCATATCATATATAGAATATAATGTGTGTGTGCGTGCACACGTGTGTATATTTAATACCAATCAGTTACTATTTGTTGCTGGCCTTTACTTTTGTGAGGAATATATTAAAAGTATGAGATTTGAGAAAACATCCATGTTAAACCTCCCAGCTCCTGGACACACACACTGTGTATAGTGGAAAGTGAAAAGTCCCTTGTATAGCATTTATAGCCCTTTACATTCTGTCCCTGGTCCACTTCTCCGCCATCTCTTCCTAAAATCCCCCCATGTGTTCTCAAAGATACCCCTATACCAGAATTCTTACTCTTCCAGTGAAATTTCACTCCTGTATTATTGGCGGAGTCTTTCCACCCCCAACTCCGTAGTGCCCTGTTATACCTATCTGGTAAACTCCTAGTCACCCTTCAAAACTCAGCTCCAATGTTGGCTTCCCCAACTTCTCCACGCTTAGGCAAAAATAATCCTTCTATTATGGTACCATAGTGTCATACATATATGATGTCATCAGTGTTTTTATATGTCTCTCTCGCTATGTCTTAGGCTGATTCTCCACTTTAATCTTAGACACAGTGAGATGGTGGCTAGACATTTGTGTGGTTACAGTAGTCCCCGAAACAATGCATTGTTATTTATTAATACTAATAACTTACATCTATTTCTTGCTTTACATTTTTTCAAAGTGCTTTGATTTCCATTATCTGTTTGATTCTCACAATATTTCTGGAAGAAAGGTATTATTTCTATTTTATAAAAAAAGAACCAGGCACATAGAGATGAGTTGCCTAAGAATTCACATAGTAATTTGGCAATATCTAGCAAAATTATATATGTATTTACCCTTTGACCAGAGACTCCACTTGTAGAAATCTGTCCCAAGGCAGGATACAAAATTATCTATCCCAAGGCAAAAATGCAAAGTGATCCATGTAAACAGCTATTAATTCCAACACTATTTATAATAGCAGGAGACTGGAAACAACTCAAATGTTTATCAAGCAGGAAGTAGCTGAATAAACTATAAGACATCTACCTAATGGAGTGCTATGCAGCCGTGAAAAGGAAAGAGGAAGATCTCTGTATCTGTGGAATGGTCTCTTCAAGATAGACTGTTAAAAGATGCAGAATAGTCTATATGATATATATTGTGTGTGTGTGTCCTTTTTATTTTAGAAAGAAAACAATGGAAAGATAAACAACTAATGAAAATGGTTTCCTATGAGAGAGAAGGGGGGGTACAGGTTGGAAGAGAGAAGAATGAAGTCTATATATCTCTGAAACTAACTTGTTCTATAGTTTTAACTTTGGAAATAAGTAAATGATGTGTATAATTTTAAAATAAAATTAAACCAAAAAAGATAAATTCTTAAAATTATAAAACGTTTTGAAAAAATGTTCTACATACCAAGTTGGCAGCAAAAACACATAATGAAGAATTATTTGAAGTGACTTTAAAACACAGTATTTTGACACTACATCCCTAGTGGCATGTATCCAAAGAATAACAAGAACCATGAATAAACCTTACACTGCATTCAGAAATATTATTGTTGGAAATAACAATTGACATTGTCATTTTGAAATTATATCTCTATATCTGTATCAATATATTTACCTATATCTATCTATAGAGACAGAGAAAACAAAAAAATGTATAAATGTCATTAGAAACCACGATTTTGATCATAAGACAAAAGAGATAAAAGTATAAAATCAAAGGAGTTAGATACAATCCCTGTAATCTTGCATGTGAATTTGAAATATCACTGTGAACCCAGGATTTAGTTTTCTTGTTCTAAAAATTATAAATTTCCTACCTCTGTTCTCTGAATAGAAGTATAAAATAAATGATTACCTCTAGCAGCTAAATTGTCATCTTTAAATACCAGTTCCTATCAAATGAACCAGAGTTCCTTGGAGAAATGGGTGATTCCAGGTCTAGGGCAGGAAATGTACAAAATAAGCTTAGGACTTCTAGTGCTAGAAATCTAAGAGGCAATCGATGCCTACTGGGGCCCTGTCAAAGAACAAAGAAGCCAACATTAGGGAACTCTTCCTGTCAAGGTTGGAACAATTTGAGCATCATGGGACTAATGAGTACAGTGGACACATGAAATATATAAAGATAAAAAAATCCATAATACTAAAAATTAATCTACCTAGGAGGTAGAACAGAAGAACTATCATGGATTGAATTTGGTCCCCCAAAAATATCTGTCAACTTAGCTAGGCCATGATTCCCAGTATTGTATGACTGTCCACCATTTTATCATCTGATGTGATTTCCCTGTATGTTTTAAATACTATCACTATGATGTAATAAGGTGGATTAGTGGCAGTTATATTGATGAGGTCTATAAGATTAGATAGCGTCTTAAGCCAGTCTCTTTTGAGATATAAAAGAGAGAAGCGAGCAGAGAGACATGGGAACCTCCTACCACTAAGAAAGCAGTGCCAGGAGCAGAACGCGTCCCTGGACCTGAGGTTCCTCTGCTGAGATGCTTCCAGACCATGGGAAGACTGATGCATCACAAGGACCTTCCCCCAGAGCCAACAGAGAAAAGAAGCCTTCCCCTGGGGCTGACGCTCTGAATTTGGACTTGTAGCCTATTAAGACTGTGAGAGAAAAATTTCTCTTTGTAAAAGCCATCCACTTGTGGTATTTCTGTTGTAGCAGCACTAGATGACTAAGACAAGCACCAAACACATTATTAGGCCAATTAACTGGGATGTCCCAGGAAACTATGACCCTAAACCTCCAAACCAAGGAACCAAACCCCATGAGGTGTTTGGTTGTACATAAGCAGCCTCAGCAGCTACTCCTTTTTTTTTGTCATTGTTGTAAATATATCTGTCACAAACTTTTGCCAATTCAACTTTTTACAGGAGTGCAATTTATTGACAGCAATTACATTAATCAGCTGTGCATCCCTACCCTTAATCAATTTGATTTTTCCATTACCATAAACCAAAAGTCAGTGCTCCTTAAGCAATAACCCCCCTCCCCCCTCCCTCCCACCTCTGGTAACCACTAATAAACTTTGGTCACCATACATTTACCTGTTCTTGTCTTTTTATATAGTGAGGTCATACAATATTTGTTCTTTTGTATCTGATTTGTTTCACTCAGCATAATGTCCTCATGGTTAGTCCATGTTAGGTATGCATCAGGACTTCATTCCTCTTTGTGGCTGTGTACTATTCCATTGTATGTATATACCACGTTTAGCTTATCCATTCATCAGTTGATGGATTTCAGTTGTTTCCACCTTTTGGCTATTGTGAATAGTGCTGCAGTGAACATCGGTATACATATGTCTGTTCATGTTGCTGCTTTCAAGTCCTGTGGGTATATTCCTAACAGTGGAATTGCTAGATCATAATCAGTGTCACTGAATTGCACATGTAGAAATTGTTGAATTGGTATGTGTTCTGCTGTGTTTATTCTTAACAACAGTAACATAAAATAGAATTAATAAAAAGAATTAATCTACCTCCTTTGGAGTTTGCACGGGAATCAGTTTATTATTCTGAAATTGGTAAACAAAGTGAAAGAATGCAACATTTAACCTGCCATTTGTGTGTGAACCAAATAGCTTGTGAAGGAACATTCTTTTTAGAAGAACTCCAACTACTAAATTCACAAGGAATGATAGTATTAGAAAATCACAAATTTTCAAGTTGTATTCAGAAGAGAATGTAGAACCAGGGATATCACTGCTGATGTCAGATGGATCATGGCTGAAAGCAGAGAATACCAGAAAGATGTTTCCCCGTGTTTTACTGACTATGCAAAGTCATTCAACTGTGTGGATCATAATAAATTATGGATAGCATTGCATTGCAAAGAATGGGAATTCCAGAACACTTAATTGTGCTCATGAGGAACCTGTACATAGATCAAGAGGCAGTCGTTCGAACAGAACAAGAGGATACTTCGTGATTTAAAGTCAGGAAGGGTGTGCATCAGGGTTGTAGCCTTTCACCATACCTATTCAATCTGTATGCTGAACAAATAATCCCAGAAGCTGGACTCTATGAAGAAAAATGGGGCATCAAGATTGGAGGAAGACTCATTAACAACCGACGTTATGCAGATGACACAACCTTGCTTGCTGAAAGTGAAGAAGACTTGAAGCACTTACTGATGAAGATCGAAGACCCCAGCCTTCAGTATGGATTATACCTCAACATAAAGGAAACAAAAGTCCTCACAAGTGGACCAATAAGCAGCATCATGATAAACAGGGAAAAGATTGAAGTTGTCAAGGATTTCATTTTACTTGGATCCACAATCAAGGCCCATGGAAGCAGCAGTCAGGAAATCAAAAGACACATTGCATTGGGCAAATCAGCTGCAAAAGACCTCTTTAAAGCGTTGAAAAGCAAAGATGTCACCTTGAAGACTAAGGTGCGCCTGACCCAAGCCATGGTGTTTTCAATTGCCTCATATGCATGTGAAAGCTGGACGATGAATAAGGAAGATCAAAGAAGAACTGACGCCTTTGAATTGTGGTGTTGGAGAAGAATATTGAATGTACCATGGACTGCCAAAAAACGAACAAATCTGTCTTGGAGGAAGTACAACCAGAATGCTCCTTAGAAGTGAGGATGGCAAGACTACGTCTCACATATTTTGGACATGTTGTCAGGAGGCATCAGTTCCTGGAGAAGGACATCATGCTTGGTAAAGAAGAGTGTCAGGGAAAAAGAGGAAGACCCTCAACAAGACGGATTGACACAGTGGCTGCAACCATGGGCTCAAGCATAACAGTGATTGTGATGATGGCGCAGGACCGTGCAGCGTTTCGTTCTGTTGTACATAGGGTAGCTATGAGTGGGAACTGACTCAACAGCACCTAACAACAACACAACAACAATAAAATGCTAGATTCTGGCAGCAATCATGTAAGGCTACTACAATTGTTAAATGAAAGGTAGAGGGGGATAAAATTTAAATTGATGGGTCAGGCTGAAAACACCTGAACTCACTGATCAATGTTAGCATTACTAAAAGTAGATGTTTCGGATTGAATTGTGTTCCCTGAAAATATATATTGTAAGTCCTAGCCTTTATGCCTGTAGTTATAATCCCATTTGGGAAGGAAATGTCTTTGTTATGTTAATGAGACAGAACTAGTGTAGGGTGTATGAGGATAAGTCACAAAGTATTGCTACAAAATCACAGAAACTTTTATTAAACAAAAATATCAAAATGTGAAGCTATTGTTTCTCAACATATCCACTATCTAGGCCTATACATTTCTAAAGGCAGTGTTTCCATCTCTCTAATCCTTCCCTGAAGAATTCTACGCTCTTTGATTTACACCACGTCAAAACGGCAGTTTGGAATCCTCGAGGGATTCAAATTGTGTTCCTTTTAAATGTTCCTTGAGTTTTGAGAACAAAAAGAAGTCCGAAGGAGCAAGATCAGGGCTGTAGGGTGATTGGGGTAAGATTTCCCAATGAAATTCTCATAGGACAGCCCTTGATACCCTCAAAGAATGAGCAGGTACATAATCTGTCATAGTGGAAAAAAATTCCTTGACACAACTTTCCTGGCCTTTTTCTCGCCAATGCAGTTTCCAAATTTTCTTAAAATTTCTTCATAATAAGTCCCCATGATCATCCTGTGTTCTTCGAGGAAATCTACCAAGATTACCCCTTTGGAGTCCCAAAAAAACAGTTGCCATAACCTTCTGAGAGGTCTTACCTCTCTTGGCTCGTCTTTGAGGTCTTCCCAACCTTCCTTAAAATGCTTGATCCATCTAAAAACTTGTTTTATGTGGGGCAGCATTCCCATAAACTTATTGTAAAGCTTCAATGATTTGGGAAGATGTTCACTTGAGTTTTGTTAAAAATTTGATATTAGCTCTGACCTCAAAATCTTTTTCTTTCCATGGCACAAAAAGTATCCTTTTTTTTTTTTGAAGGCACTCTAATGAGACTAACTCAAGTGTATTACTGAGAGAACTTGTCTGCAGCCATCCACTGATTGCAGAGACATGTTTAAACACGTTTTGTTTGGAATAGACCAGTGCATTATGAACTGGAACCCTAGTAGCAATACTTTTTGACTTACTCTCATATCTTAAGTCAGTCTCTTTTGAGATATAAAAGAGATTCAACAAGCAAGCTAGCAAGCAGAGGTGGGGTAAGATAGATGCCACACATGGAGATCTCCAAGGAACCAGGAAGCAGAAGCTAAAGAAACAAGAACCTTCCTCCAGAGCCTACAGAGAGAGAAAGCCTTCCCGTTGTGTGGGTGCTCTGAATTTGTACTTCTAGCCTCCTAAACTGTGAGAAAATAAATTTTTGTTTGTTAAAGCCGTCCACTTGTGGTATTTCTGTTATAGCAGCACTAGATAACTAAGACAATGGGGTAGCCAGACTTCATGTGTCTCCTGATGGAATGCAACAGCAAGTACATCCACCACCCTTGAAATAGTCTTGGCCAAAAAAGATGTAGATGCCTCTAGGTCTAACTTCTAGTCTGCAGGAAATATAAAGGATGGAGGAACATGTTAAGTGATACCAGGATGATGCAATCACTCAAATCTGTAACATAGTTAAATCTACAAAGGAAAATGGGCTACTTTCTTTAAGAAATTCATTTCATAGGGAGAAAAGGGAATGGAAGAACTATTATTAAATAAGACACTTGAGACATAAAAACCAAATACAATGTGTGGACCATGTTGAGATCATGATTTGAGCAAATCGACAGTTTGGAGACAATCATGAGAATCTGAATATGAATCAGCTGTTAGATGATATTTACAAATTATTGTTAATCTTATTTGGGTGATAATGGTATTATGAATATGTTAGAAAAGCATTCTTACTGAAAAGGGTGAATTTTGCTGTATGTAAGTTATATCTTTAAAATATTTTAATTGAAAAATGTCTGTTAGAGATGCATACATCTGTTGGCTTGGATTTGCTTCATAATATTCAAATAGAAGGGGAAATGAGTATAAATGGGAAAGAATTGAAAAATTGTTGGTAAATAGTGATGCTAGATTGTGAGTACATGGAGGTTGATAGGGTTATTATGCTTTTGTGTATGTTTGAAAATTGTCATGATAAAAAATAGTAGAAAAATAAGTAATAGAAAATACATCCTATTAGCAGAATGCCAAACCACCACTTCTGAGTCTAATTATCTTTATAGTCTCTATGTTTAAGAACTTAAACATAGATAAGCAGTAGGCAGGCTTATAAAACATATTAAGACAACATCCTGGTTCCAAGACCTTACAAATGACTTAGGAAGGTAAGAATCATCTTCAAACAATTCTAATGCAAGGTACTATGCCAGGAACCCAAAGATTTAGATCTGCTCCAGCTCTGAGAAGTCCTCTGGTTAACGTGCACATGCCTAGGGACCCTGGAACTTCAGGCCACTGATGACTGTATGCGGGAAGGGCATTTCCACTCCTGCTTCGAGACTGGGCATTTTGAGTGAGTAGCAAAATAGGCTTATGCTTTAGTATCTGAAAAGATAATGCTAAATAATTACCCTAAGTCTACACTAGATCCAATGCAGTCCCCACATGTATCATACTGCAAATTTGAGAGGAAATGCAAATTTGAAGGAGTTTATGGAGGAGAAGTGACTCACACTTCTTTAGAGTCAAGGTTCCGAACCCAGACCTGAGAAGGAATCTCATCATCTTATCCCTCTCTACTTGCAAGTATTCAAGCTTTAGTTGTCACAGAACTTCCAGTGGCAATCATACAACACAATACTCCACAATAATAGAACAATAGCAGACCAAATAGTAGAACCTTGTGCATGTACCTCCAAGGTCTTCATATACTCCTCTGCTGTATATTTTCTGTGCTGAGAGCTGAACTGCTTGCCTTAGCCCTCCTCCTCCACAGCGACAGACAACAGAATGGTTATGACATAAGGGATCTCTGGTTTTATCAACAGACTGAGGGGCTGAGTATAGAGAGAGCACAGTATTCATGTGTGTGACATAGAAATGTTGTTTTGGGTTGGATTTCTGGTGAAGCTGTTGGTGGTGAGGAGTGTGTGTGTGTATGTGTTCTGATATTCCACCACCCCCTTTTTTGGTAGATAAGATATTTTACCATCTTTGGGAGAGGATAGGAGCAGTAGTGGTGCTAATGGTAAGAGTTCTAGCAGTGGCATTAGACAGGGAAAGGCAAATTGAGGAGCTTCAGATTCATCTGGTTATATGTAGTGAGGACAAGAGGAGACCGGGCTACTTCAATTGGTTGTAGTAGAGACCTGCCCTCAAAGAACCAAACCAGCAAGTTATCTGCTGAGACAGTAGCAGAGATATTAAAATAAATTACCACACTAAAAAAAAAAATTAACTCGACCCTGATTAGGGTTTGAGGAGATAGAGACACTCAAAATATAGGAAGAGGGTAGAAAGATTGGAAGAGCTCACTTCCCTGCCCTTGAAGGACTTTTGAATTGGGTATGGGAGCTAAACTCTGGGAAGCAGCTAGGCCCTGGAATAGGAGCTATTTAGATATTAAATTAACAGAAGGAAAGAAAGAGCAGTCTTTCCATTGTCATATCTCCAATATTTCATTTTATTGCAATGAGATGTTTTATATTGTAAGACTGACTTATGAACATCAGAGAAGTTTAAACCAAGAGGAAATCACTTCTTTTGGAGAAAAACAAAGGATTCATGGATCACAAAAAAATCATCATTGAATCTCAGAGCACAGCACGATGTGATATGGATAGCTGGAGCCAATATAATGGATATATTTTCTATAAAATTTAAAAAAAAAGTGTACAAAGAGAAGGGTGTAGAGATATAGGGCTAGATTTTGATGATAGCGGAGTGGAATAGGTAGGTATCATATAGTGTCATGGAAGCCAAAAATTAGAGAAGTCCATGAAGGGTTACTAAGTGATGCCTAAAGCCATAGACAGGTCAACAGCAGTGAGGACTTCTCATGACTGGCCAGCCTTTGACGTTGGAGGTGTATGCATGTGGCTCTATTATTTGGTCTGTTGTTCTGTTGTTTGTGCAGCCTCAGGCATTGTTGCATAGTTGTCACTGAAAATTCCATAGTAACCAAAGCTTGAGTATTTGCAAGTGGAAAGGGATAAGATGATGAATTGGGTTTCCTTCTTAGGTCTGGGATGGCTTCTGGAACCCAAGAAAGTGTGAGGCACCTCAGAGACTACCAGAGACCTCCTGGTATAACAATCAAACAACTCAAAACAGTGTGTGTGTGTGTGTGTGTGTGTGTGTGTGTGTGTGTACGTGTGTATGCTTCTGCATCTCCAAAGTGGTCAGAAGGGCATTTCAGCCTTAAGCCACCAAAGTAAACCTTCAAAAACAACTAAATAATTTTGTGCCATAATGCACCAAGAGGAAAAATGTCCTGACTGAACAAAATGTTCTCCCTCTGAAGTTAGCCTTCTTTCAGAGTCTGCCTGCAGTGCAAAGACTACACAGAGTCAGGTCCTATGTCAGGCTCTGAAGAAACACATTGCTAACAACAGAATGCTTCTGTGTGGCAGAGTGAGGAAGGGATGCAGACTAAAAGGGTATCTGGTGAATGTGCCAGCGCTCTGGAGTTTTTCCATGATGCAATCATCCCCGGGCTGTAATCAGCCTCACTGACCCCCGCACCCGCCGTGTTCCTCCTAGCTCACGCCACTTTTCGTCAGCTCCTTCCTATTTAGCAGAGATCCCCATTTCTGATACTTTGCGGGGGCTAATTATCTTCCATTTATCTGTGCAGCCCTGCATTTGCCATCTGTTAGTCCAGAAACATAAATGATGTAAATCCTTTTATATCTGGCTGCACCACCTAATTATTCCTCATTTGTTTTTATTCTTTCTCAATTTAGCATCCTCTGCAAAGTTGGAAATCATGTTTTCATATCATAATTAGGGCTTTAAGAACCTCAGAGAAACTGCCTGGTGAATACACGTGCCTTTGCTTTTCATTTTAATGGCGAATTTAAAAGTGAGGCAATAAATTAGGGCTCAAGGAAATAACAGACTGAAATGAAAGTTTCTGGGATTTAGATGAGGAAACGTGATAGAACAAGTTAGGGAGAAAAATATCCAGCATTAGAGGGCAAAAGCCAGCCCCCAAAGTGAAGTCTTCCAGTAGATCAGCATTATTGCTTCCTTTCCTTGCTGATGAGAATCCCTTTTAGATAGCCCACTCTGTGCTTTGGGGTATGCTTCGCGATGCACAATTTTGCTAATTGAATAAACACCTTTTGTTAAGTATACAACATATTTACTTTTTTATAGGACAGCACCTGGGTGAACTTTAATGACTGTGTGATTTGAATAGTCATGGCCACTACTCAGAGAGAATGGGCTCAGAAAGAATCCACCGATCTAAAGGTCTGGGGGGATATGGGAACACAGCAACCTGGTGAGGAAGTTCTTGAAATTCTTACTGTTGTTATTTCTGTTTTCTCCCACAAACTATCACTTCCACAAATCACTTAGCTCTTCTTCAGCACTTTCTTCAAGATTCATTTCCAGGATTTTCTGACATAGCTTCACCTGGCTCTAGTTCATCTAGAAATTCTTCTTCCCTATGTACATGCCCCCTTCTTTATCCCTCCTTCAACAATTTCATCTGCATACCTGTACCATAAGATTTGAATTTTTATCTTTTAGTATTTTTGTATGTATTATTTATGCAAGTATGTGTATGTGTATTTGTCCTACCTACAACATTAATTAAAAATCTTGAAGGCAGGAATAATGAATCTGTCGTGATAAATTAGGTTAAGGTGCAGTGACAAACAGCCCCCAAAACATCAGCTGTTTAAAGAACAATGTTTATTTCTCACATTTCATGCCTATTGCAGGTCAGCAGGGAGGCTCTGCTCACTTTATTTTTTCACTGACCCAAGATGGAAGCTTCCAGAAACTTGCCTCCATAAATCTAGAGGGAGGAAAAAAAGAGCCTGGAGAACCATGCTCCGGCTCTTAAAGTTTCTGTCCATAGTGACACATGTCACTTCTGCTCACATTTTATCCACCAAAGAAACAGTGGCATCACTAGGGTTGATGTCACCCCGTGCAGTAACTCATGGTGTCACCCCCCCATGCTAATTACCACAATATTGTAGCTAAAACACCAAAAAATTGACAAAACCAATTACTATAAAAACACTGGCAGCAAGGAAAACAACAGTGCATGCTTGTAGAGTGTGCAGATGAAACCATGTGATTCGAAGCCTCATTGTAATTAGGTAATAATGACAGCTCTGACTGGAGTGCATTAGAAGATTCAAAAAGTAAATTAGCATAAAGTTTTAGCCTTGTAGGCATGTTGATACATGTAAGCTGGACTTGCAAAAATGTTTTCGTTGTTATAACTACCAGAGTATTTTTATTAAAAAAATAAATTTCTGCTGAAACACTACACAAAAATTTTATGCAGTCATTTTAGTGTGTCACCCCCTCTGACAGTGTCACCAGGTTCGGTCCAAACCCCACCCCCACACACACACCCTTAGCGATGCCAGTTGCAGAGAAACTCAAATAGGCATGCCTGAGTTCAGCAGGGCTGGAATGTTTAATTGTCCTATGTGTAGGCACTCAGAGTATTTGTTAACAATACAGTCTATTCCTGACAGTATTTTCCATCTTTATTATCTCTTTTCATAGAGCTACTAAGCGTAGTTCTTTGCACACAATGACCACCCAACCTAAACCCCAAACCCATGGCCATCCAGTTGATTCTGACTCCTAGTGACCCTGTAGGACAGAGTAGAACTGCCCCATAGGGTTTCCGAGGCTATATATCTTTACGGAAGCAGACTGTCACGTCTTTCTCCCGAGGAATAACTGGTGGGTTCAAACCTCCGACCTTTGGGTTACCAGCTGAGTGCTTTAACCACTGCACCACCAGGGCTCCTAAGTAACCACCAGGGTGCTTAAAAAAATACAACTAATCAGCCAAAGGAATAATTTGGATTTTTAAAAAGGCATTACTACTTAGTTGACCCAGAAATCTGTCTGCCAATTCTTTCTGCCCACTAACATCACTCTGAGATTGTCTTGAACCATGTTTCAAGTCTGTGCAACTAGCGACAGAAACAAAGTGAAAAGCCTATGTGTACATTTGACCCAAAGTGATGATGATTGAATGAAGTTTGAACTTATCATTTCCCTCTTTTAAAGCATTAACCAAAACAATTTTAAATTTGGGGCATTGTAGAGGTTGACCTTTGAACATTAATAAAGTGTCTTTTTTTTTTTAACTCTAAAATGTTTAGATCTTCTTGCCTGTAACTACATACACCAGAATGCTTTGTGCCTTCCTCTAGCAGGCCTAGAGATTGAATGCAGCCGTCAACCTGGGCCTAGTCAACATCCGACCAGAGCTGCTGTCATCAGAAGTTATTTTAAAGAAGGGAGAGCTTGTTAGGGGAGGGAAAAGGGATAATTCTGAGAATTTACTAGAATATGTAAGAAAGTCACAGACCAGGCAGAGTACTGAAGACAGTTTGAGGGAGCAGCAGGAGCAGGCGAGACCTGCTTTCTTTCGTTTTAATTGAAAATGGCTTTAATCAGAAGTGGAAAGAATGAGGAGATAGGGAAGTCACAAAGAAAATAAAACATTCTACCGTTTTAGGTTGGCTTTTTTTACGATTAGCTTTCGATTCTTTGACAATGCTGCATTACTTAACCCTCTGAACATGATAAGTTCAATCTCATAATCGAATGTGCTTTTGATTGAAACGTTTAATAGCTCTGGCATGGAAAACATGGGAATCTTATTTTGGAAGTGTTCAAACCGTTCAAACTACTGAGCCCTCAAGCAAAAATGTCAGAAAAGGCCCCTTGTTTACCCTTTGTTCCCTGCAAACTTTCCATCTCTAGCTTTGGCCCAGCCCCACTGCCTCAGGGTCCCTGGAGGGGGCTTGAAAACACGGACTGCTTCTGAGAGCCCTGGTTCTGTCTTCATAAGCAAGTGCACCTGCAAGGCTTGCGTCAGCCAGCGCAGGCTCTGGGCACAACGGGGACCCATGTGTCAGAACTGACATCTCCTGCGGCTTGTGCAGTCTTGGCTTTCGGCTGCCCGTGATCACAAACAACGCTACTGGTCATCAGAGGTTAGCACTGCTGAGCTGGCTGCTGCTTCCTGTCTTTTAGAGGGAGGCATGAAAAATGCAGCTTGGTTTAAAAAGTCCTTGTCATTAGGTGAAAGGCAGATGGATGCTTTCTGGAGCGATGCCCGAGCTTTCATGCTTGAAACCAAGATAAATACATATAGATAGATACAGATATATGCTTTACTTTTCCCACCCCCTACACCTGCATTTGCAGTTCATCATTTTGCTGACTTAGTGGAGTGTATATGAGGTTATTTAAGACTGAAAAATAAGGACTAAACTTAAAAAAAAAATGCTTTATTCAGAAATACCTTAGTCGTGATATTCTGGAAGGTTAATCTAATTTCCAAAATGGGCAAATGCTTCACCATGTATATAGAATCACAGAAGTTTAAACTTGAAAGAAACCTTGGCCATCATGTGGTCCAATTCACCCATTTTTCAAACAGAAAAGCAAAGTCTAAGAGGTGAAATGACTCACCAAAGGTCACACAAATAGGGAGTAGTAGAGGCAGTAGGACTTTCATGGGTGATGCAAATGGTTAACACGCTCAGCTGCTAACCAAAAGGTTGGAGGTCAGAGGTTTGAGTCCACCCAGAGGCACCTGGGATGAAAGGCCTGGCAATCTTCTTCCAAAAAATCAGCCACTGAAAACCCCATGGAGCATAGTTCTACTCTGACACACATTGAGTTGGAATCAACTCAATGGCAACTAGTTAGTCAGTAGAGGAACTCAGAACCAACTTCCTGCCCTTGCTCTTTCCACAACATGACACTACACGATCTACAAATCTCTTTTTACTTTGGAAAATATCCTGGCATTCTCCGAGAAGCAACCCGGCATCTGATTTTAGGTAATATTAAGAATTTTAGAAATAGAAGAGATCATAAAGACCACTAGGCCAACCCCAGTGTGTATTCTTTGAGTTTCACAACAGCATCAGGAGGTGAACAAGAAGCATGTTGACTTGAGGAAAAGTTAATCTGTCATCAAAATATAATCACACAGATATAGTTTTATAGCTTTATTGGGATGTATTCCGTACATCATAAAATTCAGCCATTTAAAGTATACAGTTCAGTGGGTTTTAGTATATTCACGGTATTGTGCAATCATCACCGCAATCTAATTTTAGAACGTTTTAATCACTCCGTAAAGAAATTCCATATCCATTACCAGTTGCTCCCCATTCCCTGCACCTCTAGAACCTAGCTACCATTAATTTAGTTTCTGTCTCTATGCATTTGCCTAATCTCCACAGATAATTGAATGACTCCTTTATCTGTTCATGTGTGAACGTATACAGAGACACTTCCTCCCAGGCCTTGAGCTGGAGCTGCTGGAGATCAGCAAAGAGACATCATCAGGGCAGAGCCATCTTGGAACAGGCAGCCCCGGTGCCAGGCAGAGGGGAAGCCCAAAGCCCCAAACACAGTTAAGCTGAGGGGCTCAGTGCATGCACAACCAAAGTAGGAGCCATAGGAGCTGGCTGGGAGACAGCCCATCCTATCAGGATAGGCTGAATCCTAGACAGATTTATGTAGAAACAAAAGTGGATCCTGATATCTGCCGCACCACTGAAAAGGGCAGGGGACATAAAGGAATATCAAATAAGTGAAAAGGATAAAGGGTGTGTGCACTAAGGCCTAGAAAAACACCATCAGATGAGAAAATACTATTAAACTTTTTTTTTAAATCTTTTTCTTTCCTCATAGTATACCTGCCTGGAAATATTTTATTTAAAAATAATCTTTTATCACTACAAAAGCAGTGTCATGGATTGAATTATGTCCCCCAAAAACTGTTTATGTCAATTGGCTGGGCCGTGATTCCTGGTACTGTGTGATTTTCCTATATGTTGTAAATCCTGCCTCTATGATGTTAATGAGGGAGGATGGGTGGCAGTTGTGTTAGTAAGGCAGGACTCAATCTACAAGACTGGATTGTGTCCTGAGGCAATCTCTTGAGATATAAAAGACGGAAGTGAGCAGAGAGACAGGGGGACCTCATACCACCAAGAAAGCAGTGCCAGGAGCAGAGCGTGTCCTTTGGACCCGGGGTCCCTGCGCAGAGAAGCTCCTGGTCTGGGGGAACACTGATGAGAAGACTAACAGAGAGAGAAAGCCTTTCCCTGGAGCTGACACCCTGAATTTGGACTTTTAGCCTACTTTACTGTAAGGAAATAAACTTCTCTTTGTTAAAACCATCCACTTGTGGTGTTTCTGTTATAGCAGCACTAGATGACTAAGACAAGCAGTATATATGGAAATTAGAGAATATAGATAAAGCAAAAATACGAAAACAAAGATATTCTATTTCTATAACCTAGATTATCACTATTAACATTTTATTGCATATTCTTCCAGAAATTTTTCTATCTGTATCTAGATCTATAGCTTTTTTTTTTTTTTTTACCAAAATTAGATCACACTGGACATGTTGTTTAGTATCCTGCTTTTTTCTCTCAACAATCTCTACTATAACATATCAATAAATTGCTCTCTGATTGTCAGATTAGACCTTGAGCCCCATACTCCCATGGAAGGAAGTACCAAGATAAAGAGCATTGTTGAAAAAATAGGATTAGGGCAATAAGGTTGGGAGTGAATTTTTGCAATACTTTAAAAATATTTTCATGTTTACCAATCTAAAACAATTAGCATCCTAAGCATAATAGATATCTAATCCTGTCATTGGGCTGTATGACTCTGGCTGCATCTCTTATTTTCATCTGACTGAGAATGTAGAGCTCAGAGTCCAGATGACTAAGGCAGTCCTGATTGTAGTAAACACCGTGTCCCATCATCGCTAAATGGATGTCCTTTCTAAAGAAAAGAGTTAGGAGCTTAATGGGCAGCGGATTCTGTTGATGAGGGAGGAATGACTCACAAAAGGAGGCTGAGAATAGTTGCACAACTCAAAGAATGTAATCAGTGTCACTGAATTGTACATATAGAAACTGTTGAATTGCTGTATGTTTTGCGTGTGTATTCTCAACAACAACAACAACAAAAAAAAAACTGAAGCATGCTGATAAAGAAATAAAGAAGGAAAAGGGTTAGAACTTACTGGGTTGTTTCCTGGTGAAGCGAAGGAATCTTGGTTTCTCTCACCACGTTTCTTTGGCAAATCAAAGAGGTGGACAGTAACAGAAAACCTTCAGTTAATCATAAACAATATACTTATAGAAGCGATTTCTGTTTTGAAAAAATTCTAATAAAAATGACAATTCAAAAAATTCAGTGGGGTAAATATTTAACCTACAAAAGCATTCATCGTTTGATTCCAAAAAATAGTGTGGTTCATGTTTTAAATGGTTAGAGCAGCAAACATTTACTTGCCACTTCTCAGAAATACACCTTTTGCTTACACTGAGGCATGTTATAGAAGATGTAGACTTTATTTTAAAAAATGGGGTCATTTTGGGAAACAAGAGAACATAATAAGATTACATTAGAATATACTGGAATTATTTGATTTTTTTCCTATGCCTTATTGGAGGTCGTATTGACATATAGTTCAGAATACAGTCCAAGTTCAAATCCTTGTACTTCTCTTACTAGTTTTGTAAACTTAGTAAATTATATCATTTATCTGAGCCTCATTTTCTTCATATGTAAAATGGATATACAAATACATTCCTTTCAGCATTGTTGTGAGGAGTAAAGGAGAATCTTCTAGGAAGAATGTGACTCAGTGACTTGCCTTTGATAAATAATAATAGTATCTAACACTTCCACAGTGCCAGGCACTCTTCTAAACACTTGGCGTACATTGATTCATTTAATGCTTACAGCAGCCTTACAATGAAGGTATTATTCTCATCATCCCCATTTTACAGATACATAAACCGAGACCAAGAGAAGTTAAGTAACTTACCCAAGGGGACACAACTGATAAGTGATGGAATCAAGATTTGAGTCCGGGAAATCTGGCTCCAGAGTCAGTGCCCTTAATCACTGCACTCCTAGTTGTAGTAGCTCTTTCTTTCTTTTTCCCACTCTTATTTCCTTTCTTTTTTTCTGTAAAGCCATAGTTACCTCTTTACCTATTCAATAATTATTTATGCAATGTGTGCATGGTACCACTGTGAAGTGATGTAAGGTCCCTGCCTTCATGAAACTTAGCCTTTCATTGATCTCAACTGCCTTTCATTCACTGAGCAGTACATATTTTGCTTTGATGACCTAAAGTGGGTACTCTGATGTGAAAATGTCTTCATGGACCAGAGGGCAGAGCTGCCTTCATGGGCAGACAACAGGGCCCCACACTCAGAAGGACCCCATGCTTAGTTTAATGCTCTGCTGTCACCATCTTGAAATTCTTATTAATTTTATCCTTTAACTTGTGTTTTGTAAGTCAACTCCAAAGGGACAGTGGAGTGTGCCTGTGAGCAGAGGAGATGCCTGCAATATGTGCCCACCATTCCTTGCCCCCCTAATCACGTATAGCATTCACAACCAAAAAAACCAAACCCGTTGCCATAGAGTTGATTCTGACTCGTAGCGACTCTATAGGACAGAGTAGAGAACTGTGCTGGTGGATTTGAACTGCTGACCTTTGGTTAGCAGCTGAGCTGTTAACCACTGCGCCACAATGCCCTGTAAACACAGAATTTTGGTGGACCCAAGACGCATAGGAGTTCAGTGAGACTCAAATCAAGTACAAGATACATGTGTTACACCTACAACTAATAAGCAGAGGTTGGAGGGTATCTTAGTTATCTAGTTGCTGTTATAACAGATACCACAAGTGAATGGCTTTAACAAACAGAAATTTTATTCTCTCACAATCTAGTAGGCTAGAAGTCTAAATTCAGGGCTCCAGCTCCAGGGGAAGGTTTTCTCTCTGTGTCAGCTCTAGGGGAAGGTTCTTATCATCAGTCTTCCCCCGGTCTAGGAGCTTCTCAGTGCAGGGACCCTGGGCCCAAAGGACACGCTCTGCTCTTAGCACTGCTTTCTTGGGGCTATGAGGTCCCCTTGTCTCTCTGCTTGCTTCTCTCTTTTATATTTCAAAGG
Organism: Dugong dugon; assembly: GCA_030035585.1. NCBI lineage: Eukaryota > Metazoa > Chordata > Mammalia > Sirenia > Dugongidae > Dugong > Dugong dugon. The sequence continues at coordinate 155,044,382 of CM057483.1, forward strand.
AGATTGACTCAAGAGACAGCCTAATCTTATAGATTGAGTCCTGCCTCATTAACATCATAGAGGTAGGATTTACAACACATAGGAAAATTACATCAGGTGACAAAATGGTGGCCAATCACATAATATTGGGAATCATGGCCTGGCCAAGTTAACACACGTATTTGGGGGACACAATTCAATCCATCACAGGGCTACTGACAGCCTCGAGAAGCCATGATTTCTGTTGGAACCAGAACTTGCTTCAAACATGCAGAAAGAATGCAAGGGTGTTTCTAAGAAACAAAAAAACCAAGGAAGCCTATCATGTGTTTCTTACTCCTTTACTTCCTTGTAGTGTTCCCATTGCTGTGGTAAGAACGAAATACATAAGCCTGTATAAGCTACGAGATACAAATTGTGCAATTTTGGTGATTCTCCATACTAGTTAAATGCTCTTATATTTGCATCTAAAACTCACATTGCACAATATAAAGATGAACAGTAAAATATATGCTGTTGATTAAAATTTTTAATTTTGCTTTACTTAGAATGACATTAAATAGCAAATAAAAAACACCATGACAAGTTGAAAGAGAGAGAGATTGTAGGAAAAGCTTTATGTTTTCAATGACACTTTTTTCCTACTTTTTAAACAAAAGCTCCTACATTTTTATTTTTCACTGGGTCCCACTAATTGTAGGTGGCCCTGCCTGCAGGTGAAAAAAGCAAGGAACATACAGGTGAGCTTCTTGGATAAAAGGGATCGGGAAACAGTGAGTGAGTGGATTGGAGAGAAGAGGATGTGAGCAAATGAATGGAGGACTTGGAAGGCCAAGCTGAAAGAATGAAATTTATTACAAAAGCAAAGAGAACCAGGGAATTGCTGAGCAAAAGACTGATGTAGTTTTCAATACTAATATAATTTTAAATGCAAACACGCAAGCAAGCAAGCAAAGAAACAGTCAAACAAACAAGGAAGCAGACAGCCAACAAAATAGCACCTTTAGTTCTGGAGAATGGGTAGGATATAATAGAGATGAACTGGAGGCTGGGACAATAGGTGAAAGAAGGCTGCATTTGATAGAACCTTCAAAATATTAAAGAGTCACTTAAGATCTAAGAATAAACTGCAGCAGTGGGTCCTTTAATCTTAGAAGATTCATCATTTCACATTTAGAGCCTTCCTTTTAAACGTGGCTATTACCTGAGGTGACCTCTCCTTCCCATCTTTTCTCAGAAAGGTCCTTCCTTGGGAGAAAATGCATAGTTATCCTTTTATTATTTTTCAAATGGGCATGTAGACCCTTCACCGCGGCAACCCATGGGCTTGGCACTTTTCTCATAGCTCCAGCCCTTGGCCAGAGTGTTGTCAAGCTGCACGAGGCCCTGTGGACCAAAGATACACACCTAGATATCAACGTAATTACCCTGGATAACAAACACTGGGATGTTTGTTTTCCTACCTTGTTTGGCCATCTCCTCCCCTTGTTGTCGTATTCATGGTTGAAGAAACAGATGTTATTCATGCTATAAAAGCAATCCACTTGTCCTCCTTGCTCATCGAGCATAACTCATTTCACGCTGGTGCTTGCTCCATGGGTAATAGGTGAATTTAATAAATGGCCATTGCTCCAGAATGATAGAAGAGCAGTCCTCAGCAGTTTGAGACTTTGGGCCATACCCTGTGTTAACAGAGAAGAGGCAATGCCTGTGAGGAGTAAGCATTTTATTATGACTGTAGCCTGACTTCCCACCTTCTTCTCTTCCAACTCCCCTGGCTCTGAACATGGAAGACACTTTCCTTCCAAAGGCAGCCTTATAAAAAGTGAACTCTAATTTATTTAGCTTTTCTTGTGCCAATATCCTAATAGTTAGACAGCAACTCCCAGTAAGTGGTTGATTACATTCAAGCAAATACACAGCTGAGCAATTAAGTGCATTTGCTTGCACCTTAGCCGACCTGAGGTGGTAGGATTATCTCATAGAAATAATTATGGCTGCTCTATCCTGCCTTTCTGTGGTTTGGGGAAAATTGGCTCTTGAAGTTGGCTTTGGGTCAAGTGTGCTGTTGCCTGGTTGTTTCTGACTGAGAACTATTTAGATGTATTGTTTGTTTAATTAGGTTTACACTAAACGTCGTCTGAGTCTTCTGCAAAATTGACTCTTTCCAGCTGAGAACAGGGATCCCATGTCCAATATAAAACTCTGCAAATTAGGTGATTTTCTATATATTATGGGTATTTTAATTTTCAAAGGATTGTTTGCAAGCATTTTTTGTTGTTGTTGTTGTTGTTGTTGTTGGGGGGAATACCATAGTCTGGTGGAAAGAATGGTTGAGAAGCGGGCAAACAGCATTCCAGCTCTTCCACTAATTGGGTGGGTGACCTCAAGGAAGCCACTTGATGTCTTTGTGCCTCTGTTTCCCTTACCATTATTACCTACCTCATGGGGTTGTATGAGATGAAAATGAACCAGTGCATAAGAAAGGGATTTATGGACTATTGAACATTGTGGAAATGATGTAAATACATGCAAATCTGCTGGTTTCGGGTCTTGCTGTGTTTGATGGGACAACCAGTTCAGCAGGAATAATGTATTCACCTGAAGAATTTTGCTCTGAAGGCATGAGTTAAGATTATCCAGGACCAGATACTGTAATAATAAGTGTAATATAACAAGAAAATGAGGGTTTGGAAGGGGAGGCTATCAGTTGTTAAATGCTTCAGTGCTAGTCACATGCACTTTTACCCCATGGAACCGCCACAGTGACTCAACACACACAGTTTGTGTCGGGATCACCTTTCTTGTAGCTATTGCAGGAAGAGATAGGAAATGAAGATACTGCTAAAATATTTTTGATATTAGGAGACAGAATTGGCTGAGGTAAAAAGTGTAGAACTGCTTTAGTATGGAGAAAATAAGTAGAAGTGTGTGAAATTGGTGATAATAGCTAAAATTTCAAAAAGCAGCACAGTGTAAGCAGGAGCAACAAGGCCAAGGCTGAACAAAAACAAACCTGAGGTAAACCATGCATGGAATACAAACAGAGGAAAAGATAACTAGAAAAGTGGTATTAAAACAACTACTAACAAGGCACATTAATTGTACTGAGGAATTTTGTCAGCTTTTCGATTAGCTATTTTACACCTATTAATATACTCTGGTTTGTAAGCTGAATGCACACTAACGTATTAGTTTTGATCTAAATAAACTATAAACAAATGTATTAAGTGCCATATCCCCGTATCTCTCTATTATCCACACACAGCCCTGTTATGTCTAATTTCTTTGTCTAGAAGCAACTTATGCCAGTTGTTCTAGATGAAATTGTAGTTCCTAGAGGAACTATAGAAATTGCATCGCATCCCCCAAGTACAGTGCAGTCCCCTTGTCCCACGAGACATGTTATGAGCAAACACCAGTCTAGAGGAAAGTAGACAAGAAGTATTTCATTAGTAATCAGACTCCTCTCTTGGCAAACTCTTCTTTTATAAACCAAGGCCAGCTTGTCTACAATGTAATGCCTATATTAATAGATGGACTACCATAACTTTTTTATTGACACTTAATGAACAAATATGTAAATTGTCTGGCACATTATAGGTGCTCAAAACAGATGATTGCATAATTGCTATTGCCATTATTATTAGTGAGATCCTTCCTTTCTCCTTTTTGAAAATGGATGATCACAAAATTAAATGCATTCTTTATCCATTTATGTAGTGTGCAAATCCTTTTTTTAGCTTTTTCATCATCATTAACTGGTCAATAAATGAAAACAAGTCAAAAATCTAGAACCCAAACTGTCAAAGGACTTCAACATTTGCGTATTTCATTTCTAACAGACAATTCCACTTTAACACAGTGATGAGACACTGCATTCCAGTGCTTAGATCTTATGGCAGAAAAAGTGCTTTGACCATAGTTATGGGATTCCCTCTGTCTGCTACTACTAAAAGCTGCATTGTGATCACACCCAAATTACTACCATCACTGTTTCATTTCTTCAAAAATATATACTGATTACCTGTTGTTGTTAGGTGCCATCAAGTCTATTCTGATTCATAGCAGCTCATGTCGCAGAGTAGAACTGCCCCATAGGGCTTCCTAGGCTGTAATCTTTATGGGAGCAAATCGCCAGGTCTTTTCTCCCACGGAGCCACTGGGTGGGTTCAAACCACCAACCTTTCGGTTAGCAGCCAAGCGCTTAACCGTTGTGCCTCCAGGGCTCCTTTACTGATTACCCAGAGGGTACAAAATGTTAAGTGAGGAATCCTGAGACATACAAAATCAGATATTGCAGTGCAATGAATTGTTTTCATATGGCTTTTCTAGCCATGGTCTTGTAACTCCCATCAAATGAATGGGTGGGGCTTTGCAAATAAGGTGCTTGTGGCCCACCAGGGGAATTGGGCAGCTTACTAATAATGCAAATAAGGTATATGCGCCCCTTGGGGGGGTGCACCCATGCAAATAAAGTATATGGAACCCTAATGAGGGGATTGGTCAGTTTTGCATCCTGCTAGGCTTAAAATGAGCCATTCTAGAGGCAAAAAGGGAGGACCTCACTGCCACCAAGAAAGAAGAGCTAGGAGTGGAGCACGTCATTTGGACCCAAGATCCCTGTACTGAGAACCTCCTAGACCCAGGAGACAGAGAGAGAGAGCTGTAACATCTGAGACAGTGAGAGATGTCGAGAAGTAGCGACAGAGAAACGGTGACAGCAGAGGCAGCAGAACCAGGAGACTGGCAGAAGACAGTGCAGTGGGCTAACTAGCCCAGGGAGCAAGAAAGTTGAGCCCCTTTGGGCAGGAGGCTTACTGATGGAGTGGGATGCCTCTGGCTACTTGTTGGTGAAGCTAGGCTTGCCAGACCCACAGAGCTAGCGTTGAGCGCCTTTGGGCCGAGGCTTATTGGTGGAGTGGAGTGCCTCTGGGCACTTATCAGTGGAACTAAAGAGCTTTGTAAACACTTGCCCAAGCAGGGCTAAGGCTGGGCTGGCCCAAGAGGGCCAAGGGGCCAAGGACTGAGAGGCCAAGGACCAGGAGGAGGCCTGCCTGTGGGCACGGCTGAGAAGCTGTCCTGACTGAAGAACCATATCCTGAGTCATTCCTGATCCTGAATTGTAACCCATTACTTCCCTAATAAACCCCATAATTGTGAGTATTGTCTGTGAGTTCTTTGTGGCCATTGCAACGAATTATCAAACTCAGCAGAGAAGTAGAGAGTGCTGCGGGAGGGATGGCTGGTGTCAGAATTGGTAAAGATGGCAGAGAGAGGATGTATGTCTGACCTTCACCTCATAGGAATCAGCTTTGGACTGATGCTGACGGTGATTCTCTCTCCTCCTTGTGAAGTTAGAGGAGGTCAGATGCCCTACCATTTTTCAGATATGAATCCTACCCCTGAGAAACCTATCACTGAGTACGGAAAATACATTGTATAAGCACTTAATTGTCATGTATGATAAGAATGTTACTTGTCTTAAGAGAAGTGCAAATACAGTAATACAGTGGTGTTCATGTTCACAGGCGAAAGGGATGACTTCTAGTTAGGGAGTCGTGGAGAAGGTAAGCTTGGAGCTGAGAGGAAGGGCACTGCAGTCAGTCCAACAGTCTGGATTGTTATCATTTATGTCTCCTGCTGCCCCCACCCCACAATTTTTATAATCTTAGTTTGGGGTACATTATTTCCTACATATATACATGCTGACAGAGGAAATAACAAAGACAAAGCCATTATGTCTGCCTGAGTATCCCCATAGATCTGACATGTCCCTTAAAGACATTAGTTCTTGGGTGACAGACCCTATGAGTGATGTACCAGATACCCTTTGGGTCCTATGCAAATATTAACAGCCATTATTATGAACAGGATTTTGAGGGGTAATTCATTACTGTTTTACTCTATGAATCTCAACATAGGTACCCACCCAGCTCAGCCAGTCTTCCAACTTTTTCTCTCTTATGTCATTTTATACCTTCCTGTTCTGCAGATAGCCCCATTTATAACAGCATGATTGAGTAGCATAGTGGATGAATGGGACTGTGAACAAGCCAGAGGGGATCCATGAATCTCGTAGTACTTGTAACCTGTGCTTCAGTGGGTCTCAGTGAGGCAGTGAACCACTACAGAAGTGGCTGTGGGTTGTGTATAGAGATTTGTAGTAGGTTTGGTGATATGGAGACACAGCTACACAGCATTTCCAATAATACCTGTGTGCTCAAGAGTGGTACAGAAGTACAAGTGGCTATAGGGTAAGCCTAGGTAGATAGCACCTTAGACAACCCCAAGAAGTTTCCTGGGAGCAGAGTGATCCATATCGTCAAAGGTGGCGTGGACATAGCAGGAATCGGCACTAGGGCCGAAAGAGTCTTGTGAACAGGATCAAAGTGTAGGTGTGTAGCATTACACGTTCCACAGTTCATTTGTTAAAATTCTTTTTCTGCCCTTTCTTTTCATATTGTAGATTTTGGGCTACTCCCCAAAACTTTTTACCCCATGACATTAGTTCATGAAATTCCAGTGGTCAGCCTTAATATACAAGCCCTTCTAACTGCTTATGAAATCAATTTTACCTTCTTCCCTGTAGTTGGCAGAAAAGCAGGCAGTATTTTGCATCATAAAAGTATCTTATAAATGTTACTTCTGACTCAGGAGTTTCAAAAGACACTCAGACTTTAGAGGCTGTTGATGTGTCCTGTGAAGGCTTCCGTTAGCTTATATATTTTTTAAAAAATTGTAATTGTAATTCCAATTGTCTTCTTAAAAAATCTGTTGCCCTGACATTAATGTTTAGATTGGCTTGTGTTTTACAAAAAGTAGAAAATTATGTGAGGTTTCTTATTTAGAACAGAAGGGGATCGTTGGCAGCACACATGAAAATTTTAAAAATAAATTCTTAAGGCAGGTTGGGTTCCCCAGGAAGCAGATGGGATTTAGCATACAGGATGCTTGTTAAGGAGTGTCCTTGGGACTAACCTCTGGGGAAGGGAGACGGAGGGAGCAGAATTGGGCAGAAGGAAAGGTTGAGCTGTGATGCTGGCCTGACAACAGCCTCAGCCAATCCCAAGAATGTCCCTTCAGAGTTGTCTGAAGTTAGCCAGGCCTTTCTACTCCCACATAAGGGGTCATTGAATATGGGCCACCATGAAGCGGTGTGCTAGAGCTAGCTCGTACCGGCTCCCATGAGCTGATTGTCTACATTTCTTGCCAACTCTACACTCAGTGATGTCTGTCATGTTGGTAGCTTGAAATCAGCAATGGAGGGGATATATACATCTCAGAAATAGGAAATCAATCAGCAAAGATTACAAATCAGGGTAGGCTGTTTTGTTTCTGTTCGTTTTGTTTTGTTTTTGGAGAACCAGTTGTTAAACATTTACCAGAACACCACTGTCACTACAGAAAAGGGTGTGGTCTTGAGTGAAGCATGTTGCTGAAGCTGCAGCAATCCTGAAAGGACTGACAGTGGAAGGCTGTCTTCTGACAGCAGTTGGGGCTATACAATGTCCACCTCAGTTATAATTCTATTGCTTTTCTATTTAAACAAAGAGTCTGGAGAGTCTTTGAGTCATTGAAATTAACAGATAATGTCATGAACAAGGAACAGATAACTAAGTATGGTGATCCCACATGGAGCTCAGATATGAGCTGGCACAGGAAATAAAATTAACTTCCTGTGGGGCCTTGGTGAGTAGTCTGGATACCTCTGGGCTATGCCACTAGATTTTTGGGAACTATGTCACTAAAGACATAGTTTGCTAGAAAATAATTGAAAACTAAAAAAAGTTGTATAGTATATAGTTGTATGGCTTTAGGTTTTAATTGCAGTTATTGTTGTGGCTTTTGCCAAATTTGGCCTGGGGGTGGGGTGTGGATTCATAAAATAGGTGGACTCTGCTAACATTGAACTCAAAGAACTGACGAACTGTTTCTAAGTTTGAGAATTTATCAGGTTAAAACTGCGATGTAATTTGAGAAGAGTTGTTTTTTGTTTTTTGTTTTGTTTTTTTTTACAATAACAGAGACCCTTGGCACTGCAAAGAGACTAGGTTTTATACACTTCTTAAGTAGGTTGACTTTCCTCATGAAAAAGGAGCTACCACCCCCCTGAAGGATATACAGGGTTTATATCCTGGATGATAGAAAGCTCAAGGCAATGGGGTGAATATGTTTTCTCTTCCAAATTCGTTTTCTCCTGCACCTTGTAGTTTTAAAAAGCCATGCATCATTGGCAGGATACAGGCAGGGCCGGATTACCCAATAAACAAGGTACACATGGGCCCAATTGTGCCTTCCCACAAATCTGCAGTGCACAGTTTCACCTCTCCCCCACCACTTCAAAACCAACAAACCAAACCAAACCCTTTTCCGTCAAGTCAATTCCAACTCATAGCAACCCTACAGGACAGAGTAGAACTGCCCCATTGGGTTTCCAAGGAGCGGCTGGTGGATTTGAACTGCCGACCTTTTGGTTAGCAGCCAAGCTCTTTACCACTGTTCCACCAGGGCTCCCACCATATTAAAGATGTGGTGAAACCCATGTGAAATTGCCCACCACAGATTAGCAAATAAATACAATTAAGCCCGTGCATACCTTGCTCAATGCAAGCTGGTGTATACTGTGCTTACTGGTTAATCCACCGCTAGGTACAGGGGTAGGAGAATACCAACACTGAAATGGTTGTGGCTGATACACAACACCCAACTGATGAGGTCTACACTCTGAGTTAACATTTTCAGTAATGGGAATTGTCTTACTTATCTAGTGCTGCTATAACAGAAGTACCACAAGTGGACAGCTTTAACAAACAGAAATTTATTTTCTCACAGTCACGTAGGCTAGAAGTCCAAATTCAGGGTGTCAGCTCCAGGGGAAGGCTTTCTCTCTCCATCAACTCTGGGGAAAGGTCCTTGTCATGAGTCTTCCCCTGCTCTAGGAGTTTCTCAGCACAGGGACCCCAGCTCCAAGGGATGCACTCTTCTCCTGGTTCTTCTTTCTTGGTGGTATGAGGCCCCTCATCTCTCTGCTCATTTCTCTCCCCTTTTAGCTCTTGTAAAATAAAAGGTGATGCAGGCCACACTCCAGGGAAATTCCCCTTATATTGGATCAGGGCTGTGGCCTGAGTAAGGGTGTTGCATCCCACCCTTATCCTCTTTAACATAACCTAATCTTGCCTCATTAACCACAGGCAGAGATTAGGATTTACAACACAGAAGAAAATTACATCAGATCACAAAATGGAGGACAACCACACAACATTGGGAATCATGACCTAGCCAAATCAACAAATATTTTGGGGGGACACAATTCAATCCATGACACCTATTAAGCATAGAAAGGTTAAGTAATTTGCCAAAAGTCACAGACCTAATGATTGATAGAACCAGGATTTTGGTCTAGTAGTCTTTCTTCAGAGTTTACATTCTTAACTACGATGTTATATACATAATTTTACTTCATAGGCTGCATCTCATCATTTTTAGTCTGTGACAGAAACCCAGAAAACTTCCCCTGCCCAAAATTATACAGTAAGATAATGGGAGGAGTTTGACTGAAACCTAGAATCTAATTGCCACATAGCTAAGCTGTCTTACCTCTAGTGCCATTGAAGGAAGGTCACCCGAAAAGATATTACAATCATGGGAGATGCAACTTTTAAGCTATTTTGCACTTCTTAGTGAAAAATTCTACCTACCAATTGAGTAACCAATCAAATGCTATTGGTGCTTCAGTTGTCTTCCCTTGAGGGTGGTTTGGAGGAGGGGGGTAAAGGGTGGAATGTGGAAAGCAGTGTTTCTCCAACTTTAATGTGAAAACGAGTCACCTGGAGATCTTACTAAAATGCAGTTTCTGATTCTGTCTACCTGGGGCGGGGTGAAGCCTGATGTTCTGCATTTCTATCTAGTGTCCGGTTGATGCTGTGGTTCCCCAGACCGCATGTTGAGTGGCAGGGGTGTAGGGAAGAAGTGCTCCCTCTAGAGGCCAAAAATGATGCTTGTTAGGGATGAAAGATTCTGCACCATAAATGATACAATCAACTGCACAAAAACGGAATGAAAGAAAAAAGGCTTAAGGGAAGTTCAGGTGAAGAAATATTTACTGTGTTTTGATTAACTGTAAGTACAATATGATGCAACATGACCACCAAATATGTGAGAGTAGAGATGTGGGCACGTCGCACCTGGGGTAAAGCATTTAGCTCTGGCTGATAAACACGTGAGTGTAAATGTTCCATTTCCAACTCTAAGGTTCTACAACGGTAATGGTTATGGCAGGCACCACGTTTTTTCACAGGTTCTGAACAGGAAAACATAACATTATCAACTTTTTATTATTTATACATCATTGCTAACCCACTTAGTGGATGGCCCTCCAGAAATACATTTATCCTTCATTATGCTTTGGATTACTTTTCCCCACCATCAGGTTGTATGTGTCCTAAGATCATGAATTACTTTGAATATCATCTGAAGCAAACACATACAGTAAAGTAAATAATATATATATCATGTGTGTGTACTCATGTGTATACACACACACACACACACACACACACACACACACATACACTTTTCTGTTAGAAAGGACGTAGGTGAGTGATTTTATGCCCTTTAACAGTTCCTGAGTCATTAACCAAGGCCTTAAGATCTGTTTATGCTGGACTGAATGGGCAAATATATATGTTTGATTTATTAAAATTCTTGAATAAATTTAACTCAACTCTGTAGAAAAATATTCTATCCTTAAGAATGAAAATTCTCAAAGCTCCTGTTGTGACAAGTTAGATCATTTGGAAAATAAGGAATTGAATGGGTAAAGAAGCCAAATTTCGGAGACACACCTAAATTTGACAGCTCACCTGTATCAGACTGTCATTCAAAATGTTAACTGAGAAAAGCAATTAACACTTCACCTGTATGGGCTAACATGTTTATTCATTAGTAAGGTTAAAAACTCATTTTGTATTTTATGGAAGATTTATGCAAATAATAGAAGCAATTAAGATGTTTTTTGCGCAGATGTCACTATCAATTACAAGACAAATTCCTATAGATTGAAGATGAGCATGGGGCTTACTTAGAGGGAAGTTGAAGAAAGGTAATCAAGTGAACATATGATAGAAAAGTGTTAGTTTGGGAATGAAAAAAAGAGACGAAGAAACTTAATCTCTGATTTGTCTGAAAGGTCTGAAGAAAACTACTTACCACTTGGAGATAAGGTAAAGCATGTCAGAAGGAACTGGAAGGGGGAAGAGCTAGAAAAACAGGCAGGCAAGCAAGGAGGCTGACAGCATGAACCTGCAGGTGAATTTGAATGAGGCCTGGGTAAAGAAAGACATTTAGAAGCAGTGGAACGGAACCATTGAAGTGCAAAGATAGGAAAGGGAAACGTGTAAAGGAAAGCTTCAGGTACCCGTGGCGTGGCGCAAGTGGTTTCAAGAACTCTTGAATCAGGGCAGATAAGTCCCTGTTGCTACAACCACAGCTCACAGAAAAGCTGGAGATGGTTATCTGACAACAGCCTGATGAAGTACCCAAGATTTGAGAGGAGCGCTTGAGAAGGAGGTCCTACAACCATGCCCGGTCGAGGTGGAGTCTTTGATGAAAAACAAACAAACAAAAAAACACTCCTTGAAGTTTTTTTGTTTTGTTTTTTCCTTTTTAATGTTCAAAAATATTGGATGTAATCACACGACTGCCTCTATTTTCCAGAAAGGTTATTTATTCACAAAATATTTTTCTCATTTTCACTTCTAATTTATAATGTTTTTGACTCTTTCATTAGGTATTTATATTTTCATATTAGTGTGTCTGAAGAGTCATCTAGTTTTCCACTGGGGGCGGGGGGCTGGACAATGATTTTGGTGAGTCTTCAGACTTGTTGATGTTTTACCTTCTATGGAAAATACCAAAGGTTACATTCTAACTCATGAAATAACACCTCATAGGCACAGATTAGTTACATTTAGATCTGTGTTTCTCAACCCACCCAGGCTACACATTAGAATCATCTGGGGAGCTTTTTCCTGATGCCTTAGTCCCATCTCTGATACAGTTTCAGCTTATTACTATGGGGTGACGTCAGGGCTTTGCTACCTTAAAAAACTCGGCAAATGATTCTAATGTACAGCCAGGGTCGAGAACCTCCGGTTTAGATATGGTGGGCACAATGTCAAATAATAACATAATAGGTTATTTGTAAGAAAGGGAAAGATTAAAATTTTAAACATGAATTATTCATATCTCACGCCAGGACTAGTGACAGCAATTGGGAAGTTCAAAAAAAATATTAAGCATTACAAGAAGTGCTGGTGCTCAGAGTGAGTGTTCATTTAGAGGAGCAAGGATATCGCTGTTTTCAAAAGGTCTCACTTTATGATTAATTTTGAAGATCCATCTTTTCGATAGATTGGCTAACTGGGGAAGAGAAAACTATGGTATTCTCTTCTTAATATATTTCGTTAGAGGGAGAAAGATGAATGATTGTTCCCTGTCTAACACATAGTATTTCCCATCAATTTGAAGTGTGGTTTTATTAGGCTGGTCCTGCTGAGCTGCTTTAATTCTCATGAGGACTGTGCTAGGCCTGTAATTCATAGACTTTACCATCAGGTGAATGATGATGCTTGGATTTTGACATCATATAAATCAGGGGCCACCAAACTTTGGCATGTCAGAACAAACAGGGAGGCAGACCAAACCAAACCCATTGCCATCTAGTCAATTCCAGCTCACAGAGAGCCTGTAGGACAGAGTAGAACTGCACCATAGGGTTTCCAAGGCTGTAATCTTTAAGGAAGCAGACTGCCACATCTTTCTCCCACGGAGCGGCTGATGGGTTCGAACTGCTGACCTTTCGGTTTGCAACCGAGTGCTTAACCACTGCACCACCAGGGTTCCTCTCAGGGAGGGAGAAGAGCCAGAGAAACAGGCAGGCAATCAAGGTTTGATGCTTTGCAGGCCATAAGGTCTCTGTCGCAATTACTCAGCTCTGCGGTTACAGCACCAAAGCAGCAACAGAAAATACATAGTAAACAAATGGACATGACTGTTCCAGTAACAGTTTATTTACAAAAGCGGGCAGTAGGCGGGATTTGGCCCTCAGGCTGTAGTTTATCAACCCCTAGTATAAATAGCTAAACTCTTTTTTATTGGTGTGCTAAATTTAAACATCTATCATTCTTTTTTCTATCAAAAAATATAACTTTATCAAAATATAAAATATGGGGCTTAACTATCATACCACAATATAGAACTGCATTAAGGAAATACAAAACTCTAGGAGCAACTTTTCTCATTAACCTTTATCCAATTTAATCGCTGCTTAATTTAGCCCCTATTTTCTTTCCAGACTAAAGTAGAAATCAAATTTTTCAATTAGCCGAAAACGTTTTAAAAGCCAAAAGCCTGTTTGCTATACAGATACAGGCAGCAGTGGTTTCCAGTTCTTAGAGTTTAGTACTTCAGAATTCTTGGCCTTTCTTTTCTTCTGTTTTTCTACCTCTAACTGCCTGCTTACAGTTATCACAGAGAAGATATTACATTTCCTTATTGCTCCCAGTAGCTTTTAGAGTACCTCCTTTGACTTCCATTTATTTTTCCTGCCCTATAGCAAAACCAGCAGGAAAGAATATATATATATATAGTAGTGTGGAACCATGAGTTTGCATAAAAATCCTGTAACCCATTTGCTAACCAATGTTTTCTTTAACCTAACTTCATAACTTACCTGAGTAGAGGTCCAGTGCCCTCAGCACCCTAGATGCACCATCACACCATAGATACCCCAGGCAGACTATATTGGAGTCCTTACATATGTATATATGATCTGTGTTTAATTCTGTGGGTAGAGGAGGCCATGGAGGTATAGAGGTGGAAGTTCTCATGGGGAAGAACCTGTGTCAAAATGGTATATCAGCCAGAGAGTAGAAATGATAGCAGGGCAGGTGTAGGTTGAAAGGGGCTGAGAGGGTGCCCCCTCTCTGGAATCGTGGGGCAGCAGGCACAAAAGAACATCTAAACATTTCCCACACCCTTCCTTCTACAGGATATGGATGTAACTGAGAGAGAGAGAGTGTGTGTGTGAGTGTGTGTGTGTGTGTGTGTGTGTGTGTGTGTGTGTGTCAGCATGCGTGTGTGTGTGTCAGTCATTGGGCCTGACAGTCAGGATGTGGAAAACTCAGACTGAAATTCAGAGCCCAGGAGAGCAACACGCACATCTCTGTAGATGCGGCAGGGTCAAAGGCTGCTGCCCAGATTCAGAGAAAATGAGTTACACATAAAGCAAATCCAACGGACGACAGAAGATGGCCGCAGTCAAAACACCCATTCCACTTAATGCCAGAAAGCCGTGTAAACATTCCCCACACCATTTTCAGAACTGACGTGCCACTTTAGGAAGAGAGCAAGAAGGGGCAAAACTCTAAATTGGCTGGAAAATATTGAAATGGCTCAGTTACTCTGAATTGTCTAATATTAAGTTTCTGTCACTAGCTGTAATGGGGGTTCAAGGTAAAAAATAACTTCCATTTTAGTAAATTATACGAGAACATCACAATTTGCACCCTTATGTTTGTAACTTCAAAATTTGCTCCTGCTACCTTTGCCTGGGGAGATTGGAAGGACTGGCATTGGAAGGATCAGCCTTCAAAAAACAGAACTGACTCATGTGCCAATGTGATATGTGTGTTATAGGTTGAACTGTGTCCTTCATAAAGATACAGTACTTGTGAACATGACCTTGTCTGAAAATAGGGTCTTTGAAGATGTCATTAGTTAACATGAGGTCACACTGGAGTAGGGTGGGCCCTGATCCAGTATGACTGGTGTCCTTATAAAAAGAAGAGAAGAGACACAGAGAGCCACAGAGGGAAGACAGCTATGTGACAGTGGAGGCAGAGACTGGAGTGATGCATCTACAAGCCAATAACACCAAGGGTTGTGGAAACCACAAGAAGCTGGAAGAGGCAAGGAAGGATCTTTCCCTAGAGCCTTCAGAGAGAGCATGCCTCTGCTGACACCTTGACTTTGGACTTCTAGCCTCCAGAACTGTGAGAGAATAAATTTCTGTTGTTTTAAGTGGTACTTTGTTAGCCCTAAGGAGCCCTGGTGGCACAGTAGCTAAAACTCTCAGCTGCTAACCATAGGTCGGCGGTTCAACCCACCAGCAGCTCCATGAGAGAAAGATGTAGCAGTCTGCTTCTGTAAAGATTTACAGCCTTGGAAACCTTATAGGGTCGCTATGAGTCGGAATTGACTAGACGGCGGCGGGTTTTGGGTTATTAGCCCTAGGAAAGGAATACATCCAACATGGTGACCCTGATCTGAAACACAACCATTCTCTACTTCTTTGATGCCCTCATTCTTGGTATATCTCATGTCGTGAAGAAGGCTTTGATACAGCCTTCATAACCCAACAAATTTGGCAAGAGTTATAGAGATAAGCATGCACGAGTCCACACAGCTGAAATGAAGTATCTCAGAAAGGAATATGCTTAGTGCTGTGACAAATCTTCGTAAGACTGCCTAGCCTGCTAAGAGCGGCGCAGACCTGGCTTTCACTAAAACAACTCTTGCTTACCCTAATCCTAAAGCAGGTACCACAAGTGCATAGTGAGAACAGCTGGGCACTACACTCCTGACTAGATCACACAGCAAAGAGTACTCTTTGGAAAACCCACTAAACCAGCTCAGCACTTACACAAGGCCTAACCAATTAGACCAGATAATGCCAGCCAATCAGAGACCTTTATAGATGTTGCTATCCTAATATGGAGCCCTGGTGGCCTAGTGGTTAAGAGCTCGGCTGCTAACCGAAATGTCGGCAGTTCAAATCCACCGGCTGCTTCTTAGAAACCCTCTGGGGCAGTTCTACTTTTTCCTATAGGGTTGCTGTGAGTTGGAATCGATTCAGTGGCACCTAACAACAATATGGGCCACAGAGACTGCAGTTTTCCATTAAACAACAAAACAAAATACCTACCTTAAATATTCTCCTCCAAACCTCATCCCTCAGAACAGAAACTCTGTGCTGGATCAGGTTCCCTGCTGGGCAGGAAAACTTACTCAGGGCTCACTCTCTGGGTCCAGAGTCTTTACTTTTTTGTGAACAATAGTTTCTGTCACTTCCGTACTATTATCTACATAATATATTTTTAATGGACACCTTTTTTATACATGGCCTCATCCTAAGAAATATCTATTAAGGTGCAGTTTTGACATGCTCGTTATATTTTTCTACTCTCCCTTAAAATAAATACACAACAATTAAAACAAAAATATTTGTCCATGTGCCACCTGAAATCATCACACATTGGGAAACAAGAAATTATGGCACAGGCTGTAGTTTAGTGTGTTTTAAGGTAGAGATGCGTATCTCTATTCCCTACTGCCTTGTCTTTCTCTCTTTTCCAATTCACAAGAATATAAACCTAATAGGGGAAAATGGTGTGGAATAGATATATATGGGACCAGGTTATAATCCTATCATTTATGAAAATTTTCAACTTGTTGACTTATGAGGAAGTTAGTTAGTTTTACATTATAAAACCCAAACCAAACCAGTTGCCTTATCGAGTAGATCCCAACTCATGGTGACTCCATGTGTGGCAGAGTAGAACTGTGCTCCATAGGGTTTCATATACCAATCAGTTAATGAGCAAGTATTATTTGGGGTTTAATTTGTGCAAGGCATTATGCCTTGTGCTCTGGATGATATTAAAAAGTACATAAAATATTACACAGCCCCTGTCTTCAAGGGGTTGACAATCTGTTTGAGGGGACAGTTCCAAACAGGAGAATTTAAGTGTCAATGAGTAGCATGGAAAATAGAAGCTATATTCAATTCAGAAGAAGGGGGAATATCCCTGGACTTGATGGGATTTGGACTGGGTTTTCAAAGTGTGGTCCCCAGACCAGCATCATCAGGATCACTTGGGACCTTGTTAGAAATGCAAATTCTCAAGCTCCACCCTAGATCTACTGATTCAGAAACTCCAGGGTGGGGCCAGCATACTGTGGTTTAACAAGCCCTCCAGGTGATTCTGATGCACCTAAAATTTGAGGGCCATTGGGTTAGAGAAATGACCCCTGGTGGCGAAGTGGTTAAAGAGCTCAGCTGCTAAATGAGCTTTGTAATTTGGAAGCAGATAACTTCTATTCTCGATTTCACAGATGAAGAGGAATTTTTGGGTTTTGGACTTGGAGTTAATTTAAGAGTTTTACTATGATATGATGGGGTGAATATGTTTTACATGTGGCAAGGACAGGAATTTGCGGTGGCCAAAGGCTAGAATGTTATGGATTGAATTGTATCACCCCCAACCCCCCAAAAAAAATATGTCAACTTGGCTAGGCCATGATTGCCAGTATTCTGTGATTGTCCACCATTTGTCATCTGATGTGATTTTCCTATGTGTTGTAAATCCTAACTTCTATGATGTTAATGAGGCAAGATTAGTGGCAGTTATGCTAATGAGGCAGGACTCAATCTCCAAGATTAGGTTGTATCTTAAACCAATCTCCTTTGAGATATAAAAAAGAGAAGTCAGCAGAGAGACATGGGGATCTCATACCACCAAGAAACAAGAGCCAGATCAGCGGTTTGAACCCACCAGCCACTCCACAGGAGAAAGATGTAGCAGTCTACTTCCATAAAGATTTACAGCCTTGGAAACCCTATTGGGTAGTTCTCCTCTGTCCTATAGGGTTGCTATGAGTTGGAATCGACTCCACAGCAACAGGTTTGGTTTTGGTTTTGGGGTTAGAAAAAGTTTCATGATGGCAGTAGCACTTTAACTGGGCACTGAAGGATGACAAATATTCAGGGAGGAGAAAAAGAATTTCAGCTTGGATAATGATCTGAAAAGAGGCATGTGGGTAAAAGAAAAGTGTATATAATATTGGTCAGGAGGCAGTGAGGACACTGGCTAGCATGACTCAAACGGTGAAAAGAGGTTGGTTTGAGGGCAGCCCCATTCAGAACTGAGGGAGCGATTCTAGACTTTCTGCATAAGGGGTCCAGACTTGGGTTCAAAGATTAGACAGAACCTGTATTCTATTTCCTTAGAGAGTTTTTGCTTTCAGCTTATCCCCAGTGTAGTGTTTCTCAAAGTCCAAAGATTCCAAGCATCAGAATAACCTGGAGTGCTGGCTAAATAAGCAGATCACCTCCCCTCACTTTAATTCTACTTTATTAGCATATCTGAGGGAGGGAAAATGAAATCCCATTTTACAAAAAAGTGTGCCAGGTAATGCTTACGTCTAGTTGAGTATTGCCTTATGGGTCCCCAGAGTATTGCCCTCCACCTGTTTTTGTATAGCCTGCAAGCTAAGAATATTTTTTCCTTTTTAAATGGTTAAAAAAATTAAAAAGAATATTTTGTGATGTGAAAAGTGCGTGATATTCAAATTATAGTGTCCACAAATAAAGTTTTATTGGAACACAGCCATGCCCATTCGTTGTTATCTGTGGCTGCTTTCGCATTACAACAGCAGAGTTGAGCAGAGACCTTATGGCCTATAAGACCTAAAATATTTACTATCTGGCCCTTCACAGAAAAAGTTTGCCGACCATGGCCCTAGGTATCATAAGATCTATGTGATTTTAGATTATGTGCTGATGCTGGTAATGGGGAAGGGCACAAATGCCCCCCTGGAGCTAAGAGGAGGTGTAAGTTCTGGAAACTTCCTTGGCTTCTGGATAGCAGATGCTCAAAGTCACTTAATGCCAAGAGTTTTCAAGGAGATAATAGGAGGGCCCAGCACAGGCAAACATCTCCAGATTAGGAGTCTTAAACTGGGAGGAACAGGCTGCTCTCTCTCCTACTGATAGGCCTGGTTATTATGGTGATGGGAGGGGACTAAATTGGGAGATGCTGTGAAATACTGCAACAGAAGGCATTTTCCTGTATGTTGTATAAGTTTGATCTGCAAATGGATCCCTTTGAATCAGGCAAGTTGAGGACAAGTTCAGCCACATGACATCAGTAAAATTTTCTAGGATTCTGTGACCCAGACTTGCCTTTGAATTCTCTATATTACCCTAGGCCCCCAAATTCCATGACTGCTGCAAAAGGAGTCTAGGTCAAGAAATAGATAAATGGAAAATTCTGGAAGGAATTAAATTCTGCAGTAAGAGGTCTGGATTTTATTCTCTGACCAGGAGAAATGCAGATCATTTGGGGACAGTCCGTGTCTCTCTCTGCCACACACACACACATCCCAGAGAGAGAGAGAGAATAAGAAAAGAGAAGCAGACAAGAATATGGGAGTTCAGTTCAGATTCACAGATGCTAGGATAGTGGCTAAGATACTGGCGCTTCATAGAAAAGTCTCAGTTACCTAGTTCAACCCAGGCCACAGAGTAGATGGGGGCTGTGTAGTCTCTAATGGGGTGAGCCGAAAAACGTTCTCTTGAAAGGCACAGTGAGCCCCAGCTTTAAACACTGTGGCATAGCTGTGGACTCCCCAGAGAAAAAGGGAGCCAACAAATTTGTCCCACAAAGAGCAATTAGGATTTCTGAGACAGAGCTTGGAGCTGCCTCTGAGGCAAAGAGACCGAAGCACAAACAGCACCAAACACCATAACCCCTTCGCGCAGAAGCAAAGCAAAAGCAGTCTTTTCATGTGGCAGGGTGGGGCTTCCAGGCCTGAGTTGGCCTTTCACCATCGTGACCAGAAACACGAGTTGCTGATGTAAAGGTCAGCAGCGTGCAGCGCTTGTTTCTACCCTGGTGAGGAGAGTTTTCCCTGACTGAAGGCATCTAATTGGTTGCTGATGAGTCACAGATGCTGAAGTCCACTGGCAAAAGCATCTGATTGGCTGCCACTCTGTCTCAGCATTCCCAGCCACCCTGGTCTGTGATGAATGGTACAGGGAGTGAAAAAGCTATCGTTTGGATCAATTAGTCTGATGAGAAGGGGAGGTGGGGGCTTACCTGCTCCCAAATACCTAACTTAATAGCTACTCCTGTTGCTGCATTTCCACACTGCTGCATTAGAGGATGCCTTTGAAAAAGTAGTTTCGTCGATAGGAAACTTTTGAATTCTATGTAAATGTCAACTGTTTTTATTGTTGTTTTTCTTCTGCTTAGATCAGTGGGGTGCAGGTGACAAGCAGCAGGACAAATACAGAGTCATTCGTGACGAAAAGCTCAAGAAGAACTCTTGCCAACAGAAAGCCTGGGGGATATGAGATAGAGCTTCTGGGACCCAATTCCAATCTTAGCCAGGCTTTGATGCTTGTTTCAGAAACCTGCAAAAGCCATCTACAAGATAGATTTTTCTTTCTCTTTCTCGATAATCTCAGTGCTGCTAATTCCCACAGGGCTTTCAGTTTGGGCTCTCAGACCACACAGTGGAGTCTCTCATACGTACATTGTGTCCCAAATCTTTAATTGCTAGATCATACGAAAGAGAATTAGCTAGGGTATAGGGCTTCACAAGCAATAACAATTTTCTATTCATGGCAACACTGCAAGTAAATGCTATTATTATCCCTGTTTATAAGATGAAGAGACTGAAACTCAGAATGATTAAGTAACTTGCACAAAGTTCTTGGGAACACAGGGAAGCCAGCAGGGACCCCAGCACCTGCCTACCGATGGTGGCAACAGAAAGAAGAGATAAACCCCACAGGTCAGAGAGTCTAGCCCTCTGAATTCATTTATGGATCCTTGAATATGAACTTGTTTATTAAACAAGCCTTCTGAGTGTCAGGCCTTGTGTGAGCGAGAGCTATAAAAATAATTGTGATCTGGATTTTGGCCTCAAGGAGCTCACAGTCTAGTGAAAAGGAAATAGATGCAGTATCCCATAGGGCCAATATCATGCCTTAGGGCAAAGACAAGGCCATGCCCGGGGCACAGAGGTGGAGGAGCTCACCGACTGTGGAGGTCAGGGCATTCCAACCACTTGACCTTTGTGGGTCCCAGCTTTCCCATCTTCATACGACATGTTTGGCTCAGGCAGAGCTTCTTAATATGGGATCCATGGATAAGTATCAGGGATTCTTTGAAGCTTCTGAAATTGTCTATAAATTTTGTATCCTTGTGTACATTTTTAAATAAGAAAAGGACCAGATTCTGAAAGTGTTTCCTGACCCACTGAAAAGAAAAATCACCGATGAAGCCTCTTTTCATCTCTAAGAGTGCTTCCACCTCTAACAATCTAGAAATTTTACTAAAAGTATCGAGCCAAGAGAGGTAGTAATGAGGTAATTAAATATTGATGACTCTAGAAAAAAAATTTTCATAAAAGTGGTACATAGTCGCGATGACAATTTTAAAAATCTAGATGTCCTTTTAGAAGCCTTCGAATCAAAGAAGGTCTCATGGTTACTGAGTTTTTAATACAGAGAGGCTGTGCCATTGAGAAGTTCTGCTGTAGAATTGCCAAAAAAAAAAAACTGAAGGTCACACCTGG
This sequence comes from Dugong dugon, assembly GCA_030035585.1. Lineage (NCBI taxonomy): Eukaryota > Metazoa > Chordata > Mammalia > Sirenia > Dugongidae > Dugong > Dugong dugon. Next base: position 155,065,790 of record CM057483.1, read on the forward strand.
GACTTCAGAGTCTCTCTCTCTCTCTCTCTCTTTTTGTTTTTCTGCAAGAGATATTAAAGGCTTTTTATTTACTTTGGAGAAGATAGTTAACCCTATGGAGCCATTAGGGGCCAATAAGCTGTTGAATCCAGATAAATTACTTCTGTGAACATTAAAGAATGAACTGAGGGAGGTTAAAGAGCATCTGGCTGAGAATCCTTTTATAACTCTTAATCCCAGCCAGTCTGATTTGTTTTTGGGCAGTCTTCCAGGCCTCACAGCTGGAGCCTCCTAACCCTGAGCCAGCCTGGGCATTTGGAGGCTGGAAGCCAACTTTGTTCTCAAGTGAGGGACAAGTTAAAGACCCCAGATCATAAGTTTGGAAGCTCCATGGTTTTCAACCTTGTGCCCCACTCTGACCTTGGATCAAAGTTCCAGAATCTTGGCTTGGTACTGGTTCTTTAATTAATAATTGCTGGTTTTGTTATTTAATGTTAGGGCTCTACTTTGGTTCCTGCTTGCTATCCTAGCAGGAGTCTAGAGTCCTCTGTTGATTCCTTCTTTCCTCCCGGAGACTGGGGTCTGTATGAGAAGTGAGGATGGCAAGACTTCATCTCACGTACTTTGGACATGTTACCAGGAGGGACCAGTCCCTGGAGAAGGACATTATGCTTGGTAAAGTAGAGGGTGGGTGAAAAAGAGGAAGATCCTTAACAAGATGGATTGACACAGTGGCTGCAGCAATGGGCTCAAACATAGCAATGATTGTGAGGATGGCACAGGACCAGGCAGTGTTTCATTCTGTTGTACATAGGGTTGCTGTGAGTCAGAGCCAACTCACAGGCACCTAACGACATGAGAGGCCCACTCTACTGTTGCTCAATCTGCATTCACTGCTGTTAAGACCACAGGCTGTCAAACAGCCTTCCCAAACTAACCCCTATTCCTTCTTCCACATTTTGACCCCAGTCTCCTCTAACCTCACCAATTGACTGCTCTTGGCTCTAGCCTAATTGGTTTATTTAGTACCTGAGTCTTGGTCATGTCCTGTTTAAGCCCCTCCCTATACTGCCTGATCCCTAGTTCTGCTCCACAGGAGGTCACATGTGGTTATCTGGGCTATAAAACTGATAACACAGTATGTACAATGCAAAACCACGCGTGATATAGTAATACATTATGAAAAAAGACTAGAATTTCCCACATTAAAGAAAGGTTAAAAGCAAATTCAGGAAGTTTAGTGATCAGGAGATCCATCTTAAACCATGAGATGTGGAAGAGTGTTTAGGGGAAAGGATTATACAGTATTAGAAATGCATAATGGTTAACAAATCATTACTGATTTATTAAAAAGAAGTCCCAACCTGATAAGCATGTGTTATTTTAATAAGTACAATGCAAGAAGCAAGATAAAAGCAAATTAAGGGACCTCATTTATTTCCCCTAAAAGCTTGATGCCATTCCACCCAAAAGATTAATAAGTGATGACAATCATGTACATATTTACATGGCATTAAATAAATGGCTTAAGAGTGATTACAGGGTTGAAAACCAAGAATGATGGGCAGAAATCACTGTCAGATGGTGCAAGTTGAGGAGTTGGATGCTGAGAAGAGATAATTTGTTGGCAACTATTTATTTATTGGCTGGATAATAACAGAGTATGTAACTTTCCAAGTAGCTAAATATTTGCCAGTGGGAGTGGGGAGAGAGTGGCTTGTGCCTAGAGTTTGGTAACAGAAACATTTGGAAGTTGACATCATCTATTTAAGCTCTTTAGAATGAAAACTAGAAGGAAGCATGGGCCCTCTGTAAGGGTGTGCTTTACTGGTGTTGGTAAGGAGGGATAGATTTTCCCCCAATGACTTATTAATAGCCTCCATTAAAAAAAGGGCCCATGAGATAGCATGGAATATTCAGAAGCAGGCTGGAGAGTGAAAAACCAGGTTCTGGAACCAAGCTTGCCATTAACCAGCTAGGTGGTCTTGGGCTGCCTCACGCCTTGATTTCCTTATATGCAGGAGGTGCTCAGTCACTATTCTCTGTAAGAACCTCCCATCTCTAAGAACTTACGGCTTTGTAGTTTTATGACATGCATGTGAATCCTGTTTAGTGACTGGTGCTCATCCTTGGGTTGCTGCCTCCCCCAGCACCAGGACAAAATTGAAATATTTGTTTTCTGATCTTCCCTCTTTTCAATTCTGCACCTGTTTCCCCCATTTTAGTAACTACGGCTCCCACTGTGGCACCACTGCTTTATATCTAGTAGGAGAACAATTCACACTGAGGAGCTATTGGACAAATGAGTCACCTTTCCCAAGTGTGTTTATTTTTCCAAAGAAAATCAGGATGAAAGATGATGCATAACACCAAGAAGTGAATGGCCAATGCGATGAATTCAGGCATCAGAGACAGATGGGTAGGAGGAGATATTTTTGAGGAGGAACTTTCTAGAAGACTATTCCACTACCATAAATCCCTTTGCCCATTTCTTCAACCTTCCGTTTCAAAGTCTGAATCATAGTGTCCTCCTTGGTTCGGTAATGGCCAATATTTACATAGTCATGCTAACATAAACTGATTTTTATTTAAAAATTAAGCTGTATCTGTATTGGGAGAATGGGGAGAAAGGGAGGCATGTAAGAGAGTTGAATCTTATCTACCATATAAAGAAGCCAATAGATGAAGTTTAAGTTTTATACATATAAAATAGCAATATTCATGAATTAATTTAACAGATATTTATTAAGTACCTACCACATACCTGGCACTATTCCAGGCACTGGGGTACAAGTGAATGAAAACAGACAAAAATTCCTGCCCTCATGAAGCTTACACATGGGTAGAGGAAAGAGATCAATCAAGATAAATACATAAGATACAGGGTATGTTGGGTAGTGACAAGTGCAGGAAAGGAAGATATTAAGCATTGCCAGCCAGAGTGAGTACTGATTGCAGTTTTAGCTAGAGAAGAAAGTCTTCATTGAGATGGTGACTTTTGTGTAAAAACCTCAAGGAGGTAAGGAAGTGACCCTTGCATATATTTCTGGGAAGAACATTCCAGACACAGGGAATGATCAGCGCAAAGGTTCTGAGGAGGGAGCATCCTGATGTATTCAGGAAAGTAATCTGCCTGGAATGTTTGATGAACACCGTGCTTTATGTGTTTGAGGAACAGCAAGGGAGCCACTATGGCTGTAGAAGAATGAATAAAGAGGAGAGATAGGAAATGAGGTCACAGAAGTAAGGGCCTTATATAATTTAGGAATATAAAGCTGGATACCAAAAGAAACAGCTGAAGGTTGAATATGGTTGCATCTAGGGAACAGAACAGTTAGATGGGGAGGGGGCAGCTGCTTTTTCTTATAAGTCTTTCCACACCGAAATTATGTGCTTAAATGTCTCTGATTAAAAACATATGTTTCTAATGCATACAATTATGTTCAGACAACAGTGTGGCAGAAAATGTGCTACAGGAGGAAGTTTAAGCTGCAAATGATCCCGAAAAGATGGGGCTCTTTTCAGAACATCTAGAACTTGAACTGGTCCTTGAAGGGTGGTTATCATCTGGATAGGCAGAAAGGAAATTAAGAATGTTGCCATAGGACTTAAAAGGACCTTGAGGATCGTGTAGCCCATCTCCCTTATATATCTGTCTATGAGGACAAGGAGATTTAGATCTAGAAGGGAATAAAAGAATTTGCAAGATCTCACAGCTGGCTATTGACAGCAATCTCTATTCTCCCTGCATTCCCAATCAATTCTCTATGACATTCTCAACAAAGGCTTTTTCAAACCTTCTCCACGCTCCTCAAATCTCTGACCTCACCACCTGCTCACCTTGCCCTCTGCAACTGATGTAGCCCCTTCCTTCACAGAAAAAGTAGACATCTCACAGAAAATACTTTCTCTTCTAGTCATCAAACCTAGATTCCCTCTAATCCTTCCCCCTTGCTTCCCATTGCAGTGGAAGATGTGCCTGTCTGGCTAAGGGCTCTGATCGTACCCTTCCCTATGACTTCACCATGCTGAATGACTTTTCTCTCTCTTGAATCTTTCACCTGTCCTTCTCTACGTGCTCGTCCCAATGAGATTTTAAACATGCTCAAAGTTCTACCGTTAAAAACTCTTCCCTGTATCTTTATATCTCCAACCTTACCATTTTCACACCCGAACTTTCTTTTTTTCCTTATGTCTTTTCTCCTCCTTCTTTCTTCTGTCTTTATTTTATCAATCCATCCATTCATTTACCACATGGTTAAATAACTACTGTGTGCCAGTATCTTTAACAGTGAGACAATATACGGACTTCTTGAAAGTTGAAAGTGAGCTATCTCTACCACTTGTCTCCACTGTCTCACTCCTCACTCATCCCAACCCACTGCAATCTGACATCTGTCACCACAACTCCACTGAAACTAGTCTTGCCAGGGTAGCATGAAAAGGATCACTATTTTGGGCAAAATCGAAAAGACATTTTTGAGTCTTCATACAACTTGACCTATAAGCAATATTTAAGATTGTTTATTTCTTTCCCTTCTCTTTGAACCATTCCGTTCCACTGTCTTCTGGGAAATTACATCTGTGGCTGCTCTTTCTCAATTTCCTTCATGGTTCACTCTTCCATAGTACATTTCCAATCACTGATGCTTCTCAGGGCTATGATCTGGACTTCTTCTTTGTGTTCTTATTCCCCATGGACAAGTTTCTCCATACGCACAGGTTGGTCATCTTCATGCTAATAACTCCTAAGTCCGTATCTCCAGATCTTTTTGTAAGTAAAAGATTGGCCTATTACCTATCAGACGTCTTCGCTTGGATAATCCACAAGCACTTCAAATGGGTCTAATGAAATTATCGTCAACTCTCTTCCAGACCTGCTTCTCCTCCTTTGTTCCCTATTACAGTGAATGGCACTGCTATCTATCTAATAGCTAAAGTCAGAAACCTGGAAATCAACTGATATTTCTTTCTGTCCCTTCCATCATTCAACCAGCAAGCCCAGTTCATCCCACTTTCCAAACATCTCTCATGGCCACCTTCCCATTACCATTAAACTAATTCAGACCCCCATCTCGTCTCACCTGGATCACAGCTGCAACCTCCTAACAGGTCTCCCAGCCTTGTTGTTTACCTCTTCTTTACTAGTCAGGGTAAGGTTAGGGAAACAGAAGCCACTCTGTGTATACTAGATATAAGGGTTTAATGTAGGAACTAGGCCTTCCATAACTGTTGGAAGAACTGGGAGAGCTAAGGATAAGGAAGATGACATTGAAAGTCAGGGAAGCTGACATCTAGAGACTCAGCCTGAAGCGCTTACTTAAGTGGGTGGCTTTCAGTAGCTCACCAGGAAGCTGCTGTGAATGTCACATTTGCGCTTGGGTCTTGCTGCAACTGCTTCAGCAGAATAATGACTTTGTCTTCTTTTCTGCCTTCAAAATTTTACAGGACTGCCTCTCATTAGCTAATTCTAATCTAATGTAGACCAATAAGTAGAAGGGGATTCTGGGAAATGTAGTTCTGTCTTCTCTTCTGTGATGGAGAAGAAAATTTAGAAGGGGTTTTAGCAATAATAGAGTCGCTAAAGGTTGGCAGTTCGAACCCACCCAGTAGCACCATGGAAGAAAGGCCCAGCGATCTGCTTACAAAAAGATTACAGCCAGGAAAACCCTATGGAGCAGTTCTATTCTGTAATACATACGGTCACTGTGAGTTGGAATCGACTCAACAGCAACGAGTTTTGTTTTTTGGTTGGGTAGTGCAAATGGTTAATGCACTCAGCTACTAACCAAAAGGTTGGAGGTTCAAGTCCACCCAGAGGCACCATGGAAGAAAGGCCTGGTGATCTACTTCTGAAAAATCAGCCATTGAAAACCCTGTGGAGCACAGTTCTACTCTGATACACATGGGTCGCCATGAATCAGAATTCACTCAATGGCAACTGATTTAGCAATACTGAGCTGTCAACAGATAATACAGCTTACCCTTCAATTCTGTTTTCTAAAATGCAGTCAGATCTTTCTATAAAAATATGTGATCATATCACTTTCTTGCTTAAAACTCTTCAGTAGTTCTTCATTCCTTTTATGACAAAAAAGAAATACTTTAATATTGCTCACAGATCCTTATATGATTTTGCCCCTGCTTATTTCTTTATTTCTGCATCCTGGTTTAAAACCTCTTTAAAACCTCATAATCTGGTTTTGAATGAACATTTGAATGAGGAACCCTAAGTTTAAAAAGTTATTGCATTACTGTGGAAAGAGGATCAAATTTGGTCAGTGTCTTAGTACGCTAGAACTGCCATACCAAAAGATACCACAAGTGAGTGGCTTCAAGGAACAGAAATTTATTTTCCCACAGTTCTGGCAGCTGAAAGTCCAAATCAGGGTCTTGGCCATATCAATTCTTTCTGTCAGCCTCTCTCCTAGTTTCAGATGACTGCCGGCAATCCTTAGCATTCTCACATGGCATCTGTCTTCCCCCAATCTGTGTCTCTGTGTCTATTCTCCTCTTTTTATAAAACATCATTCAGAAGTGATTAGGTTTAGGGCCCACTCTACTTTAGTAGGAGCCCTGGTGGCACAGTGGTTAAGAGTTTGGCTGCTAATGAAAAGGTCGGCAGTTCAAATCCACCAGCTGCTCCTTGGAAACCCTATGGGGCAGTTCTACTCTGTCCTATAGGGTCACTATGAGTCGGAATCAACTCAACAGCAATGGGATTGGGTTTTTTTGTTTTTTGTTTTTTTTTGTTTCTACTTTAGTATGACCTCATTAATATAATAAAGGGCAACGATATTTATAAACGGTCATATTTACAGGTACAGGGGTTAGAACTTAACTTTGGTGGGGAGGCACAATTCAATCTATAATAGTCCCAGAGGGACAATGTTTTGAATAATATTTAAGATGAACCTTGAAAACATTGTGCTGAATGAAGTAAGTCAATCAAAAAGGACAAATATTGTATAATCTCACCAATGTGAAATACCTAGAATAGGCAAATGTATAGAGACCAGAGTTTAATAGTGGTTACCAGGGGCGAGAGGAACAGGGGGAAGGGAGGAATCATTGTTTAGGTAGCACTGAGTTTTTGTTTACAGGGATGGAAAATTTGGCAGTGGATATTGGTGATAGTTGAACAACATGATTGATATAATTAGTCTCACTGAATTGTACATGTGAAAAATGTTGAAGTGGCAAATAATGTGTTATCTGTATTTTTTACAACAATTAAAAAAAAGACTAAACAAAGAAATTTGGACTTGATGTGGGTAGGAAATAGGTTCTGAGGTAAAGGAATGACTTTAATGAATGTGATAGCTTAAGAGATTTGATCTGCGGATACTACGAAGAGTAGGAATTGAAGGAGACATGTAACTAGGACTTCAGTACAATAGCACTGATGCAAACTAAAATGAGGGCCAGACAATGGTGGTAACCAAGGGAGTGGAGAGTAATGGGAAACCTCCTCACAAACCTTCCAGTGGGAGGATTGACAGGCTTTGGTACCACATAACATGGAGAGAGAGAGAGTACACAGGTTCTGTTTTGTTTTTTTGATGTGCAAGGATGCTAATATGACATTTTGATAAGTTTGATTTGGGAAGGAAAAATGATAGATACATTGGATTTGAGAGAATACTGGAAGCAGATCCAGTTATTTAGCTAAATAATGCCACAAAAGTTAGCAGTTAATTATGCTAAAATTATCCAGTGGGTCTGAATTATCCATATAACTGTACCACTTCACAACCTCACTTTGCCCAAAGAACTGAAAGTGCTCAGAACTCAGAACTGAAAATGCTTTTACTCTTTTGCCAGTTCCAAACCATCTTATTAAGCAGAAAACATTCCCAAGGGCAGCAGAGTTTAAGTTCAGTGTTCTCTCTCTTCTTTTATGGAATGTGCACTCTTGACTACTGGTGCTGTCAAATGCTAAAGAGAAAGTCACCTGGATTTGTGTGACAGGACTTCCGTTTTTGAACTCTGTTTTCTATCTTTCAAAGAGACTCCACAATATCAATTGAAATGGAATCAGCAGTTCAAAATAAAAGGTGCAGGCTTAGGAAAATGGGGTTCCTAATTGACAGAAAAGTTATCTATTTTTTTAAGTAAGTAAATTCTAACCAAATTTACAGCAACATTAAGAAGAGACTTCTGATAAAATTCAGAAGAGGTAAAATTCTCTATTTTATAACATTTGTTTATAAGATTGGATTTATTTTATATTTTAAAAAATAATGGAACCACCCATCCTTTGCATTACCTACTTCAGGTTTTTAGATCATTCTCATTTGGCATTTTAAAGGAATATACACTATTTTCTGGACAATATAGTAAGAAATATTTCCATGTCCTACACTTTATGAAGAGGAAAGAAGGACCGGTATCTATTCTCCTTGGAGAGTAAACATCTGCCTGAACCTCCTAGGGGAGTTAGAGAAGGGGTGGGGGGAAAAGGAATCAATTCCCACTCACAAATCGTTTCTGTTTGGCTTCTTCGACTTATGGAAAGAGGGTAAAGCCAGGAGATGCTTGGGCCACCAGCGAGCGGTGAGCGGAGTGTCTCCAACCCATGGAGCAGTCCGCCCTCTCTCTGCATGGCTTGGGGAGGAGCCAGAGGAGATATGCTTGTACCAGAGTGGTTACATCTTAGTTCAAGTTAGATGTTTGCTCTAACTTAAAGGGCCAACATAGGAGGAGATTCATACCCGTAAAGATAACCTCCTTCTTCCTAAATGGGAAGAAAGAAAACAAGGCCACTAATGGTTGAAAATATGAAAAATCACTTATGTTGCTCATTAGGAAAAGATTGATACTATTAAATATGGTAGCTGAAACAATAGCCTCTTATTTTATTATTGTTGCTATTATTTCAGCCCCACTATTGAGTTGCTATATGATCCATTTGCATGGGTTTTTTAAAACCATATTGAGCTTTAGGTGGCCATGTCATCCACATGCCCTATAGAAAACTAAGTGACTTAGGACTTAGAGCCATGTAATAGATGAAGTTGTATAAATCCAGAGGTCTGTACTATTTCTTTACAGAATATAGATGAAAGATTTGCCTTATAAACAACAGTGGAGTTGGGACTGGTGATGGCAGCCTGGGGGCTTGCTAATCCTAGCAGTGAGCGCATTGACATTGACAGAAATTTTTCAAAAAGTTTTATGAATGTTCCTGAACTATAGTTGAATCTTTACCAATTTTCTAGAGGACTATTCTTATATAAACATAGCATTCTTTTAAATAAACTAAAATATACTCTCTTTAGTCAATGAAACAACCTTAGACATTTTTGTTGCCACTCAGTTATAAGCTCCTAAATAGTGTGACTGACATACTGTCACATTTGAAAACAAGTACTTTAAAACACCAAGTTTTTACCAATGCATAACCTCTACTCCATACTCTCAGTATACACTGTGTTGTCAAATTGTTTATATATTTCCTACTTTCTTCTAAGAATTTAATGCAGAACTTAAGATGCTTAGTAGGCAACAGGAACGAGGTATAACAGAAGGCAGTGTGCTAGGGTGGATCATGCCCTGGACTAAATGTCTGAAGACCTGGATTCGATTCATAGCTCAGCCACTTCATAGTGTGTAGCAGATGCTGTCAGTACCCTGCCCATATCTCCTCATTCTTACCACTTCAGTGCACAGAGCCCTGACTTCGTCTGCGCCACCTGCACCTCTTTGAGGCCATTCTCTTGCTGCTGGAGCTCACTCTGCCTCAGCAGGCTCAAAGTGCTGGGGTATTAATGCCTCCCAGGAACAACCCTCAAACAATGTTTGATGAAGTTGGACTATAAAAACCCCAGGTCCCTAACTCTGAGTGGGATAACCCAGAAGCACATATTCCACCCTGGCTGTCAGAGTTTCTCTAACCAAATTGAACTCCGATCTCACACAGTGGCAGCTACATTTTGATAAGGCACCCTGTAATAGCTTTCCGTCCTTCCTTGTCTCACTGCCCCACTTCCACCTTGACTCACAGTTGCTTCCAGGAAAACCTAAACTAGGGCATAGTCATTGGCCTTTGGAAGGTCACCGAACCACTTAGTGTTCTTATGTAATAAATGACAGAATTTAACAAAACTTCACTCCAATTATACAATTCCATTTTTAATTTTTCCCACTGCTTCTTATCTGGGCTTTTAAAGAGGTATTTGAAATTTGTAATGAAAGAGTACTTACTTGCAATGGTGACCAAACTGTAGAAAACAGAGGGGATTCTCCACTTAAGACAATGGAGATACACAAAAGTGATAGTAATGATAGTAACGTAAGTCATATATGACTCTATTCCAGCATATAGTCCCAGTTTTCGGTTTCTCCATTGTTTGATAACAAAATTAAACATTAACAGAAACACTTCATTGTTCCAGATTGTTGTTGTTATGTGCCATAGACTTGGTTCAGACTCATAGCAACCCTATGTACAACAGAACAAAACACTGCCCAGTCCTGCTCCGTCCTCACAATCATTATTGTGTTTGAACCCATTGTTGCAGCCACTGTGCCAGTCCATCTCATCAAGGGTCTTCCTCTTTTTCACTGACCCTCTACCTTACCAAGAATGATGTCATTCTCCAGGGACTGGTCCCTCCTGATAACATGTCCAAAGTACGTGAGTCAAAGTCTCGCCATCCTCGCTTTGAAGGAGCACTCTGGCTGTACTTCTTCCAAGATAGACTTGTTCGTTCTTCTGGCAGTCCATGGTATCTTCAATATTCTTAGCCAACATCATAATTCAAAAGCATCAGTTGTTCTTCAGTCTTCCTTATTCATTGTCCAGCTTTCACATGCATATGAGTCGATTGAAACACCGTGGCTTGGGTCAGGTGCACCTTAGTCCTCAAAGTGACGTCTTTGCTTCTCAACACTTTAAAGAGGTCTTTTGCAGCAGATTTGCCCAGTGCAATATATTGTTTGATTTTTTTTTTTAATTTTATTGTTGTACTTTAAGTGAAAGTTTACAATTCAAGTTAGTCTCTCATACAAAAACCTACACATACACTGCTGTGTGGCCCTAATTGCTCTCCCCACACAGTGACAGCACACTCCTCCTTTCCACTCCCGATTTCCCGTGTCCATTCAACCAGCTCCTGACCCTCTTTGCCTTCTCATCTCACCTCTGGACAGGAGCTGTCCATTTGGTCTCAAGTATCTACTTGGGCTAAGAAGCACACTCTTCACGAGTATCATTTTATGTCCCATAGTCCAGTCTAATCTTCGTCTGAAGAGTTGGCCTCGGGAATGGTTTTAGTTCTGTGTTGACAGAGAGTCCGGGAGCTGTGGTTTCTGGGGTTCCTCCAGTCTCCGTCAGACCATTAAGTCTGGTCTTTTTACTAGAATTTGAGTTTTGCACCCCACTTTTCTCCTGCTGCATCAGGCACTCTCTGTTGTGTTCCCTTGTCAAGGCTGTCATTGGTGGTATTGTTTGATTTCTTGACTGTTGCTTCCATGGGCCTTGATTGTGGCTCCAAATAAAATGAAATCCTTGACAATGTCAATCTTTTCTACATTTATTATGATGCTGTTTATTGGTCCAGTTGTAAGGATTTTTGTTTTCTTTATGTTGAGGTGTAATCCATACTGAAGGCTGTAGTCCTTGATCTTCAGTAAGTGCTTCAAGTCCTCTTCACTTTCAGCAAGGAAGGTTGTGTCATCTGCATATTGCAGGTTGTTAATGAGTCTTCCTCCAATCTTGATGCCACTTTCTTCTTCATATAGTCCAGCTTCTTGGATTATTTGTTTAGCATACAGATTGAATAAGTATGGTGAAAGGCCATACCCCTGACGCACACCTTTCCTGACTTTAAAGCATGCAGAATCCCCTTGTTCTGTTCGAAGGACTGCCTCTTGGTCTATGTACAGATTCCTCATGAGCGCAATTAAGTGTTTTGGAATTCCCATTCTTTGCAATGTTATCCATGATTGTTGTGATCCACACAGTCAGATACCTTTGCATAGTCAAACACAGGTAAACATCTTTCTGGTATTCACTGCTTTCAGCCGTAAATCTATCTGACATCAGCAATGATATCCCACATTCCATGTTCTCTTCTGAATCTGGCTTGACCTTCTTGAAGTTCCCTGTTGATGTACTACTGCAACTGTTTCCAGATATACCATAAAAAGCTCTTAAAAGCTGATGTCCCAGCAAACAGGACAAACATATACCCTGTATGACTAGTCATATTTAGACAAGGTGTAGATATTACATTCTCATCTTTTCATTAATGTCATCTTTGCAACATGCCTGTGAGATAGGGAGGGCAAAGCTGAGCAGCCCCAACTTCTGGATGAGAAAACTGAAGCTTAAAAATATTAAGTAACCAGACAGGAACTCAAACCTTTTGTGTCTGTGATCTATGCATTTTCTGCCACATTCTACTTCTACCTGTTACCCAACAATTCTATTATATACTAGAAGTATCTATATTCTCTTTGGTGGATTTTCTCTTCAGGATTTCTGTTCTCTGGACTTTGAGGTTAGGAAGAACATTTAAAATCCATTTTGTGGGAAAGGTCCCTTGGAAGGTGAGCTGGAAATGGATGCCCCATTGTGGATTCCTTTGGCCCTTCTTTTGTAATTATATTAAACTTCTTATTATCCACAGTACCTCATAGCATCACTATTTAAGGATACTATGCCTAATATTGGACTCCATCCCAAACCCAAACCCACTGCCATCAGGTTGATTCCAACTTATAGCCACCCTATAGGACAGAGTAGAACTGCCCTCATATGGTTTCCAAGACTGTAAATCTTTATGGGAGCAGACTGCCACATCTTTCTTCTTGGAGTGGCTGGTGGGTTCAAACCATTGACTTTCTGGCTGGCAGATGAGTGCTTAACCACTACACCAGCAGTGTTCCTTGTTGAACTACATACTCAGGGAATAATGTCACAAATGGAGCAATTAAAGACATGCAAGGAAGAATCCAATTTACCTCCTTGACCTCTCATAATTATTAGTGGATTTCTGAAATGTTTCATACCTGTAGCTTAACTGTTTGAGCCCTGCTAAAATAAAAATAGCCTTAATATGTGTCACATTGGAAGCTGTTTCCAGTCATTTCCACTGTGAATGATTTTAGGCCCTTTTCTGAAAACAGATCTGACAGAGGAAAGGGAAGCATCCAGAAAATGATCACCTGAGACAATGGGACAATGGTGGAGACAGAGGGAACATGGAAGAGTATCATGGCAAATCTGACTTCGCTATCTTCCTGAGTCTTAGAAAAAGAATCATAGAAAAAATGTACAGGCTGTATTGTCACGGACAAGTCATTTACTCCCTCTGAATCAAAGCTTTTCATTTATACAGGAGGCATTAGGGCTACATAATCTCCAAGTCCTTTTCAGTCCTAAAACCAGGAACCAGTTGCCATTGAGTCAGTTCCGACTCACGGCAACCCCATGTGTTTCAGAGCAGAACTATGCTCCATGGGGTTTTCTTTCTTTCTTTTTTTCAATTGTGCTGTCGGGCTCCAGGATTGACAATTGTATCTGTTTTATTTAGTGTTTCGGATCTTTGCTGCAGAGGGACGGCATGGTGCTTCTATATATAGTGCCACATTGGCTCCACCTCTCCATAGAGTTTTGAATGGCTGTGATCTTTTGGAAGTAGATGGCCAGGCCTTTCTTCTGAGACACCTCTGGGTGGACTTGAACCGCCAACCTTTCAATTAGCAGCCCAGTGCTTAACCATTTGTGCCACCTTCAGTCTTATAATCCTATTATTCTTTGATTTAATTTATTACATACTCCCATGAACACGTAACAGAGATGAATGATAAAGTCCAGTAGGTGTGTATTTTCCTGAGTATTAGCTACCCGTGCCCATTGCCATCGAGTCAGTTCTGACTCACAGGGACCCTGTAGGATAGAGTAGAACTGCCCCATAGAGTTTTGAAGGAGCAGCTAGTGGATTCCAACCACTGACCTTTTGGTTAGCAGCCGAGCTCTTACCCACTGCACCACCAGGGCTTCAGATATTAGCTAGGAAACAAAAATAATGGTAATGGAATTTTCTGTTCGAGCATGTAATCCACAAGAGTATTAAAAATGAGAAATGAGGACAGGCAAACTAGAGAGCTAGCAGTTTGCATTGCATATTCACGAGTAGTCTTTGTGTACATGCTTATAACGGATGCCCAACAACTTGAGGAGGTACACAAAACAAAAGGGTCTATCCAATATGCTGTGCCTGATTTCTCGTCTGACTCTAACCTGGAGGCAGCTGAAGGGCTGTGTGAGACAACCTAACTAGAAAGAAACAAGGTGTTGCTCTTCTAGCACTCGGCCTTCACTGGCTACTTCCCGTTTTTCACTGTGCCAGGTACTGTGATCAGTGCTATGATTGGTGCTTGGGCTTCCCCAGACACAAAGCCTGAAACAAGGATTCAAGCAGGGCTTTGAACTAGTTATCTTCTGTTCGACCTCTGCTGAGAATTTGCATTTCACATAAGAATCACCTGGGGATCTTGTTAAACTGTAGATTCTGATTTAGTATGTCTGGGGTGGAAATGCAAATTCTCAGCAGGAGGTCGAACCAAAAACAACCGGTTGGAAGCCCTGAATTCAAGTGCTGGTAGCTTATTTGGAAGGTGCAGAGAACCTTGGTAGGGGAGTAGGGACATTATACGAATAAGAGAAGGCAGCTGGTAAAAGGTTCATTATCAAGCCAGATACCACTGCGGGTGACTGGAGCTTAATCCTGAAAAGAAACTCTGGGAAACTCTAAAACATATGCTTCAGATTTATCCCATCTACGGGACAAGGAAGCCAGGGTATTTATACCTCAGCTCCCATTGGTCATTTACTATAGGCTACGCATGTAGTGTGTTAATTCCCCCAGCACTTCTGGCCACCTGGTTGGCAGGGAAAATAAGCCCTGATAACCAGATAAAGTAAAGCCCTCAGGCAAAAAAGGCAGGTGCTGGCATTTGGAAGTTAGGCCAGCCTTCACTGAAAGGGTAAAGATGGCGGGATGTGGGTAGGGCACCGATGACATCATGATGCAAGAATTACCTCAGTTAATTCTCACAACTCTATGAGGTAGCACCATTATTTTCCCTATTATCCAGATGAGAAAACTGAGGTTCAGAGACTGTAAGTGCTTTGTAAGGGGCAGAGCTGAGACTTGAACTCGGGTCTCTATGACAAAAAAGACCATGTTGTCAAGCACGGTGCTTCTGCATGGTGCAAAAGAAGGAGTAGGTGTTGGGATGTGTCATCTGTGGCAAGATTCCACCCAAATGCCTTTCCTTTTATGAAGTACTCCCTGATTCTGTCATCACTCTTGCTGTGTGTTTCCATAGACCTTTCTTTATAGCTCTACAAGACTGGTTATCACATCTCACTGTAATTAACTGGTTACATTTACCCTCCTTACTAAACATGAGTTTCTTGGGAAGTAAAAACAGTGTTCTCTTCATTTTTGTATTCCTTTGTTAGCAAAGGATCGATACATAGCAGATCTTCAATTAATGCCTATGAAATGCCAATGCCTAAGTTTTTGGTAGAGGCTCAAATTGACAGCAATTTACCCATCAAGGCAACCAGTATGGATAGAATTCCTATTACGCGCTAAGCAAGAAACAGATACAGAAACGAAAGAAGGAAAATAAATGCAGCTCGAAGGCACAGTTATATATGTAAAGCTTGTTTATCTCTTTTCCAAATATTTCTACTCAGTCAACTGAGGTTTGATTAAATTTTTGTAAGTCTTACGGGTGTTGAGAAAAAGCAGTCTCTCTTTTTAATCTCATTTTGCTCATGTGTGATAAACACCAAGAAACATGAGAATGATGAAATCTGTTTAATTTGTTTTATACAAGTTGAGGCTGTGTATGAATGCCTGCTTCTAAAACTGTACATTTTGTGGCACTATTTATTTCCAGTGTCAAAACTAACCTATTTCAAATATACACCAAAATCTTATTTACAGCTTGTGGCCCATGCTTCTTTCAGCTGCTTATATACCTCATGGGGCACAGGCCAAGTGGACAGTAATTTTCTACATATTTCCACTGCACACACAGCAAGAAGCAGTTAATTTCCAGGCACATATTGCTTTAATTTTGGTTTCTCCAATCATTTTTCAGTACAGTGCCAGGGTCCTCCCTGCCAGGGGCTGTCATTTTATAAGAGCAGAACTCTTGAAAGTGTGTGGGAGAGATTAGTGGGCGTGCCTAAAACACTTTCTTTCTCACTTTGTACTGTGCAAAGCCTAAAACGGAAGGTTTAGGCAGTGGTTTCATTTGGAGTCGTTGATTGATTTTGGATGAACTCTGGGGAAAAACTCGGATTTTCCTTGGAGTTTAGTCATTGAAATTGGGAAGGGGTCTCATGTGCCCAGGATGATGTGTTGAGAATGCATGGAGCCACTTTTTTCTTATGCTTCCTCTTTCTTCGAAAGAATAGTGATTCTCAACTTGAACTGGGGTTAAAAATGAAAAGCTAAGTGTATTCCATGCCAGGCAGAACCTCTAATGCAGACCACTGAGAAGCAGGAAGTCAGTCAGTGATGCTCCTGGGAAAACAAAACAGCCAGAAGCCGTGTACAGAGGACAAAGTGCCCACTACTGACACAACACCCTAAGGGGGTTCTGTAACTGGCTGCATAGACACAGGAAAAGGTCAGTGTGTAATGACACCTGCTGAAATTTTAAGTGGGATGTCAGAGTCCATATCATATTTCTGCTGTGTGGTTTATAGTAAAGGACACATCCCAAATACAGAATGACCCAGAATCCAAGTTATCAAGTCAGGAACACATATCTCATTTGTCTCATCCTTTTTGGCAGGGAGGTTGCTGGGGGGACTGGGAGAAGGGACTGTAAAGAAAATGTCACAAGTACTCACTCTGAAATATGTAGTGCCTACTATATGATATTCGTTTTTGTTCTTGTTCATTTTTTAAAACTCACAGTCAGACTCATTAGTGGGTCATGAAATCACTTTTATATCAACTGGATTTTTTTCCTTTCTTTTTTTATTGTGCTTTAAATGAAAGTTTACAGATCAAGTTAGTGTCTCATACAAAACTTTATACGCACATTGTTATGTGACCCTAGTTGCTCTCCTCCCTATACAGTGACAGCACACTCCTCCTTTCTGCCCCGGGTTTCCCGTGTCCATTCAACCAGCTCCTGTCCCTTTTTGCCTTCTCATCTCACCTCCGGATGGGAGCTGCCCTTTTAGTCTCACGTATCTACTTGAGCTAAGAAGCACACTCTTCACAAGTATCATTTCATCTCTTAATAGTCCAGTCTAATCTTTGTCTGAAGAGTTGGCTTTGGGAATGGTTTTACCAACTGGATTTTTTAATGAAATAAAATAGAAAAGAATAGAATGAAAGAATTAAAAATAGATTATATCTCACGTACTAAGGGTATTATTTCATGAAGTTTGTTTCAGTTATAAGAATATATATGTGTATACATATGAATATATGTGTGTATTCACATATATGTGAATTTTTAAAAAAATCTGTTGCCGTCTATTCCAACTCATAGTGACCCCATGTGTTTCAGAGTAGAACTGCTTCATAAGGAGCAGATTGCCAGGCCTTTCTTCCACAGAGCTGCTGGGTGGGTTTGAACCGCCAGCCTTTTGGGTTAGCAGCTGATCACAAACTGCTTGCACCATCCAGGTATCTTATATATGAATACATGTATATATATCCATTTATATGTACATTTTTACATGTATGAGATGGCTGAGTAGACTGAGATATAATATAAATGTATTTCTCTTATTACGGATTGGCAGCAAAATAGTTTGAAAGCCACTGTACTAGATCCTAAGACAGATACAAAGACACATAACCCACACATAATCCTTGTCCTTCAGAATTTTACAATCTAACCAGTCTAAGAAATAAGAAATTAGAAATAAGATACCCGAAGGAAAAGGAAACAAGCATTTGTTTTATTCATCACCCACCACTTTCTAGGTACATAGGTTATCCCATCTAGTTCTCCTGACTATTTCATATACGGGAGTTATTGTTACCATCACCTTACAAAAGAATAAATTTAAGTAACTTGACCAAGGCGAGGCAACCCAGCGGAAGTCTGTAGAGTAGATTCATAGCCTGGCTTGGTGGTTAACACCACACTTTGCTCTGTATCCTGTTACCTTCCTGAAAAGGTAGGAAATGTGTGAATGGGCATAAACAGGAAGGAACTTGAAATTTTAGGGAAGGGAGGGGTTACTATTAGCTTTCAAGTGAGGGAGGGGGAAATTTCACAGAGGAGGTAGGATTTGATTTTGACCTTGTGTTAGAAGGAGAGAAAGTAGAAATGAATTCCAAGCAGTGGTTAGGGTATGAACAAATTCTTAGAGTGAGGAATAAGCATGGAGTGCTTAGGGCTGAGGGAAATAGACTAGTAGGTTGGAAGGGATGATATGTGCTTGGGGACAAAAGGAGTAAAGGCTGTATACAAACTGGCCCTGGGAGAGATACGTAATCAAACATACAGTGTGTAACGCACTGTGCTAGGAGCTTTTTATACGTTATCTATCTTAATACTGGTGACAAGCCTGGGAGATGGATATTGTTATGCTCATTCTAAAGAGGAGTAAATGAAGCATAGGTTGCATAGGTTGTCCAAAATGTTAGTATGTTGCTGGATGCAAAAATGCCTTGTGGGAGTTCCGGCAAAATGGCATTCTAGGCAGAAGGACCACGCTGTCCCTCCACCGCAAAGATCCGAAAAACTAAGCCATACAGAGAATACAACAATCCTGAAACCCTAAACCATCAAATGAAGAGATAAAGAACTCAGCAAAGCACCAAATGGAGTAAGAAAACTGACAGAGAACGGAGAGTGAGGAGAGATTCATGCAGAGGTCCCCTACCAGTTAATGCAGCGTGGATCCACCATCTTGGACTCCTATCGGAGACCAGCAAATGGGGGTACGAGAAAGCAGCCTCACGAAGCGTCCAGCGGGAGACAAAACAGCCTGGATGAAACAAACAAATCTACAATCAATAAACGAGAGAAATAACTACTGAATGCCCCGAAAACAGCAGACAATATCAAAACATTTACAAAAACAGGACAGGATGGTTCCAGTAGGCGTCCAAATTAAAACACCAGACAACTCTCCTGTGGAAGAAAACGCACTAGAAGTACCTGATAGGGAATTCAAATCTCTAATACTCGAAATTTTCCAAGAACTGAGGCAAAAAGCTCACAAACATGAGGAAAAAATAGACAAATTCATGGAAAATACAGACAAAAAATTGGAAGAATTCAGGAAGATGATGCAGGAACAAAATGCCAAAATAAATTCACAACTAGAAATTCTACAAAAACAACAATTAGAAATCCAAAAGATAAACAACAAGATTTCAGAAATGGATGATGTCATAGAAGGGCTGAGAAGCAGATTTGAAACCGTGGAACACAGGATTGGTGGAACTGAAGACAAACACTTGGATACAACTCTGTTTGAGGAAAACTCAGAAAAAAGAACAAAGAAAAATGAAGAGACCCTGAGAGTTATGTGGGACACAATTAAAAGCAAAAATTTAAGAGTGTTGGCATTCCAGAACAGGGGGAGAAAACAGAAAACACAGAGAGGATCATTGAGGAACGGTTGACAGAAAACTTCCCCAATATCATGAAAGATGAGAAGCTGACCATCCAAGAAGCTCAACGAACCCCATATAGAAGAGACCCCAAAAGAAAATCACCAAGGCATATCATATTCACACTCGCCAAAACCAAAGACAAACAAAGAATCCTGAGAGCAGCTCGTGAAAAACAAGAAGTCACATACAGAGGAGAAACAATAAGACTAAGCTCAGATTATTCGGCAGAAACCATGCAGGCAAGAAGGCAATGGGATGACATATATAAAATCTTGAAAGAAAAAAACTGTCAGCCAAGAATCGTATATCCTGCAAAACTCTCGTTCAAATTTGATGGTGAAATTAGGTCATTTCCAGATAAACAGAAATTAAGGGAATATGTAAAAGTCAAACCAAACTTACAAGAATTATTAAAGGGAGTTCTTCGATCTGAGGACAAACAGCTTCAGCGCACAGGCAGAACCTAGGACGCAGGATCATACAAGCCAGATACCAATCTAAGAAATGAACTCTCGAGGACTATCCAAAACCAAAAGAAATACAACAGAGAATCAGAGCAGTCAATCGATGGATGACAACAACATCAAAACAATCCAAGAGGGAATAAACGGCATAGGTATAGAACCTTCTAATGGAGAGGAAGGCAAGGCGACACCAAGTAATGGTAGACTACTTCAAACTTAGAAAGATAAGGGTAAAATTCATGGTAACCACAAAGAAAACAAACCAGCTCATAATAATAAAGGCAAAAACCATAAAGTCTCGGCAAAAACAAAACCTACAAAAACAAAAGAAATGAAAAAAAAAAATCCACTAACAAAAGCAACTCAGCACAAGAGAGTAAGAAGAACAAAGAAAACTTCAGCACCACAAAAAAAGCACTACAAAATGACAGCAACGAACTCACATCTATCAATAATTACACTGAATGTAAATGGACACAATGCACCCATAAAGAGACGGAGAGTGACAGAATGGATAAGAAAACAGGATCCATCAATATGCTGTCTACAAGAGACACACCTTAGAAACAAAGATGTGAATTTATTAAAAGTCAAAGGTTGGAAAAAAATATATCAAGCTAACAACTACCAAAAAAGAGCAGGCGTGGCAATTCTAATCTCAGATAAAATAGACTTTAAAACAAAATCTACCATAAAAGACAAAGAAGGACACTATATAATGATTAAGGGGACGATCTATCATGAAGACATAACCATAATAAACATCTACACACCCAATGACAGGGCTCCAAAATACATAAACTCTAACAACACTGAAAAGAGAAATTGACAGTTCCACAATAATAGGAGGAGACTTCAACACAGCACTCTCAGTAAAGGACAGAACAACTAAGGAGAAACTCAGCAAAGATACAGAAGACCTAAAGGGCACAATCAGCCATCTTGATCTCATAGACATATATAGAACACTCCATCCAACAGCTGCAAAGTACACATTCTTTTCCAATGCACATGGAACGTTCTCCAGAATAGACCACATCTTAGGCCACAGAGCAATCCTCAACAAGATCCAAAATGCTGAGATAATTCAAAGTATCTTCTCTGAACACAATGCCATCAAGGTAGACATTAACAGTAGAAAGAGCAAGGGAAAAAAATCAACTACATGGAAACTGAATAATACCCTGCTTACACATCAGTGGGTAATAGAAGAAATCAGAGATGGAATAAAAAAATTCCTAGAATCAAATGAGAATGAAAACACATCATACCAAAACCTTTGGGACACAGCAAAGGCAGCCCTCAGAGGACAATTTATAGCAATAGATGCACATATCAAAAAAGAAGAAAGGGACAAAATCAAAACATTAACTACAGAACTCAAACAAATAGAAAGAGAACAGCAAAAAAAAGGCCACAACCACCGGAAGAAAGGAAATAGTAAAGATCAGAGCAGAAATTAATGAAATAGAGAACAGAAAAACAATAGAAAGAATCGGCAAAACCAAAAGTTGGTTCTTGGAAAGAATCAACAAAATCGACAAACCACTGGCCAGACTGACAAAAGAAAAACAGCAGAGGGCACAAATAACCCAAATAAGAAATGAAATGGGGGACATTAAAAAAGACCCAACTGAAATAAAAAGGATTCTAACAGAGTATTATGAAAAACTTTGCTCCAACAAATTTGAAAACCTAGACGAAATGGATAAATTTCTAGAAACACATGGCCTACCCAAACTACAATAAAGTGATGTTGAAACTCTGAACAGACCCATAACAAGAGAAGAGATTGAAAAGGTAATAAAAAAACTCCCAACCAAAAAAAGCCCTGGCCCAGATGGCTTCACTGGAGAATTCTACAAAACATTTACAGAAGAGCCTGTACCAGTTCTACTCAAGCTATTTCAGAGCATAGAAAAGGAAGCAACACTTCCAAATTCATTCTATGAAGCCAGCATAACGCTGATACCAAAACCAGGCAAAGACGTCACAAAAAAAGAAAATCACAGACCAATATCTCTCATGAACATAGATACAAAAATTCTGAACAAAATTCTAGCCAATAGAATTCAGCATCGTATCAAAAAAAATAATACACCACGACCAAGTAGGATTCATACCAGGTATGCAAGGATGTTTCAACATTAGAAAATCAATCAACGTGATCCACCACATAAATAAAAGGAAAGAACAGAATCACATGATCATCTCAATTGACGCAGAAAAGGCATTTGAGAAAGTCCAACACCCATTCCTGATGAAAACTCTCAAAATCAAATAGGTATAGAAGGGAAATTTCTCAACATAATAAAGGGCATCTATGCAAAACGCACGGCCAACATCATTCTTAATGGAGAGAGGCTGAAAACATTCCCCTTGAAAACAGGAACAAGACAAGGATGCCCTTTATCACCACTCCTATTTAACATTGTGCTGGAGGTTCTAGCTAGAGCAGTAAGGCAAGAAAAAGAAATAAAGGGCATCCAAATTGGTAATGAAGAAGTTAAACTGTCCCTGTTTGCAGATGATTTGATACTATACATAGAAAACCCTAAAGACTCCACAAGAAATCTACTGGAACTAACAGAAAGATTCAGCAGAGTAGCAGGATATAAGATAAACGTTCAAAAATCAGTTGGATTCGTATGCACCAGTCAGGAGAACGATGAAAAGGAAATCAGGAAAACAATACCATTTTCAATAGCCCCTAAAAAGATAAAATACTTAGGAATAAATCTGACTAGGGATGTAAAATACCCATACAAAGAAAACTATAAAACACTACTGCATGAAACCCAAAGGGATCTACATAAATGGAAAAACATACCATGCTCATGGATAGGCAGACTCAACATTGTGAAAATGACAATTCTACCCAAAGCAATCTACAAATACAACGCAATCCCGATCCAAATACCAGAAACATTCTTCAAAGAGATGGAAAAACTAATCATTAACTTTATATGGAAAGGGAAGAAGCCCCGAATATGTAAAGCACTACTGAAGAAGAAGAATAAAGTTGGAGGGCTCACACTACCTGACTTCAGAAACTACTATACAGCTACAGTAGTCAAAACAGCCTGGTACTGGTACAACGACAGATACATTGACCAGTGGAACAGAATTGAGAACCCAGATGTACATCCATCCACCTACGGTCACCTGATCTTCGACAAGGGCCCAAAGTCCATCAAATGGGGAAAAGACAGTCTTTTTAACAAATGGTGCTGGCAAAACTGGATATCCATCTGCAAAAAAATGAAACAGGACCCATACCTCATGCCGTATACAAAGACTACTTCAAAATGGATCAAAGACCTGAATATAAAGCCTAAAAGTATAAAGTTCATAGAAGAAAAAATAGGACCAACACTTCAGGCCTTAATACATGGCATTAACAGGATACAAACCATAACCGTCAACGCACAAAACCCAACAGATAAGCTAGATGACTGGGATCTTCTAAAAATCAAATGCCTATGCTCTTCAAAAGACTTCACCAAAAGAGTAAAAAGAGAACCTACAGACGGGGAAAAAATTTTTGGACAGTACAAGTCAGACAAAGGTCTAATCTCCATAATCTACAAGAAAATCCAACACCTCGACAATAAAAAGACAAATAATCCTATTAAAAAATGGGCAAAGGAAATGAACAGACACTTCACCAAAGAAGACATTCAAATGGCCAACAGACACATGAGGAAATGCTCGCGATCACTAGTCATTAGAGAAATGCAAATTAAAACCACAATGAGATACCATCTCACCCCGGCATTACTGGCATGAATCAAAAACACTGGAAATAACAAATGTTGGAGGGGCTGCAGGGAGATCCGAACTCTTATGCACTGCTGGTGGGAATGCAAAATGACACAACCATTTTGGAAAATGATATGGCACTTGCTCAGAAAGCTAGAAATAGACATACCGTTCGATCCAGCAATCCCACTCCTAGGAATATATCCTATAGAAATAAGAGTCGTCACTCGAATAGACATATGCACACCTATGTTCATGGCAGCATTGTTCACAATAGCAAAACGATGGAAACAACCTAGATGCCCATCAACAGATGAATGGATAAACAAAGTATGGTACATACACACAATGGAGTACTATGCAACGAGAAAGAACAACAATGAATCTGTGAAGCATCTCATAACATGGATGAAACTGGAGGACATTATGCTGAGTGAAATAAGTCAATCACAAAAGGACAAATATTGTATGAGACCTCTATTGTAAAAACCCATGAAAAAGTTCACACACAAAATGGAACAATCTTTGTTGGTTACCAGGGATGGGAGGGGTGGGGGGGAAATATAAATAGGCAATAGATAAGTGGTGTCTTGGGTGAAGGGTGAGACAGTACGCAATACAGGGGAAACTAGCACAGCCTGTACAAGGAAAGGTCATGGAAGCCCCATAGACACATCCAACTCCCTGAGGGACTGAATTGCTGGGCGGAGGGCTCTGGGGACCATGTTCTCGGGGAACATCTAGCTCAATTGGCATGACACAGCTTCTAAAGACAGTGCTCTACATTCTACCTTGGTGAATAGTGTCTGGGGTCTTAAAAGCCTGTGAGTGGCCATCTAAGATACTCCACTGTTCTCATCCCTTCGGGAGCAAGGGAGAATAAAGAGAACAAGATACAAGGAAAAGATTAGTCCAAAGGACTAATTGTCCACAGCTACCAAGGCCTCCACCAGACTGAGTCCAGTACAGCTAGATAGTGCCCGGCTACCACCACTGACTGCTCTGACCAGGATCAAAACAGAGGGTTCTGGACAGAGCTGGAGAACGATGTAGAGCATAATTCTAACTCACAGAAAAAAAAAAAGACCAGATTTACTGGCCTAACGGAGACTGGAGAAACCTCGAGAGTATGGCCCCCAGACACCCTTTTAGCTCAGTGGTGAAGTTACCTCCGAGGTTCACTGTTCAGCCTGGGAGTGGACAGCCCTGTAAAACCAAGCGAGACTAACAAGGTACAGGAGTCCAGTGACAAGGGCCAGAAGGCAGAAGGGGACAAGGAAGCTGGTGATAGGGAACACAAGGTTGAGTAAGGGTATTGTTGATGTGTTGTGAGATTGTTAACCATTGTCATAGGGCAACATCTGTAGTAACTGTTAAATGAGCAACTATTTTGTTCTGTAAGCCTTCATCTTAAGTGGGAATAACAGCACAATTGGAAGAGCGTAGTCAATGTCACTGAACTGTGTATGTAGAAATTTTTGAAACAGTGTATCTTTGGCTATGTGTATTTTCACCAAAAAAAAAAAAAGAAAATGTTGAGAATTTAGAGGGTTAATACATTGTGGGGTTGTTAACCAATGTCATAAAACAACATGTGTACTACTGTTTCATGAGAAACTGTTTGTTCTGTAAGCCTTCACCTGAAGTACAATAAAATATAAAAAAAAAAAAAAATGCCTTGTGTCTGAGTCCAAAGCCTGTTTTGCTAGCCACTCTGCCATACCTCCTCCTGTGGAGAACATTAGAAGTAATTCATGGATAAAGTAGTGAAATCTTATGATATGGCCCCCCATGGTACTGCAGAGCCCCAGCAGTGCCATTCTTATCATAGTTTATATGAAAGGAGCCCCTGAAGTTGTGTTGTGACAAAGCCTGTATGACTATACATGTGGGCACCCTCTGTAGTCGGATGGTGAAAATAGGAAAAGGGGATGAAGAATGAGTTAGCATATTGAAGAAAGAACTGACCTGATTGCTGAACAGAGTAAAGCAAATGAATATTCAAAGGTAACATGTAAATTTCAAGTCTGAGTAAATCAAATGATAACATTTGTGAGAAGGGTAAATTAAGCTCTACATTGAAATCATGGTCAGAGTGAAAGAATGCCATCTACATGCCTTCTGTGATGATAATAAAGTTGCCATGTTTACTGTGTGCTTACAACGTGTCAGGTATGGTACTAAATGCTTTACATGTATTAATTTGTTTAATCCTCAGAATAACTCACGAGAAATTGAGAAATGGAGTAGCTAAGCAACTTGCTCAAGACTGCACAGCCTGTAAAGGGTGGAATCAGGTTTCAAACCCAAATTTATGTCTCCAACCTAGAGTTCTCTAAACCTCAGCCTCATATCCCCATCAACCTCAACATTTCTGTGTGAATTATATCAGGCATCTCAAACTTCACGTGTCTACATGGAGCTCCTGATCTTCTCCCACCACCCCGCCAGAGCTATACTTCCTACATTTCTTCTCCATCTTAGGTAATGGCAAGTTCATCCTTCCAGGTGCTCATACCAATATCCTTGGAGTCATCCTTGCACTCCACAACTGAACCATCAACACATCCTGCCCAATGTTCCTTTAAAACATCCAGAATCTGATTACTTTTCACCACCTCCCTGTCTAAACCACTGCATCTCACATCTAAATGCAGTTGCTTGCTGACTAGACTCCCTGAGTCTTCCCTTGCCTTCCTTCGGTCTACTCTCAAACTACAAGCCAGAGAGATCCTATTAAAACATAAGACAGATGAAGTAACTCCTTTGCTCAAAACTCTCTAATAGTTTCTCATCTCAGAGTAAAAACCAAAGTCTTTGTAGTGGTGTACAAGGTCCCACACAGTCTACCCCCCGCCCCACAAACTCATCTCCTACTTCTCCTTTCTCATTTTCTTTCTACTTCGTGGGGCTCCTTGAAGTTCCTTAGATATTTCAGACATAGTTCTGCCTTGGAGCCTTTGCTACTACTGTTCCTCTGCCTGGAATGCTCTTGCCCAAAAGGTACACAGGTCTCACTCCTTAATTACCTTCACATCCTTACTCAAACACCCCCTTCTGGATGTGACCTTCCCTGATCACCTATCTAAAATCACAACTCCAACCCAGTGACCTTTCCTTTTCCTCATTGATGCTTTGTTTTTTTTTCCTTAACAAACATTTTTCATCAACACACTATGCATTTTACTTATCTGTCACCATCACTGGAATGTATGCTCCATGAGGGCAGGGAGTTTTTGGCTTCTGTTGTTCACTACTCCATCCACACTACCTAGAACAACACGCAGCGTATTGTAGGTCCACAACAAATATTCATTGAATGAATGAATAAAACTCAGGTAGTATGATTCCAGAGACAACACTCTTAACCACTATGCTGAACTGCCTCTCAGAAGTTGAGGAACATTTTGTGAGCTGATAAGTTTTGAATAAGTTTACCCAATTTTATGTCTTTGTCAAGGCTAACCAGCCTTCAGGTATTTCTAGATAATTTTAAATATTCAATGCAGAAAAACTTCACCATCTATAATTTGATATATATATATTTGTTTCTACGTATTTCCCCTTTGGAGTTGTTAATAAATGTACGATTAACTGGTTTGTCTTATTATCACTTCATATTTCTCAAGACAGTTTTATTTTCCTATATGCAGTAGATATAGAGAATATACATAGTAGGTGAGATAAAATACAGTATTTTAATTAGAACACACTTCATTTTTTATTTATTTCTTGATTTGTTATCTTTTATATTGAGTATTCTATTGAGTTTCTTGTAATAATTCCTTGTTAGCATCCTGTCGAATTTAAAGAAATAGACTGTTGAAGTTAATTTTGACTTTCTATCATAGTTTTGTCATGAGTGTACATACAGATGTATAAGAATACTTTGATCAATTCATATCTTAAAAAATTCATTCCTTAGGCATCTAAAATTTTGAAACACCCTATCATATTAAATTTTATGGAAGTCTTCACTGTATGTTTAAGACTATACTCCCTTGGTACTTTTCCATATAGTGGGGTTTCTCTGAACCTTTGGTATTCTGCCCACACTAACATTAGAAGACTGTGTGTAGTACATCTTAAAATGTGCAGAAAAATGCAGAGTCTGTAGTTGTCCTTAAACCTGTGTTCCTTTTTCCATATGGCAACATAAAATGTGAGTAAGATTAAGCTATCTCCTCATTAGTACTTGATGCTAATAAGCACCTTTTTTTTTTTTTAGAACAACACATTTTATTTCATGAGCATGTTCATTAAAACTTAGCCCAGGGGAAATTTATTAATCTAAGCCCTTATACTTGGAAGCAACACTTTTGAAATGCTTAATCAATCTGTTAGTAAAACAGTTCAAATACATCCTTCTAGTTCTTCTATATTTAAAATGGTTGATTTAATTGCATTTGATAATTCCAAGTTTCTTGATAAATGTTGAAGAGACTCACATTCTGGTTTAGGTTAAAGCAGTGTTCCCCAAACTGCATTTCACAGAATACTAATCCTACAAGTGTTAATTGGTAACGTTCAGGGGAAGAAAAACTGTGTCCATGGTCAAATGAATTGTGGGAAATGCTCGATTAGATTAAGAACAAAGTTTAACAGGCTGCTTATTGTGGGTCTTCTCAGGACCTTTAATACTGTGAATTGTGAATCCCAAGAGGAGGAATATAATTTGCATGGCTTTCAAAATGGAAAAATATTTTCTATGAACTACCTAGCTGTAGTAGTGTTCCATGGAAAACACCAGTGGTTTACAGCCCCAGCAAGAGCAGGATTATTAAGAACCAGAAAATACCTGCATACAGCTTAAAGTACTTGTTGTTCAGAGACATAGAAATTTCTGTTGTGTGTGTCACTGATAATATTCTCAACTTGCAATTTTAAATATTTGACTCTTTGTGGGAGGCAAGATTGACCTAGCCATGGTAAAATGAGAGAATGAACACAGAGCAATTACAAAGCATTTTTCCATTCTGATTACTCTTTTAAAAAAATCTTCTGATGTCTGTGCATTTTATCTCTGTGAAAAAGGTTCTGAATTCTGATGAGACAGATCCCAAAGGTGATGTATTTTTAAGAATATCTTCAGGTAGGAAATGCCCAGTTCAATTCTTAAGCTTAGTTGTCCTATTACCTGGATGACCATATGTCCTGGTATGTCCAATACACTCCTGTTTTGCACCTATTATATCTGTGTAATTATTACTAACACCCCCCCCCCTTAGTGAAAAAAATACCACTTTGGATGAAAAATTTTATGGTCACCATCCTAATTACTCAAGTGTGGCAGATTATGTTTTCTAAAGAGATTATAGCAATAATTGCTGTCCACATGCCACTCCACTCACCTCCCCCCTGCCCCCCTGCACCACCATCAAGAGATGGAGTCTAATTTCCCACCACTGGAATCTGGGAGAGGTTGTGACACACTTGTAACCGATAAAGTACAACAGAAGCTACACTGCCTGACTTCCCAACCTAAGTCATAAAAAGTGATTCTGCTTCAGCCTCATTCAGTGGAAGACTCACACAAGAGCCCTCAGTCACCTTGTAAGCAGTCTGACTGCTCCCTGAGGTCGCCATGCTGTGAGGAAGCCCAACCTAACTCATATGGAGAGACCGTATGGAGAAGTCCTGAGACTGCATGAAGAGAGAGAGCTGCCCAGCCAGACCCCAGATGTTCCAGCGTTAGTCACCATCTGACTATAGCCACATGAGAGATCCCCAAGCCAGAAGTGTTCAGCAACACACTTCCTGGAATCCTAATTCATAGAAATCATGACTGATAATAAGATGATTGTTACTGTTTTAATCCACTGAGTTTTTGAGTGATTTATTATACAACAAAGGATCAGTAATTTGGATCAGACATAATAAAGTTGCAGAGCTAGGGATCTGCTTACCTTGTTTTAAATTTGAAATTAGGCAGCAACTATTTGAATTATCCAGGTAAAACCTTGACACTATATATAAATGGTACATCCAAGTACCTCCTACCCATGAATTTGTCAGAAGCATAATTTGGCCCCCCAAAAATGTACCAAGAGAAAAGTTTATTGCCTTTCTTACAGTTCCAATATTACCTCTTTTTTTTTTGTTGTTGTTAAATATATATATAAAAGAAGGTATAAGACATCTGTTTAGCTTAAAGGTTGATAACAAAATGAATATCTGCACTCACTCACCACCCAACTATAAAAATTGAACATAACTAGGGCCTTTGAGGCCTCCCTCCAAGTTTCTCTTTGTGAGTTGCCTCCTTCTCCTCTTTCCCAGAGATAACTACTACGGTAAAATGGAAATTTTTCATTCCCTTACTTCTCTGTATGGTTTTCTAATCCGTGTACTTTTCCTGAAACAATATATTATTTAATTTTTGCAGGTTTTGAACATGGAAGCATATGTGTTTTTTGCCACTTGCTTCTTTGGCTTAAATGTGTGTTTTTGAGATGTATCCATGTCTATGTGTGTGGCTGTAGTTCTCCCCTTCACCTTTCACACAGCTGCTTATTCCAGTGAATTAAACTGATGGGAAACAAATGCTGCATGCTCAGTTCCCTCAAAAGTTGCCACAGAGTAAAATGAATGAATGAAGGACCAAAAGCAAAAATAAAAAAAAATCTGAAAGTAATTTGAAAACATTTACAGTGCCTATATAAAGAACAGATTTGTTTAGTTCTCAGTTCTGAAGGACTTAAGTCAAAACTCTTCAGTGTCTGAGACAAGTTCATATAGTTTCTAGATGAGAACGTGCAGCCTGATATTTGCATCATCTTAACCCAGCAATAACAAAATTTCCCTAAAGCACCATAATTCTCTCCTCACTACGATCATCATTGTGGCATAGATGCTCACCCATCTGACTTCTTTCTCTTGGGTTCACAGTTATGTTGGTGCCATGTGATGGGATTCTGGCAAGTAGAAAATGCGCAGAAGTGACGTATCCTTCTCCAAGGTCTCGTCATATACACCCACCGTGAAAACTCATCTCTTTCTCTCCTTTAGTCATGACTCAGAGATGACCATATTATAAGATGAAAGGAGTCTGGATCCCTGAGTTGCATTAGGGGGAGAGCTGTCAAGGAGAAATAAACCTTTGTCGTAGCAAGCTGCTTAGATTTTAGAATTGGTTGTCACAGCAGCATAATCTTGCCCATCCTGATCATGACCATCATCAATAAATGTTATAGAACACAAAGTCAGGAACTCAAAGAAATTACTTTGAAAGACATGGTGTAAATTTGCTTTTTACTTTCTTTTTTAATTGTATTTCCACAGAGAACAGCAGTTTTTGTGAGGGTGAAAGAGAATATGAGATAAAACTCTATACATAATAAGAAAAGCAAATGCCATTCATTGAGCCCTTACTCTTGGCCTGGCAATATGCCGAACAATGTATAAGCCACATTTACTGGGTTGCTCATAACAACCTATGAAAGAGATACTATTATAATCATCACCATTCCATCTCGGATGAACCTGAGGTAGAAACAAGAGAAAAAACTTAACCATGGTTCTACAGCAAGTGAGTTCCAGAGCCATGACTTATCCTCGGGTCTGTCTCCAAATTTCATACTATGAACGATGGTGCTTAACTCTCAAGCTTTCAGTTTAGTAGAAAGTAGTTCTAGCTGGAGGCAGTGGTTGGAAAGATTCCAGTAATTTCCTACATTCTCAACACTCTCACTGTGCCGCAAAGTCAGTGCGAGATGGGAATTACCTTCACTGTGGCTACTTGCCGGCAGATGCCTCATCGTTGTCCCTGCCAGGAAAGCCAACTTTACAAAGAGAAGAGTCATAGAAGTCTGGGAACAAGCTCTGCAATGTACATCAAACAGCCCTTGGAATCCATTCAGAGCTGCTGGCAACCCAGCATTGCGTTGCTTGTGTCTGTGTTGGGTTTGAAAGTCCATTACCATTTTACAGATGAGGGTTCTAAATGCCAAAAAATGAATGTTGAGGCATCGTTGCTGTTTAGGTATTCCTAATTGCATGTGGAGTTTGATGTGTAATTGCCACTTAATAGGATTTGCAGATGACATATTTATTAGCCATTGATGAATCTCAAAAGGTGGAGAGGTTTCAGACAAGCCTCCCAAGATTCTGAAACTCATCAGTTGCACTTCTAAACATGTTAAGGGTTTCTCTTTTTAGTTTAGATGCAAGCTACTTTCATGATGTCTTCTAAGTATGGAAATTTCTGTTTAAGAAAACTACTTTTCATGGACTAGATGAATACAGGATTATATAGTATATGTGGAAAATAAGGAGCCTTTTAGGGTAATAAAGTGAGAAGAGGGAGCAGGAAAGAGGAGAGAGGATAAGTGAAATGGAATTGGAAAGAGAGAAGAAAAATCAGAAATAGAGGACTCGGGAAAAAATTACATCTAGAATAGGAGGAAGACATACAGGGAAAATATATTTTTAAAAAGGAACATGCTTCCCCATTTATAATTTCCGTGAAGTAATATCATGGGTGATGGGCTTAAGAACATTCTATTAAAGAGGACTTAAAGGAAGACAGTCAATCAGTGAATGTTTTTCTTACTAGAGGGAAGGATAAAGATTAATAATTCAAAACAATGGATAATCTTAAATCATTCATGTTATACTTATCCTTGGGATGCAGTTAGAGGTCACTGCCCCTTACACATACACACAAACACACACATTTTGCTTTCCTTCCCAGTTCTTGCTCACTGTAAGCAAACGGGTGTCCATGGAGGAATCCACCCCCACTCACATCCCCATATCAACACAGATAAACCACTTACGAAGGGTGGAATTAATGTGGTTGCCTCATAATCCTCAGTAAGCTATAAAGGTTTGCTTTTTGAAAAGCAGATGAGATAATATGCCCATGGTATCAGGATGATGTTCCCTGTCAGCAGAGGGAGAAGGGAGAGAGGAGATAAAAGAGGAAGTCCCTTTAATCTGAATTACTTTGTGACTGGAAATTTACAAGTGCAGCCTGGAAGGCCTGGACAGCTACTGCATTGCTGTTCACACCACGCTGATAAGCAGTGCGGTTGATTTCCATCATGTCAGGATAACTGTAGGGAGGCCACCCACAGGCATGGGTGGAAGGAGAAGGGAGGAGGGGCAGGGGCCTCAGAGAAGATCCCATCTGGTAGTCTGGCTTTACCACCGTTTATTACCTCTGTCGTTATTCCCAACATCATCCTCCTAGCCTCCTCACCCCCCTTAGTGCATAAGTGCAAAAGTTAGTAAGAGAGCTGACTGGGGAAAAGGGATTGTGCGCTTAAAGTAGCAATTGAGATGAATTCCAAAGCCTGCCTACAGATTTGTGTCAAGTGTCTAGCACAGCATCAAGCATACAGTAGGTACACAACAAAATATAGTTTTCTTCCTTCCTTAACTTCATCAAAACCAAAATTTGTCATTTGGGCCTCTGTTGTTCCCCTTAAGATTTGAAAGAATAAGAGAGAATGACTCTTTCCACTTTCCTAACTCATGTCTACTAAAAGGCTTTTGTTTCTGAGGTATTTCATCTCATAAAGTTGTTGCCTTGTATTCTTTTAGAAATAAATCGATGTTAATAGTAATGCAGACAATGACTTACATGCATTGAGAGCCAGCCATTGGCTAGTAGCTGAACTAATTTACATGTATTGTTTAACTTTATCCTTGCAACAACATTCAAAGGGGGTGTTATTATCTATAATATGACTTTCAGCTTATAATTAGATTAACTGAACAAGATCATTGGTAAATTATCTGGAAAAATATATGTATTTCCATACTAGTACTTCCATTAATCTTCACTGAAAAGCAAGTTCAAGATTGCAGTGTTGCTTTCATATGAGCTAACCATAGTACGGCTGAGCTGGAGAATGTGGATGACTCACTTTATGATAACCCCCCTTTGGCTGCCTGTAACTAACGCTATCAAGTACTTCCTTATGTTACCATTTAAACTCATCCAAATAAATTAATTGATGGAAAGATATTGGAGATTATGTAATTACTTCCTCTGGCTCTGGTGGTGTTGCCGTCTGACTTCCAGGCAGCAAGATGAGATCTAAATTAAATGCAAATAGTTGTTCACAATTAGGAAATGAAACGCCTGGAGAACCCCATGGTATTTTAAACAAGCTGATGTACTCGCCATCGATCAACAATTGAGGCTTTTTAGCATGTGCTTGGCCTGAGTCCCAACGATGACAATGTGCATAGCAACTAGATTTCCTTCCACATCAGAGACAATATTTCCCAAGGATGCAGCCTTCAATAAGAGGTGAGCTTTTGCAGGAGTTGTGTATTAAAAGGTATTCTTAGTTCAAGTGTGTGGGTATACTGGGTGGTTGATTTCAGGTCATGCAGCAACTTGTAATAAAAATAGTTTCCTAGATAATCATTGATGTTAGTCACTTTGGCCATCTTGGGTAAAATTGTCTATTTTCCCTGATCAGGGGTTTTCTTAAGGGAAAACACATCTAGCCTCCTCTCAGGGCAATTAAGCTGGTGGATTTTGTCTTGCTTTGCTTTAGTTCCCAAGCAAAGAAGCCATTTATTTTTAAGATGTTTCTTGGGATCTTTGGTGATGACCTTGATGCTAAGGGATCCATCCACACCTGTAATGACCACATCTAACAAAACAAGGCTTCATTGCCTTTGAACCTGCTGAAAAGGATGGCATCGCTTCAATAGAGACAAAGGCAGAATGATGAAGGGAAGACATAAGCCTGAAAGAAGAAAACGTTTCCAAAGAAAATGACCTTAATGGACTAACAGCTTAGATGGCTACTGAAGTTTTTATAAACACCATTAGTATTCATTTAGTATAGGTAGCAGACAGCAACAAGAATTGGAAAATAACTTGAATGTGATCACTGAAGGGACAGAGGGAGGCAAAAAATATAAGCTTCTTCCTGAGCATAAATCTCAGTGTCACCAGAGAGCACAGTTGGAATGTCCTCTTTTCCTGATTAGCAACCATTTAATCAAGGACACTGAGTGCCTGCCAGGTCTATATACATGTCATGCCGAGAAACAGAAGGGTTCAGGCCATGATGTTTTCAACCTACTGTATGCATCGGGTTAAGAACAATTTAAAAAGTGATTATTTGGGATAGATTTGGGGGGAGGGGAATAGGAAAGGGGTTAGTTCTTTTTAAAAGTTTTTGTTTAAGAAATCCAAAAGCTCAACATTTATCTATATGAAGCTGAGGTAGGAGGGCGTAGAGATGAAGCAGGGAAAATGTCAAATGATATATACAAGTATAATTACAGATTTAAATGGAACAGTTATCCAAAGAAATGCCCCTATTTTCAAACGTCAGAGACATGTGTCTTCTCTTTCCTAGTGAATAATCACCTATTGTTGAGGGGTCCCAGAGGACAAAAAAGAGGACAATGGGTAGGTCTGAGATCAATGGAATCCGAAAGCAATGATGAAACATGCTTTTGGAAAGGGGATGAATTTGCATTCGGAGTAGTGATGATATTACAAATAAAGCTGTGCTCTTACCATTCAAATAAGTTTGAGAGAGGTCAGAATTAGAATGATCTCTCTGAAAATGCAGATATGATTATGTTCCATTTCAAAGGAAAATTGGGTAATGTCCAAACTCCTTAGCAATCTACCGCAAAACTTCATTCTCAGTTCCCATCACTCTTTTCCTACCCTCTGCCACATTTCCCTCGCCAGTCTTTACACAAATTCACCCTAGAGTCGAGCCTTATAAGAATTCATTCTTTTCCGAATGCCTCTAAGCTTTGCACACACTGTTCCAATGGTTCGGAAATCTCCTCCCTCATTCATTTTCTATATGAAAAG
The DNA here is from genome assembly GCA_030035585.1 of Dugong dugon. NCBI lineage: Eukaryota > Metazoa > Chordata > Mammalia > Sirenia > Dugongidae > Dugong > Dugong dugon. The sequence continues at coordinate 155,101,426 of CM057483.1, forward strand.
CTTCTACTACTCTTTAAAACTTTGCCAAGACTTCCATATACAAATTTATTCATTCCTCATGAGAGCAGTTGTACGTACTTTATTACAGTACTCATCACATAAGTGTTAATTGTTTATGTTCTTTTCTGCATCCCACACTGGACTTCTTGCTCCTCAAGGACAAATATGGTGTCTTATTCATCTTTGGATGTCAAGAGCCTGAGGATACAATATAGTATAGTAATTAAGAGCAAGGACTCTGGAATCGGAGAGTTGGCTTCAAATCCCTTCTCTTCTTACTCACTGATTATGTGACCATCAGCAGGTCCCACTGAATTTCAATTTTATCATCTACAATGATTATTAGAATATTCACTTAAATGTTTGCCTATCATAGTGTTTACCTGATAGGATTAGGTAAAATAATATCTGTAAAATGCTTAGCACATTGCCAAGAACATAGTAGTACTAAGTAAATAGTAGCTATTTTTATTACTGACACTAAATGTTTGAGGAAGGAAAGAAAGTTGTGCTGTCATATCTTCTTTTGGAATGAAGAGGTAGAAAAAATGGAGTGGTGGTAAAAAGAAAGTCAACGTTCTAGGCTCAAAGATAGACTAGTGAAGGGAGAATATTGGATTTGGATCAAAAAGGAATATAAACCAAGGAGACTGAAACTAGTGTCCAGATATAAAAAGTATACAGGAGAAAAAATATAAAGTAATTTTGTTAGTTACTAATCAGACGAATTAAAAATTTTATTTGCATTAAAAAGAATATTAAAAGGGAATAAGAAAGAAAAATATTTATTGACAAATATCATGTGCTAAACACTTTCACACACATCATCTCAGTTAATAACTCTCTGGAAAAGGGTATTACCATCCCCATTTTACAGATGGGGAAACAGGCTCAGAAAAGTTACTTCCTCAGGTAACTTGCTTCAAGATGTCCAGATACAGTGCCAACCTAAATCTTTGAGGTTCATTCATTTATCCATTCGTTTATGGCAACAAGCGTTTATAATTAAGTTCCTAGGTTGTTCTAGGTCTTGGGGAGTGAGCAGTGTTCAAACCAGAGAAGGCCCTTGCTCCCATGGAGCTTATATTTTAGTAGGAGGAGACAGAAAATAAACTCACTAAAAAATCAATAAGCAAGATTAGTACAATAAAGAGTGATGGCAGGAGCAGCTACCTTAGATAGGATGGTCTGGTAAGGCTTGTCTAAGGAGGTGACACTTGGACTGAGACTGGAATGATAAGAAGGCACCAAGTATATGATAATCAGGAAGAAAACATTCCAGGAAAAATAATAAACGCTAAGACTATGAGACAGAAATAAGCTTGGTGAGTTAGAATATCAGACAGGAAAAAAGATGGTGGGAAGCCCATGTTTCTCCATTGCATTGCACCAACATGTCATATTACACGGGAAGCTAAATTGCTATAATCAGGCTTCTTTCTGAGTAAGAAATGAAAGATTCAAAGATTTCTTACATCAGTCTCAGATAGTCCATAATAGGGATATACCTTCCAGATGGACAAGAGTGTAACATCTGCTTGCCTGGACAACCTCTCTGTTGTTCACAGTTTGGGAAATCTTGGTTAGTGCTGGCTTCTCAAACTCTTCTTTTTCTCTTTGTATTCTCAGTGCTCAACTAGCATATCATGAGGCTCAAAGACAATCTCAGTAAGTGATTCAAGAGTAAATGAATTAATGATTGACCTTCTAATTTATACTATCTTTTCTTTATATTTCTTCTTTCCTTTGAAACAGTCTTGTTCTCATTAAGAAACTGTTCTGTGCCTTAAAGTGAGTTTGCATATCTCTGTTCTAATCGTGTGGGGTGTGTGTGTGTGTGTGTGTGTGTGTGTGTGTGTGTGTGTGTGTGTGTGTGTGATTTTCAAGCTGAATTCTCAGCGAAGAAATTCACATTTGAGAGAAAAACAGAATGGACAGACAGTATGGAAAGCATTACAGAACAGGAAAATTATCTACTATGTAAAATAAGGGAAAGACCATTCAAGTAAGGGGGTTGCCATGCTTCTCAAAAGCTCTTTGGGCTTCTCTCTCTCTCTCTCTCTCTCTCTCTATATATATATATATATATATATATATATATATATCTTTACAAGTTGACCCTTTACATAGATCCTGCCCTAGTTTCCATAAATTTCTCAAAATGACCTTGGACTTTTAAGGATCACAGGGTGGTCTTGGTATAGAGTTAGTCATGACTTCCCGCAAGTCAGCTTCCAAATACATTCAGACTTAGCATTAAACTAGAAAGAAATCTGGACTTTTTTCCAACCTAAAAAAGAGCCCATATGATAAGTAGGAATCTCTTTGCAGAAGAGAGTTGTTTTGATTCCCTTGCCAGCTCTCAACAAACTGCATGGTGAAAAAATACTCAAGGGATAGAGAGATGGCTGGAGCTCCCCAAAAACCCTTAGGTCCACTCTCTGGTAGAGGATCTGTGCCTTTACCTTATGTCTAAATGTAAGACACCTCAGGGATTGTGGTGTTTTTTGAGATCATACTGTGGTCTTGGAAACAACTGTATTATGAATGAAACCATGTTGTTCAGGCACTTTAGTTCTTACAGGCTCTGCTTCTTAATGGTCACTACATTTACCAATCTTTCTCAGAAGGCTTATGGGTGGTTTCTTGTACTCAACAGGGAAATTGTTTAGGGCTTTTTATTCTTTCCTTTTAGTCAATATTCTTATCTAAAAGATAGCAGACATATGCTAGGGCTAAAAATGCCCTGAGTAAGACAAACTTCTGTTGAAAATTAGTTGCTTGTTTTTTGTAAGATTTCTGAGAGTAATTTTCAGACTCCCCACAAGGATACAGCCAAGGTATTGATTATTTTAATCCTAGGAGAGGAAATGCTGATTACTTCAGTGTGTTGAGGATTCTAAATTAACGATGGGTTGTTTCCATGTGTCTCTAATATTCAACCAAACCAATACTTCAACATTTCTTAAGCCTTAAGAAATTATTTCTATCCTTCTTTTCTACCAGTTTCTGTTGATTTTAGAGAGCTTTAACTTCCCCTTTAATGTATGCCAATCAAATTTGAATCTTCTGATTTCCGTCTTTATTAAAATAAACTTGATCATACCTTCTTCATCCATATTTGTATACATGTATGTATAATATATTTTGTATGTATAAGAAGTAACAGACACAGACACAAACACATTAAATGTTATCCTTCCAAATATCTTCCTGAAAGGCTCCTTGTAAGTTTTGAAAAGAGAAGCAAAACAATTTCAAGCAGCTATGTAAATATGTCAAGTAAAAATGAAGCTAATATTTATTTGTAGGGGCATTTACTGTATTTAGATGCACAAACATTTGACGGGTTTTAGTCTCCCTTCAAATTGAATGACAAATTTCTTCCAAGGACCACAGAATAATTATTATGGGGAATGTTTTCAGTGGATATGTCACAAAATGAAAAAGGGTGTATTGAGAATCCTTCAAATAATCTAAGGAGGATGAAAAATCTTTCCTGAACATAAATCTATTGGGAAAAAAAAATCCTTTTAAATTCTATCACTGGATGATACTTTAGTGGATCTGGAAGAGAAGCAAAACACAATAATTAAAGATAAAAATAAAGGCAAATTAAGGAATGCCAGTAATATTAGTGTGAAAATGAGTACCCTGACAGAAGCAAGGCAGAATTCTAAATACGGGATTTGGCAATGGACCCATCTGTCTGCTTTGCAAAACCATCCTATAACCTGGCACAATTTTTTGTATGCTGGGCTGAGAAGAAGCTAAGGAATTGGAATTTCTCATAAGCAGTCGGTAAACACTTTGTTCTCATTTGTCTTGAATTATAACCAATCGTGATGGCTTCAACAATTTTGTGAATAATTTTCCAAGTCCAGGCTGCCAAATTCCAAAGGACAATACTTGCAACGCATCCATCATTTGCCTCCTTTCTTCCCTCTTTTGCAAACCAAAGCCAATTGCCTATGGTTGGTTATCCTAATGAACCAGGAGTCTCAAGTTCAATCACAATTTCAAGTGATGTCTTTTTAAGAATGTGTAAGAATGTACATATAAGAAAGATTTGCTTGGTGCAAACAAACCAGCATCTTCTTATATGTTCACGTTTATAGGGCTTCCTTCTGTGCTCTACCAATGCTCCTCCTCACCATCATTTAGCCAACCACCATCATAGAGCACCTATATTAAGCTCACCTCTATACAAGAGGCACTAAGGCCACAAAGATGAAAACAAAAACAAACAAAAAACAGGTTTTCCACCTGCAAGGAGCTAGCTGTATAGTGAGAGAAAGATAGACATGCAGACACATAATTACAGCACAGTATAAACAGTTAGTAAAATAAAGTTGGATGTAAGTTCCTATGAGAATATAGAGGAGTTCCAAAGAAAGGACCTAAACAAGAAAAGCTGTATTAAATTTGTCTTAGGTCTGTAATAACAATAATACAATTTATTGAAAGTTTAATACATTTCAGAAACAGTGCTAAGCACCTAATATGATTCATCATATTTAATCCTTTTAATGACCCCAGGAGATTGATGTCATTATTTTCTCCATTTACATATGAGAAAACTTGAGCATAGAGAATTTAGCTAATGTTCCCACTGTCACACAGCTCATCAGTAGTGGAGCCAAAACTTGGGTCAAAATCTGTCAATTACCAAGGTCTCCTGCTCTCTTTATTTTCTTAACTTTTTATTTTGAAATAATTTTACTCCTAAAGAAAAGTTGTAAGAATAGTACAAAGAATTCTCCTATATCTTTATCTAGGTTCCTCAGTTGTTAACATTTTACTGTATTTGCTTTATCATTCTCATGCCCTCTAGATGGATGGATAGACAGATAAATTATAGATAGATGATAGACAGGCAGATAGATAGATAGATATAATTATGTTTCCTCCAAACTAATTTTGAGTACGTTTCAGGCATGATGCCTCATTATCTCTAAAAACTTCAGTGTTTATGTCTAAAAAGATAAGGACAATCTCTTTACGTAGTCACATTACAACCACCCAAATCTGGAAATTAACACTGATATAAGACTGCCATCTAATCAACAGACCCTATTAAAATTATGCTAATTGCCCCAATAATGTGCTTTATAATTAAAAAAAAAAAAAAACATTTTCTTCTGTTCTATAAGCCAATCAATTCAGAATCCTGTTTCATTTAGCTGTCATGGCTTTAATCAGGAACAGTTCTTTCGCCTTGTCTTTCACGACATGGACATTTCTGAGAAGCACGGGCCAGTTGTTTTACGAACTATCCTTCAATTTGAATTGGTCTGATATTCCTTCACAATTAGCGTCAGTTGTGCATTTTGGGCAGGAATCTTGCAGAAGGGATATTGTGTCCTTTGCTAGTGCCTCATATCAAAAGTCCATGATGTCAGTTTATTTCATTACTGGATGATGTTATCTATGGTCTCTAGGTGGCGCAAACCTAAAGGTTGGCAGTTCAAACCCACCCAGCAGTACCATGGAAGAAAAGCCTGGTGATCTGCTTCCATTAAGATGACAGTCAGGAAAACCCTGTGGAACAGTTCTACCCTACATACATGGTTCCTGTGAGTCAGAATCAACTTGACAGCAACTAACAACAACAACAATTATCTTTGATCTTGGTTAAGGTGGTGTCCACTGGTTTCTCAACTGTAAAGTTACTATTTTTCCTTTTATAGTTAATAAGTATTTTGTGGGGATATGTAAATCTCCTATTCCTCAACAAACATTCACCCACTGGTTTCACCATGATGATTCTTGCCTAAGTTAATTATTACTTTGAGGGTTGCCAAATAATTTTCTAAATCCATCATTTCATCTACATTTATTAGTTGGCATTCTACTGTAAGAAAGAGCTTTCCCTTCTCCCCTATTTAGTTGTGTGTGTGTATTTACTTATTAGTCATATTTGTGTGGACTTAAATGAATTTTTGTTTTATTCAATGAGATATAACTTGTTACTATCAGTATTTATTTTGCTGCTCCCAGATTTGGCCGAAGGTGTCCCTTTGAAGCTTGTTCCTGTCTTCTTCGAGCATGTCTAGATCATTCTTTGAGCACCTCCTTACTTTCTGGCACCACAGATATCCCAGGTCCACCTTGTATTTTCCCTGCCCAGCCCTAGAATCGATGATTCTCTGAGATTGGCCCTTGTTCTTAACTGCTTCTCTTTCTGACCACTCGCAGACACTTATTTTTATGCATGGATTTAAAAACAAAAAACAAAAAAAGTTGCCCTCTGGTCAATTTCCGCTCACAGCGACCCTACAGGACAGAGTAGAACTGCGGCATAGGGTTTCCAAAGACGTAATCTTTTTTTTTTTTTTTTTATTGTATTTAAGTGAAAGTTTACAATTCAAGTTAGTCTCTCATAAAAAATATTTATACATACATTGTTATGTGACCCTTGTTGCTCTCCCTGTACTGTGGCAGCACACTTTCCACCCCTGATTCCCCATGTCCATTCAACCAGCTTCTGACCCTCTCTGCCTTCTCACCCATTTAGTTTCATGTATCTACTTGAGCTAAGAAGCACACTCTTTACAAGTATCATTTTATGTCCCACAGTCCAGTCTAATCTTTGTCTGAAGAGTTGGCCTCAGGAATGATTTTAGTTTTGGGCTACAGAGAGTCTGGTGGCCATGTCTTCTGGCGTGCCTCCAGTTTCAATCAAACCATTAAGTCCGGTCTTTTTACTAGAATTTGAGTTTTGCAATCTACTTTTCTCCTGTTCTGTCAGGGACTCTCTGTTGTGTTCCCTGTCAGGGTGGTCTTTGGTGGTAGCTGGGCACCATCTAGTTCTGGTCTCAGGCTGATGAAGTCTCTGGTTTATGTGGCCCTTTCCATCTCTTGGGCTAATACTTTTCTTGTGTCTATGGTGGTCTTTATTCTCCTTTATTCCAGGTGGGCTGGGACTAATTGATGCATCTCAGATGGCCACTCACTAGCTTTTAAGACCCCAGACACAACTCACCAAAGTGGAATGCAGAACATTTTCTTAATAAACTTTGTTCTGCCAGTTGACCTAGATATCCCCTGAAACCATGGTCTCCAGACCTCTGCCCCTGCTACTCTGTCCTTCAAAGTGTTTGGTTGTATTCAGGAAACTTCTTAGCATTGGTTTAGTCCAGTTCTGCTGACTTCCCCTGTAATGTGTGCTGCCTTCCCCTCACCTAAGATAATTCTTGTCTGCTATCTACTGAGTGAATACCCTGATCCCTCCCTCCCCACCCTCGTAACCATCAAAGAATGTTTTCTTCTGTGTTTAAACCTTTTCTTGAGTTCTATAATAGTGGTATTATACAGTATTTGTCCTTTTGTAACGGACTAAATTCAGTCAGCATAATGCCTTCCAGATTCTTCCATGTTATAAGATGTTTCATGGATTCATTGTTGTTCTTTATCATTGCCTAGTATTCCATTGTGTGAATATACCATAATTTGTTTATCCATTCATCCATTGATGGGCACCTAGGTTGTTTCCATTTTTTTGCTATCCTGAACAGTGCTGCAATGACCATGGGTGTGCACATATCTATTCGTGTGATGGCTCTTATTTCTCTAGGATATATGCCAAGGAGCAGGATTGCTGGATTGTATGGTACTACTATATCTAGCTTTTTAAGAAAGTGCCAAATCTATTTCCAAAGTGATTGTACCATTTTCCATTCCCACCAACAGTGTATATGTGTTCCAGTCTTTCCACAACCTATCCAACATTTATTATCTGGTGTTTTTTGGATTAAAGCTAGCCTTGTTAGGGTGAGACGGTATCTCATTGTAGTTTTGATCTGCATTTCTCTAATGGCTAATGATCATGAGCATTTCTTCATGTGTCTGTTAGGTGCCTGAATGTCCTCTTTGGTGAAGTGCCTGTTCATATCCTTTGCCCATTTTTTAATTGGGTTATTTGTCTTTTTGTTGTTGAGGTTTTGCTGTATCTTGTAGATTTAAGAGATTAAACGCTGATCGGATTTGTTGTAGCCAAAATTTTTTCCCAGTCTGTAGGTTGTCTTTTTACTCTTTTGGTGAAATCTTTTGATGAGCATAAATGTTTGATTTTTAGGAGCTCCCAGTTATCTAGTTTCTCTTCTGGTGTTTGTGCATTGTTAGTAATGTTTTGTATTTGTTTATGCCATGTATTAGGGCTCCTAGCATTGTCCCTATTTTTTCTTCCATGATCTTTATTGTTTTAGATTTTATATTTAAGTCTTTGATCCATTTTGAGTTAGTTTTTGTGCATGGTGTGAGGTATGGGTCTTGTTTCAGTTTTTTTGCAGATGGATATCCAGTTATGCCAGCACCATTTGTTAAAGAGACTGTCTTTTCCCCAATTAATGGGCTTTGAGCCTTTGTCAAATATCAGCTGCTCATAGGTGGATGAATTTACTTTTGGATTCTCAATTCTGTTCTATTGGTCTATGTATCTGTTGTTGTACCAGTACCAAGCTGTTTTGACTACTGTGGTGGTATAATAGGTTCTAAAATCAGATAGTGTGAGGCCTCTCACTTTGGTCGTCTTCTTGAGTAATGCTTTACTTATCCGGGGCCTCTTCCCTTTCCATATGAAGTTGGTGATTTGTTTCTCCATCTCATTAAAAAAATGCTGTTGGAATTTGGATCGGGATTGCATTGTATCTGTAGATTGCTTTGGGTGGAATTGACATTTTCACAATGTTGAGTCTTCCTATCCATGAGCGAGGTATGTTTTTCCACTTATGCAGGTCTCTTTTAGTTTCTTGCAGTAGTGTCTTGTAGTTTTTATTGTATAGGTCTTTTATGTCTCTGGTTAGACTTATTCCTAAGTATTTTATCTTTTGGGGGGCTATTGTAAACGGTATTGATTTGGTGATTTCCTCTTCGAAGTTCTCTTTATTGCTGTAAAGGAATCCAACTGATCTTTTTATGTTTATCTTGTATCCTGATACTTTGCTGAAATCTTCTATTAGTTCCAGTAGTTTTCTTGAGGATTCTTTGGGGTTTTCTGTGTATAAGATCATATCATCTGCAAATGGGGATACTTTTACTTCTTCCTTACCAATTTGGATGGCCTTTATTTCTTTTTCTAGCCTAATTGCTCTTGCTAGGACCTCCAGCACAATGTTGAATAAGAATGGTGATAAAGGGCATCCTTATCTAGTTCCCGTTCTCAAGGGGAATGCTTTCAGACTGTCTGCATTTAGGATGATGTTGGCTGTTGGCTTTGTATAAATGCTATTAATTATACTGAGGAATTTCCCTTCTATTCCTATTTTGCTGAGAGTTTTTATCATGAATGAGTGTTGGACTTTGTCAAATGCAAGGCTGTAATCTTTATGGAAGCAGACTGCCACATCTTTCTCCCACAGAGTGGCTGGTTGAGTTCGAACTGCCGAGCTTTTGGTTAGCAGCTGAGCACTTAGTCGCTGCACCACCAGGGCTTCTTGCTATGCATGTATAAAATGCCTTATTACCCATATTTATGCATGTATAAACCAAAAAACCAAACCCATTGCCATCGAGTCAATTCCAACTCATAGTGACCCTATAGGACAGAGTAGAACTGCCCCGTAGAGTTTCTAAGGAGTGCCTGGTGGATTCAAACTGCCAACCTTTTTGTTAGAAGCTGTAGCACTTAACCACTATGCCACCAGGGTTTCCTATGCATGTATACATATGGGTAACAAAGGCATTTTAATACTCAGAAATACCTCTTAACCAGCCATTTTCACAACTACTACAATTATAATAAAAACTCATTAAGCTAACTTGGAATCAGTGGTATAACTTCTCAAAATGCCTTCTAAATCCTCAGTAAAGGATGACTTGGGTCTTAGGGAAGATAAAAGAAAAGATGGTGAAAAGGAGGGTAAGATAAGGAAGTGAAACAAAATGGGGAGGGGAGGATAGAAACAGACTTTTTTTAGTATGATATGTTTGTCAGGCACTTGAATAAATACTTTCACATATAACCTCTCATTATATCCCTGCAACAATTTCTTTGGGTAGAGATGATGATCCTCACATAATAGATAATAGAGGTTCAGGGATTTCAGTCACTTGCTGTAACCAACCCAGTAAGTAAAAGAACTAGAATTTGAACCTATATGTCAGGTTCTGAAGGAGCCCTGGTTGCACAGTGGCTAAAGTACTTGGATGCTAACCAAAAGGTCAGCAGTTCCAACTCACCAGCTCTCTGCAGGAGAAAGATGTGGCGGTCTGCTTCCATAAATATGATAGCCCTGGAAACCCTATGGGGCAGTTCTACTCTCCTGTAGGGTCACTACGAGTCAGAATCAACTTGATGGCAATGAGTTTTTGGTTTGTGATGTCAGATTCTAAACCAGTCTTCTTCTACCCAACACCGCCTCTGTACAATTTTAATGCTCATCTGTTCTGTTCTGTTTTTTTAAATCAGCTGTGCATCTCCAACTTACATGTTGTTGTTAGTCATCCTCGAGTCAATTCTGACTCATGGAGACTCCATGTGTGCAGAGTAGAACTGCTCCATAGGGGTTTCAAGGCTATGACCTTTCAAAAGCAGTTTGCCAGGTCTGTCCTCCAAGGTATCTCTGGGTAGATTCAAACCACCAACCTTTTTTTTTTTTGCTACACACATTTTTTTTTTTTATTGTACTTCAGGTGAAGGCTTACAGAACAAATAGTTTCTCATGAAATAGTAGTACACATATTGTTTAATGACACTGGTTAACAACCCCACAACATGTCAACCCTCTAACTTCCCAACCTCTTTTTTTTTTTTTTTTTTTGGTGAAAATACACATAGCCAAAGATACACCATTTCAAAAATTTCTACATGCACAGTTCAGTGACATTGACTACGCTCTTCCAATTGTGCTGTTATTCTCACTTAAGATGAAGGCTTGCAGAACAAAATAGTTTCTCATTTAACAGTTACTACAAATGTTGCCCTATGACAATGGTTAACAATCTTACAACACATCAACAATATCCTTACTCAACCTTGGGTTCCCTATCACCAGCTTCCTTGTCCCCTTCTGAGCTAAAAGGGTGTCTGGGGGCCATACTCTCGGGGTTTCTCTAGTCTCCTTTGGGCCAGTAAATCTGGTCTTTTTTTTTTTTTGTGAGTTAGAATTATGTTCTACATCCTTCTCCAGCTCTGTCCAGAACCCTCTGTTTTGATCCTGGTCAGAGCAGTCAGTGGGGGTATCTGGGCACCATCTAGCTGTACTGGACTCAGTCCGGTGGAGGCCTTGGTAGCTGTGGACCATTAGTTCTTCGGACTAATCTTTTCCTTGTATCCTGTTCTCTTCATTCTCCCTTGCTCCCGAAGGGATGAGACCAGTGGAGTATCTTAGATGGCTGCTCACAGGCTTTTAAGACCCCAGACGCTACTCACCAAGGTAGAATGTAGAATATTGTCTTTATGAGCTGTGTCATGCCAATTGAGCTAGATGTTCCCCGAGAACATGGTCCCCACAGCCCTCCGCCCAGCAATTCAGTCCCTCAGGGAGTTTGGATGTGTCTATGGGGCTTCCATGACCTTTCCTTGTACAAGTTGTGCTAGTTTCCCCTGTATTGTGTACTGTCTCACCCTTCACCCAAGATACCACTTATCTATTGCCTATTTAATATTCCCCCACCCCCACCCCTCCCATCCCTGGTAACCAACAAAGATTGTTCCATTTTGTGTGTGAACTTTTTCATGGGTTTTTACAATAGAGGTCTCATACAATATTTGCCCTTTTGTGATTGACTAATTTCACTCAGCATAATGTCCTCCAGTTTCATCCATCTTATGAGATGCTTCACAGATTCATTGTTCTTTCTCGTTGCATAGTACTCCATTGTGTGTATGTACCATAGTTTGTTTATCCATTCATCTGTTGATGGGCATCTAGGTTGTTTCCATCATTTTGCTATTGTGAACAATGCTGCCATGAACATAGGTGTGCATATGTCTATTTGAGTGACGACTGTTATTTCTCTAGGATATGTTCCTAGGAGTGGAATTGCTGGATCGAATGGTATGTCTGTTTTTAGCTTTCTGAGGAAGCGCCATATCATTTTCCAAAATGGTTGTATCATTTTGCATTTCCACCAGCAGTGCATAAGAGTTCAGATCTCCCTGCAGCCCCTCCAACATTTGTTATTTCCAGTGTTTTTGATTCATGCCAGTAATGCCGGGGTGAGATGGTATCTCATTGTGGTTTTAAGTTGCATTTCTCTAATGACTAGTGATCGCGAGCATTTCCTCATGTGTCTGTTGGCCATTTGAATGTCTTCTTTGGTGAAGTGTCTGTTCATTTCCTTTGCCCATTTTTTAATAGGATTATTTGTCTTTTTGTTGTCGAGGTGTTGGATTTTCTTGTAGATTATGGAGATTAGACCTTTGTCTGACTTGTACTGTCCAAAAATTTTTTCCCCGTCTGTAGGTTCTCTTTTTACTCTTTTGGTGAAGTCTTTTGAAGAGCATAGGTGTTTGATTTTTAGAAGATCCCAGTCATCTAGCTTATCTGTTGGGGTTTGTGCATTGATGGTTATGGTTTGTATCCTGTTAATGCCGTGTTTTAAGGCCTGAAGTGTTAGTCTTATTTTTTCTTCTATGAACTTTATAGTTTTAGGCTTTATATTCAGGTCTTTGATCCATTTTGAAGTAGTCTTTGTATACGGCATGAGATATGGGTCCTGTTTCATTTTTTTGCAGATGGATATCCAGTTTTGCCAGCACCATTTGTTAAAAAGACCGTCTTTTCCCCATTTGATGGACTTTGGGCCCTTGTCGAAGATCAGGTGACCGTAGGTGGATGGATGTACATCTGGGTTCTCAATTCTGTTCCACTGGTCAATGTATCTGTCGTTGTACCAGTACCAGGCTGTTTTGACTACTGTAGCTGTATAGTAGGTTTTGAAGTCACGTAGTGTGAGTCCTCCAACTTTATTCTTCTTCTTTAGTAGTGCTTTACTTATTCAGGGCTTCTTCCCTTTCCATATAAAGTTAATGATTAGTTTTTCCATCTCTTTGAAGAATGTTGTTGGTATTTGGATCGGGATTGTGTTGTATTTGTAGATTGCTTTGGGTAGAATTGTCATTTTCACAATGTTGAGTCTGCCTATCCATGAGCATGGTATGTTTTTCCATTTATGTAGATCCCTTTGGGTTTCTTGCAATAGTGTTTTGTAGTTTTCTTTGTATGGGTCTTTTACATCCCTAGTCAGATTTATTCCTAAGTATTTTATCTTTTTAGGGGCTATTTAAAATGGTATTGTTTTCCTGATTTCCTTTTCATCGTTCTCCTTACTGGTGTATAGGAATCCAATTTTTGACTGTTTATCTTGTATCCTGCTACTCTGCTGAATCTTTCTATTAGTTCCAGTCGATTTCTCATGGAGTCTTTAGGGTTTTCTATGTATAGTATCATATCATCTGCAAACAGGAACAGTTTAACTTCTTCATTACCAATTTGGATGCCCTTTCTTTCTTTCTCTTGCCTTATTGCTCTAGCTAGAACTTCCAGCACAATGTTAAATAGGAGTGGTGATAAAGGGCATCCTTGTCTTGTTCCTGTTTTCAAGGGAAATGTTTTCAGCCTCTCTCCATTAAGAATGATGTTGGCCGTTGGTTTTGCATAGATGCCCTTTATTATGTTGAGAAATTTCCCCTCTATACCTATTTTCTTGAGAGTTTTTATCAGGAATGGGTGTTGGACTTTGTCAAAGGCCTTTTCTGCATCGATTGAGATGATCATGTGATTCTTTTCTTTCCTTTTATTTATGTGGTGGATTACGCTGATTGATTTTCTAATGCTGAACCATCCTTGCATACCTGGTGTGAATCCTACTTGGTCGTGGTGTATTAATTTTTTGATATGATGCTGAATTCTATTGGCTAGAATTTTCTTAAGAATTTTTGCATCTATATTCATGAGAGATATTGGTCTGTAATTTTCTTTTTTTGGGACGTCTTTGCCTGCAAACCACCAACGTTTTGATTAGTAGTCGAGCACTTAACCATTTGCACCGCCCAGGGACTCCTCAAAACTTATATAATAGCTCTTTATTTACCCATTTCCCAAATACCAGAATACCCAATGCTCAGAGAGATGATAGAGACTTTCTTTAGCTCCAAGGACAATGATTACAGTGCACATCTTTCTTTGAATTGAGATTCGCCACCTGATTTTTAGGTTAGCACTACTTACTGAACTGTGAGGCATGCTATTCTAGAACTACCTGATGTATCACAGGCAGCTTTTATCTGGCATGCTGTTATTAATGCCTCTTGTAATAAACAGTATACCTGGTATCTCCATGTTTTAAAGACTTTAAAAATTGGGGTGGGGAAATGCAGTTCACTGATCAGTAGACAATTTGAGAGTGTAGGGAATTTTTATTTCTCTAACAGGGCAGAACTAAAATGTCTGATTATATAGCAAAGCAAAGTGATGGTTATGGTGTTTATTCTGTGCGTGAATTGATTACAGATCAAAACTGAGATGCATATGCAGATATGTACAAGCAAGTTAAAACAGTCAGAAGTCAGGCAGGGTTACGTGAACCCTTTGTTGAAATATGAAGAAATACTTAATGACAGAGCTTCTGGGAATAGATAATTGCTAATGTTTGCACACTTTAAAAAGTGCATTCACATGCATCTCAAAATAACCCTGTGAAAGAAAATGGATGCATCATGTCATCCTCATTTTACACGTGAGAAATATTGATGTTCAGAAAAGTCACGTTCAGAGGTGACTTACCCAAGATCTCACAGATAATAGACTGGCAGTTGATAGTCAAACCCTGCTTAGTGCTTTTTACACCACACCATGATTAAAGTTCTACAAATTAGATTTTTGCTAGACTGTCCCTGGGCTTAATCAAATCAATGTGAGCAGATGGTAAATAAAGGAAATCCATTCCCACTTTATTCCTTGAAGCCTCTTAATAAAAGATGGAAGAAGCAATGTAGGGCCCTTCATCCCAACCTTTTTAGTAAAAAATTATGTTTTATTTTTGAGTAGACCACAATATGATGTATGAAATATATTTTTGGCTGAACTAATAGTATCATACCACACCCTGATGTTATATAATCAGTTCTTTGACTATAACAATCAAGTAACCTCTTCTATCATGTGAATAGAGATAAATATAGTCCCAACAACAAGTAGTCAAGAACTGAAGGGGCACCATGGGATTTGAGAGTTTGCCTACACACACACTTGCACACACCTCTACACTAGGGTTTTTAATTGGCGTTTATGACACAGGGAGTATATGAGAATCACTTTATCATACTGTAGGTAAATTTTTATGCAGATATTATAGCCATTATATGCATAACTTATGACTAAGTTATTAAACTAAACATAATATTCACCACCATGTATTAAGTGCCTTAGATGTGTCAACTAGAACCAAGACACTTTATTACCATTTTATCATTTATTCATTAAAATAAATCGATTGTAGTGGACATATTTTTATTTCTACTTTGTGGACAAGAAAACTGAAGCTCAGATCACACAGCTAATATTTGGGGAAGGTAGGATTAGAACCTCATTGTGTTAGAGGGCAAAACCCATTCCTTCACCAACTTGGATATACCACACAATTAGAATGTTGTAGATACTATGGCAGGTAGGAGTCTATTATTTATCCCTAATCCTTCCTCACACCAGAAGTTAGTAAATCACCTCCAACCAGGAATGCCTGGGTCACTGTTTCAGACCTGCCATCTTTATTTGTTGCCATTTTCCCTCTCTTCTATCTGCTGCAGCTTTTTGCAGTAACCATATCTCCAGTTATTCCTTTCCTAATTATTTGGACTTGGCAGCCAACTCCCTCTTCATGCTTCTGCACACATGCTTTTCTATTCTGTAGTTTTGCTCTCCTTATGACTTTTCTTCATCTTATGCTCATTGCTGTTATAACTCCCTGGTACTGGGCCACACTGTGCTCTATTATTTGTTGCTTGGTACATTATCTGGTTTTTGACATCATGTCTCATGCACATGTCCTGTGACATTCACGCCCGTGAAAATGTGCCTTCTTTTCTATGGGCCAATTCGTACATCCCATCCATGATTAATTGTCCAGGAAGTAAAAGGCTTACTAATCTGCACCTACTTCATCTCTTCCATTTGGGGAGCAATACAATGGCCACCGGGCACAGTGACAGCACGAGGACCATTTCCTTCAAACAGTTTTTCTCCATCTGAAGCCTACATAAGAATCACCTGGAGGACTTGTAAAAACAAAGAATGTTGGGCCCCACTCGCAGAGTTTCTGATTTATAGGTCTTAGAGGAGGTGGAGGAACCCTGGTGACACAGTGGTTAAGCCCTCTGCTGCTAACCTAAACATGAGCGACTTGAACCCACTAGCCACTCGGTGGGAGAAAGATGTGGCAGCCTGCTTTCATAAAGATTACAGCCTTGGAAACCCTCTGGGGCAGTTCTGCTCTGTCCTATAGTGTCTCTATGAGTCAGAATCGACTAGATGGCAACAGGTTCAGGTATTTTTTTTTTTTTTTTTTTTTTTGGAGGAGGTAGGAGCAGGTCTTGAGAATTTGCTTTTCTAACAGATTCATGGAGGAGAGCAGGGGAGAACAATTTACTATAGTCCTTCCTCATTTCATACTTTGTACTTCTGTTAGGAACTCAGTCATCTGACAGTTTTTTAAATCATCTACCGTAGCTCAGCATATTTCTATGTACTGTGTATAAAAAGATAAAGGAGCCATTATCCATGATTTCAAGAAGTTCACAACTTGATAGGAGCTAGCTATGTTAACAATTTAATGCAATAGAGTAGGATAAGACCTATGACAGGGGTGAAAGCAAGGTATAGTCAGAGAACAAAGGGGGAGTGGTGACTTCTCCCCTCAGAAGTTCATGAAGAATAGGTAACAGTTGAAAAGAGCCTTTCAGGGAGGTACAGGAGGTACATTCTAGGTAAATGGAAGTGTGTTCAAAGTCACAGAAATAAGATGTTTGGAGATTTGGGGGAACTGCTAGGTTTTTGGTATGGTCTAAGTATTGAGTGAGATGGAGAGCAGTAAGAGATATTAAAGGGGCTATGATTGACCAAATAGAAAGATTGGGCCTTATGTGTGATCTAAAATGCCCTTTTCTTGAGTTCGTGAGAGTCATTTGAGTGTTTCTATCAGTGAAGAGCATTATTAGACTCGAGCGATAGGAAGATCATTGTGGAAGATGGTTGGGAGGAGGGTTAAAGTGGAATCGTTATGTGGATGTTGCTATATCCTAGGCAAGAGATGATCAGTAAATAAATTAGGGTAGTGTTATGGAGAAAAGGAAATGGAATTAGAAGGTAGTTAAGAATTAGATTCTATAGGGTTTTGTGATTGAAGAAATCTCTCCCACAGAAGAGAAATTGCTGAGACACACTCCCTGGGTCTGAGATCTGAAGACGGAATCACTGAAGAAATCCTTTTGATATTAATATGTTGCACATAATGTTACTGCAATTACCTTTGGGCCTAAACCTCTAAGCAATTTATGTTGCCTTTCTAGAGAAAGCTGGCTGCTGTCCCTTGTGGAATGATTTGAAAAGTTGTAAGTGAATCTGCATATCAGATTCTCAGAAAAGTCTATGAAAAAAAAGAAACAAAGGATGATAAACATTGCACTAGATGCCCTATAGGAGGTTGAGAGAACCAGGTTGATGTTTTAAGTGCATAAAAGTGAAATATAAGGTGGGTTGTATTAAGACACGATTTCCTTCTTACCTCTCTTTGTCTCTGCTCGCTCTCACCCCCAAGCCACCACAACACACAGAGTCATCAACGTCAGCATAAAAGCTTTAGATAACAGGGGAAGGGTGGTTAGAATCAGATAAATATCAGCAGGCAATAAGGGTATAGAGAATAGAGTGAGGAGTAGCAGAAGTAGTCAGAGGGGTTTGGCATCACACAGGAAGCTTCTAGATGAACAAGCCACCGAAGGAAGGAAAACATGATGACAAAGAGAAAGCATAGAGACCTTTGAACTAAAAGAGAGAGGCCCATGGACTGGGTTTCCAGAGATTTTAATACTAGGGATATTTCTATTTAATTTGAATATACTTTGTAGACATTTTATTATAATTACTTCTTTATATGTCTGTCTTACACAATAGATTGTAAACTCCTTGGTCATCTTTGTACCATTGGTGCCTAATGGTAGTACCGGGCTTTAGTAGGAACTCAATAAATGTTGACTGAGTGAATAAATCCATTAAAACTTGTATATCATTTATTTTCCTCTGAACTTCAATCCCATCCTCTATAATATGGGGTGCTTAGGATTTATTTCATTCTCCCCAGAACGTGACAAATGAATGGATAAATATTAATAGAGCGACATGTGCTTATTAGGAAGCAAATAGAAATGGGTGGCATTCTGCTGATGGGATTTATCACATAGATGATAACCAGTTGAACCTTCATTTATTTGAATAGAATTTCTGAAATTATCTCCAAATTGCTTTGGTATAGATAGCTGGACTGAATTAAAAGTGTTATTACAGAAGTCTTCAAATGTCCATTAATTCTTTTTGCGTAAGTAGGCTAATTTGCAGATTTACCCATTCCTATGTGAAACCAAGGCACTACTGGTTCTGTCAGATAATTTTCTCAATTACACCTCTAGGCAATTAAATAAATTGTAAAAAATAGTCTCTGGCTTTTGGAATCTCTTATTCTGAGATGAGTGAAATTTTTACCCGTAAGAGACTAAATATCAGTGGTCTAAAAAGAAATAAAAAATAACTTCTTTTAGTCTGTTCTACTTATTTCTGTGGTCAGTCCTTTCCCTAACACCATGGCATTGGCAAGACCAAGACATTTTCATGCTTCTGTGATTTTATTTGTTCTTCCTAATAGCAGTGAAAAAGCTCAAGGATACAGATTCTTAATACCACAAAGAAATAATAAAACAAAAACTACATTTAGACACATGCTAGGGAGAGTTTTGGACGCAGAAGATAATATCCGAGAGAGAGAGAGAGAGAAAAAAAAAAACTGATTACACTGATTATATAATAAAGAAGAATTAGGCTTTGCTTTCTTTCTTCTTCTTCTTTTTTTTTTTTTTTCCTAACAGAGATGCTAGTTGATAATGATAAAATGTCTTTGAAAGTATGAGGAGGGCAAAGGATTCTGAACCTCGAATTCTAGATCCATTTAATTATGAAGGGGGAAAAAAAACAGTATTCTTAAACATGAAAAGGATTTGGAAAGTATAGTAGATGCACTCTTTTCCTGAAAAATAATACGACTAAAGGATATGGTCTAGCAAAACTAAAAACCAACCCAAAAAAGAGAAAGGCGTCAGATACAAAAAACTGTGTGAGCAGAGAAACCAATAAAACCCATCCTTAAGCTGAAATCGGTGTTTCTCAATGGGGGTATACTTATATATATACATACTCATCTGCAGTTTCCTTTTTCTACTTAATTTATCAAAATGAGCACACACACACACACAAAAACCCATAGTCTTCTTTGCTTTTCTTTCTGTTTGCTCTTTTTTGTTAAATGTTTTATTATTAAAAAAAAAAAATACATGTGAGGGAGAAAATTCCAGTAGTACAGAAGAGCACAAAATGAAATATAAGTATCTCCTCCTCTTTCCACCCCTAGCCCTACCCCTGAAAAGACCACTCTCAAAAGGTCCTACTTTTTTTTCTTCTGGGTGTTATAACTTTATTGTAATATTCCCTACGTCATGATTTATCCTCTTTAATCTCTCTCTCCCTCTCCCATCCCCCTCCCTCCCTCTCTCCCTTCATCCCCCCTTCTTCCCTCTCCTACAAACAGTGAGCAGTTTAGCACTTTTCACCATATCCCTCACCTCCTACATTCGCTGTAGGTTTTTGGTAGATGGACCAAAATTTTCTTCTATTCTGATTAGCTAGGAGTTATTATAATAACATGTAATTAAATTTTATCAATTCTTACTGTATCTGTTGAGATGATTATATAATTTTTTTTCTCATTTTAACTATTCACGTAATTAATTGGAATCCCTGGGTGGCACAAACAGTTAAGTGCTCAACTACTAGCAGAAAGGTTGGCAGTTCGAACCCATCCAGAGGCACCTCAAGGACAAGCCTGGTGATCTACTTCCAAAAGGTCACAACCTTGAAAATCCTATGGAGCAGTTCTGCTCTGCACACATGGGGTCACCATGGGTTGGCATCGACTAGACGGCAACTAACAGCAACTAACAACAATAATTACTTGCATTAATTAATTTTCTAGTATTATATCTACCTTGCCTTCCTTGGATAAATCAGATTTGGTCCTGTCCCCAGTAGACATTCACCATGAAGATCAATCCCTTGGTGACCGCAGACAGCAGCAAGAACCGCAGGCACCACTTCGATGTGCCTTTACGTGTGTGCGGGAAGATCCTGTCCTCCCAGCTCTCCAGAAGGTCAGCTAATTGGCAAGGTTGCCTTGGTTTACAGATAGAAATATGTCATCTACATGGAGGGGATACAGCATGAGAAGCCTAACTGGACAATTGTCCATGTGGGCATATTAACCAGAGCATAGTGCTAATCACCAAACTAACACAACAAAGATCAGAAAGAAATTCTTGAACACAAAGCCAAATCTCAACAAGTTAGAAAAATAAAAAGATGTCTCTGGAATGTTTCATTTTCCCTCGTTTTATTATTTATGTGGCTCTAAGCCCTGTTGTGGAGCCCTGGTGGTACAGTGGTTAAGAGCTTGGCTGCTAACCAAAAAGTCGGCAGTTCGAATCCACCAGCCACTCCTTGGAAACCATACGGGGCAGTTCTACTCTGTCCTGTAGGGTTGCTGTGAGTCAGAATCGACTCGGTGGCAACAGGTTTGGTTTGGTTTTTGGTACTGTACACTCATTTAATCTTTTCAAATTTTTGCTCTTATCTTTATTGTTTACTTTTTTCTGTTTTCTTTGGTTTTATTTTTGGTCTTTTCCTAACTTGAAATTGGATACTTACTTCATTGATGTTCAACCTTCTTCTTTTCTAGTTTAAACATTTAAAGCAATAAATTCCTCCTCCAAAACCTCTTTAGCCACAGTCAACAAGTACTAATATGTAGTATTTTTATTATTATTTAATTATATGTATTTTTAAATATCCAATATAATTTCTTATTATTTGACCCAGTCGTATTTTAGAAGTCTATTTCATAATTTCAAAAAAATGCATGGCATTTTCTAGACATCTTATTGTTTTTATTTCTAAATTAAGTGCTTTATGGTCAGATAGCACAGCTTGTATAACACCCTAATCTTTTGAAATTTGTTATTGACAGGGCTTTATGGTCTAGACAAGGTCAATATTTGTAAATCTTCCATATGTATTTGAAAATAATATATGTTCTTTACTTGGTCTATATACGTCCATTATCTCAAGATTATTCCTAGAGTCTTACTGATTTTTTTTTTCTGATTAATATAAGAAGTACTGAAAGAGGCAAATTAAAATCTTCCAATGTGATGATGGACTTGTCTATTTATCCTTTTAATTATGTTCACTTTTGCTTTGTATGTATTAAGGTTCTATTATTAGATGCTTACAGGCTTAAAATTAAATGCTTACAGGTGTACATCTTCTGGAACTTCAAGTAGAAATATGGTAGATCTTGTCATCTATGTTCCATGTTTTGTTAAATGTCTCTCTTTTCATGCCTCTCCCTGAATTGCTTTTTCAAGTTTGTCATCTTGTTGCCTAATTCTCTTTAAATTGGTAAACTAAATTTATTTTAAGCTAAAAATTGTATTTTTATTTTCAGTGTTTTAAATGTTGCATATCTATAAATTCTGTTTGGTTCTTTTTCTAATGTTCTATGTCTTTTTTTAAAATAATATTTTATTATGCTTTCGGTGAAAGTTTACACAGTAAGTTAGGTCCCCATTTCACAATTTCTGTACAAATTGTTCAGTGACATTACTTACATATTTCACAATGTGTCAACATTCTCTTCAACTGTGTTCTCATAGTTCCATTTCCAGTTCTCTAATTTCCATGCCCCCTTATCTTTTTCTTCTTTGCTTTCGAGTATTGTTGACCTTTTGGTCTCATTTAGATGTTTTTTGTTTTTTTTTTAATGCAGCACCATAGTCATGGGTAATATCCTTTGTTTTGTGGGCCACTCTGTTATTTTGATAAAAGGTGACATCTTGGGATAGTTTCTGTTCAAGGTTTAAATAGTATCTCAGGGCGATAGTCTCAGGGAGTCCTCTAGTCTCAACTGGTCCCATAAGTCTGGACTTTTTAAGAATTTGAGTTCTATTCCGCATTTTTCTCCCATTCTGTCAGAGTCTGTCTATTGTGGCCCTGATGAGAATGGGTTGGTAATGGTGGCCAGGCACCATCTAGTTCTCCTGGTCTCAGGGTAAATGAGGCCATGGCTCGTGTAGGCTATTAGCCCTGTAGACTAGTTTCTTCTCTGAGACTTTGATTTCCTTCTTTCTCTTTTGCTCTTGATGAGTAGAGACCAATAGCTGTACCTTAGATGGCTGCTCACAATCTTTTAAGACCCAAGACACTACTCACCTTATGTCAGTTGACTGAGTTGTCCCATAAGACTAAGGTCCCAAGCCTTCAGACCCAGAAAACCAGGCTTGTAAGGTGTTTGGTTATGTCTGAGAATTATCTATAACTGTGTCCTGTATGAATACATATGCCTGCACACACATATCTGTACCTACACGTACATATAGACACTTCTATCTGTGCACACGTATGTATATACCTGTACCTACCCATACATCTATATGCCTATACACATGCATATGTGACCATATACTCATTTTAGTTCTATGTCATTTTTAATAGTCCCTTTATACTAATTCATATTCTTGATCTCTTGTTATATTACTTAGAAATATCAAATACATTTACTTCATAATGGATGCCTAAAAATTCCAGTATCTGAAGTCGGTATCATTATGACTTTACTAGCTCCTGTTCAGGTTTCTTTATAGGATTTTTGGTGATTTTTTTTTTCCTCCAAGTTAATATTCCTTAGAACTTTGATGCTTGAATTGGAGTTTCAGTCCCCAGAAAGGAATTCTGTTTGTTTCTATCAGGGGCCCCACCTACACAACATCACTTTAAAGTAAATATGAGCTTGAGGCTTGTTGAACTCACTAATATGACTTTAGGCCCTGTGAAGACTGACTTGTGGTTGTTAATTCTCAGGAGGTGGACTCTCCATTTTGTCTCCTTTCCTCCCTTCTGTTCACAAAGAGTCTGTAAATACTGCCCACAGTCAAATGGATTGGGCAAATGGTTTAGGGCAACAGTGCACTACTTACCTCTTCAAGCCTTTCACTTAATTCTTGGAAACCAAAGAGTATTTCTTTTCTTTCCAGCTTATTAATGCATAGAAAACTTTTTTTTATTTATTTTCGTCAACATTTGATTTGTTTGTTTACAGTGTGTGAATTGGTCAGGTTTTCTAGCCTTTCTTACTTCTGGAAATAACAGTTCCTTTTTTTTTTTTTTTCTATATAGAGTATGTGGCTATCAAAATTTCTGAGTTCTTATAAGTCCTTATTTTGCATTTTGAAGGATAATCTGTATAGGCATAGAACTGTGTATTTATTTTATCTCTCAGAATGTTGAGGGCCTGGTTGCATAATCTTCTAACTTCCAGTAATACTTACGTGAAATCTGCTTCACATTCCTCTGTATGTAAACTCTCTCTCTTTCTCACACACGCACACACTGGGTGACTGTCTCTGGAAATATTTAGAATCTTTTATTTCTCATTGGGATTATAGAGTATCATCAGAGCTTGTGTCAGTGTAAATATTTTTGCATTACTCTTATCTGCGATCAGAGGACATTTTCAGTCTGAGAACGTATATTGAGATTAGGGAAATTTTTTTCTACTATTTCTCTGTTTATTTTCTCCACTCCATTACATTAATTATCAGTGTCTGAAACTATTATTACTACAATGTTGGACTTCATAGACTGATCTTCTGTGTTTTCCTTTCTAGCGTATTTTCTATTTCTGTACGTTTCCTCTTCATTCTGAAATACACCTGTCTTAGTTATCTAGTGCTGCTATAACAGAAAAGCCACAAATAAGAGTCTTTAACAAACAGAAATTTATTTTCTCACAGTTTAGGAGGCTAGAAGTCTGAATTCAGGGTGTCAGCTCTAGGAGAAGGCTTTCTCTGTCTGTCGGCTCTAGGGAAGGTCCTTGTCTCTTCTGAGCTTCTGCTCCTAGGCAATCTTCATGTGGCTTGGCATCTCTCTTCCTCCATCTCTGCTTCTCTCGCTTGTTTAATCTCTTTTATATCTCAAAAGAGATTGACTTAAGACACACCCTACACTAATCCTGTCTCATTAACGTAACAAAGATAACCCATTCCCAAATGGATTATAACCACAGGCATAGAGGTTAGGATTTGTGGTACGTATTTTTGGGGGGCACAATTCAATCCATAACACACCCTTATACATGTAAAGGAGCACTTTAATTAGGATGATATTGAACTTCTGTGTGAGTACTTTCATCCACCCCACATACTACAAAGTGCTCATCTTCACTAGGTCCAATATTTCTTTATTGACATTAAAAAATAAGATAGATCCATAGAAACCTAGAGATAGCCCTAGGTTAACCAGCCCTAACTTATATCTTAAGTAAGTAAAATTTAAAGTAGTAAAGTCCTTGAAAAACAAATGCATTTTAGTATCACCCTGTTGAACTCTCCCACTCAGTGAAATAATGAAAAAGTAATGAATCTAACTCATTTCTGATGAGCACAGGGGAAAAAATAAAGGCAAGAAACAGAAGTTGGAGGAAGCAAAGAATCATTATTAGTAGGTGCAGTGAACACTTGCGGAACCAATTGTTCAAAATTACAATATGTAAATTTTGAGTTTGAGTATTGCATACTCATGGTACCAATATGTGACATGACGACTACTGTGGACAATGAGAATTAAAAATTAATTGACTGTTGATTATCTGGTTTGTGCTTCAAAATTGTAGACTCAAGAGACACACAGGACTCAAATTATCCTCGCTGACTTTCTGCTGAATACAAAATCCCTCTTTTCCCAATTGAGGAAAATGCTGAGAGAAGCGTATGGATACCTAGAATATGACCAAGAAGTCATCATATTTCCTTTTTTCTTCTAGATTTTGGGGTGTTTTCCTGATTTTATCTTCTAGTCCAAATAATCATATACCGAAGTCCAAACTCTAAATTACTACCGGGAAATTTAAAATTATTTTTATCATATTTGAAAAGATTCATTATTTATTAACTGATGTTTATTGAATTTATTTTAATTAATGGAGAATTGTTATTGTTACAGTATCAAAACTAGCTCTTGGTTTTATTTAAAAAAATGGATGTGGAAACTTGTCGAAGACTTTTCCAGTATCTATTGACATAATAGGTTTTATATGTGATTTATGAATATGATGAATAATAGTAATAGCTTGCCTTAAAGGTATCATCCTTGCATTTCATGCATAATGTGTTAATTATTTAATATATAGCTTTTATGTGATCTATCTGTATGTTTTATATATATGAGATATTTCATTTTTTCTTGAAAATTTTATATGTTGTCAGAATTCCTTGTTTCTTAACTCTAAAAAAAATCCTGTCAGATCGTTTGTTCTTCCTCCATTTGTTGAATAGTTCTGATAACTTTCTCAATTTCTTCCATGGTTATTGGTCTTTCTTAGATCACAATTACTTCTGGGGTTAATTTTGGTAATTTATATTTTCTTAGAATTATCAATTTCATCTAAGTTATCTAAATTCTTTTAATGGGGGTTGTCAAAATACTCTCTGATTCTTTCTACCTGTCTCTAGTTCTGTGATTATTTTCCTCTTCTTAAATCTTGTTTGTTTATATTTTCTCCCTTTTTTCCTTGATTAGGCTGTAGAGTAATTGATGTAATTATTAAGCTTATCAAATTACTAACTTAATATTTTTATTCATCTCTTCTACTCTTTTCTGATTCATTAATTTCTATTTTATTTTAATCATGTTTTGTTTCCTTTGGGTTTATTTTGTTGTTTGCTTCCTAGCTTCATGAGTTGAAGGCTTATTTACTTGCATTTTCTCCTATTTATTAATGTAAGTACTTAAGGCTATGAGTGCTATCCTGAGCTCAACTTTAGATCTACCTAATATATTTTGATAATCATTTTTCCATTATTGATATTGACAACTGTCATGGATTGAATCGTGTCCCCCAAAAATGTCTGTCAACTTGGCTAGGCCATGATTCCCAGTATTGTGTGATTGTCCACCATTTTGTCATCTGATATGATTTTCCTACGTGTCATAAATCTCATCTCTATGATGTTAATGAGATGGGATTATCGGCAGTTATGTTAATGGGGCAGGACTCAATCTACAAGAGTAGGTTGCGTCTTAAGCCAATCTCCTTTGAGATATAAATGAAAGAAGTGAGCAGAGAGACATGGGGACCTCATACCACCAAGAAAGTAGTGCCAGGAGCAGAGCATGTCCTTTGGACCCAGGGTTGCTGCACTGAGAAGCTCCTAGTCCAGGGGAAGATTCATGACAAGGACTGTCCTCCAGAGCCAACACAGAGATAAAGCCTTCCCCTGGAGCTGACGCCCTGAATTTGGACTTCTAGCCTACTAGACTCTGAAAGAATAGACTTCTGTTTGTTAAAACCATCCACTTGTGGTATTTGTGTTATAGCAGTACTAGATGACTACTGAGACAACTACAAATTTGAAATTTCACCTTTGATTTCTTCTTTGAAACAGAAGTTAACTGAGAATGTAAAATTTTCCAGATGGAGACTTAAAAACCTACAATAATAAAAACAAACAAAAACAGAGCTGAGGATCCCTTAAGCATTCACTCATCAGTGTGGCTAACATCTTGGGCATTGGCCATGTTGTGTAACTTGCCGTGGGGTTCTTTACTCTCCAGGTTTCTCTGGCCCCAGGAATTGATTATCTATATTCATATTTATGTCAGATATGGCAAGAATCATTCAGAACTGTGGGGTCATTCTTTCTACCTCAGCCCATCATTATAAAGCCATGTTTCTTTACTGAAAGCAGAAAAGCTGATTCAAGAACCCTTTTGTTAAGTTTCCCTGAGGCTTCTGATAGTCTTCATATCAAGACCACAATAAATTTCCATGAATTTGTGTGTGTGTGTGACCAAGAAAAAGAGACATCCTCTATAACTTGACATGCCCTACACCCCATACTCTTGCCTCTACTCCCAAACTCCCCTGTCTTCATTTCAGTGTTACTGTTAGGGGTGATGGGAATAGTCAGAGCTGTAAAATTCCCTGTTGTGCCCTCCTTGATTCTCCCATTAACTCTCATTATCTGATCCGCCCAATGACTTCATGGTGAAGTTGCAAGAGGTTGGGTACCGGGGTTGAAATTAGATTGGATGGGGAGTTTTAGCCAAAGTGTCTGGGAGTAGGAAAACCAGGAGGTTAAGAGCTGGCTGAGTTCTTTCAGAAAATGGAAAGAATTAAAATAGGAAATCAAGATCAACTGTCAGATCTAGGGCTCAGAACAAGGCAGAAAAATGAGGGTTGAGTGTTACCTGGAATAAAGCAAGAAACAAGACAGATAAAGGGCAACAATAAAGCAATAAGTTCCTGGACAATTGACAGAAAATTGTCTTTGATCTCCCCATTTATTTCTGTTTTTGGCTTCTGGCTTCATGATGCCATAGAAGATTTATCCTGACAATAATTATCAACAGAGGCAAACTGTCCTGTAAGATTCAAATAGAATCAATTGCCTCCAATTCCAACCCACGTATGCTGGAAGATTTTAGTCAATCCCAGATTTTCTGAAGCTCCTTGGGAAGGAGTTTAGATTGTGTTTTTCTCAGAGGCTCTGTCTTCCAGATGTTTTGACTAGTGGATGAAGAACCTCTTTATTCTACCTCTGCCATCCCTGTTCTGTATCACATCTCCCCAGAGCTGGCATGAGCCCTTCTCCTTGATTTCTCTCATAACCTCTCACCCAGGGTTTCGGTAGATATGGAAAACTTCACTGGACTTTGGAATTACAAATTTTATATCCCTTTCTTGTTCACTCTACATTTTCTAGAGCCGCACTACCTAATTACAGTAGCCGCTGGCTACATATGGCAATTGAGCACTTGCTACGTGGCTAGTGTAAATGAGGAACTGAATTTTATATATTATTTAATTTTAATTAATTTAAATGTAAATAGCCGCATGTGGCTAGTGGATACTATATTGAACAGTGCAGGTCTAGGGTGTTTTATTTCTCTTTTCCCAATATTCTTCCCCTTTATCTCCCCTCTAAACTCAGTCCCTCTCTTTTTATTATGCAGAAAATTTTGCCTTCCATCCACTACTTAGCTTGGGATGTACCTTTGCACCCCCAAAGACTCATATATACACTAAGTAATGGCCCATTCACTCCAGACCCTACCTGTAAGAAGCAGAGGAAAAAATTGCCAAAGATTTGAAACTTAATCCTTTAACTTCTCTCTCCTTCATTATATCTGAAAGGAAAAGGGGCCAGTGCAGAAATTACCTGCCCACTTATATGAATTATTCCTCCTGCCTTAGAGAGAAGAAGGGGCTAGTCAGTTTTTGTTTCAGATAATCGTTTCTTTTCTCAACTGCACCCTTTTCCTTTGTATGCATAAGTGCTGGCTATGAATGAAATAATACAGTAGCCCACTTCTGTTTTGACATTATAATAATCATCATCCTCACCTACAAGATTGGAAGTAAACCTGAATTCAATTTATGAGAGAGCTCTAATTTGGAAGATATCACCACTGGCGTGTATGAATAAGGTCATAGTACAGTGTTGTCATTAACCATCCATAGACCATAATGTATACTCAAGAACAGATGGGCAGGGTTAATTATCACTGTATTTTATGGAATCACTTAGAAGCATTCTGAGTGATAAAAATTAACGCAGGGTTTTTTTTTTTTTTTGACACAATCATAAAGAAATGTAACATGAGTATTTCTGAAGCAGAGTGTTTTCCTGCAGGTGACCAAATCTACACCAGGGAATTGAGCAAAGATTTCCATCAGATTCCAACTGAAATTTACCACTTGGGATTTAAATTCAAGAGCTGTTAATTAGGTCTTGACATCTGCTGGTATCTTATCAACAGATTATACCTGAGAGGCCTATGGGGTGGGAAATCTTTAGGTGCTGTCACACTTTTAAACAAATCCAGTGGCACTTGCTCCCCCTTGAAAATTAATTAATCAAATGTCACTTTTATCCTATTTTAACTCCATTTTATTGGAGAGCTTGTTCCCTTTTGTCATGAACCAGTTTGGGGCTATAGAAATTTGGTAAGAAATG
Organism: Dugong dugon; assembly: GCA_030035585.1. Classification (NCBI taxonomy): domain Eukaryota; kingdom Metazoa; phylum Chordata; class Mammalia; order Sirenia; family Dugongidae; genus Dugong; species Dugong dugon. Next base: position 155,130,758 of record CM057483.1, read on the forward strand.
AGTTCCATTTTTACAAGTGAAAAGTGGCCTAAAGGAGAAGTGGTAGAAATATTATTCTAATTAAACATACTAATTAGAGAACACCTGTGTGGTGAGCGAACTGAAGTTTCTGTCGGGTCACTATCTCCTGCTGGGCCACATTTTTAATATTCCCAAAATCTATTACAAGGAATTAATGGCAACAAATATTGAGTTTCCTCTTTAATGCAGTAGACTGGCCATTGCTCTGGGACTTTGTACATTTATACAAAAAGAGAAAAGTTGCATAGTAAGGTTCATTTCTTGCTACTGAGGCTCTAGATGACATTACTCATTAATTCAGTTCATGTTTATTAGGAAATCTCTACAGAACTTAGCCACTGAGCTTGATTATATTTCAATGAACGCCGTAGCCCTTGTTTTCTAGATACTCCAAATCTAACACTATGTCCCTTTTTGTTTTTGTAAGGGAGTTGCATCCAGGGGAGGTGTCCAGAGGATGACCTTTCTGGGATCTTTCTACAAACTTTCTGTCCAACAATAATGGGAATATACTGTTCTTTTTTCTCTCCCCCCTCCTTTTTTTTAATTGTTGTAGTCTAAATGAAGTTTACATTTCAAGTTAGTCTCCCATACAAAATTTTATCCATAATTGTTCTGTGATCCTAATTGCTCACCCCATTCTGCAACAGCACACTCCTCCTTTCCGTCCCTGATTCCCCATGTCCATTCAACCAGCTCCTAACCCACGCTGCCTTCCCATCTCACCTCTGGACAAGAAGCTGCCCCTTTGGCCTCTTGTATCTACTTGAGCTAAGAGGCACACTCCTCACGAGTATCACTTTATGTCCCACAGTCCAGTCCAATCCCTGTCTGAAGAGTTGGCCTTGGAAATTATTTTAGTTCTGGGCTAATAGAGAATCCAGGGGCCATGCTTTCCGGGGTACCGCCAGTCTCAGTCAAACCATTAAGTCTGGTCTTCTTACTAGAATTTGAGTTCTGCACCCCATCTTTCTGCTGTTCCATCAGGGACTCTCTGTTGTGTTCCCTGTCAGGGTGGTCATTTGTGGTAGCCGGGCGCCATCTAGCTCTTCTGGTCTCAGGCTGATGAAGTCTCTGGTTTATGTGGCCCTTTCTGTCTCTTGGGCTAATACTTTCCTTATGTCTTTGGTGTTCTTCATTCTCCTTTACTCCAGGTTGTTGGGACCAATTAATGCATCTTAGGTGGCCACTTGTAAGCTTTTAAGACCCCAGACACCACTCACCAAAGTAGGGTGCAGAACATTTTCTTAATAAGCTTAGTTATGCCAGTTGACCTAGATGTCCCCTGAAAGCATTGTCCCCAGACCCCTACCCCTGCTACTCTGTCTCTCAAAGTATTTGATTGTATTCACGAAACTTCTTAGCTTTGGTTTAGTCCAGTTGTGCTGACTTCACCTGTAGTGTGTGCTGTCCTTCCCTTCACCTAAGATGATTCTTATCTACTATCTAGTTAGTAAATAACCCTCACCCTCCCTCCCCACCCTTTTAACCATCAAGGAAAGTTTTCTTCTGTGATTAACCCTTTTCTTGAGTTCTTATAATAGTGGTCCTATTCAGTATTTGTCCTTCTGTGACTGACTAAATTCACTTAGCATAAGTTCCAGCTTCCTCCATGTTATACAATGTTTCACAGTTTCATGGTTGTTCTTTATCGTTGCATAGTATTCCATTGTGTGGATATACCACAATTTGTTTATCCATTCATCTGTTGATGGGCACCTAGGTTGTTTCCATCTTTCTGCTATTGTGAACAGTGCTGCAATGAGCATGGGTGTGCATGTATCTATTCGTGTGATGGCTCTTATTTCTCTAGGATATATTCCAAGGAGCAGGATAGCTGGATCTTATGGTACTTATATTTCTAGCTTTTTAAGGAAGCGCCAAATTGATTTCCAAAGTGGTTGTACCATTTTACGTTCCCACCAACAGTGTATAAGTGTTCCAGTCTCTGCACAACCTCTCCAGCATTTATGATTTTGTTTTTTATGGATTAAGGCTAGCCTTATTGGGGTGAGATGGTATCTCATTGTAGTTTTGATCTGCATTTCTCTAATGGCTAATGATCGCGAGCATTTCTTCATGCGTCTGTTAGCCACCTGAATATCTTCTTTGGTGAAGTGCCTGTTCATATCCTTTGCCCATTTTTTTAATTGGGTTATTTGTCTTTTTGTTCTTGAGGTTTTGCAGTATCTTGTAGATTTTAGAGATTAGACACTGATCGGATTTGTCATAGCCAAAAATTTTTTCCCAGTCTGTAGGTTGTCTTTTTACTCTTTTGGTGAAGTCATTTGATGAGCATAAGTGTTTGATTTTTAGGAGGTCCCATTTATCTAGTCTCTCTTCTGGTGCTTGTGCATTGTTACTTATGGTTCATATTGTGTTTATGCCAGGTATTAGGGCTTCTAGCATTGTCCTTATTTTTTATTCCATGATCTTTATCGGTTTTGATTTTATATTTAAGTCTTTGATCCATTCTGAGTTAGTTTTTATGCATGTTGTGAGGTATGGGTCTTGTTTCAGTTTTTTTGTGGATGGATATCCAGTTATGCCAGTACCATTTGTTAAAGAGACTGTCTTTTCCCCAATTAATGGATTTTGGCCTTTGTCAAAAATCACCTGCCCATAGGTGGATGAGCTTCTATCTGGATTCTCAACTCTGTTCCATTGGTCTATGTATCTGTTATTGTACTAATACCAGGCTGTTTTGACTACCATGGCGGTATAATAGGTTCTAAAATCAGGTAGTGTAAGGCCTCCTACTTTGTTCTTCTTCTTGAGTAATGCTTTATTTATTTGGGGCCTCTTCCCTTTCCATATGAAGTTGGTGATTTGTTTCTCCATCTCATTAAAAAATGCTGTTGGAATTTGGATTGGGATTGCATTGTATCATCTGTAGATTGCTTTGGGTAGAATTGACATTTTCACTATGTTGAGTCTACCTATCCATATGCAAGGTATGTTTTTCCACTTATGCAGGTCTCTTTTGGTTTGTTGCAGTAGTGTCTGGTAGTTTTCATTGTATAGGTCTTTAAGTCTCTGGTTAGATTTATTCCTAAGTATTTTATCTTCTTGGGGGCTATTGTAAATGGTATTGATTTGGTAGTTTCCTCTTTGAGGTTCTCTTTGTTGGTGTAAAGGCATCCAACTGATTTTTGTATGTTTATCTTGTATCCTGATACTTTGCTGAAATCTTCTATTAGTTCCAGTAGTTTTCTTGTGGATTCTTTAGGGTTTTCTGTGAAATATACTGTTCTTGATAACAGAAAAACGACTGGTATGAATGAGGCCCCTGGACTTAGGAGAGAAATCTGTTCTATACACTATCCAGGCAATATAAGATCAGGGAAAGCTAACAATAACTAACCTGGTGAAACCCACCTAATCCGAGGCTACCGGTATTTCTGTGGAGCTTGTAAGCCTCTTGGATTTGCACTGCTGAATGTCAAGGCAAACATCCCCTCCCATCATGTTGCTTTCCAGGTGAGATAAGTATGTCTTTTATCAGCTAAATAAGTGTAAATTTTATTAAATATCTGTGTCAGGGTTTTTATAGAGGAAAACAATTCATGGTTTATGATTTCTGCTACAGTTCTAAAAGCATAACAAGCTCATTAAAATAAGATTTTCTTAAGTCCCAAACACTATAAAGCTAGCTATAGTGTTAATGAAATTTCATTCATTCTTTAATTCAGCTATTAATACTACTTCATTAATTCCTTCATTCAACTATTCAAAAATCACTTTTGAGCTTATACTATATGGCTCATATTTTGTTTAGCCTTTAATGAATTATGTGACCATGATATTATTATTTCTACTCTGGCACACAAAGAGAATGACACCTCATGATCTCCTTAGAAAAGGGAGAAGCTTGCATCTTATCCACTTCCATCTGTACATCTGATATGTCTTTCTATTCATACCTACCTTACCTTTTCATAGCATGTTTAGATTCTGTACACATATTTGTTTATTTTCTACAGTGTGGCGGGTGTTGGTGAAGTAAGAATGAATATAGGACAAAAATCATTATTGCTGACTCTGAGGGAAAATATATCAAATACTGTAGCACTGTTCCACAAAATAACAGACTTGGGAAAATAATCAAAAGAATATAATTGAGGCTCTTTTAAAATCTGCCACGTCAATAAAATAATCTGAACAGATATTTATGGTTCCTTTCCACATTTACAAATTGTGACACTAGGTAGATGGTTGCCTTGGGAGCTCTGCTCCCACTTTTCTGACAATTGTAACCTTGTTCCCAGCCAAAGTTACTCTTCTCTACATAGTTCCAGATTTTATTATCAGATTATCCTAGTAATTCTGGGGGAAACAATTACAGAAGAGCCTAGGAAAATTAATTCAGAATAATGTAATGGTCTGCTATAGATTTCTCATCCACATATTTGAAACCAGAAGATCCTGGTTTACCATACAATTTATCACATCAAATATATGTATGCTTGACTAGATTATCTGTGAAATTGAATGTTAAACATGGTGGACATAACCTTGAATATTTCCGTTTTCCTTTCTCTCTCTCTCTCTTTTATTCATTGTGATTTTTTCCATATCTCATCCATATAATTTTATTGACCTAATGCCCCAATGTAGGAAATGTCTCATGATGAAAGAGAGAACTTTAGAGAAAAAAAAATAAGGGAAGACTCAGAGTCACAGTAAATGGAAGCATAAAGGGCACCAGCAACAAATAACTGCTTGCCATATTGAGACACTGTGGGAGATTCCCAAGTTGCCCAGAGATGCTATTAAATTCACACTGCCTGACTTCATGCCATTCTCTTAGGATTTACAGCAACTGCCAGAAACCTACTAAGGATATAGAATATCTTTCCTTTTAAACCTAGGGTAAAATAATCATATCTGAGGGAATGTTTACGGTCTATGTGAAAGCACAATGATCTAAGTAACCTCTTAAGGACTTTTTGATATAGTAATTTAAAAAGCATATTTTTAATTAAATTGTTACAATAAAAGAATGATAAATTTCATAAGTGGAAGACAGGGTATAAAATGTTTAAAAGCATGGAAAACCAACCAAACTATCATGCCAGCTGTATTGGTAAAGAATGCTTTTGGCTGAAAGAACTGGCAATTTTACCTAACAAGAGGTTCATAGGTGGTGGTAGATAGTGTTGGTGCAGCTGCACCTAAATTACATTAAGGACCCAGATTCTGTCTCTTTTTGTGCTCCACCATCTTGGATGTGTTGGCCTTTGGTCCTCAGGCATTGGCTTCATGTTGGCAAGGAAATGTCTACAGCTCCAGTCATGAAGTCGATAATCAAGACATGAAGAAGAGGTCTTAAAAGCTTTTGAGTGGCCATCTAAGATACATCTATTGGTCCCATCACGTCTTAAACAAATGAGAATGAAGAAGACCAAAGATATAAGGAAAATATTAGTCCAAAGGACTAATGGACCACATAATCCACAGCCTCCACCAGCCTGAGCCCAGAAGAACTAGATGGTGCCTGGCTACCACCACTGTTGGCTCTGACAGGGATCACAATAGAAGGTCCCTGACACAGCAGGAGAAAAAGTGGAACAAAATTCAAATTCACAAAAAAAGACCAGACTTACTGGTCTGACAGGGACTGGAGGAACCCACCAGACTATGGCCCCTGGACACCCTGCTAACTCAGAACTGAAGCCACTCCCAAAGTCAGCCTTTCAGCCAAAGATTAGACAGGCCTATAAAACAGTAACATACGTGAGGAATGTGCTTCTTAGTTCAATCAAGTATACGCGACCAAATGGGCAATAGCAAAGCTGAAAAGTCAGGAAGGGACAGGAACACTGGATGAATGGACACAAAGAATCCAGGTTAGAAAGGGAAAAGCAGAGACTGCTGACACATTGTGGGGATTGCAACCAATGTCACAAAACAATCAGTGTACAAATTTTTGAATGAGAAACTAGTTTGCACTATGAACTTTCACCTAAAACACAGTTAAAAAAACATGAAGAAGGGGAAGAGCTGGTACTGCCACACCTATCACTTTTATCAGAAGAGAAAATTTTTCCTAGAAGAACACTGATATGCAACCCCTTACATCCTATTGCTTGTACTTGAGTCATATGGCCACTCCTAGCGTCAGGCAAATTGGTAAATTGATTGCCTGGTGTTTTTTATCTGTTATAGTGAGAAAAAAGAAAGCAATGGAGGGTTGGGCCAGCTAAGAGTGTCCGCCACACAAACTAAATTAATTCAGTTTTTGAGTCCTTGTATCATGGACCATAAATATGGGACCCTGGAAGATAATTTCATGTAAATAGGGATTACGGGATAAATCTCCCTTCGGTGCCTTAGTAGGATAAACTACTCTTTCTGTATATAAATCCTTTGGTTCGTTAATAGGGGAAAAAATTACCAGGAATTAAAATTACTTGTTACAAATGTCAGTTGTTCTATTAAAGATTAAAAAAAGAAATGCTGACAAGAGATTTTGAGAAAATTATTGGAAATGGTTATTTTTTAACTTAAAAATCAGCTACAGAAACTTTGGACCACGTTTTCAAGTTGGAAAAAAAAAAGACTAAAGCTATTATTGTTTGAAAAACATTGTGATAAATAGAGATTTGAGAAATTAAATGGATGCCATTGGAATCTATAATCATTAGATTTCTAATGAGGATGCCTCTGACAAACAGTTAATCAAGCTTCAACTGTTTGGATGAATGATTCTCATTCTTTGACTTTGTTACTTACTGGGCATTTTCTTTTTTAATTGCAGACTGAATATACTTCAAATTATGTTGATAATAATTATTGATGAGTGAATTGCTCAGGGTTGTGAAATTTGGTTTCACTTGGATAACAGAAGTCAAACATTTAAGCAATTAAATTCATTCCAATCAACTGAGCTTCCAGAAAATCAGCTTGAAATAGCATTGAGGAATATAATTTAATTTCTGTTTATTGTGTGTTCATATAACAATGGGACAACAATTTCGCATCATGGACTCACACTGAAGTTAGAAAAGAGTTTAGAGATCATCTTCAGTCACCCCAGATTCTGTGGTGGAGGTAAGTGCAGTTTAAATGAAGTTCCTCAATTCTTCAGATAAAGAATCTTAGGTTGGAAGAGGTTACGTGATTTGATCAAGATAGAATAACTAGTTACTTAAATCAAGAGCTGTAACCAAATTATCTTAACTTTTGTGTCAGTATGAAATCCACTAGTTTTATTGTTTCTGTAAAATAGTGGTCACATCACTATTTCACTTGTTACTTTACTTACTACTTCAGAAAACTGATAGGAATAAAAATCATGGGCAAGCCAAGATTTGTAAATGTTAAGTATGGTGTTAAAAGGCCTGCATATGCATATTAATGTAGCCCAGCAAAGAAGTAGCGATCCCTGTAGCTAGAAACAAGCAAAATTCATGGACTTAAAAGAAGAAAAGGCAAGGCACCTTGTTAAGATCAGATAGCAAAAGACTGCCTCTCCATTGTATTCCTTCTATATTGTGTTCTCCAAGAAATCAATTTGAGGGAAGACAATGAAAATATTTGTTGCAGTCAGATGATTGAGTTCTCATCTGGGGAGTTGTAAAGGTAGTTAGAGAAAGAAAGGAGGTTTTCTGTTAACTCTATCTCTTTTTCTCTTATATTTGTTGGGGTCAAAGTTTCCTTGCAAGGCTAAAAATAGTTTTCCATTTTTCCTACAAGAGAGTTTTCTGTGTAATTCAGTTCTGGAAAATAACAATAGTTAACATTTAGTAAGCTCTTTGTTTGTATCAGGAACTATACCTAGCACTCTGAAGTTTTTTTTCTTATTTGAGTCTCACAAAAATCCTATGAGGTAATGTGGTAGTCATTAAAACTAGTCACAAATATTTCTTGTTCTTCTTCTGAGCACATGGTAGGATTGCTCTTCCTTCACCCCCTGGAGTTAGTGTTATGGATTGAACTGTGTCCTCCAAAAATGTATGTCAACTTGGCTAGGCCATGATTCCCCGTATTGTGTGGTTGTCCTCCATTTTGTGATCTGATGTAATTACCTATGTGTTGTAAATCCTAATCTCTTATAATGTTAATGGGAGCCCTGGTGGTGCAGTGGTTAAGAGTTTGGCTGCTAACCAAAAGGTTGGCAGTTCGAATAACTACCTGCTCCTTGGAAACCCTATGGGGCAGTTCTACTCTGTCCTATAGGGCCCCTATGAGTCGGAATTGACTCCACGGCAAAGGGTATGATGTTAATGAGGCAGGATTAGAGACAGTTATGTTAATGAGGAAGGACTCAATCTACAGGATTAGGCTGTATTTTGAGTCAATCTATTTTGAGATATAAAAGAGAGAATCGAGAAGAGAGGAGAGGGATCTCATACCACCAAGAAAGAAGAGCTGGGAGTGGAGTGTGTCCTTTGGACCTGGGGTCCCTGCACTGAGAAGCTCCTAGACCAGGGGAAGATGGATGACAAGACCTTCCCCCAGAGCCAACAAATAGAGAAGGCCTTCCCCTGGAGCTGTGCACTGAATTTGGACTACTAGCCTCCTAAACTGTGGGAGAATAAATTTCTGTTTGTTAAAGCAATCCACTTGTAGTATTTCTGTTATAGCATCACTAGATAATTAAGACAGTTAGGTATGATCATATGTCTTGCTTTCAGTAAATGAAATATGAGTAGAAGTGATGAGTGTCATGTCTATGTGGAAACTTTATGAGTCCATGTGAAATTCATCAGAATCAGCCTTTCCTCTGTCATAGCAATTAGCAACGTTTTAGCCTTTGTCTTAGAGTGAGAAGCACTGGAGCACAGTTCTTAGCTGACTTGCAATGGAAATGTAGAGGGAGTGAGAAATAAACTTTGTATTAAGCAATTGAGATTTTGGAGATTATTTGTTAGCAGATTAGCCTCGTCCGTTCTGACTGATACAGGTAATTATTATTAGTGCCTTCTCCAATTTAAAAAGTGGAGGAAAATTATGATAAATAATTTGTCCATGGTGACACCACTAGTTAAGTAGAACTAGAATTCAAACCAACCAGTCTGACTACAGAGTTCATATGCTTAGCCATCATATTATTCAGCTATGGCTAATATATTTATTATGAAAAGGGAATGCCCACTAACATGATGTGGAGCCCTGTACTTAATTTCTAACCATAGAGAAGAGATTATTATGTTCAATTCACTTAAACTTGACATATTTTTACTATTTACAAATCACTTTGTTGTCGTTGTTAGGTGTCATTGAGTCTGTTCCGACTCATAGTGACCCTGTGTACAACAGAACGAAACACTGTCTGGTCCTGCGCTATCCTCACAATCATTGCTGTGTTTGAGCCCATTGTTGCAGCTACTGTGTCAGTCCATCTCGTTGCAGGTCTTCCTCTTTTTCGCTCTCCCTCTGCTTTACCAAGCATGATGCCCTCCTCCAGGGACTGGTCCCTCCTGATAACATGTCTAAAGTACACGAGATAAAGTCTTGTCATCCTTGCCTCTAAGGAGTATTTTGGCTGTACTTCTTTTGAGACAGATTTGTTCATTCTTCTGGCAATCCATGGCATATTCAGTATCTTCACCAACACCATAATTCAAAGGCATTAATTCTTCTTAGGTCTTCCTTATTCATTGTCCAGCTTTTGCATGCGTATGAGGTGATTGAAAATACCGTGGTTTGGGTCAGGTGCATCTTGGTCCCCAAAATGACACCTTTGATTGTTAACACTTTAAACAGGTCTTTTGCAGCAGATTTGCCCAAAGCAATGCATCATTTGATTTCTTGACTGCTGCTTCCATGGGCATTGATTGTGGATCCAAGTAAATTGAAAAATCACTTACACATGCATGAAGCCAGCTGTTTATCAATTCAGAAAAATATGCCTGAATGTTATTGCCCTCAGGGAAGAAAATAATATGGAGAGGTCATGAACACATATTGCGGGAGATCCTTTGCAAGTATCCCCCAGGAGCTCTGAAAAATTTAAGAAAGCTTTAATAGCAAACACTCTTCTCCCATCTCTTTTCCGGTGTTTCCTGTCTCTGTAAATGACACTGGAAGGAAATTCCAATGAGAAGTTTTTCACTCATTTATTTATTCACTTATTTAGTGTCTATTTCTTGAGCATCAATTATGTGCCAGATGATTCTAGGCATGGGGGTGCAAGGATGAACAACACAAGCTTATCTCCTTCATGAAATTTATATTCTGATAAAGGGAAACAGACAGATACATAAATGCATCATATATCATACTACACCAGAAAGCAATATGTTCTACAAATAAAAATAAAACAGAATAAAGGTATAGAGAATGATAGGGGCCAGAAGTGCTACTTTTTCAGTGGTAGTCAGGAATCCTTTCAGATGAGGTGACTTTTATTGCAGAAGCCTTATTTTTATAGCTTTAACATTTACAAATATGAAAACTGAAAAGATAATAGGAGAGCATATTCTCAGATTCCCTCATTTTGCTGAAGGAAAAACTAGGATCTAGAACAGGGGTTGGCAAACATTTTCTTTAAAGAGCCAGATAGTAAATATTTTCAGCTTTGCAGGCCAGATGGTTTCTGTCATAACTACTCAACTCTGCTGTTATAGCGTGAAAGAAGCCACAGATACTATGTAAACAAAGGGCATGGCTGTGTTCCAATAAAACTTTGTTTACAAAAACAGGTAGTGGATAAGATTTGACCTGCAGGTGGTAGTTTGCTATCTCCTGATCTAGAACAATGAAATGACTTTCTCAAGGTTATACATTTGATGGTTGATGACAGAAAAAAGGATAAACATGTTTCTTCTGTTATTGAAAAGCAAAGGCATCTTTAGAGCAGGTTATCACATATAAAAGTCAGAGTTAAATAAATAACAATGTGTTGGGGTGAAAAAAATTATATAATCTTACCAGAATTTCTTTTAGGGAGGGAACTGCCTTTGTTTAGGGAAAGAAGTTGATGAGCTGTTTCTGGGGGAAGGTGATAACCCTGAGGGCTGGGTTTATCAGGAAACAAGGAAACAATGGCTGTACATTAGAAATGAACAGAAATTAGGGACAAAGGAGAGAGCAGAGAGGAAACGGGAAGGTAGAAAAATGGGAGAGAGGGAAGAGCAAATCAACATGACAGAGTGGTAGAAGGCATTTTCAGAAAAAGATGTCTGATACTCAATTTTTAATGGGCTACACTGCTACAGTGCAAACCCCCTACTGTATTTCAAAATTAAGTAACCTCTAATATACAATCGAAGGCCCTTTATGAATGGGTTTTTGAGGATGTGTGCATGTGGGAGTAGGAGGAATTAACTAAGCAAGCTGAGTTTCTGGTCTGGGCCAATTCTTTCTTGTTGTGGCATTTAATTAAATCCTAACCTTCTATAGCTCAACCATCTGTTTTCCGTATTCCTGAAGTTAAATACTGCCAAAGAAAGTCCTGTTAACAGGGCAGATTGGTCCAGTTATAAATAAAAGATCACCAACCTCAAAGGGGCCCTCAACAGTGCCCACAGACCCTCCTACTCTTTGCAACAGCTATTTCCAACTTGCTCCACTCTACTCAAAGCACCAAGCTTACTCCTCCATCTCTCCAGATGGAGTGATGATAACCTGACCTTTTAGAATAAAAAAGAATCCATCAGATGATAACTCCCCTATCTTACCCCCACCTAACATACCAATCAAGGGACCTCTGCTTCAGGGGTATTCTCCTTCCCTTCTATGAAAAGAAGGGGCTGCGCGTCTTCTATCTAAGATCAATACTGCCATCTCATAAACTGTACACTATTTGTTATCTGTATCACTCTCATATTCCAGACTCTCTCATGTAACTGAATCCTTCATATCAGGGCTTAAGTCATTACTATTAAAAATAAAAACCCTTCCTCTGCCCCACATACCACTACCAGCTACTGCCCTTTCTCTCTTCTCTCCTTTACCACTTAGCTTCTTGAAAGAGTTGTTGGCAAAATTGTCCCCGTTTTCTTATTCACCCTCTCTTCTCAAACCACTCTATTCTGAATTTTTTCTCCCATCACTGTCATGTCACTAAATCTAATGGAAAATTTAAATCTTTACATCGTTCAAGATATCCCCGACATTTGACATTGTTGACCACTGTCTTCTTGAAAAGCTTTAATCCTTTGGCTTGCAAGTCATTAGTCTCACCTGTTTTTTTTTTTCCTCCCCTCTAATTTCTCACTGAATGCCTTATTTGCAGATTCATGCTCTTTTACTCCCTGATCGCTTAATGTTGAAGTTCCTTGAAACTGAAACCTAAGCTCCCTTTTCTTCTACCTTATATTCTCTTAGTAAGTGATCTTATTCCTATTCTGGGTTTCAAATAGTACCCATCAGCTGGGGACTCAAAATTTTGTTTCTACAGCACAAAACTCTCCTTGGAACTCTAGACCATAATTCCAAATGCCTATTTGACATTTCTGTGTGGACACCTCAAATCCATGTTAAAAATCAAATTCATAATTCTCTTAAACAAAACCAGACTTGTTGCCATCGAGTCAGTTCCGACTTATGGTGATCCTATGTGTGCAAAGCAGAACTGCTCCATAAGGTTTTCAAGGCTGTGACCTTTTTGAAGCAGATCACCAGGTTTTTCTTCCAAGGCACCTTTGTATGGGTTCAAACTGGCTTACTAAGAGTTAGTAGTCAAGTGCTTTACTGATTGCCCCACCCAGGAAATGATCTTCCTGCTTGGTCCTTTTATATTGCAGAGTGAATGGTACCATCATCCAACCACTTATACAAGGCAGAAAGTTAGGAATAGTCCATAACTCTTCCCTAAACTTCAACCCTCACACCTAATTCATCACAAAGCTTTTAGTTTTACCACCTAAATATATATTGAATTTTCTATGTCTCTCCACAGCTACAGCCACCAACCTAGTCTAAACTATAGCCAACCCTCAAGTGGAGTATTGCAATAGACTCCTAACTAACCTGTTAACCTGTTGCCATCGAGTTGATTCTGACTCACAGTGACCCTATAGGACAGAGTATAACTGCCCCATAGGGTTTCCATGGGGCGGCTGGAGGATTCAAACTGCTGACCTTTTCGTTAGCAGCCAAGTGCTAACTAGCCTCCCGTTTTTACTTATGGCCTCTCCAACCAATCATTCTCCAGAGTATATGCAAAGTATAATTCACATAGGGAATCAAGAAGAGCTAAAAGAATTTTTAACTTGATGGTGTTACATAGGATCATTGTTGGGAACAAAATGAGTTTTGGACTAATCTCTGAAATTGCAAAACAAGGACTTCACCTGCCAAATGACTCAACAGTTTTATGAATTTTTAATAGTATTCACCTCACTCTGATATTTTGTAAGGGTAGCTTCAGTAAGAATTTTTTTCAAAAGTATGTCTCATTAAAAAATAAAGAGTTAATTAGTATGTATTATCAAGTAAGGTCCAAATCCAGTTTTCACTGGTGTTATTTCACAGAGGGACATCACACCTGCCACATTAAGAGACAGTCATGCTGAGTGAAGCCTACTTAAACAGGTCTTAATACTCTTTTTTTTGGCTGGGAGGGATCATTGCAGTCATGGAACATGTCATATTTTACATATTTTATGCCTTGGGTTTTATAAGCATTAGGTAAAACTATGATTCCAAGGTATTAATACAAGCCCTTCATCAATTCTTGGGCAGGCACCCAATGCTCGATGACTTGGTCCCCCCAATTAATCATCTTCTTTTTAGACTCAAATTGCTCACAGCTGTCATCAAACATTGGCATTGCTCCTAAGAAGGAGGGGCATACAAGAGCTGTTATTGGGCAAATAATGGAAGCTGTCACAAAACCTGTGTTTAGTTACAAAAAGTTTGCAAACTTAGAACATGTTGGCTGTTGGGCTCATCAAGAAGGGAACCCCGTTATTTAGATTTGTATAGCATTCTTACCCAAACATATGGGTGTTGGGAATCATACCAGTTGGGCTGTGAATCATATTTAGAAGGTACACAAATACCTCATGAATGACTCATTGAGGGAAAAAATCTAAGTAGGCAAAGCTGAGGGGATTTGACAAACAGGAAAAATAATTCTTACAAATTAATGTAAAAATTTAAAGATAAGTGCCTTGGAAACAATATAGATATACTTGTTTATCTTGGTTTTTGAAAATTAATCCCTGGGGAGAAAGGGAAAAAAGATGTTCTCTTTCTCTTTGCTGGCTTTATTTTCTCTGTATGAAGAAAAATATCAAGGTAGAGTAATCTGTTAACACACTAGGTTAAAGGAAATTTAGGATTTATTCTTTAATCACATTTTATTTTAAAGTTGATGGCATAAGAGATTCATACAGATTCCAGATCTCTGAGATTCAGAGGATGAGTAATGTTTGCATGTGGTCATACAGCTAATAGTGACAAACCTGGGATTCAAACCCAAGTCAATGGACTATGGAACTCAAGCTTTTAACCAATTTCTCAGTCGCCCTCTTACTTTGTTTCATATGTTGACAGGATTTAAATATGATTTAAACAAAAACAAGACAGTAATCATCAGCAGGGGCACAAATACTGACAATATTAAGATATCTCCTCACTCTACATAAGGCTAGATTTTTGATGAACTTATTAAATTACTAAAGGAGAACTTTACACAATCCCAAAATCATTGTTCAGAGCTTTAAATGCCATAGATTGTAATTTTCTACCCATTCGTTTTATTACAGTAAGAGGATATAAGTCTTGTGTTTGCAAGAGTGTGGAGAAGCAGACATTCTCACCCAGTGTTCCAATATACTCAGTAGGCGTATAAAAATAAAGTTAGTTCTGATTTTTTATGTACATAATTTTTTTATTCAAAAATATTTTTATAGGATCCATTACCACAGTTTTTGGGTCTAATGTAATCTCCAAGATTATATCAGTTATATAATTGATATTGTTAAAGGCTAGGTAAATAATATGCATTAACACTTCTTCACTCCAAGAAACTTCCACACTCATTAAGGCTAGGGCTGGTGCAGAAGTCACTTGAGAGCAGAGTGGTTTTATTTGTGCCACTGGAAAAAGTGACTTTGGAAATTTTCAATGGATTTCTGAAACTATTCTCCTAGGAAGAAGGAGCTAATCTTATTCAATCTGTCTTAAGTTATTGATCCAAATCACTTTGAAGTCTACACATGCTCTCTTTGGACTTCTATTTCTGGAGTGGGGGGGAACCTCTAGCAATAAAATAACAAAAAATGTTGGGTAAAAATATTTTTTAAATATATGAAATGTGTGAATGAGTCAGCAATGAAGTAAGGGAAGTCCTCAGGTGAAAAATAAAATAAGGACTCTAGAGATGTAAGTGAGCTCTCAAACCAGTGCTTATTCTAGAACTTAAGCCACATGGCTAGCAGGAAGCAATGCTGAGGGTACAATGTGTAGAATCAGATGGATGTTGTTGTATGTCTCTAGGGTCTTAAGGGTTAAACACTCAATGAAAAGATTTTTTTAAATATGTTTCACAAAGGGAGACAGAAAGGAAACTTTTCTGAATCTATTTTGGATCTGGTAGAGGTGGAAAAGAAAGACTCTCCTCTGAGAATGTGTAACCATAAGTTGACCCTCACGTGTGTTTGGGGGCCAAGTTTATATCTTCTAGGTGGCCCAAATAATCTTAAGCCAAGGAATTACATTAGTGTTGTCTTGGATGGTAATGCTCACAGGTATATAGTAGAAAAAAAAGAAAGAAAGAAAGAAAATCCTCCCTGGAAAGACACAAATTCTACCCAGGTCTCAAATTATTCCCACAGAAAAAGTCCATACAAATGTGAACTTGCAGAAAGGCATCAAAATGGCTATTATCAGAAAAATGGAAACTAACAAATGTCGGCAAGGATGTGGAGAAATTGAAACTCTCTTTCATTGCTAGTGGGAATGTAAAATGGTGCAGCTACTGTGGAAAACAGTTTGGCGGTTCCTCCAAAAGTTAAACATAGAATTACCATACGACCCAGCAATTCTACTCCTAGGTGTCTACCCAAAAGACTTCAAAGCAGGAACTCAGCGATGTGTACACCAATATTCATTGCAGCATTATTAACAATAGCCAAAAGGTAGAAACAATCCAAGTGTCCATTAACAGATGAATGGATAAACAAAATGCAGTGTATCCATACAATGGAATATTATTCAGTAACAAAGAGAAATGAAGTTCTGATATACACTATGAATGGATGAACCATGAAAATATTATGCTGAACAAAATAAGTCAGACACAAAGGACAAATATTGTATGATCCCACTTATATAGGCAAATGCATAGAGACAAAAGTTTATTAGTGGTTACCAGGGGCTGGAGGGAGGAGGTAATGGGAAGTTATTAATTTAGAAGTACTGAGTTTCTGTTCAGGGTGATGAAACACATTTAAAAATAGATAGTGGTAATGATTACACAACATGATGAATGTAATTAGTGTCACTGAATTATACACTTTAAAATGGTTAAAATAGCAAATGTTTTGTTATACATATTTTACCACAATAATTTTTTAAAAGACATCACCAAATCCACAAGAAAACAAGATATCATGAGAGAAAGCCAGGAGAAATAACTAACAGCAGGAGTCCAAGAGCAGAAGTGGAAATCTGCAAATGCTTTTTCAAGTTTACTGCTATTCCATTGGCCAAAACAAGTCACATGGTGCAGCCCAGAGTCATTGTGGATTTACACTACCAAAGATGCTCAACTCAGTGTCATGGATTGAACTGTGTCCCGCAAAAAATGTGTGTATCAATTTGGCTAGGCCATGATTCTCAGGGTTGTGTGGTTGTCCTCCATTTTGTGATTGTAATTTTATGTTAAAGAGGGTTAGAGTGGAATTGTAACACCACCCTTACTCAGGTCACATCCCTGATCCAATGTAAAGGGAGTTTCCCTGGGGTGTGGCCTGCACCATCATTTATCGCTTGTAAGAGATAAAAGGAAAGGGAAGCAAGCTGAGAGTTGGGGGACCTCATACCACCAAGAAAGAAGCACCGGGAGCAGAGCGCGTCCTTTGGACCCGAGGTTCCTGCACAGAGAAGCTGCTAGTCCAGGGGAAGACTGATGATGATGAGGACCTTCCTCCAGAGCCTACAGAGAGAGAGAAAGCCTTCCCCTGGAGCTGACGTCCTGAATTTGGACTTCTAGCCTACTAGACTGTGAGAAAATAAATTTCTTTTGTGAAAGCTGTCCACTCGTGGTGTTCCTGTTAGAGTAGCACTAGATAACTAAGACAATCAGTAATCAAGGAAAAGGACATTACAAACATCGTATACTTTTTTATAGTTTTATATCTGTATCAAAGTTATAAATGCACATAGTTTAGAATCAAATGATTCTATGCTATTTTTTATGAAACAGTACTCTTTTGCTACTCCTACATTTTCTCCTCCCAGAAGCAACTTTCAACTCTTTTTAACTAATTCTTTCAATATTTGCCTATGCTTTTAAGAAATTTATTTATGTATTTTACTTAATGATTTCTTCTTTCATTTTAAGCTACATTTCCCTTTTATCCCCTGGATCTACTACAAATATGCACACTTACTGCCCCCTCTCCCACTTTCAAATATAATTTTAAAAAATTTTCTTTAGATCACTATTCAGTGTTTGTATTACCATAATTATGAGAAGCTTTTTTACTACATAATTATGAAAAGATTATGTGGCATACTTTTCTTGCACAACTTTTTGTTTTCCTAAGAGATAATGATGGTCTTGTTTTTTGTTTGGATTTTTTTCTATATTATTATTAATTTAACCTAAAACTTTCTATCAGTTATACAAGTCACATCTCAATACATTGAGATGACACAGTCATTTTATGAATTTAATAATTTTGAAGAAATCTGTCCTAGTGCCTTCTGACTCACTCCAAGCAGGAGTGGTTGGCCTCTACTCCTGGGGTGTAGCTATTATCATGGGATAACCGTTCATTATTGTCCTGGGATTCCCTTCACTTCTTTCTGTGTTGGACAATTCATTTCCTGGAACCATTTCTTCTTTTCCCTCATTTTGTTGGGCCACATCCTATAATAGCTTCCTAAGAAATGGGACATAGTAGGTTAATTTTATTGAGATTTTTTGTATCTAGAAATGTCTGTCTTGTTTTTCTACTATATAACTATAGGACAGAGTAGAACTGCCCCATAGAGTTTCCAAGGCTATAAATCTTTACAGAAGCAGACTGCCACATCTTTCTCCCACGGGTTCAAACTGCTGACATTTTGGTTAGCAGCCAAGTGCTTTAACCACTGCACCGCCAGAATCCTTCTGGATATAGAATTGTAGGTTAGAAATGTTCCCTCAAAAATTTGAAGTCAGACATATTGTGTTCATGGATTGGAAGACTCAACATAGTAGAGATGACAATTCTCCCCAAATTGATCTATAGGTTTAGTGTAATTCCTACCAAAAGCCCAGAAAGGCTTTTCATAAACAGGTAAGCTTATTCTGAAATTTATATGGAAAAACACAAGCCCTTGATTGGCTAATACAATCTTGAAAAAGAAGAATAAAGTGGGAAGAATCACTCTACCTGATATTACAGCTTACCATATAGCTATTGTAAGCAACACAATGTGGTATTGGGAGAGGGATAGAAACATAGATCAATGGGACAGAATGAGAACCCAGAAATAGAGCTGCACACAAAAACCTCACTTATTTTTGACAAAAGGCTAAAGCAATTCAATGGAGGAAGAATAACCTTTTCAACAAATGGTACTGGAACAACTGGGCATCCATATGTAAAAAAAAGGAATCAACATTGACCTAAACCTTACATCTTGTACAAAAATTAACTCAAGTGGATCATAAACTTAACCATAAAATATAAAACTTTTAGAAAAAAAAATAGGAGAAAATCTTTGGGCTCTAGGGCTAGGCAAAGAGTTCTTAGACAATATCAAATCATGATCAATAAGAGGAAAATCTGTTAAATAGGACCTCATCAAAATTAAAAAAACTTTTGAGTCATGAAATACTTTATTAGGAGGATGAAAGGACAAGCTGCAGATAGGGAGAAAATATTTGCAAACCCTATGTCCAACAAAGGATGAGTATATCTAGTGCTGCTATAACAGAAATGCCATAAGTGAATGGCTTTAACAAACAGAAATTTCTTTATTCTCTCACAGTCTAGGAGCCTAGAAGTCCAGATTCAGGGTGCTGGCTCCAGGGGAAGGCTTTCTCTCTTGGTCAGCTCTGGGGGATGGTCCTTGTCATCAATCTTTCCCTGGTCTAGGAGTTTCTCAGCACAGAGATCCCAGGTCCAAAGGATGTCCTAGCTCTTCTTTATTGATGGTATGAGGTCGCTCATCAATCTGCTCACTTCTCTCGACTTATAGTTCTTGTAAAATAAACAGTGATGCAGGCCACACCCCAGAGAAACTCTCCTTACATTGGATCAGGGTTGTGACCTGAGTAAGGTGTTGTATTCCACCCTAATCCTCTTTAACATAACCTAATCTTGCCTCATTAACCACAGGCAGAGATTAGGATTTACAACACATAGGAAAATCACATCAGATCACAAAATGGAGGACAACCACACAATACTGGGAATCATTGCCCAGCCAAGTTGACACATATTCTTTAAGGATGCTGTTCATTCCGTGACATTATATAAAGAATACTGGAGCAAGCTCAACATTAAAAACAAACAATTCAATTAGAAAATGGGCAAAAGACACGAACAGACATTTCACTGACAACGATACAGATGGCAAATAAACACATGAAAAGATGTTCAACCTCAATAGCCGTTGTTGTGTGCCGTCATGTTGATTCTGACTCCATAGCAACCCTTTAGGACAGAGCAGAACTGCACTATAGGATTTCCTAGGCTGTAATCTTTACAGGAGCAGATCATCAGGTTTTCTTTCCCGCATCTGGTGGGTTCAACCCACTGACCTTTTGGTTAGCGGCTGAGCTCTTAATCATTGCACCACCAGGGCTCCTTTCAGTAGCCATTAGGGAAAGACAAATTAAAACCACATTGAGATTTCACTACACACTTACTAGAATGGCTAAAATTAAAAAGTGACAACATTGAATGCTGACGAAGATTTAGAGAAACTGGATGTCTCATACATTGCTAGTTAAAAAAAAAAACAAAACACCAAACCTGTAGCCGTGGAGTTGATTCCGACTCATAGCAACCCTATAGGACAGAGTAGAACTGCCCCATAGGATTTTCAAGGAGCAGCTGGTGGATTCAAACTGCCAACCTTTTGGTTAGTAGCCAAGTTCTTAGCCACTGCACCACCAGGACTCCAACATTGCTAGTAAGAATATGAAATGACACGGCCACTCTGGAAAACATTTGACAGTTTCTTATAAAACTAAACATGCAGTTACCATATGAGCTACCACTTGCACTTTTGGACATTTACCCAAGAGAAATGGAAATCTATGCTCATATAAAATACTGTAAACACAAATATTAATAATAGCTTTATTCATAATAACCTAAACTATAAACAACCCAGATGTCCTTCAACAAGTGAGTGGTTGAACAAACTGTGGTACATCCATACCATGGAATACTACTCAGCAGTTAAAAACAAAAACTGACTATTGATACAACAACTTGGATGATTCTTCAGGGAATTATGCTGACTGAAAAAATCCAATCCCAAAAGATTACATACTGTAAGATTCCATTTATATAACATTCTTGAAATGACAAAATTATAGAGATGGAGAACAGATTAGTGGTTGCCGAGGGTGAAGGACTTGGGGGGAGAAAAGGGGAACAGGTGTGGTTATAAAAGGACAATACACAGGATCCTTGTGGTGATGGAAGTGTTCTGTATCTTGACTATAGCCATGGATTCACAAAACTACACATGTGATAAATTTGCATAGAAGTAAATATATGCACACACACATGTACAAAAATAAGTGTAAGTAAAACTGGAGAAGTCTGAACAAGATCGGGATTTTATCAATGTCAGTATCCTGATTGTGATATTATATTACAGTTTTGCAAGATGTTATCATTGAGGGAAACAGGGTAAAGGGTACACAGGATCTCTCTGTGTTATTTCTTACAACTGCATGTGAAGCTATAATTATCTCAAAATAAAAAGATTAATATAAAAGAAGACATTCTGTCCTGTCTTCAAGCTTCCAGACTAACATGTAAAAAGCCAAAAGCCATTCTGATCCCTGATCTTTCTCTCACTAGTTTTGAGATCTTCCCTATGTTACTGTTTTGAAATTCAGTGATTATGGGGGGTCAGTTTTCACCAACTTTGCTGGGGACTCAGTGGACCCTTTAAATATGGAGAATTGTGTTTTGTTCTGAAGAAATCTCTTGATCACTTTTGATTATTTCCTTCAAATTTCTTGGTTCTTTCTGGAATTCAAATTATTCCAATATTGTCTCTTCACCTAATTTTCTCATCTTTATTTTCTTCTATTTTGCATTTCTTTGTGTTTTTGCTCATCTTTATGGTAGATTTTCTTGACTCTAACTTTCAGTCCGTGAATTTATTTTTCATTTCTGCTATCATATTTTCAGTTTCCAAAAGTTTATTCTTATTTTCTGAATATTATTTTACAGAGCATCCTGTTACCCTCCCCCTACACACAGGTACAATATATACAAAAACAAACAAACAAACAAACTGGTTGCTGTCGAGTCGATTCCAACCCATAGCAACCCTATAGGATAGAGTAGAACTGCTCCATAGGGTTTTCAAGGAGTGGCTAATGGATTCGAACTGTCAGCCTTTTTATTAGCAGCCGAGCTCTTAACCACTGTGCTACCAGGGCTCCACAATATATAGCGCCTTTTAAATTTTTCTTCTGCTTCATTTTATCCATTTCCTACAAGTCATTTTCTTATTTGTTCATTTTTGTCTCTCTCTTTTATGACAGAGGCTTTTCTCAAATGTCTTATAATCTTTGTTTGTGTTTCAATCATCTTAACTAACTGAAATTTCTACTCCTGATGGGGTAGGGCGGCAATTATTGACTGTGGGCCTAAGTGTCTACTGGTCTAATTCGGGCTACTTAGGTGGGGAACCCCTGATACCACAATTTTATGTCCTTTAGGGTCACATGTTCCTCGGAAACTCTATGGGGCAGTTCTGCTCTGTCCTATAGGGTCACTATGGGCTGGAAATCTGTCCTACAGGGTCACTATAAGTCGGAATCGATTCAACGGCAACGGACTTGGCTTTGTTTGTTTGTTTGTTTGTTTGTTTGTTTGTTTGTTTGATACAGATGGAGTGGTAGAAATATTGAAGTTTTTTAATACCAGAAGATTTAAGAAATCTAGTACATGGTTTCCATCCATTAAAGACATGGAACATTTCTGTAAGAGACTGCCTTAAGGAAAAACAACTGCTTTCAATTACTGAAGTGGAAGCGTTTCCTGTAACTCCCAAACTGTCTTCGTTTGTTTTATTTTAAAGTTGTTTTGAATACTTAGGAAAAAGTAACAACAATGATTCAAAAGAGCAGAAGTAGCAACACTGTGCTGACCACTCTGGTCATGTTCTCTAAACCAAAGGTCAGATCATGGCCTTGTTAGCACTAAGAGGGAACAGCTCTGGTGCAAAGTTTGATTACGTAAATGCTTTTAAATTATGTACAAAGTATTCACTGAAGCATTCTAAGAGCTCCAGTTAAATCCACAGTTAGTGATTACCTCATGTGGATGCAAAAATATAAAATATATTCTCAAGCATAAAAAAGTTTTCTGTTTTAGACGATGACCTATTCATTTATTATATTCTCTTCTTCTCTACAACTGGAAAGTAACACTTGTTTTTGTTTCTTTAATTTTATTTCCCCAACTTAAATAAAATAGTTTAAATATTTTGTATTAAATACATATTTGCTAGTTTGACAGTGATTCTAGAAAATATTTTCCATGTAAATAAAAGTGATAATATAATTTCCAACTACCTCTCTTTTTTTGTAGACTCTTGAAAGGTTTTCATGTCTTTGAATTAGTATGCAAAGTCCTAAACTGTATCATCTCAGAGTTTTAGATGATTGGAGTTTAATTTCCTATGAGATTGCATTTAACTCATGTATACCTTATAATCTTCTTATGGAAAAGAACCTTAATCCAAGCTAAAGGGAAAGATATAAATTCTAAGAGAGAAGGAATCTAAGCTTTGAGCCAAAATTTCTACTTCCAAGTAAAGATATCAGAACATAACGAGATTATACAATGTATCATCTCATTTAATCATCATGAAAACTCAGTGAAGCAAGTGGGCTGGATTGTCGGTTGTCAACTTGTCTTTATCACCACCCTCTTCTAAGGTCTAGTGCATTGCAGAGGAGAAAATGAGAACTACATTTCCCAGAATTCCCCTTTCCTCATTTGGTTCCAGGGTTGAGTCTGTCAAAAAGAGGCACTCAGATGAGATTTGGAAGATTTTAGGTGATGTGTGAACAAAATGAAATTCACAGAGCTTCTCTGGAAGTCCTTGAGAACATCTCACCTCATTGATGCAGATTAAGATAGTTATTGGCATCTTCTAGAGATTCTTTGAACTGCAGAAGTTTCCAGGTTTTCCAGTGTACCTGCTTGGGGGATTCATGCTGAGATTTTTGGGAGCCACTTTCCTGAACTTTATTCCCCCCAGATCTTCCAAAATTTATGTCAGCTTATCATTTCCTGAATTAAAACCTTTCATACTTGAAATAGGAAACCCGAGTGGTGTAGTGGTTAAGAGCTACAGCTGCTAACCAAAAGGTCAGCAGTTCGAATCCACCAGGTGCTCCTTGGAAACCCTATGAACCAGTTCCACTCTGTCCTATAGGGTTGCTATGAGTTAGAATCGACTCGACAGCAATGGGTTTTAGTTTTGGTACTTGAAATACATAGAGTGACTTCTGTTTTCCTGGCTATAAGTGAGGGATCTCAGCCAAGAGATAAAGTGCTATTGGGATCTAACACCTTTTTTTTTTTTTTTTTTGTGGCCCTGTCAACATCTTTTTTTTTTCTTTCTTTTTTTTTTATTGTACTTTATATGAAGGATTACAGAACAAACTAGCTTCTCATTAAATAGTTAGCACATATATTGTTTTATGGCATTGGTTAACAACCCCACAACATGTCAACACTCTCCCTTCTCGACCTTGGATTCCCTATTACCAGCTTTCCTGTCCCCTCCTGCCTTCTAGTCCTTGCCTCTGGGCTGGTGTGCCTCTTAACTCTCATTTTGTTTTATGGGCCTGTCTAATCTTTGGATGAAGGGTGAACCTCAGGAGTGACTTCATTACTGAGCGAAAAGGGTGTCCGGGGGTCATACTTTCGGGATTTCTCCAGTCTCTGTCAGATCAGTAAGTCTGGTCTTTTTTGTGAGTTAGAATTTTGTTCTACATTTTTTCCAGCTCTGTCCAGGACCCTCTGTTGTGATCCCCCTCAGAGCAGTCGGTGGTGGTAGCCGAGCACCATCTAGTTGTGGTGGACTCAGTCTGGTGGAGGCTGTGGTAGTTGTGGTCTGTTAGTCCTTTGAACTAATCTTTCCCTTATGTCTTTGGTTTTCATTCTCCCTTGCTCCAGACAGGGTGAGACCAGTGGGGTATCTTAGATGGCTGCTCACAGGCCTTTAACACCCCAGACGCTACTCACCAAAGTAGAATGTAGAACATTTTCTTTATAAACTATGTTATGCCAATTGAGCTAGTCTTGGGGACCTAACACCTTTTGAGGCACGTGTCTTTGCCTGGAGAATGTGCCAAACCCCATGGAAGTTGGGTAGACCACTGGGCAGGAGGCGCAAGACCTGAACATTTAACAAAATGTGGTTAAGAGAGTATAGAGCAGAGTTTCCCCTAAGAATTAACCACACCCAGTCTAACCAAGGCTGTCCCCATCCTCCACTCCACTCTCAGGTTCTTCAGCTACATGAAAATGAATAGAATGAAACATGTAGTCCTCATACTATTTCTCTAAGAGGATGAAGACCAGTGATTCTCAAAGGTGGGGTGGGCTCTACTACCTCCTAGGGTATTTTGGCAAAACTCTATGATTCCGCTGTAAGCTGCATTGCCTTTTATGACCTCATCTCAAAAGTAATGCAGCTTCACTTCTGTTGAATTCTGTTGGCCACAAGCGAGTAATGAAGATTATCCCAGATTCAGATATAGATTATTCTGTCTGTGGGAGTTGGGTCAAAGAATTTGAAGACATGTTTTTAAACCACCACACTCTTCTTTCTAAAATTACCCCGACCCTCAACATTCCTGATCCCTCTTCCATGATTTGTTTATTTTTCCAAAGACCTTAACATCATCAAATAGACTATATTATACTATATATATATATACCCACACATGTCTGTCAGTTATCATACTCTGGTGGCTTGCATGTTGCTGTGATGCTGGAAGCTATGCCACTGATATTACAAATACCAGCAGAGTAACCCATGGTGGACAGGTTTCAGCTGAGCTTCCAGTCTAAGACAGATTAGGAAGAAGGACCTGGCATTCTATTTCTGAAAATAATTAGCCAGTGAAAATGTTATGAATAGCACCAGAACATTGATATAGTGCCAGAAGATGAGTCCCTCAGCTTGGAAGGCACTCAAAAGACGACTAGGGAAGAACTGTCTCCTCAAAGTAGAGTTGACCTTAATGATGTGGATGGAGTCCATTAGCTGATGTGGCATGACTCAAAATAAGAATAAACAGCTGCAAACATCCATTAATAACAGGAATCTGGAATGTACAAAGTATGAATCTTGGAAAATTGAAAGTCATCAAAAATGAAATAGAATGCATAAGCATCAATATCCTAGGTGTTAGTTAGCTGAAATAGACTTGTATTGGCCATTTTGAATAGGAGAAACATATGGTCTTCTATGTCGGGAACGACAAATTGAAGAAGAATGACAACATATGCATTGCCAAAAAGAACATTTCAAGATCTATCCTCAAGTACAATGCTGTCAGTGATAGGATAATATCCACAAGCCTACAAGGATGAGCAGTTATTATGACTATTATTCAAATTTACGCACCAACCACTAAGGCCAAAGATGAAGAAATTAAAGATTTTTACCAACTTCTGCAGTCTGAAATTGATCAAACATGCATTCAAGATGCATTGATAATTACTCATGATTGGAATGCGAAAGTTGGAAACAAAGAAGAAGGCCTTGGTGATATAAACAATGCCAGAGATGGCATGATATAGTTTTATAAGACCAAGGATTTCCTCATTACAAATACATTTTTTCAATAACATAAATGGCGACTATACACGTGGACTTCGCCCGATGGAATACACAGGAATCAAATTGACTACATCTGTGGGAAGAAATGATGGAAAAGCTCAATATCACCAGTCAGAACAAGGCCAGGGGCCGACTTTGCAACAGACAATAAATTGCTCGTATGCAAGTTCAAGTTGAAGCTGAAGAAAATTAGAACATGTCCATGAGAGCCAAAGTATGACCTTGAGTATATTCCACCTGAATTTAGAGACCATCTCAAGAATAGATTTGATGCGTTGAACACTAATGATGGAAGACCAGATGAACTGTGGAATGACGTAAAGAACATCATATATGAAGAAAGCAAGAGGTTATTAAGAAGACAAGAAAGAAAGAAAAGATAAAATGGATGTCAGAAGAGACTCTGAAACTTGCTCTTGAACACAGAGTAGCTAAAGTGAAAGGAAGAAATGATGAAGTAAAAGAGCTGAACAGAAGATTTCAAAGGGTAGCTCAAGAAGACAAAGTAAAGTATTATAATGAAATGTGCAAAGACCTAGAGTTAGAAAACCAAAAGGGAAGAACACACTGCATTTCTCAAGTTGAAACAACTGAAGATAAAATTCAAGCCTCAAGTTGCCATATTGAAGGATTCTACAGGGAAAATATTAAACAATGCAGGAAGCATCAAAAGAAGACAGAAGGAATACACAGAGTCACTGTACCAAAAAGAATTGGTTGATATTCAGCCATTTCAGGTAGTAGCATATGATCAAGAACCGATGGTACTGAAGGAAGAAGTCCAAGCTGTACTGAAAGCATTGGTGAAAAATAAGGCTCCAGGAATTGACGGAATACCAATTGAGATGTTTCAACAAATGGATGCAGTGCTGGAAGTGGTCACTCATCTATGCCAAGAAATTCGGAAGACAGCTACCTGGCTAGAAGAGATCCATATTTATGCCCATTCCAAAGAAAGGTGATCCAACAGAATGCAGAAATTATCCAACAATATCATTACTATAACACACGAGTAAAATTTTGCTGAAGATCATTCAAAAGCGCTTGCAGCAGTACATCAACAGGGAACTGCCAAAAATTCAAGCCAGATTCAGAAGAGGACCTGGAACCAGGGATATATCATTGCTGATGTCAGATGGATCCTGGCTGAAAGCAGAGAATATCAGAAAGATGTTTATCTGTGTTTTATTGAATATACAAAGGCATTCGACTGTGTGGATCATAACAAATTATGGATAACATTGCAAAGAATGGGAATTCCAGAACACTTAATTGTGCTCATGAAGAACTTGTGCATAGACCAAGAGGCAGTCATTCAAATAGAACAAGGGGATACTGCATGGTTTAAAGTCAGGAAAGGTGTACATCAGGGTTGTATCCTTTCACCATACCTATTCAATCTGTATGCTGAGCAAATAATCTGAGAAGCTGGACTATATGAAGAACAGGCCATCAGGATTGGAGGAAGACTCATTAACAACCTGCGATATGCAGATGACACAACATTCCTTGATGAAAGTGAAGAGGACTTGAAGCACTTACTAATGAAGATCAAAGACCACAGCCTTCAGTATGGATTACACTTCAACATAAAGAAAACAGAAATCCTCACAACTGGACCGATAAGCAACATCATGATAAATGGAGAAAAGATTGACATTGTCAAATATTTCATTTTACTTGGATCCACAATCAACGCCCATGGAAACAGCAGTCAGGAAATCAAACAAGGTATTGCACTGGGTAAATCTGCTGCAAAAGACCTCTTTAAAGTGTTAAAAAGCAAAGATGTCACTTTAAGGACTAAGGGGCACCTGACCCAAGCCATGATGTTTTCAATTGCATCATATGCATGCGAAAGCTGGACAATGAATAAAGAAGACTGAAGAAGAATTGACGCCTTTGAATTGTGGTGTTGGCAAGAATATTGAATATGCCATGAACGGCCAGAAGAACGAACAAATCTGCCTTGGAAGAAGTACAGCCAGAATGCTCCTTAGAAGCCAGGATGGGCGACACTTAGTCTCACGTACTATGGACATGTTATCAGGAGGGGCCAGTCCCTGAATAAGGACATCATGCTTGGTAGAGTAGAGGGTCAGCAAAAAAGAGGAAGACCCTCAACGAGATGAATTGACACAGCGGCTGCAACAATGGGCTGAAGCATAACAACAATTGTGAGGATGGCGCAGGACTGGGCAGTGTTTTGTTCTGTTGTACATAGGGTCACCATGAGTCGGAACAGACTCGACAGCACCTAACAACAGTAACAACAATATGCTATATATGGTACTTGTTTTTTATTGTCTGCTATCAGAATATAAGCTCCATGAGGGTAGGAATTTTTCTGTTTTGTTCCTTTGTATATCCTCAGTGCCTAAAACAATACCTGGCACACAAAACATACTCAGTGACATTTGTTGAATGAAAAAATGAATGAATTTCTCCACATTAACTTGTAGTATCTCAGTGCTGGTTTTATACCTTTCCAAATGACCTTTTGATAGCTCTTATAATAACACTGCCAGAGAAATATAAAAAGAGTCATTATTTAGTGACTTTGATCAAAATAACCTAGTCATAAACTTGGATAATTAAAGCCAAATTGTCTTTCCTGTTAAATTGGAAATTATTTGCTTATTGCTCTGATAAGATCCTCAGCCCTTATTGATTCATGTTTGTGCCATCCACTTACTTCTAAAATATAACTGAGTTGGCTTCCAATAAAAATGTTTTATCCCCATCTCTTTGTAAGCCAGGGAAGTAAAGAAAGGTAGAGTTGTGCCAAGGAAGTGAAATAAGAGAAGACAAGCCAGGGTTATCCTTACTGTTATTTGAAATAATGTAAGTTACATTCTGGATGAGATCAGTGAGTAAAAGTTTAGATGTAAAATACTTTTCAAAAATTAGACCACAGCATCACAAAAGTCAATTGGACGGCTTTGCCAATATTTTCAACGAGTATTTCTGGATTTTACTCATGCAGCTATCATAATCAAGCTATAGCAACTTAGATGTCCAGGCCTGAAGGTTTTAACTTAACCAAACTAGAACAAATGCATTTTTCACTATTGTACAGATATTCATATACTTCAGAAAAGGTGAACAATTTAGGCAACCAGGTGCATCTGTAGAGTGAAGGACATGAAACGAAGACACAGATACATGAGATTTATTAAGATCTGCCACTTACTAATTGTAAAATACGTGACAAAGAATCATAACCTCTGTGAATCTGTTTCCTCATCTGTAAAGTGTCCATTATAATACCTTTCTCTAGGTGGCGCAAGTGGTTTGCACACGACTGCTAACCTAAAGGTTGGCAGTTCAAACCTACTCGGCGGCACCGAGGAAGAAAGGCCTGGCAATCTGCTTCCATAAAGGTCACAGCCAAGAAAACCCTATGGAACAGTTCTGTCCTGTAACACATCGGGTCGCCATGAGTCAGAATAGACCCGAGACAACTGACAACACTGGGATTTTCTGAGGGTTAGGTAAATAACATAGCACACAGCCTGGCACGTAGTAAGACTCCATACATGGTAACTGTTATTGTTAGTGGTAGAAGTTAAAAAAAACAGATAATTTTTTTTTCTCAAAATGTCCAGATAGGTGACGCTCAGTTGGTTTTGAGAATTCAAGTATTCTGATAATGGCCATCATCTTCTACTTTCCTTTTCATGACAGAGAAACAGTTGAGATTAAAGAAATGTGAATATAAGCACACGACCTAGGCCTCCCCATCCCAATGTTACAGTTACAACGTCACTGGGCCACCTTGTATTAGGAACAAGCTGTAGGTCTGGGAAAATGAAAGGGATTCCCGAGATGATTTATTGACCAAAGATATCAGCATCATTCTGCAGATATTTTCAAATTCATTTTCTCATCATGCTAGCCACAGGGGTAATGTGGATTGTTTCACCAAAAGAAACTGGGGTTTTGCCCTGCTGTGGGTAGTTATGTTCTTTAAACTTCATAGGAATATGTATAGTCGTGGAGTTTAAATCTCCCTTGTGTCGTTTCTTTGTCTGTCTTGGCATGCACTGTGCTGGTTTTTCCAGCTGCATACTAATGAGCTGAGGAAGCTTGCCCAGGAAAGGCACAATGGCTCAACTCCACAAATATGTGACATTAATGCCTGGATCGATTACCTCTGGCTAATAAGCCCTTCCCTCCTTGCATGACTAAGTTTTGACACTGAACACGTACCTGCATTTAGTCAAATCCTTTTTTTTAAAGCAAAGATACAGAGGTTTAATCGCTATCTTGCTGCAAGAAAGCATTTCAAATCACTTTACTGCTCAAATATAAATGAACATGACAATGGTTTTATTGAGGACTTTAATTTTTAAGTCCCCCACAAAAATGTATGTGTCCCAGAATGACACAATTCTGATTCATTTACAGCTAGCTGTTGTGCATGGAGCATGTTAAGGTTTAATGGAAAACAGGCTTGCAAGATAGCTCTGGGTTCTGGAGAATGCAGATTGAAAGTCAATTTGGGATCAAGAGCCACCAACTTCATTATGCTCAAGTCACCCTCTCAACTAATACACTGATACAAAAGGGGCAAATATGAGAAATTTTAAGATTATAAAACAAGATTCTATTTTTATTTTTCTTTAATGCTAGGGAAATACACTGTAAATAATCAAAAGCTAGTCTTTTATCTCTAAAACCTAAGGATATAGTGCATTTTTTTCCAGCTAGCATTTGTGTGTCCTTCTGAGATGCAGTGGTTAAGCGTTTTCCTGCTAACCAAAAGGTTGGCAGTTCGAATCCACCAGCTGCTCCTTGGAAACTCTATGGGGCAGTTCTACCCTGTTCTATAGGGTCACTATGAGTTGAAATCAGCTTGACTCATGGGTTTTGGTTTTTGTATTAATTGGTTTCTCTCTATGGCCTTAAAACAGCCAAATTCTCAGGGCTCCCATTAGTAAAGGCTGATATTAAAGTATGGGTAACCAATCAGCTCAAAGGTAAACCATAGACATTTATCATTTATTCATTATTTGCATCTGTGTTTCATAAAAGCTCACTCCTCTTTTCTTTTCCTTCTAGCAGCAATGCTTTCTTCTATGCTTTATAAGAACTATTCATAGGAATAATTGGTTTAATTGAGAAATACTTCAACCATTCCATCATAGATACAAGACCACTGCTTTCCCCTAAAATTTCCACAGTGTTTACCTGAAGAGTCATCTGGAGTCTAATTAACGAATGGCCTAACATGCTGTGGCTACTTTCACCTCTTCATGTATATGTATCTGTGATTTATGTATGTTTTGGTTGACATAAGGAGTCCTGGTGGTGCAGTTGTTAAGCACTCGGCTGCTAACCAAACGGTTGTCAGTTCAAACCCACCAGCCACTCCATGGGAGAAAGATGTGGCAGTCTGATTCCTTAAAGATTACAGCCTTGGAAACTCTATGGGGCAGTTCTACTCTGTCCTGTAGGGTTGCAGAGTCAGAATCAACTTGACAGCAATGAGTTTGGTTTTGGTTGGTTGATACTTGCATAAAAAAAGAAAACAGTTGCCATCAAGTCAATGCCGACTCACGGCGACCCTATGTATTACAGAGTAGAACTGCTACATAGGGTTTTCTTGGTGGTAATCTTTATGGAAGCAGATTGCCAGACCTTTCTTCCAAGCTGCTGCTGGGTGGGTTTGAACCATCTACCTTTAGGTTAGTAGCCAAGAGCAAAACATTTGTGCCATCCAGGGACCTTGGCATATGCATAACTGGATAGATAATTCATCATTCCTTTGGCTGATGTGATGGAGATTGATTTGGCAGTTACATCACTACAAAGTAACTTTGGAAAAGAACTTCACTAAAGAGAGCATATTTCAGAGTCTTCATTACATCTATTTCCTGATTTTAGATACGATTTATTTTTTCTAGACCCACATTATGCACACAAGTCAGGTACAAAGTAAAACTACCTTTAGGTTTTGAAACCTTTTATGTGGGCTTAAATTTCAATTTAAGTGTGGGGGCATAAGCACTGAACCCTTTGAAAGGGTGGCTTTTACCCCTCCTCCTTGACAAATGTAACTAATACTTTACCAGGGACAAAAAAATGCTAGCAAAATTCAGTGGGGGATACATTTTCATAATGCATCTTGTAATAAGAGAATGAGTGAGGGCGTACGTGACAATGCTAGCATGATGTTCTCTCCCTCCTGTCAATTATCCTTGAGTCACCCTGCAGTTTAAGCTTTAGGTCAATAAAATGAATTTCAAAGCAAAAGCATTCATCACCATGGAGGAATTAACTCTGTGGGGTTGCTTCAAAAAAGCAATGAATTTTCCATTGCTTTTACCTCATGCAATATTTTTTCCCCCAATTTTTGCCTTCTATCAGAAGGCTCCCTTGTTGTTGTTGTTAGGTGCTGTCGAGTCGGTTCTGACTCATTGTGACCCTATATACAACAGAATAAAATACTGCCTTGTCCTGCCCTATCTTCACAATCGTTGCTATGTTTAAGCCCATTGTTGCAGCCACTGTGTCAATCCATCTCATTAAGGGTCTTCCTCTTTTTCGCTGACCCTCTACTTTACCGTGCATGATGTCCTTCTCCAGGGGCTGGTGCCTTCTGATAACACGTCCAAAGGATGTAAGACGTAGTCTTGCCATCCTTGCTTCTAAGGATCATTCTGGTTGTACTTCTTCCAAGACAGATTGTTCGTTATTCTGGCAGTCCATGGTACATTCCCTTATTCGCATTTAATTCCATTTCTTGATAAGAATTAATTTCTATAAACAAATATTTCTCTTATTTAAATACAATAAAACAGGAAATTTTCAATGTCAATTTTTTAAGTAAAAGGTATATGTAATAAAAGCCTATCAAATATTTACAAGTAACTTTTTTGGGTTGAACATTACAGTATTTTGTAATTTTTTTCCAATTTGCTGTGCCACGCAATGTGCTGTATTCCCATGCTGAAAGAAATAGAGTTAATTTTCCATGGATGGGAATCAGAGTTTAAAGTGACTCCTCAATCGTTGGGGATAATCTGAAACCATCTTGTTATCTTCAACAAATTTACTTTTTTAAATCCTCCTACAAAAGATGTGCAAACCAATCACTTCTAAAGTAGGGTCAGCAACACTTTCTTTCTTTTTTTTTCTTTTAACTTTTTTATTTTAAAATAGTTTTAGATGTACAGAAAAATTATGATGATAATACAGAGTTCCCATGTATCCTGCACCCATTTTCTTCTATTAATGTTTTGCATTACTATGGTACATTTGTTACAATTAAGGAATCAGTATTGATACATTATTATTGACTGAAGTCTATTATTATTCAGATTTCCTTAGTTTTTATCCTGTATCCTTTTGCTGTTCCAAGATACCATCCAAGATTCCACATTACATTTAGTCATCATGTCTCCTTAGGCTCCTCGAGGTTGTGACAGTTTCTCAGATTCCCTTGTTTTTGACAACCTTGAGAGTTTAGAGAATTACTGATCAGGTATTTTGTACAATTTCCCTCAATTGGGATTTGTCTGACGTTTTCTTCTCATCAGAGTTGACTAGGGTTATGGATTTTTTGGGAGGAAGACCACTGAGATAAAGTGCCATTTCATCACATCATATCATGGGTATGCACTATCAGTATGACTTATCACTGTTGATATTGACCTTGGTCACCTGGATGAGGTAGTGTTTGTCAAATTTTCCACTATAAAGTTAGTCTTTTTCCCCCTTTCTATACTGTACTTAGACTCTATCCACGTGATTAAGAAAGGTGATCCTATTTCAAAGAAAGGTGATCCAATAGAATGTGGAAATTATCAAACAATATCATTAATATCACATGCAAGTAAAATTTTGCTGAAGATCATTCTAAAGAGGTTGCAGCAGTACATTGACAGGGAACTGCCAGAAATTCAAGCCAGATTCAGAAGAGGACGTGGAATGAGGGAAATCATTGCTGATGTCAGATGGATCATGGCTAAAAGCAGAGACTACCAGAAAGATGTTTACCTGTGTTTTATTGACTATGCAAAGGCATTTGACTGTGTGGATCACAACAAATCAAGGATAACATTGTGAAGAATGGGAATTCCAGAACACTTAATTGTGCTCCTGAGGAACCTGTACACAGACCAAGAGGCAGTTGTTCGAACAGAACAAGGGGATACTGCATGGTTTAAAATCAGGAAAGGTGTGTGTCAGGGTTGTATCCTTTCACCATACTTATTCAGTCTGTATGCTGAGCAAATAATCTGAGAAGCTGGACTATATGAAGAAGAATGGGGTATCAGGATTGGAGGAAGACTCATTAACAACCTGTGTTATGCAGATGACACAACCTTGCTTGCTGAAAGTGAAGAGGACTTGAAGCATTTACTGATGAAGATCAAAGACTGTACAGCCTTCAGTATGGATTACACCTCAACAAAGAAAACAAAAACCCTCACAACTGGACCAATAAGCAACATCACGATAAATAGAGAAAATATTGAAGTTTCAAGGACTTCATTTTACTTGGGTCCACAGTCAACACCCATGGAAGCAGCAGTCAAGAAATCAAAAAGCACATTGCATCGGGCAAATCTGCTGCAAAAGACCTCTTTAAAGTGTTAAAAAGCAAAGATGTCACTTTAATGACTAACGTGTGCCTGACCCAAACTGAGGTGTTTTCAATTTCCTCATATGCATGCGATAGCTGGACAATGAATAAGGAAGACTGAAGAAGAATTGACGTCTTTGAATTATGGTGTTGGCCGAGAATATTGAATATACCATCGTCATAGGCTGGGTTCTCTAGAGAAGCAAAACCAGTAAAGCGTATATATATATATATATACAGAGAGAGAGAGAGATTTAAGGAAATGGCTCATGCAGTTGTAGAGGCTGGAACGTGGATCAGGATGGAGGTTTCTCCTGATTCACGCACCCGCAGGGGCTGGCAAACCCAAGATTGGCAAGTCAGACAGGCTCATAGGCTGTGAAGACCAATGAATCCCAAGATTGGCAGGCAAGTCGGCAAGTAAGTTGCTAGCTCAAGTCCCAAGAACCTAAGGTCGGATGAACAGGAGCCAGCTGCAGGATCCAGAGCGAGCAAAAGCCCAGGAGCCTTACCAGAAAGTTCACTATATTGGATGCAGTCCACACCCCCAAGGAAATTCCGTTTCATCTGATTGGCTACTCACAGCAGATCCCATCATGAAGGTGATCACATCATATCAAATCTCATCATGGAGGTGATCACATCATCATACAACTGCCAAACTACATCAAGACTGCCAAACCGCTGAGAATCATGGCCCAGCCAAGTTGACACACAACCTTAACAATCACAACCATGGACTGCCAGAAGAACGAACAAATCTGTGTTGGAAGAAATACAGCCAGAATGCTCATTAGAATCAAGGATTTTGCAAGACTTTGTGTCACATGCTTTGGAAATGTTATCAGGAGGGACCAGTCCCTGTAGAAGGACATCATGCTTGGTAAAGTAGAGGGTCAGCAAAAAAGAGGAAGACCCTCAATGAGATGAATTGACACAATGGCTGCAACAATGGGCTCAAGCACAACAACAATTATGAGGATGGCGAGGGACCAGGCAGTGTTTTGTTCTGTTGTATGTAGGTTCAGTATGAGTCAGAACCTACTGGACAGCACCTAACAACAACAATACTGTACTTTTTGGAAGGAAGCCACTATGTACAGACCATACTTAAGGAGTGGGGAGTTATGCTCCATTCCCTTGAGTGCAAAGTATCTATTTAAATTATTTGGAATTCTTGGGCATGGAAGATTTGTCTCCTCCCCCATTTAGTTATTTCTTCATTTATTTATTTATATCAGTGTGGACAGTACTGTACAATGTCCAATGAGCATTTATATTATACTTATCTACTTATTTGCTTACTCACTCCAATTGTTGCAGTTTTGGCCATTAGAAGCTGTTTCAGTTGGCTCCTGTGTCCTTTGACATATTCAAATCATTGTGGAGTTTTTTTGTTTTGTTTTTTTTTGATCACTTGCTTACTTTTTACCACTACTAGATGGCCTAGGTCCATCTGGTATATTTCCTGGCCCAGTACTAGAATCAGCCATTTCTCCAACGAGCCCTGGTTCCTTTTATTGTTGTGTTGCTTGTTGCTGTCAAATCGACTCTGACTCATGGAGACCTCATGTATGCAGAGTAGAACTGCTCCATAAGGTTTTCAAGGCTATGACCTTTTGGAAGCAGATCACCAGGCCTGTCTTCCAAGGAGCCTCTGTGTGGGCTTAAACTGCCAACTTTTGAGCTAGCAGTCTAGTGCTTAACCATTTGCACCACCCAAGGACAAATTAGAGAATGGTATTAGAAACCAAGAGCTGGGGACTAGGTGTGCTCATTGCTACTGGGGTGCCATTGCTTCTATGCCCTCTCAGCTGACAGAGTAAGGAAATATATGTGTGTATACTAACCTCAGTACATACACATATCTGTAAGTATTTCTTATTTATATTGGCCTGAACATAAGTTCATACTGATATCTCCAACTGTGATCCATTGCCACAGGAGTCATTCTGGCCTTCTCCCCTTGCTTATCTGTGAACTCCCATTCCAACCGTGAGAAACCTGACTCCACCATCTGCCACCCATTTACTTAATTGCTCAACTCCAGTATACGTGTAGTGGTATCAGAATTTTTAACCCATACCTCCTGTCTTAGTCATCTAGTGCTGCTATAACAGAAATACCACAAGTGGATGGCTGTAACAAAGAGAAGTTTATTTCCTCACAGTCAAAGTAGGCTGAAAGTCCAAATTCAGGGTGTCAGCTCCAGGGGAAGTCTTTCTCTGTCGGCCTTCTCATCTGTGTTCCCCCAGAATAGGAGCTTCTCGGCACAGGGACCTCGGTCCAAAGGACGCGCTCTGCTCCCGGCACTGCTTTCTTGATGGTATGAGGTCCCCCTGTCTCACTGCTCACTTCTGTCTTTTATATCTCAAGAGATTGCCTCAGGACACAATCCAGTCTTGTAGATCAGGTCCTGCCTTACTAACACAACTGCCACCCATCCTCCCTCATTAACATCATAGAGGCAGGTTTACAACATACAGGAAAATCACACAGTACCAGGAATCATGGCCTAGTGAAATCGATACACACATTTTTTGGGGGGACATAATTCAAACCATGACACCTCCATAGGAAACAACTTTATCAAGTGGGGTACGGCGTATATGTACAGTTTCTTTGCTTTTAGCCTTACAGACTCCATTCATCTCCAAAGTTATTTAAAAAAAAAAAAAAACATTGCTGTCAAGTCCATTCTGACTCATAGTGAACCAATAGGACAGAGTAGAACTGCCCCAGAGTTTCCAAGGAGCACCTGGTGGATTCAAACTGCCGACCTTTTGGTTAACAGCTGTAGCTCTTAACCACTATGCTGCCAGTGTTCCCCAAAGTTAGTTAGGTCACCACTTTTTTCTCCTACCCTTTTCAGTGAGGTTGTTTCATACATTTGTAACACAGATTGTTTTGCTACATTATGCATTCCAGCATGGGATCCTCTGACCTCCTAAATAATGTTTTTTAATTTGGATACATTAAGGTTTTCACTCTGTGCTGTGAATTTCTTTAGATTTTGACAAATGCATGGTGTCATATATCCAACATGACAGTATCATACAGAATAATCTCACTGCCCTAAAAAATCCCTCTGTGCTTCGTCTGTTCAACCCTGGCAACCACTGAACAGTTTACTGTCTCTATAATAGTTTTGCCTTTCTCAGAATGTCATATAATTGGAATCATACAGTATGTAGACTTTCAGACTGGTGTCTTTCAATTAGCAATATGCATTTAAGATTCATCCATGTCTTTTCATGGTTTGATAGCTCATATTTTTTATATGCTTCATTGTACAGATATATCACAGTTTATTTATAAACCTATTGAAGAACATCCTAGTTTTCTACCTTTTTTTGTTGAATATGGATAAAAGCTGCTGTAAGATTCACATGCCAGTTTTTTTGTAGACAAAACTTTTCAAATTAGTTGAGTGAATACCTAGGAATGCAATTACTGGATCATATGATAAAACTATGTTTAGCTTTATGAGAAACTGTCTTCTAATGTGATTGAAACATATTTCATTCCTGTTACTCTGCATCCTCACCAGCAGTTGGTATTGCCAGTTTTTTGGATTTTAGCCATTCTGATAAGTGTGGAGTGTTACAACATTTTTGTTTTAATTTGCAATTCCCTAATGACATATGTTGTTGAATATCTTTTCATATGCTTATTTGCCATCTGTATATCTTTTTTTGGTGAGCTGTCTGTTCAGATCTTTCGCCCATTCATTAATTAGGTTCTTTATTATTGTTCAGTTTTAAGCATCCTTTGTATATCTTAGATACAAGTCCTTTATCAGATATGTGTTTTGCAAATATCTTCTCCCAGTCTCTGACTTGTCTTTTCATTCTCTTAACATATTTTTTGCAAAGCAGAAGTTTTACATTTTAACCAAGTCCAACTTATCTATTTTCTCTTTTATAGGTTGTGCTTTTGGTATGTATCTAAAAACTCCTCACCAAACCCAAGTACACTAATTGGGATATCCGGTGTGACACTGAGTAGGTGTGGTGAGAGAAGACATCCTTGCTTTTCCCTCAGTCTTGGGGAAAAATATCCAGTTTAGCACCAGTGTGATGTTAGCTGTAGGGTTTTTGTAGTGTTCTTTATCAAGTTGAGGAATTTCTCATCTATTCCTAGTTTGCTGAGAGTTTTTATCATGGAAGGGTGTTGGACTTTGTTAAATTCTTTCTCTATATCAATCGATATGATCATATGATTTTTCTTCTTTAGCCTGTTAATGTAGTGTATTACATTGATTTTTTTTTTTTTTTAATGTTGAACCACCTTCCATAGCTGGAATAAATCACACTTGGTCAGAGTGTTAAATTCCTTTTATACACTGTTGGATCTGATTTGCTAACATTTTGTTGAGGATTTTTGTACCTATATTCATGAGAGATAATATTCTGTAGTTTCCCTTTCTTGTAATGTTTTTATACGATTTTGGAATTAGGGTAATGCTGGTCTCATAGAGTGAGACCTTTTGGTTAGCAGCCAAGAGTAAGAAAATGAAATATTTTATTTTACCTTCATTTATTGTTTCTCTGATACTCTTCCTTTCTTTATGTAGATACAAGTTTCCTTCACCCTGAAGAACTTCTTTTAACATTTCTTTCAGGGTAAGTCTGCTGTTGATGAATTCTCTCAGTCATTGTTTGTCTGAGAAAGTCTTCATTTCTCTTTCACTTTTGAAGTAGAATTTTGCTGGATATAGAATTCTAGGTTGTGTTTTTCTCTTTCAGCACTTAAAATATTCACTCTACTCTCTTCTCACTTGCATGGTTTCTGACCAGAAGTCTACGGTAATTCTTATCCTTGTTCCGCTATAGATAAGGCGTTTTTCCCCACCTCTGGCTTCTTTCAAAATTTCTTCTCTGTCTTTGATTTTATGCAGTTTGAATATGATATGCCTAGGTGTGGTATTTTTGGTACTTATCTTGCTTGGTGTTCTCTGAGCTTCCTGGATTAATGGTTTGTTTTCTGTCATTAATTTTGGAACATTCTTGGACTTGCTTCCAATTATTTCTTCTGCTCCATTCTCTCTTTATTCTTCTTCTTTTTTTGCCTTTCTAATTATGTGTATCTTACACATTTTGAAATTGTCCCACAGTATAAGAATATTCTTGAATATTCTGTTTATTTCATTCTTTTTTCCACTTTGCATTTCAGTTTGGGAAGTTTCTTTTGACCTGGCTTCAAGCTCAGTGATTCTTTACTAGCCCTGTTGAAGGCATTTTTCTTATCTGTTACAGTGAAACCCTATGGGCAGTTCTACTCTGTCCTATAGGGTCGCTGTGAGTTGGAACCAACTCGACAGGAACAGGCAATGGGGTACAGTGTTTTTTATTTCTAACATTTTCTTTTTATTCTTTTTTAGAGTTTCCATCTCTCTGCTTACATTACCTACCTGTTCCTGCATGTTGTCTACTTTTAGCATTACAACCTTTAACATATTAATCAGAGTTATTTTAAATTCCCTGTCTGATTATTACAATATCTCTGTCGTATTTGAATGTGGTTCTGATACTTGCCTTGTCTCTTCAGACCATTTTTTTTTTGCCTTTTAGAATGTTTTATAATTTTTTTATTGAAAGATATACATAATGCATTGGATAGGAGGAACTGAGGTAAATAGCACTTTAATGTGAGGTTTTATGTTAATCTGGCTGAGCTGTGTTTATGCTGTAGCTGTAGCTTTCAGAATCTTCAAATTTCTCCTTTGCCCTTGTTTTTGTCTTCTCTATTGACTTTTGGCTTCCCTAAGTACTCCTCCTCAGAGAGATCTGTTTCTTACAGCTTTTTCAGCGGTAATCCATTGTTATTATACTGGATCCCTTTTGGTGTGGTGGTAAGGTATGGGGTAGGGAAAGCATTCTATAATCTTACGATTAAATTTCAGTCTCTTAATGAACCTGTATCTAAACTATGATCTTCACAAGTGTTTCTTAACCCCGCCCCCTTGATTGAGACAGGAAGGCTAGAGGGGGCTGGAGTGGAATAATGCCTTTCCCCCAGGTGGGACAAGGCTCTCTTACAGTCTTTTCCCCGTGAAGACTAGGCCTCTGTTATGGAGAACACTCTGGCTTATTTTAGGATGGTTCCTCTTCCTCCTGCCACAGGGAATCTTTCTCAGTTCTTCACACTGGTGGGGTTCCTGGCGGTAAAAATCCAAGAATGTGTGGGGCCTCTCTAAGACTGTGGCCCCCAGGAGTTTCTTAGTTTGATGCTAGTGCACACTCAGGCTCCAGTAACTAGTGAAAATTATCTACCAGTTAATGGTTCCAGTGACTTCTGCTGCAGGTAAGCAAATCTTGGCTGTGACTCACAGCATTCAACTGTTCAGGATTGCAGTTGGCCCTGTGACCCCAGTTCCCGGATGGGGCCATGAAAAGTCACTGATTTCCAGTTTGTTCAGCCTTTTCTTGTTGTAAATATGGGAGTGACTACTTTCAAGATATTTACATGTTATAGGTGAAACTAGAATTTCCCACAAAGTTTTTCTGGGAAGGGACAGATATTGACTATTTTCAGCTTTGCAGGCCATATAGTCTTTGTTGCAACACTCAACTCTATTGTTACAGTGCCAAAGCAACCATAAACGATATGTAAATGAATGAGCATGGTGGTGTTCCAATAAAACTTTATTTACAAAACAGAGAGTTGACTGGATTTGGCCTGCAGTTTACCAACACCTGACTTAAAGCATAGATGGAAAATCCTGAAAGCCAGAATTCAGTTGGCAGTCCAATTTGTTGAATGGATTAATGCATGAATGAATCTGTTTGCATATTTCAAGTGACTTGAAAAGATATTACGATGCCACAAATATTCTTATCTGTTAAAACTATCAATTAGGAAAGTCTTAACTGCATACACTTCTCCTGTTACAACATTAGTCACAGGAGTGACTAATACCCAGTGATACATGCCTAGGTCCAAACAAAACGGGGGGAAATGTAACTTAGTTTTCTCTTGAAATTACTTTCATTCTCTATGCCAAAGAATAATATTTGGGTCTACATAATACAAGGA
The DNA here is from genome assembly GCA_030035585.1 of Dugong dugon. Classification (NCBI taxonomy): domain Eukaryota; kingdom Metazoa; phylum Chordata; class Mammalia; order Sirenia; family Dugongidae; genus Dugong; species Dugong dugon. Next base: position 155,172,588 of record CM057483.1, read on the forward strand.
AAACAATGAGCTATTTCCAATTAATTATATTTCAGAAATGATTATTTTCCAATGCATGCAATAAGAAATGTAATAAAACCTTAATTATCCTAGATTCAAGCAACTGTATCCCTAAAGCTTCACAGGATAAAAGAGAAAAACAAAGGTATTTAACCTCATGAATTTAAACTCTTTTGAAGAGAAAGAGCGAAAAGCATAAAATTTATCAGACCACAGTAATACAATAGGTTTACAGAATGAGACAATCAACTTAGAATTTGTGTTACCTAAATAAAACTGTCTAATGCCTGTAATAAAAATACAGTATGTTTGGGAAATCATCTATAGAATAATGTTTTAATACCCATAAGATGGAGATGCTTCCCAGTGAAATTTGTAAAATAACATTCCCAAAGAGTTCCCTTTCTGAATCTACAGATTTCCCCTCAACTTGCAAATTAGGAAAAGGCAGAACTGATCTCCTCAGCTGAATAGTATTTAAGTACAATATATTATGTATGCAATGAATTTTCTCTCTGCCAACTTCTCAGACCTGGATTCCACTTTGATTTATTGTTCTCCGGCTTTTGGGAGCTAATTTGTCTTTCCTGAGGTTTCCTAAATTCTCTCTTACTTATTCATTAGTTCAACAATTAGTTCTAGTTGCTAACATATATAAAGGCTGATGACAGTGTAAGTTAGCAAATGAATCTCGGTTATTTGTCTCATTGAGGTTGGGCAGTTCACTTCAATGTCTACTCTCACTGTGTATCCAAGTTGGGATAAAAGAGAGAGGCACATAGGATGGCAGTAATTGAATTTCAGAATTTCACTTCTACAAACCCAACTTCTAGAAAATCCAAATTTTATATTTTAGCCTTTTATTTCAATGACTTGTTATTTAAATTTTGGAATGTTCAGGCTTACACATTCTTATATTACGTCTTTACTATTATTATTGTGAGTAGGTTGTTTTCCATTACAAAATGTACTTTTCCATTGCATGTTATAATTGATTATTGCAGGTATGTAGGTAAGGTTTTGAATGTTTATCCAGAATTCTCTTATCTATAGTAAACCTGTCTTTTTTTTTTTTTTTTTTTTTTTGGTTTCCTAAATAAACAATCATTATTTGGTATCAGTATAATACATGCAGGAAATGGCAAGAGATAAAGTTGCAAGGGCTGTTGGGTCCAGAGCAAGCCATGTTATTAAAACACAGTTGACTGAACCATGTATAGATACTTGACACATACTGAGTCATTCTCTTTCCTGGGAATTTAGAATTAGAACTAAAAAAAAGGCAAAATATTCTCTGCAAGTGCATATAACTATAATATGTAAACTAATGAGCTTTGTGGCAGTCATATAAAAAGAATATCATGTACAGTAGAATATTTAGGCAGACCCTCATAGAGAAGAAAGGACAAATAGAGAGTCCTGGCTGCTTTCCAGATCTTTCCTGAGCTGGCTGCATTCTTGCCCTTGAGCTTCACAAGACACCTCCATATCCTTGTCACACATTTCCTGTTTGTTAAAGCCACTTTGACTTGGTTTCTCTTACTTGTGGCCCAGATAACCTAACATAATACATCTTACCATTATCATAGCACCTTTATCAAATCTACTATAATTATTTACCTCTGCATAGTTGAAGATTCTGAATGAATGAATTTATTTTTTCCATATCCCTAGTTCTGAGTCAGCACTCATAAATACCTGCAAAGAGATGATAGAGAAAAGCTTGTCTGGGTGGGAGACATAGCATGGTGAAGTCTGCTACCACAGCCCTTTTTTCTCATGTGGAAATGTTTCTTTGTGAGTTGTTGTTTTTTAATCTGTTAGAAGATGTTTTCCCAAACTGCATTCAATTGCTACCTACTGGCTGAAGATGGGAATAGTTGTTCAGTACAAAATGATCCCACGGTAGTTACGTATGGAAAACATTGTGTTACACAGACTTAGCAATTTTCTTTCCTGAAGGAATTCTCAGAGCCTTTAACCTGATAAAGGTACGCTGCAAATATTCAAGAAGGGGATAAAGCAATTAGAGTTTTCCAAACTTTTGACCATGGGATCCTTTTTCCACCAAACTTCACAGAATAATATCCTCAGAAAAATATTCTAGAAACAGTGCGAAGATGATTTCATGGTTTGTTGCTCCAAGATGCACATACATGGGAGCAAAACCACTCTTCCACAAAGAAACGGTGATGGTTAACTTTCCTTTTTTGTGAAATTTCCAGCATAATAAATTGTAGAACAATCAGTGTAATGCATCACTCGTTTTCTGATGAACAAGTGTTAACATTGCATTGTTCTCTTTGCCTCTGTTTTCCATCTTTAAAAAAAAATGGTGTCAACGAATGATGACATGGACAGAAGGTTCAGGGCTGATAAATAGCTTGTATTACCCATCTCCCTCTATCTACTCCCGGAATTCAGTAGCCACAACACAAGATACATGGACCCAAGGAGACCTCTTAAGGGAAGTGTAGACTTGAAGGATCTGGAAAGAGTGGATAATGCTCTAGCTATCAGGGTTTGGGGGGACTAATCTAATCTGAAATTCTCTGCACTTCCAAAGCTTCTCTTTCACTTCAGATCATATATTCTAAGAGACAATAAAAACCCAGTTGATTATAATCCTACTGCTGACACCTGCCAGCTTCCATCCCATCGCATAATCTCTCAGTGCCGGCTGTCCTTTCTGAAACCTGGAGCCAGTATCAGAACAGCCTTCTTCTTGCAGCCACCCTGAAGAGTAATGAATAGAAATGAGTTATAAATATAAAATGCTGTATAAATCTTTTAGCACCAGAGACTTGGGATGTTTTAAGTACACAAAGGACAGACTAATAAAACTGTCAATCCTGTCTCCAATGTATAGACATTTAGAAAGTAAGATCCCATCCATCCCTGGTTCTCAGAACCTCAGTTTTAAAAAAAAAAAAAAAAAAATCTATGATTTCCGTCAATGTAGAGAAATGTGCCCTTTTGCCTTTCTTTTTGGGACTAATTTATTGAATTTTCCTGTATATGCTGAGGCCATGTGAGATGAGGTTACATTTTATCTGCAATGTAGTTAGGCTCATTAGGGACAGTTTTCTTAATTTGGAGATTATTCAGTCCTACACTGCTCTGCTAGCATCTGGCTACAGAGGAGGCATCAAATTGAGTGAATATTACTGATGAGGTTGTTTGCATAGCCAACATACTGAAAAAAAAAAAACAATCCAAATAAAGAATCAAGGCTGGCACTTTTAAAACATTAATGGAGTGCCATTTTTAACTGTGTTGAGTTTTAATATTGAATAACTTGGTCTTCATTAAGAACCCAGTATTTAAAATTACTTTTCTCTGGGGGTACTGAAAATAGGATAAAGTTGTCTCTCTGTTGTTGAAGAAGAGAGCAACTCTCAACTGTGCCAACTTTGTTTATGTAACTTTTTCCAAAACAACCCTTAGACTTATACCAACCAAAATTTTACTTGTAAGTAAGAAATCTATGTTAACGAGGCATATGTGCTTATGTGGAACTAATTTAAGTGCCTTTGCATAAAACCTTCTGGCACAGAGCTATTGAAAAACGAAACCATTTAACCAGTAGTCCTGAAATCAAAAGTACCTGCATAATCTATTAGAAGAAAAATGTGTTGGCCCAATCAGCTGTGTCATTACCATCCTGATGAAGTACTCTGGTAATTTGTCTTCTGAGGATAAAAGGTAAGGCAGATGCACATCCCTGCAGGTCTAGTTCCTGTAGCAAACAAAGGTGGTGGCATTCCACTCCAAAGATACCTTCCTCTCAACCTCTCAGTCTTATGTTTATCTAGAATCCTAGAGAGAATATTCCAGCAGTTGAGGGAGATGAGATAGCAATAGAGACATTTTCTTCTTCATTTTCCTTTATGAACCTGAGAAAAAAAATGTTCCTTTAGCTTTCTTAGGTGCAAAAGAAATAATAAAGTAGACCAGCCTCCTCTTTTTTACTGTAAATCAGAAGTGAGCTAACAAAACTCTTTCCAGAAGAAAACAAACAAACAAAATTTGCCGTCCAGTCGATTCCAGCTCATAGCAACACTATAGGATAGAGTAGAACTTCCTCATAGTGTTTCCAAGGTTGTAATCTTTACAGAAGTAGACTGCCACATCTTTCTCCCACTTCTAGAATAAAAGAGGAGTAAAATATTCCTGATTTCTACTTTCCCTTCCATTCCCCTTCCTCAGAACCTCCCTTTCTCCTGTCACTAGCTTACTGAACATGAGATAGGGCCAAATATTATAGATAGAACACTGGCTGCAGTTGAGAAAAGGACCTCAGATGAGCCATCATTTTACTTATTCTCAGTGACCAGGTGACTTTTTCAAGGCCAGGTTGAGCCATCCTCTCAGTTGAGTCAAATCTGTGTGTGTATCTACTCAGAAGTAAACCAAAAATGACCACAGAAAGATTTGTTTTTAACTGTTATATCCTCAGCTTTCCCACCAGAAAAACAGCTAGATAATCTGTTGGAAATTATCAGAGGCCATTTTGGATGAAACATGATTTACATCCTTCTCCCATCTCAGCATCACCACCCAGGCAAATGAAGCCTACCTAATCTACAGTGAGTCACTGGAGTGACTTTTCTTTTTCAAAATGGCAAGTCTTCTCATTAACATTTCAAACCAAAGAGCCTATTAAAATACCAGTGACTTTCCTACAGAGATCATTTGATCAGGGAACAATAGCAGATAAACTCTGACCTCTACATCTGAAAGAAGAGTTTCAGTAATCACTGCACAAATATTTTCAATTACTTAGTGGGGAAAAAAAACCATTTGTATTTGTGAATCATCACTGCCATCTCTGGTTAATATGTTTTTCTCTCCAGTGATTCTTGACTGGAAAGGGGTCAATGGAAACGCTTGGACACACACATTCATAAGAAACCTTACTTTTGAGCCCACAGTGTGTTCTGAAGATTCTTCTAGAGAGCCTTGAAGGGAAACATTTTCTGGAAAAAGCAAAATCAACTTCAAAAGCCAAGTTTTGGATTATAAAAGGGTTATTTCCTCCTCTTCTAAGCTGATTAAAACTTTGGAGGCCCAGCTATAGCAAGAGGCTTTTCATATGCTCTTTAATAAGAACCATCTCCCTGTATTTATAGCTTGACAATATGTTTTCTAGGTTTTTTACCTTGTCCAGAATGGAGCAGTTTGAGGAATAATAATAAGATATCGTTCAAAGAAAAAAAAAAACCAAACTTCACCTTTTGAAATTCAAGTCTTTTTGGTTTTTCACAGAAATCTGGCTCTTTCTCATAACATTTTGTGGTCAAGGCAAAATCAATGGCAGTAGTAGCCACATAAACTTTCTTAATCAATGGCCTGGGCATAGGGATGGTTCTCTTTAGTTTCAAGGAGGGAAAAAATGCCAGAATCATAGCGCTCTCAAGTGCGTGACGCACTTATCATAGGAGTTGGATGATATTTAAGGGCACAGATGCCAGGAGTTTTGTTTTTAATTTCATCATGCTTTTAAAACCATTATTCTTTCCGCAGTCCCCGTTAATGCCTTTTGAAAAGATCCATTCTCCTGAGTCATCCAAGAGGAGGGAGAACAGTGTGAGCTCTGAGCCAAGCAGAAGACTGTCTCCCTCCCCTGACTGGAGAGAGGTGGCTCTCCTAGTGCCTTATATGTTCAACCTTCAATTAATTCCACTCACACTCTACCCCCACTTGTAATGAAGACAAATAGCCCTGCAGTCTTTGGGTACAGCCTCAGTGTTTACTTCTGGTAACAGGCAAGGATATACTGCTCAGACTCTGAGAACTGTAAAAATCACTTTGGAGGAGAAATTTTTGACTCTCTGCCTCCTTGTTCTCTTTGCCACAGAGGAGGAGGACCACAGTAATGGTTAAGGAGGCTGAAACAAGGAGAGAGGGAACACAAAACCTGGATTCCCCCTTCACTGGACTGCAGACACCCGATTATGTAGAGTTAATTGCAACTGTTACTTCAAAGATATGTTTGCCTCCCTAATCAAGTATAGCAAATGTCCCCTCCCACACCCCCTCCCCCCAAAAAACAAACCAAACCAACTGCCCTTGAGTTGGTGACCTCCTGTGTGCCAGAGTAGAACTGAGCTCCATAGGGTTTTCAAGGGTATGAACTTTCAGAAGCAGATGACCAGGTGCCTCTGGGTAGATTTGAACTGCCAACCTTTCAGTTAATAGTTGAATGCCTTAAGTGCCAACTACCAGCATCTGCATCTCTTTGCCCTTGTACTTTCTCTGGCCTTCAGCTCCTCTGTGCTTCTACGCCTTCATACAAACATGAGGCCAGAAATGCCAAGAAATAAATGTCTTCCCACAAGACCAGCCTTTGACCAATGACTAACAGAAGTTGGCATATAAATGCCTTAGTGCTCTTGTCTTTCAGGTGGGATAACTCTAAGATGCTATTCTACTCTGGCTCCTGGGGCTTCCCAGTGGGATTAAGCACCATTTGCCCATAGCAGTAATAACACAACCTTTACTGGCTGGAGGGATCCCTGGATGGCACACACGGTAAAGCACTTGACTACTAACTGAAAGGTTGGCAGTTTGAAACCACCTAGAGGCACCTCAAAAGAGAGGCCTGGTGATCTGCCTTGAAAACCCTATGGAGCACGATTCTGCTCTGAAACACATAGGGTTTCAATGGGTTGGAATTGACTCAACAGCAACGGGTTTTTGTTTGTTTTTATTGGCTGGATTCCTTTTTTTGTTTCACTTCCCCACTGCTCTGCTGTGTCTTCCTGAGATCACATCCTAAATAAACTGCACTTGAGTCTATGTCTATCGGTCTGCTTCTGAGACACACAGTTTTGGGTTTTGGATTCCAAAAAAAAGAGGATGAGCTGCTTTGCTAGGTGAGGTTCATATACATACAATTTACCATTCTCTATACACCTCCTCCAATGGCTATTAGCTGTTTGTAACACCTGTTCCCCTTATGGTTAAATTTTAGTTTATTTCATTTGGATAAAAATGGTGGGGCTGGCTCCTGCCTCATACCCCCACCCCGCTTCATTTCCCCCTATTCCATGTTGATGGATCTTCTGATGACTGTTCCTATATTACCCACAGGTGATGCTAATGTCACCCTAGCTTCTGACCCAATCCTTATTAAGGTCTTCAAATACACACACAAACACCCCTAGGAGTTCTTAACATGTTTTGTGCCATGTACTCCTTTGACAGCCTGTGGATACTTCTCATAATGTATTTAAGTTCATAAAACAAAATATCTAGGAAAACAGTTGTCGTGAAATATGATGATAACCTGGACTCCAGATAAGAAAATGTTCCTATATACATGAATTATGGTTTTGGTGAAGAATGTTGAATATACCATGAACTTTCAGAAGAACGAACAAATCCATCTTGGAAGAAGCACGACCAGAATACAGAAGTGAGAATAGCGAGACTTTGTCTCGTTTACTTTGGACATGTTATCAGGAGGGACCAGTCCCTGGAGAAGCACATCATGCTTGGTAAATTCTAGGGTCAGCAGAAAAGAGGAGGACCCTCAACGAGATGGATTGACACAGTGGCTGCAACAATAAAGGCTCAAACATAGCAATGATTGTGAGGATGGCACAGGGCTGGGCAACGTTTCATTCTGTTATACACAAAATTGCTATGAGTCGGAGCCAACTCAACAGCACCTAACAACAACAACATATACATATACAGCTCAAGCAACTTCAGCCCTTATCTCTTCTCTTCACTACCCCCATAGGGCAGTGGGATTTATAATTAAATCATAATTTCAGACAATTGCTCCAGGCCTCTTCAGGCTTTCCAGTGCCAAGATCAGAGTGAATATTTAGTGCCCCAGGGTACAAGTCCTGCCTATCCATGTCACTCCTGATTTCATGTCCCACCCCACCTTTTTTTTTTTTTTTTCCTGTCTTAGCTAGGCCCCACTCTTATCGGTGCCCCTGCTATGGATTTCTCAGTTGCCAGGCTAGATTTCTGCCCTGACATAAGATTGTTGCCTATCTTGGATCTCTGCTTGGTTGCTGTGGCCTCAAATCTTTCAGTATTTCCTCCAGTATCCCTCCTCATTATACTTCTGGCTCAGCGGCTAAGGCCTTCTTGGTTATGATCAGAGATCTTGTTATGTCTGTAATTTTCTTTCAGGTACTTCAGCATAGACTGCATGATACAATTGTGTTAGTTTTAATCTACCCTCAGGAGCAATCAATGATCCTAACCAAGAATCCATGTCCCAGAAGTGGTGAGATAACAATAAGAAAGGCTACACTCCAGGGATGGCTACTACAAATGTCTCTACTATCTATCTCTCATCAACACTAGAGGTTTTGCTAATTAGCAAAGTTAATGGTAGAAATGGAATTTTATTGGTGAGATTTATAGCTTGTTAATTAGGCTAATTTTAGAAGTTGGCTCTCATACGTGAAATTGCTGGTGTTCAAGATGTATTTATTGGCTAAAATATTTTAAAGACGCTACTCATCTTTGCATAAACAAGGTAGAAGAATCTGGCAAGCCTTTCACCTTAATCCTTAGATTTGGCAAATTGTGTTTAACCCTAAACCTAGAACCTAGTTGTTGGTTCTGGAATATTCTTTATCACCTGTCTATAGTGGATGGTTAGCCAAATCCTGCCACTACAATAATGTCATATTTGCCTCAGATAAACCTCTTATGCAAGTCACTTCTGGAGCACCTAGAAGGACAGAATTCTAGGGTCACTTTGGTTTGGGACTATATAGCTCTTTTCGCTTGCTTATAAATAAATCTGTACATGTGGCAGGATTTGGTCTGAGATTTGCTTTTGTTACCAAGATTTTAGGGGAGAAACCAACCCTCACTCAAACCTCAGGTGGGTCCTGAGATCTTCCAAAACGAGCCTAAGAATTACGACGATCAAATTGCCTTATATCTCCTCACCCTACTCCATAATCATAGAATAGTATAGATTTCCAGTTATGCACAATGACCCCCTTGTTGAATACCCTGGTGCCAGTTTTCCACAATGAGAACTGAGATTGTTTCATCCCATTGTGCTGCCCTCTTTGGTCCCATCTCTGGTCGTGGATGAATCTCCCTAACTCTCTTCTTGTTCTAGAGGATAGGTTTCAGCCCCGTTATGACCTTTTTTTTTTTTTTTAATCATTACTGGTGTCAGGTGCAGTCATTCATTCAACAATTATTAATTGAACACTTCCTATGTACCATGCAGTGTTCTAAACCCAGGGTATATATCAGTCAACAAAACAGCCAAGATCCGGTGAGTAAAGATAAATTAAAAAGTTAACAAATTAATAAAATAATTTTAGATAGTGATAAGTGCTGTGAAAAAGCTAAAATAAGGTGATGAGATGTGCCATTACAGCAGGGAGTTGGCTAATTTGGAAAGGTTGGTCAAGGAAAGCCATGCTGAGGGATGACAAGCAGCACACTAAGCAAAGATCTTATATGCTTTGTGCCTGTCTATGTGTGTGTATTAGGTGCCGTCAAGTCAAACTCATAGCAACCCCGTGTACAACAGAACAAAAGGTTGCCGGGTCCTGTGCCATCCTCACAATTGTTGCTGTGTTTGAGTTCATTGATGCAGCCACTGTTCCAATTCGTCTTGTTAAGGGGCTTCCTCTTTTTCGCTGACCCTCTACTTTACCAAGCATGATGTTCTTCTCCAGGGATTGGTCCCTGAGACCTCCAAAATTATAATAGGATTAATAATCAGTGTGATTTGCAACTAAGGATGGCTCTGAGAGCTGTAAGAGTTTATTTTTGACCTTTTAGGAACAGCCTAGTTCTTGTCAGTGCCTACACCCTGCCTCACCTCATGGCTTAACCCAAATGTGAAAGAATCTGTCTGACAATCAAGATCAGTTTAGCTTTCTTTGGAGTGATACAACACACAATTAGCACTTTGGCTTTTTTCATTGAATTGATCATTTGGATCAGGTTGTATAAACTGATTGGCTTAGCATTTTGTTTTGCACAAATAGACCAAGAAAATCAGTCAAAACCCAGCTTAAGTTAATTAGTATTGATGGAGTCCCGAGAATCATAAAATCTAGATTTAGAAGGTACTTTAGAGATCAGTGTACCCAGGAAGAAAACAAGTTCCAGAAAATTAACCTAAAAATGCTCACCTTATATACTGAAAGCTCTCATGCTTATATTGCTACTTACCTATAAATGTTTTTCAAAAGTTCTTTGCATTTATATTTTACTTATTCTAAAATAGTTTGTCATGAACTGTTTTTAATTTTTACATATAAAAATAATGAGAAGATTAAAGTTTAGAAAATTAAATCACTCTCCATACTACTGACAACGGCTATGAGTTTTGTGTTTACCTTTCACAGCTGATGCATAAATTTATTTACATTATTTTAACCATGGTGTGCATAAACTTTAATATCCTGCTTTTAAACCTAATGTTGTATTAGATGCTTTTTCCATATTCCTATAGAGTGTCTATGGTTTTTTTAATGGCTAAAAAATATTCCATTGAGCAGTTATACCCCCAATTTAATTAGCCACTCTCCTATTTTAGCTTCTTGGACAAGTTTTTAATTTTCATTGTTATTTGAAAAATATATTAATGCATAAGGCTGTTCCAGAATTTGGATTGTTTCCTTAGGCTAAAGTCCCAGGAGGAAAATTACTATACCAAAAGATCTGAATAGCTTTATAGTTATTAAAAACTAAAGTCATTATTTTCTGTAAAGTTTTGACTAATATTCAAAGCAGCATCAATATAGAAGAGTATCAGATTCAACATACACTTCCCAGTGTTCAACAGTCTTATTTTTAAGGCTTTACTAATTAAATAGGTAAAAAATAATACCACTTTTTTGTGGAGCATTTACTTGTTGAATTTCCTCTTTTGTGAATTGTCTGTTTACCTTTTTTTAATTTATTTGTTGATCTGAGAATTGGCCCATTTGTTTGGATCCTTTATAGATTAGAGATGTTCACCCTCAGGCATGTTTACTACAAATATTTTTCTCAGATGGTTGTTTTGCTTTTTATTTTCTTTTGTATAGAATATACAGAATTATTTGTCTAATTTTTTTCTTTATGACTAGTTCTCTGTCTTCTATGCTTAGAAAGTCAGCATCGTCTATAAACTTTTTGATAAATGATAACACAATTCAATTTTTTTCCATTTTATGTTGGTCAGATTTTGTTTATTTATATAAACTTTTAATTCATATATAGTGTGATGTGTATTTTCATTTTTATTGTCCATTTGCTAATGGATTATCCCATTTATTTATTGTCTAACCTTTCCCTCTCTTAAAGATACAAAGTGATGTTTTTATTTATATTTAAAGTTTTTTATACAGTATGTTCTATATCTTCTCTAACAGCTTTATTGACGTATAGTTGACATATAATCAGTTGCACATACCTAAAATGTACCCCCACCATAATCATAATAATGAACACATCCTTCTTCCCCAAACATTTCCTTACGCCCTTTCATATTCCCCGCTTTCGCTCCTCCCAGCCCCTTCTCCCCATCCCCGGGCAGCCACTAGCCACTATAGATTAGACTGTGTTTTTTAGAATTCTGTATAAATGAAATCATGCAGTATATGCCCTTTTGGTCTGACTTATTTCACCAAGCATGATTATATTAAGATTCATCCATGTTGTACTGTGTATCAATAGCATATTCATTTTATTGCTGAGTAGCATTTCATTGAATGTATAGACCCCATGTTGATTATCATTCATCTGTTGATGGACATTTGGGTCATTTCAAATCTGGGCTATTACAAATAAAGCTGTTATGAACCTTCATGTACAAGCTATATAGATATATGCTTTCATTTGGGTAAGTATCTAAGAGTGGGAAGGCTGAATCATATGGTCAGTGCGTGTTTAACTTTTTAAGAAACTACCAAACTGTTTTCCAAAGTGGTTGTCTCATTTTATATTCCCACCAGCAGTGTATGAGATTTCCAGTTCCTCTGCATCCTTGCTAACACTTGGTATGATCAGTCTTTTTAATTTTAGCCTTTTTTAGTGGGTATGTCATGCTATCTGTCTCATTATGGCTTTAATTTGCATTTCACTAATGACTAATAATATTGAACATCTTTTCTTGTGCTTATTTGCCATCCATTTACAAATGTTTAGGGTAATTATGTTCTCTTGATGAATTGACCCTGTTATCATTATAAAATAACCATCTTTTCCCCTGGTAATATTCTTTGCTCTGAAATCTCCGATATTAATACAGGTACTCAAGCTTTACTTGTTTAGTGTTAGCATGCTATGCTCTTCTATTCTTTGACTTTTAACCTATTTATGTCTTTATATTTACAGTGTATATATAGTAAGCAGTACATAGCTGAGTCTTGAATTTTTATCTACTCTGACCATCTTTACTTTTAATTGGGACAATTGAAACATTTATATTTAATGCAATTATTCCTATCATTAGATTTAAGTCTATCATCTCGCTATTTGTTTTCTATTTGTCCTCAGTTCTTTGTTCTCTGTTTTTTCTTTTTCTGTCTTCTTTTTGATTAATTGAATATTTTTATTCCATTTTATCTTCTTTGTTGGATTGTTAGCTCATTACTCTTTGTTTTCTTGTTTTAGTGACTGCCTTAGAGTTTATATTATACATCTTTAACTTATCTCTATCTTCACCTCACATACAGTATAAAAATCTTACTAGAGTATACTTATATTTCTACCCTCCAGGTCTTTGTGCTATTGTTGTGGTCTATGTGTCATTTGATCTCTCTCTCTCTCTGTGTGTGTATATATATATATATATATATATATATATATATAATCCAAAATATATGTGTGTGTTATATATACATATATATATATATATGTTCACACAATACATTGTTGCTATTTTAAAGTTAATTATCTTTCAAAGAGATTTAAATACAAATTTAAGTTGTGATTTAAATAATAAATCCTATATAGTTACCCATGCAGTTACCATTTCTGGATCTCTGCAACCCTTTCTGAAGAGCTATATTTCCAAATGTGTATTTAGAAATGTCAACTACTTATTTTACAATTGAATTTTAGAATAAAAATTTCAACTTCCAAACAAAAACTCATTCAGGATTAATATTTGAGTTCCATGTCATCTAAAACATAACTTTATAGACACAAAAGAGAAAGTATTCAGGCTTTCTACCTGGTAATATGTCACAATTTTCCATTTATTCAGATCCTCTCTTCAGTCTTCCAATAAAATTTTACAGTTTGATTTATTTAGCTTCTACATATCCTTTGTTATATTTATTCCTTCATGCTTTTAAGGGCATTATATTTCTTTAAGACTAGAGATTGTTATTTTTAGCTGAATACCTTGGATTTTCTAGGTGTATAATTATGTCATCTCAAAATAATAATTTTGTGTATTCTCTTACTCCTCTTATTTCTTTTGCATGACTTACTGTATTAATAAGTACTTCCAAAATGCTACTACTTAAAAACAATGAAAATAGATATTTATTATTGTTGTTCCTGAATTTATGAGGATTTCCTCTAAAGATTTTGTATGGACGATAATGATGACAGGTTTATGATAAAAACCAAACCAAACTCGTTGCTGTTGAGTTGATTCTGACTCATAGTGACCCTATAGGACTATCCCATAGGGTTTCCGAGGAATGGCTGGTGGATTTGAACTGCTGACCTTTTGGTTAGCAGCCAAGCTCTTAACCACTGCTCCACCAGGGCTCCAGGTTTATGACAGGGACTAATATGTATATGTGTGTGTGTATGTGTGTGTTTGTGTGTGTATTAATGGGAAGAGGTCCTTGGGTGGTGTAAATAGTTTGTGCTTGACTACTAACCTAAAGGTTGGCAGTTTGAACCTACCCAGCAGTGCCTCAGGGAAAAGGCCTAGTGATCTGGGGATCTGCTTCCATAAAGATTACAAACAAGAAAACCTCTAAAAATGGCATGGTGGAGGCATCTGACCTCTAACTTCACGAGAAGGAAGGAGAATCAAGATCAGCAACCCAAGGCTGATTTCTATGAGGTGGAGGTCAGACATACCCTCTGTCTCCAACCTTTTTACTAATTCTGACACCAGCTGTCCCTTCCACAGCACTCTCTACTTCTCTGCTGGGTTCAATAATTCACTGAAATGGCCACACAGAACTCACAGACAATACTCATGATTATGGGGTTTATTAGGGAAGTAGCAGGTTACAATTCAGGATCAAAAATGACTCAGGATACCGTTCTTCAATCAGGATAGCCTCTTCTCTGCGATGCCTGTGGGCAGGGCTCTCTCTCTGGCCCTTGGTCCACCTGCTCCTTGGCCCCTCAGCTTGGCCTCTGTCCTGCTTGGGCAAGTGTTTGGGGGCACCCTACTCCGTCAGTAAGCCTCAGACCAAAGGCACTCAGCTTTCTTACTCCGTGGGCTGGGAAGCTCACCGTGGTGTATCCTGCTGGTCTCGTGGTTCTACTGCCTCTGCTGCCGCCATTTCTCTGCTACTGCTTTTCACCGTCTTGCTGTCTTCGGTGTTACAGCTCTCTGTCTCTGTCTCCTGGGTCTAGGAGGGTCTCAGTGCGGCAATCCAAGGTCCAAAGGATGCACACTGTTTCCATCTCTTCTTCTTGGTGGTAGCCAGGTCCCCACTTTCTGCCTCTGGGGTGGCTCATTTTAAGCTTAGTGGAATGGCAAAACTGACCAGTCCTGTCATTAGGGTTCCACATACCTTACTGGCACGGTCCCACTCCCACAAGGGGAATCCCTGGTGGCAAAGTGGTTAAGTGCTCTGGCTGCTAACCAAAAGGTTGGCAGTTCAAATCCACCAGTCGCTCCTTGGAAACCCTATGGGGCAGTTCTACTCTGTCCTATAGGGTCACTATGAGTTGGAATTGATGGCAACGGGTTTGGCTTTGGAGCCCTGGTGGAGCAGTGGTTAAGAGCTCGGCTGCTAACCAAAAGGTCAGCAGTTTGAATCCACCAGCCCCTCCTTGGAAACCCTATGGGGCAGTTCTCTGTCCTATAGGGTTGCTGTGAGTCGGAATTGACTTGATGGCTAACGGTTTTGTTTTGTTTTTGAACCCCCACAAAGGTGCCATGCACCTTATTTGCATTATTAGCAAGCTGTCCAATCCCCTTGGTGGGCCACAAACACCTTATTTGCATAGTACCACCCAGTGATTTGGTGGGAGTTACAAGACCATGGCTGGAAAGGCCATATAAAAGTGACCCATTGCATCACAAAACCCTATGGAGCAGTTCTACTCTGTAACACATGTGGTCACCATGAGTCAGAATCAACTCATTGCCAACGGGTTTGTTTTTTAAGTAATGGAAAATCTTCCATTCCTTTTTTTAAATACCTTTAAGTGTTCAGTTTTAGCAGATGCCTTTTTGCAGCTATTGTATTATTAACAAAACTATATTAATATATGTCCTTATGTTTTCTCATTCCTGCATTCCTGAGATAAGCCCTGCTTTACTGTGGTGGGTTATTATTGTATTATATTGCTATCTTTTTGGTTTTAGTATCTTCCTTAAGGTGTTGGTTTTAGGGCAGCAAAGAAGCAGAGACCTTGTGCTACTCCACAACTGATCTTGAGGGGGGAGATCCATAAGGAAAAGAAAGGGTGGTGGCCTTATTAAAAAGCAAAGGACAAGATATTATTTGCATCATTTCTGATACCATAAAGCCTAAGAGGCTGCATTCCATAAAATTACAGTGATCAGCATAACTATGGCTGGGAAAACAAGGTCCAGCTTAAAAAATTGAAAATTAGGTAAAAACATTTAAAAGAGCATTAAATGCATTTTCAGGACAGTAATACACCCCTCTCTGCAATACCCACATTCCAGTTCCATTGAATCATAGCGAGCCCATGTGTGTCAGAGCAGAACTATGCTCCATAGCATTTTCAAGGCTGTGACCTTTCAGAAGCAGATCACCAGGCCTTTCTTCCAAGGCATTTCTGGGTGGACTCGAACGGCCAACCTTTCAGTCAACCATTTGTGCCACCTAGGGAGTCTGCAACCTGTTCATACAGTCTGAGTAGAGTGGGAAGCAGTGCCAGGAAGTTGTTTTAAAACTTTAACATATAAATTTTAAAGCTACACTCTCAAAACTAAGCTTGGTACAAATAATGTTATTGAGAAATTTCTCTATAAATGAAAAACTTTAAATGACCCCACCTCTTAATTCACCGTCATAATGTGCGCCTCTCTTCCATGCTTTCCCATTACTCTGTGGCATTTTCTTGAAAACACGAACCGTACGGTTTTTGTCTCCCTATCTCCAGAGCTGGGTACACATTAAACATTCTATAAATACCTGAATAAGAAGAAAAAAATGGGCCATCATAGGTAGGTACTAAAGACTGTTAAAAATTTCACAATATTACATTTGTGTATGAACTCATAAGCTTTATTCTTCAGTTCATAAACTGGGGACATCTGATCTGGAAGTCAGACAAGAGTTCCAAAGTGTGGTACAAGCGGAAGGGCTTTTGTAACAGTGGACACACAGCAACAAGGAAGCTATGCTGGGCAAATTTCAAATTGACTGGTGGGCATTTTCTTTCCGTATTTGGGATAAAGGGGACATTTTTAACTGGGTTAAACTGAGCAGGCAAGTCCTAATTGGCTAGCTTAGGCTCCCATTTCCAGAAGAGTCGATTGATTGAATTGGAAAGGTTAGGCATTTACAAGAAATAGAACTTAAGGTTTTGGTTTGTTAATACAGGGCTCAGCACGAGTGACTCCATTTTGGGCCTAGTTTAGAGAGGTTAACAAGACCAACAAAATGGGGCCTGAAATGACAAGACAGCAGGTGAAGCAATTGGAGAACATTTTTTTTTTGTTGTTGTTATCCTATCAAGTGAATAAAATAGGGGAGGAAAAACTTCATCATTTCCTTTAACCAAACATATTAGAGTTAGCCAGTGCCTGTGTCAATTTTTTTATACTGATAATTCAGGAACTTTTTTTATAATCCCAATTGTCTCTTTGGTGATTCAAGCTGCAGGGATAACATCTCTTTTGTTGATATAAACAATGAGAACTTCAGTGTATGATCTCATTATCTGATTACAGCTGTGACTTTGAAGTAATCCTCCAGAATAAGCATTTTTGAAGAGTTGCTGCTCACAGGCCAAGCCCAGGGTTGTAGAGGATTGGGAAATGTATTCCCAAACCCTGCTCTTTTTCTGTTGGCTTTCTCCTACTCTGTTCCAGTAGTGGTGCTTCACTTAGGTTCTCATCAGGCAAGAACTACAGTGGGATTGATTTTTGTTCAACACACAAAGAGCACTCAGCCAATACTGCATTGCCCAGTGGTCAGTGGGAGGGCACTGTGCACAGGGATCCCTGCTACTGTGGGGCACAAAATCCTATAAAAAACTCTTAAAGGGAATTCTAGAACAATCTTGTGAAAATCATTGTTTCACCTACATCTCGAAAGAGCTTCCCACTAGTTACCATGACTTTTTCGCCCTTGGTAAGTAGCAACTTTTATTTTTGGAAAAAAAAGTTTGAAACAAGTATTCTAGTATCCTTGGTTTTTCACTGACTTGCAAACACTAGTCCATGGAACATTTGGCATCAAAATTACCTAGAAAGCTATTTAAAACAATAGATTCCTGAGGTAGGACCCTTGAATTTTGTTTTCTTATTAAGACAAAACTAACACGAAAATCACTACTGATATGGAGACCTTACAAACTATAAACAAGTGTCTGACCAGAGTAAATAAAGTCAGGATAGGGTTCAGGTTTGAAATCCATTCTGTGTAAGAAAACCTGTGGAACCAGTTCTGCCTGTTGAGAAAACGTGTTTTTTTCCTTGTAACCAAGCCAAAAGCTAATGTTGCCAGTTTATTTCCAAGGGACTTTTATGTAACTGTGACCGCTCTGTGAACTCTTTATGGTAACTAAGTGGCAACTAACAAAGCACCCATATCACTAAGTAGAAGCTATCTTACCTCACCAAGCACCAATCAGAATTTTGTTAGCTTGTTTCCAAAAGAACTTTAACCCAAACAGCTCATCTCTATGGTCTATTCCCAAGGAGTCTTTAAAACAAAACTTGTAAGCCACCAATCGATGTAATATCACTACGTAGGTTACTTAGTCAAACTAAGTCTGTGTCTTAGTGCTGCAATAACAGAAATACCACAAGTGGGTAGCTTTAACAAAGAGAAATTTATTCTCTCACAGTCTAGAGGCTAGAAGTCCAAATTCAAGGCATCAGCTCCAAAGGAAGGCTTTCTTTCTCTGTTGGCTCTACGGGAAAGTCCTTGTCATCAATCTTCCCGGGATCGAGGAGATTCTCAGCTCTGGGACGAAGGATGCACTCTGCTCCGGGTGCTTCTTTCTTGATGGCATGAGGTCCCTCTCCTCTTTGGTCAATTCTCTCTTATAGCTCTCAAAAGAGACTGACTCAATATACAACTTAATCCTGGGGGTTGAGTCCTGCCTCATTAACATAACTACCTCTAATTCTGCCTCATTAACATCATAGAGGTTAGGGTTTATAACACATAACTATATCAGATCACAAAATGGAGGACAATCACACAATACTGGGAATCACAGCCTAGCCGAGTTGACACACATTTTTAGGGGATACAATTCAATCCATGACACTCTGTAACCAATCATTATTAAAGTTCCACTTTTTTATCCTGCCTTTGACAATGGTGTATCTTTACTTCCTTCTGTAACAGTATATTAGCTGTTCCTCTACTTGTCTCTTGTGCCTGGTGCACACTGGCAGAGTTCCTCATTGCAATGATTGTCTTTGTCTTGACTTTATAAAAATTTGTTTTAATTAAATGAGTCTGGGGTCATTTTCCTCTATGACACTACATTATTTTGACCATTTTAGAGTATACAATAGAGGGAGGGGTACTGTTACAATAAAGATACACTCAAATCCTAAACCAAATATGTCTCAGGGAAGGTATGGGAGAGCGAAGTATTTATATGCAGAGACCATGGGAGAGGTGTCTGTGGAAGGGGGCTGCTAAACACTGCTGGGGGTAGAGGGTCTTGAAATTTAAAACTGCATGAAATACTGCAATAAGAGGAAGGTCAAGGAAGGAAATGTTCATTTGTGGTTAGGCATACGTGGCAGGGGTTTGGACTGAGATGGAGCAACAAGCTCAAGCACAGGGAGTTCACATAAACTTCTGGGCTTAGTGGTCCTAGTCAAGCCAGCCTAAAGCAGTAACAGGCACAAAGTTGGAACAACCTTGCCAGCCCCCCACCATTCCCTGGCTCCCCAGCAGGAGGGCAGGCCAGTGGTCAGAAGGGCTCATGGAACCC
Source organism: Dugong dugon (assembly GCA_030035585.1). Taxonomy (NCBI): domain Eukaryota; kingdom Metazoa; phylum Chordata; class Mammalia; order Sirenia; family Dugongidae; genus Dugong; species Dugong dugon. The sequence goes on from CM057483.1 coordinate 155,191,887, forward strand.
CAGGGTGCAGGCAGTACAGGGGCCAAAAGGAACCATGATTCCAAGCAGGTAGCAAGCCGGTGGCCACAAGGACCCCCTGAACCCTAGTGTGGACAGGCAGGACAAGTGACCGATGATGCTCAGAAGAGGCTAAGATTCCCCAGCACACGGGCAGGCCAGTGGCTGAAGGCACCAGGTTCCACGCAGGAAGGCAAGCATTTGGCTGGGAGGGACTTGGATTCTCCACCACACATGCAGGAGAGGGAACATAAGACCTCAGTGCCCCAGGAAGCATGAAGCCAGAAGGGTCCCTGGTTCCCAGGCTCCAGGGCAGAAGAGTGGCGGCAAAGGTGGTAGATTCCTTAGCACATCAGCAGACGGGTCTTCAGGTTTCGCAGGTGACCAGCACAGAGGACATTTGGTGGCTAAAAGGGTTTCCACAGAACGCAGGCAGGCTGACAGACCAAAGGGCCTCTGGAACTCCAGAGGATAGACAAGCGGTTCACTAAAACGGTCCTCAGGGCACCACCTTATTGGAAGGAAGGTGTCCCCAAGCTGCTCTCAGTTCCCTGGTAAGTGGAAAGAGAGGTGCCTAGAAGGCCCCTGTGAACACTAGCACAGGGGCAGGCTGGTACCTGGAAGGTCCTTCAGGACACCAACGAAAGGGATAGACGGTGGCTGAAAGGAGCCATGGTTTCCCAGCACACAGGAATGATGCTGTTGGAAAGAATCCTTGGAAACCCAGCAGGAGGGCAGGCTAGGGACCAAATGAGACCCTGGGCACTAGTGTGGAGGAAGGAAGGTAGCCAAGAGCACTCTCCATTCCCCAGTCAATGGGAAGGCTCATGGTGGGAAGGACCCTCAGAACCCTAGCACATGGGCAGGCTGGTATCCAGAGGTCCCCCAGGGCACCAGTGTGAGTGACAGATGGTGGCCAAAAGGGGCCTCAATTCCCCAGCACAAGATTAAGCTGGTGGCCAGAGAAGCCTCTAACAACTTTGTGTGCAGAGTGAAAGGTGGCCAAAAGTACTCTCAGTTCCCAACATGTGGAATAACTTGGTGGCTGGAAAGACCACAGGAACAGAGTGTGGGCAGGCTGGTGCCCAGAATGTCCCCCAGGGCAGCAGCGGTGGGAACTGTCAGTGGTTCCCAGAAGGGACCAGAAGGTGGAGAGGCAGTGACTGGAAGGTCCCTTTGTTCCCTAGCATGTGGGCAGGCTGATGACCAGAGGTGCTCCCAGGCACCAACACAGGGAAACGATGGTGATCAAAAGGAGCCACTGTTCGCCAATACCGGACTGCCTTGTGGCCTAAAGGATCCTCAGAGCCCCAGAGGGCAGGCAAGCTAGTGACCCGTTGGGCCCACGGGCACCAATGCATGGGATGGAAGGTGACTGAAAACAATTTTTGCAGTGGCAGTAACACCCCCAGTAACCCAGCAAGAGACGTTAGGTAGCTTAAGGTACTCTTGGTTCTCCAGTAAACTGGTGGTCAGAAGAAGCATCAGAACCTCAGAGTGAAGGCAGGCTGGTACCCAGAAAGTTCCCCAGAGCACCAGTGTGAGGAACACATGGTGGCCAATAAGGACCAACGTTCCTTAGCACATGGAGAGACCGGTGACCAGAAGAGACCTCATTTACACATCACACGGGCAGATCGGTGACTGGAAATGCCTTAGGTTCCTGAGCATGCAGGCAATCTAACAAACAATTATTTGTTATTGCCTTTAAGATGTCCCCAGGCACCAGCGTGAGGAAATTACGGTGGCCCAAAGGAGCCATGGTTCGCCAATACGTCGGCAGGCTCGTGGCCAAAAGAATCCCCAGAAGTCCAGCGGGTGGGGAGGTAGATGACCAGAAGGGACACTGGAGCAAAGCAAGCAGGATAGAAGATGGCTGAAACTGCTCTTTTCCCCAGCGAGCTGGAAGGCTGGTGGCTGAAAAGCCACTGTAACCCTATCGAGGGGCAGGCTGGTGCCCGGAGAATCACTCGTGGCACCATCGCTAAGATAGGATGGTGGCTGAGAGTGGCCTGGAATCACCATCATGCAGGCAATCATGTAGTGGGAAGGACACCAAATACGCGTTGCGCATGAGTAGGTCGACGTTTGGTACAGTCCCTGGGACACCAGCAGGCTGTAGGAAAGATGGCTGGTTGAAAGCTCTTTCGTTTTCCCACAGAGCGGGAAGGCTGGTAGCGCAAAGGATGCTCCAGAACCCAAGAACGTGGACAGGTCACTCAGGGCACCAGTGGGACTAATCAACGGTGGCCGAAAGCATCCTTAGTTTCCCAGCATGCCAGCAGTTTGGTGGTGCGACAGGTGCCCCGTTCGCCATTGCACGGGCAAGCTTACGGCCATAAGATATTCCAGGGCATCAGCACGGTGGAGTGACGGTGACCAGCAGTGCTTCCCATCTTACCAAACAGGAGGAAAACTGATGGCCCAAAGTCCCCGGAACCCTATCACGTGTGCAAGTTGGAACCGGAAGATCACTCAGAGCACCAGCCCACCTGATTCGACAGTGACCAAAAGGGCTCTCGACTGCCCAACACGTGCAGGACGACCGGTGGTGTAACGGACGCCTGGTTTCCCATTGTATGGCAAGCTGATTGCCATAAACTGCCCTGAGGTATCAGCGCGCTGAAGGGAAGGTGACCAAAAGTGCTCTTACTGTCCCAAAGAGCGAGTAGCTCGAAAGACCCTAGGAACCCTGGCACAGGTACAGGTTTGGGCCCGGAAGGTGACCTAAGGCTCTAGTGTAACTGATCGACGGTGGCTGAAAGGGCCCTGGATTCTCCAGCACATGGACAGACCAGTGATGGATGCCGGATCCCTCATTGTACGGGCAAACTTAAAGCCATAAGATACTTGGAGGCACCAACATGGTGGCGTGAAGACAGCCAAAAGTGCTCCTCACCTTTCCAAGAGCGGGAGAGCTAATGGTCCAAAGCCCCCTCCCACCCCTAGCACAGGAAGGTCACAAGGCACCAGCCCATCTTTTTGATGGTGGCCGAAAGGGCTCTGAATTCCTCAACACCTAGCAGAACTTGGGTGGGACCAAGGCCCAGATTTCCATTGTATGGGCAACCCGATGGCCATAGGATGCAACAGGCATATGAGCGCGCTGAAGGGAAGGTGGCCAAAATGCTCTCGCTTCCCCAAAGAGTGGCTAGCTTTAAGGACCCTCGGAACCTTGGCATATGTACAGGTTGGAGCCCGGAAAGACACCCAGGACACTAGACTGATTGACCTACGGTGGCCGAAAGGGCCCTCGATTCCCCAGCTCGCGGGCAGCTAGGTGGAAGGATAGATGCCTAGTTCCTATTGTATGGGCAAGCTTAAGGCCATAAGGTACTCCGCAGCACCCTCACGGTGGGGTGAAGGCTGTCAAAAGTGCTCCCTACTTTCCCAAGCAGGGAAAAGCTGATGGCCCAAAGGCCTCCCGGAGCTCTAGCACCTGTACAGGTTGGAACTCGGAAGATCACCCAGGGCACCGGCTCGGCTGATCGACAGTGGCCGAAATGGCTCTTGATTCCCCACCACGCGCAGGCCGACTAGTCGTGGAATGACGCCCAGTTTCCCATTGTACGGCAAGCCAGTTACCATAAGCTGCCCCAGGGATATCAGCGTGCTCTAGGGAAGGTGACCAAAAGTGCTCTAACTTCCCCAAGGACTGGGTAGCCTGTAAGACTCTCGGAACCCTGGCACATGTACAGGTTGGCGCGCGGAAAGTGACCTAGGCCTCTAGGCTGACTGATTGACGGTGGCCAAAAGGGCCCTGGATTCCCAGCACGCAGTCCGACGGATGGTGGGACAGATGCTTGGTTCCCCATTTTATGGATAAGTCGATTGCCATACAATGCCCTGGGGGTATCAGAGCGCTGGAGGAAAGGTGACGGAAAGTGCTCTTACTTCCCCAAAGAGCCCGAAGGCTGGTAGCCTGAAGGACCCTCGGAACCTTGGCACGTGTACAGTTTGGAGTCTGGAAGGTCCCCGAGGGTACTACCCTGATGGATCAACAGTAGCTGAAATGGCCCTCGATTTCCCTGCATGCAAGCAGTCTGGTTGTAGGAGGAGTACCCGCTTTGTCTTGATGTGAGCAAGCCAATGGCCGCAAGATGCCCCCTTAGCACCAGCCGTGCATAGGGAAGGTGGCTGGCCAAAAATTCCCTTGCTTTCCCAAAAACCAGGAAGAGTGGTGGTCCGGAGGCCACCCAGGTCACTGGCCTGACTGATGGATGGTGGATGAAATGGCCTTTGATTCCTTTGCACGCAGGCAGCCCGGCGGTGGGAGGAGTACCTGGTTCCCCAGGCAGGAGCAAGCCATGGCTGTAAAATGCCCCAGGGCACCAGCCCTCTGTAGGGTAGGTGGCTGGCCGAAAGCACTCTCATTTCCTCCCAAAAAGCAGGAAGGGTGGTAGTGGAACCCTAGCACGTGGATAGGTTGGAGCCTGGAAGGTTCCCCCAGGGAACCAGTGCTTCTGATCCACGGTGGCTGAAAGGGGCCTTGAATCTTTGGCACGCAAGCAGCCCAGTGCTGACACTAGCATCTGGTTCCACGTGGCACTGACAAGCCAGAAAGGCACCCGGGGCACCAGCACCACTATGCTGGAGTAAGCCAGAAAACTGATGGTCCAAAGGATCCCTGAGACCCTAGAATGTGGGCAGGCTGTTGCCCGGGAAGTCCCCTAGGCAACTGCAAGAGGGATGGATGGTGGCTGGAAAGAACCTTGGTTCCTCAGTACTTGGACTTGCTGGTGTTGGAAAGGATCCACAGAAGCCCAGTGGATGGGCAGGCTGGTGGTTGGAAAGCCCCTGTTCTGAGATCCCAGCAGGTTGAAGGTCAGAAATGCTCTGCTCTCCATCATGTGGGCAGGCTGTTTCCTGGAAGATCTCTGAGGGCACGATCAAGAGAGACAGATGGTGTCTGAAAGGGGCCACTTCCCTAGCATGTGGGCATCTTGTGGCCAGAAAGCCTATCGAGTCCTAAGTTCATGGACCATCTAGTGGCCCAAGGATCCCTGGATTCCCCAGAATTCTTGCAGCATAGTGGCCAGAAGGGTCCTCGGTCCCCAGTGCATGGTCAAGCCAGTCACTGGAAGTGTTCCTGAGTATCACATGCTAATGCTGTAAGGTGTCCAAAAAGTTCTCTGGGTCCAGAGCATGCTAGATGGAGGAACCAAGGGAAGAAAGGCCCCATTTCCCTGTGCATGGTCCATACAGTGGCTGAAAGGATCCATGGTTCTTCAGCCTGCAAGCTTAATGGTGGCTGAAAGGGCTCTTGGTTTCTCTAGAACGCAAACTTTTGGAGTTCCTCATTCCACTACATACACATTTTTGCTGATGTCACCAGAATTTATATTTTTAAAGCAGCCTGCCAGGGAATTCTGATATGCCACCTGGGTTTGAGAACTCCTGGGCTAAAAGGAATCAAAAACTGGAGCAAGAAGTTTATCCCAATTTCTCCTACTCTCTCATAAACCAAGCAGGCAATTCTAGGATCTCAAAAGAAGAAAACAAGCCACCTGTTTGAGTGCAGGTATCAAAGAAGGAAGTTGTGCATCCACCATCCAACTCCCCAAGAGACAGGATGCCCTCTCTTGAGCATTCTCTCTAGGGCCATACGTAGCTGGTGATCAATATTAATGATTCCTCTTAGACTGGAGCTTCCGTTGCAGAACCGTGGAAGAAGCCAAGGAGGTGAGTGGGGTCTCCAGTGCACACTGGTTCACTTTGTTCAAGTTTCTTCCATCAAAAATGGAGACTTACTTTCTTGTTGGATTGTTTAACCCTGAGGCCACGCAAAAGGAGTGGCACAGGGTTTAACAGCCTGGGCACTACTGTTATTTTGGGTCTGATAAGATGTCACCTTGAGGACTAAAGTGCACCTGACCCAAGCCATTGTATTTTCAGTCGCTCATCTGCATGTGATAGCTGAACAATGAATAAGGAAGACTGAAGAAGAATTGATGCCTTTGAATTATGGTGTTGGCGAAGAATATTGCATATACCATGGACTGCGAAAAGAATGAACAAATCTGTCTTGGAAGAAGTACAGCCAGAATGCTCCTTAGAAGCAAGGACGGCGAGACTACGTCTCGTATACTTTGGACATATTATCAGGAGGGACCACTCCATGGAGAAGGACATCATGCCTGGTAAAGTAGAGTGTCAGCAAAAAAGAGGAAGACCCTCAATGAGATGGACTGACACAGTGGCCACAACAGTGGGCTCAAACATAGCAACGATTGTGAGGATGGCGCAGGACCAGGCAGTGTTTTGTTCTGTTGTACATAGGATCGCTATGAGTCAGAACCGACTTGACGGCACCTGACAACAACAATTCTTTGTTATGGCCTGTCCTCTGTATAAGGAGCCCTGGTGGCACTGTGGTTAAGTGCTCAGCTGCTAATCAAAAGGTAAGCAGTTCGAACTCACCAGCCCCTCCACGGGAGAAAGATGTGGCAGTCTGCTTCCATAAAGATTACAGCCTTGGAAACCCTATGGGGCAGTTCTACTCTGTCCTGTAGGGTTGCTATGAGTCAGAAAGAACTCGATGGCAATGGGTTATGGGTCCTGTGCATTGTAGGATGTTTAACAGCAATCTGGCATCTACGCACTAGATGCCAGTAGTACTTGTCTTCCAGCAGTGTGACAACAAAAAATGTCTCCAAAAAGTGCCAAATGTCCCCTGAGGGCCAAAACCAGCCCCAGTTGAGAAACACTGGAATGGAGATATTATTAGTTCAAATCCTTACCTGAGGCAAAATTTCATAATATTAAGAACTAAAATATTCTTGAAATCAACTGTTGTGGACTAGTACAAGGTTATAACTTTTGCTTTTATATATATTACATATATTTATTTATATATATGTATATATATATACATATATATATATATACACACACACAGACACAGGTGGTTCAGACATCATCACTTGATCTCCTTTCCTTGTTTCTTAAGTTCCATGTGGGCAGCGGTTTTGTCTTGTTCACTACTGTCTCTCCTGTCCCTAGAAAATGCCTGGCACATCACAAGTTATCGATAAGCATTTATTTATTGTATTTATTGAACAAACTGGGGCCAGGTCTCAAAGGAAGACCTTTAAAATAAAAAATATTTTATGCTCTTTGTTCACTCATACGCATTCCCTTAGACATGCCCAGTGATTGTCTACATATCTAATAGATTAAGTATACATGCTATCTTCAATTCAGTGTAAAAATCTCTATGTTACAAAGCAGGCATAAGATATATATGGGTGAAAACATTTGTAGTGTCAGTCCCAGTAAGTTCCTCAACCCTGCAGCCCACCCCTCCTTCTCCCACCTGGGGCCACTTGATCCCTAGTTGTAGTCTCATCCCTGCCCACAATTCTCAAGTCCAGAGTTATGTGTCACATAAGCAGCTCTGGCCCCACAGGTCTTATATTTGCAACCATTTACTAAACTTCCCATTGTAGGGAGTTGATATGGAAGACCTTAAATGTCAAGGCTGAGAGGTAAGTCTCCATTAGGTAGGCAATAAAAGGATATAATGCTTTTTTTAACATGTTAATATAGAGTGAGATATGCTTTGAGAAGATTAATCTTGCCATAGTATTTAACATAAATTCGTTATGAGTAATGTAACTCAATAGGAGGCAAGAGAATAGAGAGGTTGGTGGGGCCAGATCAGGGGAGAGCCTTGCCTGCCTTGTTAAGGAGTTCATACTGTATCCCATGGGCCATGGGAAGGAGCTGATATACTCATAACCAGCCCATCTGGTTGAAGTGAGAGGAGAGATCTGAAGGGAATAAAATTGGAAGCAGGAAAGCTGATTTGGAGACTACTGCAAGTGTCAAAATGAAGATGAAGACCTGAGTGGAAGCAGTAGTGCTAGGCAATGGCAGAGTTGGGGGAGGGAGTTGAAATTTTTTGGAGACAAAAACAGCAGGATGTGATTACTGAAGCAATGTGGAGGAGTAATAGGAATTAAGGATCTAAATCTCATGGTTCTCTCTTGGATGTCCACCAAATGCCAGAGTAAATACAGTGGAAAAACTAGGTTTAGGGATAAGACAGTGAGTTCAGCTTTGAACATCTTGAATATAACCATCTAGCGGGAGGATGGAATTTGGGAGAAAGGTCAAAAGTAAAAGTTTGTGGTGAGCAGAAATAGTTAAAGCCATGAGAGTTGATTAGAGCATCCAAGGAAAGCACATGGAGAGAAAAGAGAGGTTAGATGCTTGGGAAGCAACAACACTTAAGAGCTTGTTAGGAGAAGAGGAGCCTACCACTGAAACTTAAAAGGAATCATCAAAATGATGAAGAGGATCAAGCTTAATTTAAAGGATTCCAGGCATGACTTACCTGAGTTATCTGCTTCAGTGCCTCACCAGGTTGCAATGAGTATCAGCCAGGCTGCATTCTCATCCGGAGGCTCGAGTGGAGAAGGGTCTGCTTTGAAGCTCGCTGAGATCATTGGTAGAATCTAGTTCCTTATAGCTGTAGGACTGAGGCCCTCAGCTCCTACAGACCAACCACAATCCCTTGCCCTATGGGCCTATCCATAAGGAGTTTACAGCCTGGCTGCTAGCTTTTTCAAGGCAATCAGAAGAGAGACTATTAGCAAGACAGAGTCTTATATAAAATCACATAACCATGGGAGACATATCCCATCACATTTGCCACATTTTCTTGGTTAGAAGCATTTCAAAGGTCCCACCCACACTCAAAGCAGGGGAATTATACAAGGGCATAAACACCAGAAGGCGGGATCATTGGGAATCACCTTAAAGTCTGTTTGCTACAGGGATTGACAAGGTGGGAATAGCAAGAAGTCAAGGGAGCAAAAGATTTAGTGTTATAAAGAGTTTATTAGTCACAGTGCTGGCAGGAAACAGATGGCACCCTGAAACCTGGTAATTTAAAGAGAGTTTAATAAAACAGCTTTAAAGTTGTAAGCAGGATTTAGGGAAATCATGAAAGACAGTATAGCACACCAGGGCTAGCAGCACTGGGGAGCAGCTACTGCCCCTGCGAAGGCCTGATCAGACAAGGCAGGGGGGAGTGGGTACTGGAACCCACAGAGGATACCCATAGGGGCACCTCTTAGGAGATGTGGTCAAGGAAGAGAGCCAACCTGTGGTGACCTGACAGAGATGGAACTGGGAGAATAAATACGTTGTCCTCACTGCTGCCCTCTAGCTTCGTGACAATGTTTCCTGTTGGCCAAACTCAACCAGAAGGCAGAAAGTTCAGATCAGACTCCCATGACACAGAACAAGGTGGAGAAGGATGAAGAATGTATTTGTGGAGGTAAATGAAAGATACTCAGCACATTGAGTGGTCATTGAAGTGTCTGACCATGCATTCCAGGATGACAGTGAAACCAGAATGGGGAAAATGGTGTGGGAAAAGACAGAGAAGTTTGTCAAGATGAGAATAAATGGGCAAGTTCAGAAGAAATGAAAGTGATAGAGAATGAGAAGATGTGAGAAATAGGCTTATTTTATTTAAAATATTGTAAAGAAAGGACTCTCTCCAAGGGAATTTCTAATATAAGAATTAAATCAGTTGTTGTGGAGTCTATTCTGACTCACAGCACCCCCATGTGTGTCAGAGTATAACTGAGCTCCACAGGATTTTCAATGGCTGATTTTTCAGAAGTAGATCGCCAGACCTTTTTTCCAAGGTGCCTCTGGGTGGACTCAAATCTCCAACCTTTTGGTTAGCAGTCAAGTGTGTTAACCATTTGCACCACCCAGGGACTCCATATTAAGCTTTAAAAAAAGAGAAAGTTTCCCTTAAGTAGATTCTGACTCATGGCAACCCCATGTATTAGGCTTAAACCAAAAACCAAACCTGTTGTCGAGTCAACTTGAATTTCAAGCACTACATTTTGAAGCACTGGACTTTTCTCATCCACTACCCTGGTGGCGCAGTTGTTAAGCACTCTGCTGCTAACCAAAAGGTTGGTGATTTGAACCCACCAGCCACTCTGTGGGAGAAAGATATGGCAGTCTACTTCCATAAAGATTACAGCCTTGGAAACCCTTTGGAGGCAGTTCTACTCTGTCCTATAGGGTCGCTATGAGTCAGGATCAACTCGACGGCAATGGGTATGGACTTGTCTCAGATGATGAGATGTGAACCCATCATTTATGCTATGTTCGTGCTCCCAACCATTAAACCCATTAAAAAACCCATTGCTGTTGAGCTGATTCTGACTAAAGCAACTCTCTAGGAGAGAGTAGAACTGCCCCATAGAGTTTCCAAAGAGTGGCTGGTGGATTTGAACTGCTGACCTTTTCATTAGCAGCCAAGCTCTTAACCACTGCTCCATCAGGGCTCCAACTATTACTATGATGAAAACCTTTTCCAGAATTAGTTTTCTTAGTCACAGAAAGACACATTCTTTCACATTTTGGGGGGGCGGGGGAAGGGAAGAGGAGGAGTAATTCCTTTAATGGATGACACTGGGGCATATATCATCATTGATTTGACCTCTAAATATTTGTGCATGGATTTCTGCCATTGAGGGTAATGATAGTGGATATTTAATTCCTGTTGATCAACTCCTTGCTTCCTGAGCTGTTTGGTCCCTCTATAGGGAAAACGGTTTTCCTTTGACTGCTAACCTAAAGGCTGGCAGTTCAAACCCACCAAGGATACTTCAGAAGAAAGGCCTAGTGACTTGCTTCTGTAAAGATTACAGCCAAGAAAACCCTATGGAGCACAGCTCTACTCTGTAACACATAGGGTCAACATGAGTCAGCATTGACTCCACAGCAACTAACAACAACAAGAAAGTCAAGTTTGCCCCCCATCCTTATAACTGAGTGGTTCCCCATGTTAATATTGACCAGAAAGAAGTACCACTGAGAAGGAAATACAAAACTACAATGGACTTCCAAGCCAGTTAAGTGATTTGGGGATCAGTCTCTAGCTGGAATAATCTACCACACATCTCTTCCACTGATTGACAGGGCATTTCTTTCTGCCTATCTTAGTCTTCTTTGAGAGCTTTCTCTTCTCCCTTATTGCTTGGCAAAATCATACCATGCTATATTACACTGTTGTTGCTGTGTGCCGTCGAGTCGATTCCGACTCATAGCGACCCTGTAGGACAGAGTAGAACTGTCCCATACAGTTTCCTAGGCTGTAATCTTTATGGGAGCAAATCACCATGTCTTTTCTCCCACAGAGCTGCTGGTGGGTTCCAACCACTGACCTTTCTGTTAGTAGCTGAGCACTTAACCATTGCACCACCAGGGCTCCTTTATAATACAGTAGACCATTTAAAATAATGGTACAAAATACAGCAGTCTTCATTGTTAGTTGTTTATTTCTTTTTTTTTTTTTGTAATGTGAAAACAAATGACTAATATGTTGGGGATTATTTATTGCCTCAGCATTAAAATAAATGACTACATTTATTTATTTTTCTGTCTCATTTTTTCATATGGGGTGCCTATTCTGGCTTTACATCTAGGGATATTGTTTGGAAGTAAGCAGAAAAATGGGGACATTAAAATTTGGACACCAAAATGGGTTGATTTCATACTACTGGTTTATATGAACTTTTAAATGACCAAGGAAATTTTCAACACTTTAAGTTTCAGCTTTTATACTTTCAAAGCTTATTTCCACCCTCTCTCAAACCCTTGATATTTATCACTTTCTCTGAATTATTAACAGCAGGCATACACTTCCACGAATACAGGTGTATCTCCTACATGGTGCAGAGAAGCTCTCTGGTTCACTTGTGTTCAGCTGCAAAAGGAAAAAACGTAAAAGCAACTCTTCCTTCCTGGGTTTCCCACACAAAAGTCACAGCTCTATGGAGATTACCTCTGTAAGCTAATTCTGAAGTTGTTAATGGCAAGACTCAGAGCAATTGACATGTGTTTTAAAGCACATGGTTAAAGATGATCTATCCCACTCCTTTGTGAGAGCTGTGTGATGTATCGGTGTGTTCTCTCTAGGGGATTCTGGCGAAGTCTTTGACTTCAATTGCTTTAACTGGCTTTTGGAGAATTTTTAGAGAGTGTAGATTAAGTCCCAAACACAAAGCAGATCTGTGCCACTAATTTGTTGTAAAACCATAACATGTTTTCCATTGATTTCCAGCCCAGCCACAAACATTCTTCAGACTTTCCCAGGTTCTGAGTTCTAAGAAACTTGAATGGAAGAGAAGATGCCATACTTCTCTTTCCAACAGATTCAGATTCCAAGTGCCCAGGGGAGGAATGACAAGGAAAAGAGTTCACGTTTCTACAGCAATAGGATTCTAGAAAATGGAGGAATGTTCTCAAACAATCTTATACACATAACAATCTTAACAGGCCAATATTTTCCATAGCCTACACAATATCCAAAACATTCCTACCTTTAACAGTGTCTCAAGCAAGTACAACTAATGGCAGTGAAAAGCCAAGAATGAAAATATTGCAGAGCACCATAGGTTTTCATCTCTTTTTTTTATTGCACTTTAGATGAAGGTTTACAGAACAAATAGTTTCTCATTAAGTAGTCAGTACACATATTATTTTATGACATTGGTTACCAACCCCATGACATGTCAATACTCTCCCTTCTAGACCTTGGAGTACCTTTTTTTTGGTGAAAATATAGCCAAAGTTACACTATTTCAAAAGTTTCTACATGTACAATTTAGTGACATTGATTACATCCTTCCAGTTGTGCTGCTATTCTCATCCTTTTCCAAATTATTCCATCACCATTATCTTCAACTCACTGCTCCGTAGGCTGCCCATCAAACCTTTTGAGTTGCTGTTGTCAATGTGATCTCACATAGATAATTCTTTTTTTTTTTTGTACCTTAGATGAAGGTTTGCAGAACAAATAGTTTCTCATTAAACAGTTAGCACACATATTTGCCCTATGATAATGGTTAAGAGCCCCATGACATGTCAACACTGTCCCTTCTCAACCTTGGGTTCCCTATCACCAGCTTTCCTGTCCCCTCCTGCCTTCTAGTTCTTGCCCCTGGACTGCTGTGCCTCATTAGTCCAGTTTGGTTTTATGAGGCTGTCCAATCCCTGGCTGAACGGTGAACTTCAGGAGTGACTTCACCACTGAGCTAAAAGGGTGTCCGGGGACCATACTCTCGGGGTTTCTCCAGTCTGTCAGGCCAGTAAACCTGGTCTTTTTTTTGTGAGTTAGAATTTTGTTCTACATCCTTTTCCAGCTCTGTCCAGGACCCTCTATTGTGAGCTCAGTCAGAGCAGTCAGTGGTGGTAGCCGAGCACCATCTAGCTGTACTGGACTCAGTCTGGTGGAGGCCTTGGTAGCTGTGGTCCATTAGTTCTTTGGACTAATCTTTTCCTTGTATCCTGTTCTCTTCGTTCTCCCTTTTTCCCAAAGGGGTGAGACCAGTGGAGTATCTTAGATGGCTGCTCACAGGCTTTTAAGACCCTAGACACTACTCACCAAGGCAGAATGTAGAACATTGTCTTTATAAACTATGTTATGCCAATTGAGCTAGATGTTCCCTGAGACCATGGTCCCCACAGCCCTCAGCCCAGTAATTCTGTCCCTCAGGAAGTTTGAAAGTGTCTATGGAGCTTCCATGACTTTTCCTTGTACTCGTTGTGCTGGCTTCCCCCGTATTGTGTACTGTAGTACCCTTCACCAAAGTTACAACTTATCTATTATCTATTTAGTTCCCCCCCACCCCTCCCATCCCTTGTAGCCAACAAAGATTGTTTCTTTTTGTATGTAAACTTTTACATGAGTTTTTACAGTAGAGGTCCCATACAATATTTGTCCTTTTGTGATTGACTAATTTCACTCAGCATAATGTCCTCCAGGTTCATCCATGTTATGAGATGCTTGACAGATTCATCATTGTTCTTTATCTTTGCATAATACTCCATTTTGTGTATGTACCATAGTTTGTTTATCCATTCATCTGTCGATGGGCATCTAGGTTGTTTCCATCTTTTTGCTATTGTGAACAGTGCTGCAGTGAATATGGGTGTTCATATGTCTATTCGTGTGATGGCTCTTATTTCTCTAGGATATATTCCTAGGAGTGGGATTACATTTTGTAGTGCTTTTTTTTGTGTTGCTGACGTTTTCTTTGTTCCTCTTACTCTCCTGTGCTGAGTTCCTTTTGTTTGTGGATTATTTTTTCATTTCTTCTGTTTGTGTAGGTTTTGGTTTTACTGAGACTTTATGTTTTTCTTCTTTATTTTGATGAGTAGGTTTGTTAGCTTTCTTTGTGGTTACCTTGAAATTTACCCTTACCTTCCTAGATTTGAACCAGTCTATTATTACTTGGTATTGCCTTGCCTTCCTCTTCATTAGAAGTTTCTATACCTACACCGTTTATTCCCTCTTTTATTATTCTGATGCTGTTGTCATTTACAGATTAACCTCTCTGGTTCCCTGTTGGAATTCTTTTGGTTTTGCATAGTCCTTAAGGGTTCATTTCCTAGGTTGGTATCTGGCTAGTATAATCCTGTGTCCTATATTCAGCCTGTGGTCTGATGTTGTTTGTTCTCAGATCAAAGGACTCCCTGTAATAAGTCTTGTCAGTTTGGTTTGGTTTTTACATAGTCCCTTAATTTCTGTTTATCTGGAAATGACCTAATTTCACCATCATATCTGAACGAGAGTTTTGCAGGATATATTATTCTTGTCTGGCAGTTTTTTTTCTTTCAAGGTTTTATATATGTCATGCCATTGCCTTCTTGCCTGCATGGTTTCTGCCAAATAATCCGAGCTTAGTCTTATTGTTTCTCCTCTGTATGTGACTTTTTGTTTTTCTCAAGCTGCTCTCAGGATTCTTTGTCTTTGGTTTTAGCGAGTGTGATTATGATATGCCTTGGTGATTTTCTTTTGGGGTCTATCCTATATGGGGTTCATTGAGCTTCTTGGACGGTCAGCTTTTCATCTTTCATGATATTCTGTCAGCAATTCTTCAGTGATCCTCTCTGTGTTTTCTGCTTTCTCCCCGTGTTCTGGAACTCCGGTCATTCACAGATTTTTGCTTTTGATTGTATCCCACATAATTCTCAGGGTTTCTTCATTTTTCTTCCTTCTTTTTTCTGATTTTTCCTCAGAGTTGTATCCAAGTGTTTGTCTTCAATTTCACTGATCCTATCTTCCATCATTTCAAACCTGCTCCTCAGCTCTTCTATGACACTGTCCATTTCTGAAATCTTGTTGTTTATCATTTGCGTTTCTAATTTGTTGTTTTTGTATGATTTCTAGTTGTGAATTTATTTTGGCTTTTTGATCCTGTATAATTTTCTTGAATTCTTCCATTTTTTTGTCTGTATTTTCCCATGAATTTGTCTGCCTTTTCCATGAATTTGTCTATTTTTCCTCATTTTTGTCTGAATTTTGCTTCAACTCTTGGATAATTCTGAATATTAGAGATTTGAATTCCCTATCAGTTAGGTCTAGTGCCTTTTCTTCTATTGAAAGGTCATCTGGTGTTTTCTTTTGGACGCCTACTAGAACAATCCTGTCCTGTTTTTGTAAATGTTTTGATATTGTCTGCTCTCTTTGGGGCATTCAGTGGTTATTTTCCTCGTTTATTGATTGTATATTTGTTTGTTTCGTTCTGCTTTTTTGTTTTATTTGGTTATGTCTGAGCAGGCGGGCACAATACTTTTCACCTCCTTCTCCAATTGGCAGGATCAATCACTCAGTACAGAAAGGCAGGTCTAGCTGAAGGGGAGTTGCTGGGATGGGTTGCTTGTGGCACATACCAGGGCTGACAGTGCAGACCAGGAATGAACGCAGGGCAGGTTCCAGTAGGCTGTGCTTGTGCTGCTTGGGAGTGTGATGTTCAGAACATGGTGCAGGTAGGCAGGAAGGAGGGGATAGATTGTGATGTGTGGAGCTAAGATGGGTATGGGAAAGAAGAGAGAGGGGAGAGAGGAACAAGGGCCAAAAACATACACACAAACAAAAAAGAGTGCTAAGGGAGCTTGCTATTGGAGTGGAGAGATGACAGACTGAGAAATGAGGATAAACAAAAATAAAAAAAAAGAAAAAGGGTAAAATAGAAAAATGAATAGATCGTGAAACTGGAAATGAAGAAAGACAAAAAGGGAATAAGAAAAGATAACAAAACAAAGAAACAAACAAACAAAAAACAAGAAAAAAGAGATGCCCCCAGGGATGTCCCTGTGCGTCCGCGCAGAGTAAGGGAGTAGCTTCCAAGCTGCATGGTACTGCCTGGCTAGAAGGGGCTCCCCTGCCAAGAAAAGAAAAAGAAAACAACAAACAAATCAAAACAGAACAAATCAGAGCAAACAAACAAACAAACAAAAAAGCCCCAGGAGTCCTACAAGTTTGGCGGCACGGGCCGGGAAGCAATTTCACAGTTGAGCGGTGTTTCACAGCTTTTCAGGAAGAAGCAAAGGTGGTGCACAGAGCCAGATAGTTGAGAGAAAGGAGGGGGAGGTGATGAGAGGTAAAGCAGAAATCTAAAGAAGAGGAAAAAAGCAACACCAGAAGCCAACAAAACACAACTCAGGGAGCCAGCCAGTGCGGGCGGGTGGAATCCAAGTGACATGGGGGTGCTTCCCAGCCAAGAGACTGTGGCTGCAGGAAGCAGAGGAGGCTAAGTGGGGGTGAAGAAGGGTGGGGGGTGGGAAAGCGTATATTGCTGGTTACCGGTTGTTCTGTCTCCTTCTGGAAGCTCCGTGAAGCTGCTTTCTCATGCCCCCTGTTTGCTGATCTCTGATAGGAGTCCAAGATGGCGGATCTGTGCTGTGGTAGCTGGTAGGGAACCTCTGCATGTATCTCTCCTCGTTCTCTGTTCTCGATCAGTTTCTTATTCCATTCGGTGCTTGGCTGAGTTCTTTATCTCTTCATTTGATGCGTAGGGTTTCAGGACTGTGTGGCTCTATCTGACTTAGTGTTTCTGATCTTTGCTGCAGAGGGATGGCATGGTGTTTCTGACTATAGCACCACGTTGTCCGGAAGTTCCTCTTTTTTTCTTTTTTAATTAAAACTTTAACTTTCTGTAACCCAAATTCCTCAGGGTCTGTTCTAATTTTTTTTTTAAGCCCTTGAGAATCTGTGTGGGTTTGCTCACCTCATCTGCAAAGGAAAAAAAAAATCTCACTAGCGTTGGATAAGGAATACCACCAAAAACAAAACAGGTTCTTTATTTCTTTTCTCAGTCTCTCTTCCCTCTTTAAGCAGATTGCAGCCATCTTAACTATGGGTGTTCTCATGAGGACATATCCCAGGTTTTACGTGTCAAGGTTTCAAGGAACAGCACAGGCAAACATTGCTGAAAACGTCACACAGAAATAATATGGAAAGTTCCAACAGAGCTTTGTCGTTGTTAAGCCCAGGATTTGACAATCATTAATTTACTATTAATAAGTCTTACTGTTAGGGGGACTCACTTCACCAGCCGCAGAAGAGTGTGTTCTTCTGACAACCATTGCTTTAAGCAGTCCGTCAGATTGATTCAGACATTCAAGGTAAGAAAGAGATGTAATTAAATCTTTTCAATAGACTGGCTAAGCACTCACCTGCTGCTACTGATAGATACAATTTGGGAGTTGCTGCAATTTCTTTACCTTCTCCCTTAATACATTTTAAAAATGCTTTAAATGCCTACCAACCCATTGCAGAAGTGTTGTTACTTGGGAATATTAAAGCATTTCTCAGTTAGATGAATAAAGAAACTTCACCTCAATAAATTACCTGGATAGTCTTTCCTAGTATTAATAGTTGTTATGGATTGAATTGTGTTGGAATCCCAACCCCTTTACCTGTGGAAAGGTGTCCTGGTGGCTGAAAATGATTAAGTGCTTGGCTACTAGCCCAAAGGTTGGCAGTTTGAACCCACCCAGCGACTCTGCAGGAGAGTGGCCTGGCGGTCTGTTCCCATAAAGATTACAGCCTAGAAAATCCTCTGGAGCAGTTCTACTCTGTCACATAGGGTCACTGAGTGGAAATCTACTGGGATGGCACCTAACAACAACAGATCTGTGGATGTAATCCCCTTTGGGAACAGGGTTTTCTTTGTTATGTTAATGAGGCCATCTCAATGTAGGGTGTGTCCTAGGCCTACTCACTGCTGAGTTATAAAAACACCAGAGATAAGCAGAGCACTGAGGGGTAGACAGATGCTATCTGCTGACAGTGGAGGCAGAGAAATCTACAAGCCCAGGGACTCCAAGGATTGCTGGCTACTAGAAGCTGAAAGAAGCTCCGGTGACACAGCGGGTTAAGAGCTTGGCCGCTAACCAAAAAGGCTGGCAGTCTGAATCCACCAGCAGCTCTTTGGAAACCCTGTGGGGCATTTCTACTCTGTCACATTGGATCACTATGAGTCGAAATCAACTTGAAGGCAACAGGTTTGGTTTTCTGGGTAGAAGCTGAAATAGACAAAGAAAGACCTCCTGCTAGAGCCACACCCTGATTTGGACTTCTAGCCTCCTGAATCGTGAGAAAATAAATTTCTGTTCTTTAAAGCCACCCACTTGTGGTATTTCTGTTACAGCAGCACCAGGTAACTAAGACAACAGAGTATGACATAGATCACATGTACATATTGTTATGTATCACTGTCTTACATTTAGGGCTGACTTACAATGGGAACAGCAAAAATTAGATTATCTGTCAAAATAAATAATTATGAATGCTTGCCTCTGGTTTTTGGCCCAGGCATTGAAAATGAAATGGAAATAGGCACTTCAGCTCAGACTTTTAGGAGAAAGAAAAAAAAAAGAACACTGTGTTTCAGATGGCGAACTCAGGCAGTATTAGATGGACTCAGTGCCCTGTCTCTGTGGATCTCCTATCTGCTGTGACCTTCAGAGCTCATCTGGAAGCAAATGCCATCACACCCTGTCCTTGCTTCTCTTTTCCAATTGCACCTTTGGTTTCCTACAGCTCTGTCTTAGGGCGTGGACCTTCCTACCCCAGGGAGGACAGAATAAATTCTGGGACCGTGTGTCTTACTGTAAATGTGTGGGAAAGACTGGGCTGAGCCCAGATAAAGGTCACTTTGCTGTCTGCCCTGCTTGGCCTGTGCCCTTTAGAGAAAAGTAATAGTAAATATATAAGCCCTTAGCTTTGGGGCAACTCTAAATGCCAGATTCATGGAGAAATCCAATGGGAAAACAGTAATCTCTTCATAAAGGGTCTCTCAGGCTTTACACTCCTAATATCAGCTATTTTGCCTTAAGAAAAATGGCCTTTTCAGTTATGTGTGAAAGCTGTTCTACCATGAATGGAGAAGTGTCTTAAAATGCTAGCAATGCCCCCAAATGAAGAATTCTCCACTTGTTCAATTCTGCTGATTATCCTGTTGAGTTACTTAGCCTCTGAGCTTCGAAAACATATTCTGAGATTGCTTCTGAAATGCAGCATTTGTCACTGAGAGCTACCAATGGGCAGTAAAGACTTCCTCCAATGTGCAGTACAAGACAAACATTGATTTCTGCAACTAGAATAGATTGAGTAGTTACCATGGTGTGCATTTTAGGGATACTAAAGAAGGAAAAAACATTGATTAAACTACAAGTGTCTTTCAATCTTGTTGGGAAAGCAAAATATATATAGATGGAGAACCAGTAAAGATGTATAAAGCAACAAATGAAATAACATATGTGATAACTATTGTATCAGTTAGCTATTGCTACATCCAGTAAAAACCAGTTGCTGTGGAGTCAACTCCGACTCATGGCAACCACATGTGTGTCAGAGTAGAACTGTGTTCCATAGGGTTTTCACTGGCTGATTTTTTGGAAGCAGATTGTCAGGACTTTCTTTCGAGGTACCTCCTGACCTTTCAGTTATCTTCTTAATGTGTTACCCATTTTCACTACCCAGGGACTACTATGGCTACATAACAGTCACAAAATCTCAGTGGCATACAATAAGAAGAATTTATTCCTCTGTGATTCAACTGGAGTTTGGCTGATATAGACTAAGCTCAGCTGGGCTTGGCTCCAGGCCATGGTTTGATTCAGGCCTGGTCCACTTGTCTGTCATCCTTGGATCAGCAGGCTAACTGGATCATGTTCCTTTCAAGGTGACAGATGTCAAAATTACCCAGAAAAGAGAGCAAAACAAGCAATGCTTTTTAAGGCATAGTCTTTAACTTGAACATGGTCACATTTGCCAACATAGCATGGGCCAAAGCAAATCACAAGGCCAAGTCCAACATCAGTGGGGTGTGGAAGAACTTACTGCATTTTTCTTTTTTCATTAAAGATGAGAAAAGTGTAACTTATCTTTTTGCTGACTGAGCAAACCATGAAAAAATTTTAGACAGTTTATAGATAGGTCTTGAGTCACACATTATAGCCATTACTGCCAACAGTGCACCTGCAGTTCCTAGATTTCTCAAAACTCCCGCTCTAACCCACCTACCACGCTGATTCCTCTAGTCTTCCATGTTACTTCTGCACTGAAATAATGAATATAGTTGTGGTAGACTATGTCATTAGTCAGTAAATATTTATTTACTACCTCTCTTCCACACCCCATTAAAAACCTAACCTGCTAAAGTTAGTGTTTAGCTATTTCTTGTGTGGTATTTTTAACAAAGAAGTTTGCTGATATTTTAAGCTGTTCATGAGCACCTCATTCAGGAGAACTTGCTGAATTGTTGAGACCAGTCTCCAGGTTGTGCTCCCTCCGGATGAAAATTTGTTTTCTGCGCACCACTACTCTGGTCACTTGACACAGTCTGAATAACGCATCCCTGGATGGTTATGTAGGGGAAAATTTCACTGATACAGTCACATATTGAGCTTTTCTCCATATATCTCTTTCAGTGGTGTTTATAAGTCTCCAGGATATAATTTTGAGTGGACATGTATATTTATGGAAGAAGGATACAGACAAAAGCTCTAACCCTTCCCTTTAAATAGCTGTAATAGGATTAATTCATCTGAATGACAATTAAAATTTGTTAACAAGAGAAGTTCCAAATATAGAATTGGGACACCAATATGTGAAAATTTATTGTAAGAAACTCCAACTATATCCATAAGTGGATTTATGACCTTGGGAAATATACATTCTTTGGGGCATAGTTTTGTCACCTATACAATTAAAAAAAAAGAAGAAGTTGCACTAGATGGACTTTAGAAATTGAACGCTGCTGCTTTCGAGTGTTAACATTTTACATTCTAGGATCAGGTTAACATACAATATAAAAAGCACAGAATCCAAGATGACATAGGGAGAAAAAAATGATTGTAAGCAAGATTTTACCATTGGGGCCAGAAGTACAATACTCAGAATAAGGGAGTTCAAAAAGCACAGTCAAACATAAAAGACCAAAATTTCAAGGTGAGCCACTTGGCCCATATGGGAGCCCTACCAGTCTTTGGTAAAGTAGAAGGCCAACTAAAATGAGGGAAACCCTCAATGGGATAGATTGACACAAAAGCCACAACAATGGACTCAAACATACCAACAATTATGAAGACGGCACAGAACTGGGCAACGTTTTGTTCTGTTATACATGAGGTCACCATGAGTTAGAGCCAACTTGATGGCAACTAACAATGACAACAACAACTGAGCCTTACTCTGCCAGCCATCCTGTGCATTGATGGTAGATACTGGATAAGTTGCTCCTAGGAGAGTGCCAGCTTTGGCACCATGGGCAAGATGTTGAACAATAGGACTTTTTCAATGATAAAGTTATTCACCCCACAAATTGGTAGTTCATAGCTTTAGATGATGCTTTAAATCCCTGGTTGTGCATATCATAGGCACTGTTTCCTTTATCTTTTAGAAAGCTTTTCTTCTCCATTGTAAGATTTGGCTAGGTTCTATCTTTTGAGTCTCCCCTGAGTTATGATATCTTAAAGAAAGAAGACATTAGCTCCTCCGAATCCTTGATGTGAGTTGGAAAATATTTCCCATCGGAAACTCCTTACTTTGATTTTCAATATAAACCACCCACAGTTTGGTTCCTTTAATAATTATAATGATTCTACAGTTGAAAAGAAAGCCATAAGAATATTCAGAAATTTTTGTGCCACTGTTTTTCTGCAGGAAAGTACAGGTGATGTGAGATATGGCATGGCATGGCTCTTGCAAATTATATGATGTTAATAAATCACTATTAATTTGGATACTGGAGAGAGATGGGGATCATGCTCAAGGTCGTTGGTAGTGCTCTTATCCAGAGATGTGATGAAGCAGTGCTTGAAATTCTAGGACTCCTTAGGCAGTGATAGGAGATGAGCAATGACCAAAGATATATGAAACATAGATAGTTTGTAGATTTCTCTGATGGTGTTATCATCTTTTTCCTATTTGAAACATGTCTTCAAGACATCCTGCATGTTAAGGTCAGCAAAGATTACTTTAGAAACTGTGAATGTTAATTGAAGGCACAGTTTCAGAAGAAACCCTTTAAACATTTAGCTCATGCTGGTTAATTAGAAGGGCAAAAATTACTCCATTGTGTAAATACAGTGTCTCTTCTTCCTAGTAATGTGAATATATATCTGTTTGGGTCGTCTGAAAATAAAGGAAGTCATTAGGCAAGTGAAATAGGTAAGGTGACATTGACTTTGTGGTTTTACATTGTTTCTAATATTAGGTTTCATTGAGCTGTACCAATGTACCTGGTCCTCATCCAACAGAGACAAGAGCCAAAGATATAAAACTATAAAAAGGGTGGAACTACACATCATGATTTTGTATTTGGAGGTAAATACAAACCCAGTGGGGGGGGAAAAAGAATTCTAGGATATCCTTCTGCCATAACTTTTGATCTGACTAAGGAACAATATAATCTATAGGACACAAAAATCGGTCAAGTCTTGAAAGTATCAAGAAGTACTCAGATGACGCCATTTATATATATTTACTAGTGGTTTGACAAAATCCTGCAATTGAAGAGTTTTCCAGAACTGCCCTTGTTTCCCTTTCAAATAGCCTAAAATGGAAGACATTTATGAATAGCTAAGATTTTGAATAAACTGTTTGAACCTGATCTAAATCTTTGTTATGAAGTAGAGGCAACCTAAATATACAAAGGGAAATTATATCAGACTGAGAAATTTGCAACGTTAAGTGATTGCAGTGTGCGTGCACAACCTGAGATATGCTCGCTCAGGAGTTATTACACTTACATGGGAGACCTCTGGGGCCCTTCCTAGGAAAATGCATGGAGCATCACAGTGGTTCAATGTCCCTGCTCATCCCTCCACCCCAAAGAGGTAAAATCTGTTAAAATGAGCACTGAGGGCAACAGTTGCAGGGAGAAGGCTGGGGAAGGTCATGGCTATAGTCCTAGGCTAATTGAGTTCAGGGTGTGGTTATGAATTGATGAATTGTATTCTCTAACATCAATGATTTCTTCTTTTCTCTTTTATCCTCTGCACACCTCCATCCTGAGTCACTGGGACATTCTGAATGACTGAGTTCTGAAGGGGGATCCTGTCAAAATCACCTCAGAGTGCCTCAGTTTGTCATAACTAGACATAATGACTAAGAACCAATTTCAATTCTAACCTTAGTTTTTGTTTGAATTCACAATTATATAGACATAGCCATCAAATAGAATGAGGGCCTACCCATTTCTGTTTTGAATTTGTTTCCTTCTGGTAAGTTGAGCATGAAATCTAAATCTCAAAATTTTTAGTGAGTTATGTAGAATCTATATACTGTTTAAATAGTTTTGACAGAAAATATTTTGTTACAATATACATTGTTTTACTTAAGAGGGTATATTGCAAAATGTAAATATACTTACAAACTATATTTTAAAATGTGTCCATTTGGAAAAAAGTAACATCTATTTATCATATTTTTTGTTTATTTTAAAAGTTTGTTTGATACTAGGAAAAAATCCATATATTCTATCCCCTCAAAAATATCATTAAAGTGAGGAGCTCAAGATGGCAACTTAGACTGATGCACCAGAATGTCTCCCTACATCAAAGATCTGAGACACCAAGTGAAACAGATACAGATGACAAACTTGGAACCTTGAACATCAGATGGAAGGGTGAAGAATTAAACTGAGCTCCGAGTAGAAAGAGAAACAGAAAGAAAACAGCAGATGTGGAAAGATACAGACCTTCAATCCCTTGCCACCCAGCTCGGCACAGTGTGGCCATCTTCGGACAAAGCAGGCAGTGTTTCTGGGTGAGAAGTATAGAAAGGCAACTATATGGAACTCACAACAGGAGAAAGAGATGCGTGTAAACAAACCTGGAATGAAACAAAGTGAGCAGGACACAAGCTGGGGATAAAAAGGGCAAGTGCAGGAAGATAGGGCAGGAGCTCCAGTGATCCTGACAACCACAGAGATTGGAGGGAGCCAGGGACTGGGAAGGGGTCTACCCACCAGTGGCAGGGCCTGACCGTTTGGCCAGGAAACACCCACTGAATATTAAAACTGCAAAGTAGGAACTAGAGACCCCCCACCCAGCCAGCCTCTGTGTGCCCCCTCCACATTTAAATAGAACCCTAGTCAGCTGGGGTGGCCAGGCAGTAGAGCCGCCCTCCAACCCCGCACCCACGACTGTCTGGAGACCAGTGGGAGTGCACCTGCACCCCAGTGATCAGTGAGAGCATGACCACTTCCCAGGGACTAGTGCAAGCATGGCTGCAATCTGGTGATTGGCAGATGCACACCTGCTGCCAGGCAACTGGCAGGAGTGTACCTGCAGCCAAGCAACCAGAGAGAGCATGCCCACTTCCCAGCGACTGGCGAGAACACACTTGCAGGCTGGTGACCACAAAGAGCGCACCTACAGCCCAGTGACTGGTGGGAGCACATCTGCAGCCTGGCAACCAGCAGGTGCATGCTTCCATCAGCTGCCCAGAGACTAACTATCCCCCCAAGCCCACACAGTAACTGGAAACACACTCAGTGCCATTGCCCAGCAACCAACAGGTGTGCCCCATGCCCTAGCCCAGTGACTAGCAGGTGCACCCCTGTGCACTCTTCCAATGGCCACTGGCATGGCTCAGCAGGCACATTCCATCACTAGTAACCACCAGGTGCATCCCAACAGACTCTAACGACAAGCAGGCACTCCCTGTGTGAACACCCACTAACCACCTGGCTACAGAGTCACCCATCCTACACCCAGCCAGTTCCTGCAGGCTGACCCCACATGCACTGAGACCCCTTCATCTCCCATCACTTACTGAGACACCAATTCATGCCCACATAAAGGGCCTACCCTGTCCATTTGGGTAGCATTGCTAACATGTGGCTACAAAGATGACCTATCCTGCTCTCCAGTGGATGCACTAACTGCAAGCATCAACACAGAAGGACCCCACGGACCCACAAGGGCTGTAGAGGGTACAGACCAACCAACACTTGTCACTACAAAAGAAGAAACCAAGACGAAGCAAACAAACATACAATCAATCAATCAATAAAACAACACTTCAATGCCTCAGAGACAGCAGACAATATCAAATTGTGTAAAGACACAGGACAAGATGACTCAAGCAAGTGACCAAAATAAAGGAACAGAAAATTTTCCTGATGAAGAAACAGCAATAGAACTGCTTGATAAGGAATTCAAAAGATTTACATATAGGATCCTCAAAGATATCAAGGAAAACACAGACAAAATTCTAGAAGAATTCAGGAAAAATCACAAGGACAAAATGACAAAATAAACAGATAATTAGAAACCATACAAAAACAGCAACTAGAAATCCTGAAGCTTAACAATAAAATATCAGAAATAGATAACTCAATGACGGAGCACAGAAGTAGAATTGAATCAATGAAAGGAAGGATCATTGAAATAGAGGACAAATCCCTTGATACTAACTTATTTGAGGAACAATCATAAAAGAATAAATAAAAATGAAGAAAGCCTAAGAGTTATGCGAGACATTATGAAAAGAAACAATCTACACGTGATTGGAATTCCAGAACAGGAGGAGACAAGAAAAAGCACAGAGAGATTTTTTTAAGAATTACTGGCAGAAAACTTACCTGATATCATGAAAGACAAGAAGGTTTCCATCCAAGAAGCTCAGTGACCCCCCCATACAGTATAGACCCTAAAAGAAACTCATCAAGACGTATCATAATCAAACTTCCAAAAACCAAAGACAAAGAAAAAATTCTGAGAGCAGCTCATGAGAAATGAAATATCACTACAAAGGAACACCAATAAGACTAAACTCTGACTTCTTGGCAGAAACCATGCATGCAAGGAGGTAATGGGAAGACATTTATAAAACCCTGAAAGAAAAAAAATTGCCAGCTAAGAATCATATCTCCATCAAAACTGTCCCTCAAATACAAAGGTGAAATTAGGACATTTCCAGACAAATATAAATTAAGGGAATTTGTGAAAATCAGACCAACCTTACAAGAAATCTTTAAAGGAGTCCTTCAGACAGAGAACCAATGACATAACAACCTGAGACCAAGACACATGACAACATCACGCAGATACCAACCCAGACAAAGAACTCTCAAAATTAAAATAAAGCTACAAAGCTAAAAACAGGGAACCAGAGATTTAAATCTGAAATTGATGACAGCTTCAAAACATAAACAGGGAACAGATGGTGTAGTTATAGAATTTCCATATGGACAGGAAATCAAGAAGATAACAAAATATAACAGACTGTTTTAAACATAGGATGATAATGGTAAACCTCACACTAACCACAAAGAAAATTAACCAACCTATCCACCAAAATGAAGAAAATCAAAGAGACCCAGTAAACATAAAATCAACAAAAGTGAAAGAAATGAAAAGACAATCCGTGAACAAAAAGAACTAAGCACAGAAAATTAAGCAGAACAAAGAAACCATCAACACCACACATACACACACACACATAAAGCATAACGAAATGACAGTAGTAAATTCATATGTCAATAATCACACTGAATGTAAATGGTTTAAATGCACTAGTCGAGAGAGAGTGGCAGAATAGATAACAAAATATGACCCATCAATATGTTGCATACAAGAGACACACCTTAGACACAAAGACATAAATAGCTAAAAAATCAAAGTAGGGAAAAAATATACCAAGCAAACAGTAATCAGATAAAAGTAGGATTGGCAATATTAATCTCTGATAAAACAGAGTTTAAATCAAACTTCATCATAAGAGACAAGGAAGGACATTATATAATGATTAAGGGATCAACCCACCAAGAGGACCTAACCATAATTTATGCACCCAATAACAGAGCTCCAAAATATATAAAACAAACCCTAACAGAATTGAAAAAATAGACAGTTCTACCTTAATAGTAGGAGACTTTAACATATCACTTTTGATGATGGACAGAACAACTAGAAAGAAACTCAACAAAGAAACAGAAGGTCTAAATAACACAATCAACCAACTTGACCTCATAGCAATATACAGAGCACTCCACCCAACAGCAGCACAGTACACATTCTTCTCCAGCATACATGGATCATTCTCTAGACTAGACCATATTCTAGGCCACAAAGCAAGCCTCAATAAATTAAAAAATACCAAAATAATACAAAGCGTCTTCTCAGATCACAATGCTATAAAACTAGAAATTAATAACAGGAAAAACAAGGAAGAAAAATCAAATACTTGGAAACTGAACAACAAAATGATTAAAAACCATTGGGTAACAGAAGAAATAAAAAAATTCCTAGAATCAATCAAGAATGAAAACACAACATACCAAAATCTTTGGGACACAGCAAAAGCAGTTCTCAGAGGTCAATTTATAGCAATAAATGCACACAACAAAAAAAGAAGAAAGGGCTAAAATCAATACCTTAACCCCACAACTCAAACAAATAGACAAAGAGCAGCAAAAGAAGCCCACAGATGACAGAAGAAAGGAAATAATAAAGATTAGAGCAGAAATAAATGAAACAGAAAAACAATAGAAACAATCAATGAGACTAGAAGCTGGTACTTTGAAAGGATCGATAAAATTGACAAACCACTGGCCAAACTGACAAAAGAAAAAAAGGAGAAAATGCAAATAACCCAAAGAAGAAATGAGATGGGTGACATTATAAGAGAACCAACTTAAATAAAAAGGATCATAACAAAATACTACAAAAAATTATACTCCAACAAATTTGAAAACCTAGAGGAAATGGACAAATTCCTAGAAACACACTACCTACCTATACTAACACAAACTGAGGTAGAGAATCTGAGCAGACCCATAAAAAAAGAAGAAATTAAAGAGGTCATTAAAAAACAAAACTACTAACAACAACAAAAAACCCTGGCCTGGACAGTTTCGCTGAAGTATTCTACCAAACATTCAGAGAAGAGCTGACACCAATTCTACTCAAACTATTCCAGAACATAGAAAAGGAAGGAATACTCCTGAATTCATTGTATGAAGCCAGCAATAGCCCTATTACCAAAGCCAGGCAAAGACATCACTAAAAAAGAAAATTATAGACCAATTTCCCTCATGGACATTGACTCGAAAATTCTCAACAAAATTCTAGCCAATAGAATCCAACAGTAAATCAAAAAAATAATACATCACAACCAAGTGGGATTCATACCAGTTATGCAAGGATGCTTCAACATTATAAAATCAATCAATATAATCCACTACCTAAATAAAACAGCAAAGGAAAAGAATCAGATGATCATCTCAATCAATGCAGAAAAGGCATTTGATAAAAGCCAACACCCATTC
Organism: Dugong dugon; assembly: GCA_030035585.1. Taxonomy (NCBI): domain Eukaryota; kingdom Metazoa; phylum Chordata; class Mammalia; order Sirenia; family Dugongidae; genus Dugong; species Dugong dugon. Next base: position 155,220,494 of record CM057483.1, read on the forward strand.
CTGATAAAAATTCTCAGCAAATTAGGAATAGAAGGGAAATTCCTTGACATAATTAAGGACATGTATGCAAAACCAAGAGCCAACATTACTCTCAACGGATAGAGACTGAAAGCATTCCCTCCGAGAATGGGAACCAGACAAGGATGCCCTTTATCACCACTCTTCATTTTTTTCTTCTTATTTATTTATCTATTTTATTTTATTGTACTTTAAGTGAAAGTTTACAATTCAAGTTAGTCTCTCATACAAAAATTTGTACATGCGTTGTTATGTAACCCTAGTTGCTCTCCCTATACTGTGACAGCACACTCCTCCTTTCCACCCCTGATTCTCCGTGTCCATTCAACCAGCTCCTGACCCTTTCTGCTTTCCCATCTCACCTCTGGACAGGAGCTGCCCGTTTAGTCTCATGCACCTACTTGAGCTAAGAAGCACACTCTTCACAGGTATCATTATATGTCCCATAGTCCAGTCTAATCTTTGTCTGAAGTGTTGGCCTTGGGAATGGTTTTAGCTCTGGGTTGACAGAGAGTCTGGGGGCCATGCTTTCTGGTGTTCCTCCAGTCTCAGTCAGACCACTAAGTCTCGTCTTTTTACTAGAATTTGAGTTCTGCACCCCACTTTTCTCATGCTCCATCAGGGACTCTCTGTTGTGTTCCCTGTCAGGGCAGCCATTGGTGGTAGCCAGGCACCATCCAGTTCTTCTGGTCTCAGGCTGATGCAGTCTCTGGTTTATGTGGCCTTTTCTGTCTCTTGGGCTAATACTTTCCTTGTGACTTTGGTGTTCTTCATTCTTCTTTACTCCAGGTGAGTTGGGACCAACTCATGTATCTTGGATGGCCACTTGCAAGCTTTTAAGACTCCAGACGCCACTCACCAAAGTAGGATGAAGAACATTGTCTTAATGAACTTTGTTATGCCAATTGACCTAGATGTCCCCTGAAAGCATGGTCCCCAGACCCCCACCCCTGCTACTCTGTCCCTCGAAGCTTTATCACCACTCTTATTCAATATTGTATTGGAAGTTCTAGCTAGAGCAATAAGACAAGAAAGGGAAATAAAGTACATCCAAATTGGTAAGGAAGAAGTAAAACTATCCGTATTTGCAGACAATATGATCTTATACATAGAAAATTCCAGAGAATCCACATGAAAGCTACTGGAACTAATAGATGGATTCAGCAAAGTGGCAGGGTACAAAATCAACTACAAAAATCAGTCAGATTCCTCTACACTGACAGAGAACTCTGAAAAGGAAATCAGGAAAACAATACCATTTACTATCACCCCCCCCCCCCCCCACCAAGATAAAATACTTAGGAATAAATCTAATTAGAGATGTAAAAGACTTATACAAAGAAAACTGCAAAACACTACTGCAAGAAACCAAAAGAGACCTTCATAAATAGAAAAACATACCATGATCATGGATAGGAAGACTTGACATTGTGAAAATGTCATTACTTCCAAAAGCAATCTATAGATACAACGCAATCCCAATCCAAATTCCAACATTCTTTAATGAGAGGGAAAATTTAATCACCAACTTTATATGGAAATGAAGGAACCCCCAGATAAGTAAAGCATCACTGAAAAAGAACAAAATAGGAGGCCTCACACTACCTGGTCTCAGAACCTATTATACAGCCATGGTAGTCAAAACAGCCTGGTACTGGTACAATGACAGACACATAGACCAATGGAACAGAATTGAAAACCCAGAAGTAAATCCATCCACCTATGGACATCTGATCTTCAACAAAGGGTCAAAGTCCATTAAGTGGGGAAGAGATAGTCTCTTCAACAAATGGTGCTGGCAAAATTATATATCCATCTGCAGAAAAATAAAACAGAATCCATACCTCACGCCATACACAAAAACTAACTCAAGATGAATCAAAGACCTAACTATAAAACCTAAAACTATAAAGATCGTGAAAGAAAACACAGTGACAACACTAGGGGCCCTAGTTTATGGCATAAACTGAATATCAAGCATACCTAAAGATCCACAAATTCCAGAAGATAGATGACTGGGACCTCCTAAAAATTAAATACATATACTCATCAAAAGATTTTATCAAGAGAGTAAAAAGAGAACCTACAGACTGCGAAAAAATCTTTGGCAATGACATATCTGATAAAGCTATAATCTCTAAAATGTATAGAAAACTTTAACTCAACAACAAAAAGACAAACAACCAAATCATAAAACAGGCAAAGGACATGAACAGATACTTCACCAAAGAGGACATTCAGCTATCCAACAAATACATGAAAAGATGTTCATGATCATTAGCCATTAGAGAGATGCAAACCAAAACCATGATGAGATACCATCTCACCCCTGCAAGAATGGCACTGATCAAAAAAGAAAACAATAAATGCCGGCGAGGTTGTGGGGAGACTGGAACTCTCATACACTTGCTGGTGGGACTATAAAATGATACAACTATGGAAAACAATATAGTGCTTACTTAAAAAGCTAGAAATAGAAATACCATATGATCCAGCAATCCCACTTCTAGGAATATATCTCAGAGAAGTAAGATTCATCACACAAATAGACATATGCACACCCATGTTCATTGCAGCATTATTCACAATAGCAAAAAGATGAAAACAACTTAAGTGCCCATCAACAGATGAATGGATAAACAAATTATGGTACACACATACAATGGAATACTATGCAATGATAAAGAACAATGATAAGTGTCCTAGTCATCTAGTGCTGCTATAACAGAAATAGCACAAGTGGATGACTTTAACAAAGAGAAACTTATTTCCTCACAGTAAAGTAGGCTAGAAGTCCAAATTCAGGGCATCAGCTCCAGGGGAAGGCTTTCTCTCTCTTTTGGCTCTGGAGGAAGGTCCGTGTCATCAATCTTCCCTTGGCCTAGGAGCTTCTCTGGGCAGGAGCTCTGGGTCCAAAGGACCTGCTCTACTCCCGGCACTGCTTTCTTGGTGGTATGAGGTCCCCAATTCTTTGCTTGCTTCCCTTCCCTTTTATTTCTTGTAAGATAAAAGGTGGTGCAGGCCAAACCTCAGGGAAACTCCCTTTACATTGGATCAGGGATGTGACCTTAGTGAGGGGGTTACAATCCCATCGTAATCCTCTTTAACATAAAATTACAATCACAAAATGGAGGACAACTACACAATATTGGGAATCATTGCCCAGGAAAATTGATACACACATTTTTGGGGGGACATAATTCAATCTGTTACCAAATGCAATGGGTTTGCTGCTTGTACTCTCGTTAAGAATAACTAAGAGTCAAGCGGATTTAAAGCACGGCATAGTTTATTACTTGCGGCGAGTAAGGAGAGGAGGGGTGATCCTCCCGAAAGCACTCTCTCTCAGAACAAAGGTCTGGGGGGAGGGGCAGCTTCATACCACGTAGGAAAGGGGAGGTCTAACTTCATATATATTTAAAAAGCGATCAGGGTAGGATTTGGCATGGAAGTGACTGACGGACTTCTCACTTTGGAAATGGGCTCGGTCACCACTTGATGGCATATGTCTGGTGATTTTGGTTCCTAGGCAACACTTATTAACGGATGAGGCCATCTGATGGTCAACCTGGTCTCTTACTGTGCATGCCCAGGATTCTAGTTCTAATTGGCTGATCTGAAAGACAGCTACAAGCGGACAGATTAGGAAGAAGCAAACATTTGCACCATTCTTCTAGAAAAAATTTTTTAGCCGACATAACTTGCCATTTAAGGCCTTTTCTGTCCCTAGCTGGTCTCAACTCCCCCGTGGGAAGTTCACACTCCTCATTCTTGAGGGGTTTAGGGATGGAGGTCTCTTATTCTGAAGCTGCTTCCTGCTGATAAGAGATGCAGGGTTCTATTGATTAGAGGAGTGGAATTCTCTTGCTGCCTGAGCTCAACTGTTGTATTTTCTATGCATCTCAAAAGGCCCTTCATAGGGTGGCTGTGCTTCTTCTTGATCTTGGTATGGAATGTGTTGGGATCCTTGAGCAACCATCATCTGGAGGTTCAACTTCTGAAGTCTGGAAGTAATGAATTTTACCAACAAGTTGAATAAACAGGGACTGAAGAGGAGCAATAGTAAAATAGCAAATAAGAGTCCCAGGAGAGGTAGGAACCATGTGACAGGGGGAAACACATTTTTTGCTGCTTGCCATATGTCTTGGACTCCTGATCCATGGTTAAACTTTTGAAGCCACTCAGCCTGGTCAAGTAGACTTTTTGCTCTAATTTCTACCTGTCCTGTAGTATTGACATAGGTACAACAGCTAGTGTTGGCAACTGAGCAGACTACCCCCTGCTCGGTCAGAAGGAAATCCAGAATGATTCGATGACCTAAAGACTACTTTGGCCAGTGAATTTAGGGCTAGACTGAGGGCTCTAATTGCTTCCCCTGAATCTTGGGCAACTGTCTCCATGATTGCAGTGATGTTTGATATTACTGATCCCTGATACAGGAACCCGGCTGTGGTTCCTGCGATGGTTCCAATGAGGGCTACTATCCCTGCTATTATTAGCCCTATTCCTCTTTCTTCCCGATTAGGGACTCTATATATTTGAATGAGGTCTGGGTTGGGATGAGCAAACCCAATGGTACATATTCTATTTTAATGTAACGGCTTGATGCGTGCTAGCATGGTGTTACCACAAAGGAACATCAATCCTTTTGGGAGACACACGTAGATAATACCTGTCGAGCTGTTAAACAAACTAGTATGATTAAGGATTGGTTTTAGCCAGGACTCTTGAAGTGATGATAGTGTAACATTGACTGCATTCAGTGGGTTGCAACCAGGGTAGATTCCTAATGGGTATATTTTATTTTTGTTCTGGATTTTATTGACCTTATTCCTGAAATTAGTAAAATTATCATTTATCCTTTGGAAGCACTGGGTTGTTGCCTCTCGGGGGCTGTTAATCATCATGTGAAGGCAAAGGCATTCCCAGGACACTCATGGAGACTGTACTAGTTTGGGAACAAAATTGGTCCACATTAGCGAGTCCCAAGTTTGGAAGCAGGAGTTACTTTCATGAAGTACAGGTACGGGAGATACTTGAAATGGAGATATAGGAAGGGGTTTCTTTGCCCTGAAAGCTGTTCCAAAGGCTGTCAGGTTAATATTATGCATGGGAGTGGACGGTATCCAAGGAATCTGGGCTCCCTGTTCAACAGTTGTTGGGGTCTGATAACAGATCCAGCAATGTGTTAAATTGTTTCCTGAAGCAATGGCTTGGGAAGCATTAATTAAATAGTTGGCATTACTGGATGTTAAAGCTGAATGGGTTAATGGAATAGCTAAGCTTGCTGTGGCCATGTTAAGAAGGCTAAGGAGTTTCCAGCTAGGACTTCCCATGTTAACACTAGGTGGCAATTTCTACCACACCTAGTGTCAGCACCGACTCATTAAAGCATAAACTAAGGCTTATAAGTTGGTCCAAAAAGGGGAATCACACAGGCTGCAGCCAAAATAAAGATTAAGAGAACAGCCAAGGTGAAGACAACTCCCAGTATTTCTTCTACACTTATTTTCATGATACTTATCTATGAATCCTTGTTCTGCCTTTTAAACAGCCACTGAGGCCTTCAACTGGTTCACAGGTGTAGGAGTCTTGGCTTGTAGGGAGTTCGTCAGGCTGTCCAGGTGGAGAAAAAGGCCTGCCCTGGGAGTGATGGACCCACGGAGTAACTCCCTCTAATCTGAGGGCAGAGGGATTTGTTAATAATACTTGGTATGGGCCCACCCATTTTTCAGTCAGTTGGTCTCCTAGGCTCCCTTCTCGCCAAGTCTTTAAAAGTACTAAGTCTCCTCGCTGGAAATCGAGCAAGTCCCCTTTTGTAGGTTCAGGGAGTATCTGGATGCCATATTCTTGGAGTGCTTTCTGTACTTCTCCCAGATTAATGATATATTTTAATGTTTGTTGTGTCTCTTGATCTAAAAGATCATCTACCTTGAGAAAAGGTCTTCCGTAAGTCAATTCAAATGTGTTTAGCTTTAGAGCTCGTCTGGGGGTGGCCCATACCTTAATCAAAGCAATAGGTAACATTTTAATCCAGATTTCTTGAGTTTCTTGGCATAATTTTGCAAGGGTCCTTTTTAGAGTTTGGTTCATTCTCTCAACCTTTCCTGAGAACTGAGGTCTCCATGCTGAGTGGAGCCTATATGTGATGTTTAAGGATTGGGATAAACTCTGAGTTATCTTAGCCATAAAGACAGGGCCATTGTAGCTCTGGAGGGACTGAGGCAGGCTGAACCCGGGTATGATTTCTTTTAGAATCCATTTGCATACGTCGGTAGCTTTCTCAGTCCTGGCAGGAAAGGCCTCTACCCATCCTGTGAAGGTGTCTATGAAAACCAACAGGTATTTGAATCTTTGGCACAGAGGCATCACTGTAAAATCTATTTGCCAATCCTACCGTGGGTATGTTCCCCAATGTTAAACAGGTTTTATCAAGGGAAGAGTTATGGGGTGAGTATTTGGATTGTCTCTTAAACGTATCTCACAGCTTTTAGAAACCTGTTGTATTTCCTTTTTCAAGTTCCTTCCCTGTGTTAGAGTTTTAAGCCGAAGATGTAATGTCTCTTGGCCATAATGACTGGCCTCATGGGCCACCTTAACTACTTTCTAGAACTGGCTTCCAGGGATGTAGACCCTTTTGTTTTCATTCTGATACCAACCATTAATCCGTTTCTCAAATCCTTGAGTTTCTGCATCCTAAATATCTTCTGAGCTGTACTGGGGTTTAAGGGTTGAAAGGCTAATGTCAGGAATGGGAGCCATCTGAGTTACTGGGGACTGTACCTGAGCTGCTTTCTTAGCTACAGCATCTGCTTTGCTGTTACCCCTCAGAATTGGGGTGTTCTCTTTTTGATGTCCCCTACAGTGTATAACAGCCACTTCAGCAGGTTGTTGTACTGCCTCTAGAAGTTCCAAAATGAGACTACCATACTTAATGGGTGAATCTTTTGAGTTTAAAAGCCCTCTTTCTTTCCAAATAGCCCCATGAGCATGGATGATGGAGAAGGAGTACTTAGAATCTGTATATATGTTCATTCTCTTGTCTTTTGCCAATTGTAGTGCTCAAATGAGGGTGACAAGCTCGGCTTTTTGCACATAGGTTTGGGGAGGTAAAGGCTGGGCTTCTATAACGTCATGTAAACCCACTATGGCATACCCTGCTTTGCAAATACCTTGTTCTACAAAACTACATCCATCAGTGAACCAATCCTCATCTGCATTCTCTAAAGGACTGTCTTTCAGATCAGGCCTACTGGAATAAATTTGGTCTATTGTTTCCGTACAGTTATGGGCTAGCTTGTGGTCTTTGGAGGTCGTAGCAGGTAAGAGTGTGGCAGGATTTAAAACGTGACAAACCTTTAAAGTCACTTCAGGAGAATCTAATAATATGGCCTGGTATTGGGTTATCCTGCCTCCTGAAAGCCAATTCCCTCCTTTAACTTCTGAAACAGTCTGAACCTGATGGGGTGTCAGCACCTCCATAGGTTGTCCTAAAGTAAATTTGGATGCTTCTTTAACCAGGATTGCAGTGGCCATGACTGCTCTCAAGCAGGCCAGCCAACCTCGTGCTACTGGGTCTAATAGTTTAGAGAAATAGGCGACTGGCCTAGTAAGAGGACCAGTCTGTTGGGTGAGTACTCCTAAGGCCTGTCCCTGTCTCTCATGAACATATAGTCTGAAAGATTTCATTAAGTCTGGAAGGCCTAATGCAGGGGCTCTACCCAACTCTAGTTTAATGCTTTCAAATGCTGTTTGGCATTCTTGAGTCCATTCTAAGCATCAGCTTTCTTCCCCTCTTAGAGATTCATATAAAGGTTTTGCTATTAGCTCAAAGTTGGGTATCCAGATTCTACAAAATCCGGCCATACCTAAGAAGCCTAGTAATTGTTTTTGCATGGTGGGAGCTAGAAGGGAAGTTATGGCTAGTTTTCTCTCAGGCAGTAGTTGTCAGACACCAGGAGAAAGATGAAACCCTAAGTATGTCACTACTTCTTGTGTAATCTGGGCCTTTTCAGGAGAAACCCTGTAACCTTGATTTGCCAAATGATTTAGAGTCTCTATAGTATTCTTATCTGAGCTATCTTGGTCCTCACTAGCTATCAGTAAGTCCTCTACATACCGGAGTAATATTCCTTTTTTCAGCTTTAAATCCCCAAGGTCTTTAGCCAAGGTTGAACCAAACAGGTGGGGAGAGTTTTTGAAACACTGGGGAAGGACTGTCCATTTAAACTGGGCTCTTGCTCTAGTATCTGGGTCCTCCTATTCAAAAGCAAACAATTCTTGGGAGTTGGGGTGCAGGAGTACACAAAAGAAAGCATCCTTTAAATCTAGTACAGTAAAGTAGGTGGCAGCAGCAGGTACCTGGGTAAGCAGAGTATATGGGTTGGGGACCAGCAGGTGAATTTTTACTACAACCTTGTTCACTGCTCTTAAATCTTGCACAAAGCGGTATTCTCCATTAGGCTTCTTGATAGGTAAAATGGGAGGGTTGCAAGGGGACTGGCAAGGCTCAATAAGTCCTTGTCTGTGGAGCTTTTCTAACACTGGTTTAATCCCAGCTCTCACCTCTGGCTTAAGTGGATATTGCTTGTGCCAAGGGAGAGCAGCTCCAGGTTTTAGTTCAACCCAGACAGGATTAACATTGTAGGCCCTTATTGGTTGGTTTACATTCCAAACTAATGGGTTCACTTTGGTTAAAATATACTGAGAGATATTAGATGTCTTTTGTGTAGAACCCCCTGTCTTAAGGATTGCTAGGAGTTCTGCCCCTTGACTTCTATCTATTTCTACAGTGACTTGATCCCTGGAGAGAAAAACAGTAGCCCCTAATTTGGTTAATAGATCCCTACAAAGCCAAGGGATAGGACACTCGGGTACATGTAGAAAAGTGAGATAGAATCCGTGTACCTACCTCACAAGATAAAGGAAGGTGAACTTCTTAGTCTGGGACTGCCCTGAGACTCCCACTATTACACAATCTTGATTAGAGAGCTTGCCGATAGGTTTGTTTAAGACAGAGTAGGTGGCTCCCATATCAAGTAAAAATTCAGTTTTCCTACCTGCCACATCGAAAGTAACCTGAGATTCCGCAGAGGTCATGGATATCAGTTGTCATTGTTTCGTGGGAGCTGGGCAGTCCTCTGGGCCTTGTCACTCAGAAGGCTGTGGCAACTGCAACTTGGGGTCACGATTGGGGTAGCATCCCAGCCTTCCCGATTGAGGACGGTCTGGGCACTCCCATTTCCAGTGTCCCTCTTTTGGGAAATATGCACACTGTTGGGGTCCCAGCTTTGCTGGCGGTCCTGAAGGGCAGCTCCAAGTTCTGTCAGGTCGGCTGCTTACCTGTGATGGCCTGGGCCCCTGGGGGTCACTTCAAGGTGGCCCCTGAATAACTGCGGCCAACAACTGGGTCTTTTTTTCCATCCTCCTATCCTTTCGATCTTCTTCCACCTTATCTCTGTTGTTAAAAACCTTAAAGGCTTCCTCCACTAATTTGGACAATGGGGTCTGGGGGCCAGCCTCTAACTTTTGAAGTTTCCTTCTAATATCTGGGGCACTCTGGGTTACAAAATGCAGACTCAGCAGAGGGGCAGCCTCTGGTGCCTCTGGATCTATGTTGGTAAATTTCTTGAAGTTCTCTGTCAGCCTATCCAAGAAGGCCAAAGGGTTCTCATCTTTTCCTTGGGTTATTTCTTTGACCTTTAAATAATTAACTGGCTTATGGACACACTTTTTCATTCCCTCGACCACACAAGTTATAAAATGTTTCATTCTTGCCCCATCTAGTCTGTCCTGGTAATCCCACTGTGGATCGGTTCCAGGAACTGCCTCATCCCCTAGCTTCAAAACATTGTGCTTGGAGATGGTGGGAACAAAGCTGTCAGCATACTCTCTTGCCTTAGCTAGTATTCTATTCTTCTCATCAGTAGAACAACAGGTGGTCAGAACTACTATCACATCCTGCCAACTGAGAACAAAGTTAAGACTAAGCTTAACAAATTCTTCTCTAAATTTCTCTGGGTCTTCTGAAAACTTACCCAGTTTCTCTTTACACACACTTAAATCTGAAACAGAAAGGGGGACCTGTACCTGGACCACCCCACCCTGTCCATCTACCACCTCTCACAATGGGTACATCCCCACTGAGGTCTTTTTAGAATCTGGGAGGGGAGGATAAATGTTGCGAGGATGGAGGACCATAGGGGTAGAGGGAAGCTCGCTGGGACCTGTCATCAAAGAGGCTGTAGGTCTTGAACGAGGAGTAAGGGAAAGGTGGGGCAGAAGGCATGTTGAGGATGGGATCAGAAACAGCGGGGGAAGGGGAGCTGGGAGGGAGGTATGCTGGAGGTTCAGGCAGAGACATTGGCTAGGTCAGCGCTGGACCTCAATTCAAGAGGGGATCCTCCAAAAGATCTGGTTCTCCAGATTGAGCTTTGGTAGCTAGAGCTACGTGGGTCAGTTTCCATTTTGTTTGTAGCCCTTTATTTTGGTAGAGGGCCATAAAGGCTTGTGCATAGGGGATTTCATCCCATTTTTCCTCCCTCTTGCAAAATAAATCCAGCTGTAAAATAGTATTAAAATTCAGACAGCCGTACAAAGGCCACTTCTGGTGAGGGTATACTGAGTGAGGCCAGGCAGTGTTGCAGAAAAATATAAGTTTCTTTTTCTTTAATTGATCATAAGAAAAAAAATTGCCAGTGTTTAAGAATGCACCCTAGGAGTGAATCTCCTGGTATGCTTTCCTGATTTCACATTCCGTCCAATTAACTGTTCCCAAGAAACTAGCTTTTTATTTTTATGCATAGTTAATACCACAAGCTTTTTCTTCCTAGTCCAATAGGAATTTATTGTCTCTCATGACGCAGCCAAAAGTTTTCCCAGCTTCTGGAAAAACCCTATTTTTGAAATCTTAACACTCTGTCCAGAGCATTCCCTGTATTGTGATCCAAATCCCAGTCTAGACTGAAAATCTGCTCTCCCCGTGTATCTCTTTCTTTAGCCCAAGCAGTAAACTCCCAGGAGTCTCTATAAGTATGTTCTAATTCAACCTGAATTTCTTTCCACCAATCAATTTCCATATACTATACACATAAGACAGACAAACAGACGGACACAGCGCTCATACCAGACAAGCCAGAGAGGGAAAGGGGAACGAAGATGATCTTAGTGAGGCCCAGACCCCAGTTCAATCTTCTAGATATCCTCTATCCCCAATACCAGAAAGGGAAAGAGGAATGAAGATGATCTTAGTGAGGTCCAGCCCCCACTTCAATCTTCCAGATACCCTCTATTCCCAAAACCAGATGGAGAGACTTCTAACCTTACTCTCTCAATCGGGTGCCGACTGGAGAATTTCATGTCCACTCCTCAGAGCCAGGCCAGGCTGGAGGGGTTTCAATCTCTCAATCTGAATACATAGAGATGTCTATGCCAACCTCCCAAATTCAGGGTGCACCAACCAGAAACAGACAACGCAGGAAACACACACACACACACACACACACAAAAAAAAAAAAATTCTATGCCTTTCTTTAGAGCCAAATTGAAAGTAAACTCTCAGAGTTTGAACTTACCAAGCCCGAGGGACACTGAACAAAAAGCATTCAGGTGCCCACAAGCCCGCCCAGGAAAGGCCTGTCTCCTCTGATAGCTGACTCGGCGGGGGGAGGGACCCCAAGTAGGGTCCCATCTGGGGTGCAAGGAAATTTGTTACAGAACGCAATGGGCTTGCCGCTTGTACTCCCGTTAAGAATAACTAAGAGCCAAGAGGATTCAAAGCAAGGCATAGTTTATTACTCACGGCCAGTAAGGAGAGGAGGGAGGATCCTCCCTGAAAGCACTCTCTCTCTGAACAAAGGGCTGGGAGCGCAGCTTTATACCACGTGAGAAAGGGAAGTCATACGTATCCATTAACTTCATATATATTTAAAAAGGGATCAGGGTAGGATTTGGCATGGAAGTGGCTGACGGACTTCTCACTTCAGAAATGGGGTCGGTCACTGCTGGATGACATATGTCCGGTGATTTTGGTTCCTAGGCAACACTTATTATGGGATGAGGCCATCTGATGGTCAACCTGGTCTCTTACCGTGCATGCCCAGGATTCTAGTTTTAATTGGCTGATCTGAAAGACAGCTACAAGCGGACAGATTAGGAGGAAGCAAACATTTGCACCATTCTTCTTCTAGAAAAATATTTTAACTGACATAACTTGTCGATTAAGGCCTTTTCTGTCCCTAGCTGGTCTCAAATCCATGACATTCCTCCCTTTGGCCCTGAAAAATCACATCCTTGCAACATGCAAAACATTCATCCCATCATATCATAGCAAAAGTCTTAACTCTAAGTCCAAAATCCAAAAATTCCTCTTCATCTGTGAACTCTAGAATACAAGTTATCTGCTTCCAAAGGTACAAGGGCAGAACAGGCACAAGCTAGACATTTCCATTACAGATGGGAGAAACTGGAGGAGAAGAAGGGATAACAGGCACCAAGCAAGTCAGCAAAACACATTACATTAGCCCTCAAGGCTTTGAAAATAATCTTCTGTTCTCTGAGACAATTTACACAATGGCCCTGCCCTCCAGACTCTAGGTATTGGCCACACTCTCCAGATTCTGAGTGGAGGCCCCTTGGCCCTGGGCTTCAACTCCAGCTTCCAGGCCCACTGGGACGGCAACCCTGCTCCCTTGGCTTTAGATGCATTATTCTCCTAGTCTGAGTGGTGGCTCTACCCATAGAAACACCAGAGTCCACAGCCCCACCCTTTGAAACCCCAGAGGTCATACCTTTTGAGACTGAGGCAGCTCAGCTTCTTGTGTTCCTTGTCTCTTCAGCTTCTGCTTCCTGTGGCCTCTCAGCCCTCGGGCCTCATGCCTGCATCTGCCCTGCTGGGGCAAGTGTTCCAAAGATGTATAGCTCCACTGATAAGTGCCCAGAGGCACCCTACTCTGCCAGGAAGCCTCCTGCACACAGGCACTCAGCTCTCTCACTCCATGGGTTGGCTCCAGTGCTGTCTCACACTGGTCTCCTGGTCCTGCTGCTGCTGGTTCTCTGCTGCTTCCAGTCCTCTGCTGCTGCCACTTCTCTATCCAGTCACGGTCTCAAAACTGCTTCCACATTTTAGGTATCTGTTAGAGCAGCACCCCACTCTCTCGGTACCAAATTCTGTCTTGGTCATCTAGTGCTGCTATAACAGAAATACTGCAAGTGGATGGCTTCAACAAACAGAAGGTTATGCTCTCACAGTCTAGAAGGCTACAAGCTCAAATTCAGGGTGTCAGCTCCAGAGGAAGGCTTTCTCTGTCAGCTCTGGAGGAAGGTCCATGTCATCAATCTTCCCTTGGCCTAGGAGCTTCTCCGCACAGGAAACTCAGGCCCAAAGGACACGTTCTGCTCCCAGCACTGCTTTCTTGGTAGTATGAGGGTCAGGGCTGTGACCTTAGTAAGGGTGTTACAATCCCACTCTAATCCTCTTTAACATGAGATTACAATCACAAAAGGGAGGAGAACTACACAATACTGGGAATCATGGGCCAACCAAATTGATACACAAATTTTTGGGGGGACATAATTCAATCCATGGCAATGAGTCTGTAAAACATCTCACAACATGGATGAACCTGGAGGGTGTTATGCTGAGTGAAGTAAGTCACTATTATAAGAACTCGAGAAAAAGTTTACACGCAGAAAGAAACAATCTTTGAGGGCTACCAGGGAAGGAAGGGGTTTGAGGAGGGGAAATCACTAACTGGGTAGTAGACTAATGTTAAATTTGGTGAAGGGAAAGGCAATACACAGTATAGGGGAAGTCAGCACAACTCCACTAAGGCAAAGGAAGCCACTGAGAGACAGGAAAACCAGACAAATGGAAACTGGGAAACTGGGCTGAGGTGGGATCGGGGGAAGTGCTGATACATTGCAGGGATTGCAACCAGTGTCACAAAACAACTTGTGTATAAATTTTTGGAATGGGAAACTAATATGCTCTGTAAACTTCCAGCTACACCACAATAAAATGTTTATATATATATATATATATATATATATATATATATATCATTAAAGCCGAATGGACTGTGAGGAGGAAAAAAGAAAAGAATGAAGTATTTTTTTCATTGTGGAATGCTGTTCTCTACAACTCCATTACATGATGTTCTATAGGAATTAAAATGAACTTGGTATTGGTAATAATTGTTCCTTCAAATAAATTCATATAATGAATCACCAGAGATTTTTGTCCTTAGCTCAAGTAGGAAATAATTTATTGTTACATAAATACATAAATATAACAATAAAATGTTTTAATATATTTAAAAAAAACTACAATTATTAATCATTTAGCTAAAACAATAGAGTTTTTTTGTTTGTTTTTTAATATGGAATTTTTTTTCCTATTGAGTTCTGTTATTTAGGTTCCCAGGTTAAATACATCACAGTGGGTTGTATATAAGCCATGAGTAAAGGAGGGTCTAAATCTCTGTTACCAGGTCCCTACCCCTCCTGTAAGTTAGAGAGGGGGGCATTGAGGTAGTCCTTAGGAAATGAAGTTCTAATCTACACCTTACCCACTTAGGACCACGCTGCGTTCATACATAGTCATCAACATATCTAAATTGTTTTGAATGAATTATCTAGGTCAGCAATATGAGAGGCGGCTATAGAAAAGGAGCATTTCAGTTAATGTAAATAATTACACTGAAAGTTGTGCTTTGTCAAATATATTATTAATGCATCATAAAAAGTTTCTGAGAACATATGTGAATTCATAAAACTTGTCAGGGGAGATGCATGCTCATAAATAAAGCATGTGCAATTATTGCTGAGTGTGGTGTTTTATGAGTAATGTAAAAATAACTGTACAAATATTAATGTGGGCAAATTGAACCCAATTTGAGCAGAGCAAGATACCATAGTAACTCTTCTTCTTCACTCTGAAATAACAGAAAAATTGTAACCTGACAGAAATCTAAAAACAAGATATTCTTGGCCAAGTATTGTTTAATTTTACATCATGTATGCTCAGTAGAATTCTTCAATTACAGTCTACATTTTCTAAATCTTTTTACCTTGGAATTCTAAGGGAAAAAAATCTGTGGTTTATTTTATTACTTCTGACAGGAAAATGTATCTTTTAGCACAAATATTCCCCAGAAAAACCTAAACTTCTGTGTAATGAAAAATTGGAAAAAGGAAAATGATATGAGTTTATGTAAAATATTAGGAAATCAAGATGGCAGGGCATGATTTTGGGGTTTTGATGCCCTCATGGAGAAGCCACTGTAGATTCTCTAGTGGTGTGAGAGAATCATGTCCTAATCCACAGAGCTCAGTCAGCTCATATGAACACACACAGGTTGGCATTTGCCCTTCTGAAAGGAAACCCATGATAGTTTTGGGCCAGTAAAATGGTCCTGATTTTCAGGGCAAGGAGGTTCTGAACCCTTCTTTAGCACAGCTTCAAGGAGCCCTATTGGCGCAACAGTTCAGCGCTTGGCTGCTAACTGAAAGGTCAGCAGTTTGAACCCACCAGACACTTCACAGGAGAAAAGACCTGGAGATCTGCTCTTATAAAAATTACGGCCTAAGAAACCCTATGGGTAGTTCTACTCTGTCCTATAGGGTCACTATGAGTCAGAATCCATTCCAAAGCAATAAGTAATGGGTTTGGCACAGCTTCAAAGAGCATTCCCATTATCCTCTAAGTTTTCCAGGCGGGTCTTCATCTACTACCTCCTTATCCAGAGCAGCCCCAAGTGTCCATATTGTCCTTCCCAGGAAATTTTGGTTGAAATAAAGGATCCTGATCTCCCCCAAAATGTAAAACTACTAGACCAAATAATGGCCATCAGCCCATTCCCTTGCCTTCTTTCCCCTAGAAACCTTTCCTTGGTAGGAAGTATTAACAGACATATTTTTGGTGAAACATTGTGTAAAAACATCTTTTCATTTACCTTATTTAATTTTAATGTTGACGTCTGTCATGGATTGAATTGTGTCCCCAAAAAAATGTGTGTATCAGTTTGACTGGGCCATGATTCCTGGTATTGTGTGATTTTCCTATATGTTGTAAATCCTGCCTCTATGTTGATGAGGGAGGATGGGTGACAGTTGTGTTAGTAAGGCAGGACTCAATCTACAATATTGGATTGTGTCCTGAGGCAATCTCTTGAGATATAAAAGAGAGAAGTGAGCAGAGAGATGGGGGACCTCATACCACCAAGAAAGCAGTGCCAGGAGCAGAGCGTGTACTTTGGACCTGGGGTCCCTGAGCGGAGAAGCTCCTAGTCCGGGGGAACATAATGAGAAGGCTGACAGAGAAAGGCTTCTCCTGGAGCTGACGCCCTGAATTTGGACTTTTAGCCTACTTTACTGTGAAGAAATAAATTTCTCTTTGGTAAAGCCATCCACTTGGGGTATTTCTGTTGTAGCAGCTCTAGATGACTAAGACAAAGTCTCAATATATTTAGAAGTGAACTGTAATATAAATTTAAAAATCTAAAAAATTAGCGATATTTTTACTAATTCAAATAGGTTAGCTCACATTTGTTGGTAGTTGCTGTTGAGTCGACTCCGACTCATGGCGATCTTATGTATAACAGAATAAAATGTTGCCAGGTCCTGAGCCATCTCCATGATAGTTGGTATGTTTGAGTCCACTGCTGTGGCTGTTGTGTCAGTCCATCTCATGGAGGGTTTCCCTCTACTTTACCAAACATAATGTCCTTTTCTAGCGATTGGTCTTTCCTGATGACATGTCCAAAGTAAGGGAGTCCAAGTTGTTTGTTTTTTTTTTTAAACAGGCAAAAAGAATTTATTTCCCCATATACTTTTTAAGCTTTAAATAATTTTTATTTATTATTCTGGTTTAAATGAAGTTTACATTTCAAGTTAGTCTCTGATACAAAATTTTATACATACATTGTTATGTGACCCTAATTGCTCACCCCATTCTGCGACAACACACTCCTCCTTTCCCCCCTGATTCCCCATGTCCATTCAACCAGCTCCTAACTCTCTCTGCTTTCCCATCTCACCTCTGGACAGGAGCTGACCCTTTAGTCTCTTGTATCTACTTGACTAAGAGGCACACTCTTCACTTTATGTCCCACAGTCCAGTCCAATCCCTGTCTGAAGAGTTGGCCTCTGAAGTTGTTTTAGCTCTGGGTTGATAGAGAATCCAGGGGCCTTGCTTTCCGGGGTACCTCCAGTCTCAGTCAGACCATTAAGTCTGGTCTTCTTACTAGAATTTGAGTTCTGCATCCCATCTTTCTGCTGCTCCATCAGGGACTCTCTGTTGTGTTCCCTGTCAGGGCAGTCATTGGTGGTAGCCAGGCACCATCTAGTTCTTCTGGTCTCAGGCTGATGAAGTCTCTGGTTTATGTGGCCCATTCTGTCTCTTGGGCTAATACTTTCCTTGTGTCTTTGGTGTTCATTCTCCTTTACTCCAGGTGGTTGGGACCAATTGATGCATCTTAGATGGCCACTTGCTAGCTTTTAAGACCCCAGACGCCACTTACCAAAGTAGGATGCAGAACATTTTCTTATAAGCTTTGTTATGCCAATTAACCTAGATGTCCCCTGAAAGCATGGTCCCCAGACCCCTATCCCTGCTACTCTGTCTCTCAAAGTATTTGACTGTATTCAGGAAACTTCTTAGTTTTGTTTTAGTCCAGTTGTGCTGACTTCCCCTGTAGTGTGTACTGTCCTTCCCTTCGCCTAAGATGATTCTTATCTACTATCTAGTTAATAAATAACCCTTACCCTCCCTCCCCACCCTCGTAACGATCAAAGAATGTTTTCTTCTGTGTTTAACCCTTTTCTTGACTTCTTATGATAGTGGTCTTATACAGTATTTGTCCTTCTGTGGCTGACTAAATTCACTCAGTAAAATAAGTTCCAGCTTCCACCATGTTATATGGTTCATCGTTGTTCTTTATCACTGCGTAGTATTCCATTGTGTGGATATACCATAATTTGTTTATCCATTCGTCTGTTGATGGGCACCTAGGTTGTTTCCATTTTTTTACTATTGGGAACAGTGCTGCAATGAACATGGGTGTGTGTATATCTATTTGTGTGACGGCTCTTATTTCTCTAGGATATATTCCAAGGAGCAGGATAGCTGGATCGTATGGTACTTCTATTTCTAGCTTTTTAAGGAAGTGCCAAATTGATTTCCAAAGTGGTTTACCATTTTACATTCCCACCAACAGTGTATAAGTGTTCCAGTCTCTCCACAACCTCTCCAGCATTTATTATTTTGTGTTTTTTAGATTAAGGCTAGCCTTGTTGGGGGTGAGATGACATCTCATTGTAGTTTTGATCTGTATTTCTCTAATAGCTAATGATCGCGAGCATTTCTTCATGCGTCTATTAGCCACCTGAATATCTTCTTTGGTGAAGTGCCTGTTCATATCCTGTGCCCAGTTTTTAATTGGGTTATTTGTCTTTTTGTTGTTGAGGTTTTGCAGTATCTTATAGATTTTAAAGATTAGACACTGATGGGATTTCTCATAGCCAAAAATTTTTTTCCCAGTCTGTAGGTTGTCTTTTTACTCTTTTGGTGAAGTAATTTGATGAGTGTGTTTGATTTTTAGTCTCTCTTCTGGTGCTTGTGCATTATTACTTATGGTTTGTATTATGTTTATGGCATGTATTAGGGCTCCTAGTGTTGTCCTTGTTTTTTCTTCCATGATCTTTATCGTTTTTGATTTTATATTTAAGTCTTTGATCCATTTTGAGTTAGTTTTTGTGCATGGTGTGAGGTAAGGGTCTTCTTTCAGTTTTTTGCAGATGGATATCCAGTTATGCCAGCACATTTGTTAAAGACACTGTCTTTTCCCCAATTAATGGACTTTGGGCCTTTGTCAAATATTAGCTGCTCATAGGTGGATGAGCTTATATCTGGATTCTCAACTCTGTTCCATTGGTCTATGTATCTGTTGTTGTACCAATACCAGGGTGTTTTGACTACCGTGGCGGTATAATAGGTTCTAAAATCAGGTAGTGTAAGGCCTCCCATTTTGTTCTTCTTCTTGAGTAATGCTTTATTTATTCAGGGCCTCTTCCCTTTCCATATAAAGTTGGTGATTTGTTTCTCCAGCTCATTAAAAAATGCCATTAGAATTTGGATTGGGATTGCATTGTATCTGTAGATGGCTTTGGGTAAAACTGACATTTTCACAATGTTGAGGCTTCTTATCTGTGAGCAAGGTATGTTTTCCACTTACGCAGGGCTCTTCTGGTTTCTTGCAGTAGTGTCTTGTAGTTTTCTTTATATAGTTCTTTCACATCTCCAGTTAGATTTATTCCTAAGTATTTTATCTTCTTGGGGGCTATTGTAAATGGTATTGATTTAGTAATTTCCTCTTCAAGGTTCTCTTTGTTGGTGTTAAGGAATTCAACTGATTTTTGTGTGTTTATCTTGTATCCTGAAACTTTGCTGAAATCTTCTATCAGTTCCAGTAGTTTTCGTGTGGATTCTTTGGGGTTTTCTGTGTATAAGATCATATCATCTGCAAATAGAGATACTTTGACTTCTTCCCTACCAATTTGGATGCCCTTTATTTCCATTTCTAGTCTAATTGCTCTGGCTAGGAGCTCCAACACAATGTTGAATAAGAGTGGTGATAAAGGGCATCCTTGTCTGGTTCCCATTCTCAAGGGGAATGCTTTCACACTCACTCCATTTAGGATGATGTTGGCTGTTGGCTTTGTATAAATGCCCTTAATTATTTTGAGGAATTTCCCTTCTATTCCCATTTTGCTGAGAATTTTTATCATGAATGGGTTTTGGACTTTGTCAAATGCCTTTTCTGTATCGATTGATAAGATCATGTGGTTCTTGTCTTTTGTTTTATTTATGTTATGGATTACATTGATTGTTTTTCTAATGTTGAACCATCCCTGCATACCTGGTATAAATCCCACTTGGTCATGGTGAATTATTTTTTTGATATGTTGCTGAATTCTATTGGCTAAAATTTTGTAGAGAAATTTTGTGTCAATGTTCATGAGGGATATTGGTCTGTAATTTTCTTTTTTTGTGATATCTTTACCTGGTTTTGGTATCAGGGTTATGCTGGCTTCATAGAATGAGTTTGGGAGTGTTCCATCCTTTTCTATGCCCTGAAATACCTTTAGTAGAAGTGGCATAATCTCTTCTCTGAAAGTTTGGTAGAATTCTCCAGTGAAGCCATCTGGGCTGGATCTTTTTTGTTGTTGTTGTTGGGAGTTTTTAAATTACCTTTTCAACCTCTTCTTTTGTTATGGGTTTACTTAGTTGCTCTACCTCTGTTTGTGTTAATTTAGGTAGGTAGTGAGTTTCTAGAAATTTGTCCTTTTACTCTAGGTTTTCGAGGGAGTCCATGGCTTGACATCCTCACTTCTAAGAAACATTGTGTATAAGCTTATTCCTTTCCCAATGAGTACGTATGGGTGGAGGAGATGATTTGTCTTTTTTAGCCTTCACATATACTCATTTAAATACTTCAGAATCGAGCATACCCATATATACACATATACCTCGTTGCTGTTGAGTTGATTCCAACTCATAGTAACCCTATGGGACAGAGCAGAACTGCCGCATAGAGTTTCCAAGGCTGTAATCTTTATGGAAGCAGACTGCCACATCTTTCTCCTGTGGAACAGCTAGTCGGTTCCACGGGACCTTTTGGTTAGCAGCCAAGTATTTTAACCACTGCGCCACCAGGGTTCTGAATCAAGCATAACATGGCTATTAAAAAAGCAGGTCCTAAATGGTATTATTCATAGTAATTAAGCTTTAACGCACCATATGTGTTATAACTTTTAATAAGATTTATCCTTCTCAGTGTTTGGTCTATTCTGTTAAGAAAGGAATATTCAAAGTGGAGAGCATAGCAGAAAACTCAAATGATGAGAAAACATGGAGCCTGTTGAGTGTGCCACTGGGTCTAGGGCAGAGGATTTGCATGAGAAAACAGTAAGAGTGGAAAGGGAGTTTAGAGCTAAATTGTGAAATCATTGAATTTCAAAATTAGAAAGACCTGGAAAGGTCACTTATTTCTACCTTCTCTCTGATCACAAATTCCCTCTCCAGTATCACTAATAAGCAGCCATCCAGTCTATGTTATATACCTCCCGTGTCGGGAAACACATGAGTTCAGAGGTAAGCCATGTCATTGTTTGACACCTCAAATAACTAACACATCTCCCTTCTGTTAGAGCTGTAACATACACCATTGGTCTTAGTTTTGCCTCTAGAATGCCAAAGAAACTTTTTTCTATATCAGTTCTTTTGAATATTAAAAATAATACTCTGATACACTTCTTTTGTGATTTATGAGAATGAAGGAAATATTATTTCAAACCTTTTACAAAATAATTGTAGACACTTCACTTGAGAATTTCTAAGTACAATAAAAATGTGGGTGAGTAGGTAAAATAGCTACATAAATAAAATGCACACCTTTGGGTCACATAGGGAGATTGCCTTGGGGTTTAAATGGCTGAGATCATTCCCATGTTCCTCACAGCTAGCATCTATAATTAAATAGCAGCGCCAGTTGGCACATATTCATCATCCCCACAGAAAAGGAAAGTCACCTCCATAAATCTCAAAATATGGGATACTATAAGTTTATTTTTATAATAGTTGATGCAAAACAATTTGTGCAAACACCTGAGCATAAAGTAACTTCTACTTAAGCTGAATCCCTGCCCCAAGATTGAGAATTTACTCATGTAATAAAGAAAAACTGCTACTTTGTTTTCCTTGCTAAAAGCAAAGAGAAGTAGACTCTAATAATTACAATAATTTGTAAACTTAAATAAGTTTGGATTTTGATTGGCATTAGTACATTTACTATGTGTTATAATGGGTACCAAACAGTTTATCACACCTTCATCTCATGAAATTCTCTCTCTTATTCCTTTGATTGATTGCTGGAGAATAACTCCCCTAAATGTAGTTCTCCTTCTGAAGTGTTCTGCATAATTTTATCAAATTCTTTTGGAATTCCCTTTCTCTATCTCCTATTCTCTCATCTTAAGTACCAGAAAATAATATTTCTTTTTCAACAGCTTCTGAGATATCAACTTCCTAGAGAGAAACAGAGGACAACCCACTCTACATTGTTTCTTCCTTAGTCACTTTTCACAGGTTGATTCTCTATATAATTAACTATCTAAGCCTGGGGTTGGAAAACGTTTTCTGTCAAGGGCCAGCTAGCAAATAATTTAGGCTTTTTAGGCCATACAGTCTCTGTCATTACTACTCAACTCTGCTGTTGTCATATGAAAGCAGACATAGACAATACATGAATGAAGGGGCATGGCTGTGTTCCAATAAAATTTTATTTACAAAAACAGGCATTGGGCAGATTTGGCCCATGGGCCATGGTTTGCTGACCCCTGATCTAAGCTTCTTAAGTCCTCTCTGACAGTCTTTTAGGCAGGTAACAAAAGGCTGATTCATTCATTTTAATATAATTTTCTTGAGCAAAACATATAAAAATAGCCCTCTTTGTCTGAGAACTCCCAATATCAAAAACAAATTAAGGTAGATATTGCTAGTACTAGATATTTCCACTACATGTGAAATGATTAGAAACAAGACAATAAGGAAATTGAGGTATATACCAACAAGTGCAGGTCAAAGGCAAACATGCTTAGAAACGGCAGAGACTGGGAAAAAACATTTCTGGCTGTTCTCTGTCAAGACTGTGAATGGGGATGTGTCAATTTAGTCAATTTGGAAGACTAGAATAAGTACGAGATTAGATTTAAATGCCTGGTACTTCCAGTTACCAGTGACCATCAGGACTTGAAAAAATTGTAACATCTCTCAGATCTCTATTTTTCATCTGTAAAATGCAGATAACAATACCTGCCCTGATGTCTCTTCCAAGGTTGTTGGAAACACTCTTTAAATAGTAACTGTCAGCTACAAATGCTAGTTTTTAAAACTTAAAGTGTGAGGGATCTGTAGATCTGATTATTTTTTTTGAAGACTGACTTGACTCCAATTGGCTATGGAAGGCCCTTGATCATTTCAGTTGCCACTCTCTTGAACCTTTCCACTTTTTTTACATCTTCCTTCAGGAGCAATGACTAGAATTAAACCACATAATGCAAATGGACTTCCAATTTGAAAGAGCAGAACTTTTAGGGGCTTATGAGTGTGTGTGTGTGTTTTTTTTAATTTTGGTGAAAATATACACAGCAGAATATACATTCATTCAACAATTTCTACATGTACAATTCAATAACATTGATTACTCTCTTCAAGTGTATCACCATTTTTGCTATCGGAGTTTATGAGTTTTTTTTTAAAGGTAGTGCCTGTCTTTGTTTCTTAGTGCCGTTGTAACAGAAATACCACAAGTGGGTGGTTTTAAAGAACAGAAGTTTATTTACTCACAGTTCAGAAGGCTAGAATTCCAAATTCAGGGCATCAGCTCTAGGGGAAGGCTTTCTCTCTATTTGCTCTGGCAGGAAATCCTTGTCTCAGCTTCTGTAACCCCAGTGTCTCTTGGTTCCTTGGCAATCTCCACGTGGCATCTATCTTTCCCCCATTTGTGTTCACCTCTCTGTATTTAGTCTGCCTTTTTGACATGTCAAAAGTCATTAGATTTAAGGCACATTCTGCACTGATATGGCTTCATTAACATAACAAAACCCCTGTTCCCAAATAGGATTCCATCCACAGGTATAGGTACACATATTTTGGGGGACACAATTCATTCCACTGTCCTAAGACAATTTGTAGTCATTCTCACTAAAGAAGAAGAGAGAGATGGAATCACCTTAAAGCTACAGTTATGTCTGTGTGAAGGAGAGCAAGAGGTGGGGAAGACTAAGAAATGAAGCATCCTCTCTCTCTCTTCTACTCTCATTTTGAACCTTATTGGCCAAAACTTATTATCCCGAACTAATCTATTAGCTGTAGAAAGGTCAATTCCTGGCACATAATAGTTGCTAAAAAGAAAGTTGCCTGAGGTTTGGAGGTATGGATGATACATACCACATTTTTACACAAATAACGAGTACCAACCATGCAACCCCTTTGCATTATTTCCCTAGGCGTGCTCTGCATGTCATATGCGTGGGAACATTATTTATGTGGGCACATTATTCACATGGGCACATTATTTGTGAAAAATACAGTAATCATTTAGTACCTGTTCTGGAATTAGTTGACCAAGAAAAAGAATGGGGCATCAAATTGTTACTTGGAGTACTGGGGGGAGGGAGTAAGCTACAAATTAGTGATGCCCAAGTGTTTTGCCACTTAAATTATTGGTCAGCAGATTTGGCCACACTAGGCCCCACAAGTTTTAGCCAATGCCTTCTTCTGACTAAGAGCAAATATATGACTCAGCCAAAATACACACATTATTGGTGGTGAAGCCAGGGCTTGAGACAAGCTAGATGGACTGAAATCCTGGTTAATTCAACCACTCCTTGATGTCTCACAACATCTACCTTGGTAGCACCTGAAGTAAATATTTCAAGAAATTTTCTCTGCTATTTATTTTTTAATACTGCATGTCTTTTGGCCATTGCACGACCTCAATGATTCTGTCAGCATATCACTAAAGACATTACATTATTGGCTTTAAGAGGCTCTTGAAATTTTTGTTGTTGTTGTTGTTCACCTAATTTCTAGTTTACTTTTACACCTACAACCATGTCTTAGCTTCCATGTTCCTCATTTGGGGAAATCTTTAAAAAAGAAAAATGTGAATTTCTGTTGGTTGATCTTTTCTCTCATCAATGATCTTATTAAGTGGAGAACTTTTGTTTAGTGTTAATTCCTTAGCTCAACACAAAGCTATGATGTTTCAGCCTTACCTTGATAAGTAAACAATCTATTACAAGATGCTGAACTAGAATATAAACTGAAGGGGAATTCTTATAGAAAACTTCTACGACCAAGGCCATGTTGTTGTTGGGTGCCGTTGAGTTGATTCTGATTCATAGCGACCCTATAGGACAGAATAGAACTACCCCATAGGGTTTCCAAGGCTGTAATCTTTATGGAAACAGACTGCCACATCTTTCTCCTGCAGAGCAGCTGGTGGGTTCGAACTGGTTAGCAGCTGAGCACTTAACTGTTGCACCACCAGGGTTCCTTAGTAGGGCCCTAGGATCATCTATATCTGGAAAAGAAAGGTTCAGTTAATAGAAATGGAAGACTACTAAAGTTCCTTTAACAAAAGATTATTGATTTTAGACTTTACTATGCACATGGGTACTGTATGTGAGAAAATGCTAAGCAGTCTTTATTTTAAAATATGTAAAATAGACCAAAAATAGATATACTTTATGTATGACAGTCCTTACACCTTACATTAAAAGTAAAATCCATCTTAAATTTGATTCGAGGGGTTTAATAATTGAAGAACCAAAATGACATGACTACAAAACAATCCCATGTATAAAACTGTAACTTGAGGTCTGAGGAAAGACACAATCTGAATTCTAATATCTCACAGTAAGTATATTCGCATTTTCTCTGTGACACTTCACTGTATATCCACTGTTCTGTCTTACTAAGCTAGGGATTCTCCTTATTGATCTTACTTAGAAATGTGTCCCAACCTTTTTTGCCTTTCTTTCTGTCAGTGGCTCAAGGACCAACAACCTAGAATGGCATCTTCTTCACTCCTTTTCATCGAACTGTCACAGATGCAGCATAACCTGGGTGGCATACACTCAGATACATCATCTCCATGTTGATTACAATGTGTTTCAGCAGCTTGAAACAACATTAAAATTATAATGATCTTTGTCAACCCCCAGACATTCTGTTGCTTACCAAGGAATACATTACCAGCAATGAAAAACTCTTATTTTGCTCTTCCCTGCATGATATACTGGGGAGCTTTTCTTGTAAGCTGAGTGAAAGAGCTGCCAGACATCATCTCCTGGAAATGCCTGGAAGAGACATGAGCTAAGAGGAAAACAGCAAACCTTGAAAGAGAGATCTGCCAGCCAGCATCAAATCAGCCACCTCCAACCTGGGCTCTTCACACTGACTCAGGAAGTGGCAAATCATACACCATCATTAACTGTCCTTAATTCAGACAAACGTTTTATGGGCCCACAGGGTCTGGAGAGAAAATCGTTAGCTCCACTGACTAATTTTCAGTTAATCAGCAACAGTTCATTCAACAGAGCACTGATAGGGCAGCCTTGATAGGGATATGATATTAATTGGCTGCTTCTAACAGGGATGAGGATGCTAAATGGCAAAGACTATCTGTAGCTCTGGAAAGGAAACACTTGAAAAACACTTTTCAAAGGTAAATGCTAAGCTAAAAGTACTTTTTTATTTTCCAATTCAGTCTACAAAGTATTTTATCTTATGGTGCTTTTGTCATTATTTCTTTGATTCTTCCCTTCAGAGGCAAGAATTTCTTTTGAAACCAATTATTTTAAGTGGACATATACAAATGCTGAAGTTAGGTACCACTGAACCAAATCTTACAAATTTTAACTTGGGGGCACATTTTAAGAATATTGAATATATGCAGAAATAAAAATAAATAATATAGATATATTTTAAAACTATTTTTATATACCGTATTTTTACACAAATAACGTGTGCCTTCATTTGTTTGCCAACCATCCCCTTCCCCTACGAGGTATTTTCATAAATGCGCTATACTAATTTTTTTTACAACAACATGTAAAAAAAATTGGCATAGCAGTGCTTATGAAAATATCTTGCAGGGGGAGGGCAGGTTTGCGAGCAAACATAGAAAGCGTGTGTTATTTGCATAAAAAATATGGTATTAATGTGTGTGTGTGTGTGTGTGTGTGTGTGTGTGTGTGTGTGTGTGTGCAAAACCTAACAGGACACCAGATACACAGGCTATATACTACAGGCAAAATCACTTGATAAAAAGATGAAGCAAAGGGAGCCTTTGTGGCTGCTGTTTATTAAATATGCCTTTGAGAAAATTAAAAACAGATATTAAATAGCATTTATTCAACGCTATGAATGACAGCACAAGTATAAATTTCCTACTCAGTAAAAATGCAGTCTGAATTTTATTTACTGTAGTAAAATCTCAATTAACCAAAGTACCTCAAGATTGGAGGCTTTAATTCATTTAATATTCCTACTAATCAAAATTTAATTTTAATCCCCCTTTACTGTAATCCTTATTGTTGATATTCCTTTTGAAATAAAATATTTTCTTTTCTTACCTTAGCTAGTTGCATATACGATATATAATTGAATCATTCATCATTTAGGATTTTCACTAGGGTCATTCAGGAAATCAATTCACATGCTGTAATACAATAGAGGTAGGTACAGAAGGCTGGTTTAAATGTGTAGTAATTTTACTTTGACCCTAGGTCTATTCGGCTGCCTCTCTCTCTCTCCTCGCTCTCTCTCCCTTTCTCTCTCCCTCTTCCTCTTTCTTTCTCTCGCTTAACTAAATCTCTAAAATAAGTTTGCTTTATTCTCCTTCCCCCTCTGGTTTCTATCAATGAATGGATTAGAAAAAGTACTTTTGTTTGAATGTTTCACTAAGGTTCTTTTAAATTAATATTAGTAATATTTTTGCAGTTCCTAAGCAAAACATTTCTTTGTCTCAACATCCACATAAGAATAAGTCAAATAGCCAAGGTTTGAATTTATTGTCCATTTGGGGGAACAATACTTCAGCACAGAGCAATTAGACAATAATCAGAAATCTGATTATCTGATGATCAGGATGAAATGCTAACCTCTCTCTTTCTACCTATAGAGTTCTTGATTTCTATGGGATTGATAAGTTTTCATGTCTGTATCTCCTGAAAGAATAAATTATCTAGTTCAGATTCAGTAACATGGCATTGAGCTAATGCACTCCCTCAACTAGAAACACACAGAAATTCTGACTAAAGTAGGAAACAGTAAATCTACAATCCTATCAGTATTATTTAATGTAACTATCAGAAACTGATAGTTGAAAAAGAACACAAATAATAAACATGTAGAATATTTGAATAAAATTTAAAATCTTGACCTAAAATATATATTTAGAACCCTGTACCCAACAAATACAGGCTAAAATTATTGTCCAAAACACATGGAACATTTGAAGACCAAAAAAGTCTTAAGATGTTCCTCCCAAAATTATATCTAACCATAAAATTCTTTGACCATAAGGCAATTAAATTCAACAATAAAAGGGTAGTCACAAAAAAGACACACATATTTGGAAACTAAAATATGCAGTCTTAAGCCATACTGGAATGAAAAAATCTATAAATATGACAACAGAACGACAATGAAAAATCTCTGTAATAACACTCTGTAATAACAATTGTCAACTTCAATTCTACTCCAAAGAATTCACACAGATAAAGTTCCAAAGAAAAAGAGAACCTCACATTAAATAAATTATAAAATACATTAGGAAACAAGGCACAATAGATGAGAACCAGCAAAGCACAAGCATTACAAACAGATCCAAAAAGCTTCCAGATACTGAAATTATCATATACAGAATATAGAATAGCAATATTTAATATTTTTAAAGAATAAAGAGGCTTGACAATGTGAATAATACACAAGACAATTAACAAAAGTTAAGCATATTTAGAAAACATCCAAATAGAACTTTTTAAAAGTGTGTTGTTGTTAGGTGCTGTCAAGTCGATTTCAACTCATAGAGACCCAGTGTGACACAGTAGAATTGCCCCATAGGGTTTCCTAGGCTGTAATCTTTACTGGAGCGGATCACCAAGTCTTTCTCCTGAAGAGCTGCTAAACCAAAAAAACCTATTGCCGTTGAGTCCATTCCGATTCATAGCGACCCTGTAAGACAGAGTAGAACTGCCCCATAGGATTTCCAAGGAGTAGCTAATGGATTCATACTGCCGACCTTTTGGTTAGCAGCCTGAGCTCTTAACCACTGCGCCACGAGAGCCGTTAGGTGGGTTCAAACCAGTAACTTTTCGGTTAGCAGCCGAGTGTTTAACCATTGTGCCACCAAAATTAAAATTCAATATTTGTATATACAAGATATTTGAGACAAATGAAGATAAAAGTATTGAATGGAAAGATACATCTGTTAGTAACTGATAGAACAAAGAA